>OZ007592.1:418791420-423756420 GCA_963931845.1 Maratus michaelseni
AAAAAAAATCCAATCGAATTTGAAACCAACCACTTTACAAACAAAGAAACTTTTTACGAGATGGATGAAAATATAGAATTTTTACTAAGTATTTCGGGATTATGACATGATAGTACATAAATCTTTTCATCTTCTTTTGATTCATGTATATGAGTGAAATCACATATTAAACATTTTTTTTTTGGAGTAATTTATTTATCGATCGATAGATTATATAAGTACTTAAAATATATAAATGTTTAAATAGAAAACATTAAATAAAATATTTTTTTAAAGATATGCTTTTGTTAGTGTATTTAAAAGTAGAATAACGCCGAATTTAACATTCATGTTTTATAAATGAAAATTCAGGTTCCTTATATGACATCACATTTCCAAGTAAAAATTTTATAAGAGTCCTTGATTTGAAATATTGAAGCAAATCCATTTTTGCTCTTGTTATGTATTGAATAATTTGCATTTGAATGAATTAAAAATATTTGAAAAAAAAAATTGCAAATATTTTAAAATCGGACTTATTTTATATTTTTAGCGGTTTTATTTCATGTAAATTTAATATGCAATAATGGGTATCCATGAAAGCTGAAAAAATGGTTTTGGTATTCGGCAATGGACGCCATTCTTTTAAAAAACAGTGATTTCTTGAAAATGTTGATTATCTTTAAATGAAAAATAATCATAAGAGCAAACAAAAAGGAATATTTTATTTTATTTATTTACTAGCTGACCCGCCCGGCGTTGCTCGGGCCCGAGATAATAAAGTTAAACAAACCTAAAGTTTGTATGATTTTATATATTTAACTCGATTTTGTATGAAATTATTTATTTAAAATTGCTGCGGATGCGACCGAAAATCCTTTATTTTCACCTTTCGCCGACAGGGGGAGCATTCTGATCTAAACGAACCTCCGACACGTGTTCCCGCTGCCTGCAGTACCGTATAGTAGGCGTGCTGCTCACGCGTTGCAAAATCTTTTAGTTCCACATTCTCCGGCCAGGGGGCGCACTCTGTTCCAAACAAACCGCCTTCCGAAAGAAACTCCAACATGATCAACATGAATGAGATAACATGCAATAATATAAGAAGTCATATTATGCTGGAAATACTGAAATTGTATGTGAAATGTAATTCATATCTGTGATATCAAGCGCTACCACAAATTTCATTGCTAAAGATATTTTTCACGGAAACATGGTTGCAAAATGTAATCTGGGATTTAAACAGTGAACACGAGATTATATTTAATGGTGAAATTTCGAAAAAACAAACTCAAGAATTTTTATTATCCAATCGAAAAAAAATGCAAGAAGCAGATGCAGATGCAGAGAAATACTTTTGTTAATGAACGTGCAGTTTAGCTGTCAAGGAAAATAATATAGAAAAGTATTGTATAATTCCATAAATATTGCATGGTTCCATTGATATATGTTGAAAGACAAATTTTCTACATAAAAAACTTTTTTTTCGAAATAACATATAATAAAATTTTCTTGCTGTCAATCATCAACATATTTTTAGAAAGAGTCAGAGTGAAAGTCTGTCTCGGATTTTCTTAAAAACATTAAAAATTATAAAATAAAATTTTTATTATGTGTTATTTTAATATATATATACCTTGATATATTATTGTCAAAGATATTTTTTATTTAACTATTTTATACAAGCAGATCTTTAAATATGTAATTGATTTTATTTAATCAATCACGAAAATAGCCGTCATCTGGAACGCAAGCGGTGAAGGGTATCGGGATCGGAAATATCTCAATGACAAAGGCAAATGAATGGCATAAGAAATGAATAGAGATTTAATATAATTCCTTTAATTTTCCATAGTCAGGTTTGCCATTCATTTTCTTATGCTGGGGGAAGTTATAGCTTCCGACATCGTATTTACGCAATCCCGACAGCTGAAGTGTGTTTTCGTGATTGAATAAGTCGGATAGTAAATAAATATGTAGTATTTTATTGTATTTTTGCAGAACGCTCAGCTTTGCATGGAAATTGAGCTTCTGCAACTCCAACATGTTAAAAATTCTATTATCAATAATTTCATTATTCATTAATTACAAAGATCTAATTTTTTATCGGGAAACCCAGAAAAAATGAGTTTCCCATTGTAAATATATTGTATTCATATTGTATTTAATCTTTAAATTCTCAATCGGCTTTCCCTACGGGTCCTTTAGATGCAATCCGCTGGATGGGGTTTGTGAGTGCTTAAGCCATTTGATAGGCCTCCCCCCATCCAGCGGACTCTCTTGACTCTCTTGATTTAGTCGGATCCAATTTATACTTGAAAATCAGTTTGTATAAAATGGTTAGGGAAAAATGACTTTTACTATTGGACTATTAAGTAAATTCGTATATCTTTAAAAAAAATTCCTGTAAGATGCATATATATATTACGACTCGCCGCCACTGGCGACTAGTTTGGTCTCCCTTAAATGTATGTTAAGCATTGTAACACGTTAATTTTATTCATAATTTAATTTTTTTTTCCTTAATTCTTCGCCAAACCCGAGGATTCTAATAGACAAATCAAGAACTTTTGCGATCATGGTAGCATTTCACATATATTTTGTTGTTATGTATTTCATCTTTCTTGACAAAAAACCCTTAACCAACTTAAGTATTTATGCTTCATGTCCCTTTACTTATCAGTTGCAATATGTTAGCTAATGCGGATATTCTTAAACATATTAAGTAATTTTCCGTAATTCGGTACATTGCCAATTGGCGTATATCAGTTAATACAATTTGATACAATGAAGTCTGTTTTGTGAAAGTCTTTAATGATATCCACATTTGCACTGAACTATATTGTTGCTAGTATTTTTTTTTTGTTTCTCGCTAACTTTGGCTGTAGACTCGATTACGGAGGATTAGAAAATCTAACATTATTCTGATCTAAAACGTCTTGAATAATGAACCATAATCGGGCTGCATATTATTACACGTAATTTTCGAGTATGGTTTGGTGAAACATTAAACTTTTGGAAGATAATGGAAGTGGTCAGCAGGTGGCGGCACTCCCAACCCCGTAGCGCATGCAGGAACTCTCCTGGTCATGCGCGCTAAAAGTCCCTCAGGACTTGGGTAAGGCGGTTGATTTGCCTGACGGGCGCCTTCAGGCTCCTGGCGGCGCAGCTTAGTTTTAATCACATTCCCTTTAAACTCTATTTGCTGTCAGAACGTTTGACCAGTGACGTACAAACTGATTAAAATTCACGAACTTCCTTCTTGATGTCGATCTCTGTTTTTCTCTGCTCTCCTTTCTTGATATAGTTTAGGAATTTTCATAATTTCGTAATTCTGTTACTTTGGCATTTCTGCTTAATGTCTACTGACTATTAAGGTCTGTAACAGGAAAATACGCAGGGCCAGCATTGGCGCCTATAATTCTAATTACAGAAAACCCGTTTTTTCGATCTATTTTGTAACTCTATAGTTAATATTATGTAGTAGAAATATAAAAGACAATAAAAAACGCTTTTATTGCTATAGTAGATATATATATATATATATTATATTATATTCATAGGTATATAGTATGTGATTAGAATATATATCTCATATTCATTCCGATGGATATAATATGCCACCAAAAAAACTACCATCGAAAATATGTAGAAAAATCTATCGATATGATTTTATGCTAAAAGCCGTCGATATGATTTTATGTGTTTAATAAATGTATACTAAATTATTTTTTGTATTATTTTACTTTGATTATGCATTTTTTACCACTTTTAATGATGGGTGCTTTTAGGTACAGCTGTCGCAGACAAACCTGGGTATCATTTTGGCTCCAAAATGGCGATTTTATGCCTGGGCAACCCGGCTGTTTCGGCTAGATTTTACTTCGTATGTTAACCCGGTAGAGCATATTCCGTATGTTTTATAATAAATTAAATATTGTGTGTTTTATAATATTTTAATCATTGTGTATGTTTTATAATAACATTGTGTGGTTTTTAATATTAAATAAACTATTTCATAATAAAATGAAAGTAACATGCTGTTTTAGCAATCTCTAACCAGTACTTGAAAATGGGATTTTCTCGCCAAAATGGCGCAAAACAAAAATCGTGTCATCCCGGTGCGTCTGCGACAGCTGTTCCATCAAAACATTTGATTTCAAAATCAAAGCATCGTTTCTAATTTGCACACGCGAAAAATAAAAGCTGGTATTGGCGATTTTTAAAATGCTATTGGCGAGATTTGCGCCCAAATAACATAAAAGTGTTTAATGGTGTTATGTATTTTATAAATGTACATTAAATTACTGTTTTGAACGCGATTGCTCATTAACAATGATAAATATGATTGGTGATTAACAATCATTTTCGGTGATCTCTCTTCCTGGCAAGTATAATACATAAATACCAAAATAACTGATAATTCGTTTCGAAATTTGATTCATAGAATATTATTACATGAGTTTTATTTGTTTACATTCAGCATACGTCAAGAAAAGATACGGAAGGAAGTTGAGTTGTAGAGCACATAATTATAGTAAACTTTGATTGTCTCACTGGTGCGAATTATTTTTTGGCACCAGGCAGCGGTCCAAAAAATCATTCACTGAGAACTTGCTTTACGAACGATTACCTCCATGGATTAATATTTTAAACGTTCACGGCGAATGAATGTTTTTGTTTGTTTGTTTGTTTGTTGTTGTTTACTTTCATGAATAGAGAATTTGAACTGCGAACCTAATTTTAACTTAAATTATTGCAGAATATATACATAATTGAACATAAGTCATCTCTCAAATATTAATTTATTTTGAACGATCTTTCTAAAAATGTAACTTTCATGCAGTTTTATTCGAAAAAATAATTTTTTATAAAAATGGCCGCCTGGTATATGAAAAATTGAAGCGGGCATCCCGGAACTGTTGATGACAGTCACATGACTTAGGCTTTTATTATAGAGATCATTACATTTCAAGTGGTCAAAATTTGGATATGGTTCCTGCTCGATCCAACTCAGTTTTGATGTAATCGGAAAGCGACATACGCTTAGGACTAAGATGGATATCTGCACGATGTTAGAGCAGTAGATGCAGTATAATTTGGTCACCAGGAGTCCTTTTGTAAAGATCTTTATTTCACAGTCACATGGAAACAACCAAATCACCAAGTTTTTCATATGTTGCCCATGATACAGGAATCTTAAATATTGCAAATCTGTTTTTTTTTTTTTGTACAATTGTTTCTGCTGGAAAACATAATAGCAGTATTAGGAATCAGAAATCAATGCATTAATTGGCTTCAAAGTAGGTCATACGGTCTGCAACTATGAATTTGAACCTTATTTTAACAAGCAGTAACGACAAAACAAATAATTTTAAATCCTTGTCCATTTACTAATCAATTACCTATTAATATGTCACACAGCTGCCGAAGTCGCTTTCATAATGATTAAATATTCATTAATTGAGAATGATCATTCAACAATTATCATCTTTGGGTCATTCTCACAAAAAAGGTAAAATTGGCTACAATTTTGTTTTTAAACTTTAAACTTTAAACTCTCTTTGGATTTGTAGAATGTAATTTTCCGAAAAATAATGCGCATCGGAATTTAATTACGTTTCAAACTTATTTTTATATCTGATAACTCTTTATATTGTACAGAATGTTTGATAAATGACCGATAAACTAGACAATATCAGTAAAATAGGTAATGCCAAGTCAGCGGAGGAGACAAGAAATAAGTTTTCATTTTTTAACTGTTATGGTTTTCAGTTTTCTAAAATGATGCATTTATTTTTATTAAATACAATACGAATGCTGCCTGTTAAATTTGTATTATAATTGTAAATTAGTTATTCCTTACCTTATTTATGATAATCCAGGAGTATATACACAGAGAACGCTGCCAAACTCTAAATGGAACTAAAGTTTGAACTGAAACATAAGTTTTATTGTCAAATGAAGTTTTATTGTCTGGTGAATTATTTCTAGTGGTGCTAAAAGTAATAAATCATAAATATCTCTTTTGAGATATGGACATTTGAAAATGAGATTGATTTTATGATTTTTTATTTTTTGATGGAATTTCAAAGATTAATAAATTAATTAATATGTAGTCAGTAAGAAATTGACTTCGGCAGCTCTATGACATATTCATATGTAAATAATTGCTAAAGTGACAAACTTTTAACATAACTTGTTCTATACAAACATACAAGGGGTGATCAAATGAAAAGGTACGAAACGACGTAAAAACGTAACAGTTAAATGTTTGCATATTCCGCCATGGGAGAACGTAGCGAGACATCTCGGGATGCGATTGGAGTCTCTGACTGGAATCGGAGCATGCGCGGGCGCCCGCATGCACAGTAGAAAGCAGAGGCTTTTATCAAAAGCGGTGTCAAAATGATGCGGAAGTCCGTCTGAGGACAGGATGGCGTTCGCGTTGCAAAATTCGACGACTGAGGAGCAGCGAGGTGTTATCCGATTTCTGACAGCGGAAGGTCAGAAACCGGCAGCTATTCATCTTCGGATGGTGACAGTTTACGGGGAGAAATGTGTCTCTGACAAGTCTGTCAGAAAATGAAGTGCCCGTTTTCGTGCCGGCCGTGAGAGTCTGGGTGATGACCCGAGACCATGCCAGGCAAACACTGTCATCACGAGCGATCTCATCTACAAGGTGGACGAAAAAACATCTGAAAGGGAAGCGTTTCAACTCGGACGATGAACTCAAGGATGCTGTGAAGGACTGGGTCTCGTCACGGCCACAGGAATTCTGGGAACAAGGAATCCTGCGGGTTGTTCATCAGTGGGATCGTTGTGCTCAGGCCTATGGTAAATATTTTGAATAAAGTCTACATTTGTACCCACCGTGTCGTTTCGTACCTTTTCATTTGATCACCCCTTGTATCTATATTACAGTTTGCTAATCTAAAGTTCAAATACATCGCGACAGGCCTTTGGCCTATTTTGAAGCAAAGTAATGATGCATGTAATGATTTCTGATCTTTAATAACGCAATTATGTTTTTCATAAATATTTGTACTAGATCACATACCTGCTATAATTAAGGTTTCTCGTATCATGAGCAATGAGATGAGAAAGTGCTGATTTGATCATTTTTCTGCGATTGTGAAATAGGGAACTTAACAGAAGCACCTCTAGTGACCCAACTAAAGTACTTCTGCCTTTGACAGATTGGAAATGTTAATTTTCGATTTATATGTACGCCCTATATCGATTACATCAAAATTGAAGTCGGTCGAGCAGGAGAATCTAGACCAGTGACATGTAATAAACCATTAGCTACTCTGCATCTATGCAGAGTAAAAATATTTAACAATGTGGACAAAATAGTAAGTAAAAATGTTTGATTGATGCGCATTGTGCATATATTTATAAACATTAAATAATTCACCTATCGCAATTTTTATAATATATATATTTCGTATTTTGATTCGCCGTTTGAAAAATAAAATTATAATCAATTAACATTTGACAGGTATAATTCTATATGTACTTTTCTTAACTTAAAATTGTGTATTTTTCTGTCTTATGTAAAATTTTAACCATAAATGCATTTTCGTTTTGAAATTAAACTGTTTTTCTATAAATTTATAACGAATAGATATTGAAATAAAATGTAGATGATATGTTAGAGACATTATCAATTTCGAAATCGAGTCAAGAATCAAAAATCCGAAAATTGTATACTCTATTTATAACTAATGTAAAATTTAACATTGAGATTAAATTTCGTTTACTGCAGCTTATGGAAGAATTAAAAGATAAAAATTTTGTCGTAATTTATTGTCGCGTTTAAATCATTTTAATGTAATATAAAATAAGTGATTCGAATGCATCTGAAATGTAAAGCATTTCTCATTAAATTATAATATAAACACAGATAAGCAGAACAAAAATAATTTAATTACATTTCTTTTATAGAACATTTTTATTTCGCAGAACTATTTTATTTGTTTGTTAAAAAACTGTGTATCTATTGTTTTTTTACTTTCTTAATGTGCTTTAAAGTAATTAAATGTTTCATTCGTTTACATCAACAAAGCTAACATGTTTTTAAGAACTTGTTTTAAAGAATAAAATGGCAGATTTTTTTTTATTGCTTTTGCACTAATTTCTATTATCATTCTAAAAACATCTTATAAAGCACAAACGATAAAACATGTTCTATTTGGGTAATCAACATTTTAAACAGTAACAAAAAATATGTTATATTAATGTTTTTTTTTTAAATTGTAAATACTTATATCATGCACATTTATGGAGGAAATTTATGGGTGGAAATTTGCTCTCTTGCACTGTGATAAATAAGTGTACTGCTACATATATAAATTGCTAGATAATTTATTCATACATTTTACGTTTTTATCGGATTTCCCGAAATTTTATTTTATAAACATATTTTTAGACATAAATCGTTCATTATTCTCTATTAACAGTAATTTTGCAAAATCAATAAATTCTTATCAATAGATTTAGAACTACGATTAAACTATTTCCCAATGGCTCCATCTAATAGAAAAACTCTCACTTCAAAACTGGGCGTAAAGTTCATGACTACTCGGAAGACCTTAAAATGTGGCAACACTTTTCAGCACTGTTTCATGACTGAAAGAAAACTTAATTTTGGAATTCTATAAATGCATGTAAAGTAAATGACTACTCGGAAGACCTTAAAATCTACCTACACTTTTCAGCACTGTTTCATGAATGAAAGTAAACTTAATTTTGGAATTTATTAAATGCATGTAATGTAGATGACAACTCGGAAGGCCCTAAATTCTGCGTACACTTTTATGCTGTGTTTCGTTAATGAAATCAAACTTAATTTTGGAATTGAATAAATGCATTTGTCTCTCCGTCTTCAGAAAAGATACACCAGAAACTAGTATGCAGAAACCATCATAAAACTTCCATCCATATGTATCTAATAAATTAATTTAAATAACTCTGGTACACACATGTACAATTACGAATATACTCAATTTATTTGAAATTAACTTGGAGTTACAGTGATCAGTGAATGAGGGAACACAATTTAACACTGCTTCTTGTCGGGCATTCAAATCCGAAATTGGACCAATATATATATTTTTAACGAACATCATAAAATATAAATTTCCGTAAGATGCTACTATAAAGTTCATCGAAAAAAAATTTTAATATCGTTGCCTGCTGCGAAGTTTAAATGTGAAGTCTGATAAACAAACGTAATTTTTTTTAACTAAAGCGGCCAATACATTTGTGTCACTCACAAAAATACAGACATTTTCCATAACTAGTCAAATCGAATTCAGGACATGCCACAAAGTGTAAAACCATAGAAAAATGGAAGTCGAAAATTGTTACATTTGCACAACTTACTTCTCTTATCAATGGGATAATGAGTGGATTGATAATCATATTTTTGTAATTATAACCAGGTAAAATTAAGAAACTGAAGTAGTTAAAGATAAAAATCTATCAAATAATAGCAAGAACGAAATATCATGTATTCGGGATGGATTATGAAACGATTTCCAACGCTAACAGGATATTACTAAGAAATTTAATTTCTTCATACGATGAAATGACATATACATTTCGAGCAACTGCTGCTCATATTTGAAGTATTTCATGCAGTCCTGTAAATAATCTACAGAAATTTTAAACAAAACCTAACACTCTGAAAATTACATAAAATTGCATTATCACAGCAGAAAGAGCACATCTAGCAATTACCGATCATCATACTCAGTCCTTTTACAGAATTCTCCTGTGCGTCTGTGTGCATGAATGTTAAACCCTACGCAATCCATAATCAATAGAAATTAAGTTCAATTTAGTAATTGTATAAGCATTCTGTAGTTCACCTCAGTAATGGATATAAATTTTATTATATTTGAAATATTGTAACATCAATAAAATGCGCCGCAAACGATTTTCCCCCATAGACCATAATGTAATAGAATTATTTTGCTACACACTTACTATTAATGCTACACACTTAATTTTCAATGCTGAACATTCTATAGTAAAATTCAATAATTTATACAAAATTCTTAACAATCCGAGTATATTTACTAGAGTTATGGCGCGGACAGACAGACAGACAGATAAACCGAATTCATAAACACTTTTCAACTAGGTTGGAAAGTGTTAATAAAATTATTAAACATTGTACTTATTTCTGTTTTATTGTTTAAATTGATATCCATTATGTGTGCTACAAATTACGAAATTTGTTTCTGATTTAAATGCTAATTAATAAATATTTAAACAGGATGGAGAAGACATTATCTATGGGAGTACAGTCATTTATAAGTAATCATCAGTCAAATTAACTCCATTATATATATATATATATATATATATATATATATAGCAGTAAAGAAATGTAAATCTATACATCAGTACGAATGAAGTTAAAATAAATAAATATATATTATTTGTTTCATAATTAAAAACTTGTGTTTGTTTGAAAAACAGTTTTTCTGCATTAAGTTATTCATTTTAGCCAGTTTTAACTTTACTCGTTTCAATATGTCAAATATAATTTTATGGGAGGATATCATTAAATGATTATCTGACCGTTTAGAGAGGGACTGGCGGACTGGCCGAAATAATAAATTCCAAACTTCATTTCTCTCCTCATAACATAAATATGAGTCCTCAATCAGTTTATTTTTCACGTTCTTCTTACGGCAGATACATGATTTTTTTTTTTTTTTATTATTATTTTGTTTTTACATTGAGAAGGTAACTAAATCGATATTATTATTTTTGAATTATATATATTGTTCAGCCTTCCAGACTGCTCTTACCTCCATGGACAAAAAATATATATATATATATATATACAGCGTGATTCATAAAAGATGGGCAGAACTTTAAAGGGTTATAGTACACTTAAAGACAAATAATATTAAATAGGAGACTAAGGGCCCCAGACGTATTCCCAAGGAGATAGGGGGCATTAAAGTTTAGGGTCCGAAATTTCAAATGATTATAAAACATGGAAAAATTGGTCGATTCGTTTGCGGTTTTTGCAAAAAAATTTCTTTATGCCAGTATTTTCTTGAAATAAAATTTTAAAGTTCAATTTCAAAAAATGCCGATAGGGGGCGCTTTAGACTTTGGAGTAACAAACAACTATTTTTTAACGTTATTTTTTGTATTTCTTTAAATGATTTCGAAAGCTTAGACTTAAACTTAAATTTTGATCTAAAAATCTGAGTCCTAACGAGTAGTTAAGTAGCGTAAACTGAAATTTGAAATTTGAAACCCTTCTCCCCCCAGAACAAAAATCAGTTATTCCCGATCTTTGTGTCGTAGATTAGGCTCTAACTACTGCCGCGTTTTGCTAAAATTATTCTTTATGTCAGTATTTTCTTGAAAATAAATTTTAAAGAAAATTTTCAAAAAATTCCGATAGAGGGCGCTTTAGACTTTGGAGTAACGAACAACTATTTTATACCGTTATTTTTTGTGTCTCATTAAATGCTTTCTAAAGCTTAGACTTAAACTTAAATTTTCAGCTCAAAATCTGAATCGCTGAGCGTGGTTCAGTAGCGAGGGGAGGGGGTTCAAATTTCAACTTCTGAACATAGTTCATTTTGCACTACTTAACCATGCCCAACGATTCTGTGCTGTGATACGAGGCAAAAATACAACTTTCGTCAAAGACTGCATAGTCGGAATTCACTCATAAAGGCACTGGCACAGTTGGAAACGTCGCTCATGCAAACGTTAAAGCTCCATTCCTGACGCTAGTCACCGGGTGAAGAAGGAAACAGAAAGTATGCAAATGTCAAATGGGGAAGAAGAAGAACACGTATGCAAAATTTCGACACGATTCAGGCATAAAAACCACTGAACGGTGAGTCAAGTGTAAGTCGCTGTAGTAATGAATCGGAAGATGGTGCCCTTCACGAATAAGGAAAAGGCTGAGATGCATTTAATTTACGGAGCGGCAGATGGAAATGGTGCAGAGGCACAACGAATGTACGGAGAGCGATTTCCTAACAGGCGGTTGCCTAACCGCAAAACTTTCGAGCGCTTGCACAGACAGTTGTGTGAGACGGGATCATTTCTCGCTTCCCGGTCGAATGCAGGTCGTGCAAAAAAGGACGAATCAGTAGTTGTTGCAGAAGCCATTCTGGATGTAGTAGCGGCGCAGCCAAGTACAAGTACACGAACAGTGGCTAGCCAGGTGGATACCTCACAGTCCACGACTTGGAGGGTACTGAAGGATGAACATTTGCTCCCGTTTCATGTGCAACGAGTCCAGAAACTGTCTCCAGGGGATTATCCAAATCGTATTGAATTCGCCCGCTGGTTTCTGCAGCAGAACGCGCTAAATCCACATTTTGGACGAACTGTGCTTTTCACCGATGAATGTACCTTCACACGTGAAGGTACATTTAACACACACAATGCACATGTATGGGCGGATGTCAATCCACATGCTACGTATCCACATGCTCATCAGAGACGCTTTTCCATCAATGTTTGGGCAGGAATCCTCGGAGACCACCTAATCGGACCGTACCTTCTTCCTGAACGCCTCAACGGTAAAACATACCTCACATTTCTGCAACATGTGCTGCCAGACCTGTTAAACGTTGTTCCTCCACGCATCCGGCGGGTCATGTGGTTCCAGCACGATGGAGCGCCAGCCCATTACGTACGAGACGTCCGCAACTATCTGGACATCACATTTCCGAACAGATGGATTGGTCGAGGTGGTCCTGTTGCTTGGCCTGCTCGCTCGCCAGATCTTTCACCCCTCGATTTCTTTTTTTGGGGACGATTGAAGGCTCTTATGTATGAGACACCCATTGAATCCCCCGAGGAACTGGTCGCCAGACTTTCCGCCGCTGTAGGGGAAGTGCTCGAAAAGCCTGATGTTTTCGCGAATGTTCGCCGTTCCATTCGTCGCCGTTGTTCTGCGTGCATAACCTCTGGTGGTCACAATTTTGAACATTTATTGTGATTACATGTTAATAAATATGCTTTGGTAACATAATCCTAATTTGTGTCTTTTTACCTCGTATCACAGCACACAATGTGTGGACATGGTAAACTGAACTGTGCTCAGGAGTAGAAATTTCAAACCCCTCTCCCCAGAAACTTAACCACGTCTAACGATTCAGATTTTGGGCTGAAAATTTAAGTCTAAGCTTTAGAAAGCATTTAATGAGACACAAAAAATAACGGTATAAAATAGTTGTTCGTTACTCCAAAGTCTAAAGCGCCCTCTATCGGAATTTTTTGAAAATTTTCTTTAAAATTTATTTTCAAGAAAATACTGACATAAAGAATAATTTTAGCAAAACGCGGCAGTAGTTAGAGCCTAATCTACGACACAAAGATCGGGAATAACTGATTTTTGTTCTGGGGGGAGAAGGGTTTCAAACTTCAAATTTCAGTTTACGCTACTTAACTACTCGTTAGGACTCAGATTTTTAGATCAAAATTTAAGTTTAAGTCTAAGCTTTCGAAATCATTTAAAGAAATACAAAAAATAACGTTAAAAAATAGTTGTTTGTTACTCCAAAGTCTAAAGCGCCCCCTATCGGCATTTTTTGAAATTGAACTTTAAAATTTTATTTCAAGAAAATACTGGCATAAAGAAAATTTTTTGCAAAAACCGCAAACGAATCGACTAATTTTTCCATGTTTTATAATCATTTGAAATTTCGGACCCTAAACTTTAATGCCCCCTATCTCCTTGGGAATACGTCTGGGACCCTTAGTCTCCTATTTAATATTATTTGTCTTTAAGTGTACTATAACCCCTTAAAGTTCTGCCCATCTTTTATGAATCACCCTGTATATATTATGATGTCAGAGAGCAATGATAAAGTAGTGAATTCTTTTGAATGCTGTTTGTGTGTTCGTGCCAATTTGTATTAACGAAATTTAATGCTGCTTTCCTCAGATAGACACAATAATGCTAAAGAAATGAGTTATTTTAGTGTTAAATTTGGTTTATCATATTGTGGCCTAAGTTATCCTTGGGTTTGAATTGAGTGGATTTAGAGGAACTGATCAGACAATGAAACCAAGTCTGTAGAACATAGTATCCCTCCCGTTCCTTTTATTAAGGCCTTAATAGTCATAATAATAATAATAATAAACAGTGATACGCCAGAAGAGTACCAATATTATTTTAAGTTTTTGGTGAAAAAATACATAATTTTGCGTCAAATCGAATGTGATAATGTATAATCGAGGCATCCTTGGGGGATAGTCCAAGTGCTACACGACAAAAATAAGGTGAAAACTGCACATCGTGATACAGTTATACCGATTGGTCAGTATCTACTCTATATTAATACAAAGCATATAAGAAGGGGAGGCATCGCGAAAAGTGCGGGGAATTCAAGATGGCAGCCGTTAATCAAAATGGCGTCATTTTCGGGAATTAGTGCAATTTCGTTTCTATTCATCGTATAAAAGAATGTTTGATGGAAATTTAGATGTTTTTAGATAAAAAATATTATTTGTAAAACTTTACAGCACAATCCAAAAGTATTTATGAATTCAGTTTGTCTGTTTGTCTGTCTGTCTTGTCGTCTGCCTAGTCGCGCACTAACTCAAAAAAACAACTAACCGGATATCCAAATAATTAAAATACGGTATTGTAGTATACCGTAACAAGATCGGTATTCATTTTCAAGTGTGCATCATTCATAGTTCACTTACAGGGGCAGTAAAAAGTATTCGGTTACATTATGGTCTGTAGACAAAAATCGCTTGCAATGTGTTTTAATGATATTATACTCTTTGTAACATATTCAAATTAATATACATCAGTGCGGTGCAGTACAAGATACTTACTATAGAATATGCAGTGCACAGCAGTTTTCGTTCATTTACAGGGGCTCACAAAATAATACGGTTAGCGTTACATTAATGTCTCCGAGCACAGTGTCTTTATAACTTGTGTATAAATTTTATAGATCATCAGCTAAATCGATTGTTATTAAGGGAGGTGCTAGGTATGAAATAACCGCAATTTTTAATAATAATATCCCAATTGGTCAGTATCTTCTTTATATTAAAACAATGCATATAGGAGAGGCATAATGAAATGTCTTAGGAATTTAAGATTTAGGCTGTTATTCAGCTTTTTCCGTTTTCGTCATATAAAAGTGTCTTTGATGTCATTTTCGATTTTTTTAATCAAAAATTTTCTTTTTAATATCAGAAATATGCTTAAAATGAAACTAGTTCAATTATTAAAGTATTTTTTATTGTATAGTAAGTAAAATGAATGGAATAAATAAATAATAAAAATGCATTTTACTAATGCCTTACTTATACAAGATATTAAAAAATGAATGCTACATAACAAATGAATGACATAAAATTGCAGAATATAAAAGCTTTAGTTTGTAGCATATTATTTCTTATTCACATTCGTTTTTACAGTTGCACATGCACAATAATGTGCAAGAAAGACCAACCTTCCTACAACTACAATTATTTTTTGTAGATTTTACACATACATTTTATTAGTTCTTTGGAAGAAACTGCAATCTCGGGCAGCTCCGACCGTTTTAATTTCCATGCAAAATTATCAAAGCACCATCCCCATTTGTTTGGAGAGTGGGGACAGATTTCCCGCTCATGTGCTTGTCCCCAAATGTGTCCAGCTTGGAAAGTACTCCGTAAAATATGTTGCTCTAATGCACCTTTGGTTGGTGGAAGATGTTCAATAGGACAATTTTTTGTCATAAACAATTGCTGACTAGCACCATTTACACTTATGCTGTTACATGTTGAACAGTACAAATATACTGCGAATTTTTCTAAAATATTTAGAATATCGTCAGATATGGATGTTTACGGTTTTGATAAAAACGATAGTAGCATCTTTATAGAGAATCAATGTCTTCCAAGCTCACTTTTTTGTTTTTCCTGTGAAACCAGGATTGCTCACGTAGCCTGTGAAAGCATGGAATCCTAGTAACGACATTGCTTTTTCTTTTCCAATTGCTGCAGCTGTAGTATGGACGGGAATAAGTCTGTAATTCTTCCCTGTTCCAAATGAAATCCAAACAGTTTTCAGGTGTCTATCTGACAGAGTAAAGAAATGTGCAATTACTAAAACTAATACATCAGTATCTACAGAGCGTATAACAATATTTTTCAATCCGTTTTCTGCCATGTCGTTGAGGTGCAAGATTATCCTTGTATCAGCTTCTTCATGACCAGGGCAAGACATTCCAATTAAAGAACTTTGTGCAATATTATTTCCTTTAACTTCTTCACCTGAAGTGGTTATAGCTTGTGTATTTTTATGGTATTTATAGCTAGTGTTCCAAGCAGATTAAATAACTCTTCTTTATTACTTGAATTTCTTAAGAAATCTTGCCAAATTTAGGTAGTTTGACATGCGATAGCACTTGCCACCTGGTTCCTGCACCCATTTTTTGTCTGGTTTCACATTTAATGCTTGGTGTAATGTATCTATTCCATATCAAATCTATTCTTTGGCAACGAAAACTCTCAATGTCGTTACATAAATGGGGTTGAAATGTGTTAATGTAGTAATCATTAAAGGTTTTTGAAGACTGGTGAGGCTTTAAAATGTTAATAAAAACTGGCCCATCATAAATTAAAGCATCGCATGTTCCTGGAAATTGTTTCTATTCTTCTCAATAGTTTCCTCTAAAATACGTGCTAAATCATTTTTATGGCTGGGTCGAAATTCACCGTTACTGGAAAAAGCAGGGGGAAATGGTTGATTTTCATAGTTGATGTTGCAGAAAGAGAGAAAATTATCCCTCTGCTGTCAAGGTCATTTTTCCAGCACGCGCTGTAACCCTTTCGTTGCGTGCGCATCTTTTGTATGCAATAGTCGACGCACCAGACAGTCGCTTAAGAACTCTTCTCAGATCAACATGTAAATAAAAGTTTTGTTCTGTTTTTAACTATCGGCTGCTTTTCTTTCCCGGCCTTTGGAATTATTTGTTTTTAATTTAAGTACGTACGTCACATTCTGGCATCCCACTACCGAGATGAATGTTAATTATGACATTCTTATTTTGCCGATAGTTAAATGTTAAGCTTAAGTAAGTTTAAATTAAGTATTTAAGTATTTTTTACGAAAAAAAAATATGACGGATCTAGAAAGTACAAAGCAGCAGAGAAAAGCCACTAGATCATCTTTTACGAAGACGTCTAACAAGCTACAAGAACTAATAAGTGCCGATGCTCCGGATTTAGATGATGTGGAAATACTGCTAGATCAACTACAAGAAAAATATAAAATGCTCCGAACTATAGATGAAAAATTTTTAGATTTTTTTCAAAAACAAAGCTGCTCTCAAGAAGATTACGAAAAGGAATATGAGGCAGCTCAGGAATATTACGAGAAGATGTCTACGTTAAAGGTGAAATGTAACAGGTTAAAAACGAAGCTTAGTTACAATACAGTAAATGCTGTTTCCTCTTCTTCAATTATGGCGTCACCGGTTGCTAAACAGAAACTCCCTGAAATAGAACTCTTTAAATTTGACGGCAACCCAAGAAATTGGCTCACCTTTTGGACGCAGTTTAGCAAAATCGATGAAGACCCAAGAATAGATGTCCGCGACAAGTTTCAGTACCTACTACAGTCTACTAAGCCTGAATCAGTAGCTCGACAAATCGTGGAGAGTTTTCCTGCTACAGAAGCTAATTATGAAAAGGCATTGAACTATTTAAAAGAACGTTTTGGAAAAGAAAGTGTCCTTATACAGATTTACGTTAGAGAACTTTTAAAGCTGGTTATTACGGACAAAACTCAAGTGAATTTGTTGACTCTCTATGACAAGCTTCAGATTTTTTTTTCAGATTCAACCAAGCAGGGTGGCCTACCATGCGGCTTAAGCTCTACAAGCCCTGCTTGGCAAGTTTATTAAAAAAAAAAAAAAAAAAAAAAAAAAAAAAAATACAAATGAGGCCAATAGGCCATTAGGCTTTTACATAGTACTGAATTGAAAGTTTACAATGATATATATACAATTCAGATATGTTTTAAAAGTTTTTACAAATGATTTTAAGTCTTTGCATGATGCGGACATAGTCTATAAATATATTTTAAAAGTTTTTACAGATGATTTTAAGTCTTTTTATGGTGTAGGCATAGTCTATGTATTGAGATGTTCGGTGATTATTAGTCTACAACGTTTCTAGATTAATTGAAGTATTTTGAGCTTTGAGTTTATAGTTTTTCACTGATTTTTGTGAGCACTGTTATAATCATTTTTATTCTTCGTCATCTGAGGACTGGATGTTTCCTAATAAATGCGCTGGAGGCATCTGAAAAAGTTGTTGGTTTTTTTCCAATAGGTGTACACATTCTATGATTTTTTGTTTTAAGTTTGGAGTACTAAGGACATGATGAAACCACACCGATGTTCTCAGTGAAGCCGGTTTTTTTATGTGGAAAGCGGATGTCAGAGGGCAGTTAAGAATGTAGTGAGTGGCGTCTCCTCGTTTGCCACATGTGCAGTATGGAGATGGTGCTTTCCCAAAAAGATAAAGGTATGACGGGAATGGACCATGATTTGTTGTGTATAAATAAATATTCCGGTGTGATATTAAAAAATCTTCTGTGACTTTGGGACAGTGGCTATATGCTTTTCTTCCTCTGTGTTCCATCGTCCATTGATCTTGCCATTTAGATAAATAGTATTGTTTAAGTTGTCCTCTGAGGTATGATGGAGGTGATGGATGGAAAATTTGTTTTATTGGAGTATCTGGTTTCGTAGCTTCTTTAGCTAATCTATCTGCATGTTCATTACCTTCGACTCCAGAATGACCTTTCACCCATTTGAAGAAAATCTTTGTTGTCGTTTGCTGCAAGTTCTTTATTATTTGACCTATTAAGTAGTTGTCTGTATTTATATCCGTTAACGCCACTAAGCTAGAGCGGCTATCTGAGTTTATTGTTGCTTGACTGTATGCAGATGTTTGCAGCCAGGAGACTGCGTCCAGTATTGCCAACAGCTCTGCTTGATATATCGAGTTTGACGTTCCTAAGTGTATTTGATGTTCCTTTATTAGGTTTTGATTTTCGTATATGCAGAAGGCATATCCTACTCCTTCTTCTGTCTTTGAACCGTCCGTGTATACCTGTATTCTTGGTTGATCTTCCACATCCTCCGCCCAATTAAAATATGTACTGTGTGGTATTATTTCCGTCGGAATGAATTTAGGTTGATATAGATCCGGTTGTATGTCGATCATCGGGATGCCCAGCCTGAGGATTGCTCCTTGCGCTGCTATTTTTTCGGCCCTTAATGAAAGTGGCATTATTCCCGTGAGGACACAGAGAGCAGATGTAGCAGTTTTCTTGTATGCACGAGAGATTAATAATAAGCACTGTGCTTGAATCGCTGATAATAGTCGTAGACCATGAGATTTTTGAAGTTTAGGGTACCACGTTGATGCTGCATAGGTTGTTTTCTTCTCTAAAATTTGATTGTACCATATTTTTAGGATGGATTTTGAAATACTTCGTTGTGGGGCTGCGAATTTCATGAGGTTTTGAGCTATTGTATTAATTTCCGTTCTTTTTGCATGAAGGTGTGGAAGAAAAGAAAGTGTACTGTCCAAGACCAGACCAAGATACTTTAATGTAGGATTGTGTTTAATGGATCTATTGTATATCTTTAAAATGGGTGGACGTTTCAAATATTTCCGGTTCTTGATTTGCAAGGCTGTCGTTTTTTCATGTGTAATTTGGATGTTGTGAGCATCTGCCCAGTCCTGAACCAATCGAAGAGCTTCATTGCCTTTTTCTTCTATAATTCTTCTGGTGTGACCTGATATTATTAGGAGTAGATCGTCGGCATATGCCACTACTTTAAGTCCATTTTCTTTTAGAATTTTTAAGATTTTGTTTACGAAGATTCTCCATAGAAAAGGGCCAAAACACGACCCTTGGGGACATCCTTTTTTAAACCAGTGTAGATCTCCTGAAAGCCAGTTTGTGTATGCCGATCTAAGCGATAGAAAAGATCTCGTTATGTTTACATAGGCTTTACTTATATCCATAGTCTCGAGCTCCTCCATCGTCGCATCCCAGGGCAAGTTGTCGAATGCATGGTGAAAATCTAAAGATATGAGGAAGGTATATTTTCCGTCTTGCTTGTTTAAATCTATAGTGGACATCACTTCTTGAATTGCTGTTTCGGTAGACTTACCAGGGACGAAACCGTGCTGGGATGGTTCTAATTTTGAAGTATTATGTAATTCATGTAATATGCGTTTGAGTATTAATTTCTCGTAGATTTTCCCCAGGATTGGCAGCAAGGAAATCGGTCGATATGAGTCTCCCTCCGTTGGTGATTTCCGGCTCTTCAGGAAAAAGACTAATTCACCCCGTTTCCAAGCTGTAGGAAAGTAGTTAAGTTTTAGTAGTATATTATACATATCTTGTACTAATTGCTGGTGATTTTTGAATATTTGTCTTACAATGTAGTGATCTATATTATCAATTCCTGGGGCTTTATTTTTATTAAAGTTGTATATCGCTGTTTTTATTTCATTTATGGTAAATGGTGGAGCCGATTTATCTGGTGATGGTGGTCTTATATCTGTTATTTGTGATCTTCCATATATATGTTCCGTGAGTTCTTGATAAAAGGATTTCTTAGTATGTGTTATTGTTGTTGAATTCGCTAGAGCATAGGTCTCTTGTTTGTAGAAATCTTGAAAAGCCACTCTCTTTGTTTTCCCGTAGGGATCTGTAGTTGATTGGCAGAATCGTAACCATGCATCGCGTTTGGCCTTATGGATTTGGAGCTTGTATTTGGCTCGCTCTTGTTTATATTTCTGTTTTTGTATCTGTGTGGCAGTTGGAGATTTTATTTGTCTTCTGAGTGCTGGTACATAATTTCTTGATTTCCTGAGATCCGGGGACCACCATTTAACTGAAGGTTTGTGAGTACTGCTTTTTTTCCTTAAATTGTTTTCACTGGTTTCTTGTATTATTTGCATTAGTTCTTCGTAGTGTTTGTCGAAATCTTCTTTACTATTTATTTGTTTAAAATCAATGTTTTTCTCTTTTAGACTTGAGTTTAATTGTTGGTTAAATCTTTTAAATGATATATTCTTAGTTCTGTATCGTCTTTTTGGGAGTGTCGGAGTATTTATGTTTAGATCTATTGTTATCAGACGATGATCTCCGTAGTTCATATCTTCTTCTACAGTCCAATTTTCCAATTTGGAAAACAACGGGAACGAAAGTAGCGAAACATCTGGCCATCCCTTCGATCTTTCTGTTTGAAAAGTTGGTGAACAATTTGGGTCATTTGCTGAGATTAGATGATGTTGACTCATATGTGTGATCAAGTGATTTCCTCTATCGTCATCTGATGGGTATCCCCAGAGTTGGCTGTGAGCGTTGAAATCTCCTAGATGAATGAGATGTTTACTCATACCCTTCTTATCTGTCCAATCTTGAAGATCTTGTTTTAAGTCTGCTGACGGTGGTGAATATTGATTACCTATTGTTAATACTATGTCTGGAAATATTATGTTAATAAATACTGAGTTTTGATATTGCTGAATTCTTATGTGTTGAAGATTATTATCTAATACAATTATATGACAATTATTGGATTGCGAAGCATAAGATGGCACTGACGAAGGTAATCCGTGTGGTCTTTTATTTGTAACTGCGCAATCCTGTAGGCAGGCTATTGAATAATTTTCTTCTATTAGGTAATTTATAAGGTCTGAAGTTGCTGTCTTGATTCTTTGTAGGTTTATTTGTGCAATTTTGAATTTGTTCATTGTTATGATTGATGTTGTTGGACACATTGACGTTGGAATTTTTTATAAGATATGCAGCAACTTTCAAAGGAATAGTGATGGGTATCAAGGTGTTTTTCTGAGCTGGATTTATTTTGGTTGTATTCTTGACAATTTATGCAACATTTTGTTTCAGAGTCACAGTTAGCAGTGTTGTGAGAATCTGCGCACTTTGCACACGTTTCTTTCTGGTCGCAGTTTCGCGACATGTGACCCAGCCGCTGGCATTTGAAACAACGTGGTGTGATTATGTATTTCCGAATGTTGCATCTATTAAAGCCTATGTTAATGGAGGTTTGTTCTAATATCTTTGCATCTCTTTGTTGAAATTCCACTATTAAATTTACTGTGTTTGTATTCCTTGTTGAGTGTTTGATTTTGTTAAGGCAGAAATTTGGCTTTTCAACTCGTAGTGCTCTTTGCAATGCCGGTTGCAATATTTCTTCCGAATATTTCTCTATGTTTTTTGTTATATCTTCCTCTTCTTCGTCGCTTATTATCGGAGCTCCAAATATGATGAGTTTTTGTGTTTTAGGTTTGATTTTATCAAACTGAATTTTCTCTGTCAATCTTTCATTTCTTTTTAACTGTTGTTGTAGTTCTGTGAGGTCTTTGTCTGTATTACAGGTTACAACCAGATTACCAGCTTTTGTTTGTTTGCAGCTTAGCTTTGTGAGAACTGATGTGTTTACCTCCCTATTTAAAGCTTTTCTTATGTCTTGTATCGTCGTATCAGTGTCTTTTGATTTAACTAACATTGCTGGTTTTGGTGGAGGCCTTTGAGTTAGTATCTGAGCATATGATGTTTCATCGTTGTTTTGTTTCTGCCTTCTTTGTGTTGGTTGATTCCTAAGTGTTTTCTTTAATAATTCCAATTCTTTTGTTTGTTCACTTAGAGCTGCTTTCAAGAACACTCCCTGTTGGTTTATCTTTTCTTCTAGTCTTTTCCCCAGCTCACTTTTAATCATATCTCCCATTTCTTCTACAGATTTTAGTCTTTTTTTATCTTTTCTGAGTTGCAAACATTCTTCTCTCCAATCTGCCCTGTCTGCATACGTTTCTTCGTATTTTTCAATTAGCAAGCTGACGTGAGTCCTGATCGTGTTTATTTCTTCTTCAACTTGACTTTTGTTTTCGTCTTTAGTAAGATTCTGTATTCTTTGTAGAGCATCTTCTATTGTTCTCTGGATCTCCTGTGTTGTTAGTTGAGATTGATTCTTCTCTACTTTTTTAATTTCGTTTTCAAGATCCTTTTGTTTCTGCTTCAGGGCCTTTATTTCATTGTTACGTTCCCTTTCTGTCTCAATCTGCTTATCTATTTGTGCTTTCAGACTCGCTAATTCTTCTTCGTATTTGTCTGCCATCTCTTTCTGATATGTCATCGATTGGGACGTTTCTATTTGCTTCTCCTGGACTTGGTCTCCCTTCGTGTTCTCTTCTTTCTCATTCTTCTCCTCTTCTTCTGCTAGTCTTTTCTCCAGGATTGCTTTTATTTCTTTGCATTTGTCCGCATTTCCTCTTTGCTTTTTCTTTGTCAATCTGTCAAGTTCTGCCTTTAATTCCTTTGTTGACAGTTTTTCTATTTTTGTGTTTTGTATACATTGAGATTGTGGTTGCAATGATGTTTTCGACTTCGGCTGAATATTTGGCGTTGTGCCAGTTTTGGTCACGGAATTATCTTTACTCATTGTTCTTGTTTTCTCACCGTTTCTATTCGCCGATGGTGTAATTTCTCTTTCTTTAAATTCTTATAAAGAAATATCCGATAATTCGCTTTCTGGGTTTTCACTTTCCGACATTGATTATTGAACTTTGTCAATTATATACTTTCTTCTACGATTGTAAGTTCTATCTCTTCAAAGTCTTGTCGTAAAATACCCTATATTTCCCTTTCCAATTTTGAAGAACTTTGTCAATTATGTGTTTTCGTCAACGATTTAAGCAAGAATTTCCTATCGCCTTGCAAATGTACTACTATAATAACCTCTATAACACCAATCAAATAGATTTATATCATTAGCTAAGGAGTGGGGCGACCAGACCCTCCCGACATGCATCAAAGAAGGAAAGGGAAAAAAGGAAAGAAAAAGGGAAAAAATATGGTCAAAAGGACCATTGGAAATGACTTTGAGAAAAGAAGGAAGAAGCCAAATGATGGGATAGAAAATTTGGAATAAAAAATGAAATAAAAATAAAATAAAAAAATGAAAGAGATAGTAATTAACCAAAAGGAGAGGGGGGGGGTATAAGGCCAGTGAAAAAGCTTCCCGTGCAACTGAAGTTCATGTACAAAAGGAATTACGATACTATTAACAAAAGAAAATACGATTCTTTACAATGATACGTGACAACATGTGATAGGTGATCTGCAACGCAATAATTTGTAGACAAGAAAAACCAGTAACCACAAGAAAAGCACAACGCTTTCTAGCGGCTACAAATGAAGTTCTGTTAAGATTACTGTGGGACAAACTCTCAGTAACAAGAGCAATTCAAGAATTTCAAACCAAAACAATTTACCTTCATAAATTTAAGAATTTGAAAAAGATATAAACAGAACTGTATAGGAAAAGGTGAAACATAAAAATGAAATGGCGGGACTTAGTCTATGCATAAAATCTTAGAGGATGATATGTTACACCACGATAAAAGCTAAAATAGTAAAACAGTATAACATGTTAGAAGAAAAAGGAGGGGGGGGGGTAGCCTATGGGGCAAAGCAATGTTAATGAGGGCAGTTAAAAAGAAATAGGTGTAAAAATACTGCAACTTTGAGCCAAATGTGACGATATGAAGAGAAATAACAAAACTAGCCCCTCCCTGCCCCCATAACTAGACCCCTATTAAAGATAGGTAAAAACCGAAATAGCCAAAAGAAGCATCGAGAAAAGAACCCCTAAGCACTTTAGAGCTAGAACCGGAAAAATTTTTGAGCTCTATCTCCCATAGAAAGAGAGAAAAATGGAGGAAACCGATTACCGCAGAACCAGTTGATAAAGTAATATGAAAAAAACTCTACCTTCTTGTCATAACAAGTTAATTCCCAGTCATAAGGATGATTGGGACAGGATCTCCTCAACAGGAGCTAAACAAGGATATCAAACATGGTACAGTTACCAATAGAAATAGAGAAGTTGAAAATGTTATACGCAGAACAGTAAAAGAAATGGTGATACGTAGGAATGAATAAGTGGGACTAAATCTATGCATAGAGACCAAAAGAATGATATGTTACACCATTACAGCAAATAAAACGGTAAAAACGTTGATAATATTAAGAAAAAGGAGGGGGGGGGGACAGGTCTGTTGTGCTAAAACGGTGTGAAGACAAGCCACTAGTTGGATAGTAAAGAGAAATACTCAACAATTGGCTGTAAAGTGACGATATGTGTAAAAAACAAACAATTGCCCCACCCTGACCCCGTAGCTGGTCCCCTAAATGACATAAAAAAAAACCAGTATAGCCAAAAGAAGCAGCGCAAACAGTTTCCTTAGGAACTGCAGAGCTGATTTCGGAAAAATATTTAAGCCCTATCTCCCATAGGAAAGGAGGTAAATGGGAAAAACCACTTTCCGCAATGTGTATAATTATAAAAAGTATAATATTGAATGAGAATTCTTGAAAAATATTGTAAGTAAACTAAAAGTAAACAAATTTAATAAAGTCCTATAGCAGACTAAGGGCTAAATACAGAGAAAAGTGGTTACATGAAGTGGGTACCAACAGAAGTGGAGTAAAGCAGAAAGATTGTGATTTATAATAAAATGATCTCAGAAAAAATACTGCAGTCTATAATACTAAATTAATTACTCAATTTTTCCTGCAATATATGTCCTAAATTAAATCAAAACAAAACTAAGATTAATCTTAATTTTAAAGACCTAAATAATACGCTGTTAGACAACAATAACATGAAAAACGTAAACAAATGCTTTGAGTCATTAAAATGAAATTAAGTAACAGACCACTCCATCTATCTCCTTATAGCTTATAAGATCTAAAGATATATGTTCAAAGCACCCCTCTTTAAGAGAGGCACTCAGAAAAAGTTAGCAGTTGAAAACAACTAAACCTTAATGATAAAAGTTTCGAATACTAAAGTTAGCCAACGACCAACCAACTAAGCGGTTTTTATTTACATTTTAAAATACAAAATAAAAATACTTAGAGACTATGTAGATAAAAAAATTCTTTCACATATGAAAAATATAAAGATTAGATTTAGATATTTTCACAAAAAGAATTTGAAAACGTTAAATTTAAACATGAAATTTTAAATTTAAAAATGACAGAACGCCCATGTTAACGTATGGGAAAAATTCCATAAAAATTTTGAGTGACATTTAAAAAAAAACTACAATTTACCAGTGGTTGCAGACCCCCAACATGAATTTAACATATTACATATGAAAGACAAGATTCCAAAGTATATAAAACAATCAATATTATTTTAAAAATTATGAAATTCATATTAATTTAAGTACATCAAAAAAGTAAACAATCCAATATAAAACCAATGGGCATCCATTTTGTTTCTTGAACTCTTAGAACAAAAACATCAACTTTTCAAACTGATTTAAATGATGTTATACTCAATGAAAAGTTAAAAATTTTAGTGATAAAATGGTCTACGTATCATAAAGTATCTGAATTAAGGTATTTCTATAAAAATTCTAACCGTTAAAGTTATGTAATAAGCGTTCTAAGAACGAACAATTTTGAAAATGGCGCTATGGTGAGTTAAGGTATATGAACTTCAATGGTTAATAACTCCTGAATTAATTCACTAAAATAAGCACTACATGACTCAAAATGGAGCTAAGATGTTCAAGCAACATAATTAAACATGAATAATCAATTATATATACAGGTAAAAGCACAGGAAACATCGGTGCAGGTGGCAAGCACTGGGCTCAATAGAGAAACGAAAGTAAAAGTAGTAGAAAGTTTAAAAGAACATAACTCCCGAAACCCTGCACCGAAAATCAAAAACCTTATATCAAAATGTTCAGCATAAAGTAAGGAAGAGATAGATACATGACAGAAGGTTCTAGCTTACCCCGTCCCTGAAAAAATTATGCTGACATCAGGAGCCTTTGCAAGATGATGCTACTATGTTGAAGGAGAAGGGAGAATTTTTTATGACAAGCTTCAAACACAACTGCGTGCCTTAGAATCTCTGGGAGTTACTCAAGATAAGTTTTCGCATATGTTACTCCCATTAATAGAATCTGCACTCCCCACCGATTTAATTAAAATTTGGGAGCGACAGAAAAGTACATTAGCTGAAACAGGTAAGACCGATTTAGATCTCTTAATGGATTTTGTTAAAAATGAAGTAGAAACTGAATTTAGACTTAAAATCACTCGTGATTGCTTAAATTCTGAAAAATTAACTGTTAAGAAAAATAAGCCCTCTGAACCTAAAAGCAGTGTGTCAACTGCTTATGAATTACTTAATGCCAATAACGGCAACAATAGTAGTAATTTTCAAGAAAATTCTAAGTTTAAAAAATTTGATTGTATTTTTTGTAGTAAATTTCATAATTCAGAGAACTGTAACGATGCTTTTGCTATGAGTTTAGATTGTAAAAAAGACATAGTTAAGAAAAAGAATGCTTGTTTTGTATGCTTAAAACGAAATCATAAGGCTAATCAATGTAAGTCAAAACATCGATGCCCAATTTGCAAAAATCGGCACTTTGTAATTTTGTGTCCGGATTTAGTTTCTAACAAAGTTGATAATATCTCGGTTGGAGATAAAAGTGAAAACAAAACAAGCACTCTGAATAATTACATTAAAATTTCAGATGTACTCTTGCAAACTTTAATTGTAAAAATTCATAATGGTTCTAAAACAATGTTTATTCGTGCTATTTATGATAGTGGTTCAATGAAGTCTTATATTTGTGAAGATGTTGCACAAAGTATGAAATTTAAGTGCATTGGTGAAACGAAAATTAAGCAATCTCTATTTGGTGGTGTTGAAACACCAGAAAATGTATATAGAAATTATTTAATTGAATTAAGTGATGTAAATGATAAATATAAGTGTAAATTAGAAGTACTTAGTCAGAAACGTATTTGTTCTGAAATTAAGCAAATTCCTTCTGGTCCTTGGTTAAATGAACTTAAGTTACACGGAATTAAAATAAATGATTCAGAAAACAAACATTTTAAAGTTGATAAGGAAATAAAATTGTTAATTGGTGCAGACGTTGCAGGTAAGCTTTTAACAGGAAACATTGCAAGTCTTAAATGTGGCATAACAGCGATAAATACGAAATTAGGATGGACATTAATGGGTAAATTTAATCCTGGCACTGAGCCAAATTCTCAGAGTACAGCTTCTCTTATTATTTCTTCTCTTTTAGTTAAAAATCGGTGTATAAGTGATCTTTGGAAGTTAGATGTTTTGGGAATTAAGGAACCCCCAATAAGTAAAACGAAAGCTGAATTGCAGGAGGATACACAGAAATATTTTGAAGAGACTCTAAGTATAAATAGTGAGGGGCGATATGAAGTTGCGTTGCCTTGGGTTCTGGACAACACTCTTTTACCGGATAATAAAATAAATGCGGAAAAATCTATTTTAAATACTAAAAGAAAATTGATGAATTCCGGAAAGTTTAATGATTATTGTGATATTTTTGAAAACTGGTTAGCTC
This sequence comes from Maratus michaelseni, assembly GCA_963931845.1. Classification (NCBI taxonomy): domain Eukaryota; kingdom Metazoa; phylum Arthropoda; class Arachnida; order Araneae; family Salticidae; genus Maratus; species Maratus michaelseni. The sequence goes on from OZ007592.1 coordinate 418,819,891, forward strand.
TCGGCATAATCGAAAAGACATCGACTGAGAAACTAAAGGGTGTTCATTATTTACCTCATAGGGCGGTAATAAAGGAGAACAGCACCACGAATATAAGGCCAGTGTTCAACGCTAGTTTTCATTTACCTGGTTTTCCATCTTTAAATGATTGTCTGGCTACGGGTCCAAATTTAATAGAAATGATCCCCTCAATTTTGAATCGTTTTCGTATGAATTATGTAGGCGTCACCGCTGATATTGAAAAGGCGTTTTTGCAGATTGCGATAAAAGAAAGAGACCGAGATTTTTTGCGGTTTCTGTGGTTTGATAAAGAAAATCAAGAACAGGTGAATGTATATCGGCATCAAAGGGTAGTTTTCGGCGTTACATGCAGCCCTTATTTATTGGCCGCAACTTTACTGTATCATTTAAATACGGTTCCAGAAAATTTAAAGCACTCTGCAGATATTTTGAAAACAGCCTTCTACGTAGATAACTGCGTAACAAGTTTAAACTCCGAGATAGAAATGAGAAAGTTTTTCTTAGAATCAAAATTAATCATGTCTTTAGGTCATTTTAATCTAAGATGTTGGAAATCCAATTTAATTAATGAAATATTTGAGGAGGATTCCTCCACGAAAGAGGATGTTTCCCTATTAGGTCTCGTATGGAATACACATACGGATACACTATCGTGTAAAATAGAACAGGCTATAAATCCATTAGAATCAGTCACAAAAAGAATAGTTTTGGCAGTAGCACACCAAGTTTTTGATATTGTTGGTTATACAACTCCAGTGATGCTAATTCCGAAACTAATCTTACAGGAAACATGGAATTCAAAACTAAAATGGGATGACAACCTACCCGATGATTTGGCAAAGAATTTTAAATCGTGGAGAAAAAACTTAAATTTACTCTCATTGATAAATATACCTAGATGGTTTGGGCTTAAACAAAGTGATCAAAAAATAAGCTTGCATTTATTCTGCGACGGCAGTAAAAAAGCATACGGTACCTGTGTTTTCTTAAGAGTAGAAGACGACGATGGGGTAAAAATTAATCTAGTACAAGCAAGATCTAGGGTAGCTCCTTTAAAACCCATTACAATTCCTCGCTTAGAGCTTTTGTCTTGCAATATTGGCTCTAGGTTGTTATCTAACATAATTAAAGATCTAAATTTATCAGGGGTTGATATTTATTGCTGGACCGATTCTACAACAGCCTTATGTTGGATTCAGCGAAAGCAAAATTGGGGAATATTCATTCAAAATCGGGTTACAGAAATTAACTCATTGACTTCGCCTCATTGGTGGCATCACATCTCAGGTTCTCTTAACCCTGCCGATTTGCTTTCAAGGGGGTGTTCTGCTGAACAGTTAGTTGAGAGGAAATGGTGGGAGGGACCTGATTGGTTGCACGAAAAAAAAGAAAATTGGCCTAAATCGAATGATGAGCCAAATGAGGATTTAGTCAATTCTGAGATTCGTAAAACAGTTATAACAACGTTAGTAAAAAATGATGAAGATGCTAAGTGGTATTATAAATATTTTTCTTCATTTAAGAAAATTGTAAGGATGTTAGCTTGGATTTTTAGGTTTTACGACAAGGTAAGTAAAGTTGACAAAAATCTTTCAGGGGACTTGTCTGTACAAGAAATTGAAAAAGGGGAAAAGGCTTTAATGGTACTAATTCAGAAAGAATCCTTTAAGGGAGAAAATGATGAGAAATTAAGACAACTTAGACCAATAGTTGATTGTGACGGCCTTATAAGAGCTAAATCAAATGTTGTTTATCGGGATGATAAATACGATTTTAAATATCCTATTATATTACCATCTGATCATTCTGTTGTAAAATTGTTGATAATGAGTGTACATAATGATTTATTACATGCTGGTACTTCATTGTTAATGTCAAATTTAAGAGAAAAGTATTGGATTTTAAAATCTCGTAAGACCATAAGAAATTGTATTAGTAAGTGTCTAAAATGTCAAAAGTTTAAAGCGAAAAAATGTGAGGTCATCCCAGGAATTTTACCAAATGATAGGGTCCGCGATGCTTGTGTATTTGAAATTATAGGATGTGATCTGGCTGGACCACTTTATTTGAAAGATGGTAGAAAAGCATATATTGTACTGTTTACTTGTGCAGTCTATCGTGCCGTCCACTTGGAATTAATCACTTCCTTATCGACCGAATCCTTCTTTCAATCTTTAAGACGTTTTATCGCACGCCGTGGACGACCTTCTACCATATATTCAGATAATGGAAAAAATTTCATAGGCGCGGAGAAATTTTTGCAAACTGTAGACTGGGATGGTCTCCGTTTTAAAGCTGCTGAACAAAAAATTCAGTGGAAGTTTAATCCTCCATCCGCAGCCTGGTGGGGCGGATGGTGGGAGCGTTTGATTCAGATTGTAAAACAAAGCTTAAGAAAAATATTGGGTCGTGCTTCTCTTGATTATGAAGAACTACTAACTGTATTGTGTGACTGTGAGAGAGTTGTTAATTCCAGACCACTTACTTACGTATCAGAGGACATTGATGAGGACTTTGCTATAACACCAGAGAAATTTTTACATGAAACTCCACAGTCAGGTGTACCTGATATTGATAATGTAGATAAAGTGAAATTGAGTAAAAGAACTAAGTATCTGCAGCGGATAAGAGAAACTTTAAGGCTTAGGTTTCGTACAGAGTATTTAGGGCAGTTACGACAGCAGTCTATAAAATGCTATAAAAACAAATCACTTAAAGTAGGAGAAATTGTCCTACTTGAAGATACTAATAAAAAACGTTCCTATTGGAATCTAGCTCGCGTATTAAAAGTTATACCAGGTCGAGATGGCCAAATAAGACTTGCGCTTATAAAAACAAACAATTCTGAGTTATTACGGCCAGTTCAGCGATTGTTCAGATTAGAATTGGAAACTCCAATACAAGAAACAAATGATGAGGCTATGCCTTTAACGACCAGTAGCGGCAGAATTGTCAAAACACCTGTAAGGTAAATTTTATATTCAGAATATTTAATTTCAGTAATTATTTTACTTAATTTCACTTCTCTTCTTTATATGTATTCCAGTGTTTATTGTTATTTTGCATATATTATATACTGTATTTATGTTGTAATTTGTAAGGTTGTATTTTGATTGTATAAGTGATTTCTTATGTAAGTACTATGTAATGTGTATTTTGTGCATAATATAAGTAAAGATTTTGAGTGTTTAGCTGCCCACTCAAAAGGTGGGAGAATGTTGCAGAAAGAGAGAAAATTATCCCTCTGCTGTCAAGGTCATTTTTCCAGCACGCGCTGTAACCCTTTCGTTGCGTGCGCATCTTTTGTATGCAATAGTCGACGCACCAGACAGTCGCTTAAGAACTCTTCTCAGATCAACATGTAAATAAAAGTTTTGTTCTGTTTTTAACTATCGGCTGCTTTTCTTTCCCGGCCTTTGGAATTATTTATTTTTAATTTAAGTACGTACGTCACAGTTGAAAAAATATTGCAGGTCTAACTGACGATTCTGTGCAACTATTTATTTAAAGGAAACTTTATTCTTAGAAAAAAGAAAACATTAATTAACATGAAAATGTAAATGGTACAGATACTGACACTGAATATTTACAAAATTAATCTTTATCACGCGTTTCTGTATATAATCGTGCATCGTGCTATAAAACTATATATAGAACAGATCTTTCATAGACAAAAATCTTTTCATTTCAAGTGTCAGATTCATCGTCTGCGCACCAAAGAGTCTGAGAGTAGAGTAAGAAATTGCAACATTAAAATGAAATATGTTTTGCAATTTTGGAACAAAACCCCATAGTGAATAAATACATCTCATTTTGGGTGGTGCTTCGTCATCAGAATTACATTGTAATAAATACATAAATACATGTTACATTGCATATTTATATAAAAGAAAATGTTCAAATGACAATTTGCAATTCTTTCATATCCAGCAAAGTTCAAAAACACATTATATAATTAAAAACGCGCATAGACAGCATTGTGCTTATTGAAAGTCCTGGGACCGTATTATTTTGTGAGCCCCTGTAAATGAACGAAAACTGCTATGCACTGCATATTCTATAGTAGGTATCTTGTACTGCACCGCACTGATGTATATTAATTTGAATATATTACAAAGAGTATAATATCATTAAAACACATTGCAAGCGATTTTCGTCTACATACCATAATGTAACTGAATACTTTTGATTGCTCCTGTAAATGAACTATGAATGATGCACACTTGAAAATGAATACCGAACTTGTTACGGTATACTACAATACCATATTTTAATTATCTGGATATCCAATTACTTTTTTTTTTAGTTAGTGCGCGACTAGACAGACGACCAGACAGACAGACAAACAGGCAAACTGAATTCAGAAATACTTTTCGACTGTGCTGTAAAGTGTTACACATAATATTTTTTATCTCAAAACATCTAGATTTCCATCAAACATGCTTTTATACGATGAATTGAAACGAAATTGTACTAATTCCTGAAAATGACGCCATTTTGAATAACGGCCGCCATATTGAGTTCCTCGCACTTTCCGCGATGCCTCCCCTTCTTATATGCTTTGTATTAATATAGAGTAGGTACTGACCAAAGGGTATAACTGTATCACGATTTGCAGTTTTTTCACTCCTAGCACCTGGACTAGGATGCTTGGAAGTCAGTTTCCAGCCATTCCCCTACCAAATTTTTTCCCAGGATCTATCGGTCATCACAACTCACACTAATATAATCAGAATTTGGTGAATAACTGAAATAACCTGTCTGATTTGATTAAAATAAAAATTTTATCATTAAATATATACTTTAAACACACAAAAAAAAATAATTAACAATAATGTTTGCGAGATACTTTTTATAGTAACCTTCTAAAAGTGTCATACTTTTATCATTAATCAGTATTTTTATATTTAAAAAAAAAAAATTCGTGTCAGAAGAAAACAATGCATCTGAATGCAATACTCAAGATTACAGTCTTGTTTATAAAATGCTTTCGATATACCCGGAATCTCGTACCATAATTAAACTAAGAATAAACAACAAACATCAAAGAAATTTCAACAAATATAACCTGAACAAGAAAAAACCAAGAAAAACAACCAAAACCTGTAGCCTCGACAGCAGTGGTCATACTATAAAGCACAGTAAAGTTTCAGACTAATTAACATACACAACAAACTATTATTGGGTAGTGGTAGTGGATTTCGGCCAGAGCGTCGTTAAGCATAAATCAAATGCATAAAAACAATTGAAAGCATATCACGAACACTTCCCCACCGGACTCGACGCCACAAATAAACTGAAGATCTTGAAAATACAGCTGATTCACCTACACTGAAACAGCAATAGAATTGTTTTACCTAAGTCTGAGCCACGCAGCCACAAAAACAATAAACAATAACCAATATCCAGTGATCCAAAATCTGTCCATGCTCGTTCCATGTCTGTTGCCACTTAACTGCAGACATCCTGGTAAAACCGTCCAAAAGAGGCTTTAAGTGATACAAATCATTAACTGTCAATCATGTTCTGCCGAATGCATTTTATGCGTAATATGCTATATTTCATCTGTATTGTTATTTGCAGCTATAGCGCTTATCGCATGGATTTAATTTTAATTTTAATTTTAATTTTAATTTAAATTTTAATATTTATTGACCTTATATATATATATATATATATATATATATATATATATATATATATATATATACAGTAGAACTCCAGTTGTACGTTTTGTCCGGGACCGGACAATAAAACGTACAACTCAGTAAAACGTACAACTCAATTAACGGTCTAGCGGAACTATTTTTCAAATATATCGTAAAAACTTTGTTCCGATGAGAAGTTTTTTACCTTTTATATAGAAAACGGAAGTTTCCTAAGTATTACTGCACCTATGACATAAAATTTCAGAAATAGAACAGAGTAGAAAAAGGTGGATAAGAGAAGTACACATGAAGTTATTTTATCATAAAAGCTTTATTAAGAATATTTTTAATTCAAATAGAGTACTTAAAAGAAATCATTGGAACCGCCTTGGCATATAAATCATTTATCAAAAAACATTTCAGTAGCTTGTTTAAATAATCACTAATCTTCGGTTGTTTCTTTTTGGCAGAGTCGACACTGAACAGCAAAGCAGCAATTTTTGCATTTCTGTTAATAATGCAGCAGCCTAATCGTTACTGCTTTTACTACTGAAGAACCACTTTACTATGTCAAAAGCCCTCAGAGCAGCTCCGAAGTTTGAGTGGAATCCTTCAAACCAGACTCATATGACGCGTTGTCAGTTTTTCCGGTTACAAAATGTATAAATGAGACAAAATTTCGTCCGGGCATGCAGAAACGTAACGTATAACTGAGGGAAATGTATAACTCAAAACGTATAACTCAGCTAATTTATAATAGCAAGCGGTCCGGACCGCTGAGTTGAAACGTATAACTGAGGGAAACGTACAACTCAGGTAACGTATATCTGGAGTTCCACTGTATATGTTATATAAAAAAAATTATTTCCTTCGCAAATCCTTCACATTTATTTCGCATTAGTCCTTTAAATTAATCTAACTTCTGACATAGTCAGTATTTCCTTAATTCTTAATAATATTTATTTCTGTTTAATGTCCTTTTAAAAGTATTAACCCGTATATTAATAATTAAATTATTCCAAATCTTAATCTACAATTTTAAGTTCATTCGTAACATTTATCAGCACCCCAATCTATAAAATTCCGAGAGACGCTTTCTCATTTCGAATGTTTTTAAAAAGCCATTATTATTATTATTATTCCATGCTCGGTTTCGCGCGCTAGTTTTTTTTTTCACTTCAAAATTAATGCGCGGCTAGAAAGGAATTCTTTAGTGTTAGAGCTTCTCCCTCGCGCCTCATTCGCTGGGCTGGAGCTCGCCTCTCGCTCATTGGTTTGTGCGCACGTGACGTCGTATTTGTGTTTGTCTACGCTCAGTGAACAAAACTCACTGGCATGCTTCGGAGTGCAAGATTTTTGACGTGTTTGGAAGTGTAACCAAATGGGTATCTGGTGTTGTAGTCTCGTAGAATTTTCATACAGCTCTTTAAAATCTATTAAACAATGTAGTGAGCCATCGTGAAGCCTGAGGACTATAAGTTTATACCTGTGGGAACTGTTGCTGCATCGCTCTTATTCTAAATGAACGATTTTTCTGGAAATTGGCTGGTCTTTACTGGAGAATCTGTTCTGGTGTCTTTTCATTGCCTCACCTCTTCGCCATGATTATTGATATCGACTACCAATCTTCTATATCTTTAACAAACTACCATTTTCTCGTGGAATATTACAACTCGTGGTGTCTCATCTTCGTCAAAACGCCACAGAAAGCCGGTCAGAATGCTATGAACTTACGCCAAGCCATACCAATATTCTGATAAACAGAGGAGCTGCGAATATGTTGCTAATTGCTGCTGCACATCTTCATTACGGTCTTTGCGTCTGATTCTCACGAAATGTGCATCGAATATTTATTCTTCTGATCTTCTTATTCTGATAAACAGAGGAGCTGCGAATATGTTGTTGAATGGTGCTGTACATCTTCATTGCGATGTGTGTGTCTGATTCTCATGAAATGTGCATCGAATATTTTCAAAAATTGATGGAATCTTTTATACCTAACTGAACTACATTTTAGTATACGAAGTAGACTTTATACAAATCTATAGATCTGTCCAGGGCTGTACAAAACAATTCGGATATTTTACCGACTATTGTTGTTAATTGCTGCAATTGGGTTCTCAAATGTGTTATACGTTTTCCAAATTGTTTATATACACCTAGGTGGTGCTAGTAGAATTTTAGCAATTAAAAGGCTTGTCCACTTATTTCAACTTTTTTGCTTAGACATCCTCTTTCACCTTATAAAACTGTGAAGTTTTGTTACAGTATTCGGAATGTGTTGGAAAGTGCTTCATAATCTAGGCTTGACGGATGATTTTTCGTTCTTGTTCTTAATTGCTTTGACTGCGGATCAGATAAAATGCCAAAACTCAAAAGTTTCTCCTCTCAATAATGATTGTGGTTATATGACTTAACAGACTTTTTTTTTCAGATTAATGAATGTTCATAATCGCTGACTAAAGAACGTTTAAACAATACGAAAACACTGAGTTTAATAATAAACAATTCTGCAATCAGTCTATAAAAGAAGTGTTTTCTACTTTATCAAGAATGTAAATATAGGAATATAACAAAAAAGAAAATATTTTTATATTCAATAAATATTTATTTGCATAAACTTTATACAAATTATGAGATTTAAAAAAAATATTATAGAAGGTGACACGCAAGCAGCAGCAATGAATCCAACGATATCTCACATCGTATATATATATATATATATATATATATATATATATATATATATATATCGCACAATTACATACATGGGACTAAAAATCTGTAACTTTTTTTTTTTGTTTTGTTTCAGCAAGGCACAACACGATTACTTTACAAAGCGAAAAATTAAAGAATTTCACACAATATATATGAAGGAAACCAACTTTATATTAGTTTTATCCTTAGTCATTTTTTAATACTGTCTGAAGTTTTCCGTAATATCGTAATATTCAAATGTTATAAATTAGTTTCTAGTAAAACACTTTAAAAAGCATTGCTATATTATACCACACCTTCGGCTCGAACGAAAAACACTGGAATTAAATTAAAAGAGTCATTTATGCATTTTATAGGAAAATAAAATAAACTGAGATGCAGGGTTATGTACTCTTATATCAAATTCATCCTTCCAATATAATTGACAAATCACTATAAAGAAGAAATTTCTTTGTACCTTATTGAAAAATATTTCTTTACTACAAATTTAAATACATCAGCACTCTAATATATATTTCTCCCAGATGTATTTTTCTCTTAAGGATGTTGTTCATTTTTCAAGCTTCATTATTTCATGTGATGGAAAACTGATCGACATGTAATAAACAATTTCCATAAATTACCTCTGCATCATGCCTTTTCTGGGTAAAACATGACTAGATTTCATTTTTGCGTTTAATGACCTTGGTAAATTTTATGTTAAGAGAGGTTGGAGGAGCATATATGATATCTTTTCTGATAGTATCATCTAATGGAAATATCCTCCAAACTTTAAAAGAAGAAATAAAGATAACTATACAAAGGTTATCTACCTAAGTATAAAGTTTTACGTATGAAGTGAAACAAATGATATTTGTATTAATTTTACAGAAAACTTTATTATAAAATTTATTTTCATCTACATTTACTGTAAAAAGCATCGCTTCACATACATATAAAAAGTATTCTACTTATAAGGTCGTGTAATATGTATTAACAGTATTTAATAAAATTATTAATAGTAGTGTAACATAAGTAAAATGTTAAATATAGTTTTACTCAAAAAAAATAAAAAATATATATATTGAAACTGAATTAAAAAATTACATGGTGGAAAAAGATTGTTAAACACTTAAAGTGTTAAAACTTATTAAAAGTTATCGCATATAGGTTTCTGAAAAATGAATGACTACACAAAAAATGAAATATATATATATATATGTCATATAAAAAAATTATTTCGCAATATTCCTTTAAATTATTCTTATATACAACTTATGATTCTCTTGTTTGACTGAAAACAAAATGAGCACATTATCTTACTGAATTGTTGATAATTTTCCACAGACATTTCTTATTTTACTATTTATTTATTTTGTTTCCTTTTAGTAAGTATATTTTCATTCCTCACTGATATTGAAAAAGAATGAGGAATTAAATTATATACAGATGAATTAATGATTTAGTATTATTTTGAAGTTGTTTTTTATTGTTGATATTATTATGTTGTTATTTATTATGTGATACAAGATTATAAGAGAGAATATTCTTGAGAATTGTGATAAAAGAGAACCATTGATAGTAAATTAGTTGATGATAAAAAATCACATCTTGCTAGCAAAACATCTAAAAAAGTATTAGATATCTAATACTCATATCTAATTGATTGAAACTTATCAACTGACTGAACTTTACTTGATAAGTGCATTTTAATTGTTTATTGAACTTAGTAGTGATGGAACTTTCTTAGGTATTTGAACTTTATGATTAACTGGAATTATCCTACTACAGAATCAATACACTGTATTGCCGTAAACTGTATTACTGGCTAATACTTTACATATCCGTACCTTCATATCCATACCAAGAAACTTTTATTGGAAATGAGAGGTCTATGACTCAGACTTTTACAGATTAAGAGGACTATTAGAGAAATAGTTTCTGTTTACTTTATATTTATACTTTTCACTGCTTAGACATAAATGCTTTGTTTACTTTATATTCATCCTTTTCACTATATATGTTTGGGGAGTAAAAAAATATTATTTGAAACTAATTTATTTATATTGTAAGTGTATTTAATTGTATTTAATTATATTGTAATTGTATCCCACAGGTTCGCGTTTACAAAGATAACCATTGAATTAACTTTAATAAAATCAGAGAATTTTTGACATTAAATGGAATACCAGATAACTATTTTGTAATCCAAATTCTTCTTCCCAACGAACTTGTAGATCATCGGATCTACCAGTCATTCGGATTTTTAGGGGAGGGGGGATAATGTTATATAAAAAAAATATATTTCCTTCGCAAATCCTTCACATTTATTTCGCATTAGTCCTTTAAATTAATCTAACTTCTGACATAGTCAGTATTTCCTTAATTCTTAATAATATTTATTTCTATTTAATGTCCTTTTAAATGTATTAACCCGTATATTAATAATTATCTTATTCCAAATCTTAATCTAATATTTTAAATTCATTCGTAATTTTTATCAGCACCCCAATCTATAAAATTCCGAGAGACGCTTTCTCATTTCGAATATTTTTAAAAAGCCATTTTTATTATTATTATTATTCCATGCTCGGTTTCGCGCGCTAGGTTTTTTTCACTTCAAAATTAATGCGTGGCTAGAGAGGAATTCTTTAGTGTTAGAGCTTCTCCCTCGCGCCTCATTCGCAGGGCTGGAGCTCGCCTCTCGCTCATTGGTTTATGCGCACATGACGTCGTATTTCTGTATGTCTACGCTCAGTGAACAAAACTCGCTGGCATGCTTCGGAGTGCAAGATTTTTGACGTGTTTGGAAGTGTAACCAAATGGGTATCTGGTGTTGTAGTATCGTAGAATTTTCATACAGCTCTTTAACATCTATTAAACAATGTAGTGAGCCATCGTGAAGCCTGAGGGCTATAAGTTTATACCTGTGGGAACTGTTAATGCATCGCACGTATTCTAAATAAACGATTTGTCTGGAAATTGGCTGGTCTTTACTGTAGAAACTGTTCTGGTGTCTTTTCATTGCCTCACCTCTTCGCCATGATTATTGATATCGACTGCAACTTCTATATCTTTAACAAACTGCCATTTTGTCGTGGAATATTACATCTCGTGGTATCTCATCTTCGTCAAAACGCCACACATATATATATATATATATATATATAATTTTATTAATTTGTCAAGGATTTAAAAGTTTTGGCAATTCTTTCATGTAAAATACCTTATATAAAACCTTTTTTTTTAAGGAAGTAATAAATTTAGAACAATGGGATGCATAACTAAACACATAGCTTCTAAAAATGTAATCAAATTAAGAAAGCAATAAACAAGATTGCAGTCTTTTTTATCGATTATTTACATCCCCAATACTTCAGTTGATTAATAAATATATTTTTTTTATTATTATTAATTTTTCAATGACATAAGCATTTTATCATCTATTTGATGTAAAATAACGTATTTAAAAGATACATTTTAAAGGAAATAATAATTTTAGAATAATGAGATACAAAACAAAACACATATAATCTGATAATATCATTAAATAAAGAAAGCAATAATCGAGATTACAGTCTGGTTTATTGACTAATTCTTTCCTCAATACTTAAGTTGATTAATAAATAATTTTCTTCCGTTAACAGGTTAATGCCTCGTAATTCTGGTTTTCAACGGATATTATTCAAATGCGCTGGTTACTTCCTGCTGTTTGAGTGAGTTAGATATTTACGAAAGTGCATTACCATATTGAGATATTTCCTAATTCCGTTGTTACACGCATAAATTCCTAACAAATGACCTTTAGCAACAGACTGATTTCGGTAATTGGGACGATTTAGTGTTATTATTTGCGCAGCTACGAAATAAATATTCGTTATAACAAAAGGATGAAAACGATAAATGTTTATTTGTTTAACAGTCAATTAGCTGAAAGAAATAATAGCTATATAAAAGTGTAAAAATTTAAATAGAAATATTTTACTGCCTTGCACCTAATATAACCGGAATATATATATTTTTTATAATAAATATAATGTGAAAAACTTAGAGTCGATTTTCTAAATCAAATGATAAAAAAAATCTGAAACTAAGATAGATTTAAATAAGGACATGATAAATATTAAACAACCTATAATACTTTTTTTTTACATACAGCATGTTAAATCGCGATTATAAAGTATCGAGTTCTCGTAAGAAATATAGAAAGAAAAGCATATTTGTGGAAATAGATTGCTTTTATGTATTTGCCTTTTAAATGTAACTCTCTAACGGACAAAGACGTAAAATAAATTCACAAGTCTTAACAAAAATTTTGATTATTAATTTGTTTAAGATTCCTTTTTGTTTCATTTTTCCTGTTCATGTCAGGTTTTTTATTTAGTGAGCTTTATATGCGCCATCATTTTACTCGTCAGCATTTTAATTGTGAATAAGTGCTATTTATTTCACAAGGAATTTCTATGCTGTCTTCAAAACTGTGTAAAATCTGTTTTGGACGACTGCATAAAGAAAAAGTTGATAACATACATCAATTATACTAAATATTGCATAAATTCAAATTCCACAGCATCGAGTATGGAAAAATTCTACTTTCAAATGACTTCCATTTATATTTAATTAAGATGTCTACTAGAAATTTTTACTAAAATTATATTTGAATAATTGGGGGGAGAGGAATGCTCTAAAATTGCATTAATTTGTTTTCAAATAATTGTTTTCGAAATTTCTGGTATGAATTCAATATTACAGAAGCACAATTACTTGCCACTTAAAAGGTTAAAATACCGTAATTTCCGACGTATAATCAGCCCCACCAGGGACTGAGAGGTTCTGCTCTCAAAGCTGGTAGACGGGAGGTGCTGGGTTCAAACCCTGTCGCGCTCGTCGACCTAACCGTTCGGAGTTTTCCGTGATTTTCTTCGAACCTTGCTTAAATACAGGTTAGGATCCCTTAGAAAGACCCCCCCCCCCCACGGAAGGCACTCTCCCTAGGGCCTATATCCCTCTAGTAGATAATCGGCCGTCATAAAATCAACCAACCAACCAACCAACCGGCGTATAATCCGCGGATCAAACATTTCAGTTTCAACCCAGAAATTTTATTCAATAATTGAAGCAAAATATTTACAGCGATCTGGTAAGTAACACTTTATAAAATAAAATTTCTGGGTCCGATCATGATTGTTTCATCTGCGGATTATACGCCGGAAATTACGGTATTTTCATTAATGTTAAACTAACGAAACAAAATGTATGTTTCTATTGCAGTTCCTCAACTTGCATATCCTCAACTTAGGGATCAATAAATATAGGGATTGTAACCCTGCATTCCGATACAATGACGTGTATTATACCACCTCTGAAAGTCCGTAATCTAGATACTGAAACAAAAAACTTGTATACACATATTGAGCTGATATGCTTAATTTTAAGTACCACTGCCTTAGAAGAATAATCGAGCAATTCTGCGATAAAATAAGGCAAGTAGTCAGGAATAGTTGTTTTTAAATATATGAAATCTACGCAACATGAGAAACACAAAAACATTTTTAGAAAATCCCAGAAAAAGAAATAGAAATTAAATGCCGCTCTAAAACAAGGAGGATTTCATTAAATGATATACTAAATAAAAAATAACTATATTATTACTTACCCATCATACGTAGTATAGGGTAAAACATGTAATCGTTTTGAAAATCGAAAAAAAATTTTTTTTGATGGATTTACACATTTCAGACACTGGAGATTCCGAAAAACATATTAAAAAAAATTGTCATTCATCTGCCTGTGTCTGTGCGTGTTACATAGTCTGTAAACGCTCTATCTCCCGAACAAATTAAGACATAGACTTGAAATTTGGTATGTACTTAGTATGTAATAATGGGAAGAAGCTTAATGCATTTCAGTAACCTCCATTTTCCAGAACTATTTTTTTCGGACTCTCGAAATATTCATTCTGATAAAAGGTATATAAGAATTTCGAAATTGTTTATTTTAAGGAGTGAGTATAAAAGACAATAAAAAATACATACATTTTGCATAAAGAATTAAGTCGATCGGATAGTTAGTTGCCGAGATATTTGTAATCCTATTTGCCACACTCTTCGATTTTTCATGACCCTATATTTCATTGAAATTTCAATTCAAAGATATATTTTAATTGGGAATGAGACGCTTAATACGACGCAGTAAATCGTTAGTTAGTAGGATTTTCAATTTTGGAGTTATAAGGATGTTTCTTGTACGAAATTCAGTAATATAGCATTTAAAGTTTACGACGTCATCAAGCCACGATTTTATTCGAATTGCAATGCATTTTATAAATAGTTTACACATGTTTATTTTCATATTTTATATTCTGCATATCCATGATAGGTAAGTATTACGGTGGCCCCCCAGCGATTAGTTTTTTCTTTCTATTACAAACTCTCGTAAATTTCAACTGAACGTCAAAATGATTTAAAAGTAAAATACATTCTGATATATTATGAACATTTTTAGTATGCTTACATTTCATTTTCTTTTTCTCTAAGAGTATAGTTTTCAAATCACAGAAAAGCCAGATGGTGCACTCAAAAATCTATAGATTTTATAAAGATTCAAAAACTCTTTGAACTGAATTCAAAAATAAATTTATCTACAATTTAATGAAAGCCTTTAGCGCTGTGTAAAAATGTATGTCTAACTTTGAAAACCTCTCTGGCGTATTTTTAAGGTTTGTTAAATTATAGATTACAAAAGTCTATTGTAATGGTTTGTTATAAATACTACACAAAAGCAATAAAGGTTTCTTTCCTTTTTTTCGAATCATTTTTTGTAGTTCTAAACAGATGTATTTTTCTATTTATTATATAAAACCAAATTATAAAGCAATTCGCTTTATTATTTATAAATCGATTTTGTGTATGTATGTGTGCTTTGTATTTAATTTATATGCTCGTTTTCATCTGAATGTCTAAAGGATACAACAGTAAAACACAATCTGAAATTTAAAAAAAAAAAAAAAAAAAACCCTTTGGATATTTAATTTGATTACATTTCCAATTCTCCTTCCCTCAAAGAAAGTTTCCATATCAAAGTACAAGCACGAACTTGCATTCAGATGTCTTCCAATTTTATGATGAAAAAAAGAAATTGAATTAAACGTCTTTAGATCCAAGATCAAGCAGTAATGTATTTGAAATACAGATAAGTGATGCTGAAATATTTACTCTAACCTTTTTAACTTATGCGTGCGTTTCTTATGGTATGATACGTTGTATGATTCAAACGTTTATTGTACGGGGTTATTTTTGTTCTAGGACTTCCCTCAAAGGGATTAGTCTGAGTGATATTGCTGAGAACAAAGGGTTAACAATTACAATATAAAGAAAAAGAGCAAATTAAATGAGAGAATTACAAAATATCATATATAAATTCATATACACTGTTAAAAAATAGAAAAGAAGTACCGTTCATCAGATGTGTTGTCGTATTTTTTTTTAATATGTGGCAAAGAATCTCATTTTCTTAAGCGCGTATTGCGCAAAACTTGAAAAAAAAAAAAAAAAAACGCCGGATCTTTTAAAACGCCAAGCCTTTTAAAGTTACGTAATTGGATTTGCAGCCAATAGATTATTCTATCAAGCGTGGCTTAACGCAAATTTAATTTCATCGTTGCACCTTTTTTTGTGTGTGAATTTAAAATTTTTCTTCCTTCATTATACATCTATTATTTGTATAATTGTTTATAGAAACTCTTACACTTCAAACCACATTGATAGCATGCTTTGCTACAAACCAGATTGCAAAACTAAAGTCTAAATTACTATTAAAGTATACAAAAAATCTTTCGATGACTTCTGTAAAATAACTTTTACATTAAATCTCCATATAAAATTGAAAAATTATATATATATTTCAAAATTAAGCTTAACAGATACTTCTTGATTAATCTCTAGGAGGCTCTGCCCCCGGCGCCTTTACTGCGCCAATCCGCAGACTTTTCTTTTGCCTGTCTGTCTGTCTCTCCACAATCTGTCTGTTTCCCTATCCGTTCTTCTGTCCGTCTCTCTAACCGATTGTCTATCTCTCTACACGTCTCTCTACCTGTCTCTATATTATTCTACCGGTCTCGCTACCCGCCAATCTATTTCTCTAACCGACTGTCTATCCGTCTAACTACTTATATGTCTAGCCGTGTCTCTATCCACTTCGCTACCCATTAACCTATCTGTCTCACAACTTGTTTATCTGTCTCTCTACCCGGCTGGCTATAGGCCTCTCTACCCATCTACTTACCCATCTCCGTACCCATCTACTGTCTCTCTACTCGTCTGTATACCCGTCTCACTATCCGTCTGTTTTTGTACCCGACTCGCTACCAATCTCATTACCCGTCAGTCAACTCGTCTCTGTACTCATCTCTCTACTCGTCTCTTTATCTACCACGCTACGCGTCTCGCAACCTTTCTCGCTACATACCTGTCTAGCGGTGTTTCTACCCGTCTCGTGACCCATCTCGCTACCCCTCTGTCAACCCTCTTTTTACCTTTCTGTCTAGCCGTCTGTCTATTCGTTTCGCTACCCGTCAGCCTACCTATGTCACTACTCGTCTCTCTATCCGTCTGTCTACCTGTTTGTTTACTCGTCTTTCTACCTCTCGCCACCTCTTCCCAATATTTAAACAATTCATTTAATATACAGAAGCCGTTTATCAGTTATTAAATGCAAACATAAGTAATTTATCTAATAAGTGTAATCAGATGCAATTTTTTTTTAATACATACATAAACCTGAATAATAATTCATCAGTTTTGTGTTTCTAGTTGTTTATATCATTTGACAGTAAATCTCAACTTCTTAAACCTGAATTGTCTCGAACTTTTTAAAAAAACAACAAGGTCTGTATAACTGCAAAGTACCCTGAGGGCTATATTAGCTACATGTTATTAAGTTAAGTGAAAGTTTCGTTATCGCGTTTGCAGCCAATTGCTTATGTCAGAAGGCGTGGCTTAACGCCATTTTAAATTCATTACTGTAACTTTCTTTTCTTTTCTTTTTTTTTGGGGGGGAGGGGTAGGGGGGAAGGGGTTCAAGTACATACATTTAAATTAAAACTTTTGCCTCCATGCAATTAGTGTTGTTTGTATTATTAACTAATACCTTGTACACCGAGCTTCTTTTGAAACAAATGTAAAATACTTCTTCTACAGTTTTTTTTTTTTTTTTTGAGAAACTTCCGTAATCGGGCCCAAAGCCAATCGGAGCATTTAATATCATTATTGTAACTCTTATAGAGTTAAAACAATATTGTTGCTAGCTTTACTCTTGTTTGAGACCAGCCTTGCCTGTGTATCTGAATGAGGAAAAGTTTCGTATCTTATATGTCGGTTGGCGAAAAAAATTTTAAATGGTGCCAAAAGGTAGTTTTAGCACCTTACAAATTTTTTCAAGAGAGCGGTAAAACATGTTTTTCAACTATTTACAAACATACGTTTATTAAAGCATGTTTTTGCACCATCTTAAAAATTTAAGCACGATGCTAAAATAAAATTTTATCGCCATATTCGATATTTTAATAAGTAATGAAAATACATAAACAAACTTATTTAACAAACCTAAGAGGCATTCTTGTGATAAATAATTGTTATTGTCAGGGGGGTAAATTGTAAACTATTAATAAACGGCTAGTAAATAATAAATAGCATTTAAAATCTAAAAGTGGAGAAGTGGTCCGTATAAAAATGCAAAACATAATATTATACGCTTGATATATATAAATCTTTTTTTATTTTTTAATATTTCCGAAGGCGCAGATAGAAAGGTAAAAATCTCTTTTCCAAATGCCAAATAGACAATATACAAAATAGAATGCCAAATATACAAAATAGAAAAATATCTGCAAAAAAAATATATTTACATAATACTACATCTGCAAAAAAATAAGATTTAGAAAAAGTAAGCCAAATCCTGCAGATCCCAACAATCACATCGAAAAACTTATCACCAAAAAAGAACTCGCCAAATCTTACGGCACAGGAGATGGATTTTTCCCTCCGAATGCACAATATTAGTTTTTTTTCTTGTACGATGGGTGATTATAATATAATTGTTTCATTTCACATAGTACATACCGTTTGATATATTGGTACTTTTATGTTATCCTGGCGCAGTTGATAAATAGCCAAATATTGTTCCTATGACATTTTTATATTGAATTCATTTCATTTAAATATAAACCTTTCACTCATTTAATTTAAAGTACATGCCTTTCATTAATCCCATTTAAAATGCTAAAAAGTGAGAAAAAAAAAAGAAATAATGCCATAAATCGAAACCTTTTATTTAAACACCAAAGAATTTTTTTTTTATTATTTACGCACGCGAAATAAAAAAAGCAGCTATTGCTGAGATTTGCGCCAAATCTCTAATACCAAGTCTACCAAGTTATTGCGGGGGTTTTCTTTCAAACAGAAAAAAAATACAGATTAATTTTTGATTTCTACTAAATTGAAATACATTTTATTGTGCTGAATATTAGTGCGTGCATATTTTTTTGCTCCATGTACTCCATGAACTTTTCAATTCCGATTGTCTACGAAAATCTCCCGCCGGTGAAAATGACGTACGTACAAAATTTTCGTGACGTATGTACTTTAATTGTGCTTTTTTATCTATTTTTTTAATATAATTTCCAAACGGTTTGACATTTATCCTTGGTAATAAATAGACGTCGTTGTCACCTTTATAGATACCTGCTGTAAAAATTTGAACGAAATCCGTTAAGTATTTTTTGAGTTATGCTTGACGAAAGGTTTTAATATCCATCGTAGCTATATATGGGGCAAAGTAATACTGCGCTGTGTATGAGTCTTCGTTGCACTCAGACAATTATAAGGTAAGGAGTAATTGGGTGCTTCGTTTCTTTTACGGTCTTTAAAAAGATTGAATTGTACAAGGCAAAACATACATTTTTCTGGGGCAAGTTCATAACAGAAAGAAGTAATTGTAGTCAGTTCTTAGTAAGTTAGAGCGATTTTTAAAACCCAAATCAGGAAACACGAAATTACCTCTGTCACATTTGTAGCCACTGCCACACCATCAATCGTATATTTTCAGGTAATGAGGTACATGATATTCTATACCTTTAATAATGTGCTATTCAAAAAAATTATATTTTTAAAAATCAGATAACACTTGGGAGCACAGTGACATTTTTTTTGAGAGCATATGTTTTTTTAAAGCGACAGTTTATAAAATAGGAATTACATGAAGACTTTGTTGAAATTCATAACGTTTTATGATTTTTAAAGGATACCCTTTAAACTAAATTAACGATTAAAAAATTATTACAACATGGGTATTTGAATCAAAAGTTTTAATGCATATGTTTTTTATACATCAGTGAGAGCATAAATGTTAATTAGCAGATTCTTATACATCTCAATAATATAGAGGGGAATAATTTTAGAATGGATTTTATGATATTTTAGATAATATACCTCTGAGTAATAATAATAATAAACATTTTTTTAAACAATTTCTTAAGAAATAGCTATCAGCATTATTGTACTACACAAATGCAACAAAATGAACCCCACTCAAAGAGACAGACTAAAGTAAAACATTTTAGAATGAAAATAATGATATTTTAGACATTACACAGTCTTCTGAATAAAAGGACTATATAAAGAAATAAATTTTTCATTAGTTTCTTAAAAATGAGACTATGCTACAGCGTAAACATTTTTAAACACTTCTTACGTCTCAGGTCTTACACAATTCAGTAGCCTAATTACTATTTATATCAATCTGGAATAAAAAAGTCAGCTGTATACTTCTGAGAAATGATTAATAAACAAAAAGTTAGTTACAATCACCAAACATGATAAAACTACAGTAAAAATAGATTTTGTTATAAACACATGAAAATATATCATGTACAACTGATCCAGTATAAACAGATTTCTTTTTTAAGCGTGGCAATTTGGTGCTTGCACCAATAATATTTTTTATTTTGAGTTATTTTCAAAGATGCAGAAGGCAGAAACGCAATACTTATTAGAATGTAGTTTCAACATGCCAGTAAAATGTTTTTTTTCATACCTACGTATGCTTTTCTTGTGGCTTCATGTAAGTAGAGAGATATTGAAACTTTGGAAGGTGATCATTTTGCACAGTATTTGACAGATTCCAGAAAATATTTTTTTGTTACTAAAATTGTGCTATTTACATAATAGGGATATATTTAATGCTTATAAAAAGGTTGTTATTACTTGTAATTTTTTTTAAGGATTCATACCATACAATAAGATGACGATAATAATAATTGAAATTGAGGCACCAAATTAACCCAGCACCTATTTACCCCGACTTACGTCACAGAAGCATACAAGTAGCTTTTCTTTTCAAATCAGAATTTAAGAATTTAAAAAATCAATTTCTATACAATTTTTCTTACGATATCTGTTTAAATCAATAATTGTGAAAAATTGGAAAACTATTGAAAACATGTTGTATAGAAATGTAATAAGGTAAAATGCAATACACAAAAGTAATGTTTCGCAAAAAAAAAATAAAAAAAAAAAATAAAAATGTGTTTGAAATTGCTAACGCGTGAAATGGTATGTTTATGTAGTTTTAAGCGGGGTGATGGTACAAGCTGATTTTAATTTTTATTGCAGATAAATTGCTAACATTGATCTTTTAATAAACAAGAGTAAACAACAAAATGGGGAAAAGAAAATGTTAATCAGAGAAACTCGTCCAAAAATCACGAGTAAAAAATATTTATTCTACAGAAATTATCAAGTGGAAAACTTAAGACTTCAGTTCTAAATTTATAAATTCATCATAAAACATAAGAATGTATTAAAATATACTAAAATTATTTTTTTTAAACTGAAGCAAATAAAAAGCAAATAAATCTCTTTAGTTCCTGTGACTCAATTTATTTTTTCCATTTTATTAGTTTTACGAATTTTGATTGTCCTGGTTTTTTTTCAATGAGTTTGTTGATCCTCTCACTTATATAATTTTTACAAATTTATCTTTCTTCTGTCAATTTTCAACTATCAATTGAGAAAAAAAAAAAGAGAAAATCACAAATTGAAAGTGATGCTTTAACAGAGTCTTATAATTTTTGAACAACAAGACAATAGGATTTTTGTAATACTATTTCTTTATTTTTTTAAACTGTAGTATTAGAAAAAAAAATGATTATATGTTAGGTGACGTTTGAATTTGAATTTAAATTTTAAAATGTTTTTTTGTAAATATTTTACAAATCGTAAATAATTGTTTGTTGCAAAAGTAAAAACAAATTGTAATTTTGTAATTAATGGTTCCAAATAATTCATCGTAAAAGAAGGGAAGGGGGTAATAAATAAATAAAAATATAAAAGATTCACGGAAAAAATAAACATTTTGAGAAATTATTTTTATTGCTAATTGTTTTTTTAAGGAATCGAAAAAAATATCTGAGCGTTACTTTTGGACTATGGAATTTAATAAAATATTTATCTTTTTATGATGACAATGCTAAATATTAAGATGGACAAATATGAATTATAATTTGAGCGTGTCACTCATGCAACAATATTAATGTATTTTTACATATTGTTTTAACTGCAATGTTGTAATCGAAAAAAAAAAAAAAAAAAAAAAAAAAAAAAAAAAAAAAAAAACACGTAGGAGAATAAATAATATAAATTTCTTGTTTTTAAAGTATCTACGAATGTTTTTGATATGGCGGAGAAGTTATGTAATTCGGAGGTTCATTTATTTATTTATTGTTTTTTTGTACAAGAATTGACCCAAAAAGAAGCACAAACAGCATTTAAAATAATTACTGTAGAATTCCTACCCTTTCCGAAATAAATTGTTCAAAATCGTCGCAAAACATGAAATAACGCTAAAAATTCCATAAAAAACTCTAGAAAAAATTTTAAACGCGAAAAAAAGCTAAATATCGCATAAAAAATAACTAAAAATTCTAATTTAATTACTAGTCTAAATTCTATAAATGATACTTCTAAACTGTGCTTGTTATTATTTTTTCTCAATTAATTCATGAAAAAAGTTTGCGCTTTTTAAAAATCAATGATAAACGAATGGAAGTGGTAGAAATATTTTTTTCCTGTCGACTACAATTTTATGCTGACTACCAGATTTTATCAAATTTGTAAAGTCCTGTATATATATATATTGTATATATATGTATAAATCCAATAAGTACACCAATCCCAGCAATTTTATTGTCACAAATAATACATTAACTAAAGCCTGTATACATAAACATTTATCATATAAATAATCAACGAGAGTGACAATTATTCTGAAATGAATGACTATTGCACTTTAGAGTTCTACCAAGCAGGTTATCAGAGCTATACAATCCAAACTAAATTAATGTTGCTGACATCGAAATAACTGACCTCATTATTAAGGTCGTTATAATGTAGATTAGATTTTGGAAAGGCCTTATCACGAATGAAGTCTTGGGAGGAATTCCATTTAATTCATCACAGACCATTCACATGTCACTTACGATTAAATTAAATGACTTGAAATACATAAGACAGATAAATACACTGTTTAACCATAGTTCTTATTAGCTCTTAAAGAAAAGAAAACAAGAAATATCAACTGAAATAGATTTTTCAAATTACTAATATAGCAGAATTCAAACCCAAAACAGCAAAAACAGCTGGCGACTAAGGCTTTAAAATCATTAGGTTGAGAATGATGAACTTTTATATGTTATACATACTGTTTAAGTATTTTTTATGGATTGAAATAATAGATTATTTTAACTGGTTCAGAATTATATGTTGTGACAAGTTCCCTTGAACACCAAATGTTTTTCTTTGAATTCACCATGTTCAAGAACAACTTGTTACTTTGTCACATACATGTCATCTCCCCCTTTTCCTGATCCATCACAGCAACGTGCCGCCCTAATCAACATTTCTTAAATTTAAATTTACTAGCAAAAATTTTGAAGTACGCGAAAAATACAGCAATTCACACCATGCCAGTAATACAAATACAAATTATATTATACAAAATTTACACAAATTTACCATAATTCAAACACACACAAAATTTTTCCGTAACTTCTAGACAAAATTATAACCAATGTAATTTTACACAAATACCAATACAATTAACAGATTTTTTACTCTTTTTATATAAGTTTAACATGATACAAAACCAAATGAATATATGACAATTTCTCTCCACCAAATGAAACAACTTTTCACATAAATTAACACAATTTCAAAAAATATCTATAAATTTGCAACCATTAAATTCTAGATCACAATTTAACATTTCAAAGTTATTTTTGTATTTTTTCTCTTATTTTAATACAGACAATAAATAAATATAAAAATGTACACTTTTTTTACACAAATAATACCATTTTAATATATAAAATTTATAAACTCAATAAATATTACTCAGTGTATGGGTGCCGGCTCAGAGTGTCAGCATTACAGTGATCTTTTCCTCTTTTATGCTCAATCCTATAATTGAACTGTTGTAATGCCAGGGCCCATCGTAAAAGTCTTTGATTAGATGCCGCATTAGTTTTAAGCCACACCAAAGGGTTGTGATCAGTTTGTATTATAAATGGCAAATGGCCATCCAAATATCACCTTAATTTCTTCACTGCATACACTATAGCGGGATGGAGTGTGCCGCTATACCCTTCAGTACTACTCTTTTTCGGTGGTACAACATCTCTGCTCCGATTGCTTGAGTTTCCTACTAATGTATAAAATAGGATGCTCCTCTCCTTGATCGCTAATCTGCGCCAAAACTATACCCAGACCAATGTGCGATGCATCAGTTTGCAGTAGAAATTCTTTCTGGTACTCCTTAACTACATGCACCTTTAATTCCGCATGTGATCTCTTCCTTCTTTTCTTATGATTCTTCATCATTTTATTTTTCCTTAATTTTACCACTACTTTTCCCTCCATCTTCTTGTCACACACTCTGTAACATTCCTTAACATCAGCATAGCTCCCATTTCTGCGAGCACTTTTCTTGACCATACCATAGGTGATTCCTTTTTCTCTTTTACGAAGATTTTCATCTTTTGATGCGCATTGATTATTTGCGTTTCCTATGTTAGATAAATTCCCCTTAGTATTTCTTGTCGCTGACACATTTTCCTCACATCTTTCAACTAACACATCAGGTTCAAGATTTTCATCATTCTGTTCATTAGAATAACTCTCTTTATCAATCTTCCCATCAATTTCATCTTTCCTCTCATTTACACTCCGGACTAAATTAGCCATAAGCGGATTTTGCTCCACAACTTCCTCATCAATTCCTTCAACCTCCACAATTTCTTCAGCCATTTCAGCCGTCTCACTTTTAATTTTATCATTACTTTCGAATTCATGGTCTTCACATAAATAATTTCTATCAGGATTAAAACTCTGCTCTTTTTGAACCTCATCATCTATTTCTGAATTGTCCTTATTTTTCAAACTACAAAGATAACCATCTCTACAGAATTCATTAACATCAGTGTGAGAAAGTCCAACATTGAATTCAAAATTAGTCTCGTTACCAACTTCATCTAAATTTATAAAATTCTTAACTTGTGACAAATTGAATAGTTCTCTATCTTCTTCAATGATTAACTCATCAGTTCCACTAATCTGCTTTAAGCTTAACATTTCCTGATCTTGAGATTTAGATAATTCAAGCTCCTCTTTCACCTTTGCAACATTATCAGTTTCAACCTTAGTAGATTCACAAAGTTTCTCAGCCAACGACTGATTTTCAACTAAAGTAAAGTCCAAAACTCTCAAATCGTTATTAAGAGTTTCTTCACTCGCACTCTCTTTTTCATTTACCTTAGCAATATTTTCAATGCCACATATTTTTTCGCCATTCACAGGAACACTTTTAAACAAATGAGCAATGCCTAGAAAGATTTTAGCCTTATGATCAGGAACCAAAAGCACATCCACCTCTTTTTCCATCTTATCAACTTCCCTCTTAACCAATAATTTTTCTTAAATCACTCCAAATTCCTTGGATTTTGTTTCAGTCTTTTTGGCCAATGTAAACAATGAAGCCAACTCTTTACTCTTCTGTTGCTCTTCAGCAAATGTATACGAATTCACTTTCACCAAATCCAAAATGGTTTCAATTTTCACAACCTCCGGCAAAAGATTACAATCAGCACTGGAATTCTCATCTCTCTCCTCCCTCAACTTTTCAGTCAATTCAAATTTCTCTTCCTCACCATTCCCCAAATTCTCATTAAGCCGTGTCCGCCTCTGCGCTCGGGTCAATACGACACTCACAATTTCTTTTTTTCTCTCACAATCATTTTCAATCTCTTTTAATAGTGAGGCTGTTTTATTTCCAAGGATATATGTCCCTGATCCAATTCATTTCGGAGAACCTTAGTGGTAACATGGCCCAATTCACAATCAATCTCAATTTCGGCTATAGGCAAACATGACCTCCGCTGGTTCAACAAATGCTGCAACCACATATATTCTCCTGTCGTACTTTCAGGTGAAACATTGTTTTGACACAGTACATCGACCGTTGCTCCAGTGTCTAGTAGAATAGGAATACTAGTCCCATTAATCGTTCCCGAAATCGTATATGGTGCCAATAAGTCCTCATCAACTTCATTTTTTACATGATACACAACTCCCAAACCATTTCTAGTTTTAAGCCTGGGGCAATAAGGTCTGAAATGCGTTGAATCCCCACATTCGTAACAACGGAACTGTTTCCTTCTCTTAAAATTAGGATCGGGATTCCTTCCATCAAAATTAGGCTCAGGTTTCCTTCTATCAAAATTGGGATCGGGTTTTCTACCTTTAAAATAATTTTCCCTTCCCCTTACATCCTGTGTAGTTTCATTTCTCTGGCTACTTCCCCTCCAGGATCTCGGTTGCCATGATTTCTTCTCATTTCGATCCTTATAACTCATCGCACCTTTATTACGAACATACCCTCTTACATCTTCAAACTCTTCAATCTTAGTCACAAAATCAACTGGCGAAATTATAGTTGCCCATTGATCCAAAAAACTCTCCTTAAATTCAGACGGTACTCTCTTTTTTATCTGATCCACAATCATCAAATCTTTTAATTGATCATACGTCTCCAATTTCAAACCATTCAACCAACCCTCTAAATAATTTTTCATTTCACAGTAAAAATCATACCAAGTACCATCAGGTGATTTTTGAATTTTCACACAATTCTGACGAAACTTTTCCGGACTCAATTTAAAACTTTTCAGCAACAATGTCTTAACATACTTATATTCACTAGCATTTTCCCCAGGTTCAAGAGCTATCAATTGAGAAATTTCAGATGGCAAAACACCAATTAATTGAGTAACCCACTTGTCGGGGGAAATCTTAAGAACAATCGCTTGTCGTTCAAAGAGTTCCAAAAACAAACTGATATCCTCGTCTTTCGCATCAAATTTCGGCATCACTTTCTGAATCTCTACTCTCTATTCGAAACCTGTACTAGATTTAACAGAATCGTCAAGACTCTTACTCTCCTTTAATTGCAACTCCAATCTCTGTTTCTCCAATTGAAAATTTATTTCCTCTGACCTCTCTTTCTCCACCCTCTCTCTTTCTCCTTCTCCACTCTCTCCCTCTCTTTCTCCTCTGCCTCTTCTCGCTTTATTCTCTCATTTACAACTGACATAAACATTTCCTTTACAAACTCTTCCTCATAATTATCACTTTTCATAATTAAGTTACGCAAATCAATTATTCTCATGCTATCGTCAACCACCTCTCCCAATTCCACTGACAGAACTCTCATGTCCTCCTTTCGGCCTTTTCCAAAATACGCCATCTCAAAGTTCAATTTAAGCACTCTAGTGCGTAGTTCGAACACTTCCTCAGAGCCACAGACACCCAACCAACTAACTAAAATTAATTCGATAATTTCAAACTATTTACTCGATAGAATGTTACTAACTCAGTAAGCAAAAATATATTTTACAATATCTAACTATTAAACTTCAAAACAGTTTTCAACACATCTATAAAAGTATTTTAATACACTACACAAATATATATCAGGACACAACTGGAAAACATAAATTTTCAAACAGTAATATCTCTTAGTTTAAGAATTTAAACCAGTTTGCCTTTAACATTCTATACATCTCATAATACTTAATAAAATCAGTTTGATTTTTTTTTTCAATGTACATGAATCCTTATTCAGTTCATTCCCATCTGCCAATTTGGCGTAAAACAAATTAATCAAAATCAGTTTGATTCCCCATACATGAATTGTTATTCATTTACTTCATATCTGCCAGTTTGGCGTAAAACAATTTAATTAAAATCAGTTTGATTTTCAATACATGAATTGTTATTCATGTAATTCATATCTGCCAGTTTGGCGTAAAACAATTTAATTAAAATCAGTTTGATTTTCAATACATGAATTGTTATTTATTTAATTCATATCTGCCAGTTTGGCGTAAAACAATTTAATTAAAATCAGTTTGATTTTCAATAATGAATCGTTATTCATCTATTTAATATCTGCCAGTTTGGCCTCACCTCCATTTTTATCTTAAGTTTTAAGATTTATATTCACCATTTTTACTCAAAATAAAATACACATTTTCTTTTTTTTTCATATACAAATACAACTCAACCAGTTTCCAAATAAAATACATCCCGCTGGCATTGTGAACCGCTGCATTTAATACAAAACAAAAAAAAACAGTTTGGCACTAAAACCCAAATATAAACTTCTTAAATATAAACATATAAAACCATTAACACCAAGCACGCTGCAATGGATAAAAGGGAAAATGACATACCTCTCATAAAATTTCAGTTAATTTCACATTTAAAAACACCATCTCAGGTGGCACCTCCATTAACTACTTAGACTGTAATGAACTAATGAATATAGTGATCCGAGGGACGCTTTACATCCAACACCTTTATTCGGCATCGTTGATACACAAGTTAAAATAATATGAACACTTTAAAAAACATTAAACTCCTCCATAAAAACTCAGCGTACACAACTATGTCATACTTTCCACGCGCACACACCATTTCTGCTCAACATCATCTGTCCAACTTTCTCTGCATCTCTATCAGCTTAGCTCGGTTCACTTCTTTTGACCTGCCAACTAACATCTCTTGAAGTCTCCTCGCATATCGAAAACTGTCCTTTTGATTCGATTACACGGCTTACACGGCGATCTACCTCCGAAGCTAGGCGACAAAACCATGGACAAACTCTGGACCACTCTAGGCCAGCAACTTACGAATCAGATAGGCCATGGGTTTCTTCGGTCGTTACAGCATTAAATGAACTTCCTGAATTTACGTTTATTAGGGGGAACCAGGGGCGCGCTAGCAGTATCCGGCGCTTGTGTACAAAACTTCAGTTGGCGCTCTATGTTCCCCTCCCCCACCTTCCGGATTTTTTTCTCAATGAATATAAATCCATAGCTGCCAACCTTTCGAGTTTTGTTTCTTTTTCAGGTCAAATAAACATATTTCAAACTAGAAAATGTATTTAATAAAATGTAACTTGTTTCTATAGGGTTCTTATTTGATTACATTTATTAAATAAAATTTCTGGTTCAAAATATGGTTATTTAACTTGAAAAATGAGGAAGGTTGACAGCTGTGTAAATAAAATTCGAAATACAGTGTAACTTTTGAAAACATAACCTTTCTGTAGCGGAATCCTGCATTAATCGGAGACATTTAATTGCCTCAGAGAAATACAATACATAAAGTGTGTATTACACCATTATGAAGCATATTTATTCTTTTATTCTTTTTAATTTTTTTCAGAATTTTGTGCTTAGAAAACAAGTGTACTGTAAACGCCATAGATACTGACAGTGAAAAGAATCCAAGTAGAATCTGTAAAGTTTGGAGGAACGATTATTAGTTCGTTTGAATAAATATATTGAACTAGCTGACCGCCCGGCACGACGTTGCCCGGGTCCGTGGTACAAACCTTAAATATACCTGTTGAATGGTTTTATATTTTTCAACGAAAATCTGTCCACACGAACTTAATGTTGAGGGCCTCATTGTCTTTGGCACTGTACATCCTCAATTCTGAATGATTTTATATTTTAAAATTAAAATCCATCTTTTGATTTCAAACCTCAGAACATTCGAATTGCATGTTGGGAAAAAAAAATATTTTCATCGAAAAAGAAAGTCTAGCGAAATCACAAAGTGAGTTCCGCAAAGGAATTTTTTTTATTGAAAGGTTTAATATCGATATTTTTTCAAACCCAAAGCGTCGTTATAAAGAAAAATATACGCTCATTAACTGGATTTTGCTTTTTGTATTTCGAACCAGGAAAATGAATGCCGATTTTTAAAGTCTACACTCTGCAAAAAAAACGAAAATCGTAAAACTGACTTTCGAAAACGAATAATTTTGAAAGGGTTAAAATTTTCAAACAGATTACACGGTTCTAAAGAAAAATGAACGTAGCTATGGTTTGGTATTTTTATTTGTTTATTTTTTTTTCGTATTTTGATTTCCAGAACTGATGTAGATTTTTTAAAATTTCAGAAAAAACAAAAAACCCCGAAATATTTTTTAGAATCGAATTTTTTAAAGGTTTAATATTAATATTTTTTTAACGGATTGCACCGTTAAAGGGACAAAGGTACCCAGATTAAGTGGGTATTTGTTTTCGTATTTCGCACCTTTAAGTCAATGCGGACATGAAAAAATGAGAGTGGAAAAAACACTAATTTGAAGTTTCGATTTTTTTACCCCTCCTCCTTAACAAAATTCCTCTGTACATCCAGCGTACAATATAGAATAGATATAAAATATGTGTTTTGATCGGAAATCTAAACAATCCTAATGGTCTGAATAAATACACAATTTTTGTTCAACATATAATAGTTACTACAGAATTGATCATTTGTAGGGACGCTGAAAAAAATCTTGCTTCGACTGCCTAAAGGTGACTTCATATAATTAGTGTTAAAATCACACAGCATGAAATTTACGCCATGAAATTCCAAAATCTTCGCATGCTACTTTATTTTTATCAATTAAAAATTGTTTCATATTTGACGCCTGTCTCTCTAATACGAAATCTCTAAATTGATCAGAACACTCATAACAGTTCTAGGCAGCGCAATATAAGTTCTAGTTCTACATTGTTTCTATAAATCACGAATTAAAAGACTCAGATGTAAAATAAAAAGAAAATGGATTAAAAAAAATAATTAAATGATTATAAGTTTTGTCTCCGGTGAATCTACAAAACATAATTAGTCAAGAAAATGTAATATATTTTAGGATAATTAAATTGAAGATGGCGCCTTTACTAATTCGGTGCCTGTGTGCGCCGCACACTTCACACACCGGGTCAGCGCGCCCCTGGGGGGAACTTGGGATCGTGTTCTCTCTCGATACGAGTAATTGAAGATCCTGCGCTTGAATTAATAATCTGAAGTTGACGAAGTTGCTTTTTGCCTGGACGGACGTACAGAAATCAACTCCCACCGAGTCTACAGCGTGGAATTGTATTATTAATAAAGGCATACTGACCTGTGGCTGTCTTCAAAATTGTGAGTTCGTTTTTGAATCCTTATATTTAATTTATTTGAATTTTTATATTTTACGGGGTATAGATTCAGGAAGAAGTTTAATTATTTATTTTGGAGTGAGGAAAATAAGTAACGGCCTTCTCAATCCCAGCTCGATTAAGTTTAGTTGAACATTATTTTTAAACCTTAACTCTGGTCTATCCTTGTACAACTGACGGCCTGGTTCACTCATACTGACAGCAGTGGTCGTCACAAAACCATTATCAAGAAAACTGTGACTTCATCAAAGTTACTTCATAGCTTGCAATTGAGATTTATTTAAATAAACGATGGTACAAATGTATTCGATGCTTCTGCTGACCAAATGCTCTATTTAGAGAGGTACACTAGTTGTATACTGATTTTTGCATTTATCGAATTGTCTTACGATGTTAAACTTCTTGCATGAATATGAATATTACTTCTCTCGCTTTATATTTCACAAATTATGAAAAGTCTCCAGGAATTGGTCGTCACCATTGTTACCGTGTTGTGATAATGTATTGGTTTGATAATTATAAACAGTGTGGATAATAAGTGCATTTTTCAGTGAACTCACCTGCTTAATTGTTATATCATCTGTTAGCTATCTCCTGCAGCTTACTCCGACACATTTGCATTGCTGCGCATTCCCGCTTGAAGACTTGGAAGCCAGTTTTTACTGAGAGTTGTTGTCTTTGGGTAAGAATTTCATTTTGTGTTTCAATAAAGAAATTATCGAGAGAGAGAGTCTAGACTTTAAATCAGTGCTAAGAGAAGTCGTATTTGATAGAACTTTGCTACAATGTGGCATACAGCCATACTCATGTTAGTATAAGAACATTTAATACAGAGATCTAATTGAACATAGTTGAGAAGGAAATGCTCGCTCTTACTTCGTCCTGTTAATTCAGTTAATGTTCTGTAACCATTTTAAATGCTTCATTTCTAACTTTTTTTAAATTTGTTGAATAAAAGTCCCTTTTCTTGTTGTTGTTATCTTTTGATAATAAATCATTTACAACAACACAGCGTGTCCAAAATGTACGCTCGTCATACTGTGAGCAGTACTTTACTAAGTATCATACATTATAACTCTTCAAAGTTTAAACTCTTGCTGCGGGAGTGCCTGTCTTTTATCTGATTTGTCATATAAATAGATATCGTGGAAAACGTTAGCAATTGACGATTGTTTTCATTCCGTTTTCTTCATTGGTACATCTTTTATAGAATAGTTATATTCGCCATATTTACTTATTGATTAAATAAGACACATATAATGCGAATTATTAAAAAGGTTGTAGCAATCTAGTAATCTGAATTAAGTAACCGAACCAGAAACACTGAGAACGGAGGCTACATTTCTGTAAACCATGTTTCATAAGTTAGTAATGGCAATCATTGTCTGTCGTCAACATTTTGTAGAAGTTTTTAATATATATATTATGAACATTTTCGAAAATATATTTTACGCAATTGTTACTCCGTCATAACCTACACAATGCCTAATATTGCGTTTTAAGTTGGGTAAATTTAAATTGAAAATAGCTGTTTATAAAAAGGTTAGGAATCAAGTTGTGAAAATTGCGTATTTTTTTTTATGAACAAAAAAATTCTTAGAATTTATAAATAGCACTTCTCTATACTATGGTAGATCAAAGCATCTATATTATGATATAAAGCGGAAACATGGGGGAAACCCGGGTAACCACGGACATTTCAATTTCTAAAAAATTCAAAGTGTTGCGTAAATAAAGAGTTATTGTAAATGAACGCCCTCCAGAGTCGAAGCAAATACAGTTTAATTGCGACGTGTGCGCCGAGTAAGTTAGACGTGAGTGAGTGTTTTGTTTTCGTCAATAAATTGTCGTTGCATTCGAGACAGAATGCGTCATATGCGGAGAAACATTTGAAGAAGACTGGATTCAATGCCTGGAATGCAGACTGGGCCCATGAAGATTGTGCTTATATAGATGCATCGGATTTTTATTATAATTGTGATGTTTGTACGGCCAAAAATCGGTTGGGACACCATTGATTAGTAATGTCCGGGGCAACCCGCCGTTGACGCCAAAAAAATAAAATCAAAGTATTTTTAGTATATTTCGTTAAATAGTTTGATAATATTAGCAATGTTTAATTAAAATCATTAAAGAAGTACACAATTTTATTTTAATAAAGACAGAATCTAAACAATAAATAAATAAATAAATAAATAAATAAATAAAGACAGAAATTTCATTCATTTGTTTTTTATTTGCAATTTTTCCAAGTGTCCAGGGCTACCAGATCTTCTCCTGTCCGTGAATAAAACTGGTGTCATATTGATCGTGGCAATATCTGACCAAAAATCTCCCTTTTACTGCAAATTTATTAACTTCTAAAAATCCCAAATTTTCAGTTGCATCACCGTCGAATATCGAAAAAGAGTTCTTTCAAATGTAATTTATTTCAAAACTATATCGCAAATTACTAATGTTATGGTTTTAAAATAATTTGAAAGCAGGATTCTGTTTTAAATCTATCGTTATCACGTGGAGTCCGATGAAGGATTGACACGTTTTAACTTGAAAAAATATAAATAGTTCAGCACTTGCTTCTAGATTATTTTCCGTAAGGAAATTAACATTTCATTAACAAATAAACTACATGTTGGGGGCCACCGTAATACTTACCCTTCATGGATATGCATAATATAAAATATTAAAATAAAACATGTGTAAACTACTTATAAAATGCATTGCAATTCGAATAAAATCGTGGCTTGATGACGTCATAAACTGTAAATGCTCTATTGCTGAATTGCGTAAAAGAAACATCATTAGACCTGCAAAATTGATAATCATATTAACTAACGGTTTACTGCGTCGGATTAAGCGTCGCATGTCCAATTGAAATATATCTTTGAATTTAAATTTGAATGAAAAACACGGTCATGAAAAATAGAGGAGTGTGGAAAAGTATTTACAAGTATCTCGACAACTAATTATCCGATCGACTTCATTCTTTATGCAAAATTTATGTTTTTTATTGTCTTTTATATTTCCTCCTTAAAATAAACAATTTCAAAAAAATTTTATATACGTTTTATCAGAACGAATATTTCGAGACATCGAAAACATAGTTCCGTATAATCGAGGTTACTGAAATTCAATAAGCTTCTTCTCATTATTACATTTTAATTACATTCCAAATTTCAAGTCTCTATCTCAATTTGTTCGGGAGATAGAGCGTTTAAACACCCACACACAGAGACAAAAGACGGCAAATTTCGTTTCTAAAGATATGTTTTTGGAATCTCCAGTGTCTGATACTTGTAAATCCGTCAAAAACCTTTTTTACGATTTTCAAAACGATTACAAGACTTACCCTATACTACGTATGATAGGTAAGTAAAAAAGAATATAAATTTAAAAAAAGCAATTTAACAGACAAGTAATCGAACTACGCTGTTTCACTCTAAAATTATTAGACTCAAAAATAGCTGCTGTAAGTAGCGAAATCTTTCACGATTCTATCTATGTTAACTCTTATTTCGAAAAAATCTTTTTAATGGATTTCTAAATTCTATTTGAATACATTATTAATATTTTTCATATAAAATGCTTGTTGGTGTCGTTAGTGGTGAATTAAAAAATATATTATCCCTTTATTTACGAGTCAGGACTGGAATCTATTTCTGTAGTCAATCGTTCCACAATTTACAAAAACAAAAAAATTAAAATTAAAAATAATTTTTATGTTGTACATTTCTGTTGACAATATCATAATATAAAACTGTGACAGTGGTTATTTTGAAAAGGTAGTCAGAATAGACCACAGGGACGTATATGTCCTGACCTGTAGTCAAAGGCTTGAATGTCAAAAATCTATTCGTGATTTCAATTAAAATATGGTTTTCACCTATATTTTGTAACCCGGAACACCGAGCTGGATTCACTAATCAGTATAAAAATCGGACAGCTCATTTAAAATATATGTACATACTACTCGTATAATTTAAAATCACAGAAAGAATGAATAAATTAATAAAATAATATCTCAGCGTCTACAATGATAGAAGATAAAGATTCACTACAGAAACATAATGTCCAACTTTAATCAAAAACTAACACAAGTAAATACGAGGGAAAGTCATTAAGTAAGTCACAAAAATAATTAAATAATAACTAACAATGATATTCACTTCAAAACTATTTTTATTTCTCAACATATTCTCCATCAATATTTATGCACTTATATCACCGTTTTATCAGTGCCCCAACGCCAGCTGCATACAATTCTTTGGGTTGCTGTCTCAGCCCCATTAGGACTTCAAGTTGGACCTTTTCATCATCTGTGAACATCATATTGCTTCCAAGATAGTTTTTTAGTGGAAAAAACAGATGAAAATCGCTTGGGCCTAAGTCCAAGCTGTACGGTGGATGTTGAAGAAGTTGCAAGATGATGTTCACAGATGATGAAAAGGTTCAACTTGAAGTCCTAATGTGGCTGAGACAGCATATATATCATTGTACGTAGGCTTTTCAATAAGTAATAATACTAATTTTACTGCCGTGAAACCACTCATCGGAATGTTAATGTTTGTGGCAAAAAAAAGTTTGTTGTCTGTATTAACAAAATATAACGATAGATGGCGTGTTCCTGAGTATCACGTGATTGAACTGAAGCGTGTTTGCGGGCGCCTACGAGAGCGGCCAGTTGTCGAAATGGAAGCGTCGATGGAACAACGTTATGCGATTCAATTTTGTGTTCGTCTGCAAAAATCAGCATCGGAGACCTTTGACATGATACGTGAAGCTTTCAACGATGAAGCAATGTCGAGGGCAAGTATTTTTCGCTGGCATAAAGCTTTTAAGGAAGAAAGGCAAAATGTGGAAGATATTGAACGTGAGGGACGACCTTCAACGTCCATCACAGAGACAATGATTAACACAGCTGCAGTTATCATCAAGGAGGAACGCAGAATGTCGAAATGGCTTCCTATTACACCATGACAATGCCCGACCACATATTGCTTGTTGCGTACAGGATGTTTTGCAGCAGAACAACGTATAGACTTTACCACACACTTCATACAGTCCTGATCTCGCACCATGCGATTTTTGGCTGTTTCCTCAACTTAAGAAACCATTACGAGGCAAATATTTTGCAAGCAACAAGGCTGCGGAGGCGGTTTTGAAAAAGCTCACAAAAAATGGACTTTTACATGTTTTTAAGAAGAGGACAGAACGTTGGGATAAATGCATTACGTGCCACGGTAGTTATTTTGATAAATACCATGTAAATGGTGACGATTAAAAGTATTCTGTATTTTTTATAATTTTAGTCTTATTACTTATTGAACAGCCCTCGTACGTTATTATTTAATAATCTTTTGTGACTTACTTAATGACTTTCCCCCGTATCAATACCAAGAAAATAACATGAAATATTTTTCGAGGTGTTTTTTAAATCCTTATTAGTTGAAAAATCTGTTTTTAAAACGGACACCAAACATTTCTTTTTTTTAAGCATTTCTTCTTTGAACTTCTTTAGAAATAAAGTTAATTTGTTTCAAAGAATTTTCAGGAAAGATTTTGTTTAATAATCTGAAGAACTTTACAAGAAATATAGTAACTTTCTTCCTAGTGAAAATAAAGTATGATTTTTCTTCGTTTCCTCTAAAGTTTTAAATTTACACTCGTCAATGAATAAAAAATGCTAAATTTTCAAGTTTTTGAAGAAGAATAGGGATTTATTTTTCAATATCATTCTTTAAATATATTTTCTTTGTAGTAAACACGGAAATATACATGCACTGTTTAAACTTAAGATAAAAACTAACATTTTTTTAAATTTTTTTAATTGCATTTACAATTTTTCTAACTGTATTTAAAATTGTGTTACATACAAAATATGTACTTTAAAAAGCAATGAAATTCTTGATTATACTTATTAATTCAAGTGTCTAAATAATGTGATTTAAAACATGATATAGCTCTTTAAAGTTCTCATAAAAGTAAACGAACAAAAAGTGTAAGATCACTATAATTCAAACCCCGTATTCGGTTGCAAAACTTTGCATGAAAAGACATACTTACTATGTACATTGTTTAAAACGCTAGTCATATACACTATTAAAAATAAATACGTAAATTCACTGTAAAACTACTGGCAGCAAAGTTGCCGGAATTTTCCTTTCCGTTAGTAGATATTCCGTGTTGAGAAATAAAATAAGAGAAAACCCCAATTGAAGAAGCGGTAACTTTTCATTACACTCTCAGAAATACATCTTCAAATCACGGAATTATTCCTGGCAGCACATCCAGGAAGTGAAATTTTTCGTTATGAGTAATCTCGGTTTTAAAAAATTACATCTCTCTTTTTGCTGTCATCCTTGGACAATTACGGAAGTATTTATTACTTGATACACTTCAAGAATATTTTCTGGCCGACCTTGGGCTCTATCTAGAGACGTCAGTGCCTTGAGTCAAGTGTATGACGGTCATACAAGTGCTCGCTTGCTAGAATAACAGTTTGAAACGATGATACGGGATTTATTAAAATTTTGGCTGGGTATTTAAAAACCTGGATTTTTTTTTTTTTTTTTAATTGCGGGGAGATTTCCTTATGAGATGTTGATTGAGGTTTAAAAGTTTAGTATTAATAGAGGATAAAAACATGAATTATATTTATAGTCTTAATTTGATTGTTAGATGTAAAATATGAATATTATATATTGAATTAAATTCGATAAGAAATGTTTGCTTTTCTGAGAAAATCGATTTTTTTTCAACTATTATATATTTTTTAAATGTGTTCGTTTAGAATATATTTTCAGTACGAGTGCTTTTTATAACATTAAAAAATAAATTGCGAATAATTTTAAAGGATTGAGAAAATTATTTGTTATTTTCTTAAGTTCGAAAGCATTATTTTTGTTTTTTTGCTTTTTTGAGTAAAATTGATTTATTTTTCATTTAATTTAACTATTATGTATAGATTTTTTTTATCTGTTTGTTTAGCATATATTTTAAGCGCAAATATTCTTTTATAAACTTTAAAAAATTTAAGTTGCAAATAATTTTAAAAGTATGAGAAAATTAATCGTTACTTTTTTTTAAATGCGAAAGCACTATTTTATTGTTGTTGTTGTTCTAAATAAACTCGAAATTTTAGTTTATTGAATCGTTAGTTTTTCTGCTTAGAAACATATCAGTTTTTTAAACGTTGAAAATAAATATGCAGCAGATAACGGAATATCTCCGTTTGTTTCATGAAATATGAGGAACGTTTCTGCTTTTTAACGGAAAATGCCCTTTTGTCGTGAAAAGGAACTTTTTCTGTAAAATTCAGGAAAAAATAATCGTGAATTTCAGATTATTTTTAACAGTGTACGCTTTTAAAAATATTTCTAATCTTTCGTTTATTTTAACTACTTTTTTAGGCAGCAGTTTCATGATACTTTTGGTCTCTGCATTAAGCTCATAAAAATAAAACTTTATATCAATAAATTTCCTGAAAAAATACTGGTGTAAAATATTAATTTGAAAAATATTACTGAAATTAAAACAAAAAAAAGTGCCGTAGAAAATATTGGTATTTTTTGTTATTACCCGTAAGGCATGGTGACATCACGGCGACGTCACTGCGAAGTCACACTGTGACTTTGTGACAGTCGTCGTGACGCCACGTGACGTCGATGTGAAGTCACTGTGACGTAAATGCGAGGTCGTTATGGCCGTTTTCAAGGCTTTCTGTGACCTCACAATGTGACTACTTTGTGAAGTCACCGTGCGACTTCAATGTGAAAAATGTGACGAATCTGCATCGGATAGGGTGACCAGATTTTACCCGAATCCTATACGGATTGTTCGGATCAAAATTTTTTTATGGTTCAAGTTTGTGACGTTTGTGACGACACTGCACCGGGTCGGGTGACCAGATTTTACCAGAATAAAATCCTGAAAATTCGGATCGATCTTTTTGGATTTGTTTGGCTACAGAATAGATTTGGATTAGTTGCCGTGTGACTTGATTTTCCTGAACCCGATCTGACCCGAGTCGGGTATAATGTTTTTACTGTAAGTCTTGTTCAGAATAGAATCTTGCATACGACCAAGTAACCAGATTTTATCAGAAATTGTGTTACGATACAATTTCTGATGTCGGCTCGGATCTAGAGTCATGCACGAATCCGGTTATATACTTCTTGAACATGATTGAATGTCTACTTGAACATGAATGATGGTTGACTGGAACTATATTTACATTCAACCCGTAATCTAACCCTAACCCAACAACAACAGCAACAAAAATTCTGTAGGCCCACAACCCGACCGAACCTGATAAATGATTTCGCATAGATTCGGATAACAAGATTTCACCAAATACGGATAAGATCGACGATAATGATTGGATCGGCAATCATTTTTTTTATGCAACTCGTATTCAAATTAAAACTTTGCATCTGATTGGGAAACCGGCTAATGTAGCCGTTAAACAAGAAAATTATAAATGTAAAAAACGCATACTTATATAAAAATAATAGATGAATCCATTAAAAATTATAATAAAATTAAATATTTTAATAATATGAAATTCTATTGTGCAAATAACCACTTTTAAAAATAACTTCGACTTCCATTTGTTTTATGTAACCACCAAAAATGTTGACAATAATTAAAACTATGCTATTTTGCTTTTAAGTATTGAAGTTTTTGAATGTGTATACTTTGCCATATTTCCCCTCGTTCAGTATCACGAAACTTTCTGACACATTTATGAACAAATTTTTAAACGCTTGGCACTTGCATGCCTGATTATTAAAGCGATTTGGAATGAATAGCGTTTTCCATTTTTAGATAAATGAAATGCTTAAGAGCAATTTTGGTCACGTTTTTTCCGTTTCTGACGCTGCGCGTCGGAAATTCGGTTCAAAACACCGACTTTGATAGTGTTTTCTGAAACATCTTTTGTCAAAAATGGAGAATGCCATTCTATTACATATATTCTGAATAAGAACACCTGCCAATTTCATGTGTTTCCGAATAAAAATGAATTCAGAAATTAGTTATTTTGGATTTGATTACAAATTTAATGAAAATAAAAGTATAGATTTTTAAATAAGCATTGTGAAAAATTTATATTAGGAATCCATTTAAATAATAGATCTACCTAATGTGCGATATTATTAAATAATAAACATTGTATCAAGCAATAAAACATTTTTCGAAGCAAATGAAATTTAAAACTTCGGATCCTAAACGCAAAGAAAAAAAAAATTTTTTTTCTTTATAAATTATTTTATTTATAGTTTTTGATAGAATACTAAATGCAGAGCTTAAATATCAATTTTTACTATAGAAAAAATTCGATAACATAACTGGAAAAATTACCTTAACTGAATAGCTGTTTTATTGTTTCATCAATATTCATTATTTTTGTGCACCTAATATTTACATATCTTGACACCTAAATTTGTAATGAGTTAAATTGTCGCAATTATTTCAAATATACCAGAAAATTATTTCTCAAAACCTCTACTAGCTAAGAAATTTTCAAACTGTAAATCAAATATTAATAGTTTTAAAAATTGCAATGTTTTTAATTACAATGAATAACTATGAAAATTTAACTGAGAAACGCAAAATATAAATACATTCCTCGTTATAAATAACACTTTACATTTAGAATATATATTGTTAGTAAATACTTTAAGCTTTTTTCCAAACTCTCTATTTAAAACGATTTAAAACATTAAAGATAAAATTTTATACAAGTGATTAAAAAAAAAAAGATTTAAACATCTTAGCATTTAAATAATGCACTATTAATGTACCATTACTAAATATGCACTATTAACAAAACTGCGAAGACATTAAAAGTTACCTGCTAATCTATAAGTAAAACCACCAGTTCTAGGGATTAAGTTTTAATGGTCGTTGACTGCTTCCTTTCCATTGAAAAATGAGATTTAAATCCACTGCTTTAATTTTCAAATTGTCCAGCTTAGGTGTGTTCATGGATCTGAGATATCAAATATCACGCAGATCTTAATAACGCACCCAGCTAGACATAAGGATAGGTTAAAATGGATGATTCACTTTAAAACGTTAATTTACTTTCACGGTATAAATTCCACAATATACTTCCACAAACTTCAAAGAACACCACACACTCTAATCCGCAGATGAAAATAGTCGTCTGCCCTCAACATCTGCGATCATGATCTGCGCAGTAATGTTTACCACAAAGTATCATCTAGCAGGTGTTTCCAGAAAAAGAATAGAAAGAAAACAGTTAAATAAAGACATTTCAAATGCTTTATAGTTTATATGGCTGACAAATAACTTCTAATAAAACTATAATATTCTGTTTTTATATGAGAGAGTTTAATATTCTTGGAAATAAGCTGCGAAAATTTAAATTTTTATATATTTTTTAATCCGTTGCATTTGTTTTAGGCGTCCAAAGTAAACATAAATTTTAAATAAAAATGGATTTAATAGTCTTTATAAAATAATTACGACATAAATATAAATACTATTCTGCAATCAGATTTCCTAAATACGATTTTTTCATTTTTTACACTCTATTGAAAAGAGCAATATATTTAACTGAGGTGATATCTTATTAAGCACTGACCAGTTTTGGAATAAATTGCTATAGGAATGACATATACTTTATGACATATTTTTAATTCGTTTTTGTTCGGAAAAGCATGAAATTGGCTTTTGTTTTTATTCAGAAACTCTGTAATTGAAAGACGTTTTCCATTTTTTAGTAAAATCAGAAGATCTTTCAGAAAAGAATGTCAAAGTCAGCGTTTTGAACCAAATACCCAACGTAACAGGGAAAGAAAAGAGAAAAAAAAGTCGTCACGTGACACGAATTGCTTATAACTCGATAAGTAATTTATTTATCAAAAAATGGAAAACTCATTTCGATTCCAAATTGCTTCCATAGTCAGTCCTGCCCATTTTATGCCTTTGCGTTTAAAAATGAGTCAGAAATTATGTCAGAAAGCTTCGCGTTGTGGAGCAGGTCAGTTGAGAACCACCTTAAATATTCAGTACAAGAAAAATCTTGAACGCGTTCGACGGTCACCCCGAGCAACCCCGATGTCGAACTCGCAAAAATGGTGTCCTCACTTTTTAAACAGAAAGCTGATGATTGGGTTGAGTGGCCCCACAAAATAATAAGAGATTGGAGATTTTTAAAATATTTTTAGTATCACAAAATTAGCAAATGAGTTCTATGCGGTGGTAGGAAAAAAAATTAAATGTTTGTATTTAAAATGCTAACAAATCTCTAAATCGCTAACAGTTTTATTAGAATGGGAGATCTATTTCTGAATTACTTTCCGCCAAAACTTTCCTACGTTACTAAATTTCTATTTAAGGATTTTTACCTGTGTATTATATAGTATATTTTGTTAAATTTCATGAAAATGGCAATGAAAATTGTAAAAAAATATCTGCCTCATATATGTAGACAAATATTTATTTACTAGGACTTCCCTCAAAGAGATTAGTCTGAGTGATATTGCTGAGAACATAGGGTTAACAATTACAATATAAAGAAAAAGAGCAAATTAAATTATAGAATTACAAAATATCATATATAAATTCATATACACTGTTAAAAAAATAGAAAAGAAAAGTTGTTCTTCAGATATGTTGTCATTTTTTTTTTTTAACATGTGGCAAAGAATCTCATTTTCTTAAGCGCGTATTGCGCAAAACTTGAAAAAAAAAAAACAGAACAAGTGGATAAGTGTGATCAAAGATCGCTCAAAGGGTTTCGTTTAATATTCCTTTCAAAACACTTTAAATGCACACAAATTTCATTTTAAAAAAAATACCGGTCTATTTTTTTAACCTTTTTTCGAATATCTAAACCAGCCAGATAACGGGCCAAGCCCGCTATTGTATTCTGTCATAATAATATCCGTCATACGGACTAATGCAATATTTAAAAAAATAATTTCAAAATTAAACAAATTGTATACTTTCAAAATGTTAAAATAGTCGAGTATTTCCATAATCGGATTTTTATCACGATTCAATATGTTTCTCAAACTCATATATTTACTATTCTCTATTATTTATATTGATACTCGCTTTGTATTATTCTCAAACATTTGAAAAATTAGTTAAACTTCCCATATGACGTCATATTTTCTTTTTAATTCTCTAATGACGTGATATTAATCTGCTTTGTGTACTTACACATACTCATACTCCTTGTGTTATTGAAAAATCTTAGACATTTTCCGTTTTATTACGACTA
Source organism: Maratus michaelseni (assembly GCA_963931845.1). Lineage (NCBI taxonomy): Eukaryota > Metazoa > Arthropoda > Arachnida > Araneae > Salticidae > Maratus > Maratus michaelseni. The sequence goes on from OZ007592.1 coordinate 418,863,125, forward strand.
TGACGTCAATCAATTTTATTTCATATTTATCTTTTTTTTCAATTGGTGAAACTTTTTATTTCATTTTTATTTTTCACGTGGAAATCGTCTGATAGAAATTAATTATTGTAGAAAGAATTTCATTGTGGATTTAAATCATTGACATCTGCTATAACGAAAAATGTTTAAATTTAATAGGAAAAGGCTGTTAGAATTTTGGTTTTTTATCTCTATTTATTAAAATAATACGAATTTTTCAAATTTTAATATTTTCAGCTCTTTACAGCTGATATTCTGATTTATACACAAAGTTTCAACTCTGTAAGTTATATAGTTTTCGAGAATGGCTCTGTGACAGACAGACAACGGAGCGGGAGCAATAGGGTTTCGTGAGATGAACGAAACCCTAAAAAACGCCGGATCTTTTAAAACGCCAAGCTTTTTAAAGTTACGTAATTGGATTTGCAGCCAATAGATTATTCTATCAAGCGTGGCTTAAGGCAAATTTAATTTCATTGTTGCACCTTTTTTGTGTGTGAATTTAAAAATTTTCTTCCTTGATTATATATCTATTATTTGTATAACTGTTTATAGAAACTCTGACAATTCAAATCACATTGATATCATGCTTTGCTACAAACCAGATTGCAAAACTATAGTCTAAATTACTATTAAAGTATACAAAAAATCTTTCGATGACTTCTGTAAAATAACTTTTACATTAAATCTCCATATCGGCAAAATTGAAAAATTATATATATTACAAAGTTAAGCTTAACAGATACTTCTTGATTATTCTCTAGGAGGCTCTGTCCCCTGCGCCTTTAATGCGCCTTTACTGTACCAATCCGCAGACTTTTCTTTTGCCTGTCTGTCTGTCTCTCCACAATCTGTCTGTTTCCCTATCCGTTCTTCTGCCCGTCTCTCTAACCGACTGTCTATCTCCCTACACGTCTCGCTACCTGTCTCTATATTTCTCTACCAGTCTCGCTACCCGCCAATCTATTTCTCTAACCGTCTGTCTATCCGTCTAACTACTTGTATGTCTGGCCGTGTCTCTATCCGCTACCCATTTTTCTATCTGTCTCACAACTTGTCTATCTGTTTCTCTACCCGTCTGGCTATACGCCTCTCTACCCATCTTCTTACCCATCTCTCCGTACCCATCTACTGGCTCTCTACTCGTCTGTATACCCGTCTCACTATCCGTCTGTTTTTGTAACTGACTCTTTACCCGTCTCGCTACCAATCTCATTACCCGTCAGTCAACTCGTCTCTGTACTCATCTCTCTACTCGTCTTTTTATCTACCACTCTACGCGTCTCGCAACCTTTCTCGCTACATTCCTGTCTACCGGTGTTTCTACCCGTCTCGTGACCCATCTCGCTACCCCTCTGTCAACCCTCTTTTTACCTTTCTCTCTAGCCGTCTGTCTATTCGTTTCGCTACCCGTCAGCCTACCTATGTCGCTACTTGTCTCTCTACCCATCTTACTACCCGTCTGTCTACCCGTCTGTCTACCCATTTGTTTACTCGTCTTTCTACCTCTCGCCACCACCTCCCAATATTTAAACAATTCATTTAATATACAGAAGCCGTTTATCAGTTATTAAATGCAAACAGACGTAATTTATCTAATAAGTGTAATCAGATGCAATTTTTTTTAAATACATACATAAACCTGAATAATAATTCATCAGTTTTGTGTTAATAGTTGTTTATATCATTTGACAGTAAATCTCAACTTCTTAAACCTGAATCGTCTCAAGCTTTTTTAAAAAAACCACAAGGTCTGTATAACTGCAAAGTACCCTGAGGGCTATATTAGCTACATGTTATTAAGTTAAGTGAAAGTTTCGTTATCGCGTTTGCAGCCAATTGCTTATGTCAGAAAGCGGGGCTTAAAGCCATTTTAAATTCATTATTGTAACTTTCTTTTCTTTTCTTTCTTTTCTTTTCTTTTCTTTCTTTTCTTTTCTTTTCTTTCTTTTCTTTTCTTTTTTTTGGGGGGGAGGAGAAGGAGGGGAAGGATTTCAAATATATACATTTAAATTAAAACTTTTGCCTCCATGCCATTAGTGTTGTTTGTATTATTAACTAATACCTTGTAGACCGAGCTTCATTTGAAACAAATATAAAAGACTTCTTCTACAGTTTTTTTTAGGAGAAACTTTCGTGATTGGGCCCAAAGCCAATCGGAGCATTTAATATCATTATTGTAACTCTTATAAAGTTAAAACAATATTGTTGCTAGCTTTACTCTTGTTTGAGACCAGCCTTGCCTGTGTATCTGAATGGGGAAAAGTTTCGTATCCTATGTCGGTTGGCGAAAACAATTTAAAATGGTGCCAAAAGGTAGTTTTAGCATCTTACAAAATTTTTCAAGACAGCGGTAAAACATGTTTTCCAAATATTTACAAATATACGTTTATTAAAGCATGTTTTTGCACCATTTTAGAAATTTAAGCACGATGCTAAAATAAAATGTTATCGCCATATTCGATATTTTAATAAGTAATGAAAATACATAAACAAACTTATTTAACAAACCTAAGAGGCATTTTTGTGATAAATAATTGTTATTGTCAGGAGGGTAAATTGTAAACAATTAATAAACGGCTAGTAAATAATAAATAGCATTTAAAATCTAAAAATGGGGAAGTAGTCCGTATAAAAATTAAACGCTTGATATATGTAAATCTTTTTTTTATTTTTTAATATTTTCGAAGCACAGATAAAAAGGTAAAAATCTCTTTTCCAAATGCCAAATAGAAAATAGACAAAATAGAATGCCAAATATACAAAATAGAAAAATATCTGCAAAAAAATATAATTACATAGTACTACATCTGCAAAAAAATAAGATTTAGAAAAAGTAAGCCAAATCCTGCAGATCCCAACAATCACATCGAAAAACTTATCACCAAAAAAGAACTCGTCAAATCTTACGGCACAGGAGATGGATTTTTCCCTCTGAATGCAGAATATTAGTTTTTTTTCTGGTACGATGGGTGATTATAATATAATTGTTTCATTTCACATACTACATACCGTTTGATATATTGGTACTTTTATGTTATCCTGGCGCAGTTGATAAATCGCCAAATATTGTTCCTATAACATTTTCATATGGAATTCATTTCATTTAAATATAAACCTTTCACTCATTTAATTTAAAATACATGCCTTTCATTAATCCCATTTAAAATGCTAAAAAGAGAAAAAAAATGAAATAATGCCATAAATCGAAACCTTTTATTTAAACACCAAAGATTTTTTTTATTTTTAATTTACACACGCAAAATAAAAAAAAAAAGCTGCTATTGCTGAGATTTGCACCAAATCTCTAATACCAAGTCTACTAAGTTATTGCGGGGTTTTTCTTTCAAACAGAAAAAAATCCAGATTAATTTTCGATTTCTACTAAATTGAAATATATTTTATTGTGCTGAATATTAGTGCGTGCATATTTTTTTGCTCCATGTACTCCATGAACTTTTCAATTCTGATTGTCTACGAAAATCTCCCGCCTGTGAAAATGACGTACGCACAAAATTTTCGTGACGTATGTACTTTAATTGTGCTTTTTTATCTATTTTTTTAATATAATTTCCAAACGGCTTGACATTTATTCTTGGTAATAAATAGAAGTCGTTGTCACCTTTATAGGTACCTGCTGTAAAAATTTGAACGAAATCCGTTAAATATTTTTTGAGTTATGCTTGACGAAAGGTTTTAATATCCATCGTAGCTATATATGGGGCAAAGTAATACTGCGTTGTGTATGAGGGTTCGTTGCACTCAGACAATTATTTTATTTTGGAAATACAATATATTTAAATAATGTGTGGCAATGTTTTTATTAATGATTTAGGTACATGACATAATTCAATTCTATATTTTATGAGTTTTTTTCCAAATTCTCTCTCCGATCACACCGTGAAGTCACAGATTGTTGGTATTTTGGTCATAGGTTTTACGTGACTTATGTGACGTGCAGTGACGTCATTGCAACGTCACAAAATTGTTTAAAGCTGTCAAAAAGTAATTTTCTTCATGCCATAAGATGTTCTAAAGTTTATTTTAAGTTTTCTTTAGATCTTCAAGACGTTCACATTTTGATCACAGTGTGACGTTACAAAGTGGTGTCATTTTGGTCACAGATGTGACGTGACGTACGTGACTCACAGTGACGTCACAATGACGTCACTGTGACTGTGCATGCTATGCGGGTACCTTCATTTTCTCTGTTGATTATATACTTTTAGAATGATTCTATTTTATAATACAAAGGCCTCTCGTTATAATACTCAAACCGGAAAACATGAAAAACCCGGATAAAACTGGGGTCATATTTAGTATCAGGAAAGGACTAAAAACCACAAAGTGTTTTATATTTGTCTCTAAAATAATACTTTTGATGTCTATTACAATTAATTTTTATGAAATATCGGTAAATTATTACACTTATTTCAATCGAATTATATATAACTTAATTAGAAAATAAGGATAGAGAAAGCATCATATGTTTTTGGAGACAAGAAAACAGATCAATATATCTTAATGTGCGATATAACAAGGAGCTACTGGATTTAAATTAAAAGTATAAAATTCATTTACTCACTCGTTTATTATTTTTCACATATAAATTTTTACTTTATAAAATATATTTCGAATATATTTATTCTAAACAAATACAACCAAAAAGCAAATAAATAAAATAAAGCACTAATTTAACAGATATGTAATTGAACTTACGCTCTTAACGACCGCAATATTCAGAATAAAAAATGTCTCCATAAATCGCAAAATTTTTAGCCATCCTTTTGGCTATAAACCACTGGCACGCAGTTACTACGAAAGTTCCGTTTTTATTAAACTTTAAAACTTTATTTGAATAAATAATTTATATTGTTTAAATAAAATGCTTTTTTGGTTTGGAGAGTGGGTAATTAAAAATACATTTAAAGTAAAATATATCTGAGAGTTTTCAATAAAAATTAAATGGTTTTCTCCTATGTTCAGTACACAGGGCAGTATGTTCTGTAACACAGGAAGGTAGGGTTGGATCCAATGGTATATTTTAAAATAATAAAGTAAATTCTGTCTAAGGTGGAATTATTCGTCCTAGACAATATTATGCCTGATTCAAAACAATAAAAATATTTTTTTTTTATATTTATTATATTTATTATAATATATTTATTTTTTTATATATATATTTTTTACATATTTTTACATTTGTAACCTGTTACGGTTCGCCTTGATAAGGGTATTAAGCGATATACATAAAACAATCGAAATCAAGAAGCTTTTTAAAGAAAACAGTTTTTTTTTTTTTTTCAATTTTAATATTTGGATTTTTTAATACTTTAAATTCTGATTTCAATTATATAGTTTTGTATAATTATTTATCAAATTTAAATTCAGAATTTAAACAGACTACATGTTACTAACATCGCTAAATAACAATAAAAGTGTTGTTAAATTTTCTTAAGATTTGTCATGATTTTCTCCATCTAAATTAAGCTTGGTGTCTACAAAATAATCATGAATGTGAGGCATTGTATATATGTTAAAGTTAGCTATTTGATTAAACAATTGTTTTCAACAGCGTAAATAAATATACTGTAAGGTACTTGAATTGTGAATTGAAAAACAAAAACACTACTACTATTTCTTTAACTTATGCTTATAGTTTTTTATGTAAAATTAAGTACATTATATATTCATTCTCCGTTAGATAAATTTTATACTGTACTCTATCGAAGTTTTCATTGTTGAAGTTTTACAAAATATTGATTAGTTAATTCATTTTAAAGTCATTTTCATTAAAATAAAATCAGGTTATATAGGCGTCAAAATATCACGATTAAATAATGTTTTACCAATATTTATTAACAGGCAGATTATCGAATTCATAACTTTAAATCCTGTCGACCTGTAGCATGATTTTTTAAAAACAGAAATACCGTTGCACAATGATGTTCGGGAAAATTCTGTTTTATTTATATGGAATGCACCTAAATAGTATATTTAAATTATAAATAATTATGGAATTATAATAAAAACATAATTTCTTCTGTAATCGTAAGTAAAAAAATTCAAGGTTGTCAATTTTAAGGCTATCACTGGCGATAATTTTTATAAGATTTTCATATCTCTCTTTACAAAAATGTTCCTTTCTGGGAAATGTCTCTTGAGATTTTAAAAGTGTGTATTGTTTTGAAAAAGTTCTGCAAAGTGAATAAAAAATACTTACCAATGGCGGCCTAGTAAATTGTAACAAATAATAATATTATTTTAGTATCGTACATTTTTCTTTGGGATATGTGTTCCTGCTTCCTTGACATAAGTTCATAGATTTTTGGCTCGAAAACCGAGTTCAAGCCGAAAACGGTAATAAGTTTTAATTGGTGTGACAGATAAAAATATATATTCACACAAGTATATATTTTAAAAATTGAATAAAATGTTTCACTGTTTTTCTTTTCAGCATTGCTATTCCCTTTTTAAGAAGTGCCAATATTTAAACAAAAGTCTGTTTTGCAAGTGAGTAACTATTAACATCTAGTCAGATACAGCATATCCGACAAGTCTTTCCCTGTTTAAAAAATTTATTCATATCCACTAGATATGTGATAGGCATCATGTAAAATTGTTCCCAAAATGTTGGAAAACTAATTAAGTTTAATGGGCGAAATAATAAAAATAACACAATATCAGTAAACACAATCAATAAATTTCCAAGTGCTCGTCCATGGTAGCACGTAACACATGTAGTCGATAGTCAATTTCTGTCCATACATTAACCAACATCACAGTATGTAAAAAGCAACATGTGCGAAATAGCCATTACCGTTGTTAATACGTGATAATATTTCGACTGGAGAGTAATACAAACCCAAGCCGCCACTGTGCAACAGCGCCTCAACTATGACTCACAGAGATTTTTTCCTGATATGTGAACATTTATGGTTTCCGGGACACTGACTACAGCCACGTTTTCGATACCTGCAACAAAAAAATTAATAATTAACAATTCAGCAATTATTTAAAATTTAAAAACTGAATATCTAAAATTTAATTAATATAATAGTTTCTTAAAAAATATTTTATAAAATGCAGATACTTCCCAAATGTTTTTGCGGACCTCTGGTGTTTTTTCGAACATTGAATGGAGACCGCTTTTATAACCCTGCTGAACTATCAAATATGTAAAATGACTTTTATAATTTTATTGGTTTACAGTTGCTTATAGGGAGCAATATTCTTATCGTTTCGTATAGTTAATTTATTGTATTATCTAATAAGAAATTAACAGACATTTGTTTGTATAAAAATAATATTTATGTATTGTTTAGGTAAAAAATAATGTAATTTAAGCTGATAAGTTGTAAGGTTATAAGTCTCACAATCTTTGTAAATAAAATAAAATAAAATAAATAAATAAATAAAAATGGCTAATGTTTTAACACATTGCTTGCTAAAATTATACAAAAGATATTAAGATGAAAATATATTTTTCTGAAAACCTAGAACAGAATAAAAATATGTTTCTAGATTTTAATATAAGACGATTACAAATATTAATATCTAGATGCTCTTCATAAATTTAAAATCACTCCAAAAGCAAAACAGATTACATAATGTTATATCATTTTCACTACACTGTCAGCGAACTACTATTCGCTTTATCTTGGCCAAAGATTCAGCACTTGGTCAAACATTGGAATGCAATTTTCTCCCATTATTATGGTGTAAATACTTTGCCAATAGTGCTGCGATATTGTCAAGAAATGTTTCGTTTGTGTACGCCACTAAACTCAAAATAATATAAATATATTTGAAATATATATACGAAATATTGTTGTTTAATTTAAAATATTTCCAATGTAAAGTCATATGTTAAATATTTGAGTTTCTTTGGAAATATTTCCAGTCCCTGAAATTCCATCTTTCACACCGTCAAATTTCCTACCAATGACAAAAAAGATGCTGCTTATCTGAACGCCCCTCTCCATGATCCCTTGGAATTCATCCTTCTAACAAATTTACCGGCCGAGTGGTTTAAGGTTTACTACTCTAAAGGACCTCAGATCGAACCCAATCCCCGACAGCTGTGAAAAATATATTTTTGAACTATTAAGAAATAAATCTGCTAAAATGGACTATAGGTGGCGTCAGTAGAACACAAAAAGCAGTTTATAAACTGCAGTAATTTTGTAGTTATATCGGCCTCAAACATTCTATAATTGAATCGGCCAAGTCTATAATTGAATCGGCCACAGTTTTTCAACTGCATTTTGTTGCAGAATTTCTGCATTTCATTTTTAGCTGAGGCCGTCTCGTCGGCGTTAAACACTCTGCTGCAGGAATTTTCAAGTATGGAGTGAGTGCCTTTTTCTGGTAATTAGCTGCTTACCTTTTGGATTCATTTCAAGAGATGTTTCTTTCATACAGTTCTTGTTGCTGTTAAAATGTGAACTATTAAAGAAATGATTGTCGCATTCCTTCAAAAAATGTATTCAGCCACTTGTGCCCTGATCGGTGTTCTACAAAATATGTTTGTTTTCTTGATCGCGTTCCGTCCTCAGTTTTCTTACACTGTTTACAACGTTATCTCTTGTCACAAGTATTTAATTTTGCCATACGTTTGATCACAATTGGTCATGGTGATCTGTCGCGGTACCAGTAGTGGACACCTGTAAGAAATAGATAAAGTGGGTGCAAATAAGCACACTAAATGTATTCTGCATACCAATTTTTGTCATATTAAATCTTTGAATAATGATTTATTTTTCATGAAAAATTCACGCAAGTTTCAGAGCATGTCTATTCTTTGGCGTTTTTCTTTTGAAGTTTACGCACAATTTAGGTTATCATACCGTTGTCTTCATTCTACATTTTATACACTATCATTTACGTCTGGATTAAAATTATCAGTTTCTGCATTTGAAAATTGCTGTTCGCCAGCGGAACATATACGTCCCGTTCAAATTTTAATGAATAAAGCAAAATATATAATGAAATGCATAAAAGGTAAGCGCAAATAAACAAAACTAAAAAACGGCGCATCTTATTCCCCCAAAAAATGAAAACACTGATAAAATGACTGAACGGTCTCATTGTTTGAGTTGAAATCATTTCAATCCTGAATTGCTGGCTTGGAATCTCTGTAATCTCAGGCATTATCAGTAGAAGGTTCAACAGTAGAAGTGTTGAAGGCAGCAATTTCACGAGGAGCACAAAACTCTGCGTGAAATTCAAAGCCTACTTTTATTAGTTCAAATTTAAAAGTGTACATTACTAGTACAGTGTTCGCCACCAGTCGACACCTAAACGATTAATAAGCACGTTTTAGTGAAAAATAAATACCTTAGATAAATTTTTCATTAACCTGTAAACACGTGACGTCCTTCGATTTTTATAAAATTCGTCGACATATTCACATGTATGTACGACATTTGGAGATATATCTGCTGTGTAGAATAAATAGCCAAATGGATATAGAAAAATTTCCTGTAAATAGGCAATTTAAATTTTGTACTTATTTTAAAGCCACATGAGGACAACAAATTATTTACTAAAAATGCTTCATTAATTACAATGAACCATTAATTTCTTGTTAATATCCGAAAATATTCCAATGAAAGTGGCAATCTAATAAATCGAAATCAAGCGATGACAAATAGATTCTTAACTTTTCAGATAGTGCGAGAAATTTGTCTGTCGATATTTACTGGAGGGATAATGCATGTGAAGAAATTCACAGTATATTTGTAAATCGATTTCAAATGTTAATTTTGAACGTTTTCATTGAAGGTGTATTTAACAATGTGCGAAAACATTTGAGAGAAAATTAACGAATAGAACTAATGATTTTTGTGAAAGTAAAAGTAGTAATAAATCATCCCCCGACCTAAATTCAAATATTTAAAAGGAAGATGTGTTAGTATATTTTCATGTGATGTTACTTATCTAAAGATCCCTTATTTGAGGGAGTTAGAATGACAATTTCATTGACCATTAAAAATTAAAATATTGCGTTTTAATTTTTATGGTCCCTCGGTCCTATATTTTAAATAAACAAAACCGTTATTCGTATAATACTAATCATTTGAATAAACATCCCATTGCTGTACGACCAAATCTTGCCGAATTAAGATACTTCAAATGTTATGATTTTTGAGCCCTTTCTAGCACTAAAAACACTTTTTTTAGATTAAACAGTGTTTTTAGAAAATACTAAAAAACGTTATGTTTAGTTAAACACTTTAACCACTGATTTTAGTGTGCCGTTTTGAATGCCAGATAACGCCAATAATTTATAATATTTAAATGCACCATAACACGATAAGATTTGATAGTAGAATTATAGTAGAAGCCTAGTATTTTTACTCATTTCCTTTTAAGGGATGGATAAAATATTTATACATCTAACTAATAGACTCTAGGAATTTTATACTTTCTGGACTTTTATGGCTCTAAAAACGCTTTTTTCTGCGTTAATGATTTCCAAAAATATCTAATATTGTCATCATCATAACTTAATAAGTCGAATCATGATTAAGTCAAAACCTCTTTAGCTAAAACATGGATAAAGTTTATATATATATAACTTATAGGTCTCATGGGACGTTAAATACTTAAAATGTTATAAACGGAATGTCCTTTTAAGCCATGAACATGAATAAAAAGAACTGATCTGAATCCATATTCATATGTCAACATTTAAAGTTGGAATTAGTCAGTCCTTCTAAATAATCCATACATCTAAAACTAACGATTTAGAAACCAGTTATTGGACAACGAAAATAAGAGCCATTCTATATATCTATCTATCTATATCTATATGTAAGTATGTGTGACGATTTGATGAATAGAATGGGAATCTGCAAAACCTGGTTGACGAAGGTGTTGAATTAATCACTGGCTGTAACTTAGTACTTGGTGATAAGCCCGTTAAATTATTGACAACCTATGATTTATAAGTAAGCTCTCATCGATACATGATTTTCAGAGTATTTTTTTAGATGTAAGCTGTGATTTGCTGAAATGACCGTTAAATAATTAACAGCCTAGATTTCAGAAGCATGTTCAACAAAAACCTCAGTTCTAGTCATAATATATGTCTGGTAGGCGTTGAGAATTTAATTTAACGTCTTTAATTAAACATTTTTACAAAAAAAAGAAAAAAAAAACTATATCAAGATCTGCCACAACATTAAAGACAAGTTAACAAACTTCTAACAGCAGCGATAATATTCAAACAATATTGCGGTAAAAAGATACGAGGAAAATCTGACGTCGCGCAGTTTTACTGCAGTGAGAAGCACAAAATAAAATTGTGCACTGAGCTCGCGCAGATTGTTATATTGGTCGGGAGTAAGATTACAGTAATCCTGAAAAACGCATTGCAACATGTATTGTAAATCAATCGGAAAATGCGCCGGAACACTTTTTTTGGTGTATTAAATGAATTGGTATTAATAAATTGGTCATTTAATAAATTGCGGGAAAACCTCTCCGAAGCAACCTTATCACAATTAAAAATAGGCTTACAGCTTAAATAGAATATTTTAAATGGAATTAATTTTGAGACGGAAAAAAATGTTACTAGGCGTAAAACAATTGAAATTTTAGAAAAGAAAGAAAAAAATATTAAGATGAAAAATAGTAAACTAAATGTGGAACAATGTAGAATATTGAAATATGTTATATAGCGAAAATCAGCAAGTAGGTTACAAAAGCCAATAAAAAAAATTAAACCACGATACACACTTTAAAAGTATGTTTATATCTCTATACGATCGCCATTGACATTGATACATTTTTCCCTTCTCTTTATGAGTTTTCCAAAAACTGCTGCATAAAGGATATTGGATTGCTCTCTCAGCCATCTATGTACCTCAAATTTAACGTCTGCATCTGACGCTTGACGGGACAATTTTCATCGCAGATAGGAAGCATTTCCTTGTATCCTTTTCCGAAAGTATTTGTGCCCATAAGAAACGCATAACACTTCGATGCTCTTCTGGCGTACACTCCTCCATCACAGTCACCATTTTCAAATGCAGCTGCTCATCGTGTACAGCTGCTGTCTCATAAATTCGAAATCAACATCTTACAGTTGGATATTGCTGCCACCTATTGGCATATTTGGAAACAATTTACAACTAATTTTTAACCTCTTATATTGAGTGGTAACCTAATTACTGACTTTGCCATGAATGTATATACAGGGTTGTAATAATTAAAGTTCGCCTATTCAGAAGGCTCTAGAGCCAGTTCTATGGCTCCAAACGAAACAAAATTTCACTAGTACGTAGTTAAAGAGATGCGCTCTGCGAAAATCGAAAAACAAATAGTTACATTTTTCATCAGAAGGTGGCGCTGCGCCAATATTTAACCTGTAGGAATCGGCAAACATTATTTTCGTTTTAAATCAAACTACGGCACACAGGAAAATTTTTCCCCGTTTTACTAGTGGGTGAAGGGGAAATCTTCTTTTGTCTGCCTCAGAGAAAAGTATTCATCCCCATTTACTGAGAAAGGTTGCCGTTCAATTCCAGGAATAGTTGCATTTTTCAGCTGGCATTTTCTCCATGAAATCGGTAGTTTTGGCGCTATTAAAAAGAATATAGTTTCAGTCGAATATTCTTCTTCTTTCCTTTTTTTTTCTTTTTTTTTTTTTTTTGTCTTTTAGGTAAGGATACTTTGAGCTTTACAAATACTCATTATACAGATCGTACGGCCTATATTTCAATTGTTATTTTTCATTAAAGACAAAAACATATACATTGTGTCGCATATTATATTAAATATCATTCATATTCATAGAGGAAACGCATTTTAGATCATACTTTTGTTGTTTGTATTTATTTTTTTTAATCATATATATTTAAACTAATGAAATACTTGAAATATTTATATTATCATTTGACTAACGGAACTGCTAATAACGGAACTTATATCATAACGGAACTGCCAATTTAGCGATTTGAATTAAGAATAGTCTGAGAATATTCCTAAGGAATCTGACTCGTTTTAAAGTTGCTCCTAAACAAAATATCTTGCACATTCCACCATGTAGAAAATATCTCAAAAAAAAAAAATCTTTAATGCAAGGTCTAGCTATTATCTACATATAAATATAGGTTTTTTTCTTTTTTCCCCTCACTTAAACATCTGTTGTTTATTTCACCCAATATATACTTTATCGTTTACCCGTTCAGTGTCAGAAAAAACAAACAATAATAGCTACTTATAAAAAGGTTAATAATGTAGATAAATGCGAAGTGTATTGAGTGCAGGAGTCGATCCAGGCAAAATGTGGGGCCGATTTAGGGCACCTTCATAAATATCCATTTAATAAAGCAGATTCCATTTCCCAAAATTCCTCTTAATAAAATATGTCTCTCGTAACATACCATTTCATAATAACATAATTCTCATTAAATAATTTTATTTTCTTAAGTTTTAAAATATGTAGTTTGGAAACAGAACGGTTCACCAGAAAGGAAAATTTAACAGAAGGATTTAAATAAGTTATTAATAATTGCTTGGTTTGAATTAGAGTAACTTGATTTCATCTCTCGTTACAAAATGTTATTTTTCACAAAAAAAAAAAAAAAAAAAAAAAAAAAACTTTTACTTTTCATAAAATGAGCCGCAAGGAAAAAAAATTTACATAGACCTCTGAAGTGTAACCTATTTTTCAAGGATATTTATAAGTAGCGCATAAATTAGTGAAACAATAAACGAAGTGACAAAAAAGATAAAGGTAGTTTGGAAAAGGCAAACGCTAATATGAAAATAAAATCCTTCACAAAAATTCATTTAATAAAACAAAACCCTTCAAAAAATCATTTTGAATAAAACAAGACCCTTCACAAAATTCCTGTTAATAAGATAAGTCTTTTTACATAATTCCATTTCATAATAACATACTTCTCATTGAATAATTTTATTTTATTAAGTTTTAAAATATGTAGTTTGAAAACAGAACAGTTATCAGAAAGGAAAAGTTTGGCAGAAGGATTTAAATAAGTTATTAATAAATGCTTGGTTCAAATTAGATTAACTTGATTTCATCTCTCGTTTCAAAATGTTATTTTTCACAAAAATTACTTTTACTTTTCACAAAATGAGCAGCAAGGAAAAAAATTCTGCATAGACCCCTGAAGTATAACCTATTTTTAAGGGTATTTATAAGTAGCGCATAAATTAGTGAAACAATAAACAAAGTGACATACATGATAAAGGCAGTTTCGAAAAGGCAAAAGTTAATCCTAATAATATTATAAATCTGATTGTGTGCAAATGTTAGGCTGAAGCCAGTGTCAAAATGGAGCATTTAATGATCCTGTATCTTTGCATATACGTTGATTATAACCCTCAAATGAATATAGGCCGGTTTTTGTTCATTTTATTCAAATATTTTTCTTAATAATTCAAAATTTCGTTCTTTTCATAGAGAATAAATGGACATTTTCTCATAAAATTTAACCATTTTACTTTATCGTTGCTAGGGCTTTGATCGTTGCCAATAAATAAAAACACGGAAAAATAATTTTTCCTCAACAATTAATTTTCAATTGAACGATTTTCACGTGAAAAATGAAAATGAAAAAGAATTCAAAAGAAGATGAATTTCCGTGATGTTTGAAACAAAAATATGGAGTATCTGTTATTATACATGAAGTATGAATATCGGTTACATTAAAAAGATCTCTTTCTGCCAAAAAACTGCGTTGTAATTAGAAGAAAAAATGAACAATAATTATATTCTTAAAAACAGATTTCGATTGGACCATGGAACTATGAAAAGGATCCTCCTCGGCTTGGACAAATATGACGTCATAAATAAAACATGTATTTTCAAATAGTCGTAATAATACAAGGAGCATGAATATCAATGTATAATGAAAGTAGATAGATAATGGACGTAATATTTAAGATGAAAAACTGAAATATTTTTTTTCAATACTGATTAATAATTAGCTTGAGTACCAGTTACATACAAATGTGAGTTTTCCGCTAAAATTTACGTTCTGATTGCCAGAAAAAGAAAATTATCAAGAATTATGGCATTAAAAAGAGATTTCTCTGAGGAAATTGTGACGTCATATTTGAAATAAAACGAGAACTTTCAAATGTATTTTACAAGGAGCGGGAATTAATTCCGTACATTAATAATACAAGGATCAGTAAATATAGAAAGTAGATTAGTTTCACGACATATTTAAAACGAAAAATTTAAATGTTTTTTTATCTATACCGATTATTAAGCATGAATATCAGTTACATACAGATGAGAGTTTTTTGCCAAAAACCACACCTTTATTATTAGGAAAATAAAAATAAATACGAATCTATTATATTAAAATCTGACCGGCTGTTTGTATTTCGCAACTACTCTTTTCAGTTTGTCGAACGCAACGCGATTTACTTAACACCGGTTATCATTCCTCCGAGGATGTCATAAACTCTCAGAATTAAAAAAAATGATTTAAATTCCGAGATATTATTATTATTATTTTATTTTTTATTTTTTTTTTTTTTTTTGTAAATTTTAACGAAGTTTCTCTGAAAATGGCAACTAAATTATTCCATTTTTGTGGATAAAAAAGATGAAATAAAACGGATTAATATATTTTTTCTCATTAAAACTGAAAAAAAAAAGAATTTATTTTCAATTTGAATAGATGGCGAAAGAAAAAAAAATTTTGATTACAGTAAAATTTTTGAAAAATAAAAACGTATTTTCACATATTCAAACTTCATGAATCAATTTATTCTGGAGAAAAAAAATCGTCTGTCAATATATTTTCATTTAGAAATAAAGATTTTTTTTTCAGTTATAGATTATATCAAGGAGGCAAATTTAAGCTCCTTGCATTTAGGTCTACAATAATTGCTCCCTATTCACAATAATTGAATTTAATGAAAAAGAATATACTATTTCCATTATCTTTGAAGGATTGCTATTAAAACGTTTCACAAAGGCGTTAAAAGTAAAAAGTTTACCAGGTAAACTTGACATATGTTTTTATATAATTCGCCGATTTCCATGATTTTATTTGGCCCGCCTTTTTTCATTGGCTGCAGTTTTTTTTTTCGTGATTTTTTGTCACAAAATTTCACTTTTTTAAAACTTAGTTATGTCAAGGCCTCTATAACATGGAAATACTGTATTGTCTCCTATGGAATGTGATAAAGAGTTAGTTAATTATTTACGTTTCTAATTACCGGTAATGAAATATTTTGCTTAATTAATGCATTTATTCTTCTTTTAATGATACGTGAACGAAGTCACGGGTAACAGCTAGTAATATTATAAATCAGATTGTGTGCAAATGTTAGGCTGAAGCCAGCGTCAAAATGGAGCATTTAATGATCCTGTATCTTTGCATATACGTTGATTATAACCCTCATTTGAACATAGGCTGGTTTTTGTTCATTTTATTCAAATATTTTTCTTAAAAATTAAAATTTTCATTATTTTCATACAGAATAAATGGACATTTTTTCGTATATTTTACAATGGTTGGTTGGTTTGGTTGGTTTGGCCCAAAGGGCCCGGTTTTGCAGCTTTTTTTTTAAAATGGTTAAATTTATTTTACCGTTGCTAATACTTTATCGTTGCCAATATAAAATAAAACCCCTGAGTAATAAATTTTAATCAACAATTTATTTTCAAGTGAAAAATTTCCACGTGAAAAATGAAAAGGAAATGAATTATTTAAGAATTAAACAGAATATGAATTGATGTCATATTAGAAATAAAACGTGCGATTTCAAATATTTGATAATAATACAAAGTGCATAAATACGAGTAAGTATGGAAAGCAAGCGAATATGATGTCATATATAGAAAAATAAAACAGATTTGTTTTGATGTTGAAATAAAATGATCTTGGGTTATCAAATTATTTGTGATTAATTTCTTTTTTTTTCTTTTTCTTTTTCAGATGCAATGAATTATTTTAAATGTACGTAATATATGTATTTTAAATGTATGTATTTTAAATGTATGTGTTGTAAATTAAAGTTCTCTGTTTTAAATGAAATGAGTGAAAGATTTATATTTTTAATGAATTCAATACGAATGATGGGATAGGTTGGCGATTTATCGTCTGCACACGGCTAACATAAAGATACCATATTTTTAATTTAAATTATAAAAAGTAAAAAAAAAAATTAAAAAAAAAAATTAAAAAAATTGTATGGCAAATGTCAATGATATGCATCGCAAAACTATCCGTAACGAAAATCAGAAAATCTTAATAAAAATAACTATATTTTTAAAAAGAAAGTTGCTTTTTTCATAAAAGCTAAAAATTTAATATGATTGTGTCGAAGTAACAGCATTTTTCCTCTATCATTTTCCCACAATCGAAAATACATTTGTAAATCGTCGTTTCGAACCGGAATTTAATTTTACATTTCTTTTAGTTTTAAAATAGGAAAAACTTTGTTGTCTTTTTTAAATATAGCTTTTTTTAAAGTTGTTTCATAATAGATTTTTGTAAAGTGTTGCAGGATAAGAAAAATTGCATAGATTTTAAAGCAATGTTTAAGTAAAATTGCAATATTTTTTAAACTTAAAAAACAACAATGTTATCGAAAAGAAAATCGATTTTACCAACAAATTCGTAATGCAAAAACAAAGAAGAAATAAAAAAGTAATGAATCTTTTCTTCCAGCCGAATTGTGTAAACTTGAACAAGCCGATCGTGCCAATTCATAACATTATAAACGTGAAAGCGCGTTCTATACAGTAGAATTTTTTTTACATATAGGTAGAACATTTGTGAGAATAGGAAGGTTAGGGGTCTGTAATTAGGTCCATTGTCAATTTGATTTTTTTTTTTATCAAGTGAAATTTGGCGCAAAATTAAATACATTGTTGTAACCAGATCTGTTTTTTGTTTGGTAAACACTTGATGATATTTTAGATGATAATTTCCCCGCTCACCTTTGATGCCAACTATGACGGTAAAACATATTAAAAAATATTAGCCGATAATTTTCTAATTTTCTTATTGCTTCATGATGTAAATAGACTTCCTGGTTCATACTTCAAACCTGAATCGGTCATGCCATTGTCGTTCAATTTTTATTCCTATAATCCTAACCCTAATCGAATCCTATCCTAATCCTGATAATAACTTTAAAGAATATTCTTTGACACGAATATGTAAATGAAATCAATATCCATAAATGGAATGAATGGAAAATAGAATAAATAGAAATGGCAAAATAAAATAACAAGAAAGTACATCTATTCGACACCTAACCCTAGAGAAAGCGTAAAAAATTTCAAGCGCATGAAATAAATCAAAATAATCCTATATATACTAACAAAAATATGTAAATTTAGATTATCAGATTTTTGTCGTCGGTATTTATTTGCTTATAGTGTTCTTGACGCGATAGAGAAAATATCGAGGTTAAATTGGGCAGAATTTAAAGTACTTTCTAGCAACCTTTATTTACATTTTAGAATTACATCAGATTGTTATATCTTTTTGAAATATCTATCAATTTATAAAATCCACAAGCAGTTTGTTGACTATTTACACCACTTAGCGTGAAGCACTTAATTTAATATATACATACACAAGATAATGTAGTAAGAAATATGTAACATATGTCTATGCAAATAAACAATATAATAATGCCCATTTAGCAATGCACACATATACAAATTGTACACCAAATACCACCTAAAATGCACTGTTGTATAGAAGAATTCTGACAGTGTTGTTTTTCGTTTTACGAAGAGGAATTCCTCGATTTTCACTATTGGGCATGAAATTTAACTTTTTTAAGACTGGGTTATGTCAAGGCCCCTATAGCAAAGAAATACCGTATGGTCTCCTATAAAATGTGATAAAGCTTTGGTTAATTATATATGTTGTTAATTATCAAGTGAAATGTTTTACTAAGTTAATGCAATTATTCTTTTTTTAATGTTACGTGAACGAAGTCACGGGTAACAGCTAGTATGAAAATAAAGCACTTCACAAAAATCCATTTAATAAAACAGGACCCTTCACAAAATTCCTCTCAATAAAACAGGGTCCTTCACAAAATTCTTTTTAATAAAACAGGACCCTTCACAAAAGTCCTCTTAATAAAATAGGTCTCTTCACAAAATTCCATTTCAGAAAAACGTACTCTTTATTAAGTAATTTTATTAT
This sequence comes from Maratus michaelseni, assembly GCA_963931845.1. Classification (NCBI taxonomy): domain Eukaryota; kingdom Metazoa; phylum Arthropoda; class Arachnida; order Araneae; family Salticidae; genus Maratus; species Maratus michaelseni. Next base: position 418,882,315 of record OZ007592.1, read on the forward strand.
GTTTGATCTTAAAGTTTGCAAACAAAACAAGTTCCCCAGAAAGGAAAACTTTAGCGGAAGGATTTAAAAATGATATTATTAAATGCTTAGTTCGAAATAGAGGAATTTGATTTCATATTACATTACAAAATGTTATTTTTCACAAAATGGGCCCCAAGGAAAAAAATTCTGAAGTACATCTATTTATGAAGTGCATCTGAAGTACATCTGAAGTGCAATCTATTTTTTAGGGATATTTAAAAGTAACACATAAATTAGTGAAACAATAAACGAACTTGTAAAAAGGATAAAGGTAGTTTGGAATAGGCCAAAACTAATATAAAAACTTTTACAAAATTCCATTCAATAAAACAGGCTGCCTTCACAAAATTCCTCCTAATAAAACAGGGCCCTTCAGAAAATTATTTTGAATAAAACAAGACCCTTCACAAAATTCCTGTTAATAAAATAAGACTTTTCGCATAATTCCATTTCATAATAACATACATATCATTAAGTAATTTTATTTTCTTAGGTTTTAAAATATGTAGTTTGCAAACAGAACAGTTACCAGTAAGGAAAAGTTTAGCAGAAGGATTTAAATAAGTTGTTAATAATTGCTTGGCTCGAATTGGATTAACATGATTTCATCTCTCGTTAAAAAATGGTTTTTTTCACAAAAATAACTTTTACTTTTCATAAAATGAGCTGCAAGGAATAAAAATTTTGCATAGACCGCTGAAGTGTAATCCATTTTTTAAGGATATTTATAAGTAGCGCATAAATTAGTGAAACAAGAAACGAAGTGACAAATATGATAAAGGTAGTTTGGAAAAGGCAAAAGCTAATATGAAAATAAAACCCTTCACAGAAATCCATTTAATAAAACAGGGCCCTTCACAAAATTCCTCTCAATAAAACAGGGTCCTTCACAAAATTCTTTTAAATAATTCAGGACCCTTCACAAAAGTCCTCTTAATAAAATAGGTCTCTTCACAAAATTCCATTTCATAAAAACCTTTTTGCTCTTAAAAGAGCATTTTATTTAGTTGTAAATGAAAAATACTATATTTCGATACAGAAGTTTTCACTTCAACCTTTTGTTCATGCTGGTGCAGCAAAAGTGACAATTATTTTTTTCTTTTTCAAGATTCTGGAAAGAATCTCCTTTGCTCTTAAAAGAGCAATTTATTTAGTGTTAAATGAAAAATAATATGTTTCGATACAGAAGTTTTCACCTCAACCTTGTGTTCATGTAGTTGGTGAACTAAAATGCTGCTTTTGTTTTTCTTTTCTAAGATTCTGGAAAAATTTTATTTAGTGGTAAATGAAAAATATCATCTTTCGATACAGAAGTTTTCACTTCAACCTTGTGTTCATGTTGGTGAAGTAAAGTGATTATTATTTTTTGTTTTTTAAGATCCTGGAAAGAATCTCTTTTGCACTTAAAAGAGCAGTTTATTTAGTGTTAAATGAAACACTATATCTTATGATACAGATATTTTAACTTCAACTTTGTGTTTATGTTGTTGAAATAAACTGATTATTAATTTGTTTAAGCTTCTCTAAAGAGTTCTTTAGAACTTAAAAATGTACTATTTTTGCGTGTCAATTGAATGAAAAGCGATGTCATCTGATATAAAAGTTCTCACTTCCACCTTGGGTTAAAAAATTAAAGAAATAAAAGTTTTATCACATAATCGTTCGCCTATTAAATATTTAAATAATGAAAACAGATGGGATCAGAGATCTCATTGAACTGCAATATATCAATTTTGCCAGTTTTGCCTTCATCATTTCCCATAAAGAAAAAAGAAATTTTAAATATATAAAAAAATTACAAAATAAGTATAGGAAAGATCAGAAAGGAAATATTAAAAAAAATGATAGGACAGGAAAAATATAAAAAAAATTAAAAGTTAGCATACGAAGGGCACGCAGCCAACATATATATATCTTTAGTAAAAACATTAAAAAAAATATTAGGCGGGATAGAAAGCAGGAGAGGCATTCGTCAACATTCAATCACACAGTGTTTTTATCTAGTATATTATGATGATGATGATGTATGATATTCGCCAAAACAATCTTTGTCAATACATAACGCAACATTACATTTTTTGCATATGACGGTAGATCGTCTCTGCAATACATTTTTGTGGGAAACAACGCATCTTCTTCTGTTTTTTTTCATTTAGTGGCCAGTGTCCAGAACCGTCAAAGCGTACCAAACTTGCAGGTGATTTAGGAGTTGTCGGGGCATTCGGAATCTCGTTAATTTTAATCAAAATTCTGACTAAGGATAAACGAAAATCTCTATGATTCTCTTCACCTCTAAATAACAGAAATGAATTCAAAACTGCAATGTCAAGCAAATGAAAAAAAAAGCTTTTTTGTCCATTTCATCGTGCGCCTTTCGAAAGAATAACTATTGGCCATTCTGTCACTCAAATCAACGTAGTCAATTCACGTTATCATCCACAACTATTTCAGGTTTTTTCATTTCTTCTGACACAGTTTGCTCTGATGGGTGATGCATGCTACTTAGCATGTATACATCCCGCTTATCCTTCCACCACAATGCCGTCATGCCGTGTCCAAACTTCACACGTATATCTCCTGTTTTTAATTTCTATTGTGATATATCTTTCGCAATTTTTTTTCTGTTGCAACAAATAGTGCCGCAAGCATTAATTTGTTTCTCATTTATAAGATGAAGGAAAATTTCTGTAGACGAAAAATAGTTGTCCATATATAATTTATGTCCCTTTCCTTTTACAGACTCTGTCATAATGTCAACAACATTATATGATGCAGACAAATTTCGATTTATGTTACTCTTATCATTTCCAAGATAAACTCTCATATCATACGTATAGCCAGTTTTATCCGAAATTTTATACAGTTTTATGCCCCACTGTTTCCGCTTTTTTGAAATATAATGTCTGAACGCCACACGCCCGTTAAATTTCACTATCACTTCATCTATAGCAAGTTCTTAACTTGGATCATAAACTTTTTTAAATACTGCATTCTGCATATTAAATAATTTCCGAATTTTCCATAGTCTGTCATAATCTGGCGAATCTTTCGAAGGCTTAACATGATTATTTTCAAAATGCAAAAATTTTAAGATGGAAAGAAATCGATCTCTAGGCATAATTTTCCTAAATACGGGCGTTTCTAGCAGATCATTAGTTGACCAATAGTCTTGAAATGTATCCTTGTGAATATGGCCCATTAACGATATGGTTCCGATAACTGATTCCATTTCAAATGCTGTTGTTTTTGTCCATTCAGGTGAATGTTTTCGTTTCCCTGATTCTTCAGGTCTTAGTTCAAGAACTTGGTCCGCATACCTGTTAGTTTCAGTTGTAATCAAATCCAAAATTTCACTTGGAAACAGCGCTTTAAAATATTCATAAGGAGTTTTCAAATAATGAATATTTGAGTTTAATCCGTTATTTCCCGTAAATGGTAAAATGAAAGCTTTATCACTTTCTTCAGGTGTTTTTCATATGAAGTCGTCTTTCTTTTCACTAATTTTAATCGGATTGTCAGTTGCGTCATTAAAAGCCGATTCATTTACTATCTCTTCAAGATTTTCGCCTTCACAATCTGAATCACTGTCAGCGAAATTTTCTGCATCAAAATCGTTCATAAGTTTATCAATTTCTTTCTGACTCAGACCTTTAAAACGTGGAGCCATTATTCCCAGAAAATAAATTCTATTTAATAATTAAACAATATATCTAATTATTTTAGAGCAACGAAAGAGAGCAAAAATATAATATTACTCAGCACACGTGCGTGTAATAGAATGACAAAAAAGACGCTCTATCTAAGAAATCGCCAATACGAAATCCTGTCATTCCAGTAACTCGCCAAGGCCAAAGATAATCCCCCTTTCACCCCGGAAAAAGAGACTTACCTAGTCTGAAACTCTGAGATGACAGATTATTGATCAGCCTAGCTTAAAAACGGGGGTAGCTAACTTTAGGGTACAAACGTCTGTACCGTAGCTGTTGTGAAGGGGTATTTATTTTAGGGTACATATGTCGTACCCGCCGAGGCCTAGAGGTTAAGGCGATGTTTGCAGATTCAGTATATCAATTTCAGTCAATCCAGACGAAGCACACAAATTTAAAAGTTTCAACAAACTTCGACGAACTGCGAATTGTAACGAAGTAACGAAGAATAACATTACGCTTGCTCAATGAATTCTCCACCATTTTCAATAACGCATTCCATTCTCAGAATTGTTCTTTCTGCAGAATTGCGTAAACTGTCCTGTGAGATTGAGCGAATATGAAGTCTAATACTGTCTTTCAGATCAGAGATTGTCTAACATCTGTCTTTAGATACAGAATCTTTCAAAAATCCCCACATCCAAAAATCGCATGGTATTAGATCAGGCAATCGTGGTGGCCAGACTGTTTGAAAATAACTACTTATGATGCGATCTTCTGTAAAATGGCTTGTTAAGAAAGTCCGAACTGCTCTAGTAATGTGCGGTGGTGCACCGTCTTGCATAAACACGATATTTTGAAGGCAGCCTCGCTGTTGCAGCTCGGGAATCAGAAAATTTGACAACATATTGAGATACATTTTCTCATTCACAGAACATGTAATGGGTCCTTTGGATGTTAGTTCCTCAAAATAAATATGGCCCTATCATAAGCGTAGCTGTGAAACCGCACCACACCTTCACTTTAGCTGCATGCAATGGAACTTCTTGGACAACATTAGGATTCTCTTTCGCATAAATTCGACAGTTGTATGTGTTCACTTGTCCGTTTAAATAAAAATGCGCTTCATCACTCCATAGAATAATCCAGAGCCAAAAATTGTCCACATTCATTCATGCAAGAAACTGTAGTGAAAATGATAGCCGACTTTCGGTATCACCCTGTATTAGTTGTTGCACCCTCTGAATCTTGTATGGATAGTAGCACAAAATTTGACGCATCACTTTTCTCACAGTGGAAATCGGCACATCGACTTCATTCGCAATAGCTGGCACACTTGCATTACCAAATGATGACTGGCTTGCTAAATCCACGGCAGCAGTAGGAATATCTTCAATGCTAGAAATGTCTACCTTTTTTCGTCCTCTGCCAGGAATAATGTCGAGTTTTCCTGATTCCTCGAACTTTTTAATCATTTTGTAAACTCCACGATCCGACATTGGTCCACGTCTAACATCTTTTAGTTTCCGGAATTCTCGAAGAGCTGCAGCTGCGTTGCTGCTATTTTGATAAAATAACTTTACAAGAAGTGCCTTTTCTTTCAAAGTTACCATTCTCCACAAAGCGTAGATTCAAATGCTTTTTCAGAAACAATCAACTGTACCAGTGTCAAAGAAATTACAAACACACTTTATCAGCAAGTTTTAAATCGTCAGGTGGTTAGAAGCGGTTATTTCAAGTTTTCGAAGTTGCGACGTTACTTTGACGTCGTTCGTCGAAAATGTGAATAAAATGTGATATTTTTCAAGCGTTGGGTGAAACTTTGTGATTTTGTGTGTTTCATCTGGATTGACCGAAATTGATATAACGAATCTGAAAAAATTTACTTTTACCAACTGTGAAATAAAATTTCCTGTATTTTGTTTTTTACAAAATAAAGGAATCTGTAAATATCGGCTTAAATATTGGCGCAGCGCTACCTATTGACAAAAATTTTAACTAATTTTTTTTTCGATTTTCGCTGAGCGCATCTCTTGAACTACGTACTAGTGAAATTTTGTTTCGTTTGGAGCCATAGAACCGGCTCTAGAGCCTTCTGAATAGGCGAACTTTAATTATAACAACCCTGTATATATATATATATATATATATATATATATATATATATACTACTGTGGGCAAAAAATAGTAAGACTTTTTAATTTAAATTTCGCGCGAAAACCCATTCGTCGAAATATTTTTTTCTAGGTTGGTATGACTGTCAGTGACATCTGTGCCAAATGTCACATAAAAATAATCATTAGTGTTTAGTATACGCTTGTATTTCTGAAGTACAAAAAGTGCATTCTGTGATGAGTGAAATTATTCAACAAAGAAGTTCCATTAAATTTTATGTGCGGAATCAAATTTCTGGTGCCGAAACGTTCAGAATGTTGCAAAAGGCCTTCGGTGATAATTGTTTGTCGCGAGCAAGTGTTTTTGATTGGTACAAATTATTCTAAGATGGTCGAGAACGCGTTGACGACGAACCACGTCCAGGACGGCCACCAACATCAACTGATGATCAACACGTCAATAAAATCAAGGAATTGGTGCTTGAGAATCGACGAGTAACAGTCAGATACCTTACTGGCATCGTTGGAATATCGGAAGGATCAGTGAAAACTATTTTGAAAGATGCACCGATAATGCACCGTCGCATACTGCATTAAATCTTCGTGAGTTTTTCGCCAAATTTTCAACCAATATCGTGCCGCAACCACCGTTATCGCCTGATTTAGCTCCGTGTGAGATCTGGCTATTCAGCAAACTCAAACGACCGCTCCGGTGAAACCGATTTGAGTCAATTGAAGACAGTAAACGTGAATCGCTACGCGCATTGAAGGCTATTCCGGAAATTGACTTTAACAACTGTTTCGAGGATTGGAAGAAACGTTGGCACAAGTGTATTGGGGCAGGGGGGATTACTTTGAGGGGGACTAAATAGATTTGGAAGAATAAATTAAGAATTTTAAAATTATGAACAAAGTCTTACTATTTTTTGCCCACAGTAGTATATGTGTGTGTGTGTGTGTGTGTGTTGTGTGTGTGTGTTGTGTGTGTGTATTTGTGTGTGTGTATGTGTGTATTTGTGTTTCTTATTATTACTTTTAAAATATATTACAGAAAATTGTGATTAAAATTAAATGACGCTTTAGATTACCCTTTATGCAGATACATCTTACGCTACAATGATTTTTAATAAATACCAGTGAGAAAATGTACATATGATTTTGTTTTAGCACATGGTCTCATAATGCAATTTATGTGTTTGCTCCCAATCTATTATTAAGTAAAAGATATATTATTTGATTAGAATATACTTTTAAGCACAACAACTATTATAAAATAATATCTTTATATTGGGCAATAATACATGATAAGTAAACTTTTTGAAATGCAAGCTATAGGTATAAGTGAATTATTTAACTTATTTATTCGACTAAAAACTTTTAATTAACAATGTGTTTTCAGTTTCTCTTCTCGTTATGCTTTGTTGTTATTTTTAAAATACTATAAATTGTCTGTGTTTTAATATTTTTTGCTAATTAGGCAAATAGACATTCTTATGTTTTTGAGTCCTTTCAAAAGTTGCACGGGAAATATATGTTTCCAGGTAGTGGAAACACGGTGCAATGTTAAATACTTTTGAAAAGACGTTTAATTTTTTTCTGATTTCCCTAAAGCTATCTTGCCAGGCAAAGCACTTGGCTATTTCAGTTAACTGTCTGACCAGAATTACAATATGTATATTCGAAACTAGAAGAACTAATTTAGAAAATACTTCTAAAAAAATAGAAACTTCAAATTTTGTTAGTAGTGTAGTGTATCCCTTTAAATTAAAAAAGAGTGAAAACAATATTGCAGACTCGCGAGTTTCTAAAATATTCCATCTTTCCTACCAGTATTTCAAAAAAATATTACCTGTGGTAGATTTTTAATGCAGTACTTTGTTTCAGAAAGTTGCAAAGGAGCAAACTTTATGAACGTTATGATAATTTATACTTTTTTCTACATTATTATTTCATTTTAAAGAGAAAAATATGTCTAATACTCGGAAGCAAAAATAAACAATGTTTTGGTCAACGCTTTGATTAATACCATAATTCTTTAAAAAAGTATCTCGTAATAAGCCTTCTCACACTCATACCTAAACCCTCATTTGGGGAAGTGGTCAATTTGATGACGAGGATTATGGTATAGTTAAAGAAATTTAGAGCATCAGCGGTTATGATCCCGAGTTTTAACTATAGTCTTTATTGTTATGCTCACTTTTCAGTCATAAAAATTGCAGGTATAGCAGAGTAGATTAAAGGATTATTTTACTGTAAGTGCATTTGCCCAACTTTAAGAAATGTTAATTATATATTTTATATAATAAATAAAAATTATGTTGTAGTACCTTTGTTAAAACTGTTTGCTGAGGCAATCGAACTTCGCCAACAAATTCACAGATTATTAACATAACATGCTGTACTTATATACACAGGTTTTTTTAAGAGCGATTTTCTTTATATAATCAAGGACTATTTATATTATGTATTAATTATTTTTCCATTTTCTAATTATCTTGATTGTGGTAAGGAAATATTCAGTGCATAATTTAAACTTTGAAAAGTGTAGCTTCAAATGCAAAGCATATAAAAATGAGTCCGTTGTATTTCATACTGCATTAATATATTTGCTGTATTTGTATATATTTTATTATAATATATATATTTATTTATATATATGAGGATTATTTATAAAGTAAGTGCCGTTTTGAAATTCTGGTATGGTGGCACTGCGGTCGGCATTCCTGTATAGGTAAACAGCGCACGCGCTGTTTACCTATATCTGTTGGGAAGCAACAGGCGCCATTACGGAAACATTCCACTGTATTAACGTTTGTTTCAGAGTATTTAAAATGGCTCCCCCGCTTGGGAAATATGATCGGTGATTCGTTTCCTAGGTGCTAAAGACGTGAAAACGACTAAAATGCATTGACATAATAGTGAAGTTTATGGACAACACCTTATGACTGGTGGAATGGTACGGGGTTGGGTTAGAGTTTTTAAAGATGGCATCAGTCATTACGGAAGATTTGGTGGAAAAAGTTGACGAACGAGTGAAACAGGACTGACGCTTGACGATTTCGGCATTATCTATGCTGAGGTAAAAATGACCGTGTTGCCGTGGTTGTCAAATCTGATGGCTGACTTCTATGCAGAGAAGATTCAAAAATTGGTTGTACGATACGAGAAGTGCCTTACGGAAATTTTGTAGAAAATAGATTGAGGTACAGACGTTCATATAAAAATTAAATTTGTCAGAAAATCATACTTGTTTCTTTTTTATTTCAAAACGGTACTTACTTTTAAAATACCCCTCATATATATAACATCGAAAACTAATTCATCACATTTTAATATTTATTAAAGAAAAATACCGTACTATAAAAGCTGTTAAAAATAGCTATTTACAACTCCAGTTGGACATACATACAATCGAGTAAGAACTAATATTACTTTTTTAGAATATATTAAAATAGAATTAATTATCGAATTGTTAATTATAATTACGTTTTTGTAAAGCAACTTTAAAATATATGACAAAATTACAAATATAGAACACAATTGATTTTTAAAATATTAATTTTTAAACATAAGAATGACAAAGTAAAAAAATGCTTGTAAGGCACCTGAGGGTGATACGGCCAGCTCCGTTGGAACGGCCACAAAAGGAAATCAGCGTTAGTTCCACTATTTAACAACAAATAACTCCATTACCTTGAAACGAAATTAAAAGAGAAGCTACATGACGCACACTTAGACGCATTTGTGGAATAACATTTTCAGGGGAAGTGCTTGTATGTATCTGCTTAGATTTCATAGTGTTAGTTATTATTTTTATATGTTGTTTTACATTTTTTCATGTAGATAACAAATGCGAGAAATGTAGTGTACTGTTCAGTCTGAAACGTTTTGTAATGCAGATGAATGGCATCAGATTGATCATTTTATTTTTGAAATCATTTAATGTTCGTGCATGACTCATAATGATTTTCAGAAACACAGCGGCACAGTAAATGGCTACTACAAGCGAAGGAAAACGAATTTTTTATTTTATATACCAATGTAAGGAATTTTGAATGCATGACACTTTTATGTGACTTTTATTGCTAATGCCAGTGGTGGTTTAGAACATTTTGTCCACTTGCATTTTTTACCTAACTTTTGTAATCTTTATTTTTTTTAATTCGTTTATTTAACTTTGATTTATTTCAAATAGAAATAAAGTTTTGTTCATAAAAAATGCAGTTGTATATTTCTTGCATTGGCTTTTTTGCTTAAGTGACGGATAATTATTGAGAAAAGTGAGAAATACCTTCAATGGCTATATTACTTTCAAAATTATTTGTTTTGTAAAATTGTTAATTTGAAAGAAAAAAATAAAATAGAAAAAAAAAACTTTCAAAACTTATTACACATATATTACACCTTTCAATTTATCCAATACAAAATTCTAGTGCAAGCAGTAATTTCAAGAATCAATCTAGGTAATATTTCGTGTTTGATATCTCAAGAGAAATTAACTTCCAACTTTACGAAAAAACTGGCCCGAACATTTTTCGTCCCGCTGGAAAATTACAACTCATATGATTTCTTTACCAATTTGAATAATTGTGTTAAAATTAACCTAGTCTAATCACGTATCCAGCGTTTACTGGAGTTCCATTACTTGCGATCTATTCTGTTGAGCTGATTCTAATATCAGACCAGATGCTATGATCAATAAGGTTAACTGGATGAATTATACCCTCCAGATTCGACTGGGATAGCTCAGTTGGTAGAGCATGGCAGCTTCAGCCAAGAGATCCCTAGTTCAAATCCTGACCCGGACATTTTTCGTCTGGAAAATTACAACTCTTAGGATTTCTTAAACTTCCACGACATAGTATGTTATTTAATAAAACATTTATAACAACTTGTAAATTTCCAACTGGACGAAAAATGGCCGGGCCAGGATTCGAACCTGGGATCGCTTGGCTGAAGCCGCCACGCTCTACCACTGAGCTATCCCGGTCGAATCTGGAGGGCATAATTCATCCAGTTAACCTTATTGATCAAAGCATCTGGTCTGATATTTTAAGCAGCTCAACAGAAAAGATCGCAGGTAAAGGAACGCCAGTAAACGCTGGGTACGTGAATACACTAGATTATTTTAGATTATATTTAGATTATTATTGTAGTTGGAAATTTACAACTTGATTACTTTACCAATTTGAAATAATTGTGTTAAAAAAATAATCTAGTGTATTTATAACAACGTTTGCATTACTTTGCGCATAAACTTAGTATTTCCGTGGTATAGTTTAGAAAATGTTCACGTTGGAGCGGAATGCAAAAGAAAATGAAACTAAAATGAGAAAGACCATGTGTAGAACTATTCGAAACTTCTATTGGTCAAATTTTAACCCATGTAAGCATAGCTCATCTTTGTGCAACAGACGGAAATGGAAGTTAAATATTCCGTAAAAGTATGTCTTACCATATATGTTTACGGCAATATTTTAGTAACTTATACAATTAAAAACAATAAGTCATTAATTAAATTAGCATACTTGTGTAATTAGTAATACTTAAATTACATAATTAGCAAAATTGTATAAGCTCTTATCTATCAGTTTGATGAGTTTATCAAGCTTTAAATGTCTAATGCTAAAATGGAAATAAGTTACAGATTAGTTAGAGTAATATGCCTAACATAAATTTGTAGCAATGCAATTCTGGTCAAATATTAGCTGTATCTGGGTTATACATTGGCATAAAATATATTCCAAACATTCTGGTGTTTATCTTTTGCCAGTATTGTAATAATATCTATATAACATAAAGACAGTAAATGTAATGACTACACAATACTTACATAACATTTACATGTCAGTTACATGACGTACATATCCAAAAAAAGAAGAACAATTACAACAATCTAAACCGAAGCACAAGCTATGAAGATGGATTCCTGCATTTTGTACAACGCATTGTAAACCTATATTATAAATCACATGTCCGTGATGAACGCTAGCGTCATATGGGCAGCGGCAACAGTCTAAGCATTTAATTTTCGATTTTCCATAAATGTAATTACATCTAAACATCACATAACTTTTAGATCATATAATAGCAAAAAAATGTACTTTAAAAGGCAGTTTGCTTGAAAAATTTATCTCAATTTACTGATTTTATTTTTATTTTTAAAAAATCAACATTTTTTTTATCTATCCATTTACGTGAATCTCTATTATGGAAGATTAACCCGTTTGAACTTATAACAGTGTGGATGGTTCAGCATTTACCAGCAATAGTAAAGCATTAATTTTTAAATACATAATAATATAAATATAATACATTAACAGATTTGCAATCAGAGTACTCGTTTGAACACTAAAATATATATGTTTAAAAAGCTGACGTAAGTAGAAAAATCTTTGCCGATGTCTACGGTCATTAACAACGGCATGCAGTTAACACGAAAGAGCCGCTTTTAGTAATTCACAAAACTTTATTTAAAAGCATAATCGTTATTTTTATTAAAAACATGGATTTTGGTGTTGCTATTTGGCAATCTAAAAAATTTATATTAAATGTTTAAAAAGTATATTAGAGCTTTCAATTTAGAAAGAAAATGTTTTTTCACCTGCTGTGTCCTGTGCACCAAGCAGTTATGTAATACAGGTAGCCCAGTTTGGATCCTCTGGTGAGGTAAAGTTAAGATAACTTAAGGTAAAGTTATGTTTTTCAAAATATGCATTTAACTCTAAATAATTTTAAGAGCGCTTTACCAATTGCCGACACGATATCTATAAACCTTGCATTATTGTCATTATCCGACATCGACGCGCGCAAAAGGCATTCATAAACACTATTTAGAAAACAGATCTATTAAAACAGATTCGATGACGAATATGTCTTCATAATATATATGAATAAAGTTTGCGTGCAATTGATGCCGGATAACAACATATGTGTACGATTTATCGGTGTCGTGTCGATAAATGGAAAGGCGCTCTAAGGCGGACAAATATTTATTCAATGTTACATCGCAATGGAAATATTCACAGTATATGCAATATTAGCGTAATATTAGACCACCAGTGCTGTGCTAAAAGGAAGTATAAATTTTTAAAATTTATATGGGACGTTGTTTATTTAAAAAAAAATTGAAATTAATTCATGAAAAAATTTTAATTAAAAAATATATACTGTTGTATTTTTGTTTAAGAATCCTATTATATTATTAATCTTATTTGCTAAACTAATGTTCATGTTTTAATTCAGATTTTTTTATTATTTTTTTACCCTAGGATTTTTTTCTAAACTATGTATTTTTATAATCTATGGCTTTTATCTAATTATCTTTCTTAAGAACTTACCAATATTCTGAAAAGTACATAATCTTCAAGGATAATTTTCATAATATAGTCAGTTTTTATTTTCTCTTCAACCTTTTATCTCATAAAAAATATTTGAATAACATTTTTTTCTTACTAAATTAAAAATCTTAAGTTACTGTTTTTTTTTAATTTTGAGCCATTTATAAAGTCATTTTTTCTTCCCTTTGTTTCAGCTTTTGTTGGTTGTATATCAAGTAATTACTGATGTGTTTGCTTAGTTTAAATAAATAAATAAAAAGCTTTCTCTTAGCAAGTAACCGATAACGTTCGACATTACGCTATGGTTATAACATTACTTACAATGTGTTATAATGTAATGAATATAATTATTCAAAATAGTTATATATTATATATAATTATTATTCTCTAATATAAACAACATCTTTAGAGACAACACTCTCAAAAATATTCGTAAAATGAAGGAATTTTTCAATTTATTATATTTTGTTAAAACACGACAATTTCGGTTTTAATTTGCCCATTTTCTCCAGAAATACAGACAATTCATCAATATAAAGAAAAATTAAGGGAAATATTTTCGTCAAATAACCGGACTGTTCCGGCAACTAGTTTGAAACTGAATTTTTACGTATATTCCCTTCCCTCCAAACCACGAAATATTTGATAACCTAAACAAAAATTCCTTAAATTTACCAGTCAAAAGCCTGATATTTCTTAAAATAATAGAACAACTTTCCCGAAATAACAGAGGGGTTCCTTCAATTTGCTACCTCTATTTTAAAATTTTTTGGCGAAAATATTTTTCAGAGTGAACCTATGAAAAAGGTAGATTCTAATATATGATTGTTCTACTATTTTAATATTTTGATAGTTTTCTTTTAATAACAAAAACAGAAAACGAACACTTTAAAAAACATTTCTTTATTGGTAAGGCACTGCAAGAATTCGGAAAGTACAGCAAGAATTCGGAAGGCACAACAATAATTCAGATGTTGATAAATTGTACAATTTACAGGTCGAATATGCAATGGTTTAAACGTAACTCTTGAAAACAATATGTCCAAAATTACAATTTCGACTACATATTTTCATTTAAACAGACATACGTATTTTTCATTTAGAGGTTTTGCATAGGCCAGTACACAGGAACCGCATGACTAAAAAAAAAAATCTTCTAGATGGGTTTCAAAATGATAACTATACTATAAAGATACTATAGTTCTTAAATTAATAAAAAATATATAATTTTTTATTTAAACATCGTAGTTGGTGGCAATCAAAATAGTACATTCAATGCAAAAAAAATATTAGGCATTTTCAATTAAAAATTATTTGTTTGATGACAACCACGTTGAATACTACCAAGGACGCATCTGTGCGGTGCATGCGCCTTTTTATCAAATTCGCTGTTATAATTAATGTGACAGACAATGAGATAGTGAGACAGTGGGTTAGGGATTTGATTGATACAGTATACACAGAATAAGAGAGTATTTTTATATTGCGCTTGGTTGCTGTTTTGTTCTTCTTCTTATTATTATTTCCTAAATGGTTAGCAAAAAAAATAGCTTTTTTGGTGAATAAATGAAAATAAATTAATTGTGGCATCTCTAGAACATTTATAAGGAAAGATAGTTGAATAAACTGGTTTACAGCCAATTGGATATTTTAGTTAATGTGGTTATGGACATTATTAGAACATAGATCAAACGACTGGACATTCAGAAAAAAAGGTCAGTAGCCCGGGAAGTTTGCAGAGAGAAATTACTAGTTGCTCTGATGGATTTCTCACTGTCCTCAGAGTGAATATTGTACCTCAGAGTGGATAGTGAAAGTCTGCTTTTTTCATTACCAGAAGTTTAAAATTAGAGTTAGTAAATATTATATTTATCGCGGAATTGATATTTCTTTATATCACGGTTGCTGCATTCATTGATGTTTTTGTTTTAGTTTTCATGGGCGCGAAACGCCCATAAATGCGTTATGCCGATAGTCGCGTTACCGACTTTCATGCAGTCTGATATTCTTATAACACGAAACTATTATCCGATTTGCTTCACAATTTGTATATATGTTTATTCTGATAAGGAGCTTTCCTGATTAGTTTTGGGGCTCATTGGTTAAGTATAAAATGGGGTGGAAGGGGGGCTAATCGCTCTCTTAATTTAGATAAATTACTTTTTCATTCAGAATTATCGTTTTGCTTCAAATTTCATATATAGGTTCATTCTGATTAGGCGCTTCCCTGATTAGGTTTGGGGGTTCATTGGTTAAGTGTAAATGAGGGAAAAGGAGGATAACCCCTCCTTAATTTAGCTAAATGGGTAGTTCATGGAGAATTATTCGATTTGCTTCAAATTTGGTATACATGTTTATTGTCGATTTCTTTATTTTTCGTGGGACATTCTTTTTTGAAATAAGAGTATAATATACAATTAGCGTGAATAACCTGTGAGCTCAATGTCATCAGTTTAACTGGGCCCTTTTCCTTTTACTTATTTTATGACTTCAACTGCCCTATTTTTGCATTCGTTTTTGGTTTAATATTATATAATTTCTCTTTGTTATTTTCTGGTTTATATTTTGATCTTTTTTTTTCCAGTATGCAAAAAATTCTTTATTGTAATAAAGATTCCATACAAATATGATTTTAATTAATAATGTTTGTTTATGAAGTTTTTTTAAGTCTGGTCGATAATGTTCATGCAACAGCTGTGAAATATCTTATTATCCCAATACAAGGGAAAGCCAAGAAATTAGATCTTGAATTGATTGAAAATTTTTATATTTTTGGGAAAACGGAAAATTTTTAGAATTTTTATCCCGAATTTCATGAAAATTATTATTTTTGTTAAACGTCTAATGGCGTAACGTTAAATGAAAATAATTGAACCAATATATATTTTTTAATTAATAAAATTCAAATTTCAGTTTTAGTTAAGTTATCTTGCAACTTAAAATGTCAGAATAATGTGAGGTGTCGTAACTTACAAAGGTTACTTTGCACCAATCAAGAAAAGAAATTCACCAGATTTTAATGGCTGTTCTAATAAGTAATTAAATATTCACTGTGAGCATTTCTCTCCTTTTTTTTCGTTGGGAACGGCCGAGACCGCTTTTGATGGTGAGGTTGAAGGAATTAAAGTTAGCCTGTTTCAACTAAATGCTCGTTGCTCAATTTTCAATCAGGCTGTCATTTTCTCAGTTTCACAAGCTGCGATTCTGGTAGTTGCCAACTGCTCTGAAGCCCCTTGCTCTATGTCTGTGGTGCAGTGCAGGTCTTGTGAAAAAAACAGGACACAATGTCTTACAACGGATCCCCTCCCACTGTGGTATTCGCGGTAATGAAAAGGCGGATGAATTGGCCAAAAAAGGTTGTTCTGTTAATCAGACTTCATGTAACTTAATTAACTCTAAGTCTGCCTCTTCAATGGTTAATCAAATAATTAAGACATCATATATATTACTACTAAAGGAAAGAACAAAGGAAAAATCGTGGAGAAATACCATCTCTAACCTCCCCGATTGTCCAAGAAGCAGTGCTGTAGCTGCCTTTCGTCTCGTGACAAAGCATGATTGTTTATGTGCTCATCTTTTCCGTCTCCAGATAGTGGACAGCGCTGCCTGACCCCTCTGTCGCAGTGGTGCGGCGATGACTGCTGACCACCTCTCTGACTGTTCAGCACTCACGAAGAACTGCATTTACTCCCGTTACTGGGAGGTCAGAGACTCTTTACACATTTTAACTTCTTGATTTTATGTGGTTCTCATGTTAATTATCCTTTACTTTGTTCCTGTGTTTGGTGTTATCTTTTTACATATATTTCTGTTTTTTTTTTATTATCTCTGTCTGGTGTAAGGATAATGTATGTTTGCCTGCTGCATTGGAAATAAAAAAATAACCAATTAAATGTGTTGATACTACATGATAGGCGATCTCATACATTTGCGGCAACGCATGTATTTGAATAAAACGATAAATTTTAATTACTGATGTATCATCCATTCTTGATATGGTTTATGAAACGCATCTGAGTTGCTTGATATTTCCTGGAACTTTTTTCTCCGAAACAAAAGTTTTATTTTTGTTTGAAAACGACTTACTTATATAGAAAATATCGTCCATTTAAGTATACAAATTAATTATCGTTTTACAAATTTGTTGTGCCTTACACGAATTGGATGTATAATCTTTCAAAAAAATATGCATATTATCGTTTATGGTACGCTGTTGTAATAATATAATAAGTCACTTTTCCACATGAAATATTGCTTTTCCAATTATGATTTTTGTTGTTTAAATGCCTTAAACAAATCCTTAAAATATTTTAAAGACAGTGTTTCATTCATTCTTAGATAACCTGTATTAATTATGTAAATGTGCATTACATTTATGTAGTTAATATTTTCTAATGTTGCATATCTAAACTTAAAGTTTAAAAATAAATTATCTTTTTAAAAAAATAATTCATTTAATCTTCTATAAAATATCGTGCATTCTATATAGCTTATAATTCTCATTTTCCTTTATAATGAGCTTAACGCTCAAAATGATGGCTAAGCCCCAAGATCATTACATTGCTGCTCTACGTTTCTGTAACTAGAACATAATCCTCATCATTACAAGCATTTCTTCAATATGTGGGGGATTAATTTATTTTTCTAAATATCGACAGACTTATCAAAAATGACTAAACATGATTTTTTTCTTCAAACAATGAATATATATATATATTGTTTAACAAGTTAAGTAGAGCTATGAAAATGCACATTAAATATAACTAGGTAGTCAGCATTATAAGGACTCTAAAATGTCAAATATGATATAATGTGGATAATATAGATAAATTTTGTTATTATTGTAAGAAAAAGAGAAACTTTCCATATTTACGAAAAATATATTTCATGCTGAAACTTAGCATAATCCATTTTTATTACTTTCTTCTATCTTTACAGGAAGGAAGGATTGAATTCATGAAAATTTTTGACTTCCAGTTTTCGACGGATTTCTACGTATTAGAAGGTCTTGAACACGATTTGACTGTTGTTAGAAAGTGTCAGTCTGTGACTCTGTGACTCTGTCTGTCATTATGTATGTGACAAAACTTTTGTGGGCGCTCTATCTCAAGAACTAATGCACGGAATTTAATAAAACTTTATATTTAGTTAGTACCTAATATAGTTTAGTGCTTATTAGTTTTTGGTGAAAATCGCCCAATCGGTGGTGCTGCTATGCTGCATTTTGTGCGATTTCCGCAATAGCTCTATCTCAAGAACTACTGCACTTATATTCATCAAACTTCAGATTCAGTTAGACCTTGATACCAATAGACGCTGATTTTGTTTTGGTGCAGATATCCCAACAGGTGGCGCTTCTATACCACTTTGTTCATGATTTTTACGATAGCTATATCTCAAGAAATAATGCACGGATTTTCATCAAACTACAGATTCAGTTAGGCGCTGTCATAAGTTGTTGTTGATTCGGTTTTGGTCTAAATCTCCCAGAAGGTGGCGCTGCTATGCTGCATTTTGCAGGATTTACACGATTTTAGCAACAGTCCTATCTCAAGAACTATTGCTTGGAATTTAATAAAACTTTAGATTCTGTTAGACCTTGATATAAATTGGGGCTGATTTTTCTTAGTGTATGCGAAACCTGTGTGAGATAGAATAAAGTTATGGGATTGGTACATCCGACTGGTTTTAAACTAAGTTACTATCTATAAATAAAAAAGATCATTTTAATCCCAATGTAAGAATTTTGCCTGCAGCGTAATTACGAACAGGTAAATGTCATGGCATTTTCATGACATTTTACATTTTACTTTTTTTAATTATTAGATCATATTCTTTAGAAATATTCTAAATGCATTTTTAATACATACCTATTGTGTTATCAGAAAAAACACAACATTAGAATCGTTGTTTTTAAATGATTGATTTTGAAAATGCCAATATACCGACTTCTTTAAAGTCAGTCATTTTTTAAATAGGCAGAAACATAATCGAAGTAGCTTGATTTTACATGGTTAATAAAAATAGAAAATTCAAACAAATGTAAGAATGGTTTCTATTTTTTCCAAAGAACTTATATTACAAAACGTAATGCGATAAAAAGTTATTGCACATAGAATTGTTTTTCAATGAATAAGGGAAAACTTTAAGGAATGGTTAAAAATTAAACAAATAATTTTTTTATGAATAGCCAGGATTAGAGTTGATAGTTTGAACTGTTTTATATATAAATTCTGAATTCATACCTGAAATTCGGAAATAAAATTTTTGACTTTATGTAATCACGAACTAAAACAAAAATTATTATTCGAAATTTATGAATAAAAAAATGCCGAACGGCACCCGTGGCCAGGATCAGAATTTTGTCCAACATTAATATGACCCATTGCACTCCAAGCTCATATTTAATTCATAGCATTTGCATTGATGAACATATTTACCCTAATTTTCTAGAAATGCAATGGTGGTGGTGGAAAAAGTAATGAAAGCGATCACAACCTGCATTCAGACAGTGTGTAACTAGATGCTTCATGTTTTGGATTGCATTTGACATTGCTTTCCGTATGAATGTCAGAAATATTGTGTATTTCAAGATTTTTTTTCATCTCTTAGCATTTCAGATAATATCACGATAAATATTTTTCACATTTAATTAAAATATCTTAAATTTTGTGACAGTTATGACACAAATCTGGTTTCTGATTCGAGTATGGAAATTTATATCTTTGACTGATTAATTGAATTTTAAATCTGTACTATTTTATGGAAAAATGTGTTCCACTAAATCTTATTTTCGGACCTACGTTTTTTTAATACCCCATGCTGTACAAGACAATGGATGTACAGTAAATCCGTCATGAAATACAATACAAGTTATTTCCATGTAAATCACAAACAAAACCTAAACGTTGCTAGTCTTAGTAAACAAATCTGGTTTTGGTCTGGTTCTGAATTTGGATCTCCTTTTCAAAATTATTTAACGCATTCACATTCAAGAGGTAATATATTCGAAAACATGCAAAATAAAATAAAAGTAACAATGTATAAGTATCTATTTTATCTTCAACATGGTGATATTTCTCCATGATGAGTTTTACATTGAGTTTCCATTGCTCAAACAACCTTATACGGAGCTACTGCCAATAAAGCTTCATTTTTAGTCATTTTTGAGATACATTTTGTTATTTGTTAAAATTTGTATAAGACCATACAAAAATTATCTTTGCCACTGAATTTTGTCACTTATTTGTATGAATATTTTCATATAAAATATTTATATTTTAATCGATTAAACTCCTCCAATGACCAGTATAATTCGAGTGAACAGCAAATTGCTGTAGATGATTGTGCACTTAATAATCAATGGATTCCTAAAATATTTTAAATAAGTTGGTGGCGAAAATGTATATGGATAATTCCGAAAATGATGGCTGTTTGAAGTTTAAGGTCAAATTTAGGAGCTATTTTCTTATTTTAAAATCTCGAAATTATTATTTTTTAAATTGTTTTAAAAGTTTTTATTGAAATTATGGGTATAATTGTCGATCCCATCTAGTGCACATTGCGGGCAACTTCAACAATGATCGCTACATAAGGAAAATTGTGGAGCGAGATGTCCTCTCCTTTCTTTGACGGATTCCGGGCGCCGTATTTCAGCAGGATAATGCCCGTGCACATGTTTCTCAGACTGCACAAGCCTTCTTCAGTACACAACAGGTTTCGCTTCTTCCATGGCCTGTTTATTCCCCGGATATGGCTCCCAACGAGCATGTCTGGAATTTCATTGGTTGGCGACTCGCTCGTACAGCTGGTGGGGCACACAGTAAGACTGAACTTTGGCTTCAGGCCGAAGCCATCTGGAATGCCATTCAACAGAATTACTTTCAGAACTTGTATGATTCAATGCCATGACGTGCGCAGGCTCTCATTGCTCAGTGTGGCGGACACACAAAGTACTAATTTCCGACGTTCTTTTTGTTTTTTTGTCTTGTAAATTTGATCGTTTATTTGTACTACTATCAGTAATATGTGGAATAAATTTCATACATTTCTGAGAATTCCTTCATGGTGTTGCAATTTTCACAAACATGAGTGTATTTTTAGAATCAGGATAAATGAGTGCGATCATGATATATTTTCGTAAAATTAAAGAACACACACCTTACTTCTGCATAATAAAACTCGGAAATATCCATAGTTCTCCATAGATTATTCTTAGCTCTTCTTATATTAGGCTACATGTATATTTTCTTTATTTATACTGGTGAAAATAGATAATTTATTATGGAAGTTAAAAGTCCTAAAAGTGCAGTTAATCACTTTTACACCTTTGAAATCTATCTAACGAATGTGAGAAAACATACACCTGAAATTAATTGAGCGTAACTTAAGTGGCAAATACACGTAAGACAAGATTAGAATTTAATATTTTGATTGATTGTGTAATCTGTAATGCATTTTTACAGAAATAAACTACTTAAAAGATGTATTTTATTAGGAATTTGGAGAACTGAAATAATTTCATAATAAATGTTTGTATATTTAAAGTGCATCCTGCCTACTTATGTCGTATATTCTAGTGCTGTATAAAAGATTTTTATTATTTTCCCATTCTTCATATTTTCACATATCATCGCAAAATGAAGCAAGATTAAGTAAAGTAGTTTGGAAGTTATTAAGAGTTTTAATAGGGGGTTATGTTTTACGTATTGTACCCAAGCATTAATTATGCAAATAATTTTTGTAATTTCTTTTGTTAATACAGTTGCATTTGTTAAATAACAGATGATTTAAATTGTTAATTTGTTATTTATTATAGGTAAATGATGAATATTTTTTAAATCAACATTTGAATAAAAAAATTACAACTAAATATCGACATCAACAATTTGACTATATAAACAATTAAGATATTTTTTTTTACATTTCACTAAATGAAGCAAATATTTTTAAGAATTTGATATTCTTTTAGAATTTGAACGATAAATTACTTCACATTCCACATAAAAGAAGAATTTTTTTTTCATAATTTTGATACGTGATATACAAAAAACACAGTAGATATAAAACACAGGTTCTACGCCAGCGGCGTACACGGCGTGACCTCTATATACTGCAGAGGTCATTGCGGCGTGCGGCGGCGCGAAGGTCATCGCGGCGTAAAGGTTACTGTGCGGAGGAGGGGGGCGATAAGGATGGTTGATAAGGATTTCTACTATACGATAAGGGGATTATTTTAATTAATTTTAATTGGGGAACTTAGAAAATTTCGAAACAATTTTTTTTCTCGGAGAATTGGTGAACGAGGTAAATTTGAATGGATTTATTTTAGCGAATCTTGTTTTGACTTGTCACGATGAATCACTTCGCGATAAGGAATACGGATATTGGGCTTTTTCTCAAATTTAAACAGTTTCTGACACATTTTTTGTAACAAAATGCATGAAATAAGCTAGTTAAAACCGTAAATGTATACGAATTATTTCGTGTAGTCCTATATAGTTATTAATCTGTTAAGTTTTAAAAGGGTTCACTGTGTATTCATTGAAAAATAATAACTGAGAAATAGTCATGCCCTTAAGAATTTTGAGGATAAGAGACGGGTTTTAATGAATTTGATACATGTTATGGTAAAAAAATACAGGGTCCCCTATAAGATATATGAATTAAATTTTAAATAACATAAAATTAAATTACATCCGTTTATGCTTTTTGTATAGTAAAGTATAGAAAAAAATCTACTAAATTGGGTTTATACTATTCTAACTTAAAAATTTCTTTTGAGGAATGAACAGGATAACTAAACTTTTGATTTTGTTTTTAAAATATATATATTGTACTAGTTAGTAAGTGCATTATTTCAAAAAATTTTGTTTTTAATATTGAAAATACATATATAAAATGTATCTTACCTATAAAGTTTATCCATAATGTACTGCTCTTCACCCAAACTCGACTGTATGCTTGTCTTAAAAGAATTGAATGGTAACGTGTTCGCTTATCTCTTAAAACCACGTGATATTGCGACGTCATTGATAAAACATATGGTATAATACAGAATGAGTAGGTATTATAAGGCAGAAAAATAAAATAATCATAAATTTTGCATACATTACATAAACACTTGCAGTATGAGAAATGATTGCTACTATTACCTATATGAGAAAATGAATCATCAACGAATCTTATCTGTGTATGCAATATTCAACTAACAGGTTCGAACATGCGTGAATTTTGACTAGAATTAGTCATTGAATGTAAAAAAATGATTTATTTTTAGATCTAATATTTATACCGTTTAACATTTTAAAATCCTATTAAAAATATATACATTAGTATGATTGTGAAAGGTCTATTTTTAAGACGAAACATTCTGTGAAGGGCCCTGTTTTAAGGTTAAAACTTTCGTGAAGGCCCCTGTTTTAAAGTTTCGAAAAGGGGTCTGTTTGAAGGACCCTGTTTTTAAATGACTTAAGAACGCACAATTTATTCCTAAACATTCAACTCGATTCGTTATATATGCTTTATTGAGCATTCAATGAAAAATAATAACTAACAAATAAAATTAAAAATAGTAATTATGAGGTAGTCTTAAGAATTTTTGGGATAAGAGATTGGTTTTAATTAAATAGGTTAATGAATCTAATTCGATACAAGTCTTACTAAAATAGAAATTACACTAAAAATAGAGAGTCCCCTACAATATATATGAATTATACTCCACTAAATTTAATTGCACTCTCTCCTATTTTCATAGAAATGGCTAAATGGATTATATATGTATATATATATATACTAAAATCTGTTAAGTTTTAAAATGCCTCATTGAGTATTCAATGAAAAATAATAACTAAGAAATATTAATTAAAAGATATGCTAATGTTCGAAATTATAAAATTTTTAGGCAAACAGATAAGTTTTAATTAAATATGTTAATGAGTTTAACTCGATACAAGTCTTGTTAAAATAGAGATTATAGTGAAAATATAGGGTCGCCTATAATACACATTAATTAAACTGCATTAATGCGCTACCCCGTCTGTATTATCACAAAAATACATTCGATAAAATGTAGACTATCAATACACACTTAGAAAAATATATACAGAGTGCCCAGAAAAAGGGTAGGAATGAATGGATAATTTTAACGTAAATTATAAAATAGGATCTACAGTAAGTGACAATAAATAAATATGAAGGTAAAATCATGCGTCATGATATACTTTATGAAACGCTTTCAAATGCTATGCGACTATTGTTAAGAATTTGAAATATTACTGAAATAAGTGAATTAGATTTAATAATTTATACTGGAAATGTATTTAAAAAATTACAGCTTTCTTTTCATTTTTTTTTTTTACTTAGATATAATTATAAGGCTTCTTTTACAATAAAGACCTGACTGTTGTGGGGAGATTGAAAACTAGTATTTTATTGAATCGGCCTATATATGTTGGGTTTGCTATATTAGAGGTTTCTAAACTTTGCATGTATGACTTCCATTATAAATTTATAAAGAATCCTTAATTTACCATATTCAAACACACACACACAATATTTATAAGGATATGGAACAATATCGTGATTTCTTTAACTTTTCTAAGTATTCAAAATCCCATCGTCTAAACCGCACAAGTTTCGAACCCACAAACATATAATCACACTTGCAATTTTATAGCCACCACGCGAACTACTGGGCTGAGTGAGCCTCCGCTTATTTTATAGCCACCATGCTATCCACAGGGCTGAATGAGCCCCCGCTTATTTTATAGTCATTGCGCTAACCACAGGGTTCAGTGAGCCCTCGCTTATTTTATAGCCACCATGCTAACCACAGGGCTAAGTGAGCCCCCGCTTATTTTATAGCTACCACGTTTAACACAGGGCTAAGTGAGCCCCCGCTTATTTTATACTCACCACGCTAACTACTTGGCTGAGTGAGCCCCAGGTTATTTTATACCCACCACGCTAACTACTGGGGTGAGTTAGTCCCTGGTTATTTTATAGTCACCACGCTAACTACTGCGCTGATTGAGCCCCAGGCTATTTTATAGCCTCCACGCTAACTACTGGACTGAGGAAGTCCCAGGTTATTTAGTCACATGAATATGATTTCCAAGGTATATGTCCTTACTTGATTTATCCATTGCCTACGGTAAGATAAAGCTGGGAAGTAAATTGATAAACTCAGTACATTTCCCTCGAAAACTCACTTGTATTTTAAATAATATCTGTAGAAATCAGCATAGTTTATTAAAATTATATACATTCTCATTAGTTTATGAATCTACTAACTTATAATATCTATATGGTAACTTGGATTATTAGTATTCCCACTTAAAAAATTCTTTTGTAGATTTAATATGATATACTCTAACATAAGACTGACTAAACTTTTACAATTTTCATTTCAACTTAGTTTTAGGAAATTTATCTACATAGCTTTAAATTTTACTGTTTCGTTAGTCTTTTATTTCAAAGTAATATTTTTTAGTTCTAATATTTACAACATATTCATATCGTTTTACATAGTAGGTATTAAATTAATTTAAAGTCATATTAAAAATATATATACAGATACTATTCTTACGTAATACGCCAGCTAGCTAAACACCCAACCTTCTCACACAAAGACTCTGAGAAAAGTGAATGTTTGTTCAGTACCTTATCAGCTGATATTATCACTGATAAGATTTGATCACGTGAAATGTGACGACATTGATTAAGTTATATCACGTGACCATGTGGTATCATTCAATACGTCACCAGTGACGTCAGAGATTACGTGACTATGTCATAAAAGAACCAATTACTAATTGCAATTAACAAATTACCTCTAATTGATTTGTATAATATATATAGATAAACTAATACATGATTTATCTACGTAAAATTTGTAATACATAGCACATGTACTATGTTTTACGAAATAATAGTCTAACGAAACAGTAAAATTTAAAGCTATGTAGATAAATTTCCTAAAACTAAGTTGAAATGAAAATGGTAAAAGTTTAGTCAGTCTTATGTTAGAGTATATCATATTAAATCTACAAAAGAAATTTTTAAGTGGGAATACTAATAATCCAAGTTACCATATAGATATTATAAGTTAGTAGATTCATAAACTAATGAGAATGTATATAACTTTAATAAACTATGCTGATTTCTACAAATATTTAATAACATACAAGTGAGTTTTCGAGAGAAATGTACTGAGTTTATCAATTTACTTCCCAGCTTTATCTTACCGTAGGCAATGGTCTAAATCAAGTAAGGACATATACCTTGGAAATCATATTCATGTGACTAAATAACATGGGGCTTACTCATTCCAGTAGTTAGCGTGGTGGCTATAAAATAACCTGGGGCTCAATCAGCCCAGTAGTTAGCGTGGTGACTATAAAATAACCAGGGGCTAACTCACCCCAGTAGTTAGCGTGGTGGGTATAAAATAACCTGGGGCTCACTCAGCTCGGTTGTTAGCGTGGTGAGTATAAAATAAGCGGCGGCTCACTTAGCCCTGTGGTAAACGTGGTAGCTATAAAATAAGCGGGGGCTCACTTAGCCCTGTGGTTAGCATAGTTGCTATAAAATAAGCGAAGACTCACTCAACCCTGTGGTTGGCACGATGACTATAAAATAAGCGGGGGCTCACTTAGCCCTATGGTTAGCATGGTGGGTATAAAATAAGCGGGGGCTCACTCAGCCCTGTGGATAGCATGGTGGCTATAAAATAAGCGGGGTCTCACTTAGCCCAGTAGTTCGCGAGGTGGCAATAAAATTGCAAGTCTGATTATATGTTTGTGGGTTTCAAATTTTGCGGTTTAGACGATGGGATTTCGAATACTTAGAAAAGTTAAAGAAATCACGATATTGTTCCATATCCTTATAAATATTGTGTGGGTGTGTTTGAATATGGTAAGTTAAGGATTCTTTATAAAGTTATAATGGAAGTCATACATGCAAAGTTTAGAAACATCTAGAATAGCAAACCCAACATATATAGGCCGATTCAATAAAATACTAGTTTTCAATCTCCCCACAACAGTCAGGACTTTATTGTAAAAGAAGCCTTATAATTATATCTAAGTGAAAAAAAAGAAAGAAACGAAAGCTGTAATTTTTTAAATACATTTCCAGTATAAATTATTAAAACTAATTCACTTATTTCAGTAGTATTTCAAATTCTTAACAATAGTCGCATAGCATTGGAAAGTGTTTCATAAAGTATACCATGATGCATGATTTTACCTTCATGTTTATTTATTCTCACTTACTGTAGATCCTATTTTATAATTTACGTTAAAATTCTCCATTCATTCCTACCCTTTTTCTCGGCACTCTGTATATATTATTTTAAGTGTGTATTGATAGTCTAAATTTTATCGAAAGTATTTCTGTGATAATACAGATGGGGTAGCGCATTAATGCAGTACAATTAATGTGTATTATAAGCGACCCTGTATTTTCACTATAATCTCTATTTTAACAAGACTTGTATGGAATTAAATTCATTAACATATTTAATTAAAACTTATCTGTTTGCCTACAAATTTTATAAGTTCGAACATTAGCATATCTTTTAATTAATATTTCTTAGTTATTATTTTTCATTGAATACTCAATGAAGCATTTTAAAACTTAACAGATTTTAGTATATATATATACATATATAAATCACCATATATATACATATATGGTGAGTAGCATCTATACAGGGCTATACGAAAGAATTCACATATATTAACGGTTTTAAGTATCTCGCTTTAGATAGTCACGTGACATACATTTAAAAAAATCCATATGTGTTATGGTAAAAGAAAGAACATATATGATATATCTTAAAGTCTACATGAAAATAACCAAAAGGATGTATGCGTTTCTGTAGGTGTAAGTCTTTGTATTATTAAAGATTGAATTTAATATTTTATGTTTTAATTTTGTCTACCCTACGTAAAGAAAAAAAATAACCATTTTTTTTATATATAATAAAAAGTACTTTAAAAATACATTACTACTAACCTACTATATATCTACATACCTAGACCTTAGAACGAACGCGTATACTTGCTTTAGAAGAAATTAATTGCAATGTGTTCTTATAAATGAAGCCCTGTATATCAACCGTTAATATATGTGAATTCTTTCGTATAGCCCGGTATAGATGCTACTCACCATATATGTATATATATGGTGATTTATATATGTATATACAGTAAAACTCGTTTAAGAAGTTCCCGCTTAAGAAATTTTCCCGTTTAAGGAGTTTATATTTTCGATTTCCACTTTTTTCCTATTCTTAGAATGTTAAAATAACCCGTTTAAAAATTTTAGTTCCAAATTTTTTCCCGCTTAAGAAGTTTTTTCTCCCCTTAATTTTACTTTCAAAACACGTTTACTTCAGTCTTTTGAGGGATTTCCCCCCCCCCCCATTCTGTACTGGAAAAGCATTTCTATATATTCTTCGCTATTTAAAAGGGCACATTTAAGATTGAAAAGGATTGTCGTCACCTTTATTTCACCTTCATATCAGTTTGTCTGATGAAATGTAGAGAGAGGGTAAGTCCGAGTCCTTTATGGTTGCAACAATAGTGACTGATAAGGGATTAAAGAGAAATGGTTTGCTCCTACTCAGGGGTAGTTCTTTAAGTTGACCAGTTGCTTTCTCTTAGAATAGAGTCTCTTTCACCCCTTTGCAGGAATGGAATGAATCAAAGCTATGTTTGTTTCATTCCAAACCAAAGCTGTGTTCAGTTTGGCTCATTCAAGTTGTTTTTGAGTGAGTGTAAGTGTAAATTCTCTCGTGGAAAATTCACGAAAAAAATTCTTATTTATTTTTTCCTCTTCAAAATGTCGGACAAGGGAATTAAAAGAAAGGTCTTGTCAATTGAAGACAAAATCAAAATTTTGAAAGAAGTTGATAGCAATCCAAACGTAACAAGAGTTGAAATTGCTAAGAGATTGAATATGCCGGTGACTACTCTGAATGGAATTGTAGCAAAACGCAATCATATAGTAAACGACCCCTCTGATAAATCTCGAAAAATTAAAAAAGTGAAAAAAGGAAAACATGAAACTATGGAAGAAAAATTATTACTTTGGTTCAAGCAAGCTAGATCCGTCAATATTCCTATAAGTGGACCTATTCTTAGAGAAAAGGCTGAGGAAATTGCAAAAAAAATGGAGATTGAATTTGCACCTTCAAATGGATGGATTGATAGAATGAAAAAAAGAGCTGGTTTAAGTTACAATTCTATAAAAGGTGAGAGTAAAAGCGTCGATCCACAAGAAATCGAAGAATGGAAACAAATCTTACCAGATTTGATAACCGGCTATCATCCTAAAGATGTCTTTTACATGGATGAGTGTGGGCTTTTCTATAATCTTTCACCGGATAAAACGTATGCATATAAAGGTTAAATTGTCAAGGTAAAAAAAATAAGGAACGACTTACAGTTTTATTGGGTGCAAACATGGACGGTTCCGAGAAATTGCCAGTTTTGGTTGTTGGGAAATCCAAGAAACCCAGATGTTTTCAAAATGTGAAATCACTGCCTTGTGATTATGAAAATAACAAAACTGCGTGGATGACGATTACAATTTATGAAGCCGATTTGAAAAGATTAAATGTTAAAATGAGGAGAGCTAAACGGAACATCATCATCTTTGTTGACAATTGCGCCGCCCATTCCAAACACACGAGTAACTTTACTAACATAAAAGTACATTTCCTACTACCGAACTCGATTTCGGTTTTGCAACCGATGTATCAGGGAGTTATTAAAGTATTTAAGCAGCACTATAGAAAACGACTTGTGAATTGGATGATTGAAAAACTGGACAATACTGGAGAGATAGGAAAAGTGAACGTTTTGCAATCTATTCATTTTATTTTATCTGCATGGGAGTTAATAATGCCATCTGTAATTGTCAATTGTTTCCAGAAAGCAGGATTTTTGGAAGGAGAATCAACAGAAGAATATGAATTGGACATTGAAGATGATTGGAAGACGTTACAAAGAAGGATGGACTTCACAGCATAAGTACTTGTACATAAGTATGTGGATAAACATTACGCATACTCAGAATATTAAAAAAAAATCTAATGAAACTACTCATGTACGTACGAAAGGATCAGTCAAATTTAACTGCGGAATCACAGTAGAAAATATGTACAACAATAAAATACTTTCGAGAATTTGGAGCAATAAGACGGGATTTAGAAAGCAACAACACATTTTCCTCGCCAATTGCAGGCGATTTTATTTTAATGAATTAAAAAATTCCTTGTTAAATGTGTGTTTAATTGCGCAGTACTTTATGAATTTAAACTTAAACTATTAAATAATTTATTATTTTTATATAAAATTATTTAATATATCTATACAAGTTGCGTGTTGCTGTAGTTATTCAATTTTACAGGGTTTCACGCGATGGATAAGTTTTAAGTGTTTTTTAACAGTAACTAACCAATTAAAAATGCTCTCATTATACACTTCGATAATGAATAATTCGCTATTTCCATAAAACAATTCTTTCTGCTTGTTGTAACAGACTCTAACAATATCAAGTCAAATTGACAGTGCCCAAAATATGACCTTAATTTTTAGCTTCAACAATTTTAAACCGTTGAATACGACCAATTATTTTCTTTATATATACGTATAAATGTATGCCTCAAAACCATAGTTATAAAAGATATTTGTTTATGTCAAAATTACTTAACCTAGTTCAATATGAAAAATAGTCAAAATATTTTCCTAAAAATATATTTAACACAAAATCGTTTCCTTGTTAGTGCGCGGTGTCTATTTATTCCACCCTCAAACATCTAAAGTCAACTAAGGTTTCGAAAATGAGATGCAGATGTCACAACCACCACAGCTTTCTTAGTTAGCATGCAAATGCTTTTTTTAAATGCATTTTTTTAATTCAAATTACTTCAAATCCTTTCTCTATATTTTACAAAAATCTCTTTTTTGCACACAAGTCTTCAGCAATGTAGGGGAAGGTGACCTAAAATGATCCCCTTAAGGGAAAAACTTGTGTAAAATAACATAACTGTTTAAATAAATCTTTTGCCCTTTGCTAGAATGTTTTACACTATATTTTGCATTATAAACATATTTTAATAATCATTTAAACCCAAATTGAGTAATGAAAAAAATAGATTTTTTTAAAATGTGTCCAGAGGATCATTTTACTCTCACCAAAAGGACAAAATGATGCTTCATTTAAAAATAGTTGTAAATTGTTTTTTAACGGTAAAATAAAGGATATAAAGGTAACTAGATGGTACCCGTCAAAATTTGACGGAAAAAATTACAATAACAATATTAGTAAAATAAGCTTCTTTATTACATAAGTAGGGGTGCTTATGAAACAATCTTTCAATTATTTTATTTAAAAAAAATCTCCCAGTGAATTACGTTATTATTTCCGATGCAAACTCCAAACAAACAATCCGTAAACAAAATGGAAATCAGTTTGACATTATCGCCCTATTCCTCACGGCAAGAAAGAAAATTTCCTGAACCTATATCATACAAATAGCATACAAATAGCGTTCATCTCATATTCAGTCAATAAAAGAACAAATTAAATAAGGCACACATCCCCCCCTCTGTCATAATGCAACCGAATGAGCTCCTATGCGCATGTGCATTGCATCTCCCCAAACGCACCGTTGAAATTCGACGTTAAAAAAAGTTTTAAAATGTTTTGATCAAAATTTTTAAAATGTCTTCTTTAATCATTGTTCGTTTCAAATCCATATTTTCTGAAACGCATACATTGCTTTAAGCTAATCAATTTTTATGTAAAGATGAAGAATTTTTTTTACAATAATAAATCAATCTACAGATAAAGGAGATTTTTAATGTTTTCAAGTGTAATTTATTTGTATGGTTTCTTCATTAAATAAATAAATATCCAAAATTCAAATAAATAAATATCCAAGATTATTTTTGATTCTGTTTTCATTAATGTATTGTAAATTTTATTGTTAAAAGTTACTGATAAATGATACTTTAGTAAATGGGGCTTTTCTTAAATATTTTTTTTTTTATTTATTTTTTTTTGAGATTTAATGGCAACATTCTTCCGTTTGTTTATTGGGCGCTACAGTTTGGCGAATTATTTGAGGTACTTTTCGGTTAGCAGGGCGCCAATGAAGTATGTATATATATATATATATAATTATAATATCTATGAATTTCAAAAACATATCAAGTTCTAATATCATTCTACTAAAATCTACTAAGAGATAATTAATGATATTGTGTAATCAGAATACCACATAGCTAATAATTAACTTGTGCAATCATAAAATTACCATAGCATGTGCTTCAATGGTAATTAGCCAAATTTACTCATACCTGAAGAGCATTTAAAAAGAAAGAGAGAGAAAGGGGAAAAAAATTATAAATTGGAGTTGCTATTATGTAAACACAAATGGATTAATAAATCAATTATGAACATTATTCAGTGGAAAAACTGGACCACAAGAGAACCAATCAAGAATTGGATATGAAAAAACATATGTGGATGTACTCTTCAGCTTGGCTGCACCCACATGTGTTTTAAAAATAATTCAGTATTTCATAATTCTACTGGCATGATGCTAAGTACAGTAGAATCAACCAAGAATACTGAATTATTACCAGACAACAATTGGAAAAATTTAAAATTGGAAATATGTAAAATGTAAATAAAAAACCATTAAGAAATATATAATATATCACTTACAACGATTATCCAAAATCTTTATAAATCACCACACTATATAACCACCAGATATCATTTTTGAAATAATATTGGAATTTTGAACCCTTAAATTGTAGAAAAAATGTTTTACTCACAAGAATGATACAGTATCCTCAAAATATAGCAACTTCTTCATAATGATCAATTCCACATTATTCTTTTCAATATTCTTTTCAATTATAGCTGGTTGAAAGTATTGAGTTTTATGATACCATAATTTAGCCCAGTTGGCACATAAATCACTTTGATTAACTTCTATATATATATATATATAAACAAATATATATAATGTATATAGTTTTGTTTTTCTAGTATTGAATTTATGTGGTTTATAGATTTTGGTTGGCTTTTGTGATAATGATTCTGCAAGTAATTTTCCATTGGAGTTTATTATTATGTGTATATATATATTTTAATTTTTTTTACTGACGCCGGCTAACCGGAAAGTACCTAATTTACATATAGTTTTTTTCTTAATGGGACGACGGGATAATGCACAGAATTTCGACGGGATAATGAATATTTTTGATGGTACCAGAATATTTTTCTGTATTTTATAGTTATATTAAGAATTACATATTTTTATGATTTGCTGAATCACTTATTTTTTTACTTTTTCATGCATTATATTATTGAAGGTTGTTAGTTCTCTTATTCGTTTAAATATACCCTACTTATATAAAAATAAAGTGTGTTTTCTGTGGTGTTTCGCATAAACGTTGTAAAATTCAGGTTATTAGATTTTATCCAACTTTGCTGTCATAACAGCTGATGAAGCAGCCCTTTTCGGCGATTTTTTTGTTACCTGTAAAATGTTTGTTTTTGGTATAGCCCGAACTAAGAAAAAATTGAGTACTTTTCCATTATACGGACACCATTGTCGCCAAGCATATATTTACATGTATGGCATGGTGTCGGTATAACGGAAAAGAACCAAAATCTGCGATCGATCAAATAATTGAATTTCGTTAAACATTAAATTTTCTGGTACTTCTATTATCCGGTCGACCACTTTTCATAACAAAAAACTATCGCCAAACTGTAAAATTAAACGCCAAAAATGCAGTCCGATTTACTTGATGTCAGAAGCAATATACGTGTTTGTTACGCAGGACCGTGCGAAGAGAAAACTGCGCCCGGGGCAAAGTTTCAATTTGGCGCCCCCGCCCTTTCATTTCTCTTTCTGACAGATGTCAAAGAAATTGACAAAGTGCAGAAACAAAAATAAATTCTATTGAATAAATATTTCGCCTTTATTTTCGAAATTTAAAACATTCAATATTAATTCAGAAATTCCAAACTAAATAACATAAAACAATTGTAATTATTTCCTAGAGAAATCATGATGTTTTGCGACAGAAAATAAGAGAATGACGAAGAAAGAAATTGAAATTTCCCGGAAAATGATCGACGGTCAAAAAATCAATGAATAAACAAAACTGTGTTTGGTATTAGTAAAAATTTGGCGCCCCCTCAATTTCCGCGCCCGGGGCGAAGGCCACCTCCGCCCCCCTCTTCGCACGACCCTGTTGTTACGTCATCAAGTGGTTTTTAATTCGAGATTTCGTCTATTTTCCTTATGTTTTACTGAATTATTAGTTATTTCATTAATTAAAATAACAATTGTGTCCTTAAATTCATGTATTTTATTTATTTATTTACATTGATATTTCAATGGCAACGTTCTCCTGTTTATTTGGCGTTACAGTTTGGCGATAGTTTTTTGTTATGAAAAGTGTTCGACGGGATAATAGAGAAGTACCAATTTTCTTATTTTTAATCTGAGAAAGAAACAATAATCATGGATTTAATTAATTTTGCAATATGCGGTGCAACCAAAATAATTTTGATTAAATCAGTACATATATCGCAGACGCACCTGGGTTATTTTTTGGCGCCTAAATGACGATTTTTGCTTTGTATGGAAATCTGGGTTTTTATAATAAATTTGAATATGTGTGTAAATAAATAAAATAAAATAGGTACTTTTATGTTAGCTGGGCGTCAAGGATAACTCTCCAAATCTTGTTTCAATTGGAATCATTTAAATTGCAACATTTTACGTGAGATTTGTTATTCATATTGATATGTTTACGTTTAGATATTTTATTATGATTATATTCTAGCTAATTAAGTTTTTTTTTTAAGATTTTATACTACAATGTTAAAATATTACCTAGTTGATATTAGCTAATGTCAAAAGATTGGCGAACCACAGAGTTCAGAAAATAAACTCTATGCCCTCAAAAGTGGGAGTTGCCATCTTTATGACGTCATAAGCAGAAGTAAATGTTTAATTAAAAATTACAGCTAATTAATTAAATTTTCGAACAAACGAATGAACGATAACAAATCTGTGTCCAAATATCTTTCATTTAAAAAGAGAATGGTGTAATTTGATGCAGTAGTTTGTTCTGACGGATTGTCGAAAGAAATCGCTTAGCGTTTTAAATATATAGATTATGGCAATACATACGTGTAATTCACTTCTAAAAACATACTCCATTAATATATTTCTTTTAAACACTAAAAAGTGTAAATTAACATCATAAAATAACTTTTATTAGGTTGTATGACATGTTTCGGCTCACTCCGAGCCATTTTAAAAAAATAAATGAGATAGTGATGAACAAGTGAGCCGAAACATGTCAAACAACCTGAAAAAAGTTATTTTATGTTGTTAATTTACACCTTTTAGCATTTAAAGGAAATATATCATTACAAGATGTTATAATTTATTTTATTGTTATACTCCGTAAAGTAAACCAAGTCATATTTCTGTACATGAAAGACTGTATATCTAAAGAAATACAGTATAAATATCTAAATAATATTAGGTAGTGCTTACCTTATAACAGATTTATAAAACCCAATTTTTCATAAAATTCTATTCACATGCGTAATACTGTGATCGCTTGAATACCACCATCGCTTCTTCTTCACTTATTACAACTAGTTTATGTGTTACCCTGTCGATAGCGCGATCTGTCTAGAAGAAAACATATGTGGATCGTTTTGCCCGCTAGGACCATTTTAGGCCACCTTCCCCTAAATATACAGCTACACAAAATCTAAATTCATTAGACTAAGATACATTCTAAAATATTTAGTTTCAGTGTGATTTTTAAAAATGCTTCTAAGGTGGATACACTGCATATTTAGGTATAGAAATTATTACAGTACTTAGGAATGGAACTTGCTTTCCTCCTTTTTAAAATGAAGATGTGATTTCTGCTTAGATAATGGAATATGAACGAACATATGGTTGTCATGTAGAAAGATGATTGAAGTGGAAAATAGTTCATTATATCAGTTTTGAATTCAGAGTGAAGTAGTTTTTTCTGATGCTTTTATATTGTGATTTTTCCAACTAGTTTTGTAATCGTTTGCTTATTATTTTAGTCTAGTTATTATTTTTTAATAAATATTATTGTCAAGAGATAGCGTTTATTTTTATTTATTTAATACATTTATAAATTGGATAAGTTTAACCTTTGAAAAAGGCTTTCCTTTACATTACACTATTCCTCTGTTTAAAGAGTTAGCATCGGATGATGATTCTACTGCATCAACATTTGATGTCATCGAAAATTATGAGTACTATATTACAAATTTAACTCCACTGGTAATTTAAGTTTATGTAATTTATATTAGTCATAGAAAATACCATCAGTTTGAAACTATTAGAAATTTAAGGCAGTAAATAATTCTTTCAAGTTTATTGCGGTTAGCTAAAAAAAAGACATAAATAATTGTGCATTGATCTCTAAATCTATTCCTATAAAAAAAAATGTACTTTTGTATACCAAAGATTCAAAGCGCATTACTACGAGGGCAGAAATGGCTTTATATGAGGTAAATCCTCTGTAGTACAAAGAAAAAAGTTCATCAATTGCGATTGTTATTCCAAAAATGTAATCGACATCTGTGTCTTCAAACCGAATATGACAATCTGCTTTCAAAAGTTTTATACTACTTTGTTAATATTTATTTCAAGCATATCATGTGTAACAGTTTACAATCTAAATTCACCCGTTGGGGACGAGCGACACGTATACGTGACGCATAAGATGCTCAGAATCCTTCACTATTCCCACCAGTTAATTTTTATTGCAAGCTTTGCCTTATTTAATCATAGAATTTCTGCGATTCAATTAGGCGCAAATTTCAGTTTTGAAAAACTGGTGGTAAAAGATTAAGCATTCTGTAAAGGACGCTCGTCGCGAAGGGGGTTAAAATATTTCAACTTTTGAAACTTTTGTAATTCTATATGCCTTTTTCCATATCCGATTGTGTCATTAGAAAAACAGGTAAGCAATTATAGCAGTACAAATTGTAGAATTATAAGTATTAAAATTTATTATTGTAATTATATTTTTGAGGCATATTTATATATGTTTTTCTTAACTATATTAATTTTTCTTCTCATGTCAACAGAGGAGCACTACATAGTTGAGCAGAAGTTAGAATAACCAGCCAACAACCTGAAACATTTTTTCCATCAAAAATATGCTTGTTAGA
The DNA here is from genome assembly GCA_963931845.1 of Maratus michaelseni. Classification (NCBI taxonomy): domain Eukaryota; kingdom Metazoa; phylum Arthropoda; class Arachnida; order Araneae; family Salticidae; genus Maratus; species Maratus michaelseni. The sequence continues at coordinate 418,919,722 of OZ007592.1, forward strand.
ATAATGCTTTTAGGGATTGTATACTATATGATATATATATACATTTTATTTAAAAAAAATATTTTAACTTTGTGCCTCATAAAAGAACAAACTGATATTTTTTAAAGTATGTATTACAGTTATTATTTACTACTTTTCTATCGGCAATATATAATTTTACATAAACACAGATTATGAAATTTCACCCATCGTCTAAAACATATATTGAAATGAGGTCATAAATGTCTATTGTATCTTTACAAGCACTCAAGCTCCCGAGATTTTCAGCTACGTAGTAATCTTCATAACATACAGATACGAAATAAATTTGAAACGTTTCGAAAAATTTTATATTATTTATCTGTTTGTATTTCACTCGCTATGTACTTTGGGGGAAGTTTTACATGTCAAAAGAGTTGCACGATTTGCATTTCATGGAACTTCCACTTTCATGATTCAGTTGGATATCCTGTTCTATTGAACAGAAGTTTTCTAGAGGCTTGGATTTACTGCAACTATTGACCGTATATTTTGTACCGCACATAAATTTAAACAAAGTTGAAGAAGTTGGATGAGCATTTTTTGAACTGAGATTTCTTTTAGTAGATAACCTATATTTGATATTGATGTAATTAAATGAATGCAACGGTGTGTAGCATTTTTAATTTTAAATACACGTAGTATCTTAATAATAATAATAGTAATAATAATTGTAAATATTTGAGTAAAAAAATTGACATCATATAGGAGTATACCAGAAACAAGGAGTATTTTATTCCAATTGTATAGAAAAAAATTATTATTTTCTAATCATTTAAAAAGTACATCATTTTATTAATTTCCGTTCTTTATTTGAATCAAGTATGTGAACAGTTTTCTACATTTGCAATTGCATAACTGAACATTTCCCAGATATTTCCTAGATAACAGACATGGAGAGCTGAGACATAATAAATATATTTATCATTTTGTATCCATATCGACATTTTATAGATTTACAAATCACTTTGTATGCACACTTTTTGCATACATTTTTATTTTTTACTTTTATGCGACACAATGCATAAATGAAGAGGTTTGATTATTAAAAAAATAACACATCCATTTTCAAATTATGCTTATCAGAAATCGCTTTAACTTGAATATTTTTAATTGCAAGTGACATGGAAGTTAAGCGAGGAACAAATGTCCTTGTCAGTAGTTAGCCCTTTGACCTTTAGCTTAATATGCCAAATATCTAATCTATCCCAAACTACTAAGACAAACATAATTCAGTTCAAAAATCTGTTATCAATAATACCCATCCTGCGATATCTGCCAGCTCAATAAACGTAGCATGTAATTATTCAATTATTTTTATCTTAATTATATATTAATGAAATCCTAAAAGCGAATTTTAATTTTACATGGCTAAAACGTATGCAGGCCAGGAGTTGAATCTAAGAACCTCTTGCTTAATATCACAACGCTCTGCACAAGAAAATATCCTGGAGGACATCGGCAGACATAATTCCACGAGAGGATAGCTCAGTTGATACATCATTGGCACATTAAACTAAAGGTCCTAGATATGACTGAAGCCCAAAATATTTTTCACTTAGTTTGATTTGAAATTCTCTCATAAGATTTCACCAATATATAATTTAGATTAAAGAAATCTGCACATCGTATTAGTCTTTGTTTAATTTTATCCAAATGAAAATATTTCGAATAGATCTAGAAATTTCTATATAAAATTAATAAAATATAATACGCTCAGAAATAAACTGAATATAAAATTAAATAGTTTTAAATAAAAATTCTGATGTGAAATATATTTATAAAACTTGAGTAAAGTTCCCGTTATGTTTAGTGTTAAAACTACAGTTCAGAATGAATTCTAGTACATTTTGTACATTTTTGTAATATTTTTCAAAAATGAAAACAGCTCAATAGCTTTTGTGTTCTGCGTAATTTTAATAACTCGAAGGAAATGGCTACCAATTTATAATAAACTCAGGAATATGTATTTTTCCATGCCTGTAACTAGAGTCATCAAGATTTATAAAGGATTTTTTTCTTAAAACTTTCTTACTTACATATTGTTTAAAACACTTGAAATTACTTTCAAATAAAACTGAATATCAAAGGCGAAATACGGTAAATATATTTATACAAATAATATAATGATCACAAATGAATTTTAACATGTAATTATATCTATGTGATGTTAATCAATTGTCGTATTTTGTGCTGATGAAATTATTGAATTATACGGCTACAGAATAATCAATAGTGAACATATACAACATAAAAGAACAACATAAAAGACAAACAACATAAAAGAGCCTTTTATTTAGTTTTAAAATAAAATATATTAAAAAAAGTAAGTTACTGAGCTAAAAGGAAAATAAATGCTCTGTGATTATATTTGTCTATGTACATTTTTTTAGTTATTATGTGCTATAACGGTCTTTTCTTTATAAAAATAAATAATTATTTTTAGAATTAAAATTAAATAAATATATTTAGCACTCATAAAAAAATAATATTGCTCAAAAAATAAGTACAATATTTTACAATAATGTTTTATCTCACTTTTTTTTTTATTACAATATATATATATTTATATTTTTTCTCATTTGTGTATGATGATTTATTTTTCTGTATCTTTCGGTTATATATATATATATATATATATATATATATATATATATATATATATATTAAAACATAATTAAAAAAATTCCATCTAAACTGTATTTTTTTTCATGAAAAAAAAACACATTTTTATAATTTTTTTGCTATTTTAATTTCCTATAAAATTTGAACAAATGTAGAAATACGATTCTTTTTTTGAGTTAATGGTTCTTCGAATTCCTAAAATTACCTTAATTTTACCTTCAAACGTCAGGATTTTCTTTTGTTAAAACATTTCAAAGAATAATAATGGGAATTCAAAATTATGATAAGTATATAATAAAATTTTGCGATTCATGCGAATCATAAGTAGTAATTTGCAATAGACAAAAATATAAACATGAGAAAGAAAATTTTAAAATATTTCTTTCTTACTGTGATAAAATATGTAAATGTACTATTTTTAATCAATTTGCGAAAATGCTTAATGTTTCAAAATTTTTATTTTACAAATGAATTAAGTTTTATAAAACTAATAACAAATATTGATTCTTAATATAACGTGTATTCATTTTATTTATTTTTTATTTTTTTGCTTTTAAAGAAAATATTATAAATTTTCCAATGTGGTAAAAATTTAAATTGTAACTAAACTAAAACTCTTCATATGTGTCTGAGTGTTTATATGTTATTTATAGATATCAAACTATTTCTAAATATAAAATTACTTAATTTGAAGAATCTTACTGATTATAAATTCAATACATACATATATATATATATATATATATATATATATATATATATATTGTTACATCTAAATGGAATAATAATTTCTTTTTCATAAAAAAAAACATAATCTTATAAATTTTCTGTTATTTAAATTTCCTATAAAATTTCAAAAAATATAGAAATATTTTTTTTGAGTAATTTGTTTATTGAATTTCTGAAATTACCTTCATTTTACCTCAAACGTCAGGATTTTCTTTCGTTAAGACCTTTCAGAGAATAGTAATGGGGATTGAAAAATATGAGATGTATAGAATAAAATCTCGAGATATATATATATATATATATATGCGAATCATTACTAGTGATTTGCAACATACACAAAGGTATAAACGTGAGAGACGAAATTTGTAGAGATTTATTTCCTTCTGTGATAAAATATGTAAGGTATTTATTTTATTCAATTTGGGAAGATGTGTATGCTTGGAAATTTTAGCTTTTACCTTTCTATTTATAGAATAAGTTTTATAAATCATTAACAAATATTAATTCTTAATTTAACAAATTTTCCTTTTTTTTTTTTTGGTTTTTAAAGAAAATATTATATTTTTAAAAAATGTGATACAAATTTAAATTTTAACTAAGTGTGTTTGAGTGTTTATGTGTTAACACATGGGCTGATAAGTTCCCGGTCTGGCACACAGATGGCGTTGAAATCGCTGAACCGATGCTTTTTTAGTAAATACTAACCTTTAAAATGTAGCAGAAAAAATATCATGGCGATTCGCCGTGTGGATAAAACGTTAGAGTAGTTTTATTTGAACAACTTTGTTCATAAACAAAAAAATGGATAAACAAGAATTTCAAGAATTGTTAATTGATGGAAAAAACACCGTTCAAACAAAAGCTTGGCATGATAAGCATTATCCGGATACTGCACAGGTAAATCAACCATTATTGACAAGTTTGCTGAATTTAAACGTGGTCGTATAGACACCAGTGATGCACCACGCAAAAGAGGTGTTTACTCCGGAAAACATAAAAAAAGTTCACAAAATCGTTTTGGGAAACCGTAAAGTGAAGTTGCAGGAGATAGCTCAGACTCTGAAGATATTCAAGCGATGTGTAGGTTTTATTTTAAATGAACAGTTGTCTATGAAAAAGCTGTTGTCAAAGTGGCTGCCGCGTGTGTTGACTTTTGACCAAAAACAACAACGAGTCGATGATTCTGAGCACTGTTTGGAGATTTTTCGTTATAAAATTATGTTATTTATTATTAAACTATTATTATTATTTATTTATTAAATTATTATTATTTATTATTAATGTTATGTTATTTATTAAAGTTATAAAGTTATAAAGTGATAAAGTAATAAAGATTTGTTAAAAAGTTATGTTTTCCTTATTACACCGGGAACTTATCAGCCCATGTGTTATTTATAAATACCAAATTATTTCTCCATTTAAATTTCCTTCACTTGAAAAAATCTTACTCTTTATAGTTCAATAAATCCGTATAAAATAAAAAAGTAAATTAAATTATGTAAAACTTTCATCTTAAAATGTTGAATAAAGAAAGTATTTAATGCACTAATATTTCAATAGCTGGCAATTCAAACTATATATTCTAATCTCGTTTTTCACTGAAATAGAATGTTCTCTAAATTTGATTCTTTCAATAAGTGAATGTTTTTTAAATTATTTTAAAATTCATTTGAAACTTGTCCTTTGTACCTTGAAGAGTTGTTAAAATTGATTATGGAATATATAGCAAGATTATAAATTCATTTTAAATAAATTACAATGCTTCATTAATTTATCAAACTTTCAACTCAAAATGATCCAGATAAAATCCGCAACGCCCTAACATTAAAAAAAGTCTAAATTCTTACTATATATTTTATTTTTATTTATCACTGTTATAGCTTCCGTAAAATTGGCTTCTTTCAAGACGATTTGCGTTATAAAAAATTCTACATATTCTCAGCTTGTTCATACTGTACTTTTGTATCAGAACTTAAAGATTTATATTCAATATTATTGTTTTTTGAAACACTTTAATATTACTATTCAAAAAATAAATTATGCTAAAAATCAGCCATGGCATACATAATTATAAACATCACTTTCAAATCACATAGTAAAATCGATTAATTCAGCAGCCGTATCGGGCTTTATACAAACTCATCATTAGTATAAAAATCAATCACGACCAAAAAAGTTTCGTTTTTATTTTCGCAAAATATATACGCCACAGGAAGATCGCACACATAGGACTGATTAATTGCAGTAACTTAACTGATATTAACTGATTTGGCTGACTAACTTTTTGATTTGATAACTGATATGAACTTAATTTAACTGATAGTAACATTGCTCGTTTAGAGGGGTTGTTGAAATTTGTATCATCTTGTGATCCAAATTGTAATTTTATAATTATTGAACTTGGTTATAGCTGTTGTAATAATTCTGAAATCTGGTTCCTAGTCAGTAACTTTAACTACGATAAATATATAAGTGTTGTGCAGAAATCCCTGTAAAAATTTCATGTATGATTCCACTTGTGTATGCGCTCCTGCTGTGGCGTATATTTCTAGAACTTTAATAAACAACTACTTTGTTCTCAGATTGACTGGTGATGATTTTGTTGAGAGCCCAAAACATCTATTGTATTAATTAATATAATTACGTGATTTAATGTTATTTTTAATTTTGTATTACATTAAATGTCTGATTTTACATTTCATATTATTATCTTTTCAATTTATTCATACGTAATTATGTTTAATTATTTGAAAAAGTAATGCATTTCAGTTAGTCTATTGGTCTCACTACATTTTATAAATTTTGCTTTAAAGTAAAATGATGGTACAACATTTTAACGACTGGAAATATGGTTTAAATTTGAAGGGATATTTATAATACTTTTGGCGGTAATTATAACGTGATCGAGCAATTTCATAAATCCTATAGCTATTTTTGTTTTCTTTGTATAGGATCATATTCGTCGCAGTGGACTTTTTTTTATTCAATAATACAATACACTAAAAATAATGCACATTCCATTAGCATTAACTACTACATTTTTATAGTTATTATTTTAATACCGTCCTCCCAGTGTTTCAAACCTTTATGTTAATACATATTCTATGTGAAATATGATTATTACGTATTTACTATTAAAACAAGAAAAGTATTTTCCCATTTCTTATTTACGGGGTATTAACACTTTTTTATCCAGTGATGAGTTTACTCATCATTCATTTAATGCATTTTATTCAAAATGTCTTCCAGAATTATTGAGTAGTAATCTTTACTTTAGTTAATCGCGGGATGTCTATCATTAAATAAAATAAAAATGAATGATGGAAAATCTTCGTATATACTTTGAATAAATTAGCAACAGGACCGGTGAGCACAGCGTTAAAAAAGTCGCGTATCACTTTATACATTTTCCATACATTGACACTCATTAAATCATACTTAATATGTTATAATTGGATAACTAATTATTCTTTTCTTTCTATTATAATCAAAAGTATTTCTTTTAGAGCTAGCTGCACGAATAATTAAATTACTTCGATCCAATTACTTTAAGTATTGTGTTGCTGGAAATCATTTGCTGGGTTTTTATGCATGGAACGAAGGGAATTGTGAATCTTAGAAGGTAATGGTGTATTTTCGTAAATATCTATCTCAAGTGAATAGCAGGAAGTAATCAACACATTTGAAAAATATCTGATGCACATTGGAGCAACAGGGTATCAATCTGTAAGCAGAATAATCTTTAATTATTAATCAACATAACTATTGAAGAAAGTGGTTACGTCTTAGATCTAAAAAGGATATTTCAATTGTCGCATTCTTTGTGTGATTGTATAGAAGAAATACAGTCTGAAAAAAAGGTAAATGCTTGTTAATCAAGAAAAATTTAATATAACCACGATCGATACTATAAACACTTCCGAGTTAAGATTGATTGCGAAAAGCGTTCTTTATCATTAGAAATCTCAGAAACCAGTACATTTGTTTTTCTGCCACCGATTTTCCAAAACGTTTCCGAGTAGATTTTGTAGTACATTAATCAGTTCTCTCAACCCAGAATATAGGGTATTCGTATGCTATCAATTCACAAGTAAATATTCTAAGAAGTATATACATATACAAGTTTTAAGCACAAATATGATCAATTAACTGCATTATCATTAACATTAATATTAAATTTTATATTATTTTGTTTATTAACATTAATATTAAATTTAATATTATTTTGTTTCTCTTGTATGCATGCATTCACTCATGCAGCTAAAACTGCTTAATTTGGAATTGATAGTGTACTAAAAACCGGTATGCCTGTTGTTGTGATATCAGTTGAGAAAACTGATTAATACACAACAAACATTACGCGGAAACTTTCCTAAAATCAGTGACTACAAAAGAATATAAGATTTTATAATGTCTTCTTTCGAACTGCAATATATATATTGGTTTCTAACGTTTGTAAAGATAAAGAACTATTTTTGAGGCTTAGATGACTGGGGCGAAGTTATTGTATATTTTTATATGTGGTCATACTAGGTTTCCTAAAATTAAGAAACAGTTGCTTTTTTTTACAGTGTTACTTTAAAATTATGATTATGAACTGAGAAACCATTAATTAGTTAGAAAAGTTTTTTCAAATGAATTATTTTATATGAAATAAATTATAATATTCAGATAGTTGTTTTTTACAGTATACTTATGAAGCTAATTCGTATAGTATTTTGTATTGATGATACGTTAAATATTATGGCAGGTTATGAAATACTCATTTTTACCAAAAGATGTATAGTGGCAGAGTGTAATAAGTAACAAAGCATTTTATAAAACCAGTCGACAATTAGAAATACGGCGTATTGCATTTTCACAGAACAATCTTTAATTAGAAATCAACATATAATTGAGATATGTTTTGATACTGATCAACTAAAAAGTAATATTGTACTTTTTTGTGTGAATTTATAGAAGACATGCCTCCAATTCTGTGCCAGATAAAATCGAAATTTGTACATTCTTTAAAAAGATTTTTGAATAATTTATTGAACTGAAAGTATGTTTTAAGATTTGGGACATTGTAATCTAAAAGAAAATGCATTTTTGAAATTACTATTTATATTAATTATCATTTCAGATAAATTACCTTTTGATAAAGGATATAATAGTTAAGTTTGTACGTAATTATATATAGATATGTTTTTAGCATCTTATTATAAAAATATCGTGCTAAAGAATTTTGGTACTGCATTATGCAGGCTTTATAAACTTAATATCAAGACCCACATAGAAATTATAGTTCCTGAAAATGAAATGGCATTTATCGAAAAAAATTAAAATCGTAAAAACTACATGCTTTTATATCAGAATATTTCAAATATTTCAAAACTTTCTTATGTTATGCATATAAAAATTGCGCATTTCAATTTCACGAAATTTTAATTGAAAAAAATATGGTTCGAAAAGTATACAATACAGAAAATTATGCCCTTAAATGGATTAGCTATATTGCTCATAATTATTTTTTCTTTGTTTTCATTTTCATGTAGTAATTCATGTAATAATTTTCATGTATGCAACAGGTGCCTTAATTTAAATAGCTATTTACAGTAATGCCTAGGTTTTCTACATTTCTCGAAATTCATGTATGCTTTTTTTTTTTTTTTTTTGAGACCGGCGACCAGGCCCCTACCTGCCAGGTTTCCCTAGCTTAAACGGGTTTAGTGCCTGGTACCGGGGCGCGTAGCGCCACTGAAGAGATGCCGCGTAGCGGCTGGCCGTTGCTGACAGGACGGCTATGTGGAGGACTTAGTTTTGTTTCCATTTTGTTTTGCTGCTAATTGATGTTATTCTTTTTATATGGACCTGTCATCGTTATGCGAGTTGGTCTCGTAATTTAGAGCCTTGATCAGGTGACGAGACCTTCACCTGATTAGGCACCCCCAGAGGTATTATTCACAGGGAACTTGGAGGACTTTACACCCACGACGGATTTTACATGCACCAGGCGCCATTAGCGTACATGATAAAAAAAAAAAAAAAAAAAAAAAAAAAAAAAACCTGTAAGGGAAGGGGGTTAATACATGTTTATTTAACTTTACATAAAAAATAGAAGAAATGATTACTTTTACCTGTGTTGGATTGTTTTTTTCCCTTACTTTTTCTACCGTACTTTCCAGTTACCTGTTGTTTTTCTTTTGCTGCTTGATTTTTGTTGCACATTTAGGTTTATCTCGTTGCTTTTTGGTTTCTCATGTGATGCAGTTGTTTCTCTTTTGTTGCATTTATTTTGGTTTCTCATTTGTTGCAGGTTTCTCATTGTGATTTGGGTTTCTCATATTTCTCTGTTGATTTTATGCTCTGTTGCATCACTGGTAACCGTTGAATTTGTTGTCATGAATGCGCTCTAGTGGCGATCAGTCCATATATACCTTATGGCTGTTTTCATGAGCTCGATGAAGCTTTTTGAGGACTTGGTGCGCTATGGGGTGGGGCATATTCCTTGGCCATTAGTCCGTTAATTAGTTATTAACTTCCACCCTCTTAGACGCTAAAAGACGATTTTTTTTTCGCAGGAAAGAGGTATACTTTACACTGCTATTTTATTATATATACACATATATACATATATATTTTTTCCCTTTTTTTTTTTTTTTTTTTTTTTTTTTTTTTTTTTTTTTTTCCTTTTTTTTCCTGGAAGGTAAGATTAATTAGACAGAGGTTATACACACTTTGAATATAGAGGTATGGTGGCTGCTGGGACTTTTATGTTTTTTTTTTTTTTTTTTTTTTTTTTTTTTTTTTGTATTAGTCTATGTTTGTCTGTTTCATGTCGTCTACATTGTTCATTAGCCATCTGATCACTGCTCTACCTTTGTTTTGTACATGTTTGTTGTTTGCAAGTTGTCTGTGCCATAGTGTTTCGTTATTAACTGTGATGGTGACCAGATGGTGTGGTTCTGTGAGTGGGCAGGCCGTAAGGTAGTGTTTTATGGACCCTAATTCCCCGCATATGCATTCTGGAGAGCTAAATTTAGTAAATCTATGTAGGTATTGTGGGAATGCTCCATGATCTGTGTAGATTTGGCTCAGTAATTTACAGCTTATAAGCCGTTTTGTGTCTACTTTTGGGAAGTATCCATGAGTTGTTCTACCCGTATCCCCATAGTCCCACTCGAACTGCCATTGTTTTATTGTTAACTCTTTTAATATACGCTTAAGGTTTGATATTGGTCTTTCTATGTGGTAGGGTCTATCATTTTTTTTATTTTTAGCCGCTTCTTTTGCTAATTCGTCAGCATCCTCGTTTCCTTGGATGCCAACGTGTGCCTTAACCCAATTAATTTTAAATTTGTTGTTTGATTTTCTTATTTTGTTTTGTATGTCTGCAATTAGTTTTACTGTGTTGAATGGTTTGCTGAGTGCTAATATTGCTGATAGGCAGTCCGAGTGAATGCTATAATCCATCCCTGTTTCGTTGCCCCATTCTGTTGCCTTTAGTCATGTATGCTTATGCACTGAAACAAGACTATTTGCACTATGGGTCTTAAAGCTATGTCTAATGGAAAAAAGGTCTTCATTCAACGTTACATTTAATAGTTACGATGATAATTTATGGTTTGTAACTTAACACTGCTGTTATAAGACTATTCGTTAAAATCAAGCAAATTTCATTAAAATATGGTAATGCAATATTGATGTTTGGATGCTATGAAATCTTAACGACTTCGAGAAGAATATAACTATACAGTGTATTCTTAGCAAACAATGATTATGTTTATCGTTTCACGTATTCTGTAAAACTTAAACAATTGTTTCTACTAAACTAAGCCCTCAATTACCCATGGATATATTTTTTATAGATGCGTTTTTGTTTGTGCCATTGCTTTTAAATCGCCAAGGATAAATAAAAATAAACAGATAAATGTCATATATAGATCATGTTCCTTTTTTCACGTTTCAAAATTTTTTTAAAAAATAATCCCTATTTCAAAATTGTATTACTTCAGTATCACACACTGTAAAAAAAAAAAAAATGTTTCTCTACGAAAATATAATGTATTCACGTACGAAAATATACAGTAACATCTTCCCGGTTGCCTACAATTCAGAAAGTGTTCTTTATTGTTAGAAACATCAGAAAAGAATATATTTTCGAGATTCAAAGATTAATTTATAGAACAAAGTTTATTTTCCTGCCATTGATTTTCGAAAACTTTTCCGAGTAGTTTTATATAATATACTAGCAAGGTACGCCCGCTACGCTGGTCAATTTCTTATAACGAACTTTTAATCCAACAAAATATTGACATTTCATAATTCACTTTTATATTTTAACAGAATAATAAGGCTACTATAATTTGTGACTCGTGTTATAGCCAATATACACGTCAGGACACGATGCCCTTATCATTATCATTTTACACGTGAAGGTTTCGCTATGGTACTCCATTGTGAAATTTGGTAATTTTTCAAATTCAATATTTGAAAAATGGCATAATCATTAGATTTGAAATTTAAATCAAGAAAAATACAATTTTTTACCTTTCAAACGCAGTTTGCCTAACAATTTTCTGACAGATACTTTTCGAGCTACTATTTTTGTCAGTACCTTCAAATGTTTCATTTTCCGAGAATAATATGTGGCAACAATTAGCGAAAAACCCAGTCGTCAGAAACGCATAGTTTTTTATTAAAGAGGCTGTTGGATCAGGCACCCCCAATTTGCCACCATCACTTTTGAAATCGGTTCAGTAGTTCTAGAGATTCCATAAAAATTGTAATTTAGAATGTTTTTAGAACGCTTTTCGCTCATTTCACCCTTTTAAATTTCGAATTATTATTTTTATTTTTTTAGAGAGCATTTACATCTTATAAGTAACTACAATGCCAAATTTCATATTTCTAGCTGCTTCAGTATAAAAAAAATCGCAATTTTAGAACGTTTTTCGCGCCTGCACCCCCCCCCCCCTGGGGTTAGTGACAGCGACATAAAATATAGCCTATGTTGAAGCAGGGGTTGTCACCATCAATTTGCCACCATCACTTTTGAAATCGGTTAGGTAATTCTAGAGAGTACATAGAAATTGCAGTTTAGAATGGTTTTAGAACGCTTTTCACTCATTTCATCCTTTTAAATTTCGATTTTTTTTAGTTTTGTTTTTAGAGAGCATTTACATCTTATAAGTAACTACAATGCCAAATTTCATATTTCTAGCTCCTTCAGTATAAAAAAAATCGCAATTATAGAAAGTTTTTCGCTCCTGCACCCCCCTGGTGATAGTGGCACCCACAAAAAATATATCCTATGTTGGAGCAGGGTTGTCACCATCCATTTGCCACCATCACTTTTGAAGTCGGTTCGGTAGTTCCAGAGATTCCATAGAAATTGTAATTTAGAATGTTTTTAGAATGCTTTTCGCTCATTTCACCCTTTTAAATTTCGATTTTTTTTATTTTGTTCTTAGAGAGCATTTACATCTTATAAGTAACTACAACGCCAAATTTCAAATCGGTTCGGTAGTTCTAGAGATTCCATAGAAATTGTAATTTAGAACGTTTTTCTCTCATTTCACCCTTTTAAATTTCGATTTTTTTTTTTACTTTGTTCTTAGAGAGCATTTACATCTTATAAGTAACTACAACGCCAAATTTCAAATCGGTTCGGTAGTTCTAGAGATTCCATAGAAATTGTAATTTAGAATGTTTTTAGAACGCTTTTCGCTCATTTCACGCTTTTAAATTTCGATTTTTTTTTGTTCTTAGAGAGCATTTACATCTTATAAGTAACTACAACGCCAAATTTCAAATCGGTTCGGTAGTTCTAGAGATTCCATAGAAATTGTAATTTAGAATGTTTTTAGAACGCTTTTCGCTCATTTCACCCTTTTAAATTTCGAATTTTTTTTTATTTTGTTCTTAGAGAGCATTTACATCTTATAAGTAACTACAACGCCAAATTTCAAATCGGTTCGGTAGTTCTAGAGATTCCATAGAAATTGTAATTTAGAATGTTTTTAGAACGCTTTTCGCTCATTTCACACTTTTAAATTTCGATTTTATTTTTGTTCTTAGAGAGCATTTACATCTTATAAGTAACTACAACGCCAAATTTCAAATCGGTTCGATAGTTCTAGAGATTCCATAGAAATTGTAATTTAGAAAGTTTTTAGAACGCTTTTCGCTCATTTCACCCTTTTAAATTTCGTTATTTTTTTTTTTTTTTTAGTTTGTTCTTAGAGAGCATTTACATCTTATAAGTAACTACAACGCCAAATTTAAAATCGGTTCGGTAGTTCTAGAGATTCCATAGAAATTGTAATTTAGAATGTTTTTAGAACGCTTTTCGCTCATTTCACCCTTTTAAATTTCGAATTTTTTTTTATTTTGTTCTTAGAGAGCATTTACATCTTATAAGTAACTACAACGCCAAATTTCAAATCGGTTCGGTAGTTCTAGAGATTCCATAGAAATTGTAATTTAGAATGTTTTTAGAACGCTTTTCGCTCATTTCACCCTTTTAAATTTCGAATTTTTTTTTATTTTGTTCTTAGAGAGCATTTACATCTTATAAGTAACTACAACGCCAAATTTCAAATCGGTTCGGTAGTTCTAGAGATTCCATAGAAATTGTAATTTAGAATGTTTTTAGAACGCTTTTCGCTCATTTCACACTTTTAAATTTCGATTTTATTTTTGTTCTTAGAGAGCATTTACATCTTATAAGTAACTACAACGCCAAATTTCAAATCGGTTCGATAGTTCTAGAGATTCCATAGAAATTGTAATTTAGAAAGTTTTTAGAACGCTTTTCGCTCATTTCACCCTTTTAAATTTCGTTATTTTTTTTTTTTTTAGTTTGTTCTTAGACAGCATTTACATCTTATAAGTAACTACAACGCCAAATTTCAAATCGGTTCGGTAGTTCTAGAGATTCCATAGAAATTGTAATTTAGAATGTTTTTAGAACGCTTTTCGCCCATTTCACCCTTTTAAATTTCGATTTTTTTTTTTGTTCTTAGAGAGCATTTACATCTTATAAGTAACTACAACGCCAAATTTCAAATCGGTTCGGTAGTTCTAGAGATTCCATAGAAATTGTAATTTAGAATGTTTTTAGAACGCTTTTCGCTCATTTCACCCTTTTAAATTTCGAATTTTTTTTTTTATTTTAACATTTACATCTTATAAGCAACTACAACGCCAAATTTCAAATTTCTAGCTGCTTCAGTATAGAAAAGATCGCAATTTTAGAACGTTTTTCGCTCCTGCACCCCCTTGGGAGTAGTGGCACCGACATAAAATATAGCCTATGTTGGAGCAGGGGTTGTTACTATCAATTTGCCACCATCACTTTTGAAATCGTTTCGGTAGTTCCAGAGATTACCCCCTACAAACAAACAAAGAAACAAACAAACAATCTTTACTCCTTTATAATGTTAGTATATATGAATCAATTTTCTCAAACCGGAATATGGGTTTTTAATATGCTACCAACTCTCAATTAAACATTTACAGCTGCGTAACTAAATTGATACATGTAAGAGTCGCAAAATAATATTAATTTTAATGTTAATGTTGTTAATTTATCATGTTTGTCAGTAAAACTTGCTTGTTCAGCATAAGAATGTTGAACCAGCAAGTCGGATTGATAGTATCACAAATTGAGTGACTGAATTGATAGCATGCCAAAATCTTTTACCCCGGGTTTAGAAACCGGATTAGTAAACTATAAAATCTACTCTGAAATATTTTCGATAAACAATGGCAGCAAAATAAACTTTGTTTTTATAAATGCTTCTTTAAATATCGATATTATATTTAGTTTCTGAGGTTTCCAAATATTTAGAACGCATTTCTGACTTTTAGGGAACTCGGAAGAGGTCTGCGTTTATTTTTATATTATATTTTCCTAGATAAAGAGGCATTTGTCATTTTTAGGTGCGATCGTAATTATATAAATACGTAGCACCTATTGTCGTCGTCTGGTCCGTCCGCCCGTCTGTCCGCATATAACAACGTAAAAACTACAGCACAGAACGAATGGTTTGAAATTTACGATATATTATCTTTGCAGAATTTTGTCGCGACATTTCAAATTTTAGGAAAATCGAATCAAAACTTTAGAAGATATTAATAAAAACATTTATTAAGAAATTTGATTTTTTTTTTAATCGGTGCTTATAGGAGCTTCCGAGTTTTAATCGTCAACCGACCGAGATACTTATTTTATGACAGAAATTAATCTGCAGACGATGTAATTCATTTCACAGAATTAAAAAACACCAAGATCAGAATATTTATATAACTAGCTATAATACGAACGTACCTCATTTGTCACGTTTGACGTACAATTTCCAACTTGTTTATAGTGATTAATCGAGAATTTTGCTACCGCTGAATATTTATAAATAATTTCAAGTATTAAAATGTCGAACAATCCGTTTTTAGAATATCCAATGTCAAATTGTCATAAAACGACACTAATTGCCGCTAATTGAAACTAAAAATTGTAGAATATGTTATACAGTTTGACATAGCAGTATATATATATATATATATATAATATCAAACTGCAGCGTGTGTAAGTTTGGTCGGTGTACGGTGCCGAAGGCAGGTAAGCTCCAACTCTAGTTACTTTTGGATATATATTTTTTTTTTTTTGGAGATATATATATATATATATATAATTTTTTTAAATGACTACTTCGACAATATTGTCCTTTATTATAAAAAATATTTTTGTATGCGTACGTAATGTGCTTGTAATATATTTTTAAGTTAAAAAGTAAACAAAAAGATGTGCCATATTTTGAAAAAAAAAAAGAAATTAATTAAAAATCTGTAAATATTTGTTTTAATATAATGTAAAATGCTATCGAAGTATCTTAGCTATGTCTATTACCAAATTCCTGCTCAAATTTTACCTATAATATTAAATACCGAAGTTTGTCTGTTTGTGTTTCTGCTGTGTTCTGAAGAGAAGGATTTGCGCAGAGCTACAAGATTTGGCCGGAAGGCACCTGTACAGTTTCCTTTATGCGTGTTTCATGGTAAATTTTTGAAATTCGTAAAAGGAATTATTTTTCAAATATATAGCCTAATATAAGTAAATATTTTCCTCCACGATATTTGAATTTTAAGCAATTTTTAATGCGATTATCGATGTCATTTTTAGTGCTTTTATGCGCTCTGCAGAGATTTTTACCACATTCGTGAAATAATTTCAATAACAATGTTTTTTTCCCTCTATAGTTAAATTTAACATGCGATTTTTAGCGTGTTTTCATTTTGCGGCGATATTTCCACATTAGTAAAAGGAATCCGGTTTTAATATTTTAGCGATTTTAGAGCAATATAGTCAATATTGTGCTCTTTTAAATGAAGTTTATTCGGAATTAGTACAGCGTTTTTTTTTTAATTTTTGGCAATATTTTTTTCGATGTTTAGATTTTTTCCGTGTTTTGAGGCGAATTTTGACATTCAGAAAGGGAATTCGGTTTCAATCTCTTAGCGCAATGTAGTAAATTTTTGTTGTATTTAACGTTCCTTAAAATTTTTCAGTTATAGTGGTTCAGTCTACTTTAGTAAATTTTGTCCTTCACTTTTAGGGATTTTTTTATGTGATTTCTGAGGTATTTTTTCATGTCTCAAAAAAACTATCGCACTTAAAAGTCGGAAAGTTTATGTGAACGTAGTTCAAGGATGTGAGGATAGTTCAAGTTCCGAATTCAGATGAGGCTCATATTTCTCATTTTTTGTTATCCATCCAAATATAAATTCATACAAAATCGATTTAAAGATATAAAATCGATATATAGTTTTCTCTTTTCTTACACCGTCGAATTTGTATGTTTTTATATATTTAAATGAACATTTATCCAAAAGAAACTAGAGTTGGAGCTTACCTGCCTTCGGCACCGTACACCGACCAAACTTACGCACTCTGCAGTTTGATATATATATATATGTATTGTGATATATATATATATATGTGTGTGTGTATTGTGAAGAGAAACTAACTTCACACATTCCACTTCAAGGTCAATTCAATTTATCCTCCCCTCAACTTTAAAGTAATATTATCACTAAATTTTATATTTAAAGGTATTTTAATTGTCATCTTATAAGAAAACTATCTATTATATGTCTTTTCCTTATATTAAGCTTTATTTTTAATTCATTCATAAATCTTTTTCTCGCCGCAAAGTGCGTTCTTTAATATATATATATATATATATATATATATATAGGCGTAATAATTATTTTATCCACATAGAAACTGTTTTTTTCCGTTTCGGCAGACATTCGAAATTTACACAGACGCTTTACGCCTACACATTTGTTCGTTGGGTCTTCAGTTCCTTTAACTTATAAAAATTATTATTATCTCATATCATCCAATTGCCTTTTCAATTATCTTCGTTAATGTACTTGTGCTGTTTTTAATTCTCTGCTCTCAATCCCTTGATGTAACCCCATGAGAACTTATAGTCTTGCGGTTTGCGATGTTTCCACTAATCACGTCAATCACTATGGCGGTAAAATTCATAATTGATCTTCATCATTTCTACCATCTTTCTCGCCAAAAAAAAAATAAATAAATAAAATAAAGGTAATTAGTTAATTAGCATTATGTAATTTCCACCAACACTTCACTGGAATCGCTGAAGAAGTTTGTAATTTTTATCTCTCTCCCTCTGGCAGCTTTTGTGTAACTGTTTTTAAAAATTCGCAATCTTTGCAGACCGGCGATAATGTATCTAAACCTAATGATGGACTATGTGTTAATAAAGAATGTTTAATAGCGCATTGATGTCGCCACTAACTCATCATTCCCATGGTGTCATATTTTTTTCAGGATCAAATTCATGCCTGTTAAAACATTTATCCTCTACATAAGTGGCGATATATATCCGTGCCACATGATCATCACCAAAAAATTATTTAACGGACTGTTTTTTACTACATAAATTTAGTCAATTTATTCAGTAGTTAACTCATATAAAATCATGAAAAAAATTAATTTAAGCTCTCGAAAAAGAAAACTGCTAATGTAACTGAAGTAGAAAATGTTTATAAAAATAACAATTTCATGAGTATGTTTTGTTTTCGCTAATTAAACACATCGTGGGACATACACAAGAAATTAAATCTCTTTATTAATCTTAAAGATATGTTGCACTCATTTATGTAAAATAAAAATTATATGTATTTTTAAATGAACATTGTTACTTAATTTAAAATATGTAACATCAATGAAAAACCCTTTTACGGATTTCTTTTTTCTTTAAATTTAGGCAATTTATTCAGTGTTTGACACATGTAAAGCCATTAAAAATTTAACCTTAAGTACATGTAAAATGAAAAAAAAATCTGATGTCATAACTGGGATAGAATATATTATAAAAATAGCTCTTTCCTCAGTAGAATTTTTAAATTAAAATAAATAAAAATATTATTCCAAGTATTTTTTATGACTAAGAAACTAGGAGCAAAAAAAAAAAAAAAAAATCCTTGTTAACAGAGTATCTCAAAGACTGTGTAATTTCCATAATGTTAGTGAGTTCATAAAAAAAATAATTGGATAAAACTTGTATTTTAGAAAAAAATATATGAAAAAAGTCGGGAAACAAAAAAAAAAAGCCTGAAAGCATATTTATTTAACAAGATTAATTGCATAACTGGAACTATGTGCATTTTTTAGAATGAAAAATGTATCGTGGATGGCCACTAAACAAAAAATATAACTTTGTACTGTTCTATAAAATACCTTTTAAATTACTATGATCATAAACAACAAAAAATTAATAAATATATTTTGTAATAACTAATTATAATTTTTATTTTTTAATTCACACTCACTTATATATATTGAATTCTACAAGTCCACAACAGTGGTTCCAAACCAAAAATCCGCGAATTTTAATGTCCTCTGCAACGGTCCCGGATAAAAAAATTTTTTTTTCAATTAAATCAAACACATTGCAAGCAGGAGATTTTTCTAAAAGTGTATACAAATTTTAATATTAAAATGTACTTTAAAAATATCAACGTTTTGCAGCTGATTTATCTCCTGTTGCTGTTTTTTGTATAAAGTATTCGGTGCAAATATTAGTTTCTACTACCAGTACCAGTCATTTTGTTTTTTTTCTCGTATATAAAGTGGAAAAAAAAAGTTACAAAAAGCAGATTTCAAAGAAATAAACGATAAGTTACAGCTTGAACGATTAATTTGCTAATTTAAATTTTGCACAACGTATAAAGTCGTCATCAGAATCTATGTGTGATTTACGATAACAAACAGCTTCAAAGCTTCATGTCTCCTGCTAAACTGCAAAGGGAAACCATCCCGAATTGAAAGTTAAACCATTTCATTCTGCCAAAAGGAATTGCAACAAAATTTTTGCTTCAAGGAAAGCTATGATAACACTTGATGCAAAAATTAATAAAAGAGTACTGGGAGCTTTCTATCAGATCGAATAATTTTATTATTCGGCACGTGGATCGGAACACCACATCCATAGGCAATCATTCAAAAAAGGCTCCGTGTGTCATAAGATCGAAACCGCTGACCTACAGAATAATGTACACAATCTTTCTTGTGCTAATTAAAATGGTATTATTCATAATAATACATGTAGTGTTTGTATTTAAATGTTTTTTGTTTATTTGTTTTTTAATTCAAATTCTCTACAAACTATAAATGAAAAATGGTCAATTTTTATAGACTCATATTCGATACTCTGATATTTGATATTTTTCAAATATGATCGCTTTTTTATTAAATTTTGTATATTTTATTATATTATATTTTATTTTCTTCTGCTCCAGGTATAATGGAGAGACAGAGTAATAAGCAGTCTAAATCCCAAGAATATGGACTTCAAAATCGTAGTATAACTAATTTTGCAAGATTAATTGCGCAGTACAAGATAAAAACTTTTTTTTTTTTTTTTTTTTTTTTTTTAACAAATGTATTTTTTTCCACAAAATAGAAATAAATAAATGCAAAATGAAGTAAAAGTCCGAACTAACTATAGGGCTCCTTATACACGATTATATATATATATATATATTATATACACAGTGTGATTCATAAATATCGAAACAATAGGCTATCTCCTTAAATATTGCCCCTAGGCTCATACTTCCAATTGCAAATTTTCATAAAAAAAAGGTGAAAAATTTGATGAGATAAGTTGCAACTATATGGGTAGTTTATTTGAGAAAATACAAAAATTAAATTTTTATACGGTCCCCGTAGGATAAAAATTTCCAATTAGGAAATTATTCCTTATCCAGTCCTGAATTAAACAAAAAAAATTCCATCTTGATATCTTCAAAATTCACAGTGATATTAAAATCCAAAATTCGTGACTTACACCACTTAAGTATACCTCTGAGAGACGCGATATCAGTTCATTTGCAATGCAAGTTAGGGATCGACCATAAATTTACATATTATTAAAAGTCGATCTAAGAAAATGCCTTAACTTTTAGATATAAAATAATAGCGTATAGATTTTTACGTTAAACTTGCTTGAGAAATATGCTAGAGTTCTGCATGAGGCCGAGATAAGCCCCAGGGTCGTAATCGGCACGACCCGCTGGCCGGACAGTGCCGTCCTTAGTGGAAGGATTAGTGGGAGGTTTGGCAGCTATGTTTTTGTCATGCGAAAACATAGTAATCTAAAATATACTGTAAAATTTTCTTATAAATATGTATGTAGTATTCTTTAAAATAATCTTAAATGTATCTTAAGATAAATGGGAATTTTTTGTACAAATTTCGGCTTGTGCAGAAATCTAAAATATGCACAGACACCTGTCTAGATAATGAATTAAATAAAATTAAGTGCATCGCCCATGAAAATGGTTTTCTTTCGCATCATATCAATAAACCCGACCTGAAACATAAAGTGCATAAAAGAAATTTATATCTCTAATAAACTTAAATTTTGTAAATTTCGCTGTATACCAGATTTGTATGAGAGACTAGGCTATGCATTAAACAAATTTAATATCTGTACCCGAGAGCCAAACTATCGAAATCAGAAATTAAAGCTACAGGAAGGAGTTACTTATTCACATGGAAGCTTTTAAAAAGCATTTAAACGTTCTATTAGGACCCAATCTTTGTTTAAAACTTTAAATGCATTTTTCGGCATCAAAAGTTTTTTTCAGCATTTCACATCTTTAAATTTATATAAGTCAATAACCTCTATAAATGGTTCAAACTTGTACTATATCTTTTTCAAATATTTTTTTTTTTAATTTTAATTCGGCAAATGTGAAAAAAATTATTCACTTTTGAAAATATGATTTGTTTAAAATAAGTTGCATCTTTTTTTTTTAAGTGCTATTTTAATTTTTTTTTTAATTCATATTTTTCAAAATGCTGAATGAAAATAAAAACTTATATATTTTTGTTTAATTAGAGGAAAAAAATTCAATTAGACAAATAATATTTCGAGTTATAACAATTTTAAATTACTCTGCATTTTTTTTATCTTTTTTTTTTTTTTTTTTTTTTTTTTTTGTAAGAAGTCTTATGAAGTGATTCTGTTTACAAATTATACGGCTAATTATCACAAAAAATAAAAAATTCTAACTCTATAAATAAACAAATAAATATATAAAATGTTTCTCGGACACCTTACAGTAACATTGTTTCTTGAATTACACGCACTTCAATTTGTGTCTGATCCCTTGAAACCTCACGAATTATTAAAACGGACATATCTCCCTGAGTTTTTCAGATATCAAGATGGATTTTTTTTGTTTGATTAAGGAATGGACGGGGGCCGTATAAAAATTTAATTTTTGTATTTTCTCAAATAGACCCCCCCATGGAGTTGCAACTTATCTCATGAAATTTTGCACCTTTTTTATGAAACTTTGGAATTGGAAGTATGTGTCTAGGAGCAATATTTAAAGAGATAGCCTATTGTTTCGATATTTATGAATCACACTGTATATGTCGTGAATTAGACTTCAAGTTCGATCTCTTAGTGGCAGTCGAAAGCTGTTGATAAACATTTTCAATTCTGTGAAAGGTTTCCCATCTCGATTGTACTCGAAGGCCGTGTGGTATCATTTAACAACAATTCATAGTTCAGTCATCATTCAGTAGAAAGAAAAAAACTTTATTGACATTTTTTAAACACGTCAACATACGAGTAATGCTCGCTGAACTGAAATCACATCTACGCATCAGTACATTCGTTGAGACAGTCGATAATTTCCCCGAATCTCTTTCCTAAATTTCAAGGTGTTTATTTAGATGAATGTGCGGGATCCACGGGACACAAAACCTTCTAAAAATATATTTAAATTCTTTACATCACTAAACTTAAGAAAAAAAAAAAAAAAGAAAAAAAAAAAAAAAAAAAAAAAAAAAAAGACGATGAGGCGAATTAGACGGCAGTTAAATTTTTACTCCGTTCTTTTAGCGAACGTCAAACGTCAAAATTTCTACTTAAATCAACGTGTGCATCGTGTTTTAACTGGACTTGCGTAAGACTACAACATACGTCACGTGACTCATTGTGTTTCAATCATAAGGGTTTTAAAGGGATATTATTCGTACGTCTGGTGCATTGATTTTGAAGAAAATCAACTTCCTGGCTGCAAAAATGTTCTAGGTGTTTCAAAAATTTCGTTACCAGATGAATGACGTATAAACAAAACAAAGTATCTGTTTTGAGGCTGTAGTTAAAACTAGCTTCGTATTTAATACGCAATAAAAAAAATGAATCTTTGATGTGGAGAAAAAAATATGAGAGCATTTTTTAAATATTGTAATAGACATTTAATATTTAATGATAGAAAGTTTTTTAAAAGGAATTAAGGTTTTTTAGAGCGAATAATTTTAAGAGATATGATATTTTAGCACTTAATTAAAAAATTTAATAATAATGAATTTTAATAGTGGATTAAAAATAAAGGTGTTCTATTTAAAGAATACATTTAAGTAGTTATTGCCATTTTTAGATTTAAATACTTTGGAATAAATATTATTAAGTGGATTAGGATAAAATGGCTTTACATATGGATAGTGCAGAACCATTGTACGAATAAGAATTATTTGAATAAGCCGGGGTTATATACGGAACATTACTAAATGGAAAAAATATATATATGTAGAATAATTTAGCAGATTGTGGAAAAAATTAAATTTTGTAATATATATATATATATATATATATATATATATATATATATATATATATATATATATATATATATATTCTACAATTTAAGGGTTCTAATTTCCAATATTATTTCAAAAATGATATCTGGTGGTAATTTAGTGTGGTGATTTATAAAGATTTTAGGATAATCGTTGTAAGTGATATATTATATATTTCTTAATGGTTTTTTATTTACATTTTACATATTTCCAATTTTAAATTTTTCCAATTGTTGTCTGGTAATAATTCAGTATACTTGGCTGATTCTACTGTTCTTAGCATCATGCCAGTAGAATTATGAAATACTGAATTATTTTTAAAACACAAGTGGGTGCAGCCAAGCTGACGAGTACATCCGCATGTGTTTTTTCATATCCAATTCTTGATTGGTTCTCTTGTGGTCCAGTTTTTCCACTGAATAATGTTCATAATTAATTTATTAATCCATTTGTGTTTACTTAATAGCAACTCCAATTTATAATTTTTTTCCCCTTTCTCTCTCTTTCTTTTTAAATGTTCTTCAGGTATGAGTAAATTTGGCTAATTACCATTGAAGCACATGCTATGGTAATTTTATGATTGCACAATTTAATTATTAGCTATGTGGTATTCTGATTACACAATATCATTAATTATCTCTTTGTAGATTTTAGTAGAATGATATTAGAACTTGATATGTTTTTGAAATTCATTGATATTATAATTATATATATATATATATATATATACATATTAAGGAAATATAAATTTAATGTGTTCATAAGCGTTGTTGCATATTATTATTCATTCGTGAAATTCTGGAAAGCTAAACTAATTTATACCAAAAAAAATTGCTATATATGAAGATATTTTTAGGAAAATCTGCTGCATAAAATAAAACAAAGGTTTGTTTTTCTGCTGATGAGTAATAAATCGATATGTAATATGTTCTGAAATATTTAATTTTCCGATTCGTGTTTTATTCTACAAACACATTTTCTATACTATAGTATACGTATTGCAATAATTGAATTTTTTGGTTCAATTATAATTGAAACTAAGTAATTATTACATATAAAACTGTGTAAATATAATTGAATACGTTAATTAAATAAAATTTAAAAAGAGATGATGTATATTTTTTTTATATGAAGACTCTCGACAATCTATTCAAAGAAGCATAATGTTGTATGTCTATAAAAGTGAAAACGAGATTTTCTCAAGCTTATAGAGTATATCACGTTTAAACAAAAACATTGGAGTTTTAGCAATATTGGAGTAGAATAATACCGATTGTCATTTAGCTAACGCGTGGATGATAGACGTTACTTTACGAACATTACCTTACAAGTGTACTTTTGGTAAAACTCTGTATATTCATCGATGCTATATCTACTTTTTACGATCTTGAAAATAAAACAAAACAAATCTTTGCTCCGTCTAAATTTATAACACAAAAAATATATACATATAGATTTCTTTATATATATTTACTAAAAGTTTGAATTTCCCAAATAGTTTGAATGTATTTTCTAAATGCATAATGAACAAGAAATTTATATAATAATAATAATAATAATAATAATAATAATAACAATAATTGAAAAGCTCCCAAAGAGGCAAAACCTACAATTTGCTTCATTTACTGAAACACACTCTAAATCTACAAATAAATATTTATTTTTCGAAGGAATACAAATTTTGCAGATTTTCTTTACAGTGGGCAATAAACAAAAGATGCATGTATAAAAGATACTTCGAAATATTTTGAAAAACTTAAGGGGTTTTGTTCGTACAGCTAATATTCAAAATATTAGAATAAGTGAGAAAAAGTAATAAAAAAAAATATTATTTTTCATTTATTTATTTTTGATACTAAGTGAAATTCAATTAAATTTCTCATAAATTAAATCTGGAATGTTTAGATAAGATTTTAACATTTAAAAGATATAAAATACAGTACAATAAATTAGGTATACAACTTTCTGAAACACATCAAAATATTAGAATAAAATTTAGATTGGTTCAAAATATTAGAATATTTTATTTTCCGCAACAATATTACCTTATGAATATGAAATAAATGGTAGTTAATATTTTGTAGCATCCCTTTAGCATTCATAACAGCATACAATCGATCTTGCATACTATATACAAGATGATTACAAACATTTCTATCAATATTAGCCCAAATAGACTTTATACGTGCCACTAACTCAGTTTTACTTGAAGGAGGATTTTCTTGGAGTTTTTTCTTCATTATACTCCATAAGTTTTCGATGGGATTAAGGTCTGGTGATTTTGGTGGCCAAGGAAGTACCTTAATGTTGCGTTGGCGGAACCAATTCTTAGTTGACACCGAGGTATGCGGTGACGCTAAATCTTGTTGAAAGATGAAATCATCTTCAAATAAATCTTCTGATGATGAAATCATGTAATATTCCAAAATTTCTTGATATATCTAAGAGTTAACCTTTTCGTAGACGATATATAACTTTCCAGGTACTTCTGCACTCATGCAACCCCAAACCATGACACTAGCAACAAATTTTACAGAACGTTTAAGGCATTCTTTATCAAATGCTTCTTGCTTTATTCTCCAAACTTGAATACCTTGATTACCAAATGAAACACGAAACATACTTTCATCACTAAATAATATATTTTTATAATCTTCTTCGCTCCATAAACGTCTTGATTTACTCCAATTCCATCTTATACGATTTTGTTTTTCAGTCATGAGAGATTTTGTTTTCGGTACACGAGATTCAAACTTAAATTTATGGAGACGTCTTAATGTTGTCGATGTAGAAACTTCAACACCTTCTTCTTTCCATTTCCGGTGCAAGAATCGCATATTTTTAAAACGATTTTTCTTAACTATACGCTTCAGTTTCCTGTCATCTCTAGCATATGTTTCTCGTTTTCGGCCGCCATTTTGGCGATTATTTTAAAATTTTCCATTTTTTGGATATTGTGTTAGTATTTTACTAATGCTTGATTGCAAACAATGTAATTAATTCGCTATATAACATTGATTTTTACTGTACCGATACAAATCAACCATACGAAGTTGAACAGATTCGGGAATTTCACTCACACGACCCATTTTAAGACGAAAAAGGAAACAAACTGCAAAAAGAACACTGATTTTGAATAAAATCGTCTGAATTTAATCAATGATACCACCAGTTATGAATTGGTGATAATTAAAGGAGAATTAATGTGAAATATTCTACTATTTTGAACCACTTGAATAAATATTTTAATATTTCGACTTTTTAAAATAATTTTTTTTGAATTAATCATTTAAAAAATTATATTAATTTTAAGATAATAAATAAGTTTAATCAACAATAAGTTCTTAATAAAAATATCGTTTGCATATTTGCATTAAAAGACATCAAATTACTAAACGATATTTTCAATTTGTAAAAAAAAGTAATTACAGTAGAACTCCAATTATCCGAATCAACTGGGACCGGACCCCATTCGGATAATCAAAAATTCGGATAATTGGATTTTTTTCCTAAAAATGGGTCTATTTTAATTAATTACTGTATGTATGTTGAAAATGGGAGAAAAAAACTATTTTTAAAGAAAAAGAGCTTTTAATTAATTAAATACAAAGGCAACACTTTTTTATGTTAAGCGTACTTATAAGGGCTGTAGATTAGTGCAGTATGTACGCACCGTACTGTAAATGAAAGTCATTGCTTGCTAAACATCTCCGTCAAAGTAAGCTGTTTGACAGTCTTCATCCGTTTTGGGGCAGCCAATTCAGGTATCCACTTGACAGTGAGAAGTTGCATGTGGGCACTCTCGGGCTGCCGCTCCATCCACTTTAACGCAGTTTCAAGGCCGGCAAATGCTTCACTAGCTGATGGTCTAGTGTTTGCTTCAACCTTGACATTAAGGTCATCTTCTTCCTCGACACTTTCTTCTCTCACACTTTCAATAAGTTCATCATCATATTCAAATTTTAGTTGTTTAAAAGGCATAGTGAAAAAAATACAAGCCGGGACTAGAACCGGGTCACCAGTATAGCGCACTGACGTTCTACCAACTGAACCACTTGTAACGACACCCAGCCTGGCACTTCTCACTATAACATGCTGACAAAGCTACAAACGCAGCACAAGGGGAAATATTTTCCCGAGAGCCACCAACCCTGGGGAAAACACGAAACAAAAGAGAATCTAGCATCCATAATTGAATAATTTTCTATTGAAATATTTCCAAGTATTAAAAATGGATTTCAATTCATCATTATTTAGAATTTGAAACCCGCGTTCTGACGAATCACACACACTCCATCTATCTCCTATATCGCGGAGGGAAGGAAAATAGCGCGTGTAGACAGAATCAGGTACTTTTCCGTTATACGGACACAATTGTCGCCAAGCATACGTTTAATACATACATTTACATATATTTACGTACATACATACATTTACATACATTATGCATTAGCATACATTTTGGCATGGTGTCCATATAACGGAAAAGTACTCAGAATCATTATTTTTCGAATCGCAGTACGTTTCCGTGTTAATTTTTTTTCTCTGAAATTCTGAAAGTGATTCGGATAATCAGCGATTCCGATAGTCGGAGTTTGGATAATTGGAGTTCTACTGTATTCTAATATTTTGAATATGGGCTGTACATATTCATCATTCTATTTCTCTCCAACTTTCAAATGTCTTGACATGTCAAAAGAAACGCATGATGTTGCATGTTGGGCTCTATCTGTTTCAGGGTTTAATTAAATCAAAGTCATTTGAGTTTAATCTTTTGCTTACGGGATAGAACTGGCATCTATTTTCATATTAATTTGTACTACAATTTACAAAAAAAAAAAAAAAAAAAAAAAAAAAAAAAAAAAAAAAAAAAACGCTAGTTTGCTCTTGAAAGTATAATCTACAAAAACAACTTTTCAAAAGTAAAAAAAAAAGCCAAGCGTAAAAAAAAAAGTTGTGGCTAAAAAATGGTGTGATATCAAATTTCCAAGCTATTATATTAATTTTTTAACTTTTTTCCATTAAATAAGTTATCATATATATAAGTCGAGTGCCTACGTATATGTTAATAGAAATCGTTTTCTCCTGTACTAAATACATCCTAACGAGTTTCTGAAAATTCAATTTTTTTCAAATTATGCATGATGGGCTTGGCGGCCATCTTTGCACATTATTCACAAAATTCTAGGCATCCAAAACCGTAGTTAAAATCCGAAGTTCAAAATTGTTATTTAAGCAAATATTTTAAGCGTTTCATTTATAGATTTGTATGATCTGAAAATTGTGTCTTAAGATAATGATGACTTATCTTAAAGATTCATCTTATGATTTTTTTTTACAGTAATTAATAATTTCAAACTAGTAAAAATCAATTTCTCAAAATATCAGTCTTATCTAATTTTTCTGTCCGTAGTTAAAATCTGAAGTTCGAAATTGTTATAAACATATTACATTGCAAACATATTACGCTTTTACTTTAGAAATTTGGGTGCTTAGAAATATGAAAAGATGGCCGCCAAGCCCATCATGCATAATTTGAAAAAAATTGGATTTTAAGAAACTCGTTAGGATGTATTTAGTACAGGAGAAAACGATTTCTATTAACATATACGTAGGCACTCGACTTATATATATGATAACTTATTTAATGGAAAAAAGTTAAAAAATTAATATAATAGCTTGGAAATTTGATATCACACCATTTTTTAGCCACAACTTTTTTTTTACGCTTGGCTTTTTTTTTTTACTTTTGAAAAGTTGTTTTTGTAGATATCATTTCTTTTTTTTTAAACAGAATAAACATAATTTAAATAATCTAAACATGAGAAATAATTTAAAATTACATTTTACTTTCAGTCATTGTTTAAAAGGTTAACTAGAAATACCAGTAGATTTTTCAATTAAACTAATAACAACATACTAAATGTGGCTTATTATAATACTTGTTATCCCCCGTTAAAAAATATCACTGACTTATCGATGAAATGAATAAAAATGCAATACGTACATAGCGTGTCAGCGCTGCATTTGAAATCAAACGTGATATCACGCTCTTTTATTATTAGTACTAGCTGGCTTCGCCCGCTAGCGGACCCCTAATTTATATCGGGGCCTCGAATCTTGTAAAACCTCGAATAAGATAAACATCGAACCGAACGAACCTCCGACCTGGTTCTCCGCTGCCTTCGGCACCGGATAATCCCTTAATTTGCACATCGAATAGTATAAACCTCTAACCAAACTAACTTCCGACACGGGTCCCCGCTGCCTTCGGCACAGTATAGCAGTCGTGCTGCGCACGCTCAAGTTCCATCTTCCACCACCAGGTAGCGCAATCTGTTCTGTATGAACCCCGGGCACTGAAATCGTTAAGGCTATAGATGTCGAGTCGAATGAGCTATACCCCGTCGTGATCTAGCCCATAGAACCAGAGATAGCAAAGTGCCCCCTGGTGGTGAAAAAACGAACTAAAATCGGAAAGCTCTATTGATGTTGAGTCGAATGAGCCATACCCCGTCGTGATCCGACTCGTAGGAACAGATATAGGAAAGCGTCCCCTGGTGGTGAAAGCTAATCGCGCTTTGGGGGCAAAAGGGGGGATGAACACCGGAGATGCATAATAGGATTAAGCGGTCACAGACCTTTCCAACGATGTATCACATGAGGGGTATGTGCAAAATTTAGAAAATACCCCCCCCCTGCATATTATGATTAAGCGTTCACAGACTTTTCCAACGATATATCACATGAGAGGTGTCGGCAAAATTTAGAAAAGTGCCCCCTTTGGGTGGGAGGGCTGAAAGTGGGATGATGGACCCCGAAGATACATAATATGAATAGCGGAACAATTTTTACAATTTCTGAAAGCTGATTTTTATTTATTTATTTATTTATTTATCTATTTTTTATTTTTTGTTTATTATTATTATTATTTTTTTTTTTTTGCGTTGCCCTGTGCATGTTTGGAATTTCTTAGCAATTTCTTAGATTTACCTTATTTTATTCAATTAAACATTATACTGTTACAATAAATTTAAATGGAAACTTCACTTCTAAAACAAAAATAATTTAACATCTGGATTTCATTAATTTATAGGAAAATGACGTGAAAGGTATTCCTGCGAACGAAATGCCTTTACCGTGGTTTTTTATTTTTAGAAATAAATGTATCACATTTAATTAATTTCAAAATTTTTGTTTACGTTTGGAAAGAAATTTTAAATGGCGATAACTCTTAATGTATACATTTTAGAAGGTACATCTTCCCTGAAAAACTAATTTATTTTTAAAGATCTTTCTAAAAACGTAAATTATATATTTAAAATATTTTTAAAGCATAAACACTGCGTCTGATTACTTTATTTTACAATATTTATAAGAACACGCATTTTATCAGACAATTAAATACACTAAACAAACATGAGTGAAAAATTGACCTGGGCCTGGACTCGAACCTGGGACCTTATGGGTACCATGTCGACGCTCTGCGACTGAGCTACCCAGATCCATATCCATAACCGGCAATTTCTCATACTTATTCATGTTAGAAACAATCATCTGCCACAGTTTGCAGTCATATTTAATTATTTGATAAAATATGTGTTCTTATAATTGTGAAGTTTTATTTAAAAAAAAAATATCTTTAGAAGAAAATGGCTGACTTGCAGATGAAATTTGATGTGGTTATATTATAACCTGTAACTGATTTGTACTATTTTAATACAGATGGTACATGGTCGTTGGCGGGTTTTATCTCTGTGTTGGCATAATTTTTTAATCGCCAAGTTAATTAACAGTTTTTTGCTAATTAAGGATAGAAAATATTTTTTTTTTACACTGAATTTTATAAAAGCACATAGATTACGTAATTACTTGTCCAAAAATGCAATCCTTTTTTTATTCTGCCCAATATTAAGGCCTGTAGCTTGTTTGAAAAAAAAAAGTTTGACGAAGAAAATAGTGATCATTTTAAGTAACTCGACGTTTTTAAAAAAAAGCTATATCTCTGTTTATAAATCACTTATGAAGATGAGTTTGGTCTTAAATTGAAGAAATTCTTCCTTAGATTCTTCTAGTTTTCGTTTTTTTTTTCTACGACGCTTGGTTTGTTTGATATCGGATATTTTAATCTGGCATGTTTTGTCGATTTAACATTGCGAAGTTGCTTTCTGTATATAAGCATTAGCGGTCTTTATTCCAGTTCTTGGCGTTGTTTGTGTGGCGTTTTTTTTTTTAAGCTTGGCTTGGCAGAGCCACCGCCCTGCTTGATAATATAAATGTATTTCAAAGACCATTTTTCAAAAAGAGGTGCGAGTACAATGAAGAATTAGTCTCTGGGACGACATATGTCCCAACACAGTAATCAAAGGGTTCATTAACTAAACATCGTCTGAAATGCAGTATTAGGAGACGTCGTAAATAGATTCTACGATATTTATTGTATTTAATTATTAGAAATATAGTACATACATTAAGACTTTTTATTATAATACAGCTGTACATTAAAAAATAAGTTATTCTTGTCTAATATGGCTACGTTTTATGGAAGGTATAAAAAGTGTATTATTTTTTAACTTTGATAGGTATTTATAAAATTTATTCGTAAAATAAATTTTCATGACAAGTAAAACTTATTAAATTATTGGATTTGCTGTCTACCTTTTTTCCATTGTAAATGAATTTTGCGTTAGAAAACTCAGCTAGTTGTTAACTGATTTTGCAAAAGCATAAAAGAATAATAAAAAAAATTCTTAATAAAACAATAAAAATAAAGAATGCGCTAGTCCTTTCGAAAGAACATTGTCTTCATTCGTCCGACGCTAAGAAGACATTCAACCACTTTGAAGGTAGGAGCAAGACTGAAAGGGAATGGGAGAGAAAGAGGGAGTAGTTAAGAAAACAGCCAATAGGAATGCAAAAGGCATCATCCAATCGCCTAGAATCGCCTAGAAAGAGAATTACCTAGAAAGCAGAACATAAGGAAAATTATGAAAAAAATTAAAAAAAAAAAAATTGAAAAAAAATTATAATAAAGATAAATAAATAAATAAAATAAAATAAAATGAAAAAAAATGAAAGTAAAATGGGGGATAAATTCAAAGAAAATATAAACAAATATGACAGTTAATACAAAAAATATATATGTAATAATAATAATAATCAATTAAAATAAAATAAAATGAAAAATAAATAAATAAAATAAATAAAATGGGGATTAAATATACAAAATATAAACAAACATAAAAGTTAACACCAAAATTTAAAAATAATAAATTGTCATTATTATATGGTTCATCTGAACAAGTTCTTCCAAGCTGCAGAGAGCATATTGGAATCAGATTTTTCATTAACTATAACCTCGTTTATTAAGATAAATAACTAAATTTTCAAGAAAATCCAATTCAGAGGGGTTATTGGCATTAAAGATAATTTAAGCATTTTGAAAATCAAAACTATGGCCGAAATCCGAAGAAGGCTTGGCAATACATGATTTAAAAATTTCTTGGTTAGTGGTATAACGGGGGTGTTCTTTTAAGCGAGTTTCAAGATTTTTTTTAATTTTACCTATGTAAGATAGATGACAACCATTGCGATGATCACTATAGATTCCCCATTTTTGAAGATGAGGAACGGGAGACTTAGTGGAGGGAAATTTAAACTTATTGGAAGGTTTAAACACAACAATAAAGTAGAAACATTTTAAAACTTTAGCGAATTTGAAACATAAAAGTGGATAAAAAGGCAGAACAATTAAATTATTTGGTTTAGTTTTAACAGATTTAGAAAGGGTAGATTTACAAGAGGATTTATTGAATTTAGTAACAACATTTGCGATAACAGAAGGGTTAAAACCTCTTTTGACAGCAACATACTTGAGGGAACGGTTTACATAAGTGCAAACGACACCGATTTTCTGGTTGGCTGGATGATTTGAGAGAACATGAGAGGGGGGGGGGTTAGAGACAGCAAAATGTTTCCTATAAATACAGGTTTTGAAAAAAGAATCACATTTGTTAACAAAAACATCAAGGAAGGGGAGCGTATTACAATTTTATAATACAAAAGTAAACTGAATATGTGGGTCGATAGAATCGACAGTTTTAAGAATGGTGGAAATATCAAAAGGATTATCAACTAAAACAAAATCGTCAACGTATCACATCCAATATTTAATATTTAACATTTCCCATAACGTTCTTCAAAATAATGTTTATAAATGTCACAGATAATTGGTGATAAAGTATTCCCCATGCTAAATCCCTCAGATTGTTTGTAAAATTTACTAATATATTCGAAAGTAGTATACGTAATGCAATGTTTGATTAAGTTTTTAAACTCTTTGACTTCAATATCAGAATAATGAAATTCGCGTAATACGAAAGAGCACCTTCAATTGGAACATTAGTAAAAAACGATTTGACATCAAGAGATAACATAGAACAATTGAAGGGATTGACATTTTTTAATTTACTGACAAAATCATAAGAATTTTTTATGGTATGCGTATTAGTAATGCATAAAGCAGAGAAAATAGAAGTTAAAAACTTGGCAAGAGGTATGTAGCAGTACTAATATTAGAAACAATAGGTCTTAGAGGAATATTTGTTTTATGAACTTTAGGAAGGGCGTAAAAACGAGCACAGATGGCTGAAGAAGGAATAACACAATGCTTAGTACAGACATTTAACACGACAGTTAACAGCTTTTTTGACAGAGGAAAGATATAAATTAGTAGGATCTTTTTTAACTTCAATGTAAGGGCCTTCACGTAAAAGGGCATACACTTTATCAGAATAATCTTGTTTATTCATCAGAACAATTTGACCACCTTTATCTGCTTTAGTTATAATAAGATTATGATTAGACTTAGGTTCATTTAGAGCAACATGTTGAGAGTGTGAAATATTGCGTTTATTGTTTAAATTATTAGAAGTAACAGTATCAGCAAGGATGTAACGAAGAGTTTCTTTTTGAGAAGGTGTCCTTTTACTGTTTTTAAAGGAAGACTCAATAGGAGCAATCAATTTGGTGAGAGAGGGTTTGCAAGACATAGAAAAATTTAGACGAAGTTCTAAAATGCTTTTTTGCTCAGGCATTAAGGTATGATAAGAGAGATTAACAATGTAGTTATCGTTAGACAGATGCTTGTTTAACATTTGGGAGATTTTTTGCTTATTACACAATGAAGAAACCTTTTTATCAAGCTTACTTTGGTGAAATGGTTTAAAATTATACGGGGAACTGATTTCGTGCTGGGCAGTTTTTCATATGCTTTTTTGTATATTTATTTATTGAATATTTAAATATTCATAAATTTTATATTTCTATATCCAAATGTCTGAACACACCCCCAGAATACAAAAGTAGTCTGTTTATTGCACATACTGCAAAACGTGTGTGAATGAAGTATGAAGTATGATAAAAATAACAAAATCTTTTATTTCCGTACCGATTCAAACCAGAAAACCGATAGGATATTGTCGAAAAATTAGTATTATGTTTGGGGATATAATTTCAGCAATGTACTTCATGGACAATATTGCCACCATTTGGGAATACCATCTACCCATTTGAAATAGGAAAGCTTTATTAAAATTATTAAAGCTTTATTTAAAATTTATTATCAAGAACAGTCATATAAACCTGTAGTAATGTGTCGTGTGATCGCGAAATGAACGTAAATAATCGAAAATTATCAACGTGTGATTGTGTTTTTTCTTGCGTTCCAAATTGTCAACAAGTTTCCTGAAAGCTCCAGTTAGTCAAAAATGCTAAAAATAACTGTGAGTTAAGTGTGAAATTCGTGGTGAAATTATTGTTTTGAGAGAAGATGATTATTAGTTGTGCCATATCCACAAAAGGTTGAAGGTGTTTGTTGGGGCTGTACATGTACATCGGGTATACAACGAAAGTGAAAAGCCTGTCGAAATGCAAAGAGAAAAAAAATTGGTCTTCTAAAAAAAACAAATTCATTGCAGATGTGCCAAGCTCTCACGAATATTCCGTAATATGAGGGTTAATTTGACCCATGTTTAATACGTTTCACACCAGAATTTTTTTAAGAAAAGAAATTAAATATATTCCACTTGAAACAGTTGATTGTTTCAATGGGAAACCTAGTTAAAAATAATTCCACTCCCTGTATATGAGTAATAGTATAACACATCTTAAGAGAGACACGTGAAGAAAGTTTATATTAATATAAAGTAACAAAAATATGTAAAAAGAAAGCATAACATGCGATATGAGACAGTAAACGTATAGTGCGTAGAAGAAGCAAGAGATGGCGCGACATGTCCATTACAAGAGAGATAACTTTAAACATTTATTTTGAGAAGTAAGTAACAGAGGAGGGGCTGAGAGTTAAATCAGCCAATCAAATTATAGACGTGTATGATGTCACGAGAAAAGGCGTGAATGAAATAGGAAGTTAATGAGGTACGATTAAGCAATAAGTAGGTTAAATTTGAGAATGCAGAAAAATAGATTGTCTGAAATTAAATAAATAAAAAAAACATCAAATACATTTTCTGGTTAAACTAAGTCAAATTAATCCACACATCACGGAAAATTAGTGGGAGCTTGGCACCTCTGTCGTTGTGACTAGTAACAAGCGGACTAGGCGTTTGAACTCTCCGGAAATAAGAAGAGATTTGCGGAAAAAATGTTACAATTTACACTGAAAAAGATATTATCAACATATTAAATTTTAATATTCACAAGTGATTTAATAATCGGATGGACATTGGAGTTACGCTAGAGCCTAGTTAAACACACAAAAGCCTATAATTAAGAAAAATACTTTTCTTTAAGTTCTTTGGACTAAATGAAAGTATATATATTATATCTATACTAGGGGGCCTACCCCCTGCGAGCTACGCTCGCCAACCCCCGCTCAGACTTCGAGGCCTCTAAAAACATGACAGCGTGCTTTATTTTAAAAATATTGGTAAATCTGTAATGGGGTTGCCATGCTTTTAACATTTTAATGGGATATTTTTCGATTATCATGGCCTCATACACAGCTGTTGCGACAACTGACGACTGTTTTCGGGATTGATAAGTAAAATCAATTACTACTTGAAAACCAGCTTGTATAAAATGGTTAGGTTTAAATTGTGACTACCTCTCGGACTTTTATAACAACAATCTCTATTCTATTCTTCCTTTGCGTTTAAGGATGAGAAAAATTCCATCTGCTTGTGAATAACATTAAGAACCACGGTATTGAAAAGTACTATGTTATAAACATTTTCAGTAACAGGTTTTAATTTTCTCTCTACTTTAGTGCACCATCATGCATATTTTCATGTTATTTTAAATATGTAAATTATTTTTTTAATTAATATGTATATACGAATTTTCTAATAATTATTTATCATACAAAATGAATTAAATATTTTGTGCATGCATGCCTGCATTTATTCGGCATCAATTGATGAAATATTTAAACAAATTTGCTATCCGCGGTAATTTTACACCATGTTCTGTCAATTGAATATTGTCCATAAGAAAATCGGGTACTTTTCCATTATAGGATCCATTGCTTTTAGGTTTGGGAGTTTATTCGAGCTTCAAAAAGGGATAGATTCGTTAATATACATAGATTTGTTGCCAAAATTTATTTAAATAAACCCAATGAACTTTTGGTGCTTTTCTATTATAGGGGTCTTGACGCTTTTTTAAAAACCTTCTTGGCGGAAAAAACCAAGCAGGATAGAAAACCAAGCAGGATATTTTATTCTTCCGTTCAGTTGGGCAATTATTATTTTATATATTAGTTTCAAATATCCGAACTAATGATTTTATAAATTCGTTTAGTTAAATTTTACAAAAAAATAACAAAATGATATCAATAAATAATAATTACTATTAATTCCTTTTCCCCCCTTTC
Source organism: Maratus michaelseni (assembly GCA_963931845.1). Taxonomy (NCBI): domain Eukaryota; kingdom Metazoa; phylum Arthropoda; class Arachnida; order Araneae; family Salticidae; genus Maratus; species Maratus michaelseni. Next base: position 418,957,170 of record OZ007592.1, read on the forward strand.
TTTTGCGTTTACCTAAATGACGTCATTTGGACGAATTTATTCAAAATATTTTCAGTTTATAAATTAAATTAAATGCTGACAGACGATTGAATCCTGACGATAGAAATGTCATTTTTTTTTTCAAATTTTCCTGAAAAACCTAATTTAATCATAATCTTGTCTTCATTATCGATTGAAATAAAAGATAAATTCAATTTCAATTTGAAAATGACGAATAAAAAGAAATCAATAATCCCTATCGGGATCCTTTTCATTTTTTTCCCTTTTTTGTCACAAAAAAACTGAGTAATTAGTTGCCATCATTACAGAAATGTCATTAAAAATTAGAAAAAAATTAATATCTCGAAAACTAATTCCAATTTCAAAATTCTATTACCAGTTTTGACATCCGCGGATTTTTATGGACAATTGGTATTAATTTCACCATCAAGCGTTTAATATTTTATTAAAAATAGCCCTGAAACATAGTCAGCCGTTTAATCAGTCGTTTCATAAAATCGTTTCATAAATTCGTTTCATAAAATCGTTTCACAAATTCGTTTCATTAGGATTTTATATATATAGGGTAGATATACAACTTATAAAAGCCTTGCAATTAATGTTTTCTCAATGGTCTCGAGATAATTCAGGAAATCAAGATACTTTATAAACAAAAAGCAAAGCTTAATAAAAATATAAGAGTTCTAATTAAAGAGAGAGGCAAAAATCTTTAACCTAAAAAAATATCACCAACGTTTTAATTATTGATATGTACCGACGAGGTTTATTTACAACGAAATTACACCTCATTTAAGCAAATAAAAGGTTATTTCCAAAAGAAATATTTTTTTAATATTCGAAGAAATACATACACGGAAAATTAGCAACACACACACAAAATAACACACACACACACACACACACACACACACACACACACATATATATATATATATATATATATATATATATAAATTGCTTAAAAACTTTTAAATTCTTTCAAAGAGTTTGTTGTTTGTTTATTTACATTTCACTTCCTGATTCCTTTTCAGAAACGTATTCATGCTATTCTTTGATGTTTTGCGCTCATGAATAAAATACATCATGGGTCTTTGAATGATTTTAGAAAATAAATTGAATCTGTAAGAGACATGTTTCTTTTACGGTGAAGTATACAGAGAAACATTATATATTTTTATAAGGCATTGGTTCTACTTAAATCAAAATACATTAAATCAAGGAGAAATCGTCTCAAGGAATTTTTTCTTATTTCTTATACTTAGACAATGTATTCACAAATTGATACAAAACCTTGAAAAAGTTAACCTTAACCTCATTTAAAAGAAAAAGAAACTGTCACTATGACTGTGATAGAATTCGCTATAGAAAACTTATATTCAATGAGCAGATTTTTTTCTTTATTGAAAAGGATAACATTTTTTCCTAAGTACTTTTTAAAAGGAAAAGTCCCCATTGAATGCCTCTATATTAACCGTGTTAAATAAATAGAGTTTATATATATATATATATATATTTAATTACACAAGATTCCACTATTATAAAATAGTTGTAATTTTTTTCAATAACTGTAACGGTTTAGTAAATATAAGATGTTATGCTGCAAAAAAAATAATACACACACACACACACACACACATATATATATATACATATATATATATATATATAATTACTGAAAACACACCTTAAAAATTTAATATTAATATTTTAAAACCCTTTTATTTGAATTTTAACATCTCAAACATGAACTAGTAGTACAAATATGAAAAATATAAAGTCATTTTTACTTATTTTATTATTTTCGTACACATTGTTTATGAACCTACAAATAACAACCCTGATATAACATTATATTGAAATTGTTTTACACGTAAAATATTTTTATGTATCTAAATTAAAATGGTTTATTTTATCGACACGTTTACTGATATTTATAACTATATATGTCCATAAGTGATGTTTTGATTTTTCTTGTTTATCTGTTTCCAATAAAGCAGTTCTTTGACAAATGGAAGTTGAGATATTTCTAATTTGAATAAGTTAAATACTTTTAAGTGAGACAAATGATATAACATTTGGATATTTGTTTAAAAAATGTACATTTTTAATGTAATTCGCATAGTATTTTCATTTAAGATACTTTAATTGTTATAGTAGGATATGAAAAACCGATTTTTACATTAAAAAAATACTATAATAAACCTTTTAAGCGTTATATGCAAAATACCTTTGGCAAATAGACTTAGGATCTGTCTTTAAAAAGTAATTTCATGATTCTCATGTTGAATTTTTTGCAGATTTTTTGCGTTATATTAACGTGTTCATAAATGTTACTTATAAAATTTACAACAGCATTTTATTTGTTTTATTTACATTAACGTGTTAAATCGTTGTCAATTTTGGGTTTTGATAAATATGATTTACAAAGTAGACAAACGTCTGGTTTTTGTAATTTAAGCCATCAAAATTACTTAATGAAATGTTTCCTTTTTCTATGTGGTTATATAAACTTTTTTATTTAATAAAATTTCACGTTTTATTTGATTGTAAAAAAAAAATGAAGGTTGTTATGTATTTAGAAGCATTAATAGTTGCAAATACCAAGATAAGGTAATAAATATCTGCATGTATTTTTTTTCTGAATGCACATTTTTGTGCTATAACGAATTAATGAATTATTTTTAACGGCAGAGTGACTAAAATATGTCCTAAGAGCCTACATTAGTCACGAGAAAAAACGCCCAAGCTAATGTTAAGTGTCTGGGAAGTTTATTTTCAAATTTCTCGCTCGCATTTTAATATTTTTATTTTTATTTATTTATTTATTTATTTATTTATTATTAGCATAGCGTAGGTCGATCTCTAACGTTGTTAGTTTTTAGTTTTTCGTTTTTGTTTCCTGTTTTTTTATGTAAGGGTACTTTCAATATCAGAACCGGTTCCAACCGGTTATTTTTTTCAACTTTTTTTTAACCGGATTTTTTGCAACTGTGATGTATGAAATTGTCAAATATGCTAAAGTTTGAAGAAATTGTTAATTTTCTATTTATATTTGAAGCAAATACTTACAATAAGAAGTAAAAATAAAGATAAAATAAAAGAAAGGCTAAAATTCTTCCTCAAATTTTCAAAGAAGAATCTTTATTATTCTATAATATTGAAATGATATAAATAATTTGAAAAAATTTAAAATTAAAATTAAAATATAAACCCACTTTATTGACCATAAAACGTATAAAGAACAATATATTCAGTCTGTGGAAATAAACATTTATTTTACAATGTAAGATGACATTTCAGAACAACGCTTCATAGTATGCAAACTCATTGAAATATATTCAACAATAAAATTTAGTAGAGAAATTGACGTATGTTAGATAATCAGTACCTATATCCTCATATACATGAAAATAATACCAATTTGGAAATTGTGCGTCAAACGCAACAAATGAGGTGCGTTCGTCCTGTTATTATTTCAGTGAAATGAATTATGCCGTCTGTTATTATGATATAATTAATTTCTGTTATAAAATATGATTAATTTCCACAATAAATGGAAAACATAATCCTAGCTTTGAAAATTTCAGAGCTTGAAATCCATATTTAGTCACTTTTTTCCTTTAATATCTATTTCTCCGGAAACATCTATCCCAAAACTGTCGGTATATTATATGTTTCCTATAACTAAACAATTTTAGTATACAAATTCGATTTTTAAATTCAGTAATACGGAAACAATATGACACCATCTTACATATGACGTAATCAAATAACTTGGAAATACATCTCGGTCACTTGACGAATAATCTCCAGAAGCTGCTATAACAAGGAAGTACCAATTTTTAAATAATTCAAATTACATAATAAATATTTTTATTAATATCATTTTAAGTTTTGATTCGATTTTCATAAAATTTGAAATGATTCGACAAAATTCTGTAAGTATCATATATATTAAATTTCAAACCATTTTTTGGGATAGTTTTTTCCCTGATTTATGAGTACAGGCGGACAGACCAGTCAACGACTATATGTGCTACGTATTTATACAGGGTGTCCGAAAAGTCTAGAAACGATCAAATAACTCGAGAAATATACATCGGATTGAAAAACGGCAAAATGCATGTTCAATATTTTTGAAAAATCTATTTAGGGATATGAAAGTTGCTCCCACCCAACTTTGCCTCCCGGGGGAGGGAAGCGGTCAACTTGGAAATCTTAAACGATGACCCCCATTTTTTATTGCAGATTCGTATTTTACAGGAAAAAATACGTAACTTTTGTACTGAACATTTTCTTCGAAACATTGTAGATGGCGCTGTAATTGAGTGATGCTGTGAGAATCGTTACCATTGCAATGTCTGGAGATGCTCGAATAACTCGAGAAATATACATCACATTGAAAAATGGAAAATACGTGTTTAATATTTTAGAAAAATGGCAACTTTGATATCCCTAAATGGATTTTTCAAAACTATTGAACATGCACTTTTTCCGTTTTTCAATACGATGTATATTTCTCGAGTTATTCGAGCGTTTCCAGACATTGCAATGGTAACGATTCTCGCAGCATTACACTCGATTACAGCGCCATCTACAATGTTTCGAAGAAAATGTTCAATACAAAAGTTACGTATTTGTTCCTATAGAATCCGAATCTGCAATAAAAAATGGTTGTCATCATTTAAGATTTCAAAGATCCCTTTCCCCCCGGGGAGCAAAGTTGGGGGGGGGCAAAGTTGGAGGGGCAACTTTCATATCTCTAAATAGATTTTTCAAAAATATTGAACATGCATTTTGCCGTTTTTCAATCCGATATATATTTCTCGAGTTATTTGACCGTTTCCAGACTTTTCAGACACCTTGTATAAATTACGAACGCACCGAAAAATGATAATGAAATCAATATTTTCAATTCTCTAAATACATTTAATATAAACAAAGAAATGTTAGTTAAAAATAATACATTAGTATTGTAATATATATATATATATATATATATATATATATATATATATATATATATATATAATGGTAACATAGAAAAAGTTATTCCAAAATCATGTTAATCAATGTATTTGTAAGAAAAGCAACAGTGTATGACAGGTTAACCTAAAATGTTTATTTTCCAGAGAAATGGATTTTTTTTAACTTCTCGTTATAATATAAATGTATCAAAATATATATATATGTATAAATGCACTTTCAAAATCTTTTGAATCCTTTCAAAGAGTTTTTTTATATTCATTTCACTTCCTGGTTTCTTTACAGAGCTTTTCATGTCTGTATGTTTCGTTAAATTGCTTTCATGAATAAAATACATCACGACCATTTAAAGAAATGTAGAAAACAAATTCAATCCAAAGCAGAGAAATGTCTTTAATAATCATGTATTATTGTGCAAAGTATCAATATTACGTAATTCAAAATACATATATACAGTGGCGGACAAAAAAACTGCATCACGTAGAAAAATTAGCATTTTGTAATGCTAATGAGTTATTTCGTTCAAATAAATTAATCTTCGTTGCTGCAAAGCAAGATAAGATATCATTCTACATTCCTATTGAATAATATACCCCTTACGAAGTATTGCGTCATCAAATTTTTTAAAATAGTGCGGCAAAAGGGAAAAACGGTCATTTGTCTTGTTCTTTTTAAGTGGTCGAATGATGCCTTCGTATGTTCAATTGATACAAGAAAATAAATGTGTGATACTTGCTTTAGTTAAAGTAGGATATTCTACACGCGTGTGATCGCTAAAAAAATGGTTGCAATCAATCGACAGTTTGGAGGACGATTAAATTAGAACGTGAAACTGGTAATGTTGAGAGAAAGGCTGGATCGGGCCGGAAAAGGGCAACCACAAATTTTGAAGATTGATATCTGAAACGGATGTCTCTAAGTAATAGTTATGCAAGTGCTCCTGACTTAAAAGTCGAATTTGAGAAGGTATGTGGTGTTAATTTAAGCGCAAGAACTATCCAAAGACGCCTTGTGGAATGCCGTTTGCATGTGTATCGCCCAAAGAAAAAGGCTTTACTTACAAAAAAAATGATGCCGAAACGACTTTCTTGGGCAAAAGAGCATGTCTCATGGACAAAGGCTCAGTGGGATTCAGTAACTCTTTCGGACGAATCTAAGTTCAACCTACATGAATCAGACGGTAAGCGGTATGTTCGGAGACGTAAAAGTGAAGCTTACTATCCAGACTGCATATCGCCTACTGCAAAATTCCCAGTCAGACAAATGGTCTGGGGATGTATATCCAGCAAAGGAGTTGGACGTCTGAAACTTATTACTGGAACTGTGAATACATCCTTTTATACCGAGATTTTGGAGGAGTGTTTAAAACCAGCTATTAAGGATCATTTTCAAGGTGCTAGAAATTGTATTTTTCAACAGAACTCTACACCCAGCCATACAGCGAAAACGGTAAGCACAATCTAACTTATTCATGAATTTTTTTTTGCCTAATTTACAAGTTTTAATCTCCATAACATTAAGGATATTGCAAAAGTAATTTTCACCCAATTTCCCCTCTTTAGGTGACGGCCTGTCAGACAAAATCTGACATTAGAGTTTTGAAATGGCCTGAGAATAGTCCTGACCTTAATCCCATTGAAAATTGTTGGCATATAATGGGTACAAAAATTGCTGCTCAGAAGCCTGCTACTAAGATAAAACTGCAGGAAAGCATTATTAGGGCCTGGTTGCATGAAATTGGCCAGGATTACATTGAGAAGTTGATATATTCTATGCCGAACCCCTGCAAGGCTGTCATCGCAGCTCGTGGAGGATCTAGTATATACTGAAGTGATATTTGTGCATGTCTACATACCTAAGTATATATAATATGACTGCAGTTACGCAGAATTTACATTAACTACAGAATTTGTGCATCTATTACTTTGTTCCAAGTGTTTTTAAATATTGCGTTTTTCACTTTTTTCCAATTTTCTAAATAATTATTGGTAAATCTTTTATAAATTACAATAAAATTTAATTGAGATTAATCCTACAACTGTATTTTATCGTAAAAAGATCATCCTTCCATAATACCTGTACTTGAAAAATATTACTTGCAGCGTTTTTCACTTTTTCGCAGGTGATGCAGTTTTTTGTCCGCCACTGTAAATAAAAAATCATTTTTTTTTTGTTATTTATATATAAGGTAGTAATGGAATGTTTCTTAAATTACAATTTTAAAAATATTATATTAAGATAAGATAAAAGAAAAGAAAAGGTGATACAGAAAAGTGTTCTATAATTTCAAAAAAGGACAGGAGAACAAAATGAAGTAATAAAAATATAATAACACTTGTTTGCAAATGCGAATCAGTAGCACAACAAAGCGTGGTGCATTTAACTTTTCAGAACAAATCAACTTAGTTCTTACACCCCCGTTGATACCGGCATAGGCCAGATGTCACGAACTGTTACAGCAACTGGAATTATTAGTCTTACTGAGTACACAGCAACAATCACGACCATTTTCAAAACGCAATTGATCATGTTCAGTCTTTTTATTCCGCCGCTGCCTGCAGACGAAAAATGGAAAAAGTGAAACAATATTGGAATTTAGTTAATATTCTAAATTTTAAAAGTGATGATGGGTAAGCAACAATAGGCAGATTTAGAAGACTGCTATTATGATGAAGTAATATTTAACTCTGCATTTCTCTTGTAGAATAGAGTTAAACATATTTTACGAATGCAGTTTTGAATTTCTGTTCAGATCATGAAAAACAAGAAATTACCAACTGATTTCTATGAAAAAAAAAAAGAAAGACATTCACAAAATATTTTTTAAATATTTACTCCTTATATATTGCTAAAATCTACATTTTTTTTCTATTTTAAGATATTTGTGTATTTGTTATGATATGTTAGAAAATTTTTTAATTACTCAAAATATATTTTTGAAAAAAATCGAATATCTCTAAATCCCAATAAGTGTGAAGAAAAATATTAGTCCCCTATAAATTTATGAACACTACGACTGTTTTACCCAGAGCAGATAATTAACAGCTGTTTCGATCAAGTGAGGCATACAATCTACAAAGATAGAAGACAAACTTGAATCATTCTTATACTTAAGAAAGTGTCCAAAAGCTGATAATTTTAATGAATAATAGTTCGCTTAAAGTTAGTGCTGGTTGAAAAAGAGTGTCATTTAGCCCAATTTTAATAAACGATTATTATGTAGATTGATATTAAATCAACAAATTAACAAATAGTTTGTAATTAAAAAAAGCTGAATTCGATAAATTATTGAATTATTTATTTTTTGAATTTTTTTGTATTTAGACAATAGTGAAAAATGAGAAATTTCAAATAATCAAATGTATGACTTTTTATAATACATTCAAAAATATAAAAGGAAAATCCGTTGCTAAAAAGCAATCTCTGAGCTGCACAGTGATCTATAATTAATAAGATTTTTTCTGGATGACGTTTGAACCACTGCGTTATGTTTACGAAATGTGCGGCAAAATAAATTTCCATGAATGTAACATATTTATAAAAAAAGTATTTAAAAAACAAACTAAGTTTTTGTTTTGTTATTGGGATTTGGACGTTTTTTGTAGTTATTGTTTTCAGTGTTTGTGATGTGATAACCATTAAAAAATAAAATTAAAATGAGAAGGATAAACATTGACCACATTCTTTTGAAGCATTCAATTAGAATGGGAATAAAATCATTGTCCACATTCTTTTGCAAGATTCAATTAAAGTTGTCTATAGGCAATAATTAGTATGTTTTTTTGCTTTTTCATTCTTTTATAAATAAAATTATAAAATTTGACAGAATATAGTAAAACGGCTCCTCCAATTTTTAATAGGAATATGAACAGTTGATAATTTATATTCTCTGCTACCATTTCAAATGTATACAATTTACAAAAATAAATAAATAAAAAATAAATAAAAATATTCATAAAGTACAAGAAATCACACAAAAATGGAATGCATAACAAAATAGCCAAGTTCAAGACCACTGAATAGTTCGAAGCTGATTACATGAAAATATGCTGGAAATTAAATAGTTGTTTGTGTTGAAGACATTATTCAAAACGTGAAAAAGAAAGAAAAAAAACTTGAATCAAAACCATTGACGGCTTAGCCGCGCCTGCCGAACAAAGTTCTAATTTCCATAACAAGTATTCATGGAACCATTAATTGAAATTTATTCGTTTGATTAAAGTCTTACAATGACTATAAATATGATGAAAATAAAAATTGTAATAAAATTTGTCAATAAATTAATAACTAAAGAATATCGATAAATAATTATTGATTTGGTTACACTCCGATAGGCACGTTTTCTTCTTTTTCTACGATATTTTAATTATTTAATTTAATGTGGGACACATATTTACTGTCTGTCTCGGTAGGCTTTCTCAGAAGATTGTTTGAATGAGCTATCAGAATCCGAATCAAAGGTATATCATGCATATTGAAACGTATTTCAACTACATAAATATGATTGTATTTTATATTATTTCGGCAAAACACCGTGGTTGTTATTAAATATATTAGCGTGTTATAACTTAATTAAAACATATGCAAAAACCTACTGTGGTTTCATAACCACTTCTTATCGAGAAGAATCAAAACATTTACAAAAACTTGGGTGGTTTTGTTAAAACCATTTCTTATTTAAACAAATAAAGTAAGATCATTGAAATGCATTGAATTTTTTTAAATAAATCTATGTTTTTAATATTACTAGGGCATCGAATCCGGGATTCCCGGGATAGAGAATATAGGTGAAAACAATTTATATATATTTTTTATTGAAAACTCTAATAGATGTTTTTTACATTTAATAATTTTTTTAGAATGCAACCTAACAACACCAAAGAGCATTTTACATGAAATATTCAATTATATTATATATTCAAATAAAAAAAAAATAATTTATTAAAAGCTGTAGTTTCGTATTGGCCTCGTGTCAGAAGTTAATACCCGAAGAAACTTTAATTTGCTGCTTAAACTTTAATTTAAATGCTACAACAAATGAGTAAATTGCAATATAGTTTTCAAACAAATCGTATCTGAAAGTGGATTTTTTTCCCATATAACGGTATAAAAATTGAAAATATGCGATGTTTAGAAATAAAAATATTGCAGTAGCAAAAATCGCAAAACCGAAATTTCATTCTCAAGTGTTGCCATTCAGCGTTACGCACGGACACGTTTGTCCTTTATAGTATAGATATAGGACATTCATACAATTTCCAAACGGAAAACAACATGACAGCAAGCATATAGAAATATTCAAATATATAAAAACAATGAAAACGTCTGTGAAAAAAATGAACCATATTGGGGGGGGGGGGGGTACTTTAACATAACTTGTCTAATGTTATAGACACAGAACTTGACATAACTTGTCTACCCACCTCTTTTTGATATTTATAACAGAGATTAGAAGGGCTCCGCACCAGGCCGCAGGCACGTGCCAAAGCCGTTTCAAAAACGGTCTCGTGCTCACTTTTTATACCTATTTCCGGGCTTGGGTGTGCTCGGGCGTGTTCGGACTAAAAGTAGAAATTATATTTATGCACAAGTTGTAAAAAAAAAAAAAGTAGAAAATAATTTTCTATTTAAGAAACAAGAACGTAGTCTAAGTATGTTAATGTGTTTTAAAATCCTTTAAAAATCTATTTGAAAGAGAATTGATTTGTTATTGATGGGGAGTGAGTAATAATATTCTGTCTGATTCTAGGTGAGTGGAAGCTTTTCCAAGGTCTGTGCCAGTAACAAAAATTACCGTGGGATATCGGTCGTCCTACCGCTTTTTCTGTTTGAAATATTTTACCAGAATTATTCCAAAATTCATCTTCTTCTGCTGTAGTTATACAATGACATTTTAACAGAATAAGAATTGTGACGGAGAAATGCCAGTGGTAGGATACAAATGACAAATTTACTACTTTAAACAGACTTTCAGCTACATAAAAATTACGAAACATTGTCATAAAGGAGTTATCAGGATTAATACTTATTTCTATGTTAGAGATATTTTAAAGGAGAAAACTTGTGTTCAAACAGTAAAGAAGTATATTTAACATTGTTTTACTGCGCACTATCAGTATAGTTTTCTGGCTATAATGAACAGAAAAATGTTCGGCCTTGGACGATCTAAGTTTTGAAATTTGGGACTGTTTTTATAAAAACCTGAATTTCTCTTCGAGTATACATGCTATCTTCATAAAAATTAACCCAAATTATTACAATAATCCACTTAATCATAATCTACAGTTTGAATGCTTTTGCAATATTAGTTTTTACAGAGTTATCCAAAATATATTCGTTTTTCTTCAATTTGTTGACGGCCCTTATAGGGTTTCAGGAAAAAATCTTCGCGGAAATATATGACGTCTATCATGTTGTTTGCATTCCTGAAGTTTCAGGATAATTGCTCATGTATCTTTCCAGATATTTAATAAAACGTCTAAAATCGCAAGTGACCGGTCATCATTGGAAATATAGTGTATATTTACTCCTTAGTTTAAAAACTCGCCACATCGGTTGCAAAGAATTTAATTTATATTTTTTAAACTTAAAATATCTTAAATCTTCTAGAAATGTGTTGCAATAGAATTTTAATTGATAAGCGAACAATTCAAATTTGTAGAGTAAAATAAATATATATTTGTCTAAATATTTTATTTAAACACCTTTACTATTTCCTATGAAATCATAAAGTTTGCTTCAAATATATTTCTGTATAGTTATTTTCCTCTTTTACTTTACAAAGTGTTATTGATAGTAAGTTAAAATTTATTTGGAAAGTTATTCTTATACAATATTTCTGTTAAACACACTTACACTATTTTGCAATGAATCCTGAGCAGTTTGTAAGAAATATATTCCGGTATACGGATTTTCGCCTCTTATCTTTACAAATCGTCATTGATAGTTACTTCAAATTTATTTTGAAGATTCTCCTACTTGTGTGTTTTCATTGTGTTCAAGACAACTGCAGATTTTAAAAGAGTAAATTAAATATAAAAATATTTCGATTGTCTTTGATGTTTTCTGCTTCTTATTTTGATGAAGAGCAAAACTTAAAGTACTAAAGCTGCACTAAATCAATACTCAAACACAAGAGATGTATTGAATAGTCCGCCTTGTGTTAAAAATGGCCCCATATACATAAAATCATTAAATGCAATTTATTGAAACGAGATTTATTAACATTTTTATTCTTTTCTTGAAATCGCTTACAAAGGAAATTTTCAAGATGAGAGCGCTTTGTCTTTGACCATTTTCAAGATAAAATCAAAGCTCTTAAATTCGGGATAAAAAATCGCAAGTAAAACTATTAATTATATATTTGAAAGTTAAAAACTAAAATGTATCATTCATTTTGTATTAAAAATATGTATGCTATTTCGTTGAACTGAACTATCAACTTGATGTGTGCCGTGTGACGAAAAGTGTTCACATTGAACACTTGTAAGCTTGTAGGTATGGATACAGTAAAAAAACGTAATTTCGTTCCTTTTTTTATACATTTAGTATGCACATAAAATATAAATATGTGCAGCATGGACACAATGAATATAAATACTTTACAAGAATTCGATAAAACAAAATCTCTAGTAAAAAAACAAAACTTCGATGTTACAAGAAAAAGAATGTCTCACAAAGCATAAAGTTAGTTATATTGCATAGCTGAGTATTTTTACTTAACGCCTTGAGAGATAAAAATTGCCGAACAAAATTATCTTTTTTATTACATATGTAACATTGTATCACATTTAAATAAGTAAAATAACAAGAAGTATGAAAATAACTTCCGTGTCTTTTTAAAATAATCACTTAAGAAAACAAGAATTGCATCAAAATATATTTGCAACAAAATGAACATTCTTAAGCACAATGGAAGAAATATATTTAAGCAAACTGAAATGTAGAAATATGCTAAAAGGATATTGAACGGATATTATATCGTTGTTGCTTTGTTATGTAACATTTTTGCTTTGTTCGCATTTAGAAATAAAGGTATTTTTATGACATGAAATATAATTCTTCTAAATAAAACAGATTTTATCTGTTTGCATTATTCCATTACTTTCAGAAATTACAACTGCGTAACAATCATAAACAATACTCATAACTGAAACATAATATTTTGTGATTTATTGCATGTGTTTAAACTGCGATAAATGAAGTAATTTTTGTCTGTACTCCTATTCCTAATTCTGTGCAAACTTTAGTTGCGCTTCACGCTAAAGTAAAGTTTGTTTATTACGTTAGTTTATTACGTTAGTTTATTAAGGAATCGCATTATATGGATATAGAAAAAAACTCCAAAAATCAAACAACGGACGCAAAATAATATAAAGTATTATGCAATTTAAAAAATTTAAAACCATGCAAAAGTTGGAAATAATATTTGAAGACCGAAACTGTACGTCACGAACTGGGTTCTTTATTTTCCGTATGTAATCAAGTCAATACGATGAAAGAATTTATGAGAATGCGGGGCGATAGTGCAACTCCCATCACAAAATTGCTTCAACATGAAGCAAAATACAGGGCTGCTTAAGATATTTCGCTTCCTAAGTTTAAAAAAAAACACTGCACCACAGTGCAATCTAGTTACGACACTACTAAGAATAACTTATTTTGTCACGTATGTCAATATTGGAATCGTATATTAAATATGTAATTACAAACATAAATATCATGTGTTAAGCGCCATCCATAGAAGTTAGGGAAGATTTTACATTTCATTTTGCGTATTTTGTTAGTATAATTCTTAAAAATGATTCACATGGACGTATTGCAAAATAAGAAATAAATAATGAAATGAATGACACTGGCAACGAAATTTATTACACTTATCCCCCAATGTACAGAATTATTTTCTAGCCAATTAACACATTAAATATTTTACTGTATATAAATTTCTATGTAAACTACACTGGACGTAAAAAATAAAGGGAAAAATTATAAAAATTTGAATAACTTGAATAATTTTGCAGCTGAAAAATGGAACTTATCCAATATTTCTATTTTGTCAAGACTTATCTTCAGAATGCATTATATCATATATATACAAAAAAAAAATAAGAATATGGAAAATGTGGTGTAAAGTGGGGTTTGGAAGTGTCATTTTTCCAATCTTTTGAGATGCAAAGAAGAGATTTATAAAATGTACAGACATCCCTGGACGAAATGCATGATTTACAGTTTTAACAGCTAACGCTCCTCCTACCATTATTTCAATTGAACACCATTTTCTCAGAATCTGTCGAATGATTTCTCAAAGACATGATCCGCATTCCACACGCGCAAAATTTAATGGATTTGCATAGCTCTGCTGGGCGAAACGGACTACCATTGGACTACATGATTAGGTTGCTTTTGCTCTACCAACCTATTACCATCCATTGAACTTCAATTAACCGTTTCGTGACGAGGATCACGTATACAAGACGCATAAAATGCTTAATAAGTATGATTATTCCAACCAGTACTTTTTAATTTAAAATTGTGTTATTTAGTCAAAGCATTTCTGTAATTTAAAAGTCAAAAATTTATACTTTTAAAAACAAGTGTTGAAAGATTACAATTTCTGTAAAGAACCCTCTTAGCGAAGGGCACACACATGTTTTTACTGAAACACATTTTTTAAATTTTCTTTTCACTTGTACCGGCTGTCTAATTTAAATAAAATAATTTATTTCTTATCTCACTTGTAAGACGCTCCATGTGCTTTGACATAATTATTTTGCACCAATGTAAAATATTATATTTTGGGTACAAAGAAAAGAAAAAATACATTTAAAATGTAAATACACAACGTGTATCTTTATATATGTAAATATATGTATATATTTTTTAATGTTTAAAATAAATTTGACAATAAAGTTGAAGAACATATTTCTAAAAACGTAGAAATCTGAAAAATAATAATATTTTTATTATAAAATGTTGCATTATAAAGGAATCTCGTACCCATAAAATTATTCTGTTTCATAGCCCTACATACGTATTCGAAAACCTAGAATATACGAAAAGTTCACGAATGAACTAGAAAAATATGGCCTCATTTAAAAGTAAAATGAAGGTAATTTACAAACATTGTATGCATATCACTCTTGAAGGAAACCAACACATAAAGAATAGAACTTTTGCGAAAAGTTTGAAAATAAGATATATTTTAAGTTTTTTTTTTTTTTTTGCTAAAAAATACGGAAAATATATTACATAAATATTAATGTATATGCAAAATTTTATTTTTTAAGTAAACACTATTGATTATTTAATGTGGCTAATACCTTTCTCAATTCTTCTGTTAAAACATAGAACTCTGGTAATAAAATTATTTTTTTTTCTTCTTTTTTTACGACAATTTTTAGTATTTGACCATATTTTATTGAATTAACTATAATTTTTCAAAACATATGTAAATGTTTAAACATTTCAGGCATTTTTGTACATAAAAAACTACTTGAAATAAAAATGTATCTTAATCAACAGTTTAAAATTACATTTTTAGGTAAACTCGGCACCCGCCCTCAACACCCCCCCCCCCCCCCGCAAAAAAAAATAAAAAAAAAAAATTACCAACTTAAAACAGAAATGGATATTATTGCATATATGTTAATTACAAATAAATTTATCCAAAAACATTTTTTTAATTAAAATTATTATTTCGCAAAACTAAAAAAAAGTTTTATTTTAACCACCGATTTTAAAATGCTACTAGTATTCTATTTTTAAAAAATTCCACATGTTTGTTTTTGTTTTGTTTTGTTTTGTTTTTAATTTTCGGCCATTAATGTTAACTTAAATATATTTTCATCGGATTTTTTTTTTAAGAAATTGTTTTAGAGGAAAAAGTATCAACTAAATACGAGCGGAAAAAATCAGAGAAATTGACTAGTTTTTTAACATACGATATACTTTTTTAACTTATAAAAATATTCAAAATCCGATCCTTAAATACGATAAATCGGATTAAATCGGAACATATGGTATGATCTACAACTCTAAAAAACATTTAAGCCCTTTCATTCATATCTGGAAAAGCCTTATCATTTTAAATCCAATAAGAATCTAAAAAAAAAAAAAAAAAAAAACACAAACAGTGATAAATGCGTTTAAAGATTTTATTTGCTCATAATTTTGATAAAATACCATTTTTTGGTTACCTTTTTTATGTATACTTGATTAGCCTTAAACAACTGAAAAAATGTTAAAGAGAGTAAATTATATTTTTTATTTTACCATTAATTATAGACTTTTAACTGAGCACAAATAAACGATTCTAATTCGAGAAATTTGTAATATTGTTAATGATTGGCTTTAAATAAATAAAAAATATTTTTATGAGTTAATATTGTTCTAAATTACACGTATTATAATTATTGTTTTTAGATATTCACTTTATGTTAATAACATTACTTACTTTTGATTGAAAATAAGAGAATGCAATATGTATATAAAATAACTTTGTATGTCATATGAAAAAACTGTTGGAACCAGAGAGAAAAGTAAAGCTCGATCTAAACAAGTTACAGTAACAAATTGGCATATAGTTTTCAGTCTAAAAAAGTGAAAAAGTGTGTAGAAAAGTAATGGAACCAGAGTGATTGTAAAGC
This sequence comes from Maratus michaelseni, assembly GCA_963931845.1. Lineage (NCBI taxonomy): Eukaryota > Metazoa > Arthropoda > Arachnida > Araneae > Salticidae > Maratus > Maratus michaelseni. The sequence continues at coordinate 418,973,801 of OZ007592.1, forward strand.
TCATAAAACCATGTTCAAAGGTTCTAATAGAAAAGTAATGGAACCAGATTATCTGTATAATGCATGAAATTACATAAATTTTTGTTGATAACTAAAAATGTGGACTTAGCTTTACTGATGTCTTATATTCACAATCAAATTATCCACTCAAATGGCTACTAGGCATAGTAAACAGAATGTTGTGGCATTGTGGATATGCTTGCATAAGGACCTATGGAGCATCCTATGTCTAACCCTCAAACAACCACAAAACACAGGGGTCAGCAACAGTAATAAGGGATGAATTAAAACTGCACATAAACTGTAAAAAGTGAAATTTTCTAATTTTGGGACTTAATGGGAATTTAAAATTCAAAAAAGTTTCAAAACGACAAAAAATAATAATAATAATAATAAAAGATGAAATGTGCTATCATTAATCTGGGTTGAATCAACCCGGATTATATTAACAATTTTATTAAGGCAAAACGGGTACATTTTCTATATACCCGTATCCGGCATTGCCCGCTATTAAGTCGAAATTTTTTGCTTGTATACCTTCCTTCACACCCGCTAATTTTTTGTACCCGTACATGTCACGCATATAGGAGGGAGTGAATTTAGCTGTTCTTAGAGGGGCACAAACGGGTATAAAAATTAAGTCACAACAACTGTATACCCTATACCCACCACATTTCTACCCGGGTACGCTGCACCCGTATTTTGTTTTATCCGCCCGAAGTAAAGACGACAAAAATCTGACATCATCACAAAGTTTTATTATTACCCTACGTTAAAAACCACCCGGCTTCGACATTCCGGCTTAGATAAATATAAATTCAATATCCTATACTGCGTTCATATTCTTAATAACGCATTTGCGCCCATAAGCCGTTATAATTACAAACAGAAAAAACTGACCTTATTTTGACGCAATCATTCTAAATCTCCCAGCTTTATAAATGAAAATGCAAATATTCTCTGGTATCAGAAAAATATAGGATCCTGACGAAACGGGAAAAAAAGCAAAAAACCCAACCAAATAGCATAGAATTTAGTAAAATTCTATTTCATACGATGGCTTGGTAGAAATGCTTTTATTTTATAGAAAATAAACTTTAATTTAAGAAGAGCAAGTGGCTTCGACTGATGATATAAAACATACAGACATATAATGTAGTATATGAAAAGTTCTGTAATCATAACAAAAACAGGATTATAGAAAATTTGGTATATTTTTATATTTTGAGATTTCTTGAATATGATTTCGTTACTTTTAAACATACTTCATATGTGTGTACGTATGTGTGTGTGTTGATATTTGTTTATTTTTTAAAGGCCTCCCGCAGCCTGTTTTTTTCTTTTTTTTATGATTATGTATGTATGTATGGGATTGCATACGAGAGTGCCCAAACTATGTTTTCGATAGATCTTGTGTTTGGTGAATTTGTTAAAAAGCACTTTCGCAACAACTGTATACATTCTCGAAAAATTTAGCTGAAGGGTTTAGTATCTAAACCATGTTTCACCCAATTTTCAACCATTCTGTGACGATAACTGATAATATACATTTTCTCTTATATCTCAATCATTCAATTATTTTTTTTTATTGGTTACGTTTATCTTATGTCGATCCAACAATCATCTATCACCTGAACCTCACTCAAATTAGTAAAATAAGTTTTCATTAATAAAAAAAATGTTTTATTTTTTTGACGAAAGGGAGGGCAAATGTATAAATATATAAAATCAAATTTTAATATTTAAATTCTGAGTTATCCTGTGGTTCATCGGTAAACATTTCCTTTTTTAAAAATACTTCTGCAAATTAATTAATTTTAGGTACTTTGTTGTTGTAATGTCCCCCTCCCCTCATACTTAATAACAGTGCAATGTATACTATAAACAAAACAAAGCGAAACAAAAATATTTTGATTATCATTCATACATTAAAATTTCAAAAATAATGTTTCTAACTCTGGTTTTCTCATGGTGAAAACCAAATTTTGATAATTGCATTCTGAATTATCCTGTGTTTCATTGGTAAACACTTCATTTTTTAAAAAATCCTACTGCAAAATAAGTTATTTTAGGTACTTTGTTGTTATAATTCCCCCCTACCCCACCCACACACACTTAATAGCAGTATAACTTGTACTATAAACACACTCAAGGTAAAAAAAAAAAATATTTTTATTATCATTCAAACATTAAATTTTCTAAAATTATGTTTCTAACTGCGGTTTTCTCATAGTGAAAAACAAATTTTGATAATTGCATTCTGAACAATCCTATGTTTCATCGGCAACCATTTCATTTTTAAGGTTTCGTTCATCTCACGAAGCCCTATTACTCCCGCTCCGTTGTCTGTCCATCACTCAGCCGTTCTCAGAAACTATATAACTTACAGGCATGAAAATTTGTGTACTTATAGCTAAATACCTAGTATGAAGCTCAAAATATGAAAAATAAAAAAAATCGTATTATTTTAATATAGAGAGATAAAAAACCAAAATTCTAACAGCCTTTTCCTGTTAAATTTAAACATTTATCGTTATAGCAGTTACCAACAATTAAAAATCCACAATAAAATTTTTTCTACAATAAATCATTTTCTATTGAAAGATTTCCACGTGAAAAATGAAAATGAAATAAAAAGTTTCACCAATAAGAAAAAGATTAATATGACGTCATACTGGTAGTAAAACGGAAATTTTCAATCTTTTCTCAATAATACAGGAGTATGAGAATGTGTATGTACAGAAAGCAGATTAATATCACGTCATTAGAGAATTAAAAAGAAAATTAATATGACGTCATATTAAAAGTTTAACGGATTTTTCAAATGTTTGAGAATAATACAAAGCGAGTATCAATATGAGTAATAGAGAATAGAAAATATATGAGTTTGAGGATTGTATTGCATCATGATAAAAACCCGATTATCAAAATATTCGCATATTTTAACATTTTGAATGTGTACAACATGTTTAATTTTGAAATTATTTTTTTAAATATCGCATTTAGTCCGCATGACAGATAGTATTATGATAGAATATAATAGCGGGCTTCGCCCGCTGTCGGGCTGGTATAGATATTCGAAAAAAAAAAAGAAAAAATAGACCGGTAAATTTTTACTTTATAAAAAAGATGACTTTTTTTTGTTGTTGTAGTTAAATGAAATTAATTGGACTTATTAAAGAAATTATAAAGTGTTTTGAAAGAAATGTTAAACGAAACCTTTGTGCGATCTTCAATCACAATTACCCACTTGTTATAAAAATCCTGCTGCAAATTATATAATTTTAGGCAATTTGTTGTTCTAATCCACTGTATGTTAACTTTATTAATTGTCTGAGTGCAACGAAGACTCATACACAGCGCAGTATTACTTTGCCCCATATATAGCTACGATGGATATTAAAACATTTCGTCAAGCATAACTCAAAAAATATTTAACGGATTTCGTTCAAATTTTTACAGCAGGTACCTATAAAGGTGACAACGACGTCTATTTATTACCAAGAATAAATGTTAAACCGTTTGGAAATTATATTAAAAAAATAGATAAAAAAGCATAATTAAAGTACATACCTAAAAATTCATTAAGATACAACTAAATGTAAATACATTGCTTGAAGGTGCTAAAAATATACATAAAAACATTTAAAAGCACATTAAAGTTACTTTTAAAAATTCCAAAACGTTTTCAACCGAAAACCCGGTCGTCATCAGTGGAAAAACTAATTCTGTTGAGTTGAGTTGTTACATCTTTGCATTTTCTTGCTTGCCCGGAATAAACTATTTCATTTCAAGGGATTGGAAATAAGGTGGGATGGGAAAGGTAATCATTGATGCATTAATTCATTCCAGACTGCGTGGATATCATATGATAATACATCGTTACAGACTATTTCTTTTTTAGACATTATTTCAAGAGACTCTCTTATAATTGCTTCCAGGTGATTATTTGTTGACCTGGAAGCGATTATAAGAGAGTCTCTTGAAATAATGTCTAAAAAAGAAATAGTCTGTAACGATGTATTATCATATGATATCCACACAGTCTGGAATGAATTAATGCATCAATGATTACCTTTCCCATCCCAACTTATTTCCAAACCCTTGAAGTGAAATAGTTTATTCCGGGCAAGCAAGAAAATGCAAAGATGTAACAACTCAACTCAACAGAATTAGTTTTTCCACTGATGACGACCGGGTTTTCGGTTGAAAACGTTTTGGAATTTTTAAAAGTAACTTTAATGTGCTTTTAAATGTTTTTATGTATATTTTTAGCACCTTCAAGCAATATATTTACATTTAGTTGTATCTTAATGAATTTTTAGTTATTAAACAAGGTGAATTTGCACTGAAATTTTAACTTTTATTAAAGTACATACGTCACGAAATTTTGTGGTACGTCATTTTCACCGGCGGGAGATTTTCGTAGACAATCGAAATTGAAAAGTTCATGGAGTACATGGAGCAAAAAAAATATGCACGCACTAATATTCAGCACAATAAAATATATTTCAATTGAGTAGAAATCGAAAATTAATCTGGATTTTTTTCTATTTCAAAGAAAAACCCCGCAATAACTTAGTAGACTTGGTATTAGAGATTTGGCGCAAATCTCAGCAATAGCAGCTTTTTTTATTTCGCATGTGTAAATAATAAAAAAAAAAATTCTTTGGTGTTTAAATAAAAGGTTTCGATTTATGGCATTATTTCTTTTTTTTTCTCTCTTTTTAGCATTTTAAATGGGATTAATGAAAGGCATGTATTTTAAATTAAATGAGTGAAACGTTTATATTTAAATGAAATGAATTCAATATGAAAATTTTATAGGAACAATATTTGGCGATTTATCAACTGCGCCAGGATAACATAAAAGTACCATTATATCAAACGGTATGTAGTATGTAAAATGAAACAATTATAATCACCCATCGTACAAGAAAAAAAACTAATATTTTGCATTCAGAGGGAAAAATCCATCTCCTGTGCCGTAAGATTTGGCGAGTTCTTTATATTGTTTTTATAGTTCTTTATATTTGGCATTTGGAAAAGAGATTTTTACCTTTTTATCTGTGCCTTCGGAAATATTAAAAAATAAAAAAAAGATTTACATATATCAAGCGTTTAATTTTTATACGGACCACTTCTCCATTTGGTACTTTTCGGTTAGCCGGGCGCCAGTGAAATTTATATATCTATGTATACATATATATACATATATCTATACATACACACATTTATATATGCATGTATGTATATATACATATATATATACACATACATATATGTGTGTATGTATACATAGATATGTATATATAGATATATACATTTCACTGGCGCCCGGCTAACCGAAAAGTACCTTAGATTTTAAATGCTATTTATTATTTACTAGCCGTTTATTAATTGTTTACAATTTACCCCCCTGACAATAACAATTATTTATCACAAAAATGCCTCTTAGGTTTGTTAAATAAGTTTGTTTATGTGTTTTCATTACTTATTAAAATATCGAATATGGCGATAAAATTTAATTTTATCATCGTGCTTAAATTTTTAAGATGGCGCAAAAACATGGTTTAATAAACGTATGTTTGTAAATATTTGAGAAACATGTTTTACCGCTCTCTTGAAAAATTTTGTAAGATGCTAAAACTACCTTTTGGCACCATTTAAAAATTTTTTCGCCAACCAACATAGGATACGAAACTTTTTCCCATTCAGATACACATGCAAGGCTGGCCTCAAACAAGAGTAAAGCTAGCAACAATATTGTTCTAACTCTATAAGAGTTACAATAATGATATTAAATACTCCGATTGGCTTTGGGCCCAATTACGAAAGCTTCTCCTAAAAAAAAAAACTGTAAAAGAGGTCTTTTACATTTGTTTCAAATGAAGTTCGGTCTACAAGGTATTAGTTAATAATACAAACAACACTAATGGCATGGAGGCAAAAGTTTTAATTTAAATTTATATATTTGAAACCCTTCTCCCCCAACCCCCCTCCCCCCCCCCAAAAAAAAAAAAGAAAAGAAAAGAAAGTTACAGTAATGAATTTAAAATGGCGTTAAGCCACGCTTTCTGACATAAGCAATTGGCTGCAAACGCGATAACGAAACTTTCACCTAACTTAATAACATGTAGCTAATATAGCCCTCAGGGTACTTTGCAGTTATACAGACCTTGACCTTGTGGTTTTTTTTAAAAAGCTTGAGACAATTCAGGTTTAAGAAGTTGAGATTTACTGTCAAATGATATAAACAACTATGAACACAAAACTGATGAATTATTATTCAGGTTTATGTATGTATTTAAAAAAAATGCATCTGATTACACTTATTAGATAAATTACTTCTGTTTGCATTTAATAACTGATAAACGGCTTCTGTATATTAAATGAACTGTTTAAATATTGGGAAGAGGTGGCGAGATGTAGAAAGACGAGTAAACAAACGGGTAGACAGACGGGTAGTGAGATGGGTAGAGAGACGAGTAGCGACATAGGTAGGCTGACGGGTAGCGAAACGAATAGACAGACGGCTAGAGAGAACGTTAAAAAGAGGGTTGACAGACGGGTAGCGAGATGGGTCACGAGACGGGTAGCGACACCGGTAGACAGGAATGTAGCGAGAAAGGTTGTGAGACGCGTAGCGTGGTATATAAAGAGACGAGTAGAGAGATGAGTACAGAGACGAGTTGACTGACGGGTAATGAGATTGATAGCGAGACGGGTGAAGAGTCGGGTACAAAAACAGACGGATAGTGAGAAGGGTATACAGACGAGTAGAGAGACAGTAGATGGGTACGGAGATGGGTAAGAAGATGGGTAGAGAGGCGTATAGCCAGACGGGTAGAGAGACAGATAGACAAATGGGTAGCGAAGTCGATAGAGACACGGCTAGACATACAAGTAGTTAGACTGATAGACAGACGGTTAGAGAAATAGATTGGCGGGTAGCGAAACCGGTAGAGAAATATAGAGACGGGTAAGAAGATGGGTAGAGAGGCGTATAGCCAGACGGGTAGAGAGACAGATAGACAAATGGGTAGCGAAGTCGATAGAGACACGGCTAGACATACAAGTAGTTAGACGGATAGACAGACGGTTAGAGAAATAGATTGGCGGGTAGCGAGACCGGTAGAGAAATATAGAGACGGGTAGCGAGACCGGTAGAGAAATATAGAGACAGGTAGCGAGACGTGTAGAGAGATAGACAATCAGTTAGAGAGACGGGCAGAAAAACGGATAGGGAAACAGACAGATTGTGGAGAGACAGACAGACAGGCAAAAGAAAAGTCTGCGGATTGGCGCAGTGAAGGCGCATTAAAGGCGCAGGGGGCAGAGCCTCCTAGAGAATAATCAAGAAGTATCTGTTAAGCTTAACTTTGTAATATATGTAATTTTTCAATTTTGCCGATATGGAGATTTAATGTAAAAGTTATTTTACAGAAGTCATCGAAAGATTTTTTGTATACTTTAATAGTAATTTAGACTATAGTTTTGCAATCTGGTTTGTAGCAAAACATGCTATCAATGTGGTTTGAAGTGTAAGAGTTTCTATAAACAGTTATACAAATAATAGATATATAATCAAGGAAGAAAAATTTTAAATTCATACACAAAAAAGGTGCAACAATGAAATTAAATTTGCGTTAAGCCACGCTTGATAGAATAATCTATTGGCTGCAAATCCAATTACGTAACTTTAAAAAGCTTGGCGTTTTAAAAGATCCGGCGTTTTTTTTTTTCAAGTTTTGCGCAATACGCGCTTAAGAAAATGAGATTTTTTGCCACATGTTAAAAAAAATTATGACAACACATCTGATGAACGGTACTTCTTTTCTATTTTTTTTAACAGTGTATATGAATTTATATATGATATTTTGTAATTCTATCATTTAATTTGCTCTTTTTCTTTATATTGTAATTGTTAACCCTATGTTCTCAGCAATATCACTCAGACTAATCCCTTTGAGGGAAGTCCTAGTTCGTAAATAGATAACTTGCTGTTAGGTTATAGCTTAGTTACGGGTCCAATACTTTGACCGAGGACTGCAGTAGTCTTAATTACTTATGTTAGCATTTTAAAAGAAAAAAAAAACGTAAAAAAATAAACAATTTTAATTTGATTGCAATATTGTAATAATACTTTAGTCCTTATTACAAATGTTTAAAAATTATAAATTTCCCTTTAAATGCTAATAAGAGGACCATACACACCTTTAATATGATTTAAAATTTGATTTTGAGGTCAATGGGTATAGTGCACATTTTTCTGCATAATATGAATGATCTAATGGCCTTTAATATTGGTCCAATATATATATATATATATATATATATATATATATATATATATATATATATATATATATATATATATATCCTAAAAAGCACTAAAAATACTAGGTACTGATTTAAATAGCCTTCATTGGGCCAGTTAAGTAGATTCAATCATGTATGGCCATTCCTTATTGAGCCACTATTTTCACGTTGAAGCATTCCTGAAATTTCGATGAAAATAATATTTCCTTCAGTGGGCCAGTACTCGCCGTTTAAAGTAAGTATAAATCGTACAGTGGGCCAACACTGTTCCATTAACACAATTATTCACGGCGTAACGGCATCTTCGCAGTAAAAGCCCACACTTAAGGGCCAATAAATTAAAGAGGGGCACTTTTTTAACTGTGACATTATGGATAAATGTATTGGGACAGCATCGTAATTTCTGTTATAAACGCATTGACCCATTTATGGGCTATGCTGGTCATGTTTGCTGGGGATATTTCCGATGACGCGAAACAAGAAAGATGTTAGCAATAATAAGGTTCAGTGTAAATGTGGGTGTCATTAAAAGCTTTTCACAAAAACACTTAATTGAACAAAATCCTTTTAGCTAAAACACGCCAATTGGCAATGGACCCAATTAAGGAAGATTATTTAATACGTTTAAAAAAATCTGCATTAGCGAACGTATTGTAACTGATAAACAAAGAGACATTAACCATAAATGCTTAAGAAGGCTAAGCAGTTTTTTTTTCAAGAAAGATTAAATGCAAAAGGACAAAACAAATATAAATACTGTCATGATCACAAAAAAGTTTTTGATTTGTCCATTATAATGTTCCGATTTGACGAATGTTTAAGCAAGTAAATTCAGTTATGAATAAACATAACTTGTTGCACTGCTTAGCATACATTTAAGAGAGACTAAACAGGTCACCATTGCCGGCTAGTTATTAATATGGATACATTAAATCAGACATTAAATCAGATTACCTAAATCAGATACATTATAAATTGTAAATTTAGTAAGGTGTTATTTAACACTAGAACTACCGGAAATTTTACTCAAGTTTTTTAAAACTATTTCACACCAAAAATTATTTTTAAAACTACTTAACTTATTCATTTAACGTATTTCTGTGAGTTTTATATTTAATTTATTTTTAAAAGAAATTTATGGTTCGAATTGGAATATATTCATTTGGTAACCGTCAAAATGGCGGCTCATGGTAGTTCTAGTGTTAAAGTATTTCGTTCGAAGTTGTAGAAGTTCTTTTTTGGTTTTTGAATAGTTTTACATAGTAAAATAAATATTTTTAATGTAGGAAAATATAATATAACCACGATAGAAAATATACAGGAATCTCTTTCTTAAAAGCGTTCTTTATCTCTAGAAATATCAGAAACCAATATAGTTTTCAGATTTGAATTTATAAAAATAAAGCGTTTTCTGCTGCCACTGATTTTCTGAAATGCTTACGAGCAGATGTTATTGTGTATTAATCGGTTTTCGTAACCCCTAATATAGGTTTTGCGCTATAAATTGTCAAGTAAACATTTTCATGTTCAACAAACATGCTTTACAGATAAACATGAAAAATTGACAGCAGTAATATTAAGATTAAAATTAATATTATTTTGTTACTCTAGCATGTATAAATACAATTACACACCTGCAAAAGTTTTATTCAGACTTAAAAACCAATACTATCTCGGATTGAGAAGACGGATTAATACACAATAAAGACTACTAGGAAAATTTTTTGAAATTCAGTAGCACCAAATAAAATTCGTTTTTCTAAATTCTCCGAAAATAACCAAAAATATATTTGTTTCTGAGGTTTCTAAAGTTGCTTTTCGGAATTATGGCGATTCGGAAGAAATATTTGTATATTACTCACTCAGCATACGTATTATATAATAAGTCTTGTAATCGTTTTGAAAATCGAAAAAAAATGCATCCGTCTGTCTGTCTGTGTGTTTTTGTGTTTGTGTGTCTGTGTGTCTATAAACGCTCTATCTCCCGCACTAGTGACTTGAAATTTAGTATGTACTTAGTATGTAGTAATGTGAAGAAGCTTATTGAATTTCAGTAACCTCGAATACGGAACTATTTTTTTCGGACTATTTAAATATTCGTTCTGATAAAAGGTATATAAAAATTTTTGAAATTCTTTTTTAAGGAATGAATATAAAAGACAATACAAAAACATAAATTTTCCATTAAGATTGAAGTTGATGTTAAGATTGAAGCATAATTAGTTATTGAGATATTTGTAATCACATTGCCACGCTCTGCGATTTTTCATGACCAAGTATTTCATTCAAATTTCAATTCAAAGATATATTTTAATTAGTAAAGAGACGCTTCATCCGACGTAACAGAGCATTTAAAGCGAGGCTAACGAAAACGAAAACGAAAAAGACAGGCGATAGGACAACTAACGAAAACGAAAAAGACAGGCTACCGCGGTGCATTCCACTTATCTTTTTTTACAGACCGCCAGAGTGACGTGTTGCTCTTTTCGTACACCTGCATTGGTGCATTCGAGCATCACGTGACTCCGGCGGTCTGTAAAAAAAGATACGCGTAAAGCACCGCGGTAGCCTTTCTCTTTCGTTAGCCTCGGATTTAAAGTTTATGACATCATCAAGCCAGGATTTTATTCGAATTGCAATCCATTTTATAAATAGTTTACAAATGTTTTATTTTCATATTTTATATTATGCATATCCATGATTGGCAAGTATTATGGTTCCCCCCAACGACTAGTTTTCTTTCGTGTTCATATTAGATTTTCGTAGAAAGAGAAACTGTTGTCTTTTTCTTTCTTTTCAGTGTATGCATTTTTATTTCTTAAAAAAAAAAAAAAAAAAAAAAAAAAACTACGCTAGACGCATTTTTAATTGGCTTTGCTTCCAAAATACGTATTATTATTATTTTTTAATGATAGATAAAATCATTTACTGTTGTACACATATATTTCAAAGTAAAACAGCTCACTACATTTTGGGAGAAAATCCTTTAATTTATTAGTATAAAATTCCTACAAATTTTATGGCTTTTAATTCCATTTTACTTTAAAAACTGAGCTTAGTAATAAAGACCATAGTTAAAACCCCGCGTTATAACCGTTGATGCTCTAGATTTTTGCAAATAAACCGTAATCCTCGTCATTAAATAGGATTTTTCACCATATGTGGGATTAAGTGTGGGACAGGGCTTTTTAACCGATGACATTCTTCTTAAGGAAGAAAATTTTTTTATCAAAGTACACTAAAAGTAAAGAATGAAAACTATTTTGTTTTATTCGAGTGTTACAATTAGGTTCATTTAAAAACGAAACAATAATTTAAGAAAAACAATGTATACTTATTTGTTTACATGCTTTTGACTTTAAAAGTTTAAATAATTTACTTTAAGCAAGCTTTAAAACTGTCATAAATATTTGTTACCATTAAAAAGAATTTAGCTGTCTTTCAAAATAGAAATAGAAACAAATTTAAAGAAAAAAAAATATTAAAAAAAATTATAATTTAACAAATTACAATAACCATTGGGAAAATGTTCCAAAAGCTCAAAAAAAATTGCCTTACTTTCGTGTTATAGCGGCCCCACAATTATGATTATGCCAAGGTTGCAGTTATGATTTCGCCAAGATCATCGCAAAGCTTATATATGCATCCTATATACGCATATATATATAGTCCAAACACTCCTATATGATCCATACACGTCATTATACACATATTATTTACATCTTATGTGTCGTATATACAGGGCTATTCTAAATGATGGACCCATTTTCAAAAAATTGTATTTATTAAAGTACAAATTCAAAATGAACAATCTTTATAAGAATGAAAATTGGTATATGGAAATTTCAAAGTTTTTTTTAATACCGAATATGGTACGACATGACCATTGCACTGCAATTTGCGACTCACTTCTTGCGAACTCAAGAACGCAGAAAACCTTGTGTTCCATAGTAGCCATGACAGTGAAACGAATTCGCGGCCTACTGCCGAGCGACCTCTACCGGCCGCCTCTGGAACCATCACCGCTTTGAAAGCCGAGCACTCAGTAACAGCAGATATGCTTTCTCGTGTGTGGAACGAGTTTGGCTATCGCGTAGATGATTGCCGTGCAGCAAACGGTGGACACATTGAACATTTTCAATGTCTTAAAAAAAAAAACTTTGAAACTTCCTCTTTTCATTGGTATAAAGATTGTTCAATTTGATTTGTACTTTAATAAATACAGTTTTTTGAAAATGGGTCCATCATTTACAATAACCCTGTACATCTTATACACATGTCATATATATACATCATATATACATCATATATGCATCATACATGACTATAAGTTAGCCCCATACGTCAAGAAATGTTATATATATATCATATATTATTATAATGTCATACATGCTTTATAATTTGGCGATAAATCTTGGTTGCTTGGCGATTCATCCTTCGGGGCTGCTACAAAACAAAAGTACCAAATTTACAATATATTGATGAAAAAAGAAACAAAAATATTTCATCCTCGGGGGCCGCTATAACACGAAAGTACCATATTTCTATTTTTTTCATATTTGATAATTTGCATCTATCCTTTTCAACATCTTTAACATTTTTGTAACGATTTTATGCATTTTTATTGCCTATTCAAAAAAAAATTCTTCTAAAGTTACAGAATTTCGTTAAAAATTCTTCTATAGTTACAGAAATTTCGTCAAAAACGCTTAAAAAAATAAAGTGACGACGTCAATAAAATGACGACGCCAAGAAGTCCATTCTCAACCAAAAACAACAACCATTTTCCCAATGGCCTTTTATAAGCCTTCTATAAGCCTTCTATAAGCCTTCTTCCTTTTCTATAAGCCTTTTTAAATATAAATTTTATGTTAAAAAAATCTATTTTATTTTATTGTTATTTTGTTTTGTTTTTCAAAGAGTCCCTCTTCAAATTTTCTCTTTATTTTCAACAAGAGCTGTTACAGAAGAACTGTGTATAGATTTTATGATATTCTATATATTACGAAAATATTAATTTATAAATATTTTAGAATCGATACAAATGCTACCACTTTTTTGCCTTAATACAGGGTGATTATGAAAAAATATATACATACACTGTTTATTAAGTCATAACTTTCTAACTTTTCATTTTTCAGAGTGTAATGAATTGGAAATAATGAGTTGACCAAGATTAACTTTTGAAAAATGAATTTTTTTTTTTAAATGTTATTAGAATTTTTAAAGAAAATGTAGCAGAAGTACAAAAACAATATTGCAAGGTGTATCAGGCTGATCCACCTACGCGACTTACAATTCATCGATTAAAAGATAAGTTTGAAACAAATGGATATTCATAGACAACGTTCCGGAACCGTGATTGAGCTAAAATGTGTCACAACAACAAATGAAATATTTTTTAAAGTTTGTGAAACAATGCCCACCATTCTCAGTAGTGTATTGACAGGAACGGTGATAATTCTGAACATCTGGAGAAGAGAAAAAGTTTTACATTTTATGGAGATTCTTTTGCAATTTCAATATTAATTATATGTGAATAAATGCAGAAGTGATAATCATTCAAACTGTGTATATTTTTTTTTATCAGCCTGTATTTCTGTGAAAAATATTTTTAGGAACATATGAAAAATGTTACTGTCATTGAGAAAAAATAAACTTTTTTGTGTATTTAAAGTCTTCAAAACGCACAAAATCCACTAAAAATATTTACAAAAATACAGTAATCAAATATAAAGCTCAGAGACATTAAATGAGGAATTATATCATTTCTTTTCATTTAAGACTAAAGAAATAAGATAATTTTTTGAGTTTAGTGATAATAAAAGTCATCATTCCCAGTATTTTACAGCGATTGCCATCGAGGTTAAAATCTTAGTTATACATCTAATATAACTTGAAAAAATCATGAAAGCATTAAAACACATTAATCTTAGATTATGTTATCTAAATTATCAAGTGAAAACATATATGAAACAATTCCTGTACATTAAATGCGCTTAAAGATTAATTAGTTTTAAAAGCTACAAAGGTAAAATTTAAAAATGATTTAATTATTACTAAAGTTACATCAATGGATATCTATTACTACATTTCAAAGTGTGAAAAGAAATATTTTCTGTGTAATATGGTAACTGGTTTCATAAATTAATACTCTTTAAATAGAATAAAAATAAGTTTGAATATTTTAATAATTCCATCCTTTCGTACATAACATGTAATTATTACTCATTTAACGATATCCATAAACCGTTATTTATAATAATTTGTAAACTGAGAATACACAATAAGAGTTAAATTTGAAATTAAAATTTACATCACTAAGAAATTTTCAAAATTGGGAAGATTTCCCAAATTATAACTTCTCTGAAAACTATAGTAAAATATTATTCAGTAAATTCCGGGAATCTAAAGAAAACTTTTATTAACTTCCGCTCTGAAAGTGTAATTGCAATAGAATTACATTCATATAATTATATATATGTACTATAATTTAAATTTAAAATTTAATAAAATGTTTTGAAGTATGAATAAGTACTTACAATTTGTGAAAACTATTGAGAGAGATTTTAATTAATTCATAAGTTAACAAATATTTAGTAATCGCAGCCATTGTAGGCTTTGCTTCAATTATGATTATTTTCTATGTAGAAATCGTTTTTGTTACGTTTTGTTAAGTAATTTATAATTGGGTGTAAAATTAATTTTAAGAGATAAAATACATTTTTGTTAGTGTTATTGAACTTTTAATTACGTTATATTGCAATATTTCATGGATAAATTTCTTTGAGAAAATATTAATCATGAATATGATGATTTTAAACGATCTTTTTAAACTCAAACTTGCATTTGAATAGATTTTTATGATTAAATATTAATTACTCAGTTTATGCATACAGACTAATAGTAATACGGGTATTATTACTCATGTTTTTATTATTCTTATATTTTTTCACTCATTAAAAAAAAAAAGAACGTATCTTTTCTATTCCTAATGATCTTGCATAATAGTCCACCTCTTTCTCTAAGATTTTTTTTTCAGAAAAATATTTGAATATTTCATTTAAAATGTAAGATTGCAAGAGTTGAAAGGCTATAGATAAATATTTTATCGAAATAGTGGGGATATGCGATAATAGGATTAGGCGCCTCCACAAAATTAAGTTACATTAAAAAAAAATTTCAGGATATTAATAGAACAATAATTTTTCCGAAAATATGACTGTTTAACTATATTTATTTTAATAAAATAAAGAGAAAAAAGCAACTGTTTAATGTACGACTACAGAAAATAGATATTATGTTAGAACAGTGTTACTCTTCCCTATGAAAATACTTGAATAATAATGAATATTAGTTGCATTGTTGGAGGCCTAATTCGACTATATTTTGGTCAATAAAATATTCTTTGCATTTATTCTTGTCTTTCTTAAAAAAATAATAAATATATTTTAAACGTGTTTAAAATCTGTTAATAGTAGTATACATTTATACAAATAAAAGCAAGCTAAACTACTGATCTTTGCTTTAACAAGACACAATTTGAAATTATTATCATTCTTTTTTTGTTTTGTTTTGTTTTGTTTTTCATGGTATCACAGGTAACAAAATATAAATTATTGAACGTGGTAACACAGTAGACATACACAGACTTTAATGAAGAGAAAAATGCCTTTATAAATTAAATAAATAAAAATGCTTCTAAATAAATAAATAAAAATGCTGTCTTTATTACTCTCTTAAACATGCCATTTTTATTAATTATTTGTATATTTTCAAAAATTATCAAAGACCTCATTAACGTAAAAATTTATCGATTGACACAATGTTTTTTTTTTACAAGTTTATAATTTGTTTTTTGGTTGAGATAAATACAATAAGAGATCTTAGAGAATTATAGATACGAGGGTTGATCCAGAATAAAGGTTCTCATCAAATTTACAATTAGACAACATTGTTTATTTTCATAGAAATTTACATCGTTGAAAAGAAGAAAGTTTGCTCTATTTCTCTACATAATCGTCATCTTTTTCTACGCATTTTTGTAGACGGTGCTCCAATTTCTGTATCCCAATGTCGTAGAACTCCGGCTCCAACCCGTTGAGGAAGCGTTTCACCTCTCCTATGATGTCATCGTCGCTCCGGAAGCGTTGGCCACCCAAGTCTTGATTTAACTTGGGGAACAAGTGATAATCACTAGATGCGAGATCCGGACTGTAAGGTGGGAGAATTTTTTGTTCTCCCCCTCCCCCCGAGGGGCATGAGAGTCCACCCAAATTGTGTCAAAAGTTCCTGGGTTTGACAGGAGACGTGAGGTCAGGCGTTGTCGTGGAACAACGTTACACCGGCTGTCAGTCATCCTCGCCGGTGGTGGTTCTTCCACGGGTGGAGTCCCTTTGGCGTGCAAAAAGCGAATTACGGAACAAATCTCGCACTTGGCGGGATGAACAATGGGAACCTCCATCTCGGACGGCTGCTGAGCCAAGAATGAGCGTCTCAGCGAAGCGCAGCCGGGGGTTTCGCGAGTGGAGGAACAGCCGCGCACAGCGCAGCTTGCTGTATTTCACATCTTCCCGTGCGGTTGGAGATCTTTGAGAACCTTATTTCTGGATCGACCCTCGTAGTTATGCGTTTCAATACAGTCTATATAGCTGCATTAATGCTTACTCGTTGTACTGGAAAATTTTCTGCTGAAACACATATCGAATTTTCAGTATTTTAGTTTGTAATCAAGAATGGGGAAAGACAAGGATTCCAATATAGGCGTAATAAAAATCTATAACAATGCTTAAACACAAATTAATTAAGACTGTGTAACTTTTGTTAAAAATAAGTGATTTCTGACCTTAATATTCGCCAGTAAATTGGATATTTACCCATATGTGCGATTAAGTAATGGAGAGGACTTATTGCCCTATAACATTTGTCTTAAGGAAGAAAATTTTACGTTAAAATTAGAGAACGAAACTTCTTATTTTTCTTTGAGTATTAAAGTTTGATTGAAAATTAAACAATAATTTAGAGAATATATGTATATTTTTTCCTGCTTTTGTCTTTAATAGTTTACATATTACACACTGAACTCTTTTTAATAGTATCATATCATATTTTTTTTTATCATTTTAAAAATTATATTTCCGTCTTTCAAGACAGAATTATAAAAAAACTAGCTGTTACCCGTGACTTCGTTCACGTAACATTAAAAGAAAAATAAATGTACTAATCAAGCAAAATATTTCACTCCCGATAATTATAAACGTAAATGATTAACTAACTCTTTATCACATTTCATAGAAGAAAATACTATTTTTCTTTGTTATAGGGGCCTTGACATAAATCAGTTTAAAAAAGGTAAAATTTTGTGCCAAATAACCGCGAAAAGGAAACTGCAACCAATGGAAAAAGGACGGCCAAATAAAATCGTGTAAATCGACGAATAGGGTAAAAAGAAATGGCAATTTTACCTGATAAACCATTTTTCTTTTACCGACTTTGAGGAACGTTTTAACAGCCATCATTTAAAAATAATTCATTGGAAATAGTATAAGCTTTTTCTTTAAATTCAATTCTTGTGAATAGGGATGAATAGTTCTACACCTAAATGCAAGGAGATTCAATTGCAAAGCTTTTTGCAGCCCAAAATTACATGCAAACGTAACACTTAAATTGCAAAGCTTTTTGCAATCCAAAATTATATGTAAACATTACTTTTGCATGTAATTTTCATTGCAAATTAACATTTATTACGTTTCAAATTAAAATTAATTTGGGTGCAAATTACATGTAAGTGTTACATTTGCATGTAATTTGGGGTTGCAAAAAGCTTTGCAATTGCAAGTGTTACGTTTGCATGTAACAGCAAATTTGTGTCCTTGGTTTAATCTACAGCTGAAACAAATCTTGATTTCTTGACAATATGCTGACAGGCGATTTTTGCTCTGCAGAATAAATTGTTTCATAAAGTTTGAATAAGTGGAAATATGTTTTTATTTTTCGGAAATTTTACTGTTATCAAGATTTTTTTCACCAACTATTCAAATTGAAAATATTTTTTTCAGTTTTAATGAGAAAATGGCATAAAAATATGTTAATCCGTTTTATTTCTCCTTTTTTATCCACAAAAATGGAGTAATTTAAGTACCATTTTTAGAGAAATTTCGTTAAAATTTACAAAAAAAAATATTAATATCTTGGAATCTAATTCAAAATTTTAAATTCTCAGAGACATCCTCGAATCAATGATAATCGGTGTTAAGTAAATCGCGTTGCATCAAGAGGAGTAGTTGCGAAATACACACAGTCAGATTTTAACTTAATAGACTTGTGTTCAACTTTCTTTTCCTAATAATCTTACTGAAAATTCTTGTATTATTAATCACAGAGTTCAGAGAATAAATAGAGATGAAATGTTCATGTTTGGCGTGATGCTGAAGATGCAACCCTACAGTCGGCCCAAACAACTGGCGGCTTGTTTTGAAAACCTCTCCCCGTCCAATGAATGCAGTCATTGTTCCACGTGCAGCCCCTCTCCATCCAATGAAGTCAGCACTTGGGCCTAATTATTTGAGCGATAACCGGCTTCATATTGCAAGCCGATTTTACGGTTCATTACCTCTCTATTCTTTCACTGTACTCAGTGATTTTTAATGTATGAAATTGATACACGCTCCATTTGAAACATATTTAAAAAAATCCCGTTTTATTATGACGTCACTTTAATCCCAGAGAAATCTCTTTTCAATTATATAATTCTTGTTAATTTTCTTTTCCTGGCAATAATGACGTGAATTTTAGCAGAAAACTCAGATCTGTTTGTAACTGATATTCAAGCTTATTATTAATTGGTATCAAAAAATATTTTAGTTATTCATCTTAAATATGACGTCCATTATGTATATACTTTTATTATACACTGATAGTCATGCTCTTTGTAATATTACGGATATTTGAAAATACATGTTTTATTTATGACGTCATATTTGTTCAAGCCAAGAAGGATCCTTTTCATAGTTCCATGGTTCAAGCGAAATATTTTTCTTAATAATATAATTATTGTTAATTCTTCTTTCTAATTATAACGCAGTTTTTGACAAAAAAATATCTTTTTAGTGTAACCGATATTCGTACTTCATGTATATAATACAAATACTCCACATTGTTGTTTCAAATATCACAGAAATTCATCTTCTTTTGAATTATTTTCATTTTTCACGTGAAAATCGCTCAATTAAAACTTAATTTATGAGGAAAAATTATTTTTTCGCATTTTTATTTATTGGCAACGATCAAAGACTTAGTAAAATGGTTAAGTAAAATGGTTAAATTTTATCTAAAAATGTCCATTAATTCTCTATGAAAATAATCAAATTTAGAATTGTTAAGAAAAGTATTTGAATAAAATAAACAAAAACCAGTCTATGTTCATTTCCGGGTTATAATCCACCTATATGCAAAGATACAGGGCCATTAATTTCTGCATTTTGAAGCTGGCTTCGGCCTAACATTTGCACACAATCAGATTTATGATATTATTATTAGGATAAAATAAAGGAAAATATTTTATTATATGTTGGACGGAAAAGTGGGGGGGGGGAATCCAACATTTACGAGGGGGGTGTATAGTGGATACGAAAAGAACTTTACCTTTCAGCGGCGTTGTGAATCACTTATAATAAAGGTAAAGTGGTTCGGATAGATTTACTGATTGAACTTTCCTTGAATTAAATAATTGCTTTTTCAAATCCAAAATTAAGAATACAATCCACTCTTTGATAAAGAAAATAGAGAGATAAAATTATTAAGAAAAAATCATTTTATTTAATTATATAGTGAGATCATAAATAAAATTATAGACAAATAGGAACACATTTATTTATCAAAATTATTAATTCATCAAAATCATATTTTGCAACACTAACTCTTTTTAATTTAAAGCACTTAATTATAAAAAAATCATTATTTTACAGCACAGCATTGTATCGTTGTTAAATTTTGAAAGAGGCAAATATGCCAAATATTTAAATTTACAAATAAACATATGAATCAAAGTTAATTCAACAATTTTCTTTCAATAATCAATATGTAAAATTTCAGTATTCGTTTATATTATTCAGTTTGGCTAGCCAGGGAAAAATGTATTGAACGTATCTCACCAATTGTCCGTTCTTTGAAGTTCATCTCTAGTAATGATGTAGGACTTAGTTCATCCTTGCTCGTTATTAACCAGGGGAACCCATAGATGGATCATTCTTGCCAGTTTGGGAAAGCAGGAATCCTTCTCGGTGATGACTCTGGACTCGGCCGCTAGTTCTGCTTCCTAAGGGGGGGGGGGGGGGGGGGGTTCAGGAAAAATCATCGTACGGCGCTGGGTTGGATCGGCGAAGGCAACTTCTGTTTCAGCGGGCCTAGCAGCAGTCTCCTTAAGGCGCACCTTCAGTGGAGATGGCCGGAATTCGAAGAAGTATTCCAATCACTTGATAGGAGAAATTCGCACAATTACTTGTATCGATGGAGTTTTTTTTTCTGAAGTGACACAGTGCAAAAAAAAAGAAAGTCTCTTTTTATTATTTAGACTATGTCTGGGTCTGGGCGTTAATATAGAAAAAAATCTTTTTTCTATTGGATGGCCTTTATGACCTTATGCAAATTTTAGTTCAGCAAAATCCCATTGGTCAACTCTTTGAACCAATGATAATGTCTATTGGGATGTGTTAATTTCATAGGTGCATTTCCCAACGTTCTTAGGAAATGGGTGCGCCCGACATGCGAGCATTCCTAGAAATACGATACCGCCCTCCGGCTTCCCTAGCTAGCGCATCCGTGAATTCAAACCTCTAACACTCGTTTGGTTGACGATCACATTGTGTATACAGGCATAATACATACATATAAAGGAAAACAATGTAACATACATAAATATAATATAACATCTAAACCATACACAAAATAAGTCCAAAGTTCATGTTCTTTATTTATTTATTAAAAATGTGTAAACAATCGTTCCCACATTATAAAGTGAACTTTTTGAAATATAAATTTTATGTAAAATACTCTTTTGTTAACTGTTATATTTGTAAAACATTGGTGTTCATAGGAAATATTTCGAATATAAAGAAACAATATTTGTGTAACACTTGCGTTTCATTGGAAATAGTCTTAATCTAATACCAATATTTCAACATTATTGACATTACATTGAAAATATTTCAAATTAAACTCCAATATTGCACCAATATATGTGAAATGAATATTCTTTAATTTTAGTGCACTATTTCATACCAATATATTGCTATAATACTGTGCCAATATAGATTTTTATTAAGACGGTGAAAATGTTTCCGTATATTTGTAACAATATTTTTGGTATAGTAATGTTCGCTTTATTTAGTCGGATACTTTATAAAGTGAAAATCCCTATAAGGAATTAATGATTAGAATAAGACGTAAGCAAATTCATCCTTGTATCGGTGTCCTATTACAATAGGAATAAAGCATTAATAAGAACTAAATACAAAGTAGACCGGTAAACATATGCTGGTAAATTTAAATGATATTTCAGTTCATTCTTCTAGGTGAATGATTAGAATTTGAATAGAATTTCTTTATTTACAAAATTTACTCAAATACAACAGTTTAAGGCAAATTTAAAGATTTTATTAATATGATAAAACTACATAAATGTAGAAAATGCAATTAGATAAAACTAATTTTCCTCCAAACTTTTGGAATAAAATTTCTTAATTAAGAAATTTTCTATTAAGAAATTAAGGACACATTCTTGTGAAAGAGATTTGTTTAAGTGCTTTGTAATCTTATGAAACTGCTTAGTACTCGTAAAAAGGTGACACGAAAATCTTTTATTAACCAATAAAAGGTTATTGTGTCTTTTGTGATTTTGTGGAAGACTGTTAGAAAACACCCCACGAAAGGACAAGCCAAAATATCCAAACTCACGATAGTAAAAGTCTAATTAAAAAAAAGCAAGAAACAAAAGGTCTTTTAATTTTGAAATGATGTTGATGTTTGAAATTTATTTTGCCAAAGTACACAAGTTTATACACAATGAAGCTTTCGTATGTAAATGAAATCTGAAATATTTATTTATAAAATATATTAAGGATTTATAAATTTTTTATTAAAATTATGATGGCTTTTATGATGACAATATAGTTTTACAGGGCTGCCAAGGGCGACTATTTTTATATTCTATTCGCACCACTATTTAAAAAAAAATTTTGTAGTATATTTCTTGTTATTTTTAAGTTCTAATACCCTGTAATGCATTAGACAGTAATATATCACACTTTTATGCATTCTTTAAATTTTTTTTTGTTACTTTAAATTATTATACACTTTCTCTCATGCAATAGACTGTAATTTATCGCATTTTATGCTTTCTTTTACATATTTTGTTACTTTAAAGTATTTTAACCCTCTAAGAGTGTGGAACGTAATATTCCGTTCACTACCCAGCTAGAAAAAGTTTGCAAAAAAAGTGCACAAAATCTGAGCGTATTTGGCACCTCTGCTTATGCACACAAAATGCAAACTAAATTGTGCACAAAAAATGCAAACTGAATTGTGCACAAAAAGTGCATAATCAGAGGTGCCAAATACGCTCGGATTTTGTGCACTTTTTTTTGTACACTTTTTTTGCATATTAAATTTTCCCTAAATTGTGCATTTTTTATGCAAAATCAGTGGTGCCAAATACGCTCAGATTTTGTGCACTTTTTTTTGTACACTTTTTTGCATACCAAATACGCTTAGATTTTGTGCACTTTTTATTTTACACATTTTTTACATACCAAATAATTCCTAAATTGTACACTTTTTCGAAAAACAGAGGCGCCAAATATGCTGATTTTGTGAATTTTCTTTTTTGTAAACATTTTTTACATACTGAACATTTCAAGCATATATTTAAATTTAGATTTCAGCTTTTTTTTTTCCTCCCATTTTGGCAAACTTGTACCATGTCTGATAAAATCATTGTGGTTTTATAATTGTTTATAACTATGCATCTTTCCAAAAATTGGTTTATTACTATTGTGATAACAATAAATTTCATAGTAAGCTGAATATTGATTTAATTATGTGCTTGAAATGTCCAGCATGTAAAAAATGTTTACAAAAAAGAAAATGCACAGAATTAGCATATTTGGAACCCACTATTATGCTTAAAAAATGTACAATTTAGGGATTATTTGGTATGCAATTAATGTGTAAAATAAAAAGTGCACAAAATCTGAGCGTATTTGACACTACTGATTACGCATAAAAAGTAAATTTTATAATTAAAAATAACATTGCACACAGTAAAAAACAAAACAAAAAACAGGTTCGATATTATTAAAACCCTAGAGAAAATTATTACACTTACTTGAAAACAGCAGCAAAATAAATATATTCGTTATATGTTGAAAATATGTTTTAAATAATATGTTTCATAACAACTTCACTTTATTTATAAATGTACAATCTGCTTTTTACCAGCATTGCACTTCCAATATGCAATCATTGCAAATGACTGCTGCAATTGAATGCAATCATCCTTCTGACCGCAGAGGGCTTTGATATGGACGATCACTAGTCACAAATCAAGCTGCTGTTGGGATGAAGCAAAAGAAAACAGTACAAAAAAAAAGAAAAAAAAGACCATTGCGGTTTAGCCGCTGCCTTTATTTGAAATCACAACATATATAATAAACTGATGGCACTTGTGTATAGTTTTAATGCCCCGTTAACATTTAGTTTTCAAAACAAGACATTTGAAAAACTTTACTGTCCCATGACTTGCTTTTGTCAATAAATTTGTAAACTCTCATCTCTATAAAATATTAAACAGCATTGAAATAGGATTCCTTCCACCAGGTCGGTCATCTTCACAGTGTTCAGCAGGAACTTTATGTTTTGCACGGGTTTCTGTATAGTTTTGGATTGCTTCTGTAATTTTAAAGCTGGATCCAGTTTCTGTTTCCTGTAAAAAAAAAAAATGTTTAAAACCATACAGAAATATACAAAGTGAACAATTTTAAAGACATTACATAAATATAAGAATTCAACAAAAATAGTTTCTTCCATTTCTTCCGGCCAATTTTTTCCACTTTGAAAAAAATTTGCCAACTCTGAATTCAAGTTATGTATAACAATAATTGATATCTAGTAAAGTATTACTGTTGCATGCAATTTTTTCTCCTTCAAAAATGGGGCATTTTAGCACGGAAAGAAATGTTCTTTCTTGACAGATACACATACAAATTTCTGTATTTTTTCACGACCTATTGACAAATTTCTGTATTTTTTTCGCAGACTGACGAATTTTGAGATTTTTTTCGCAGACTGACAAATTTCGAGATTTTTTTCGCAGACCGAGATTTTTTTCACAAACTGACGAATTTCGAGATTTTTTTTGCAGACCGACGAATTTCGCGATTTTTTTCGCAGACGGACAAATTTCGCGATTTTTTTCGCAGACTGACGAATTTCGTGATTTTTTTTGCAGACTAACGAATTTCGCGATTTTTTCGCAGACTGACGAATTTCGCGATTTTTTCGCAGCAG
Organism: Maratus michaelseni; assembly: GCA_963931845.1. NCBI lineage: Eukaryota > Metazoa > Arthropoda > Arachnida > Araneae > Salticidae > Maratus > Maratus michaelseni. The sequence goes on from OZ007592.1 coordinate 418,998,686, forward strand.
ACTGATGAATTTCACGATTTTTTTTCGCAGACTGACGAATTTCGCAATTTTTTTTGCAGACTGATGGAATTTGTGATTTTTTTCACAGACTGACGGAATTTTGTGATTTTTTTTAGCAGACTGACGAATTTTGTTATTTTTTCCGCAGACCGACGAATTTCGTGATTTTTTTTCCTGCAACCGATTGAAGAGTTTCGTGATTTTTTTCCAGCAACCAACGTGAATTTTGTGATAGTTTTCCCACGATTGGTTTACAAAATTCGTGATTTATTCCTGCTACTGATTGTCGATTTTTGAGGGTTTTTTTTTTTTTTTTTTGCTAGTGTTGCCAGTTAAATAACCCTTCAAAATTCTGCCACCACTCCTTTGAAATAGAACTATTCACCTTATTTAATGACAGATTAAATTATGCGAGAATTATGACTGATTAAATAATGCAAGAAATGGCAAATTATAGCATTTTAAAAAAGTGGTGGGAATGAAACAATCCTAATTTTAAAAAAAAGTAGCCCACTGGCAAAACACTTCCAGGTTTCACTGCAATATATGCAATGTTTAAGATAATATAATTCTATAGATTTAATGAATTTTCAAAACACTGAAGAATGATTAATAGTATCAAGGGTTACATTCATATTTGCAATTAAGTTTTATTTATAATGCTGAAAGAATCATATTTTTTTTTAGCATTTAAAACAAAATGCAGAAAAAACAACATTACAATTTTACCCTTATTCAAAACGCTCAGAGGGTTAAACTTTCTTCGCATGGTTCTCTTAAGATGTGTTTTACAAATACTTATATACAGGGAGTGGAGTTATTTTTAACTGGGTATCCCATTGAAACAATATTCTGTTTCGCTGTTTCGCTGTGAAAGTGTATGTGAAGATATTTTGTTTTGAAAAAGCGGTGCGAGATTGAATTAAAAAATAGTCGCCAGTGGCAGCCCTGTTTTAGACATTAATCATTTAATTTTCACAATGCTTACAGAACGAACCGTACCTGTGAGTCAATGTATACAAAATATTGTTAAAATAACTTTGAAATTATATGTACAAATGTAAAATGCTCTGATTGAAAATATTTTTGTAGGTGAAAAGAAATATTCCACTTCAACGAGAATAGAAATATCGTGATGATCTTCGCATTTACATGTCAATGAATGACAAAAAAGACAGAGGGTATGTACGGATCATAAGATATATAATTTTCTATCTGATATATTCTTTTTGGATTTTTCGCTTATTTTCTGAAATTTAAATAGAAATGAGTGTAACATTATTTTTTCTAGTTCTATATATCTAAAATATATTGTTTAAATGTATTGTACAAAAAATTATGTTGTATTAAATTTATAAAAAGCATTTGTAAACGTACTTTAAAAGCATTTGTAAACGTACTTTAAAAGTATTTGTAAACGTACTTGCTATTTTTTGTTCAAAATACAAAAAATTCAACGAGCTACTATTTATTGACTTACAAATCGTTCAAGTTTCTTTTCACGTCGAAGCAGAATGACAGTTTTGTGTATATAATAATTTAAAACATACGTAATGATAGAGAATGACAGTCATTTTAAAGTGAATTACCATTGCATCCCATATCGCCAATGAGCTAATCAAAACGATACAATGTGGGCTGCACAAGATTGAATGTTTATGACATGGAAATAACCGACTTCATTACTGTGGACATTTATACTCTTGATTAGATTTTGGAAACCCTTTATTTTACATGGGGATCTGACAAGATTGAATAAGGGATTTAGTTAAATGCAGAACATTCACATATTATTTAATAATTACTTTGACGAAGAAATAATATGCAATAAACTCATTTGTAGAACTTGAAATTTTTTAAATAACAATAAATTAGAAAGGGGCAAAATCTATTACAATTACTATTTTACTTTTGGGAATTTCGATTAATTGTCTTTTTCAACTAAACAATGTAGCAGAACAAGTGTATTGTGTCCGTTCTAAATTGCCCATATTTGACATATGATAACTGCAAAAGAATTAGTAGTCATAGTAATATAATTTAATTTTGTGCGGTTTAATCTGTCTGTGTCCTTTTTGTAAATTTCCTTTTTAACTCTGCTGCTTGAATGTATGTTGATAAAATTAATTTCTTTCTTTAACAGTATGAAATATTTTAATGTAGAAATGTTCAAAATCATCTCATTCTTTCTTGAAAAGTCAATTATTTTAATGCACACATAAAATAACATAGCCGAAACATGTAAAACAACCTAATAAATGTTTTTTTTATGTTGTACACCTTTTAGCACTTAAAATAAATAAGAAACATTTTGTAAAACAAGGCCAAATGCATTTTTGAATAGAGTCATAATTCTGACATTTTCTAATATATATATTACATATAACTGCTTTTGAATCTCTCACAATATGTGTATATATGCGTACTTAGTTTTCCAACTGTCAAATAATCTACAAATATATTTCCGCTTTGATAAATATCATTCCTTTGTTTCGCCTATCTTTAGGGACATATTTTACCATACATTTACTTTCAAGTTTTATCTTCAAAAAGTTTCAATACGTATACTTTTCAGAATATAGAGAAAAGACAGGGAAAAGTTTTAACCGCAAAATTTATTCTTTTGTATTTTATCTGTAAGTGTTTAGTCAATGTTACAAAGTTTTATAAATATTTTCTTTGTGGTAAATTTTATTGCCTGTATGAATGAAATAATTAACAAGATATAAAAATAGCACATATTAAAGAAATGTTTACCTTCTGTCGGTCGACATATTAAGATGACTTTCCATACTATATATATATACATTCTATATTCTATATTCGAGTAGGACGAATCAAAACCTCAGGAAAAAGTAGATTTTCCAGATTTACAGGTATATTTGTGACAAAAATAGGCCAAAGTTATATTATCCACACAGAACTTTTTTTTCTATTGATTTCAGAATCATATTTGTTTGTAGAGTTTATAATTCTTTCTAAAACATTGTAACCGGGATTTTTTCACGAAAATCAAAAAATCGACACAAAACTCGAAAAAAACTAAAAATCTTATTCAAAATCACTTAAGATAAAATGTACTATATCAGGCTAAACATGTGCCGCGAAACACGAAAAAAGGCTAAATATCCATTTAAAATAGCATTAAAAAGAAGAAAAAATTCAAAAATGGGTGGAAGGCAAAATTTACAATAGGCTAAAAGTTTGAAACCAAATTAATTTTACGAATGTCAAATAATCGCAGCGGTACAAATACAAAAAAATTAAGAATCGCATCAAACACGGCATTAAAAATTGCTAAAAAATCCAAAGTTAGCGGATGACAAAACTTACTATATTAGGCTAAAAGTTTGAAACCGAATCCCTTTTACGAATTTCAAAAAATCGCCGTAAACACGTAAAAAATGCTATAAATTTAAAAAATGCAGAAAACACATTTTCTATAGCGGACTAAAATATTGTAACCGGTATTCTTTCACGAATGTCAAAAAATCGCTGCAGAAACGCCAAACAATACTAAAATTCACATTAAAAATCACTAAAAATTCAAAAATTTCGATGGACAAAATTTATTTCATTTGGGAAAAATCCTCAAACCAAATTTCTTTAATGATTGTCAAAAAGTACCCGCAAAATGCGAAAAAATATTGAAAATTCAAAAATTGCAGAGAACAAAATTTGCTATATTGGGCTAAAACATTGTAACCGCAATTCATTCAGAAATGTCAACAAATCGCCGCAGAATGAGAAAACTCGAAAAAACTCGCTAAAAATTACAATAGAAATCGCGGAGGAAAAGTCTACTACTTTAAGTTAAAAGTTAGAAACATGATTCTTTTTGCGAATGTCAAAAAATCGCCGCGCAACGGAAAAAAAAAATCACTGAAAACCGCATTAAAATTCGCAAAAATTTAAAAGTCGTACATTACAAAATTTATTATAGTGGGTTAAAACATTGTACTACAACTATTTCACAAATATGAAAAAAATTGCCTCGGACCGCGACAAAATGTTAATTATCACATCAAAAATTCTGAAGAATTGGAAAATCGCAGAGCACAATATTTACTATAGTGGGTTAAACCATTGTAACCGGAATGCTTTCACAAATATAAAAATCTGCAAAAAGTCGCTGAAATTCCCACAAAAATTGCCAGCAATTCAAAAATTGAGGACGGCAAAATTTATTATACTAGGTTAAAAGTTTGAAACCGAATTTATTTTACTATTATCCTTTTGATTGCTATCGCACTTCCCAGCGACTATTTTTTTTTATTCTATTCGTACAACTTTTTGAAAACTATTCTCTGCGATTCAATTATACTAGGATATTTTTAAGAGATTTCTGACACAAATATATATATATATATATATATATATATATATATTTGTAAATTGTCAACTGATTGGATATAAAAGTAGTCCCGTAAAAAAGTCTAGGAAACAATTGCCGCCAAACGCAAAAAAAGACTTTAAAGATCTTATAAAGAAATTCGCTTAAACTCTAAAACTTGTTGTACGACATCCAAATAAACTTTATTGAAATGAGGACAAATTTTAACATATTGTGCTAAAAGATTGAATACGAATGTCTTTTACTAAAGTGGAAAAATTGCTGCGAAACGTAAAAAAAAAAAAAAAAAAAAAAAAAAAAAAAAGCAAAAAGAGAGAGAGTTAGAAATAGCATAAAAGTTTTAGTAACAAAAATATAATCGAAAAATCTAAAATTGGGCTTCGAGATGCATAACTACACATATACAGGAACTTTCTGCCAAATATTGTAGCTCTTCGTGCAGCGGTCTCTTCAGAACACACAAACTTCTTTTCTTATTATAATAGATATATTACTCCAGTCAAAACATTTATATCTAGTACAAAGTTTTAGATTTGTCAAATGCCAAATTTTTACGAGACATTCACGTTGGTAGAAATTATCAATTTTGAAAATTTTAGAAATTATGTGACAATTTACGCACACCCAGAAAAAAGTTTTGTTGAATTAACAAAAATTTGGTTGACCCAACAAAACTTTTTGTTTAAATATAGGTCAATGGAAATTTTGTTTGAATCAACATTTTTTTTTTTTTTTGCAATTCCAAAAAAAAAAAATTGTATCGTCAGCAAAATATGTTTTGTTAATTCAAGTAAAATGGTAAAATTTTACTTGAATTTTTCTAAAACAACCAAAATGTACTAAACAAAACATGTTTTGTAGTTTTAATCAATTCCTTTTTCTGGGTGCAGTCACGTGTTGGTTGTCCCAATGTTCAGTGCCAGTTGTCACATAGAATATCTATGTAGGTGGTTTTGGCCGGTAATTTTTGCTATAAAGACTCAATATGACATTAAAATTGATACATAAATTTTTATTAACGTATTTTATTAACGTATTTTAAAACGTATTTTTTTCCATACCCTACAGTGAAAATAGGTATGTACAAAAGTATTTAAAAAATTCATTTTACACATTCCTTTGTTTTTCTATTATAATTATTTTAGGAAAAATACAATTTTAGGTTTAACAAATTAAAAGTTGCTTGCTTAATGACTATAACTAAAGTCTACTATAATTTAACGAATGTGTAATTTCCCGAAATTTAATAAATACAGTTACTTTGTGAACTGTTAATATGACAATAGACTATTGAAGAATTACAATTTGTATTACAATAGGATAGAATGTACATAAAACATTCCAATCTTTTCTTTTTTTTTATTGTTTCGTTCTTTATTTCTTTAGTTTTTGGTTCGAAGAAGTAATGACTATTGTCAGATATAAAGAATAAAGTACATGGTTGAAATAGAAATTTCAGCAATACTATAGAAAACTCTAAGCAAACTTTTTTTTAATTGCTAAATGCTTAAAAATAAATAAAGTGATAATAATGTATGTGAACACATATACTATCATTCGTACACGCAGGTAATAAATAACAAACGTAATGCTAAAGATAAAATGTTAGTTTAAATGTAAATATAAACTGCGTTGCATAAAGATAGGCCTGAAAAAATTCTTTAATTTGTGATAATTCATGCAAATTTATTTTGATATAATTTTACGTTTTCTTACCTTAATTTGTGACTGTAAAAAATAAATTAATTTTAAAAGAAATAGAAAATTGATATTTTTAAAATTTTAGAAGGTGTAGAAACCTAGCTCTATTAAAAAATAAATAAAGAACAGCTATCTAAAGAAAACTTTGTAATATCCCACATAACACAGATTCGTCCAATTGTGGTTTAAAGTACGTAATTTGGACGTATGGACGTGTCCAATTTTCGTCCAAAAGTAGTCTGTACTTCATCTAAATCTCATCAATTTACGTTCAAGTGTCACCACCTTTTACGTAATAAGTACGTCTTTTAGACGAGAAAATGAACGTAAAATGAACATAAAATGGACATAATACGGACGTCCAAAATTTGTTCATATTACGTCTATTTTATGTTCATTTTCTCGTCTAAAAGACTTAAAATGGACGTAATATGAACAAATTTTGGACATAGTATGAACAAATTTTGGACGTCCGTATTATGTCCATCTTATGTTCATTTTACGTTCACTTTCTCGTCTAAAAGACGTACTTATTACGTAAAAGGTGGTGACATTTGAACGTAAATTGATGAGATTTAGATGAAGTACAGATTACTTTTGGACGAAAATTGGACACGTCCATAAGGCCAAATTACGTACTTTAAACCAAAATTGGACTAATCTGTGTTATGTTGGTTCCTATAGGGAAGGATAAAACTTAATAAAAAGTAAAAACTTTTTCAGTCAAATTTATTGGGCTTTTAATATTTTAAAAGTATATATATATATATTCAAAATATTAAAAGCATATAAATATTTTTAAATATTATTGCTAATAAAACTTATTTAACTTTACTTTTGATAAAAATTAATAAAAAGTAAAAACTTTTTCAGTCAAATTTATTGTGCTTTTAATATTTTAAAAGTATATATAGATTAAAAACATATAAATATTTTTAAACATTATTGCTAATAAAACTTATTTAACTTCAGTTTTAATTCTGTAAGACCTTTAAAGAAACTATTTTAGTTAGTGTCCTTCACCGGAACACAATTATTTTTTTAATTAATTTTATTTATTGTTATAAAAGAAAATGACAAGCTTTAATATATAAAATTTAGACTTTAAAAGATGTATCAAAATTTGTGTGACTTTAAAAGGTTCGTTTAAATATTGAATTAAAATTACTTTTGTTTTGTCTTCTAAAATGTATTTACAAATTCAAACAATATTTTTAATTTTTCAATACACAGTTAAATATATCATGCCTTTAATGAACTTGTATTATGCATAGAAATATATTTATTTCAATAATCTTTTCCATCAAAATGATTTATCTTTTGCTATCCAAAATCATGTATATGATTACTTTGTGTCATTTTATTAAAACTAAGTGAATGTATTCAAATTGACAGTATGATTTCATATTGGGTAACAATAACTTTTTATGATAAATATAAGAAATGGAAATTATAAGATACCTTCTGGCTTTTATCCATTCTCGATTACTACAAATTTATGCATTTCAACTGTTCACATTTTTATTTTACTATCTACTTAAAAAAAAGAAAATTCTGTTTTTGGTTTGATTTATATTCTCATTAGTAATGATACTCGAGGCTAACGAAAAAGAAAGGCTACCGCGGTGCTTTACGCGTATCTTTTTTTACAGACCGCGAGAGTCACGTGATGCTCGAATCCACCAATGCAAGCGTACGAAAAGAGCATCACGTCACACTAGCGGTCTGTAAAAAATTATAAGTGGAATGAACCGCGGTAGCCTGTCCTTTTCGTTAGCCTCGATGATACTGGTATGATTTTTAACCAGCACTATTTTTAAATGGAAGTTTTTGCCTTATTTAATTGCAGATATTTGAGATTAAATATGGCAAAGATTTTCATTAAAAATTAGGAGGCCCAGTTGTAAAAATTTATTATATTCTTTTATTGCAAGACAATATTGCCCTTTGCAATGTCTTGCATTTGGCGAATCCTTTTCCCCATTTAAATTGTCAGTAAAATCATAGCTTAAAAACTATTGCACTTTTCTTTTTCACTAAAATAGCTTTTTTCAATGGCAATATCATATTTTTTCTTTTAAGTATGGCTATACTTAAGAAATCAGTGACTAAATGTATCAAAGAATTGGAGTATGGGTGGTAATTTCTGAAATCTGGTTTTCAAATATTTTATGCATTTTCTAAAATAATTACTTAGGTATTTTATTTGCCTTATTAAATAGCAAAGTTTTGTAAAAGTATTCTGAAAGTGTTTCATAATCTATGCTTGACGCATGATTTTTCTTTTTGTATACTGTTTGCTGTATTGTACTCTACTCATAATTTAAAAAAAATTACCCAAATGCAATATTTCTGTGTCTAAACATTTTAAAATTGGTACTCAAATATCTTATATGATGCACATACATCAGGCCTCTAGGATTCAAGAACTCAGTGTAAAAATAAATCATACTAAATATAAATCATAGTAAATTTAGAATTATATTTTTCTGAGAGAGAGCCTTACACAGAATCCCAATTTATCGAGTAAAAATTTCGGTCCTGATGAATTCGTTAAATCGGGGTCCGACTGTATAAGCAAATTAATTGTATTATATTTTTTAACAAAAGTCTTAGAACAATAAAACATATGAAAATAGATCATGTCTCTAGTGGATTTCTGTCTTAAACAAAAAAATTCCATGGTCCCAATGAGAAAAACACCAGACAAATGTACCTGTGAAGACAGATATCTGTCTAAAATATAATTTTATCCTGATTCCATGTTCACAGGTTTTACTATATTGCCTTTTATTTTACTCATTAAATTAGTCTCAGATTTCATAAAATAAAGTTTTTACATTGAACACAGGACCTTCATGGACCCCCCCATGAAGAACCCTGTGGACCACAGTTTAGGAACTGCTGATGTACCATAATGCTATATTTTCTGCTGAAAATCGAAGTCAAGGTCTTAATCTTTTTTTTCCATCTCAAAAACTACTTTTTTGCTTTCCTTGGAACAAATTCCTGATTATAATTACTTCACTAATTCACTGATAATTAAATTTGTAGATGCTTGAATATTGAATGCTTACAAATAGTAATTGGATACTTATTCTTTTCCAAATTATTAAACTATTATGTTTAAATTGTCAAACTATCTTGAAAGGTCTTGCATTTGGTGAATCATTTTTTTTCTCTTATTTAAAGTGTCAGTAAATTCAAGTATTGCACTTTATTTATTCACTGTAATAGCTTTTTTCAAATACAAAATCATATTTTTTCCTTATAGTATGGCTATACTTAAAAATTTCATTAAATTTTTTAATTGCACAGCAAATGAAATATATATTAACCCTTTTAGTTATTTACTTTGTTAAATTATGAAAAAATATAATGGCTTAAGGGTTTACAAGTAATGTAGATAGATTTTATATTAATATAATAATTAATGAATCTTTAAAAGATTCAATGGGTAAAATCATTCAATGTATATCATTGTTTAAAAAAAAAGAAAGAAAGAAAGAAAGAAAAACATGCAACAAAAATTTGCAAACAAAAAATGTTTTATTTTTTTTATTATCCAATTGGTCTTTTGCATGCCGCAACCAATTTGCAATACTTTTTTCTATTATTTGGCACTCTGATGTTTCATTCCACTTTACATGAGTCTTAACAGCGCCTATGAAAAAAAAAATTAAAAAAAAAGTAGCTATAAAACCCATATTTAGTTAATACATAAATAGAAGACATGGGGAAAAAAAAAAGTATTTACTAATACGTATATGAATTTTACTATTTCGGCATTAATTTGGGTTCTATGGCTTCAATTGGAAATTTTACAAATTTAATTTCCCGAATATCGAAATTGAAAGCAGAAAACAAATGGGTGCAAGAAGTCTATTCAAGCTAACACTGAAAACTTTCCTAATATTATGAATAACCAAATGAAAATAGGCTAGATTTCTATGTCTTGCATTAGGGGTAAAAATTGATATCTAACAATAAGTGGAAGCGATTAAAATATCTTGACAGTAAAATTGGTATTATTTAAGACATACTTGGAAAAAAAAAGTATCTAAGTTTTACAATATCGACTTCACTTCTGGTTCTACAGAGTGGAAGAATTCAAGGAAAACAAGAAAAAGATTGACATACAAGATTTTTCTTTCATTACAGATGTATGGATAATTAAAAAAAAAAATTGTAAGCAAAAAATGCTTTATTAATTATCCAATCTGTCTTTTACATGCCGCAACCAATTTGCAATAACTTTTTCTATTTGGCACTCCGATGTTTCATCCCACTTCATATGAGTCTTAACAGCACATATGAGAAAAAGATTTAAAAAAAAAAGGAGCTATAAAACACATATTCAGTTAATACATAAATAGAAGACATATGAAAAAAAAAGTATTTACTAACACGTATATGAATTTTACTATTTCGGCATTAATTCGGGTTCTATGGCTTCAATTGGAAATTTTACAAATTTAACTTCCCGAATATTGAAATTGAAAGGAGAAAACACATGGGTGCAAGAAGACTATTAAAGCCAAAACTATAAACTTTCCCAATATTATGAATAACCAAATGAAAATAGGCTAGAAGATTTCAATGTCTTGCATTAGGGCTAAAAATTGATATCAAACAATAAGTGAAAGCGATTAAAATTTCTTGACAGTAAAATTGGTATTATTTAAGACATACTTGAAAAAAAAAAATCTTGAATTCACTTCTGGTTCCACAGAGCGGAAGAATTCAAGAAAACAAGTAAAATATTGACATACAGATTCATTACAGATTCATTAATACAGATTCATCAAATTTCCAAGCTATTATATTGCTTATTTAACTTTTTTCCATTAAATAAGTTATCATATATATAAGTCGAGTGCCTACGTATATGTTAATAGAAATCGTTTTCTCCTGTACTAAATATATCCTAATGAGTTTATGAAAATTCAATTTTTTTCATATTATGCATGATGGGCTTGGAGATGGGCCTCTTCACATGAGAGGAGTCGGCAAAATTTAGAAAAGTGCCCCCTTTGGGGGGGGGGGTGAAAGCGGGAGGATGGACCCCGAAGATACATAATATGAATAAGTGGCCACAGGCCTTTCGAACAATATATCACATGAGTAGTGTCGGGGGGGGCGCAAAATGTGGGGGTTTCACCTGTGGTGCATAACATAAATAAGTGGTCACAGCCCTTTGTAACGATATGTGACATGACGGATATCGTTAAAATTTAGAAAAGTGTCCCCTCCCCCTTGTGTAGGCAAAACGCGCTCCGCCCCTCCCTATAATTTTTGACGCAGCTTTATTTTTAAAATTTATGTTATGTGTTATAAAATATCTTAAAGTTTCAAACAGATAGCCTTATTATACTTCCTAATTTTGTTCACGCTCCTCCCCATCCTCTCCCCGAACTGTGACGCGCCATTCTTTTTTATAATTTTTTTATCATGTGTTATAAACCATCTTAAAGTTTAAAACAGATCGCATTGGAATTTAATATATTTGCTGAAATTACTATTATATGTAGAATAATATAGAAATAAACCCTCCTTTAGATTGTAATTGAGATATATGAACAATTTTTAGAATTTATGAAAGCTGATTTTTATTTATTTATTTATTTATTTATCTTTTTATTTATTTTTTGTTTATTATTATTTTATTTTTTTTTGCATTGCCCTGTGCATGTTTGGAATTTCTTAGCAATTTCTTAGATTTACATTATTTTATTCAATTAAACATTGTACTGCTACAATAAATTTAAATGGAAACTTCACTTCTAAAACAAAAATAATTTAACAACTGGATTTCATTAATTTATAGAAAAATGACGTGAAAGGTATTCCTGCGAACGAAATGCCTGTCCTTTACCGTTTTTTTTTTTTTTTTTTTTTTTTTTTTTTTTTATAGAAATAAATGAATCACCTTTAATTCATTTCAAAAATTTTGTTTACGTTTGGAAAGAAATTTTAAATGCCGATAACTCTTAATGTATACATTTTAGAAGGTACATCTTCCCTCAAAAACTAATTTATTTTTAAAGATCTTTCAAAAACGTATATTATATATTTAAAATATTTTTTAAAGCATAAACACTACGTCTGAATACTTTATTTTACAATATTTTAAGAACACGCATTTTATCAGACAATTAAATGCACTAAACAAACACGAGTGAAAAAGTGACCTGGGCCAGGACTCGAACCTGGGACCTTACGCATACCATGCCAACGCTCTGCGACTGAGCCACCCAGATCGATACGCTTGACGGGAATTTCTCATACTTATTCATGTTGGAAACAGTGATCTGCCACAGTTTGCAGTCATATTTAATTGTTTGATAAAATGTGTGTTCTTATAATTATGAAGTTTTATTTAAAAAAAAATATATATCTTCAGAAGAAAATGGCTGACTTGCAGATGAAATTTGATGTTGTTATAACTTGTAACTGATTTGTGCTATTATAATACAGACTAGCCGCCACTGGCGACCAGTTTGGTCTCCCTTAAATGTATGTTAAGCACTGTAACACGTTACTTTTATTCATAATTTATTTTTTTTTCCGTAATCCTTCGCCAAACCGGAAGATTCTAATAGACAAATCAAAAACGCTTAAAAACGTCTTAACCAAACTTAAAAACCAAGCTTAAAAAAAAACGCCACACAAACAACGCCAAGAACTGAACTAGACCGCTACTGCTTATTTACAGAAATCAACTTCGCAATGTTAAATCGACAAAACATGCCAGATTAAACTATCAGATAACAAATAAACCAAGCGTCGCAGGAAAAAAAAACGAAAACTAGAAGAATCTAATGAAGAATTTCTTCAATTTAAGACCAAACTCATCTTCATAAGTGATTTATAAACAGAGATATAGATTTTTTAAAAAAACGTCGAGTTACTTAAAATGATCACTTTTTTCTTCGTCAAACTTTTTTTTTTCAAACAACCTACAGACCTTAATATTCGGCAGAATAAAAAAAGGATTGCATTTTTGGACAAGTAATTACGTAATCTATGTGCTTTTATAAAATTCAGTGTAAAAAAGTATTATTTTCTATCCTTAATTAGCAAAAAACTGTTAATTAACTTGGCGATTAAAAAGTTATGCCAAAACAGAGATAAAACATGCCAACGACCATGTACCATCTCTATAATAAACCCGTAAGTCATGTGACTGTCATCAACAGTTCCGGAATGTCCGTTTCACTTTTTCATATGCCAGGCGGCCATTTTTATTAAAAATTATTTTTTCGAATAAAACTTCATAAATGTGACATTTTTAGAAAGATCGTTCAAAATAAATTAATATTTGAGAGATGACTTACGTTCAATTATGAATATATTCTCCAATAACTTCAGTTGAAATTAGCTTCGCAGTTCAAATTCTCTATCCATGAAAGTAAACAAAAAAAAAAGATTCATTCGTCGTGAAGGTTTAAAATATTAAACCATTAAACCATGGAGATAATCGTTCGTAAAGTTAGTTTTCCATGAAAGATTTTTTGGAGCGCTGCCTGGTGTCAAAAAAAAATAATTCGTACCAGTGACACAATCAAAGTTTACCATAATTATGTGCTATACAACTCAACTTCATTCTTTATCTTTTCTTGATGTAAGCTGAATGTAAACAAATAAAACTCATGTAATGATATTTAATGAATCAAATTTCGAAACAAATTGTCAGTTAATTTGGTATTTATGTATTATACGTGAAAGGAAGAGAGACCACCGAAAATGATTGTTAATCACCAATCATATTTACCATTATTAATAACCAATCGCTTTCAAAACAGTAATTTAATATACATTTAAAAAATACATAACATCATTAAGTACTTTTGTGTTATTTGGGCGCAAATCTCGCCAATAGAATTTTTAAAATCGCCAATACCAGCTTTTATTTTTCGCGTGTGCAAATTAGAAACGATACTTTTATTTTGAAATCAAATGTTCTGATGGAACAGCTGTCGTAGACGCACCGGGGCACTATATTAACTATAGAGTTGCAATATAGAGAGAAAAAACGGGTTGCTGTAATTAGAATTATAGGCGGTAATGTTGGTGTGACATATTTACGTGATTATCAAAACTGGCTTCCAAAAGTTCAATGTTTCACCAAACCATACTCGAAAATTACGTGTTATAAAATGCACTCCGATTATGTCACATTATTCAAGACGTTTTAAATGAGAATAATGATAGATTTTCTTCTTGATTCTCCCGTAATCAAGTCTACAGCCAAATTTAGCGAGAAACAAACAAACAAACAAAAAAATATTGGCAACAATATGGTTCAGTGTAAATGGTGGATATCATTAAAGACTTTCACAAAATAGACTTCATTGCACCAAATCGTATTAACTAAAATACGGCAATGGATCCAATTACGGAAAACTACTTAATATGTTTAAGAATCTCCTCATTAGCAAGCATATTGCGACTGATAAGCAAACGGATATGAAGCATAAATGCTTAAGTTGGTTAAGCGGTTTTTGTCAAGAAAGATGAAATACATAACAACAAAAAAAATGCGAAATGCTACCATGTACAATCTTTCATTACAGATGTCTGGATAAAAGAGTTCAATTACATTCACTTAACATGAAAGCACATACTTTATTTATAATTTATTTAAATCAGGAAAAAAATCTTGTATATTTAATCATATACTATGAAATTAAGTTTTTAAAATTTATTCTATTCAGCTATTTGATGCCATCTATTAATATTTAAAAAAAAAAATGAGTTTTACATTATCATTTATAAATTATATAATCTTTTCATTGTACAATGAGTTTTATATAAAAAACATTTTAATTATTTTGTTAATTTATGAAAAATATGCCATGACTTAAGGCAGATTTTTAGAAAAATTACCCTTTAAATAATATATTAAAAATTTTTCATTACATGGTACACAGGGGTGGGGAATTTTCAATAAATCTGACCAGCCAAGGATTTATATTACCAGCCAGCAAGAAGCAACATACAATTGAAAATTGACAGAATTTACACATCTTCAAAAATAATTCATTACTACTACAATACATTTTTTTTCAATAAAATTCAGAAATATATACAATGGAAGAAATTTTAGTATAGCATAAAACTTAGTAACATATTTACATTGTAGTAATTGGAGAGTTGCAAAATATAGCTGAAAAGTAATAAACATATCTTCTATAACCAAAATAGTTTTAAAAGACTTCTTAAAAATTCCTTGGTCTTACCAGAAAATTCATTCGCCAGTGGAGAGTAAAATGATGAAATTCCCCAACCATGTATATACATATTATTTATGTAACACCAAGTTTTAGAAAAGTTTACTCATGCTTACAAAGTATTCTTTTGTAGATCTCTAAAGATCTGAAAGATTTCTTTTCTCGTATCCCCTGAAAACTGAATAATATTGCTAAGTCATCACTTATTACTTTTCTCATCATTATTTTTGTGGCTTGCTCACAACTATTTCCCCCTAGCTTACTTAAAAATTGTATCTGAAAATAAAATATAATTATTAAAATCACTTAATAGATAATAAAAAAGAAAGAATAATTCTAACAATCAAACTTTTTTAAAATTCTAACTATCCCATTTATTGTTGTTATTTACCATTTGGTTAGATATATTTTCATCTTTTAGTTTTGATTCTAACTTTCCTAATTCAACGACATTGGTTACTGGTATCAAACTCATAATATCCTTTGATAAATTAGGATTGTTAGGATTTTCACCAACTACTTTTTGTTGTTTGTTTAAGTATACAGAAATGCTGTCAAGCTGCTCAAGAATGCTCCTTTGGTTCATTTTTATTATGTTTATGTCTCGCAGGATAGCTGTTTCAAAACCTAAAAATAAAATAATATTTTGAAATAGTAAAACAAAATTATTTATTAAAACTGCAGCAGTTTTTACTACATACAAGTATATATATATATATATATATGGTTAATATAAAAACATTAGATGAAGAAAAGGAAATGTTTCATTATACTTACCAATAGTTCCTGAGAGAGATAAACTGCCTTTCTTTTTTGATGATATGTTTTGCATGCCCATATCTTCATTCAACAAAGATCCTAAAATAAAAATCAATATTTTATACTCAATCTATATATATATATCTCTTATGTGGTGCGGAAATAGGGCTGAATTTGTAGCTTATGGTTTGGCAACAACCCTAGTTTACGAATTTCACTCACTCAAAAATCAGAGTTTCCTATAAATATGAACTTATTACATTTTGTATTTGTAAAATAAAAAGTAAATGACAATAGTTTTTATTGCCAGATACAAGTAGCAGTATATTACATAGAAAATTAAAACAGAATGTTCATTAGTTATATAAATCCAATACAGCTAATACAGATAAAATATTCTGAAGAATAAGATATATACTTCAAAGTTTTATTAAGTTTCATGTGAATGCAACTAATAATATATTTATTATACGTACCACATGTTTTTGTTCCAGATGTATTAGATTCATTTCTTATGTGTATGTTCGACGATGCTGTTTGTGATTCTGGAAAAAATAATAAAGTCTTAAATTTGATATTATTAAAATAATTATTAGACAAAAAAGATTACCCTTTGGTAACATTTTATTTTGCTAATGAAATCTTTTGTACTGTTTCGCCCCATGGAGTCCTAGAATACTTTTATATTTGAATCTTCATTTTTTAATTCCCCTTAGATATAGATTTTTATAGCATTCAACTATCCAGATATTTGAAGCATTTGACAATCCGTATTTCCAGAGCATGCCAGTAATTTACCCTTTACAGTACTTTTTTCTTTTTCTTTTCAGAGCTATATAATATTGTTAAGTTTTGTTAGAAAACTTAGTTTATATTACCTTTCTAAACTATGTAACTAATAATTTTAAACTCTGGTTGTTATTCATCTTAATTAATTAAAAAGCTTTTGTGCATTTGAAAATCAAATGATGAGGGGGGGAGGTAAATATTTTTTGCTGGCTACCAGATCTTATCAAATTTGTAAAGCCCTGATTATGTACACATAAGGTAATTCAATGTTTTAAAAAAGTCTGATTAAATTATTCAATGAATTCAGAAATTTACCTGAACATGTAATATTCCCATTATCCACACGAGGAGTTGATGTTAAAAAAGCTTGATTGTAAGTATCTGGTATTACTATAAATGAAAAAAAGTTACAAAAAATTAAAAAGACAGAAAACTTAAAACATTTAAATTGCATTTTAAGTTCTATAAATAAGCAATTATAAAACTAAACAGGGATGACTTTAGTGGTGTACCAAGTAGTGCTTTGGCCGATTTAATTTATTACAGGGAGGTCAAATTATGAATAATATAAATTTTAATTATGTTTAGCAATCACATAAAATTGATATTTTAGTCTTATTTTATGAACTTAACTCTCTTGAACACAATCACCCCTGTTTAATGTACAGCATAAAAAAATCATATGTATCCAAAATCATATGCTTTTCCTACAGATTTAAAGCTTATTTTTTTATATACTGAGTAAACAGATTTGATAAATTATTACGTATATATTTATATTCAAGTAACTTTTTACAGATCAGTTATAAATTCATTTGTCCTCAAATATGCTTAAAAACTTAAATTGTTAGAACTACTCTGTATTGTACGAGCACTCGGCTGAAATTTAGCCAAGTACCGAGTACTCGGTACGGCTCTAGATGATTTATCAACTTGGAGGAACCTTCTAGCTCTTACTTGTATGGCAAGATTTATGTCTTAAAATGATAATAAAACAAAAGAGGTTACCTTTGTGATTATGAGTATTCACATTCATAATGTAATTCAATATTTTAAAAATCTCATTAAATTATTCAATCAATTAAACAATTTACCTGAACATTTAATATTCCCATTATCCGCACGAGGAGTTGATGTTAAAAAAGATTGATGATAAGTATCCGGTATTACTATAAATGAAAAAAAAAAAAAAAAAAAAAAAAGATACACAAAATTAAAAAGACAGAAAACTTAAAACATTTAAGTTTCAATTAAAGTTCTATATATAACAGAGATGCCACTGAGAAAATAACAAAAAGAAGGAAATTACGTGTGAAAGTAAAATTTATGACATTTTTCATAACATTTATGCGTGAATTAACATTCTTTCATCCAAATGTAGAGTTTGGTTTCATGTATTCTAATCAAGAGCAAATAATGTGAATATAAAACAGTTTACTACACAATCGGACGATGAAAATTACAATTGATACATAAATTATTTGGTAAAAATATCGCATCACCACTGATATCAGAATATCTTGATTTTTTTTCAAAAATAAATTTATCTTCCTTCATGAAAAAACATGAGCTGAGTCATATTAACCAGGACTACATATTAAAATGTGTCCAGAATGATATAAAAATTAAAAAAAACTTTAATTTTACACCTACATTATCTCAAGCTTCATTGTTTACATCGGAAATGATGTGCAAATTTTAGGTATTTGCAGATTTAGGGAATCTACTGTATATATTTTGAAGCATCAGTTTGATACCGGTAAAGGATATTTTACTAAGTTAGAAGAAAATAAAACAATTATTAAACAAAATGAAGTGAAAATACAGTGAGTTATCTTAAAATTTAAATGTTTCATTTGCATTAAATAAGTGTTTAGATAACATATTTCCTTTAAAATAAAAGAATGTTTCATGAAAAAATAATACTCCTCAAAATTAGCCACTGTTAAGAAAGCAAGATATTTACCATTTAGGATATTTCCGTCATTTGGGTCGGTTGACAGTGTGAATGATACATCACAAGGAACTGTAAATATTGAAAATGAAGTTAATAACAATTTAATAGATTGAAAACCTAAAGAAGGTGGGCACTATTTTGCTAAAATGAATGATTTAAATTGAATAGTTCTTTGATCGGCTTTTACCTGATGTCTATTTAAGTAGACAAGATATGACATATAAGTTCTTTAGTTTCTGTGTTACTATAAACAGCTTTCTTATAAATAAGATATTTAATTATTTAAAAAATGTTTAAATACATTCAATTTTCTTAAATAACTTATATTTAGATCTTGCATAACATGGTTAATATTCAAATAAAAATTAATCATAGAACTAATAAATTTAGGTTCTAAACATTATCAAAAGAATCAAAATATATAAGGATATATAAATAACAAGGAAAAAATTTACCATATTGAAGAACAACATCTAGTACATTCTGTGTTGAAAGTGTTAATGAATCATCACAAACATCTGTAAATAGCGAAAATTATATCAATGATTTGATTAGCTTTTTGTTTTTGATAATTGGATTTGATTTTTTAATATACAGTTTATTTTACAAGTAAACCTAAAGTTTTGTTTAAGATTTTTTTTTTTTTTAAATTAAATACATGTCTTTACTTGATAACAGATACAATTTATATTACAGATATTATTGTGGGCTATTCTTGTACAATTTCATTTAAGTATGGTGTTGGTATATACAAGTAATTTCACTTTTAAACTAACCTTTTTCAATAGAACCATTTTCAGTATCAATTTTCTGTTGAAAAGTTTGAGGATCTTGCAAATGAATTAAATTATCTTGAGATTCTGTAAAAAGAAATAACACTCATTAAAGCTGGTGATCAAAATCACACAAAAATAAAAAAAAATTAAACAGAGCTCCCCCCCCCCCCTCCAACAGCTAATTTATTGCTTAAAACACACATAATTGAAAATATGTAATAATTTACAGTCAAATTCAGACAGTTTCAGGAAAAATCACGAAACCATTCAATCAGTCATGTGAAAAAAAATAATGAAATTCGTTCATTGATCACATGAGAAAAATCGCTAAATTTTTCAATCGATTGCGGCAAAAAATGAGTAATTTGTCACGAGAGAACAGATATTTTTCGTAGAACACTGTAATGAAATTTGTAAAGTAGCATAGAGAGAGGAAAAATGACTTAATTGATGTTTTAGATTTTTTTTTTTTTTTTTTTTTGAGATAGTAAATATTAAGATAATTTTTTAATAATTTATATTGTTTTAAAGAAAAATGTTCCTGAAATAAATAATGGCTACTATTTTTGAGGCGGGGGGGGGGGGCAGGTAGTGGATAAGCAGCATAGAAATGCATGAAAAAACTTCAATGCGCAAATTGATGTCAAGGAAATGTTTTTTGGAATAATAAATATTTTTTTAAACAAATTTTTTAAGTTAAAAAAAAAATGAAAATCTGTACATTACAAAAATAAAAGGCAACTAAGCCATATTTGTAATGTTTCACATTTCATTTGAAATAAAATATTACTTTTGTTTGATAGGCACACTTAACTGATGATGCACTTTCGATATTAAAAAAGATTATAACGACATTTCTCTAAAAAAAGAAACCGGTGCTCTTTTTAGACTTATATTAAATAAAGTATTACATATAAAAACATGAAATTGATAGTTTTATACAGATATGTAATATATGATACACTGAAACAGACAGTTTTTAAATCAAAGAATTATTTTAAGCATTATTTAATGTTGAAATTGGTCAATTTACTTCAGTTACATGAGTTTTATAGTACGGATGCACAACCTGTGGCCCGCGGATCAATTTTGCCGATCGGACGCGTAAAAATCGCAAATTTCATCCATCGGGTGCATAAAAATCGCAAATTTCATCCATCGGGTGCATAAAAATCGCAAATTTTGCCAATCGGGTGCGTATAAATCGTGGATTTTGTCGATCGGGTGCATATAAATCGTAAATTTCGCATGCGTAAAAATCACAAATTTTGCCGATCAGGTGTGTAAAAATTGCAAATTTTGCCTATCGGGCCTGTAAAAATCACGAATTTGGCCGATCGGATGCGTTTAAATCACAAATTTTGCCAATCGGGTGTGAATAAATCGTAAATTTCGCTGATCGCATGCGTAAAAATCGCGAATTTTGCCGATCGGGAGCATATAAATCGTGAATTTTACCAATCGGGCCAGTAAGAGTTGCGAATTTTGCCGATCGGGTGCATATAAATTGTAAATTTTGCCAACATCTGCATAAAAATCTCGAATTTCGTTGATCGGGTTTAAAAAAATCACAAATTTCGCCCATCGGGTGTAAACCCCCCCCCCTCCCCCCACACACAAATTTCACAGATCAGGCGTGAAAAAAAACCTTAAATTTTGACGATCGGACGCGAAAAAAAAAATTTTTGCCGGTCAGGCACATAAAAATCACGAATTTTGCCGATCAAGTGTGCATAAAACGCAAATTTCGCCGATCGGGTGCTTAAAAATCGTGAATTTCATCAATCACTAGGAAAAAACTGAATATTGCCAATCGCATGTGGGAAAAAAATGCAAGTTTTTTCCATCTTTGCCAACTGAATTGGGTTATGCTGAATAAGGAGGTGGTTGAGTATAAGGGGCTAACCCTCCTTTTAAAATTAGATTTTTTATGAACTTTTAGGCCGATCCTTCCCCGAAACCCAAAACACTTCTGTCTCAATTAATCAGCAAGCCAGGAGCTGAAAAATGGAGCTGATTTTCATCTGAGCAAAATGTTTTCCAGCTAGTCTGCTATATTTATCGCAATTATCATTTTCATAAAAATCACAAAAAAAAAAAAAAAAAAAAAAAAAAAAAAAGCCAACTAGTGGGGGGGATTCTAAAATCAACCCAATTTCTATTTAAAAACTCTCCACTATTCTTGTTTTGTAGTTATATTTAAATATAATAAATAAAAATAAACCCTTTTGATGAACTAACCTTTTTGACGGGTACTTGAACAGGGTTTCTTTCTTGAAGGCTTAAAAGTGGGAGTTGGTTGCAATTTAGCACACAGATCTTCCGATTCTGTAGAAGAAGTAGATGCCTTTCGTCTATTTTTTCTTTTTGTACGCATATTTTTGCCGAGATCTTCTTGATCGGTAGAATTAAGATCCGATTTTTCAGTCTGAAAGAGCTAATTTTGCTCGGTCTTCAGCATAACTATCTGTACAATAAAAATAAATATTTATTTTTTATATAATAAAGTTCTAAACTAAATTCAATATTACTTGTTAGTAATTAATGAAACAAAACTGCAGTAAAAAATTATTACTCCACTATATCAAAAATAAGAATCACTTATCAAATGTAATAATTGTGAATTTATCATAATACAAAATTAATAATTACCAAATGTTCCCATTATTTTCACAGGATAAGAGTCCCATTCAGCAGAAGCTTCTATTGTTATTTCTTTTTGTACCTGGCTCAGTACTTTACTTCTTAATTGTTTTGGTGGCCATAAACATTCATCGCAATTAATCCAATTTAATGGGGCAACAGCCACATCTTGCGTCTCAATGAATGTGACAACAGCAAAATACATCTGAAAAATAAATATATTAAATATATTTATAAAATATGTTTTAAATTGTTACTTTAGATTTAAATTCTTTTCTTTTTTTCTGTAACTTTTTAAAAAATATTGTATAACAATTGGTACAAAGTGTGCATAAAGCTGAAAGCTGCATGCTTTGCTTTTACTATATATTAATTTATCAAATTAAATTTATTTTTAAAAAACTTATTAAAGTAAATGGTTTTAGAGCACTATACTGTTTTAAAGTGAAATGCTACATAAAAGTTATAAAATTCTCAAAAGAAAAAAAAAGTAAAAGAAAAAATCTGTGTTTATCTTACTTTTCACGATTAACAAAGTTAAAGCAATTTATGATATATCTTTGTTATGTCACTGTCAGTAATTATTTTTCCTCAATCAAATTATTTTTTATCTGATGGGTGTTTAGAATAAGGGTTGGGCATACTATGCAAAATTATTATTTTACAGCAAGACTTGAAAAAAATAAAATATATATATACCTATATATATAGAAAAAATTTACCTTGTATAGGCTATTTTCCTTTGCAATATTTTGGCACATTTTTCACAATGTTCCAGATGTAAAAAGAAAAATCCACTTGTAATCATTTTTGCAGTGTTTAATATTAGACAGTCATCATATGTGATGCTTAAACTTCTATATTAAAACTGCTTTAAATTTGTCATAAACTCCTGTATCAGTCACCAACCAAAGTTTTGTATTTCTAAATGCTGTCAAGACTTTCTAATTTTTCTAAAATCTGATATTGATGCAAAAGATATATATTTACATATTGCTTGATTTACTGGGTTTTCACCCTTTTTCTCAGAAGAAAAAACTATTTCTAAAATCTTTTTAAGTACTTGCACAAAACACAATAGATTGACATGTGATCATATTGTAGGAACGATAAATGCAACAACAGCAATAAGGTAGAAAAAACTGCACTGCCAGGCTTTTTCTCTTCAATTATTATATGCACTAAGGGTTGTCAAAGGAAGAACAGAACAAAAATAATTTCTTTAGTAGCCTAAAACAATTGAAATGCTGGCCTGAAGAGTCGTTTGAATGTGAAAAATAATAGCATATAAATATGCAAATCATGCAAAAGAGATATCTCTACTTTCTTAATGCATAATATTCATTATCATTACCTCGCCAATAGAAAATTTCAAAGAAAAGTATAAAAACATTAAAAAACTATATAAATATGAAAAATAAAACATTTTCTGTGAAAAATTTATGTAGGAGTATTATGGAACATTTTACAACTGTTTTAAGCAAATATTTAGCCTACAGGTTACATTAATAAAAATTTAATTTATGACTTGCATTCCAATAAAAAATAAAATAAAAGATGACGGGGTAAATATTAAAAAATACAAAAACAATTTTTAAAGAACTTTCATAATATAAAGATATCTCTACTTTCTTAATGCAGAATATTCATTATCATTACCTCGCCAATAGAAAATTTCAGAGAAAAGTATAAAAAAACTATATAAATATTAAAAATAAAACATTTTCTGTGCAAAATTTATGTAGGAGTATTATGAAACATTTTACAACTGTTTTAAGCAAATATTTTGCCTACAGGTTACATTAATAAAAATTTAATTTATGACTTGCATTCCAATAAAAAACAAAATAAAAGATGATGGGGTAAATATTAAAAAATACAAAAACAATTTTTAAAGAACTTTCATAAAGAAGATAGTTTTAAAAATATAATTAATTAAATGATTTGTTGTCTATCTGAATGTAATAAAGGAAATATAATATAATAATTAGGGACTTTGAAGCACAAACACTTTTTAGCAACTGCTTTTAATGGGCAAGAAAAAGAATTTGACAACCCTTGAGCTTTTAAAATTCCCAAGATTGAGGATTCTGACGGTTTTGAATAAAAAGCAACTATAAATTTAAAATTTATAAATTTTTAAATCTATAAATTTTTGGCCGACAAGAAATTGTTCCTCATTTGCATCCTTAATAAATTTTGAAATTTGGACAATGCTACCATCTTTCAAATAGCATATATTATCTGGAGGTTTAATACTAAGGATAAAATTTGGAAAAATTGCTGTTTCAAATTCAGGAGTGCCATTTAATTTTAATACTGGCTCATTACTATGTTCTTGGGATAACACAATTTCTTTTTCAGAAGAAACAGTCACCGACCTCTTCTCCATAATTCGAAAATACAGCTGCTGCAACGGTTTATCACTTTTTTTAATTTTTCTTTTCAGTTGTTGCAGAAAATTTTCGAATGGGAATGCACTAAACTGATCCAAGCAACCAAACTGTTTTACATCTTTCACTAAATGTAATAAGCCATGAACGTTGTATGATACACTTTCTTTCCCATAAATAATTGCAAAATTGTGAACGAAGTTTTTGAGTAAAGAATGGGAATAATTTTGCAATTCCTCATTCTGTTCTGGCATGCACAGAAATGATATGGAAAAATGCAGTGTCATGAATTGATCATACAAGTGTGAGGGCAATGGTGCTAATACCAAGGGACAAGTATATAACAGAATTTGGCGGAATTCTGTAGCTTTCCATCGATCCAAATAAGGAAGTGATTGTGGTCTGCGACAAAATTCGTCTGGAATAAAATCCCGAACGCTCAAAAGATTATCGGATATCTCTTTTACAGTTCTGGATGGTATCCTGTATTTTAGATCACCTCCTAACCATAATTTTAAAAGTTTTCTCATGACACCTAGGCAAACTAGGTGCATGTATTCATATGGAATTTGGGATACCATACCAATATCCAAACTTTCTAAAATGGCGTTTCCAAGATGATGTTCTTCTTGTCGGCGAAGTTTGAATGACTTGTCAGTTCGTTCGGAAAAGTTCACCTCTGGAAAGCATACTCTATTTTTGATGAATTCGCCTTCTTGTGTGCATTTTCCACATCCGAAATATCCAGAATGGCCTTTAATACAGGAAATAAAAGCTCTGGCAGGTGCATCGCAAACAATGCCTTTTAGTATAACATTGTATTTTTTCCCATAGATTTAAATTCCATTTTCCATTAAGCGCTTGAATTCTTCGACGAATTCATTTACGAATTCGTTAACATTACCAGGCTTTGTTTTGCCATGGAATATTGCAGCAGGAAATATGACTGTTTCTCCTCTATTATTGGTAACAGAGCAAAGAATTGGCCATAATTGGCTTGCTGAACTTTTTGCAATTGGAAAACCATCTACATTGATAACTAGCTCAAGGTTATTAGAAAATGGTGAGCTGTTTTCCACTACATGTGTTAAAGCTTCTCCAATTCCAAAATGACAGTATAAGCCAGATGTTATAGGCTTAGTAATAACATATCGTGGCGTTTTTAAGAGAGTTCTTGAATCGCGAGGTAATGTGATAAAACATTCATGCTCCCGGAGAATAAGCAATAGCTTGTTCAAATGCGATTTTGGTATTTCACATTGAACGGCCCACCCAGCAATTTTTTGGGCAAAATTTGACTGTGGATTGCCATGCAAAAAATCACAATTAACATCATCATCATCATCATCCTCATCATCACTAGATTCACAATTATATTTGTAATCATAATCGGAGTAATCGTAATTACTGTGATTGGCACTATCACTTTCCGACTCATCCGAGCTACATACATTCATGAAATTTTGATCATCAACAATATTAGAAATTGAACTAGCAGTATTCGCTAAACCTACAGCAGAAGTTATATTAGTATCAGTAATATCTGGTAACGTTGCGTTAAAATCATTGATAACATTAATTTGGTTTAGTACAGTATCATTTAAAATTCTGATACGCTGACGTTGGCACAATTTGTTTGTAATCATTATTGCAAATTCACTTACCTTCAGATAAAAATAATCGGTAAATCAAATATCAGAAATATTTTTAGCGAAGATAGCAAGAGATAAGCGACGATAAAAACTACTAAAAACTCAAACAGCAAAAAACATGAGGTACTTACTAGAACTAAGTTGAGTGACGGACGTCTGATTCTCCTACTATAATATAAATAATAATTAAAATAAAACTTTTTTTTCTGACCATCAAACAGATATTTATACTAGATTATTTTCATTCTATTCATTTTAGGAATGTAAAAGCTTTTTACAATCTTTTGTTTATTTTTTTTCCTTTTCACAACAACACACAGAAAATGGGGACAGACAGGTTCAGATTCTGGTAGAAATTAACGAAAATTGGATTAGTACGGTTTTCATCCAGTTTACGTTCTTAATATAGAAAATGGGTACAAACAGGTTAAAATTTTGTTCCGTAATTGACGAAAATTGGATTAGTACAGTTTTCATCTAGTTTACGTCCCTAAAACAAAATATGTGGACAAACTGGTTAAGATTTCGTTCCGGAACTGACGAAAATTGGATTAGTTCCGTTTTCATCCAATTTACGTCATAAGCTGACGTCCATATCTTGTAGATATTATGTGCGTACGTTTATGTCGAACATTGACCAAAATCTGGACGAATTTTAGCTGGCGGTCTACGTCCAAAATACATCTTTAGACGTATTTTGAACTTGGTAGATGAAAACTGGATGTAATATGAACGTATGTGCTGTGTGGGATTTAGCAAAGAGAACATTCATTCTAGTCTTTAAGTCAGCGAGAATAAATACAATTTTTTAACGTATTTTATACCGGGGTGGGAAAGGGCGTATACCACACATGAGTTTGCTTGTTTTTTCTTCTATGCATTGTTTATCTTGGTTGTATCTTGATGTCTGTCTTTTAAAGGCATGCTGTGAAATTAGAGAAAATGTTTTGATAAATTTCACTACACTACTCAGTGTACAGGAATGCAACAAATACAGTTTTTTCAGATTTGCATAGTGTACGATTCGAAAAAAATGGCAGCTTAATTATTAGACACGGTTCTAACAATCAATGTGAAGTATGTCAAAACAAGACATTATATTAGTTGAAAAATGTCAGGAGCATCCATAGTGTTTTAAAGGTTATTACTCGAGACGTGAATCGGGCCAAAAGGGCGTACACGACCCATACCATATTTTTATTATTATTTACTTATTTTCGCAAAAACATCGGCCATACTCATAAATTCATTTCAAATAAAAGTAATTAAAAAATATTTTTTTGAATTTTTTTATGACTTTGGCATAAAATATGTTAAAGTACAGAAAGAGAAAATCACTTTTAAAATTAACTGAAATAAAGTAAAGAGTTAAAAATTTCCAAAAAAAGTAATCTTAAAAATAAGACTAGAAAAGAGTAATTAATAATAAAAAGGTTTTTCATTTGTATGGGACAGATGGTTGACAGTTTTATTGGAACGAATTTCGAGAACAAGAAGGTGGTCCCTTAGTGATATTCACAGGATTTGTATTGTAAGAGAAAATCAATATCGCACTTTTAAATGAATGCATGAATGGTAGAGATTAGAACAAATGTACTTAATGACAACTTATTAGGAGTTTATAAAGATCTTGATATAGCGCTTTATTTTTCAACAGTACATTGACCTAATACACGTTGAAAATTCTACATTTGAATGTATTCTATTCAATTATGCTGATTTAAACTGCATTGAAATTCTATGAGGAAAATAGCCAAAATTTATGTTGAAGTTCAATCCAAGGGCTGGTTGAAAACAATATATAGCACAGGTGAATATTAATAAAATGAGCCATTTTGTCTCACATGTGTTTACCTTGTGAGGGTGAGAATCAACACATTCACCTTTTGTTCTAACAAAAAACATTCTTTCTTGTAATACACATACATGTAAATATTTCCCATAAAACCTGGGAAAAGAATGATAACCTAGACCACCCAACCCGACATTTTAACAAGGGAAATTTACAAACCTAGCCACAATGTCTCCTGTGACACAAAGGAAGAAGTAGATCGATAGATGCAAATTTATGGCCCTCCATTAAAGCCAGCTAAGTGCATTCTATCAACAAACAGGTGTTAGTCCATCTTCAATCTCCAGTAAACAAAGCTGAATGGACAAGACCTGTCTGGGCCAACTCCAATCAGGTCCCAGTGCGGTCAGCATTTTTTATGCCAGGACAGTATCAAATTAGGAAATTAGCAAATCAAACAGCACCAAGTGGGAGGAATTAAAAAGCCCCATCTATCATATCAGGTGTTTTGATTCCCTCTAGAAAAATCTGAGACAATATATTACGATTTTGGAGTGTTTCTATGCAGTTAAAAAAAATTGTTCCCTTTCGACTTTAATCTGGTGATGTTATGAAACAGGACAGTACTAAAAATCTTTAGTTTGCAATTTTCGAAATAGTAAGCAATGATATTTGGAACAATAATCCTATACTCGTTCTCCCAGAAGTTTAAGTGCTTACTATAAAGCAAGGATAGGCCAAATTGGGCAATAAATACTCTTAAAGACTATTAATGATGCCCTTAAAAGCCTACGCTAGTCACGCGAAGAAACGATCAAGCTAATGTTAAGTCTATGGGAAGGTTCTTGTGCGATTTCTCGCTCGCATTTTAATATTTTAAATATATATATATATATATATATATTTATTTATAAGCGGACGTTTTCAATTTTGACCGGTTCTGAAAGTGAAATTACCTTTATATAAAACAACTGGAACCAAAATCGAAAAAGTAAAAACTAACAACGTTAAAGATCAACCTCAGCTATTTTATGCAAAAAACATCATTTAAAAATAATAAAATGCGAGCGAGAAATCGCACAAGAATCTTCCCATAGACTTAACATTAGCTTGCGCGTTTTTTCGCATGACTGATATTGGCTCTTAAATCGATGGTCGGACTGTACAATGTACAACGATGGATGCGTATGTCTGCCTAATCACCAAGGTAAATATTTGTACATATGTGTTGCAGAACCGAAGTTATGACTGACATTAGAGTATTTTATCATCAGAAATTGATTCTATTATATGTGATTACAATTAAATGAGGGTAATCATTTATACTACTTATGTTGGCAATCTAATTAAAAAAAAATTCGAACTTGAAAACTTACAAAAGATGTCTTTTATCCTATTATGTTATTATGATTAATTATCTTTCATTTAAGTGTATTTGTATGTATGTAAATAACCTTTTCTTTAATTCTTAAAATTCCTTCTCTATGTTTCTTCAGTAGTGTATTTTATATAAATGAGTTTTGCATACAATATTAAATCTATTATTTTGAATAATTTCACTTCGTCTCTGTAGGCATTAGACTGAATTTTAGTTTAATTTCTCGATGTTAATAATTATCAAAATCTAATTTCAGTTCTTTTTTTTTCAGAAAGTTGCGAGTCTTCGAATAATAATCAAAACGTAATTTTGTTTTTTAATAATTAGAGTAATTTTCTTTATGTTTTGAATATTATGTATTTAAAATCTTATTATTTTAATTATTCCTCTCAGCTAGAAATACTTACAGTCATCTTTAAAAAAAAAAAAAAAATATTTAATGTATGCCTGCAGTGGACAAAAATCTGGTAAAAAAAGGTGTTTTATTCTTTTACCCGAATCGACATGTCAGGATAGTTCATTTTTTGTTAGTAACGTGGTTAATTTATATAACTTACTTAGAACTCCCCAGTCCCTTGAATCACTTGCAGGAACGCATTAATGTAATGTCAAAAAAATATGAAATTTTTCTGAAAAAAGGACAACAAAAACAAAAACAAAATATATATAATATTTTTTTATTTCGTAGACCTATCTTTTTGCAACACCTATTTTTCATAATGTACCTATTTTTTAAATACATTCAGTATAATTTCCTGTTACATCAGTTTTATAGCATGCACAAAATATTATTTAAAACTAAAGTAATAATTCAACTGAAATCTTAAAATTTTCTGTGGACCTATCATTTGATAATGCACTGCATATCCTATTATTTGAACACCAGATCTGATGCCTGCAGCAAATAGTTTACACTAGTTATCATTTTAAGAAATTGATTGCGTTTTCTTAAAAAATATTGAATACATATATTCTAATTTGTAAATGTCAATAAGCATTAGATATATATTTTGCATTTCTGCTTTTATGAAAATTGTACCACGTTTAACCATTATAGAAATTATAGCCAAATAGAATTTAATGTCATTATAGAAATATTTTGAAAACAATATTACACTTACTTGAATATATTATATTTTATTAATTTAGCTATGTATAAACGAAATGTTTACAGACTTTATACACTTTTTACATTTTCAAGCATGGTTATGATACAATTTTAGACAAATTGAAATATTTTTTTTAAATACAATGATATAGTTACAAAGTACAGATTTTACAGACATTCTTTTTCATACATAATTTCGCAAACAATCTATAAATTATATCTACGTATCCTTAAATGACATTAATTTGGAGGCTGTTATTACTATTTAAAACCTGTATGATGTAATAAATAACCTGTATGATGTAATAAATAATCATCATACACGAATGCAGTTATACATAAATTTTATTATTGACGCTGTTACAACAATTTGTACTGGTCAGTAACGAAATCGAAGGAAACAAAAATTTAGAAAGAGTTCTGGATATTATAGTTAATATAAATATAAATAGGATATAAAGTTCTGGATATAGAACAGATATATGATATTATTCTTCTATTTTCATATTTTTTTAGTTAAACAGCAAATCTCATACCTGGTTCATATTGATTCACTAACTTGGCATTATTTATATCTTAGAAATATTTTGAAACTTTTACATATGGCAATATTGGTATTTTGTGGAGGAAAATTTCGTCTATTATTCGTTAATATTTTAGTATTATTTTAGTACTTCAAAGAGTTTAGAACCTTCATTGATTAGTATTAAGCGGTGCTTAAATTTTATTTGAAAGTAAGAAATATCCATTCTGACATTAAAATATTTTTGTTAACCATTGAAGTGCGATGGGATATTACATATTCCACTTAAGTTTAATTTTCATACGTCACAATGACACCAGAATTTTGAAATAAAATTTTACTTTTATAATGTATGTGAAAATAATCTTTCACTTATTTCCAAATAAATATGTTTGTAAACACTGCGGTCATTCAATCATTTCAACATTTTAGCAACAGAGGTAATTTGCCCCTCAAAGGGTTAAAATGTGCAACAAGAATTTTTATGCTCAAAATTATTCCAGCGTTTTCAAACATTTTACTATCCATGCATAGCATTAAAGAAGCAAGAGAATTTCGAAGATCAAACTTGAAAGTGTATCTACGTTACAATGTGTCACTTAAGACAGAAGAAACACATAACTATGATGCATATGAAAGGAGAAATCTCTGAGTATATGCTTTAACGAATGCTAACTTATAAATGCAATTCCACCTATCGCGAGACTTCAAAAATAGCTTAAGTTAAGAATATGTATTCGAGACAACATTCAGAGATAAAATACTTCTTTTCTGACAATGGAAACAGTAGTTCTATATTTTGACATTTTGTTCTAGAAAAGTCTAGTTGTATTCATAGCTGTTAAAAGAATTTAAATGCGTTTAAAAAAATATTTCTTAAAAAAACTCTATGATGTTTAAAGCAAATGCGCTAAAACTTTAAAGGTACTCCAATTAATTCATTTTTAAAGAAAACAATCTTCTATTAAATAAATATTATTATAATCTGCTCTTAGCATAAAAATAATAAATGTTTACATATATGAGTGAAGAATATCAAATCAAATGAATAATCTTAAAATTAAAATATTAATCTATGCGTTTATTTCGGTTTAAAGCATGCAATCGAACTTTTTTGAGAACTTTACTTAAAATATAGACGCTTGAACTAATGTAAAATAATCCCCCCCTCAAAAAAGATATAAAATAAGACAGCCTCTTCTGTAATGATTGTTTTCTGCCCAGATTATATGTCTGAAACTATAGAAAAATAGATGTCCTCATCTTTATTATATTCTCATCAAAATTTATTTAATGAATATATCGTCGATTTTCAAGAATAAATTCAAATATAAAAGTCCTTAAATGTAAAAGTGTTGTTGTACTTTTTTCAATGTTTATAAATAATAAAAGTTTACAAATATGATTTATTCTGTTGAGCTGATTACGATATCAGATCAGATGCTATGATCAATAAGGTTAACTGGATGAATTAGGTCCTCCAGATTCGCCCAAGATGGCTCAGTAGATAAAGCATTAGCAGCGTCACCCAAAAGATCTCATATTCTAATTCTGGCCCGAACATTTTTGCCCACTTGGGTAACTGCAACTCAGAAAATATTTTTGACATATATTTTCCTGAAATGTTTTATTTATTTGCTAAAACCTTAT
Organism: Maratus michaelseni; assembly: GCA_963931845.1. Lineage (NCBI taxonomy): Eukaryota > Metazoa > Arthropoda > Arachnida > Araneae > Salticidae > Maratus > Maratus michaelseni. The sequence goes on from OZ007592.1 coordinate 419,031,394, forward strand.
AGATTGTAAACACGTTTCGTAATCATCATTTTCCCTTTAATAACAGTTTTGTAAAACTACAATTTGTTTAATGTTTATATCTAAATGCATTTTGCCTTTTTCATGTTTGTTTTATTATTAAGTGTACTAGAAAAAAATACCTCTTTTATAAAGTAAACTTATGTGAAATCTCACACATAAGTTTCAATATCATGCTCATTAAAATTATACGCAATAAGTTTTACTACAATAAATAAAACAATTCGCTTGTATTTTTGTCGAAACCTAGAGCTGACGGATTAAGAAAGTTTAACAGATTTTGAAAGTTTGTTTAAATATTTGTATTAAAAAGTTTGTTTAACATTATGTTATATTACGTAACTAAAAATGAGGATGCATGCAGAGTATTGATCCTAGAGTGTTAGATATATACATTGTTTGCATATATAGCTTAATTTATTCCATTTATTAACTTAAAGTTCTGCTTTAAAAACATTTATCTGACTTGAAAATGATCCGAAAAGATTGCAGATATTTCTATTTCTATTTCTATTTTAAAACAGGGTTCGTATGCCTCAGGGATTTAAGATACTTGAATACTAGAAATTAACTTAAGTAATTGTCACCATACTTAAATAAGGAATTATTTTCATTATATAGGACAAATATTACTTTACGAAAAATCTAGTGTTCTTCCGCGGAAGCATACAAACCCAGTAAAATAAATAATTTCCTTAAAAATGTTCTTCTTACTTTTTTTTATAGTTCAGTGTTTTCGAATCCAATGAGACAATAATATTATGTTAATAAAGTACAATACATTTAATTAAAATAAAACATCTAAGTTTAATTTAAACATATATAACTGTTTTTTGATTTTGCAGTTCTATTGTACAACAACTTTGTATAGTTGTATGTATCCAAACACCAAAATGCTTTAAAATCAAGAAAAACTTTTTATAAACTTATAATAAAAATATTTACATACTAGTAAATCCGCCCGGCATTGCCCGGTCCCGTCAAAAAACAATACGAAACGCGAAATCACTCTAAAAATCGCTGCACGAAACCCTTCTTCTGGTAACTCTTTGTCTTTTGGAAATTTAATAGAGAGAGTTACCCGTTGCTGAAGTAAACCACCCCCTGAAATGTCTGGATCATTTGATTCAAAACGGGTCAGTTTTGTTCAAAATTATAAAAAAAAGCGCCGTCTCATTTTCACAAAATTTGCATTTTCGGAATCAGAAGAAAACTGCGAGTTTCGATTCAAATAATCCAATACTTTTCTTAATACTCGAGGATGAGTGAAAATGAAATTTTTTCGTTTTCTTGAATTAACAAATTGGTAACTTTATTTTGCGGTTTCAATAAAAATAGTCATTTTTGGCGCACGGGCAGGAAAATCTTTTAGTTCCACCTCCAGGGGATACATTTTGTTTTAACAAATTATCCCACACGTGTCCCCGCTGCCTACGGTACCGTGTATAGCAGACGTGCTAGGCACGCGCTGCAAACTCTTTTACTCCCAGTTTCTACCACCAGGTGGAGCATTCTGTTTTAAATAAACCTATTTCCGAACGAAACTTCGGCACTCGTTCCTGTATCTTACGGGGCCATGTAGAAGGCGTGCCGTGCATGCGCGAAAAATCTGTTAGTTCCACTTTCCACCGCCAGGGAGAATCAAATTTATGTCTTAAATAATTAGCTATATCTTAATTAGTTCATGTTAAGTTGAATGAACCGATTCTCGTTGAAATCAGACCCACAGAACATGAGAAATAATGGAAGGAATGAGGCTGAAATGGAAGCGAAACCACAGAACCAATCAAGCATTCTGGAAAAATTTCTTAGAGTCAAAGGAAAAAAATTCACCAAAAATTCAAAAATCGATGTACAAATTTCGTATCAACTTTATTTAAAAGAAGATAAAATTTACTATATTGTGCTAAAAGATTGGAACCGGATTCCCGTTACTAATGTGGAAAAAAGTAGCAAAACGTGAAAAAACACTAAAAATCGCATTAAAAAATAAATAAAAAATATATATATTCCAAAATTCAAAAATCTGGCTTCAAGCTACAAAACTAAAAGCATAGTGGTACCTTCTCACCAAATTTTGTAGCTCTGCGTGCAGCGGTTTCTTCAGAACACAACCTAGAAATAGACACACACACACGCAATCCTCCATCTTTATTATAGTTGGAGATTAAATAATACATAATCAATATTTGGAAATAACCGTCTCCTTCATAAGCTTTTTAAAGAAACTCATTCATGATATCAAAAAATAACAGTATGCAAAATCGTGTTCTGTTTTTTACCCCTTGGACATGAAATTTTATTTTAAAGGAAAGCAAAAAATAAAATGTAAAGAAAGTAAACATCCGAAAGTTTTTCAAAAGGTTTCCAAGTCTATTTTATGTCTTCATTATTTAGATTCTAGAAAGAAAAATTACAACTTTAGTATTCCGTTTAAGAAAAGGTATTTTGAATATTTTGAATCTTTGGAGCAACATAAACTAAAACGGTATTTATTTTAAAGATGACACTTCTTTCTTTTTTCGTGTGCACTGCAATATTCTTTATTCAGAGAGTATGTTGTTTGTTTATCATTAAACGAATTCACAGGATCGCTGGATATTATAAACTATCTTAATAATATATATATATATATATATATATATATATATATATTACAATCAGAACTTGTAATTAAATATAAATTTAATTTTATACATTTGGAATAATTATTTTAAAGTAACAAGTTCCATATTATTTCATTTTATTTTTTCCTTTTTGAAATCGTTTAAAATAATAACTTATTTTTAACATACAATAATAGCAATAGTTTTTACGACATACCATGGCATATATCTTGTCGTATATGTCGTAAATAATAAGTGTTTTCATGTATTTAAATTTTACAAAATTTACAAAATGCATTATTTTTCCTTTTTTCAGTGAAATGCATAATTTGACTAATACATGGCTCTCCACTATTTGGTAATAACTAATATCATTTACTATTTAGAAGGAACTGTTAAACAGTTATTTATGAATGTCCAATAATGCTTAAAGTGATAAAAAAACATAACACAGAATATTTTAAAATACTTTTTTCTTTAATGTAGATAACATATGTTTCATGCACAACTATCGGTGACATCTTCAGATCTTAATAATAAATACAAATTTCTCGCATATTTGAAAATAGTAAAACATCTACCACGAGATCGCATGTCAAAAGTTAGTAGGTGCTGAATTTAGCCAAAACTGGGAAACGTGAAAGAATTATTATTTATTTTTATTTTTATTGCTTTTCCATTTATCGATCATCTCGTTCCAAATTTTAGCAAATTCAAAGGAAACGGTTTCGTTACAAATGTAATCTTTTCGCAAATATATTTCTATAGATTCCCGGATAACGGATGGGAAATAAGCTCTTGATTGAAAAATTATTTTACTATTATTGAAATCTATCTGCAACTGCTTCTTACTATATTGTCTAGCTAAAGCGGTGGTTCTTCTGTCATGTTTGATATCAGCCATGTGTTCTTATTCTTGTTTTAAATTTTCTGTTCGTCATTCCTATATAGTACTGTATTGTTCCATCTGCCTTGGTGAATGGGATTTCATAAACACCGGAAAGTTGGTTAGGTTCTAGTGGGTCTGTTTTTCTACATACTAGTATGTAGAAAGTATGTAGTACAAGTATGTAGAAAAACAGACCCACTAGAACCTAACCAACTTTCCGGTGTTTATGAAATCCCATTCACCAAGGCAGATGAAACAATACAGTACTATACAGGAATGACGAACAGAAAATTTAAAGCAAGAATAAAGGAACACATGGCTGATATCAAACATGACAGAAGAACCACCGCTTTAGCTAGACAATATAGTAAGGAGCAGTTGTAGATAGATTTCAATAATAGTAAAATAATTTTTCAATCAAGAGCTTATTTCCCATCCATTATCCGGGAATCTATAGAAATATATTCACGTTTCCCAGTTTTGGCCAAATTAAGCACCTACTAACATTTGACATGCGATCTCGTGGTAGATGTTTTACTATTTTCAAATATGCGAGAATTTTGTATTTATTATTAAGATCTGAAGATGTCACCGATAGTTGTGCATGAAACATATGTTATCTACATTAAAGGAAAAAGTATTTTAAAATATTCTGTGTTATGTTTTTTTATCACTTTAAGCATTATTGGACATTAATTTAAAGTTAACAAGTGATTGGATTACATTATTTATTTATGAGTTGCGTTATGGTATCTATGTACGCGAATGTAATCTATGTAATCTTTGACCAATATTTTCATGAACATCAAGTGTCACAATGGGTTTTTTTGTTTTATTTCATAAACGAAATGCTGAGATTATCTGGAACAAGGAACCTGTACAGTATAATAAAATACAAAAAGTATGATGTGAAAAATACAAAGACTAAACTTTTTATAAATTAATTTAAATATATAAAATAAAACAAATATAATATACCCAATTTAATAACTGTGTATAATGTTTTTTAGTGATTGTAAATGTTATTTCAGGTTCCTTTTGTAATTTTATAATATATGTAATTTTTTTATTCAACTTTATTTGTTAAAATAGTTAGTTTTTAATCTATTTAAATGAAAAACATTATTTTAATACATTTAAAAAATGTATGACAGAAAAAGGCATACATTGAAAAGTAATTAGTATACGCAAACATTTATTAATGATTATTTGTTTAAATTAATCCAGTGTATAAAATTACGTGAACGTTTTATCGTATAGAATAAAAATTTATATAAATTCAGTGTAAACACGTAGTTCCCCATAATTCTTGAAGCCAATCCCCGATATTTATTAATCCTCAAGAGATAAAAACCAATGAGAAAGCATACGCTTTTAAATAATTATAGAAACTATTTCTGCTAAATTTACGCAGAGCAAAGGGGATCTTTCGTAATAAATTACAATAATATTTACAATTATCGTGTCTAACATCTCTATGGGCATAGTCTTTTAGATACCTTGATTGCACGCTTAAGAAATAGTTAATGCATACTAATTCAATATTAATAAAATCTTAATTTAAACTTTTCTGCTGTGCTTTTTCTGGTAAAAACTTCCGAATACAATTCCAAAAATGTAAATGAATGAATTCGATTTACTGTATTTTGCTATTCAGCTTCTGGAGTAAGAAACTGAATCCATGTCCCAGAGAGAAAGCAACGGTTTTTGTTCGCACTTTCCAAGAAAACTTTTATTCATAAAGGTACATGGCTTGGTCTTCTGAGCCCATTAACCAAGACTATGTTTTGACAGAAAGTATCAGGACCTGTACTGTGTGTACTTGTGTACTTTAGTGTGCTTGATGTTTTATGGTTAATGGTCTGTCATTTGGTCCATAACCAAATGGCATATTTAAATTGACATAAGGCTGTTTTTTTCTTCTTCTTTTATTTTTATCTTTAGTGATATTCACATTTACTTTAAAATACATTGTATCTACGTTCCTAACGTTTGGAAGCGGACACAAATACGAAAGGCAATTCGAATGAAAAAAAAGGAAAGAAAAGAAAAGTAATGGTTCTTATAGAAATATGTAGGTGGTTTTTGATCACACCGTGTTATTTAATTTTTTTGTGTGTTGAAAGATGTTTCCTGGATCAAATTAAAAACCTTAAATAAACTTTAAAGACCACACCAAATATATTTAACATATGCCCCACCAGTCACAATTTTTTTTTATTTAGTGTTATTTTTTTAATTAATATTACATTTAATTAATAACTAAAAATATTTCCTATATGGCCAAAATGTTTATTTATTTATTTTTTAATTTCATATTCCCCAAAAATACTTTTTACTCATTACATTCGCAATAAAAATCAACTAACAATGAACAAATGAATTAATAGTTATGGTAGGGGGTATCTCTCTTTTGTGTGGTCATCTCACTTGGAAAAATCCCATGATGCCTGAAAAATTGGTGCATACTCGAAACAAAAATCCTCATAAAATATTAAACAAATATATCAAAATACTTTTGCGAACGACCTTAAGTGGACAGCATAAATACGTCTATTGAAATAAACATGAATTTGTTGCTAAAACAATTATATGCCTTGAAAATATGTTGTTTTACGAAGTTTCTCATTGGTTCTTCGCAATATCCCTTCTGAATGTAAAAGCACAGCTTTGGCGTTGATTCTAAAACATTTTTGGTTCACGTACCTCTTGAAGAATTACCTTGCATTTTTTTCTTTTCTTTAACATATAATAGTCATGAAATAAAAAATGAACACAAAGAAAATGGGGAATGCATAGAAATAAATATATTATTTAACTTTTAATTATCACTAGCAGCCCGTCCGGCTTCGCGCGAGTGGACAATGTGTCGACTACAATGTGTTTTCCTTTTAAGAATGTCTTACGCAAAAAACCTAATCAAAAATCAGCAATAGTTTTCTTATTCGTCTAAACAACCATAATCGGGTTCATATCAGATGTTTAAACCGATTGGTGAATTTCTAAAATCACTGAAGTACGTGTTTAACTATTTTTAGTAGATTTGTTATCCTCAATTTCATGCTCCTACCTAAAACTGCTGCTGCATCGATATGGCGAAATGACCTAAAACGTCCGACCCAACCCCCTCCATTTAAACCCCCTTCGGGGGTGAATTTCTAAAGTCAGTGAAATACGTGTTGTTTTTAGTAGGTTTGTTATCCTAAATTTCATGCTCCTCCCAAAAACTGCAGCTGAGATTTGACGAAATGACCTAAAACGTTCGAAGACCCATTTGACCCCCTTACGAGGTGAATATCTGAAATCCCTGAAATACATGTTTAAAAAATTTTTAGTAGATTTCTTATCCTGAATTTTTGGCTCTTATTTAAAACTGCTGCTGAGGTATGGCGAAATGACCTAATACGTTCGACACCCCCATCTGACCCCTTTAGGTGGTGAATTTCTAAAATCGATGAAATACGTGTTTAACCATATTTTTAGAAGATTTTTTATCCTGACTTTCATGCTGCTACCTAAACCTGATGCTGAGATATCGCGAAATATCCTAAAACGTTCACCCCCCCTCTATTTAACCTCTTTAGGTGGTGAATTTCTAAATTCGCTGAATTACCTGTTTAACTACATTTTTCGTAGATTTCGTATCCCGAATTTCATTCTCTTACCTAAAACTGCTGCTGAGATATTGCAAAATGACCTAAAACGTTCGATTACCACATTTCACGTGCGAATTTCTAAAATCGCTGAAATACATGTTTAACCATTTTTTTAGTAGATGTGTTATCGTGAATTTCATGCTCGTACCTAGAAACTGCTCCTGAGAAATGACCTTAAACGTTCAACCCCCGTTTAACCCTTTAGAGGGTGAATTTCTAAAATCACTGAAATGCGTGTTTAACCATTTTTTAGTAGATGTTTATGTTGAATTTCATGTTCCTACCTAAAACTGCAGCTGAGATATGGCGAAATGACCTAAAACGTTCGACCCCCCCAATATAATCCCCTTAGGGAGTGAATTTCTAAAATCTCTAAAATACGCGGTTAATCATTTTCTTAGTAAATTTGTTTTTCTGAATTTCTATGTCCTAACTAAAACTGCTGCTATGATACGTCGAAATCACCTAAAACGTTCGAACACCCCTTTAATCCCCTGCGGAGGAGAATTTTCCCCGAATTCAAAAACATTTTTTAATGCTTGCCTAGGTCAATCTATTGTCCAAATTTCATGATCCTAACTGCAGTCGTTTCAGCTGGGCTGTGAAGAGTAACCCAGTCAGTCAGGCGTTCTCTGTTTATATAATAGCATAGATTTAATATAAACTTCCCAGGTAGCGATTGTTTCTTATTTTGATGGGTGCCCTTGTTTACCATTGTGTATGTATTGAATGTTTGGTGTTACGTTGCTGAATTTAAAGAAAAATATTTTTTATATCGGTGTTTAAAAGAATTATCAGAGAGGGGGCGACCTAAAAGCTCTTTCTCTGTGCCCAAAAGTCTCTTCAGTTCTATCCGTATGTTTCAACTTATTTTGAAAGAATACATAGATAACTTTCTTTATTTTCTAATCACAGATTAGTGATGAATTTAAGAAAAACAGAAAACACACCCAAAAAAAAAAACGTAATTCCTGAAAGTATTTTTAAAATAAAATTTAAAAGAACTTTGCCTGTTTATTTCTAATTCGGAAGTGACAGTTCTAAAATAAACGTCTGTGACACTGCACATATTAAACAGTTTCTTAAACTAATGAGGTCTCTTTATTTTTTTATTTAAAAGTTGACTTAATCAACATTGCGCGGTTTCCATTTGCGTAATTATAAACTAAAGCATAATTAAATATAACTTAAAGATAGCACTTATAAGTATGTTTACATCGATCAAGTTTAAAGGGAAATTTCGAAAACAACGTGTCATAACATGTAAAAGCCAAAAAAAAATAATAACATATACATTTCAAAGAAATTATTTAAATAAATGGCTAATTTATTATTGTAAAAATAGATATATTTCCTCATACATATAGAAGAAGTTTTACATTTATTACATTAATGGAATTATTTAAAGTATTATAATTATGAATCTTCTTTGACAATTTAATTATTTTAAGCTGTTTAAAATTCAACCTATCCAATTTGCATTTATTTTAGTTTATATTTTTGTAATTGTTGAAACTATTACTCTGGTTGACAAATATTACCAAGGCTTTGTATATATACATCAGAAACGTTAATATGTACTGAGTGTTTTAGAGATAAACATCGATTTAGGTTTTCAATAGAGGCAAAATTGTTTTACTGGTAAGTAAAATGTTTAATTTATATAATATTTAAGCAAAATGTTTAAAATATTATTAATTTTATTTTTTCAGTGATTATTCTATAATTCCGAAATTTGTTCATTCCAAGTTATGCATTCAACAATCTGTGCATTCCAATCTGCCTAAATTAAGATAATTATTTTTTCGTATTTTGGTTATTCTATTACTGTTGTAGACGAACATTTTTTGTTGTTTTATATAAATGTATGTATTTTACAGATAAACTGTTGATTTTGTACATTTTAAAATTTTCATCTAAAATTGATAAAAAATTTTAATTTTAACTGAATTATCTTATCTTATCATTTTTATGCAATTCACATTCAATAAATTTCAGCCATTTTTGATTACATTGTTTCTAATAAATTTATAGATCTTACACTTTATTTAACCATTAAGAACACGTGCGAAGTACTAAGTGTGCAACTCAGTCAAATAAATAAATAAATAAATAAATAATAAAAGAAGCTGTTAATTTTAAAATAATTATTTTGAAATTAACAGCTTTTTTATATAATAAATAAAAATGTGGTACATAATTTATATTAGAAATTATAATGATACATAATTTATACTACTACTAAGCATTGCATTAAACTATAGTATCATTAAAAGTTGTTATTTAGTCTCTTTTTAGGCTTAGGCCTTGCCGTATGTATGTACGGCCTTGCCGTATGTATGTGCGGCCTTGCCATATGTTATGTGCGGCATAGTTGTAGTACGACTCCCTTTTTTAGCGGTGCTACAAACTTCTGTGGTTTTCTGAAGGGTAAGAGCACATTAGTACATTTAAATTTCCGCTCCCCATGATTTTGATAAAAATATAATTTAATGCCTAAAAATATTAAATTGACCCCCTCCGTTTTTTTCTTTTCAAAATGATCATTTAAAGAGATTATATAACACTAATATTCTAATTATACACTAATATTCTGAAACATACATTTAATTATTCTAAGACATAAATTATTTTTAAAACTTATGCAATGAATATTCAAAATAAATCTGTATACGTATAACTGAATTTTAATTTATTTTATAGAATGTGAAATGATTAATTTCCAGTTTAAGATGAACCAATAACTTGTGAATGAAAATTTAAATGTATTATAATAATAAACATCATTTTGAAACTTGTAGTAAATTCCTCATTCCGTACTTAATATTAAGTTATTATATAAACCGACATATTCCTGAGGTATAATTTAGAGTAGTTAGCGAAATCGAAATGCTTGGAACATATAAATATGCGATAACACATTTTGAGTCACCAAAAAAATTTCTAAATTACATAACTTTGTATAATTTACAATTTTATCGATTACTTTTAGCAATGATGCAGTATGATGTAACGCAGAATGAACAATAAAGCTTTCATTTACTTTTGACTAGTGTTTAGTCAATGTGAATGGATTATTTTCATAAAACCATACTTTTATATTCTAATTCATTTCAGGATTTAATAAAATAGTTTAATAAATATAGATGTGTAATAAATGTGATAGATGTATGTTATGTAGATTTTAATTAGAATTCAAAAGTCGTTCTTATATTTCATCTTTAGAGAATTAAAACTTTACATTTATTAAATATTTTTACCTGTATGTTGTTCAACGTAATTCTTTTTTAGTTTATTTGATTTTCAAAGATTTCATAAATGTGTTTTGAATGTATTTTGTATATATATGAGCTAGTTTTTGGCTGCTTTAAATCTCTAATACCTTTATCACTTTCGTTACTCATTTTATAGTATTTAACAAAGCTAAAATAAAGGCTTTTAACGATTTTCGAATGAATATAAATATTACGTGTACAAAAATTATTTTAGAATTCTAAATTACATTGGAATATATTTTGACCAATTAATAAAAATTATCGATGCTATTAAAAAATTTAATTGACAAGTGTGCAAATGAAAAACATGCTTTATATGCGAATTTGAAGACCATGATTTTTTCAGTTTTTAACAGTCAATTTACTCTTTACAAGAAGATAAAGCATATGACGACTTTTCATAAATTTAATTGCTTATGATTATATTCTGAGGGAACTATAAATCAAACTGAAACTACCATAGTTGAAACGGATGTTCGAGTTTTATAGCACCGTACTATAATGTCAGTGCAATAGTACTACATAAAGAGGATGTGTTTAACACTTTCTAACATTTTTGAAGATCTGTTTACGAATCCGGTTTGTCTGTTTGCCTGTTCGTATGTCCGTGCTCTAACTCGTGCAAATATACTCGGACTGGTATGTAATATTTATATATTAATGAGGATCAGTTTAGAATGTTCGCTATTTAAAGTGAAGTGTGTAGCATTTATTCCTCGTTTCTTTGGAAACACAAAACTATTCTGTTACATTAAACCCCTGGAGAAATATTGTTACTTTTATTTAAATTGCTTATTTAGATATATCATTACACTGTATGTAAAAATGAAAATTCTTAATAACATTCTGTTAGTATTAGGAAGTAGTTCATAATCTATGCCTGATGCATGATATTTCTTTCTCGTTTTAATTCAATCCTTTCAGGGGCAAACTAATTGTCTTGCTAAAACGTTGAAATCCTGGATTGTTACTAAAATTTACTTACAAGCAGATTTGATATTAAATAAATACCTTTCTACATATGAATTTTAAGAGTTAAATTTATTTTTAAAAATTCTGGTGCAACATTGGTAATTGGGGATTCAAATTAAGCAGTATAAATAATATATCACCTTCCTTCAAAGGGTTAAAAATCATGCACACTGGCGCGGATTATGGGAGGGGGAGTTTGAATGTTTGAACATTTTCAGGCACGCCAAACTTAGAAAACTATAGTATAACATAATCTAGTAGGTAACAAGGACGGAGACAATATTTTAAACTACATAGGTTACTCAAATCTGAACATACGCTATTGAAGGAATTTATTTTAGACAAATAGTAGATAAACACTATATACAGTCAGCATTTCAGTGGGAACTTAATAAACATATTATTTGGTATAAAATGGTTGTAAAATTCAGCGATATAATCACTACATAGTATAAAACAAAGTCGCTTTTTCTGTCCCTATATCCCTATGTACGCTTAAATCTTTAAAACTACGCAACGGATTTTGATGCGGTTTTTTTTAATAGATAGAGTGATTCAAGAGGAAGGTTTATATGTATAATAACCATACGTTTTGCTTTGTAATTTCAGATAAATCATCACTACATAGTATAAAACAAAGTCGCTTTTTCTGTCCCTATATCCCTATGTACGCTTAAATCTTTAAAACTACGCAACGGATTTTGATGCGGTTTTTTTTAATAGATAGAGTGATTCAAGAGGAAGGTTTATATGTATAATAACCATATGTTTTGCTTTGTAATTTCAGATAAATCATCACTACATAGTATAAAACAAAGTCGCTTTTTCTGTCCCTATATCCCTATGTACGCTTAAATCTTTAAAACTACGCAACGGATTTTGATGCGGTTATTTTTAATAGATAGAGTGATTCAAGAGGAAGGTTTATATGTATATCCATTAAATAGTGGAGAAATACTGTTATTTTTGAGGTTTTTAATGTGATGTCGTAAATAATTTCATTTTTTCCGCTTATACATTGCAAACGCAGGCTGAACCCTACAAGATTTATCAAAATAATGTACTAATTATTGTACACATTAAAAAGGTCTACAGAAAACAAAAAGAGATGAAGGTTTTCAAGGTTAACCCGAAGCAAAGCGAGGGAGGGCCGCTAGTTAATTAAAAATATATGCAAATATTAAAAAAACTAAAATGTAGTATGCTTGAATAATAATTTAAGAGGTGTAAACAGAACACCTATTATATATTTGCTTCTAAAATTAATTTTAATAACAAGCTCGAATTTCGAATTTAACTTTGAAAAATAAAACAGACTTGGGATTGAAGTGAAACATAACCAATACACTCCAATCTGTGTTTTGAGATATGTGTATGAATGAACAGATGTATACTCACATACGTGCCTAGGTAACACACATACTTTCAGTTTAGGTAGATGATAATTAAACAGAAATTAACTGGAACCGGAAAATAAATTATATATAATATCTTATTAAATTAATAATCAAGATGGTTTTATTACATGTTTTTAATGGTCTACTCATGTGATAACCTTCCATAAGCGGATGGTTTAAAAAACACAAATCTATACTAATAAAATAAAGTTTCGTGATGTGTGTGTCTGTTGGCGATCACTAGAAAAATCTAACCCACCTAGAAGCCTAAAAATTTAAATTTAGGTAGTCCAAACCCTCTCTGATGCACCTGAACCTCAGAAATTTAATATTTCAGTTATTTACTGAAATATTAATTAATATCCACAAAGAACTCTCATCAAAAATACGCTTTTTAGGTGCGTTCGTAATTATATAAATACGTAGCACCTATAGTCGTCGTTTGGTCCGTCCGTCTGTCCGTCCGTCTGTCTGTCTGTCTGTCCGTCTGTCTGTCCGTCCGTCTGTCTGTCTGTCCGCATATAACAACGCAAAAACTACCCAACCAAATGGTTTGCAATTTAAAATGTATTATCTTTGCAGAATTTTGTCGAGACATTTCAAATTTTATTAAAATCGAATCAAAACTTTAGGAGATATTAATAAAAATATTTATTAAGAAATTTGAATTTTTTTTTTTTTAAATCGGTGCTTTTTTGTTATAGGAGCTTCCGATGGATGTTAAATCGTCAAGCGACCGAGATACTTATTTTATGACAGAAATTAATCTGCAGACGATATAATTCATTTCACAGAATTAAAAATCATCAAGATCTGAATATTTATATAACTAGCTGATACATATATATCTGAATATTTATATAACTAGTTAAGATATTTGTATGAACAGTGTCATAAAATATATACTTAACTAGCTGTTTAACCCGTTCTACGCACGGGATATCATGAATTTAATTCTAAAACGTGCGTACGAACGCACCTCGTTTGTAACGTTTGACGTACAATTTCCAACTTGTTTCTCTTGGGTAGGTTGGTTGCATCGATTCTTCACAGAAGTAATTAAATAAACCAGAGTAGCGATGCATAGATAAGGATTTCTAACTAAATAGTGTCAATATGGATTGAAGTTATCAGCGTCGAGCCATACTAATGTCGCGCCACCTGCACATGACAAATTATATATACCAGAGTGGCTAGTGGTCAGGGAAAAATACAGTAAAAAAATTACACTTACCAGTATATTCTTATAGAAAAAATCAAATTGAACGAACAGCGAACAGAAGAATGCATTGATGGACTTCCAAGTTTGCGAGAAACTACATCCAGTATATGAGTAGTCGTATAACTAATCCTGAGAGAGCCATTATAAAGTGTTTAAAATTTAATAAACATGAGTTAAATTAGAGTTTAATGAGTAGCTATGCGATATCAACATAAATTTTTCTATAAGAATATACTGGTGTTTATCACTTTTTTTGAATGTATTTTTCCCTGACCACTAGCCACCCTGCATACGTCCCCCTGTTTGAAATATTTTCCAGGCACGTTTTTCTTCATGATAATTAGTCGGGTTTAGGATTCTTTTTATTATTATTATTATTATTTTTATTTTTTTATTTTTATTTATTTATTTTTTTTTACATGACATATATTATTATGATAGAGAGTGTTAATACAGAAAACTTTATTTAACAGACTGTTTTTTATATTTGCGGGAAAGAAGAGGGACAAGGGTCTAATTACATTTAAGCTTCAAGGTGTATTTCTAGAAAGCAGTTACCAGAGTTTCCGAATAATAGTCTAAGCCAAATTTCAAATTAAGTTCCTACCTTAACCAAATGAATCAATCTTTAAAGATGTATTACGATCCTCCTAATTAGTTATTTGCTGAAGTCCACTTGAACCCCCCCCCCCCCGGACCCTCCTTCAAGGTTTTTTTCTCTTTTTCTCTAACTATGCACCGTTTCCATATCTCAGCAACTATCTTTCCGATTTCAACGCAAGTGATTCCAAACATTATAATTAACGCAATAGTCACTCTTTATAACATTAAGGCGGTATTAAAGAAAAATAGTTTTCCACGCTCAACAACTCAAAATTTTGAGACACATTTTCAGACTCATTTTTAAAAGTAACAGGAAACATGGCGGCGTGATTTATAAAGACATTTATAAGGGCCCCTTGTTCTTATTTTTCGTTCAATTAATTAAAAATTGATTTATAGATAATTATTTTCACAGTACGATATTTTTTTTTAAATTTCCAGCGCTATCGCTTCGAGAAATTCGGTTCAAAATGTCCACTTTGACAGCATTTTTTGAAATATATTCTGCCTATATCAAAAAATCGAGACAATACGGACATTATAAAGTTTCTGAATAAGAGAACCTGCCAATTGGATGCATTTTAGAGCAAAAATGAATTTACAAATGTGTCTCAAAATAAGCAGTTTGGGTTTGAATACACCCTTAAACTAAATTTATGAGTAGCGGTTACCACTATTTCCGAATAATAGTTTAAGCCAAATTTGTAATTAAGTTCCTAGCTTAAGCAAACGAACGAATTTCGAAAGATGCACAGTGGTCCTCCTAATTAGTCATTTGCTGAAAGGCATTTGAACAACACTCCCCTCCCCCCTTGCTCCGTTTCCATATATCAGCAACTATCTTTCCGATTTCAACGCAAGTGATTCCAAACATTATAATTAACGGAATAGACACTCTTTATAACATTAAACTAAATTTATGAGTAGCGGTTACCACTATTTCCGAATAACAGTTTAAGCCAAATTTGCAATTAAGTTCCTAGCTTAAGCAAACGGACAAATTTTGAAAGATGCATAGTGGTCCTCCTAAATAGTAATTTGCTGAAGGACACATGAACAACCCCTCCCCCCCGGCCTCAAACTATGCTCCGTTTCCATATCTCATCAACTACCTTTCCGATTTCAACGCAAGTGATTTCAAACATTATAATTAATTTAATAGATACCCTTTATAACATTAAACTTAATTTATGAGTAACGGTTACAACTATTTCCGAATACTAGTTTAAGCCAAATTTGTAATTAAGTTCAAAGCTTAAGCAAACGAACGAATTTTGAAAGGTGCATAGTGGTCTTCCTAATTAGATATTTGCTGAAGGGCACTTGAACATACCCTCCCCCCTGCCCCTGGGACCTCCTTCAAGGTTTTTTTCTCTAACTATGCTCCGCTTCCATATCTCAGCAACAATTTTTCCGATTTCAACGCGAGTGATTGCAAACATTATTATTAACTTAATAGTCACTCTTTATAACATTAAACTAAATTTATGAGTAGCGGTTACCGCTATTTCCGAATAATAGTTTAAGCCAAATTTGCAATTAAGTCTCTAGCTTAAGCAAATGAACGAATTTTGAAAGATGCATAGTGCTTCTCCTAATCAGTCATTTGCAGAAGGGTACTTGAACAACCCTCCCCTCCCCGGCCCCTCTTTCAAGGATTTTTTTCTAACTATGCTCCTTTTCTATATCTCAGCAACTATCTTTCTGATTTCAACGCAGGTGATTCCAAACATTATAATTAACTTAATAGTCACAGTTTATAACATTAAACTAAATTTATGAGTAGCGGTTACCACTATTTCCGAATAATAGTTTAAGTCAAATTCGTAATTAAGTTCCTAGCTTAACCAAACGAACGAATTTTTATACATGCATAGTGGTCCTCCTAATTAGTCATTTTCTGAAGGACACTCGAACATCCCATCCCCTTGGCATCTCACTCAAGGTTATTTTCTCTAAATGTGCCTTATTTCAATAACTGGGGAAATAATGTTCCAATCTTCTCGAAACCAGCTCAATTTTGTAGTGCGCCTACTATACAGTAACGTAGGCAGCGGAGACCTGTCTCAGAAGTTCGTTTGGAAAGAGGTTTTTTTAGAACTTGCTTCCCTTGCCGTGGTAGGGGAAATAAAATAATTTCCAGAGCGTACGAGCATGCCCGGTATACGGTGCGGAAGCCATCGTAGACCGTGGCCAGAGTTTCGTTTTTTAAGAGATTTAAGTTTATTTCAGGGGCTCGGGCAACGCCTGGCGGGTCAGCTAGTAGTAAATAATAATACACATTTTCAAAAATCACAAATATATCGACGATATAAAAATTTAAATAATATATGCACTAAAAAACTTTTACTTTCCTCTACTTTTCGCAAGGCGTCCGGTATTTTTACTATATAAAATGGAATGAAAAGAGGGGAAAATAATTAATAATGAACGTAATTATTTTCTTTCTGCGTAAATAACTTTTGTTACAATATATAAGTACATATTTTCACAAATTACACAAAGTGGAATTTTCTCTTCGATCACCAATGATGCTTTTTTAGCTAGAAGAATTTTCTTTCAACATTTACTGATGTAATAAGGCAATATATGTAATATTTTACAACAGATGATCTGATTTCTTCTTATTGGTGAATTCCTTCCTTCTTAATAAAGTTATTTATCTGTTTAAACTTTTTAAAAAATCCAAAATTTTATTTAACATTTCGTTGAGTTTTCATGAAAGATATATATATATATTATAAAATTAAAGTAGCGTTAGAATTTATAACTTTTACTTTCATTACTGAAACAAAAAATCACAATTCAAGTTTAACTTTATCAACCCGATTTCTTAATCTATTTCAAACGGACTGTTTTAACCACCGTACCATTATGCTGAATTTCTGATATAAACAGCACGATTTATGATTGCTTCTCATATGACATAAATTGCAGATACATTTAATATATGAACAAACTTGAGGGCAGAACTGTCATTAGGGATATGCGACAGATGCAGCCGCACAGGACCACGCGTCCTCCAAAAAATATTTAAAGCAAAATAGCTAATTATTTATTGTTGATTTTGATGGGAGTTATTTATTTCATAATAAAATTATTATATGCATATGCTTATTTATGAAATATAAAATGTTGTATCAATAAAACATTCGGAGTAAGTTGTAGTCGCTCGAGAATAGATTGCTTGTAATATTCAATCCATATTAGAGTTTGCCCAGGTCGGGTTGTACCCGGCCCGAACCCGATAAAAAAATTCCTCTAACCGCAACCGGACCCGAACCCGCAGTGAAAGGACAATAAATCATGTTTTAATGCTATTATGAAAATTAATGTACATTTCTATTTCTAATGCCAATTTTATATTTTATATAGAAAAATGAACAAATATTTTTTCTTTAGCATTCAAATATAGTGAAATCTTTGAATAGTGGACACTTCGAGATCGACACTTCGGACACTTAACCTTTTACCAGGCGGTGGTAATATATTTACCACCTGCATCTGGTCGGATTTTTTTTTTCAGGTCATATTATTTAAGTATTTTGTAAGTCGGATTTTGGAATTTTCACAAAAAGTTTGAACAGAACTAAGTTTCAGATAAACATAAATACGTATTTGCATATAAATGACTAAATACATTTAATTTACTACATGAGAAAAAATAAAAGGTATATAAAAAAGTAATCATAGATTATTGTTTCTTCACGGTGCAGTTTAGAACCATTTTTTAAACTTTTCTCAGAATATGAAAAACATTACCAACTTTTCGTTTACGATACTCACAAAAACAGATGTATCGTATTTGTTATAGTTTATGCACACATACACATGCTACGTGTGTTCAGATTTGGAGGTGTCCACTATTCCAAGGTATATGCGTACAAATATATAAGTATCAGGAATTGAAAAAGTAATCTCTAAATATAGATTTCAGCTTTTCGGCAGTGTCCATTATGATGGTCTTATTGTATATATTTTTTCAATCTGCAAAAATACTGTGGACATTCTGTTGTAAAAACGGGTCAACCCGACCCGGACTTACAAAAGTCAAAACACATTCCAAACCGACCCAAACTCGAAACAATGAAAGTCAATCCGACCCGAACCCGACCCGCAGCAAAAATGTACAAGTCAACCTGATGCAAACCCGAACTGCGTTTCGAGTCGAATTCAGGTAAAAACCCAACCCGATGCAGGACTCTAATCCAGAGACATTGTTATACTCTAGTCTTGGCAGCAGGCGCATGAACTGAATGTTCTCAGTCGAGCAGTACATTTCGTATCTCTCCGCGGCAATTTGGCAAATAAAAACTATAGGGATGTTCTCTCTCATTTAACGTCTGTACAATCAATCATCACAAATTACCAGCCGCCCCCCCCCACACACACACAAAAAGCTACCGTTCCGACACGATACGGTAAGAATGAATTCTTGTCTCGTCCAAAATCAATCTGCAGAAAAAAGAATAGCACGAGTCGGTGCGAGTATTATAAAAGAAATTGGACCCGAGTGTATAAACCTCTGTTATTCCCCCATATCATGCGTATTGAAAATGTGATTAAATTGTAGGAAATAAATATTGCCAATTTAGAGGATATTTTATTCAAAATATCTACGAGAATTTCCGAATAGCCTCTTTCACTTTATTTAACCACAGAATGTCTGTTATTAAATAAAGAAAAAATTCCTATTGGAAAAATTCTGGAAGGGGAATAAAGAAAATAGGCTAAATTGGCATCATTGATGGAAATGTGAAGTTTTGAACTAGTTAGGAAGTGATGGGCCTCGCAAAAGGTCTTGAATCCAGTTTTGCTCTGCTTGAGAGTAATATAATATTTGCTAATAATAGTTGCTGCTAATACAGCAACTTAGCGGGTTAAATATTTAATTTCTTTTATATGCTCAGCTTGTGAAATTTAAACAAAGAAGTTTTTTTTTTTTTTTTTTTTTTTTTTTTTGTATTGGGAATTTAGCTGATGGTTTGAAACTTTTTAGCCGAATGCGTTTTTGTCAATATTTTGGAATTTTTCATTTGACCATTTTTGCAATTCACTATTTCACATTCGATTACTTTCAAATAGCAGTAATGTTCTACTCATTAAAAGAATGAATCTGTGTCTTTTTTAATTGCCCTTTTTGTCGGAAAAACGTAGTAGAAACGGAGTATATGAGAAAAATAAGAAATTGGTCGAATTATCTTCACGCCTATGTTACCTTCAAGAAATATTTTTCAAAATTTTAATTTGGAACTCAAAATCATATCCAAAAAGAAATATTTTTCTTAAACTTACAGAACTAATATCCACTTGTTCTGCGTTAAAAAATATTTATAACACAATCATCACAATTTTAATTTATATGAAGAAATGACATAAATACCTTCAGTTACCGTATTACAAAAATTTGTATTATTTTAACGTAATATAAAGTTGGTATTGCAATGCATTGTGCGTGATTATGTTATTATGCTATTCAGCAACAACAACTTTTAACTATTTAAATTATATTGAGACTTGTATTTTTTAAACCAACCCATTTAAAATGTACAGGGTGTATAAAAAAAAAAACTTGACACGTTTTAAAATTTATAAAACAAAATATATACAAGATAGAAACTTGAAATTCACGTATGTGTTACCTGAGATATTAGAGTTTTATTAATATCGTCAATAAATTTCCATATCTGCAACTTTAGTAGCACGGAAAACAACTACTCGATAATCTATCTCTGTCCATGTGAATTCCAACATTGATTGCGTGATACATGAAATTGCAGCAATTATGCGTGTGTTCAGTTCTTCAACACAGTTCACTTTTGCTTCATCTGTGAAAATGATGTTTCTTAAAAAATCGCTATATTCGAAAAGATGATTGAGCATTTGCACAGCGATGTCAAAACTTTTAGGTGTGGCATTCCTTTGTAAATTTTGCAGTAACTGTACTTTATACGCATGAAGGCGAAGTCTCTTATGAAGCACGAGATGCACTGTTGGAAATGAAATTGATAAATGTCTCGCGGCTGTGCGTACCGATTTCTGCGGGCTACTAGAAAAATTTAGATGGATTCTGTACAAGGTCAGTAGATAAATCTATAGACCTTGGATTCTGTAAATGTTGCTATCACGGAACAACTAGCGCCATTTGTTGATTTTTTTGGAAAAAAACTCCAATATCTAAAGTAACGGGAATTAATAGTTTCTTTCTTGCATATATATATATATATATATATATATATATTTTATAATTTTTTTAAAATATGTCAAAGTTTTTCGATACACATTATATACTTACCTTGTATCACGTTTTGACTGTGGCTTTTCTCCTTTATTTTATTTATTCACATTGTACTTATATTCTTTTAATTTCTGTATTTAAGTTTAATTTTGTGGAATATTTGTACAGTATGTGGATAATCAAATAATCATGCGGATTCTTTTGAAAATATGCAAAATACACCATCTGAACTGTGAAGTTAGGTATAGCGTTAAAAAGTACTTTTAATAACAAATATTTTTATCTCAGTAACAATGATTGAGTTTATATGCTAATATTTTATTTGCATGAATATTTAATAATGCGGTTTCTTTCACTTGGAGGGCTTCTAGTTTTTCTTTTGATCTCTGCTCTGAAACGTAGATTCATGTCTGTATTTAAAGTTAATAATTTCCCTTTTGTGTAAAGATTTTTATTATATATACACGGATACTTGTTTTTACTTCATAAAGTTTTGTTGCTGAAACGCAAATGAAATCTAAGTGCGATAGTAACCAAATAATTATTTACATTAGATTCAATTCCGATAGCTTGATTTACCCTTTTCTGTTTTATTCATTTTATAGTTGATTTTTTAAAATTTATTTCTGTATTTTATTTCTTTTGTGAGATAAAGTTAGTTATAAGCATGAGAATAGTAGTGGATATTTTGTTTCCGAAAATATAGTAAAAATGAATGAATGAAATTTGAAAACAGATGTACAGATTTTGTTTTACATTGTAAGTTTAAAATATTAAAGGTTTTATCATTATAAAGGTGTTTATTGGTACTCATCAATGTTATATTTTTTGTAAAAAAAAAATAACATGCATATAATCCTTTATGTTCAAATATGTAGTTTTTTTAATTTATTGTAACACATTTGTGGACTTATATAAGTGAGTATTATAGAGGGGTTAAAACCCGGCCATCAAACATGAAAGAAGAAGTCCAAACGAACCCAAATCAGAAACAGAGTCAGCCAAACCCAAACCACGGGTCGATTCGAGTTCGATTAAAATCCAGATCATGAACTTGATGCAGGAGTTTAATCTGCAATCTTATTAAATCTCATTCTTGCCAATACCGACTATTTTGACGCGTAGTAGAAGATGATATATGAAACCTTTTAAAGTGTGTCTGTAAAAAAAGGTATTTATTCATGATGCGACGACTTTTCTGTTATAGAGCAGAAATATGTGAAACTTCAGAGCTATGCATGTCGGACATGCAGACTGTTCAAATCATGATAGGGTCGGTTTATCGATATGGGCCATTAAACATACTCCTTTGCCAGACAGAAAAATGCTCGTTAATTTTATGCAATGTTTAGAGCTGTTTCTCATAAGTATTTAATACGGGTGGACTTTGAATTCGAGATTGAACTTTTTCTCTTTTCTCATGATCCAGATTCTGTATTACTAGATTCATGCATCTAACATATTTTAAACGAAATAATGCATGTCAAATAAAACTTTAAACATATTAATAATTAATGTTTAATAAATAATTTAGTTAAAGGAAACTTCCATTACATATGTAACAATTACAGCAAAAAATAGTATTTACTAAACATTTTTATTAAAGATTTTGTATTTTCAGTATTAAAATATATTTTTTTAGTGTAAAATTTACGTATATTTTTTAATATTAAAGTTCTAGTATACTACTATATTAAATAAATAAATAATTAATTAATTAATTAAATAATAAAGGCTGGAAAACATTAATGTAAATATTGCTACTCTGATATATGTATGTTCCTTTCAGGAGCAAGCACTTGTATTCCTGTAACGTTGAATTCTCACCGGAATTTAGGAAAGAATTTAGTTCAAAATAAGGAAAAGCAATTTTTAAACTTTTTCCTGTCAAAGTTAAACAAGAACGAAAAATCATGCGTCAAGCATAGATTATGTAGCACTTTCCAACGCTTCCAAAATAATTTTACAAATCATACCGTTTAATAAGCTAAAAGATAACTTCTAAGTAAACAATTTGGAAAACGCATAACATATTTAAAAACATAATTTCAGGAATTTCCAACATATACAATATTCTGAAAAATATCCGAATACTTTTATTCAGCCCTGTATGGGATCTAAAGAATTGTATATATACTACATAGGATGCTAAATTTTAGTTCAGTTAGGAAACGCGTAGCACAGTTTAAAATTCTCCGTCTGGAGTTTGTCAATAAACAGAAATGTGTTCGCGAACTTTTGTGCTGCCCTGTATAGGATCTACAGAATTTATACACATCACGTAATAGACAAAAAGCAAGTTAACATTAAAATCGCGTTCAGTAACTTAAAACGCACTTCTAGGAATTATTGTTAACAGACAGTAGATAATTCTTTTGCGTGTCCCTGTAAATGAACGATGACTGCTATACACACACTATTCCGTAGTAAGTCTCTTGTAATGTACCTTAGTGATCTATATACATTTCAATGCGTTTAAAATAGTGAAACATTATTTAAATAAACCGCAAATGATTTTTCCCCATAGACCGCAATGTAACGGAATTCTTTTGAGTGTCCCTGTAAAAAAACTATAAGTGCTACACACTTCCGTTGAAATAGGGAACATGCTATATATAACGACAATAACATATAAAAATTGCAGATCAATCCGAGCATATTTACGGGAGTTAGAGCACGGACAGACGGCAGACGGCCAGGCGGCAGACGGCAGACGGCCATACGGCCAGACAAACCGAAGTCATAAGCACTTTTCAACTAGGTTGGAAAGTGCTAAAAAGTAAAATTTAATGAAAACTTTCTGGTTCGAATCGGATTCAAATTAGTTGGGATATAATATATCCCACCGCCCCTCAAAGTGTTAAAGGAAAATCAATGAAATAAAAAGCCTTTTCTACATATTTATAATCATCAGATTTTGTCTTAACTGCAACAAAATATACTAGAGATATGTATATACATTTAAAAAAAAAAATTGAAACTGCATAATTTTGAGTGTATAGTTTCGAGAGATTGGATATCAAGATTTTTTATAGAAGAATGGGAACAAAGAATAGCTTATTGCAGATTCACTCTTATAAAGCTTTCTCCTAATCTTTTACGTTTCTGGAACATATTAATTCTTAGCTCCTTTGCGATGAGCTTCTGTCATGAAATGAGACAGAAATTTCTGTTTAAAAAAATGCTGGCCGTGAAAGATAAAAAATTCTGTAAAAACCGTTCGTCGCGAAGGTGTTAAAATAATTTGCAAAATACATAATGTGTTTTAGGCACTGAATGTTTTTTACGGATTCGACAGCATGTTATTTCAAAGCATAAAATTTTATATGCACACATATGATTTTACACACATGCTTAAGATATATATAATTTTACAAACATGCTGAATTTTAGTTTTTAATGTATTACTTAAAAAATTAACAAATAAAAAAACCTTTTATAAAATTCTAATTAGTGAGAATTAAAAAGCGTATTGAATGTAATTTATTTAACAGAGAATAAACACTATCACATTTAACATGCAACGTTGATATATGGATAAATTGAAAGAAACTGTTTACTTTCGAAGTTCTTAGCTAAAATAGTATCCATTATCGATACATTTTAGAACAAAACTTTCAAACTATTTACCTAAACATTTAATTACAGTAGTGAATCACACGTTTCACTCGGGTGCTTTATCTGAAATTTACGGATCATGCGCATTTCAGATTTTGATGCAATTACACATTTAAAACTGTATGTAAATTTCAAAGTTAATTCAGATGTATTGAAAAGCATGACTGCTTTAATTGGATTACACAAAAACACTTTTTGTTTATTTATTTAATACTATTATGATATGCTAGTCTCTCAGAATAAATATTTTGAAATTAATTATTTTTACTGACAATATCAGCTTTTGAAAAAGTGTAATTTTAATTATTTACTAATACAATATTTTTAACTACAATAAAAAAACCCACATATAAAGAATCATATTTTTAACTTTTATTCCGGTTAAAAGACCCTTATTTTCTTTGCGCTCGCAACTCATTGTACGACCTTAATCCATTAATCCACCCCTTCCTTTAAAATACATATTTTTCCCACATAAAATCATTTTTAATTAATAAAGTTACAGATTGCTACATTTTGTATCTAGATGGATATCGCATACTTGTCAACCTTATACATAATATTCTTCCGCAAAATGTGTGTTAATTTGAAACAGGATAAAAATTTCCTAACCAAATTTTCTTTAAAAATAAACTCAAATAATTTGCATGTAAAGAAACATGAAATTAAATAAATAAAGATACATCAAGAAAATTATCTGATTTAAAACGTGTTTACCCTGGTCTAATTCAATCGCATTTTACGAAATCGCACGATTATATAAAGTGAAATTTTCTATAAGAAAATACTAGAATTTTCCCTGAATATTCCAGGACTCCATACGAACTCTGCAGAACAGTTGGAGTTTGGAAAGTTTGCTATCTATATCACCTGCTCAACTTCACACAGTAAAGAATATGCTAAAAAAAGTACTAAGACTATATTTCAATACTTAATAAAAGGCGAGGGAATTATGAAAGGAAAACACTAACGTTGTCATAGATGTCTGAAGATAACTTAGCGACTTTGAAAGTGTTAGCGATGAAACACGGAACAAATGTTGCTAATGGGCACAAATTGAGCAAAAATCACATTTTTTAATTAAAAATTAGATTTTGCTCGTTGCTAGCAGTGGTTATCACCTTTATTAATGGAATAAACCAGATAAATTTGCGTTACTCATGCGACAAATTATAGTGAGAGCATTATATCCAGAAAAGTGAATACGAACCTTACGTGAGAAATGGATGAAAGAACAATAAAACAAATATTTGTATTTAGATTTTTTTTAGAAAGAAAAATATTGTTATAAATAATGTACAAAATAGTACGGAATAATAAATGATATATAATTATAAATAAAGTACGAAAAATAGTAGAAAGTATTTAGAAAGAATTAACAATTTCTTAACTATTGAGGAACAAACATTCCATAAACTTATAAATCAGTCACAAAAAAATTCTTATAAAATGAACAGATAAAGAAAAAAATCGCAAAAATAACAATTGTTTCAGCAGATAAATTAAAGTTTAATTAAATACTTCATTTTAAACGAATTACATTTGCAAAACTGATGAATAGCCAATGATAATTTTGGAATTGCGTTTCAGAATTCCAGTTCCACACGGCCTGTGCTCTGTGTATTATTTTAGCCAAAGGCGTAGGTGGAATAGATTTTGGGCAACCGGTCAATTTGTTCTAAATTTGCTGGTATCATGGTACATTTTTTTTTTTTTAAGGCGAGGAGGATTGATAAGTTTAGAAAATGTTGAGTTTTATTTTGTAGGCACACGGTTGCTTGACACAGAGAATAATTTTTTACTGACATTTTATGGTAATTTAAGACACAAATCACGAATATCTTGAAAGTTTAGCGATCCCATTATTTTACATTTTCTAAATAAGGAAAACAATAATAATGTTATGCAATTTTTAAAATGTTCATTATTATTGTATTATGTACATTAGAGTGGCCCTTATTTTTTAACTCTCTAAAAGTTTAGCTCTCACCCCCCAATATTGTTCCAATTAACAAAAAAACAAAGTATGCTAATTTTTAGCTCAATTAGACAACTGCAAGTCGACCCACATCGACCATGAAATTTTGAAATTATTGCCCGAAAAAACATTTTTTCAGGTAAAATACTTTTAACTCATATATAATTTTTTCTTAAATAAAAAAACTGTCCAGGTTTATTCATAGTATTTAAAAAGAAAAAAAGTAAAAAATATAAAGTAGAAAACAATTTGCATAGTTGGGTGTAGAGCGCAGGTGTAGGGAAACACCTGCACTCAACATCGGTGGCGAAAGCAGCAAAAGCAGTGGTGGTGACGATGACAGTAACAATTCTTCTATCATTGATAAAAAAATATCAGAAACAGCAACAACCGCAGCATCAACAGCAGTTTCAGCCACTCGAGGTACATTGCAATTCTTTACTCCCCGTCTTTCTGAAGTTTTTGATACATGCAAAATCACTGACCGAAATTCCGTTTACATATTAATGGCTGCTGCAGAAACTTTCGGGCGTGATACTGAAAACCTGGTAATAAATTGCACTTCTTTTCAACGCCTTAGAAAACAATTCAGAGAGGCAAAACACACAGAAATGCAGAAAAAATTTATCCTAAATGACTGTCAAGAATTGGTGTTGCACTGGGATGGAAAGCTGCTGCCAGCACTCACAGGAATTGAAAAGGTAGACAGACTGGCAATAATAGCAACTTTTCAATTCGAGGAGCAACTGTTGGGTGTCCCTGAAATCCCAACATCTTCAGGAGAAGAGCAAGGCATGGCTGTTTACCAAACAGTAGATAAATGCGGAATAGCTGACAATATTCAAGTACTTTAATGTGATACGACAGCAAGCAACACACACTGTAAAAAATGACCGATGTTTCTTATTTTATGAAAATATGCTATAACCACGAACGAAAATGTAATATAATCTTCTGAGTTATCCGAAATTTCAAATAGCATGTTACATTGTCTTTTGAATCCCCAGAAACGAATACATCTTCAAAATTTCAAGAATAATTTATCAAAACAAATTATTTTTAGCTGCCCGAATTTTTCAGAAACGTTTCCGAAGGGTTTTTATAATGTATTAATTAATGTCCTCAGGCTGGAATACCTGTTTTTCGAATGCTATTCATTCTCAAGTACACGTTTTCAGCCGCATAAGTAAATTTATATATGAAAGAGTAAATAAATAATCTTAATTTTAATGTTATTGTTAACGCTGTTAGTTTTGCATGTTTGTCTGTTAAACATTTTTTTTGAGCATGAAAATGTTTACTTCAGAATTGATAGCATTCGAAAAACAGGTATTCCAGGCTGAGGACACTCATTAATACACTATAAAAACCCTTCGGAAACGTTTCTGAAAAATTCGGGCAGCTAAAAATAATTTGTTTTTATAAATTATTATTTAAATTTTGAAGATGTATTCGTTTCTGGGGATTCAAAAGACAATGTAACATGCTATTTGAAATTTCGGATAACTCAGAAGATTATATTATATTTTCGTTCGTGGTTATAGCATATTTTCATAAAATAAGAAACATCGGTCATTTTTTACAGTGCAGGTCGAATAAACGGTGCCTGCACAAATCTTTAAAAAAAATGTTCAATCGTGACCTGTTGTACTTCTCTTGCCGTTACCACATGTATGAGTTAGTTTTGAGGAGCTGCTTCGACTCATTGATGGGTGCAACTTCTGGTCCAGACATGGCATTTTTCAAAAGATTTAGAGAAATTTGGACAAAACTGAATAAGAATGTTTACATGACTGGTTGCAGTGAAGTGCCAGATGATGTCCGCTCTACCCTTCTTAGATTTCTTGAATACCACCATTCTACGCAGAAACAACAGCGAGGTAATTACCGAGAATTGTGGAGTTAACAATGATCTTTTTTGGTGGCATTCTGTAGAATGGAATGTTGTTTCGTATGTCAGGAGCTGTAAGTCATGCTAGGTGGATGTCAAAAGCAATTTATGCATTTAAAATATACATGTTTCAAGATAAATTTTAATTAACCCATAGGGAGAAGAGTTCTATAAGTAGAATATGTATTTTTCTTGCTGGAGTGTTTGTTCGGTCCTGGTTTATGTCATCCGAAGCAATAAAAGCACCTTATCATGATTTCCTATTCATGCGTCAACTGATAAACTATCAGGATATTGATACAGAAATCAGTCAAGCTGCATCTAAAATATTCTCCAACCACCTGTGGTACTTAGCTCCCGAAACTGTGGCTCTATCAATATTTGAGGACAATGTTCCGATAGAGATTAAGTCAAATATGGCTCAAGTTATGCTGGAAGCAGATAAAGGTTAAAGACCGGAAGAAGAAAATAAACCAAAAAGGTATATTATGAATAAAATGATTTTTCTTTCTTTTCAAACATCGAGTTTTCGTCTTTTGTAACTTCTGATACAAAATATTTCTTCACGAGATTTTCTATCAGCACCGAATTCCTCAACAAAGATCCTTCAACATGGAAGGACGATCCTATTTAAAAAAGTGGACTTGAAAAACTTGAGAAGACGACTGTTGTGAATGATGTGGCAGAAAGAGGTGTCAAACTCATTCAGGATTACAATAACATTCTCACAAAAAATGAAACTGAGAAACAATTTGTTTTACAGATCGTTAGCGAAAACCATAAGAAATACCCAACTGCCACTAAATCCTCTCTTCGGAAAAATTAATGTTCAATGTCTAGTTTTCACACAACACTAAAAATTGTTCACATTGTTCAATGTGGACACTGTTCATATTATGTTTTTGATGCTATAGCAATTATTGTTGGAAATAAAAATGTGTTTCTCTTATAGCGGTTGTGAGCTTTATTAAAAAAATCCTAATATTTTCTAACTTTTTGACGATTTTTTTGGAAATTTTAAAATTAAATTTAGGAAATTATGATTTAGAATGTTTTTAAACAGCTGGGATGGGTTGCTTGGATGCGTCTACCTGAACTTCTGTTAAAAGAAAAAAATTGTCAAGATAGGGAAGAATATACCGTTTTTGAACAGAATTACTCTTTGAGTATGCAATGTTACAAATTCAAGGCATTTGAGGGTCGCCTTAAAGCTTTCCGATTGAGCTAAAATTTTGCACAGCTCTTTTTTTGTTGATTTGAACAGGATTAGTCGGCGGGAGAAGGAAAATTTTTACTTTCAGAAAATTGCCTATTGCTAAGGACCACTCTAATGTACATTTACACATATTTACGTATAATCAGATGCTTTCCAATGATACACTTATTAAATTTCTGCAATTCATTGAAATTGCAGAATACGGTTAGAGGTTTTTAATTTGATTAAAAATGAGAGAAGAAAGCAGATTATTAAAATATTGCGTTTTAAAGAAAATTTCTCTAAAATAGTGATTTAAAAAAAATTAATGCTCACTCTGGGTATTTAAGCTTTGCTTAAATTATGTCAAACATCGCTAATCTTGACGACAATTTGGCAAAGGTTGTGTGTGTGTGTGTGACACAGAAAAAAAATAGCCAGACATTTCAAAACTTAATTATAAGGCACAATGACCATTCACTTTCACCGATTTTCAGTATTCTTACCCATACATCACTTATCAACTTTCGCATAAGATGATGGCGTCACAATGAGACACTTTCGACACTTTGTATTTTAGCATAACTGGTGATTTTTAAATATATTTTTATATAGATCCCCAATCGATATCTGACACCGAATCGAGTAATTGAATGTCATATTGACCGCTTTGACGATTCTTGTGTCTACATCATCTTTGTACTTCCTTCTACATTAAAAATATTTAAACTGCTTTATTAAAACTTTGTCTCTGTGAAAATCCAGCTACCGTTTATTTTCGTTCATATTTTTACATAGAGAATCTTCTATATTATTTTTATTCACTTTTTTAAAAAATATATAGAACATAATTTAAAAAGATTTTATGTCAACATTTTGTTTACTGTATGTAATCTGTGCTGCCTAATTCAGTAAAAATGGTAAAATTACCTAAAAATTTCAAAATGCAAAACAACTTTATTAACATTTCACTCATTTCATCTTTATAGCTATTGAAAAGCTCGGCTACTCAGTGGTACGCATGTTGCGCTGCCAATTTAAAAATTAAATAAATAAAACAGTGGCACTCCGGGAGTGCCACTGTTTTATTACACATTTGTTTTATTATTGTTTTATTTACTGTACAATATTACAATTTTCATGTAATGCGCTATTGTACATGAAAAATAATGCATATTATTTTACATAAAAAATTGCAATATATTGCTTAATACGTGAATTTTCAGATACATGAAATATGAAATTTAATTAATTGGTATTCCTTGAAATGAATACCAATGAAACTTATGAATTTTCATCCACAATTTCAACAACTCTTCTATCATCATTATTACTATCATCATTATTATCATTATATTCCAGAACTGATACTATAGGTTTATGGTAACTAAAATAGGAAACAAACAATTGTGATTCGAATCTACGTAAATATCTTATAAAGACTGCACCAATTGGAGTTTTATATATCGTTGTGCTAAGATTGCGATCATTGGTCATAGTTAAATGAAATTCTCTATGTAAAAATTCAATTAATGGTAGATTTTTTATCATCCGCAAAGTTGATGTTGAAATCCCCACCAAAATCATTGGCAAAACATCAAATCTCTTCCCAATTTTATCTTGAAGTAGTGCAGAAGCGTCTTTAGAATACAAAAAAAATTATTTTCATACAAAAATCCTCGTATTGCATTTAAAGACTTATCGGGTGAAATATAAACGGCAACCATTACAATTAGCTGTCCATTTTCAGAGTGGCAACGACAAACACATATATCACCGTCATACTATACACAATACATGTACATACTTATATACAGAGGTGTCGTGTCGGTTACAGTAACAGTGTCGCGAGTTCAATGGTTTTTTCCCATCTCAAAAAATGCTCAACGCGCCCAACAAATTCTAAACAAATTCGAAAATTTAAAGGGTGAGGTGAGCGAAAAGCGTTCTAAAAACCTTCTAAATTACAAATTCTATAGAATCTCTGGAACTACAGAACCATTTTCAAAAGTGATGGTGGCAAATTTATGGTAACAGTCCCTGCTGTAACATAGGCTATATTTTATGTCGGTGCTACTACCACAGGGGTGTGCAAGAGCGAAAAACATTCTAAAATTTCGATTTTTTTATACTGAAGGATCTAGAAACTTGAAATTTGGCATGGTAGTTATTTATAAGATGTAAATGCTCTCTAAGAACAAATTCTAAAAAAATTCGAAATTTAAAAGAGTGAAATGAGCGCAAAGCGTTCTAAAAACATTCTAAATTACAATTTCTATGGAAACTCTAGAACTACCGAACCGATTTGAAATTTGGCGTTGTAGTTACTTATAAGATGTAATTTCTCTCTAAGAACAAAAAAAAAAATTTCGATGAGCGAAAAGCGTTCTAAAAATATTCTAAATTACAATTTCTATGGAATCTCTGGAACAACAGAACCATTTTCAAAAGTGATGGAGGCAAATTGACTGGAACAGTCCCTGCTGTAACATAGGCTATATTTTATATCGGTGACACTACCACAGAGGTGGGGGGGGGGTGAAAGAGCGAAAAACGTTCTAAAATTTCGATTTTTATTTTGACTTTAGTGTGGTTTAATTAATAATTTCGAATTATCTGTGGCAGTAAAATTTCCTCTAATGAAAATAGGCCAACGAATACCAGTTGGCATTTTTCAAGAATTACGCGAGCAAAGCTGCGGGTTTTGCTAGTCTTGTATATTTACCGTGCATTAATAAAATATTGATATTCATAAATTTGAGCGCATGTAAAAGATTTATAAGAATTTTAAATAGATATAGTAAAACTATGCACTTGTGTATGTATATAAAATCAAAATTTAAAAAAACGTCTTGCTTGAAATTTGTTTAATCTTTATTCAAACATGGATACAGATTGAAATTTAGGTATTAGAATGGTGAATGTATGGTGTATGTCTGAACAAACAGAGGTAAGTATTTTCAAATCCAAGAGGAAATAGGTAAATATAAAATATGTAATATTATCCTTTCGTATATATATATATATATATATATATATATATATATATATATATATATATATATATATATATATATATATATATATATATTAAGTAACACCTAAATTAGGGATGTAGTTCCAACATTCTAAAGAATTAAACTAAAATAAATTTATCTAGTTCTCAAAATACTCAAAGTAAAGACCGAGAAATCTTTAAAGATACAATATCAAAGAAATGAATGCGTTGTAATTATGTACATCCAGATATTTTCTTAATGTAAATAACATTTTTAAAATATTCCTTTAAATGTGTCTATTGATTTTGAGCAGATTTTCTACTATAATTCTGGGACTTACTGATTCTACTTTTATTCAAATAAAAGTAGAATTCAGGCAATATGAGAAGCATTCGAGATATTTTTATTTTTATTCTACTCTCTAAAAACAAACGGGCGGCTCATGTACAATACTATTGCATTAATCGAATGCACATTCGAAGTACATTTTAAATAACGCTCAATCGAGAAAGAAGAAGAAATAAAAATTAGGCGTTAAGCATAGTTTATGAAATATTTTCCACACATCCAGAATAGTAGAAGAGAACGTCACCATCTAATAAGCTAAAAGATGATATCCCAAGTAAACAAATTTCAAAACGCATAACATATTTCAAAACCCTATTTCAGCAATTACCATCAATGATCTGAAAAGTATCTGAATTCGTTTGTGAAGCCTTTTATAATATTTACAGATTTGTATATACACTAAATAGTATGCTAAAATTTATTTCAATTAGTAAAGCATAACGGCAGTCGAAAATTCCCCTTCAGCAATTACAATAAATACAAATAAATGTACACAAACAATTTTTTCGTTCAGCCTTTTATATGATCTCTTTGATTTACACCCACCAAATATTATAAAGAACATTAGCTACATTTATAAACACATACCACAACTTAAAACACATTTTTGCAGCAATTGTCGCTTATAGACAGTACTGCTACCGACTTCTTTAGTGTGTCCTTGTAAATGAACGACAAACGATATGCACATCATAGTTTATAGTAAGCATCTTGTAGAGTACCACAGTGCTATATATCAATTCCAATATGTTTTAAATAGTACAATATCATTAAATTATATTGCAAAGGATTTTTCCCTAAAAACCATAATATAACTGAAATTTTTTTAATATCATTGTAAAGGAACTATAAATGTTATACACGTCATTAGCAAAGCCGAAGATGCCCTAGCAAACTTAAGTATCATATATCAATTCCATAGCAATCCCAGTACATTTGCGTAAATTAGAGTACGGACAAAAAGACAAACAAACGGCTAGAGAAACCGAAGTCATAAACACTTTTCAACTATGTTGGAAAGTGTTAAAAATATATCATTGTCTTAAGTGTATATCTTAAATGTTCTTCTCAGGATAACAGAACATAAAACAAAATACATTTTGAGTATATATCTAAAATATTTCGAATCATAAAAAGGGAAATACTGAGTTATTTTGAATCGTTTTCCTAATCCAGTGGCGCTGGTGCGCTTGCCCGAGGTAGCAATTATTCTGGCAAGTAAAAAATAAATAAATTTGATAATCAGTATAAAAATAGATTTACTGTTTATTTTTGATATAACAATATATATATATATATATATATATATATATATATATATATATATATATATATATATATATATATATATATGGCTAATATGATGATGAAACCACTCATTTTATTTGTGGTATTTAGGCATTTGGGAATTGAAAATTCTGTCTAAATTCCATGAATTTCATTTCATGCATTCAATTTCATTTATTCAATATTTAATTTAATTTCTTCTTCTTTTAAATACGTTTTTGGTATCTATATTCAGTGTGTTGGGGAATACTTTCAATGTCAACTAATTATTACATACTTAATCATTATTTCATAGTTTCAGTTGGTGTTATGGTAATGTTTCATTTATGGTTATATATATATATATGCTTACAGCATACAGACAAATAAGGCAATACTTTTTGCATGAATTAACACATTAGTAAATTTTCTTTTTCGGTGACGCCGGGCAAAGTTTTCGACATGTATATATATTTTTTTTCAATATCAATTTAAAAACATGATTGTTTTCAAAAAAGTAGATTTTTTTTTTATGTAGATTGAATATTGCTATGCAAAAATAACTACAATTTATACAATTTATACTTCCTTCAAACGCACGATAGCAGAAATCTTATTAATTAATTATTAATATATATTTTATGCTACTTGGATCATTATAAGTTATGTGTAGAACTTACGATTAAAAACATGTTAAAGCATAAATTTTTAATTTCCTTCTTTATTACGGGTAACTTTAATCAGTCATATTTCCTAATGAAATTAATTGAATTAAGGGTTGAATTAATTATTAAAATATTAGTTTTTTTTTTAATTTTTACATATACTTTTATTTATAGTAAGTTATTTTATTTTGATCAGTATTAATCCTATTTTGCTAAATTTTACACAATCAGTGTACAGAGCCCTTCCTTAAGTAAGTAATAAAGAAAGTTTCTCTAACCTACAAATTACATAACCATTTTCCAAAATATATATATATAATTATAATTTTAGTAAATTAAAAAGATTTATCATGCAAAATTTCAATTTACTAACTACGATAAACTCAAAGAGACTTTTTATTAAATTTATCAAAAAAAAAAGTGCACATGACCAAATACTCTATTATTATTTGGAATAGCTTTCTCATCGAATTCACCTGAAAGGCCTTTGATCCTATTGAATCATGAAACCGAAAATCTCAGAAATGTCAGATTGTGCATTCTGTTTGATGTAACTGAACATTACTTAAGGAAAACGGGAAATAAAAATTAAAAAGTTTTCAAAATAATTTATTTTTGCATGCTTTATTAATTGAGAATAAAATCAAAACATACGTGTTCTCTTCAAAAAATAGGTAATTGAACAATTTTGATGGTAATTTAATGATTTTTTTTTTCATTTAAGATTTATTTCACAATTATACCTTTTTTGAGAATTCAAATTTTTATTTCTTACGGAAATTTTAATACATATATATATATATATATATATATATATACACTGTAAAAAAAAAACGGGAAAAAATACTGCTGATTTTGCTGTGAATTGCTTCACTAGCATTAAAAAACAGCATTTTTGTAAGTTCAATACCGATTTACAACAAATCGCTGTATTTTTAAGATCAACGAAAGCACCCAGACCGCATTCCTAATGAGATACGCACAGGTGTGTGAAGTTGGGACCAGAGCAGGGTATTATTAGCATTAGTGTAGTTCGATGTTAGCGTCGTACTTTATATGTGCTTATTATTGCAATTCACAATGTCGTCTTTGGATTACACAAACTAGAGAATAAAGACTGGATAAATATTTTAAAAATTAGGGGTAAATTTTATTTTTAGGTTTATTTGTGTCATTGATTTAATAACCATAAAATAATCAGTTCTCATATAATGTAAGATACAAATTGACCACGTGTATGTAAACGTTCACGTCAAACGTTGTATAAAGATTAAATATTTTGGCTGCAACTGTAACAAAACATTATTTTAGCATTTTCTCTAATTTTTAAGTAATTTATTTAGCATTTTCTCATATGACTTTATTATTATTTACTTAGTATCAGATTAAAAGAAAAATAAAACGAAGATCCCTATATTCTTTAGCTATGCTTTATTTCGTTTTTATATATTTTTCAAAACTTCATTTTATTCGATTGTATTTCAATATAATTACTAAACATAATCATGTAATTATTTTATTCTCCAAAAGTTTAGGTTCATTTTCTGTGCTTATTTTAATAGTGTTATTTATTTAGTGTATTATTGTAGTGTATTATTGTAGTTGACTAAATATTCAATAGCAGTCTTATTACAATTAAAGCTGATTTTCGGCCGGTGATATTCAGATTTTATCGCTTATTTTTTACGTGCATTTATTTTTAAAATGTTATATGCAATTTTCAATTTATTTATTATGAGCAATCTGGAATTTTATTAATTCATAAAATATTCCAAGAGTTTGTTTACTGTTATCGCAGCGTTAAATAGCAGCAGATCGCGTTTTGTTTTTGTCCATTATCTAAAAATAAAAAATAATTCGCATCCAGAATGTTCTCGATGTATAATTGTACAGTATTCTACTTGAATTTGGCATATAAAACACTCAGAGTTATAATACTTTGAAATTTTCTATTTATTACTTATTTGGTGTATTTTATTTATTATTTTTCTATATGGTGCTAAATTTGTATCTTACATATGTATAATAGAATTGATTATATAAGAATGTTATTACAACAATGATATAAGTAAGCATAAAGATAACACTCAGTGCCCTTAGTCTTTTGAATATGCCTCAGTATCATTAGAAAAATTCAAAATAAATATAAACAATACACGGGGGGAGGAGGGTGGATACAAATATATATTTACCAAAAAAAATTACAGCTATGCTGTTAATAGTGTAGTAAAATTAACAGCAAAAAATGCTCTAAAATTTACAAATTTACTGTAAAATCTAAAAAACAAAATTACTGTAAAATTAACTGCAAAAAATACTGTAGAATTACAAATTTGCTGTTTACCGATGAAAAACAAAATTGCTGTAAATTTACAGCAAAATATGCTGGCACCCATATTGCCAGCATTTTTTGCTGTAAAACTACAGCAGTTTTTTTTACAGTGTATATATATATATATATATTAATTTCAAAGAAATCATCGCTCACATGGCTTTCATAAACTCCATCAGAGCAAGGCTACTCGTACAAAATGATTTTTAATAAATGTAAATAATATATTAGTATTCGACATATCATTATGATTTATGCATCTGATTTGATTTGAATTTAAAAATCCAAATTACTTTTTTAGATGTTTCTAATATTTGTAGGGTACGTACAGTTTTATCATATTTTCTAAATGAATTTTTTTTAATTATTTAATCCTGGAAATTATTACAAACTCTGCTATTCAAGAAGTTGATTGGAAATACAATAATGTAAGTATTAAATAGAAAAATTCTCATCTAAAATACTTGTTCTAGACTCATTGGGAACTAGAAGTACCGTACAGAACCCAGGAATCAGTACGTACCTTGTATTCGTTATAACATATATTGTGAAACGATTTTGTAATGATTTGTTATGTGATTTTATGAAATGATTTTCTTATTTTACACACCGTTTCCCGAAGATTTTTTTTTTTTTTTTTGTAATACCGGGTGGTTATAAAATAAGAATCTCTATTTGGAGCTGTCTGTAGCTTGAAGGAATAACCCTAGTGAAACTCAAATCGGTACACTTACTATTGGAAAAGGGAGAAGAAGAATGGAACAGTAAAAAAAATAGTTGCAATAATCGCCGACAGATGGCGCAATTTGAGTTTCAAATGTTATGTGTAATACAAGACCAAACAATTAAGGCGTAAAACCGGATGTCAAACCTCATTTATTTGAAAGTGTCACAGTGAATGCTGCTACGCTTTCGCATGGCGGTGCCGATAAATTGCTGGTTCCGCATGGCCATTTTGCTGGAGGACACAATCCAGACGGTGCACGACGTTCTCATTTGCGCAATGTTACGTATCAGGAGTGATGATTCCCACATGTTGTGATATGTGATCTTTTAAGTCATTGAAGTTTGCGACAGCTTCACGGTACAGAACAACGTTTGCAACGACAGACCCCGTAGCGCTATCTATTGGCGATGATTGTAATCATTTGTTTTATTGTTCCACTCGTCTTCCCCTTTTTGAATAGTAAGTTACCGATTTTGGTTTCATTCGGGTTATTCCTCCAAGCTACAGACAGCTCCAAATAGAGATACTTATATTGTAACCACCCTGTATATACAATCCTTATAGAATATTTCTAGAAGATAGGCACTTTACTTGCGATCTCTAGATGATCTGATAACAAAGTTTAAATGCGCTTATTTTTAATTTTTTTTATTTCTTATGCATAAAATTAAACCAGCAGCTTCTTTCTATTAGACTAAAGTCAACAAAGTCAGGGTAATCAGATGGTCTGAGGCGCAGGATTAATTCCCTTTTTCTAGAAACAGAGAGACGATTCGAACCCACTTCTGACAGAAAATGGTTATGTTTTATTTTTTTGGTTCAAATAATTCGTTTAAATAATGTCAATCAAATAATTATTTCAGCAGAACAATTTATTGAATTTGTATATTTATTTTCATCTAAAAGCTTTAAATAAAATTTTCACGTAACAATATGTAAATAAATTACTGATTTCTTATTAAAAACATTGAAATTAAAAGTGTTGGTATATAATTATAAATTAAATAATTCCACAGATCTATAATTTTTCATTATATTTTTATGACATTGATCAGAAAAAAATATATATACAAAAAAAGTAGGTCATGGACCTTGCCCAATAAAGAAAAATAATTACAAAAAATATTTATGTACTGTAACAGAAATAACCCGATATCTATGGTTTTTTAATGAAATAATGCATAAAAACTTTAAATGAAAGTGAAGTTAAAAACAATAATATATATTATAAACAGTTAACAGCAAATTCAATGTTTTAAGGTCGAACTGAAAAAATAAAAATAAATGAAAAATTTAAAGGTATATTATTTTAAATTATTGTGAAAGAAATTATATATATATATATATATATATATATATATATATATATATATACATATATATATATATATATACCGTTAAATAATAATAATAATAATAATGTTTTAAAATGTCTTCTTTTAATCATTGTTCGTTTATAATCCGTATCTTCTAAAACGCATCTATTGTTTTAAGCT
Source organism: Maratus michaelseni (assembly GCA_963931845.1). Lineage (NCBI taxonomy): Eukaryota > Metazoa > Arthropoda > Arachnida > Araneae > Salticidae > Maratus > Maratus michaelseni. The sequence goes on from OZ007592.1 coordinate 419,070,785, forward strand.
AATCAATTATTATGTAAAGATAGAGCAATTTTCGTACAATAATAATATACAATCTGCAGAAATAATACTATCGCCAAACTATAGGATTTAACGCCAAAAATGCATGATTGTGGCGTCACATTCAGTTGACGTCAAATGCATTACACTTACTTGTTATCTCATCAAAAGATTTATAATTCGATGTTTAATGTATTTATAATGATGGTTTACTGATTTATTAGTTATTCTATTAACTAAAATAAAAATTACGTCTTCGATACCATGATAATCAAAGAAAGAATAATCATGGATTTAATTAATTTTTCAATATGCGATGCAATTTTGACTGCACCGCAAATTGCACCCAAACAATTTGGATTAAATATGTGCAGATGTCGCAGGCACACCGAAGTTTCTTTATGGCGCCAAAATGGCGATTTTTGCTTTGTATGGCAATCTTGCGTTTTAGATTAAAACTCAATATGTTTTTAAATAAATAATATAATATAATATAAAAATAAATAATAAATACCATTAAATGCGTGTGTAATAAAAAATAATGTGTGAAAATTGGGATTTCTCGCCAAAATGGGGGAAAAATCGCACCAATGCCGGTGCGACATCTGTTCCATTAAATCATGTAAGGGTATTTTTTATTTCATAAATTAAATTTATTAATGTTTAAAAACAATTTTATCAGTCATTTAATATATGTAAAATTTTCTGCATTATCTTTATTTGTTCAGCAAATGTTAAAAGTAAATAAATTGCTGAAATTTATAAATTTGAAAGGTAATCGATCTTTGTTTACAATTCTACTTTGTCCAGATAGCTTGAAGTTATGGTCAGAGTCAGACTTTGGGCAGATTTTGGACCGAGTTGCAGCGTCCTCTTGCGATTGACTTTATGACGTCATAGGCAGTAGTAAAAGTTTAATTTAAAATTACAGCAAATTAATAAAACGTTTGAACAAACGAATTTATGATAACAAATCTGCGTTCAAATATCTTTCATTTACAAAAAAAAAAAAAAAAAAAAAAAAAAAAAAAGTGTCCTTTGATACAGTAGTTTGTTCTGACGGACTGTCTAAAGAAAACACTTAGCTTTTTAACTACGTAGATTTTTTTATTTTATTTTATATTTAATATAATTTTGATTGAATCATTTCCCTTCTCAAAAGCAATTAATAATATGCAATGTTATAAAATATTCAAACGAAAACATAGATTAAAGGGCAATTTTAAATGGTTAGGTATACCCTAAAGCATTTCAAACGAGTACAATATTATTTTCAAAACATTAAAACTTTAACCAAAATTTCCCTCATTTAGTATTATGTTGGTTTCTATTTAGGGGAACGAGGAATATTTGAATTTATAAAAACATATATATTTTTTTATATTATCATTTATTCAAATTAGCTTTCTCGCACAGTATTAAAACTTGTTTTTATTTATTTATTTATTTTTATATTTTTTTACAATTTAATAATTTTTTATTGCTATAAAACATAAGATATTAAATGCAAAAATAAGTAATAGTTCAAATTAATTACATTTTTCTTAATAATAGTTTTCTTAATAGTTTGTTTACAGATATACAAGTTTCGAAAAAGCGTCAGAATTGAAAAGTTATTTTTGCATCAGTTAAAATTGAGCATTCAGTTTTATAATTCCCTGAATTAAAAAAAAAAAAAATTGATTTTTTTGTCGAATTTCGTGATTTTGAAAGTCCCTTAATAAAAGGAACATTGTATATTAATTACAAGTATATTTCTAAATGTATAGTTGTGGAATAATTGAAAGATTGATTTTTTATTTTGGTTTATACTCATTCTGTACAAGTCCCCTTCACTTTTAATATGGAAAACAGTATTATGTAAATACAACATTTATTAGACATAATAATCGTAAAGAGTGACAATTATTGTGAGATGAATGATTGTTGCCTTGACTGTTTCGACAATCAGATGGTATCAGACAATAGGCGCTGAACGTGAATGCATTTTGCTGACATCGTAATTACCGAACTCATTTTGGCGCCGTTACACACTTGATTAGATTTGAGAAACGCATTATCACGTATACAAACTTGTCTAGATTGAATAAAAAATTTATTGCGACAGAAGCATTGGTATATAGGTTAGGATTTCAATATCCAGATTTAAATGATTAAAAAAAAAAACAAATTAGCTAAGGCAGCGCTTATTGCATATATTTATTTTATAATAATAATGATTTTGTTTTAAAATTCCGACATCATTTTAAGAACCTGATTCAAACTTGAAATTGCGAGAATAACTAAAAAATTTACTATTGTGAACCTCGAAGCATTAAACTACATATATTGTAATTCCATAGTCTTTTCATATTCTTTGAAGGATTTTCGATAGGTGATAACATTACTGGAGACGGAGTAAATGTCAAACACCCTTTGAGCGAATAAAGCTCTAGAAGTATGGATTACGTGTTTACCTATTAAAAAATGAAAATTCCTTGTCATATGGAAGTATCTGCGATAAAAAAATTGTACTAAAACATTCTAATAAACCAAACAATTAAAGATTCTGTCAACCCGTCACTTTCGACTTATGATTATTATTTATTCCTACAAGCTCTAGTTGAAAAATAATATTAGACAAAAAAAATGTTTTGATAAGTAATTGAGTAAAAGCAACAGCGTGCTGTCGGATTAGAAATCAGCAATACCCAAATTCCAAGACTATTTTGTTGTATTTTTTATTCATTTTACGTAATCTCATAATTTCTTCTAAAAAACAGTTTTTCACAATGCTCATATACCTTCAAATGCATTTAATAGAACATTAAACCCTTTGTGATTTAAAGGCTTCTCAGCATCGCGAAACACTGGAACTACGCGGAATACATCGTTTGGTGATAAAAGCTCACTTATAACTCATGGATCGTCTCATACTGATTTCATTATTAAGTTCTAAGATCCACGGAAATGGCCTTTAAGTAGTAAAAGTATATAATTTATGTATGTGTAATATACATATTGCACTGTTTTATTTAATTTAACTTGGTTTTTGTACGTAAAGATTGAACTTTGTAAATGATGTTTCAGTCATTTCCTGATGTGTTAGAATTATAAAACTGATGTACACAGTTGTGTTCGCGATGAAAATACAACAATTGAATATTATTGGAACTTAATTGCAATTTAATAAATTATTATAAGGCTATTTGCCATTAGGCGCGAGCAAATGATAAATCGCCAAATAATTTTTAAGGTTATCGTTAATCATTTTACATGTTACAAAAACAATGGTGTTAATAATTCGCAAAACTTCTCGCCAAAATACGCCAATTGGTTGTAGCCAAAAGCTACAATGGTATATCAGCACCTGATATCGAAAGCATATCTCACTTCATAGTATTAAAATAAAAAAGACTGAGTGAAACATCATTTACAAAGCTCAATCTTTACGTACAAAAACTAAGTTACGTTAAATAAAACAGTGCAATATTTATATTACACATATATAAATTACATACCATTTGCTATATAGATTTACGATTCTGACTTTGAAATAGATATTTAGTCATTCTTCTAGCAAACTTGAATCAGATATGCAGTAAATAAGGATGCTAATCCAAACGATCAAACGATCTTAGATTTTGTTTTTTTTTTATATATCAGGATTAAATATCAATGCTTATTTACACATCTCCGTTATAAAGTCCAAACTGTAACCTATATTTCACAATACTCTTCTCAGTGATTTGCAAAATACACGCAATCATGTTTACTTTAAAATTAATCTACTAATTTTTAATTTTGTTCTATTATTCTATATTCACTTATTCCGATACAAGTTTTTTTTTTTTTTGAAAATTCTGAGATAATCACGGAATTTAAATAAACATTTTGTATTTATACATCTAATTAAATTTTCAGTAGAGCTGAAATTACGTTGGAAAAGTTAATGAAAACAAACGATGTGAAGCATCACTTTACTACACAGCGTTTAACCAATTAAAATGACATTCCATCTTGTGATGAAGAGTTGTAGCCTTGCCATATAAGAGTGAGAGAATGCTTGACTTGATGTCGTCTGGATAGCTCCAAATGGTAGAGAATCGGTGCGTAATACCAAAGGTTCTGTGTTCGATGCCCGGTTTGGACATTTTTTCACTCTGTTGGTTGTACACTTTGGGGTTGTACACTTTTTTAATCGGATGATATAAATTAGTGATTAAATTTTTATTTAAATCAACTGAATTTTTTTAAAGCATTGAGTAAAATCATAATTGTTGTAAATGTTTAAAATGGAATAAAAAGTATTAAGAAAGTGCTGCCGCACAAAATGGGATTGTGTCTTTTGAAGCAAAGGAAATATTTCCAATTAATCTAACAGCTATTCGAAGTCGAACTTTCGCTGGGTCCAACGAACAACATGAATCACAGCCCCAGTTTTTAAAGGAGAAATCCACTTCAAAACTGTCGAACAAACTCTCAAGAGTAGCTAAGCAGCTGATTCAAGATTTCTGCCAACCATACACATAACTAAAATCACACAAACAGTCGACTGGCCTAATAATCAACTTGCCATTTAGCGATAAAGAAAATCTGTGTAGTCAAGCTATAATTTCCATCGTTTTTATTCATTTTGTATTTTTTTTTTAATTTATCGTATTGTTTCCATTATTTCATCATCCGTATAAATTCATTACAAAAATAGAGTATATATTTCAAGAAATGTCAAAATGCCATATTGCGTAGAATATTAATAAAAATACTTGCAAATTTACCATTGCATTCTTTTGAGGATTTTACTACATTGAAAACATAATATATATGTAAATTTTTGTATTTTTCTTTTCCAAGACCGAAATCACTAAGGGAAACTTTCCTTAAACAGTGTGTTTTGTAATATCCTCCACTTGATTGAAGTAAGGAGAAAAGGGTATTTATTCGATTAAATGAAATGAAACTATACGCATTCGATAACACTCAGTTCGATTCAATGAAATTTCTCCAGTCAATCTTCCCACTTATACATTGCGTGATAAGTCGTTTCTAGAATCTAATCAAGAGTTGCAGTAATGAGGTCGGTGATTTCGATGTCAGTAATATTCATTCAATGTGAATTGATATTGTCTTGTTTTGTTCATCTGATTGATAAAGCATCCAACTCACGAAATATTTTTATTTCAAAGTACTATGTTGGTTGTATATTATATGACAAATATTTATTTACAGACGCAATATTTTTGTTTTTGTGTGAAATAACGTTTGCACAAACATATTTAAATGTACCATTTTAAAAACTGAAAAATACAATCCTACTTTTTCAACAGACTTTTAAAATATGTTTTCGTATTAACGACTTGGAAAGAATCCTAGGAAAATTCTCAATGTAATATAGAAGAAAAATTCCAGAAAAATTTCTTATTAAATATTTAACAATTTAACACTTTTATGGTCAAGGATTTCAGGGATAAGTGCGTCTCTGTAATTTTAGATTCATACCAGAATTTTCCAAATGTTTTATTTTAAAATAAATAAATTAATTTCTGCTGAGAATAGTGAACAGTGGATGAGTTCAGGGGCTTCCTAATTGCACGTGAACTACACGCCCTGTAGATAAGTATTGGCGTAGCACATCATAGAGTAGCTATGAAAAACGTCTATCCGTTGTAAAATATATGTACTACAATAAAAAGTTAATGATACAGTTAAAATGTGACGAAAAGTATTTAGCACACTGAGACAGAAGACAAAATGAATATGTGGATAGGGAAATTTTTTTTACGTGGAAGTTTTTACAGATTTATTTCGGTAGCATTGTAAAAACAAGTTGGAAATTGTACGTTAAACGCGATATAGGAGGTGCGTTCGTTTTATAACTAGTTTCTCAATGTAAAAAAATCATCCTTATTATTTCAGTGAAATGAATTATATCGTCTGCTATGAGCGAAATGAGCATGTCTTTTTTTTTTATTATTACGTATGCCACGTTTACAAATGCTTTTTTTTTTCTACACCAGACAGCAGTGTAAAATTCACCCTGGAGATCTTGCTTTGCGAATAATTACGTCCATGGTTTAATATTTTTATGACTGATAATGAACGAATCCCCTGTGTTTATTTGATCTAACGGATTGAGACATTCGGCTGTTGAGAGACATTCGTAATTTCCACTGAAGTTATCTCAGAATCTGTTCATTTTTTAATTTAACTCCTCTCTCAAATAAACAATTCAATGATCTTTCGAAAAATGTAACTTTTGTGAAATTTTATTCGAAAAAATAATCTGTATACATAAAAGCCGTTCTTGGTATGTATGTATGTTCCTTACACAAATCTATAGTTTTTGTCCGATTGGAACGAAACTTGATGTACATACGTTTTAGAACACTAATAAAATTACTGTCAACTTTAAAAATTTCTCAGACCGTTCTCTTTCATTTTTTTTCAAACATCGCCCATAGTTTATCATTACAGAAATCTTTTTTTTTCTTAATTTTTAATGCAATAATTCTTTCCTGATGCCACACTCTAAAAAACGACACAAAAATTTAAAAACAAATGATAACACGTTTATTTTCTTTTTATAAGCCAGGAAAAATTCCGAATTACTCGCTATATTTTTAAATTTCCGAAATCGAAGTGATTCTAAGAAGAAAATGCGGATTTTGTTTCTATATAAATAGAAAATGATAACTTTAAATGCGTTAAAATGATGTAGTAACTTAATTGAAACTTATTTGTAGTTAACACATCGACTTTAATACACACGTTTCAATTTCAAGAAAACAATTTAGTAAAATAATAATAATAATAATAATAATAAATAAATAAATAAAAATAGGTATGACGCACATTCTATTAAAGGTTTTAGTTTTGATTTCAAACTGAGTCTAAATAATCGTCTGCTATGTTTTATTCCTTCTTCGGTTGTATACTACAGCAGTATCTGATAGCTATACGTTATATTGCTAGGTATTTTATTGATTTAGAAGCAGTGGTAACATTTTCTTTAATTTATATTGAATAGAAGGTCATTTCTTTCATTTTTCAACAAAAATTTCATGACTTATATGTTTTTTTTCTACATGATATATTATTCAACTTATCCATCATATGCAGGTGTTTCGTGGTTGACAGGTAAGTAAAGACTGCTATTTGGGTATTAAGATAACACGAAATTCTTTTTCAAACTGGTGCTTATCCTAATATAATCATAGTGTAAAACCAAATCCAATATATACTCATTCGCTAATCATTCGTATAATCAATAGGAAATCACGAATAGAAATTTAATAGGATTAGGGATTAGAGACCCCTGAAGAAATGTCCTTTTTTATTTAAAACATATTCAAGAATAAAAATTTCATAAGAATGTCAGAATATCATGGCATACACCGTGTTTAATTTAACGTTTATAATTTCTCAAACCATCGAAGTATTTTATATGCCTATAAAAATGTAAGTAAATTAAAAAAAATAATTAGCGGATTGTAAGATATTAAATGTTAGGAAAGGTGAGATTAAAAACAATGACTTTCAGAGCTGACATTGAGGCTCCTGATTTGCAGATTTACTAGTAACTATGATGTCTATTATGTTTGTACTATTACTAGGCAATAGACACTATACTTCTTTAGCATCGAAATTTCATATTTAGTCTTTAAAAGGCGTTGGCGCTAGGAGTAGGCCACCCGTTACTGCAAACGGTATGTGTTATATGAATTCTAGCTAAATCAGTCTTTTTTTTAAAACTATTTCATGTTTATTTCTTTTTTACTACTACTGGACATTGGATTAAACAAGGGTATCATTAAAAGTTCTTATTTAGTCTTGTAAAAACAATGGCGCGTAAAGCGCGTCCCCCATGTCTATATGTTACTACAAACCACGTCTCTGTAAAGGTTAAAACAATTTTTAAATCAAAGTATGCATAAAAACAACTTTACATGTGAGTGTTTCATTTATCAAAAAAAAATTCCAATAAAATGCAGTTAAAGGAAAAAAAATGCACAAATAAATTAAAATAATTTCTAAACTGAAAAATAAACTGTAACACGCATGAAAATATTTTCATCAATACATTGTTACCACAATTTATAATATAAATATTTATATTGAAGTTTTGATGAGCTTGAAAAGTAATGGGACAGATTGTGTCTCATAGAGTGAAAATATAGATATGGGGTAATACAAATATATTAAAGGCATTTCTTCATTATCCACACTAGAAGTGTAGAAAAATACAGAACTAACAACTTAAAATATGATCAATTGCAAGTTTTGCATGACAAGTCCACTAAATAGATTATTTATTAATGATCTCCCAGAGAAACACAATAAAATGCACTATGAAAAAATATAAGCTGCAAAATCTGTTTTTTCTTGTGCTAAGAACTAAAAGCTAATGACAAAAAACGATGGAAGTCACATGTAGTTAAAATATACACTAATATTCAACAGTGTTATTTCGAAGGATGTTCATCATTGTAAGCTTTTATAGCTTCTTCAACAGTGTTCTTTCAAAGGATTTCTTTCATTTTTGCCTCGAGCACAGGTAGCCAAACGAAATTACGTCCCTCATGCTAAAAGACGCACAAGCAGTGAACTATTATTGATTTTTCTTTACATTTCAAAAGGATACTGTTATCATATTGCAATTAAACAATCCAATTTTTAAATTGTTTCATTATGTTTGTCTAAATTTTCATAATAAGGTAAAGCCAGGAGAGATGGCGCGGTCGGAGAGATTGTGCACATAGACGTTTGGGGGGGGGGGTAGAATGAGCGCGCAGCGACTCCAGGTAGTTGTACAACAACAGTAGTGGAGTGTCTACTTGAAAGTGCACGTTGATGGCTTTGAGCGTCTAAGATAAAGTATTGTTGTTTTGTTTTTTTCCCCCAAAATAAGTGCTTGAATATTTCAGCTATTCATCACAATTTCTATACAATGTCAAAAGTACAAAATATTTTAAACTGAAACGATTTCTCATAAGCTACTAATCTAGGTTAACAATGTGAACATCAACGGTTCGTTTTAGAAGAGGTCATGTTTAAATAAAAGGCCGCGCAATCTCTCCTACCGAAATCATCTAATCGTAACATATGCTACTTATGAGAGATGGCGCAGTGTTTCCATTAGTTTCCACGCTAGGAGAGATTACGCAGCTAATTGGTAAATATGCATAAAAAATAAAAAATGAAAATGGACTAATTTTAAGTAAAACGTGTTATTAAGTAACATAATTTATTTTGTAATCTTATCTGGACTTGCTTTTTCTGATTCTTTATTTTTTTCCTTTAATTAAAAATTTTTAATCGTTTTTAAAATTATTTCATTTTTCTGATTCTTTAATCATTAGGTTGAAATATTCACTAATAACACAATAAAATTTGTTCACAAAAACCTTATAGCAATGTCATTTAAGTGTAATTATTATTGTTAACAATTTAATTGTAGTTATTGCTAGAAACAATCTCTCCTACCCATGTGCGCAATCACACCAACCTTGTAAGGACAGATTGCGCAAAATAACTTTCTTGGTTTTATTACAACTGTTCTTATTAAATTGCAACATAACAACAAAATAGCAATGGAAATGCATAAAAAAACAAATTAAGTAAAAATTATTCATGGATAGTTTAGAAAAAAATTAATATTTAGATTTTTTATTGCTATTCTTTTGAATTGTGCGCAGACTATCCTAGCTTTACGTTACTATAGAAATATATTACAAAAATGTTTATAGATTGTAGTATTTGTTTAAGAAGTTACTGAATGAAAGTAGATTACTTTCAGTATTATATAAGAAATAATAACTTTTTAGCCCTAAAATATAATACACATATACATGTTAAAATGTATTACAGAACATATAAAAAAGTCCTAATAATCTTTATTCAGTTTGTTTTTAAAAGGTTTTAATGACTGTAATCACATTTACCATCTATACGTGTATTTTGTTTTGGAGATTACTTGTTCAAGCTTTTAAAAATTCAAAAGCATGTTCTTGAAATTTTTGAAAGCGGTTTTAATAATTTTGGCTTTTTACTTTAAAAATGTGTTTTAACACTAATTCGAGTTACCTAATTAATCTATTTTAAATCCTTATATTTTATACATTCTTATGATATTTTTATAGTGATATTTATGATGTTGTGCCAAATTTCGTCCATCCAATAGTCATGTGTAAGAATTTTAAACAAATATATGGTATTTTCGGGAAATCATTAAAGTCTGAAATAATTACAAACGAGTGGAAAACGAACAAAAATTTTAAATAAAAAAAAAGGAAAATAACAGTTGATCTCCTGTGCGAAACTTTACTAACGCAAACCAAAATTATTTTTTAATTATCTTTTTATTTTCAAACTATAATATTTCTTTTCCATATCTGACAGAAATGTAAAAAAAATGTGATGAAATTGATACATTAAAATAGTAAAAAAACAAATTGTCGACATGGGCAAACTTGTACCACCCAAAAAAATAAAAAGATAGTTTAAGGTTCCAATGTTAGTGAAATGTTTAGACGACCAGTATACGTTTCATTTTCCTGTGGGATTTCAGTTTTTTTAATATAAGAATCGTCGATACTACTAGATTGCATTAAAAAATCTAATGCAATGCATAAATATCCAGTTAATACAGTGTTGCCAGATTGGGGAATATCTTTATTAAAAAGTCAACCACTAGTTTCGACTAGTAATATTCCCTATATTTAATCTCGAAATGTCTCAAAAGTAGTGGTAGATAGTTTAAAAAATGTCCAACTTTTGGCAACACTCGGTTTACATTGAATTAAGTAAAATATTTTTTGAAGCTGCTCTTTGTATGTTCCAGGTTTGAATTGTTAAATTATATTAAATATTGATTTATGGTTTAGAGATAGATTCTATAATATTTTTCTCAATTATCAATACTTATTTTTTCGTAATCTGATTTACTATACTGTACTTATCGATTGCAGGAATAAATATATTCTTTTAGTATCTTTCGTAATTGGACGAACTTTTATTGCAGATATAAATCAAAATTTTACCTCTTAAGAATCTCAGTCTCTATATGTAAATGTATTTTCCCTTTTCCTATATGGCTGTGACAATCTTCCGTAATGATATGGAGCTGTAAAAGATTCATATGCCACTGTTTACGAGCAATAAACTCACGTTCAAGTTTACGATGCAATCAAATAAAATATGTTTAGCTGTTTAAAACACGTTTCAATTATACTCTTAGTTGTGAACTTATTAATTACATGTATTTTCGTCCCAAAGTAATATCTAATAGATTATAAATTCAATCAATTAAGTTACGTTTAATTTATGTATATTTATGTTCATTATGAATTTCGAGATTAGTAAAGCATTCAGCAATTTCTGATATTTCACGCAAAATATTTAGGTTAGAATACCTTTAACCATTTCCGGCTCCGACAATGTCTCTTCGTAAAATGAGAAATTTCTGACTGACACCGGAATTTACAAACGACTTTTTTACAAAATAAGAACCCCTTATTTTAAGCTTTATTTGTAGAAAGAAAATTTTATTAAATATTCTTGGTGTCGAATGCAAGTTTGGAATTAAAATTAGGTGTGCCTGGAGTGGGACCACTGTGCCGTAAAGGGTTAACGTTTCGTTTCCAGAGACGAAATTCAGTTTATGAAGAAATCAATATTAAAACATAAAAAGTTGAGCAATCGCTAACAATAATTTTTTTTTGGTCAACTGAATCAATATTTTTTTCCCAGAACTCGTTTTCTATTTTTTTGTTTTCGGGAACTCAAAAATAAATTTATTATGATATGCATTATAATCTTTTAGTATCGCATTCGTAATTGAGTATATTTTTTTATTGCACATATAAATGAAAAATTTACTTCTCAAGTTCCTTATTATCGACGTGTATTTTTCGCAGTTATATAAAAACAACTTTACATGTGAGTGTTTCATTTATCAAAAAAAATTTCCAATAAAATGCAGTTAAAGGAAAAAAAATACACAAATAAATTAAAATAATTTCTAAACTGCAAAATAAACTGTAACACGCATGAAAATATTTTCATCAATACATTGTTACCACAATTTATAATATAAATATTTATATTGAAGTTTTGATGAGCTTGAAAAGTAATGGGACAGATTGTGTCTCATAGAGTGAAAATATAGATATGGGGTAATACAAATATATTAAAGGCATTTCTTCATTATCCACACTAGAAGTGTAGAAAAATACAGAACTAACAACTTAAAATATGATCAATTGCAAGTTTTGCATGACAAGTCCACTAAATAGATTATTTATTAATGATCTAACAGAGAAACACAATAAAATGCACTATGAAAAAATATAAGCTGCAAAATCTGTTTTTTCTTGTGCTAAGAACTAAAAGCTAATGACAAAAAACGATGGAAGTCACATGTAGTTAAAATATACACTAATATTCAACAGTGTTATTTCGAAGGATGTTCATCATTGTAAGATTTTATAGCTTCTTCAACAGTGTTCTTTCAAAGGATTTCTTTCATTTTTGACTCGAGCACAGGTAGCCAAACGAAATTACGTCCCTCATGCTAAAAGACGCACAAGCAGTGAACTATTATTGATTTTTCTTTACATTTCAAAAGGATACTGTTATCATATTGCAATTAAACAATCCAATTTTTAAATTGTTTCATTATGTTTGTCTAAATTTTCATAATAAGGTAAAGCTAGGAGAGATGGCGCGGTCGGAGAGATTGTGCACATAGACGTTTGGGGGGGGGGAGTAGAGTGAGCGCGCAGCGACTCCAGGTAGTTGTACAACAACAGTAGTGGAGTGTCTACTTGAAAGTGCACGTTGATGGCTTTGAGCGTCTAAGATAAAGTATTGTTGTTTTGTTTTTTTCCCCCAAAGTAAGTGCTTGAATATTTCAGCTATTCATCACAATTTCTATACAATGTCAAAAGTACAAAATATTTTAAACTGAAACGATTTCTCATAAGCTACTAATCTAGGCTAACAATGGGAACATCAACGGTTCGTTTTAGAAGAGGTCATGATTAAATAAAAGGCCGCGCAATCTCTCCTACCGAAATCATCTAATCGTAACATCTGCTACTTATGAGAGATGGCGCAGTGTTTCCATTAGTTTCCACGCTAGGAGAGATTACGCAGCTAATTGGTAAATGTGCATAAAAAATGAAAAATGAAAATGGACTAATTTTAAGTAAAACGTGTTATTAAGTAACATAATTTATTTTGTAATCTTATCTGGACTTGCTTTTTCTGATTCTTTATTTTTTCCTTTAATTAAAAATTTTTAATCGTTTTTAAAATTATTTCATTTTTCTTATTCTTTAATCATTAGGTTGAAATATTCACTCCTAACACAATAATATTTGTTCACAAAAACCTTATAGCAATGTCATTTAAGTGTAATTATTATTGTTAACAATTTAATTGTAGTTATTGTTAGAAACAATCTCTCCTACCCATGTGCGCAATCACACCAACCTTGTAAGGACAGATTGCGAGTCCTTCCAGTCCTCCATGTTTTCATAACTTTAGGTGCAGGAAAACACAATGGTAAACCTACGAATCAACCGCTAAAATCGGGTTTTAAGGTGTTTTCCACCAATATATGACTTGGCAGACCGATTATGTTTTAATATGCGAATCGAGTTTTAACTAATTCTAGAATTTCAGCCGTGAACTTGATGAGGTGATTGTCTGTGCTGCAGCCTCCCAGGCTATTATGTAAGAATAATTATAGACAGATAATCGTTAGAGATATATTAATGTGAAACAAAAAAAATGTAGCTTTCAAAAATTAATTGTTAAACCTGTTCAATAAACAAGCTTAATATTTATATCTAAAACAGCCGATTGCAAAAATATGAAAAAATGTATTATTTTTTTATGGCAGCTATTAATATAATTATGAATTGATTTCATAAAAACCGCACTTGTACTTATTTTATGCATTCAAACCAGAAAATGCAATCTTGCTTGAACAAAAAACACGATATATGTGTTTATTTTTATTTTACAAATAGAGTGAAATATGTATAGGCAAAAAACAATGAGCGGCAAAGAATCCACTATGAACAAGTTTCCGTCTTATCAGGTACTCCGTCGTTTTTACCGTCCTTTTTACTGCGTTCTTTTATAAGAAACATAGCTATTTTACTGTCACAGAAAACTGAATGTGTGTCTACACATATGTGTGTATACATCAATCATATGTCTTGAAATGAATCAAACGATCTTATAAATTGAAAATCAACAAATTTGTTATATATTCTGATACACTGTTTTAAATACAGTGGCACAGCAATACTGTATAAAACATAACTATAAACAATCTTAAATCAGTCAGACAGTAAGTAAATATAGATTACTTTTTATATTAAAACAAACAAAAAAAAATAAAAAATAAATTATTACACCTAGAAACCAAAAATTTATTCTTATCTACTCATCTTCCTTTTTAAGATGAAACTTTAAAATTATATTCAAAGTAAAATGCATCACATAAGATACGCAGGACGATTTTGACATTTATCAAATCAGAAATATCTAAGAGGATGGAAACTTATGCACACATATTCTAAAACCATGGGTGTTCAAAATCAGCATAAGAAATCACAAGTATGTGTTAGAAAATTCAGAGATAAAAACTTCTATTTCAGACAATGAATGTCAAACTAAAGTACGTTTAACATTTGACTGCATTGAATTTTTTGAAGAATTTATTTTCAATATATTTAATGTTCTAAAACTTTACCTAAAATTTACCAGATTTTTGAGATTTTCTTTTTCGGTTACAAAGAGAAGATGTATTACTTTCGGACCTTATGCATTATATTTATTGAAATTTAACTTATATATTTAAATTTATGTGCGTAAAAAATAAATAATATGTCTTGTGAGACGCGCCGTAAACTTCCAATCGGGCAAACCTTTTCCTCGGTCACAAGATATAAAACAAATTCGGTCGCAAACATATAGAAGACATTAAATTGTCTGCCGTTTATGCCAACTTTTAATTGTAGAAGTTGTTGTTTGACAAAATGGAATCCATTTGAACAAAAAGGGTCATTTTGTAAGCTTCTTTTTTTACCTTTTGTGAGCTTGGAAAAATAATTAATCAATGGAAATTATAATGTTCGGTGTATAAGTTCCGGCAAAAACGATTACTTTTGATGTTTACAAAAAATGGCGAAAATCGGTCGAATATTTCTCGTGGGGAATTGGTCGCCAACTTTGAAAAATGCTTCTTCGACAGGTTTTTTGACATGGATCGCGCATCTATTAAAATGAAAGTAAACTAACTACTTCAGCGCACAATCTCAGAGTGGGGCCAAGGACTTCATCCCGATACCAGACAGCCGTCTTAGAACCTTGTCTAAAGATGTGCATGTTCGTGCGATATCCCAACGAAATCACTGCCCACACCATAATGATTCCACCTCGAAATGCGTCATGTTCGCTGATTTTCTGGGGCTAATTGGTGTGTCTACTTCTCCCCAGATAATCACACGCTTGCCATATGACTGCAGGACAAATATCAACACATCCGTGAACATACCGTTGCCATAATCAGACTCAGTCCAATTAATATGTTGCCGACGCCACTTTAATCGTACTCCTCTGGATTGGACGGATAGAGGAACACAAACTCGAGGTACTCGGGTGTACAGTTCATTCATGTTTAGCCCAGCGCACAGTACGGCGCACAGTAGTGACAGATATCGTCTTACCAACTATGCCACTCTATGCATGCGTCTTAGCATCTATGGTTGCAGCGTCCATAGTTGCAACCATAGTGTGGAAGTCTCTCTTCGATTCCGCTTGTCCAGAACACCAATATATCGATCATCCTCGGTGGGTGTAGCCTTTGGACTACCGGCCCAAATCTTCAGACATCTGTTTGGCTGTTTAGTGTTTAGGAATTGTTTCCATAATCTTGAAATTAAGCAATGATGAACGCAGAAGAAAGGAGTAACATCTGTGATTGATTGTCCCTCTTCAATGCGTTCCACGACACGCCAACGTTCAGAATCTTCTATTCGTCTTCTGGAAGCCATATAAAGATGCCTGTCTTGAAATGAAAACGTACAAAAATTCTAAATACTTTTTATCAGCACTTACATGCAACTCCTGTAACCCTTCACAATGCTGGCATCTTATACGACTGCCTTGTTTTGTATATTTCTTGACACGAAACCGTGATTGGCAGTTACATAACATATTTTCATGCTTTCATCTAACACTACAGAGAATTACAGCGTCTCGAATTCAGACTGGCTTCCGGAAATTAATATTTTCCTCTGCATGTTTATCTTCTGGCAGTGATTGTATTTAAATTATTATTTAAATTCGATGTTAAGTTTTAAACAACATAGAAAAAAATAAGCTTCTGCTTTTGATCGTTATGTATGCATGTCTTCACTGTTGTAACAACCGATAAAGAGTTGTGTATCTAATATTTTACACTATAATTCTAGTACACAAACGAATGTTTTTTGTATTTATCGTATCGTGTATAGATTCTCAACATGTCATATATTTTAATATATAGTTATGTACTGCGTTTCAAACGTAACCGATGAACAGTAGCTTTTATATTTGTGAAACAACAATAAAAGAAATAAAACTTGGTTGATGTACAGGATTTTACCAGGGCAACACTAGGTACCGGTCTACCTTATTCATTCTCATGACGTCACAAATAATGGCTGGCGGAGACCAGCGATTGGTACAAAGCCATCGTTTTGTGCCAATCGCTGTATGTCTTTGGTCGCGGCTAGCCACCATTTGTGATGTCATAATAATGAATGAGCAAGCCCGGTATCTAGTGTTGCCCTAATTTTATACAAAAACTTCAGTGATGAGGACAAAAAGAGTGTCTTTATAAATAAAAAATGGTGACGTACAAGTAATAAAATTCGATTTGCCTATCATGCAAGGATTTTGAGCGAAATAGTGAGAAAGAAGCAGGGGCTTGAGGTCTTGTGAAGCTGAGAAGCTTGAGGGATTTATAGTATATAGTAAGATAGTATTGGAAAGTATTAAAAAATAATTCACACCAGTTTTTTAACTTGATAAATGTTCCATAGTATTTTTTGCGTTTCTCCTTTCGGTTATAATTGCTTTAATTCAGAATTATTGGTTCTTGTAAACTATGCGGCTGGGAATTTCATAGCTGCTGTAGTTATATTGTGTTAAAATAGACAACCAAATATGTTAATGAATCTATGAACGAGTACGCTCGTAACGCCTTCTAAATCTAAAACTTACTTAGATTGCGCATTTGACCATGCATGCATGACCAATGGCGAATGAGGTAAATACTAATTGAGTTCTTTCTTTTTCACCTTGCATTTATTTGATGATGAAAAACACTAGAAATTTAAATTTAGTATTAAAATTTATAAGAGCATATAAAATAATAACATATTTTTAATTATTGTATAGTTATCTATGTAAACTGTTTTCGTGCATTTTTAAATAGCTGTATTTATTCTCTTCTTTTTTATAATAGATGACATATATACTTCATATCTTAACTTTTAATTTCACATTTTGATATATATGCAGGATGTCCCCTCTTATTGCTCTTGTCCAAGAGCTATTTCCTAATCCATTATATTTCTAGGTGTAATTTTAACACTACAACGACAATTGCGGTCATTTCGACCTCAATAAGAAATCGAGAATAAATATTTGATTTTTAATGCAAATAACATTATAAAAAATTAAAATAAGTTATATTGGACAATTGTAAAATGCATGCAATATTTTAAATAGTAAATTTTTTATTATAAAAGAAAATATACCTTTATTTTCAGGGAAAAAGTAGTATTATCATAAAACATTTATGTATCATTTTAGACATTACACATAATTTGCAATACAAGTTTTTAACACACATTTATTGACATTTTCCACAAATAGGTCTAAGACATGACGAACAACTATCTTTTGTTTTATTTTGGCTGAAAAAGCACTGACGCCGTTTTTCACTCGTAATTTCGGAACAGTTAGGAATTCATGCATGTAGTTTCTTTGATGAACAACATGGCAATCTTAACTCGTTCACAAGGTTCAAAATAAAGGATCCTCAAGAAATTTCTGAAGAATTATACAATAAAATACAGGAATTTATAGCTGCAATATATAGAATGTTATCAAAAAACGTAAACTGGCCATCTTCTAGAAGTTGCTCTCATAGTGTACAATCGGCTCATTTGATAGAGCACATCTACGTCCCACTTTGTAGAATTGTAAAAACTCTCCGTTTCAGGGAACTTTTTAGGGTTATCAGTTATGTTAACACTTGTATGCATAGTACTCAAGATGTAGAATTTTTTGGGGGGGTTTATATCGATGTATGGTAACAATCTTTTGGTCCTTTACTAGAATTTTTCATGAAAAGCACGGAGTCATTGTATCTTTGCAAATCGGTGGAAGTTGTCTTCAATTTAGCCAAATTGTACCAACAATAGAAGTTCTTTTTGCCCAAAAAGAGTCCGCACGTTTCTGGGTTGTGAAAAAATTATGCGTTGTAACATTTTTTTACCTTACAAAGAAACGGATCCATTAGTTTCATAACGACATGTTCACGAAGCTGCAGCCCCTGTCTTCACCCTTTCCTAGATATATTTTTCCAAAAATATTTAGCAGCCAGCCAGAATTTTAATCCAAATTTATCAGTATTAGTTGCTGTGTACTGGATAAACATACAACGTGCTTTACATGACAGCTGTTCTTCGATTTTTATAGATTTCCCTGCTATAAAACACAACTGAGAATGTTTCACAAAATCTGACCATAACTCGGAAGCGAGAGCAAGTTTCTCGTTTCTAAGACGATTCGAGATAGTCAATTTATCATCAAATTGAAGAAACTGTAGAATTTCGTTAAAACGATTCCGTGACATCTTTTCACTGAATACTGGTGGTCTCCACTGTTTTAACCACAAGTCGTGCAAGTCGTGCAAGTCTAACGAAGAACTCTTGCGCAAACTAGCGCAATAAAACCATCCAATTCTTCCAAGGAAATGTTCCATGAATCTGATTTTAATACTCGGTGAGCTTCTTCAAATGTAAATTTTTTAATACGTTACAATAAGGATCCGGAAAGCAACGAACTACAAGATCAAGCTTCATTTCCATCAATATTTTTCTTACTATAAGGAATAGGTCCTGTTTTTTCTTTCAATACTTTTTTTGAGACATATCTCCCAGAAATATCGCTTTCATCAAACATTTTTCATTGAGTTCTGTCGGGAGAAATGATATTAACATTTTGAGAAGAACCAATGAATTGTTGCAAGACTTTTTCAACATTTATCTCTTAGAAGGAGGAGTCCGAGCTTTGATTGAGAATTTCGTTTTCAGAAATCATGAAATCATAATCACTATTTTCGCCATCATTACTGCAATCGTCATCAAGTTGATGAAAGCAGCACTAAACATTCCTCAACACTTAGTCCTTTGTTTCGAGTCATTGAAATAAATTAAACACGTGTAATTTTCCTTGCTTCAAACTGTAGAATTTTACCGACTCACATTCAGTTGTAATTTCGATGAAAACAGCAGATGCACGAATGAAAAAAGTCAGAAAATGACACGCCAGTCAAACAAAACAAGCAGACGCACAAAAGGAAAAAAAGTCCCCGCAGTGTCGCTCCAGTCAGGCGCATTCGCCAAAGAAATAAAGATAATAGAGGAGAAAAAGGAGAATGCTGTTTCACAGCAGATCACTCAAATCTCTATAGCAGTCACTGTGACCGCTCCTTGTTGTTCTAGGTAGGACATTAATTTATACGCTCGTTATAAAATATTAAAAAAAAAAAAAACAATGTTATACATATAAAAACTTCAAAAAAAAAAAAAGAAAAAGAAAAGTTGCGAAAGGTGAGTGAGCTGACGTAAATGTTTTAAAAATAATTGCTTCTCAAAGAAGCTATGCGGTCAAAATGACCGCTCCGGTCGTTCCAGTTTTAATTGAAGAAATATTTTAATGTAAGAAAAACGGACAGACAATCTGAATGTATATATACTTTTAATCAATGTTGGAAAGTATTTTAAAAGATCAATCAATGTAGATTATTTGTTTTTTTCTAATAATGTATTTTACTTTCAAGTCGATGTTCATAATCTTGATGTGTTCTCATCTTCTAAATTTCAAAGATAATAAAGTGAAGGCAGAAATTGTCTCTTAACTAGATGTTTGTCCCAAACAATTTAGTAAATCAGACTAAACATTCACTGTACTTCTGTTTTAACAAATATTTATTATCGTTAGGAATAATAATAATAACTAAAATAATATTAAATGAAAACGTAAACTTAAAAATTTTAGTAAACGAAGAAACGTATTTGGCTGAAAAAACAAGAAATACCAATGAATGTAGGATTTTTAATTTTTCAGAATATCGTATTTCACTTTGAATTCGTTGCTTTTAACAACAATTGATAGTACATAGGAGATACATGTTGTCTGTTTTTTCCAGATTCTTCTCACAAACAATTTCGACACAGGAACTGAAATTCCGTTGCATATTCTTTTAAATAAATGGCTTTACTAGAATTCAGAATCTTTTGTGAAGCCCTGTACATGATTTATAGCTTTGTAAATATACTACATATTATACTAACAGTTAGTTTAATCAGAAAACTTATGACACAGTTTAAAATCCCCGTTCAACAATTTCCGTGGATAAATGGAAATGTATACTTTGGTGCAACCCTGTATGTGATGTGTAGAATTTTTACATAACAAGTAATGTTCAAATAATTAGTTACATTTATAAACACATATCACCACTGAAAATGCACTTTCATCAATTGTCGCTTATAGACAGTACTGTCACCGAATTTTTTTTCTAGATCCCGTAAATGAACGATAAGTGCTATGCACGCTGTATTCTGCAGTAAGCATATTGAAGTGTGCTTTTGTGATGTATATCGATTACAAAATGATTGAAATAGCTTGCAAACGATTTTCCACATAAAGCCTAATGTCAGAGAATTCGTTTTATTATCCGTGTAAACGAACTATAATTGTTACACACTTCATTTTAAATACCGAACATGCTATATTAATCCTCAATAATATAAATCAATTACATGCAAATCCGAATCTATTTACCTCTTAGTTGACAGAGATAAATATTTTATACATATGAAATAAAATATACAAAATAAAAGAATCAATATAAAAAAAAATATCCATGCGTGTATTTTTTATTTATTTATTTATTTATTTATTTTTACAGAGTATGGAATTTAGAGTTTCACATTCAATTCGAAGATTAAATTCGTAAAGTAATCTCATTCTCAAAATTTTCAAAGACAATACGTTGAAGATAGAGATTATCATTTGTTTACGTGCCTCTCACCGACAATATAGTAGAAGAGACCAAACTGTAATTGAATTTTATTTCAAAGAAATGTCTTTAATACCATTAGGTATGCAGAGAGATTTTCTCAAAGAAAGGTATACATTTGAAGTAATTGAACATCAAATCCTTCATCTGAATATGTATATTAGATAAGTGTTACTTTGGTGAAACAAAATTGGAACTTTGTAATCTAGAAGAAATAATAATACAGGATATATATCAGACCCTTGACGGATGTTTGCGTTTAATTTGATCTTTAGTTCCTCGATATTGACTAATACAAAATTTAAGAGAATAAATCTCCGAAAAAGATTCATGCAATGTAAAGTTCTACAAAAATTTATGATGATTAGTTGTAAATTATGAGATGTTACTTATTAAAAATAATACAGATATGCATATTTTACCGTGTTCTTAAGATACCTTTATTAAGTAGCATAATAAAAATTGCCAAAAATATTTAAATACAATGAAATGGTGTTTTTAACATATTACCAATTATTACTTTTCTTTTTAACAAAATTCACCTAAAGATTTTGCATATTAAACATCAAAATTAAAATTAAAATAAATGTAATTTTTAAATCAATTTAATATGTAAATCAATTTCTTTTATAGACTACAAAACAATTACATTGAATAAAAGTTATACAGTTTTTACGTAGAATTAAAACATATACATATGAGTGCAAATTTACATCCAACCTACAGGATACTTAAACATTATGTATGTTATATACAAGTAGTGTTTTTTTTTTATTATTATTATTTTATAAACTTTTACACAATTATTTGAACGAAATTTTCTAACATGTTGGATAATGGTTTCTGGATTTTCAACTTAATCAATTTTGAAAACATTTTTATTAATGAAACCAAGAAAAAAAATCTTAACGGAAGATCATGATTTCCCTATCATATTATTTTTCTTTTTCTTTTTCTTTTTCTTTTTCTTTTCTCTACTTTTTTTTAGACATACAGTAAATAAAACGAAAATATGCAATAAGTAAACATACTGCGTATCGAAACATTTTTCAAAGATTGCAGAACTTGTAAAATTGCGCATCTTGAAGACATTAAAAGGAAAGCTGACGAAATTGGTATTTCTTTAAAAAAATAAATAACTTCTTTTCGCCCTTCGAAAAACATTTACTGAAATGTTCTAGATATCTTATTCATTAAATATAGTAAACGCAGGATGTACGTTAAATAATTTTATTACACAAATATTTGCATCATATTAAACATTAAAAAAAATATTTCTGATTAAATTTCTTCCACAATTCACATTAAAAACCTTTGATTCATGAAACTAAAAATCATCTGAAAGATCGTGCTTTTACTTTGATATGAGAAACTTGCGTTTCATGCATGTAAAAAATAAAATGTAAACATGCTAAACATTTGAATGTTTTTAAAAAGATTGCGGAGTAAATGTTTTCTTTTTATAACTTTAAGACATTGTGCAGAAATCGTACAAATTCGACATTCCTTTCAAAAAATAAATAACTTGCTTTTCATCCTCGGAATAGCACTTATCGAAGCACTCACATTTTCTGAATATGACATTTAAACTCTCATTGAAGACTTTTCAAATAATATTTTATGCCAGGAATTTCATACTTGTTTGTCATTCAGAAAATTTGATGGGGTAACTACTATTTTCAAAATAACTTTTAATATGTATAATTCGTGATGTTTAATTAAAATACCTGTATTCTAAATAATTTACCTTAATATTCTTAATAAAATTTTTCGAATAAGAATTACCTTAATATTCTTAATAAAATTTTACGAATAAGAATTACCTTAATATTCTTAATAAAATTTTACGAATAAGAATTACCTTAATATTCTTAATAAAATTTTACGATTAACAATTACCTTAATATTCTTAATAAAATACCTGTGTTCTAATAATTTCAAATATTTATTGATGGTTTTGAAATGCAGTAAAACCTGTGAAAACAGGATATATATATATATATAGATATAAAGGAGTCCTGTATTCAAACGAAAAAATTTTTCTTAAAATATTTCTTTAATAAGAATACTTCCTAAAACGGAATTATTCAGATACATTAAGATTCCGTTTTGACAAGTTTTACTGTGTTTAAAAGTGTATAATATCATTTCTTTATGTTCTTTATGTAAAAACATGCTGTAAAAGAAAAAAAATAATCTTTTAAAAGTTTGAAACATTAGCATAAATTTCAAAATAACATTTTATGGTCAAATTACTGTACATTCCCCAACATATTACACACTGTGTCCAAGATGCAATGATAATAGAAATATAATTATAAGAGTTATTTGAAATAATTCATTTTAAGGAAGGATTTATCAGTTTTGTTATTTGATGCAGCATCGATATCATTTAATAATATCTGCTAATAAGAAACCTCCCCCCAAAAAAAAAAAAAAAATAAAAAAAAAAATAAAAAAATAAAAAAAAAATCTGGTACTTTAAGATTCCATTTCGAAAGAATTTACTGTATTTAAAAGTATACAATTTTTATAATGTATTACCTTATGTTTTCTCTCTGCTATTATAAATATTTGAAAATTTAATTTCTGAAAGTGTATTTTGTGTATTGAAAAGTATCCGGATTAACTGTTATCATACAGAGATAAAAACAGTCAAAAAGTTATCAACAACAGAGAGACCTACAAGTTTTTAAAGATGGTTTAGGATTTTCTTCTACAATCCTAAATATTTACTTGTTCTTCTATCTGTTATGATTACAGCAACTTCTATCTAATTACACACATCCCAATTTAATAAAATTGTATGTTATCTGCTTACGAAAGTGCATTCACGTTATTGTTGAATTTCCAATTTTTAATTGATTTTACTATACTACAAGAGATCTTCATCAGGTCCAGCTGATATCCAACATCCAATATTATTGTGATTTATAAATATTTAATATTGGAATTTTTGAAAATGTATTTACAAAGGTATTCAAAAGTATGCGGTTATCTGTTATCATACAGAAAGCCAAACAGTTATAGTGTTCCCAACAACAGAAGCGTAAAAAAATTCTTATACACAATTTTGTTCAGATAACAAACGAAACTAGTCGGATATGCCAATCCAAAAACTTTCTTCCATATCATACATGTTTTTTTCTTTTATTGCACTTCAAGTTCTTGGTCAATATATGTTTAATAAAAATACTTTCATAACCTCCATATCCAAAAATATATATTTGAAATTTCGTTCAATTCTATGCATAATTTTATACAGTTTTACATGATACAATAAGTTAAATGGAACAAGAATTACTATCACATCACCCCCTTCCAGCGGAATATCACCAAATTAAACTGGTGAACATATACATGAAATTTGGTTCAATTCTATGCATAACTTGATGCACCATTTGATGATAAAATGACGGCACACACACAAACACAAGGGCGAGCAGATACCCGGACACACGCACAGGCAGACATTTTGTGTAAACATGTTTTTCGGGATCCGACCTGTTTTTCATCATTGACACTTAAAACGTGTAAATCTGTCGATCCTAAAAACATTCGATTACAATTACAATACTTTCTTCTATTGTAGGTAGCAGAAAAAATGTATTTGAAACTACTTTTACGGCACGTACGGTGTACTATAAAGACACTACAGAACACGAAAATAGTCTTGAGTGATTAACTTCTGGTGCAGTTATACTAAACGTATAAATTTAAAGAAAATAGTGGGTTTATGAATTTATTTTCAAATTTTTTATTTATTTATAGAAAATAAACGGAAATATGCAAATTCCTGTACACATACGAATTGAATGAAAAACTAATTCAAACACAATAACTTGCAAATGCAAATTACGGGTATAAAAGTCAAGGGTGCAAGTCACATTTTATTATAATCTCAGCTTTTTACTTTCTTCTATCTATAATAATAAAAAAACATATTGTGATCGAAAATTTTTCTACTTTTGTTTCGGCGCATTTACACGTGTTAGGGGTCAGAGATCCAAAAACACGTTTTTAGAAAACGTTTGTCTGTCCGTGTGCCCTCGTTCTCTAATCGATAACTGCATGAATTCATTCATAGAATTAAACCAAAATTCATAAGGTAAAGTGCCCAAATTTTGTCCTCTTTCCTAATTTCGTCTTTTACCTCTACGCTTCTGCGAAAGTGGCGCTATTTATCATGCAAAACACAAGAAACGGAAGGTAAAAGGCGTCAATAGTGAAAGTTTGTTTGCCAAGACGCAAATATATGTTATAGACGCCCGATTTCCAATTTTTAGAAGACCTGAGTTCTTATTACGTCATTTTAGAATATTATTTACTGTACTGTTAGTATTTATTTCCTATTCATTGCATGTATTCTACGTGGATAAGATGCTAACAGTAGCATACAGGGAGTTTTAGGACGTTCAGTTCATCTTACAAGATCTGAAGTTCCGCTATATTGGGAAGTAGCGTGGTTCCAATTTCGTCCCCCTTGCAGTTCTTTTTTTTGTCCCCGGGGACGAAATTTGGTAACAATACAGAGTAATCAATCTCCAATGTAATGTAGTCCCAAGATCAACATTAAAAGATTATATAAAAAAAAGGTGCAGACGACTTGATTGAAATTAAAATCGCTCAGAAGACCCCACTTGAATTGGGGAATGAATTAGTTTTATACTGAAAAGAAATGAAGCAAAGTTTCGACGAACTAACTCTGCAAGAAAACCTCAATCATTATCGCTCTCTCGCATTCAGGTGTTAACAGAACAAAGTGTTCAACTATTTTTCTCGAAACTGAAGGCAGAATTAGAGAAAATAAAATTCGACCCGATGAAAGTGCACAATGTAGACGAAACTGGCATCGCTATTGCCCAACACAAATCCCAAAATATCGTAGTCATGAAAGGAAAGAAATTCGTCCATAAAGTATCGTCTACGGAGAGGGATCCTTAGTCACTGTAGTGATGTACATTTGAGCCGAAGGGATGTTTGTGGTCCCTCTTATGATTTTTCCGGGGAAGCTCATGAAGAGCTAATGGATGGTGCGCCTCCAGGATCAATCATAGCTGTCCATGAGTCAGGGTGGATCTCAACAGAGCTTTACCAGAGATTGTTATGCGACTTTTTGCCCATTGTAAAACCATTAAAAAACGATACAATTGTTTTGATATTGGATGGGCATTACTCATATTCTCGTAACTTGACTGTCATTGACCTTGCACGGTAGAATGGTGTTATAATAATGAATTTTATTCCTCATTCGACAACAAAACTGCAGATTCTCGATCTCGTGTTTATGTTTCCCTTTAAAACGTTTATGATGAATAATTTTAAATTGGCTGTCAAGCCATCCTGGTAGAAAAGTTGGGTACCTACAAATCGCACAAGTTTTCAACCTACGTTCGTGCTGCTGATGTTAAAACTGCTGCCAATGGTTTTAAAAAGACGGGCTTCATGTTATTTAACCCCTACATTTTTGGACCTGGAGATTTTTTGGAGAAACCTCATCCCTCTCCATCTGGCGAAATTTTCAATGTAACTGATCAACCAACCTCAAGCAGCGACGTTCAGCAAACTGTTGCTGTCATCATCCCTAAAGAGATAACGGATGTCCAATCTAGTACGATCTAGTACGATCAGGGTTCACAAAAACAACTTCTGCCCGAAAAGGTTCAGAACATTAATCACTAGATCTCCGCATAAAAACAAAGTGAAAGATTCCCAGGCGAAGAAGAAACGCTCAGATGCAAAAAATATCAATATTTTTATCACTCTTTTTGAGATCTATAAATGAATGAAAGAATCCTGTATGATTACAGAATATAGAGGAACATGTATCTTCTTAAATAACATTTTATGTTCAACGAAAGGGGCGAAAAATTGCCAGCTACATGCTTCGGTAAAAAAAACATTTAAAAATCGAAAACACATTTGGTACATCCTAATAAAACATACCGAAAAAGAAGGCCAGTTTCACTCTCCTAAAAGAGTAATTTTCTAAGACAGCTCTCTGACATTAAAATTCTACGCAACCATGATTAAAATTTCAAACAATACATCCGTTACGTGTCAATACGATAAATAAAGTAATTATTAATAATAACCGGTTATTTTTAAAAATTACCGGTCATAATAACTGCTTATTATGAATAATAACCAGTTATTATGAATAATTTCCGAATTTATCATATTGACCGTAACATATTATAGTTTAGAGTAATGATTTTCAAGTCCCTTTTCTTTTAAGAATATGCATGTATTTATAAGTGATAATCTCTTCATGGATGTGTTATTTGGATTTTAAAATAAGCATGAATGAAACGAAACAAATTCTCTCTTTTTAACACTTTCCAACCTAGTTGAAAAGTGTTTATGACTTCGGTTTGTCTGGCCGTATGGCCGTCAGCCGTCTGCCGTCTGGCCGTCTGGCCGACTGGCCGTGCTCTAACTCCAGTAAATATGCTCGGATTGCTCTGCAATTTTTATATGTTATTGTCGCTATTTATAGCCTGTTCCCTATTTCAACTGAAGTGCGTAGCACTTATAGTTTCTTTACAGGGACACTCAAAAGGGTTCCGTTTCATTACGGTCTATGGGGAAAAATCATTTGCGTTTCACTTTATTGTTGTTATACACTTTCAAACACATCGTAATTGATATATATCACTAAGGTGGATTACAAGAAGCTTAACCCTCTAAGTGTGTAGAACGTAATATTCCGTTCACTAAGCTCCAGGTTTCACTGCAATATATGCAATGTTTAAGATAATATAATTCTATAGATTTAATGAATTTTCAAAACATTGAAGAATGATTAATACTCTCAAGGGTTACATTCATATTTGCAATTAAGTTTAATTTATAATGCTGAAAGAATCATATTTTTTAGCACTTTCCAACCTAGTTGAAAAGTGCTTATGACTTCGGTTTGTCTGGCCGGATGGCCGTATGGCCGTCTGGCCGGATGGCCGTCTGGCCGTCTGGCCGTCTGTCCGTGCTCTAACTCACGTAAATATGCTCGGATTGCTCTGCAATTTTTATATGTTATTGTCGTTATCTATGGCACGTTCCCTATTTCAACTGAAGTGTGTAGCACTTATAGTTTTCTTACAGGGACACTCAAAAGAATTCCGTTACATTGCTGTCTACGGGGAAAAATCATTTGCGGTTTATTTTAAAAATGTTTCACTATTGTAAACGCATTGAAATTTATATAGATCACTAAGATGCATTAGAAGAAGCTTAATATGGAATAGTAGGTGTATAGCACTTAGAGTTACTTTACAGGGACAGTCAAAAGAATTCCGTTACATTACGTCTATGGAGAAAAATCGTCTGCGGCTTATTTAAATAATGTTCCACTATTTTAAACGCATTGAAGTTTATATATATTACTAAGGTGCATTACAAGAGGCTTACTACAGAATAGTGTGTGTATAGCAGTCATCGTTCATTTACAGGGACACACAAAAGAATTCTCTACTGTCTGTTAACAATAATTCCTGGAAGTGCGTTTTAAGTTACTGAACGCGATTTTAATCTTAACTAGCTTTTTGTCTATTACGTGGTGTGTATAAATTCTGTAGATCCTATACAGGGCAGCACAAAAGTTCGCGAACACATTTCCGTTTATTGACAGAAACTCCAGAAGGAGAATTTAAACTGTGCTACGCGTTTCCTAACTAAACTAAAATTTATCATCCTATGTATATATACAAATCTATAGATCATATACAGGGCTACATAAAAGTATTCTGATATTTTTCCGAATATTGTATATATTGAAAATTCCTGAAATTACGTTTTTAAATATGTTATGCGTTTTCCAAATTGTTTACTTAGATGTCATCTTTCAGCTTATTAAACGGTAATGATTTGTAAAATTATTTTAGAAGCGTTGGAAAGTGCTACATAATCTATGCTTGACGCATGATTTTTCGTTCTTGTTTAGCATTTAAAACGAAATGCATAGAAAACAACATTACAATTTTACCCTTTTTCAAAACGCTCAGAGGGTTAATATGGAATAGGGTGTGCATAGCACTTATAGTTACCTTACAGGGACAGTCAAAAGAATTCCGTTACATTACGTCAATGGAGAAAAATCGTCTGCGGTTTATTTAAATAATGTTTCACTATTTTAAACGCATTGAAATTTATATATATCACTAAGGTGCATTACAAGAAGCTTACTACAGAATATTGTGTGTATAGCAGTCATCGTTCATTTACAGGGACACACAAAGAATTCTCTTCTGTCTGTTAACAATAATTACTAGAAGTGCGTTTTAAGTTCCTGAACGCTATTTTAAATTTAGCTCACTTTTTGTTTATTACGTGGTGTGTATAAATTCTGTAGATCATGTACAGGGCAGCGCAAAAGTCCGCGAACACATTTCCGTTTATTGACAGAAAGTCCAGAAGGAGAATTTTAAACTGTGCTACGCGTTTCTTAACTGAACTAAAATTTAGCATTCTATGTAGTATATATACAAATCTATAGATCCTATACGGGGCTGAATAAAAGTATTCGGAAATTTTTCCGAATATTGTATATGTTGGAAATTTCTGAAATTACGTTTTTAAATATATTATGCGTTTTGCAAATTGTTTACTTAGATGTTATCTTTCAGCTCATTAAAGGTAATGATTTGTAAAATTATTTTGGAAGCGTTGGAAAGTGTTACATAACCTATGCTTGATGTATGATTTTTCGTTCTTGTTTGTTCTAGTTTTGTGAATGAATGTTTTCTTTAAACACGATATCATATCCGCGGGTGGCTTCATTTCGCTTTTCCGAGATTAGGACTTATATGTGAGCATATCATTGAAATGAAAAATTTGAAAATGTTGTGAAGTTTGGAAATTTAAGGCTGTAATTTCAAAATGGAGGAACGCTTCCTTTAGTATAAAGAAACGACTTTATTAAAAGTAAACTCCCATTTTATCGTAAAACGGAAATAATCTTATAACCGCGTCAAAATAACTTAATCTTTTTCTGACGAATAATTACCCCACTAACACTGAGACTATATCTTTTACATTTGTAATTTTAGAGGTTGCAGAATTAAACGTCCGTGAAAATGACGTCATTGTGACGCAATTATTATAATTAGTTTTATGATTTAAATCTATCGTGTACCATAAATTGTTTTTAATGAGTATATGAATAATCATAGATTGTGATAAATGAATAAATTAAAATTGCGAAAAATGTAAAAGAAGACAGACACAGAAAATAAAACCTAATGCGTATTTTAGGCAAAAACTTACTGAATAAGATATTTTTTCTGAGCATCCCTCTTCATAACTTAATCCAAAAAAATCATATTTTAATGGTTTATCTACATTTTTTTTTTTTTTTTGCATGAAATGTGATAATATAATAAAAATGCTGGAAGTGCACAGTAATTTGATAAATGGCAAAATATTTCATACTAGTTACAAAACATGTTCTGTGATGTTAGCAGTTGTTTGTCACTTTCAGTAGTTTCTGTCATTTGGTCAAATGACACATAAGGAAAATTATGCCAAATTTCACTAACATAGCTCCATTATTTGTTATATGTATGTATGGTTTTCTTACTTCGGATAGGTGCAAGGTAACCTCTCAATATATATATATATATATATATATATATATACCGGGTGTCCTAAAAAGGACTGACTGATTTTAAAATTCATTAACTTACAAACGGTGACAGATATTTAAAAAATTCTTGCAGGAGACTAATGTACGATGTCAGGAGATTTTTCACTGAGATTCCCGGTTTTAGTTTGAATTATCATCAATAGACGGCGCTGCGAGCGATAGGCGCTCAATCGAGGCCAAAACTGAAATCAGGAGGTTACATGCATGGAGTGGGTCTCATTCACCAATGCAATTTTTTTTTAAGGACCCGATTCTGAACTCAGATGGTATGATTTCAATATTGAAGGAGTTAGAGCAACAATAGAAAAAAGTATTGTTCCCACAGAAACAACTTCTTCCAAATCGAAATGTGTAACGACAATGTTCAAAATATTGAATTTTTTAAAACTTGTTACATTCGAAGAAGGATAAGTTTTTTAAAAATTAGTGTCATTTTTATCAATTAAATTATTCTTTCTAAGACTTTCCAACACAATTGAAAAGTGTTTATGCACTCGGTTTATCTGGCTGTCTCTCCGTGCTCTAACTTGTGTAAATATATTCAAATTGCCATGTATGTATCTGAAGTGCAAGATGCTTACTATCGAATATTGTATATGTGTAGAACTTTTAATATTAAGGTTTACCATCGCACGCTCTGTATTGAAAATAAAATTTGTAGCATTTATGGTTCGTTTACAGGGGCACTTAAAAGAATGCTGTTTCATTATGGTCTATGGGATAAATCATTTGCAGTGTATTTTTATGATGTTACACAATTTCAAACTTATTGAAAATAATATATGGTACTGAAGTGCACTACAAGATGCTTACTATCGAATATTGTATGTGTAGAACTTGTAATTCGTTTACAAGGCCACCCAAAAGTAATTTCATTACATGATGGTACATGGGAAAAAATCGTGTACGGTGTATATTAATGATGTTACTCCGTTACAAACATAATTAAATTTATTTACATTTATGAAGTGTACTAAAACATGCTTTCTGTGGAATATGGAGTGTAAAGCATTTATCATTCCTTTACAAGGCTACGAAAAAAATTCGGTTACATAATGGGCTACGGGAAAAACTGTTTGAAGCGTATTTTAATTATGTTACATTAATTCTAATATAATGAAACTGATATACATCACTGAGGTTTGCTAAAAGATACTTGTATAACATGATGTACATAACATTTATCGTTCATTTACAAGGATACGAGAAAGACTTCGGTTTCAGTACTGTATCCGGAACACTGTCTATAATCGATAATTACTGGAAGTGCACTTTCAGCTATGGTAAGCGGTTTTAAAACATTTTTGCATACTACGTGATACGCATAATGCTATAGATCATATACAGGGTATAACATGGAACTTTTGCTGTTATTTACCATGTCGTCAGTGCTTATTAGTATAACGGAGCATAGCAAACGGGATCAGTTATAGATACAAAATACGTAGTAAATCCAGGAGAAAGAAGAAGCACATAGTTAGAAGCAACATCTGTTTATTTCACGACGAGGCATTATCGATAGTTAAAGAAGCAAAGGGGAGGTACCTACAAAAAAACGAAGACAAAGTTTTTTTTACAGCGCTTCTGGTCCAGTCAAACGGCCGAAGTGATGATGTTTTAAAAGTTACATGTACGGGTGTTGGCGCGGAAAGCATGATAAAATCGCCAGTACTTGGCGAGAGAGTTTTAGGAGACAATGTCGGAAGCGTATGGGAAAAAACGATAAATGCTAGATTCTGTCTATGATTATGCATTCATTTGAGAATGGGGGGAAGGGTTGTAAAGATTCTTTCATGGAGACGAAAAGGAAAAAGAAAAGAAAGTAATTTTGGGATTGGCGTTTGATTTTGCTAAAAGACAGCTGCAATTAACTGTTACTTATGACTCTAATCTAATAACAGGGTGTGAAAGATATGAGCTTGCATATTACCGTTTACATGTAGGGCGAGAGAGTTTTAATTAATTCTTTTGAGAGCGGATGAGAAGTGCAAATGCTTGCATAAAGAATATCGGTTATACGTTACATTACTTTAATAAGTAGAGCACAGCTGCTTATATATTTTGTCTAATTTTTAAGACAGATGCACTTTTGATTTCATGAGAAGGAAACGGTTGAATTAGAAATATGTGAACATTTGTAACTTATTTTTAGCATAACCGCAAAGTTAAGGACAGAGAGGTTTCTGATGTATGCGAGTGACTTGCATTTTAGAATGAAGAAAGTAGATTCGTTATCTAAATTAAATCAGAAATAGGTTTTAGTTAGCATATTGAATTTTGGGGGGGGGGGATTACAGACATTTAAAATCTATAAACTATAATTGTTTATTATTTTAATTATTTATAATTATTTATTTATTTGGGGGGGAATGAATGAATCTTTATGAATTTTTTTTTTTTTTATCTCTATTTGGGGGGGGGGAGGAGAAGCATGCAATGAATACATGTATGCTAGATGTTGGAAGAGGAATGGAAAAGCTTATGTTAACTTGTTAAAATTTTGAGGGGAGGGGGGTTTGAACTGAAAGCAAGATATATAGACAAACGTCTTTGTCATATATATCACCCCATTGACCAGAAAAGCTGTACTGTTTACAGTACAGTTTTTAAAAAATATATACAATACAATTATACTCTCCCCAAGCTTAAAATAATACATACATAATATAAAACAAAATACTTGTAAAATTATATGAGTTGCAACAGTATAAAGGATTTTGTTACCTCAATAGTCTGTAACGTCAGTCCATAAAATATAAAACATAGTGCACTACCTTCGAAGATTTTTTTTTATATATCTTCGTCCTTTTATTTCCTGTTTTGTTCTTTTTCTTTCTGGTACCAGCTTTAAAAAGTTACTATTTAACTAGACATGTCTAATGATAACTGAGCACAAAACAGTACTCATTTTCTCAATTTTGTTGCACTTAAATACTATAATTACTACTTAAGTATAATATGAAACACAAATGAAAACAATTAAAAAAATAAACACAAATAACACATAACATAAACATATATCCTTAAAAAATAACTTGAATTATATGAAAAAGTGAAAATGGATTAACTCAAGTGTAGTGTACTGAAAAGTTGTTTGAAAAAGTTTTAAAATTCGTGCAAGCACAGGACGGTAAAAAAAGAGGTGCATGTGGCACGCCCATAAAAAGGGACCGCCCTTAATCTTGTCAATGCATGACAAGTGTGATGTCTCAGGCTTAGGGCCTTACGACCTTGGTGAGGAGGGCAGTGATGAAAGTCCACATCATTACAACATGAACTCCCTGCTCCCCAATGAAGATCGCACTGATCCCCACACAGGAGCACGATTCGGGAACACATATACTTTTGGGAAAAGGGAATATTGTGAATTAGTAAACTAAATCACAATTGTCTCTCTAAACACAATCTGGTGAGGGGTGGTAACCTAAGGGCAAAAATTTAGAACGGTACCACTAGCCTGAAGGGAAAGAATTAGTAAACATAAAAAAAAACAGATACAAGTGTATCTTATGCAAATCCTAATGCATTGACAGTCCTAGAGTGTTGAGAGACCTAAAATATGTCATAATCGGGTGTGATGAAGTGAAACTGTACAAGTCATGTAAGTAAATGCTTTAAGTTTGTTTAAGAGAACTTTTTTTTTTATTTTTTTTTTATTTATTTAAAAGACCTTATTTATTTAAAATTTTTGCAATGTTGTATTCAGTATGAATGAAAGTTTAAAGTGTGAGAGAAAAAAAAATGTGAAAAGTTTATATTTATCTACTGTTTATAAAATTGAATGAAAAATTAAAAGAATGGTGTGACCCGATACAAAATATTGTGTAAAAGTGGTCTTCACAAGAAGACATGGACCAGCCGTGAAGTCAGGTGAAGACAAGTTATGCACAGTATACGTAGAATCCTGGCCAGGGATAAAACACTTAGTATCAGATCATATTAAAAATTTAAAAGTTTTTTTTTTTTTTTTTTTTTTTTTTAAAGTTTATTATTATTATTTTTTTTTAATTTGTTACAAATTATCTTTTTCTTAAATTGTAGCGAGGGGCGAGAATGGTGTTAGAAGAATTATTATTTATAACATGACTTGCAGGATCACATAAATGTCCATATCGAGGTGGTGCTAAAAGAAGTCTATCAATATGTACCCTAAATGCAGTATCATCATGAGCATATAATCTTTTAATTGAAAATGAAACAGGAGAGTGTTTAAATGTTACAATATATGGACCGGTATATTTAGGTTTAAATTTGTCGACTGATTTTAAATAAACAATATCTTTTAAA
The DNA here is from genome assembly GCA_963931845.1 of Maratus michaelseni. NCBI lineage: Eukaryota > Metazoa > Arthropoda > Arachnida > Araneae > Salticidae > Maratus > Maratus michaelseni. Next base: position 419,106,070 of record OZ007592.1, read on the forward strand.
CATATATTTCTTAATTTAGCTTTTCGACTGTGAATTTTGTAACGTCTATCTTGAGCAGTCTTAATGTTGTTATATGCTTTGTCATATATTTTGTTTAAGTCATCTAGTAATTTATAAACTTCAACATGTTTATCTAGAAATGCTTGGTTGGTACTATGATCATATGTGTCAAAAATTAATGAAAGTTCACGACCAAAATGAAGTAAGTTAGGTGAAAATAGTGTAGAAGAGTGTGTCGAACCATTATAAAGTGACTTATGAATAAACAGAGCATTTTCAAAAGAGTGTCCTTCTTGTAGTAATGTGGTAACAGAATATTTAATAGATTTGTTAATTCGCTCGGCAATACTGTTAGATTGTGGGTGCGAGACCGAACTGTGATGTATTTTTATGCCAAGAGCATCATTAAATGCATTATAAATATGAGAAGTATATTGTGGGCCTAAATCTGACAAAATACAGACGGGTCTCCCATAGGTAGTTATGTAACTAAATAAGCATTTTACAACCTTGGGTGCAGAAGTATCAGTGAGAGGATAGAGTTCAATGTGTCTTGAGAAGTGATCGGTTACAGTTAAAACATGTTTATTGTTTGAGAAAGGACCAAGTAAATCTGTACTGACTGTATGACCAGGATATCTTGGTGTGTATGTAGGCTGAAGAGGTGCGGGTGGAGTGTTATGGTGTTTGGCCTGTAAACATTTGACACATGAAGCTACAAAGTTGAGTGTATCTACATAGATGCCTTTCCAAAAATATTTGGATGTAAGAAATTCATAAGTTTTGGCCATACCAAAGTGTGACAGATGGGATATAGTTAAAACTTTACTTTTAAGTGAATCAGAGACAACAATGTGATATGAAAAAGTATTATTTATGATATCTTCCTTTTTGAACATTAATATTTTAGAATCAGGATGTATGAAGTAATTCGGGAATTTTGAAGAAGGTCCATTTTGTAATATATGATCATAAATACTAGCTAAGGTAGGGTCTTTTTGTTGTTCAATGCAAAAAGTTTGATTTGATATCTCCAATAATGGGTCTCGTTTTGTTCGTTCACCTGAGATGAGAAAATTTACATGACAATTGTTGTTATTAACAGATTTACAAATATCAGATGTTTCATGATCGACTATTGGAAGTGGTTGAGGATCATGGATAAGGTTAGGATTGGTTAGTAAATTTTCTTGGTTGTTGTCAAAATTACAGCGAGAGAAATAATCTGCTAGAACATTTGAAGATCCTGGAATGTGTTCAAAATCATATGAATATTCTGAAAGGTCAATTAGCCAACGGGTGGTTATGTCTGCTGGGTTTGTAGTCTTTTTGTATTTTTTTAGAGGTTTGCTATCTGACAAGATTAGGAATTTTCTGTTGTATAAGTAATATTTGAATGCAATAACAGATTTGTAAATTGCCATGAGTTCTAGATTTAAAGCAGGATATTTTTTTTCAGAGGAATTTAAGGATTTAGAAAAGTATGCTACTGGTAGAAGATTTCCATTATGTTCTTGCATTAAAACGCCAGAGATGGCAATGTTAGATGCATCTGTATTCAAATAAAACTTCTTGTTCCAATCTGGTAACCTAACCATGGGTGAACCGAAGAAAATTTTATGTATTGTTTTAAGTATGTCCTGATGTTTTTCTGTCCAGATGAATTTAGTTTTAGGAGTAGTTAAATCAATAAGTGGTTGCACTAGTTTGTTAAATGTTGGAATTAATGATTTATAGAAAGTTATCAAACCAATAAGCCTTTTTAGTTGTCTTTTTGTAGTTGGTGTAGGAAATGAAGTTATTTTTACAATGTTGGAATGGATTGGTCAAATACAATGATTTTCTATTTGAAAACCTAAGTAGTTGACTTTTGTTTGATGAAAGTTGCATTTATTAGGTGAAAGAGTGAGTTTGTATTTGGAAAGGAGGTTAAAAATTTTGTCGAGTTTAGAACACATTTCATCAAAAGAATTCGCACCTATGATAAAGTCATCTTGATACGTATACACACCTTGTAGGTGTAATTCGTCAATTAAAGAGTCCATTAGAGCTTGAAAGATTGAGGCACTTGTCTTTAAACCAAAGACAAGTCTGCGGTAGGAAAAAGATCCAAACATGGTGGTAAAAGTTAGTTGATTGTGAAATTTTTCTGGTAAGTTAATTTGATGGTATGCTTGATGAAAGTCGAGTGTTGTAAAGAATGTGTAAGAAGAGAGATTAGCGATGATGTTTTGAATTTTTGGTAGTGGGTAAGATGATCCTTGTATTACAGTGTTTAACATTCGAAGGTCAAGTGCGAGGCGAAATTTTTGTTTACCAGTACCATCTGGTTTTTTTCTAACAAGTAACATAGGACAAGACCATTCGGAGCAATGTCTTTGTATAATTCCAGCTTCAAGTAATTGATTAATTTGATCTAATGCATCTTTTTGTAATGCCTGAGGTATTGGAAAAGGAAGTGTTTTTATAGGATAGTCATTAATGAATTTCAAATCTGGAATAATTTTATCTGTATGCCCAAGTGTATTTAGAGATTTTGAAAATACAGGGTAATATTTGAGTAACATTTCTTTTAGAATTTCAGCCTCATTGGATGGTAAGTGTTCAAGATTGAAATCAGTTGCAGATAAGTCTTCTTTTCTTTTTTTGAGAATGTCTTTAGAAGCTTGAATGAGATTTAAAAATTGTTGATCTGAGTTGTCTTGACTAATTTTATCTGGGGAGTACTCAATTATTTCCTCTACCTCAAAAAGTTGACCTATTTTAGCTTTTTTTTGAAGGTGAATGGGATTATCAGAATTGTTTTTAACCGAAATCAGGAAAAATGTATATTGTTGTGGAATTTTTCTTTTTCGCTTTGGATTTTTTGATTTTATTATAGCATCAAATCCTATTAAGTTGTCAACGGGTGAATTGTATTGAAATAAATAATCTTTGTCTGTCCTAATATAATCTGTGAAAACTGAAATCCATTTTTGTTCCTGAGGTTTTAAGGAAACTCTACGAGTCAAAGCTACTATTTGATTTTTGAAGAGGTGGGTTGTGTACTACATTGATTTATCTCAGAAGATGGAGTAGTTTGTTTGTTTACCAAAGGAATCGATAAAGTGTTGTCAATATGGATAAGGTTTTTGACAGTGTTTACAACAATATTGAATCGTTTGATGAAATCATAGCCAATAATACCTTGGAAACTAGATGAATCTGGTATGTCTACGATATAGAAGTGGTGGTTGAAGTTTTTGTGCTGTAATTTAATGGAGGTTCTAATACATGCGGAGAAATCTACATCAGAATTGACTGTTTTGATGACAACGCCATTTGATAATCTCTTATATTTTAAAATTGTTTTTAATTCGTCAAATAAAGACTGTGATAGTAACGAAATAGTACTTCCTGTATCGCAAAGTAGAGTAATATCTTTTTTTGCAATTGAGGCCTTTACAAGGGGGAGTGATGTTGAGTCTTTAATGACATTGTAAATAATTTTTGTAGTAGTGTCATCATATTGTTCTGTGTTTGTTTGTGTCGTTTCATGCTTAGAAATTTTTACAATATCATATGTTTGTGTGCTTACAGAGTTTACTAGTCTGTTAAGTGAAATTTTTGGTAAGGACGGATCTGGGAAAAAACTGGCTGATGTGTAATCAGTAGTGGGGTGAGGTGCAAAGCCATCAGCAAAATTACACCTCTGACTTAGTTTTCCTGTTGTCGATTGTTGTTGTTGTGAAATTGTCCTCGTCTTTGTGTATTTAAGCGTTTCCACTTAAAACATGCTTGCGCTTCGTGACCACTTTTGAAACATAGCTGGCAAGTGCGGTGAAATCTGTACGACTTAGGTGGCGTTTGTTAAAATTGCGATTTTGAAATTTCCGTTTGTTGTGCATGCCAGCAAATTTAGTTTTGTAAGTTGCCGCGTCTTCTTTAATTTCTGGTTGTGTTTGGGTCTTTACAGAAAGGGCTTTTATTTTCTCGGTTAGCTGTTTCAGCTGGTCGGCAAATATTGAATAAGTTGGGGAAGGGGTGGGGTAAGCATGCAAAATTTTTTCTCCCTACAAAATATCTTGTAGCGCCTGGGCCCTCAAAACTGCGGGTTGGTACTCTGTAATTCCTTCCTCTTGTATTTTAATTCTTAAATTGGACGGAATGGTTTCCAGGAATTTCATGTACTTAATTTTGTCACGCGCATTGGCGTCTTGAATGTCCGAATAAACTGTTGCAGCCAGAACATTAAGCCTATGGGCAAAGTTTTTAATGGTTTCTGCAGGTAAGAGCGTTAAGTTTGCAAGTTCGACTGCTACCTGTGACTTGCTAGGAGGGGAAAAAATTAGCAAATTCCTTTTCAATAACATTTATGTCATTTGAGATTAATAAATCAGGGTTCTGTGTTAAATATTTTAATGCAGGACCAGTTAATTTACTTTTCAGCAAAGCAATTGTTGCTTGCGGGCTGTATTTATTTATTTGACTAACAGACCGTACTTGGTCGAAAAAGAATTTGAGTGATTCATGATCACCTTCAAAGTTCGGCAAGTTAATTGGTATTTGCCGAGAAGCCATGGTGGCCAAAAATACAGTTAACTAATCTATGAAATTCAAGGAAACACTGCATGCACAATAAAATAACTAAAAAAAATATCAATATACACTAGCAGATAATAAATACAACATGAAAGAAAAATGTAAACTGGATTTATATCATAATAAATAATAATAACTGATCACTGTTTCTTTTTAGCGTAAAGATCCCTAACGTTCATTTTTTAATTCATTTTTTAAAAAGAAACAGTGATGAATGAGAGAAAAATAGAGGAAAAAAAATATATCCTTTTTTTATAACTTTAAAATCAATTTGTATAGCATAAAATACTGTGCATAGATCTTACCTGGGGTTTATCAACACAAGTATAAAAGTAAAGATTTATGCAAGTTATTTAAATTGTTAAGAATGAAACTTGACATTTCTTTTATTCATTTAAAAAAATGAAACCAATATTGCAAGACAATTTAAGTTATTTTTTTTTTAACGGTTTACTAAAAATTAAAAACTCAGATTAATATTTGTATCCAAAACACCTTAAAAAAACAATCTTGCCTTAAATATTCATAAAAATATCATATTTTACAACTAAAAAAATGCAAGATAAAATAATCATATTTATACCATATTTGATGTGAAAGTTCAAAAATTAAATTAACTTAATTTCAACCTGCATATTTAATTAAGAAGGTTTTGGTAGAAGGCAAACACAAAAAGAACATAACTAAAACTCTGTTATTAAATATATTCTTTTAAGAATAGAAATGCAATAATTTAACCAAATAAAATTTACTACTGACTGAGAGAGAAAAAAAATTAATTATATTACAAGAGAAGTATGAAGGTTGAAATGTGCATTTTAATCAAAGCCAGTATACTATTTACGTACTTGACACACACCGGAAAATTACGATCACCACAGTAGTTTTTTTTTGAAGAAATGGCACTTTTCTGAAGCACTAATGTTGAAGAAATTTCTTTGGATTAAAATTCACACGGATTACTTTTAGTAACACTGTTGGAAATAGAGCATTGGAATTTTAATTTTGGACCACTATTTTGAAACACATACACAATACACGTAACACATTCAACGGCATTGAAGCACTTGAAGGCACAAATAATTTAGTAGCATTTTGAGTAGCAGCACAGATGAAATTTGTAGGGTGATTTCAATTTGAAAAAAAAAAATCGCACACCACTGACACTTTTAGATGAGGGGAAAGCACTGGAGGAACACAACAATATTGCATTCACGTCTTGAGTTAGCAGAGATGAGGATCGGCGAGAGAATTCCAGTTACGCAGATAAACAGACCGACTGTCTTGAATCCGGCGAAGGGGGTGCGGGGGCAGCACTTCCAGAAAGAGCAGGTTGTCAGCAGAGATGAGGGGGTGGAGAAGGACTCCCGGTAGAAAAGCGACCCAGCATGGCAGGTGGGGGGGCTGTGATGACGAGTTCAAACTGAAGCGAGGCGTCTGGAATCAGCGAAGCGGAGCGGATGCAGAGTTAAACTTCCAGGGGCAGTTCAGAGAAGTTGTATTTAAAGTTCCACATAGTTGCAGTTGAAGGGAAATATGCCTCTTATAATTATTGTACCTCGGTACCTCCCCTTATTGGAAGAAAAATTGAATCTCTAAGTTCGAGCGAAACCGGCGGAAGCACCAGTATTTATAACATGGAACTTTTGCTGTTATTTACCATGTCGTCAGTGCTTATTAGTATAACGGAGCATAGCAAACGGGATCAGTTATAGATACAAAATACGTAGTAAATCCAGGAGAAAGAAGAAGCACATAGTTAGAAGCAACATCTGTTTATTTCACGACGAGGCATTATCGATAGTTAAAGAAGCAAAGGGGAGGTACCTACAAGAAAACGAAGACAAAGTTTTTTTTACAGCGCTTCTGGTCCAGTCAAACGGCCGAAGTGATGATGTTTTAAAAGTTACATGTACGGGTGTTGGCGCGGAAAGCATGATAAAATCGCCAGTACTTGGCGAGAGAGTTTTAGGAGACAATGTCGGAAGCGTATGGGAAAAAACGATAAATGCTAGATTCTGTCTATGATTATGCATTCATTTGAGAATGGGGGGAAGGGTTGTAAAGATTCTTTCATGGAGACAAAAAGGAAAAGGAAAGAAAGTAATTTTGGGATTGGCGTTTGATTTTGCTAAAAGACAGCTGCAATTAACGGTTACTTATGACTCTAATCTAATAACAGGGTGTGAAAGATATGAGCTTGCATATTACCGTTTACATGTGGGGCGAGAGAGTTTTAATTAATTCTTTTGAGAGCGGATGAGAAGTGCAAATGCTTGCATAAAGAATATCGGTTATACGTTACATTACTTTAATAAGTAGAGCACAGCTGCTTATATATTTTGTCTAATTTTTAAGACAGATGCACTTTTGATTTCATGAGAAGGAAACGGTTGAATTAGAAATATGTGAACATTTGTAACTTATTTTTAGCATAACCGCAAAGTTAAGGACAGAGAGGTTTCTGATGTATGCGAGTGACTTGCATTTTAGAATGAAGAAAGTAGATTCGTTATCTAAATTAAATCAGAAATAGGTTTTAGTTAGCATATTGAATTTTGGGGGGGGGATTACAGACATTTAAAATCTATAAACTATAATTGTTTATTATTTTAATTATTTATAATTATTTATTTATTTGGGGGGGAATGAATGAATCTTTATGAATTTTTTTTTTTTTTTTTTTAATCTCTATTTGGGGGGGGGAGGAGAAGCATGCAATCAATACATGTATGCTAGATGTTGGAAGAGGAATGGAAAAGCTTATGTTAACTTGTTAAAATTTTGAAGGGGGGGGGGTTTGAACTGAAAGCAAGATATATGACAAACGTCTTTGTCATACAGGGCTACACAAAAGAGTTCGTAAGCTTTACCGAGTGTGAGCGTGAATTGCAGAAAAGATTTTTTTATTCGAGTTATGTTATGTATTTCCGATATTTTCGAATCTCGATTAATAACATTTTTAAGAACGTCTACATTAGATTCAGTCATGGCCGATTTATGTCATCTAACGTTGTCTGCCAAATCGTCGGCAATACTACCGGTTTTTTACAAATTTCTCATACAATTGTTTAATTGTGTTCAGATGTGGAGCATTCCTTACGTTAAGTTTCTCTTGGAAACTACTAGTCGCTATTATGCTTTGATCCAAGCGGTAATACTCCAGTATTATAAATATTCTTTCTTCCAAAGTATAAACCATTTCCAAGATTCTTTTAAACTGGATTCAACATGCGTAAAAATCTACTGACAAACTTTCTTAAAAGATGTAAAATTTCTTAGAATTTAACAAAATTTATGAATTTTTTAATGACAACAAAAAGAAAAAAAATACCAAATCTCTTATCCTAGTTTTAAGATGCGATGCACAAAATATTCCTTAAATCAGACAATAAAAAGTAAGTTATTCCAGGAAAATAAAGCTTCATAAATATAAAATGGTCTGCTCACTCGCATACTGCTTATTAAATTCCTGCCCAATTCTGAATGTTGTGATTATAACGAAGAATTCGTTATTTCCATAGCAACAACACATTTCATCGAAAATATACCGACTGAGTTCAGAATCAGGCGCTAAAAAAAGATTGTATTGGTGAATGAGACCCACTCCATACATGTAACATCCTGATTTCAGTTTTGGTCTCGATTGAGTGCCTATTGATCGCAGCGCCATCTATTGATGATAATTCGAGCTAAAACTGGGAATCACGTTAAAAAAACTCCTGACATCGTACATTATTCTCCTGCAAGAACTTTTTAAATATCTCTCACCGTTTGTAAGTTATTGAATTTTAAAATCAGTCAATCCTTTTTAGGACACCGGTATATATATTGCAATACCCGGCTTTATGGGAAAAAAAAATGTGTGTCTTGTTGCGTTGTATCGCATTTTTAATTGGTTGTGAGTGTTCGTGGATACATTGTATTTAGAAGATATTCGGGTATTATAGAATAGTTTGGTTATATGGAATAATAAGGCTTATTTGGTAAAATGCTGCCACCAAGCGGGAGTATCATAAACTACTTAAGAATACACGCAAAGTGCACATAAGAACGTGTCGTTCGTCGTGTATAAATATTTGATTTTGGAAAAGTTAAGGGGGTAAGTTTTTAATACATTTAATTTTTTATTAGAAGTAATATGTTTATAGTGAACCTAAAAATAATGTGCATCAAAATAATACAGTTCATCACGAAATATGCATTTTTAGGGTTTCGTTGATCTCACGAAACCCTAATACTTCTGCTCCGTTGTCTGTCTGTCACAGAGCTATTCTCAGAAATTATGTAACTTACAGAATTGGAACTTTGTGTATAGGGGAGACCGGGGTACAATGGACCAAGGGGTACAATGGACCACCCCCTATTATTCATATTATTTCTGTTTTTGAATGCTTCATATTTTGGCATATAAATGATAGCACTGCAGTGGTGAATCAAAGTGTAAAATTATGTGTCCAACTGACAAATTAGCCATTTTATTCTAGAAACATGGTTTGTGGCAGGTAGAAGTAAATATTTTCAGCGAAACAAGTCTTCTTTTCTTCATTAAAGAATTATGATTTGAAAGACATTGCTGAGCACAATTAAAAGCTAAGATAATCTATTCTTATATTAAATGTAGCTAAATTAATTGAATATAAAATTTGTTATTTTTTTTTTACTTTTTTCTGTCAAACTTCCATATGGGGAACAATGGACCATGGTCCATTGTACCCCAGTTCTGTATCCGGGCATTATATATGTAATTAAGATTAATAAATTGTTTTATTTTTATTGAGTAATTTAACCATGTTTCACGTAGTTTACATTTTTTAAGTATTTTACTTATTCATTTATTTATTTATGGTTTCTTTACTTTTGATAAACATTCAGTTAATTTAAAATTTCTATATTTTTATAAACCTGCAATTATATTAAACAAGTACATTAAAAAATTAATATCCCTATTAGTCTGTATCTATTTATATTAGTGTAGATAAATTATAGGTGTTAAGTAAAATAAAACAGTTTTTTTTTTATGGTTTGGTAAAGGATTATGATTATGTTTTGTCAGATTCATGCAGTGAAAACCTAATCAAAATGTGTTCATTTTACCTGATCTTGTTGATGAATCTCTTGTAAATGTTCAAGATATTGCAATGAGTTTGCCGAACTCTACATATTTACAAGAAAATAGCATACCTTCAGCAACACAAAAATGTTTCAGTATTTGCTAACTTTAATATTTATTAATTTAATATGTTTGAACTGAAGCCACCAATAAACAAGTATAATACATTCTATGTTTGTGTCATTAAAGAATGTACTACACAAATGTTTTTTTTCTTAATTTACTTGTGGTCCATTCAGCCCCATACTGCGGACCATTGTACCCCGACCTTGGGGTACAATGGTCCACTTTGTCACTTGCTATTAAAAAAAATATAGTAAAAAAAGTAAACATAATTATTGATTTTGAGTGAGTGCAACTTAAAACCTAATATATACATAATATGCACACATTTTTTCAAACACAAAAAACCAGTATTTTGAGAGTAAACAGTCAAAATTTACAAAAGTGATCCATTGTACCCCGGTCTCCCCTATAGCTGAATACCAGCTATGAACAGCTCAAAGTATTAAAATTAAAAAAAATTCGTATTATTTTAATAAATAGAGATAAACAACAAAAATTCTAACAGCCTTTTCCCATTAAATTTAAACATTTTTCGTTATAGCAGATGCCAAAAATTAAAAATCCACGATGAAATTCTTTCTACAATTATTGATTTTCTATCAGACGATTTCCACGCGAAAAATGAAAATGAAATAAAAAGTTTCACCAATTGAAAAAAAAAAATATTAATATGAAATAAAAATGATTGACGTCATAGTGGTAATAAAACGGAAAATGTCTAAGATTTTTCAATAATACAAGGAGTATGAGTATGTGTATGTACACAAAGCAGATTAATATCACGTCATTAGAGAATTAAAAAAAAATCTGACGTCCAATTGGAAGTTTAACGAATTTTTCAGATGTTTGAGAATAATACAAAACGAGTATCAATATGCGTAATAGAGAATAGTAAATATATGAGTTTGAGAAACATATTGAATCATGATAAAAATCCGATAATGGAAATATTCGCATATTTTAGCATTTTAAAGATGTACAACATGTTTAATTTTGAAATTATTTTTTTATATCGCATTTAGTCCGCGTGACAGATATTATTATGACAGAATATAATAGCCGGCTTCGCCCGCTATCGCGCTGGTTTGGATACTCGAAAAAAACGAAAAATAGACCGGTAAATTTTTACTTTATAAAAAACAAAAACAAAAACATGATTTTTTTTTTCTAAATGAAATTTATTTGGATTTATTAAAGAAAGGATAAAGTGTTTTGAAAGGAATATTAAACGAAACCCTTTGAGCGATCTTCGATCACACTTACCCACTTGTTTTAGTTAGCCATTCAACCAAATTAACAGCAGTAGTACATTTTCCCCAAAAAATGGTGCAGAAATAGAAACTTATTGATGGGATTTATACAAATTCCTAACTACTTATATACTCTAGTTGATTATCTACCCTTGATACCATTAAACCTATTTCTTTGGCAAATTTTATTACATTTTCTTAGGTTTTAACGTCCTATTACATACTAACTGACATGCCCGGCGTTGCCCGGGCCCGTGATAATAACCTGAAAAATATCTAAAATCAATGCTGAATGATTTTATATTTTTAAATGAAAATCTGTCCAAACGAACTGAATATGAAATCGTTAGATGAGAGAAATGAATTCGTTATAGTTATTGCCGATTTAATGTCGATTTAATTTCTGATGTTTTGATATATTAAACTTTCAATTCTGACCAAAAGTTCCTGTGGAAACCTAAATAATATAAAGCGCTCCCCCAACTTTCTTCTTTTAAACTCAAAACAATATACACTATTGGCCAATTTATTAGTCCCATTCGAAAAAAAAAATTCCAAAACCCTGTTTCTAAGATGATTATATTGAAATTAAATAAAAATCATGCACTCATGGCATCATAATTCACTTTTATATTTTAACAGAATAGTAAAGCTATCATAATTTGTGACTCGTGCTATAGCCAGTATACGTCAGGGCACATGGCCGTTATCATTATCTTTTTACGCGTGAAGATTTCGCTATGGTACTCCATTGTGAAATTTGGTAATTTTTGAAATTTAATATTTGAAAAACGGCACAATCATTAGATTTGAAATTTATGTAAAAAAAATACAATTTTTTACCTTTCTAACGCAGTTTGTCTAAAAATTTTCTGACAAATACTTTTCGAGCTATTATTTTTTTCAGCAACTTCAAATGTTTCATTTTCCGAGATTAATCTGTGGCAACCATTATTGAAAATCCCAGTCGTCAGCAACACATACCTTTTTATTAAAGAGGATTACACGACTATATCATGATACTGCAAATGATTGTTTATTATAATTATTATTTGTTTCGACATAATGAAGTTTCATAAAATAATTTTTGTTTATAAATATCTAATGGCAGATATTTGGATTTGTTAATACAAATTGGATTTCGGGTTTTAAACAAAATTTGGTTGTGTTTTTGCGTAATTGTAAATGATATTTCATAATACCCGAATTTTACTATTTATTAAAATCGCAATTTGTTTAAAAATGTATTCATTTTTGTCATAATATAACTGAAATATTTATTTAATTTTTAAAAGGAATAATACATGACAGATAACATTAAAAATGGCTATGTGAAAAATTAATTGTTAAAGTTAGGAAGTTCTGATAAATCAATAAGCAGAAAGCGTGAAGCATTCATAATCATTTAAATGCCGGAAGCTGTTTCCCCAAAAGATTTCTCCCGATCAAAAGTTGATTTAGATATTTATTTAATGTAACTAAATTTCTAAAAATATCTTCACACTTCACAAAATTGTTTATCAATCAAAATATAGAAATATAGGATTTCATTTACGCTATTGATTTACATCCTGAATTAAACTAATTCTGTGTATTCCGCAAAATAGCGACATAAATAAAACTTCATGCGCTAGCTATGAATATTTAGAATGTATTATTTATCATTTAATTCCGTTATACTGAATTCTGATCACATCTTAACATTTTTAGAAAATAACAGAAAATGAATTATGAACTGCGTTCATTGAAGAATTTTCATTAAATGTTTTGTAGTCTTCGGAGATGAAATTTGCAATAATTCTAAAACAATGAATAACTTCTGTATAAGTAATATTTTATGAACTTTTAATAAATGTATAATTTAACAATAGACAGCATAACAAATAAACAATTGTACAACAGAGAAAAAAATTCATTCACCATCAAAGTATGTGTGTTGCTGATTTTTTTAAATTTGTATTTCTGCGAATGTGCTAGTAAAAATGTTAAATGTATATACAAAGTGTTTCAGTTACACGTTTCAGAACTTCTAAGAGGGGTAGGGTACAGCCTGACAACTCGAAATCATATAGCAATGTGGGGTCGGAAATGCTTTCCTGAAGCGTTGTTGTACACAGAAGCACCATAAAGAAAAGAGACCGTAAGTGAGAAATCGGTTTAATAATACATGAAAAGAAGCAAAAGGTACATGGATTAAAGTAAGTGTTCGAAGTTGCTTCCACGGGCTACAATGCACGCGTCACATCTCCGACGCATGGACATCCGAACATTCTGGAATACTCCAGGTGAATTTCGAATTTCTCTGGCAGCTACTGCGATTCTTGCAACCAGATCCTCAGCATTGTCAACAGGGGTGTCATAAACTAGCGATTTCGTATGACCCCAGAAATAAAAATCAAGACATGATAGGTCGGGTGACCGATCAGGCTAATGCACGGGACCACCACGTCCGATCCACTGTTGACCAAATGTGACATCCAGGTTGTTACGAACAGCTCTGCTATAATGGGTAGGGGCTCCATCGTGTTGGAACCACATTGTCTGTTGCGTCTATGCAGAAATCTGTTCATCTCTCAAAAGTTGTGGCAATACTTGCTGCAGAAAGAGCAAGTAGTTATCTCCGGTTAGACGACACGGTAACAGGTAAGGTCCGATGAGGTGATCTCCCATAATACCGGCCCATACATTGACCGAAAATCGAATCTGTGCTGCACGACGTCGTATTGCATGTGTGTTCTCGACCGCCCAGATATGGTCGTTATGCGAGTTGAAAATTCATTCCCTTGTGAAGGATGCCTCATCGGAAAACACTTCAGCAGGAAAAGTGGGATTTGTAGCACATTTTCCAAGGTACCACTGTGCGAAAGCAATATGAGGTGCATAATCCTCCGGTTTCTGTGCCTGGACACGCTGCACGTGAAACGGATGCATGTCTTGTTCTCGGAGAATCCTCCAGACGCTGTAAGGGGAAACCCCGAGTACGTTTGCTAGACTTCGTGTACTCGTTCTTGGATTCCTCTGTACATGCTGCAGCACATTCTGTTCGACGGCTGGAGTCCGTGCTGTTCTCACCCTGACCCTGTCAGCTGTTTCAAATGAACCTGTCTCAGCTAACCTCTGGTGCAGTCTTGCAAATAAATTATGACTGGGAATACGCCTCGTCGGATATCGTTCCGCATACAAACGCTGTGCGGCTGGCCCACTACAATTTGCAGCCCCGTACACCAAATGCATATCGGCTAATTCTGCGTTCATGTAATCATCTATCCTACTAACTTGTCGTTCTTGTGCGAAATGAAGATTCCCTGCACGAAAGCTCGGAACTTTCGCACAAGGATTCGCGTCAGGAAAGCATTTCTGACTGCCCATTGGTATATGATTTTGGTTCGTCAGGATGTACCATACCCCTCTTAGAAGTTCTGAAACGTTTAACTGAAACACCATGTAGAAACTATATAATAATAAAATATGTAAAGCATGAATATTTATCCATTCTATACTCAATCAAAATTTTCTTAATTTATTTATACTCAGTAGGGATAATCGGAGAAATGTTTAGACACAAAAATCCAGGATACTTCTTAGACGCAGTTTGTGTTTAAAAACTGTTATCTTTATTTGATTTTCGTATTTATAGGTAAGTATTTAAACCCCTTTTAATATTGTATAAAAATTTACTAATATGTAATCCACATGTTAGCGTGTTTTCTATAGGAGATGTCAGATTCATGCAGTGAAAACCTAATCAAAATGTGTTCATTTTACCTGATCTTGTTGATGAATCTCTTGTAAATGTTCAAGATATTGCAATGAGTTTGCCGAACTCTACATATTTACAAGAAAATAGCATACCTTCAGCAACACAAAAATGTTTCAGTATTTGCTAACTTTAATATTTATTAATTTAATATGTTTGAACTGAAGCCACCAATAAACAAGTATAATACATTCTATGTTTGTGTCATTAAAGAATGTACTACACAAATGTTTTTTTTCTTAATTTACTTGTGGTCCATTCAGCCCCATGCTGCGGACCATTGTACCCCGACCTTGGGGTACAATGGTCCACTTTGTCACTTGCTATTAAAAAAAATATAGTAAAAAAAGTAAACATAATTATTGATTTTGAGTGAGTGCAACTTAAAACCTAATATATACATAATATGCACACATTTTTTCAAACACAAAAAACCAGTATTTTGAGAGTAAACAGTCAAAATTTACAAAAGTGGTCCATTGTACCCCGGTCTCCCCTATAGCTGAATACCAGCTATGAACAGCTCAAAGTATTAAAATTAAAAAAAATTCGTATTATTTTAATAAATAGAGATAAACAACAAAAATTCTAACAGCCTTTTCCCATTAAATTTAAACATTTTTCGTTATAGCAGATGCCAAAAATTAAAAATCCACGATGAAATTCTTTCTACAATTATTGATTTTCTATCAGACGATTTCCACGCGAAAAATGAAAATGAAATAAAAAGTTTCACCAATTGAAAAAAAAAAAATATTAATATGAAATAAAAATGATTGACGTCATAGTGGTAATAAAACGGAAAATGTCTAAGATTTTTCAATAATACAAGGAGTATGAGTATGTGTATGTACACAAAGCAGATTAATATCACGTCATTAGAGAATTAAAAAAAAATCTGACGTCCAATTGGAAGTTTAACGAATTTTTCAGATGTTTGTGAATAATACAAAACGAGTATCAATATGCGTAATAGAGAATAGTAAATATATGAGTTTGAGAAACATATTGAATCATGATAAAAATCCGATAATGGAAATATTCGCATATTTTAGCATTTTAAAGATGTACAACATGTTTAATTTTGAAATTATTTTTTTATATCGCATTTAGTCCGCGTGACAGATATTATTATGACAGAATATAATAGCCGGCTTCGCCCGCTATCGCGCTGGTTTGGATACTCGAAAAAAACGAAAAATAGACCGGTAAATTTTTACTTTATAAAAAACAAAAACAAAAACATGATTTTTTTTTTCTAAATGAAATTTATTTGGATTTATTAAAGAAAGGATAAAGTGTTTTGAAAGGAATATTAAACGAAACCCTTTGAGCGATCTTCGATCACACTTACCCACTTGTTTTAGTTAGCCATTCAACCAAATTAACAGCAGTAGTACATTTTCCCCAAAAAATGGTGCAGAAATAGAAACTTATTGATGGGATTTATACAAATTCCTAACTACTTATATACTCTAGTTGATTATCTACCCTTGATACCATTAAACCTATTTCTTTGGCAAATTTTATTACATTTTCTTAGGTTTTAACGTCCTATTACATACTAACTGACATGCCCGGCGTTGCCCGGGCCCGTGATAATAACCTGAAAAATATCTAAAATCAATGCTGAATGATTTTATATTTTTAAATGAAAATCTGTCCAAACGAACTGAATATGAAATCGTTAGATGAGAGAAATGAATTCGTTATAGTTATTGCCGATTTAATGTCGATTTAATTTCTGATGTTTTGATATATTAAACTTTCAATTCTGACCAAAAGTTCCTGTGGAAACCTAAATAATATAAAGCGCTCCCCCAACTTTCTTCTTTTAAACTCAAAACAATATACACTATTGGCCAATTTATTAGTCCCATTCGAAAAAAAAAATTCCAAAACTCTGTTTCTAAGATGATTATATTGAAATTAAATAAAAATCATGCACTCATGGCATCATAATTCACTTTTATATTTTAACAGAATAGTAAAGCTATCATAATTTGTGACTCGTGCTATAGCCAGTATACGTCAGGGCACATGGCCGTTATCATTATCTTTTTACGCGTGAAGATTTCGCTATGGTACTCCATTGTGAAATTTGGTAATTTTTGAAATTTAATATTTGAAAAACGGCACAATCATTAGATTTGAAATTTATGTAAAAAAAATACAATTTTTTACCTTTCTAACGCAGTTTGTCTAAAAATTTTCTGACAAATACTTTTCGAGCTATTATTTTTTTCAGCAACTTCAAATGTTTCATTTTCCGAGATTAATCTGTGGCAACCATTATTGAAAATCCCAGTCGTCAGCAACACATACCTTTTTATTAAAGAGGATTACACGACTATATCATGATACTGCAAATGATTGTTTATTATAATTATTATTTGTTTCGACATAATGAAGTTTCATAAAATAATTTTTGTTTATAAATATCTAATGGCAGATATTTGGATTTGTTAATACAAATTGGATTTCGGGTTTTAAACAAAATTTGGTTGTGTTTTTGCGTAATTGTAAATGATATTTCATAATACCCGAATTTTACTATTTATTAAAATCGCAATTTGTTTAAAAATGTATTCATTTTTGTCATAATATAACTGAAATATTTATTTAATTTTTAAAAGGAATAATACATGACAGATAACATTAAAAATGGCTATGTGAAAAATTAATTGTTAAAGTTAGGAAGTTCTGATAAATCAATAAGCAGAAAGCGTGAAGCATTCATAATCATTTAAATGCCGGAAGCTGTTTCCCCAAAAGATTTCTCCCGATCAAAAGTTGATTTAGATATTTATTTAATGTAACTAAATTTCTAAAAATATCTTCACACTTCACAAAATTGTTTATCAATCAAAATATAGAAATATAGGATTTCATTTACGCTATTGATTTACATCCTGAATTAAACTAATTCTGTGTATTCCGCAAAATAGCGACATAAATAAAACTTCATGCGCTAGCTATGAATATTTAGAATGTATTATTTATCATTTAATTCCGTTATACTGAATTCTGATCACATCTTAACATTTTTAGAAAATAACAGAAAATGAATTATGAACTGCGTTCATTGAAGAATTTTCATTAAATGTTTTGTAGTCTTCGGAGATGAAATTTGCAATAATTCTAAAACAATGAATAACTTCTGTATAAGTAATATTTTATGAACTTTTAATAAATGTATAATTTAACAATAGACAGCATAACAAATAAACAATTGTACAACAGAGAAAAAAATTCATTCACCATCAAAGTATGTGTGTTGCTGATTTTTTTAAATTTGTATTTCTGCGAATGTGCTAGTAAAAATGTTAAATGTATATACAAAGTGTTTCAGTTACACGTTTCAGAACTTCTAAGAGGGGTAGGGTACAGCCTGACAACTCGAAATCATATAGCAATGTGGGGTCGGAAATGCTTTCCTGAAGCGTTGTTGTACACAGAAGCACCATAAAGAAAAGAGACCGTAAGTGAGAAATCGGTTTAATAATACATGAAAAGAAGCAAAAGGTACATGGATTAAAGTAAGTGTTCGAAGTTGCTTCCACGGGCTACAATGCACGCGTCACATCTCCGACGCATGGACATCCGAACATTCTGGAATACTCCAGGTGAATTTCGAATTTCTCTGGCAGCTACTGCGATTCTTGCAACCAGATCCTCAGCATTGTCAACAGGGGTGTCATAAACTAGCGATTTCGTATGACCCCAGAAATAAAAATCAAGACATGATAGGTCGGGTGACCGATCAGGCTAATGCACGGGACCACCACGTCCGATCCACTGTTGACCAAATGTGACATCCAGGTTGTTACGAACAGCTCTGCTATAATGGGTAGGGGCTCCATCGTGTTGGAACCACATTGTCTGTTGCGTCTATGCAGAAATCTGTTCATCTCTCAAAAGTTGTGGCAATACTTGCTGCAGAAAGAGCAAGTAGTTATCTCCGGTTAGACGACACGGTAACAGGTAAAGTCCGATGAGGTGATCTCCCATAATACCGGCCCATACATTGACCGAAAATCGAATCTGTGCTGCACGACGTCGTATTGCATGTGTGTTCTCGACCGCCCAGATATGGTCGTTATGCGAGTTGAAAATTCATTCCCTTGTGAAGGATGCCTCATCGGAAAACACTTCAGCTGGAAAAGTGGGATTTGTAGCACATTTTCCAAGGTACCACTGTGCGAAAGCAATATGAGTTGCATAATCCTCCGGTTTCTGTGCCTGGACACGCTGCACGTGAAACGGATGCATGTCTTGTTCTCGGAGAATCCTCCAGACGCTGTAAGGGGAAACCCCGAGTACGTTTGCTAGACTTCGTGTACTCGTTCTTGGATTCCTCTGTACATGCTGCAGCACATTCTGTTCGACGGCTGGAGTCCGTGCTGTTCTCACCCTGACCCTGTCAGCTGTTTCAAATGAACCTGTCTCAGCTAACCTCTGGTGCAGTCTTGCAAATAAATTATGACTGGGAATACGCCTCGTCGGATATCGTTCCGCATACAAACGCTGTGCGGCTGGCCCACTACAATTTGCAGCCCCGTACACCAAATGCATATCGGCTAATTCTGCGTTCATGTAATCATCTATCCTACTAACTTGTCGTTCTTGTGCGAAATGAAGATTCCCTGCACGAAAGCTCGGAACTTTCGCACAAGGATTCGCGTCAGGAAAGCATTTCTGACTGCCCATTGGTATATGATTTTGGTTCGTGAGGATGTACCATACCCCTCTTAGAAGTTCTGAAACGTTTAACTGAAACACCATGTAGAAACTATATAATAATAAAATATGTAAAGCATGAATATTTATCCATTCTATACTCAATCAAAATTTTCTTAATTTATTTATACTCAGTAGGGATAATCGGAGAAATGTTTAGACACAAAAATCCAGGATACTTCTTAGACGCAGTTTGTGTTTAAAAACTGTTATCTTTATTTGATTTTCGTATTTATAGGTAAGTATTTAAACCCCTTTTAATATTGTATAAAAATTTACTAATATGTA
The DNA here is from genome assembly GCA_963931845.1 of Maratus michaelseni. Classification (NCBI taxonomy): domain Eukaryota; kingdom Metazoa; phylum Arthropoda; class Arachnida; order Araneae; family Salticidae; genus Maratus; species Maratus michaelseni. The sequence continues at coordinate 419,125,865 of OZ007592.1, forward strand.
ATCCACATGTTAGCGTGTTTTCTATAGGAGATGTCAGATTCATGCAGTGAAAACCTAATCAAAATGTGTTCATTTTACCTGATCTTGTTGATGAATCTCTTGTAAATGTTCAAGATATTGCAATGAGTTTGCCGAACTCTACATATTTACAAGAAAATAGCATACCTTCAGCAACACAAAAATGTTTCAGTATTTGCTAACTTTAATATTTATTAATTTAATATGTTTGAACTGAAGCCACCAATAAACAAGTATAATACATTCTATGTTTGTGTCATTAAAGAATGTACTACACAAATGTTTTTTTTCTTAATTTACTTGTGGTCCATTCAGCCCCATGCTGCGGACCATTGTACCCCGACCTTGGGGTACAATGGTCCACTTTGTCACTTGCTATTAAAAAAAATATAGTAAAAAATGTAAACATAATTATTGATTTTGAGTGAGTGCAACTTAAAACCTAATATATACATAATATGCACACATTTTTTCAAACACAAAAAACCAGTATTTTGAGAGTAAACTGTCAAAATTTACAAAAGTGGTCCATTGTACCCCGGTCTCCCCTATAGCTGAATACCAGCTATGAACAGCTCAAAGTATTAAAATTAAAAAAAATTCGTATTATTTTAATAAATAGAGATAAACAACAAAAATTCTAACAGCCTTTTCCCATTAAATTTAAACATTTTTCGTTATAGCAGATGCCAAAAATTAAAAATCCACGATGAAATTCTTTCTACAATTATTGATTTTCTATCAGACGATTTCCACGCGAAAAATGAAAATGAAATAAAAAGTTTCACCAATTGAAAAAAAAAAATATTAATATGAAATAAAAATGATTGACGTCATAGTGGTAATAAAACGGAAAATGTCTAAGATTTTTCAATAATACAAGGAGTATGAGTATGTGTATGTACACAAAGCAGATTAATATCACGTCATTAGAGAATTAAAAAAAAATCTGACGTCCAATTGGAAGTTTAACGAATTTTTCAGATGTTTGAGAATAATACAAAACGAGTATCAATATGCGTAATAGAGAATAGTAAATATATGAGTTTGAGAAACATATTGAATCATGATAAAAATCCGATAATGGAAATATTCGCATATTTTAGCATTTTAAAGATGTACAACATGTTTAATTTTGAAATTATTTTTTTATATCGCATTTAGTCCGCGTGACAGATATTATTATGACAGAATATAATAGCCGGCTTCGCCCGCTATCGCGCTGGTTTGGATACTCGAAAAAAACGAAAAATAGACCGGTAAATTTTTACTTTATAAAAAACAAAAACAAAAACATGATTTTTTTTTTTCTAAATGAAATTTATTTGGATTTATTAAAGAAAGGATAAAGTGTTTTGAAAGGAATATTAAACGAAACCCTTTGAGCGATCTTCGATCACACTTACCCACTTGTTTTAGTTAGCCATTCAACCAAATTAACAGCAGTAGTACATTTTCCCCAAAAAATGGTGCAGAAATAGAAACTTATTGATGGGATTTATACAAATTCCTAACTACTTATATACTCTAGTTGATTATCTACCCTTGATACCATTAAACCTATTTCTTTGGCAAATTTTATTACATTTTCTTAGGTTTTAACGTCCTATTACATACTAACTGACATGCCCGGCGTTGCCCGGGCCCGTGATAATAACCTTAAAAATATCTAAAATCAATGCTGAATGATTTTATATTTTTAAATGAAAATCTGTCCAAACGAACTGAATATGAAATCGTTAGATGAGAGAAATGAATTCGTTATAGTTATTGCCGATTTAATGTCGATTTAATTTCTGATGTTTTGATATATTAAACTTTCAATTCTGACCAAAAGTTCCTGTGGAAACCTAAATAATATAAAGCGCTCCCCCAACTTTCTTCTTTTAAACTCAAAATAATATACACTATTGGCCAATTTATTAGTCCCATTCGAAAAAAAAAATTCCAAAACCCTGTTTCTAAGATGATTATATTGAAATTAAATAAAAATCATGCACTCATGGCATCATAATTCACTTTTAAATTTTAACAGAATAGTAAAGCTATCATAATTTGTGACTCGTGCTATAGCCAGTATACGTCAGGGCCAGGGTTGGCAAAAACCCGGGTTTTTTCAGAAAAAACCCAACCCAGTGGGTTTTTGGGGTTTTTTCAGGGGGTTTTCGGGAGTTTTTCAGGGTTTTTTCAGGGTTTTGAGGATTTTTCTTCTTGCCGTTCTTTGTTTGTTTGTTTTGTAACAACTATATAATTAATGGGATGAAGTTTAAAAAAATAAATGTTAATACTTTAATAATTTTTATTTAATATATTATTTAATTATAATTATTTAGAATTTTTATTTAATATATTATTTAATTATAATTATTTAGAATTTTTATTCAATATTAAAAATAGTTTAAAAATTTGTAATGATTTTAAAGACATTTTATGACTGAATTGAAAGAATTTTTTGAAAGTCAAAATAATTAAATTAATAGTCTAAAATTTTGTTTATTTCTATTTTATAGATAAAAATTAGATTTAAAAAGTGAATCATTTACTTTTGTTTTATTAAAATTTTCTTATGTAGTAGAATTTTATCAAATGTTTGGAATTATTGTCCTACTAGGGGGGGGGGGGATGAATTCACTTTTAAACCATCTAAATTGTAAGCTTAAATTCCTAAATCTTCCAGAGATCTTGATGTATAGGAGGGGGGAAAGGGGGGGGTTGCATCTCAATAGCACAGAATAGCTGCATGTTGTGTCATAGTCTGCGATCGCCCATCCTTCTGCTTTTGGCGAAATTAGATAAGGAGGGGGGGGGGGAGGTATAAACAATAGAACTATCTCAAGAATAAGAAATCATTATTTTTAAAGAATTATTTAACAAAGAACTTTATATTACATTATATTTTAAATACTATATTTACGTAAGAATATTTTATAATTGAATTTGTTTGGATCATCAATACTTTAATTGGAAAATGAAAAAAATACACTCCAGTGTATCTTTCTTTTGTTTTATTGATGGATTTTTATCAGGTCAATTTTCTTTTCCCCAGCTGGCTGCTGATGACTGAGATTTAATTAAAGTTTTAAACTGCAAATAGAAATAATAATAATTAAACCAAGAACTAAACGATACTTTTTTCTTTTCCTTACTTATTTAAAAAAAAAATAAATTTTTTAACTATCCGATTGTGTTTAAATTTTCAGCAAATTCAAATAATAATAAATTAGGCAGCTTACCAAATTTCTATTAAAATACAATAAGTTTTCAGAAAATTAGAATCCCCCCCACACCCCCCCCAAAAAAAAAAAAAAAAAAAAAAAAAAACTACTATCACTATCTTAATCTGGCATCTGATAATGAATGTTCTTAGCTATGCAGAAGAGATTCATTATTATGGTGGGTTGTGCTGCACTATAATACTATTTCACTAAAGAAAGTGAAATGAATCAATGATCTACCCTTTATGTTTTGTTCAACTTAATTTAGTTTTATGCTTAATATATTTTGAATCATACTAAAATACCCGTGCCTCTAATTTTTAAGAATTGATTGAACCCCCCACTGTTTTCGTCATATTGACAAATAATCCTGATTTTTAATTGTTTATATAATTTTACATGTATTTTTTTTAAGATAATTATTTTCTCTGTGAATTTTCCAAGTTTGTTTCAGATACAGCAATTATGCCCATTTAGAATTTTCTGAAAACTATATCTGTGACACATAAAATGTATATTATGTTTGGTTTAAATTGATATATTTATTATTAGTTAGATAAGTGGAATTTTAAATAAAGATTTTGATAAAACCCACTTGGGTTTTTTTTCAAGTGTTTTTTCAAGTGGGTTTTTTCGAAAAAAAACCACCCGGGTTTTTTCGGGTTGGGCAAAATCAAGCCAACCCTGGTCAGGGCACATGGCCGTTATCATTATCTTTTTACGCGTGAAGATTTCGCTATGGTACTCCATTGTGAAATTTGGTAATTTTTGAAATTTAATATTTGAAAAACGGCACAATCATTAGATTTGAAATTTATGTAAAAAAAATACAATTTTTTACCTTTCTAACGCAGTTTGTCTAAAAATTTTCTGACAAATACTTTTCGAGCTATTATTTTTTTCAGCAACTTCAAATGTTTCATTTTCCGAGATTAATCTGTGGCAACCATTATTGAAAATCCCAGTCGTCAGCAACACATACCTTTTTATTAAAGAGGATTACACGACTATATCATGATACTGCAAATGATTGTTTATTATAATTATTATTTGTTTCGACATAATGAAGTTTCATAAAATAATTTTTGTTTATAAATATCTAATGGCAGATATTTGGATTTGTTAATACAAATTGGATTTCGGGTTTTAAACAAAATTTGGTTGTGTTTTTGCGTAATTGTAAATGATATTTCATAATACCCGAATTTTACTATTTATTAAAATCGCAATTTGTTTAAAAATGTATTCATTTTTGTCATAATATAACTGAAATATTTATTTAATTTTTAAAAGGAATAATACATGACAGATAACATTAAAAATGGCTATGTGAAAAATTAATTGTTAAAGTTAGGAAGTTCTGATAAATCAATAAGCAGAAAGCGTGAAGCATTCATAATCATTTAAATGCCGGAAGCTGTTTCCCCAAAAGATTTCTCCCGATCAAAAGTTGATTTAGATATTTATTTAATGTAACTAAATTTCTAAAAATATCTTCACACTTCACAAAATTGTTTATCAATCAAAATATAGAAATATAGGATTTCATTTACGCTATTGATTTACATCCTGAATTAAACTAATTCTGTGTATTCCGCAAAATAGCGACATAAATAAAACTTCATGCGCTAGCTATGAATATTTAGAATGTATTATTTATCATTTAATTCCGTTATACTGAATTCTGATCACATCTTAACATTATTAGAAAATAACAGAAAATGAATTATGAACTGCGTTCATTGAAGAATTTTCATTAAATGTTTTGTAGTCTTCGGAGATGAAATTTGCAATAATTCTAAAACAATGAATAACTTCTGTATAAGTAATATTTTATGAACTTTTAATAAATGTATAATTTAATAATAGACAGCATAACAAATAAACAATTGTACAACAGAGAAAAAAATTCATTCACCATCAAAGTATGTGTGTTGCTGATTTTTTTAAATTTGTATTTCTGCAAATGTGCTAGTAAAAATGTTAAATGTATATACAAAGTGTTTCAGTTACACGTTTCAGAACTTCTAAGAGGGGTAGGGTACAGCCTGACAACTCGAAATCATATAGCAATGTGGGGTCGGAAATGCTTTCCTGAAGCGTTGTTGTACACAGAAGCACCATAAAGAAAAGAGACCGTAAGTGAGAAATCGGTTTAATAATACATGAAAAGAAGCAAAAGGTACATGGATTAAAGTAAGTGTTCGAAGTTGCTTCCACGGGCTACAATGCACGCGTCACATCTCCGACGCATGGACATCCGAACATTCTGGAATACTCCAGGTGAATTTCGAATTTCTCTGGCAGCTACTGCGATTCTTGCAACCAGATCCTCAGCATTGTCAACAGGGGTGTCATAAACTAGCGATTTCGTATGACCCCAGAAATAAAAATCAAGACATGATAGGTCGGGTGACCGATCAGGCTAATGCACGGGACCACCACGTCCGATCCACTGTTGACCAAATGTGACATCCAGGTTGTTACGAACAGCTCTGCTATAATGGGTAGGGGCTCCATCGTGTTGGAACCACATTGTCTGTTGCGTCTATGCAGAAATCTGTTCATCTCTCAAAAGTTGTGGCAATACTTGCTGCAGAAAGAGCAAGTAGTTATCTCCGGTTAGACGACACGGTAACAGGTAAGGTCCGATGAGGTGATCTCCCATAATACCGGCCCATACATTGACCGAAAATCGAATCTGTGCTGCACGACGTCGTATTGCATGTGTGTTCTCGACCGCCCAGATATGGTCGTTATGCGAGTTGAAAATTCATTCCCTTGTGAAGGATGCCTCATCGGAAAACAACACTTCAGCAGGAAAAGTGGGATTTGTAGCACATTTTCCAAGGTACCACTGTGCGAAAGCAATATGAGGTGCATAATCCTCCGGTTTCTGTGCCTGGACACGCTGCACGTGAAACGGATGCAGGTCTTGTTCTCGGAGAATCCTCCAGACGCTGTAAGGGGAAACCCCGAGTACGTTTGCTAGACTTCGTGTACTCGTTCTTGGATTCCTCTGTACATGCTGCAGCACATTCTGTTCGACGGCTGGAGTCCGTGCTGTTCTCACCCTGACCCTGTCAGCTGTTTCAAATGAACCTGTCTCAGCTAACCTCTGGTGCAGTCTTGCAAATAAATTATGACTGGGAATACGCCTCGTCGGATATCGTTCCGCATACAAACGCTGTGCGGCTGGCCCACTACAATTTGCAGCCCCGTACACCAAATGCATATCGGCTAATTCTGCGTTCATGTAATCATCTATCCTACTAACTTGTCGTTCTTGTGCGAAATGAAGATTCCCTGCACGAAAGCTCGGAACTTTCGCACAAGGATTCGCGTCAGGAAAGCATTTCTGACTGCCCATTGGTATATGATTTTGGTTCGTCAGGATGTACCATACCCCTCTTAGAAGTTCTGAAACGTTTAACTGAAACACCATGTAGAAACTATATAATAATAAAATATGTAAAGCATGAATATTTATCCATTCTATACTCAATCAAAATTTTCTTAATTTATTTATACTCAGTAGGGATAATCGGAGAAATGTTTAGACACAAAAATCCAGGATACTTCTTAGACGCAGTTTGTGTTTAAAAACTGTTATCTTTATTTGATTTTCGTATTTATAGGTAAGTATTTAAACCCCTTTTAATATTGTATAAAAATTTACTAATATGTAATCCACATGTTAGCGTGTTTTCTATACTTCTTGAAAAATACATTTGAAAATTTGCCCACCAAATTTTTTCAACACTTTCAAATTTGTTAGTAGAAGAATAATAGGCGTTCTGCGCCATCAGGAGGTCCGAGGTTCAAGTCGGCGGCCAAGGCTTAAAAGTGATGGATAGGTGACAGGTGAGTGATGGATAGGTGACAAGGTTAATGAGAAGGTTAATGAGAAGGTTAATGAGAAGGTTAATGAGAAGGTTAATGAGTAGGATAATGAGAAGGTTAATGAGAATGTTAATGAGAAAGTGAAGAAGATGAAAGCGGCGAGATCGTTGGAAAAAAGGTATACTTACGGAGAGTGTCGCAGAAACCACCTACTGTCTTGGAATCCTGTGAGCAACTGACGGGGTTTCCGATATATGCACGGGCGATGTCATCATCTTCCTAGAGGGCACTGCGATCGGTGTTGTGATGGGTCGAGACGAATGCTGCTTTCTGATTGGCTGTGTCTATTTCACCGGAGGGTAGGGCAGTACCGTTCCTCTTGAAGGGGGGTTTGATGACGTCATGTTCTAGAACATTCTGGCGACGTACAAAGCATACGTGAGTTTTACACATATCCCCTCCTGTTGATAGGAGAGGATTTTTTTTAAAAATATTTTTTGAAGTTTCACCCTAGATTCGAACCATAGATAAAATAGTTTCATAACTTGCTAATTAATTGGTTAGTCGATTAACTGAACAGTGAACAAGCTATGAAACTACACTCATTATTTTCTATTTTAGATTATTTAATATGTTTTAAAAAGAAACAATAATGTAAAATCTAAAAAACCAATGACAATATTTTTTTTTCCAACCTGATTTTTTTTAACTATAACTTTATCTGTTTTTTATCTTGATGAGTAATCGTTTTAAGCTCTCGTCTTCAGTTAGCTTCTGACTTTTAACTTGTGCATACCTGTTGCTGATTTCAAGTATATATTTCGTTTTTTTATATTTTTAATATGAATAAAAGATCTGCAGAAGAAGAAATGTGTTCTACACCGAAAAATTCACGGTTAGAAACCCTCGATGAAAATTGTTTTTCGAACGAGATAAATTTATCAAGTTTAGAATTTCCAAATATAAATACGGATTGTGTAACAACAAGCGATGCATCTGCTGACGAACCTATGTTTATTAGTGGAGGTGATGATACAACATCTTTTCCTGATATCTGTTATGAATCGACCTCAGCTACAGACTTTTTGAATACTTTTTCAAAGATTATAATTCTGAAAATGTGTTTTCACCTAACTTAAATGCATTGAACAGTTCATTTCAAGATTCAACAAGCAGTATTCCACCTATGAATCCTATGAAAATTGAAAAACCACGAAATATGAACGTGTTCCATAAAGAACTTGGTGATTGTTTTTATTTAACTTTAAAGCTTAACACAAGGCAATATTTTACTCATATTCGTGAATTTAAACGCGACATGTTCACCAATGAAGAAATCGCTACTAAAAACGGAGTTTGCATGGATATTCAAAGCTGGTATGAATTTCAATTAAAACTGATAGCGTTTAATATGAGATACAAAAGCTCATCGTTTGTTGCTATTAACACAATTTTAGTGTTAAATCAAAATTCATCAATGAGAATTAAAAATTTGAAAAATTCTGGACATATCACCATGAACGAATATCAACTACAAAAACTAAAAGAAAATACTTCATGTTTAAACAATGCACTTTTAAAACATATGTTTACAAAACAAATACCCTTCCTTATTAAACAGAAATGTTCGGTGAGAAAACTAATTGTGGAAAATGAAATTGTTTTACATTCTAAACTTGTATCATGTATCGAGAATAATATGCTAACAGTTATGAACCGATTGTTTGAGTGTACAGGTTGTGTTTTACGGCATGCAATTCAAAGCCTTCACTCGTGTTTTGCATTTAACAATAGAGAAAAATTTAATCAATTAGGTGAAGCCTTGTTAATGCTTATTGATTTCGATTCTGTAATTTCCACGTTTTTAAGCGAAGTGGATTCTGTCAGTGAAAAGTTTTTATTTAATATTCATGTGAAAACTATTCAGAGTGTACTGTTTAAAACACGTTTTTAAAATTATCTAATAAAAAACTCTTACCTACAACTTTCGATAACCCTTGTTATGTATATTTTATCTTAATAAACAGTTTTTTATGCTTTTAAAACGAATCTGTCTTTATTTATATATTTAAACATGAAATCTTTTACGAGTTAACTTATACTATATGTAAATAGTCTTTTAACAAACTTACAAGTTCTAAAATATAACATGTTAAAAAAGAATACCTGTTGTTTTTTAACTAACAAGAAAACACTTTATACAAGTCTTACTTAGATAACTAATAGTATTACCATGCTATAAAGTTTTCAACGAGATGATGTATAATGACGTCAACTAGACGAGAAATGTGAATTAATTAGATAGCTGTCAATCAAACTAAAAGATAATACTGTATAATGGCGTCAACTAGACGAGAAATGTGATTTAATTAGATAGCTGTCAATCAAACTAAAAGATAATACTGTATAATGGCGTCAACTAGATGAGAAATGTGATTTAATTAGATAGTTGTCAATCAAACTAAAATATATTACCGTGGAATGTCGTCATTACCCTATCACGTGATTTCTTATATTTAATTAAAGTTAACACAACATGACAAGTCATTCTTTTATAATCGTGTATACGGTGTGAACGTACTGTTTTTTAGCTCCTACTATCCGGTATAAAACTATAAAAATTTCCGAAAAAATATTAATATTGTACCGGTAAACCTATGTGTTTTTGACGGCATCACTCCAACTGCTTGATATCTATATACTAACTTTCTATTATAATGTCTCTTCGAATGGTAAGTAATATATGTTTTTTTATAATGTTGTTGTTACATCATATAATCAATACAGTTAAACTATAACTTGAAAATTTCACATCTGCTACGTTAAAGGAAATACCATCCCATTCTAACTCAAAATAAATATTACTTCAGTCAGAGACGAAAAGATACTATCATGTTCGATGAAATCACCCCTCTGCATAACAAGAAACTGTTTCAATGCTGTTTCAGATTACCTCGAACAAAATCATATCTTTCAGACTATCGCTCAAGCCAACGAAGTAAAGATATTATTTTTAAGTGGGGTGGGGTGAAAATAAAAATCTTCTGTACGTATTGCGGGAAATAGTAATTTACTGGGGATGTTTCACGAGATAACAAAATCTTTCGTTCACCCCGAACAATGATATTTCATCATAGGAAATGTTTTTAGAAATACGTATATAATTCTGAACAAATGAAAATACAGAACTCTGACATCATTTTAAACCAATAGCTGTGCTTGAAAATGACGTGATGTTTTAGTATAAATAAAGAGGAGTAAGACCTTCAGAATCATTATTATTACTTGTGTTCGTATTGTTCACTTGTGCTCCAACATTTTTTTATTGAGATGGATACCTTCAACTTTAAAAAATTAAGTTTAACTTTTCTTTATTAGAAATATACTTCCTATAAATACTAATTCCGGAAATATTTTTTTTCTTTACCCAATTTATAAATATATGTTTGTTTTAACGAATATTTTTATTAACAAGTGAATAAATACTAATATATGATTTTTTTTTCTTTTACCAAGTTTGTGAATATATTTTTAGTTTTAACGAATGTTCAGATATAAGATTTTTTTTTCTTTTATTGAATGCTAAGATATGAAATATTTTTTTTCTTTTATCAAGTTTACAAATACTAATTTAGGAAATATATTTTTTTCTTTTACCCAGTTTGTGAATATATTTTTTGTTTTAACGAATGCTCAGATATAAGATATTTTGTTTTTCTTTTACCAAGTTTATAAATATATTTTTAGTTTTAACGAATGCTCAGATATAAGATATTTTTTCTTTTATTGAATGTTAAGATATGAAATATTTTTTCTTTTATCAAGTTTATAAATACTAATTTAGGAAATATATTTTTTTCTTTTACCCAGTTTGTGAATATATTTTTTGTTTTAACGAATGCTAAGATATTTTTTTTTTTTTTTTTACCAAGTTTATAAATATATTTTTTGTTTTAACGAATGCTTGGATTTTTTTTTTAATGAATGCTAAGATATGAAATTTTTTATCAAGTTTATAAATACTAAGATATGAAATATTTTTTCATTTATCCAGTTTATAAATATATTTTTTGTTTTAACGAATGCTTGGATTTTTTTAACGAATACTAAGATAAGAAATTTTTTACCAAGTTTATAAATACTAAATTATGAAATATTTTTTTTCATTTATCAAGTTTGTGAATATATTTTTAGTTTTAACGAATATAATAATTTTTTTAACAAATGTTTGGATATAAGATATTTTTATCCAGTTTATAAATGTATTTTTAGTTTTAACGAATGTTTGGATTATTATTTTTTTAACGAATTCTAAGATAAGAAATTTTTTACTAAGTTTATAAATACTAAGATATGAAATATTTTTTTCATTTATCCAGTTTATAAATATATTTTTTGTTTTAACGAATATAATAATTTATTTTTTAACAAATGTTCAGAGATAAGATTTTTTTTGTTTTATCCAGTTTATAAATGTATTTTTAGTTTTAACGAATGCTCGGATATATTTTTTTTCTTTTAATGAATGTTAAGATACTAAATATTTCTTTTAACTGCTGTGTTCGTGCGGTTGCTTTCTCGTTATAAACATAAACTCTGATCTATTTAAATATATATGCTTAGTGTATAACAACAATCGAACCGCTCAAAACATGTTTTTGAGCAGTTGCTTTCCTGTTTAAGCGGTTGCTTTCTTGTTAGAAATATAGACTCAGATCTATTAAGATATATATGTTTAGTCTATAACAACAAACGAACCGCTCAAAACACGTTTTTGAGCAGTTGCTTTCAAGTTTAAGCGGTTGCTTTCGTGTTTAAGTGGTTGCTTTCTTGCTTTCTTGTTAGAAACCTAGGCTCAGATCTATTAAAATATATATGTTTAGTCTATAACAACAATCGGACTGTTCAAAACATATTTTTTAATCACTTGTTAAAAGATGTAATTAGTTTTTTTTTTTTTTTTTTTTTTTAAACGAATGTTTAAAAAATACATATTTTAGATATGTTACATATGTTTTATACATATGTTAGATAGTTTACATACATATGTTAGATATGTTAGATATGTTTCCTATATATGACAGATATGTTTTATACTTATGTTATATATGTTTTATAGGTTTCATACATATGTTTAATATGTATGTCAGATACTTTACATACATAGATAGTTTACATACATATGTTAGATATGTTACATATGTTAGATATGTTAGATACTTTACATACATATGTTAGATATATTACATATGTTTTATACATATGTTAGATAGTTTACATATATATGTTAGATATGTTACATATGTTTTATACATATGTTTTATACATATGTTAGATAGTTTACATACATATATTAGATATGTTACATTTGTTTTATACATATGTTAGATATGTTAAATATGTTTTATACATATGTTAGATACTTTACATACATATGTTAGGTAGTTTACATATGTTTTATACATATGTTAGATATGTTACATACGTTTTATACATATGTTAGATATGTTACATATGTTTTATACATATGTTAGATAGTTTACATACATATGTTAGATATGTTACATATGTTTTATACATATGTTAGATAGTTTACATACATATGTTAGATATGTTACATATGTTTTATACATATGTTAGATAGTTTACATACATATGTTAGATATGTTACATATGTTTTATACATATGTTAGATATGTTAGATATGTTTTATACTTATGTTACATATGTTTTATCCATATGTTAGATAGGTTACATACATATATTAGATATGTTACATACATATATTAGATATGTTACATATGTTTTATACATATGTTAGATAGGTTACATACATATGTTAGATATGTTAGATATGTTTTATACTAATGTTACATATGTTAGATAGGTTACATACATATATTAGATACGTAAAACATATGTTTTATACATATGTAGTAGTAAAGATTGTTTGTAGGGTGGAAATCTCTGAAACGATTTCAAAAGTAATGTAGAAGTTTTTAACAAATGTTTTATACTAGATTATTTTTTTTAACAGATCTGAAAAAAACTTTATTATTTATATTTTTAAAAAATGTAAATATGTTTTATAATAGTCTATTTTATTTTAACAAGTGTTATATTAGTTTCCTTTAAAAACTTACATTGTATTTAAAAATAGTCTATGTTTATAAAAGAAAAAAAAATATTTTTTTAAAGAAATTTAACATTTGGTATTTGTTTTTTACAGTTTTCGGACGAGTTGGGTCTATCATCATCAATTTGGAAAAAACTGGAATCATCTGGCAACTCAATAGATGAACCATCATCAATGGGTAACAGCCCTCCTGAACCCTCGTTGTAGATGTTAACCAGAAACCATCTTCATCTCAGGTATGCTTTTTGAAACACTTTTCTTCATTTTGGGGGGTAGTTTTTTGAAAATAAACTTGTTGAAGTTATAAATGTTTTTTTAAAAAAACAGTGTTTTTCACTTAGAATTATAGAAAAAGAAATGTTTACCTTACAAAGGAATTTAAGTCATACAGTAGAACTTGAAAATTAATCTTTCAACTTTGATTTTAACAGAAATGTATGTTGTAAGTTTTAGAATATTCCTTTAAAAAATATTTTTTTTTCGATATAATTTTAAAACACGTTTATTTTACTCTTTACAGAGTGATCTGCAATGTACCATATGCAAAAAAAGTTTTTCACGTAAGAACAGTTTAGTTCGACATGTCAAAACTCATGGAGAGAGAGAAAAATTTCCTTGTTTCAATTGTGAAAAAACTTTCACGAAACAAGAATATTTGACTAGACATCTGCTATCACATGAAAACAATGTGAAGAAATTCCAGTGCACGCCTTGCGAAGCGACTTTCACTCGAAAGGATAATTTGCAAGTTCATATAAATGCCCATCAAAACCCCAGTTTCTAATGTGCTAAATGTGACGCCAAGTTTAACATAAAATCAAACTTAACTCAACATAAAAAATCTCAACATGAAAGTTTACAACATATATCCCGAAAAAGAAAATTAAGTCAAGCGAATACATCATCGAAAAAAACAAAGAAAATAGCAATCAAGCGTTAAACACGTTTTCGTCAACCTTTCTGACACCAGAAGAGGATGAAAAATTTAATTTTGATTTATTTATTGAAAATAGAGGGAAATATATCACCGATATTATTAATGAAACACTGTTAACTTTAAGGGGTGTAAAAAATGTTTCCTATGGTGTTTGATCGCTTCAAAACTTAATCTCGTCGTGCTAATCATCCATATCGGGTTTCGCATTACATCCCAAATGAACATACGATTAAAATGGGTAAAGTACAGTTTCCGGTACCTGTTAACAGCATCCCTATCATTGAAAGTATGAATGATTTAAGAATTAACGTTTTTGCCCTTGACGGTCAGGAAGTATATCCATTATATGTTTGTTCCAAGGAAAAAAGGATGTAATTAATCTTCTAATTTTAGAGCATGGGGAAAAATATCATTATACAGTAATTCGTAGTTTTTCGAGGTTGTTAGTGGATGTTACTCCTTATAACCCTATTTCCTACTGTTGCTGTAGATGCCTACATTGATTTTGCCGAGAAGATTTATTACAGAGACATCTCCCTTACTTCCTGCAACATCCCGTACAAAGAATAAATCTTCCAAAAGAAGGGGAAAATATTTTAACTTTTACGGGAACCCACCTCCAACATCCAGTCCCATATGTATGTTATGCGGACTTTGAAAGTTTGTTATCACCTGTAACAAGCGTCCACCAGCTTCACAAACTTCGTTTTCAGAAAAACTCTCACAACATATTGCTTTCAGTTTTGCATTTGTCATCATCGGACCTGATGGTACCCCTTATAAAAATTTAACCCTTTACCGCGGAGAAAATGCAGCGGAAGAATTTTTATCACCATTACTACAGGAACGTGATGAATTGGCTGAAAAGTTGACTGTAGTAAAACCGATGCAGTTATCCCCACAACAGGAACTTGATTTTTTAACTGCTACCCATTGTCATATATGTAAAAGAGAGCTTTTGAAAAAGAAAGTCAAGGATCATGGTCACATTTCTGGTGCTTATCGAGGAGCTGCTCATGTGGGATGTAATCTTAACTATAAACAAACTCGAAACATTCCCGTAGTGTTCCAAAACTTGCGACACTATGATGCACATCATATAATGACAAGTATAGGAAAATTCAAAGACTATACTGTAGAAGTGTTAGCTTCAACACTTGAAAAATATATTGGTTTCAGGCTAAAAAAAAAGGTTGTCCCATCCAATTAAACTTCATTGATAGTTTACAACATCTGCCCACATCATTAGAAAAATTGGTAAACAACCTTGAACCGGATCATTTTAAAATCATGAAGAAATCATTTAAAAATGAAGATATTTCATTACTAACCCGAAAGGGTGTCTACCCCTATAATTTTATTACCGATTTTGAAAAATTTAAACATACAGAACTTCCACCGCCTTCAGCATTTAAAAATAAGTTTACAGACAAAGACATCAGCGAGAATGATTACTGTCATGCAAAAACTGTGTGGGAAACCTTCCACATAAAAAACCTAGGAGAGTATCACGACTTATACCTGAAAACTGATATTTTACTTCTCGCTGATGTCTTTCAAAACTATCGAGCGTTATGTAAACGCTATTATGATATCGACAGTGTCCATATGTATACGTCACCGAGTTTATCCTGGCAAGCTTGTCTGAAAAAATTGGATACCCCCCTTGAATTGTTGACTGACATCGACATGTTGCTAATGATTGAAAACGGAATCCGTGGTGGTGTTAGCATGATCAGTCAACGATATGCTCGGGCAAACATCCCTGGAACATCTGAATACAACCCTGATCAAGCATCCAGTTACATAATGTATTGGGATGCAAACGACTTATATGGGTGGGCAATGTCCGAGTATTTACCTCATGGGGGTTTCGATGGTGTGAAGCAGAAAATTTTATGGATCAAGATATTCTTCAACTAACTGAGGACTCTAACATCGGATACATTTTCGAAGTACATTTAGAGTATCCGAATGAATTACATTCACTTCATAATGTATATCCACTCGCACCTGAAAGACTTGTTGTGAAAGAAGATATGTTGTCACCCTTTGCTAAAGAGATGTATGGTGAAAGAAAATTCATAGGAACACAGAAACTCATCCCGAATCTGCTTCCAAAAAAGAATTATGTTTTTGTCTATCGAACTCTCCAATTTTACCTGCAATCTGGGATGAGACTTTGTAAAATTCACCGTGTGCTCAAATTTCAACAAAGTCCCTGGTTAAAGCAGTACATCTCATTCAACACAGATAGAAGAAAAGAGGCGAAGTCATCTTTCGAACGTGATTTCTTCAAACTTCTCAACAACGCTGTTTATGGAAAAACGTTGGAAAATCTTCGAAAAGACAAAATGTGGAACTGTGCACAACAGAACGTAGAGCAAAAAAATTAGTCGCTTCAACTGCATTTGAAACATTTACAATTTTTTCAGAAGATCGTCTTGCGGTAGAGCGTACTAAATTATCATTATTAATTAATCGACCTATCTACGTTGGGTTCTGCATTTTAGAATTGTCGAAGCTGCTTATGTATCGTTTCCATTACGGTTATGTTAAAGAGAAATATCATGATCGGGCGAAGCTACTTTTCACTGACACCGACTCGCTATGTTATCAGATTTTTACACAGGATATTGTTGCGGATATGCAAGAAAATAAGGAATTGTTCGATTTTTCTGATTATCCACCAAATCATAAACTATTCTCAACAACGAATAAAAAAGTTCTTGCTAAATTTAAAGACGAGTTGGGTGGTGAATTAGCGCTCGAGTTTGTCGGGTTGAAAGCCAAGATGTACTCGCTGAAATCGGGACGTGAAGAAAAAAAAACGAGCAAAGGTTGTTTCAACACATGTTGTACGAAACAAAATTTCACATGATGATTACTTGCGATGTCTTCGGGAACTGAAAACTACAACAGTAAAACAGGTTCGAGTTGGACAAGAGAACCATCAGTTGTTTACAATACAACAAAATAAGGTTGGTTTGAGTCCGTTCGACTACAAATGTTACATCCTCGAAGATGGAATCACAAGTTTTGCATATGGACACTGTGATATTGCACATTTGTAAAAATTTTAAACTAAGGACATTGTTTTAAGTTTTTGTCGATGCCTTCATGTATATATTATTATTATTTTTATCAAGGACATTGTTACAAGTTTTTGTCGATGCCTTCATGTATATATTATTATTTTTATCAAGGACATTGTTTCAAGTTTCTGTCGATGCCTTCATGTATATATTATTATTATTTTTATCAAGGACATTGTTTCAAGTTTTTGTCGATGCCTTCATGTATATGTTATTATTTTTATCAAGGACATTTTTTCAAGTTTCTGTCGATGCCATCATGTATAGATAAATCTATTCAAGATTCTACAACTATAAAAAAAACCAAAAAAAACCCCATCGAATTTGTAAATATGTTAGAGCGCGGTGGGACACGATGGGCAGCGACTTTCACGTAGTGTATCCCGTAAACAAAACATAAGCTCAGTTCTAAAACAAATATCCGTTTTCAGAATCGAGTTTATGTTTTGGCTAGCAGCTACCCATTGACAATGTTTAAACAAAAATAGCATTGTCATAAATCATTTTCGCGTTTTTTTAGATTAGAAGTTATATTTCTCTTTTAATTTTTATTATTCAAAATTTATCTAATTCAAAATTTCAACATAAACTTTTTATTTGTTAAAAATTATTCCTAAATTAATATTTAAAAAAATTTAATTTGTAAAACGTAAAATTCAACATTCCATTTTTAAAACTTGAATTACATCTCTGTGTTTGTGATTGCATCATACCTCTCTATCCGCGCATGCGTGATCCGTCGCTAGAAAGTTCTAGAACATGACGTCATCAACACCCCCCCCTTAGGAGGAACGGTTCTGCCCTCCCCTCCGGTGAAATAGACACAGCCGATCAGAAAGCAGCATTCGTCTCGACCCATCACAACACCGGTCGCAGCGCCCTCTAGGAGGATGATGACATCGCCCGTGCATATATCGGAAACCCCGTCAGTTGCTCACAGGATTCCAAGACAGTAGGTGGTTTCTGCGACACTCTCCGTAAGTATACCTTTTTCCAACGATCTCGCCACTTTCATCTTCTTCACTTTCTCATTAACCTTCTCATTAACCTTCTCATTAACCTACTCATTAAGCTTCTCATTAACCTTCTCATTAACCTTCTCATTAACCTTGTCACCTATCCATCACCTTTAAGCCATGGCCGCTATCTTGAACTTCGAACCTCCTGATGGCGCAGGACGCCTATTATTCTTCTACTTTTGTTTATAGCAGATGTGTATTTAATTTTGTTTCAATGATTAAGAGGAATTAATGGTGGATCATACTATCTTTGAATCTATTGACAGAAATTTTCCAAGAACCCTAAAATGAGAGGCGTATCAACGTATCTAAAAGGTACTGTTGCATTATTTTATGCTAGGGTAATTATCCAATCCTTGGAGTAATATTTATGCACCGTGGGGTAATTCTTAGACAATGGAAAATGAGGTTTAAATGGATTTTTATATGTTCTAGGTAAAGGTAAGTTCATTACAATATAAAAATTAGTATTCCCAGAGTCCAATTACCATTCATTATTTATTACTGTCTTATTGGAAATTTGAAAAGAAATGATTAAAATTACAAAGCTAGTACCATATTTTATTAACTATTTTAATGACTTTATTTAAACTTCAGCGCTCTATTATTATTTTTAATTTACAAAGTATAATAAAGCAAAATTAAGATGAACAAAAAAAACCAGTTAGAGTTGAAATCAGCAATTTATATACATATTATAGTTTATTAACTGCAACGCGTTGTCTTGGAAGTGACTGTAAACGTGAAACTAAGTTTTTGGTTATAATTTAAACTAAAATATTAAATAAAACCTTTTACCATCACAAATTATTATTATTCCTTTTAATGTTATTTTTGATGAACATATGACTCATTTAATTTAGTAGACAAATGAATTTGCTTTGTCCAACACAATTTGAATTGTGAAACTCCACTCACTCAATTGAAATTTCACCGCCGTTAGACAAATGTTTCATTCGCCCACTTAAAATGCTATATGATAAAAGAAATTTGCAACATGGAAAGGAGAAATCGATGACAAAATGAACAATACTGAATTAGGTAGATCTCTGCAATATTTTATGGAATGTTCCACGGTTGACGAGAAACAAAAATTTTTTCGAATTTTTTTTCAACTGGTATTTATTCAGTAAATTCCGCAACAAATTCTACAAGCTTTCGAGGTTAAGTAGGCTGCTACTGAAACGGAATCTTGCTCATCTAAAGCTGGTTTGGAATTTGAAAAAGCGAAGAAAGATGCTTTAAAATCTGACAAACCAGCATCAACACCTTCATTTAGTTTGAAAGGAGATGCTTCTACTTCTAAAAAACACCACATAAATTTGCTGTTAACTTTAAAGGCCGTAGAAGATTTGTAGAAATGTCATTAGGATATTACTAAATTAGCACTAAGAGTACCCCAAGGCGTATTGTACAAGGAAAAATATGGAAAATATATTTGGATACAATTGTTGAAACATATCATGATGATATGAAACAAATTAAATAATAAATTAAATGTAAAACAAAACAAAACAAAAAAACATACATTAATTAAAATTTACAAAAATTAAACTTATATTATAAATCACAAAGGTGTGATTCGCTCAATGCTGACGTCATAATGATGCGGGCAACAAAATGGGGGAAATGGGTTGGAATGTAGCAACAATGGAGCTATTTTGTCAATTAAACAATCGTAACGTTATTTCTATGGGGAAAATGCAAGTTTTGGGCCAACGTTGACATACCTTAGGGATCTAATGTTTAAAGAAATAAAGTCTAAATCACTCAGAAATACATTCATATTCCAAATTTCAAAGTTCTACGTCAACAGGAAGTGGGCGATAAATGAGTATCAAGATTTGACTGCGACATGCATAGAGAAATGTAAGTTAAAAGAAAGTATGTAAAGAGAAGGGAAGAATGTTAAAAAAAAAAAACAGAAGAATATGTCAAAAAAATGTTTCACCAAAATAATCTGGAAGTTCGTCAGATGATCAAAATTACCACGCCTATTTGTCCACTGATACTATTTTATCAGGCGGTCCAATGCTATCAGTGATATTGAAAAACATGTCCTTCTAACAAATAACTTCAACTGACGCTTCACTTAAAAATATAATAAAAAACATTATTTGTGACAGATTGTTGGCTGTTTATTTTTTTTACCTTTATATGTAACGCCCAATTTGTACGGTTTTTTCCACTAATATTTAAATTACCACTAATATTTAAAAATATTTTTGTATAATTTAATAACTGAAGTGTATTTTTAACGTTAGAATAAGGCAAAAAGTACAACTCAATTTTAGTGATAGTAAAAAAAGGAGAAATTGGCAGCTATGTGTATAGTGGCAAAATGTTGAAGGTCTATGGTCCGGAAGCCGGTGACGTCGAAAGCCACGTGATCGCAAAATTGAATTTTTTATATGTAAATCGATAGTAAAAAGTCATACGGACAAAATGAGGAAGGTGTGAGTAGGTTTGAAAACCTGAAAATATCTTTAATTAAATTAATTAATTATTATTAAAAATATATAATGTTTTACAGTTATCGCGGATACTGATCACTCTTAGAGCATTTTATAGAAAATTTTGTGCTCTTTTAGACAACTTGTATGACAAACTTTACTAGAACACCGCCGGAATTAGCAGAGCATACATGCCGCACGTCCGTCAAACGCGCATCAAACATCCTCATACGCCTTTGCCGACACTTGACCAGCGTCCAGACGCGAAATAAACAGCCATCCGTAAAAATTCAAGACAAAATACAATTAAAAGTTTATCGCCGACCGCTTATAAATGGTAAAAGTAATGGTAAACCGCATGCATTAAAAAAGTAGTCGGATGTGCCTGTCCCAAAACTTTCTTCTATCTCAGTCATGTTAATACTTCAAAATTCGCTATCATATCCCCAATAAAATCAATATTTTTCGTTATTCCGTTGTACGTCAGCTGCTTTCGAATCGTCGGGTTACCGGGATGCGATCAACTGATGTATAATACTAAACTACGAAAAGTCCTTCAGGTCTGAACCGACAGGAACAGATAGCCTCCCTATTTCTTGGTTTTTCGATTTTAGCTAATTTTACTGGAAAACACGAAGGTAAAATGCGTGGAACCTAATTAAAGAAGATTCAATCCCAGTTCTCGTCAACATTGAATTTGAATGAGAATATCGCCAAATTAGTCCTCTAGAGCCAAGTTGGCTTCATTTATGACAACCTATTTTGGTCGCCAAATTTGGCGATATTTCGCCAACTGTCGTCAAGCTTGGCGAGAATTTGACGTTGGCGAATATAAATATATAGTGATAAGCATATAATAGGATTAATTGTTACAACAATGAAAGAAAATTTGCCAAAAACATGTTAACTATAACTCATAAGTTAAACCCGTTTATGGATGAATTTTGCTGTCTTGTTTGAAAATGTAAGCCACCCTAAAATTTCAAACCGCTATATCTCAGGCATTTTTTAAGATAGAGGCAAAACAAAAATTGTTCCGGATTCTCTGAACATTTAACGAAAAAAAATTGTAGGATTTCTAATTTTTTTGCACATCTTTTTAAATTTGAAATTGAGTTTGGCTATTTTGACCTTTTGAATTTGGCTATCACAGCACCCTCTTTCGTCGAAATATCCCCAAATTATGATAGAACCTGCTTGCCATAGCCAAAAACATAGAAAAAAAATGTGGTTCAATTTGAAGCATAACTTCATACACTTTTCGATGATAAAATAGTGAAAATGGAACAAAAATATCGATCGCAGCGCGCCCTTTCGTCGAAATATCCCCAAATTCTGATAGAACCTGCTTGCCATAGCCAAAAACATAGAAAAAAAATCTGGTTCAATTTGAAGTATAACTTCATACACTTTTAGATGGTACAATAGTGAAAATGGAACAAAAATATCGATCGCAGCGCCCCCTTTTGTCGAAATATCGCCAAATTCTGATAGAACCTGCTTGCCATAGCCAAAAACATTGAAAAAAATATCTGGTTCAATTTGAAGCATAACTTCATACACTCCTAGATGGTACAATAGTGAAAATGGAACAAAAATATCGATCGCAGCGCCCCCTTTCGTCGAAATATCCCCAAATTCTGATAGAACCTGCTTGCCATAGCCGAAAGCATAGAAAAAAAATCTGGTCCAAATTGATGCATAACTTCATACACTTTTCGATGATACAATAGTGAAAATGGAACAAAAATATCGATCGCAGCGCCCCCTTTCGTCGAAATATCCCCAAATTCTGATAGAATCTGCTTGCCATAGCCAAAAACATAGAAAAAAAATGGAATCCTTTATGGGAATCGTTTCACATTTTGAGACCTACCAACAATATAAGATCAATAGACCCAGCATTTAGTGATTGGTGATTGAAGCTACGTAGCTGTGACCATGAAATAGTTTCTTATTTAAATGACGATTTGATCGAGTTTCCTTCAAATTTAATTTGGGAAGGAGATCTAATAAAAGAAGTATTCGGCCAAAACTTATCAAAACATGATGTGAAACAATGTGCCAACGAAGCAATATTGTATCCAACAAATGCTGTTACAGATAGAATTAATGAAGAAGTTCTGAAACTCCTCGAAGGGGAAACGAACACATACCTCAGTTCGGATAGGATTAAGGATGCAACTGGAGAAGTTAACCATACTTATCCGGTTGAGTTTCGCAACAACAAACTCTTCAGGCATAGTCCCACAAATATTGAAAAATAGGTGCAATTATTATGCTTTTACGTAACTTAAACACTAAAAGAGGACTGTGCAATGGTACTAGGCTTATAGTTAAGTATATAAAACCTAACTTAATTATTGCTAAAATACTTAAAGGAAAAATTGTTTTTATTACGGGTATTGACCTGTGCCCTGGCAATTCTGACTTACCATTTCAACTGACAAAACGACAATTTCTGGTTAAACTTGCATTTGCAATGACCATTAATAAGTCTCAAGGACAAACGCTAAAATTTGTCGGAATTTATTTGCCTGATCCTGTATTTAGTCATTCGCAATTGTATGTTGCTCTCGAGTACGACATAGTTGCGACATCAAAGTCAAAATTGATCAAGGACCACAACAAGGAAAATTAATCCTAAACTCTGGCAAATATTTTACAAAAAATGTGGTATACAAGGAAATCTTTAACAACTAAACTAAAGACAAATATAGGAATTATAAAGTTATTTAAGGGTATTTGATTTGCTAAAGCTGGGTGATAGTATGCCTTTACTGAAACCTAAAAAATTGTAATCTACCTATTAAGCAAAAATTTTGTAATTATTTGAGGGTGTATTGTTTAAACAAAGACAGGATGTGTTGGCCCAATAAAAATTATTTTATGACCAGCAATTGTTTTATAGAAGCTAATATTTATGGGTTGGTTACCGAAATACGTTTTATATTTGTCATTTGCCACGCACGCTGCCCGTATAACGCCTTTCCACTAGTAAATATTATAATTAAACGAAACAAAACAAAATGTTTATAAATCTGGATGTAATGTTAAGTAATTGCACTTTTTGCATACTTTTTCCAAAAAATGAAGAAATGTTTATTGCAATTTTTTAGTTATTTTGATTTTCTTATTTGCGAAAAAATAATAAAAGACTTGCTTCAAATTTTTAGGAACATGTTTCTCTATGAAATCTTATACTTTCCAAATGCAACTGAAAAAAAATGTAAAACGGAAAATCATTAAATAAAAAATTTTCGAAGCTTAAGAATAAAATGTAGTAATGACAAAAATATGACATCTAATTTCTTTTTAACTTTGCACAAATGTACTTAAGGGAAAACTTTTTAACAACTTTAGAAAAAGTATCATTTAATCTACTGGAATTACCTTATACTTTTTATTGCTTGTAATTTCGATTTTCTTTTGAAAATAAGATTAATAAGAAATACCATAGTTAAAACCCGAGATCATAATCGCTGATACTCTAAATTTCTCTAACAAAAGACAAATCCTTATCATTAATCTGCCTTTTTTCCCATGTGGAGGATTAAGGGAGACTTATTATATCATGACTTAAAAATATACTTTTATTTATAAAATTATTATATTAATCAAAAGGTATTAAAATTTAAGAATGCAGCCTCGATGAATTTCTCTTTAAAATCTTTCACATTTCCCTTAAGATAAGTAAAAAAAATGTATTTAAAAATATGTTAAATAATATAATTTTGTTCGATTTTAATTATGATTTGGTACGCAATAAAATTATTTTAATTTAATTTCTTTTAAAATCTTTAATTATTTATTTAATTTCTCTTTAAAATCTTTAATTATTTATTTAATTTCTCTTTAAAATCTTTAATTATTTATTTAATTTATCTTTGAAATCTTTCACATTTCCCTTAAGATAAGTAAAAAAAAAAGTATTTAAAAATATGTTAAATAATATAATTTTGTTCGATTTTGATTATGATTTGGTACGCAATAAAATAATTTTTATTTAATATTATTGCCTACATTTTTATTACTATTTTAAAATTTTAAATATAAAATGCATTTACAAATCTACATTATTTATAATTAAACCTTTATTGATTTTTCTTCGACACCCCTAGATTTAATGCATTTTTTAAAACTTGTTATTGATGGAGCACTGTAAACGATTTGCAGCAAATTATCCTATCATTCGACCGTTTTTATAGAAAACGGTTAAATAACCGTAATTTAACAGTATTCTGACCATAATATGGACAATATTCTGTTCAGAATAGCGTTAAATTACGGTTATGTAACCGTTTTCTATAAAGACGGTCGAATGACCGTATACTTTGCTGCAATTTTTTTACAGTGAAGGTTTGGTGATTTTTTTCATTTTACTTTTCTTATTGAGAAATCATTGTTGTCACTAGTTTGATTGATAGTCATAGTGATGCATTTTCTTATCATATAAGTATATTACTCCGTAATGATCACAGGGGCCTATATCCCAAGTGTAGATAATTGGCCGTCAATAATCAACTCAACTCAACCCGTAATGATCACTTTTTCGAACAAATCACTCAGATAAATCACTATTGAAAATCATACTACGAAAGTAATTTATTTCAATGGTGAATATGAAACTTGAATCGTGAGAATAAAATATAAACTTGATTTTACGAATATGTCTTTTCTATTGGGTGCATGTCACTTTTTTATGTTGCAAAACATTACTGTTATTTTCTCGCATTCTTTTTGAATTTTCAGGTATGAAGCTGTACCGGGTCACACAAGTGTCCAAAATATTTTGAATGTGGCTCCTTTATGGGAAACATAAACATTTTCTATTAAAACTTTGTATTATATTTTTTTTTATTTACAGGGCTCGCAGCTATCTTAATTTTTTTTACATTACTTACCATTATTAACCATTTGGAAAATAATTGTTGCTTTCGGTCGAGAATGGACCAAATGATGTTCGGATTTTACTATTTTTACCGTTTTTAACGAAATTCTGTAACTTTAGAAGAGTTTATCTTTGAATTGTCAACAGAATTGCATAAAATCCTTACAAAAATGTTAAAGTTACAAACAGGATAGATGCAAATTTTCAGATATGAAAAATAAAGTAGAAATTTGGTACTTTCGTGTTATTGCGGCCCCAAGCTTGAATCGCCAGGCGACCAAGATTTATCGCCAAATTATAAAGCATGTATGACATTATAATAATATATGATATATATGTAACATTTTTTGACGTATGTGGCCACGTTATAGTCATATATGATGTATATATATATATGACACGTGTATCTGATGTATATACGACATATAAGACGTAAATAATATGTGTATAATTACGTATATGACACATATAGGTGTGTTTGGAATATATATATATGCGTATATAGGATGCATATATAAGCTTTGAGATGATCTTGGTGAAATCATAACTGCAACCATGGCAAAATCATATTTTGTGCTATAACACGAAAATAGGGTATTTTTTATTATTTTTTAAAGCTTTTGTAACATTTTCCCAACGGTTATTGTAATTTGTTAAATTATAATTTTTTTTCTATTTTTTTAGAATTTTAACCATGGGGTTATAGTATTCCTATAACGTCTGCAATAGAAATGTGCCAAAAAAATGTTTTGATATAATGGTAGCAAAGGAAACAATTTTCAAGATCGCTATTTATTATATCTATTTAATATTATGCAATGGTTAGGTTCCCCACAACTGCTACAGAAAATTTGTATGTTTAGAAACATGTTTAGTTTTACGTATTTACTGTTTTTGACATTTTTATCAGCTTATGCAGCACAGTGCTTAATAAAGGTAGCGATTTTGTTTTATATAGCTTTATGTAATGGATATAAAAATATATAAAACATTACAATACAATTGAAACCTCATTTCACTAATAAATGAAAGAAAATGTTTAAAATATAAATAAAATGTATTATATTTAAATTTACTATATACATATTTATAATTATTATATTTAATGTTATAATTGTTAAATAAAATATATTTCTGTGGTGTCCATAAATAAATTATATTAGAACAATATTAATTCATGCTAAGTCATCTTTATTATACAGTATGCATTATATATTTCGAAGTTTTATTAAAATGACTTTAAATGCGTACTGATAGTTGATAATTTTTATATGCTATATTGTGAAATTAACATTAATGTCGAAAAGTCACTTTTTATAGCTTTATTGCCCTCGTCCATGGCCATTTTTTAAGTACCTGATTATCTCTGATAAAATGTCCGTGGCTTCAAAATTTACTATTTATTATTATTATTATTATTATTATTATTATTGAGAAAAGCAAAAAAAAAAAAATGCATCGATTCTCCAAGTTGCACCATATCATTTAACTTTTTAAATGACGTGTTGTACCGGGAATCGGATGTTTCAGAAGAAATTGATTGCTAATAGATTAAATAGACTTTTTCCATGTGGCGTAATCTAAAGCAGCTGTCTCCACGCGATTGTCCGCGTAAAATTTTTGGCGGTCCGCTGTGAAAAGTTGATAATATTTGAATATTTGCAATAATTCTAATAATTCTGAAATTATAATTTTGAAACTATAAGATGCATATATAATAATAATTATATAACTATATATATATATATATATATATATATATATATATATATATATATATAAATGTAGTGAAAATTTCATTTAATATTTATTTCATAAATAAGCAATTTCATTACTTTATTTTACCATTAAGTGCTAAATGGAAAACAATGAAAATTTCGTTTCAATTTGCAACAACATATGTGTGCAAAAAATATTTCAATTTTCACAACAATTGAAAATAGCCATCGATATCAGCTTGAAATAAAAATGTTTCTCCGCCTTACAGCAACGCCATTGGAGTAACTAAAATCCACGAACATATTTCAAATAAGCACAAAAATAATATGAAAAAAAAAAAAGATGTGTGCTGATAATGATGTGTAAGCTTGAATCATTTTACAACAATAAATTAACTTTAATAGTTTGTTACAAATTAAAGAACAATTACAGATTTTTGTTATGATTAAATAACCATTTAACACTTTTTTACAATAAAATAGGCTTTTAGAATTTTTTAAATTAAATAGGTGAAGATCTGGAAAAAGAAAATGATCTAAATAAAAATATTCTTATTAACTCCTCCGCGAATCATCGTATAAAAATAACAGTGGTCCCACACGATAAAGAATAACGTCTGCTAATTAATGCAATAATTGTATTTTGCATAGGAGGTCCTCTATGTAACGACATTGATATATCTTATTGCCTGTCACAGCCTGGCACTTTCCTATGTTTGTGTATTTATCGCTCATAAAATATAATTCGTTATGGTTTTTCCTGCATAAAAATGCAGTAGAAAGTATACAATATATGTGACAATTAGAATATATATAGTCACAGTTAGATTACACTTAAAACATAGAATCTGATGGCAATCAACTTAAAACCTTTTTTTTTCGTTAATCATTGTTTACATTGTTTATAAAATAAAACTTCAGCTATTTTCACTAACTGTTGGATTTTTTATCCAATATTTACAATTCATATAGTTTTCAAAAATTTATTTCAATATACATAAATTCAAATATTACAGCTACAAATATGCTAATACAAAATTACATATTGCACAAGGTAGTTAGTAAGTTATGCTTTAAAAAACTGCAATCTGTTTTGCAACGATAAACAATGTATTTAACAGTAGAAATTCCTAACATCGGTATTATTTCCCCAATAACTTGGCAGTTTTTGTTTGTTATAAGAAGTTAAAAATACTCAAAATATAATGTCAAATTTAGTAATGAAAATGTTAAAATTTGGTACAATTTTATATGTAAATGAACCTCTAAGCAAAATTTAAGTATAGCATTAATATTCTGGACGTTATTACTAATCGATTGGTACTTGTTACATGATGATAGTCAGCTTTTCGTGTTGATACGATTAAAATTTTTTTTATCACTATTTTACAAATGTACTATTTTTATATATTTAATTTATATTATTGATCCATGAGGTACGAATGGTGGGCAAATGTTGATCTAAAAAGAAGATAAAGTAATATAATTTATTTAATAACGCATAGAGTTGGAGAACTTTTTAAAATAAAATGTGCGAAATCGTTGCTAGAATTTTCAAAGCTTTAATTTTTGCAAATTAACTATAAAAACTGAAATTATTCATTTAAATGTATCAATCTGTAATTTACTATTAGAAACTTCTATATTTTACTATTACCAGTTTATTGGTCCTTGATGTCCAAATGGTTGGTGACTTCTGATCTAAAGTGTATATAAGAGAAAGTAATACGTTCTAAAAGTTGTGGAAGTTTTTGTAATAAAATGTGAGAAATTGTTGCTAAAATGTTTAGAGCTTTAAATTTTGAAAATTTAGTACAAAAACACTATTTATTATTTTAAATGAATCAATCTACATTTTACTCTTAGAAACATTAAGTTATACTGGAGGTCATCTTGTCTCCAAAGCCACGAATCCAATGTGTATCTTTCCTTTTACTTACCCATCATATGTAGTATAGGGTGAGTCTTGTAACCGTTTTGAAAATCGAAAAAAAAAATTGACGGATTTACGCGTTCAAGACACTAGAAATTCCGAAAAACATAAATTTAGAAAAAAGAAATTTGCCGTCCGTCTGTGTGTGTGCATGTAAACGCTCTATCTCCCGAACAAATTGATATCGAGACTTGAAATTTGGAATGTACTTAATATGTAATAATGGAAAGAAGCTTATTGAATTTCAGTAACCTCGATTATCCGGAACTATTTTTTGCGGACTTTCGAGATATTCGTTCTGATAAAAGGTAAATAAAATATTTCGAAATTGTTTATTTTAGTAATGAATATAAAAGACAATAAAAAAACATAATTTTTGCATAAAGAATTAAGTCGATCGGATAATTGGTTGCCGAGATATTTATAATCTTATCTTCCACAATCTTCGATTTTTAATGACCCTGTATTTCATTCAAATTTCAATTCAGAGATATATTTTAATTGAAAATGAGACTCTTAATCCGACGCAGTAAATCGTTATTTAATAGGATTATCAATTTTTGAGTTATAAGGATGTTTCTTTTACGTAATTCAATAATAGAGCATTTAAAGTTTATGACGTCATCAAGCCATGATTTTATTCGAATTGCAGTGATTTTTATAAATAGTTTACACATGTTTTATTTTCATATTTTATATTATGCATATCCATGATGGGTAAGTATTACGGTGGCCCCTCAACAACTAGTTTTGTTATAGTATCACCACTTTCCAATGAAACATTTTATCTTTTAGCGTTGCCGCTAAAATAATTTAAGTAGTATTTCAAACGTGTTTCGTGACACTTTTTAAATGCTCAAATTTGAATGAGATAATAAGATAACATGTTTTATATTAATCTGTTTTTCTTATTTACCGAAGAATGACACAAGTGTTGGACTTCATTTATTAAATGAGCAATAAAACACAAATTCTTAATTGAAAAGTCTTTTTTTATTGTATTCAAAAATTCTAAAAAAAATATTTTTATTTCAATAGGTTGTGCGTCTTAATAGGGAATGCTATTGAAAGGTAGTGTAGCATAAAAATAATTAGGTATATGAAAAAATATAATAAAAAAGTGAATATTCGTATTCTTTCTCTCGAATTGAAAAATATGAAAACTACTTTTAAAAATAACATATCGCATAACAAAACTATTCAGTAATGGATCAAAATATTTTGAGTTTAATTTTTTAACGATTATTTTAAACTAAGTTTTCTCGGGTAACCGATGCATAAATCTTACTCATTACTTTACTAAACAATATTTCAAACATATCATTTACTTTTAACAGACAGTTGGACACTGAATAACCTGTTACTGTTTTGCACTATTTATAGAGAATATTGATTATTTACTCTCGAAAATAGAAGTTAGTGGGCGTAAATGTATGCGGCAAAACTTTACGTCTGCGTGCGTACATATGTATTTAACGCAGAAGTTAATTATAAACAAACAGTTAACTTATCCGATTCAAAATAAACTGAAAATAAATGACAGTTCAAGAGTGAAATGTCTCAAAATTGCTTTGAGTAGTTTAATTGATCAAAGCTACATACCAGCATTTTGTAATAAATATCAAACTAAACTTCTGATATTTTTACAAACATATGTAATATTGTATTTTAATTCAAAGCAAAACGAAACTAGTCGTTGGCGGACACCGTAATTCATAATCATCATGAATATACATAATGTAAAATATGAAAATAAAAGATGTGTAAACTATTTATAAAATGCATTGTGATTCGAATAAAATCCTGGCTTGATGACGCCATATACTTTAAATGTCCTATTGCTGAATTGCGTAAAAGAAACATCCTCATAATTCCAAAAATATTAATTCTATTAATTAACGATTTACTGCGTCGGATTCAGCGTCTCACTTCCAATTAAAATATATCTTTGAATTGAAAAGTGAATGACATACAGGGTCATGAAAAATCGAAGAGTGTGGGCAATATAATTACAAATATCTCGGCAACTCATTATCCGATCGACTTCATTCTTTATGCAAAATTTATGTTTTTTTATTGTCTTTTATATTCAGTCCTTAAAATAAACAATTTCGAATTTCTTTATATACCTTTTATCAGTACGTTTATTTCGAGAGTCCGAAAAAAATAGTTCCGTATAATCGAGATTACTGAAATACAATAAGCCTTTTCCCATTATTACATATTAAGTACATACTAAATTCCAAGTCACTATCTGAATTTGTTCGGGAGATAGAGCGTTTACAGACACACACACAGACACACAGACACACAGACAGACGGACAGCAATTTTTTTTTTTTAAATATGCTTTTCGAATATCTAGTGTCTGAAACGTGTAAATCCGTCAATTTTTTTTTTCGATTTTCAAAACGATTACAAGGCTTACCCTATACTACGTAGATGGTTAAGTAAAATGGTAAAATGTATATGTAAATTTCTCTACTATCTGTGAGAGATACGGTCTTGTTATGGATGTATAATCAAAATGCTTCTCTATATGGATATATTTTATTGCTGTTTAAGCATGTCGAATCTCGATTTGGATCGAAAACGCACGAAAATTATTAATTAAATTAAGATTCTTATTATTAAAGCTCCAACAATGTTTACTTAACTTTGTTTGTGGTTGCCATCAGCTTAAAAAATAAAAGAATGTATTAAATTTATAACCAGTCATGTATCCATTGCGCATTGAAAACCTCAAGAAAATATTTCTTTTTGTCATTTAGAGTTCTCCTTAAATTTACTCTGGGATGTCTGAAATATGTGCCTAAAAATTTCACCTCAATTTTCGAAATAAAGAAATATACTGCTAATGCGATCAATATACCGATAATGATAACATACTGTGCTAATAAGTAATAATTCAATATGATATAGATCATGTCTCTGTCTGAATAGCCTTTGCATTATTTTTATTTTTATTCATTTATTTATTTATTTTATTTATTTATTTATTTATTTATTTATTTATTTTTTTTTTTTTTGCAATAAAATTAAAAACAATTTCTATGTTGCAGGTATTACTTTAAAATTGGTTTTTCAATAGTACACTTATCAAAACTGTAAACTACAAACCATGTTTACACATCCAATCTGATTATTATTAAAAACCTTCGGTTTAAGTATTCAAGATAGGAATCCCTACAAGATGGGAATATATATACAAGATCGGAGTATATACAAGATGGGAATATGTACAAGAAAAATATTATATTTCTGAATTTTACTTTTGCAGTTTATCAAGTTTTAGGAACGTTTCCGACAGTATAAACAAGAAACTTCTAAAGATAATATGAAAATACATCTGTATAAGATAAGAGAAACTCACAAAGTTTGACGTTTATCAAAGCAAACATGTCTGTGTTTAAGAAGATAAAGGAGTTCAAAAACAATTGCACGCATATGCACATATCACAAATGTACAAAACCTTTTAAAGATATGTTTGTATATTTATGGAAACTCGAAGATAAAAGGATCATTTGCACAAAGGATGCTGTAGCTTTTGTACATTATATTCTAGAACAAAGAGAATCTTCTATATAGTATTAAAAATACTTTTTTCAATGACTTAAATGTTTTTACAAAAATTATAATATATTTATTAAAATTATATATATATACAAATTTTAACAAGTGACTGAGAATAATGTTCTGATTCAATCAATAAATATAGATTTCTAAGAATACAAATTTATTAGAGATTTTGCTTTTAAATGTTAAATAGCAGGAAATTGGCAGGTGCAAATAGGCTCATACCATAAACAGTTAAAGCATTAGAGTTTACTTTAAAAAACATTATATAATATCAATCTCACAGACATACAGAGAGGTAATAAACCACTTTTTGTAAAATAAAATAAAAAAAAAATATTCCAGGAAGTATTTAAATAGGATTTCCGAACTAATATTATCGGAAATCTGTAAATTAGTTTAAGTGTTGTAATTTAGCTTTTTGGCCATAATTTAGTAGATTTGGATGAAATATGGGAACGTGAATAGATCTCAACTATGATGTATAAGTGTGTTATTTTTCAAATATTAACACCGAAAAATGAAAAATATATATAAAATGAAGACTTATTTGCCTATTTTGACAAATTTATTTTTAGTAGGTGAAGATAATTAGAACTATATCGAGCATCCGTAATTATGACAACAAAATTACATATTAATTCTAAATGTAAATACAATTCATCGAGTTAATTACAACTCAATTAAAATATTAAAACAAAACATTCTTATGACGCTTATTTAGTGTTTTGGGTGGTTAAAAACTTTTTCTTTCTTTTTTCTGAATAAGATAGATATATACAACGGAATCTGTCAGGATTTTTATTTCATTTTCAGTTATTAAAATATTCTTTCTTTTTAAAACTATGTAATGATTACTGCCATTTACAACCATCTAAAATAGGAAAGAAATTTCTTTATTTTGGCATTAAATACAGCTTAACGCAAAACTTATATATAAATAAGTTAATTTCTTATGACATATACATGGGTCAATCCACTATTCATTATACATATTTTAGACTCTTTTTAAAAAAATAATAAATCAATTCTAAGTCTATTTTAAATTTATTAATTGTAGATTTAATTTATTAAATAAATGCATAGTCCCTTAGTCTAAGATCCGCCATAAAATAATCATATAATTGCTAATATCTTTCTTTTTCATGGTAGTGCAGATGACAAAACAAAAATGTCTGAATTTTGTAACATAGAAGAAAAATGTATAAATGACTGAACTGAATAAATATTTTACAACAAAAAATACCTTTTTGGTTAGCATATCTAGAACTGCTTTCCGACTTATTTTAATTAATAAATATTTTATTCAAGTTTCATTTTCATCGCTGCCTGATTTACGTAAGCGTTTTGAGATATATAAAATTTTATACATTAGAAAAACATATAAGTTACACGACAATTAAATTTTTGATTGTTTGCAGTTAAGGTTATAAATGTAATACTTACACACAGGAAAGTGTATATTCGCTGCACAATGAGACCAGTCATAGGATCTGTAGGAGAAAAATGTGGATATTAGCTATCCTATACCCAAGCCTACAGGAGGTATGAAAAAGTAGTACATTATAAAATTTGTTGAAAAACTTTATTTTAGTAGGAAATGTCTCTTTATGTGCATCAGTAGCCTTAACCGAAAGCGAAAATTCCGAATTTAAACTTGTGCTCTTCCCGTCGATACGACAGTGTTGATTTTGTCAGAGAGAAGAATAGTGTGAGAAAAAGCTATAGGAGTCGTAGTTAAGCATTAATATAACAAAGTAATTATCTATGTTTGAAAATTTCATGATCATCAGGGAGTTTATAGCCATTTTCTGTGCAACAAGTGAAAATGAAGCAATTAACATCCGTTCTGTTTACTTAAGTTAAATTAATCATGCACGTGGAGTGACGTTTCATACTGAATCGACGACGCTGAGTAATGTTCATGCATGCTTTTGTCTCCCTTATTTCCAACATTTTTCAAGATAGTAGCGCTACGTTCAACATTTTGCTACAAGATACACTATGTATGGTCTCCATGTATAGCGTATATAGCTGATCCTAAATTTAAAGACCACATTTACTTTCATGGTTACATCTGTCCACAAATGAAATCGATGTGAATTGTATTTTCACAAAATAACGTGACTTATTTGTTTTATAAATATAGAACTATGATCATACACATATACCAATGAGCCTGTAAAACATTGATTGCATGAATGAATATATATATATATATATATATATATATATATAAGCCAGGAGAGATGGCGCGGTCGGAGAGATGGCGCACATAGAGTTTCGGTGGGAAGGAATAGAGTGAACGCGCAGCGACTCCAGGTAGTTTTACAGCAATAGTAATGGAGTGTCTACTTGAAAGTGCACGTTGATTGTTTTGAGCGTCTAAGATAAAGCATTGCTATTTTTTTTTGTTTTCCCAAAGTAAGTGCTTGAATTTTCATAGCTATTCATCAGAATTTCTATACAATGTCAGTAGTACAAAATATTTTAAACTTAAACGATTTCTCATAAGGTACTAATCTATACAAACAATGTGAACATCAACGGTTCGTTTTAGTAGCGGCCATGTTTAAATAAAAGTCCGCGCAATCTCTCCTACCAAAATTGGAGAGTTTGCGAATCTGCTACTTAGAAGAGATGGCGCAATTTTCCCATTCGTTTCTATACTAGGAGAGATTACGCAGCTTACTGGTAAATTTGCATTAAATAATGAAAAATGAAAATGGACTAATTTTAAGTTAAACGTGTTTTCAAGTAACTTAATGTTATTTTGTAATCTTATCTGGACTTGCTTTTTCTGATTCTTTAATTAATTTTCCCATTAATTACATTTTTTAATCGTTTTTAAAATTATTTCCTTTTTCTGATTCTTTAATCATTACGTTGAAATATTCACTCCTAATACAAAAACATTTGTTCACAAAAACCTTCCAATAATGTCATTTAATTGTAATTATTATTCTTAATAATTTAATTGCAGTTATTACTAGTAACAATCTCTCCTACCTATGTGCGCAATCACACCAACCCTGTAAGGACAGATTGCGCAAAATAACTTTCTTGGTTTTATTACAAATGTTCTATTAAATTACAAACTAACAACAAAATTGCAATGGAAATGCATAAAAAACAAATGAAGTCAAAATTATTCATGGTTAGTTTAGCAAAAAAATATTTAGATATTTTATTGTTATTCTTTTGAATTGTGCGCAGACTCTCCTAGCTTTACCTTATATATATATATATATATATATATTTACTTTTCTAATAATTGTCTGAGTGAAACGAAGACTCATACACAGCGCAGTATTACTTTGCCCCATATATAGCTACGGTGGATATTAAAACCTTTCGTCAAGCATAACTCAAAAAATATTTAACGGATTTCGTTCAAATTTTCACAGCAGGTACCTATAAAGGTGACAACAACGCCTATTTATTACCAAGAATAAATACCAAACCATTTGGAAATTATATTAAGAAATAAATAAAAAAGCACAATTAAAGTACATACAGTGGGTTGCCAAATTATTAGGGACAGACATATTGTTTGCTAGTTTTATACTTTGGGTGCACTTAACTGCGGCTCTAAGTAGTTTACGTGTTGCAGGAATGTATTTTACCGTTGTCAATATCTCTATAATTTAACTTTTAGGTACTTTTGGTATGTTAAAAGGTTTGTTTGCTTCCTATAAATATTTTAATAACGGGAGAGATGCTTAGTTTTTTACACACGCAATAGGGGAAGACGCTTTTCTTTAATTTAAACAAAATTCTTTGTTTTTTTTGGCAAAGTTAAGAATTACATGTGAGTATTATCTTTCTTTTATTGATTAAATATTTGTTTTTTGTGAAATTATTTACGATTTTAATTTATTTTTTTATTTTTATTGATTTCAGTATGGGTCGAGGGGTTGATTTGTCCCCTAGGAAAAAATCGGAGGTAAAAACCCTTCTTCTGCATACGAGTCATTCCCAAAGGAAGATAGCAGAACTTGCTGGAGTTTCCAAGTCTGCAGTCAACAGGATAAAAATAAATCTGGACAAAAACCAGCCACTTTCACCCAAACGAAAAGGTAAAAGTGGAATAAAACGCATAACAACTCCACGTACCGATAGGAAAATCTGGGATATTTGTTTAGGAAACAGAAGGAAAAGTGTGGGACTTCTTACTCAGATCGTTCAAGAAACTGGAATACCAGTTTCTAAGAGAACTGTACAGCGGTGATTAGCGGAGAAAGGGTTGACAGGTCATTGCCCAGCCAAGAAACCCCGGTTGACAGAAGCGATGAAGAATCGCCTTGCCTGGGCTCGTAAACACCGCCAGAAGACAGTTGATGACTGGAGTAAGATCAGTTGTTAAGATAATTACCTTTTATGTCATTTAAAATCATTTATTTCTAAATTATTAACATATTTAATTTTTTGTCAGGTGTGTTTCTTAAATGAATCAACCTTTGAGATTTTAGCCGATAAAATCAGCTTCGTCAGGAGACGCCCAGGCGAAAAATACCGCTCTGTCTGCATCGTGGAAAGTGTTAAACACCCTGATAAAATAATGGTGTGGTCTGTCATAAGTGGTAAAGGGGTTGGACGCCTCTAAATTGTCCAGGAAACCATGATACAAGACCAGTACAGGCAAGTTCTGGAAACTCGGCTGCTGCCGTAAATTGAAGAATGGCTCCCAGGTGGTGAAGAGTTCATGTTTATGCATGATTCAGCTCCTTGTCATAAAGCTAGAAGCGTTACAAAGTTTTTGGCAGACCACAATATCCCAGTTTTACGTTGGTCTGGCAATTCTCCTGACATGAACTCCATAGATAACTTATGGAAGATCACCAAGGCGGAAATCGCCAAAGAAATGATTACAACCAAGGTACAACTCATCGAATAACTAATAAATGTATGGCATCACAACTCTAAAATAAAAGAAAGTGCCAGAAATTGCATAGAAAGCATGCCGAGACGCATCGAAGCACTCCTCGAAGCCAAAGGAAATGTCACCAAATATTAATATTCTTTACTAACATTGGTAAATTGACTGCATTATACTTTTGTTAGTTTTTTTTTCAGATAACATTGCGTAAATACTTAAACTATAACAATAAAGCTTTTTAAACTTAAAAACAGTGTTTATTTTCAAATTATATCCTAATATTGTACAAAAAACCTATACTTCATGACTGTCCCTAATAATTTCGCAACCCACTGTACGTCACAAAAATTTAGTGCATACGTCATTTTCACTGGCGGAGATT
Organism: Maratus michaelseni; assembly: GCA_963931845.1. Taxonomy (NCBI): domain Eukaryota; kingdom Metazoa; phylum Arthropoda; class Arachnida; order Araneae; family Salticidae; genus Maratus; species Maratus michaelseni. The sequence continues at coordinate 419,163,960 of OZ007592.1, forward strand.
TTCGTAAATAATAAGATTTCAAAAGTTCATGGAGTAACATGGAGCAAAAAAATATGCACGCACAGTGCAATACAATATCAGTACAGTAAAACATATTTCCATTTAATAAAAATGGAAAATTAATGTGAAATTTTTTCTGTTTGAAAGAAAAAAAACCCACAATATTTTAGTATTAGACATTTGGTGCAAATCATTAGCAGCTTTTTTATTTCGCGTGTGTAAATTATAAACAATTCTTTGATGTTTAAATAAAAGGTTTTGATTTGTGGCATTATTTCTTCTAATTTTCTTTTCCTTTTTAGTATTTTAAATGGAATTAGTGAAAAGCATGTATTTTAAATTAAATGAGTGAAATACATGTATTTTTAATGTATGTATTTCAAATGTAATGAGCGAAAGGTTTATAGTTAAATGAAATTAATGCAATATGAAGATGTTATGAGAACAGTATTTGGCGATTTATCAACTGCGCCAAGTTAACATAAAAGTACTAATACATATGTGAAATGAAACAAGGCACAGATGTCATATACGCACCACATTGGCGCGATTATTTTTCCCCACCAACTTGGCGAAAACTTTGTTTTTGAATATTAGTTACAAATAGCATGCAATAATAGCACGTAATATTTTATTTCAATATAAAAATAAAATTACGTAATAAATGAAATAGCTTTTATTATTTAAAAAAAGGAAATACAAATAAATAAATAATAGTTTGATATCAATAAATATTGATATACATGTAAAAATGGTACTTCTCTATTATCCCGTCGACCACTTTTCATAACTAAAAACTATCGCCAAACGGTAACGCCAAATAAATGGGAGAACATTGGAATTTCAAAATAAATAAATAAATAAAATATAAGAATTTAAGGACACAGTTGTTATTTTAATTAATGAAATAACTAATAAATCAGTAAAACATAATGAAAAATACACGCAAATGTCGAATTAAAAACCACTTCATGACATAGCAAACACGTATAATGCTTCTGACATCAAGTAAATGGGACTGTATTTTTGGCGTTTAATGTTACAGTTTGGCGATAGTTTTATGTTATGAAAAGTGGTCGATGGCATAATAGAGAAGTACCGTAAAAATAATCTATAGAATTAAAATAAAAAATAAATGTAAATACACACAACAAAAGGAAAAATCGCGCCAACGTGGTGAGTATATGATATCTGTGCCGGGATCGTTACCCTTTTATCTGTGCTTTCAGAAATATAAAAAAAATAAAAATACTTATATCAGGTGTATAATGTTTTGCATTTTTATACGGACCACTTCTCCATTTTAAGATTTTAAATGCTATTTATATCAGATTTTTCTTTCCTGAGATTCCCACAAGATATTATCGGTAATTATTTAGTTCGCTTATTAATTGTTTACAGTTTGCCCCCTTGATAATAACAATTATTTATCACAAAAATGTCTTTTAGTTTTGTTAAATATGTTTTTTATGTATTTTCATTACTTGTTAAAATATCGAAAATGGCAATAAAATTTTATTGAAGTGAAAACTTCTTTAGGCGCGTTGGGCATTTTTTGAGATGGAAAAAACCATTAGATTCGCGACCTGTTACCGACACCGCTGTATATGTTGCCAATTCATACAATAAAGCGAAAGTATCAAAAGGAAATAGTTCACGTGCAGAAAGCGAAATGATTGGTATTATGAATAAAAATAATTCAGAAAATAATTTCAAGATAAATTTAGCACGCGCGGTGAAAACAGATAAAAGGGACTCAACTCGCGAGACCAAATCAAAAGATGAAAATGAAATAACAAAACATGGAAAATATTATAATTTAACGAGCACGAGAAAAATCGACGGAAGTAATATAAAAAAAATGAAAATAATGAAATATTTCACGAAAGTTTTAAGAAACGTGATTACCGATAAGGAAATGAAGTGAAATCATTTTATAGAAAATAAAAGTTTGATGATAGAAATTATAGACAATGCAAACAATACGCGCAGTATGAATATAGAAAAAAGCATAATGTTCACGAATACCGTAAACAAGGCAGGCAGCAAAGAAATCATTTTTGGAGTGATTGGAAGCGGGAACCCTATTTTGCAGATAAATGGTATTACAAAAGATATGAAAATAAATCTCATGGAAGAAATGATGAATGTATTGAGAGTTGTTTAAATTGTGAATGAAAATTCATAAGTTTCATTGGTATTCATTTCAAAGAATACCAATTAATTAAATTTTATATTTCATTTATTTGTAAATTTACGTTTTAAGCATTAGATTGCAATTTTTGTATATGTAAAATAATATGCATTATTTTTCATGTACAATAGTGCATTAAAAGAAAATTGTAATATAATTTTTGTAGTAGTAGTTTATAATAATGAATAATAGAAATACTTCATTTAAAAGTATTTCCTGCGCAATAAAACGTTTCCTGACGATTCAAAAAATACACACGTAATTGTTCAAGTTTTCACTTCTGTCGGCACTCCCGGAGTGCCATTGTTTTTTTTTTTATTTTAGCATCGTACTTAATTTTTTAAGATGGCGCAAAAAAATGTAAATATTTGAAAAACATGTTTTTCCGCTCTCTAGAAAGATTTGGTAAAATGCTAAAAGTGCCTTTTATAACCATTTTTAATTTTTTCGCCAATCGCGCCAACCAGCACATGATACGGAACTTTTCCCCATTCAGATACATAGACAAGGTTGGTCTCAAACAAGAGTAATGCCAGCAACAATATTATTTACACTCGATCAGAGTTACAAACAATAATGATATTAAATTTTCCGCTTAGCTTTGGGGCCGATTATGGAAGTTTCTCCCTGGAAAAAACTGCAGAATAAGTCTTTTACATTTCTTTTGAATGAAGCTCGGTCAACAAAGCATTAATTAATAATACAAACAACACTAATATTAACATGTGGGCAAAAGTTTGAATTTAAGTGTAAATATTTGGAACCCTCCCCCCCCCACCCCCCAAAAAGGAAAAGAAAGTTACAGAAATGAATTTCAAATGGCGTTAAGCCAAGCTTTTTGACAAAAGCAATTGGCTGCGAACCCGATTACGAAACTTTCACTTAACTTAATAACATGTATCTAATAGCCCTGAGGGTACTTTTCCTTCCCAGTTATACGGACCTTGGGGCTTTTTTTAAAAGCTTGACACAGTTCGGATTTAAGAATTTGAGATTTACCGCCAAATGACATAAACTACTATGAAAATAAACCTGATTATGCTGGTTTATGTATGTATTTTAAAAAAATGCATCTGATTTACCTTATTAGATAAATTACCCCTGTTTACATTTAATAACAGATGAACGGCTTCTGTATGCTAAATTGTTTAAATATTAGGAAGAGGGTGTGAGAGGAAGAGAGCCGTGTAAACAAATGTGTAGACAGACGGGTAGAGAGACGGATAGCGACATAGATAAGCTAACGACTAGTGAAATAAATAGACAGACGTGTAGAGAGACCGGTAAAAAAGAGGGTTGACATAAGGGTAGAGAGAGGGGTAGCGAGACCGGTAGACAGGCATCTAGAGTAAGAGGTTGCGAGACGGGTGGCGTGGTGGATAGAAAAACGAGTACCGAGATGAGTACAGAGACGAGTTGACAGACGGGTGGAGAGAGGGGAATATAGACAGACAGACGTGTCGAGAGAGGATTGGTGAAACGGGAAGAGAGACAGTTGGAAACACGGATAGAAAGATGGGTAGATAGACGGTTAAAGAGTCGGGTCGAAAGACAGACGGATAGTGAGACGGGTATATAGACGAGTAGAGAGACAGTATACAGATGGGTAAGGAGAGAGACACGGTATAGAGTCACGGCTAGATATACGAATAATTAGACGGGTAGACAGACGGTTAGAGAAACTGATAGGTGGGTAACGAGAACAGTAGAGAAATAAACAGACCTGTAGCGAGACGTGAAGAGAGACAGTCAATCGGGTAGAGAGATGGATCGAAGAACGGATAAGGAAACAAACAGATTGTAGAGAGAGACAGACAGACAGGAAGAAGAAAAATCTGGGGTTTGAAGCAGAAAAGGCGCAGGGGGGAGAGCCTCCTAGAAAATAATCAAGAAGTATTATCTTTGAAATATATATATATATATGTTTTCAATTTCGCCGATATGGAGATTTAATGTAAAATTTATTTTTATAGAAGTCATCGAAAGATTTTTTATATACTTTAATAGAAATTTAGGCAACAGTTTCGTAATCAGGTTTGTAGCAAAGCATGTTATCAATGTGGTTTGAAGTGTACGAATTTCTATAAATAGTTATACAAATAAACAAGGAGGAAAATTTTTAAATTCAAATGTAAATATTTGTCACAAAGAAAATGTTGCAACAATGAAATTAAATTTGCGTTAAACTACGCTTGCTAAAATACGCTCTTGGCTGCAAATCCGATTACGTGACTTTAAAAAGCTTGGCGTTTTAAAAAATCCGGCGTTTTTTTTTTTTTTTTTTTTTTTTTTTTTTTTAAGTTTAGCGCAATTTCCGCTTAAGAAAATGAGATTATTTGCCAAATGTTATAAATATATATATATATATGAAAACATAACAGTATATATGAATTTATATATGATACTTTGTAATTCAATCATTTAATTTGCTCTTTTTCATATATTGTATCTTCTTTATATCGTAATTGTTAAAACCCTATGTTCTCAGCAATATCAATCAGACTAATCCCTTTGAGGGAAGTCCTAGTAATTATTTTAGTCACAAGCTGTCAAAGTTATTTAATAAAGTAAAATTAGCTTTGTTTCATTACAACATGTTATTAATGACATGTTTTGAAAAAGAATATTACATTTTTGACCCACAAGGTGCATACACGCCTTAAAAGTTCCAATTAAAATGACATATTTGAAATTATTTACTTCAAATTAAAAAAAAACTTGACGATAATATTCGCAGAGTTTGTAACATTTATCTGCGAATAGATAAAATAAAAAACTGTTTTCTATATTTTTCGTATAACCACCATGGACACATTTACATACATTTACATTTAATATTGCATATGAAATTTAGGCATATTAGAATATTTATAATAAATAACGACTCAAAAAAAAATGAATAAATTTAATACAAATATAAAATACGCATTAAAATATATGTATTTTAAATAATATATGTATATCCTGAACTTCATAAAAGATTTCATCAGTATGTAAAATAAATTTCCTTGTGAATTTAACAAGAATCTTTCTTCAATCTAATGGACTCTTAAAATCGAAAGATCCAAAAATAAAGTATTGGGGTTTATCTTAATAATAAAACTTCTTTTCAGATCAATAGAAAATAAAATATAAACATACGAAAGATTTAAAAATAATTTAAAATCTCTTGTATTTCGGCATATTTTAAACATTCAGAAAAAAAAAAAAAAAAAAAAAAAAAAACTTACACAATTTATGTTTCTCGGAAAAAAATAAATAACTTTTCATCATCTTAGTGAAGCAAATATTGAAATGCTACGCTTTTTAAGATGGCATTTCTAGTCTCGTTGTGGTTCGTGTTTATCGGAGAATTTCATATTACCAAATTTATTGTTAGTGCTGTGTCATTCGATGCAAAGTATAGTTAAATAAATATAATAATAATAATTCTTCAATAAGTTAGTAAATAAGATGGGAAATTTCTTATTTAGATATATAATTATACTTTAATTACAATTTTTTTTAATTTCTCTAGCTTTAAATATATATTTTATTTTTCGTTTATTATTATTTACTTCAAAAACTGTCGCTTTGGATTAATGTAAATTATATTTTAATACTTTATTTAGATATAGTTTTTTACTTTAGATTTCATTTTAGATTTATTAAAATTTAAGTATTGTTTTATCTGTATCATCTTTATTATCTTTATTGGTTATTCTATACAATAATTTTAGATTTAAATTAACTTAAATTATATTTTGATCTTTTATTTAGATAAATAATTACATTTCAAATTATATTTTTAATTTGTTTAGATATAAAATTATATATTTTATATTTGTTAATCTGTTCAATGAATTTGTATATAGATTAACTAGGCTAATTGCACTGTTTTGACATAAATATCTTTATATATAGAGTTTTGTTAAATTTCTCATAAAACATATAAATATCACGAATCGCATAAATATGAAATGCAAGATCGTGCTATCCCTTTGATACGAAAAAAAGTTCTTTTTTTGATAATTATACTTGTAATGGCGTTTATTAAGTACTACCTGTTTTGAAAATGTGAGTTCTATTATTTTTGTAGGCCTTGTAATAGTAGTATTTTTTTAAACAACTTATTACTCGTTTTATATATAATAAATTAATATTTAGTAATTCAATATAATATCAGTTTTGGATATCAAATGGACGGATCTGACTTATGGGCAGATGATTTTATGTATATTTCACGAAGATAAAAAAAAATAATATGGCTGATTGTTATTTTAAAGTTTAGAAGTGACGTTTTCATTTAAAAATGAGATTCTGTGAAAGAACGCAAACTACATAATGTAGATATGTTGGTGGCACGATTATATAAAAAATGACTATACAGTACAACAACTTGCAATACATAACTTTTTCTGTAACAAATGGGAATAAAAACAATCGAAATTACTCAAAATCCATGCATGTTACTTGTAACAATAAACTTACAGGGAATTTTACCCAAGTTTTATAAAAATATCTCACACTAAAATTCTTGCATGTAACTAGTTAAATATTTTACCTAACTTATTGGTGTGTAATTTATATTATTTTTATTATTTAAATATTTTATGACAAAAATTTCTGGTTCGAATAGAAATATTTTTATTTGGTACCAGCCAAATGGTCGGTTGTTGGTATATTTAGTGTTAAACTATAGGTTTTAACCCAGCCAGTCACAGAGTATACATTTAACAGATTTTGTTGTTTCACAAACAAATGTAGGTGAAATTGGTTGGTATACTCCCATTTTAACTCTGAATGGTTTTTGAAAAAGATATTTCTAGAATATTATTAGTTTCTTTATTTTACGGATGAATTATTATTTTCACATTTTAAGAGGGTTTTGATATGCTATAAGAAGCTTAATATTGTCATTTTTAGTTTTAATGCTGACAATATTTGATGGAATAACATATTGTAACTACGAATTATTCTTTTGATGTTCCTCTGAAGATTCCATATGTTATTCAGAGTTTTTTATATTTTCATTTTCATTTTATTATGTTTGATGTTTCTGGTGTCTTTTCCTTTGGTTTTTATACTATGTATTCTTTTCATTTCCATACATGTGATTTCATTTTAAATGTATCAGCATTCTAATAACATTGTTGCTGATACACATGATGTTATGATTGTTGCTTTAGTTTCATCACCTCCATGTTTTAGTTTCATTACTTCCATATTTTACTGGCACTTTTAAAGGTACTATCTTTTCAAGTAAGATAATTTACTTGATTAACCACTATAACTTTTTTTAGGTATTAATTTTCTTTTTAGTTCAGTTTATTTCATTTACTATAAGAATTTATAGCTGCATATGCGCATTTATTCTGTTTTATTATTCAACCAATCTTCAATTTGTTCACATGTTGTAGATATTGTACCATTACTGCTATCATTTTCGTGATTCAAATCCGCATGTATTTTACTCTCTATTAATGTATGTAATCTTCCTTTTTAATTTGAAATTAATTAATATTAAATTAATCTTTTTTTTCCGTTCTATATAAAAATATTTTCCCTCCTTCCTTTAAACTTTATATTTATTTCAGTTACTTTAGCATAGTCTGAGAATGTCTAATTTTATTTAGTTTTTATATATTAAAGCTGGATTTTTATTTAATTTATAGATCTATAATTATTAATTTTATGCGTCTATTATTATTTTCACATTTTTTAGGTTTATCGATATGTTATAAGGAGCGCAATATTCTCGATTTTAGGATTAATGCTGACAATATATGATACAATAACATATCTAAACAACGGATTCTTCTTAAGATGATCATCTGAAGATTCCGTAAGATATTCATAGATTTTCATATTTTCATTTTCATTTTATTTTGTTTGATTTTTGTAGTGTATTTTCCTTTTGTTTTTATACTATCCCTTCTTTTACCTTTTAGCATGTGATTTCATTTTAAATATATATGCAGTGTGATTATAAAAAAAACTAATCCGATATATGAGCCCCTAACTATCATACCGTTCACAGAAAATGAATGAAATTTTGGTTTAAATTATTTTGAGGTATGCGCTCAAGAATCATATGAAAAACAACAGTTAAATTCTAACAGTTACAATTACAGTGACAAAATTTCAAAAATTTCAAATTGCAAGATCTACGTTTTTTTTATTGGAATGTCATCTTCATAGTGAAAAAACATTACACACGTTGGAACGGTACACTGTTAAAAATTTGCAGCAACGTTTGCAGAAAGTACGGTTACATAACCGTAATTTGACCATATTATTGTCCATATTATGGTCCGAATAGAGTTAAATTACAGCTACGTAACAGTTTTGTATAAAATAGGTCAAATGACTGGACAGTTTGCTGCAAATTTTTAACAATGTACCTGTAGCAGAAAAGTAGTCGGCGCTAGACAGACTAAGAAGAAAAGTGAAATCAACCAATAAAGGACAAAGAACCAACAGAAAGTAAAACATTTTATTGTTTAGTACTATACACCATCTGCCACATGCAAAGTGTCATCGTGTGTGAAGTGCAAAATTTGTGAAACACAATAAAATGTCCTGTTTTCTGTTGCTATATATATATTTATATTGAACTACTTTGAACTTAATATTGACAGTGTATTGATCTTGCATTTATCTGGAATGAGTTCGTTAATGAAATATGTAGCTATCATTGCTTGTGTACATGGAAACACAAAGACAAAAACATGCGAAATTTGTCATCAAGTTAACGTTCGAAATACAGTTTTGAATTAAATTAGAATATTATACGTATATTTGAATTATCTTAGATGTATTTGTTAATAAGGTAAGTATCTTTTATTGTTCATTTATAAGTATACATAAAATATGACAACATGCGAAATCTCTCATTAGGATAACGTCTGAAACACTGAATCAATTCGAATAGAATTATGTTTGTGTAGTAATCTGTAATATTTACATGTATGATAAGACTTATATGTCATAGCTTCCCGCGCAATACTGCGCACTAGCGGCGAAAGACTACGATACAATCCAGCCGCTACGACAGTAACCCGCTCATAGGTTCTAAAGGGGCCGGATCAAGTTCGGTTCGTAGGGAGAAGCTCGTGACATCATCTCCCACGGGCATTTCTGGAACCCATAACAGCAACCAGAGACCCAAGAAATAGCCAATGGCTCCCTCCTGAGATTTGCTATATCCCCGGTCGGAATCAAGGAGCACCTATGGAGGTTACCTCTAGTTTCCTTCCGAGGAATGGACAACACACACAAAAAATGTTAGTAAACACTTAACTTCGGATAGAAATAAAAAAAAATAGGAAAGTTCGTCCCCCACCACCGTCACGAGTCCAGGTGACTAGCCTGGAGACGCCGCATGGTGGCGTAGAAAATGAAAGCAAAAATGTGGTCCGACCGGACCTGGTACCATCCAAGCCCGTTAGCTCATCAGCGCCTTATACCACCACCTGCTTTCCAAGTCCTTAGCCGGCGCCTCATCCGGCCCCGACCCTACAACCAACTGTCTCCGGTGCCCCCCGTCAGGGGCCCTGAGCTCGGCCACGAAAAGCACTCATCTTGGCTAAGCTCTGGAGTATCGGAATCAGAACGAGTGGAACTCAGTTCGCACGAAGCTGCATCCAGGTTGGAGTCCCCGGCAGATCCTTAGGGCATTTAGACAACGAAAATTAACCAACGAAAGTCGATCACACCTAAAGCCCCGGAAGTGGTGCTATGACGGTACCTGCCCCCTCTGGAACCCCGCTTTAGCCCAATATCGAAAATGGAACCTGCTGCCACGGCATCCTCGGCCAGGCTCCCGGTCATCCTTCCGCGCCACCCAGAGGCCGAGTTGAGCCGGGAACACCTGAAGGGGCACGCTGCGTGAATGATAAGACTAATAGGCCCCCATCCAAATATGAACATTGCCGGATTATAAAAACTACATGAAGTTCCAACCGTCGCGATAGTAACCCGGCCATGGATACTAAAGGGGCCGGAACAGATTTGGTTCGCAGGGGGAAGATAGTGACATCATTGTCCCCGAGTTTTCCTGAAAGTTCATAGAACGACCAGGTCACAGAGACTAGCCAAGTGCTCCATCCTGAGATTTTCTTTCCCCCCTGGTCGAGATCGAGGAGCACCGATGAGACGTTACCTGTAGTTCTATTTCAGGGGTTGGACACCACACACAAAAAATATTAGAACAAAAAGAGAGAAATAAAAAATAGAAAAGTTATTCCCGCCCCCGTCACAAGTCCAAGTGACTAGGCTATCAATCACCCAGTCTTGCACAACCCACCGTTGCCGGCTTAGAGCTGAAAAGTCTAGGAGGGAAAGACCATATCCATTACCAGCTAGGCCACAGTAAAGACCGAGACCAGAAGACAATAGAAAGGCCAAAAGAACTCCGAGAAACCCGAGCGGTGAGCCTCCCCATTCTCGGTGACGATTTATTTTATATAAACGAGAAATACAAAGGACATAGAGTGATTCGCATTCGGATGCACTGATTATAAGATACCTTACAATTGCACGGTCAATGTACATATATAAGTAAATGAAAATTCTTTGAATGCTGATGACGCTGAATATAAAATTAAGTAAATATATTATAAAAGAGAAATACTAATGATATAAAGTCATCATTCAGATACACTTATTAGGAGATAGCTTACAACTACACAGTAAATGGACATGTATGGGTAATGAAAACTCTTTGAATGCTGATGTCACACAATGTAAAATTAAGTATATGAAATTATTCACGACTCAATGAAGACTTAACTAGTTGAGGTTAAAATAATAATTACTATATAACAGTCAAATTACAGAAGTGATGTAATAAAAGAAAACATACTATTTAGTTTATTATAATTTTCCTTCAATTTGTTTGTGTTTCAAGGATTTAGAATTATTTTTTGCAAGTTTACTCTTAATGTTTGATTTTTATTAAAGGCAAAATAATTTGGCATAGGTGGGCAATTTCCAAAAATATAATGCGTGACGTCTCCTTTGCTTTTGGCACAAGGACAAAGTGGGGAGCTACGTTTTTGTAATTTTAAAGAGGTAAGCTGGAAAGCTGCCATACCTACTAAGATAATAGGCCATAAGTGTACTGTTACAGATAAAATTGGGATTAACATTTTTTATTATTAGTTTAGTATCTACGCCTTTTGTTGAGGAATCCCAAAGTGACTGCCAATCAGAAATAGTTTTGTCTTTGAAGAATTTTTTAATTTTGCTGGTTGGGTATTTAAGGGAAATGATTTCGTCGAAGTGATCAATCTCCGCAGCATTTTTAGCTAATTGATCAGCTCTTTCATTTCCCAGAGTACGAATGTATGATTTTAACCAGAATATAGAAATTGTTTTATGAGAAATGGATAGTAGAGTTTTAAAGAAATTTAATATTAAGTAATTACAAGGAAAAGGCAGTTTAAAGGCATCTAAAGAGGAGTGACTATCTGTTAATATTAAAACATTATTGTGTTTAGATTGAGCAAACCATTCTGGAGCTTTTTTTATGGAAAACAATTCTGCCTGATAGATAGATTTGGAAATGCCGTTGGGCGGGGAAGAAGATAAAAGCAATAATGATGTCCAGCCGGAACTTGGTGAGCCCGTTTGCTCATCCGCTGCTGAGCCCGTTTGCTCATCCGCTATAGACATATTCACCTGCTTTCCATGTCCTTAACCAGCGCCCCAACTGGCCCCAAACCTGAAACACCCGTCTTCGGTGCCCCCGCCAGGGGCACTGAGCTCAGACAAGAGAAGAACTCATCTTGTGTAAGCTCTGGTGTGCCGAGAGTCAGGTCGAGTGAGATTCAGTCCGCACGATATCATGCCTGGAATGGAATCTACAAACGGTACTTAGAGCTGACAAGTTGACCGACGAAAGCCGAACAACCTGATGCTACGGAAGTGGACTACGTCGAACAGCTGATCCCTCTGGGACCCTGCTTTGACCAAATCCCGAAATTGGAACCAGCCGCCACAGTTTCCTCGGCCGGGCTCCCGGTCATCCTCCCGCGCCACGAAGTGACCGGGTTGATTTGAGACCACCCGGAAGGTCACCCGTCCGCCGGAATGATAAGGGGATTCATTATGAAAGTTCTTTTGGGGGGAAGTTTTATTACGAGAACACATCTACTAAATTGAAGAGCACAATTTGTCAGTTCGTAACCCATCTACGAAAAAAATAAATATAGTATTTTGAAAAACAGAGCTACAGATTAGTCGAAACACAGATAAGTTGTCCATACTTGTAAATTAATAAAAACGTGACTAATGTGTTTGCGAATGTCATCTATCCTGTGGTTGTTAGTTGTGTCCTTTTTCATTCACTGTAAATTATTCGAAAAATCATTCTAAAAAAATAGATGTATTATGACTATATATTTTTTTAAATAAATTTATCACTAAGAACAAAAACTAATTCCAATCGTTTTTAGTGTAAACGGAGCAATTTTCGATATTTAAATTTTAAATGTAAAAGTATTTTTTGTGCCCCACCTTTCATCCAATAAAAAAATAATATTTGCAATATTAAACATTTTAAATAAAATAAACTTTTTAAAGTAAAATAATAATAGTAATAATAATAAATCCTAATTATTTTTCAAATATCGAGCTTTCTATTTCAAGGATTTTGAAAGTTAAAATCTCAAATTAAACAGAAGTAACTCTTAGATGAAAATTATCAAAGACAATATATTAGTTCTTTACTGATTGTAATTTGTTTAAATTACCTCTTTCAAACACTTCAAAAATTCAAATAAAATGCATAACGTCTTACTTCAAGAAATTAGACTTAATTACATTATACATAGAGAGACATTTTCTTAATGAAATATATATTTCATTTATGTATATTTAGTGAACATATGTATTTGAACATGGGATTTTATAAACTTAAACAGAATGGAAATATAGAAAACATCAATGACACTTCTTGGAATTTTTATGTTTAATGTAATCTTCCGAAATCAGCAGTTGTCGAGAATGCAAACGTATCGTACATCGTGAAGATATTTTGAAAGTGAATTTTTAATAACTATCAAAATTTAATTATGAAGAAAATTTAATAAGTTCTTTAGAGGAATATATATGTGAGCAGTTGCTTAGAATCTCAGTATGAATTAGTCTAAGAATACTTCGCTAAAATAATTCAAGTTTATTACAGTGAATGAAGTTGACTTAGTTATTAGTTTCAGACGCATGCTGGTTTATGTCTCTTAAATTAGAATGTTCGATTATTTAAACATTATTTTGAACGATTTATAATGAAAAAAAAAGTTAAGTACCAGTTTCAAAAATGTATAAAATATTGTACAGAAAATTATAGTTAAATAACTGTAAACACACCTGGTGTACATTTAACTAGATATTGGTCATATTTGTGTCTTACTTCCAATCCGTATTTAACTCTTTTATGAGGAAAACCAAATAATTTTTTTACAGAACAGCAAATAATGCATATAGTGTTTATTGCATACATTACATGATAATACACAGCCTACAATTTTCTAAAGTATCCGTATAGCATTTAGATTTTACACTGATGTTTCAATGGCGTCAAACTGCGACTTTGTGTCGTTCCGTGATGACGATGTTAAGTAAAATTGTTGTGGATTTGAAGTCTGTTTGGCCATTTTTAGAGCTTCTAAGACGTTTCCCTGTGACTAGATTTTGAAGTTACAGAGTGACTTCAGTGAGAAAACTGTGCCTAACCGGCATCGGTCTAGGTCACTAGAAGACGGCCAGAACCATTTGCTCGGCATTTTCCTTCTACATGTTGGATTCGGATTAGAAAAACGCTACTGGGTTGGATAACATGACTTTGGGTAAAATAAACGTGCATCAACTCAGTTTATTTTTATTTATTTATTTATTTTATTTTTTTACTGCAAGTCGAGTTTGCTTTAAAACCCTGCATAAGGCCGCATAACCAGATTTTACACGGACCAGGCACGTTCATGTCAACTGTGTCAATTTATCAACTGTGTCAAATTATTAAATTGTAATTTAATAATTGTGTCAACTGTGTCAATGCATGTGTTGAGTTGTACCGTTCTGAACATAAAAATCTGCTCAGAGTCAACCCCAAAATCGACCTGAAACCCGACCTGAATTCGACACACTTCAACATGAAACTGATCCGAACCCAAAGTGAAAGAAAAGAATTAAATATTTTAATACAATTACGGAAAAGTATTACAATTATATCCCTAATATCAATATTATATTTTTCATATTAAACTCAACACATATACACTCATTAATTTTCCAATATACTTTTTTTTATTTGAAAATCTTTAAAGGAATTTTTTTCTGAAAAGTCGTGACCTCGAAACTGAACCGAAAGAGTAAAAACTCAACCCGAAACAATTACAGTCAACGAGATCCAAACTTAACTGAAACGAAAACAATTACCGTCAACTCGATCCGATTCAGCACTCGAGTTCGAAACTGAATTTTGCATCATGTCGGATAACGCGATTTTGACACAAGTAACTAGATTTTACCCGAACCTGGACTGTTTAGTTGCCTGTGGGATTTGTATTAGATTTTTGAATCGGGTCACGTAACCAAATAATGACCCGGGTAGGGTGAACTATATTTTTCTGCTTGTCGGATTCGTAATAGTAAAATCCTTCATCGGGTCATAGTTCACCTTATTTATTTATTTCCTGCAGGTTGGATTTTTATTAAAATTATGCAATCAAATCAGGTAACACTATTTTGAACGTACCCGAGCATACCTTAATACACAACAACTTAAAAAATGTGGATATGCATACATTAAAATTTATTATACAAAACAGTTTAAATGTATTAAAATAGTGATATTAAGTAATATAAATGCAAGAATAGTTGCAATATCAGCTACGTATTTAAAATTTTTACAAAAATGTTTTTTAATAATACATTATATTGTTATTAAACAAATGTTTCAATTTTGTTTTTTGTGCTATATGCATAGCATCAGATTCATGGTTTTACGTAATAGTAAAAGAAAAACATCCAGAACTTGAAATACCTAACTTTAGACATATATCGTTGTATAACGATATCAATTTATAAAATTTCATGTATTTTTTTAATTATCTTAATTTATTTTATGATGAACTAAAACATGTTCCGTGACCTCTATAATCTGCTGATTTAAATTAATTTAAATTTTTAATTCGAAACTGATATGTAAATTTTTAAAATATTAGATTCCAGCAAGCGATAATTTAATAAAATTTTATATTAGAATTAATTTCCAAGCAAAAAAGGAAGGAGAGGGTTGAGATTGATTCAAATCAATCTCAAAACCCTCTCCTTCCTTTTTTTGTTATCTTTTTGTAATACAATACATACGTATAACTTATAGTAAATTGTTGGAAATCTGGACAAAATTTTGTCCCTAGAAATTTTGTTATGTGGTATGTTCGAAAGTGATGTCATTCCGAACTAGTTTTTGTCTCTGTAAAGGCACTCTTTTCTTTTACCTGTAACTGTATGCATATTTATTTCTAGTTTTCTGTACTGTGTGAGTATATATAGATATTGGTTTGTTGGTATATGTAGATATACCAAGCTCCTTTCAAAGAGAGGAAGAATGAAACTGATGGAGAAATATTAATCTTCGTAGCAGTTATGAGTTAAATATTTTGACAGTATGTGATAATAAAAAAGTTCCCAGTAAACGATGGATGTACATGTAAATACCCTTCTTATTTAAGTTTACCATTCAAGTAGAATGAATAAATAGATAGAATTGAACTGTTTTCTCATATGAATTATTTGAAGCCACACCAAAGGCCTGCGGTTAAACACTGCGGTTAATACTCTGCACAAATTCATCATAAATGTTCATCGAAGTTAACAATCTCTTTTGGCGTTGCAAAAGGTCTCACGGCAAATTATACTGATCACTCTGCATGGAAAAGGAACCTTAAATTATATGATATTATAGGCAATTTTACAAATGAAAGTTAGTGAATGTGATTTTTAAGATCAATAAAGTAATTTTTTTAATTTAGTATATATATATATATATATATATATATATATTTGTTTTGTTTTGAATAACTATTGACTACATTCAACTATTATTTTCTTTTTCAATACAATTAATAATGTTTCTTGAACATGCAATACCGATTTAACGGTATAATAGAAACGTATATACAATCATTTATTTCTTACAATATTATATTCCAGATAACATGATAAAATTCTTTTTTCGCTGTAATAAATTTATCTTAGAAATTTCAGTACATTACTGAATACTATATCAACATTTCGGATAGCTTTCTATGCGACTTCTTTTAAAAACCTCTAATTCAACCAAATGCAGGATATGGAAATGGAGTATAGAGCTTTTTGCTTTGACATGAAAAACTTTCTTTTGAAGGAAACAGGAAATGAAATGTAAACAGACCAAAAGTTTTTCAAAAGATTTAAGATTCGATTTTATTTCTGCATACTTCATACTTTGTAAAGGAAACCTACAAAAATATTATACGTTTAAAAATGTAAATAAATAATTTTACATTCTTTATATTATACTTACCTAAATGTACCGATAAACTCCAATTATCCGGACGTAGGTGTTTAGCATGGTCCCTATTCAAGGTATTGATTGCATCATTTATTGTTGATTGTGAGAAAGTCCCAGAAGAATTTATGTATAGTATATTAGGTTTAATTATACTAGATTTCATTAATGAATTGGAAGTACAACTTAATGACATTATATTGCTTCCGACAAAACGACATTAGTAGGGTGTTTGTACACTAGAGCATGATCCCTAGGAAATTGAACCAGTAGTATTTATCGTTCATTTATAAAGACACACAAAGTTACATTACAAGTTATTGAAGTATATTATTACGTAATTATAGAAATAATCATTGTTATAGAAAATGGGGCGCAAAACTTTTACGATTTTTCAATAAACGTACTCAAAGCAATTATGATACGTCACTTTCTTCCGGTAATAATTGATCGAAGTCACTGAATTTGCTTTAACGTGTTAGGTACAGGGTGTTTTTTTTTAAACTGACACTGTTCAGAGCCGTCTGTAGCTCGTTCTAATAACTGGATTGACACAAAATTTTGTGAATGGACTAAGAAAACCATGGGAAAAAAGATTCCAACAAAAAAAAAAAAAATAGTTCCAATCACCACCGATAGGGGGAAATGTGGCGCTGTGGTCATTTATGCAACTGGGAATTAGCATAAAATACGGGCAAAAAATGAAAATGCAAATTTTTACTTACGCAAGCGACAGTAGCGCCAATAGTTTAAGTTATAAATGCATGCGAAAAACACCGAGAAACAATTTCAGCTCAGGTTGAAAATGAATCTCACGTTACCGCAGCGCGCGTTACTTGTGAAGTTCTTATATTGTAACCAGTACAATGCACCAGCCGCTCTTCGTTTACTTAGAACACGCCATAAACTGCGCAAAGGACCTTTATCCGTTAATGTATTGAAAGCAATGATTCTGAAATTCGGAGAAACAGGCTCGCTAGCAGTTCGGTCAGACAGAGGACGTAAACCGGTGGCAGAAAAAGTGATAATGGATGTTTCAACTGCGATCAACGAAAGGGAAAGTGTAAATGATGAATAAAACGTGGCATTTTATCCAAATTATTAATTTTGTCTGTTTCTGATGGGACTTTTTTCAATGTACAGCGCCACATTTCCCCCTATCGGCGGTGATTGGAACTAATTTTTTTTTTGTTGGAATCTTTTTTCCCATGGTTTCTTAGTCCATTCACAAATTTTTGTGTCAATCCAGTTATTAGAACGAGCGACAGACGGCTCTGAATAGTGTCAGTTTAAAAAAAAACACCCTGTATATAAAAATTACAACGGACATGTATAGTTGTATGTACAGTGCAATTCATGCAGCATAAACAAATGTGGAACGTAAAATGTCCAAACAGTCATTTTATGCTTTTTTTGGGAATTGAGCTGTACGGAAATATAAAGAAATATATCAAGCAATGACAACAAAAATTTAAATAATCTGCTTTACTTGATGTGATGCGCAGCTTCAGTCTAACCTTTTTTTTTTTTTTTTTTTTTTTTTTTTTTTTTTTTTTTTTTTTTTTTTTACACGTGAGAACTTTTGTTGATGCTTATAAGTATTTTACCGAGAAATGTTTATTTATTAAAAAAATTAAATTAATTATGATACACTGAGATTTTGTGAAAACACTTTGTCTTGAAACCTGACGTTTCCTAATTTTAAATTTAAAGAGACGGGAAATAGTAAATTTAAAGAAAAAAATGTGCCTAACAAAATAGATCTCACATGGATATTTTTTAAGGCTTTTGCCTAAGAATTCTTTCATATGTATTTAAATCAAATAAATGCTTTTAAAGAACGAACTTTTTGAATACTTTTAGAAAATAAATTCTTTAATCTACTGCGAAGTCATCTTGTTTTTTAAACCTTGAAATCATCGTTTCTTTAAATTCTGATTTAGAATAAGATTAACGATAAAAATTCTTTAAAACTGGATATGATAACCGTTGATGCTCTAAATTTCTGCATCTAATCCTCAACATTAAACTTACTGTTTTATCATATAAAGTTTTATCAACTGTTTTATCATATAATCGGAATAATTTCAAGATGAGTTTTTTAAAGAATGTTTTTTTGTTAACGAAAATATATGAAACATGACAAAATAATTCTCTTTCCACCCATTTCCTTATAATTCTTTATCATACGAAGTTAACTAAGGCTATAACTCTTTTTAAACAATTTTATTCATTGAAATAAAAAGTTATAATATAATCATATATCATTTTTATGATTCGAAATATAAAGTTTTTAAAAATAATCGTTTTATGTAGAAAAATATCTGAGTCCGTTCCGTAATGTACAGTTCTCAAAAATGTCTGTAACGAATCCTCAACATTAAACATATTGCATTATCATATAAATAATTTGGGCGTAATTATTACAAAATGACTCAAAGGAATTTGTTATTAATTAAAATATTTTAAACAGGATAAAATCAATTTTCATTTTGCTACACACCGCCATCAATCGTTGAATATTTCTTTGTCATGAAAGTAAAGTCAATGCTATAATAAAAAATAAATTTTAGATAAATAATTTATTATTGTTTCTCTATTGTCTCTGTAAATAAAATTTTTAGGCACACATCATTCTTTCGTAATTATAAAAGGAAAATTAAAAAAAAAAGAAAAGAAATCATTTTACTTTAATATACATTTAGATAACTGTGTTCCTTAATGTGAGCATTTTTTGTATTTCTGAACTCAAAATTCCAAAGAAACAATACCTTTTACATTTTATAAAATCGATTGTAATGAAACTTCGAATTGGTTCAATACCAGCAGTATTAAAATACATGTAAATTATTTATCCAAGAGTATACTATTTAAATGTTATAAAAATGTATAATAAGAAACTCATGTATGCTACCAGTACAAATTTCCACTATTTTATAGTAATTATTACTCTACAACAGGAATGTCAACCTTTCGACAAACACGGGCCGTATTTGAGGGGAGTATTTTTTCTCTTGCCACAAATACAGTGGACTAATACAAATACTAATACAGAGTGACCAAGATAAAAGAGGCCCGGTATACAGAAGTACGTATACTTACTAATTTTTATTTAAAAGTAGTAAATGCAGAATATTATGAATAACAACATACTGAACATTCAATAGTTCACAGGAGGTGTTGTTATTCAGAATATTCTGTATTTACTACTTTTCAATAAAAATTAGTAAGTGTTTGTACTTCAGTATATCGAAACGCTTTTTTCTTGGCTTCTCTTTATTAATGATAGCTGTTAATATCACATGTTAGAAAATGTATGTTATCCACCGTCTTAAATCCATATATAGCAAGAATATAAAAAAAAAAAAATTTCTTCTCCTTTAGAAATGTTTATAAATTATCGAATACTTTAGCCAAAACATCGTGAATAATTATATATTGTTGTTCAACAGAAGTTAAAAGGTTTTTATAAAGTTTCAATCGCACGAACTACCATAAATAAATAAATATATATATATATATATATATATATATATATTCAGTGGTGGCCAAAAGTGTGGACATTTTTTGAAAGTTTCAGGTTTTTAAACTTTGTGTGCTTGTAGAATATATTAATTTTCACTTAAATACACACGTTTATATATCAAATTGAAGGTATACATGCATACTAAAAATAGTATTACAATATCTGTATTGCAAAAAAAATTTATGCAACTAATAGTAAGATCTATCTTAGATTTGCATTTTTTTAAAGTGATACTTACACAATCAATACTTAGTAGGATAACCCTTATTTTTTAAGGCAGCTTCACAGCGTCTTTTCATCGAGTGAACCAGTGTTTGGAGTTCATCTTTCGTAATCACATGGTGCCAAGAATCAATTATAGCTTCAATAAGTTGTCTTTTATTGGATGGACGTTTTTTTCATACAAGAATTTTCAAACGTCGCCACAAATTTTCAATTGGATTGAGATCAGTGCTGTTTCCTGGCCATGGTAATATATCTATGTCTTTATTTTGAAACCATGCTTTGCATACTTTTGAGGTGTGGCATGGAGTTGAATCCTGCTGAAAAATAAATGGTTCGTTGTAGGGGAAGAGATCCCTGATGGAAGGTATCAATTTCGGTTCCAGGACAGTTTCGATGTTATTTTTTGGCATTCAGGATGCCACCAATCACTTGAATTCGGCCCACACCATCTGCAGATATACATACCCAAATCATGACATTTATTGGGCTTTTTGTAGTTGCTTCAATGCAATCAGGATGAAGTGCTTCTCCTACTCTAAGTCTCACGTATTTTCTACCATCACTACCAAAGAGCGATATTTTACTCTCATCGCACCAGATTACTTGCTTCCATTGATTTTCTGACCATTTAATGTGTTCTTTTGCCCACTTAACTCGTTTTTCGCGTTGCTTTTGATTTAAATATGGTTTTTTCCTTGGAATTCTAGCTTGTAGTCCAAATCCTGATAACCTTCTTCTTATTGTTCTTGAACTTACTGCAATACCCGCTGCATTCATTACACATCTAATGGCATCTGATGAAATTTTTCTATCTTGAAGGCATAGCCGTTTAATTTTTCTATCGGCAGTAGCACTTGTGCATTTTTTTTCGGCTTGATTTAGCCTTATTTTCCACTGATTTCGTTTTCGCATAATGTAAACAGAACTTTCGTACACCAGAACAAGTTACTGAACCACCAGCTTGTCTTGCAATTTCAGCATAAGAGAGGCAATTTTCTCTCAATATGACAATTCGGCTTCTTTTTGTAGATGTCCCATTAGTTCTTCTTGTTGATGACATTGTTTAAAATTAGTTTAATTAAAAAAAGGACTTTAAATATTCAAAAACAGCAATACTCTATTTAATTGCACTAGTATGCATCATTACACAAAATATTTCCACAACAATAACTCTTTTACCATCCAAATAACCTAAACTATAGTTACAGACATTTGATTGGTCCTCAGAACAGTGTTTGTGATTGGCTAGTACGCTTTTATTATAAAACACGTCCTTATTCAAAACGATTTGTGTTTGTTTGGTCTACTAAAATGAGCATAACTTTTTTTGTGATACAGATATTGTAATACTGTTTTATTTTTAAATTCTACATTAAATTACCTTCAATTTGATACGTTTGTATTTAAGTGAAAATTAATATATTCTACAAGCACACAAAATTGAAAAACATGAAACTTTCAAAAAATGTCCAAACTTTTGGCCACCACTGTATATATATATATATATATATATATATTTATTTATTTATTTATTTAGTATATTGGTATATACTAATTTATTTATTTAGTATATTGTATATACTAAGTGTTTTAAAAAGATGAGTAAAATCCAAGAACTGAGAACAACTATTTTTAGAGCACTCTAATTGGTGGGATTCGAACTGATGTATTTCTTAGAAGATTGAATTCGCGATAAGTTCATTATGATATTATTAAGTGTAATCGCCTAAGATCGCAAGAAGGCTGTGCTAAATATAAAATGCAACAAATATACTACAAATAGAGGACATTTGGATTCTGTAGTAATAAATATCCTGCAACATTATCCTGTGAATAAAAAAATAAGATAATGAAAATCATTATCATGCTTCTCAAACAATCGTAGTACACTTTTGTATTTAAGCAAAAGAGCATTGCGTTATTTATTTATTTATTTATTTTTAGCTCACAGGCTATCAAAGCCTGAGAGCTTATGTGCCCGCCGGTTCTGTATGTATGTATGTATGTATGTATGTATGTATGTACGTATGTACGTACGTAACGCGATAACTCTTCATAGAAATATCCGATTTCCTTCAAATTTTGTTTATAGGTTGACTGTGTTAAGGCGCTTCCCTGATTAGTTTTCGGGATTGATTGGTTAAATATAAAGGGGGTAACAGGGGGGCTAATCCCTCCCCCCTAATTTATATAAATGGGGTTTTAATACAGAATTATTCCGTTTTCCTTCAAATTTTTTTTATAGGTTCACTGCGTTAAGGCGCTTCCCTGATTAGTTTTTGGGTTTGATTGGTTAAGTATAAAGGGGGGGGGGACGGGGGGGGGGCTAGTCCCCCCCTTAATTTATTTAAATGGGTTTTCCCTGCAGAATTATTCCTTTTTCCTTCAAATTTTGTTTATAGGTTCACTGAGTTAAGGCGCTTCCCTGATTAGTTTTCGGGATTGATTGGTTAAGTATAAAGGGGAGGACGGGGGCCAATCCCCCCTTAATTTATATAAATGGGTTTTTCAAGCAGAATTATCCGATTTTCTTCAAATTTTGTATATAGCTTCATTGTGATAATGCGCTTCTCTGAATAGTTTTGGGGGTTCATTGGTTAAGTATAAAGGGGGAAGGTGGGGGGGCTAATCCTCCTTAATTTAGATAAATGGGTTTTTCATGCAGCATTATCCGATTTTCTTCAAATTTTGTATATATATATTCATTGTAATAAGAGGCTTCCCTGATTAGTTTTTGTTGGGATTGATTGGTTAAGTATAAAGGGGGGGCGGGGGGCTAATCCCCCCCTTAATTTATATAAATGGGTTTTTCCTGCAGAATTATTCCGTTTTCCTTCAAATTTTGTTTATAGGTTCACTGTGTTAAGGCGCTTCCCTGATTAGTTTTCGGGATTGATTGGTTAAGTATAAAGGGAGGGAACGGGGGGTAATCCCCCCCCTTAATTTATATAAATGGGTTTTCCATGCAGAATTATCTCATTTGCTTCAAAATTTTTTTATAAGTTCATTGGGTTAAGACGCTTCCCTGATTAGTTTTCGGGATTGATTGGTTAAGTATAAAGGGGGGGACGGGGGGCCAATCCCCCCTTAATTTATATAAATGGGTTTTTCAAGCAGCATTATCCGATTTTCTTCAAATTTTGTATATAAATATTCATTGTAATAAGAGGCTTCCCTGATTAGTTTAAGGGGTTCATTAGTTAACTATGAGGGGGTAACGGGGGGATAACCCCCATTAATATATTGTCGATTTCTTTATTTTTCAAGGGGCTTATTTCAAATTCTTTGAAATACGAGTATAATATACAATTAGTGTGAATAGCCTGTGAGCTCAATGCCCTCAGTTTAACTGGGCAGTTTTATTTTTATTAATAATTATTTCCCATTTTCTTAATAGCCATTTTTTGTAGTGTTCTGCAAAACATTTGCAATTATCCTTTGAATGTAACTTAAAATTCCTTGATACGAAGAAATATTTAGATTGTACCAAATATACTACAATTAGGGGACATACGGATACTGCTATCAAATCCTTCTCCAGTATCTTGTGAATTATAATCTATCTATACTAATATTATAAAGGAGTAAATCTTGTTTGTTTGCTTGTAGGGTGTAATCTCTGGAACTACCGAACCGATTTCAAAAGTGATGGTGGCAAATTGATGGTGACAACCCCTGCTCCAACATAGGCTATATTTTATTTCGGTGCCACTAACCCCAGGGGATGCAGGAGCAAAAAACGTTCTAAAATTGCGATTTTTCAGTTATCACACTGGCTGTCAAGCCCTGAGAGCTTGGCAGCCGGTTCTGTATGTATGTATGTACGTACGTACGTAATGCGATAACTCTTCATAGAAATATCCGTTTTCCTTCAAATTTTGTTTATAGGTTCACTGTGTTAAGGCGCTTCCCTGATTAGTTTTCGGGATTGATTGGTTAAGTATAAAAGGGGGGAACAAGGGGCTAATCCCCCCCCCTTAATTTATATAAATGGGTTTTTCATGCAGAATTATTCCGTTTTACTTCAAATTTTGTTTATAGGTTCACTGAGTTAAGGCTCTTCCCTGATTAGTTTTCGGGATTGATTGGTCAAGTATAAAGGGGGGGACAAGGGTCTAATTCCCCCCCCCTTAATTTATATAAATGGGTTTTTCATGCAGAATTATTCCGTTTCCCTTCAAATTTTGTTTATAGGTTCACTGAGTTAAGGCGCTTCCCTGATTAGTTTACAGGTTTGATTAGTTAAGTATGAAGGGAGGGGATCGGGGGGGGGGAGGGCTAATCTCCCCCTTAATTTATATAAATGGGTTTTTCATGCAGAATTATTCCGTTTTCCTTCAAATTTTGTTTATAGGTTCATTGGGTTAAGACGCTTCCCTGATTACTTTTCGGGATTGATTGGTTAAGTATAAAGGGGGGAAAAAGGGGCTAATTCCCCCCCCCCCTTTAATTTATATAAATGGGTTTTTCATGCAGAATTATTTCGTTTTCCTTCAAATTTTATTTATAGGTTCACTGTGTTAAGGCGCTTCCCTGATTAG
The DNA here is from genome assembly GCA_963931845.1 of Maratus michaelseni. NCBI lineage: Eukaryota > Metazoa > Arthropoda > Arachnida > Araneae > Salticidae > Maratus > Maratus michaelseni. The sequence continues at coordinate 419,188,982 of OZ007592.1, forward strand.
TTTTCGGGATTGATTAGTTAATATAAAGGGGGGGGTATCGGGGGGCTAATTCCACCCCTTAACTTATATAAATGGGTTTTTCATGCAGAATTATTCCGTTTTCCTTCAAATTTTGTTTATAGGTTCATTGGGTTAAGACGCTTCCCTGATTACTTTTCGGGATTGATTGGTTAAGTATAAAGGGGGGAACGGGGGCTAATCCCCCCCCTTAATTTATATAAATGGGTTTTTCATGCAGAATTATTCCGTTTTCCTTCAAATTTTGTTTATAGGTTCACTGTGTTAAGGCGCTTGCATGATAATTTTCGGGATTGATTGGCTGAGTATAAAGAGGGGAACGGGGGGGGACTAATCCCCCCCTTAATTTATATAAATGGGTTTTTCATGCAGAATTATTCCGTTTTCCTTCAAATTTTGTTTATAGGTTCACTGAGTTAAGGCGCTTCCCTGATTAGTTTTCGGGATTGATTAGTTAAGTATAAAGGGGGGGGGATCGGGGGGCTAATCCCCCGTTAATTTATATAAATGGGTTTTTCATGCAGAATTATTCCGTTTTCCTTCAAATTTTGTTTATAGGTTCACTGTGTTAAGGCGCTTCCCTGATTAGTTTTCGGGATTGATTGGTTAAGTATAAAGGGAGGGAACGGGGGAATAATAATCTACCCTCCCCCTTAATTTCTATAAATGGGTTTTTCATGCAGAATTATTCTATTTGCTTCAAAATTTGTTTATAGATTCATTGGGTTAAGACGCTTCCCTGATTAGTTTTCGGGATTGATTGATTAAGTATAAAGGGGGGGAACGGGGGGCTAATACCCCCCTTAATTTATGTAAATGGGTTTTTCATGCAGAATTATCCCATTTCCTTCAAATTTTATTTATAGGTTCACTGTGTTAAGGCGCATCTCTGATTAGTTTACGGGATTGATTGGTTAAGTATAAAGGGGGGGAACAAGGGGCTAATTCCCTCTTATCTATACTAATATATAAAGTAGTAAAGATTGTTTGTTTGTTTGTTTATAGGGGGTAATCTCTGGAACCACTGAAGTGATTTTAAAAGTGATGGTGGCAAATTAATGGTGACAATCCCTTCTCCAACATAGGCTATATTTTATGTCGGTGCCACCATCCCCAGGGGGGTGCAGGAGCGAAAAACGTCTTAAAATTTCGATTTTTTGTGTACTGAAGGAGATAGAAGCATCAAATTTGGTATGGTAGTTACTTATAAGATGTAAATGCTCTCTAAGAACAAATTATAAAAACATTCGCAATTTAAAAGGGTGAGATGAGGAAGAAGCGTTCTAAAAACATTCTAAATTACAATTTCTATGGAATCTCTGAAACTACAGAACCGATTTCAAAAGTGATGGTGGCAAATGGATGGTGACAGTCCTTGCTCCAACATATGCTAAATTTTTTGTTGGTGCCACTGCCCGCAGAGGGTGCAGGAGCGAAAAACCTTCCAAAATTATGATATTTTCAATGATGAAGGAGTTAGGAACTTGACATTTTGTATGGTCGTTACTTACAAGATTTAAATGCCCTATAAGAACAAAGTCTAAAAAAATTCGAAATTTAAAAGGCTGAAATAAGCAAAAAATTTTCTAAAAACATTCTAAATTACAATTTTTATGGAATCTCTGGAACTACTAAAGCGATTTCAAAAGTGATGGTGGCAAATGGATGGTGACAATCCCTGCTCCAACATAGGCTATATTTTATGTCAGTGCCACTACCCCGAGGGGGTTGCAGAAGCGAAGAACATTCTAAAATTGCGATTTTTGGGATGCTGAAGGAGCTAGAAACTTCAAGTTCAGCATGATTGTTATTTATAAGATCTAAATGCGCTCTAAGAACAATTTCTAAAGAAAAATGATCTAATGATTCTGCGATTTTTCAACTATTGAATTTCTAAAATTACCAAATTTCACAATAGAGTAAGTACCATAGCGAAACCTTCACGCGTAAAAAGATAATGATAAGGGCGACGTGTCCTGACGTGTATATTGGCTATAGCACGAGTCACAAATTATAGTATCCTTATTATTCTGTTAAAATATAAAAGTGAATTATGAAATGTCAATATTTTGTTTGATTAAAGGTTCGTTAAGAGAAATTGACCAGCGTAGTGGGAGTAGCTTGCTAGTGTATTATAATGTATTATAGAAAATCATTATCATGATTCTGAAACAATCACAGAATATTTTCTCCGTTCGTAGAAAAAGCATTGAAGATTTTGAAGATTTACTAATTTAACATTTATGAAAACTACATTAAACAATCAACCTTCGATTCCTTTTTTGGCCGCATGCTGCATGCTGTCCATTGGTTAGTCCTATTATTTTAGGTAGCTTTCATTACAAAAAGCTACGTATTGCAGCCGTTTGGAGGAAAGCAATTCCAAACAAATTTGGTATATTTTCACCAATCGTGACCCCTAAACCCCCAAACCACCCTCCGTTCAAATGTTGATTTATATATATGTGGGAATTATCAGAAGTAACAACATCAATAATACGAACTCAATGAATTATTACGCTTCACGACCAGAGATAAAAGCGATGATCACGCAAGACCAAGAAAATCACGCCAGCACGAACGGTTGTTCTATAGATTTCGGATATGTTGGTGGGTGGAATTTTTATGCAATACTGGACGAAGATGGTATAATTATTATTCGTAGTGATATAAGAATGTTTGTATCATTCAGGAATATTATCCCATTTATATAGTTGTGTGTGAATCCGAGCTGTATTTGTTGTTATGTTATTAAATCTTTTTTGTTTATATTATATTTGAAGAATCTTTGTTGTGGCTAAAGTACTTATTACTCATAATAATCCCACAACATTTTTTGGGGTCTCGTTGCCGGGATAGGAACATGAAGCTGTTTGTCTGACGTACTATATGGATATAAAGCTGTTTTGTACCGGGATAATATGAAAAAATTGAACTGTTTTTCTGAAGTACTATAGGAATAAAAGTTGAGAGACAAGAAACGGAAACAAGAAGACTAGAAGCAGAAAAGGAAGAAAGAAGATTAGAAGCAGAAAAGGAAAGACTAGAAGCAGAAAAGAAAAGACTAGAAGCAGAAAAGGATAAAAGAAGACTAGAAGCAGAAAAGGAAAAAAGAAGACTAGAAGCAGAAAAGGAAGAAAGATGACTAGAAACAGGCAGAAAATTAGAGGAAAAGAAAGTTGAAATGGAATACGAATTAAGAAAAATGGAGCTTCAAGGCAATTTGAAAAGTGCGAGCGACGATTCTGCAATAGCTGGTTCAGGTAAGCAATCAGATTTGTTTAAATTAATATCTCACTTTGACGGCAAAAGTGATATTAGTCTCTATTTAGCATCATTTGAAAGACAAATTTCTCTAATAAATATAATAAAAGAAAATTGGGTCACACATTTGTTAAGTTTAATTCCGTTAGAAATCGCCAATATTATAGCTAGAGAGCCAGAAACATTGGCGAACAATAAAAGATTTATTTCTTAAAAGCTTCAAAATGACGCCAGAAGAATTTAGGCAGAAATTAATGTCACATAAAAAAGAATCTTCAGCCACTTGGCGCGATTTAGCATTTGAATTAAGGAATTATTTGGAATAATGGATTAGCGGTCTTAAAGTATTTGATTTTGAATCCTTAAAATAATTAATAGTAGTAGATCAAATTAAGAAAAGGTTACCTGTAGAAATGAAAGAACATTTTATTGATGATCTTCCAAAAATTAGAAAGGTAGACGTATTAGTAAATAAACTAGACGATTATGATGCGGCGAGACATAATGTTAAAACCATGAATAGAATTTCACACCACTTTGAAGATAGAAAGCCCGAAATAAGTAAAAAGTGAAAATTCACAATCTTTCTTTGATACCCAATACCAAAGTAAAAGAAATAAATCTCAAATTAGGTGTTTTAGATGTAACTCTCAAGGCCACGTAGCGTCTCAGTGTAATAAAAGAAATAACGGTCAAACTAATGAGTTCAGTCGCGATTCTACCGAAAACCATCATGATTATCACCGCCAATATCCCAATTTTCGTGTGCAGAAAGTTAATGTTAACACAATTACTAAAGATAATAAGCCTAACCCTCACATGAGAACAATTAATATTAATAGAAAAGAAACAAATCTCTTATTTGATACAGGATCCAATTTAAGCCTAACAAGCTATGAAAATTATGTAAATATTGGAACGCCAAGATTATCTTTTGATAACATATCACTGTGCGGTATTGATGGCATTGTATACCCTTTAGGTTATTTCCCTTATGAATTCAGAATTGATGGTTTCACAATTTCTACAAATTCGTATGTTTTAAAATCTCTTGCATATGACATAGTCCTAGGAATGGACGTGATGAGTAAACTAAATTTGGCGATAAATGAAGAGGGAATTAAAATTGTTGGCGAGCGCAATACTTTTCAAGTAGGTTGCCTTAAAGTTGTAAAGAATTCCGATAAAAAATTAAATTATGCTGCCAATTCATATAATGAAGCAAAATTGTCAAAAGAAAATAGTTCACGTGCAGAAAGCGAAATGATTAGTATTATGAATAAAAATAATTCAGAAAATAATTTCAAGATCAATTTAGGACGCGCGGTGAAAACAGATAAAAGTCACTCAACTCACGAGACCAAATCAAGAGATGAAAATGAAATAGAAAAAAACGGAATATATTATAATTCAACGAGCACGAGAAAAGAAATAGTCGGAAGTAATATAAAAAGAAAAAATGAAAATAAAGAAATATTTCATGATAGTTTCTGGAAACGTGATTACAAATACGGAAATGAAGTGATGAATCATTTTATGCAAAAGAAAAGTTTGTTGACATAAATCATAGATACCGCAAACAGTATAGACAGTATGAAGACAGGAAAAAGCATAATATTGATGAATGCCGTAAACAAGACAGGGGTCAAAGAAGTCATTATTTTTGGAGTGATAGGAAGCGAGAACCTTATTTTACAGATAAATTTTATTACAAAAGATATGAAACTGCATCTAGTGGAAGAAATGATGAACGTATTGAGAGTGATACCAAATGTAGCTATGTCCCTCCTCTTATTTTCAATGGTTACGAATATACGCGAAGATGAAAATGTTATGAAAATTGTTATTGTCCGTGTCATTCAAAAGGTAAATTGTGTATGAAAAAGTATCCTAAGTTTTAATTTAGTTATTTTTGTTTTATTTGTTTTGTAGTCTTGTATAAGTTCATAGTGTAATATTCAAATAATACGATAAGAAGTATTGAACTGTCGAGGTCGCCAGAACGTCAGGATGACCGAAAATGTGGAAATTATCAGAAGTAACAACAACAATAATACGAACTCAATGAATTATTACGCTTCACGAGCAGCGATAAAAGCGATGAGCACGCAAGACCAAGAAAAGCACGTCAACACCAGCGGTTGTTCTATAGATTTCGGATATGTTGGTGGGTGGAATTTTTATGCAATACTGGACGAAGATGGTATAATTATTATTCGTAGTGAGATAAGAATGTTTGCATAATTCAGGAATATTAGCCCATTTATATAGTTGTGTGTGAATCCGAGCTGTATTTGTTATGTTATTAAATCTGTTTTGTTTATATTATATTTGAAGAATCTTTTTTGTGGCTAAAGTACATATTACTCATAATAATCCCATATATATATATATATATATATATATATATATATATGTATAACTGGCGTATTTCATCCTGTAACTCTCTTATTTATGAACCGATTCGGATGCGACTGAGTATGTGTATAGGATATACCAAAGTTTAGACCGAGTTGCGACTGAGTATGTGTATAGGATATACCAAAGTTTAGACCGAGTTGCGACTGAGTATGTGTATAGGATATACCAAAGTTTAGACCGAGTTCGTTGGCCAGCTTCATCCGCCATCTTGTTTCAAAATGGTGGCCAGTTAAAAAAAATTTTAATTTCAAAAGGATATACAAAAAATTATAAATTGAAAATATTGTTCCTGTTAAGTGTTAGAACGTGATACTAGGATTCTGGAACATTTTCTGTTTCGGCTATATCTTAAAAAATGGCTGAGTTATGGCACTTTGAATTTCTAGCTGGCTGAGATTTTGAAACAATCTGATATTTGTTATGATGTAACTCTCGTATTTATTTACCGATATGAATATGACTGATCATGTGTACAGAACATACCAAGGTCTCGACCGAGTTTGTTGACCAGTTTCGTGCGCCATTTTGTTTAAAAATTGCGGCAGGTAATTTTTTTATTTTTTTAAATTTAAAAATATGTATAAAAAATTATAAATTGAAAAATTTGTTTTCTTTAAGTATTAGATCGTGGTACAAGAATTCCAGAACATTTTTTTTTTGTTTTGGCTTTATCTTAAAAAATGGCTGCGATATGGCAGTTTGAAATTCTAGGGAGGCTGACATTTTGAAACAATCTTATTTTTGCTATTCTGTAACTCTCATGCTGCAATTCTCATTCAAATTCAGTATTAATGAAAACCAGGATCGAATCGTCTATAATCGGGTACCAAGCATTTTAGCTTCGGGTCTTTGAGTAAAATGTGTTGAATTTATAAAAACATGGAGTAAGTAAACTACCTTTTCCTCCCGGTTCAGGCCACAAGGACTTTTTTTATTGAAGGTGATTACGCACTTAGTGTATGCTCATGACACGTAAATCAGTTTTACTTTTCAGAAGTTAACAGAACTCATATCGTTTGAAAAATCAAAGCATTGTATTTTGGCATAATATGTATGAATGCATATGCACAGAACATTTTAGTAACGAATAATTATAATACATTTTATTTCACAAGCTTCATGCTATATAGTTGTATTATAATATAACTGTCAGAAGGACCACTGACCTGCGTGGAAAAAAAGGAGATTGGAAGTTATGAATCTGAATGCATTTGCGTTGAAATTGTATTATAGCATCTTAATGCAAACAATTGTTGATAATAACCATCGTAACGTCAGTTTGAATTGAAAAAGAATCATAGTAAAAATGTATCATTATCTAAAGGAAAAATATTTTTAATATTACGCAGTAAGATGATTTTTATGATTTGGAATTTAGTTGCAAAAACAAAAACCAATGTGCAGGGTTTTCTTTGTTTTAAATACAAATAAATAACTTTCCGACATGGGAATATTCTTCATTATATTAACACAACTCACATTAAAAATTACGTACAGCCATGAGATACAATACACACGATGCAAATTATCATTTATTAATTATGAATTATGAAATATTAACTTTAACGTATTGGTAGTATTTTTATTTATTTATTTATTTTTTTTTATGAAAATGATATTATTTTCAAAGTTTATATTTCTGAACATTAAACATCTAAAATCATTTCTAATACTTTTTTTGTAACAAAAGATTAGAAATTACGTTTATAGAAACATTTAAAACTTTACAAAGTCTTTCATCAAAATATTAAGAAATAAGATAATTTGAATATTGAATTATTTTAGTGAATACAAATTAAACATTACGTTTCTCATTCCTCAATTTCTAAAATTATTTTAGCAAAAATAAATAAATAAATAAGTGCTGACATGGCGACCACATTTGTCAACCCTGGTTAAAATTGACAAAGTTTCCTGATAATAAACTATAACCGTTACATTTTTTTATGACAACTTAAGAAATTTCCACAACAAAAAAAGTGAGAGTTAGTTTTTATTATTTTTTTTATTATTTACAATTATATAAAGTATTTATGTAGGCTTTTGTAAGATAATATCCTTAATTATCGTTCCACCTGTGCAGCATGCATTAAATAAATGAATAATAAAACAATCCCTATAGACAATGTGATTACCCTTCTCAATTCCAATCCAACACAATTTCATAAGAAGCCTGTTTTTATCTTCTATTTTCTCATCAGAAAACTTTCGCTAGAAATTCTAAATAGCCAATGTATTTTTAATAAAGTGTTAAAGTTGAAGCATTCGCTCATAATTGAAATATTTTAAAGCAACATTATCTATACGAAAAAAAATAAGCCATTTGAAATTTTTTTTACGTAGAAATAACTTTTAAAATTTATTTTTTAGTTTATTTTTTAATTTTTTTAAAAATTGAAATATCAGAAATAATTAAATAAATAAATACAAACAATGTCCTGAATTGCCCTCACTTAATTGTAGTCTAAAACAAATGTGTTCAGTTCTTTTCGAAACTCTCAAAACAATAATTGCCCATTTTTTCTATGAATATATCTATAAATAAAAGAATCTTCTTTATTGATAGGTATCTAAATGGTAAACGATTAAAAATTATGGAGATAAACATAGACAAACGAAGACAAAGTGCTTCCGCGTTTAAATAACAACAATAATACAATCTTCGTAATTTAACACAATTGTGAAAATAGAGCAGTGAGCGCAAATTCCTTGCTGAAGATAATTCCTTGCTCCAAAAGTGGTCTTTTAAAAATATCTTGAAAAACTCTTTAAACGTGTTCTAAATGGCGCAGAATAGTTATTTTATAAAATTAAATATTATTTTATATTATATCAGTATAAAATATATTTTATATTATGTTATATGATTACATTGCTTTGTTAATTTAATTTATAATTAAAACTTCTTGAAACTGCTATAAATTCTTTTATGGCTCCTTATCAACATAATTTAATTAAAGAGAGTTAAAAAAAAGAATACCAGCAGTCATTTAGACTATCAATAATATGTACTCTGAATTAAAAGTTAAATATTTAATTCTTAACATTTATAATTTTCATTGGAATTATAAATAAATGTATATACGCACACACAAAATGCATAACAATTATTGTTATCTTGAGAATTATCCCGATTTTACATTGAAACCATCAAAGAGATAGACACACATAATAGGTTCACTTTAGATAACACGATACAATTCACAAGATTTTCTTTGTGCGACCTTTAACAACAAATGAACATAAAAATACTTTCAAATTCGTCAAAGTATCATATGAAAATATTATGGATGTTATGAGGATAGTATTTAAAAGGAAAATTGCAGTATTCCACATAAGTAACAAATTCAAAAAACGTTCTTAAAATCTTCATTCATTTTTTGAAACTAAGAAACATTAAGCCATAGACAAATTATTTAAGAAATACAGAATGACAATGGTCGAGTTATAACTTCATTGAAGACCATTAGGAAAATATATTTTACAAACATAATAAAATATACCTTATTATGAGGTTGTTTGAGCCAAAAAGGTCTATTAGACTCAAAAACAGAGAATGTCTGGGTGTATTACTAGTTACTGGTCTTACTTGTAGCGTATTGACGAATTAAGTTAAAACTCTCAATACAGTAGATACAGGTCTAATTTAAATCACTTTTATTTCTGTAAGGTCTAACTAGCACACATGGCCTCCAAGTAACGCAAATTAATTGTGCATGAAAATCGGTCTTTACACTATTTATCAGTTGTAAATATATATAAAAAGTAGTATAAAGAAACAGGAAATCATCGACTAAATGCATCCATAAAAAGCTAAGGGATAGTTTATAAGTAGCACATTAAAAAGCTAAATACGAGTTATAACAAGCAGCCTTCGATAACTGAAAATGTGCTTCGAAGTTTCTCCTTCTATTTTTCTCTATAACGCTTTATATTTTATCTTCTGCAAATAAATCCCTATTAACTTGAAAATTCAAAGAATTAGCAAACATTCTACTCTTAAAAAATAAAATAAAATAAAATAAAAACATAATCACTTAATTATTTTTATAAAATTTCTTCAAGTAAATAAGCTGTATTACAAATATTTGGGGAAAAATTGTGTAATTTTTACACAATTACAGTGAAAATATGTTATGGTGTAGCATAGATTTTCTTTATGATGTTCTCACAGATGGCAATTTTTTCACTAATGTAGAGCAAACACGAAAATAGGTAGTTGATCAAGGCCCCGGGGTGTATTTTTTTTGTATAAATTAAATACAATAAATTAAAAACATATTAAAAATAGGAGCAAAGAAAAGTTGCCTAATTTGTTTGGTATTTTCCCTAAATTTATATGCAAATTACATAGTAAATGCCAAAAGGAATACTAAATAAGAGAATGCAAATGAATATGCAAATTTAGATAAGAATGTGAAATTTACCCGATGTCAAACACTTAAGCATCATAACTATAACGTCATAAATGTAAGTAATTTAAATATCGATATGTCTGTAAGGATTTAACTAAAAAGTGAAAAACTTAGGATTCGAAAAAGCTTCAACCATACGTTTAAGTTGGTTGTTTCCTCCTTGTTTTTGAAAAGGGGGAAAAACCATTATTTCTACTAAGGTTGACCGGCGGTCTTTTCTTAGTAAGAGAAATGTTTACATTATATTGTTTAATACACCACAACAAATCATTGGATATATGAATTCGATGTCTGGGAAAATTTTGTAAAGTGTTTTAAGTACTTCAGAAATAGGCCGAGTATTGAAAAGGATATGGATGACGTCACACAGAACACAAATACTTATAAAAATGGAAAACAATCATATAAAATATTCAACGGAAAAAAAAGAAGTATTTAAAGCTGATTTTTTTATATTATTTTGAGTGTATTATTCCAGTGTGTTCTAAAAAGTAAACTGTTCAAACAAAATCAGCACCTTTCTTTTTTCACTTATAAAAAACGAAGATCAGTTAACTTTTACATCACTTACAATCAATGAGAACGACAATTATTTTGAAATAAATTACTGTTGTCAAAGCTGTTTCATTAATCAGCTAATCAAAATCAGAAAATAGGGATTCAATCACAATAGACGTTTCTACCATGGAAATACTTGACCTCATTACTGATGTCATTATACTCATGATTAGATTTGGGAAACGCCTCATCACTCACACACTCCTAGAAATATTAAGTGAGAAATTGCATTTAGTTAAATACAGTGCCTTGTACTAGATTTTTAATACAATTCCAAAGTTTGAGAGATTATAAAAATACGTTATTTAAAGAAATAATTCTATCACACTATACATTACCATAAATGATAACATGTTTATAAGGAAAATATTATATTAAAAATGTCGACATACATTTTAATATTGATTCTGAGTCATATTCTACTATACATATTTTGATTTTAAATTATATTTGAACATTTCTAAATGTATATGGCTTAACATATTAAGGCAATTTACTGTAGTTCAACAAAGAAATATTAGTTATAATACATTAAATGAAGAATGATGAATAATGTAGTTAAACGTATTGTACGAATAATAATATAAACATTATTATTAAGAGGGACTCTAATTTAATTGTAAATGTTTTGACCATCTAATTAGTTTTACAAAAGATGAGCTTTTAACTGGACCTCGAGCATCATAATCCTAACATTTTCTGGTGAACATGAAAATTTGTGTGGAATTTTATCCGGGTTCTCAGTTTGTCCTTATTTTCTACAATATGCGGTATGCTGGAGAAAATTGTACAAAATGGAAGAAATGATGAAAACTGGTCAACATGAACAAAGGTCAAATTAACTGAATTTGACTGGAGGTTTGGCATATAAAATTATTTATATGATCTAAAAAAGTATATATTTTTTACATATTTATAAAAATAAATGAAAATAAAATAAATCATTTAATTAAAAATCGATTACTATTTATTGATCAAATTCCATTAAATCCACAAAGTAAATGTTAATTACATGGTGATTTAATTTATTTTATGAAACATTTTTAAACTGAAGTTGATCAAATTTAACTAACTAAAAAAACATTGTTGTAGAATTATTGCATTATTACACTGAGTATTAATGGAAAAGAAAAAAAAATACATTCATAATATATCAAATGTTACATGAAGAGCAAATACGATTACTTTTTCGATTACATATAGAAATCTAATACATAGAAAACTGTAAGCAATTGCACAATCTGCTTCGATTTCAATTTTGTAAGTAGTTCATTCAATAGCTATATCACTGCTATATGACAAATGTACATACACTGATTGAAAAAAATGAATACAGTAACTAAAACGGTAAATTATATTAATTATATCAAGTGAAGTTCAATGAAACGAAGTAAGTTGGTAACTCAAGGTCAACGTTATAACGTAGTCTAATGGTACTCACATTCGCTACACAGAAATATGCAAATTCGATACAATTTTCGCGTGTGTAAGTTAGAACACGTCGTCATTGAGAAGGCATTTGAAGGGTAATGAGAAATGGCTAGCAATTCGGATATTGATGTCCATTTTTTCTATGTATCCAAGATTCAAAGCATTCCTAAACTTATCTACTTTTGCTAAAACTATTTAAAAAGAAAAATATTGGTAATAGATACCTTTAACATATGTGATAAAAATCTGTCATAAACATTACCGTTTATAAATAGTGGTTGAAAAGCTAAAAAATTTTAGGACCGCTGCGAGCCATTATGTATTTGTAAAGTATTATAAAAGGTAACACTAATGTTCAATATGTTACTTTATATACAATTTGTTTATTCTTATTTAATTTGTTTTACAGAAATTGAATATTTTGTATTTTAAAGATATCCCACGCATGAAAAAATAGCGATATTGTGCAAGTTCACGTTTTTAGATGCAAAACCATTCAAATTATATACGATTCTATACGTGTTTCTTTAATTTTTTACCCCAGTGTATTAAACTATACAGTATTTCTGCAATATTCGCGTAGATTAAGTTCAAGGAAAACCTCGTGAATGTTGAGTATTTCTCTCTTCACTAAAAAAGAAGTTACGATCTATAAAAATTTAATTAGAGTGGCATTTCAAAGAACAAAGCGATGTATGTATTAACAATGCGTTATGCATAACATATATGCAGAAGGTGAATGCGCAAACATATTTATAAATATGAAATTTATTTAATGAAGATAACTTAAAATAACTAACTGGAGAAATGATTATAGCTAAAAAAGAATAGTTTTTCGTATAAAGTAATTTCCACTCTCTCTATTCGCAAAGAGATGATAATGTATTAGTGAGTCCATGTGCGATAGAATAGTAAAATACGATATTTAAGTAGAGCAATATGCTTTTATTTTCTATCTAAGTGCAGCTTCAGCTCCATCTCTACAAGAATCTGCACATTTTAAATAAATAGATTGAAGATGCCGATACCTTACCACTTCTAATATGCCCACTGCAATGAGTATGCTGCTGCTGATATTATTTTGCTTTCCTACAACACTCTCTCCTTTTTCAGTCTGATAACACATTTCTAGCGATTTACGTTTAAACTATCTGTGAATTAAGGCAACTGTTTTTTATTTTATTTTTCGCACTATAATTTAAAAGAGTATTTCATTAGACATTTCTATATTTCAAAAATTACTTTTATAGAACGTTTTAATATTATGAAAATAATCAAAAATTTATTTTTCTTTTTTTATTCAAATGTGAAAAAGTGATAGGAAAATAGAAAGATTCGTTATCTACGTTGTGTTGCGCGCTTTATACGGTAACAAAAGAGATTCAGTTACATAAAGTTTTATCTCAGTAACATAGAATGCATATTTATATGCTAATATCTTACTTGCATGAATATTTACTAATAAGTTCTTTCCGACTGGAGAGTTTCCACGCTTTTCTTTTCTGGAAACGTAAAACATGTTTATACTTTACTTTATTATAGTTTGGTTCATGTATATGTTTACATTGTTTGTGTGGCTTTTTTAAATTCCTACTATTAGCTCACACTCTCTCTATATATATATCTTGTTGGAATTTTCAATCGTTAATAAAATATTTTCTATTGATCCATTCAAGTTCAAATAGATTTTTTTAAACTTGTACTGGATGACAATTGAAGTTAATACAGTTTTTTCAAATATTAATTCATTCAGTAAATTTAATTAATTGATTTTAATTTTTACATGGAAGAAAAAAACTTCTCCCTTTGTTTCATAAATGAAATGAAAGATTTATCTCAAATTTGTGATGCCAACAAAAAATAAAATACCGCAACGATGATTATAAAATAATGTTCAATAAAGATAACGTGGGACATTAAGGCTGCACGGGTTTATTTTATATATTTATGATTAAAAAGTAGGAATTGACTTAAAAAATTGTTTTTATATTACTTGTTAGAATGGAATTTAAGCATCATTATTTTATACCTTATCTTTACAATTTATATAGTTTTAACTGCATTTATTTCAGTTTAAGAATAAAAGTTGTATGTTAAGTACTCAAATGTAATTACAAAAGTATTAAAAAGTGCTTTATAATTTTTCTAAATGGGAATATTTTTGCTGAATTCCAATGGTTCGAAATCCATATCTCTTGCGATATAGAAAATCATTGATCTGGAATTTTGATATGTGGACTGTATATAAATATAAAATAATATAAAAATTCGTACAGTAAGGAATATCTTATTGATTGCTGTTTAACAGTGAATATCGAATCCCTCAAATTTACATCAAAATCAATGAAGCATTTGTCAAAGAGACATGTCGTGGAAAGATCAAAAGAAGTATGATTTATTTCTATATAATTTGGAAAGTTCTTTAAAGAAGAATAAATGCCCAAATTTTATTTTCTCTCATAAGACTCCTCTGAATATTCTTCATCAAATGAGTCTTGGTTCGAAAAAAAAATGTTTTGTTTGTTACTGTTTGATTTATAGTATATGAGGCATGACTGATAGCCATTATAATAATAAAAATATATATAATTATTCTTTTCTATATACAGGATGGGCTAAAACATTTTAAAGTACCCTTGAAACATTTTAAAATTCCATACAAAATGACTATTTGGCGTATGTGATATTGGTATGAACGGAAATGCTTCGCACGATCGAAGGTTTATTTAAACACATTAAAAGTTTAGTTTTCTATAAATGATGCTATACGTAAAAGTTTGCAAAGGACATCAAAAACTTAAGCTAAGCAATTAGATATATACAGTCGCACCCGGTTAAGACGCTCACGTTTAATACGCGATTCTGCTTAATACGCGGATTTTTGGCGGTCATAGAACATCACCCATAAAACTAATGCTAAGTTATCACGTTTAACATGCGAACGGTTATTTTTCGATCCGCTTAATACGCGATAAAGTTTCGGTTTCTTAGGGCAGAAATATTGCTTAATACGCAAAATCATAGACAGCGCTCCCAGTGGAAATCATATTTTCGTTGTAAGTGATCGATATCCAAATTGTAAGGACAATTTGGGGGATATTGGGGATTTCAAAAAAAATAAAAAAATAAAAAAAGGAGAGAAATTGAAAATAATATGATCTCGTAGTCTTAGAAACTGAAAATTTGGTAAACAGGTAGTGTTTAGGATTCAGAAAAAGGAAAAATTAAAAACACAACAAAAAATGAAAATAAAATAAAAAAATCGAAAAAAAAACGAAAATTTGAAAATAATTCGATTTTGTAAAGCTAGAAATTTAAAATTTGGAATAAAGGTAGTATTTAGGATACAAAAAAAAAAAATAAATAAAAAATCTGTAAAATTCGAAAGAAAAAAATTCGAAAATTCGAAAAATTGAAAAAAATTCGATTTTGTAGCTTTAGAACTTAAAATTCGGCGTAAACTTATTGTTTAGGATACAGAAAAAGGAAAAATTAAAACACAATAAATTCGAAAATAGAATAAAAAACTCGAAAAAGATCGGAAATTTTAAAATAATTCGATTTTGTAGCGCTAGAAACTTGAAATTTGTAATAAAGGATACAAAATAAGAAAAAATTAAAAAATCCAGAAAATTATAAAAAAAAAAATCGAAAAAATCAAAAATTAAAAATAATTTTATCTTGTAGTCTTAGAAACTTAAAACTTGGTGTAAAGGTAGTATTTACTATTCAATAAAAGGAACAATTAAAATATTCGTTAAATTCGAAAATAAAATCGAAAAATCGAAATATCTTTAAGAAATCGAAAATTCGAAAACAATTTTATTTTTTACTGCTAGAAACATTAGTTTTAAGATAATTGTCCTATTAGCTAGTACAGCGCCCCTAATTGTTTTATGTTATTTCCCATGGATTATGGTTTTTTTTTTTCTTTCGTTTACGAATTTCGTTATAGAAAAGTTCCGCTATAGGCTGACTACGATATAGGCGATTTCTTTATAGACAGGTTTGTTTTCTTTCACAGGTTGTACTCTATATGAAATATGGATTGTTAAATGATGTTAGCCCCACAAAAATTTTCACAGCTCCCCCTACCCTCCCGACATTACTGGCTGGTTATGGCTTGGTATTCCTTTCTAAATATAATCATGGTGATTCTAAGATTCACTTGATTTATCTCTAAATTGAACCTAAATGATCCTAAGAAGACGGATCAAATAATTACTACACTATATTGCCAAAGGTGACCGGTCACTTGCGATTTTAGACGTTTTGTTAACTATCTAGAAAAATACATGAGGGATTAACCTGAAACTGCAGGAGTGTAAACAGTATAGTATAAGTTGTATATTTCCGCGAACATTTTTTCCCGAAACTCCATAGGGGACTGTCAACAAATTGAAAAAGAACGAATATCTTTTGGATTACCCTATACAAACTAATGCAGCAAATACGTTCAAACTCGAGATTATTAATAAGTGGCTTATTGTAATGTACTGTGTTCATTTTTATGAGCATAGCATGTATACTCGAAGATAAATTAAGGTTTTTATAAAAACAGTCCCAAATTTCGCCGAGTTTTTTGTATATAATTTGCAGAGTTCTTAATATAAAAAAAAGTTATTTTGTGAAATTATGTCACACAACATTGTACATAATACTCTGCAATCACAATAATAAAATAATAAAAATTGGATGAAAAATGAGCAGGTTTACTAAAAAATGTTTCACTGCGCATGCGCGAATGAAATCAAAATATAATATGCATAATGTATTAGCTAAGTATATAGAGCAACTTTTGTGAAAGTCTCAAAATCATAGCTTGGAAATTCTGAAAATTATCTTCGATAGAATAAGCTCGAAATCCGTTGTTCCCAAAAAGAAGCAAAAAGATGAGGGGTTGTATCAAATATCTGTTGATTAGTGCCAAGATAGCGTAAACAGTATCTCATCTTTTTGCTTCCTTTTGGGAACAACGAATTTCGAGCTTATTCTATTGACGATAATTTTCAGAATTTTCAATCTATGATTTTGAGACTTTCACAAACGTTGCTCTATATACTTAGGTAATACATTATGCATATTACATTTTGATTGCATTCGCGCATGCGCAGTGAAACATTTTTTAGTAAACCTGCTCATTTTTCATCCCATTTTTATTATTTTTAAATTCCGATTGCAGAGTATTATGTACAATGTTATTTGACATATTTTCTCAAAATAACTTTATTTTATATTAAGAACTCTGAAAATTATAAGCAAGAAACTCGGCGAAATTTGGGACTGTTTTTATAAAAACCTTAATTTCTCTTCCTGTATACATGCTATCCTCAAAAAAATGAACACAGTATGTTACAATAAGCCACTTATTAATAATCTCGAGTTTGAACGCTTTTGCTACATTAGTTTTTACAGGGTAATCCAAAAGATATTCGTTATTTTTCAATTTGTTGACAGGCCTTTATGGGGTTTCGGGAAAAAATCTTCACGGAAATATACAACCTATACTATACTGTTTACACACCTGCAGTTTCAAGTTAATTCCTCATGTATTTTTCTAGATAGTTAACAAAACGTCTAAAACCGCAAGTGACCGGTCACCTTTGGCAATATAGTGTATATTGGCATGGCAATCAGGTAACTTAGAATTAAAATCGAAAAATCAATAAATTTTTAAAAAGTCGAAAATTTGAAAATAATTCGATTTTGTAGTCCTAGAAGCTTGACGTTTGGCAGAAAGGCAGGGTTTAGTACACAAAGTAAGGAAAAATTAAAAGATCCGTAAATAATAAAAAAAAACATCGAAAAAAGGAATATAGTTTGATTTATTGGAAATTTCCGGAAATTTAAATTTTGGCTTTCTTTTTATACTAAAAAGTTCTTTTATGTTAAATATCAAGTATATAGGGCTGCGAGTAATATCTCAGATGGATAGCACCTATCCTGAAAGTATTTGAGAGTACTTTTGACACTCCCCCTCCCATAACTTAGTGCTTGCCTAGGAACCTGAAATCTCTTTTTATCTACAGTACTTTGCAAACGAAACTAAAGCTTCAATTTTTTCATACATGTAAATAATAGGAACAGGGTGCGGGCTTAGCGAAAATCAGTGGATGATCTCCAAAAAGAACCCAAAATCCAGAAAAGGAGGATTACTTACAAAAAGAAGTGAAATCTCATCAAAAAGTCACCTGTAAAAAATGCAGCCAAGTCTCGTAACTCATTTACCGTAAAAAGTACTGAGATCGTATAAAGCCAAGTTTAACTATCTTATTAACTCTGAAATTTTCATTCACAAATCCCTCCTAGTCACTACATCTTTAGTTAATTATTATTTTGTGACTTGGCAATTACGCAGTACAGGGAAGTTATTACACCTTACTATGTTGGTGCGTACTAAATTTCCAATAAATCAAACTATATTCCTTTTTTCGATGTTTTTTTTTTTTCGTTTTTTTTTCGTCTTTTTTTTATTATTACGGATGGGATAGGATAATTTAATTAAGGCAAATTATATACGCACAGGGAAGTTATTACACCTTAATATGTTATAACATTATTTTATTAAGACTAACTATATACATCATATTCTCGTGCTACGAAATTGCCAAGTCACAAAATAATAACTAACTAAAGATGTAGAAACTAGGAGTGATTTGTGAATGAAAATTTCAGAGTTAATAAAATAGTTAAACTTGGCTTTATACGATCTCAGTACTTTTTACGGTAAATTAGTTATGAGACTTGGCTGCATTTTTTACAGGTGACTTTTTGATGAGATTAAGCACTTTTTGTTTACAACAATGCTTTAACAATCAGTGGACACTTTAGATGGACCCAATATTTTCGAATCAATCAACTTGATATTTTTGAAAATCAATCTTCTATATTAAAATACCGAGGTTTGTTTGTAATATATTGTTACCTTGCTTTTCAGTGTAAATTTAAATAACGGAATTTGTGTTTGAAAATTTATATTTCACTTTGAACTTTTGTACTCATTTTCTCATTGGTCTGAAAAACGATTAAAGAGTGTATTTCTTAAAATTACCAAATTAAACTAGTCATTGGGGGTCACCGTAATACTTACCCATCATGGATATGCATAATATAAAATATGAAAATAAAACATGTGTAAACTATTTATGAAATGCATTGTAATTCGAATAAAATCTTGGCTAGAAGACGTCATCAACTTTAAATGATCTATTACTGAATTGCGTAAAAGAAACATCCTTATAACTCCAAAATTAACAATCAAATAAACTAATGATTTACTGCGTCAGATTAAGCGTCTCATTTCCAATTAAAATATATCTTTGAATTGAAATTTGAATGAAATACAGGGTCATGACAAATCGAAGCGTGTGGAAAATAGGATTACAAATATCTCGGCAACTCATTATTCGATCGACTTCATTCGTTAAGCAAAATGGATGTTTTTTTATTGTGTTTTATATCCACTCCTTAAAACCCTTTAAGCATTAGGTCCGTGTTTCTCCGTTACTGGTAGTCATGTTAAAATAGCTGTAAATAAAAAAAATTTTAAACAGTTTCAAAAATGTTTATGTACCTTTTATCAGAACGAATATTTCGAGAATCCGAAAAAAGTAGTTCCGTATAATCGAGGTTAATGAAATTCAATAAGCTTCTTTCCATTATTACATACTAAGTACATACCAAATTTCAAGTCTCTATCTCAATTTGTTCGGGTGATAGAGCGTTCACAGACACACACACACACACACAGAAACACACAGACAGACGGACGGCAAATTTTGTTTTCTAAAAATATGTTTTTTCGGAATCTCCAGTGTCTGAAACCAGTAAATACGTGATTTTTTTTTTCGATTTTCAAGACGATTACAAGATTTACCGTATGCTACATATGATGGGTAAGTAATAACAACTTAAAGATTATATATTATGGAAGCACAGTTTCCCAAATAGACTACCGGAAACTTTGTAATTTGTAACAATCTTATGTTTATTTCTATGTTTGCCAATTTTTTGTTTCTTACCACAGTTCCTGCTAGTTTCTGATTCTAATATTTATAATATTAAACGAATGAATTCATTAAAAATTTTGTAACACATAATGATATAGTCGAGGAATCATATATATTATAAATTGTCTTAAATTTATATTCTGCTTTCACTTAAAATAATGATAAATAATTATGCGTTGCATGCAGAAGATACCTATAATAAAAACATTTAATTAGAATACTACATTTCACGAAAGAAAAACTAGTAGCTGGGGGTCACCGTAATTCTTACCCATCATGGATATGCATAATATAAAATATGAAAATAAAACACGTGTAAACTATTTATAAAATGCATTGCAATTCGAATACAATCGTGGCTTGACGTCATAAACTTTACATGCTCTATTACTGAATTACGTAAAATATACATCCTTATAACTCCAAAATTGATAATCAAATTAACTAACGGTTTACTGCGTTGGATTAAGCGTCTCATTTCCAATCAAAATATATCTTTTAATTGAAATTTGAATGAAATACAGGGTCATGAAAATCGAAGAGTGGGGGAAAATATACTTACAAATATCTCGGCAACTAATTATCCGATCGACTTCATTTTTTATGAAAAATGTATGTTTGTTTTAATTGTTTTATGTTATTTGTTATGTTATTTATTTATTTTTATTCACGCCTTTAAATAAACGTTTTCGAAAATTTCCATATACCTTTTATCAGAACGAATATTTCGAGAGTCCGAAAAAAATATTTCCGGATAATCGAGGTTACCGAATTTCAATAAGCTTCTTCCCATTATTACATACTAAGTACATACCAAATTTCAAGTCTCTACCTCAATGTGTTTGGGGGATAGAGCATTTATAGACACACACAGACGGACGGACGGACGGCAATTTTTTTTTAATACAAAAATACGTTTTTCGGAATCCCTATTGTCTAAAACGTGTAAATTCGTCAATTTTTTTTTTCAATTTTCAAAACGATTGCAATATTTACCCTGTAGTACGTATGATGGATAAGTAATAAAGCTGTTAAAAATAAAGTCATTGCCGTAAAATATTAGTTCATTTGCATAATACTTTGGCTAATTTAAGCACTTTACAGAATCCGTTTATGGTTAGATATATGCTGAAATGAGAGAAATTGTAATCTCAAATGTTTTAACTTTTATTTTTATTGGAATATCGAGTTTCGGAAAGAGTATACAACAATTTTTCTGTTGAAAAAGCCTCGTTATAGTATACATTGTATGGATATTCGATTTGCTAGAAGTAAAAAAGAAACTTATTAGTGTAACAGCCATATTTTTATCGGTAAAATATATCAAAGCGTTTAAAATTATGTGACATGTACTTCTTTAATGGAATGTTTTTAATGGAGAAAAATCCTTTTTCAAAGAGAATTGTTAAATAACTGCAATTGAGTAGTAGTAATAAAATAAATTGCTCCCATTCAAACAAAATATATCATTATATTTAATGGGACTATTTACTAAAAAACAACTGTTTTTTTTTTTTTTTTAAGCGAAAGTAGATATAAAATTACTGCAGCAGGAATATTGATAAAATTATATGAAGTATAGCTTTATGTTGTTTTAAATTAGGTAAAAAAAAAATTTATGGAAATCAATGAAAAATATTTTTTGTTAATGATACAGATCCAATCAATAGTGGCTTTACGGTGATAAATATACTTTTAAAAACACAAATATATCTGCATTTAACACTAAGCCTAAAAGTGACACTAGATATTACAACATGCACTATTGATTTTGCTTTGATTTTCTATTTTGTTCAATTTAAATGCCTCTTTCTCTTAAATGCCACATCATTTCACCTTTGCTCAATACAACAGAATAATATATGTCATTCAAAATAAAGTTTGTTTGTAAACTTTAATTTAATTTACCAATTTTTGATGATTCATTACATATTTTTTAATCATAGATTTTTTTGCATATTATCTATCGATACTTTGACGTAACGATAAACATTTGTTTATGTAATAATGCAAAGTGAAAGTACAGAAACATAAACATCTGTAGGTAACTGAGGAAAAAGTTGCAGAGTGAACACCTTTGGATAATAATGTCAGAATAATTTGCATAATAATGCAGGACAGCATCTGTAATGCTTAACATGTATTCTTGGAAGAATACTTTTGAAAAGATTAATAGTGTATACACAATTTGGCAGTTGCCAATTGATAAATGCTCTGCGATTAAATAACTCAAAGCAAAGTTTTAAGTGATATATTGAAATTGTTTATAAAAGTAATTTATAAAATAGTCTAGTTCTGAATGAATATGAACACACCGAAACCCGAATTGAAGATTTACATATTATTTTAATAACTATACCGTTTAATTTATATGTATGTGTCTAAAATTTTGTGAATGTTATGTGCTTTTACATAGCGACGCTGTAATAATAAAAAAAAAACAGGCATTTTCAGCAATGTTAAATAAAATTAGGAAACTTTATGCTGGCTGTGTAATTAATTATTAATTAACTTTATTATTTGTGAATTTCATCTATATATTGCGTTTAAAAAATAAATATTTATGCTTCTCCGTTAAACCATATGTAAGTCAATAAGACTAACATTCCTATCTTATGCCTAAGTTTGCCTCGGAGTATATTTGTCGTAATACGTTTGAACTCGCCTCATACAAGTACCACAAAAGAGAGAGAACAGACAATACTAGCAAGCTGCAAGTTTGGACCTTCATTTAAACTATATTAATATTTTTCACACTTTTTACAAAACTTATGGTAGAATTAGGAAAAAAGACCCTTTGTTATCAAACAATGTTTTCTGCTGATTTCACCATCCACTATCATGCTTAATTTCAATTACATTTTGATGATTTATTCTGAAATTAATCCATTTATTTCTCCACACTCTTTCATTTCCTTATTTTAGTGTGTGTATAATCTTTGAGATAACTTGTAACACAATTGTTTGAAGTTTTTAAATATTTTTGTAATTGAAAAAATATATATAGAGAGAAGCATACACATCATGAGAGACGGCAGTATCTCGAGTGACGCAGCAAAAACCGAAAACCGAACGCCCAAAACCGAAGATTTCCCGAAAACCGAAGATTTCCGTCACTATATATACGGCTAGAAGGACATCAAAGAGGAATCAAAACGCCGACATTTAATATCTCAGCAAATATGAGGCATACCGTTTTGATTTTTTCACATTAGTCTTATATCTATGGTCTAATTCAATCCTGAAATTTATACATTTCTACGTGCAGTAGATTTTAAGAACTGGAAGTCCATTTTTAACTAAATTTGGGTAAATGTAAGGCCTCTGAAAATTTATCTTGAAAATGGCCCGGGCGATTTTTTTAAAAATTAATATATTATATTAATCGGTTATAGACTAAGCGAATGTCGTTTCGCGTTAACGTAGGAAAACTCTTGTTTTTTAAATAATCTGGTTTAAAAATGGGACTATTTTCTTAAGCCTATTGCGTAGACTTTTTACGCATTTCTTACGCGCATGGTAATAGAATACCTCAGGTAGGGGAATGCCGTGTTTGGACGGAGCGCCATCTATTGTCAGTAATTGAAGTTCAGCAAATCGAAAACTTTTTTTTTTCTTGAGCTGTATTTAAAAAGAAATTTTGTTATGTTTTTTACGAGTTTTTTAGTTAACAGAACAGAAAACGAACTATTTTAATAGTTTGTAAAATATTTATGTTAAATTTTACAAATTGTAAATAATATGTATATTCTTTTTCCCACTGTATTATTAAAAAGGAGCAAAAAATATTCATTCTTATTCAAAACAAGCCTGGAACTCAGATATATCTTTTTTTCTTTTAAATTTTATTGTACTTTGATATCCGGGATTTATCACGTAATTCTCGTAAATATTTTATAGAATAACTTTTTTTTTTCTAATTAAAACAAATGATGCAATGATTTTATATGCTTTTATTTATTTTTTTTAAATAAATAAAATATGAAAACCAGGACTTTCAGTTTAAGAATTCGTTAAATATTCATAATAAAATTTACAAACTGTAAATAACTAAAAATTATTATTATTATATATATAC
This sequence comes from Maratus michaelseni, assembly GCA_963931845.1. Lineage (NCBI taxonomy): Eukaryota > Metazoa > Arthropoda > Arachnida > Araneae > Salticidae > Maratus > Maratus michaelseni. Next base: position 419,213,176 of record OZ007592.1, read on the forward strand.
ATTCTATTTCCCAGCTGTATTATTTAAAATGAGCCAAAAATATCAATTCCTATTCAAAGCAAGTAATTGGAATAAGGTAAAATTTTTATTAGCATTAATTTTATTGTACTCAAACTATTTAAAGAGCGTAAGACAGTAGCTAGATTTAAAATATATATATGCCTACTGCAAATGTAAAATAAATTTGAAACTTGTAGCAATTGTGTGATTGCACGCTAATTGGGCCCTCGGTCCCCAAATTTAGCATGTAATTTTCAGTTAGAGCTGATATTTTATACTAATAGAGTAGGTTAATAATAAATATATTTATCTAATTTTTTTTTTACATACTCCCATCTATACTTTGAGACATTGGAAATGCTCAAATTTTTGTGACAATAAAGGAAAGGGGACCCTGGAAAAGAGAAATAGGGTTTCATATATTGCTGGATTATTGTAATTTTATTCTTATATTAAATGTAATATAAATACAAATACAACAAGTTTTTTTCAGTAAATTAATACACATGTATAATATGAATCATTTTCTACATTTAAGACTTGTTGTCAATAACTTCCTATTTGAAATATAGTTTTTTTTTTTTTATCAAATCATAACTTGATTGTCTATGTATTTATTGCATATGATCAAGATATTTTGATAAATTAAAAAACTTTTGTGCCTATGTGTGTATATTTAAATAAAGATTACACAAGAAAAATTATATATCTTTATTTAAGAAACAAACATTTATTTAACAAAGATAAATACAAAAAAAAAAGAAAAGTGCCCAGTTAAACTGATGGCATTGAGCTCACAGGCTATTCACACTAATTGTATGTTATACTCTTATTTCAAATAATAATACCCCTCGAAAAATAAAGAGATCGACAATAAATCAAGAGGGGGGGATTGGCCCGCCGTTTCCTCCCTTTATACTTAACCAATGAACTCCCAAAACTAATCAGGGAAGCGTCTTACCACAATGAATCTATATACAAAATTTGAAGCAAAAAACTTGAAGCAAATTGGGTAATTCTGCATGAAAAACCCATTTATATAAATTAAGGGGGTTAGTACCCCGCTCCCCCCTTTATAATTAACCAATGAACACCCAAAACTAATCAGGGAAGTATTATCACTATAAACATATAACCAAAATGTGAAGCAAAACGGATATTTCTATCAAGATTTATCGCATTACGTACATACTTACATACATACGTACATACAGAACCGGCGCACATTAACTCTCAGGCTTTGATAGCCTGTGAGCTAAAAATATAATTTCAAGAATTACTCGGATATAAACATTTAAAAATCACAACATTCATCTTAGATTTAAAAAAAAAACCTATATGTATATATATATATATAATTCCAAAAAGACGCACAAGGGCTATCCATTTTATTCAGTTAATTTATCTGATGACCCCCCCCCCTTTTTTTTTTCCCGGAAAGGGTGGATTCATTTTTTGAATTGGTGAAAAGATAAATTGAAGGCCCGCTAGCGGTCGAAACCACTAAGTTTTATTCTTATAAATTTATACCCTATGCTTAATTTCGACTGAATGAAATTTTTATCAATAATCGCACAAAAGTAATGATATCAGTACAAAAACCCTTAACGGGTTAAAAGTTGTGACGCAGCACTTTCTTTTGGCTCTAAGAATTTTAAATATGGGTCTTAAAAGTAATGATATAAAATTTGAGTGACGCTATGTTAATTTTTTTTTAATCATCATTTTCTTTTTAGTTTTATTTATATTCACAGGTGCAATTATTATCTTAACATGAAAACATATATAAAATTTATTCGCTGATGCTTTTTCATTCAGATCTCTCAGGAATTCAAAATATGGGTTTTAAAAGAAATGATATCAAAATTTGAGTGCACCTTGACGTAAATTTAATAGGATTGTTTTAAAATTCAATTTAAATTATTTTTCGTTTGTCTTCTAAAGTATATTTACACATACAAACAATACTTTTAATTTTTCAATACACTGTTAAATATATTACTTTCACTGAGTCTATATTATGTATTCAAATGTATTTATTTCAATAAACTGATTTATGTTTTGTGCCACGCTATCCAAAATCATAAGTAAAATTTATGTAAATGATTATTTTGCGTCATAGTATCCAAACAAAGGAAAATGTATGCAAGTGGACAACGTGACCTATGAAAGTACACTTCTTTTAATAGTAACATTTGTAGCTTTTTCTGTAATTGAAATTTTTAAATTCTGCTAGTTTTCATATATAGCACCTTTTTTAAAATAAGGTTTAACATGTGTCAAGTTTTATTTTAACTTTTAATGAATTGTTTGATATTTTATTTAACTTTATAAATTTGTTCTTAGTAATATTTCTTTCTATATTTCTTCGTAAACTTTTTTTTTACAGTAAAATTTAGCACTGATTTTTACAACTGTAAAAAAATAAAATAAGAGTTTATTTTTCAAAACAATTTTAAATAATGAAGTTACATCAAAATTGAGGTATAAATTTTTTTTTATTCTATTTTATTTTATTTTTATTATTATTATTTTTCTTTTTTTTTTGGGGGGGGGGGATTGAAGGTGAGTGAAAATTATGACTATAAACTCAGTACGCTGGTCTTTATATTTTAATTTCTTCATCTTTTGATCCTTAACCTAAAAAAAGTAATGATATCAGTACAAAAACCCTTAACGGGTTAAAGTTTGTGACGCAGCACTTCACCTTTTGTCTGTAAGAATTTCAAATAGGGGTCTTAAAATTAATTATATCAAATTTTGAGTGACGGTATGCTATAAATTAAAAAACTTATCTTTTTTTCCCCCCCTACTGCTATATTGATATTCAGTGGTGCAAATATTATTTTTTACATGAAAATATATATATAAGTTTTTTACTCATGCTTTTTTATTCACATCCATATATTTAAAGCAGTTTAGTAATTTTGTCAAATGAAATTTTCCATCGAAATTCGACACAATACGCATGCGTAAAAAAAATCTTCCGCCAATGAGGTGAGGGATATTTCCTGTCTAGAGTCCCATTAGGAACTGTTTACGAAACGACTGTACGATCGTTCTGTGGGTATGCCGTCGGCAAGAAGTTTAGATTATAATTGTGAGGTATTTTTTCATTTTATCTTTATTTATTTTGTTTTATTTAGTTCATGAACATAGAAATATATATCTATTTCTGTGTACATGATTGAATTCTTTGGATATCTCTTAATTCTTTTTGTTCGCGAAATTATTTAGTGCGCGTAATGTAATTGTTGCATGCTTGGTGTATTTTTTGCTACTGAGTACTATTTTGCTTATGAGTTTTTATAAATATTTTTTTTTCTTTTTTTATTGAAGGGGTTTATTTTCATTTGGAAAAACAGAAATTTCATTTTTTGAATATAATATTTCAGATGTTTTAATAGATAACATTCGGCTGTTTGAAAATGAGTTGCCACTTTTTGTTGTTGTTTATTGATAGACGATGTTAGAGAATCAATGCATAAAATACTCAGCATGTACTCGCCCAATACTAAATATAACCCAATGCTAAATAGAACCTAATACTAAAATATACAAAAGGCTGTTTCAGCATCTTACAAATTTCTATTATGTTTCATTCTAAGAGTTCCTAAATAAGCCAGACTGCAAATATATTTCCAGAAAAAAATAACTGATCGTACTATAAATAGTTTCCATCCAGTATAATTATATGGTGAATCCAAAGAATTCAACAAACCAGAATAAATAATGATAAAATGAAAAGTACCAAATATTTATTGTAATCCAAACTTCCAAAACGCCACTCACTCGTGGGGGGGGGGGAAAGATTGTAAATTTAGTAATTTGGTGGCACAAAAATTAGACGAATTTCTTCAGTTTGCTGCGGGGAGAAAAATTGCAAAAATCGACCAGCAGCTGCACGAAAAAAAAAAAAAAAACCTCATCAGCAGGGACAAATTTAGAAACTTGCTGTGTCGCCAATCCATATATTTAAAGCAGTTTGCATTAGAAGTGTATCTGAGATTTTTTAAGATCGGTCATTTCTCTCGAGTTACTTTAATTTTAAGATTTTTTAAGATCGGTCATTCCTCTCGAGTTACTTTAAATATGACAAGTTTGGTTTACGATTTATCTTGGATAACTATTATCAGGTAATTTTTCATTTTATTATTTTGGTTTATTGAGTTGATGAACATAGTAAACATAATCATGATTGAGGTCCTTGGATGCTGTTTGTATAGCATAGAAAATCGTTTCTCTCGCTTTCGTGAACACAAAATTAGAGATACATTCTGGTGTATTTTTTTCTTCCTTTTATGTCGTATGTATATTGCAAATTAAAATTTTTTAAACCTAAAAGTAATGGTCGAGATTTTATTAGGATTTATTTTTTGAAGGGGTTTATTTTTACTTTGAAAAGCTGAATGTTTTAATAGTTACATTCGGCAGTAAAATATCGAAAAGTTTTGATTATATAAAACAGTTTGAAAATGATTGCCACGTTTTTATTGTTGTTTATTGATTTTTGCTTACATCATGTGCTAATTTCCAAAATAATTTACAGAGCCAGTGTGTAAGTGGCCATATAAATTAGTTAAAATACAGCAGAATGTAAATGATTTTCTGTACGATACAAACAGCATCCAAAGGACTCAATCATGAACACATGTTTATCAACTCAATAAACCAAACTGAAAAAATACCTGATAATAGTTATCCAAGCTAAAAAAAAACTATTTTTGACTTCAAGAGAAATAAAAAAGGTTATTTAGTTTTTTTTTCGTTAATCTTTTTTGCCACTTCCCCATATACTATCAGTTTTATAAGAAATCTCTATGAAAACACATATTTTACACTTTATTGAATGTTTTCATTTCTTAATTGAAACATCAAACTCAGTTTAAAGTTATAGTAGAGTGTAAAATGTATATTTTCATTAAGATTTGTTATTGAATTAATTTTGCTTCATAAACAATTCTTGAATTGGGCGATGACGATTTCATTTTATACCAGATTGCATCTCCGTTCTTGGGTGATACTTATAAAACTCATAATTTGTCACAAAATGGTGATGTTATTGACTTTGTGCTTACAAATCAAAATGGTATCTTGATAATATACATCTTTGCCCAAGAATGCGACAAAAAAAACCTATTTTTGATTTTATGAAAACTTAAAGAGGTTATTTAGTTTTTTTTTTTATTTTGTTCGGTTAATCTTTTTTGCCACTTTCCCATATACTATCAGTTTCATAAGAAATCTCTATGAAAACATATATTTTACACTTTATTGAATGTTTTCATTTCTTAATTGAAACATCAAACTCAGTTTAAAGTTATAGTAGAGTGTAAAATGTATATTTTCACTAAGATTTGTTATTGAATTAATTTTGCTTCATAAACAATTCTTGAATGTTTTGATTTATTATTGCTTTCATTATTGGGCGATGACGATTTCATTTTATACTAGATTGCATCTCCGTTCTTGGGCGATACTTATGAAACTCATAATTTGTCTCAAAATGGTGATTTTATTGACTTTGTGCTTACAAATTAAAATGGTATCATGATAATATACATCTTTGCCCAACAATGCGACAAAAAAAAGTAAAATGTGTATTTCCATTAAGATTTGTTATTGAATTTTGCTTCATAAACAATTCTTGAATGTTTTGATTTATTATTGCTTTCATTATTGGGCGATGACGATTTCATTTTATACCAGATTGCATCTCCGTTCTTGGGCGATACTTATTAAACTCATAATTTGTCACAAAATGGTGATTTTATTGACTTTGTGCTTACAAATCAAAGTGGTATCTTGATATACATCTTTGCCCAAGAATGCGACAAAAAAAAAACTATTTTTGATTTTAGGAGAACTTAAAGAGGTTATTTAGTTTTTTTTTTGTTTTTTTTGTTCGGTTAATCTTTTTTGCCACTTCCCCATATACTATCAGTTTCATAAGAAATCTCTATGAAAACATATATTTTACACTTTATTGAATGTTTTCATTTCTTAATTGAAGCATCAAACTCAGTTTAAAGTTATAGTAGAATGTAAAATGTATATTTTCATTACGATTTGTTATTGAATAAATTTTGTTTCATAAACAACTAGATGGAACCCGTCAAAATTTGATGGCAAACAACTTGATAGTGCCATAAAAATAAAAGTCTTAGTGCTTTAAAATGTTTGAAATTTTTGCAGAATAATTCAAATAAATAAAACACCCACCTTGAATTAAAGCGGTTGGGGACCAGCAATTGGCTGAGTAGTGAGCACTTTTCCATCTATTGATCCAATAACAATTTTGTCATAGTGTATCCAAATACAGTATTTGTGATATAGGTCAAAATTAGCACTCGCTAGATATAATGATTATGAACCATGATTTTTCTGTTATTGGGCGAGATTCATGTTTTTTCAGCAATTCTTTGACGAAATTCGTGTTTTTTCAGCGATCCTTTGAAGAATTTATCATTTTCCTCGCGATCCTTAACGAAATTCGCATTTTTCAGCGATTCTTTGATAAAATACATTTTATTCTGCCATTTTTAGATAAAATTTAGTAAAAAAGCTTAAATTAAGCAAAAATTTTTTTTTTTAAAGCAAAATTTGCTTATCTTTCACGATCCTTTTGCATAATTAACGTTTTTTCTGTTGTCTTTTAACGAAAGTCATGTTTCCCCATGATCCTTTGATGAAATTAGTGTTTTTTCCTTAATCATTTGACGAAATCTGTGATTTTTTCCCCCGCGAAGATTGGTTAGATGTTTTTAGTCTGCAGGTGCCCTAAAAAGTCTGTGACGCCCGTTGCTGCATCGCACACATTCTTCCATGGGGCATCGAACGAAGGAAATTCATCCTAAAGAATCATTGTTTCATTCCTGACATTTCTGGAAAGAAACAACGTTCAACTCATTGGCTGAATTGTAAAGGGCGAAATGTGTCAAACATTAGCGGAAAGAAAGTGCGCAATTTGTTCGTTCATGGATAAAATCATGAAATTCATTAATCGATAGTCGATAAATTGCGAAATTCGTCAATCGACAGTGGAAAAATCGCAAAATTCATCAACTGGTTTCGGGGGAAAAAGTTTTCGAATATCGTCGAATGGCTTCGAGAAAAAAAATTACAATCCGTCAATTTCGGGGAAAAAATCGGGAAATTCGCAAAATGGTTTCGAAATTTGTCGAGCGACAGCAGAGAAAAAAATCTTTTTCCATTCAATCATCGCAATTGGTGTGTGTGACTATTATGTTTGACCAGTGGTGGCAATAAAGTCCATTGCCAAATTTTCAGCATTACTCGCTGTTTGGCAAGTGCTAATTTTGTCCTATACTTCAAAACCCTTTTGATCATACCATCAGTGTGCAGGACAATTTTTTTTTTTACGGGAGACCATTTGATGAATTTCGTGATTTTTCCCATTATCGATTGACCAATTTTACTGCTATCGATTGTTGATTTTTATAATTTATCAACTATTGATTAGCGAATTTCATGATTTTTTCCATGAACGTTTGACGAATTACGCAAAAAAAATTAAGAATATCGTTAAATTGTCTTGGGTAAAAAAAAAATTAATAATGTCAAATGCCTTCGAGAAAAAAGTTGCAAGTTGAAATGCCTGTGACCTCTTTTTCATGTTATGCATCTCTGGGGTCCATCCCCCCACTCCCCCCTCCCAAGTGGGACACTTTTCTAAATTTTGTTGACACCCCTCATGTCATATACTGTTGGAAAGGTCTGTGACTGCTTAATCATATTATGCATCTCCGATGTCAATCTCCCCACTTTGCCCCCTCCCCCCCAAAGGGTACTTTCTAAATTTTGCACACAACTCTCATGTTATACATCATTGGAAAGGTGTGTGACCACTTAATCATATTATGCATCTCCAATGTCCATCTCCCCACTTTGCCCCCCCCCCCAAAGGGATACTTTTCTAAATTTTGTTGACACCCCTCATGTCATATTTTGTTGGAAAGGTCTGTGACTGCTTAATCATATTATGCATCTCCGATGTCCATCTCCCCACTTTGCCCCCCCCCCCAAGGGATACTTTTCTAAATTTTGTTGACACCCCTCATGTCATATATTGTTGGAAAGGTCTGTGACTGCTTAGTCATATTATGCATCTCCGATGTACATGTCCCCACTTTGCCCCCCCCAAAGGGTACTTTCTAAATTTTGCACACAACCTTCATGTTATATATCATTGGAAAGGTCTGTGACCACTTAATCATATTATGCATCTCCAATGTCCATCTCCCCACTTTGCCCCCCACCCAAGGGATACTTTTCTAAATTTTGCTGACACCCCTCATGTCATATATTGTTGGAAAGGTCTGTGACTGCTTAATCATATTATGCATCTCCGATGTCCATCTCCCCACTTTGCCCCCCCCCAAGGGTACTTTCTAAATTTTGCACACAATCCTCATGTTATATATCATTGGAAAGGTCTGTGACCACTTAATCATATTATGCATCTCCAATGTCCATCTCCCCACTTTGCCCCCCCCAAGGGATACTTTCTAAATTTTGTTGACACCCCTCACGTCATAATATTCTTGGAAAGGTCCGTGACTGCTTAATCATATTATGCATCTCCGATGTCCATCTCCCCACTTTGCCTCCCTCCCCCAAGGGGTACTTTCTAAATTTTGCACACAACCCTCATGTTATATATCATTGGAAAGGTCTGTGACCACTTATCATATTATGCATCTCCGATGCCCATCTCTCCACTTTGTCCCCCCCAGGGGGTACTTTCTAAATTTTGCACACAACCCTCATGTTATATATCATTCGAAAGGTCTGTGACCACTTAATCATATTATGCATTTCCGTGTCCATCTCCCCACTTTGCCTCCCCCTCCCCCAAAGAGGTACTTTCTAAATTTTGCACACAACCTCATGTTATATATCATTTGAAAGGTCTGTGACCACTTAATCATATTATGCATCTCCCATGTCCACCCCCCCCCCCACTTTGACCCCCAAGGGGGTACTTTTCTAAATTTTGCACACATCCCTCATGTGATATATCAATGGAAAGGTCTGTGACCGCTTAATCATATTATGCTCCCCCCCTATGAAATTTGTCAAGTTAAATTAACTATAAATTTTATTTTTATGGTACTATCAAGTTGTTTGCCGTCAAATTTTGACGGGTTCCATCTAGTCTCTGATAAATTCAAAATACGAATTTTAAAAGAAATGATATCAAAATTCAAGTGACGCCTTCATGTGACTTTAATGGGTTTGTTTTAAAATCCAATTTAATTTATTTTTGGTTTGTCTCCTAATGTATATTTACACATGCTAACAATACTTTTAATTTTCTAATACATCATTAAATATATCACTTGCAATGAGCCTGTATTATGCATTGAAATGTATTTATTTCAATAAATTGATTTATCTTTTGTGCCATGCTGTCAAAAATTGAAAGAAAAATTTATGTAAAGGTTTATTTTGCGTCATAGTATCGAAACTAAGTGAAATGTATGCAAATGGATAGTATGATGCAAAATAAACCTTTACATAAATTTTTCTTTCAATTTTCGACAGCATGGCACAGAAGATAAATCAATTTATTGAAACAAATACATTTCAATGCATAATACAGGCTCATTGCAAGTGATATATTTAATGATATATTAGAAAATTAGAAGTATTGTTAGCATGTGTAAATATACATTAGGAGACAAACCAAAAATAAATTAAATTGGATTTTAAAACAAACCCATTAAAGTCACATGAAGGCGTCACTAGAATTTTGATATCATTTCTTTTAAAATTCGTATTTTGAATTTATTAGAGATGTGAATGAAAAAGCATGAGCAAAAAACTTATATATATTTTTCATGTAAAAAATAATATTTGCACCACTGAATATCAATATAGCAGTAGGGGGGAAAAAAAGATAAGTTTTTTAATTTATAGCATACCGTCACTCAAAATTTGATATCATTAATTTTAAGACCCGTATTTGAAATTCTTACAGACAAAAGGTGAAGTGCTGCGTCACAAACTTTAACCCGTTAAGGGTTTTTGTACTGATATATTTTACATGGAACAAAGTCAAATTCTCTTAGGTCACTGTTAATCCCTCTAACCAATTGTTTTTTTAGATGAATATCATCATACGTCTTGGTAACGATAGAATAAAAAATAATTAATAAATTAATTACTTTCTATGAACTCTGGTGAATTCTGAATTATTTAATGTATAATTATAAACGCTGTAAATACATACAAGTATTTAACATAGATTTCAAAATTAATTTATATTTACGTCTCAGTGAAATATTTTATGTGCATGATCCATGAGAGTTAACATACGTAGCTTACTTAGATAATGATGAATAAATATGTATTAACTTGTGTTGCTCAGATTTTATATCACAAAACTTTACTCGAAGGCTCAGAAATATCTGTCGTTTTCACTCCAGCATTTCACAACAATTTGTAATCATTTTCAGATTCATGTCCTCGTTTATATTATTTCGTTAAATTATCGAACTCCCTAGAAGCTGTATTTATTTTAGAAGCAATATAATCGCGTATATGGATGCCGATAAATATCCCATTATTAGTTTTCAGATGGCAAACAAACGTTTGCGTTTTAGCCACACCAAACGTATAATGGGATAGTAAAATAAGTACTTGCTTATTGAAGTAATTTCAAATAAATCTTTATTTGTGTCGCTATAAAACGTTTCTCCACATTTAAATACGAAAATTGATTTATGTACTTAAAGTCGCTATCCAAACCGAAATGACTCTATTAATCTTCATTTAATCCCTTGGAAAATTTGACAACCCGGATTTGTCATAGGCGTTGATATTTTAGCAGATCTTCTTATTCAGACGTTCCGAATGAATACGAGAAATTCCAAATAGTACATTGAACTTTATTTCATCCCAAAATATCTCACATTAAATAAAGCAAAAATTACTATTCGTAATTTATGTTGTACCTACTCAGTATGCAACATTTGTTTTTTCCAATAAATCAGTGCGTACGACGGTAATATATATATATATATATATATATATATATACAGGGTCATTCATAATTCCCTCCGGGGTTTCGAAACGTTATAGTAAAAAAACGAAGACGAATATGAAAAAAAGAAACATATGAAATTATTCCGAAACTATTCAAGTTTTACTTACATACATTACAGGTGTTCTATGTGTGAACCCTTGGTCACACGGCATACATCCATACGATAGTCCAGTTCCTGCCATACTCCGTTTCTTTAAATCTGAATCAGTGGTGTCAGTTCAACGGGCCTTTCGTAATAAATATCGAAAACAGGGACCAACTGACAAAACAATTCATGTGTGGTACCGGAAATTTAAAGAAACGGAGTATGGCAGGAACTGGACTATCGCATGGATGTATGCCGTGTGACCAAGGGTTCACACATAGAACACCTGTAATGTATGTAAGTAAAAGTTGAATAGTTTCGGAATAATTTCATATGTTTCTTTTTTTCATATTCGTCTTCGTTTTTTTACTATAACGTTTCGAAACCCCGGAGGGAATTATATATGACCCTGTATATACATAGTTGCCAAGTCTCCGGCTTTTTGTACACCAGTAACATTTTAGAAAAAATGTTGTTCTTTAAAATTGCTAAATGCTCCAATCAAATAAAACAACATTTTTTGTACTAAAATACTAGTATCCAAAAATCCGGAGACTTGGCAGGTCTGTATATACATATATATGGGTTCGAGTACCCTGGTAATTGGTTAAAAGTTTATAAAAGTAAAATTCCACAAAATACTGCATTTAATGTCATTCTACAAGAAGTAAAATAGACTACGTTTAGATATCCTTCTTCAATATCAAACATCTAAATGAAGCATTTCACTTTTCATTGATATTAAATAAAGGGAAAAATTAAAACTACAATATTTTTTATTAATCATTTCATTTGAATGTCATATGAATGTATTTTTCATACATACATTTAAGCAAGATGTATTAGATATGTTATATCTGTGTATATGTCTATTTGCGTTCATACTTTCATGAAATGCATTGATGTCAAATATTGAATGTGTTATTGAAGCAGATTACAACATTTTTCTCTTTCAATAAGATATTTTACTTTCGTATGTTATTCACACGTCCAGGTTAAAATATAAAAAACGTTAAAGTTCTGAGCAAATCTAATTTAAAATACATAAACTTTCAGAAGATTATCCCATCTGGTAATGTTCGAATATCCAGCAAGGCATATATTGATGTTTTAATGACAGTTATTGTTTACATTTGCTATTGTTAAAAATTAACTTGCACAAAACTTTCATGTTATTTAATGTAATTTTGCATCTTAAATACACTAAATATACATTCCGAATAACTTCGATTGTTGTAATGGTATTTCGAAAATTTCGCGAGAATATAATTTATCGTCTTTAATCATAGGTATGTGTCACACAGCATATTAATTATGACACAGCTATCTTCACCTTCTTTCAGCCCAAAACGCTAATTTTCCGTTATGGTTTCGAAATCATTAATTTGATTTATTTTTTCGTGCCCACATAAGAAAGGCATATACTTAATGATGTCTAAAACTGTGTGTCATTATTCACAACATTTTAATGTTTATGGAGGTACCCTGGGGACTAAAGATTATTCTTCCTTTCTCTGCAAAGCTTTGGTTTAAATGCAGATGCATGAGAGGGCGGTCAGATTAATTATACAATAAGCTCCAAACTTTTTCGGTAATGTTTTACTTTAACACATTTTAATTTATATGCTAAATATCAATCATCATTCGTTTAGTTTAAAGTAAGTATAATTATGCTTTATAGCAAGATTCCTTTAATCTTTCAGTTACAAATTAGATTTGTAACAAACATATTAATAAATAACGTATTCAAAATCCAGTGTAATAATATTAATTTAGAGTTATGTTAGATGCATTTACCTTGAACAATACGCAATGGGAGCTTTGGCTGTTTCCGATAACATTTCGCACTGGATCGATGAAGAGAAATCTTACGTTTTATGAGGTTTTCAGCAATGTCACTGAAAAAAAAATCATTAATAGCTTTATTTAACGGTTATTTATATTTATTTGACAGTGCTTTGACAGTTGTTTGTTAGTGACATCTAAAGTCAATGTGTCATGCTATTTGAACAAAAAGTCATATCTTAGAATAAGTTTAGGTATCATAAAAAGCATTTATAAAAGCCTAAGCAAGGTAGATATTTGTGAAAGTATTTAGAAAACTTAAAGTGAGAAATTTTCTATTTTGGGGAAATATTAGAAAACATCGATTACGTGATAATATTATGAGTAAAATTATATTATCTCAAAACTTTAATAAGTGATTTGTTAATTAATTTTAACAAGAAACTATAGTAAAATGCAGAAATAATACGTGGTATGCTCAAAAGCTAATTTTGAGAGATATATTTCTGCTGGCAGATTAACAGATGATTAAACTGAATTTAGAACTCAGTTCCGAGTCGCTTCAAATTGTATTAAGTACAAGAGCATTATTATATTATAGATCAACTTTTAAACACACACTGGCCTCACATTAAAGATGTAACACAGACAATAAACATTTTTCGATAATTTAAACGTTGATGTAATAACCGCGTTTAGTCAAAATTAGCATTAATGATACATGTTAGAACTGATAAACCGGTAATCAAGAAACTTCAAAACATCATTTAGAATCTTTCGGAGAAGTCATTAGAAGTCTACGTTTTGATGGTACATACAAGTTTAAAATATCTACGTGTAAAACATGAAAATATACATGAGTAAAATACAGAGAAAATGCTATATAATGTTATATCGGAATTGTTCCTTATACCTTTCATTGACAATGTATAAAAAAATAGTGAAATAAATAAACTTGTATTTATATTTCTAATGTAACTAGTATCAGTTTTTTTCACACATGTTAAATATCGAATGATAGTGCTGTACAAATATTAATATTTGACTCTTATTATATATATGTTTAATAATTACCTAAGCGTTTTTATAAATTTGTTTGAATCATGCAAAAAATGCATGCTCACATTTTAATAAATATATTCCAATCACACTTGCATTTATGCGGGGGAAAATAACGATTTCTGCTGATCCAGTTTCGAGAAAATCTCTTCCTTTATTAGACACCAAAGTGACGGTAACATGTTATAACTTGTAAATGGTTTAAGGTATTTCAAATCTTTTAACTGTTTTATAATAGAGGGACCTGATGCATTAAAAAAAGGCAAAAACAGTTTTTATTTAACTGTCTTAGTAGAGAGGCGTTTAATGTTTTAACGCCGCGTTCATAAATATAGTAATTAAACAAATCTAAACCATATGCCACAGGTTGTAGCGCTTTTTCAATTTGTGCGTACAGCTGTTCGGTTTCTGACGACGACACAGATCAGAATACTACTGTTTGTCCTTCTTGAAGGAGCTTTCTTTTTTACTGTCATCAAGCAACGAAGTTACAGACTTCTTTTTTTCAAAGTACACCCAGAAAAAGAAAATGATTAAAACAACACAACATGTTTTGTTGAGTACATTTTGATTGTTTTAGCAAAATTTTTAGTTGAAGTAAAAAAATTGGTTTTGTTGCTTGGACAAAAAAATATTGTTAACACTCTTACAAAATTTTAACAAAATTTCATCAATTATACTTGAATTAACAAAATCTGTTTTTTTTTTATTTTACAATAATTTTGTAATTTAAATTTTTAATTCCAGCAAAATTTAAATTGTTGTATAGTAGCCATAACTGTCTCACGTAACTTGGTTTATTTGACTTATATTGCTATTGGCTTTGTATTGTCGTCTTATGTTTGCCGCAAAAATTTGCGTGTTCCTGATGACATTTCCATTTTGTGCTGCGGTTGCAGCCGTTCCGACATATATAAGAGAGAGAAATGATAAAATTGACAAGTAAAACTGAACCATTTTACTTGAATTAACAAATCATTTTTTTGCTGAAGATACAATTTTTTTTTTGGAATTGCAAAAAAAATCAACAATATATTTTTTTTGTTGATTTAAACAAAATTTCCATTGACCCATTTTCAAACAAAAAATTTTGTTGGGTCAGCCAAATTTTTGTTGATTTAACAAAACTTTTTTCTGGGTGTATTTTATTCATACAGCTTGCATAATTGTGTTCATTATTACCTAAGTTTCTTTGTGCTTTTGTATCCCATATTCAAAGGGAATCTTTCTTTATATGCTTACTTAAAGCATACGTTAAGCTTTACAAATGTTGTGTGAATTTTGCTAAGTATGTTACCATATCCAAAAATCTTTCTTATCTGCATGTAGGAGCACAACAGTCATAAAATGCTTTTATTTTATTAAGGAGTGCCGTAATACCTTTATCTGATAACACGTGACCTAGATAATTCCCTGAAATTTGATAGTTTTGTGGTTTCTTGATACTAATCTGTAGATTAGATTCCCTAGCTTTTGTGAGTGTTCGACGTCATAAGTTACAATGTTAGTCAGCAGCAGTTGAACCAAGTGAATAGTTATCGAAATAAGGGTTTTATTTTTCATAATATTTCAAAATATCTTCCATTGAAACTTGAAATTCTTCATAGGTGCAATCCGAATCAAACAACAAACTTGAAATCTTTGCCGTCCCAAAGAGTGGTTAAATTTGTTAAGTAATAAGGCTTTCCCTCTAAAGATAATTAACAGAAGCCATTAAAAATAGTTAAACTCATACAACATTGTAACATAATCACAAGTGCATATACAGTTGGGATAGTGTAATAAAGTCTTTGAAAAGTCTTAAATAGTGTATCAAGATGAATTCTCAGCTATTTTTGGCGCATGAACTACAATTTCTCCCTTTCCCATTCGGCTGTTTTTTTTTTCAATTTTAGTTATTATATAGGCGGCAACCTCATTACATAACACTTCTTTCACTTTTTATTTAAGTGGAATTGAGCGGGATTATGTTACTTTAGAAAACAGTGTTCTATTAATTTAATTTTTACGGTTCGTATAAGTCTTACTGTACCAGAGAAAGAACGCCTTTAAGCTATTTTATACCTTTTTCTGGAGTTCCAACAATTTTTGTATTTAACATATTCAATCTTTTGATCAGACACAGTTCATTAGATGCTTCAAGGCCTATTATTGGACATTAGTCTAAACTTGTAAATAAAACTTGAAAGTCACTTTTACACTTGCTAGTTTGAGACATAATATAACTCACTTAAAATCGGAACTATTTTGTCACTATAATCAAGCAATAAATCGATTTTCCTGACTCTTGGTTGTGTATGCTATTTTAAAAATTCAGATTTCGAAAGTACTTTAACTTGCGACTTCGAAAGTAATTTAAAAACAACTTCCTTTTTGTTTACTGTATCTTTTCTATCCATGCCAAACCCGATTGCTCAATATTTATTTCCTCAATAATCAATATGTTTTTTTCCCTTAAAGTCTATTTTTATTACATAGTCCATTTAACTATTAACGCAAATACGCAAATTCCACTTTATTTTTTATGTTTCTAAATATCGAATACTTTTTATGCTTTAGTATGTATTTTTTTTTCTTTTGCAAAATTGTAATTTAATCAAGTAAACATATTGTCTGAAAATAACATTACAAGATAATCAATGCAAACGTTTAATCAAGTAAAATACAGGATTATTTTTACTAACCTATTTCAGGCTACTTAGGATAATAAGGTAATCAAAATTTTAAATATTTAAAAATATATCATACTTTAATCACACCAATTATTCTTTTATAACTGCCGATTAACGCAGAATGTGTTAAAAAATAAATCTCCAGAAAAAGAGGAAAGTAATGATCTTATGTCAAGTTATCTCTACTCATTAATTACATCATTCATCGGAAAAGGATATATCTAAATTATTTTTAATCCCAAGTAATTTGAATGAAAAATAAAAACTGAATCGGTACACTTCGGGATTTATTTTGAAATCTTGTTTAAATAGTTAAGAATAAAAAAAGGAGAAAGATTAAAGACTTTCCGTTCTAGAATATCTTGTATAATTCTTATCACTGCATATATCGAACTACCAGAGTTTGATATTTCCTTTTTATATTTAAGATTTACTTCTCAGTAAATAGTAAAATAGTATATAATAATATGTTGCACATGAGTAAATATATTTAAAAATTGATAATTTTCTTGATTCTCTTAAATTAATTCAATTTTTTGTCATTTTAATTTATTTATATTAAATCCAGGGGTGTGCAGACAGCTGGCTTTCTCTGTCCGCATTTAAAAGAAACTTGTTTCGGAACACGCATACTCTGTTAATACTTTCTTTCTGTACTCAGCGGAAAGTGAGCTCTAAATTTTCGCCTATTATCTTTCAATGAGCGAAACAAATTCGGGCGGTCAGACATTTCATGATGTGTGTTTCAACTTAAAGTTCAGAAAAATGTTTTACATATTTTAGAATACGTATTTCTTTCTTCCTAAATTAAATTGATAAGAGGAGCTTATTAAAATTGACATATTTTACCCCATTACTGTCAAATTCCAAACATTAACAATATACTAAAATGTTTTCTACATTAAAATTTTGTTTATTCAAGCATGATAAATAGTTTGGTGGTTTTATTATTTTTCTCTAAATGTGAAAAAGGGAATAAAATTATAAAAATAACTAATGTTTAAGATAAATTTGCATAAAAATCTTAAACTCTTTTCATATTTAATAAATTCATATTTAATATAATATAAATAAATTCAGAAAGTTTCAAATTACTTTTTTTTTAATGTGATAAAATAATTATCCTTATATGTATATTTATTCAAGTCGTTTTCTTTTTCATCATTCAAAAATGAAAAAAATCCGTAATGCATAAATTTTGAGATTGAATTTATGTATAAAAAAAATACAGAAAAAAACTCAGAAAAATCTGAAAAAGAAATTTTTTTTTTAAAATAATTTAAACATCGAAATCAGACACTATATTTAACAAAATTCGATGTTTAATTGAGAATTGATAGCACCGTAAAAACCAACATTCCAGTTTCAGAAAGCTGATTAATACACTATAAAAAATACTAGGAAACGTTTTCGAAAATCTGTGGATGCAAAAGAAGCTCTGTTGTTATAAATGCTTCTTGAAATCCAGAAAATATATTAGTTACTGAGGTTTCTTAAGATAAGGAAAGGTTTTTGCAATCATTCAGAACTCGGAAGAAGTTAATTTTTCGTTCATGGTTACATTATATTTTCGAAGATGATTAATATTTTTTTTTCTGTGTGGCACCAGGGACAGCTCGTACTACAAATATCAATATCTATTAGCACAAGACAAATGAAATAATTTTAATATTTACAGATTTTTATAAACAACCTACTGATAGACTACTATTAGGAACTAGAACTAATAAAGCAATAAATGCAAGAAAAGTAAACAGAGTATGTTTAATTGCAATACGGTGAATGGAATTCTAATTTAGTGAATTGAAAATAAATGCATAGGCAGATGTTATTCTCTGACAAATTGCGAGAACAGTATTTTACAAACAAGAATATTTAATTAAAGCGAATGTAATGAATATCAATTACGTACAAACTTAATATAATTAACTCCTTATATGAATTAATGCTGTAACTCGTAAGACGAAGATAGAATGTATATTTTGCGCATCTTAAGTTTAATTTATTAATAGAGAGGCATCTGAAATTTAATTGGCTTACCTCCAATTACCTATTTATTTAACTCATGCAATAAGTGTTTGTATTGTTTTTTATTTTACTAAAATGAACTATTAATCAGAATAAAGATTATTGTATGCTGATTGAATACATATTATCAATATTCTTTAGAAATAGTTATAAAAATTAAAAAAAATATGTAACATTTTTTGAATATACTATTTTCTGTACTATTCTGAAATTTATTTGGTTTATGTCAATTTATCTTAAATAAACTATTAATTTAACTCAGAAGATACATTGATGTTAAATTTTATATTCTGTTTTGTTAAATAGCACTTTTAAATTACAATTACAAATTATTTATCCCAAATAAATACATACTGTCAACATGCATTTTTTTTTTTTTTTTTTTTTGCAAAATAATAGTAAATATTAATTTTGTCTCGAAGAAAAGCCTATATTACATACTTTAGAAATTTGGATTTTATTTGTGGAAAAAGGCCTATATGGAATGATTATTGATTAATTACCCTGTGGCATAAAATCAGAGTACACATGTTTGTTTACATAAAAAAATTAAAGCAATAAACTAAAAAAATATATATATTATTACTTTCCTTACCTACCTAACTAGTTTTTTTATTACTCGTCAATGCTCAGCACGAAGACAGGATCCACTAGGAAGGTGATTAACTCATTATAACCACAATTTTTGTTTTCTCTTAAAAATGAAAAAAAAAATCAGATTGCCTTTTTCTGAATAGAAATATGGTGTCTTATTTTATCGAGGAGTTTTTATCATCAAAATAATAAAGTATTTCGCTTCAAAATTACTGACGTGTAAAGAACAAAAGTAGTTTTATCTATGGTGTTGCTTTAATGCAACGCTAGTCTAATGTGGGTTAAGGCGGGGCCTCCGAGATGACGCTGTGTGTTTTCTGAATCGGGCCTACTACAAGTATTAGTGACGTTACAATAGTGATCCACTTTGGTCAATGTATCGCAGAAGAAAGATGTAATAAAAAGAGCATTTCCGCTCTTATAATTTGTGATTACATAAATAATATTAAATTTAAAAATCGTGAAATAAAAGGGAATTAATACACTTGTTTTATAAAAGGAAATTAAAAGTTTTAAATAAAAAAAATGCTAAGATTAATAGATTAGATTGAACCCATTGACTTACCTTTTCCTAAAAATATTATTTTACAATAAATATACGTACAAAAAATATAATAAATCTACCAAAAACTTTACAAAATCAATCCCATTCCTCCTTTTTACAACTGCATACCATAATTTAACCATCAAAACACAATAAATGTCAATTTAAATAGAGGAATCGACATTTTGTAACTATAGAGACCTTGGCACTTTTTTTTAACGCTTTGGCGTAATCCGGGCTTCAGAAAGTTAGATATGTTTTTAAATCATATACACAATTATGAAAACAAACCTAATGCACTTTTATGTTTATTTATATATAAAATTATTTATATATACAATTATGTTGTACCTGTATACAGAAAGAGATAAATGGCTTCTTTATATTAAATAAATTATATAAATATTGAAAAAAATGCTTATTTATATGAAACTACAAATAGGTTGCCCGAAAATATGTTGCCAACTTTCCTTCTCTCGCCTTAAGCCCCTTTCGGTACTTTTCGATTAGCCGGGCGCCAGTGATACATGTACATATATAAATATATATATATATATTAATTCATACATATATGAGTGTATATATATGTGTGTGTAGATATAAGTGTATGTATATATGTGTGTGTAGATATATGTGTATATATATATATATATATATATATATGTGTGTGTGTGTGTGTGTGTGTGTGTATGTATATATATCACTGGCGTCCGGCTAACCGAAAAGTACCCAATTTTCTATCTTAACTTTGTAACTGATTTGTAATATTTTAAAAATTGTCTATTTATTTATTGTACTTGGGTCTAGGACCTAATAACCACTCAAATTAACTTATATAAAGATTTATTTTCATAATATATTTGTACACTTAAGTTAGCTAAAATGTTAAATGGAACTACGTAGAACTACTAAGTTGTGTAAATCAGTTACTTTTAATTTTATAAACAAAGCACACTCACTTCTAACTAAATGTATCCAGATTTCATTCAATTTATTATAGTATTTCTTTCAAAATCATTTTTAGCTCACAGGCTATCAAAGCCTGAGAGCTTATGTGCCCGCCCGTTCTGTATGTATGTACGTATGTACGTATGTACGTAACGCGATAACTCTTGACTGAAATAACCGTTTTGCTTCCAATTTTGTTTATAGCTTCCCTGATTAGTTTTGGGGATTGATTGATTAACTATAAAGGGGGGGGGGAACGGGGGGCTAACCCCCCTTAATTTAGATAAATGGTTTTTTCATGCAGAATTGTCCAATTTTCTTCAAATTTTGTATATAGGTTCATTGTGATAAGGTTCTTTCCTGATTAGTTTGTGGGTTCACAGGTTAAGTATAAAGGGGCTAACGGGGGGGCTGATCCTCCCCCCTTAATTTAGATAAATGAATTTTTCATGCAGAGTTATCCGATTTTCTTCCAATTTTGTTTATAGGTTCCTTGTGATAAGGCGCTTCCCTGTTTAGTTTTGGGGATTGATTGGTTAACTATAAAGGGGGGGAACGGGGGGCTAACCCCCCTTAATTTAGATAAATGGTTTTTTCATGCAGAATTATCCAATTTTCTTCAAATTTTGTATATAGGTTCATTGTGATAAGGTTCTTTCCTAATTAGTTTTGGGGATTCATAGGTTAAGTATAAAGGGCTAACGGGGGGGGGGGGCTAATCCTACCCCTTAATTTATATAAATGAATTTTTCCTGCAGAGTTATCCGATTTTCTTCAAATTTTCTATATGGGCTCATTGTGGTAAATGGCTTCCCTGATTAGTTTTGGGGGTTCATTGGTGAAGTATAAAGGAGGGAAACGGGGCTACCCCGCCCCCTTAATTTTGATAAATGAGTTTTTCATGCAGAATTATCCGATTTACTTCAAATTTTGTATATAGGCTCATTGTGGTAAGGAACTTCCCTGATTAGTTTTGGGGGTTCACTGGTTAAGCATAAAGGGGGGAACGGGGGGACTAACCCCGCTTAATATAGATAAATGGGTTTTTCAAGCAGAATTATCCGATTTTCTTCAAATTTTATATATATGTTCATTGTGATAAGGCGCTTCCCTGATTAGTTTTGGGGGTTCATTGGTTAAGTATAAAGGGGGGACGGGGGGCTAACCCCCCTTAATTTTGATAAATGGAATTTTCATGCAGAATTATCCGATTTTCTTCAAATTTTGTATATAGGTTCATTGTGGTAAGGCGCTTCTCTGATTAGTTTTAGGGGTTCATTGGTTAATTATAAGAAGGAGAAACGGGGGATGGTTCCCCCCTTAATATATTGTCGATTTCTTCATTTTTCGAGGGCTTATTTCAAATTCTTTGAAATAAGAATATAATTTACAATTAGTCTGAATAGCCTGTGAGCTCAATGTCGTCAGTTTAACAGGGCAGTTTTCTTTTTTTAAACTGTTTTTCGTCTGCTTCTTTTATTTTTTATTTTTCTAAAGATCATTTGACTCTTTTCGATTTGGAAGTACAAATTCATTCAAATATGCCAGAATATTTCCATTACAGTAGGAGAGATATTCGTTGTTGGGTTTTTTTCTCTCTGCTCAACAAGTTCAATACCAACATATTAATTCTAGCTTCAAGAATTATGAAACGTATATCGAAACATTTAATGCAGACTACTTCTGTTGAAATGTAAGTAAAATTATCACAAGGTAATTTTCGTAGGTAAAATTTCTTCTTTTCATTATCAATAGCGAATTTGAAGACTTAGATCAGAAACTAGGAGCACAACATATTCTTCTCATTATTTTATAGATATAATCTACACTTTCTTTAATAATTATAATCAATAATTATTGATACCGTTATAATCTAAATACACTGAAAAAAATTATTAATTATTATATAAAACAATAAATAAAATCAAAATTTTAAGTTAGTATGGATCACTGTTTTGACGTCAGCAGGTTGTGACGTCACTTGTAGCATGCCCGGTTCAGAAAACACACAGCGTCATCTCGGAGGCCCCGGTTAAGGTTGGAAGAAAGGTTTATGTTGCATTATAGCCCAGTCAAATAAGGTGAAAAAAGGGGTAAACCTCGGAATGAAAGATAACAAGCTGGAAATTTGCAAAAATCTTTGTATTGATATTCTAAAAGTAAGTCAAAATGTCTCATATAATCTCGCGTCCGCGTCTCGAGATATTCAAGGTTAAAGGTCAAGAAAATCGTTTTTTTGTGTATATCTCGAAATCTGTGCATTTTACTTAAAAAATTCACATAGAAAATTAAAGTAGACAAAATTTCCTATAAAATACATATATTATCTTTAATTTTCTGACAAAGGGTTTAGGCGCTAGAGCGCGCTGAAAAAAGACAACTTTTTGACCTTCAGACCAAAACGAGAGAAACTTCATCTTTCACCCTCGATTTCTCAAAAACTATGCATTTTATCGAGAAAACATCTGTTGCAAAATTAAAGTAGGCCATATTTTCTACAACATTCATAAATTAACTTTAATTTCTGACGGAATGTTTAGGCCGTAAATAGCGCTGGAAAAAAAGCGACTTTTTGACCTTCGAGCCAATACAAGAATAACGGCCCTTTCCTACCTTCGATTACTCGAAAACTGTTCGTTTTATCAAAGAACATTAATTACAAAATTAAAGTCCACAACATTATCTAAATATTGCAAAAGTAACTTTAATTTTCTAACAAAGGGTTCAGGCGCTAAAGCGCGCTGAAAAAGGACTAGTTTAACCCCTTCAGGGTCGCTTAATATTTGAAAAAACCATCAAAAAAGTACCTATTTTTTATTACAGAAATTGAATAATTATAAGGTTTTTAAATAAAATATGCAATTAGTTTTTTAAGTAAAAAAAAAATATGTTATTGAACAAATTCACATTTGTAGAAAAGCTATCATGCGAGAATTCTGTGTCTTAACACCTTAAGCGCCGCCCTCCGATAAGTGTAGGCTACTTTTCTTTTTATAATTCAGATTATTTGATCCCCACCCCTTTTTTAACGTAGAAATATTCACCGTAATTTACGGCAGATAAAATGATGCGAAAATAAAGCCAATTACACTATTTAAAAAAAAAAAACTAGTGGGAGTCAAACAATCTGAATTAAAAAAAGGAGTCCACACTGCCAATGAAAATCACGGGCGTGAGAATGAAGGGGTTAATTTTTTCTGGTTTCAGAAGTTTTTTCCAGTACTTAAATCTTTAACCCGGAAATACGACGGGCACGAGAAATAACGACCGACACCTCAGCCCGTGATATTGACGGGGGCCAGAATTAAGGGGTTAAAAAAGGAAAAATGACAATTATAAAAATGTTCGAGAAACATTCCAATTTGCACGAATCAGCTCAATTGTTTCAGGAAGACAACTGCCCTCCAAACACATTATTTTAAAATGGAATACTTGTTCTTTTAGCAATGTGTAATACTCCAAAATCAGAACATAGTATTGACAATTTTAGGTACACACAATTCATTAAATCAACAATACTCAATTGACTGGGGCAGTTATCATCTCTTCCACCAACCAGTGCAGCAGCTCGACAGCATATTTATCGTGTCTACAATCAGATCCAAACTTGGTTAGGGAAAGATTTAGAACCCATGGAATGGGGGTGGATAATACAAAACGAGATCCTGGAACCCACAACATTATTACCTTCAGCCCCAGAAGAACTACTCAGTACGATCTTCTGCAATTGCAAGAAAGGCTGTGGCGCGAACTGTGGATGTAGAAAAGTAGGGTTGCAATGCTCCTCAGTTTGTGGGCAGTGTAACGGACAAGCATGTCTCAACGCTTCATCATATCCAAATGATCTTGATGAAGAAAGTGAATATGTACCTGAGATTCTTGTGGTTTTACGGACAACGAGGATGATGATAACGATCTGGAAATTTTATATGGGCGACCAAAAGAAGGAGACGACGACGAACAAGAGGAAACGTAAGCTGTATGCCTGTTATTGATAATCAGAGGTAATAATTGCCTTATAATTTAACTTAAACGAAATATAATAGATTTGATAATCTTATGATAAATAAAAATGTAATTACAATACATAAAAACTCATTTCAATATGTTATTATTTATACATAATTAAAAAAATATTATCAAATTTTTTTATAATTAATTCTTATTTTAATTAATATTTATTAATAAGTAAATAATGTAACTAATTAAGACTAAATTTGTAGATAATTTTATTCTCTACAAGTTTTGTAATAACTTCAAATATCATTTGAAATATAAGAAAAAATCTTTAGTGGGTTTTTCTCCCTTTTAGGCCAGAGGGCCAAAAACTAATTAAAGTTAATATAGGCATTTTGCAGAAAATGTTATCTACATTAATTTTGTAGCTGGTGTTATTCAGTAAAATACCTAGTTTTTGGGTAATTGAGGGTAGGAAAGGGGGTTTCTCTAGTTTTTTGGCTCAAAGGTCAAAAAGTCGCTTTTTTTTTCAGCGCTATTTAGCGCCTAAACGTTTCGTCAGAAAATTAAAGTTAATTTATGAATTTTGTAGAAACTGTTGTCTGCTTCAGTTTTGTAACATGTTTTCTCGATAAAATGCATAGTTTTTGAGAAATCGAGGGTGAAAGATGAAGTTTCTCTCGTTTTGGTGTGAAGGTTAAGAAGTTGTCTTTCTTCAGCGCGCTCTAGCGCCTAAACCCTTTGTCAGAAAATTAAAGCTAATACATGTATTTTATAGGAAATTTTGTTTACTTTAATTTTCTAATTGGATTTGTTTTAATAAAATGCACAGTTTTCGAGATATAAACAAAAAACCGATTTTCTTGACCTTTGACCTTGAATATCTCGAGACGCGGACACGAGATTATATGAGACTTTTTAACTTACTTTTAGAATGTCAAAACAAAGATTTTTGCAAAGTTTCAGCTTGTTATCTTTCATTCCGAGGTTGTATCCTTATTTGACTGGGCTATTAGGCGTTCAGGACAACTCTAGTCAGTTAAATTAATAATTTTTTTCCTCATATCTGTAAAATTTTTAATTTGTATAACATGATTTTTTTTTTCCGACACCCATTCAGTTATTCTTTTAATATATTTTTAGGAAACTTTCCTGAAATTTAATTGGTTTCTATTAACATATCTGAAATTAATTTTTAGAGATCATTAATTAATTAACCCATTCAGTTATTGTTTTAATATATTTTTAGGAAACTTTCCTGAAAGTTAATTGGTTTCTATTAACATATCTGAAATTAATTTTAAGAGATTATTAATTAATTTACCCATTCAGTTATTGTTTTAATATGTTTTTAGGAAACTTTCCTGAAATTTAATTGGTTTCTATTAACATATCTGAAATTAATTTTTATTTAACTGATAAATTCTAGCAGAGTGCTTAGCGAATTTTTATAATGGTACTCTAGTGGTCGTGTGAGTTTGCTAGCATTTGTGCGTGAATGAGCTATCTATTTAATAATTCTTTAAATTTTTCAAATGTATTTGTAGAAATATGTTTGTCACGGTTATTTTTGCACTGATATGTGAATTAAGAAATTGTGATTTTGTGGGAGCTATATGTATTTTAATACTAGAGATATTCAACGGATGTTTAGCGGATCTTATCTGCGATTAATCATGTTCTATCGTTCGATTTACGTCACGTGTTTGCTTTGAGTTCGTGTTCATAAACGGCCTTATACATCAGAAAAAAAAAACAAGAAAGACAAATCATGCGTCAGGCATAGATTATAAAACACTTTCCTACATATCCAAAAAATGTAACGAAAATAAAGGGAAAGAATATATCTAGAAAACAGTGCATACAACACATTTGAAAAACCAGTTTTAGCAAATAACTTCAATAGTAAAAATAATAGTAGAATTGTTTTATGCAGCTCTGTATATGATCTATAGATTTGTATGTATACTACGTAGCATGATAGAATTTAGTTCAGTTAAAAATTCGCATTTAACAAATTTCACCAATCGATAGAAATGCACTCGAAATCCTTTGTACAATCCTGTATATTATCTAAAGATATTTGTACACACCACATATTAAGCTAAAATTTAATTCGGGTAAAAAATGCATCAGGCAACTTAAAACTCACTTCCTGCAATTACCAGACTTAAACGACAATATATCTTCTTCTTTGCGTAGCCCTGTACATGAATTTTTGTATTCCACAAACTTCTGTTAATCTACTAAATACAGTTCAGTAGGAAATTGGGTAACACAATTAAAAGTTAACCTTAAGAAATTCTCATCAATAGTCAGTAATACTTACGAATTCCTTAGTGTAACCATGTATATGATCAACGGAACTTATACACACCATGTACGATGCAAAATTTTAGTTAAACTTAAACATGCAAACCAATGTTGAAAACGCTCTTATCACACATACACTGTTATTATCGCACTGAATCTGTAACCGAATTCTTTTGTGTGTCCCTCTAAATAAACGATAAACACAATGCACACCATATTTTTCAGTAAGAAATTTATAGTACACTTAAGTAATGCATGTAAATTACATTATATTTGAAATAGTGGAACAACCTTAAATTACATAGCAAACGATTTTCTACTTAGAAAATTCTGTAACCGATTTATTTTATGTGTATTACAAAAAGACTAAAACTTTAAAATATCTTTATCTGAAATAAATATTATAAAATAATGGAATGTAAGCTAAAACAAAAACTATCCAAATGAATGCGTAGTCAGTTTTTACACAAATGACTAAGTGAAAATAGTCTAAAGAAATAAGATTCTTCACTCGGCAAACCTAAAAATTAGGATGATAAATGAAGTTGTGTTATGACACGGGACGTAAAGATCATTAACCATTTTGCTCAGAAAGAACCCAAAAAAATGCTAATGAACTTTACGTGTCGTAAAAAATAGTTGTGTGATTTCGTCTTTTGTCTCATCGAATCAGGTATTTCTTTTCTGCGCAAAGTTTATTTTCATTAGTTTGTAAGAATTTATATAAAAATAATGTATTACATAATAAGAATTTATGTAAGAATAATGTTAAACATGATTTTTTTTAATATTATTTGTGTATTTTTAAAAAGAGATGAGAAGGGGTTAGCCCGAACCTCGTGCCACAACGGGATCAAGCTCGATTTTTATGCCGGTCTTTAAGATAAGGTCGCACTCACAGTTTATTTGTTCATATATGTCAAAAAAATAAAATGCAAATTCAGAAACAGGAATGTTTACTATGTTTCATAAAGTGTTTTAGAATTCTTTAACAGTCAGTTTTATTAAAAAAAAAATTATAATTATGATTTTTTCAAATTTCTGCCAGTGACGTGGAATAAATAATTTAAAAAAATGTTATTTTAAATAGATTTTTTGGGATATGAAACGGCGTCATGTGGGAGTATTTAAGATAAGTAGATATTTTTACGTAAAAAGCTATATTTAATGGTAAAATTATACTTGGAAATATTTTTAAATGTTATTAAAAATTTTCTACTTCTTAACTGTGGACTCCGCCGGGCTTGAGGTATTATAGCACAAAAACCTTTTGAGCTCGGGCGAGCTCGAATAATCGTCCATTTCGGACAGGTTCCGAAAAAACTCCACGAACGCATCTGCATTTTAAGTTCGTGAAATTTCGCTTGAACACCGCCTACGGACCATTGAACTAATTGCAGAGTTATCAGGAATAAATTGGAACTCGGCTCAGTGAATTTTCTTGAAAGGCAATACACCTGCTCACACTGCCTTATCAGTTCGCCTGTTCATGGCTGAAAACGGCATGACTACTTTGCTCCTGGCCAGCAACTCACCTGGCCTTACTCCGGGCGAGTCTTTTTTTGTTTGCACGAATGAAGAGTGACATGAAAGGACATCGTTTTAACGAAGTGGAAGAGATGAAGATAAAACGAGGCGAAGCTTGTAGACTTACAGACACACAGGTTTGTACAATGTTTCTAACAGTGGAATCATCGATTAGACAAGTGCATAGTGGGAAGAAAAGAACACTGATTAGAACTCAAAACCGCAGACTGTGCCTCTACATTTGATTAAGACTTTCATTTCCGTCCACGAGGACTCTTTTTTAAATTTGTACTTTGAACCTTTGAATAATAATTGCTTTTTTTCTTGCAGAGAGATATGTTAAGCAGTTGGGTCTTTGAGACCAAAGAACAAAGATGTAACTCAATTTTGTTGTGAATCATTAAGAAAAGGATTTATAATTTTAATTGTTGTGTTCTGTTAACGTTAGTAAGTGTTGTGTGTTTTTATTTAAAGACTTTGTCTTTTGTGTGTGTGAGCCTTACTGACGGATATGATCAAGATACCCGTATTAAGCATCCCATCACGAACCCGCAGATAAGAGCTTTTATTTATTAGAAAATCTTTAATTCTTACCAAAAGAAAATTAATGTTGACTGTTTTATTGAGAATTTTCGACATGGCATCCCTCAAGGGATGTATAGTGCGGGTAAATATTTGTGAATTATGAAATAGTTTTGATATGTTCGAAATCCTTTTTTGAAATAAGAAATAATTTAGAAAATTTTGAAATCTTATTGTTTGGGAAAGATTTAAAATCGAATTAAAAAGATTTGAACTATATATCATTTCGACTCACACACACACACAAAAATATGTCTCAAACAGAAACATTAGACGTTCTGATAAAAAGACGTACAATTTTACGATCAGCAGTCACTAAAGCATTAAGCAAAATCGAAAACTCAATATTATTAGAAGATGTGTCTGCTGAAGAATAAGAAGAATATGTCCAATCGGTTACAGACAAATTTAGGTCTTTAAAAACTACGGACAATAACTTAAAATTATTTATTAATCCAGATGATTTAGTAAAAGAATTGGAAGCAGCTGAAAAGTATGCTGAAAACGTAATTTCTTGGAAATCGCGCGCAAATAGAAAAATAAGAGAAATAAAAGCAGAACTTTTAAATAATTTTAAGTCAAAACAGGAAGTAAATTTCGAAAATGCTTCGGACGTTGCATTTAATAATAGAGGAGAGAATTCCGTACGGGAATTAAGTATTCCAATTAAATTAAGTATTCCAATATTTAATGGGAATATGAATGAGTGGCTTACTTTTTGGAATTGTTATGAATCTTCCGTTCATAATAACAGTTCATTGAAAAAAATTGATAAATTCAACTATTTGCAAGCTCAATTAAAAACTACGGCCTTAAGCACGATTGAAGGCCTTCCTATTTCTGAAAGCAATTACGATGCTGCAGTGGAACTATTGAAAAATAGATACGGAAATAAACAAATGCTGATTCATACTCATATGAGTAACATTTAGGCAACCAAGCCTTTACGAAATTCTGCAGATATATATCTTTTTCGAAAATATTTCGACAAATTATCTGTTGAACTTAGAAGTTTAGAAAGTCTCGGTACAAATATTGAAGAAATATCAAGTGTATTGTGTACCACTATACTGAAAACAATTCCTCAAGACCTTCTCATTGAATTAAATAAATCGGAAAATGAGAAAGGTTCTTACGAAATTAAAGAGCTGATAAAATTTTTATCATCTTGTTTACATGCTAGAGAGAAAGCTATGTAGTGTCAAATGCAATTAAGGAAGATAGCCGGAAAACTCATACTTTTCCCGATATGGGGATTCACGATTCGCGAGCTAAGCATAAAATATATCCGACTGTGAATGATTTAATAGCGACTAATACGGAGGAAAATTTAAGTTTATCGAATTGTGTTTTTTGCAAGAGTTCAAAACATTGCTCATCCAAATGTCAGTTCGCAGCTGGTTTAAGTATTGAAGAAAAAAAAGTATTTTAATGAATAAGGGAGCGTGTTTTAAATGTCTGCAAATGAAGAAACATTTATCGCGTTATTGTAAACAAAAAATTATCTGCTGTCACTGTAAGGGAAACCATAATGTACTATTTTGCTATAAAGCAAAAACAAATGGAAAAACGAAAGAAAAAACCGAACTGTCGGATACTACTCTTTTTTCGAACGAAAATTTGTCGAGTACTATTTACTTACAAACTCTGTGTATTTATATAAGGAATAACGGTTTTGAATATATAGTGCGTGCTATTTTAGACACAGCGTCTTCAAAATCTTATATCTCAAAATTCGTGGCCAATAAAATGGAATTAGAAGGTATAAGAAAAGTAAAAATCACGCATGGGCTTTTTGGAGGTACAGAAACAACGGTTGGTCATAATTGCTATTCTGTAGATTTAAGGGTTTTGAGGGGAGGAAAAAATATTAAAATTGAGGTCATGGAATAAGACAAAATTTGCGCTACTGTTCCTAAGATTAGAAGTCTTAATTGTATTTCGGAATTAAAAGAAAAAAATATTTTTTTGAGCGATATCTGCCCGGAAAGTAAAAATTGTTTATATGAACGGGATATTAACGAAATACATGTTTTGTTAGGAGCAGATATTGTGGGAAATTTGTTTACGGGGAAAATTGAGAATCTTTCTTGCGGTTTAGTTGCGATGCAAACGTCACTTGGATGGACTACTATGGGGAAAATTAATGATAAAGAAAGGGATAGTTCTCTTTTGGTCCTTTCGTTATTAGTAAATGATGCAAAAATTACGGATTTGTGGAATTTGGATTCCTTAGGCATAGTAGATCCGGCTGAAAAACAATCTAAGGAAGAAGTTCAAAAATTGGTTATGCAACATTTTAAAGAAACCGTAAGCCGAGAAAATGACGGTAGACACAAAGTTAGTCTCCCCTGGATAAATGAACACCCCCCTATTCCTAGTAATAAAGATTTAGCGGAAAAACGCCTTCAAAATAATATAAAAAATCTTAATTCTTGCGGTTTACTGAAAGATTACGAAAAAGTTTTGGATGAAGGGGAAGAGGAGGGGATCATTGAAAAAGTGAATTGTGATGAAAAACTTAACCCTTTTAAGATCCACTATCTCCCTCATAGAGCGGTAATCAAGACTACGTCTACAACCAAAATTAGACCGGTATTCGATGGTTCAGCACATGTTAGGGGTTCCGTTTCCATAAATGACTGTATAGAAAAGGGACCTAATTTAATTGAATTAATTCCTTCCGTCCTAAGTCGATTTAGAATAGGAAAGATAGGGGTTGTAGCTGATATTCGAAAAGCATTTTTGCAGATATCTCTAAATGAAAAAGACAGGGATTATTTACGTTTTCTTTGGTGGAGAGATGGGAATTCTGAAAACCTTGAGATTTATAGACAATGTAGGGTGGTTTTCGGGATTAGTTGTAGCCCTTTCCTTTTGGCTGCTACTCTTACACATCACTTAGATCAGGCTCCTGAAAATCTTAACGATGTTGCTCTAAAACTTAAAGAATCCTTTTATGTAGACAATTGTGTAGCCAGTGTAGAGTCGAGGGAAGAGTTAGAGTATTTTCGAAATGAAGCACGAAAACTTCTGGCATCAGCACAATTTGATCTTCGGGGTTGGTGTTATAATCAATGCGAGGAATTTGGATTAGGCAATAATGACAAGGGTTATTTGAATGATGAGAATGATATAAAAATTCCGTTACTTGGTTTAATATGGGATACCGAAAAGGACACGCTGTCGTGTGATTTCCGGAATTTTAAAGTTGAGAATGAGCTCATCACAAAAAAGAACGATTTTGTCCTTAACGCATAAAATATTCGATCCCATCGGTTTCACTTGTCCCGTGACCTTAATTCCAAAATTGCTTTTACAGAAATGTTGGAAAATGAAAGCTTCATGGGACTCCAAATTGCCCGATGAGATAGTTAAGGAATTTAAAAGATGGAGTAACCAGATTAAGGATTTAGAAAATCTTGAAATACCTCGA
This sequence comes from Maratus michaelseni, assembly GCA_963931845.1. Lineage (NCBI taxonomy): Eukaryota > Metazoa > Arthropoda > Arachnida > Araneae > Salticidae > Maratus > Maratus michaelseni. The sequence continues at coordinate 419,245,777 of OZ007592.1, forward strand.
AAATTATCTGACTTTTCAGTAAAAATGGGAAAATTATCTCTACACGTCTTTTGCGACGCGAGAAAATCTTCTTATGCTACATGCGTTTTTCTCAGAAATGAGAAATCGAATTTTGTCACCTGTCAACTTGTTCAGGCACGTTCTAGAGTAGCTCCGCTGAAAGACATTTCGATTCCGCGTCTAGAATTACTAGCTTGTTGCATTGGAGCTAGATTGACCAATAGCATTAAAGCAGATTTGAAAATAGAAAATATTGATACGTTCTATTGGTCAGATTCTATGGACGCGTTATATTGGATAAAACGGCAAGGACCTTGGGCTACATTCGTAGAAAACAGAATTGGGGATATTCGAAAACTTACATCCACCGCTTCGTGGAATTTCGTAACTGGACATATGAATCCGGCAGATTTGCCGTCACGCGGTTGTTGTGCGAAATCCCTTATTAGGTCTCAGTGGTGGTTAGGACCGACATGGCTTTTGGATTCCGAAGAAAAAATGGCCTAAGTCTAACATTTTGCCTAACATGGAAATAGTAAATACAGAAAAACGAAAAACAATTGTAACTGCCTCTAATTTAGAAAGTAATGACCCCCAATTTTATAATCGCTATTCAACGTACAGTAAAATTTTGCGAATCACTGGTTGGATTCTGCAATTTATTCAAAATTTGAAAAGGGGTAGTAACGACAAAATATTCGGTCAATTGACTAACAGTGAAATTCAGAAGGCAGAAACAGTTATTTTAAAGTTAGTACAAAAGGAATCATTTGAAAATATGAACGATAAAAGATATAAATGCTTACGCACTTTTACAGATTCGGATGATATCATCCGTGTGAAAACTAAAATTTTTCATCGAGAAGATGAATTTAACTTTAGGTTACCTGTCGTCTTACCTTCAAAGCACCACGTTATACAACAACTCATATTTTCGAAGCACGTAGAATTTGGTCATTGCGGTGTATCATTTTTGATGACCGTGCTAAGAGAAAAATATTGGATTCTAAAAAGTCGTAAAACTATTAAAAGCGTGATTAGTAAATGTGTTGTATGCAAGAAACACGCCTCGAAACCCCCGGAAGTTGAAGAAAGTGTTTTACCGATAAACAGAGTGCGAGAAGCGGCTATTTTGGAAATAATAGGGGTGGATCTATGCGGTCCTCTTTATTTGAAAGATGAATCCAAAGTATGGATTTTATTAATAACGTGTGCAATTTTTAGAGCAGTCCATTTCGAACTGTTGTATAATATCTCAACAGACAGTTTTATTCTTGGACTCACAAGATTTATTGCGAGACGAGGCCGTCCTTCAGTAATATACGCTGATAACGGCATCAATTTTACTGGATGTCGTAATTTATTTAGCAAGATTGATTTTGAGAAACTAAAATCTGTCAGCGTTTTTTCACATATAGACTGGCAGTTCATACCACCTTCTGCGCCCTGGTGGGGTGGTTTTTGGGACAGACTAGTCGGAATCCTGAAGCGAATGCTAAGAAGAGTGATAGGGAAAACATCTCTTAATTACGAGGAACTATCGACCGTACTTTGCGATTGTGAGGGGATAATAAATTCACGCTCTCTAACTTATGTTTCTGATGATAATGAAGACCTTAGGCCGATAACGCCATCTATGTTTTTGCAAGAAATAACAGAAATAGGTATTCCTGAATTAGAATGCATCGATCCAAAGAAACTGAATAAACGATACATCTACCGATGTAAAATTAAGAATAATTTGAGATCTGGATTCCGAAATGAATATCTCGGTTCGCCCAAGTGTTCCGTATATAGTAGTAAAAAGACTAAATCTCTATGTGTCGACGATGTAGTGCTCATATGGACTGACAACAGTAACAAAATTAACTGGCCACTTGGCAGAATTCTAGAACTTTACCCTAGCAAAGACGGTGTTGTCCGAGTGGCCAAGGTAATAACAGCTTCTGGAGTGCTTATTCGACCAGTGAAAAATCTCTGTCCTCTAGAAGTGCGTGGGGAAGGAGAAAGTCGGGATGCTCCCGCTTTGCAAACCTGTCTGTCTACTCGTCGAGGGCGGACAGTACGTCCTCCCGATAGACTGCAAGTTGGGGTTGGCTCAAGTTGAGTTCTGTCCCCTAGTGAACTCAAAGGGGGGAATGTGAAGAAAAGAACACTGATTAGAACTCAAAACCGCAGACTGTGCCTCTACATTTGATTAAGACTTTCATTTCCGTCCACGAGGACTCTTTTTTAAATTTGTACTTTGAACCTTTGAATAATAATTGCTTTTTTTCTTGCAGAGAGATATGTTGAGCAGTTGGGTCTTTGAGACCGAAGAACAAAGATGTAACTCAATTTTGTTGTGAATCATTAAGAAAAGGATTTATAATTTTAATTGTTGTGTTCTGTTAACGTTAGTAAATGTTGTGTGTTTTTATTTAAAGACTTTGTCTTTTGTGTGTGTGAGCCTTACTGACGGATATGATCAAGATACCCGTATAAAGCATCCCATCACGAACCCGCAGGTAAGAGCTTTTATTTATTAGAAAATCTTTAATTCTTACCTAAAGAAAATTAATGTTTACTGTTTTATTGAGAATTTTTGACAGCATAGAGTTAAATGGAGGATATATTAAAGGTGTTGAGGTATTTTTTGTTTAAAAAAATTAAAGACAAAAACTATGTAAATAAACAGAGGATTTTATAAAAAAAAAATTCAGTTACTTTTGGTCCTTAAATTCTATATTGATCATGTTTTTAAAACCTTTACAAGGGGGCTCGGACAGCATTTGACCAAGTTTGCATGTATTCTCGGACAGATGCTATCCGAGCCCCCGTGTAAACGATATTTTTTAAGACAAGTCAAACTTTCAACATCCATAAATATAATTATTTTATTCAAAAACTTTTGGCAGACTTTAAAAATTACTAAAATGTTCATAATTATTTTATTTGAAATATGTACATAAAATGAACGTAAATTTTGAACAAGTGGGTAAGTGTGATCGAAGATCGCTCAAAGGGTTTCATTTAATATTCCTTTCAAAACACTTTATCCTTTCTTTAATAAATCCAAATAAATTTCATTTAGAAAAAAAAAAAAAAAAAAAAAAAAAAAAAAAAAAAAAAAAAACTCGTTTTTTTTTTTTTTTTTTTTTTTTTTTTTTTTTTTTTTTTTTTTTTTTTTTTTTTAATATATAAATTAAAAATTTAATCCAAACCAGTATCCAAACCAGGCCGATATCGGGCGAAGCTGGCTATTATATTCTGTCATAATATCTGTCACGCGGACTAAATGCGATATAAAAAAATAATTTCAAAATTAAACATGTTATACATCGTTAAAATGCTAAAATATGCGAATATTTCCATTATCGGATTTTTAATAAATTCAAACAAATTTCATTTAGCAACAACAACAACAAAAAAAAAAGTCATGTTTTTTATAAAGTAAAAATTTACCGATCTTTTTTTCCTTTTTTCGAATATCTAACCCAGCCGGATAGCGGTGCAAGCCCGCTATATTCTGTCATAATAATATCCGTCATACGGACTTAATGCAATATTAAAAAAAAAAAAAAAAAAAAAAAAAATATATATATATATATATATATATTACCATTGAAGCATCAGCTATGGTAATATTATGTTTGCACATGTTAATTATTAGCTATGTGGTATTCTGTATACACAGTATCATTGATTGTCTCTTTGGAGATTTAGGTGGAATGGAACTTGATATGTTTTTTGAAATTCATAGATATTATAATTATATATATATATATATATATATATATATATATATATATATATATATATATATATATATATATATATATATATATATATATATATATATATATATATATATTATATATATTATTATATATATTATTATATATATTATATATAATATTATAATTATATTATATATTATATATAATTATATATTATTATATATTATTATTATTATTTTTATTTTAATTTTAATATTTTTAATTCCTAATTTTAATTCTCTAATTCTTTAATTCTCTAATTCCCTTTTTAATTCTCTAATGACGTGATATTAATCTGCTTTGTCCACTTACACATACTCATACTCCTTGTATTATTGAGATATCTTAGACATTTTCAGTTTTATTACGACTATGACGTCAATCAATTTTATTTCATATTTATCTTTTTTAGGTGCGTTCGTAATTATATAAATACGTAGCACCTATTGTCGTCGCTTGGTCCGTCCGTCTGTCCGTCCGTCCGTCCGTCTGTCTGTCCGTCCGTCCGTCTGTCTGTCCGTCCGTCCGCATATAACAACGCAAAAACTACCCAACCGAATGGTTTGGAATTTAAGATATATTATTTTTGCAGAATTTTATCGAGTCATTTCAATTTTTTTAAAAATCGAATAAAAACTTCAGGAGATATTGATAAAAATATTTATTAAGAAATTTGAATTTTTCTTTTAAAATCGGTGCTTTTTTGTTAGAGGACCTTCCGAGGTTGAATCGTCAAGCGACCGAGATACTTATTTTATGGCAGAAATGAATCTGCAGACGATATAATTCATTTCACAGAATTAAAAATCATCAAGATCTGAATACTTATGTAACTAGCTATAGTACGAACGCACCTCATTTGTCACGCTTGACGTACAATTTCCAACTTGTTTCAATTGGTTAAACTTTTTATTTCATTTTCATTTTTCACGTGAAAATCGTCTGATAGAAAATTAATTATTGCAGAAAGAATTTCATTGTGGATTTTAAATCTATGGCATCTGCTATAACGAAAAATGTTTTAATTTAATAGGAAAAGGCTGTTAGAATTTTGGTCTTTTATCTCTATTTATTAAAATAATACGAATTTTTCAAATTTTAATATTTTGAGCTTTTCACAGCTGCTATTCAGATTTATACACTAAGTTTCAACTCTGTAAGTTACATACTTTTTGAGAATGGCTCTGTGACGGACAGACAATGGAGCGGGGGTAATAGGGTTTCGTGAGATGAACGAAACCCTCAAAATGCCAAAATAATGTAGTAATACTTTTTAAAGCAAATAATACTAAGTGAATACGGACGAAATGTGTATAAGATTATTTGCACGCCATTTTAAAAATATATGATGATGAATAAAAATGTGTTCTGCCACGTGGTACTGATGAACGTTATCTACTTGCTTTTAGAAGAAAAGAAGTATTATTAATTACATTTACGTGTTCTAAAAACAGAGTCTTAATATTTCGGAGTTATTATTTGTGAAAAATATCATATATTCATTTTTAATTTATCGGGTCTTATAGGCTGATTGTTTCTAAAATATAAAAATATATAAAATGTAGAAACTTATAAAATATAGGAAAATCGGAAACTGTTTTTCTGTTTTATGTATTTAAGGAAAGATTATTTATAACAAAATTTACTTTTTAATATATCTGTATTTTTTGTTAACTATGTCACTTGTTAGATTTAAATTATTCATATTTTTTATATGTCTACTTATACAACTGATGGAAACGGATCGACCGTAACCATTTTTTATTTGCAACTATCTGAATATTTTTTAAATGTCACATTTTACATCTAAGGTAGAAATTAACAATAATTATGGGAATTGCATTCTCAATTGTGATTTTAAATTCATCTAATTTTTGAATGTTACTCAGTGTGTATAAATTCTGTATTTCACATATAATGCTGCACAAATGGTCTCGAGTACCTTTCCATTTATTTAAGAAAATTTCTGAAAAATAATTTTCAACTTTGCTATGGGCGTTTCCTAACTGAAGTAAAGTTTAGCTGTCGTGTAATATATATACAAATCTATAGATCTTATACAGGGCTGCAGAAAATAATTCGGATATTTTCCGGAATATTGATGGTAATTTCTGAAATTGGGTTTTGAAATGTGTTAGGCGTTTTTTAAAGAAAAAGAGGGTGATTTCATTTTGTATACTTAAACAGGGCAAGTTGAGCTTATGCCGAAAGGTAGGCCTACCCTCCCGGTTTGACCTTGTTTACTTAAACATCTTTTTTTCCCTTATTAATGTGTGAAGTTTTTTCACAGTAAATTGAAAATATTGAAAAGTGTTTCATAATCTATGTTTAACGCATGATATGCCATTTTTGTTTGTAAAGCAGAAAAGACTATCGTGTTATATTTAAACCAAAATAATTTCATGTAGATAAAAACTATTTTGAAATAATTTGTTATTTATAATACAAATATATAAATTGCTTAAAATAAACAATATCTGCTGTACAGTTTTATATTGATAATACAAATAAAATGGTTCAGATTTTTTTTTTTTTTTATGTTAATGCTTTTGAGCTGCTTTCGCCGTTAAAAAATAAAATTTACATGCATCGAAACATAAATGACCCATTATTATTATTAAGGTTAGCCATAAAATGGGTCTTATAGTTATTTTTATATTCCAGTTTTTTTCTTGCACTTTTTGCTTAATAGGATACTACAAATTATAGCACACGTGCGATGAATGTCTGTAGTTTAGTTGCACAGCCATTAAGTTTCACGATGAATGCGTTAAAATACATTGGTTGCATAGTGGTTGCTGATTTTTTTGTCCGGAGGTAAAATATTATATTTGATTTTAGCAGTAATATGCAAAAACTGCTAGAAACAACAATAATAATAATAAAATAGCTGAAACTAAAAAAGGAATCACCTACTCACTTGAAATGTTTTTAATGTAAGTTTACTATTCACGATAAATGACATTTTAAAATAATTTAGAAGGATAAATTGCATTACTACTATAAATTTGTGTGTTATCCTGCTTTGTTTAACCATTCAGCTCAGTAGAATATACGAGTTTTATACATATAATAGTAGATTTTCTTTTTCTTGAGTGACACATAATATAAATAAAGCAGATATAGTCTTAATCTTTTACAGAAGCCACTTCCAAAATATCCACTCATTTATGAATAAAACATTTCCATACTCTTTTGTAAATCCTTCTTATTTGATATTCAATTCATTTTCAATTTTTATTATGGTGATCCACGAAAAATATAGATTACAGTGCATTTTAATGATGTTACCGTATAAAGTCCTTCCGACAATGAGTAGTTTCAGTTTTTACTTTCTTTTTTAAGGTGAAACATCTTGGATGGGTTCGTTAATCAAGGAAAATTGACAATTAGTTCGAAAGTAAACATAACCTTTAAACATATGATTATGGTCACTGAGGCAATATTTTCAGTTCATTATTAATACATGTTGAAGCTCTTGAAATTCAACTGTTCTTTTAGAAAAAAATTACTACGGTAGATGAGATATATGAAAATAAAATCGATTGAGGTCATTGAATGGTATAAATTCTACTCATGATTGAGCGTCGGAAATAGGTTACAGCCTATAATTTTAAATAAGCTTCCATTAGAATTTTAACATTTTTAATATAATCGCCTTATATCCTGTAAATGCATTTAGTAAGCGAAATTTAAAATTTACGTACAAATTAATTTTCATGCCAAAAGCGAAATTAAAAGGTTTATTTAAATTGTTCTTTCATGTGTAGTCATTATTGTTGCAATTCTCAAACGCTTTAAACTAACAGTCATTTTATAAAATAACCTTGTATTTAAAATTAAAAATAAATTGGTAATCATAAAATATTTGCACGCAGACATGCGCGCTAGCACACGTACATTTCTAACAGTGTTCGCCAGAGTCAAGTTGTGAAATATCGCCAATTTTGGCAACAGAAATAGGTCGCGGCGTAACAAGTCTTGGCGATTAATGAATAATTTGGCGAATTCCATTTTAAAATTAAGTATTGAAGGACACTAGGAATCTTCTATAATCGTGATCTCTGCATTGTAGCTTTGTATTTTCAAATAAAATTAACACAATTGTTAAAAAATATATAATAGAAGTTTCCTTATTCTCATGTTACAGACCGGAAAGGATTTCGTTTTCCAGTAAGTTATGATCTAAAATCTATTAACCTCGACACTAAAAAACGTGGTATAAACATATAATTTAAATTAAATAATTTTAAAATATATGTTATGTTTTAGAAAATAAAAGCAATTTCTGCTCAAACTTGCCTCACAATAACCCATTCTCCAGGAATGAGAATAATGAGTTTTCTTTTTAACACTTTCCAACCTAGTTGAAAAGTGTTTATGACTTCGGTTTGTCTGGCCGTCTGCCGTCTGTCTGTCTGTCCGTGATCTAACTCCCGTAAATATGCTCGGAATGCCCTGCAATTTTTATATGTTATAATCGTTATCTATAGCATGTTCCCTATTTCAACGGAAGTGTGTAGCACTTATAGTTTTTTTACAGGGACACTCAAAAAATTCCGTTACATTGCGGTCTATGGGGAAAAATCATTTGCGGTTTATTTTAATAATGTTTCACTATTTTAAACGCATTGAAATTTATATATATCACTAAGGTGCATTAGAAGAAGCTTAATATGGAATAGGGTGTGCATAGCACTTATACTTACTTTACAGGGACAGTCAAAAGAATTCCGTTACATTACGTCTATGGAGAAAAATCGTCTGCGGTTTATTTAAATAATGTTTCACTCTTTTAAACGCATTGAAATTTATATAAGGTTCATTACAAGAGACTTACTACAGAATATTGTGTGTATAGCAGTCATCGTTCATTTACAGGGACACACAAAAGAATTCTCTACTGTATGTTAACAATAATTCCTGGAAGTGCGTTTTAAGTTACTGAACGCGATTTTAATTTTAAATAGCTTTTTGTATATTACGTGGTGTGTGTAAATTCTGTAGATCCTATACAGGGAAGCACAAAAGTTCGGGAACACATTTCCGTATTATTTAACTCCAGACGGAGAATTTTAAACTGTGCTACGTGTTTCCTAACTGAACTAAAATTTAGCATCCTATATAGTATATATACAAATCTATAGATCCTATACAGGGCTGAATAAAAGTATTCGGATTACTTAGATGTTATCTTTTAGCTTATTAAAGAGTATGATTCGTAAAATTATTTTGGAAGCGTTGGAAAGTGTTACATAATCTATGCTTGACGCATGATTTTTCGTTCTTGTTGTTAAATACTTTCTGTTAAATATCATCTAAGAAGCGTAAATGCATTTCTATATTATTTGTCGAATATTTAGATTTTGGCCAACACTATATATATATATATATATATATATATATATTACTAATTATCTCTTAGGAGATTTAATTAGAATGTTACAAGAACTTGATATGTTTTTTGAAATTTAAAGATATTAGAATTATATATATATATATATATATATATATATATATATATATATATATATATATATATATATATATATATATAAGTATTGAACACGCAATTTATTTTATTACCAGTTTATAATGTAAATAGGAAAATTTATATTAAAAAATATATAACGAAAAATTATCAATACATTTTAAGTACTGAAACTTTTGTAGATTTATTTTTGAAATTTTTAATTCTAGTTTAAAATTTTAGAGGGTTTTTTTGGATCTTGATAAATTGATTAATACATATGAAATTTAGCACATTATATTGTATTATTAATTTCAATTACTACTATTAGTGTTAATTATTCTGAAAAAACATTTACTAATAGTATAAATATAAATTTAAATGTAATTTACGCTTTATAACCAGTAAATATATATGTATATAAATATATTTTTACAGAAGATTTAGTAAGTTATTTAAAAATTATGTCAAAATATGTTATGATTTTAAAATAAATTAAATAGTTAGAAATGAAGAAAGATCACTGATATGGGACATTCAGATAAATGCATGCGGAAATTATTATCAAACACTTTTCCCGTTTATAAGCATGCACGTTTTCTATTCAGAAGATACGAAACATGTAAACATATATGAGTAATATTTAATTATTTATAATGATTCAGAATTTTAGAATTATCTATATATTGTTACTGAAAATATAAATAAACAATTCGTAGCTTAAAACTAATGCAGCATTGCAACACTTCTCCACGTTTCTACATTGCATCATTTAATTATATATATATATATATATATATATATATAATGCATATTCGATATATCTGTGCCTTAGCACACTAAGTTTTTTTCGAGAATTCAATTAAAAAAGAGTAAATATGATGGTAACTCATTTTAAATTTTATATACCTTCACATGTTTTTAAAAAATAATACAGCTCTTGTCACATCTTTAACTCTATACTATTACTTCCATAGTTTCAAATAGAAAAATAAATTTCTTTCATGGTTGATACACATAATGGTAAACAAAAAATGTCACACTCGATATAATGAAAAACTGCGTTGGTTGGTATATTTTCAATGTCTGTCAAATAATAAGCATATTTGTGCAACAAAAAAATATGTCGTCACTGTTTTCACGTGAATTTTTATCCTTGTTTTCAGAGCAAATACCGTGAATTATTTGAATGGAAAAATGCAACAAATCTGATCCTGCCTTTCTTTTGACAAGATAAAATGTTTTAAAGGAAAACGGGAAGTGAATTGCAAACAGCCGGGAAATATAAAAACATATTTGATTTACTTTAGTATACTTTGGACAGTTGTACTCTAAAGAAAAAAGACTGTATTTGTTTTTAAAGAATAAGTAAGTTATGTTTAACACTCCAGATTGCATTTGTTAAAATGCTGCCTGAATATAATTTAATTTATTCAGATTTTATGTATTTCCTAATAACATTATGAAGAAATTTTAATGTTGTCTAAAACATGTGCTAGTCAAAATCATTTTGTATATTTTATTTAAACAGATATTTAATTTTCGAAATAAAGCCTGTTTTATACTTTTTCCCTCTTTATGCCTTAGATCTAGTAACATCTTTTCCGTTTGAAAAAAAAGAATATATTCGTGTTCTTTTTGACCGCATTTAATGTCCTTATTTATTTAATAATTTGTTCGATTTCAATGAAAAGGTTTTCGACAATTAGATTATTACATTTCATAACTGTTTTAAATGTTGCGCATTTAGGTAGTCTTTGCTGTGATAAAAATACATTTAAAATATTGGTTAGCACTAAAGTACCATTTTCGTAGCGCTATCTAATTGTAATCCCTGTAATTGAGAACAAAAGTTTGCATTACCATTGAGGAATTCACCGAACTGATAAGTTGTATCTTAGTTTATGAGAACAAATGATTCAATATGAAATATACAAACTGTTATTTTAATGCTACTTATAACACTTTTGTTTATTAGTTTTGTATTCTGTATGTTCTCCCATACATAAAAAGGTTGAGAATTTGTGTGTAATTTCATAAACTTCTTCCATAGTATATTCCTGCTATTTGCACATTCAAAACACAACGTACATTATTGAGCAGAATATACACTGAACGTTTCCTTTAAATATAACGAATTAATCAATAATCAGGCTCCTCGTTAAAATTTCAAATGGAAAATGCTTCGAGAAAAATACAAGTTTTTTTATTAGAACATCTATGGCAAGTGTTCGGTAAGGACTGTTTACAAATTGTATTGGGTTGTCCTGAAAATTCGTGCTGGTTGAGAAAATCAATTCGTATTGGAAAATTCTATTATTTGATTATTAGACATTGATTTCGATATCTAATGTCTAATAATTAACGGACAGAATTTTCCGTTACAGACGTGGACAAATTTTCCGTTACAATTTATCCGTTCAGGACACATTCATTTTCCTAACCGGCACGAACTTTTCAGACAACCCAATATTTAAAAATTCACATTGATAAAAAAAAACGAATACACCTACGACAACATCTACTGGCAATTTGATTACCAGCATGCTTTTTAGCAAACTAATAACAAAACATAAATTTGAACTAGTTTTCTTCACATAAACACGTTTTCTTCACATTTCTTCACACAACGAACGTAGATCAAGTTGATTTATCTTCCAATCAAGTTTCAGATAATTCTAGCTGTATCAATTTTTTCGGTATCGTAAAATATTACATACTAGGTTGAAACAGTGAAAAATTAGTTCGAACTCCAATGATTATGAATGAAATGCATTGGAACTAGTGGAGATTCTTCTTAGATTCTGTGCAAAATTATCAAAGATTAAAATGACTCCTGTTAACATACATATTACTATTATACTTTAACATTTAACAACATTTAAAAAGATGAGAACTAAGAAATTTGAATAAAATGAATTCAAGAAGCCAACACAAAGTAAATTTAAATAATTAAATTTAATAAAACAATGACTTAAAAGATTTAACAGAACTCTAATGTCTGCACAAAATACAATTCCCCCAACAAGTACCATACTGTACTCAAGAATTGCCATGATATACAAACAAGTGGGAAACAAGTGGGTAAGTGTGATCGAAGATCGCCCAAAATGTTTCGTTTAATATTCCTTTCAAAACACTTTATCCTTTCTTTAATAAATCCAAATAAATATCATTTAGCAAAAAAAAAAAAAAAAAAAAAAATAAGGACATTTTTTTTTTTTATAAAGTAAAAATTTACAGGGTCTATTTTTCGTTTTTTTCTAATATCTTAACTGGCCAGATAGAGGGCACAGCCCTCTATTATACTCTGTCATAATAATGTCTGTCATGTGGACTAAATGCGATATTGAAAAAAAAAGTAGTCACCCCCCTCTCCCCTTCTTTATTAACAATCCCTATTCGCATTATTAATTACGTCACTGTCTAATAGCGTTTTATTTCTTTTTTCTACTAGGGGGTTCTACGCCCCCTATAAACTACGCTCGCCAACCCCCGTTTTGACACCGCAAACTCGAAAAACAAGCTAATTTGATTAACTCTAAAATGATTACATTATATTGAATAATAATTAAGCAACCAGTGGCGATCTTCTGTAATCGCCTTTCCATTCATTTTCCTACTGTAACTGGGCTGTTTTAAAGCCGAATCAACTGCCGTCGAAAGAGCTAACAACTGTTTTCGTGATTGAATAAATAACATTAATTAAACATTTGAAAATCAAATTGTGTAAAATGACTAAGTAAATAATGTCGCTGCAACGGGGAATTTTATAATGATGTTATGAAAAATTGGGTATTTATGCGATATCCCGTCGACCACCATGCAAAAAAGAAAAAAAAAACTGTCGCCAAAATATAAGAAAATAGTTGTGCGTTATACGTGTTTCTTATGTCATCTAGAGATTTTTATTTGATATTTATCTGTATTTTTAATGATACTTTTCTCATTTCTTAGTTATTTCATTAATTTAAAAAATAATAACTACTTTAAACGGAGCGTCATGATATTAAAAGCAAAAAAAGTTTTGAAAAATGTTGCTATGCATAGTCCGTTTCAACTGACGTCGTAAACACTTATCCAGCAGCTGAAGAGGATAATTAAGAAAAATATTGTAAATAATTTAATATTTAATATTACTTATTTTTCTCTTTTCATTAATGTATTATAAATTTTATTGTTTAATATTACTGATATTTGATACTTTAGTGAGTGAGGCTTTAGATTCTAATGGTAACATTATTCCGTTGAGTTTTTGGGCAATAGAATTGGCGATTTTTTTTTTTTTACACATGTATATGAAATGTATAAATATTTCAAAAGTAAATTTTGTGACAAATTTTCATATTCTGAAATATTTTTTTAACTGCAAAACATACAGTTAATCTGTACAAACAAAATATTTCTTAGTGAAAGAGCAATCGTTATTAAATTCATAAGAAAAAAAATGTTGTAAGTAAGGTAAGATGATGATGAGAGGAGATAAAAATCTGTAAATAAAATTTAATGATTACGTGAAAAGATAAAATGTTGTAACTAATGACAGGTGTTGTATTAGTTCAACAGCTGCAGGTACATACCTACTGCGATATAAGCACAAAAAATGTGTGTGAAATTAATCACTCTAAAAATGCAACGAAATCTAGAATTTAACCAATTGCGCTTAAGAAAAATTAAGTTAATTTTATTGAAATAATGTGCTGTTAGATCATATTTAAACATGGAACGGATAACTATAATCACCCTGATTTGTAAAATTTCATTTTATATATTATACAATCATATCTTTATATTTTTCAGATTTTGAATTAATTTTTTAAATAAAAATTGTTAATTTTACGATTGATAATACAGTAGGAAAACTGTAGAATATATATAAGTATCGCATATAAGTATAAATATTTCTAAAAGAGAACATTTTTCATGGATTTTTCACGGTTTGACCTATTTTTAATCTGAACAACCTCTTAGTAATCCGACAAATTAGAGGCGAATATATCTAACAAGGAGAGGACCAAGCTTGGTAATCACAGATTTTAATTATTTTTATATATGTTGTAGGGTAGAAGCGGGGCCTCCGAGATGTCGCTGTGTGTCCTTAACCGGGCCTGCTACGAGTGACGTCACAACCTGCTGACGTCAAAATAGTGATCCATAATAACTTAAAATTGTTCATGTACTTTGTTCGTTTGTACGGATTGTTTACGATAATATTTTGATTTTATTTATTGTTTTATATAGTAATTAATAATATTTTTCAGTGTATTTAGATTATGATGCTATCAATAATTATTGATTATAATTATTAAAGAAAGTGTGGATTATATCTATAAAATAATGAGAAGAAAATGTTGTGCTCCTAGTTTCTAATCTAAGTCTTCAAATTCGCTACTGATAATGAAAAGAAGAAAATTTAGCTACGAAAATTACCTTGTGATAATTTTATTTACATTTCAACAGAAGTGGTCTGCTTTAAATGTTTCGATATACGTTTCATAATTCGTGAAGCTAGAATTAATATGATGGTATTGAACTTGTTGAGCAGAGAAAAAAAAACCCTAACAACAAATGTCTATCCTACTGTAAAGGAAATATTCTGGCATATTTGAATTAATTTGTACTTCCAAATCGAATAGAGTCAAATGATCTTTAGAAAAAGAAAAAATAAAAGAAGCAGACGAAAAACAGTTTAAAAAATGATTTTGAAAGAAATACTGTAATAAATTGAATGAAATCTGGATACATTGAGTTAGAAGTGAGTGTGCTTTGTTTATAAAATTAAAGTAACTGATTTACACAACATAGTAGTTCTACGTAGTTCCATTTAACATTTTAGCTAACTTAAGTGTACAAATATATTATGAAAATAAAACTTTTGATAAGTTAATTTGAGTGGTTATTAGGTCCTAGACCCAAGTACAATAAATAGACAATTATTAAAATATTACAAGTCAGTTACAAAGTTAAGAAAGAAAATTGGTTACTTTTCGGTTAGCCGGGCGCCAGTGATATATATATATATATATACACACACACACACACATATATATACATACACATATCTACACACACATATATGTATGAATTAATATATATATATATTTATATATGTACATGTATCACTGGCGCCCGGCTAACCGAAAAGTACCGAAAAAGGCTTATGGCGAAAAAAGGAAAGTTGGCAACATATTTTCTGGCAACCTATTCGTAGTTTCATATAAATAAGTATTTTTTTTTTCAATATTTATATAATTTATTTAATATAAAGAAGCCATATATCTCTTTTTATATGCAGGTAGAACAGAATTGTATATATAAATAATTTTATATATATAAATAAACATAAAAGTTCATTAGATTTGTTTTCATAATTGTGTATATAATTTAAAAACATATCTAACTTTCTCAAGCCCGGATTACGCCAAAGCGTTAAAAAAAGTGCCAAGGTCCCTATAGTTAAAAAATGTCGATTTCTCTATTTAAATTGACATTTATTGTGTTTTGGTGGTTAAATTATGGTATGTAGTTGTAAAAGGGAGGAATGGATTGATTTTGTAAAGTTTTTGGTAGATTTATTACATTTTTTGTACGTATATTTATTGTAAAATAATGTGTTTAGGAAAAGGTAAGTCAATGGGTTCAATCTGATTTATTAATCTTAGCATTTTTTTTTAATTTAAAACTTTTAATTTCCTTTAATTAAACAAGTGTATTGATTCCCTTTTATTTCACGATTATGAAATTTAATATTATTTATG
Organism: Maratus michaelseni; assembly: GCA_963931845.1. NCBI lineage: Eukaryota > Metazoa > Arthropoda > Arachnida > Araneae > Salticidae > Maratus > Maratus michaelseni. The sequence goes on from OZ007592.1 coordinate 419,261,763, forward strand.
TAATCACAAATTATAAGAGCGGAAATGCTCTTTTTATTACATCTTTCTGCTGCGATACATTGACCAAAGTGGATCACTACTGTGACGTCACTAATACTTGTAGCAGGCCCGGTGAAGGACATACAGCGACATCTCGGAGGCCCCGGTAGAAGCCCCTCTGTCTCAGGTTCAACGGAATTTATACAACGCTCCTTAGTTGTCGAGAAATGGGGGGTCTAATATTTTAACACAACTTAAATACTTAATTTGTAGCGAACTAACTTCGTTGGTCGTAGCTCAGTTGCTACGGCGTCTGCTCGTTAATCGGAGGGCCCGGGTTTGAGGCCGGGACGATCTGCGTTTGTTTTTCTCTCTTTTTTTGTTTTATAAATATACTTGTAATTATTATTTAATAATCCTAATTAAAAATTATAATATTGTGCACTAATTATAATGTTAAGCTATTTAATTTTTATTTGTAACTAAATCGTTGTTTTAAACATCATTAAACAGTTAATTTTTTTAATTACTTTTAAAATGTATTTCATATATGCTTTATCGATGCAATGATATTGAACAATTATGTCAATTCGTAATTTTAAAGAAACATCATTTATATATTGCTTTAACAAGGGAAGTCAATGCGATGATAATAGTACCCTGTTTTTAAAGTAAGAAATATAATTATATTAAAATTTAGCATAAGAATTAAATTCCAACATATTATTTTGCATATTAAAGATTTTAGGTAGATTTCGTAAGAAATACTACCTATTACATTCTCACCTAAGTTGGAAATTTTGAAAAATTTTTGCAGATCTACGCCGATCATGACTCCCAGAACCCAAAACCACCCCCAGTTCAAAAGTTTATCTATCTATCTATCTATCTATCTATCTATCTATCTATCTATCTATCTATCTATGTCACTTTTTTCTGACCACGATAACTGGAAAAATTCTGCATAAATCTCTTCCAAACTGATACATAAAATCAAGGGTCATAAAATCTCGGTCAAGTTCGTTAATGGGCAAAATCGAACCAAGGGGGGGGGGGAAATGGGGGGCTTTTTGTGAAAACAGAAAAATCCTCATAATTTCTTTATTATTATACGTATCGAATCCGTTTAAAGTTATTATTACTTCTAGGAAAAGGGCCGAAAATGTATGTATGACAGATTTTTGATATAATTAAAAATGGCCCCAAGGGGGGGAAAAAGGGGGGGGGGGTTAGAAGAAAAAAAATCATAGCTTCGTCAATTCAGAAGATATCAAATCCGCATAAATTTATTATTAATCCTCTTAGTATTATCTAAAACTTTTATATTGACAAGTTTTTTATAGGACCAACCGTTATAGCAAAAAAAAAATTAAAAACAAAACAAATCCCTGCCGGCTCCGCCTGCAAACAAGTTATTTTTCGAAGTAGGTGGTTCCAACTCCCGCATCTTTTCGAAACTGATACATAAAATCAAGGGTCATAAAATCTCGGTCAAGTTCGTTAATGGGCAAAATCGAACCAGGGGGGGGAAATGGGGGGGCTTTTTGTGAAAACAGAAAAATCCTCATAATTTCTTTATTATTATACGTATCGAATCCTTTTAAAGTTATTATTACTTCTAGGAAAAGGGCCGAAAATGTATGTATGACAGATTTTTGATATAATTAAAAATGGCCCCAAGGGGGGGGGGAAGGGGGGTTTTAGGAGAAACAAAATCATAGCTTCGTCAATTCACAAGATATCAAATCCGCGTAAATTTATTATTAATCCTCTTAGTATTATCTAAAACTTTTATATTGACAAGTTTTTTATAGAACTAACCATTATAGCAAAAAAAAGTTAAAAACAAAAAAAATCCCTGCCGGCTCCGCCTGCAAACAAGTTATTTTTCGAAGTAGGCGGTTCCAACTCCCGCATCTTTTCGAAACTGATACATAAAATCAAGGGACATAAATTCTCGGTCAAGTTCGTTAATGGGCAAAATCAAACCAAGGGGGGGGGGGTTTGTAAAAAAAGAAAAAAACCCCATAATTTCTTAATTATGATACGTATCGAATCCGTTTGAAGTTATTATTACTTCTAGGAACAGGGCCAAAAACTTATGTATGACAGATTTTTGATATAATTAAAAATTGCCTTAAGGGGGGAGGGAAGGGGGGTTTTAGAAGAAAAAAATTCATAACTTCGTCAATTCCCAATATTTCAAATCCGCTTAAATATATTATAAATCCTCTTAATATTATCTAAAACTTTTATATTGACATGTTTTTTATAGGACCAACTCTTATAGCAAAAAAAAAAAAAAAATCCTTGCTGGCTCCGCCTGCAAACAAGTTTTGTTTCGAAGTAGGCTGTTCCAACTGCAGCATTATCGCAAAAAGGTCATTTCTTCCGCAATTCCCGACAAACAGGCACCCCACGTTCTGCGTCTTCGAAATCTACCTGTGCCTGCAGGCCGAGCCGTCAGGGATTTTTAAATTTGTAATGCGTATGCTTGCGCTTTGAATTAATTTATAATTAGTAAAATAAGTATGATTTTGTAACGATTTTGGAATTGTTACTAGTCTATAATGGATCCATTTTTAAAAAAATACTTTTAAATGATGAGAAATGTTTAATAATGGCTTAAAAATAAAATTAATTTAATTTAAATTTAAATATGTTAACATTATAATTAATGTACGATATTAAAAATTTTAATTGAAATTATTAAATAATAATTACAAGTATATTTATAAAACAAAAAATGATAAAAACAAACGGAGCTCGTCCCGGCCTTGAACCCGGGCCCTCCAATCAACGAGCAGACGCCATAACAACTAAGCTACGACCAATGCAATAGTTTTGTTACAAAGTAAGTATTTAAGTTGTGTTAAAATATTAGACCCCCTATTTATCGAGAACTAAGGAGCGTTGTATAAAATCTGTTGAACCTGAGACTAAGGGGCTTCTATCCTACAACATATATAAAAATAATCAAAATCTGTGATTACCAAGCTTGGCGCTCTCCTTGTATGTTAAAGCCAGTATATTTGCGATATTGCAATTTATTACCAAATATTTTGAATGTTAATCCAATACTTCTAAATTACTTAAATATAACTGGAAATATTTAAATTAAAATGCATTGCAATTTTGGTGCTTTATTGTGCACATTTCTCATGAATTTAATATTGGCGCAATAATCAGCGTCAAGTAAAACAATACAACTAATATTTGTATACTACTCGAGAGTATTTTATGCCTTCAATGTAGTAAGTAAATTAGAAAAATAATGTGCTTTACCGATATCACAGACATTTTTATACTTGAATATGACACTTTAAACGGATGTCCCGATGTGTTTAGCCCTCGTGCGTATAATATGTCCGTAGTGTCCCAAACAAACTAAACCAAACATGTATACAACAAAGTCTAACTAAAGACTTATAAAATTCGATATAGGTATGTATAGGTATGTAAACTACGTTACTAAGTTTCACTATATCAAATTGCCGAATTTATTGTGGACAGTGATGTATCAGCTAATTATCCTTTATATTCTATATGCTTTTTATCCTAAGCTATATCCGCTCTTTTATATTCCATTATGATTCCATTTCGGTAATCTATAACGAAAACAACTGGAAAAATATTCCTAAAGGCGAATGAACACATTTATCATATTCTACCGTATTTTATAAACAATGAAACTCTTAAAAAAAAAACATGAATTTTTTTTAATTATAGAAACTTGACAGAGTTTCTCGCCAAGCATAAGAAACAGCAATGCATTGAACCGTAAATGAAAGGAATTTCTGCCAATGGATGCCAAACGATTTTACAAAAAAATTTTAGCAATCTGTCTAGTTTACATTTTGCGGACGGGACAAAACGGGTTTTTGACACATCTATATCTCGCGTTCTATTTATGATAGAAACAAAATTCTTGATTCTATGGAATGGGGCGTGTCAAGGGACTAAGAATTTAAAAGTAAAGCAAAATCCGACGAATAGGTTTTCAGTAAATGCGATTTTAAAAGTGCTGTTTTTTTGCACTTTTTAAATCTTGTTCAGACCAAAAACTGTTGACAAGGCTACCGCAATATGTAATTATCGGATTTTTACGCGGTTTACGTTATTTGAATCATTTTTATGAGTAGTTCGGATCTTTGTGAGTTTCATGTAAAAATAGTAATTAGTTTTTGATTTATATCAGTTTAAAGTTATTGATTCCTATACTTAACATAGAGCAAAAAAATAATAAATGACCCAATTCTTTTAGGAATGGTCGTATACACATGATATTAAGATATGTTATTACACTCGACCCAAGTAAGCTTCCTATTATATAAAATCGTAACATTTAAGGTTCGTTTACAGGGTCTCACAAAAGATCTTTTGATACAGGGCTAAAGAGTTGTGTAATTATCCGATTTTTACGCGGTTTGCAGCATTTGAATTGTTTTTATGAGTAGTTCAAATGTTTAATATTTCGTGTAAAAATATGAATTAGTTTTTTTTATGTATATCACTTTAAAGTGATTTATTCCTATACTTAAGATGAAGAAAAGAAATATTAAATGCTCTAATTCTTTTAAAAAAGAACGTATGCGCAGGATGTTAAAATATGTTACTGCGAACGACCTAAGTTAGCTTCCTATTGTAAAACAGAATTGTAGAATTTACTGTTCGTTTACAGGGTAACTCAAAAGATTTTTTAATAAGACTAAATAGTTGTGCAATTAGCGAATTTTTACGTTGAAGTACTTGATTCCTCAACACAGAGGAAAAACAATAGTATAAATAGCATAATTTTTGTCAAAGTGCCTATATACACCAGATATTCAAATATGTTACTGCATCCGATTCATTTAAACTCTCTATTGTTTGTATTGTTGAACCATATACGTTTCGTTTACAGAGTATCTTAGAAGATCTTGATTACATTACAACCGATGTATATTTACTGAGTGAGATGTATTTTAATGATTTTACACTGTTTCAATCTCTGTAAGGTTTCATTATCTTGCTTTAAAATTTAATATGAGTTCATTTTGTCCGTCTGAAATATCGTCGATGTTAAGCTCTAAATCTATTAAAATATAGTGTTTTCATCGATTAAAAAAACTGTGTTTATTTATAAATATATAATTCTAGCGTATCAGGAATTGATTGAAATAGCGATTACAAAATTCCAAATTTACGTTCATGCGCTGAGTAATAGAATGTAAAAATGTTGCTACCCCAAGATTACAAGTTTTGCGTTTAAATATTTGCCGTTCATCGAATCTCCGGCTATGACGAAATTAAAATGCTAAATTTCGTATACAATAGGTGATTGGTAACGAGCTTTTCGGTTTACGAACAAATCGGTTAACGAACACTTTCGCGTGATATTTTTATGTTCGGAGAACGAACACCTCACGAAACAAAGCCATGATGAAGCAATGCCGTGTTTCATATTTGCCGAGCTATACTTATTGCCTCTATTGTCAACTTTGAGAACATTTTAACAGTTGCATACATATGTCCTAATTGATTCATAGACTGCCGGAGATTGGGGACCTATATTTTAGGATCACCGAATTGGAATGAACAGAATATATGAACAGAAATCACTTTAATAGTTTTTATACTTTTGCAAACGTTGGGAATTTTATATTTTTCAAATTGAGTTAAAAAACTTAAACAAATAAAAAACTTCTAAGGTGCTCAGTAATTTTCAAAAATAATATATTTAATATGTTAGTATAAAAATCCCTCTAAATTTTTATACTAATAGAAATAGGTTCGTAGAAAAAAAACATGTTGATTATTCTCGGTAAAGTATGCTCCATAAACTTATCGTTGTAGTTGACCGAAAAAAAGTGCTTCTTATTTTTCCACATTTTTCTGAAACTGTAGTATTTTAATTAGTTTGTAAACTACTGTAAAATTGTCTAATTTTTTGTTTTTTAATGTATATAAACGGAAGAGTGATATAAACAAAAGAAAAAGGAAAATAAATATGTCATAAAAAATCTGATGAATACAATGAATGAAAATTAATATAAAAGTTTCCCCGTTGTTATGGTAGCGACATGTACATTGGAATAAGTCACTCGATAAATTGTATAATTCTGATGTATAATTCTGTTTATAGCATCACTATTATTTTTTTTGTCCCTTTCATCTTTTCTTTTTGAATAAAAATGGAATCCGTATAATTGAAATTAAATAACTTACAAAAAGGAGTGATATCTCATCAAAAACAACTCGTTGTAAATGATCCCGCCAAGCCACAAACCTAAAACGTCAGTCACAAAAAAATGTGATATCACATAAAAAGAAGCGATATAGAAGAGCATACTCCGAGTCCCGTGTAAAAATCTATCACCACTCATAATGTTTCCAAAGGACTCGGAGTGAGGTACAGTATGTGAAAACTGCTTGGCGACCTGCAGGCTTTTATAATGTTTGCGTTTCCTGCAATTACATATGGCTATATTATTTTTCTTTTCTTTTCTTTTATTTATTTATTTATTTATTTATTTTGCTCCTATAAAATTGTAAAAGTTGAAGCTTCTGTGTTTGCATGTCTTTTCTTATTTATGAGCTTGAAAAATCAAATTGTTGATTTTATTTACCATTATTATTATTTACCATTATTATATATATACTAGCAAGCTACGCCCGCCACGCCCGCTACGCTGGTCATTTTCTCTTCACGCACCTTTAATCAAGTTAAATATTGACTTTGAATTTGAACTTGTATTTTAAAACCCTATGGATCTTTACTTGGAATGTCCTTCTGCATGTCTGAAAACGATACGAACGCTATTGCGTTATTACATTTTTAATGTGTCAGACAAATTTGGGCTGTTAAGGACAAATTAGGTGAATTCTCTGTTTACTTTATTATGGAATAGGTCAGCATTAGAAACAAAAATGAATAATTGTGTTAAATTATGATGTGTATGGGGTATAAACTATGGTGTCTATGGGGAAAAATCATTTCCGTTGGATTCAAATTGGATTTGAATGAAGTTACAATTTACAGTACTTCAAATATAATGAAATTGATATGCCTCACTGAGCTGGACAAAAATATGGTACTCGTCGAGAATTAAATATAAATCATGCACTCGCGATATCATAATTCACTTTTATATTTTAACAGAATAATAAGGCTACTATAATTTGTGACTCGTGCTATAGTCAGTATATATACGTCAGGACACAATACCGTTATCATTATCTTTTTATGCGTGAAGATTTCGCTATGTGGTGCTTCATTGTAAAATTTGGTAATTTTTGAAATTCAATATTTGAAAAACAGCATAATCATTAGATTTGAAATTTATATCAAGAAAAATAAATTTTTTTACCATTCTAACGCAGTTTGTCTAACAATTTTCTGACAAATACTTTTCGAGGTATTAATTTTTTTCAGTAACGTCAAATGTTTCATTTTCCGAGATTAATCTGTGGCAACGATTAGCGAAAATCCCAGTCGTCAGCAACACGTACCTTTTTATTAAAGAGGATAAACCTTATAATAAACGTTAACTAAATTGAGATATATTGCAGTAATTCTAGCGTAAGGGAATGGCATAGATCTGGGGGAAAATCCGTTCTGTCAGTTCTTTCGCATACAAAAATATTTATAAAAGTGGTATAACAAAAATATAAAATTTATTTTTCGATTTTCAAAATTGATATACTACATATATTATAAAAGCCTGCAGGTCGCCAAGCAGTTTTCACATACTGTACCTCACTCCGAGTCCTTTGGAAACATTATGAGTGGTGATAGATTTTTACACGGGACTCGGAGTATGCACTTCTATATCGCTTCTTTTTATGTGATATCACTTATTTTTGTGACTGACGTTTTAGGTTTGTGGCTTGGCGGGATCATTTACAACAAGTTGTTTTTGATGAGATTAGTTTTTTCCATAGTCAAATATCTGTTGCAATTTAATAAAAAAAATATATTATTTTGATATTCATTTCTTTCTTGTTCCATTTGACATATTGCAAATACCGGATTTCTCAACATTCATCTTTAAAATATATACTTAATACATTAAGTCCGGTATAGTTGCAATACTTAAGCCACCCTTAATTTTTCTTTTTTAAAGCAGTGACATGTAACACACATGTGTGACATGTGCACATGTAACCTATCTATTCCAAATTTTATTTAGAAAATCATAAAAAATATTATTTTAATCTAAATACCATATAAAATAGTGTTTTTATCAAAACACTTAATTAATGATTTTGGCCATATATTCCGGACCTCAGGTTTAGATACTCCACTTAATCGGGATGGATGCCCCATACGTAAAATAATAGGAAATACAGGTAATTAACAATAAAAATGTAAAATCTGGATTTGAATTAATATCCTTCTTAAATCAAATTTATGATTTTTTAAAAAACATTTGAGCTAACAGACTCTGTACACTAATCTTGCATTACACTCCCCCATCAACGGATATTCATATTCCCAGTTCTACGAATAAATGGGTATACGAAATTTGAAGCTAACTGGATAATTATAACATAGACTAAACTTGTTTAGGTTAAAATAAGGTGGATTCAACAAGTTTCTTCTTTAAGAGCTCTATAATTTATTAATATATTTATGACTATATGAGAATAAGAATACTTGTAAGGTAGGTGCTTTTCACAGTAATAATAACTTTATGATTGTATCAGAAAAGAGTGAGATTGAATTTGAAAAAAACTTAAAATGTCATATTACGTAATATACCTACGTTTTTATTACCTCATTATATGCAATCGCACCATAGTTATTTATATTACTAAGGTCGCATTCTTAATGTGGAATAACGTTGAATTCGTCAAACTGATTGATAGAAAACGGAAACTAACTACATGAGTTCAACGAGTTTCCACTTTACGAATGCGCCCTATAATTTACTAATATATTTATGACTTCCGGTGAATAAGAATACTTCTAAATTATGTGCATTTCAGCGTAAAAATAACTTTTTGATTGTGTCAGAAAAGAGTGAGAATGAATTTGAAATCAACTTAACAGTTTAGTACGTAAAAGCTTTTATTATTACCTCATTATATATAATCGTAAAATAATTATATGTAATCGTAACATAATTTTTAATATTACTTAGGACGCATTCGTAAAATGAAAACACGTTGAATGCATTTAGTTTAACACAGTGGTAATGAAAACTGATTATTAGAAAACGGAAACTAACTACACAAGTTCAACCAGTTTCCACTTTACGAATGCGCTCTATATTTTATTGATATATTTACGACTAAAACAGAATAAGAATACCTGGGAAATAGTTACATTTAAGATTAAAAATAACATTGTGAGTGTAACAGAAAAAAGTGAGATTGAATTTGAAAACCACTTCAAATGTTATGGTACGTAATATACGAGTTATGATCCAAATGTTCAAGGACAAGGTGTAAAACACCTTACCCTGAATAGTGCACAGCACCGAAGCACATCCACTTTCAAAGTAGTCACCTTGGGCGACGATACACTTCAGCCTACGTTTGTATAACTTCTGTAAGCATTGCTGGAAACAATTTTTCGCAACCTCCCGTAATGCCTCTGCGATGCTGCTGTCACCTCAACTGATGACACAAAACGGCGTCCCTGTAAATATTTTTCATTGATGGGAACAGGTAAAAGTGACACTAAGTCCGGTGAATAGAGGGGATATGGAAGCACATTAGTGCGAGTTTTGACGAGGAACTGTTTTACCAATTGGGATCAATATGCTGGTGCGTTGTCATGCAGAAGATACAAGTCGCCACTCTGCCAGAACCTACCCCGTTTACGAAGAATGGATTCCCTAAAACGACGTAAACTGCATAAATAATGCTCCTTGTTAACTGTTCGGGCTTCGGGAATAAATTATGAATGCACAATTCCTTGAGAATCAAAAAATACCTCAATCATTACTTTACCTTTGCTCCAATCCTGTCGGATTTTTTTTCGATCGCGGTGAGTCCAAAGTATCCCAATGTCTCTATTGGTGTTTTACCTAAGCGTTGTCAGAATTTAATATTGCAGTGCTGTTCATGAAAAGCCATCTTCCTTACGTCGTGGAGCAAAGGTAACTAACTTTGGAAGATAACAGCTGCGCGTGCGGTTCGGTCACATGGCATGGGCTAAACCAACCTGAGCAGGTAGGAAAGGGTCCGAAGAATACATTTCAATCAGTTTTATTTTAGGTACTTGCTTTCGTCCTCAGTAATGGCCGCAGTCCCGAATTTTTGGATCATACCTCGTATTTCATTGTTACTTCATTATATGTAATCGTAATATAATTATTTTTATTACTACATTTTACTATTATATTTATTTTATACTATTATTTTAAATTTATTTCCAGTTATTTTACAAATTGAGCATATTATAAATTTATTTTTCGTTTGCAAACACAATAATACAAAACTAAAAAAATGTTTTTTAAAATGCTTTCCTTTTCTAGCAATTAATTTTCTATTTCGTTCGTGATTTATTGTAGGAAGTTTTCTGAACATTGTTCCAAAAACTAAATTACCAGATGAATGTTTTTTTTTCCTCCAAACAATATTTAATTAAAAATAATGTCCGGACTTCTTTTATTTTAGAAGTGTCATTTTTAAATAATTACTTGAAGATTTTATGGTATTGTTCGTCTTCCTTAAATACAAAGTTTTCAGGAAATTTTTACGATCCACAATACTCACATCAAAATGCTACAGTATTAGATTTAGTCCCCAGCAAAGTAATTACGGAAAAGGGTTTATCACTTTTACATGAAATCATAAAATTCTGCTCCCTTATTTAAATATGATTTACTTTTATAGTAAGTATTATGAAATAAGTATAGTAGTATTATGAAATAAATAGCTACACAAAAACTTCTCTTACACGTATTATTTAATAACTTTGTTTGAAGTATTTACGTTGAAAATTATTTTAAGCTGATGTTTTACATTTATTATTCTAAATGTTTTCTTAAATTGAAGAGATTTTATAAGTAATTTTGAATGCGAGTTTGAACATAATTAATTAATTGGAAATTTTTTGAATATTAAATTAGAAATACAAATTTGAAGGTAAAACATAATGGAGCTTGATGCAGGATTTTGATTTGATAGATTAATGAATGAAGAAAATGTTTTATAATCAAATTTATATGATAATCCTGCGTGCTACATTGAAAGCAATTATTTTGTACATTTCAATACCATATTTAAAAATCTCCCGCTTTTGTAGCAATAATTTTATCCAAACGGTATTAATGGAATTCCACACTGTGAAACACGTTATTACATTGTATAAAATAAATGTTTGTAGCTTTCTAACTTGAGCCCTTTTTATGCTTTGTTGGAAATTTTAATATAAAGCTCCATTTATGGAAAATTTTTTGAATGACATTTTTAATTTGCTCTTGAACAAAACTTTTATCATTTGAATTATTTTCGTCCAAAGTAGATAATAATAATAAGATAATAATAATTATAAAGTGTACTCTTTTATTATTTTTTATGTCCAATAAATATATATGGTACAATATGATTAGTTAAAGATATTCACAGAATATTTGTAAAGTATCAAATGCAAATGAAGTTGTGTCTTAATAGTTATTAACACACATGTAGTATTTTGAAAACATAGTATCGATATCAATCGTTTTGGAATATTTATGTTACGTGATACTATATTAGGACTTCAAACGCTTAACATTATAAATTAGTCGTTGGGGGCCACAGTAATACTTACCCATCATGGATATGCATAATGTAAAATATTAAAATAAAAAATGTGTAAACTACTTATAAAATGCATTGCAATTCAAATAAATTCGAGGCTTGATGACGTCACAAACTTTAAAGGCTCGATTACTGAATTGCTTGAAAGAAACATCCTTATAACTCCAAAAATAATAATCCTATTAACTAGCGGTTTATTGCATCTGATTAAGCGTCAAATTTCCAATTAAAATATATCTTTGAAGTGAAGTTTGGATCAAATACAGGGTCATGAAAAATCGAAGAGTGTAGGAAAATAGGATTCCAAATATCTCGGCAACTGATTATCCGATCGACTTCATGCTTTATGCAGAATTTATGTTTTTTTATTGTCTTTTATATTCATTTCTTAAAATAACCAATTTCGAAAATTTTTATATACCTTTTATCAGAACGAATATTTCGAGAGTCCGAAAAAAATAGTTCCGGTTAATCGAGGTTATTGAAATGAAATAGGCTTCTTCCCATTATTACATACTAAGTACATACCAAATTGCAAGTCTCTATCTCAAATTTTTCGGGAGATAGAGCGTTTACAGACACACACACAGACACACAAACACACAGACGGACGGCAATTTTTTTTTCTAAAAATATGTTTTTCGGAATCTCCAGTGTCTGAAACGTGTAAATCCGTCAAAAAAAATTTCCGATTTTCAAAACGATTACAAGATTTACCCTATACTACGTGTATGATGGGTAAGTAAAAAGGGAAAATAAATCTTATTTCGGTTTGCAAAAATGTGGTAAATAAATACCCTAACCATAATAAAATTGTGAAAGAGTTTTGTATAACTTATATCAGGTTTTTATATCTATAATTTAATGAAAAATGAAATTTTTGAATGGTAAAAATGTCATTTGATTTTCTTGGTATTTAATCGTGATGCGCTTTTGCAGTAACCATCAGAATATATGTTGTGTTTCACATAATTCATAAATACATAAATAAAATATATGTAAAATAATATTTTAGTATTATTGGTATAATGTTTTTTTCAGTGTTTTAATATCTATATAAATATAACCTTTTCCTAAATATTTGTACTTGTATAATTATTACTGTTAATATAAAAGAAGCGCAGATTCTTTGGAGATTCATTTTCTCTGAATTTGTATTTCTATTTTATCAAATAAATCATAAACTATTTTACAAATTTAATTTATTTGCACAGTTCTACAGAAAACCACAATACTTTTTTTTTAAATGTTAATAATAAATTGCAGAAATTCACTTAGTTTATCGTTTAGGCTGAAATCTTCAAGTTTTGCAGTCACGTATAAATTAAATAAAAATCCTTAACTCAGAAGTACAGATACGCTTTTCTCTGGGGAACATTTTTTCGGATAAGAAAACCCCATTTCAACGAAGTGGAAGTACAAAGTAAATACACCAAAGAGTGTGGACATTTGGAAAAAATATTTTATTTTCCGTGTCTTTTTTTCATTTTATACACCTCTGAAGTCCATAGAATTATATTTGTTAGAAAGTTTTATCTCCACTCTGATCAAGCTTTGTCCCTGATTTAGAATAAACAAAATTACATTTAAGAATTTGAAATATCACGATCTTTATATTAGCTTACGCATTTACAACTCAACATAAACACTAATGAAAAAAAAAGTACTTCATGTATTTGTTGATTTAAATCGTAAATAAGATGTCATTTCTGTTCTATTATATAATCGTATCATGTTTACAAATATTGTGTGGTAGTAGAGAACACGACCACAAATAAGTTTTGTATAAGAAACCAGGTTTGTGTTTATTGAGCCAAAAATACAGGATCTCTCATTGCAATTTGAACGCGGATTTTTGTTGAGAACTTTAACAGTAATAAATATATTCGAACTAAATATTTAAGAGATTTAATCTTCCTTGTATGAAATGATATCAAATTATCCGAAATGGTTGAAGAGCACAATATTTTGATCAGAGGCACCGTATGCAATGTCAACTACATTCCTAATTAGAGATCGTGTGATTTAGTGCTGCATGGATGAGGCTAGTGGCTACTTCAGTTAACATCCACTATGACATCATTTCAGTTCCGACAAAAAACGGTAATTTTGTGGAATATTTAGTTAAAGTAAATTATTGTTAAAGTATGAACAAATCTTGGTTTCCCCTAAGGAATGAGAAACCCTTTATTTTCGATTGAATAAATGAGTTTTCACCTGGTTTCCTGTACGAAAATAGCTTGTTCCAGCATGCTTTTCCACCACTTAAAGTTTGTAAGCATAGTTTCTGAGAAAACTTGTATATGAAATCTGATGTTAAAGTGTATTTTTAGTATAAGAAAAAAAAAACTTGATTTCTCGGGATTATTTTAACATTTACATTAGTAAATATATATATATATATATATACATTTGTTAGAAATAAGTAACGGAAGTTTCTTTTAATTATGTTAGTTATTATTAATTCATCTTTGATACACAGTTCTAATCACAGGCCTTTGCTCACTTAGTAAAGTATTTCTACATCGTTCCAAATAACATCGTCGTACACTGTTAACCTTTAAAGACATATTGAGGGTGCCACTCAGTGAAAATCAAGTGGGGAATTCTAAAACAACAACTTGATAAACATTTGTGAAAGTTAACACACCCTCTTCCTAAAGTCCCTTTAATGTTCATTTAATATTTAAAGTGGAAGTGCGCCATTTCTTTTTGATTATTTTTATTGGTAAGTCACGACTTGTGTACGGGATACGTAGCCTGTGAATATGGGTAGTATATTCTATTTTCTTTCTTAATTTAACTTTTAGGTAGATTTCGTAAGAAATACTACCTATTACATTCTCACCTAAGTTGGAAATTTTGAAAAATTTTTGCAGATCTACGCCGATCATGACTCCCAGAACCCAAAACCACCCCCAGTTCAAAAGTTTATCTATCTATCTATCTATCTATCTATCTATCTATCTATGTCAATTTTTTCTGACCATGATAACTGGAAAAATTCTGCATAAATCTCTTCCAAACTGATACATAAAATCAAGGGTCATAAAATCTCGGTCAAGTTCGTTAATGGGCAAAATCGAACCAAGGGGGGGGGGGGGGTAAATGGGGGGGCTTTTTGTGAAAACAGAAAAACCCTCATAATTTCTTTATTATTATACGTATCGAATCCGTTTAAAGTTATTATTACTTCTAGGAAAAGGGCCGAAAATGTATGTATGACAGATTTTTGATATAATTAAAAATGGCCCCAAGGGGGGGAAAAAGGGGGGGGTTTAGAAGAAAAAAAATCATAGCTTCGTCAATTCACAAGATATCAAATCCGCGTAAATTTATTATTAATCCTCTTAGTATTATCTAAAACTTTTATATTGACAAGTTTTTTATAGAACTAACCATTATAGCAAAAAAAAGTTAAAAACAAAAAAAATCCCTGCCGGCTCCGCCTGCAAACAAGTTATTTTTCGAAGTAGGCGGTTCCAACTCCCGCATCTTTTCGAAACTGATACATAAAATCAAGGGACATAAATTCTCGGTCAAGTTCGTTAATGGGCAAAATCAAACCAAGGGGGGGGGGTTGTAAAAACAGAAAAAAAAACCATAATTTCTTAATTATGATACTATCGAATCCGTTTGAAGTTATTATTACTTCTAGGAACAGGGCCAAAAACTTATGTATGACAGATTTTTGATATAATTAAAAATTGCCTTAAGGGGGGAGGGAAGGGGGGTTTTAGAAGAAAAAAATTCATAACTTCGTCAATTCCCAATATTTCAAATCCGCTTAAATATATTATAAATCCTCTTAATATTATCTAAAACTTTTATATTGACATGTTTTTTATAGGACCAACTCTTATAGCAAAAAAAAAAAAAATCCTTGCTGGCTCCGCCTGCAAACAAGTTTTGTTTCGAAGTAGGCGGTTCCAACTGCAGCATGATCGCAAAAATGTCATTTCTTCCGCAATTCCCGACAAACAGGCACCCCACGTTCTGCGTCTTCGAAATCTACCTGTGCCTGCAGGCCGAGCCGTCAGGGATTTTTTTATAAAGGCGATGTATATTACTTTTATATTATTGCAAGACATTAGACACTATTTTTCTTTAGCATAAAAAGTTGATATTTAGACTTTAAAAGGCATTGGTGATTTAATGCACGGATGATGCGCATGAAGTACTTCACTGGTATATGCTTTTACAAACCTTCCCTGCTATATTAATTCTAATTAAATTATTATTATTTTTTAACAATTTCATGTTACATTAAACAATGATATCATTAAAAGTTGTTATTTAGGTTGTTACACGTACAGTGCACCGCTCGTGTCTTTAAAGTTATTATTATTATTATTATTATTTTACTTTTCAAGGACTTTTGGCACACCGTGTATAAGTTTATTTATTAGGTATTTATTTTTTTTATTCTAAACATTAGGATATTTTAAAATATGTTTTTTTTTGTTCCTTCCTAATATCTAATAAATATAAAACTTACAATGTATATAGTTAAAGATATTCACAGACATTTTTAAAATCTTCAAATGAAAATGAAGGTTTTGCGTGTTCATACGTAGATTTAACACTTTTGTAGTATTTTGAAAGATAGTACCGCATACCAATCTTTAGGAATATTTCCTTTTCTATGATATGATATTTGAACTTCAAAATAAACGCTTCACACTTTTTAAAAAGGAGCAAAAATCTTACTTTTGCTTGCAAAAATGTTGGGAGTAAATATGCTAATCATTATGAAATTTTGAAATAGTTTTTTACAGCTTATTGTAAAGTCTTTATATTTCTTATTTGATGAAAAATAAAAGTTTCGAATGATGAAAATTCGATTGCATTTTCTTGGTATGTTAGTCGTGATGGGAGTTTGTGCTAACCCTCTGTATATATGTTTTACTATTTCATAAATATATAAATAAAATAAAGGAAAACAAACAATATATTTTATTATTGTTGTTGTACTGTGGGTTTTTTCACTGTTTCATTATTTATATATTTATATCTTTTTCATAAATATTTATAAATATTTAATGAAACCGTTATCACTGTTATTATAAAAGTATCACATTTCCATTTGAAAATTATTTTCACGTAATTTGTGCTTCTATTTTATCAAATAAATCATAAATAATTTTATACATTCAATTTATTTGTACCTTTCTACAGAAAACAACAATTCTTTTTTTTAAATGTAAAAAATAAATCGCGTAAATTCACTTAGATTTTCCTTTTTGCTGAAATCTTCAAGTTTTGCAGTCACGTATAAATTAAATAAAAATTCTAAACTCAGAAGAATGGATACACTTTCCTCCCGGGAACATTTTTTGAATAAGAAAACCCCATTTCAACGAAGCGGAAGTACAAAGTAAATAAACTAAAGAGTGTGGGCATTTGTAAAGGATTTTTTGTCTGTCTCTTTTATCCCTTTAACACTGCTTTGAAGTGCATAGAATTATATTTGTTGAAAAAAAAATTCTCTACTCTGATCAAGCTGTGTCCAGAATTTAGAATAAACAAAATTTCTTTTAAGAAAGTGAATTTTCACGATTTTTATCATAGATTACGTAGTAATCACTCAACACGAAAATCAATCAGAAAGATGTACTTTATGTATTTCTTGATTTAAATGGAAAATCAAATGTCATTTCTATTCTAATATACAGTTTGTCCGTGTATCACGTTTACAAATTTTATGTGATGTTATAGCACAGTACAACTTGTATTTTTGTATTTTTCGGTATTTTTGCAAATTTTCCGGAATATGCGTTTATGGAGACCTTCCTTCTAAGTCTTATTTAAAACTATGATTTTTTTCTGGATAAATTGATCCAAGTTTATTCTCTATTTAAGAATTCCTTCTTTGAAGAAATAATATTTTCACAAATTTACACGCTTAAATTTCTGAAATGGAACCTTTAAGTAACATATATATTTTTTTTTATTATGTAGATTTTTGTAATAATAAAAATTTAGCAAAAATGTTTATGACAAACACGAAAATTTAATAATGATAAAGCTGGTTGTTTGGAAAAAAAATTGAATTATTTTAATAGAAAATAATTTGCTCCTTACTTTACAAAATAATTTTTATATTATTGTACATTGACCATTCACTAATACAGCTTAATTCGTGATTATGTGCATCAAGATTTCATTTAAATATGGAATTACTAATGACTTATATTTCTTAAATAAAATACCATGTTATGTTATTGAATTTTTTCTAAAACTGGCAAATTGTATTTTTCCCTGTTAATATATTGAATGTCTCGAATAAAATAAGTTATAAATTTCTGTGTCTTGAAGCGAAGTGTTTTCTGAAAGAAATTGAAAATTAAATTGAAAAATACATTCTAACACATTTGGGTGTATTTTGGGTGTGATGGGTAAAATGCTTTTGCTTGTGGTTGATGCTCATAGCAAATGCCCTGAAGTTTTTATTGTTCCTAATACAACGTTAGAACATACAATTGCTTATCTTTCTTCTCTTTTTGCCAGATACGGGTATCCTATATCTCTGGTATCTGAAAATGCAAAACAATTTACTTCTGAAGAATTTGAGACATTTTTGAAGAATCATGGGGTTAAACATAGGTTTAGTGCTCCATACTATCCAGCTACAAATGGTCAGGCAGAGAGATATCTGCAGATTCTTAAAAAAGGGTTAAAACTCTTATCTTCAGAATCTGGTACTTTACAGATGAAAATAAATAACCTTCTCTTACAATATAGAAAGATACCTCATGTTACTACGGGGGAAAGTCCTGCATCTCTATTTCTAAAACGAAATATAAGAACGAAAATAGATTTGATATTCCAAATGTTACAAATTCTGTGCATGATAAACAAAATGCGAGAAAGGCCAATTATAAAATAAAAGAATTTCAAATTAACCAGAAAGTGGCTGTAAGAAATTATACTCCTGAAGCCAAGTGGAAAATTGGTCGCATTATTGCAAGAGAAGGCAAGTTGCATTATAGAATTCAAGTTGGTTCGAATATTTGGAAAAGGCATGTCGATCAGGTAACTAATGTCGGTTCGAAGATACATCTAACTAATGATTCAAATACTGAAGAGAGTGGTACAGAAAGTCTCAAAAGTGATAATGCAGTTGTTAATCAAAGTGATTCTCAGCTAATGCCTCTAGTGTCCCAGATTTTCAACCAGCTGACTCTGTTGTCCCATATACTCCAAATCCTCAACCAGATGATTGTTTTGTCCCAGCTCCTCCAAATCCTAAACCAGATGACTTTGTCCTCCCAAATACTCCAAGTCCTGCTCCAGTGGACTCTAAATTGATCCCTTCAGTTCCAAAAACCATGGTGCCCAATACTTCTATTGATGATGCTAAAGATACTTTAATTAACTCTTCTTCTTCCCAACAGGTACATAGAAAATCCACCAGGAAAAGAAAAGCTCCCTGTAAATTCCCAAAATAAGTAGGGGAGAGTATGGGGTGTTTAGTTAGAAATGTAATTAATAGATGGCAGGACAACCACAGTGAACTACGTCACCTACCGGTATTAAGTTTTGTTTACTGTCAAAAATGTATCTGTTACGTGTGTTGTATTAGATGTACGTGAATGTTATGTAATGTCAATTAAACGTCTTTAAAGTCCACCTCGAGTTATTAATAATAATGTTGCTTCAATTACTTTAATTTCAGTATATAATATATAATATATGTAAAACAATGTTTAAGTATTATTGGTATAATGTTTTTTTTTTCAGTGTTTTACTATCTATATAATTATAATATTTTCCTAAATATTAGTAAATGTTTAATGAAAACGTTATTACTGTTAATATAAAAAAAAGCACAGATTCTTTTTCACTGAATTTGTACTTCTATTTTATCAAATAAATCATAAACTATTTTACAAATCTAATTTATTTGCACTGTTCTACAGAAAAACTTTTTTTTTTTTTTTTTTTAAATGTTAATAATAAATCGCAAAAGTTCACTTAGTTTATCGTTCAGGCTGAAATCTGCAAGTATTGCAGTCACGTATAAATTAAATAAAAATCCTTAACTCAGAAGTACGGATACACTTTTCTCTGGGGAACATTTTTTCGGATAAGAAAACCCCATTTCAACGAAGCGGAAGTACAAAATAAATACATCAAAGAGTGTGGACATTTGGAAAAAAGACTTTATTTTCCGTGTCTTTTATTCATTTTATACACCTCTGAAGTTCATAGAATTATATTTGTTAGAATGTTTTATTTCCACTCTGATCAAGCTGTGTCCCTGGTTTAGAATGAACAAAATTACATTTAAGAATCTGAAATATCACGATCTTTATATTAGTCTACGCAATTACTACTGAACATAAACACCAATGGAAAAAAGTACTTCATGTATTTGTCGATTTAAAGGGTAAATAAGATGTCATTTCTGCTCTATTATATAGTCTGCGTATCATGTTTACAAATATTATGTGAAAGTAGAGCACACTAACACAAATAATTTTTGTATAACAAACCAAGTTTGTAATTTATTTTTTGAGTCAAAAATACAGGATCTCTCAATGCAATTTGAACGCGGATTTTTGTTCATAACTTTAACAATAATAAATATATTCGAACTAAATTTTCATGAGATTTAAACTTCCTTGTATGGAATGATATCAAATTATACTAAATGGTGGAAGAGCACAATATTTTGACCAAAGGCACCGTATGCAATGTCAACTACATATCCAATTACAGAGCGTGTGATTTAGTGCTGCATGGATGAGGCTAGTTCAGTAAACATCCATTATGAGATCATTGCATTTCCCCCGAAAACGGTAATTATGTTGAAAATTTAGTTAAAGTAAATTTATTATTGTTAAATTATGAACAAAATCTCGGGTTCGCGTAAGGATGAGAAACCCTGTATTTTCGATATATATATATATATATATATTTGTTAGGTATAAGTTACGGAAGGTTTTTTTAATTACCGTATATACTCGCGTATAAGTTGACCCCCTAAGTTTTTACTTCAATTTTGCATAAAATTAAGCCAAAAATTTCAATTTCTCCATATGGTAGGAGAGATTAGCCAATTCTAAAAAGTGGTAAGTAAACAAAAACAAATCAATGAAATATTTTTTTAATGATAAATTATTATTATTTGTATATTTTAAATATTATTTTATTATTGTTACACATAAAAAGCCAGAATTTTGGCAGTATTTGAAGTTTTTTATTTTGCTGGTTTTTTAATTGAGTCGCGTATAAGTCGTCGTCCCCCCCCCCCAATTGCTTGCCGAAAATTGTCAGAAATTCCTCGACTTATACGTGAGTATTTACGGTATGTTAGTTATTATTAATTCATCGTTGATACATAGCTCTGTTCACCGGTCATTGTTCACCTAGTAAAATATTTCTTCGTCGTTGAGCTGTTGAATGTATCTCACTATATACCACTCTTCGAAATACCATATCACATTGTACAAGAGGAACGTCTGTGGAACCCTATTTTGAGTTTGTTTGTTTTTTTTTTTTTGGTATTTTGTAGGTTTGAAATTTTAGGAAAGAAAATTTTATTCTGCCTAAACAAAACTTTCTATCATTTGAATCATTTTCGTCCAAATTACACTGTCGTACATTGTTGATCTTTAAAGACACCGGTGGCATATTGAGGGTGATACTCAGTGAAAATACAGTGATGAATTCTAAAATAGCTACGTGATAAACATTTGTGTAAGATTCCCCCTCTTCCTAAAGTCCCTGTAATGTTAATTTAATACTTAAAGTTGAAGTGCGCCATTTTTACTGCTTTCTTACATTATTTTTATTGGTAAGTCCCGACTGGTGTACGGAATACGTAGCCTGTGAATTTGGGTAATATAATCCTTTTCTTTCTTAATTTAACTTTTTTATAAAGGCGATGTATATTACTTTTATATTATTGTAAGACATTAGACACTATTTTCTTTAGCATCAAAAGTTGATATTTTGGCTTTAAAAGGCATTGATGATTTCATGCACAGTTGATGCGCATGAAGTATTTTACAGGTATATGTTTTAACAAACCTTCCCTGAAATAATAATTCTAATTAAATGATTACTATTTTTTAACAATTTCATGGTTATTGCTTTTAGACTACTACTGAACATTACATTAAACAATGATATCATTAAAAGTTGTTATTTAGGCTGTTACCCGTACAGTGCACCGCTCGTGTCTTTAAAGTTATTATTTATTATTTTTTTTTAACTTTTCAAGGATTTTTGGCACATTGCGTATAAGTTTCTTTATTACGTATTTATTTGTTTTATTTCATCAGAATGTTTTAAAATATATTATTTTTTTATTCCTTCCTAATATCCAATAAATATAAAACTTACAATGTGTATAGTTAAAGATATTCACAGACATTTTTAAAATCTTCAAATGAAAATGAAGATTTTACTTATTCATACGTAGATTTAACACTTTTATAGTATTTTGAAAACATAGTATCGCATATCAATCTTTAAGAAATATTTCCTTTTGTATGATATTATATTAGAACTTCAAAATAAACGCTTCACACTTTTTAAAAAGGGAAAAAACTCTCACTTTTGCTTGCAAAAATGTTGGGAGTAAATATGCTAACCATTATGAAATTTTGAAAGAGTTTTTTACAGCTTATTCTAAAGTATTTATATTTCTTATTTGATGAAAATAAAAGTTTCGAATGATGAAAATTCGATTGCATTTTCTTGGTATGTTAGTTGTGATGCGAGTTTGTGCTAACCCTCTGTATATATGTTTTACTTTTTCATAAATATATAAATTAAATAAATGAAAACAATATATATGATTATTATTGTTGAAATGTGAGTTTTTTTCACTGTTTCATTATTTATGTATTTATATCTTTTTCATAAATATTTGTAAATATTTAATGAAACCGTTATCACTGTTATTATAAAAGTATCACATTTCCATTTGAAAATTATTTTCACGTAATTTGTAATTCTATTTTATCAAATAAATCATAAATAATTTTATACATTCAATTTATTTGTACCTTTCTGCAGAAAACAACAATTCTTTTTTTTTTTTTTTTTATGTAAAAAATAACTCGCGTAAATTCACTTAGATTATCCTTTTTGCTGAAATCTTCAAGTTTTGCAGTCACGTATAAATTAAATAAAAATTCTAAACTCAGAAGAATGGATACACTTTCCTCCCGGGAACATTTTTTGAATAAGAAAACTCCATTTCAACGAAGCGGAAGTACAAAGTAAATAAACTAAAGAGTGTGGGCATTTGTAAAGGATTTTTTGTCTGTCTATTTTATCCCTTTAACACTGCTTTGAAGTGCATATATTTGTTGAAAAAAAATTCTCTACTCTGATCAAGCTGCGACCAGAATTTAGAATAAACAAAATTTCATTTAAGAAGGTGAATTTTCACGATTTTTATCATAGGTTACGTAGTAATCACTCAACACGAAAATCAATCAGAAAGATGTACTTTATGTATTTGTTGATTTAAATGGAAAATCAAATGTCATTTCTATTCTAATATACAGTTTGTCCGTGTATCACGTTTACAAATTTTATGTGATCTTAGAGCACAGTACAACTTATATTTTTGTAATTTTCGGTATTTTTGCAAATTTTCCGAAGTATGCGTTTATGGAGACCTTCTTTCTAAGTCTTATTTAAAACTATATATTTTTTTTCTGGATAAATTGATCCAAGTTTATTCTCTATTTAAGAATTCTTTCTTTGAACAAATAATATTTTTACAAATTTACACGCTTAAATTTCTGAAATGGAACCTTTAAGTAACATATATATTTTTTTTATTATGTAGATTTTTGTAATAATAAAAATTTAGCAAACATGTTTATTACAAACACGAAAATTTAATAATGATAAAGCTGGTTGTTTGGAAAAAAAAAATTGAATTTTTTTAATAAAAAATAATTTGTTCCTTACTTTACAAAATAATTTTTATATTATTGTACATTGACCATTCACTAACACAGCTTAATTCGTGATTATGTGTATCAAGATTTCATTTAAATATGGAATTACTAATGACTTATATTTCTTAAATAAAGTACCATGTTATGTTATTGAATTTTTTCTAAAACTGGCAAATTGCATTTTTCCCTGTTAAGATATTGAATGTCTCGAATAAAATAAGTTATAATTTTCTGTGTCTTGAAGCGAAGTGTTTTCTGAAAGAAATTGAAAATTAAATTGAAAAATACATTCTAACACATTTGGATGCATTTTTCTTCTACTTTGCATTTGGAAATTTTCAGTTAAAACAATTCAGAAAAATGTGCTTTTATAACAGCTGGTGTATCCTGTGGAATAATAGAAAGAGGGTTTTATTCATTATATTTTAATGAATGAAATGGTAATGCATATAAATATGAAACAAATTATAAAAAAAGGTAAAAAAATAGACTCAGTAGAATAGAGTCGAGAAGATGAAAAACGATTTTATTCAATTTTAATAACTGATGGTTATTATTATTTTTTTTTGAAACAGAAATTGAATATACTATAGGTTTCATTATGAAATTATAAATATAAAAAAAAACTGTTCATTTTTCTTATTTTACTTTAAATAGAATAAAATAAGTTTTACCTCCCGACTGCCTCTTGTGGGGTAATTTTCAGACACAGTTATGACCCGGTTAATGTTCAATGTTTTTTCTGATTTTTTCTTAACTTTACAGATTTTTTTTTGGAAGATTTAAAATAAACAAATTACTATAATCACAAACTTTAATCCATATTTAGTATTGATAGCTAAATACGATAGTTTCAAGACTATGTTTCATGACTTTCAGGATGTTTCGATAGTTTCAACACTTTACTATGTTTTCCAGAACATTAAAGAATATATTATTCAAAATAACATATTTAAATGGGAATATTTTACAATAAATAAATAAATAAATAAATAAATGTATATACACGACAATTTCTTTCCTTACAATGTTATTCAACAATATAATTCCAGCATTCAATAACGTATTATGAAATGTCAATTAAATTTCTGCAGTAAATTAATATACTAATTATCCATACTTATAAAATGTTACTAGCAATATAAATAAAACAAGGCAGGTAAAAACTTGACGGAATGTAAAAGTAGCTAAACATTTTATTCTAATATCAAACAATAAATTACAAAATAGTTACACATTTTAAATACATTTAAAGATGAAAATATTTAACTGAATAAAGTTGTGTTTATGCTTATTATATATAAATGCCTCTAAGTTTATTTTTACAGCAACAAGGGATAACATTTAGTAGGAAAAATGCATTTTAAATGCTTACATTAAAAATAAAGTTATGTTCATTTGAAAACCGCATGACATCGCTGTAATTCATTTAAAGCAAAGCATACCTGCATATATTAATGTATTAGAAATAATTTCTTGTGTATATATGACTCCGAACAACTCATATCCGCTCTATATGATACAGGATCCTATAAAAATTTTGGACTTTTTAAAAACATCATAACTTCAAAAGTAATTGAGAATCACAGTACTTTTCTTTAGAAACTAACTGTTTCGCAGCCATGAGCTTTAGACGACGCTCAGAAATGATGCGCCGTGAAAGAGGTTTTGGGTCTGTCCAACCTTTTTCCATGATCCCACGGTAAAATATGTATAAATTATGTAATCATTTAATTTGCTTAATTTTGAGACTATTAAGACGAAAGTATATGCGTGCAAAAAGTCCTTTATTAAGAAAAGTTTCTTTAAATCATTAGCAATTAGCTGTCAAGTGATTTATATACATAATAGATGGATTTTCAGTTAACGTCTGAAAAGTAAATGTAACTTATTTACTACATTTTTTTAAAAAGCAAAATAGCATATTTAAATTAGTGCACTGTAGTTTTTTTTCTGCCTACATATACACAAATTCTGTATGCAATATTAAAAAATATATATATAAATATAACAAAAGTAACTTTTCCACATAAAAATATAAATTACAAAAACTACTGATTAAGCGTGTTTTGCTTTCCACTAAAGAACACATATTATAGTAGAGGCAAACATTCATGTGAGACGATTGAAACATTTGGGATAAGTAGAATTAAGAAAAAGAAAGTTGTTTAATTTATTTAAATCTTGCTTTTATAGATTCTTAAAATGCTGAAATGATATTGTACATTGCTTGCTACAAGGCGTCTACAGCGAAAAACACGAAAAATAGAACAGTCGTAGACAATGTGCTGAGTATTATATGATAGATATGATGTAGATTTCTATGCCAGTTTAGTAGCCTAATATAAGTAAAATAATTCATTAAGGTTTTCCTTCTTAGCCACACTATTCAGATATTAATTCTTAACATAATAAGAAAGGGAGATAAATATTTTTTTTTCCCATAATTGAGTGAGGGATCATCAAGATTACAGATACTTTTCAGACATAACAAATTATCAATATCCTGCATTCCAATCCATACAGAATATTTCCGTCTTCATTAGTTCTTTTTTGAAGGTGTTCAAAACCGAAGAAGCACGGTTTCAATTATAGGTGCATATTTTCTCAACTCAATTTTTGGAAATACCAAAAATCTCTATTTACTTTACCTGAAAATTCCTTATATGTGTCTATAATTTCTTTGTGATAATATTTTTTTTTTTTCATTTAGTATCTGTCTGTTAATACACTACATTATGCTGTGTATTTACTATATACCGCATCTACTTTATTGGGTTTCGTTCATCTCACGAAGCCCTATTACTCCCGCTCCGTTATCTGTCTGTCACAGAGCTATTCTCAGAAACTATGTAACTTACAGAGTTGAAACTTTGTGTATATACCTGAATATCAGCTATAAAGAGCTCAAAATATTAAAATTTGAAAAATTCGTATTATTTTAAAAAATAGAGATAAAAAAACAAAATTCTAACAGCCTTTTTCTATTAAATTTAAACATTTTTCGTTATAACAGATGCCAAAAATTAAAAATCCACGATGAAATTATTTCCACAATAATTAATTTTCTATCAGACGAGTTCCACGTGAAAAATGAAAATGAAATAAAAAGTTTCACCAATTTTAAAAAAGATAAATATGAAATAAAAGTGATTGACGTCATAGTGGTAATAAAACGGAAAATGTCTAAGATTTCTCAATAATACAAGGAGTATGAGTATGTGTATGTACACAAAGCAGATTAATATCACGTTATTAGAGAATTTAAAAGAAAATCTGACGTCATATTGGAAGTTAAACGAATTTTTCAGATGTTTGAGAATAATACAATAGTATCAATATGAGTAATAGAGAATATTAAATATATGAGTTTGAGAAACATATTGAATCGTGATAAAAATCCGATTATGGAAATATTCGCATATTTTAACATTTTGAAAGTGTACAATTTGTTTAATTTTGAAATTATTTTTTCTAAATATCGCATTTAATCCGCATGACGGATATTATTATGACAGAATATAATAGCGGGCTTCGCCCGCTATCGGGCTGGTTTAGATATTCGAAAAAACCGAAAAAATAGACCGGTAAATTTTTACTTTATAAAAAACATGACTTTTTTTTTTTTTTTTTTTTTTTTGCTAAATGAAATTTATTTGGATTTATTAAAGAAAGGATAAAGTGTTTTGAAAGGAATATTAAACGAAAGCCTTTGAGCGATCTTCGATCACACTTACCCACTTGTTATAATATTGATCGTAATCTAGTTTGTTTTGTACATCTTGACTGTCTATCAAAATGTTATTGATTTTAAGATTCCAAGGAATTCAAATTGTGTAGATATATTTTTTCACTAAACGGTTTTGTCGATTAATTAAATAGTACATAAACACACACACACAAAAAAGCATAATAAGTTTTAACGATGAGTTGAAAATGATTTATATAGGGGCCGCCTAATATCACACACATATTGTAAATTTTATCTAATTCGGCTTGACTGCACAATAAATTGAAGCTGATTGACGTTATGGGTTCATAAAACATTCTAATAAAACATATTTTTCTTATAATTGTTTCCAATTAAAGAAACATATTTTTTAGCGAATAAATATGCAAAACGCCTTAGTACCAACTTTAAAAAAAACTGTTCCCAATACCTCACTTCACGTGCGATATTAGGAACGCAATAAAAATAAACTCTTTAAAAAAAAATTTGTAAGAAATATGAGGTACTTCATTACTATTTAATTTGTCCATCAGTGTCAATTTTGTAACTTCATACAATTTTGAAGCTCATCCCAAACCCATTTTCTTGGACAGTACTGCCTGAATGTCTTGAATCATATTCCCTTCTTTCCACAGTTACCTTATTTTTGGCTTCATCTGAAAAATAATCAAGGACATACAAAATTAATCCTAATACCGTTCAGTGTGGTATTTGGAATAGTTGGTGGATGTGATAATAGGAACATATAAACACAAATACAAATGACCGCCATTTGACAACTTCAAGGAATTAATATTTCAATCAAAACATAAAAAAATCAAAATTTGGATCACTAACAACATTTTCATAATAATTCAAAACTTTTATATTACTTATCTTTGTATATTTATAATTTTCTGAAGATAATGTTAAAAAAATATTTTTTAATTAAAAAACAACAAATTTTTCACTACTTGGAACAACAGATACGGCAACAGATATGACACTAGACTAAAATTACTAATGTGGATCAAATTTAGACAACGACCACCAGAATGCAGAAGGTACTTGACTTAGAATGCACGGGGTGCGATATTAGGAAGGGTGCGATATTCGACATTTTTCCGCAACTATACTAATTACACTCTAAATAAGAAAGAGTGACTATTCACTCCGGAGGAGTGGATATTCACTCTATCGCAGAGTCAAAATTTGCCCAACCTCTTTAGAGTGACTATTCACTCTAGGAAAAAGTGAAATTGTTCACTCTCTGAAAGAGTGAATACTCACTCTTTCAGGAGTGAGTTTTTTCACCCCTGATAGGAGTAAATAGTCACTCTTTCAGGAGTGACTAAAATTCTTGAATAAAAAAGAGAAACTCATCGTAGGCGGTCACCCTCCCAACTAGTAACCGAGCTCGCTGCTGCTTGACTTCTGCGCTCGGACGAGAACTGGTACCTACAGCTTGCTACAGCCGCTTACAATTAAAAAAGCTCTTATTACATTATTTTAGCTTTGTTTCTTTTGTGATATTCGAACACATTTATTAAATTTGTGTAGAAATCATAAATATTTACTTTGTTTCTCAACTGTGTAAATAAGAAACTGAAACCTTCTTTTTGTATCATATAATACAGAGACTGTTCGCACATTTTTAAGACAAATTGATAAATTATTTTAAAAAATGGAATTCTTTTAGAGGAAAAAATTCTGACAACAACTTATTATGTGTAATTTATATTATCATCTGATACTTTCAAATTTATTCTTATTTCAAGATTGCGCATGCTAAAAAAGCTGTGAATGGGAAGATGCGTTTGCGTTTTTTTTTTTTCTTCCGAACAGAAGTATGCTAATTCCACAGTCTAAAATGATTGCAAAGCGCATAATATAAAAACTTTTTAGTGCGAAATAAACATAACAATTGATTGAAAAGTGCTATTCCAAAAATCAGTACATATACATAGTAAAAAGATACCAGATGAAAAAAAAATACAGGGGAAAAAAGAGCCCATTTCAATGCGGAAAACGAAGTTTCAAGTAAGGATTTATGACTATCGCAAATTTATCTTACATCGAAAACATTCATCGATATCCATCGAAAGCATTATGCAGAATTAGAATCAAGAAACAAGATTATCATACAGATTATTTCAGAAAGCTATATTCATATTTTAAACGTTAAAAACAACAACGCCGAAATTGTCTAAAAAATGTGCGAACACCCGTCTGTACATTTCCGCTATGACAAAAATTCCGTTACAACAAAGCAGTTATTTATTTATTCATTCATTTTTTTCTTGCTACTAATGTTTGCATAATTAGAGCCCGATTAAGATTGTCAGAGGCCCAGGGCCTGTTTACCAAATAGGCCCGTGAAGCCGAAGTTTACTCACTGAAATACAAAGGGGCCCCCAAATTTACTTTTCAAAACTAATTTTTAGGGGGAAAATTTCAGTCAGGGTAAAAAATGTTTTTTTTTTCTTAAATTATAGCTGTTAAATTTTTCCTAAGATTATTTCCGACACATTTATACTCTTTTTTTTTTCTATAATAAATGTTATAAAATCAGTGATTAAATGCAAAGTTTTTCATTTCTCTTATGTTTAATTTCAAACGTGCTAAATATAACAGAAAATTTAATCTGTATAGTTATATTTTGTTTATATTCATAAAGAGGTTAGAAATGATATAAAATATGTAGAATAGGTTATTTAAATAAAGAGGAAAATAATTAGCATTCAGAGATATTAAATTTCTGTTTATAAAATAGAAGCAAAATTGTGTTGCAGCTAAGCATAAATTTACTTCAAATATTTTTTTTCCCACACTTTTCTTACAAATCCTGCAATTTGTAAAGCATAAAATATATTTCCTGTCCATAATTCTATCGATTCATTTATTATTTCAATGCCTTTTTCAGGTTTTTTTTAAATCGTGCTACTATATATAAAGGATTTCATTTTAGGTGTTTCGTTTCGATAACGGAGATTACTCGGATTCTCATCCGTGAGCTGGCGCCATCTTGTGATTTTATTGGACAAAATTGTTTTTCCTCACTCTTTAAAGGAGTGAAATATCTCACTCTTGTCAACGGAGTGAACAGTCACTCTCAACAACGGAGTGAGATATTTCACTCTTTTCTAGAGAGTGGAAAGTTCCACTCTTTAAAGAGTGCATATTTATAAAACTCACTCCTAAAAGAGTGAAAATGCCTCTCACTCTTCCACAGAGTCAACTTCTCACTCCTTCCAATTTTAGAGTGTAC
Source organism: Maratus michaelseni (assembly GCA_963931845.1). NCBI lineage: Eukaryota > Metazoa > Arthropoda > Arachnida > Araneae > Salticidae > Maratus > Maratus michaelseni. The sequence goes on from OZ007592.1 coordinate 419,292,385, forward strand.
AACGTTTAAAGAATTTCCAGCGGTAAATCTTCTAAGGACATATCCCTTTTTCAAAACCTGACTGCCGATCATTTTGATGAAAATGCCAAAACATTTGACAATTATACATAGAGATTAGAGAAGGATGTTTAATTAAGGTAGGTGCCCCTGATATGGCCATGGTAAAGTTTAAGAATTTTCCCGGCCATCATTTTGAAAAACTCAAAAAACGTTTTATTTTTTAATGTTCAAGTTAATGTTAAAGTTACTTTCATTAAAAAATATTAGCATTCCCTGTGAAAATAGTTTTACTAGTGCATAAAACGGAATTCCTAAACTTTACCAAGTGGTCGTAACAGGAACACGGGCACATGATATGACTACCATTGTTCCATGTTCCACAAATCGTGATTTTCTTCAATTTAAAAATGCTGTTCTGCTAAATTAAATAATTTTGGTGTAAAATAATTACCATGGTACTTCCTAATTATTTTTGTAATTCAAAAATGTATTTGAAACAGGATTTTTCATCAAAAATGAAGTTGTTTGCAAATTTGACATTAAAATTTAAGTTTTTATTTACTACAATACCTTGACCTTTTACAGTTTAAAAAATTTGAAAAAAGAAATTAACTATCGCAATTGGAACACCTATTATTGCAATTACCTATCTCAAATGTCTTTATCCTAGGCTTGCATGTTGCATTTGATAGGGCCATTTGGATGACCATATCAGGAGCAGCTTTCACGAAAATCATTTTATTTTGAAGAACTCGTACAATATACACCATCAACGACAGCGTTAATTGATAGACAATTAAAAACAGAACAGATCACGATGATATTCATAACATTTTTTTAAAAAACTTGCATAAAAATTGAGACTTACCTTATAAATACAAGAAGAGATCTCACCAAAAGCATAAAGTAGGAAATCGGCGTCAAATTCCACAATCTTGCTGAATGGCAAGTAATCACACGATACACTAACAGGCTCCTTTACAGTTTGCTCATGCCTTATAGCGAATTTTTCGGTTAGCTAATATATAATAGGTTGATGTCTGTAACAGGGACCTTACTTTTACCTTAGTAAAAAGATTGGCAAACAGTGAACCTGAAACAGAAAAAGATTCATTTCTGCTTGTATAGTGATTAGGCTGTAGACAATATCAACTACTATCCAGTTTGACAGTTCCAGATTTGCCAAATTAGAATATATCTATAGATCCAGAATAAGGAAAACATATATTGGTTCGGTGGACTAGTCTGAACTTTATAATGCTCTACTTTTCGAACATGATTAATCAAAATCCCTCTAATAAATATACTTCAAAATTAATAAAAAATTATATTATCACGACCGGATATTTATTCTTGAAATTAATATTTTTCCAAAGAATTTAAATTTTAATATCGATTTAATGTTAAACCTCTAATGCATTTTCTTTTATATAACTTTATTAAAAAGTATGAAAAAGTATAGAAACTATACCATTTGTCTGCCTTTTTAGATCCAAAGACACTCAAATATTTTGGTAGACGTCGGTATTGTAATTTGAAATTCAAAGTTAGTACTAATTTCAATATGTAAACGACCTCTTATAAAAATGGCATTTTTATTTGAAAAATAGACATAATTTGTAGTCCAACGACATCTGTGGTATATCTGTGTGAATATTGATGATAAGAAATTCCATTTCAATGATTGTACATTTGATGCTTCTGAATAGATGTCAACTGCTAACGATTTTTGTACAACAATAATTCAAAAAGTAAACATCTTCCTATTGAATATCAGATTAGCTATGATTAATTAATTTACTATACAGAATTACTGGCGGCTAAAAATAAGAGCAGTCGGCGCTGCATATTTCCGAACTGCGGAACTTTTCGCCAAATTTTGGCGAATTTTCAAGCTGTAGAAAAATTGCCAAATCACGTGACCACGCAATCTTGCTTTTCAACATTCTCAAGATTTATATCACAACATAAAAATTCTTTTATATTTTGCATAAACTTTACATTATCCTAATCCTAATCCTAATAATATTATAAATCTCATTGTGTGCAAATGTTAGGCTGAAGCCAGCGTCAAAATGGAGCATTTAATGTTCCTGTATTTTTGCATATAGGATGATTATAACCCTCAAATGAACATAGACTGGTTTTTGTTTATTTTATTCAAATATTTTTCTTAATAATTCCAAATTTCGTTATTTTCATAGAGAATAAATGGACATTTTTTTGTATAATTTAACCATTTTACTTTATCGTTGCTAGGGCTTTGATCGTTGCCAAAAAATAACAACACGGAAAAAAAAATTTCATCAACAATTAATTTTCAATTGAACGATTTTCACGTGAAACTGAAAATAAAAAAGAATTTAAAAAAAAGATGAATTTCCGTGATATTTGAAAAAAAAAATATGGAGTATTTGTTATTATACATGAAGTATGAATATCGGTTACATTAAAAAGATATTTTTTCTGTCAAAACTGAGAAGGAAAAATGAAGAATAATTATATTATTAAAAATAGATTTCGTTTGGACCATGGACCTATGAAAATGATTCTCCTCGGCTTGGACACATATGACGTCATAAATAAAACATGTATTTTCAAATATTCGTAATAATACAAGGAGCATGAATATCAATGTATAATGAAAGTAGATAGATAATGGACGTAATATTTAAGATAAAAAACAGAAATATTTTTTATCGATACTAATTAATAATTAGCTTGAATACCAGTTGCATACAATTTTCCGCTAAAATTTACGTCCTGATTGCCAGAAAAAGAAAATTAACAAGAATTATGCCATTAAAAAGAGATTTCTCTGAGGAAAAAGCGACGTCATATTTGAAATAAAACGGGAATTTTCAAATGTGTTTTACAAGGAGCGTGAATCAATTCCTTACATTAATAATACAAGGATCGGTAAGTTTAGAAAGTAGATGAGTTTCACGCCATATTTAAAACGATTTTTTTTTTATCTATACCGATTATTAAACATGAATATCAGTTACATACAGATGAGAGTTTTTTTTCCAAAACCACACCATGATTATTAGGAAAAGAAAAATAAATACGAATCTATTATATATTAAAATCTGACCGTCTGTTTGTATTTCGCAATTATTACTTTCAAATTGTCGAACGCAACGTGATTTACTTAACATAGATTACGCGATTTACTTATCATTGATCCGAGGATGTCATAAACTCTCAGAATTAAAAAAAAAAATAATTTAAATGCAGAGGGTTTTTTTTTTTTTTTTTTGTAAATTTTAACGAAGTTTCTCTAAAAATGGCAACTAAATTATTCCAATTTTGTGGATAAAAAAAAGAAATAAAACGGATTAATATATTTTTTCTCATTAAAACTGAAAAAAGAATTTATTTTCAATTTGAATAGATGGTGAAAGAAAAAAAAAATCTTCATTACAGTAAAATTTTGGAAAAATAAAAACGTATTTTCACATATTCAAACTTCATGAATCAATTTATTCTGGAGAACAAAAATCGTGTGTCAACATATTTTCATTTAGAAATAAAGATTTTTTTTTTTTTCAGTTATAGATTAAATCAAGGAGGCAAATTTAAGCTCCTTGCATTTAGGTCTACAATTATTGCTCCCTATTCACAAGAATTGAATTTAATGAAAAGGAATATACTATTTCCATTATCTTTGAAGGATGGTTATTAAAACGTTTCACAAGGGCGTTAAAAGTAAAATGGTTTACCAGGTAAACTTGACATATATTTTTACACAATTCGCCGATTTCCAAAATTTTATATGGCCCGCCTTTTATCATTGGTTGCAGTTTCCTTTTCGTGATTATTTGTCACAAAATTTCACTTTTTAAAAACTTAGTTATGTCAAGGCCTCTATAACATAGAAATACTGTATTGTCTCCTATGGAATGTGATAAAGAGTTAGTTAATTATTTACGTTTCTAATTATCGGGAATGAAATATTTTGCTTAATTAATGCATTTATTCTTCTTTTAATGATACGTGAACGAAGTCACGGGTAACAGCTAGTAATATTATAAATCTGATTGTGTGCAAATGTTAGGCTGAAGCCAGCGTCAAAATGAAGCATTTAATTATCCTGTATCTTTGCATATAAGTTGATTATAACCCTCAAATGAATATAGGGTGGTTTTCGTTTATTTTATTTCAATATTTTTCTTAAAAATTAAAATTTTCATTATTTTCATACAGAATAAATGGACATTTTTTTCGTATATTTTACAATGGTTGGTTGGTTTGGTTGGTTTGGCCCAAAGGGCCCGGTTTTGCAGCTTTTTTTTAAATAGTTAAATTTATTTTACCGTTGCTAATACTTTATCGTTGCCAATATAAAATAAAACCCCTGAATAATAATTTTTTATCAACAATTTATTTTCAAGTGAAAATTTTCCACGTGGAAAATGAAAAGGAAATGAATTATTTAAGAATTAAACAGAATATGAAATAATGTCATATTAGAAATAAAACGTGCGTTTTCAAATATTTGATAATAATACAAAGTGCATAAATACGAGTAAGTATGGAAAGAAAGCGAATATGATGTCATATATAGAAAAATAAAACAGATTTGTTTTGATGTTGAAATAAAATGATCTTGGGTTATCAAATTATTTGTGATTAATTTCTCTTTTTTTTCTTTTTCTTTTTCACATGAAAGGAATTATTTTAAATGTACGTAATATATGTATTTTAAATGTATGTGTTGTAAATTAAAGTTCTGTGTTTTAAATGAAATGAGTGAAATATTTGTATTTTTAATGAATTCAGTACAAATGATGGGATAGGTTGGCGATTTATCGTCTGCACACGGCTAATATAAAGTTACCATATTTTTAATTTAAATTTTAAAAAGTAAAAAAAAAAATTAAAGAAAAAATATTGGATGGCAAATGTCAATGATATGCATCGCAAAATTATCCGTATCGAAAATAACTATAATTTTTAAAAGAAAGTTGCTTTTCTCATAAAAGCTAAAGATTTAATATTATTATGTCGAAGTAACAGCATTTTTCCTCTATCATTTTCCCACAATCGAAACACATTTGTAAATCGTCGTTTCGAACCGGAATTTAATATTACATTTCTTTTAGTTTTAAAATAGGAAAAACTTTGTTGTCGTTTTTAAATATAGCTTTTTTTAAAGTTGTTTCATAATAGATTTTTGTAAAGTCTTGTAGGATAAGAAAAATTGCATAGATTTTAAAGCAATGTTTAAGTAAAATTACAATATTTTTAAACTTAAAAAACAACAATGTTATCGAAAAGAAAATCGATTTTATCAACAAATTCGCGTAATGCAAAAGCAAAGAAGAAATAAAAAAGTAATGAATCTTTTCTTCCAGCCAAATTGCGTAAACTTGAACAAGCCGATCGTGCCAATTCATAACATTATAAACGTGAAAGCGCGTTCTATACAGTAGAATTTTTTTTTTTTATATATAGGTAGAACATTTGTGAGAATAGGAAGGTTAGGGGTCTGTAATTAGGTCCATAGTCAATTTGATTTTTTTTAATCAAGTAAAATTTGGTGCAAAATTAAATACATTGTTGTAACCAGATTTGTTTTTTGCGTGGTAAACACTTAATGATATTTTAGATGATCATTTCCCCGCTCACCTTTGATGCCAACTATGACTGTAAAACATATTAAAAAATATTAGCCGATAATTTTCTAATTTTCTTATTGCTTCATGATGTAAATATACTTCCTGGTTCATACTTTAAACCTGAATCGGTCATGCCATTGTCGTTCAATTTTTATTCCTAATCTTAACCCTAATCGAATCCTATCCTAATCCTGATAATAACTTTAAAGAATATTCTTTGACACGAATATGTAAATGAAATCAATATCCATAAATGGAATGAATGGAAAACACAATAAATAGAAATGGCAAAATAAAATAACAAGAAAGTACATTTATTCGACACCTAACCCTAGAGAAAGAGTAAAAAATTTCAAGCGCATGAAATAAATCAAAATAATCCTATATATACTAACAAAAATATGTAAATTTATATTATCAGATTTGTGTCGTCGGTATTTATTTGCTTATAGTGTTCTTGACGCGATAGAGAAAATATCGAGGTTAAATTGGGCAGAATTTAAAGTACTTTCTGGCAACCTTTATTTACATTTTAGAATCGCATCAGATTGTTATATCTTTGTGAAATATCTATCAATTTATAAAATCCACAAGCAGTTTGTTCACTATTTACACCACTTAGCGTGAAGCACTTAATTTAATATATACATAAACAGGATAATGTAGTAAGAAATATATAACATGTCTATGCAAATAAATAATATAATAATGCCCATTTAGCAATGCACATACAAAATATGTATATACAAATGCATATGTAGCAATGCATATACAAATTGTACACCAAATATGACCTAAAATGCACTGTTGTATAGAAGAATTCTGCCAGTGTTTTTTTTCGTTTTACGAAGAGGAATTCCTCAATTTTCACGATTTTACTGGGTCCTCCTTTTTTCATTTGTTGCAGTTTCATTTTCGCGATTGTATATATTATTTGGCATGAAATTTCCCTTTTTTAAGGCTGGGTTATGTCAAGGCCCCTATAGCAAAGAAATACCGTATGGTCTCCTATCAAATGTGATAAAGCTTTGTAATTATATATGTTGTTAATTATCAAGTGAAATGTTTTACTAAGTTAATGCATTTATTCTTTTTTTAATGTTACGTGAACGAAGTCACGGGTAACAGCTAGTAATATTATAAATCTGATTGTGCACAAATGTTAGGCTGAAGCCAGCGTTAAAATGGAGCCTTTAATGATCCTGTATTTTTGCATACAGATTGATTATAACCCTCATTTGAACATAGGCTGGTTATTTGTTTATTTTATTCAAATATTTTTCTTAATAATTCAAAATTTCGTTTTTTCATAGAGAGTAAATGGACATTTTTTTCGTATAATATTTTAACATGGTTAAATTTACTTTACCGTTGCTCATACTTTATCGTTGCCAAAACTAATTCAAATTCCGGAATAACAATTTTTAGTCAACAATTTAGTTTCAATTGAAAAATGTTTACGTGAAAAATAAAAATGAAATAAAAAAATTAAAGAATTAAAAAGAAGATTAAATAATATTATTAGAAATAAAACGTACCTTTTTTAGTTTTTGAAAATAATACAAGGTTTCAATATGAGTAACCATAGGAAACAGGCGAATATGACGCCATACATCAAAAATAAAGCGGATAGCTTTGATTGGTGAAATAAAATGATCTTGGGTTTTTTTTTTCTTCGCTTTTTTCTTTTGTATGGTAATAATTCTTGGCGTTTTACCGTCTGCGCAGGGCTAATATAACTATACCGTATTTTTTATTTAAATTTTAAAAAAGTAAAAAGAAGTTTCAAAAGAAAATGGTCAGCAAATGTCAATAATATGCTCCGCAAAATTATCCATATCGAAAATGATGTCATGGATAGCGAGAAATATTTATTTTCATTCTTAAAACTAAAAGAAATAACTCGATTACCTAAAAAAAATGACGAATGTTAATAGTTCTACTTTTGTTGATAAAAACTAAAGATTTAATATTATTTCGTTAAAGCAACATAATTCCCCTATGCCAGTACTGAAATTAATTGCCTGGAAAAGAAAATTAACAAGAATTATGTCATTAAAAAGGGATTTCTCTGCGGGAAAAAGAAGCGTCATATTTGAAATAAAACGGGAATTTTCCAATGTGTTTTAAAATGAGTCTGAATCAATTCCTTATATTAATAATACAAGGATCAGTAAGTATAGAAAGTAGATTAGTTTCACGCCATATTTATAACGAAAAATTTAAATGTTTTTTTTTATCTATACTGATTATTAAGCATGAATATCCGTTATATACATATGAGAATTTTCTGCTAAAAATCGCATCATAATTTTAAGAAAAGGAAAATGAACACGAATCTATGTTTGTATTTCGCAACTACGCCTCACTGTAAAAAATTGCTACAGTAAAATTACTGCAGCAGAGATTCCAGGCAATGTCCATAAGAAAACCGGTTTTGTGACTAGATAAACGAGCTTTGTTATTAGATAAACGGTTTTTGCCCGTAAAAACATGAAATTTACTGAAATGGACCGTTTACCTTGAAAAGGGGGCATTTCCCGTAAAATTACGGCAGCAATTCACGGAGAATGCCCGTGAATTTACAATTTTTATTTACAGTGCCAGAATATCGAACGCAACGTGATTTACTTTATAACGGTTATCATTGATCCGAGGATGTTACACAAACTGTCAGAATTTAAAAAATTAAATTAGATGCCAAGATTTTTTTCTTTTTTGTTAATTTTAACGAAGTTTCTCTAAAAACGGAAAGTAAATTACTCCATATTTGTGTATAAAAAAAGGAGAAATAAAATAGATCTGTATATTTTTTACACCATTTTCTCATTAAAACTGAAAAACAGAATTGATTTTCACTTTGAATAGATGGTGAAAACAAAATCTTGATTTCAGTAAATTATCCGAAAAATAAAAACATATTTTCACATATTCAAACTTCATGAATCAATTTATTCTGGAGAACAAAAATTGCCTGTCAACATACTGTCATTTAGAAAATAAGATTTGTTTCAGCTATACATTAAACCAAGGAGGCAGAACTGAATTTAAAGAAAAAGCCTGTACTATTTCCAATTAATGTTTTTTTGAATGATGGCTGTTAAAACGTTTCACAAAGGCGTTAAAAGAAAAATTGTTTATCAGGTAAAATTGACATTTGTTTTTACCCAATTCGTCTATTTCCACGATTTTATTTGGCCCTCCTTTTTGCATTGGTTACAATTTCATTTTCTTGATTATTTGGCACAAAATTTCACTTTTTAAAGACTGAGTTATGTCAAGGTCCCTATAACAAAAAAATACCGTATTGTCGCCTATGAAATGTGATAAATAGTTAGTTAATTTTAATGTTTTTAATTATCGGGAGTGAAATATTTTCTTAATTAATGTATTTCTTCTTCTTTTAATGTTGCGTGAACGAAGTCACGGGTAACAGCTAGTTTCTTTATATGTAAGAATAGACGTTATGTAATATGAATAATTTGTATAATTTTTAAAATTGTGGAGAGACAGCACTCGACTTTCCAAACACTTTATATAACATTTTGCATTCAGATACCAGGTAAACCAAAAGTGACTATATATATAATTGTCAAGTATCTCGATTGTAAAGTTACTAAAGTACCTCGAAAATAAAGGTAATGTTCCGTAATGAAATTGACAGCCAAATTTGGCGTCAAACATGAGCAATCCTGGCGACAAGTCGTTTCAAGCGTATGCAAAATAGAATCATTTTCTGACAAACAGAAAAATATTAATATATTTTATAATATTTTTCAGAAAAAGTTCGTTCCAGATACTTTTTCTTTCTTCTTAAACATAATTAATATATAAATTCCCATTTGATTTTGTTTAGTATTTTTTTTGTGGTAACAAAACAAATAAAAATATTTTACTGTAAGAAAAGGGATAAGAAAAAAAGATTTTTCAAAATTAAGTCAAATTTTTATAAAATACAGCTGTTGTATTCACATAACTTGAACGTGAGAAAAAAAAAATGTAAATAAGATATAAGTATAAGAGAAAATATTTATCAGTTATCGTTATAGAATGATTAAAAAATGGTTGATAAAATGTTTAAATACCAAACCCGTCGGCAGATTGCTTCAAAATGTATACAGTTCTTATGACAGTTGCCAGCAACATATTATCCAATTGGGAGCTTCATAGAAACCACAGTTTGGGCACTATCATATTGACTCATACACATACATACATAGCGCCATCATTGAAAAACCGCCAATAACAAGCTCTAAGCACCTAAAATCGTGAATAAATTAAAATATACACGCATGCATACATATATACATATAGAATAGGTTTAAAAATAGCTAAAACGAAGTCTGAGAATCTCAAAATGTAAAAATATACCAATATTTCCATAATCGGGTTTTTATCATGATTACAATACTCCCCGTATGTGTTTACGCCGTATGTGTATTAGGGCTGGGCGATATATTGATAAAATCAATAAAACCGATATAAAATGCATATCGTGATACCAATATCAAAAAATCCTACCCAACGGTATATCGGAAATATCATAAATCTGACGAAAATCATGAAAACCACGATATAAAAGCGCTTCCTCCACTTCGAGTATTCATGAATTGACGGTGTGAATTCTCCCAGCCTAAACCACGATATCAAACAGCGGTCCGTGGGATACTGTATTCATGACTACTAACGGTGTGAGTTCTCGCAGCCGAAATGATTTTTGAAAAGGAGAAAGGGTGATTGGTTTGGTGTGTATGAGACGGCTGGGATAGCGTATTCATGAATACTAACGGTGTGAGTTCTCGCAGCGGAAAACGTTTTTGAAAAGAGGAAAGGATTGTCAGTGTTTATGAGACGGGTAATAAATATCGTATAGTCTTGTTTACGGTTTCGCCAGCGACCACTGACAGTAGATGATATATCTACTCGCATGCTATGCGGTGTGGATGAATGATTCCTCTTTGTTGTTGAATAATGTGTGAGTTAGAGCGATAAAGAAAGGAAGTATTTTATTTGCAACAGTGGATTTAATGGGACACATGAATAAAGAATAATTCAGACATGTTTTTATTTGTTCTTTGTAATTATTATTTTATGAAAAACATTATTAATTTCTTAGTAGTATTCATTAATGTATATTCTAGGGCAAAGAAGGATTTTTAAAAATGCAGATATTTTTACTTCTATACCGCGAGATTTTTCTTTCCAGAATTTATTTTAAAAATCGCGTTCGCTTGATATATGGGAATATTTGGTATCTGACTGTCTCTGTATATATGACCTTTGGTCACTGCCCAAAAATTATTTTGTGGAAATTTTGCATTTAAATTTTTAAAAACCATTAAGCATTATTATGTTTTATTTGAAAACGGTGGAAAAAAATATTATGCAAAGTCTTTAATTTTAATAAAATAAATATATTGAAATGTTTCTTCCCTATTTTTATCCGATTTACACCCCCTCCCCCTTCTTCTTCACAAATGAGATATTAAAAAACAATTTACGCGATGGCGCGGCAAAAAAAAAAAAAAAAAAAATATATATATATATATATATACAGTGGAACTCCAGTTATACATTTTGCCCGGGACCGGACGAACGAAACGTATAACTCAGTAAAACGTACAACTCAATTAATGGTTTACAGGAACAATTTTTAAAATATATCGTGAAAACTTTGATCCGCTCAGGAGTTTGCTACATTTTATATTGAAAACAGAAGTTTCCTAAGTAGTACTGCATCCGTGATATAAATTTTTGGAAATGGAAATGAAAAGAAAAAAAGTACATAAGAGAAGTACACATGAAGTTATTTTATCATAAAAGCTTTATTAAAATTATTTTTAATACACATAGAGTACTAAAAAGAAATCGTTGGAATCGCATTGGCATATAAATCATTTATCAAAAGACATTTCAGTAGTTTACTGAATCTTGTTTAAATAATCACTAATCTTCGGGTGTTTCTTTTCGGCAGAGCCGACACTGAACAACAAACTTTGCATTTCTGTTAATAATGCAGCCGCCTTATGGTTATTGCTTTTACTACTGAAGAACCGCTTTACTACGTCAAAAGCTTTCATCAGCTCTGAAGTTTGAGGGGGATATTTCAAATCAGACTCCTCGGCCGCGTCGTCAGTTTTTCCGGTTTCAAAATGGATAAATGAAAAATAAATTTTTCCGGGGACGCAAAAACATAACGTATAACTGAGGGAAATGTGTAATTCAAAACGTATAACTCAGCTAATTTTTAATGGCAAGTGGTCGGGACCGCTGAGTTGAATCGTATAAGTGAGGGAAACGTACAACTCAGGTAACGTATATTTGGAGTTCCACTGTATATATATATATATATATATATATATATATATATATATATATATATATATATTCATAATTATAGGTTGTAAAATATCAATGTACTGTCGGGTAAAAAATAATCAAGCATGCTGATTATTCATTTTTTAATTATTTTTCATACTTCCATCCATTTTTAAGATTTTCTTCGTGCTTTTTTCCATTATCTTGAAACATGTGCTTGATGACTAAATAATTCTCTAATCAGTCTTGAATTCAAACATTTTTCTCTGGGAGGTATTTCGGAGGTTCGGGATGGCAGGTAGGGGGGGATATCATGGGCGCCGGTGAGGGAGGACAATTAATAGCCCCTCCCTGATTTTTGAAATTTAAATCTTTAAATCTGTAAATTTTATGTTGAAAAAAAATTAATTTACTTATGCCCAAGTAGCATGATTAATTATGCACTACCGAATGAAAGAACTATGAAATTTTATTCACGGGATATCTGCCCCGCTGAAACTCCGATGGAATAAAGTTTTTATTTTTTAAATTTCGAGTTTGTGTTGAAAAATTATCTCCTCTGACGAAAAAGAAATGCAAATATTATATATATATATATATATATATATATATATATATATATATATATATATATATATATTTGTTAAATTTCTGCATTGCATGTTGGGGGCTAGCAGAACAACTATTTTAATATCTTATACCTCTCTGTGTATCGTCAGCGTCCATGGTATTATGGTATTCAGAGTGTGTATAGGGGGGGGGGGGGTGAACTTTCGGGACATTAAATAACTGAAAATGTGGAAACTCTAGGGGCTCAGTGTCACCCCTGAATTCATCACTGACTGTAATGCTAAAATACACTGTTAAAACTACAGGTGACACTTGGCACCTCCTAGGGGTGAAAGTCTTGTCCGACTGGTGACACCCCTAGGGGAGCCAGAATGGCACCCTTAACTAGGGTGAAAGGATGGCGCCCTTAATACAGGGTGCCCCAAGGGGTGAAAGGATGGAACCCCAGGGGAGAATATTGGCACCTCTACTCCAAGGTGCCCAGCTGCACTCCACAAATGAAAGCATCCCCCCCCCCTCCACCCCGCCCGTTGTCTAGCAATTGTATTGAACAGAGTTTGTAAATTCTCATACTTAAAAAAGGAAAAAAAAAGCTAAACATATATAATTATAATGCAATGTTTAACTTTACCTGCAATAAATTGATCAATACTTCATTTTCTCTGTTAAATTTTAAACAAAGTTAAAAGTTGATCATATCATGTCAAGGGTCTATCCTGGCAAAATTTATTCAATAAAATTCCATTTTATTATATTTTAATTTATTCCACAAAAATCTATTTAATAAAATTGGCCCCTTCAGAAAAATCAATTTGATAAAATACCCCTTCACAAAATTTCTTTTAATAAAACAAACGCCTTCACAAAATTCCTTTTAATAAAATAGGCCCTTTCACAAAATTTTATTCCATAAAACTTATTATTTTCATTAATTATTTATTATTTTGTTATGTTTTAAAATGTGTAATTTTTTAACAATCAAGTATACCAGAAGGGAAAACTTTAGCAAACAGGACTTTAAAATGTTTTTGTTATGTTAATAAATGTTTGGTTCGTAAAATTGTTTACAAATTACACATTTTAAAACATAACAAAATAATAAATAATTAATAAAAATAGTAAGTTTTTATGGTATAGAATTTTGTGAAAGGGCCTATTTTATTAAAAGGAATTTTGTGAAGGGACCCAGTTTATCAAATAGATTTTACCGAAAGGGCCCATTTTATTAAATTGATTTTTTGTGAAGGAGCCTGTTTTATTAAATAGATCTTTGTGAAGGAGTTTTGAATAAGCCCCAGATTTTGCCTGGATCGGCCCTTGACATGAGAAGATCAACTTTTAACTTTGTATAAATTTCAGCAGAGAAAATGAAGTATTGATCAGTTTATTGCAGCTAAAGTTAAACATTGCATTATAATTATATATGTATAGCCCTTTTTTTTCCCTTTTTTAAGTAAAAGAATTTTCAAATTATTTTCAATACATAATACTTTAGAGATGTTAGAGAGGGGGGGGGATTTTGTGAAAAAAATAATAAATTTCACAAAAGTAACTTTTATTTTTCACAAAATGCCCCCCCCCCCCCCCCCCCCCACAAAAAAAAAAAAAAAAAAAAAAAAAAAAAAAAAAAAAAAAAAAAAAACCGCATTGCCCTTCCATGTGTAGGTTAATATATATGAGAAATGTATTATACATCATCAGGTGTAAATAGCCAATAGACACTATAGATAAATAAATGCCGATTAAGATGTTAGGTTTCGTTTAAGATTATTATTATTGTTATTTTAAGTTATATGTACTACAGAGATATTTATTTATCATTATTATTTTAAGAGGGAAAAAATTATTTTAGCTATGCGAATTAAATATATTTACATAAATCACTCAATCATCCAAGTCATTCTTACATCCAGTCACACTGTGAAATGTTCCAGTGATTTATTATTATTAATATGTTATAGTACAAGAGACTCACAAAACATTTTTCAAGACACATGTATAAATGTCAAAATATCAATTCAGGACTTACGGTTTGTTTATTTTGTTAATAATTCATAATATATAATGAGGTATATTTTTAGTTCATTTCATGATCAAACACAAGCTCTAAAAATTTGGATAATAAAAAGTATTTGATTAATAAAAACATCTGCAGAAATATATATTTTTTCAAGTATACTATTTCTTATGTTACAAAGTTTACTATTTCATATTATCAAATCAACTAATTTAAAATTGTCAAATATTCAAATTAATACGTTTCAAGTAAGTAAAAATCAATTCTCTTTAAAACTTGTAAATTCTTCAATTTTTTACAAATAGTTTGTTTAGATATCCGAAAAGTAAGAAATTAAACTATTTTTTTAAATATAATAACTTATGTTTCAACTTTATTATTATTATTATTATAATGCATCATTAAATTTATTTCTAGATGATAAGCAAGAAAAACTATGCGAGAAAATTCATTAGATAAAAATGTGAATAAAATGAAATTATTATATGCTCTACATAAATAATAATTTATACAAGCAAATAGGTGAGGCCACATCATTCTACTTTCACGAGATAAAAATTTCAACTTGCCACATCAAGATTATGACTTAAAATGTATTTGTCTTGAAAATAATGCAATGAGCCATTTGTAATACAACATGCCTAAAATTTATATAATAATAAAACATAATATACAAATACACTGAAACACTTCACATACCTGTATATAAATTGTGATTATTCTTGTTTACTCCCCTGGTTTATTTATTCCCAATGAATGACGTTATTTAGTTATTACTACAATTGAAATCTCGCGCGGCAGAAGCCGCGAAACACTCCAATTCAAAGGCAGCCATATTGTACGATCTCCCTTGTGAGTGACTTGCGAAAAGTGAAATACGTCACTGAGCATGCGCAAGATGAAAGTCGCCCGAAGGGGCTGCCAAAATTCCAGCAATAGGTTGCGAATGGCACCCAAATTAGCCTCAATCACCCAGTGATTGGTCAAATGGCACCCCAGCCCCGTTTCCCAGCCTTAGGGTTCCAAAAGGTACCGCCTATTCACCCCGGGGAACCAAACGGCCCGGATTTGTCACCTTCAGTTTTAACAGTGTAAGACAAATTCTGTTTAAATATTTTACGTGATAGATAATGTTTCTCTGAAGTGTTTATTTCAGTTATTTGGGATTTTGAATATATCAGTACAGGAAATTGCTGATTGTTTTAATGTAATATATACTGTTAAATTTATTATATTATAAATTAAGCGGAGGAGGGTGTGAGGCGAATCAATAATTACAACGAGCAAACCGAAAATATTTGTTTGAATTGTTGTGATAATCAGTCTCATTACTTTGTTAGAGATATCGCAAGTAGCTAAAATTTCATAAAGTGCAAATTGGCAAATAATTTAGTAAAACTTATTTTATATTATTTAAAGAATTTTTTTATGCATGTAATGCTCTCTAAAAGATGTTATATATAGAAATTGTTCTCATAATGGAATATGGTAGTATTTAAATTTTAAATTTTTGGTGCCAGACGCGATTTTACTAGCCCTGGTCCCTTGAAGGCAAAATTTTTATTCATTGCCACGAATGATCTCTTTTAAATATATCTATCAATTTTAACCAAATATTTTGTCTATTTCAAGCAAGTATAATTTTAGCGACTCAAGCGGTAGCCCTAATTCGCTTTCGCCTAAAGCCAACCATATTGTGGAAATACGAGTAAAACTGATTTTTTATTCTTTCTTTCTTCTTCTCAAAATATTCTTTTATTTATTCTGTACATTTAGTTTTAATATCACGATATATCGTCATATCGCGATATTTAGCTGACGATATATCACGATACTGAAATCGAGATATCGCCCAGGTCTAATGTGTATGGTAAGTAACAAGTTTAATGCCCTTGCATTTATTAGATGCGTTCGTAATTATATAAATACCTAGCACCTATATTCGTCGCCTGGAACGTCCGTCTGTTCACATATAACAGCGCAAAAACTACCCAACGGAATGGTTTGAAATTTAATATATATTATCATTGCAGAATTTTGTAGAGTCATTTCAAAATTTATGACTATCATATCAAAACCTAAAATGATATGAATAAAAGCTTTCTTCATTATATTAAATCCATAATGATCATTCGTAATTAATTCCATGATATCCCATGATAGGTATTCATTCTAGGTTGCCATGTTGATTACGTCATATTTAAGATGAAGTCATATTAATTCCCTATTACTGAATTTAAAAACCGAATGTGTATACTAAAATTGATTAATTATAGAAATCATATAATTTACCGACAGTTTTTCGTATAGATGTTTCCGGAGAAATAGATATTAAATAGAAAAATGTCTAAATATGGATTCCAAGTTCTGAATTTTTCATTCAGTAAATGTAAAAAGAAAAAAAAATGTTGCCAAATTAAAATATACTTTTTTATTACGGAAATTAAACATATTATAATAACAAACGGTATAATTCAGTTTTTAAGTGAAATAATAACGATTATTTTATACGATAGTATAATTTTAATGTAACAGAATTGCAATAAATTGTTTGTAAAGTGTATTGAAACCTAATTTCATAAAATAAAACTCATATATGTAATATGAAAATTTGCACATAAAATAAATTATGTAATTTTGCATAAGAGTGCAACAGCTATTGCATCAAGATTTGAATATTTATAAAATACTTATACTACGAACGCGCCTCATTTGTTGTGTTTGACGTACAATTTTCCACTTGTTTTAACTTGTAAGTATCATTTTTATAAGAGTGCGGTATTGCATTCTTCTTAGTTAAACAAAAAATGAAAATATAAAAAAATGGAATCTGCATTGTTTTTTTAAACAACTGTTTGACTCTGAAAATTAGATTTATGTACTTAATAATATATATATATATATATATATATATATATATATATATATATATATATATATATATATATATATATACCAGTGTACTCGTGCGAGGATTTTCACTGAATTCTAATATTTTATAGCAATATCTAATACTTCTGAGATGCATGTTTTAACATTTAAAGAAAAAACAAGGATAAAAATTTCTGAAAACAACATTAATAAAACCAGAATATCATCTCATTTATCCCATCAAAGTTACAGTAAATACTGGTCCAAGATAGCAAAAGGCACGCGCCAGAAAAAAAAATAATAACAGTCGTATTTTAACTAGATTAGAGCATGATGTCACTCGCTTCGGAAAAAACTGAGAAAACATTTCATTTCATTTAAGAAAATAATACTGATTTAAATTTTTATTATCTGCAATTTTGCTTCGATCGATCGATGGTATTTTTCTTCTAAATATTTCGATTTTCATTTTTAATCATAAATATGAAATAATCCCGCGCGCACGAGTCACACTTTACACTTGTTGGACTTATTTTTGTATTCTACACATTATGTATTACGTAAATAATGTACTCTTATTAAGTATGCCACGTTTGTACTATTTTTGTTTTATATAATCATTGTTGAGCATCACATAACACGGTATTTTGTTTTTGTGGCAACACTAATTTGAGGAAAACCTTTCATTTCATTTATGAAAACAATGCCAATTTTATTTTTAATTAACTTCAATTTTTAATCAAAAAACATGCTGTAACGTAATGTTAAGTGTGCTATGTCAGAAGCCTGTTCAAAATTCTTTCATATGATATCTCATTTATCGTTCTGCATTTTGTATTTCCTTAGAAAAAAGGATGTTGGCAGCAGAAATAATATATAGGATGATATATTTAAATTATCACTATTATTATTTTTTAAATTAATGTATTGAAAAAAATTCCGTTTCCTTAAAAGCAAGATTATTTTATCGTTTTTCTGTATATCCGTAAAATGCAATTATTTTTATAATTACCTACATGTTTTAGAATGCAGGTCTAATTTAATGTATTTTAATGTTTATATCATAATAAAAAACCCATGTCTGATACAGAAAAAAACATATTTCTACATAAAAAGTCACTTTAAGTTTTACATTGTTTGTATATGTGTATCTAGGAGACGTGGTATAAATTAATTTCAAAAAAGAATATCCTTGAAAGTACTTAATGAGACATTCTCCCAGAAAAATTTCAGAAAAAAATATATATTACTTTTATTGAACCTTTAAAGTGGCTAGAATATGCTCTCAAACCAACATCTAAAAATTTTTGTTCTACATTATCTTTAAATTTGTAAATAAATTGTTATTTCCGCAGTTGCATAATTTTTGCGGCAGTTCAGAACTGATGTTTTGCATTGATGCCATGCATTAGTGTTTTTTGTTTACTAATTTGTTTGACTCATAACTTGTGCTCTAGTCATCAAAAATATAAATGATTATTCATTTATATTCAGTAGTAAATATTTTCAAATCTCTATCTACAAAAGAAAACTACACTCACAAGGAAGGTCTCCTTAAAGCGCATACTCGGAAAATTTTGAAAAAAATGCTAATGAAGCTACTCAAGTATGTATTAAAGGATCAATCACATTTAGCTGCGGAATCCCATTAGAAATTCTGCAAAAAAATAATAACTTTCGAGTATTTGGCGGAAAAAGACGCGATTTGACTTAGCAACATTTTCCCTCGCCAAACGCAAACGATCGTTTGCATTTGGAAATTGCTTGCAAAATTATTTATCAATTTAAATATTGTTTTAAATCGTAAAATACGATCGTTAAATTTCATTATATGTACATATAAATGTGTACACAAAATTGTAGCTATAAAAAATTATTTATTATGTAAGTTAAATTTACATAAACAAATTCAGCAAAAAAAAGTTTTTCCTTAAAGACTATTTGTCATAAAAGCGCATTTTTTGAAATTTCATTCCGTCGCCAACCAGTGATAAATCGCCAAATAAACGAAAATTTCATAATTTTTTTACGGATGTTATATCGAGGTTCCGCAGAAAATTTTTTTATAGACGTATATACACTCATCAGAAGAACATTCTGTAATTTTTTCAAAATTTTCTGAGTATGCGCTTATGGAGACCTTCCTTGTCAGACACACACATATGTATATACTTGTTTTTCTTTTATAATAATTGACAGCAATTAATAAGCCCAGCTGACAATTAACCATTCTTGAAAATTTACTTTCTGTATAAATGAAATTGTACGAAGGTTAAATATGCAATGAGCATACAAAAGCATTGAATTTTTTAAAAAAAACTTATTTATTTCACATACCAATTGTCTATATGTATGTGATCTATAAATATATATTCAGGAATTTATCCTAAATTTGACGACTGATTTCAACTCGGAGAAATATTTTACATATTCAGAGAAATAATTTACATATTCGGTTTATGATTTGTAACTTATGTAGCATGTTCAGTTAATGATTAGTGAATGTCGTTAACTTATGTTGCCCGGAGTTTAAATAGCTGAACTTCGCTCAATGATTCAAAAATCTCTGTTGAATATATTCCATCAATTCACTATTTATAATAGTTTCTAGTAACCCGCCCCCATTCACATTAATTGCGACATAGAGTTTACTAGAAGCTATATTTTACATCAGAACATAAATGCTTACATATAACGATAAAGAGGCCTTGTTTAAATACTAGTTTACAGGCTTATTATAGCAAACATAAATGTATATTAAATAAGGTATTTTGTAAGATATGAAATATGTATCAATTAAACGACTGTAAGTTAAGACGTACTTGAAATCTAAATATTTTGAACAGTATATAATGATTATTTTATATAAACCACAGTTTACGTTCTTTATAATTTGAATGATTAAGTAGTTATTTTAAATTAAGATTGTACTGAGACGTTCTTTTATGTAATGATCGCGTGCGAATTTGAGATTCGTGGATTGATCAAATATTTCATCGAAATTGTATAGTGTATAGGTGAATAGATTACAATTTATGAAAGGGAAAAAAAAAGAAAGAAATCTGTAGACACTATACAAAGTTGTATCTTCATTTATTCCAATAGAAAATTGTTTGATTTATAGAAGATGTAATCAAACTTTTTTATTTTTCTAAAATTAGGGAAAATTTTCTCACGTTACCAAAATATATTTCGTAACGTTGCAAAAATTAATATGTTTCAATCTTCGTAATAGAATTTTTAAGACCATTGTTGCTTTCTTTGTTTAAATAGTTAAGTCAGACGTTTTAAAAAAATATATATATTATTAAAAATAAATCCCACGAATAGATTGGAAGTTTTCAATATAGTATTGAAAACAATAATTATTAACACTTTCGCATCTGTGTTAAATAAGTTTTATGTGTTTGTTCTATTTTTCTCTGTATCACATGTGAACGGTTTACGGTGGGAGATATATCGATTATAACTGGCCAAAATTATTTTCCAATTTATTTCTCTTGAACTATATTTTATTTAAATAAATGATATATTAAACTCATTTAAACAAAATTTATTACGTTTTAAATCAAAGTTTCTTCGGAGATGGTTATATTGAATTGCAAATTGATTAATTTGAGACATTAAACTGAAATATGTATTTATTACGTTTTAAATCAAAGTTTCTTCGGAAATGGTTATATTGAATTGCAAATTGATTAATTTGAGACATTAAAACTGAAATATGTATTTGATACATTTTATGTATCATTCAATTAGGTAAAACACGTTTAAAGCGTTAAGACAATTAATAAATGAGTTAATCTAATGACTTAATAGGTACGTATTGATAATCTTAATGATACTTTAGCAACAAACACAAAATGCTAATTTCTGAACACGTGAGTACTCAAAAGGAAATTCTATAAAGAGAAAGTGTAGAAAAGAGGTACTACCCTAACAGCACGGTCAGTCGATATGAAGTCCCCTGGACGTCACACATGGTTAGAAGAGTCACACTCGCTACGGTGAATCAAAATATGGTATATTTCACTGTCTCATTATTACTCTCAAAAGATTGTTAACACTGAAAAGTCACTGTGACTGTCGCTTTGTGATGGGCCACCAGGTGACATTACAATGAAGTCAGCTTGTGATTCTCAAGTCACTGCAGTTAAAGACTGAACTTTAAAGTCATTGTGAGCATTTCATTGTGATGAGTCGTTAAATAATGTCACAATGAAGTCGCATAGGGACTTTCCAGCGATCGATACTCTATTGTGAAGTCATCATTGCATTCCTTTGTGAAAAGTCACCAGATTATTTCATTTTATGTCACTTGGGAACTCGTCACAGAACATCTATCATGATGACTTTACAATGGAGTGTCAAAATGACAGTCACATGAGAGTCACAAGATGACTTCATTGTAAAGTCATCTGGTGACTCGTCAAAAAGCAGCAGTCATGGTGACTGTTCAGTGAAGTGACCAAATGAGAGTAAAAATGAGACGAATGAAAGATATCACATTTCTGTTCATTGTAGTGACTGTGACAATTGTGACCATTTGTGATGTCAAGAAGACTTCAAATCGACTGGCTGTGCTGTTAGGGTAGTACCTATTTTCTACACTTACTGTTTATGGAATTTCCTATTTGAGTACTCGCGTGTTCAGAAATTAGCATTTTGTGTTTGTTGATTAAGTTTTGCACACTAGTATGTAAAGAAATTCCTGGTTAGATGATTTTCTCAAGAACTTTATTGCTACAGGCACAAAAATGTTTATTCGTTACCTCAGCCATTTCTTATGATTAATGTCCAAAGCGGACAGAAGTGCATTCAGTATATATATATATATGAATGTATGTAATTGCATACTTATACTTATCTCTACATAGCACAACTTTATGTAAACCGTGTGAGTCACACACTGTTAAGACACAATGGAGAATAAGACACAATGGAGAAAGTTCTACATTATGTTTTCCATATCCAAAGTGAATTTCGATAATTTTCTGGACCAATTTTGATACCACTCGAAATTTGCCGGTATGTATAATATTTTATATGAATCTGTCTTGAGAATGACATACACTTGACAACTTTCGGTCAAGTTGGGCCATACATTTAAACTTTTGCGCTTGCAAAACTTCATGCGTTCTTCATTGTAATTCCCCTGTATTAGCCCAGTCAAATAAGATGAAAAAAGGGGTAAACCTCGGAATGAAAGATAACAAGCTGAAAATTTGCAAAAATCTTTGTTTTGACTTTCTAAAAGTAAGCTAAAAAGTCTCATAGTATAATCTCGTGTCCGCGTCTCGAGATATTCAAGGTCAAAGGTCAAGATAATTGTTTTTTTGCTTACATCTCGAAAACTGTAAATTTTATTTAAAAAATCCAATTACAAAATTAAAGTAGACACAATTTCCTAAAAAATACATATACTATCTTTAATTTTCTGACAAAGGGTTTAGGCGCTAGAGCGCGCTGAAGAAAGAGAACTTTTTTTACCTTCAGACAAAAACGAGAGAAACTTCATCTTTCACCCTCAATTTCTCAAAAACTATGCATTTTATTGAGAAAACATCTGTTACAAAATTAAAGTAGGCAATATTTTCTACAAAATACATAAATTAACTTTAATTTCTGACGGAATGTTTAGGCCCTAAATAACGCTTAAAAAAAGCGACTTTTTGACCTTCGAGCCAATACAACAATAACGGCCCTATCCTACCTTCGATTACTCGAAAACTTTTCGTTGTATAAAAGAACATTAATTACAAAATTAAAGTCCACAGCTTTATCTAAATATTGCAAAAGTAACTTTAATTTTCTGACAAAGGGTTCAGGCGCTAAAGCGCGCTGAAAAAGGGCTAGTTTAAAGCCCTCTGCAAAACAAGAGAAACATAATTCAAGATTGTTTCCTACGCTTCAAATGGTGTTTGAAATATAACAAAATTAAGAAATTTAAATTGTTTACTTACTTATAAATGACATTCATAAATAAGACATTCGTATGATAATATTTAATTAATTTATATAAATAATAAGATATTGAAATTAAATAGTTTAAATACATTGTAATTACATTTTTGTTCATAATAATTATATTTTAAGTAGGAAAGGGATTAAGTATTTATTTTTCGAACAATGTAAGTGCTTGGATATACCTACGTATAATATTTTCTGAAACACGGTCTCCTAATAAGACCATTTTCTTTTTTCTATTTCTAGATCATACATCTTATGAATCTTAAAAGTTCTTTATTAGAGCAAAAATACTTAGTTCTAATTAATATAATAAAGCCACAAACTAAGCATGAGGCATCTCATACGTTGAAATCATACACCGTGTTCACTAACACACAGATCTAGGGTTAGGAAGTTCTAAACAGTTCAGTAAACTTCTCAAATTACCACAAGTATTAAAATTTCTACTTTACTTCATGGTAGGGATTACCTTCAAGGTAAAACACTCGAATAAGATTATCTGGTGGATTTCATGCTGCATATTGTACCTAACAAAATGGCCCCTTTTCTGTAAAGAGGTTATCTACTGTTTACCTTCAAAGGTGACTATTGAACTCAGTATTGTAATCCGTCAACAAAAAGGATCTATCCATTGCTACTCTTCCAAAGAATAACAGTAAACAAAAAGTTTGAACATAATCTCAAATAATACCTGCAGTATGAATTAAGTCTATACCCAACATCACTTTTTGATAATGCCGGCATGCGAAAAACTACAAAAGCAAAATGTTATGACAATATGGAACCTCTAAATATTGAGTTGGATTAAGATAATGTGACTTACATTATCGATGGTGGATTTCTTCTGCATCGCGTCATATGGAGCAAAGACGATACTTTCTCAATTATCCTTCAGAAATACGTCAAATATTTGCAAATACATTTTGGTTCAAATATTGTTGTTGTATTCAACGGTTATTCAGATAACACTAAAAATATAAAAGCAATGGAACAACTCAGAAGAACTGTTGCAGTTTCAACATCTTACGAAGTTCGTTTTGATGAGACAATGATTGTGCCAATCAGCCAGGTAAAGTTTTTATCGAACCGGTGCAATAAAAAAACTTTATTGGAATGCTTATTGAGCAGTTAAAAACTGTTAACATCACTACAAAACAAGCCAGAGATGATGCTGATACCCTCATCATCGAAACAGCAAATGAAGAAGCGAAACATCAAAAGACCGCCGTCATAGTTGGAGAAGATGTTGATCTGTTAGTTATTTTAATAGGACGAACACAGTCACATCAGCGAAAAATCTTTTAAAAAATGGGTAAAGGCAATGTGGAGACACGAATGTATTCGTCTAAAAGATACGACAAATATCCTCGTTCTAAAGAACATATTTTATTTTTGCACGCTATCAGTGGATGTGACACAGCATCTGCGCTGTTTAAAAAAGGAAAACTGACAATTATAAAAATGTTCGAAAAACATTCCAATTTGCACGAATCAGCTCAATTGTTTCAGGAAGACAACTGCCCTCCAAACACATTATTTGAAAATAGAATACGTGTTCTTTTAGCAATATATAATGCTCCAAAATCAAAACATAGTATTGACAATTTTAGGTACACACAATTCATTAAATCAACAAGACTCAATAAACCGGTGCAATTATCATCTCTTCCACCAACAAGTGCAGCAGCTCGACCCGTATATTTATCGGATCCAAACTTGGTTAGGGAAAGATTTAGAACCCAGACAATGGGGGTGGGTAATACAAAACGAGATCCTATAACCCACAACAACATTATTACCTTGAGCCCCAGAAGAACTACTCGGCCTAAATACTTGGCCTAAAGAGGGAGAAAAACCCACTAAAGATTTTTTCTTATATTTCAAATGCTATTTGAAGCTATTACAAAACTTGCAGAGAATAAAATTATCTACAAATTTAGTCTTAATTAGTTACATTATTTACTTATTAATAAATATTAAATATAAATAAGAATTAATTATAAATAAATCTGATAATATTTTGTTAAATTATGTATAAATAATAACATATTGAAATGAGTTTTTATGTATTGTAATTACATTTTTATTTATCATAAGATTATAAAATCTATTATATTTTGTTTAAGTTAAATTATAAGGCGATTATTACCTCTGATTATCAATAGCATGCATACAGCTTACGTTTCTTCTTGTTCGTCGTCGTCTCCTTCTTCTGGTCGGGCATATAAAATTTCCAGATCGTTATCATCATTCTCGTTGTGCGTAATACTTGGCTCTAAAACCTCAAGAATCTTAGGTACATATTCACTTTCTTCATCAAGCGCGCCACAACCTTTCTGCAATTGCAAGAAAGGTTGTGGCGCGAGCTGTGGATGTAGAAAAGTAGGGTTGCAATGCTCCTCAGTTTGTGGCCAGTGTAACGGACAAGCATGTCTCAACGCTTTATCATATCCAAATGATCTTGATGAAGAAAGTGAATATGTACCTGAGATTCTTGAGGTTTTAGAGCCAAGTATTACGCACAACGAGAATGATGATAACGATCTGGAAATTTTATATGGGCGACCAGAAGAAGGAGACGACGACGAACAAGAAGAAACGTAAGCTGTATGTATTATTTATGTTTGTATAATAATATCCTTTTAAATATATGATTTTTTTTCTTAAAAAATGGTCATTTATGAAATGTCAAATATTTCAGGTAATGTCAGTCTTAATGGCAATGTTAAATAATGTCAGCCTTAACCCTTTAAAAGGCAAAGTACTGACACAAGATGTTAGAAACAAATTTACTTGAAAATAAGTAAAAGCTTGTCTTCACGTACTTGATAAAAGGGAAATTTTCATTCCAAAATTCTGGTGCCAATGTTGCATTAAGGATTAAAATTAGGTGGTCCAAAAATGAATCCCCGCGCTTGAAAGTGTTAATCCAACGCTGAGATAAAGCAGCATGGGTATGTAAAGGGTAGGTAACTGTTCTTCAACCCGAAACTGTAGGTCAACAACAGGATTTTTTTCTTAGAAATAATATACGAACCAAAAACCTGAATTTACCCATTTGTTATTCATAGTATTTACTATAAAAATTACTTTTACTATACAGTAATTATTAAAATTGATGGAGATATTATGAGTTGCATATGGATATGCTGTACGCGCAACATTCTGCTCCGATTAGTTGCAAAGCTTTTGGATAATTAAAACTTTATTTCATTGGAACGGACAAAGGTAGTTTTAAAAATCCCCCCTGTCCCATTTATTACTTTCTTCTATCTTTACAAGAAGAAAGTATTGCAATCATGAAAATTTTCGACTTACGGTTTCCGACGTATTTTAGAAGGTCCTGAACACGATTTGACTGTTTTTAGAAAATGACTGCCGATGACCTGTCTGTCTGTATGTGACAAAAATTTTGTGGGCGTTCTATCTCAAGAATTAATGCACGGAATTTAATAAAACTTTATATTCAGTTACTTCCTGATATAAAATGTTGCTGATTAGTTTTTGGTGTAAATTGCGCAACAGGTGGCGCTACTATGTTGCATTTTTCGTGATTTCTGCAATAGCTCTATCTCATTTTCAGCAGTGAATTACGCCTGTAATCTTTGAATAATAACCAGTGAATTTTTATCCTGCTTTTTGCAGGCGTAATTCACTGCTGAAAATGAATTAAAAATTAACTATGTGTTGCCGTATGCTGGGCTTTGTATTGTCGTCTTATGTTTGCCGCAGGAATTTGCATGCTCCTGATTAAATTTTGTCTTTGCCATTACTGGAAAATACCTCATTTTTAACTTATTCTGAAAAATACAATATTTAACCAACAAGGACATGCTTGAAATATTTATATAAATTTACTTTAAAATCCTCTTTTAGCCTTAAATATATTTTTAAGGGGTCTCAAGACTCTTAATCCTTCAAAATTTTCAAATTTTTAATTTTTTTATATATTAAACTTCTATCTTTCCTGAACATTTTAGTGTAAATGTTTTCTTGAAATTCCCATTGGAACAGACGTTATGGCTTTTAGAATTACACCCACTCAAAGCTGAAGCAATACACCATTTTTCTTAAAATGATGTTTTTGGGCTCAACGCGCATGAGATCTCAAAAACTTATCAATATTTTTTCATGAAATTTTCCAAAAATATGTGTCATATTAGTCTACATAAATTGAACCTAAAATTTCATTTTTATTATTAAAAAAATATATTTTTTTAAGTGATTATAATGTTGAAAATTTTAAAAAATTGTATTAGCTCAATACAACTTTGCATTAAAAATATTAAAATGCTTTTAAATACAAATTTATTGATGTTCAGTGTAATTATTACAATATGAATTATTATAATATGTAATTATACAAAAATTAGACTCCAGAATTTTTATTCTAGATGCAAAAATTATTTTGTAATCGTGCGCGTAAGCTGTAATGTCAATTTTCTGCTCGACAAATGTCTGACAGTTTGAAGCCCCCTATAAATATTCATTCTGCATCTTGTAACTTTTTAAATATGTGAAATGAAATATCACGCTTACATCTTTTCATCCCAATAAAAATTATGTTTTTAAATCATTTACATTTGAAGATATTAAATGTTAAAAATGGTCATTTTTTTCATTTTTCCAATTTTAAGAGTCTTGAGACCCCTTAAAACAACTAAGTTAAAGTTCACGTTTATTTTGTTAGGCACAAAGAATCGAATTACAAACCGACAATTCGAATAAAAACTTCACACACACACGAAGAATCTTAAAAATAAAGTACGACTCAAACAATCAGTTTAATTTTTCAAATTCTAAATAAAGTTTTACAGAAAAAAAACTATTTTTAAGACTTCAGTATTTCTATCTTGTGTTGTTGTTGCAGCCGGTCCGACATATATAAGAGTGAGAAATGCTGTCTTCAGATATCGTTCCTTGTAGTTCAGTGGTAGAGCCTCAGAACGCTATTCAGAGGAACAGGGATGGAGATCCGGCAGGGACATTTTTCACTCTCTCGGTTTGCGCTTGAAAAAAAGCAGGATAAAAATTCACTTGTTATTATTCAAGGATTACAGGCGTAATTCACTGCTGGAAATGAATTAAAATTGCATATTTAGTTTGGTTCAGTTAACAAAAGTTTTCGTAGTATAAACAAAACAAGTTAGTAATATAACGTATTTTATTATTTAAATAAACAAAATATATTTTGTTGAAAAAAGAAAATAGATTGTTAAAATAACACATAGCATATGTCTGTGTAACAAAAAGAATTTTATTAGTTCAAGTAAAATTTAACCATTTTACTTGAATTAACAAAACATTTTTTTTTTTTGCTGACGATAAAATTTTTTTTGTTGATTCAAACAAAATTTCTATTGACCCATATTTAAACAAAAAGTTTTGTTGGGTCAACCAACTTTTTGTTGATTCAACAAAACTTTTTCTGGGGGTACTAGATCTGAGATGACGCTTTATCTGTTTAAAAATAAAGAAACGATTGCAGAAGTAGATTTTAATACACAACGTAAGTGACATAATCATATTACACGTTAAAATTATTGAAAATAAGCTGTTATACTTTTCAGAATGTAATTTAGATTATAGGCTAAAATGAAGAAAAGTAGACCTATAAAATATAAACTAAGAGTTTTTGAGAAATACTAAACATGGTATAAACATATTATGCTTTATCATTTATTGATATTTACGGTATGTTTTTGTATAAAATATTAGAATTAAACCTGTCTCACAGGTGTGTAAATATACCAATTATATTTCCTTTTTATAATTTTCTTTTAATTTTAAAAGGATTGTCTTAATATAAATATTCTTATAAATCAGTAGCAATAATTTTAAAGTGTTGTATCTAATTTTCAATATGTTGTTTACATATGAAACTTAAACATCTTAAATTGGAAAAATGGATATCCATAAAAATATTGGTATAGTAATATTTTGTTAAAACTTTTTTTTTTCCTGAATCAAACGTTTTGGCTAAAAAAATTTTGAAATCAGCGTAAAATCTGCAGCGTCAGTACAAAATATTTTAATAATATAATAAAAAAAATATTGGTTAAATAACTCCTATGTCAATATATATGAATTGCATATATTTTACAAATACAGGGTCGTTATAATTAAAGTTCGCCTATTCAGAAGGCTCTAGAGCCGGTTCTATGGCTCCAAACGAGTCAAATTTTCACTAGTAAGTAGTTGAAGAGATGCGCTCAGCGAAAATTGAAAAAAATTAGTTAAATTTTTCGTCAGTAGGTGGCGCTGCGCCAATATTTAAGGCGATGTTTGCAGATTCATTATATCAATTTCAGTCAATCCAGACGAAGTACACAAAATTAAATTTTCAACAAACTTCAACGAACTGCGAATTGTTATAATTAAAGTTCACCTAATCAGACAGCTCTAAAGCCTGACCTATGGCTCCAAACAATACAGAAAAATGAATATAATTTCATGTGATGTAATTTGCATCAACAAAAATAAAACATGTCTGTCAGATTCCACTTCTCCGTCCACACAACTTCGAAATAAATCCGGTCTTTTGATATGCTGCCACCACCGATATGAATACGTGATATCGGGCACGATACTTGATGTATATTCAAAAAAACTTAACTCTTTCAATTACACTTAAACAAACACTTTATTAACAATATTTACACTTAAACTCGGAGGTGAAGTATCCGGTTTAATATTAAATCAAAATAATTATAGAAACGCTCTACGTGTACCGTTAGACTACGTTGCTTCACTCAGAACCGAGATTTATCTTAATCTCACACACGCTATCTCTCTTCCTTTAGAGAGATGCCGTTCCATACACGTGCTCAGAGCTGCTCTCTGAAAAACCAACCTTCACACTTCGCTGCCACGCTAGAACTCAACACTGGTCTCAGAGCTCCAACTCTGAACGACCTTACACCTTCGCTTCCCACGTTAGAACTAACTTCCTCTCTGGTCATTCTCCCTAGCACCTTTCTGTCTACGGGGCTACTGGTCTGTTTCCAAGGGTCGCTTGACAACCGTTCCTCCCTCTTGACTGATCTGTCTTCTTAAATAAAAGGGTGCACTCTCTTTCTTATCTATCAAAGACCACATTGCAATGGAAATACCTTTCATTATGTCCAAGTCGCCACCCTTCGGATTAAGATTTTCTAAAGGACGCCTTTAACGGTACACAATAGATACATATACAATACATACAATATGCTAATCCCTTAAGAATAGCTTTCAACTCTTGCAGCTGATTCTAAGAAACCTGACACCCCCCACCTTAGCGGAAAATATGCCTTTTAGGGGCTAATTTTCCTCAAACTATGTAATGTCTGAGAAGAGTTCAACAGTTCCTTGATAGGTTTCTTCATTACTACAATTACATAAATATTTCAAGGTGTCTGAAAATTTAACTACTGACATCTCTAATGAACCATATACTAATGTGATAAATACAGAAAAAAATACACAATATGCTAATACACTTTTATAAACACATGATGCAAATACAATTATAAATACACAAAAAAAAATAAAGTTACACTAGTATTATGTCATTTCAATGTCAGTCCTTAGGCTGAGATTGCTGGAGGCGGAACTTTTTCCTTCCAGTGCGTCCTCGTTAACTTAATTGGTACATCCCTTTTCGTAATGCACCCGCTTGAATGGCTAACTTCTGCCTCTGATGTCCCAATTAAATCTTCCTCTAACCAATCAGGCACTTGCCTGTCCAAGTCCTCTTTGTACGTAATAAAGACATTGTACAATTTCTGCCTTATCTTATCCCTCTCCGGCTTACGACCAATCCTATTTTTCTCCATTTCTACCAGTTCGATAGGACTCATAAATAATTCCTTATTTTTCCTTAAGATTGATTTTATGTCCCCAACTTGAATATTTGTTAATCCTTTTATCTCAAATCCCTTCCTGTCTTTATTTTCCGGTTGTTCTCTGTCTAACAACAGATCTTTCCTACAGTCTTCAAACTCCCCGTCACTATCCAAGACAATATCGACTACTTTATTTTTAGCCATAAATGCTCTCATTTCATCTTGATACACCAGTTTCTTACTCCCGTCCCCTAACTCAACTATAACTGCAGGTCGACATATTTCCTCTTTCTCCTTATTACTCACATTCATTTCCCTCGTTAATCGACATTCTACACATGATTCACAATATATTTTAGCTTCCTTCGCCATATTTTCCCAATAAAATGAATGCTTGATTCTTTCTAACATTTTCTTAACCGTCTGATGTTCTCCATATAAGGAAGTATGCGCTAATTTTAGAATTTCCTCCCTTCTAACTTTAGGTATTACTAATTGAGCTACCGTTTCATCTCCTAATTTCTCTTTATGATATAACATCCCATTCACAATATAATAAGACTCTCTCTCATCTTCAGCCAATTCCCAAGCTTTCTCTAAATCTTTACAACTCATTTGGGATTCCTGAAATACATTTAAACTACTTTCCGTAACTTGATTAATCTTACCTTTATCTACCTCGGCTTTTTCCTTCTCCTGACTTTGTAAATTTTCCGATCTGGCGTCTACGACATAACGATTTTTATTACCATTTCTAATCCTTTCCCCTTCTTTCACTTTATTCCTACTATCTTCCTTACATTCCCTTTCTACCGATTCTCTTAATGATTTCTCGTTGTCTAACCCTGACAATTCATTAGCCACGTCAGGATGTAAAATTACCTGTTCCTTACTATTATCAATTATCGCGCAAAGTACATCCTGATGAATTACATTAGTTTCTCCGCGTTTTGGAATAGCTAAAGGTAACTGAATTAATGGCGATTTCACTGCCTTACCAAATATCCCTTGTAAATATATGCTACCAGCCCCTCTTAATTTTTCTGCTGGTACTAAATCTTTATGAACGACGCTAATTTGGCAACCAGAATCCACTAATCCTTTTGTTATCTTCCCATTTACACTAACTTCCACTTTCTCGAGTTTATTTAACTTCTCTCCAATAACTTTAGCTCTCCAATTCCCTCTTGCTCCGATTCTTGCCATACTCGCTCCCCTTGGTAATTCTTTAATTCCTCGCACTGAGACATTATTGATACTAGCCCTTGGTTCTTGTCGGTTATTAGTTGGATTACTTCCCTCATTATTTCCTTTTGTACAAAATCGCTGAACATGTCCTCGTTGAGAACACTTGAAACAGATAGGCGTCGTATCATTAGGTTTCTTATATTCCGGTTTTCTACCAAAAAATGGACTAACCTCATTATTCCCATTTTGTCTCCAATTACTACTAAAACCCTCATCTTTTGCCCTTCTAGAATCTTCATTATTCACATACCTTTCTTTACCTTTATAACCCTTATAAGTTACCGCATAAGATTTTTGTTTAGCATCAAAGAAATTATCATATTCCTTAGCAATTTTAGAAACTTCTAACCAATTACTGTGCTGAGTTAATCCAATATGCGTCGCGGTTTCCTCATCTAGAGTAGTTAACAACTTATCCGTGACAATTAACTGATTAACCTTCTCATATGTATCTGCACCTCTAATCTTACAGTAATTTTCCCACGTTGCTATTAAACGTGATACAAATAATACATGAGTTTCATTTTGATTCCTTCTAGCCTTCTTGAAATTTTCCAAACACGCCTTCGGTGTCGGCTCGTGTTCCCTTAGAACTAATTCCTTTAATTTCTTATAACTCTCAATTTGTTCTCTAGTCGTGTATATTAGCAAATTATCGGCCTTATCCCCTAGCATATTTAGTAAAATTTCGGCCTGCTGGGTTTCCGGTACATTTTTTGTTTGGAATGCTCGTTCTAAACTGCTAAAAAACAGATTCCATCCCTCAGTCCCTTCTGGAACTTTGATAGACAAAGTTTTAACACTTTTAATCAATTTCTCTAGGCTACTCTCATGATTAGATTCTCTAGTCCCATTAGAGTTGTTTGCCGAACTTTGAATCTTTATCCTTTCCAACTCTAACTCATGTTCCAATCTCAATTTTTCAGACCTTTCTTCTCTATATAACTTTTCTCGTTGTAACTTTTCCTCCCTTTCTAACGTTTCTCGTTGTAACTTTTCCTCCCTTTCTACCTTTTCTAACCGCTCCGTAACAATAGAGTTAGATAATTCCATGACGGCCCCCTCTTCATATTCGTTGCTCTCCACTATCTTTTTCTTAAGCTTAAACCTGGTATCATCTTCCGAGACTTCAATCCCTAACTCTTCACATATCGCCTGAAGATCCACCCTTTTTATTTTTAGTAAGAAAGCCATACCTTCTACCGATAATTATTACCACCCTACAATAATACTTAAGCACAATATCAAATTACTACTTCCTCAAATCCTACCCTCATCAGTTACCTCCACATATTATACTATTTAACATATTTCAAATACGTAATAATACAATAATAAATTTCCTTAAACAATGATACCCCACAGTTTGCTTCCAATAACAAAGTAACAATAATCTCAATTTGACTATTATGCAATACAGATTTTAAATGTATACCATTAAATAATAAAATACAATTTACACAATAATACTGATACGTTGCAATTTGAATAAAACACTGATGCCAATCACTACATAAAAATATCCACCTAACAAAAATTTGCATGAAATACACATAAATTCCTAAATTTAATCTCAATAAAATATTTCAATTTCAAAATTAGTTCTCACATTAAAAAGTAAATCACAGCACTTTTTTTTTTCTCTGGGCCTTTAGTTCTTCCTTGAAGGTTATTTCAATTTAATTTAAATTCTACACAAATTTCCTTTCCTCATTTAATATCAATATTTCAAACTTAAAGCAAACAATATCACTTAATTTAAATATTACTTTAATAATAATTTAAATTTAAGAAATTGCAATTATTCCTTCCAACTATAAAAACAATGCATTAATTTTAATCATTAATCTTGTCCGTTTAAAAAATTTGAAAATCAATTCTAGTAATTAATATAAGATCCTTTTCTTAAAACAATAGTGTAAAATGGTTGTTAATATCTCATTTGATTTAGACCAATTATTATATTGCACATAAATTATCATCAATTATATACAATAAAAAAAATAGGTTCGAGAATGTCAGTAGAGTAAAATGATCAAAACACCTTACCTCGTTCTTCATTCGCTGGGCAATTCTCTGCTCACTTTTCCACAGGGTAAATCTTGCACTCTCGGGCAACAATCACTGTAATTTGAAACACTGTGTCCACAAACACTACACACAAACACTGGAACTAACACTACACACCGCACCAACACTTCCACTGAACGATCCGGCAAGGCACTCTGTAACAAGGCTAGTTGGCACTGGTCTACGATGATAGGGCACACACACTTCCGCTAGACGATCCAGCATAAACTGACTGTAACACGGCTAACTGGCACTGGTGGTCCACGACGATAGGGCACAAACACTTCCGCTGGGCGATCCGGCACAAACTCTCTGTAACACGGTTAACTGGCACTGGTCTTCGGTGATTCAGATCCCGTCGCTGCCAACATTGTCAGATTCCACTTCTCCGTCCACACAACTTCGAAATAAATCCGGTCTTTTGATATGCTGCCACCACCGATATGAATACGTGATATCGGGCACGATACTTGATGTATATTCAAGAAAACTTAACTCTTTCAATTACACTTAAACAAACACTTTATTAACAATATTTACACTTAAACTCGGAGGTGAAGTATCCGGTTTAATATTAAATCAAAATAATTATAGAAACGCTCTACGTGTACCGTTAGACTACGTTGCTTCACTCAGAACCGAGATTTATCTTAATCTCACACACGCTATCTCTCTTCCTTTAGAGAGATGCCGTTCCATACACGTGCTCAGAGCTGCTCTCTGAAAAACCAACCTTCACACTTCGCTGCCACGCTAGAACTCAACACTGGTCTCAGAGCTCCAACTCTGAACGACCTTACA
Organism: Maratus michaelseni; assembly: GCA_963931845.1. Taxonomy (NCBI): domain Eukaryota; kingdom Metazoa; phylum Arthropoda; class Arachnida; order Araneae; family Salticidae; genus Maratus; species Maratus michaelseni. The sequence continues at coordinate 419,327,697 of OZ007592.1, forward strand.
CCTTCGCTTCCCACGTTAGAACTAACTTCCTCTCTGGTCATTCTCCCTAGCACCTTTCTGTCTACGGGGCTACTGGTCTGTTTCCAAGGGTCGCTTGACAACCGTTCCTCCCTCTTGAGTGATCTGTCTTCTTAAATAAAAGGGTGCACTCTCTTTCTTATCTATCAAAGACCACATTGCAATGGAAATACCTTTCATTATGTCCAAGTCGCCACCCTTCGGATTAAGATTTTCTAAAGGACGCCTTTAACGGTACACAATAGATACATATACAATACATACAATATGCTAATCCCTTAAGAATAGCTTTCAACTCTTGCAGCTGATTCTAAGAAACCTGACAATGTCGCTCGGCAGCGAGGAAATAACGAAGAATAACATTACGCATGCTCAATGAATCCACCACCATTTTCAATAACGCATTCCATTCTCAGAATTGTGCTTTATACAGCATTGCGTAAACTGTCCTGTGAAATTGAGCGAATATGAAGTCTAATACTGTCTTTCAGATCAGAGATTGTCTGACATCTGTCTTTAGATACAGAATCTTTCAAAAATCCCCACAACCAAAAATCGCATGGTGTTAGATCAGGCGATCGTGATGACCAGACTGTTTGAAAATACCGACTTAAGATGCGGTCTTCTGTAAAATGGCTTGTTAAGAAAGTCCGAACTGCTCTAGTAATGTGAGGTAGTGCATAAACACGATATTTTGAAGGCAGCCTCGCTGTTGCAGCTCGGTAATCAGAAAATTTGACAACATATTGAGATACCTTCTCCCATTTACGGAACATGAAATGGGTCCTGTGGATGTTAGTTCCTCAAAAAAAATATGGCCCTATCATAAACGTAGCTGTGGAACCGCACCACACCGTCACTTTAGCTGAATGCAATGGAACTTCTTGGACAACATTAGGATTCTCTTTCGCCCAAATTCGACAGTTGTGTGTGTTCACTTGTCCGTTTAAATAAAAATACGCTTCATCACTCCATAGAATATTCCAGGGCCAAGAATTGTCCACATTCATTCGTGCAAGAAACTGTAGTAAAAATGATAGCTGACTTTCGGTATCACCCTGTATTAGTTGTTCCACTCTCTGAATCTTATATGGATAGTTGCGCAAAATTTGACGCATCACTTTTCTGACAGTAGAAATCGGCTTATCGACTTCATTCGCAATAGCTTGCACTACCAAACTTGCATTACCAAATGATGACTGGCTTGCTAAATCCACGGCAGCAGTAGCAATATCTTCAATGCTAGAAATATCTACCTTTTTTCGTCCTCTGCCAGGAAGAATGTCGAGTTTTCCTGTTTCCTCGAACTTTTTAATCATTTTGTGAACTCCACGATCCGACATTGGTCCACGTCTAACATATTTTAGTTTCCGGAATTTTCGAAGAGCTGCAGCTGCGTTGCTGTTATTTTGATAAAATAACTTTACAAGTGCCTTTTCTTTCAAAGTTACCATTCTCCACAAAGCGTAGATTCAAATGCTTTTCAGAAATAATCAACTGTTCCAGTATCAAAGAAATCACAGACACACTTTTTCAGCAATTTTTAAATCGTCAGGTGGTTAGAAGGGTATTTCAAGTTTTCGAAGTTGCGACGTCACTTTGAAGGTCATTCGTCGAAAATTTGAATAAAATGTGATCTTTTTCAAGCGTTGAGTGAAATTTTGTTATTTTGTGTGTTTCATCTGGATTGACCGAAATTGATATAACGAATATGAAAAAGTTTACTTTTACCAAGTGTGGAAAAAAAATTCCTGTATTTTGTTTTTTACAAAATAAAGGAATCTGCAAATATCGGCTTAAATATTGGCGCAGTGCCACCTATTGACTAAAATTTTAACTATTTTTTTTTCGATTTTCGCAGAGCGCATCTCTTCAACTACGTACTAGTAAAATTTTGTTTCGTTTGGAGCCATAGAACCGGCTCTAGAGCCTTCTGAATAGGCGAACTTTAATTATAACAACCCTGAAGATAATAGCTAGAGTTTCTTTAATTAATACCCAGTTATAAATATAAATTGTTAAATGTGAAAATTGGAGATATTATTTTCATATACTCATAATTGCTTACATTAAATAAATTCTAGCCTTCATTTATCGCTACGGACCACATCTTCCAGGAATGTTCGCAGCTCTCTAGAGACGAGATATCTCGTCTTCTAGGAATATTCGCAGTGCGCTAGAGACGAGATATCTCGTCTTCCAGGAATATTTGCCGTTCTCTAAAATGTTATTTTCCTATTATTTTAGCTTTTCAAGCTTTTTTTATCTTATTAACGAAAAGTCCGTATACTTTCTTTCTTTCTTCATTTATTTTGTAAAAAGTATTTCCAAAACATGCAGATCAAATCATGCATTACGTATAGTGTCTTGTTTTGAAAATATCACAATTTAGGGAATTTCTCACTTTTTGATATATTTGTACGCAATAAGATTTGAACCATTTAAAAGCACACCTGTTTGATTTATTTTTGTTTAAGTAAAATAAATATGTTTCATACAGATTTTTATCATTTAAAATTGGCGCACTGTTCTGGAATACCTACGGTGCAGCAGAAATAGACGAATTTGCACGCCGCAAACTTCTTTGACAGAAATAACAAAAACGAAAAATCTTGCGTCAAGCATAGATTATGTAACACTTTCCAACGCTTCCAAAATAATTTTACAAATCATACCGTTTAATAAGCTGAAAGATAACATCTAAGTAAACAATTTGGAAAACGCATAACATATTTAAAAACATAATTTCAGGAATTTCCAACATATACAATATTCGGAAAAATATCCGAATACTTTTATTCATCCCTGTATAGGATCTATAGATTTGTATATATACTACATAGGATGCTAAAATTTTAGTTCAGTTAGGTAACGCGTAGCACAGTTCAAAATTCTCCGTCTGGAGTTTCTGTCAATAAACGCAAATGTGTTCGCGAACTTTTCTGCTTCCCTGTATAGGATCTACATAATTTATACACATCACGTAATAGACAAAAAGCGAGTTAAAATTAAAATCGCGTTCAGTAACTTAAAACGCACTTCCAGGAATTATTGTTAACAGACAATAGAGAATTCTTTTGTGTGTCCCTGTAAATGAACTATGACTGCTATACACACACTATTCTGTAGTAAGCCTCTTGCCATGCACCTTAGTGATATATATAAATTTCAATGCGTTTAAAATAATGAAACATTATTTAAATAAACCGCAGACGATTTTTCTCCATAGACGTAATGTAACGGAATTATTTTGAGTGTCCCTGTAAAAAAACTATAAGTGCTACACACTTCCGTTGAAATAGGGAACATGCTATAGATAACGACAATAACATATAAAAATTGCAGAGCAATCCGAGCATATTTGCGGGAGTTAGAGCACGGCCAGACGGCCAACCGGCCAGACAAACAAAAGTCATAAGCACTTTTCAACTAGGTTGTCAAAGTGTTAAAAATGTAAACAATATTATTTATTTATTTATTAACAATGCTTGATTTTATAAATTGAAATTATAATTTGGCCTACTTAAATTAAAATTAGGTATTTATCTTTTATCTTTTATTATTTTTTTATTCCATAAAAAATCTGCACGATGCTGCACTGATCAGCAGTGGAATGGTTGAGAAATCTGTTTTGACGAAAACGGCGGATAACATCGTGATATTCGGAATGTGTTTTAAGAATCCTATATTTATAAATTACATTTTGATTGCATTAAACCTAATTCTATACAATATAAGTGGTAAAAAATAATGGATTTACGCATTTTGTATTATTTTATTAATCAAACTTCATCTAATGTAAAAGTGCAATAAATTTTATCAAAATCTATTATTGATCTTATTAATTATTCTTCTATAACTTAAAAAATGACTTTAAAAAGCATAAAATCTAGGTAAGCAAATATATTTCGCAAATGTATCTGGTGGGTGATATAGTAATAAACAATTCATATTCATTTTTCTTATTTAAAAATACTTACAAATGATTTTGAAAACATGTTTACTTTTCCAAATTACACTATGAAGTTTAAATTAATTATTCATATTTTTTTGGATATAGAAATATGGAATTGTATGTGCATGATGGGATAATACATACCTCTGTTACATTTTGGCAGCATCATATTAACTACCTAACGACAGAGTTTGAAGAAAAACATATTAAATATATGGAAAAAAAATCTAATGTTGGAACGTTAAATTCACCTTCGTATACAAATTAAAAACATGAAAACATTTAAAATGAATCGCAATTTATTTTTTTTTTACTAAAATAGGTATAGCATGAAATAAAGGTTTTAAAATATTAAAACCTTTTATAGATGTTAAAATTTTCGTTGGAGTCCCGAGAGCCATCAGCAAGAGGGCGGAAAATGAGAAAATAATCTCATCTCATTTTCGTAGTTTTGATGATGGCCAGGTTCTTGTCGAAAGCGATCGGTACTCCGACGAAAATTTTGACATCTATAAAAGGGTTTAAATGTTTTTAAACCTTTATTTCATTTTACATCTATTTTTGTAATAAATAATAAATTGTGAAAAAAAATATTAACATAAAGCGATTCTTAATCATATTAATGATAAAAAGTGAATAAAGAAAATCTGGATAATTTAGATCAGGAAAACCGTAGTCTTGACCGTAGTCTAAATCTGTTAGCCTCTGAAGAATAAATATTTTTTCGAAAAGGTTTTTGTTCATTTCCCTACAGTAAAAATGATAAATGTTGTAATGTTCCAACATGAAGTGTTAACGACCAACAACTTTCCTTCCTTATACGTCGTGTAAAAAATACTAATGAAATTTACGTGTCATAAAAGTGTTGTTTACCTGCTAATACATAACTTTTTACATATTTATGTCATATTTAATGGATTTTTGATATTGTATTGAGTTCCTGACATACGTAAAATACTTAAACATAATTTCATTTTAATTTTTGATTAAAGAAATTTATTTAAGAAGATGTGTGTTTTACGTAATGAATTATTCATTTATTGAAAATTTACTTATTTCAAGAGAAACATATATCATTTTGGTTTTATTTATTTTTGAACAAATTGTTCTCTATAAAAAGTAATTGTACCTGGACAAATCAAGCAGACTATTGGAAAAATGTTTTAACATTTGTTTGTCATTTTTTAATCTTAACAGTAGTCAGTAAAAAGTAATTAATATCAAAAAAAGTTTTTTTTTTTTTTTTCATTTACCTTTAGTAAAAGTGACAAACGTGGTATGTTCCGACATGAAGTGTTCATGATCAACAACTGTCTTTCCTTCTATGTCATAAAAAACATACTAATGAAATTTACGTGTCATAAAAGTATTGTTTCCCTGCTAATACATAAGATTTCTTTTCGTTTATTATTTCATCCGATAATAAATATCTCCTGATTCAGCGTAACAGAATTAAAATATATTTTGCGAAAGGAAATTCCAAACAACGAAATGCTAGTTTTCTTCGTTGTTGTTTGATATGCATTGTTTTATGAAACAGGATCATCAACAGCAGCACGGAAAGTAAATGCTAAAAAAAAGTTTGCTAAAAATAAATAGTAATTTCATTCAAAACAGATTTAATGTCTGAAAACAGTGAAACTTTGATAACTCTACATATCTCGTAAAATAAAGAATGCGTCGAGTTAAACGAGTATTGAGTTGTCAAGTGATCTTTGAAAATGATCTATTTTAGAAGTTTATAAGCATACAATATTTAATTTTATGGCATTACAATATATTATTTGTAAAATAAAATAAAATAAAATAAAATAAAATAAAGTAAAATAAAATAAAAAATCTTAAAAATATTTTTATTTTTAGAATGTGATAATGAACGATATAAATTAAACATTTATTAGTTAAAATTGCACATAATAAATACTTCTTAAATATTTACAATTATTTATAAGTTAAACAATTTAAATTTTTGAATGTCTTGTTTTTGGAGTTATAAAGCAAAGAATCCTATGTAATCTTAAATATATTATTTAATACCTATTCTGAAAGTAAAAAATAAAAAAATAAAAAAATAAAAAATAAGTACTATTTTTCCTTTCTCCAACCCGTAGTAATGCAACAATTCTGTGATAGATGGTCCTTTTTGTGATTTTAGAGTGCCAACCGAAACAATAACTTAAGTGTTTAATTCAAAATAAATAGTTTTATATTTTCATATTCAAGTATTAAACCAAAAGCGTTATTTGCAAAGTTTATACCCCTTAGTTATTATTCCTTATTCTAAGCCATAGGAATGCAACAATTCTGTGACAAGAGTGTCCTTTTTTGTGATTTTAGAGTGCCAACCGAAACAATAACTTAAGTATTAAATTCAAAATAAATAGTTTTATATTTTCATATCCAAGTTTTAAACCAAAAGCGTTATTTGCTCAGTTTTTACCCCTTAGTTATTATTCCTTACTCCAAGCCATAGGAATGCAACAATTATGTGGCTAGAGTGTTCTTTTTTGTGATTTTAGAAGCCAGCCGAAACAATAATTTAAGTACTTTAATTCAAAATAAATAGTTTTATATTTTCATATTCAAGTTTTTAACCAAAAGCGTCATCTGCTCAGTTTTTTCCCCTTAGTTAATATTAGTCTGATCATTTTTTATAAAACATGTCAACTTTTAAGAGGATCGATTTTTCAAAGTTTTAAAACATTGCTTTAATGAAAATATTATAAATATTCAGACTTCTTTATTTCTTTCAACATATTTCTATTTTTATTTATTTCGCATATGAATTTGCAGTTTGTTTAAAAGTGTTAATACAGACCACATATGTATTACGGATAAAAATAACATTGTTACTTGAGGAAAAAACAACTTTTAAGCGATTCCTATTTCTGTAAAGAAATAATGTAAACTCATCACATGTCTATTGGGGAAAGTACTTAAATACTCATTAAATACATTTTATATTTTATTTCTTTCATAAAAATCATTTCTAGATTGAGTAAAAGCAATATAAGAGGAGAAATGGTGTTATATTTGAATTAATTCCTTTCGCCAAATAGGTGGGAGTATTTAAAATGCATTTATAAATGCATTATTAAATGCAACATAATGATAGCACTTAAAAAATGTTTCACCTACAGCAAGTTTGTTCACCTCATCATTACCATGCATTGTCTTCGCTAAATTTTATATAGAACAACGCTGTATCAATTTGATGACACAAGAGACTTAAATAATGATCTCTAGAACTAAGTGTTAGGCATCATTATGACACTTTTTTTCTCACTTTGAATCTCGTGGGAGCTGTGTTTAATATTACAGAAGACTGGATAGTTGATTGCTGGTGAAAAACAATTCATGGATACGCATAAAGCTGATTGCTAAACATTCGTCTGAGGGAATAATTAATAAAATAATGGTTTTCTTTTGTACAAAACATTAAGGATGCTGATTTAAACATATATATTCAAATGAAATTTTTTTTTTTTTTTTTTTTTTTTTTTTTTTATATATATATATAGCTAAATATCAGAGATTATTAAAACGAAATGCATATTACTCGAGAATTTTACATCAAAACAATGTTCAAAATAATTGAATAAAATGTTTGAAATAAAATCAGAAATTATACGGATAAACTAAACACTTAATAAAATTGTTAATATATATATATATATATATATATATATTGTAAAAATACATTTTTGGCAGAATTCTGAGTTATTTGAGAGTATTTTGACATTTTAAAAGTTTAGTGGAACTGTTGTTTTTTACCTTTACAACTGTGTAATACATGCACATATTAAATAGCTATTGACTTTATTATTAAAATAAATTATGCAGTAAATATTATCATTTTTTTTTAGGTTACAGAATTCGTAATTCAGAAAAATCCTTAAAAAATATAAAAAAATACTTATTACATTGCATCCATCAAAGAAAATATTATTTTTATTTACTATAAAAAATGTAAATGATATTTAATTTTTTTCATTGTACTATGTATAAAGTTAAATTTAAAATTTACAAATTTCGAAATTTCAGGAAAATTTTATGAAACGTAAAAAGGAAATCTATTATTAATTACATTGGGAAAATTCATTTTAATAGCAACAATTCTATCTACGAAGAAATATCTTAATACTAAAAAGTTTTAAATATTTAAAAATATCTTTATTTGAGATGGTCAAAAACTTGATATTCAGAAATATTCTTAAAAATTATGTAAAAATCTATTATTATTAAGATATATGTAATATTAAGATAATCCAATTAAAATTATTTGTTATATTACGTGAAATAAATATTTAACAGTAAATGTCATTTTATTTATTTATTTATTTATTTATTTATTTATTTATTTTTGAGATTTCAAAAAGAAGAAGTTTTCTGAAACATATAAAAAAAAAAATCTATTATTAATTACATTCAGAAAATCCATTTTAATAGTAAAAGATTCTATTTAATAAAAATATCTTAATACGAGAAATGTTTTAATATTTAAAATTATCTGAATTTGAGAGAGTTCAAACTTGATTATCAGGAATATTCGAAAACATTGTGTAAAAAAGTATTTTCATTAAGATATATCTAATACTAAAATAATGCAATTGAATTTATTTCTTATGTTACGTGAAATAAATATTTAACAGTATGTGTCATTTTACTTTTTTGAGATTTAAAAAAGTACGACGTACAGAAAAGCTTTAAAAATTAAGTTATAATTATTCTTAGTTTCTCATTATTAAAACATTATTACTCATATTTTAAAACGTATGCGTTATATAGCATCTAAAAAAAAGTTAAAAAGTTTGCGCTTTGTGAACATTTTTAAACCTTCTAACTTTTTAAAAGCTCTGTATGCATATTTATTTGTATATCCGTTTGTATAGCCAGGTTATCATTGGGTTGTTCAGAAAGTTCTTTCCGTTTCTGAAATTTGGTTCGTACCCGAAAATTCTATCATTTAATTATTAGAGATTAATTTCTATATCTAATTTTTAATACATGACGGGCAGAATTTTCTGGTGCGAATTGATTTTCACAAACGGAAGGCACTTTCCGAATAACCCAATATAATGCTGAGACAGATCAATGAATTAATTACGATTTCCTTTCCTATCTTGAAATATTAAAAAATATGTATAGTTTCATTATTCTCATGTTTCGAAAATTTATACTTTGATATTTGAATCACGTTTTATCGAATTTATTATTCATATAAAGTGTAGTGTTTGAACTGAAACTTTAGCAAAATCTCCCCGGCTCGATATTCGGACGCCTATTTTTATTTTGTTTTAAATTGAACTGATAAGCGAAGCTCATTAGAACTGGCATCTTTCACTTCATTAATGTCAAAACTTTCAAAAATTATCGCTGTACTAAAGTATAAAATGTCCTTAGCATTAATTTTTCGCTTAATAAGGCAAGATAAATGGCGCGGTGGTTTCTTTATTTTGTCATGAGTGTGATAAAAGTTCAGATAAAGAAATATCCAATGACTAGAAATCTGATTTTTGTTTTTATATGATGATTAAATTATATTTAAAAACCAGTGTAAACAACAACAACTAAAAATATTAAATCTCCCTAAATGCTATCAAAAATTTATTTAATAATTTGTTTGATAAATCTTTTACCTCTTAATTATAATGCAATCGTGCATATATTGAAACATATCAAAAATCATAAATAAGTACGTTTGGTGATCGTATTTCATTTTAAAACATAATTATAACGTTGGACATTTTAAATTATTCTATCTATTCTAAAAATAATAACTAATGATGCAGCCGTCACCGGTGGTGTGATTGCGTTTATCCTGATCTTTTGACTTTTTCAGCACATATTAAAATACTATCACATATAAAGCATGAAAAGTTGTAATTTTACAGAGAAATATATAAAAAACATACTTTAGTAGACAATTTTATTTCAAAAATTTATATTAAATAATATCTTATGTTGAAATCGATCAAAATAAGTCAGTTAAAATTTTTCATAGTTTGGAATAACATTTTTTTTTTTCCTATTGACAGACTTTAAAAAGTCCAAATGATAGTATATATAAACACTTTGCAAATGAAAAATATATTTACAAGTGAATTTTAAACAACAAAGAAAAGTTTTAACATATCGAAATATTATGTGGCAAAAAACATTAAATTGTTAAAATTATGTTAACTTTAAAACGATGTATTTAAAATAACATTCTTAAAACATATTGTTATAGAGTTTTCAAACACTGTATTTTCAGTTTAAAGACATATGTAAGCCAGAATAATGAAAAAAAGAATGAAAACATTAATAATTAAATTATCACATGCGAAAATCATTTAATAGTGAATATTACGTCATATTTAAAACAATATGTATAAAATGTGATATTTATCTATTTTCTTATAGCATCTAATGGAAAGCTTTTCTTATAAACGTTATAAAAATCCGGGCAGTGGTCTTTTTTACCTTATCGTTTTACACAAGCATATTTTTAAATGTGTAATTGATCTTTATTAATCAATTACGAAAACAGCCTTCAGAAGTCACGACAGAGGTGGATGCTGCCTTTGGGACCCAAAGATGCCCCCATTCAAACGGAAATGAATTACAACCTGATTATACAAACTCGCAACCGGTCGGTATAATGTAATTTAATCCTCATTAGTTAATATTTTTAAAACAGAGCACATTAGCGTATTTTTAGAGCCTGGGGTGTCTGGTCGACGACGGTTGAAAACCATAGGGAGAGCTTTCTGGACTTTTAAGAAATTGCAAAATACACTTTTAAAATCTAATTAACATGGTTATACGATTATTCGAATAAAAAAATCCAATGTTTCAATTTACCAAAAAAAAAAAACTCTATATGAATCTTTGCATCACACATAGTGGGATTGAATGATGTGTACCATTTGTTTTAAAAGTTTTATTTAACTACTCAGCGAGCTCCTTAAAAATTTTCTTTCGAACTAACACGAGTCGTACTTTTTACGGCACAAATTTTTCATTTTGCTACACTGTCGCAAATGCAAAATATAATAATTATAATAATTATAAAAATTTATAATAATTATAAAAAAGTAAGTCAGATAAGCATAGTCCAGTTAAAATAGCATTTTACCTTGAAAAAAGTCGTGTAATTTTCATTTTTGTATAAAGTGTATAGTAGGGTGGGTCGAAAAAACCGAAATTTATATAATCGAAACGTAATAGTACGGGAAAGTTGCCATTGGTAATAATAAATAAATTGGCAAAATATTACACCAAAAGGTTAATATCTTTTACCGCAGCAAGGGGGCCAAATTTTCGAAAAATCACAAAAAAAATGTTTTTTACCAAAAAAATAAATAAATATCCAACCATACCAATACAATTTCAAATAGAATGCAACAGCTACATCAAGATGTTAGTAATGTTCCAATAAAATATCATTATGGTGAAATCATTTCTATTACCGCCGCAGGAACGGTCAAAATTTTGATAAAAGCGGCAAAAATTGCAATTTCCGTTTTTTTTTTTTTTTTTTTTTTTTTTTTTTAAGTATATGTTTACAATTAAAATAAATTTACATTATAGCTAGTAATAACTTATAAATTTCTTGTTATTTTGATCATGGGGATTGCCAACCAAGGGCGAGAGGGGCCCGCCCCTCCTAAATTTGAAAAAAAAAGGGACTTTTTGAAGAAATTTCGGGGATTTTTCGGTAAATTTCGGTGATTTTTTTGGTAGGTGGGTCTCATACATAAATGTCCCCTCATTTTTCACTTTTGTCCCCCTCCCTACAAAAAACCCTAACAATTTCCGGAAAATCCCCAAAAGCCCTTCAAAAAGCCCCTTTCTTTCAATTTTAGGGAGGGGCGGGCCCTCTCGCCCTTGGTTGGCAATGTCCATGATCAAAATTACTAGACATTTATAAGTTATTACTAGCTATAATGTAAATTTATTTAATTGTAGATATATAATAAAAAATGAAAAATTTAGAAAAAACGGAAAATTGAAATTTTTGTCGTTTTTAACAAAATATTGACCGCCCCTGCGGCTGTAATAGAAATGATTTCACCATAATGAAATGTTACTGGAACATTACTAACATCTTGGTGTAGCTGTTGCATTCTATTAGAAATTGTATTGGTATGGTTGGATAATTTTTTTTTTCAAAAAAAACAATTTTTTTTGCGATTTTTCGAAACTTTGCCCCCCTTGCGGCGGTAAAAAAATATTAACCATTTGGTGTAATATTTTGCGAATTTATTCCTTTTTACCAATGGCAACTTTTCCGCACTATTACGTTTCGATTATATAAATTTCGGTTTTTTCGACCCACCCTAGTGTATAGGTTGGGTAAAGTATTTTCTATTGCGGGAGCATTTACTATCTGATATACTTCAAGAACATTTTCTGGCTGACATTTGGTTTAAACTAGGGATGTTAGCCCCTCGAGTCAAGTGCAATGCCGGTTAGACCAGTGGGCGCTTGTTAGAATAACAGTTTGAAACGGTGATATGGGATTTCTCAAAATGGCGGATTAGAGCTTAAACAATTTGGGGTTTATAAGCCTGGTAATTTTGAAGTTAATTGCGTGCAGATTTCGTTATGAGATGATGTTGATGTTTTAAAATTGTAATTTACAGAGGATAAAAACATGAATTATATATATTCTTAATTTGATTGTTAGATGTAAAATATGAATATTATATTTTGAATTAAATTCGATAAAAAATGTTTGCTTTTTTGAGAAAATCATTTTTTCTTTCAACTACGTATTATATATTTTTAAATGTATTTGCTTAGAATGTATTTTCAGTGCGAGTGGTTTTTATTAATTTACAAAATAAATTGGGAGTGATTTTAAAGGAATGAGAAAATTATTATTATTTTTTTTTATTATTATTCGAAAGCATTAGTTTTGTTTGTTGCTTTTTTGAAAAAAAAAACGACTTTTTTGCACTTAATTTAACTATTATATATAATTTTTAATGTGTTCGTTTAGAATATATTTTAAGTGCTAATATTTTCTTATAACTTTAAAAAATAAATTGCAAATAATTTTAAAAGAATGGGAAAACTGTTACTTTTTTTTTAATTCGAAAGCTTTTATTGTATTTTGTTGTTGTTGTTGTTGTTGTTGTTATTTTAAATAAACTCGAAATTTTAATTTATTGAATTTTTAGTTTTTCTGTGCAGCAATATGTCAGTTTTTTAAGGCTGCTCGTCAGTAAACTCCCCGATTCCCCTCGCTAATGTTATTCCTATGGGCGTAGGATGCATTCGTATTTTTTAAATATCACCTCGGAAAATAATATTTTTAACTTCTGTTTTCTTTGTATTGTTCTTAAAGAATGTAAATTTTTTTCTTAGTTGTCAATTTGTTTCTAAAATATATATTTAATTTTATATGAAATGTTAAAATCTTATCCAGTTTCGCTAAGATTTTAACACTTAAAAATATAATTTAAGCACATAGTTTAGAAATATTTTAATAACTAAGAAAAAAAGAGACATTTTTTAAGAACAGTACACAGGAAACAGAAGTTAAAAATATTAATTTCCCGAGGAGATATTTTAAAAATACGAATGCATCCTACGCCCATAGGAATAACATTAGCGAGGAGAATCGGGAAGTTTACTGACGAGCAGCCTTAAACATTGAAAATAAATATGCAGCAGATAACGGAATATCTCCGTTGGACCCTTTCGTCGCCGTCCGTTCCGTTGTTTTCAGGAAATATGAGGAAATTCTCTGTTGTTTAACGGAAAATACCCCTTTGTCGCAAAAAGGGACTTTTTCTGTGAAATTTAGAGAAAAAATACCCGTGAATTTCAGATTATTTTTAACATTGTAGCCACTTTATATATGCTTCTTTTTTCAACTGCTTGGCCCTAGTAGTGATACAATCATCTCAGGTTCTTCACCGTTTGTCTCTGTTATTGACTCGAATGGGTTCTAGGTCGTCAAAGTCCTCATGTTCCAGTATAATATCGTTGTCACATAGTTTAATGTTTCACTTCACAGAGATGACTGACCAGTTCAAGCATGCCTTCCTTCAGCTGTACTTTGTACTGAAACTTTTTTACGTTGGCAAGATATAAAATTGAATAGGGTTTGAGAGTCTGGTTCGTTCATCATGGTGACTAGAATGAGCCCATGCCCATCCTACTTCCAGCCCGATTCAAAAGGTTCCTTTTCGTTTGCCAGCCATGTTTGAACTTGTAGGTATGTCCGGAACGCGTGATTTTGAAGGTGGTAGTCTCGCTAAAATAAATTTAATATTTTTAGCTGCTCTAGCGAAGCTGACATACCACAATACATTCAAGTTTTGGCTGGATTCACCTCCATACAGAGCAAAAAGTACAGTTTCTGTGGCTTCAACAAGTTTGTGTCTCTCTGCATTTGGGTCTTTAACGATTTGAACTGTTTAGTTCAGGGATGCGTTCTTAAGAATTCTGCAGCGTTTAATTTTCCCAAGGCTGAAGCGTGCAGAAGTGGTATCGCAACTACTTACAACATGAAAAAAAAATATTTTGTGAAACTTTCTTAAACGTGAAACACTTCTAGGAGTAGAGAGCATCAGGCGGTTTCCCTCTTCCGGTCTTTCGGCAATAAACATTGTCTATAGCTAGAAAAGTCACATGTACTAGAAGGTTTGCTATTGACAATGACAGCATCGTAATCATGGGCCAAGGATATAGTTGTGTTCACTGTTAGCTCAGTGAACTGAACCTCAGCAGAAGTATTTATCTTCAAGCGCTGAATTTTTATCATGTTCAGAATAACCATCAAAGAAAACGACTGCATTTCCACAAGGATGATGTTGTACGTATCTTACATATTTTTCGAAAATGGCAGAGAAACATTCGTTGCGATCCCAACGAACTTTGTGTAGAAGATATCCTCCATCGACTACCTTCACGCTTTTAGTTCCCAATATTGCGTCACTTGTTTGGGGGATAAAATCAGAGTAAAACATAGACTTGGTGCCTTTGGTCATACATTCCTCTATGAAAAGTGACAAGGGGAAAGCCGCCAATACATACTGGAAGCATTCTTTCATTTCTTCGTTTGATTGCTGGGCTATGCAGATGCTGTGAAACAGCATGAGAGGATCTATTGCTATTTTTGGTACCTTTAATTTTGTAATGCTTGTTACTGTAGAAAGAGAGACCACTGCATCTGCTCGTTACAAATTTACGCTTTCAAAATTTTGATGAAGGATTTTGGACATTCTTTTACTACCAACTTCCTGCAGAAAATGGCAATTCACTTCTCTACCTACGATCACTCCAATTCTTATAGACAACAGCTCGTTAATTTGAGGAAATCTGTGACAGCTGGACTTAAATGCTTAATTTCAACATGCTGATCTGATTTTAATGACGCAGTGCCACAGTAATTCTCAATTTCGTCACGCACATTCTGTAAATAATTCATTCCTAATGTCCATCTGTTGAGGATGCTGTAGGTGATATTTAGCCTTCGCTTCAATCCGCCCCAGCTCTTCATTATTTTTAGCTCACAGGCTATCAAAGCCTGAGAGCTTATGTGCCCGCCGGTTCTGTATGTACGTACGTATGTATGTATGTACGTAACGCGATAACTCTTCATAGAACTAACCGTTTTACTTTAAATTTTGTTTATAGGTTCCTTGTGATAAGGCGCTTCCCTGATTAGTTTTGGAGGTTCATTGGTTAAGCATAAAGGGGGGAAACAGGGGTCTAACCCCCCATAATTTAGATAAATGGGATTTTCATGCAGAATTATCCCATATTCTTCAAATTTTGTATATAGGTTCATTTTGATAATGTGCTTCTGTCAATGGTTTTGGGGGTTCATTGGTTAAGTATAAAGGGGAAAGGGGGGATAACCCCCCCCTAATTTAGATAAATAAGTTTTTCATGCAGAATTATCCGATTTTCTTCAAATTTTGTATATAGGTTCATTTTGATAATGTGCTTCTGTCAATAGTTTTGGGGGTTCATTGGTTAAGTATAAAGGGGGGAAGGGGGGATAACCCCCCCCCCCCTAATTTAGATAAATGAGTTTTTCATGCAGAATTATCCGATTTTCTTCAAATTTTGTATATAGGTTCATTGTGATAATGCGCTTCTGTGAATAGTTTTGGGGGTTCATTGGTTAAGTGTAAAGGGGGAAAGGGGGGGCTAATCTCCCCTTAATTTAGATAAATGGGTTTTTCATGCAGAATTATCCCATTTTCTTCAAATTTTGTATATAGGTTCATTTTGATAATGCGCTTCTGTCAATAGTTTTGGGGGTTCATTGGTTAAGTATAAAGGGGGAAAGGGGGGGATAAACCCCTAATTTAGATAAATGGGTTTTTCATGCAGAATTATCCGATTTTCTTCAAATTTTGTATATAGGTTCATTGTGATAATGCGCTTCTCTGAATAGTTTTGGGGGTTCATTGGTTAAGTATAAAGGGGGAAAGGGGGGATAATCCTCCCTTAATTTAGGTAAATGGGTTTTTCATGCAGAATTATCCGATTTTCTTCAAATTTTGTATATATATTCATTGTAATTAGAGACTTCCCTGATTAGTTTAAGGGGTTCATTAGTTAACTATGAGGGGGGTAACGGGGGGATGACCCCCTTAATATATTGTTGATTTCTTTATTTTTCGAGGGGCGTATTTCAAATTCTTTGAAATAAGAGTATAATATACAATTAGTGTGAATAACCTGTGAGCTCAATGCCCTCAGTTTAACTGGGCAGTTTTCTTTTTATTATTAACGTTTGTTCTATGGTCATGTCTGACCAGTTCCCCGATCAGAACTTTTCAGGTCGATAGATTGTAAAGTACCTCTCAGTAGGGAATTTATGAAACTCAATTGGATCCATATTTGTTTCCAGTTACTAACAAAAATATATTTGATAATTAATAAAAAGACGACAAACCGAATCTTCATTTGAAGACCTCTTCGCCTTTCATTCTTGCACCCAAGGCACATGCCCTTTTTTCCCGTCCCCTAGTTTCGGCCCTGGATACTGTTTCCCCTTTTAAAATTTCCAACTTACAATAGTTATCTTTGGAGTATTTTGTATATTACTCTCAGCATTTAATTTTACTTTCTACTTTGTATTCTTGACCCAACATCTGGGCAGCCCCTGTATCTATCGACTAGGTTTTTTGGTTAATTTGGACCAACCCCTCAACTAGTCCCAAATTACTTTTCATTGTACATAATATAATTAATTAATGAATTACATTCTTTATTTAATATAAAAAATAAATGCTTGTTCTCAGACTAGTGACTTGCCAGGAGGTACATCCCGCTTTAACATTAAATCGTATTGTTCTGATTTTTAGAGTCTATTACAGATAGTTAATGATCTAATAAATAAAATTATAGAATATTTCGTGCTTTACAAAAGTTATTATGACACTTTTGTCTCTAAAATGCATTAAAAATGGATTATTAAGCACAAACTAACGTTGCACTTTTTGTAAATGTTACCGCATTTTCCCTTTCTTCGTATCTCGCCTCTTGTTTGGACAATTTACAAACAATATTATACATGTGTTAGAGAATTTTATCCTGTACAAAATAGTAAAAGTAATTTTTCTGTAAAATGCACTGAAACCGAGTTAGTCAAGGAAAATCGAAAAAGTATCGAAATATATTTTTTTCCGATATGGTGAATAATGCACAAAGTGTAGAAAGTCAAAAGCTTGTTTGTTTCACTAGAGGGCAACCTATACAACATATCCCCATATCAGAGTTATCCGACCTTTTGCAAGGCTATGCTCTTTTTTGACATATCTCTACTGACTATTATACATATATTAATAGTGAAAATTATATTTTAATAATATTTACATGCAGACAAAAGTATGCACAAACATACGTTAAAAGAATCCATATACCAATTATTAATCATGAAACAATAAGTTTATTTCATAAAAATATACATCAAGAATGAAGACAATGAAATCAAAATGTATTACATGAAAAAGCTATATTATTTTCAAAAAGATAATCTACTTTTATCTTCCATAATTTTCAGAATTTTGTATTGCTCAAAGAACATGTATTGCGTGCATTTCTTTTTGTTTCTGATCTCGTGGTATATTTTACGTTATTCAGCCATATTTTTTCAGTAAAAAATATGTATTTTTAATATTAAATTGAGTCTTCTGGATCCTCGTGCTATCGCTATTTGAAATATACTAATTGTTTCAGTTTTGCGAAACATTCCATTAAATATTTTATTAAATATTTTTCTTTGTTTGACTATGTAAATAAATATATATATATGGGTTGCCCAAATGAAAGTGGCGCTACAGTTGCTTCGAGAAATCATTTAATGGTATTTATATAAATTATTATACAAAAGAAAGAAGTAATACAGACGTAACAGATTATCTAGACAAAGTCACCTTGTAGGTCCGTGGTGATAACCACATGCTCTTGACCAGGTCCTGACTTGTTGTCAGTACCGCTTCTTCCACTGTGAAAATCCCCATACCATCGGAATACCAATCTCCGTGACATACACTCTGTGCCATACACATTTTGCATTTGACGATAGATTTCACTAACACTCACATTTTCCGCTGTTTAAAATTGCGCGACCGCGCGTTGACACCGTTTGCAGGCATCCATTATGCGAACGATGCCTTTTAACGTACTCCCAAGCTATCACACACGCATCTGGCGGGATCTGACGATATCGTATGCATCCCCAGCACTTTGCACCCTCTATAGCAGCATGCACAGTCACCTTTCTCTTCAAATGGCGGAGTTACTACAGCAATGCCACTTTCATTTGGGCGACCTTTATACATAAATATATATACATATTAGCGTAAAGCGTTTCGATTACATTACAACAGAAATAAAGTTTTAAAACGTAAAATAAATAATTAATATATATGCTTTCTACAGCACCCGCGCGAAACGAATTTATCATTAATTCAGAAAACTTCATTGAAAATCGGAGAAACCGCTGTTTACCTTAAGGGGGGAAGTTTAATTGTTGCATATCAATGACCTTCAGACTATTTCATTACCGTATTACCGATACCGGTTTAAGATATATCCACTTTGAGATAAAATTATCGCTCCTGCTAAATTGTTTAAAAAAATTGCATTAAAATATAGCAAGGTATTTACATAAATTTTTACTATTAATATAATTCATAAATTGTTCTAAAATGTTTTTCAAAATATCATTTATGTTATAGGTAGACCTACATTAAAAAAGATAAATTCTGCAATGTAAAAGTTTTTGTGAAATGGGGATAAAGTAATATCTCTAGCAGATTACCGCCATAAATAAACATAATACTTTATCACCATAATGGCATCAGCGGGAGTTATGCGGCTATTGCAAACTAACTCTTTCGTTTTTCAAACTTAATGTGTGTCAAACTAAACTAGAGACATTCATTGCACGTGTGGCTGTAATTTGTAACAACCTATAAAGCATGAAGGTAGAAAGAAAAAAAGGAACATAAAAAGAACCATGCGGCTCATTTTATGGATTCCCTTAATAATAATAATGGGCCATTTTTGTTTCAATGTATACAGATTTGATTTTTAAGTGATGAAAAGTCTTTAACCGTATAAACATAAAACTTTTTTGTTATTGTTGTTATTGTTTGTTTGTTTTTCATGGCATTTGCTATTAATTATGTCGCATAAATGTTTATCCTAGACCATTTCATCTACATATCACAAGCTATTATTTCATGCATAAAATTTATGAATGTCTTTTTTAAACGATTAATTATATCTGTCAAATTATTTTACAATTTAAAATATTGATGCATCGTTAGAAAGCAAAATGGATTTATTTAACTCTTTTTCAATGTGATTGTTCAATGCTTGTTTTTCAATGTGATTTGAATCGTGTTTATTTTATGTACCATTTTTAAAAGTGAACTAAAAGGAAGAACGG
This sequence comes from Maratus michaelseni, assembly GCA_963931845.1. NCBI lineage: Eukaryota > Metazoa > Arthropoda > Arachnida > Araneae > Salticidae > Maratus > Maratus michaelseni. Next base: position 419,347,586 of record OZ007592.1, read on the forward strand.
TATACAACATAAAGATCTAAATATTAATTTTTTTTTATTTGCTCTTTTCCAAAATTATTTAAAAAGAACAAATTTTAGAATTATGTATGTATTTTTATCACATTTGAAATTCTTAAACGCTTAAATCCATAATATGCCAAGAAAAAAAAAAAAAAACAATCAAGAAATGGCCAGCATGTTTTATCGACCATTATTTTATTTATAAATTTTATCAATTCTTTTTTTATGAAGATGTAATTTAAATATTTTTTTCATGCAATCTGTAGCATGATATTTTTAAAGTCTTTAAAAAGTTGTTATTTTTTAATTATTTGTTAAATGATCCCGTATGAATACTAATATTTCTACAGTATTATTTATTACTAGCAGTTTATCGCCCGTTTAGCCGGTTGAAGCGACATCACTACAGCGTAATGCTTTGACTTCGCTTAGGGCCCAAAAAATGCATTTTATATGCAAACAGAAAAAATATAAATAAAATACTTTATTTTAAACTATACGAAAATAACTAATAGAAATATCAAAAAAGCACGTAAATAAATATTTCGCGGCATTAATATTTTTTTTCATAAGCCCCCTGAAAAAGTACTGCTGAGCCCCTGCCTGTGATTATCTAGTGTGGGCTGAAAGCTTTTAGATAAAATATATAAAAATGTTATTGCCTAACATACATGGCGATCATTGTAAATGGAACTGTGGTTTCACGCCCATCAATTGTTAATGCGGTGATCAAAATAGCGGGGCCCTGTGTAGTTCTCAGACATATATCGTTAATGCAGAGATAACTATAACGTGGTATAGTTATTTTGAGTGCATAAATCGTTAAAATGAAATCTTTTTAACAGGGTCCATTGGGTTCCACGCCTGTAAACTGATTATGCGGCAATCACTATAAGGAATCCTTATGCATGCCCGAGCACACTAATATAGCGATGAGTATTTTAATCGAAAACCTTTACTTCCAAAAATTGTATTTTGAAAAGAGGAGAAAATGTATTATATTTTGCATAATTTAAATCCGATCGCTAAGAGACGAAATCGCAAAAACAATGTATAAAATATGAAATTAAAAAAATCTTTTCCTTGGAGAAATGTCACGAAAAATATGTAATAAAAATCAGCAATGGTTGTTTTATTCGTCTAATATTCCATAATCGAGTTCATAGCCGATGTTGCCCACAAACGCGCTAGCTCTAACATCGCTGAAATACATATTTAACTATTTTTTTAGTAATTTGTAATGCTTAATTTCACGCTCCTACTTAAAAGGGCTGCTGAAATATGGCAAAATTACCTAAAACTGTCGACCCCCAGTGTAACCCCCCTTGGTGAATTAATATCTAAAATAGCTGAAATACCTAATTAAGTATTTTTTAGTAGATTTGTAATCCTGAATTTCACGCTCCTACATATAACTTCTACTGAGATATGGCAAAATGACCTAAAATATCACACCCCTTATTTAACCCCCTCCTCTTTGGTTGAACTCTTTTTGGTTGAATTTCTAAAACAGCCTGAAATAAATGTTTAACTATTCTGTAGTAGATTTGTTATCCCGAATTTCACGCTCCAACCTAAAACTGCTGCCGAGATATAGCTAAAAGATGAAATGACCTATAACGTTTCGATCCCATTTAACCTCTTTAGGATGTGAATTTTCAAAATCCTTTCGTAGTGGGTACCTATATTGTGTAAGGAACACGTTTTCGAAATTTCATTGCCCTAGGACCAATGGTTGCGTGCAATTGGCTCGTACATTGATTATGGGTCAGTCAGGACATGTTCTTTTATAAGTATAGATTACTTGTATATTACTTGTAGTGTTAGGAATTTTGAGATTTTGGCGCCAAAGACATCGCCAAATTAGAAAAATGTGCAATATCTCACGAACTATTTGACTTATGAGTATTTAATTGATACCATTCGATTCAGCATACAAAAATACATTAAAATATGTTAGCATTTGTCACGTAACTATAATACCCGATTTTTAAGGAATTTTTAAATGTTTGTTTTACATGCCAAGAAATATTTTGTCACCAATTTTGAAGTCTCTAGGTTCAGTAGTTCTTCCTGTGCGTTGATTATGAGTCAGTTAGGACATACTCTTTTATAAGTATAGATAATATAAAACCATGTCATTTATTTACATCTTCGGTTAGACAGGACATTTAAAATTTTAAACATTAACCATTAATAATAATTCAAATATAGATGGAGCACTAATATGAGGAATATTGTCCTATTTTTTGTTTTTAACTTCATAAAAATACATTCTAATATGAATTTAAAGTTTCATGATGGCTTTCAGGCGTTCACTTTCTACAAAAGAGGAATAAAAGATACATTTTATAGGTAAAATCAATAATAGAATAATTATTAATTCTACTTGAATAAAATAATTATACTTAAATCAATAAAAGTTTTAATTAATCACCTAGATCTGACAAGATACTTATAAAGTTGCTGATATTTTAAAAAAAACATAAATCTCAATAACTTATGAATTATTCAAATTTAATAAAAACTACTTACTATCTTTGAGAAATTTATTTAAGACTTTGATAAAAATTCACAAACATTTAAAAACACAAAGTAACTTTTCAAAGCATTGTTACTAAATTATTATATAGGAAAACTGCACATTAATTTAAAAAAGACAAAGAAAGGTCGAAATATCAAAGCAATGTTTTTTCGGACATTTACATTTCTAAAGTAATTTGTTTTATCATTTTTTTTTCAGCAGGATGATCAATGGTAATTATCATTTTATGTCATAAAACTGTGTCATTCATCATTTATACTTAAAAAAGTCCTTCCGGCCTGTACCGGAAGGAAAAGGTACACCCAGAAAAAGAAATTGATTAAAACAACAAAACCTGTTTTGTTGAGTACATTTTGGTTGTTTTAGTCAAATTTTTAGTTCAAGTAAAAAAATTGGTTTTGTTGCTTGGACAAAAAAATATTGTTAACACTCGTACAAAATTTTAACAAAATTTCACCAATTTTACTTGAACTAACAAAATTTGTTTCTTTTAATTTTACAATATTTTTGTAATTCCAGCAATTTTTTTTTATTTTTGAAAAAATTAAATTCTTGTGTAGTAGCCATATCTCTCTTACGTAACTTGATTTATTTGACTTATATAGCTATATAATTACATGATTAACATAATTTTGGGGTAATTAAAACTTTTTCTCACTGGAACGGACAAAGGTAGTTTTAAAAATCCCCCTGTCCCATTTATTACCGGCTTCTATCTTTGCAAGAAAAAAGAATTGGATTCATGAAAATTTTCGATTTCCGGTTGTCCTGAACGCGATTTCGCTGTTTTTATCTCAAGAACTAATGCACGGAATTTAATAAAACCTTTTATTCAGTTAATTTCTGATATAAATTGTTGCTGATTACTTTTTACTTTAAATCGCGCAACAGGTGGCGCTGCTATGTTACATTTTTCGTAATTTCTGCAATAGCTCTATCTCATTTTCAGCAGTCCAATACGCCTGTAATCTTTGAATAATAACAAGGAAATTTTTATCCTGCTTTTTACAGGCGTAATTCACTGCTGAAAATGAATAAAAAATTAACTATGTGTTGCCGTATGCTGTGCTTTGTACTGTCGTCTCATGTTTGACGCAGAAATTTGCGTGCTCCTTATGACATTACATCTTGTGCTGCGATTGCAGCCATTCCGACATATATAAGAGTGAGAAATGCCGAACTCAGATATCGTTCCTGGTAGCGCAGTGGTAAAGCGTCAGGCTGCTGTTCTGAGGACTCGGGATCGACTCCCGGCATGGGCAATTTTCATTCTTTCGGTTTGCGCTTGAAAAAAAAGCCGGATAAAATTCACTTGTTATTGTTCAAGGTTTACAAGCGTAATTCACTGTTGAAAATGAATTAAAAAATAGTTAAAATTGCATATGTAGATTGGTTCATTTAACAAATGTTTTTGTAGTATAAACAAAACAAGTTCGTAATATAACATACTTTATTGATTAAATAAACAAAATATAGTTTGTTGAAAAAAGAAAACAGATTGTTAAAATAACACATAGCATATATCCATGTAACAAAAATAATTTTGTTAATTCAAGTAAAATTGAACCATTTTACTTGAATTAACAAAACATTTTTTTGCTGATGATACAATTTTTTTTTTTTTTTTTTTTTTTTTTTTTTTTGAAATTGCAAAAAAAATCAACAAATTTTTTTTGTTGATTCAAACGAAATTTCCATTGACCCATATTTAAATAAAAAGTTTCGTTGGGGCAAACAAATTTTTGTTGATTCAACAAAACTTTTTTCTGGGTGTAGCTTTTCTATATCTTCGTTTTAAAATTTTAGCTAATGTTACACGAAAACAGCAAGTTAAAATGCAAAGAAACGTTTACAAAAGATTCGTTAATACTGAATTTGAATAAGAATTTCGCCAAATTATTGAGCAATAGCCAAATTGGCATCATTTATAAAAGACTTAGTTTGGTCGCCAAATTTGGCGATATTTCGCCAAATGTAACAAATGTTGCCAATTTTGTCGTCAACGTCGCCAATTTTGGCGCTAACGGTTATGAATATATAGTTTTATGCGTATGGTTGGGAAAATTATTACAACAATGAAAGAAAATAATTTACGAGTAATCGCGTTAATGTGCTGTTTTGTTTCAAAATGTCAGCCGACATAGAATTTCAAACTGCTCTATCTCAGCCATTTTTAAAGATAGAGGTAAACCAAAAAATGCTCTGGAATCCTTGTATCAAGGCCTAACACGTAATTTGAATTTTTTTCTTTTTGGTATATTTATTTTAGTTTAAAATTTTTAATGGCCGCCATCTTGAAACAAAATGGCGGACCAAGCTGGCCAACGAACTCTGTCGAGACATTGGTGACCTCAATACACACAATTAGTTTCATCAAAATCGATTTATAAATACGAGCGTTATCGTATCACATAGGTCAGATATATATATATATATATATATATATATATATATATATATATATATATGGATGTATCTATATATATAAATCAACATTTGAACGGAGGGTGGTTTTGGAGTCTGGGGGTCATGATCGGTGAAAATATATCGAAATTTTCCAGAACTGCTTTCCTCCGAACGGCTGCAATAGGTAGCTTTATACTTTTTTGTATTGAAATCTACCTAAAATAGCGAAGCTAAGATTCTTATTTTCTTTGTTTCTATTCTTCTTTGCTTAATTTTTAGAAAAATCACCATGTATTATTTCCTAAAAAAATTTTGTTTCTTTATATTGATTTTTAATTCTTTTATATACAAATACGATGAAAAATACTGCAAACGGTTTTATGGGGATTTTTTAATGTGTAGAAAACTTTTTTACTAGAAAAAAAGAAGAGGTACAGAAAAGTAGACTGTGCAATATTTATACTTTGGGATCAAAGTATCTATTCAAGTAAGAGAGTCCAGCACGTCTCAATTAGAGAGTCTCTACCTTTTTGCCCGCTCGGATGGCGGTCTTCAAACTGTCCGTTCTGGATCAAAGTATCTATTCAAGTAAGAGAGTCCAGCACGTCTCAATTAGAGAGTCTCTACCTTTTTGCCCGCTCGGATGGCGGTCTTCAAACTGTCCGTTCTGGATCAAAGTATCTATTCAAGTAAGAGAGTCCAGCACGTCTCAATTAGAGAGTCTCTACCTTTTTGTCCGCTCGGATGGCGGTCTTCAAACTGTCCGTTCTGGATCAAAGTATCTATTCAAGTAAGAGAGTCCAGCACGTCTCAATTAGAGAGTCTCTACCTTTTTGCCCGCTCGGATGGCGGTCTTCAAACTGTCCGTTCTGGATCAATCTATTCAAGTAAGAGAGTCCAGCACGTCTCAATTAGAGAGTCTCTACCTTTTTGCCCACTCGGATGGCGGTCTTCAAACTGTCCGTTCTCTTTCGTTTTGCCCGCACGGCTAGCGGTCTGCAAAAACTTAGCACACTGGACGTGTCGTCCGACCGATGAACTATGTCAACTCATCAAGGGATAACTTCCTTCTCCCCTCAGGTCCGAAGAATTGCAACCTCTGTCGCTGCTCTCCAAATCTCGACTCCTTCACAAAACTCTTTTTCCGACTCCCTGCAGAAGGGGGGGGGGGAGTGTTTACAGTTTATCTCAAAGCTCCAATAAAGTTAGTTCGCCTTTTCTGATTGAAAGCTATGAGTTCCCTCACGGCGCCTTGAACCAATTTCTGTCTTCGCTAGGAAAGAGGAAACTCCTACTTTACCTGTTTTTGGAGAAGAACCTAATTAATCACCTCGCCGCCGTAACGAATTTATCTTGTCACTTATCCTTTGACCACTCGTGACACCGCGTCTGCCATCTTGACTGTGAGAAAAGGACGCATTTGCTAAGCGTGAGAAAATAATGTTTTCGATTGAAAGTCTCATCCAATATTCACAAATAATTTAATGGGGACTTTACAGCATGGTGGCAGCGGTTAGATACGAAGAGACTTTACAATATTAATAAAAATGAAAATATGTTGAATTTAAAAGAATGTAAGTATTGTAAGATATGTTGGAAATTTTGTAAATGAAGTAGCTGAGACACTTTTGTACGATGACGAGGATAATTTATTATATGCTTTCTTTTAACTTACATTTCAGAATGTATGTGGCAATCAAATCTTGTTACTCTTTTTTCACCCACTTCCTGTTGACATAGATCTTTGAAATTTGGAATATATATGTACTCCTGAGGGCAATACATGAATAAGGCATTGTAGTTTTAAAATTCGATCCTTAAAGGGGTGCTACGTCGGCCCAAAACTTGCATTTATCTCATAGAAATAACGTTATGATTGTTTAATATTAATTGAAACAAGTTATATACCAAAAAAAATTGTAAATCAATTGCTACTTAGACTAGAACCCTGAATTAAAAAAGTCCTTCCGGCCTGTACCGGAAGGAAAAGGTAGCTTTCCTATATCTTCGTTTTAAAATTTTAGCTAATGTTACACGAAAACAGCAAGTTAAAATGCAAAGAAACGTTTACAAAAGATTCGTTAATACTGAATTTGAATAAGAAATTCGCCAAATTATTGAGCAATAGCCAAATTGGCTTCATTTATGAAGACTTATTTTGGTCGTCAAATTTGGCGATATTTCGCCAAATGTCGCCAATTTTGTCGCCAATGTCGCCAATTTTGGCGCTAACGGATATGAATATATAGTTTTATGCGTATGATTGGGAAAATTATTACAACAATGAAAGAAAATAATTTGCGAGTAATCGCGTTAATGTGCTGTTTTGTTTCAAAATGTCAGCCACCCTAGAATTTCAAACTGCTCTATCTCAGCCATTTTTTAAGATAGAGATAAACCAAAAAATGCTCTGGAATCCTTGTATCAAGGCCTAAAACGTAATTAAAAAATAATTTTTTTTTGTATATTCATTTTAGTTTTAAATTTTTAAATGGCCGCCATCTTGGAACAAAATGGCGGACAAAGCTGACCAACGAACTCGATCGAGACATTGGTTAGCTTAATACACACAATTAGTTTCATCAAAATTGATTTATAAATACGAGCGTTATCGTATGACATAGGTGATATATATATATATATATATATATATATATATATATATATATATATATATATATATATATATATATGGATATATCTATATATATAAATCAACATTTGAACGGAGGAAGGTTTTGGGGTCTGGGGGTCATGATCGGTGAAAATATATCGAAATTTTCCGGAACTGCTTTCCTCCGAACGGCTGCAATAGGTAGCTTTATACTTTTTTGTATTGAAAGCTACCTAAAAGAATCTGAAAAAAGAATTTTTTTTCCAGCGATCTACACGCTTCGCCACTGACGGTATTTATTCCTAAATTTATATCCTGCTAAATATCCATATAAAACTAAAATATTTTCTTTTCATAATTTTGCTTTATTATTTGATGCCTTATAACAGATAAATTTTAACTTATTATGTATTATATGCGTAAAACATTGTATTAAAAGTAATATACCAAAATTTTTTTCGAACTTTTTAAATGACCAAACCTTGTTATGATGAGAATCAAGCCCTCAGTCTTCCGTGTACTAAACTGGAGGTCCCGATCACTACTTTATGACTAGATGTTTTATTTTCTCAAGCGTCGCTACTTATTTTAGTCGCTTTTCATCATCCAATTAATTAATTAAATTTAATTATTGAATTAATATTTTAAAAAACTGTATTAACATCAAGTTTCATCCACTACAAGTTTAAAAAATGTATTTGAACTTGAGTGGATGAATAAAAAGTATTTTATTAGCGATTGAAATTTGAACAAGATATATAAGTATATATAGGGAGAGTGTGAACTAATAGTAGGAATTGCAAAATAGCTCCATTGTTGCAAAATTCATAAAATTTAACCCCACTGTTGTACGCATCATTATGACTTCAACATTTTGTGATACACACTTTGTGCTTTGTAATATAAGTTAATATTTTGAGAATTTTAATGAAAGTATGTTTTTTAATTTAAAAATATATATTTAAATTATTATTAGTAGTATTTCCCCCATAAAAATATATTTTAAGAGAAAATTCAAGATTTAATATCCTTTGATATGACTTTTATAAAGGAAGACACATACATTTAGGATTGAAATTCCATTTTGTTAAAATTAAGTCCATACATTTAAACATGCACTAAACAATTTAGTTATATCATTAAATAGAGTGAAGCATTCACTTTAAATTTAACAATTAACGAAAATTATAGCAATATTACACTTAAAACAATGAATTTTGACTCCATATTAAGTTATTTAAACAAATATTATGTTTTAAAATAACAATGAAAATATATATTAATATCCAGCTTTCTAATTTTCCAGTTAGCCGTCTTCGAAACGTTACGAAAATATTTTACGACAATATTTATAATATTAATTATAAATATTGTCCACGTATTTGCCGTTTAGAACATGGAGCAGTATGCGTTAGTAATATGCACAAATGTCATAAATTTACAATAACATAATCACACTTAAATGCAATTAAAGTTTAAACTGCCCAGAGACGGTAGCGTATTCGAATTCTTTTGTGCGGCCCTGTAAAAAAATTGTAAATGTTACACAATCTGTGTTCAATGGAGACCATGCCGATTTAAACCTTATTAACATATATAAATTTCGTAGAGTTTTACTTAATATGAAGGCAATAGATCGCATTTTAATTACATACCGCTTGTAGATGTGAATATTTTAGAATTATTTTGTTCGTCAGTCTAAAAACTATAGATATTACACCACATATTTTTAATAAAGAAAATGCCACAGTGATCCCTAGTAGCATATACAAAATTCATACAGTTGAAATTAATTTTTTTTAATTACCATTCATAGATGGTTTTATTTTGTGCGATTCTGTATAATAATTATAAATAATATGCACCCCATTACGAAAAAAAAACATATTGTAGGGTACATTAACAACATACTAAAATTATTTTACCGTCAGCATTTTACAAACACCAAAATAAATTCTTAAACAAACGTTTCACAAAATCGTTATATATATTTTTTTTCTTTTATAACAACACTGCCTTAATTTCTACACTTAAAGAATATTAACCTCGCTTAAAAGAAAAAACAAAACAAAAAAAAAACATGTCTATAAAATTAACCCACACGTGAATTTAATACGTCTAGATATTTCTAATGATGTTTTTTTTTTTTTTTTTTTTTTTTTTTTTCTACGTATTTTGTTCGGAATCAAAGTGAATGAAGTCTGTTTTTCCCTTGAGATTGAAATCTATTCTTGCACATTAGGCAATCATTAGTTTAATACCGTAACAAAAGTTGTATTAGATTGGAAATGTGAAAAATAGTTAGCACTGTGTCCCTTTATTATCACGTAAATCCATACGAGATCATTAACCTCACACCGAAATATCCGTGGATAATGGGTTTTTTTTCACTTTGAGTCTGAACGCTTAATTTTTCATTTATTTATTTATTTATTTATTTATTTTTGTAAAACATTTTTCCGTATAACTTAATACATTTTGCCGCTTAGCTCAGAATATGTTCATCGCTACACTTTTGTTACATAAGAAAATTAAATCTCAAAACTTATCTTTTTCTGTTTTTGCCGTTTTAATAGAAAAATAAACAAAAATTACATTACAAGTAACACACAAAATATGTATATAAATATGTATGATGTACATTCATTACTGCACACACTCATTTCTTACAGAAATGAGAAAGTTTTTAATTTACACTGAATATTATTTCATTACACTGAATATTAAATATTCGTCAATCAATTTGTAAGAATAAAAATTCAAATTTTAATTATTGGATATTTTCCTCAACGTTAATGACCAAATAAAGAAACCAACGCGTAACTTATCTAGTCTCAATTACGCCAAAAATGAATTTTAAAAACATTTTATACTTCAGTAGAGTAATAATTTTTCAAAATTTTGACATTAATGAAGTAAAAGATGCCAATTTTAGTAAGCTTCGCTTGTTATAAGTTTAATTTAAAAGAATTTATCGAGCAAGGTTAGAAGGTTCTAAAATTTAAGCTGAAATACAGTTTATAATAATTTCGATGAAACAGGATTCAAATATTAAAATATATATATTGAAATTATCGAAACATTGCTTGAAGTATTTAGAAACAAGTTTTAATATTTCAAGAAATTAAACCACAACAACTTCTTTATCTTTCCATGTATAGTAATCATCCACGTTGTTTTGTTGTGTGTGACGGTCTGTATTTTGTTGTACAGGTATGAGCTTATAAAGGTGTTCCAAAGCATACTTTATTATGAAAAATTTGCATTTTTTAAAATTATTATTTATTTAATTTTTTTTTCAATTACAGATGAAAATAAAGAACACAACTTCAAATAGAAATGTTTTCAAATAGAACTGTAGGCAACGTGAACTAGACTCTAAAATATTGTTTAAGTAAATGTGTTAAAAAATTTGTAGATTGTTTCAAGAAAATTCTTGATACTCATAAAGACCCTACACTCACATTGTACAGATTTAAATAATGAAATATGTACTGTATTTTATCAATAACGGTACAAATAAATTTTAATTTTAGATAATAATTTTTCAAATTTTACACAAGAAGACTATACCTATTATGGATCAGGAAGAGTATTTGCCGGAAGAAAGGACTTGAAATTGTGCCTGATGATACCTGCCCTGGAAGTAAGCAGTTCACTCCACACACACAACAATTTGTCAACGGAGGAAGATGGTGTTCTTGTCATTGAGAATGGCATATTTCCTGCCAATGTTCAGTCTCATAAAAGAAACAAAATCTAAGAAAACTGCCAAAAACATCCATAAACAAGGAACTGATACTCCGGGGGAAAAAAGGGAAAGAGAGATAAAAAAGAACGTTCCAGATGAGTATGCAGCCATGAAGTTATCAGAAACAGAAAGAAGTTAGAAGATAAGAGATGAAAGGCTGATTAATAAATTGGTGATAAGAATGCAAGAGAGCAAATAATGCAACGTAGAAAAGACGTACAAAATTATAGAGTTCCTCAGACAAGGTTGCATCACAAAAAAATTGATGGCAGAAGTTCTAAGTGGAATAAAGAGGCAAGTGAAAGAAACGTGAGAAGGATAAAGAAAAGAAAAAGCTAATCAGCTAGAAGTAGAATTATAAAAACTTGGCAAGTGTATGGAAAGAACGTTTTCACAGTGCTAGGAACACATATATCACCTAACAGAGTAAGTACAACAGAATCATCTCGCAACACTAAATCTGAGAATATCATACTAGAAGACAAACAAGATGTCAACAGGAAACTAAATTCGGGAGAAATGTTGCGATACTGCTACGATTTCCCTAGTACCAGATCATGCACTCCCACTAATTACAATATAAGACTGGTTTACAACTAGCTTGATTTTTTTAATCAAACAGTTTTGGTAATATCTTTGATTATTCAACTTTATTGAACCATGTTGAGATCACTAACTAATAAATACCTACTCACGAAGCGAAGGTAGTTACTAGTTTTTAGTCAAAAAATAAAAACAAATAAAGATATTTAGAGGGATTGTAACAACCGTAACAGAAAATGTAAAGACCATCACAGGAATGTCACCACCGTCACACATTTTTCAAACTGATTAGTGGCCAATAAAATCAAGAATCTATGATATAAGGTGTAATTTTTTAATTCCACAAATGAATTTTAGTTCTTCAAAAAATAATAATAAATAAATAAATAAATGTGGTTGTAACCATGAGTGTGCGTGATTGTTGGAGAAAATAGTAAATGGATCTGAAGGAATGCTATAGAAACTTCCTCTAAAAATTCTCCTCCAGGCCTCAATTTTAGAGGTACCGACAAAAAAATATGCACTTAAAGTTGAGACCTTCTTCTTTTAGAACGTGCAATCGGCTTTCGAAAATACGAATTTTAACTTTTTCAGAAATATTCGCGACCGCAAGTCAGTTTGCTAAAAATAACAAAAGCCGACAGATAAATAACAAAATCGGCTTTTGTCATTGCGACACAATCTGTTTAGAGAATCTCAGCAGATCAGATTTACATCACCTACAAAAATGTCTAAACGTTCAGACAAGTGGAAGTATTTAAAAAAATGAAATCTGCGAAATTCTGCATGAAAACAGTGAAAAGCGCAGTGTTTCAACGCGGTTTCGGCTCATTCTTTCACTACTGAATATGCATATGTTTTCACGAAATTTTTAAATAGTGCTTTGATACAGTTATATTGATAACCGATTACAATATCAAAGAGTTTTAACGATTAGAACTAATCTTTTTGTTATGTTAAATGACCCGACGCAAAAACAAACAAACAAAAAGGGGGAAAACAGATATTTGTTTCACAAGTAAATGTGACATTTTTGACATTTTTAAACAGGCTACAAAACCGTTATATTTATAATCTATTAAAATTTCAAAATGTTCGGACAATAAGAACTATTTTCTTTTAAACTATGAAACGGTCCTACGAGGAAAAACAAGAAAATCTCTTCTTACAAGCGCTTTTACCAATAATTAGCAGTATTGTTTTGCTATTTTTTTCCTTTAAAAATATAAATCATACAAAATCGGGTTAAGGGTATAAAATCATACAAACTTGGGGATTGTTTAAGGTTATTATCACGGGACCGGGCAAGGATGGACGGGTCAGCTAGTCTTAATCTAGTCTTAGATTACAATATCAAAGAGTTTTAACGATTAAAACTAATCTTTTTGTTACGTTAAATGACCCAACGCAAAAACAAACAAACAAAAAAGGGGAAAAAAACATATTTGTATTACTAGTAGATGTGAACATTTCTTTGACATTTTTAAACTGGCTACAAAACCGTTATATTTATAATCTATTAAAATTTCAAAATGTTCGGACAATAAGAACTAGAGTCCTTCCGGCCTGTACCGGGAGAAGAAGGTAGCTTTCCTATATCTTCGTTTTAAAATTTTTAGCTAATGTTACACGAAAACAGCCAGTTAAAATGCAAAGAAACGTTTACAAAAGATTCGTTAATACATAATTTGAATAAGAAAATCGCCAAATTATTGAGCAATAGCCAAATTGGCTTCATTTATGAAGACTTATTTTGGTCGCCAAGTTTGGCGATATTTCGCCAAATGTCGCCAATTTTGCCAATTTTATCGCCAATGTCGCCAATTTTGTCACCAATTTTAGCGCTAACGGATATGAATATATAGTTTTATGCGTATGATTGGGAAAATTATTACAACAATGAAAGAAAAAAATATGCGAGTAATCGCGTTTATGTGCTGTTGCTTCAAAACGTCAACCACCCTAGAATTTCAAACTGCTCTATCTCAGCCATTTTTTAAGATAGAGGTAAACCAAAAAATGCTCTGGAATCCTTGTATCACGGCCTAGCACGTAATTAAAAAAGAAATTTTAATTTTTAATTTTTTTTTGTATATTTATTTTAGTTTTAAATTTTTAAATGGCCGTCATCTTGAAACAAAATGGCGGACCAAGCTGGCCAACGAACTCGGTCGAGACATTGGTTAGCTTAATACACACAATTAGTTTCATCAAAATTGATTTACAAATACGAGCGTTATCGTATGACATAGGTCAGATATATATATATATATATATATATATATATATATATATATATATATATAAATCAACATTTGAACGGAGGGTGGTTTTGGGGTCTGGCGGTCATGATCGGTGAAAATATATCGAAATTTTCCGTAACTGCTTTCCTCCGAACGGCTGCAATAGGTAGCTTTATACTTTTAGGTAGCTTTCAATACAAACAAGTATAAAGCTACCTATTGCAGCCTTTCGGAGGAAAGCAGTTTCGGAAAATTTCGATATATTTTCACCGATCAGGACCCCCAGACCCCAAAACCACCCTCCGTTTAAATGTTGATTTATATATATGTAGATATATCCATATATATATATATATATATATATATATATATATATCTGACCTATGTCATACGATAACGCTCGTATTTATAAATCAATTTTGATGAAACTAATTGTGTGTATTAAGCTGACCAATGTCACGACCGAGTTCGTTGGCCATCTTTGTCCGCCATTTTGTTTCAAGATGGCGGCCATTTAAAAATTTAAAACTAAAATATATATAAAAAAATTAAAAATTAAAATTTATTTTTTAATTACGTGTTAGGCCTTCATACAAGGATTCCAGAGCATTTTTTGGTTTGCCTCCATCTCAAAAAATGGCTGAGATAGAGCAGTTTGAAATTCTAGGGTGGCTGACATTTTGAAACAAAACAGCACATTAACGCGATTACTCGCAAATTATTTTCTTTCATTGTTGTAATAATTTTCCCAATCATACGCATAAAACTATATATTTATATCCGTTAGCGCCAAAATTGGCGACATTGGCGACAAAATTGGCGACATTTGGCGAAATATCGCCAAATTTGGCGACCAAAATAAGTCTTCATAAATGAAGCCAATTTGGCTACCGCTCAATAATTTGGCGAATTTCTTATTCAAGTTCATTATTAACGAATCTTTTGTAAGCGTTTCTCTGCATTTTAACTTGCTGTTTTCGTGTAACAGTAGCTAAAATTTTAAAACGAAGATATAGGAAAGCTACCTTTTCCTCCCGGTACAGGCCGGAAGGACTTTTTTGTATTGAAAGCTACCTAAAACAAGAAAATCTCTTCTTACAAACTCTTTTACCAATACTTAGCAGTATTGTTTTGCTATTTTTTTTCCTTTAAAAATATAAATCATACAAAATCGGGTTAAAGATATAAAATCATACAAACTTGAGGATTGTTTAAGGTTATTATCACGGGACCGGGCATGGCTGGACGGGTCAGCTAGTCTTAATCTAGTCTTAGATTACAATATCAAAGAGTTTTAATGATTAGAACTAATCTTTTTGTTATGTTAAATGACCCGACGCAAAAACAAACAAACAAAAAAGGGGGCAGAAAACATATTTGTTTTACAAGTAGATGTGAACATTTCTTTGACATTTTTAAACGGGCTACAAAACCGTTATATTTATAATCTATTAAAATTTCAAAATGTTTGTACAAAAAGAACTATTTTCTTTTAAACTATGAAACGGTCCTACGAGAAAAAACAAGAAAATCTCTTCTTACAAGCGCTTTTACCAAAAATTAGCAGTATTGTTTTGCTATTTTTTTCCTTTAAAAATATAAATCATACAAAATCGGGTTAAAGATATAAAATCATACAAACTTGAGGAATATTTAAGGTTATTATCACGGGACCGGGCAAGTCTAGACGCGTCAGCTAGTCTCAGACATTAAAAAAAAGAAAGAAAAGAAACACTTTAAAAAATATGTGATTGCATAAGCATTTTTAAAATTATTTTTAAATTGAAAACCATTTTAATTATTTTTCCCCAGACGTGTGTTTATCGATCAATTTTATTCATATCTACGAGTAGCCTTTTTAGCATCAATCAGCAATTTTTTCTTCTCTATATAAAACACGCTGCTCCCTAGAGACTCTCTGGAGATAGAAGTGATAAAAAAAAGTAAGTGTTAATGATGTCTAACACTCATTTCTAACGATAATTAACTGAACATTTTGTGTTATGAAGATGATTCAGCTCAATTACATAAGAATGTGTTTGGATAAAAAAAAACTTCACCATTATAAGATGAGTAAATTTCTAGGTATAGGCAAAACATATTTATAGCAACTTGAATAATTTAATAAGCATCTTAAAGCAATGCAATTATTTAACTAGCAATTATTTAAATGAATCACACATGGTGCTATTTTTTCTATTTTAACACTGTTAGAGAAACACATTTGTGAACTATTTAAGTGATAAAATATATTTAATGATGATTCTAACATACTTCATTAATTTTTAAAATATATTAAATAAAATAGTGAAAACTGTTTTACTTACAAAATGTCAGCATGTTTCATCTCTACCTAAGTCATTATCAAAACAAATAAGAATATTCTACAGTTATACGAGCTATAAATAAGTTATTTGAAACGATATCATTATTTTTTCACGTACTCCGCCAAATTACGCAAGTTAGTTTATTTAATCTTTCTATATTCGTAACCCAGGAGTAATTCAACCCATAATTTTGATAAGTTAAATAATTTTTCATCGTTATATACTGAATTTTTACGTGTTACAATATCTATTGTTTTTCTTATAATTGATGGCTAATAGAATATTGGAGGGGAAAAATGCTGTCATTAAAATATATCTAAACTTTAATAAAACTAACGTACCTTTATTTAACAAATATGTACTATTTATTCAATATAAGAAAAACGATTGATGCTATTACACGTGGAAATTCAATATATAGCGATATAGCAACATTTAACTTTCTAAAATTATAGGTTGAGTTACTCCTTGGTTACGAGTAGGGAAATTATCATCAAAGTAATAATACAATAAAATAACGAGAGAAATCTGATATATAAAGTAAACAACGTGAATGACGGCGTTTAAAATCATTGCATCTCTAGAATTTGTCTTGAAAAAGGCTTCGGTGAAGCTGATACATTGTATATAAAACTCATAGTTTTATATACAATGAGTCGAGAATTTGTATATAAAACTTTTTACTGTTTTATTCACTGTTGTATTTAACGCCTTTTAGCAATTAACGAAGTATATCCTCTTTAGGTGTTTGGATTTGATATGTATGGGATTCTTCAAATACTTTTCTCAATAAGATTGTAATATTTTAGCAGTACTTTAAGAGCATGTTCAATAAATAAAAACTATTTCTCCCACTATTATTTAAAGAAAATAACAAAAATATATTTATGTGTAATAGATTTTTGTTCTGGATTCACATACGTACAAAAATTGCAAATCTATCTGTAGAAAAAATTAAATACAGAATTACTACAAATAATCTTATAAGTATCCATTTGAACTCAGTATTAATTTTCTTAAAGGATACTAATTTTTCATTAAACAAAAATTGTTGAATATCCAACATTTCTGTCGATTTAAAAAGATAAAATTCCATCCGTTGTAAAGAAATAGGAACACAGTCACGTATGAGATATGCAAATCTTCTATAAATAATAATAATAATAATAATAAAACTCGCACGTCACATTCCTCATGCATGCAGAAAGCAGTGACTTCAGAAATAAAATACTCTGTTTTTTTTTTTGTTTTTTTTCGTTTGGTATAATTCTTGCGTACTTCTTTTATTGCAAATGGAAATAAATTAATTTTCTGAAAAGGAAAAATTCTTGTAAAGTTCCTGTTTTGTACATAAATAAAATTTCTCATATAAATATCCCTTCAGAGAAATATTTTAACTACCTAAACATTCACAGTTTGTTTTACTTAGTGTTTGAGAGATCTGTACAACCGAAACCTTTCGTAGTTTTATGTTTTGAGTACATGAATTTGCAAACTATGTCAAACTTCCATTAACCAAAGTGCTTGTATTTTCCACTATTTTACTGGCGAGTCCAAAACCAAATACAAGAACATAGATATGTTGACATCATATACTGTTAATTTTTTCCCATTCTTTCATGCATTAGAAGTATAGTCTTTTCCAATTATGTTATCTAAATTTAAATTTAGTTTCAGCGAAACGGTCGATATCAGCTATACATAACTAAAAATATAGTTATTGAATAATGTTATTATACTATTTTTAACAATATAATGATAATGCTGGATAGGTTTTATTTAAATGATATAAATATGAAAAATAAATACGTTTGTCGCATTTTTAGCAATTGTATTTATTTATTTAATTTTTATAATTTATTTTTAAAATTCGTTTAAAGAGAGTATTATTCTTTTGTTTTCCATTTACATAATATGGCCCGTGTCTTTAAGTGTATGAAACAATATATTTTGTTTACTAAATTAATTTGATAGGCCTGATATACTATTTAGTAAAAATATTACATTTCTTTAAATATTATAGAAACGTTATGAAAAAAAAAAATCCTAAATGAAAATGATCAGAATGATAGAGTTACTGCACTCCAAGTATACGTAAAACAGGTATATTCCTGTGGATTCTTTCAGAAACATTTGATATATTTATATATCTGGGCATACAAACTTAAAGTTTTGTACAAATATAATCTACGTTATATTTAGACAATACAATTTATATATTAAAAAATGAAAACGATGTATTATTTAAAATAACGTATGTTTTTTACCAAAAAAGATTTATTTGTGTAACTTAAGTTGTATTTCACTTTCCATTGCAGAAATTAGGATCATGTGTCTATATAATAAGGCAAAAACTTGTTCGTGAGTAACGACGCTTTGAGTAACGACTTAGTTAATACATTTAATTTTTACTGTAAATTTGTTTAACTTGTAAACATCGCAAAATTTAAATTTTTATACCGTTGAATTAGAAAACAAATACTACAGAGTGCTTGAAAATAGTCTCGCAAATTACCGTTTTGTATGGATTTTAAAATTCATTTTTAAAGATTATTTTCTAAATCAATCTCTATCACGTGGAATCCGAATCCGAAAAATCTATCTATCTATATATATATATTTCTCTTACGTGGTGCGGAAATATAGCTGAAGTTCTAGCTTAGCGCTTGGCAACAACCGTAGTTTCCAGAGCTCAGACCAATGAACAGACTAGATTGCGTAGATTAGCTCTGCCTCCAATATGACTGCCAGTATGAGAGCAGTGAAACTCAAACTAGCAATTATTAAAAATAAAATAGCATGTAAGTAATCCAAAGCGTTTGAGATTATTCCTCATTTTAATTATGAGTAATATCATTAATTTTAAATGAATTTTTAACTCTTATTACGAATTTATTTACGAATTTCACTTGCACAAAAATCGTAGAGAATAAAAATACAACTGTCTAGATTGCACCTGCTGCCATCTGTTGCTGTCTTGGTGAAGTAAAAAATAATTTATTTTGCAAAAATCTGTAATCAATTAGAACAGTAAAATGTCGAACGAAATTTAAACAATGATTGATGATATATATAAACTATCTTCATATCACGTAGTGTTTTTTTAATGAATTTAAGCCATACTGTACAAATATTGTAGGTGCAATTAGTTTTAAACTAATTGTGTTTCCAAGATCCTGTTTTCATAGTATTTAAATTATTTATGCCCATTGGTAGCACCAACATAAATGCATTTTTAATTGTGTTTTCAGCGAAGTTTTCAATGACTTAAATTTGTCAAATTCATATGTTAAAATGATTTATGGCAATACTCATTCCGGCTAGAATTGCTGCATAAACAAAAAGGGGTGAGTCAGCGAAGGGGGACGCGTAGCGGTTTTAATGTGAATTGCTTCGCAATTCACAGGGGTTGGCAAGTGTTAGCGAGTAAGGGGCAGAGCCCTCTAGTGAACCATATTGCATTTAAAGAATTATATATAGTTCCGCACTTGTTTCCGATTGATATTTCATAATGAAATTAAAACCTTACGAAAAAATAAAATAAAATAAAACAAAAATTTAATAGATCAAACAAACACTTAAATAATTAAATTGAAAATGTGATTTTTATGAACTCTTTGGATGTTTCTTTGGCTATTAACCTCTGCCTTGCGGCTAATACAAAAGAACTGTTTTTAATAAAATTCAAAACTTTATATGATTACATAAATGATATTTTTCATATAAAAATGCCTTTTGGTATTGCAAAGAGGCAATTTAAAAAATATATTAGACACAATAAAATCTATTAGTGTTTTCATTTAAAAATTGTTTTCGTCTGTGCTCTGGATAATAGGCAGTAAATTCTCTAACACAGGAAATTAGGTTTGTATTCCCTCGTTTCTGTTATTAACATAGTAAAAAAATATTTTTTATATCAAGATATTTTTTATTAAGAGTAAACGAAATCATTATTTGTAAACTAATAAACTGAATTTTGGATTTCACCAGAGCTACATTTTATCTATATTTCAGGAACAATTAAAAAAAGTTTTTTTTTCATAAAGTTGAATGTATGTGTGTAGTGGTGTACAGTGGATAACAGCGTTTCACAGATAACACCTTTCCTTATAATATTGACTACAGTAAATGAGATTTTTTAACATAATCTTTTCTTAACATTTCAGTTGGCATTGCCCACTCTAGTAGGCGTCTCTATACTGTTTCTGAATTCTTGACAAAAACAAAAAAGCCAGAATCATCACAAAATCTATGCACGAATCATGATTTTCCTTTGTTCCTTAATTCATCTTTCAAAAAACAAAATGTATCTTTCTTGTAACATGTGCAAAACATTAGTTTTATTTTGACGTCCCTATTTGCTTTGTATAATAAAGCAGTTGACATTTTATGGATTTCCTAGTTGATAAAAATATTACGTGTTGTCGACGAGAATCTGCACTTCTGAAACATAGGGAGCCATCGAATGATATAATTGTAGCTTAGAAATTCGTAAAATAATGTATAAATTTAAATAAAAGTCTGGATATAAAATCATTTAGAAAAGAAGTAAAAAAAAGATTTAAATTAATATATATATATGAAGTTTTTACGAAGATGATTTTTTATTCCACGAGAAAATGGCAGTTTGTTAACGATGGGGCATTATTGCAGTCGTAATCAATAATCATGGCGAGGAGGTTAGGCAATGATGAGACACCACAAGAGTTTCGTCAATAAGGAGCAGCCAATTTCTGGATAAATCTTTTATTAGTGAACAGAACCGATGCAAGTAACAGTTCCCACAATATCCGGTATAAACTTATAGCCCTCAGGCTTGACGATGGCTCACTACATCGTTTAATAGATCGTAAAGAGCTGTTATGAAAATTCTACGTGACTTCAACACCAGATAACCACTTGGTTCGCACTTCCAAACACGCCAAAAATCTGCTCTCCAAATGCCTGCTAGCGCATTTTGTTAACTGCACGTAGAGTTACTGACGACGACGTAACGAGGGCATGATCCAATGAGTGAGAGGCAAATTCAAGACAAGCGAATGAGGCGCGAGGGAGAAGATTTAACACGAAAGAATCCCCCTCGTAGCCGCGCATTGATTTTGAAGTGAAAAATACCCTGAGCGCGAAGCAATGCATGGAATAAAAAAATGGCTTTTAAAAACATTCGAAATGACAAAAGCGTCTCTCAGAATTTTATAGATTGGAGAGTTGATAAAAGTTACGAATGAACTTAAAGTTTTAGATTAAGATTTGGAATAAGATAATTATTAATATACGGGTTATTACTTTTAAAAGGATATTAAATAGGAATAAATATTATTAAGAATTAAGGAAATACTGACTATGTCAGAAGTTAGATTAATTTAAAGGACTAATGCGAAATAAATGCGAAGGAAATAAATTTTTATATAACATTTATATAGTGGATTATACACAAAAAAAAAATCAGTTTAAATATTAAATATCCACCTGCTGAAAAAGTCTAAAGTAGGGGTTCCCAAACTTTTAGACCGGCGTACCACTAAATCAAAGTTCATACTTTAGCGTACCACCAGGCATCAAACGTGATGCTAGTTAAGGAAAAACGGTAAAATTGGAACTTCCCATATTTTGCTCGATTTCAAATCACCATTTTAAATAACTTTACTGTATTAAAAACTGACTTCCATCAAATAGAAAGAAACTTACACATTTGGTACAGAAGAAAAGAATAAATTCAATTGACAGAAATAATAATTTATGCTTCAAATAAAACTTAATTAAGAATAACACCGAAATAATCAGTTCAAAAAAAATTCTCCTATTCGAACAAACCTCTCCTACTTTCACGCATTCAGACTTTACTTTCAGATAATACAATTTAAATAGCATGTTTAAAACTGTTTTTCTACTAATTAAAACTGCTTCATTAATTAATTTTTAAATTAGGTCTTTATTTAATAATGTTAATTTTTCCCATATAAATATAATGATTACATGTGTTTAATTCTGAAAAACTGGTTGTATCATAAGCAGCTAGTGAGGATTTCAGATAGTTTGCTGTAACAAACATTTCTAGTAATAACACCAAAAAAAAAAAAAAAAAAAAAAAAAAAAAAAAAAACGTGTTTACAGTCTCTAATTTTTATTCGAAAATTTCCAAAATCATAAATTCAAGTCGTTTTTTACTTTATAATACTATCTTAGTATATTTCATTTTACGTACCAGCATCGTACTTTCCGGTATTAATAGCCAGAGCTTTGCGTACCATACACTGTTAAAAATAAATCGGTTAATTCATGGTAAAACTATTGGCAGCAAAGTTGCCGGACTTTTTAAGTTCCGTTAGTAGATTTTCCTTTTTGAGAGATAAAAGAAAGAAAAACTCCGGTTTAAGAAGCGGTAACTGTCCGTTATGAATGACCTCGGTTTAAAAAAACTTACATTTCTCTTTGTGCTGACTGCTATGTTAATATTTAATATATTTGATATACTTCAAGAATATTTTCCTTCTGACCTTTGGACTCGAACCAGGGACGTTAGTGCCTTGAGCCAAGTGTTTTTCCGGAAGACCAGAGGGCACTTGCTAGAATGAGAGTTTGAAACGATGATACGAGATTTCTTCAAATCGCGGCATGGGACTTAAACAATTTGGGGTTTAGAAACTTGGTAATTTTAAAATTAATTGCGGGGATATTTCGTTATGAGATTATGGTTGAAAACTTTAGTATTAATAGAGGATAAAAACATGAATTATATATATCCTTAATTTGATTGGTAGATGTAAAATATGAATATTATGTTTTCTGGAGGAAATTTTTTGTTTTTAACGGAAAATGCCTTTTTGTCGTGAAAAGGGACTTTTTCTGTGAAATTCAGGAAACAAATACCCGTGAATTTCAGATTATTTTTAACAGTGTAGTTTGGGAACACCTGGTCTAAAGGAATGAGGAAATAACTTAGATATTGCAAAGAATCAGCATCACTTTCTGTGAGATACGAAGACTTTTTTCTTTTTGTTACTAAATAGTCGCATATAGGCCAATGAGAAAACCAAGTATTTGGTTCAAATTTAAATTAAATTTCAGTTAAACACACACACAAAATGAAAATAACAAAAAATGACAAAATAAAGAAATAAAAAAGGCTAATTTAAGTGATTTGATCATACATAGCTCATTTTTAAGTCTATACTTAAAAGTAATTTTTCTATATGTTTTACAGTGTCATTAAAAATATATATAATAATAATCTCATTAGGCGTTTAACTGTATTTTTGTACCATTCATGTAAGCACAAACATCCTATTTCTTTTTTAGTTGTAAATTAAAAAAAATAAAGATATGGGGGAAAAATATTATAATAAAACTTTTCCTTTTTAAATGTTTTATGACATTATTTATAAATTTACAAATTATTTACAAGAGAACACATTACAGTGAATAACAGATTTACTTTGTGCTGTTTTTTACAAACCTTCTGTCCACTTATACCAGGTTTCTAACGGATATATGGAACGTTTTAATGTTGTTTTCAGACGTATATTTAGCATTAAAAAAGCGAATATAAAAAACTTATCAAATCAATTAAATAAATATTTTGTTTGAGATATTTTAGCTGATTCCTATTGAATTTCCGATGCATGCACAGTTTATCAAATTAAATGCAAGATGGTAAAATAAACTCTCGATTCCTTTTAGAAGATACAATAATAATTCATCTGGGAAGTAGTTTATATCAAGTTTGTTCGTAACTGTTATTGCCACATGTCCGCTCTAATTAAATATTCTCGCTTGAAAATTCCTGTGTCTGCATTTCTCAGCCTTAAATATTCTGCATATGCATTTATTTTGAATTCAGTAAATTAGAGTGAAATCCATCGAATCATAATTAGACACATCTTCCTCTCTCCTATATTTTTGTCGATTTGTTAGTATATTAATTCTACCCTATCAGTGGATTCTTGTTTGAATCTATAAACATTCAAGATTGAGTGAATTTATACTAATTAAAATAATGATTTTGACACAGTTGATTTCTTTGTTCCAATTATATAAGAATACCGAGAAAATAAATATTCTTTAATTAATGCAGTCCACACGTGTAATAGGGAAGGTTTACGTCTTGGGTAAGTATGTGTTTTTTAAACAAATATATTTAAAAGAAATAAACTACAAAACAGTATATTAGATACATACACTGATATATACAGGATGTTCATAAAAAGGTCATGTCTAAAGGTCATGTGTGATAGAGAATAATGCAACAACTTTTATTTTTGTTTTTATTTTTAATTAATTAATTAATTAATTTATTTATTTATTTTGTATAGGAAATTGTTTATTCAGTATTCTTTATATTTGCGAAGTATTTGGCAAAAAATATTTAGTATCAGATTATTTAATATTATTTAAACATAAGAAAGAAAATCATAACTATTTCATTGATCTATCAAATCAGTATAATCACCGCGTGGTATTGATATACAAATTCTCAGCTGGAATATAGCTGGTATAAAAAACTTTTAAACAGTACAAATGAGTAAGTTATCACAAAATTAAACTATTTTATCTCCTTTTTTAACCCTTTCCGGCGCGGAGTAAGTCTGTTTTTAAAATGATGAAATTATCGACTGACAGCAGAATTGACAAAATAATTTATTAGAAAGTAAAAACTTGCTTATTTTCCCGTAGTTTATAAATGGAAAAATTTAATTAAATATTCTTGATGCTGTTTGTCAGTTTTGGAATTAAAATTAGGTGTCCTTTTTTGTGGACACCGCCCGCTAAAGGGTTAAGAGGCTGTAGTATGCGAGGATTTTAAGACGTAAATAACAACGGTTTTATAATAAGTAAATATAGATTAACACTAGAATGAGGGACGGGGCCAATTTGGTCCCTATCGATGTTTGCAAATATGTATTTTCTATACTATTGAAGTATATATTTCTATATTTCATGACTTTTGCTTATTTGGCTTCCAGTCCATATATCTGAAATAACTTTTTCCAAACTTACATAGAATCCCGTATTTCTAACAGTATACCTAGAAAGACGGAAATGACCAAACTGGCCCTCACTAATCACTCCCTGCATTCTCCTCGCACCGTTTCATTCTTAGTATGAGCTTGGAAATAGATTCCCACTAATTTGAGTTCATTTTTTCCCTTTACATTCTGTTTGCCCCCCCCCCCTACGTAAAATGGCTTTTACGTTTACATTCTATTTTATGATAATAAATTTTCGGGAAGTTTTGCGAATTTTGTAATATTTCGTGTGTTCGAATATCGTCATAATAAAGCTGATAAGTATCATAATTTACAATAACACTTTTTATACAACTTTAGGTTTCTTTCATAAATGAAAACATAGTTCGATAATCACTGTATAAACAAAGTAATAATGTAAAATACACTAGTTTATAACAAGTATTACTTATAATGAAAAAAATCTTGTGTGGATAAATATACTAAAAATATCAACGTTTGACACACAATAACATCGTGTAATAAACATACGCACGTTTCATGAGTATCCAGGACTCATTTCCTCAGTGTAAATAAACTTAAACCCTATTGTATACCCCCCAAAGACATGAAAATGAATCTAAAAACCCAAATGAAAAACAACAACACACCGAGAAACTCCTCCAATCTGATTAAGTCGGTTGGTTGGTTGTAGAGGATTCACTATGACAAAGTAACTCAACCCAGAAAGGTGAGATGTACGGTACACTTGAAAAATCATTAACCAGGGAGTTACCAAATTTATGAATATAAACTGCCTCAAAGAAGTCTAAATCTAATGGAGTGTTACATTTCTTAATAATAGTGGCTGAGTCGAAGTTAAAATTATGTCCCTCACTCCAACAGTGACAGGCAATAGAGGACTTTTGTAATTCTTTTTTCTTAATGTAATTTCTGTGTTCATTGAGTCTGAAACGGAGTTGTCGTTTAGTCTGTCCTATATAGGACAAACCACATTGACATTGGATATTGTAAATGCCCCAAAAGTTTTGATGTGAAATTTTATCCTTTAACTGTGAAAAATTTAGTTTATTAACTGGCTTAAAAACAACCTTAAAATCATATTGCCTTAAAATATTAGCTATTTTATAGCTAATGCTATTGTGAAATGGTAAAATAATGAGGTTAGAAAAAGATTCTGGGACATCAGAAGGAACAAGATTACTATTTTTATTTAGACAACGAAAAATTAAACGGTTGATATAAGTCAAACTAAAACCACGATTAATAGCAAGAGATCTAATATAATTCAATTCTGTACCAAGGGAAACATTATCAGAACAAATGGAAATTGCTCTATTAATAAAGAAATGAAAAGCCGAGGCTTTCTGTGAAGGGGGGTGACACGAATTAAAATGAGGGGGGAGTGAGACTGCAAAAGGTTTCCGGTATACACAGGTATCAAATGTATTAGGCTGACGTGTGACTAACACATCAAGAAAGGACAATTTATTTTCAACTTCAACTTCATATGTAAACTGAATAACAGGATCTATTGAGTTTAGAATAGTTAAGACGTTATCAATGGATGAAATAGACAGGTCCAAGAGTGCAAAAGAATCATCAACATATCTGCAATAAAATGGAAAATTTATAAAATTAAATAATTTATCCTCAAAATAATGCATATACAAATCTTCTAGGAAAGGACTTAAAGGATTACCCATCGCTAAACCATCTGACATAGAATAAAATTGATTTAAAAACTGGAATGCATTTTGCGTTAAACAAATACTGAATAACTCAATAATGTGGTTTATCTCATAATCTGGGTAATGGAATTCTTTTAATCTTAAAGTGAGACATTGAAGTGCCCCTTGGACAGGAACATGGGTAAACAGTGAAATAACATCAAAGGACACCATGCGTAATGAGGGGGAGGGGGGGAAGTTCCTAATACGGAAGTTACTTTGTCATAGTGAATCCTCTACAACCAACCAACCGACTTAATCAGATTGGAGGAGTTTCTCGGTGTGTTGTTGTTTTTCATTTAGGTTTTTAGATTCATTTTCATGTCTTTGGGGGGTATACAATAGGGTTTAAGTTTATTTACACTGAGGAAATGAGTCCTGGATACTCATGAAACGTGCGTATGTTTATTACACGATGTTATTGTGTGTCAAACGTTGATATTTTTAGTATTTTACTTATAATATTCGGATGTTTTCTACAAATATATTTTGTCCTTATTTCAAAATTGATTTAGAGCTCAACTACAGTGAAATATTTCATGTGCCCGTTACTTAGTATTTGTAACTTATGTAGCACGTTTAAGTAAGGATGAATGAATGTCTTTTAACCTGTGTTGCCCGGAGTTTAAATCCCTGAACTCCGATCAATGATTCAGAAATATCTGTCAAATCCATTCCATCAATTCTCTATTTATAATGACTCGCAGTTACTTGTCCACGATCATATTAATTGTGGAGTCGAGTATACTAGTGACTGTGTTTATTTTAGGAGCACATATGCACATATATGTCGATAAATAGCCTTTGTTTAAGTTTGTCTACGGAAATACTAATTTAAAATCTTACCTTAGTAAACATTAAATGGATATTAATTAAAATAATTAGTGCAATCTAATATTTATTCCCTCTAAGTGGTTTGCCCGTATTTTTCCGTTTCCCAGAAACAACTTAAATTGGCTGTAGACAATTTTTTTTTTAACGGAATTGTATTTTAAGATATATGTATGATAAAAAGATATGAAGTGCATTTTAGAAACAAACCGTGAATGAATATCTCAATTAATATTAGTTTTATGAGCGTTTATGTGAAAATGCAGGAAAGCCCTCAGACGCTCAGAGGGTTATTGAATCGAATACAACATAATGAGATTTTATTGAAAAGGAAATATTTTACAAGGGAATATATTTTTTTAATCTAATATAAGATTTCCTTGAAAAGGAAACATTTTAAACTGCGCAGAATATGTATGATAAATTGCATTTGTACGAAATTTTGTCGTGTTAGATAAAGACAGGTAAGTAGCAAAATCTTCGTCATGTTCTCCATTGAAAATGTTGGGTGCAACATTTATTTTTCTTTTACCGGACAGAAACCAAAGTTGCGGGGTTTGTTAAACAGAAAAATTGACACAATCCAGGCTATCAATAGATCAGGGGTTCCTGGGGTTTCACTAGATTAATTTTAACACAATTATCTCAAATTGGTAAAGAAATTATACAAGTTGTAATTTTCTAACTGGACGAAAAATGTCCGGGCCAGGATTCGAACCTCAGGTCTCTTGGCTGAAGCCGCCACGCTCTACCAACTGAGGTATCCCGGACGAATCTGGAGGGCATAATTCATCCAGTTAACCTTATTGATCATAGCATCTGGTCTGATATTTGAATCAGCTCAACAGAATAGATCGCAGGTAATGGAACTCCAGTAAACGCTGGATACGTGAATACACTAGATTAATTTTAACACAATTATTTCAAATTGGTAAAGAAAGCATACCAGTTCCAACTGGACAAAAAATGTCTGGGCCAGGATTTGAACCTGGGATCTGTCGGCTGAAGCCGCCATGCTCTACAAACTGAGCTATCCCGGTTGAATCTGGAGGGCATAATTCATCCAGTTAACCTTATTGATCACAGCATCTGGTCTGATATTTGAATCAGCTCAACAAAATACATCGCAGGTAATGGAATTCCAGTAAACGCTGGACACGTTGAATAATTGTGTTAAAATTAATCTAGTGTGGTCACGTATCCAGAGTTTACTGGAATTCCATTACCTGCGATGTATTTTGTTGAGCTGATTCAAATATCAGACCAGATGCTGTGATCAATAAGGTTAACTGGATGAATTATGCCCTCCAGATTCAACCGGGATAGCTCAGTTTGTAGAGCGTGGCGGCTTCAGCCAAAAGATCCGAGGTTCGAATCCTGGCCCGAACATTTTTCGTCCAGTTGGAAAATTACAACTTGTACCTGGGGTTTGTTATCTTCATTATACCATTCAAGAAAGATAACAAAGATTTTATGCACGTAGGTATGACACTGAGGAATTTTCGGGACAGAATAAAAGAACATGAAGCAGATCTGAGATTAAACAGACCCCACACTGCGTTAGCAAGATTAGCACAAACTGAACCTATAAAATTAGATTTCAATGTATCCAAAATTATATTCCGCACAAGTAATCACCAGGAAGCTATCATAAGAGAGTCTCTGGAAATAATATATAAAAAAGAAATAGTCTATAAAGATGTATTATCATATGATATCCACGCAGTCTGGTATGAATTAATACATGATTGATTAACCTGTACTTGTTTTGAATGACCTTCCCGTCCCACCGTATATTCCACACCCTTGAAGTAAAATGGCATGTTCCGGGCAAACTAGAAGACGCGAAGAGACAACAACTCAACTTAACTATTAGTTTTTCACTGATGATGACCGAGTAAGTTCGGTTGAAAACGTTATGATTTTAAAAGGACTTTAATGTGCTTTTAAATGTTTTTATGTATGTGTTTATGTACCTTCAAGCAATATATTTACATTTATCTGTAACTTTATGAATTTTAATTAAGCTTCTGTTTGTTTTGAGAAAAAATTTCCCGTGATACGTTGCTTTCACACTGTTAGCGCCTCTGGTGGAAAATTGCATAAGTAATTTTTTTAACTGGATTTTTCTCTTTTTTCTCATGTAGCAACAATACTTACTCAAAATTAAAATTAGTTAAGAATGAATTTTATTTTTCGTTCATAGCGCTTCCAGTTAGAACATAGAGTAACCAAATTTAAGTAAAATTCATTTTTTTAGTTCATTGTAGGAAAGAAATACTGAAATTAAAAATAGGTGACACAGATTGAATACAATTTTCTTTTGCGTTTATAGCGTCCACTGTCCAGAAATATGATCACTAATTTAAAATAAATTGATTTTTGTTGGGTTATTTTTTCAATAAATTATCAGAATAAGCTCCCCCAACCTGTTTCGCAAGATGAGTTTTTTTATGCTGATAGCGCCGTTTGTGGGAAATTTCATAACTAAAATTTTCCACTGGTCTTTTTTATGTTTTCTCAAGTGGCAACCATAATCCAAATTAAATTAGGACATATTAGGAGTCAACTTTTTTATGCTGACAATGCTCTGTAGCGAGTAAACGTTTAACAAAATTTAAATAAAAATATTTTTACTATGTAATACTGTATGGCAGCATTATGATAAAGTTCGTTGGTACTAATTTAACGCAATTTTATTTGGCGATTTATAACGATTTCTGAAATAAGAAATACCAAAATAAGAAATTTCCGATTGTTTTTGGTTTAAAGTATACAGAGTTTTCAACAATTTTTCACGTCACTTGCAGGAAACTCGACACGGCACAGTACAAATACTATACTGCAATTAAAGTACAGTGGAACCTGCTAAAGTGACCACTTCGGTAAAGTGTCTAACTGGCTAAAGTGCCCGTTTTTGCAAGATTTTACTTGTACTCATTTAAAATAATATGAGAATTGTCCGGTAATGTGACAACCTGTCTAGTCTATAGTGTAAAGTGACCAGTTAACCTGACATTGTCAATGTTATTTGAACCTTTAAAATGTGACCATCCATTTTTCTGCTTGCCGAAAATTTTCAAGCTAAAAAAGTAAAATGACCATTTTCCGAAATGTGTATTTTCATCCATAAAAAAAGGTGCAAGATTTTATCTCGAATAGTGATCACCTGCTTCATGTGCGAAATTTGGCAAAATAAAAATTTTCAATCTTTCCGCGAGTAGGCTTAATGTCTCGAGTGAAAGCAAGGTGTTTTCGCTATTCAAAAGGATGCATTAAAAAAGCGAATGAATTAATTTCAAAAATATATATTCCCGCTTCTAATTATCCCATCGATACGTATTGAAAAATACGTATAAATGCATAATTTTCAAATCGACAAGTGCAATATTAAAAAAATAATAATAGAGCCGAAAATCTAATATAAAAAGAAACGTCTATTCATTATTTCCTCGGCGGACGGTTGTCTTTTTTCTGCACCTGCGTCTTTGACAAGACATAAATTGATCTTTTTTGACTTAAAATTTAAAGTTTTTAATTGATATCTCGGATTTTCCTGGTGCAAATTTTTCGAAATTTGAATTTTTTAAATCGCATTTTTTTTCAACCCCCGTATCCCGAGTTTCTCGTGGATCGGGCTATTTTTTTTATCTGTTTGAATGGGAATGCTTGCGCCTGCTACTCATTGGCTAACTAAGTCAAGTGTTAATACTACGTTTATCTGAGGAGATGACTTGGCGATTGTTCGAGTTTGTTTTAAAAAATGTTCATTTATATATATATATATGTATGTATAGAAACTAAACAAGCGATTAAATAAATACTAAAAAAATTGCGACAAATGACAGACAGTGCGCTCAATATGCCAAGTGAGCGATAAACGACGGCCTGTAGGATCTCGCTTACCAAGTTAGACGAAACTTTTTACAAAGCACTTAGCAACCCTTCATGACTAACTCCTCCCTTTTTCTGCAGGAAGTATTGCATGTTTTGCTTCAAGATGCGCTTATTGTCCGTGTCTGATTGAGCCGTCAAAATAGCTGAATGATAAGGAAATTTTTGGCAAATTGTCATTTTTAATTTTATTTTTCTTATATTTTCATTTTTTATTAGGGTTTCGTTCATCTCACGAAACCCTATTGGTCCCGCTTCGTTGTCTGTCCGTCATAGAGACGGTTCTCAGAGACTGTATAACTTACAGGCATGGAATTTTGTGCTTATAGCTGAATATTTACTATGAAACTCCAAATCATAAAATTTGAAAAAATCGTATTATTTTAATATAGATAGTAAAAAATCAAAAATCTAACAGCATTTTCCTATTAAATTTAAACATTTTTCGTTACAGCAGCTGCCAACAATTAAAAATGCACAATAAAATTCTTTGTACAATAATTAATTTTCTATTTATAGATTTCCACGTGAAAAATGAAAATGAAATAAAAAGTTTCACCAATTGAAAAAAAAAAGATTAATATGACGTCATATTGGTAATGAAACGGAAAATTTCAAAAAATTCTCAATAATACAAGGAGTTTGAGTATGTGTAAATACAGACAGCAGTTTCATATGACGTCATTAGAGAATTAAAAATAAAATTAATCTGACGTCCTATTGGAAGTTTAACGGACTTTTTCAAATGTTTGAGAATAATACAAAGAGAGTATCAATATGAGTAATAATAGAGAAAGCATGTAGATATTACGTCAGCAAGTGATTATAGCGTCATATGCGTTTGAGGAACGCATTGAATAATGATAAAAACCTGATTATGAAAATATTAGCATATTTTAACATTTTGAAAGTCTCTATACAACATCTTTATTTTTGAAATTGATTTTTACTTTCTTCTATCTTTACAAGAAGAAAGTATTGTATTCATGAAAATTTTCGACTTTCGGTTTTCGACGGATTTATACGTTTTAGAAGGTCCTGAACACGATTTGACTATTTTTAGAAAATGTCTGTCTGTCTGTCTGTCTGTCTGTCTGTCCGTCCGTCTGTCCGTCCGTCTGTCTGTCCGTCTGTCTGTATGTGACAAAAATTTTGTGGGCGCTCTATCTCAAGAACTAATGCTCGGAATTTAATAAAACTTTAGATTCAGTTAGTCCATAATATAAATTGGTGCTGATTAGTTTTTGGTAAAAATCGCCCAGCAGGTGGCGCTGCTATGCAGCATTTTTCGAGATTTCCGCAATAGCTCTATCTCAAGAACTAATGCTCGGAATTTAATAAAACTTTAGATTGAGTTAGTCCCTGATATAAATTGATGCTGATTAGATTTTGGCAAAAATCGCCCGGCAGGTGGCGCTGCTATGCAGCATTTTTCTCGATTTCCGCAATAGCTCTATCTCAAGAACTAATGCTCGGAATTTAATAAAACTTTAGATTCAGTTAGTCCCTGATATAAATTGGTTCTGATTAGTTTTTGGTAAAAATCGCCCGGCAGGTGGCGCTGCTATGCAGCATTTTTCGCGATTTCCGCAATAACTCTATCTCAAGAACTAATGCTCGGAATTAAATAAAACATTATATTCAGTTAGTCTCTGATATAAATTGGTGCTGATTAGTTTTTGGTAAAAATCACCCAGCAGGTGGTGCTGCAATGCAGCATTTTGAAGGATTTACACAATTTTGGCGATAGTCATATCTCAAGAAATACTGCACGGAATTTAATAAAACTTGAGCTTCAGTTAGACATTGATATAACTTGGTGCTGATTATTTTTAGTGTATGCGAAACCTGTGTGAGATAGAAGAAAGTTTTGGGATTGACACATCCGACTAGTTTTAAATGTCACATTTAGTCCACATGACAGATATTATTATGACAGAGTATAATAGCGGGATTCGTCCACTATTGGACCGGTTCAGATAAACGAAATAACGAGAACATATAAAACTTTCTCCAGTTTGAAATTTTCAGCATTTCTGCAATAAAATGTAAAGTTAAATATTTAAAGATTCTTAATTTATAATTTTTATTATAAAGATTTCTTCACAATTTCATTTTTTAAACTCTGTTCTGCCATACAACATTATTAATGTGGTTTAATATTTCATCAAAAGTCTTTTGGTATTGATTAGTTTATAATTTAAGGAAATTCATGGAGAAAATAAAGTAACAATACAAAAAAAGGTTCTTATCGAATATTGTAATAAAAGCATTTTTTAAGCCATGTTTGAAAGTGAAAAAAAAAAAACATTAAATAAAACTTAGAAATATGTAGAAAATAAAGAACTGCCGAGAAATTAATGGACGCATAGAAAAGAGCCTCAACCGCAACAGACGTGTGATTGACTCTCTTGTGATGCTGTATTGTAGCGTGAAGTCATTATTTATAGAATTGATAATTTTACTTTAACAATACCCACCTTTTCCACTTTCCAATTTCCCACCACTGTTTCAATACGAAAGTGTCAAACGTCCCTCACAAGATTCGCTTCCCTGTGAATAGCTGATGTCCAAGACCCGGAGAAGAGGTAAAAATACTGTGAGCTAACATTCAATGTCAGATATTTGCTTTTAAAAATTTAATTTTCCGTCTCGAAATTTGCACATATTTTTGTCATGCTTTATTTAACACCTTTGTATTTATATGATTTAGTTGTTAAAATAATTATTTCAGTTGCATTTTATAAATATCAAAAGAACGTTTTTGGTTAAAGGATATCTGACAAAATAAAAGCTTTAAATAAAGGTAAATAAACCTAGAAATATGCACAGAGGTGGTATAAGGTAGCAAAATTTTACAATATGAACACAACACGATTTAATTTCTATCACTATGTCACAATCATTACTGATGGGTATGGAATATTTGAAACGTATTAAGCGATAGAACAGGCAGAGTTATGGATAAAAAAGCCACTGAATCAAATGAAAATTTCAAAATGGACAACTAAAATAAACAATAAATAAAGAAAGAAAATAACGGAATACCTAATAGCCATATTAGGTATTTCGTTATTTTCTTCCTTCCCAAATCCCCTGAATCAATTTACCGAATATATGCAATTTTGCATCACGGTGAATCGCTTCGACCACATATATCTGCACATGAATACAAATACTTACACGAGCTATTTGTTGGTTGTCAACGCTTCTGATTTTCATTGAGAAATCCAGATATCCAATTTAATCCAGAAATTGTGACGTATTTTATCCTTTAAAAATCGAAAAATTTTATTATTTTAAATTTTATTATTTAATTATTATAAACAACAGTAAAATTGAATACATATAATTACAAAATATTTCCTTTAAAAAAATGAATCTGAAAATTTTTTCGGCCAAATGCAGATTTAAAATTTGAAACACTTTCTTCTTAACAAAAAAGAAAAATATATAAGAATATATATATATATATATATATATATTACACATTTAAAACTCATAATAAAATACTTTCGTATTAAAAAAATGAATCTAAATAATTTATTGGCTACATGCAGGTTTAACTGTGAACCGAACGGTATCATTTAACAATGAAATCGCGGAAAACTCTTAATGCAGATCATGGAGGAAAAGTGTACATTTAAGATACTAACAATCCAAGAAATATAGTCCCATTTTTAAACCGTATTATATAAGAAACAATAGTTTTTCTAAGTTAACGCAAGATATTATTCGCTTCAGCTAAAACCGATTAATATCAAGTATTAATTAAAAAGAAATCACTTGATTCATTTTTGAGAAAATATAATTACGACATGACACGTCCAATTTACATTAAAAACGGGATTCCTTATCTCAAACTATATTGCATGCAGAAAATCCTGAAATGCATACATTTGAGGAAAGACAGAAGGTATGCGATTGTTTTATTAAAATCAGAACTATATGTTCCATATTTGCTGAGATATTAAATGGCAGATTTTTGCAATTCTTTGATCTCATGTTAGGCTTATATATAGAGTACTGATCTTCTTTGCTATTGGAATTTGCTGCGTCAATCGAGATACTATCATTTCTCATGATCTAAACTTTTTCTAAGAAAACGTGTAATTTAATAAATCTTTAAAATTTTTGAAATATATCTAACTGCATAAAACTTTTGTACCTTATTTTGTTTGAAACTGGTGATAATCTTTCTAAAATTTACGAATTTGCTTTTTTCACTAATTAAGAATTCTGCGTACGTCTATTCCAGCTAATAATATGTAGTTTAATATTTCGTAAGCCATTCGGAATCTCTAGGCTATCAGTGGAAATAGTTACTATTATTTTTCTTATCTGGAATGAGGGTTGATTATATTCCGGGAATTATAATTCCACTATTTGTAAATAGAAATAAATATATTCCTTATTTAAATATATAAATTTGTGATTAAAGAATGTTAGGATTAAAATTCGGCAAGAGCGATAGTTAATATACTGGAACACAGTTACCCCTGGTTGATATATTGATTTTTTGTCAAATACTGGAAGCTGAGTACTTAGTTTACCTTATCTTATTTTATACATTCCAGTTTCCATCACGTTTTATCTATTTTATTATTTATATTTACTCCAGAGTTTCTCATTTACCGTCAGCAAAATTTTTAACACATCAAATACTGGCGCGCATTTCTAATTTGTTTTAATTTAACTGATAAGCAAAGTTCATTAGAACTGTCATCTTTCGTTTTATAAATTTTAAAACCTTCAAAGTTATCACTCTACTTAAGTATAATTTGTCATTAGCATTAAATTTTTTTTATTTAATTATGCGAGAAATAATTCGCGGTGATTTCGTAATTTTGTCATAATTGTCGTGCAAGTTGAAAAAATAAAACGTTATCGAGTACAAAAATTTTATATTTTCTTTTATAAAAACGAACATTTTAAAATTTAATAAAAGGTGCCGCAATTGACGTACAAGAGTGCGATTTGGACAAATAAGCTTCTTATGATCTAAAATTTTGTTTAAGTAAAAAAAGTTAGTCCCAAGAATTTCTCATAGATGGCGTTGCATCTCTAAAGTTATCGAATAGGTAGAATTCCTTTATACATAACGATGGTGAAAAACGTACAATGCGTTTGCGCAGTTTTTTTTTTTCGAAACTGTGGCAATCCACATTCCAGAACTTAACAATACTCGTCTTCCTGAGTTCGATTAGTCGAGTGAGAATGGATATACGAGTTTTTTAACTTCTAAAATGTAGGTCGCCATAGTTTGGACAAAACTTGTTAATACGCATTGTACGTCTTTCGCCATTGCTATGTATAAAGGCATCCCTACTTTTTCCATAAC
The DNA here is from genome assembly GCA_963931845.1 of Maratus michaelseni. Classification (NCBI taxonomy): domain Eukaryota; kingdom Metazoa; phylum Arthropoda; class Arachnida; order Araneae; family Salticidae; genus Maratus; species Maratus michaelseni. The sequence continues at coordinate 419,384,777 of OZ007592.1, forward strand.
TTTAAAGAAGCAGCGACATCTATTAAAAAATGTTGGAATTAATTTTTTTATTTGCTTAAACAATATTTTCAATCATAGGAAATATTTTCCTCAAGAGCATCCTCGTACGCCACTTGTTTGATCTCTTATTGAATTTTAAAATGTGCCCAGGACATTTGGGACACCCTATAATTAATTTTGATATTCAGTATCTATACGAATAAAATAAAGTTTCGCGCTATTTGTGTGCCTGTTAGCGATGGCTACGAAAATCTAGCCCACTTAGAAGCTTGAAATTTTAGATTTAGGGAGACCAAACCCTCTCCTGATGCACCTGAGATTCAGAATTTTAATATTTTGATTATTTACAGAAATATTAATTAATATCGACAAATACACATTTTTTCCTTGGGTTCGTTATATAGTTTCCCCACAGATGTAATTAATTAAACCGGAGTAGCGATGCTTAGATAAGGATTTCTAACTAAATAATGTCAATATTGTTTGAAGTTATCGGTATACAGCCATGCTATTGTCGGGCCATCTGCACACGACAAATTACACGGCTCCCCTGTTTGAAAAATTTTCAAGGCACGTTTTTGTTCATTATAATTAGCTTTGTTTAAGGATTTTTGACATGGCATATATTATTATGATAGATATTATTAATACAGAACACTTTATTTAACAGATTATTTGTTACATTTGCGGGGATGGAGAGGTGTAAGGGTATAATTATATTTAATTTTTTTTTTAATTTTTAGCTTTACCCTTAGCGTTTAATTGCTGTTTTATATAGAGAATATCGCTATTTCAAATCTCAGCTAATAATGTTCCAAACCTCTCCAAACCTGTTCCATTTTTACTAAATTATCGTAAAAATCAGCATTCATAGCTTCAAAGTGTATTTCTAGAAAGCAGTTACCAGAATTTCCGAAAAATAGTCTAAGCCAAATTTCAAATTAAGTTCCTAGCTTAACCAAATTAATCAATCTTTAAATATGTATAGTGATCCTCTTAAGTGGTTATTTTTTGAAGGGCCCTTGAACAACCGCTCCCTCCCGGCGCCTCCTTCAAGGTTTTTTCTCTAACTATGCCCCGTTTCCATATCTCAGCAACTATCTTTCCGATTTTAACGCAACTGATTCCAAACATTATAATTAACTTAATACTAATGATCTATAACATTAAACTAAATTTATGAGTAAAGTTTACCACTATTTACGAATAATAATTTAAGCCAAATTTGTAATTAAGTTCCTGGCTTAAGCAAACAAACGAATTTTGAAAGATGCGTATTGGTCCTCCTAATTAGTCATTTGCTGAAGGGCACTTGAACATCCCCTCCTTCAAGGTTTTTTTTTCTAACTATGCCCCGTTTCCATATCTCCGCAACTATCTTTCTGATCCCCCCCGGCCCCTCCTTCAAGGTTTTTTTCTCTAACTGTGCCCCGTTTCCGCAACTATCTTTCCGATTTCAACGCAAGTGATTCCAAACATTATAATTAACTTAATAGTCAGCCTCTATGACATTAAAATAAACTTGCAAGTAGCTGTTACCACTATTTCCGAATAAAAATTTAAGCCAAATTCGTAATTAATTTCCTAGCTTAAGCAAACGGACGAATTTTTAAAGATCCATAGTGGTCCTCCTAATTAGTTATTTTCTGAAGGACACTTGAATATCCTCCCCCCGGCACCTCACTCAAGGTTATTTTTTCTAACTGTGCCTTATTGCAATAACTCGGATAATAATGTTCCCATCTTCTCGAATTCACTGATTCCAAACATTATAATTAACTTAATACTAACCATCTATAACATTAAACTAAATTTATGAGTAAAGTTTACCACTATTTACGAATAATAATTTAAGCCAAATTTGTAATTAAGTTCGTGGCTTAAGCAAACAAACGAATTTTGAAAGATGCGTATTGGTCCTCCTAATTAGTCATTTGCTGAAGGCACACCCACTGAAGGCTGCAATTTTGAGGCACACCCACTATACAGTACCGTAGGCAGCGTGGATTTGTCTCAGGTGTTTGTTTAGACAGAGCTTTGTTTAGAACAGAATGCTCCTCTGGCGGTGGAAGGGAAATATTTTCCGGGGCGTACGAGCATGACCGATATACGGCGCTGAAGCCATCGGAGACCAAATTCGGAAATCCAAATGCATACACATGTAGTACAACACACTTAATTTTGAGTAATCCTACTTGAATATATATATATATATATATATATATATATATATATGTGTGTGTGTGTGTGTGTATATATATATGTGTGTGTGTGTGTGTGTGTGTGGATTGTGTGGTGTTTTAAAAAGTTGTTAATATGCGAAACCTAACCAGTGATATCACAAAACATTTCTTACATTTAAATACTATTTCTACTTATTTTGTGTAAATAAATGTAATATTGCACTGATAGATAATTCTTTTTATACATATTTTACATCATATAATGAAAATAAGAACCAATAGAGTATAATTTTCCTGTTGCATAAGAATTCCCGACGTATGTGTCCGTACAGGACATTTTGAACTCTTTCTTTTGTAATGCATTATTTTAATTTTAAAATTTGAATGGTGAAATTTCCCATTTCAAGAGTATGTAAAACTTTCCTATCAAATCTTTTTCTTCTGTATTAAATAAAAATGTTTATTTTCTTAATATTGTAAAAGTAACATTTGAAATATAAATTAATTATGAAGTTATATATTACTTTAACAAATATATATCAACTACATAACTTTGAGTTACTATAAATTCAAGACAGGAGCTACTAATCGGGCAGAACTAATACAGTTACTTATAAAGAGACAAAATATATTACAGGGCAAAGCACAGCTAATTAAGTTTCGGTCGTTTGCATTTAATGAATTCAAAATAAATGCAAACGCAGAGCATTATATGCTGACAAATGCACACACAGAATTTCTAAACGAGAATATTTAATTAGAATGGACATAAGGCAATAACAGTTGTGAACAAACTTGAAATAAACGACTTCTCACATGAACCACTCCTATAACCTCCAAAAGGAAGCTAGGATATATTTTGCTCATCTTGCGCTTAATTTGTTACAGAGTGCATTTATCTGAAATTTAATAGGAATCAGTTAATATATCCCAAAATAATAATTTATTCTACGTATGCGATAAATTACTGCTATTTCTTTTGTTGCAGATAAATACCCTTTAAAACTCACTGAAGAGAATTCATCCAGAGAATTCACCCATTAAATAGGTAATATGTACAGAAGATTAGAATGGATGATGTAGAAATATCTGATAATGTTTTATATAATAGTTACTTTTAATTAACTATAACGATACGAATTTTGTATTTATGATAGCATTTAAACCTCTGACTGCCGAGCAAAAGGCAAAAATTGTAATGTTGTTTTATCTGTAATTTTTTTTAAATGCTAAACAAGGAAGATATTTCAAACATGACATAAAAAACATAATCACGTATATGAGAATATAATACTTGAGAGTTTTACTAGATTGTTTTTTAACACAATTATTTCAAATTGGTAAAGTAATCATACAAGTTATAAATTTCCAACTGGACGTAAAATGTCCGGGCCAGGATTCGAACCTGGGATCGCTTGGCTGAAGCCGCCACGCTCTACCACTGAGCTATCACGCTCTACCACTGAGCTATCACTGATAGCACAGTTTGTAGAGCGTGGCGGCTTCAGCCAAGCGATCCCAGGTCCGAATCCTGGCCCGGACATTTTTCGTCCAGTTGGAAATTTACAACTTGTATGATTACTTTACCAATTTGAAATAATTGTGTTAAAAAATAATCTAGTGTATTCCGTATCCAGCGTTTACTGGAGTTCCGCGATCTTTTCTGTTGAGCTGATTAAAATATCAGACCAGATGTTTCAATCAATAAGGTTAACTGGATGAATTATGCTCTCCAGATTCGACCGGGATAGCTCAGTGGTAGAGCGTGGCGGCTTCAGCCAAGCGATCCCAGGTTCGAATCCTGACCCGGACATTTTTCGTCCAGTTGGAAATTTACAACTTGTATGATTACTTTACCAATTTAAAATAATTGTGTTAAAAATAATCTAGTGTATTCCGTATCCAGCGTTTACTGGAGTTCCGCGATCTTTTCTGTTGAGCTGATTGAAATATCAGACCAGATGCTTCGATCAATAAGGTTAACTGGATGAATTATGCCCTCCAGATTCGACCGGGATAGCTCAGTGGTAGAGCGTGGCTGCTTCAGCCAAGCGATCCCAGGTTCGAATCTTTGCCCGGACATTTTTCGTCCAGTTGGAAATTTACAATTTGTTTGAGAGTTTTAACCATTACTGAATGTTTTAAAACAGCATTATATCTGTAGAAATATATTAAATTAAATAATGCTTCTATTGCAGGGAAACTTACAGCATATAAGGGATATGCTGTAAACGCTGTTCACGGCACTGAGAAAGTTGAATAGGTATAAATAAATATTTTGTTACATGTGTGATATATTAACTTGATTAATTTTCTTGTGCATTTCTTTTCAATATGAAAGTTAAGGATAAACAGTATATTTGATTTTTATGTATAATTTTATGTATAATTTATGCAATGTATAATTTATGTATAGTTATAGTTAATTTATATATAATTTATGTATAGTTCATGCATAATTTATGCAAATTATACATAAAAACTTTAAATCTTATTAAAAGATAAAAGTACGAAATTACGATTTTTGTTTTCCCTCAGATATCTTGACATACAGTGAGAACTTGTCACACTGCCATTCACTTAAAATTCAACCCGCATATGAAGTTAATTTCTTAAATCCTTGTCAAAAAGACAAGAAAATAAACTAAACACTTATTATAAATCTTCATTGGAAAATTATAAGACTTGTTAAACCGTCACTTTTGGTTTCCGATTCACACTGTTTTCTATAAAGTATAGTAAGAAATGATAGATGACCCCCAAAAAATTGATGTAAGTAAATTAACTGAGAAAAACAAAAACGCTTTTTAAAGAGAAACTAACAGTACCTAAAATCAAGACACTGCAGTTTAATCGTGTGTCTAACGTATATATTTTTCATCTGAAAAATTTGAAAGATTATTTCCAAATGCTAAAGAAATTAGTAAATAAAACTGAATCAGCGAAATCAAAGAGAAAACAGTCTTTTTTAAACTTCTTTTTAAAGGTGTTGTTAATTTGTTACACATTGCAATATATCTTTTGGTTCATCCGGAAAGTTCTGCGTTTTTTCAAAGCGAAACGCGGTTTTGTATACTTATATTTTCTACTCTTATAAGGAGTGACCTTGAAAGACCCAGATATGTACATTTGGTCTTTTCTTCTTGCGCTACATAATTCTTGCTTGTGTTGTGGCTTAAGTTTTGTTTCAGTGCAATGCGAAGTACGGATAACCGAAAACTTTCATTTTCGTCATATTCCGCTCTTTTATTTTAAGAAAGATAAAAATTCTGGTCAGAGTGCTCGTAAAATTTGTGCTATATTTGGACAAAGTTTTGTTCAGGTGTCACAGTTCGAATGTGGTTTGAGAAGTTTACGTGCGGTAATTTAAGCCTCGAAGATGTTGAGCGCTTTCGACGATCACCTCTTAAAAGAAGCTATCAAATGATCATGCACTGTACGTTTTGGAATATTTAGTCTGTGCGATAGCTCCTGAACTGTGTAACGTCGATTTTAATCAATAGCTTCTTTTACAATGTCCTATTTAATAGATGATAGTTGTGCAGAGCGTACAACATCTTCGAGGTTAAAATTTCCGCGCTTAAACTGCTCAAACCGCATTCGAACTGTATCATCTGAAACAGATCTTTGTGCATATACAGCACAAATTTTACGAGCAGTATGAGTAGCATTTTTACTTTTCTTGAAATAAAAGAGAATGCATGTCAAGAAGGAACTTTTTTGTTCTCCATTCTTAGCACTGCATTGAAACAAAAATTATGTAACAACACAAGCGATAATTATGTAACGCAAGCAGTAATGGTAGAATGTACATATCTGGATTGATGAAAAGAAACCATCAGTTAGTTAGTTAAAAGGACGGAAATTTCACTGTTTTATATATTTTGAAATTATAAAATATTATAATATGTACTTTTGAATTGTATTTCAATATAAAATATTATTATTTTTATGTTTGAATTGTATTTCAATATAAATTATTATTATTATTATGTTTGAATTGTATTTCAATATAAATTATTATTATTTTTATGTTTGAATTGTATTTCAATGGTCATCATATATCCTATTTTTTCAATGATGCAGGTATATAACAAAGATAATGAAACAATTAGCCAAGAAATAGCACGCCAGGAAATTTTAATGGGAATTAAATAAAAAACAAGCATTATAAGAGACATGTTCAAAAGTATACAGCATATAGTTTTTCAAAAGAAAAAAATATATATATATTTCAAGAAGACGGGGAGCAATCACTATCCCCGCAACATCGTTGGTTAAATCTCTAGCCAATACAGGCAACCCAGAGATAATGCTTGTAGGCAGGGTTTAAAAGGACTCACTAAATAGGAAGCACCATAGGCCAAAATTTGCAGATCGGTGAAAAGGTCAACCACTTGTGGTACGGAGAAGAAAATAACATTTACATACGAAGGGACGCACTAAAAAATTCGGGGCTGAATCTCTTTTAAAAAATGCGTCAAAAATACATTCTGCTCGTGATCTTCGAAAAAATAAGATGTTACTAAACCTCGATGCATTTCTTTTAAAAACGTGATGATGCTAACTGAATTATGACAGGAACATCTTTTCAAAATTCTTCCCCGTTACTATTTAAAAAAAAAAAAATAAACGAGCAAAAATTATATATGTCTTTACTAAATTCACTTGTGATTTCTATTAAGTGGAAATCAAATTGGTGAATTTTAAATAATCGGAGTTCACGCCAAATTAAGGTATTTTAGCGGAGTTTTTTAAAACTTCATAGATTACAGTCATGAAATTAGGCATGGTTTGTAATATAAACATTCAATGCTTATAAAAATAATAATAATAATAATAAAAGATTTTTTATTTAATACAATATATATTGCTACGTTGTGAAGCACAATATGAAATTACATTAAAAGTAAAAACTAGTCGTTGGGGGCCACCGTAATACTTACCCATCATGGATATGCATAATATAAAATATGAAAATAAAACATGTGTAAACTACTTATAAAATGCATTGCAATTCGAATAAAATCAAGGCTTGATGACATCATAAACTTTAAACATTAAATGCTCTATTGCTGAATTTCGTAAAAGAAACATCCTCTACAAATGATAATCGTATTAACTAAGAGTTTACAGTTTCGGATTAAGAGTCTTATTTCCAATTGAAATATATCTTTGAATTGAAATTTGGATGAAATACAGGGTCATGAAAAATCGAAGAGCGTGGTAAATATGATTACAAATATCTCGGCAACAAATTATCCAATGGATTTTTTTCTTTATGCAAAATTTATGTTATTTAATTGTTTTTTATATTCACTACTTAAAATAAACAATTTCGAAAATTTTTATATACCTTTTATAAGAACGAATATTTCCAGAGTATATATTTCGAGAAAATATAGTTCCGGACGGCAAAATTTTTTCTTCTAAAAATATGTTTTTCGGAATCTCCAGTGTCTGAAACGTGTAAATCCGTGAAAACATTTTTTTCGATTTTTAAAACGATTACAAGACTTAACCCCTATATTACGTATGATGCATAAGCAAAAACATTAATTATATTTGTACGCAAAATATTTCTATGAATATGTAATTAAATTACGTAATTTAAGAATTAGAAATACATATTTTTATATATACACACACACGAAATTTTATTGTAAAACAGTTAATAAGTAATATATTTTACTTTGAAGAAATTGTAAATAGCAGACTAAATTAATTTCACACATTTACTAAATAAGCGATCTAAAAATCACCTTTAGTTTATTTGAATGGAACAATGCCCCTTTAAAATTAATAGTTTTATTATGTGCAGTTAAAACATTCCATGACAAAGTTTTGAATAGTGTTATATGACAACTAACCATTAGGGAACACAAAATCAGTTTTAAGCTAAATTGCTTATAAAAAACAATATTAATTTTTATTGAACAGAATATGTATTTTTAGTTTATGAAGCACAATATGAAATTATATTAAAAGAAAAAAAAATAATTATATTTGTACGCTAACTATTTCAATAATGTATAATTAAATTGCATAATTTAAAAATTAGAAATACAGAAATACACGAAATTTTATTGTAAAGTAGTTAATAAGAAATATATTTTAGTTATAAAAGAACAGACTCAATTAATTTGACACATATACTAAATAAGCGATCAAATATCACCTTTAGGTTATTTGAATAAAACAATGCCTCTTCATAATTAATATTTTTATTATGTGCAGCTGAAACATTCCATGACAAAGAGTTGGACAGGGTTATATAACAACTAACCATTAGGGAACGCAAAATCAGTTTTATGTTAATTTTGTAATGCACTTTTCATCACCTAAAAATGATCCATTATTATTATTATTAAAAGGAACCATAAAATGCGCCGTAAAGTTATTTTTATGTTTTTTTTTTCTGTCCGTTCACACTTGAAAGGGGATATAAATAACAGATACAAGTGCAATGAAGTTCAGTTGGACAGTCAATTAAGTTTAAAAAGCGAAAGAATTGGTTTCCATTAGTGGCTTATATCCGCTGAAGCCTTTACGGTGATAAAAATTTAGATTTGTTTTTGTCGATGTATGGCAAAAAGAAGTGAAAGGGTTTTTAGATACCAAACGCTCCCTCATGAAAATTGTTGTAGATTTGCATTTCAAATGCAGTTTTACAACTACAATAAAGGATATTTAAAGCAGCTTTAATAAAAATTTATGAAATGCATTATTATTAATCACTTCTATAAATCTGTCTTATTAGATATTTTGTTTACTCGAACAGCTTTTAAGCAACAATACTTAAGCAGACCAGTAAATATGACAGCAACAAACTGTTCTTTCCGTACATATTAATCTATGTTTTTACCGATTTTATTTAATATTTGTACATATATATGTTGCATTTTGACGAATATGAGATAGCACCAGGTGTAATTTTTCATAAGAAAATGGCGGTCCGTTAAAGATAGAACCTATTGCAGTCGATATTCACGATCATGGCGAAGTAGTGAGGCAATGAAATGAGTCCACAAAAGTTTCTCCAGTAAATCCAGCCAATTTCCAGACAAATAGTTTATTTAGAAGACGAGCGATGCAGAGACAATTCCCACAGGTATAAAACTTATAGCCCTCGGGCTTCACGATGGTTTACTACATTGATTTAAAGATGTTAAATGGCTGATATGAATATTCTACGACATTAAAACACCAGATACATATTTGTTTGCACTTTCAGATACGTCAAAAACCTTACCCTCCGAATGCGAGCCAGTTTTGTTAACTCCGCGGAGACATACAGAAAACGACGTAACAAGCGCACAAACCAATGAGTGAGAGGCGGCCTCCAGACCAGCGAATGAGGTTAAAGGGAGAAGCTAAGACAGGAAAGAATCCCTCACTTGGTCGCGTATCAATTTTGAAGTGAAATTACCCAGCGCGGGAAACTCAGAGCATGAAATAATAATAATAATAATAATAAAAGAAAATGGCTTTTAAAAAACATTCGAAATGAGAAAGCGTCTCAGAATTTTATAGATTTTGGGAGCTGATAAAAGCTACGAATGAACTTAAAATTTTAGATTAAGATTTGGAATAAGATAATTATTAATATACGGATATTTACTTTTAAAAGGACATTAAATAGGAACAAATATTTTTAAGAATTAAGGAAATGCTGACTATGTCAGAAGTTAGATTAATTTAAAAGATTAATTCTGTTAAAATGGAAGGATACGAAGGAAATAAATTTTTTATATAACATATATACAAACAGTGCTGAGTTAAGCACAATATATAATATGTTTATGTTTGTAGCAGTTTTTAAATTATATATATAGTTATTTTTATTTTTTTATTTTTTTATCAAATTTAAGATTATTTTTTTGACTAAATCTTTTAGGCTGGATTATTTTTTAACACAATTATTTCAAATTAGTAAAGTAATCATACAAGTTGTAAATTTCCAACTGGACAAAAAATGTCCGGGCCAAGATTCGAACCTGGGATCGCTTGGCTGAAGCCGCCACGCTCTACCACTGAGCTATCCCGGTCGAATCTGGAGGGCATAATTCATCCAGTTAACCTTATTGATCAAAGCATCTGGTCTGATATTTTAATCAGCTCAACAGAAAAGATCGCAGGTAATGGAACACCAGTAAACGCTGGATACCTGAATACACTGGATTATTTTTTAACACAATTATTTCAAATTGGTAAAGTAATCATACAAGTTGTAAATTTCCAACTGGACGAAAAATGTCCGGGCCAGGAATCGAACATGGGATCGCTTGGCTGAATTAAAATATCAGATCAGATGCTTTGATCAATAAGGTTAACTGGATGAATTATGCCCTCCAGATTCGACCGGGATAGCTCAGTCGTAGAGCGTGGCGGCTTCAGCCAAGCGATCCCAGGTTAAAATCCTGGCCCGGACATTTTTCGTCCAGTTGGAAATTTACAACTTGTATAAATCTTTTAGGCTTAACATTAAAATTGTGAAAATTACGCATCAAACATCTTTGATTCCGCATATTTTAATAAATGTAACTTTACATTTTTGGCGAATATCGGAGTTTTATAGAATATTAATTCTAAAATAAAGTTTTATAGAATATTAATTCTAAAAAAAATAATCCACTAAATTTAGAAAAAAGAGAAATAAAAACCTTTGAATTTTTCAAAGCGTCTTCCCTGTTTAATATTTTGTAATTTGAAATATTTTTTCTAAACATAAACATTTTTAAATGGAATATGTGTTAATAAATAAGGTTCTAATTTTCTATTATTGATTAAATGAAAAGTGATCTTATGTATAATCATCAATATATAGTATTTCAAAATACCAAATGAATAGACATAACATACACATTAAATACATTCGCAATACTGTTTTCTTTTTTGTACTCTTATTTAATTATTGATAGGAAACAAATAAAAATATCAATATGCCATCCCAGCTAATCTAAAAAAAAATATTCGCTATGTTACATGAGAAATAAAAAGATTATAGTATAATATTGTGCTAGGCTTATATTAAGTAAATCTACAAGAAAAAATATAAAAATAAATGCAAGAAAATAAAATACAGAAACAATCTAATTTTGAATGAATTATTATTATTATTAGTAGTAGTAGTAGTAGTAGTACTAGTATCAAATTACGAATTAGTATTATTTTTTATGAAAAGATACAAATGCAGATATTATTTAGAATGGGCGTAAGACTTTACTATAATACTAAAGTTTACTCACTTTATTCTGATGATATATTAAAAACAAATTCTGCAATTCTTTAAAGAAAATATAGCTTTCTTAGTAAATTAATTTGTTTAAATAAAATGATTTTTTAATATTGGCCATTATAATTGGTATAGCCTAGGTGTATTTAACCTATCACATTCTAGTTCTACGTTTGTAAATTCTTAGTGTTGCACAATATAAGTTAGTATATAAATAGACACAAGTTAGACATAAACGCTGGGAACTCGCTAAATTTCGATTTTATTTTTTATTCGAAAGAAAAAAAATGTATTTATATTTGCACATATTATTTTGTTTAATCTAGAAATTCTATTCAGATACTTCTTTCAGTATTATTTGTAGTAGTAATATGCTATTGGGAGCTACAAACAGAAAGTGGAAGATCGAAATCTCTACTGCACCAGAGGAACAAAATCATTACGTTGTAGATTGAAAAGACGGCATTTGTGTGGATACAGAGGAAAATATTATTTGTACTAAATATTCATTTAGTAATATTAATGTATTTAATTGATTTGGTGGTTTTAAGAAACAATAACTTTCTAACAAAGTACTATTATTTACTGAAGTATAATCCATATATTTCTGCGAGTAATTTTTAAATGGACTACCGACAACAATGCATGAATATTATAAATTGCGATAGTTATTAAATTTTCACTATAAAATGAATTATATTGTGATTTTGAAAAGAAATCTGTTAAAATGAATCAAAAATGTATTTTTTAATATTAAATAGAATAAAAATATTTCTGGGACGCACTATAAATCACGGTACATTAAATGTATTTGGAGTGATTTTAATGTTAGGCAAAAGTTTCTGTAGACATGCAAAGAAAGAAAACATTAATATCTTATGATTACTGAGAAGAATTTAAAATTATTGTAAGCAGCAAATGTACACATTTTGTAAATTAGGTTACATTAAAATTTACATTATTTTTTTACGTAGGCCGCAGTCGTTTTAGGGTAACAGAACTTGCTAGACATGTCACATATACATCGGCTATTTCTGTGATACCTGACGATTACTCCTTTCTTGAACTCCAATAGCTCCGATCGGTGTGGCATCTTGCATGAGACTGCTTGTGTTGTTGTTTCTCATTATGCCTTTCAGGATGGTACTATCACTCTAAAGCGTAAGCTTTGTTTCCGAGGTGGTCAACTCTGTCATCCCTATTGTTTCCCACATCTTATTTGACGGCGGAGGCGGCTGTGATGTGTATTAGGGCAGTATATATCATCGGTTGAAAGGGCGTCCAATTATCTATTGTTAGATAGTGGACATATACGTTATTAATAAAGGAAACAAAGCGTAAAAGAGAAATAAAATACAATCCACTCACCAAACGTGGTAAACAGTTATTTTTACATCAGTTTTGACACCATCATGTAAGTTATTTATCTACTATTGTTTTATTAAACAAAATAAATGCATATATAGGAAAATTGTGAAACGTTAAAAAATGGAAATTTTTTGTCTTACATATCTATAAGATATACATTACATTTTATTATTTTTTAATATTATAACTATATAAATATCATGACACTCTAGGTGCTCAAAATGACATGTCATTCCAAATAATACTTACAGTTTATCAAATTTGATAAAACGTATTCTTACAAATTGAAACCTCTGGGCTTCAAAGTGGTAAAAAAAAAGACAAAAATAAAACTGCTAAAAAATCTCGTAAAAAAATTCTACTCTCTCTTTAGGAGATTTCTTTTCTATTTCCGTTCCGTATGAATGCGGTTTTCTTAAAAAAATATATGAATAGAAATGAAAAGACTTTTTCCGTTCTTCAGAGTTTTACTCAATTTATAAGGGACTGAAAAAAAATTATATTGCTGACAGAATGATGCACTAAGTGAATGTCCTAATTTAATTTTAAAATTGGTGTTTAAAGAGACGGTTTTCTGATAAACGCTGCTATTAATTGAATTTCGAAAAAAAAAAGATAATTTGATAAAAAATGTAGAAATAAAGTGAAAACTTTTTTTTATATATATTTGAGCATTGTTTGTATATTACAAAATTAATATAGTTGACATCCAAGTTTTATAATATATATATATCTAAATGAAGCAGTATTGCAAACAGATGGATAGATAACAATAATGTATATATATATATATGTATATATATATATATATATATATAATTGATAATTTCCAAATTAAACTTAAAATGTAGCACAAAATGTAAACCATACAATGAAAATATAGATGTATAAAACAGAACATAATAAAATATATAAATGAGATAACTAATTGAAAGAAACATTATAACGTGACACTAAAACTTAACCAACAACAACAGAAGTAACTAAATAAAATAATAAAATAATGAACAAACCAATCCACGAGACAGGATGCGCGGCTTGCGACACGCAGGGTTAAATATATAGTTATACTTCTTCATGATAGCAAAGTTTTATTTAAATATATTATATTCGTTGATTATATTTTAAAAATATTTTTAGAAGTGACAGTACAGTAAAATAAAAAGTACACACCACCTAAAATAAGCCGAATTTTCCTGACGTCTGAGTAATAATGTGGAGTAGGGCTGTCCAACCTGGCGTCCGCTATTCAACAGAAATATTTGCCTTATTCAAACTCCGAATATATAAGGAAAATGTTTCTGTAAGAATTTTCTGGTGAATAGGCTGGCGCCAGGTTGGACAGACCTAATGTGGAGCATCCGTATTTTAAGTAATGCTTGAAAGTTTGTCTTTTAGGAAGTTTTCCCAACGCAGTGAAATGTCCTTTACTAATGAGAAGTTAAAAAGGTCGTATTAATGTTATTTTCGGACATGCTTACAGATTTCAGTTTGATATATTTGATTTCAGTGAAATTTAAATGATTGAAGATAAATTCATAAAAGAAAAAATAACAATAACGTAAACTTGAGATTTGTGAATCACATCTTCAGTTAAAAATGTTATATGAAGCATCAAAATTATTTTACATTTTTTTTTTTATATAGATAGATATTTTGCTTTCCATGCTGTAAAACAAGTTTTACAGTCAATGTCATTGAACATTCCAATAAAGAACCGTGCATGATAATGTTAATAAATGTATGAATTTTTCAAAATAGATTTGGCTAAAATATAAAGGTCATGATGTTTTGATTGCATACATCTTATTAACATATCTTAACATATACATCTTATGAGTTTCTTTTTGTTTTGTTTTTTTAACAAAGTGTGTTCATCAATCATAAAAGAAATGTGGCGATTTTTCAATTTTTAAGTACTTTAATTTATATTTGCTGGTATTTTCATACTAGTTTATTTCACTGGTATGTATTCTTGACGTACAATCGTAAAAAAACACTCCGTACTAACTTTGCTTTAAAACATCGTACAAGAATGTAACTGGTGCAAAACTGATAATAGTAACGTCTAATTTTATTGATGCTATACTTAAGATACAAAATGATAAGACATTCGGTGACGTAGTCTAGAAGTCATGGAAGTTTAAATTTAACTCCTAATGTTTAATTCGTTTTTAATCATTAAAAAATACATTGCAATGCGAGTATCTTACGAGTCATAACACTAAAACTACTTGTCTGAGTAAGCTGTAAAATTGGATTCGGATGTTTGAAGCTTTTATAAATCGACTTTTGTGAAGAAAATTATACGTCACTTTTCATATTTTTTTTCGAAAAATAATTTATAATAGAGATATATATTTTTATTACGTAAAACGTGGTTAAATTATATCAAAGCAATAGTGTATTTCACCTATTTTATGCAACCAGTCTTCGTTACATTGTCATCTTTACGCGATGTGGCATATACATAGCGGAAGATAGGTTGCCCAGAGATTAGTTGAATGATCAGTACAATTACTTGACTATCTTTATTATTACATTTTACATTTGACACACTATCTACCTATGAATACTCTATGATATTACCTATGAATTTATAAGAGGTTTTCTAAGTCGATTAGCATATTCAATTTCTCTTACTACAGAAGTTGGCTTGATTATTGTTCTTAATATCTTTAATTGTGACAATATTGTTCAAAAATATACGCTTCATGGAGATATGTTTTTAGTTCTAATTTTTTGTTCGAATGAAAACAAAAACGAAGACCTATATATATTTTTTCCACATAATTTGTTTATTTTATGCTTCGCGAAATTTAAGCAAACTTGTTGAAATACACTGTATATTGTCTACAATAACATATTTTTGAATTTTATCATACAGATCACTTTGTAAAGATACTTATGAAAAAAATTTTGACAATCAGTTGAATTTCCAAAACGTTCAAGAGCTGTCGCTGGGACGCATGTCTCAGTTGATTTCAATACATTGCTTGTTACATTTATTGTTTGTAAACACTACTTACTTTAAACTATGATCTTATGTACAACGATATAAAAGTTTATTCGTCGCATAAAAGTGAGATTTGTGATTCTATATATGAGGGTCAGCCGTCTAATGGTTTTTAAAGATGTAACTCATCAATTTGAAGAAAACAACATTTAATTAAACAAAAAACACAAACAAAAGATGGTAATCACATAACTACACAACCGAAGCATGCCGCTGCTTCCAAACGACTCCTCGTACAAACTAATTAGGTCACATGACCTCTTATACTCCTGTTTGGATCGTTTCCAATCGCCAATAAGAAATACAGAATAGTAATAATAACAATAAAGGAGAATAACATTTCCTACAAATCTGTCAAACTGCGAGCCACTGGCCTCAGGGATATTTTACAAAACAAAATTTTACAATATATAAAGTACATAATACACAAATTGCAAATGCTACTGAATATGAATAAAATATTATTACATACAATACATATATTATATATATTATAAAATACAAATTTATGAAAGTAATAATACTGACAATATAATAAAATTATAACACCTTGTAATAATATATTACTTTTAAATGCTAAAGATGTAAAATTAACAACATAATATAAATTAAAATAACTTTTATTAGTTGTTTTACATGTTTCGACTCTTTCCGAGTCACTTTCAAAAACAAAATGAGAATATTCTAAAGCTGCACGGGCTTTGAAGTTATTATTTTCATGTGCTTTTTTAAAAATTACGCACGTTATCTATTATTTTTTACTTGATTGTTTATTTTCATATCTTTGACCATTTAATTTACCGAAACTGTGGCTAGAGTTACTCCATGGTCAAAGATATGAAAATAAACAATCAAGTAAAAAATAATAGATAACGTGCGTAATTTTTAAAAAAGCACATGAAAATAATAACTTCAAAGCCCGTGCAGCTTTAGAATATTCTCATTTTGTTTTTGAAAATGACTCGGAAAGAGTCGAAATATGTAAAATAACTAATAAAAGTCATTTTAATTTATATTATGTTGTTAATTTTACACCTTTAGCATTTAAAAGTAATATATGTAATAATACTGTACAATTTGTGCATCAACGAAAAAAAAAATAAACATTTAAAGAGAATAAAAATAATTACTAAAAATAATTTATACAAATACACTATATAACCATAATTATATAAATTTATACAAAACCATTATAAATTTAAGAAATACCTCGTCATATCAGAAGATGTACTAGTATTACTGAGTCCTGGATGATCACCAACTTTTTCAACCTCATACCTCTTTCTGGGGTTGATTTTGGTTATTTTATAAGGGCTAATAAAATTAAGTGTTAATTTTAACCCTGTACCGAATTCAGTTCGTTGAATAGCCACCAGATCACCAATATTGTATTTACAAGCTCTTTTTCTTTCTTTGTCAAATGGTTTTTTTTTTTCTGTTCACCCTGATTTCCTTGGATGTTTCTCTTTGTCCCCACTCTTGTAACCTTATCATCATTTCTGCTACTTCTATATCTCGTAGAGCGATATCTTCTTTGTTCAAGCATATCTTCCAAAAAGTTCTGATGGTCAGCAATGTGGTGTTTAGTAACTCCTTTATGATTTGCAAGTGGTCTTGCCATCATGACTTTCATTCCTGCATCCGACAGCCAATTCCAGCGGAATATGAATTTTTTTTACGGACTTTTCAGCCAAATCTTCTTTAAGTTTTATCTGCTTACAAAACTGAGTCTGGTCGTTAACAGGAGGAACAGCTGAAGCGACTTTCAATGCCCATGGGTTCATCAGGCATTTTTGCATGTTCCATTTCAAAAATATCTTGAAGTCTTTTTTTTTAAACACCTGTTTTTTTCTCTTTGGGATTGATTTCTTCATTTTTACTTTTACATCTTTCATGCATTTTTCTAGAATTTTTTCGTAAGCATGATATAGCATATGCTTTCAATCCTAGTAACGTAGATTGCTTTAAATTCTCGAAATCAATTTCAACTTCGTTAAGATTAGAATCACTCAAAATTGGTTTTTTAACCCTTTAACGGGCGGTGGTCACAAAAAAGGACACCTAATTTTAATTCCAAAACTGACAAACGGCACCAAGAATATTTAATTAAAATTTTCGTTTTATTCAGTTCCGGAAAATAAGCAAGTTTTTATTTTCAAATAAATTCGTTTGTAAATTCCGGTGTCAGTCCATTATTTCATCATTTTGCAAACTGACTTAACTGTAATAAAACCTATACACGACTTAATTTATCACCTGGAAGCTTATTAATGTCTAAACAGAGCTGTCGCGTTTCCTCATAAGGTATAGGTCTCTCATTGTTATTTCCCTTTTCACTATGCATGACAGGTAAATTAAGTAAATTACTAGGTGGGGGTTGTACTGGATGCGATGCCCCTGTTTAGGTTTCCTTAACTCTGATATCTGCATAAACAACATATTTTTTTCGTACTTATAAAATTCAACACCATTTTTATCAAACTTCAGTCTAGCTTGATCTAAAATATCTATTCCGATGACTGCTTGGCAATGTGACTGCGCTGTTGGCACTATATGCCACGATATGATTAACTTACTTCCGTCTATCTCTATTTCTTGCTCTAGCGATTCCTTTCTATAAACTCCTGATGACCCGATTCCACACAATAGCAAGGGGTTGTTTGCTAGTTTTGGAAGGTCAACAATTTGCTTGTATGTGTCTTCGCGTAGGATTCACACAAAACAGCCTGTGTCAACAAGTGCAGTAATAGTTAGATTGTTAAATTTTACCTCCTTGGTTTGAACGTTCTTAACGGAAATAGCATTACAAGTTCTTGTGATATGCGTGTCGGAGTTCTTCTTCTCGTTGGTCTCTTTCATTGCACTATCGTTTTTCATGAACAGTTCGGGACAATAAGATCTTATATGGCCAATTTCTCCATATTCATAGCATTTCACAGGCCCTTGTCTTTCAAACCTTTCATTGTGTCTATTTATAGTCATTCCCCAGCCAACACATTTTTGTTCTTACTGCGATCTTGCATACGTCTACCTCCATTGCCCCTATTTCCAAGGTTTGGTCTCTTAAATGGATATTCTCATTATCTCGGTAAGAAAATTCTTTCGGTTTTTTATTAAATGTCAGCTTAATACTGTCATGATCATCTAACCTTTCGGAAATAACTTCTGATGATTTAAACATCGCCCCACTCATCAAACAAATGTTCTTTCATTTCGGGAGATACTTTCTGTTTTATTTGGTCGGTTATGATTAACTCACATAACTCATCAAATGTCTCAACCTCTAAACCGCGAACACATGCGCTAAAATATTTTTTTAAATATGTATGCAAAGCCTCGCCACATTTTATCGGCTCTTTTTGCGTGTTTAACAAACAAGTGTCGGCATTTCTCTGGGGTAAATTTGTATCGCTTTCATAGCAGTTCTTTAATTCTTTCGTAATCATCTGTGGTTTACGAAATCATCTTTCCCTAGCGATTATCTCCAAAATTTCTTGTAGCAAGGGCCCAATGTTTTAATTTCTGCTCTTTCGGCCTGACGATCAAAAAGACTCAAGTACAGGCTTATGTCATATATCTGGGGATCGACTCTTTGTATAATATCATGTAGTTTTATACTAAGTTTTCCATTAATTTCGAAATGACTTCCGCTTCCGTTACCGGTTTCGAAGGCTTTTTCATTTTCGAGGTGTATTTTTACCAATTCGAATTGCATTTCTTGTTTGCGCAATTCATCCTCTTTACGCGCTTCGTCTTTACTCCTCCTTTCTTAGATAACAGTGTCTACATACCCATTGAAATATTCTTCTTCATATCCTTCAGTGCAACGATAGCTTTTTTAAACTCAATAACTGTTAAACTTTTTACGCCTGGAATCCCTAAATCAGTCGCAATATGCTGCAAATATATTTTAACTTTTTTACTGAAAAGGCCATTTTTTCAAAAAATAGTTTTATGTTACTTAACATTCAGGCCCAAATATTAGAATTTACTTAACAAGGAAGTAAAATATGTTCTTATGAAAATTATCTCTTATGACATTATAACTTAGGCACAGGACCCGTTATTTAAAACACTTATGTAAACCATCAGATCATAATGCTATACTTTAAATTTGCCAAAAGTATGTAAACAAAAAATAATTCAAGTACTGTCAGTCAAATACAAAAAAAAAAAAAAAAAAAAAATTTGAGGTTAAATTAAGTAAATAAATCAAAGCAAGCAAGTTAAATTACGTAAACAGAATCCAATCTAAGTTAAAATGCCTAATAAAATCATAATCATAACAAATCCCGTGATAAAATTCAGAAAAAGAAAAAGAAATAAAAATACACATATACTTAACCTATACTTCTATTTATAAACAGAATTAGTCATTCAGATTTGTTTCTTTGTCGATGATTACAGCACACAAAAACAAGACCATAAAAATAAAGCCCCTGGTCTTTTAGGTAGCTTTCATTACAAAAGGCCACCTATTGCAGCCGTTCGGAGGAAAGAAAAAAAAGGTATATTCTCTCCAATTATGACCCCTAGATCTCAAAACCACCATCCGTCAAATGTTGATTTATATGTATATATATATATATATATAGATCTGACCTATGTCATGTTGTAACTCTCTTATTTATGAACCGATTTGGATGTGACTGAGTATGTGTGTAGGACATAACAAGGACTCGACCGAGTTCAATGTCCAGCTTCATGCGCCATCTTGTTTCAAAATGGCGGAAAGAGTTAATGTTTTTTAATTTTTAAAAAAGTTCAAAAAGATGTATAAAAAATTATAAATTGAAAAAGTTGTTTCCGTTAAGTGTTAGATCTTGATACAAGGATTCCAGAACATTTTTGTTATGATGTAACTCTCATGGTGAAATTCGCATTCAAATTCAATATTAATGAAAACCAGGATTGAATCTTCTATAATCGGGTTCCAAGCATTTAGCTTCGGGTGTTTGAGTAAAATCAGTTGAATTTTTAAAAACATGCACTATGAAAGCTAGAGTTGCAAAAAACTGGTTTATTCCCTGGTTTATTTCTAATAGACCCGGTTTATTCCCAGGTTTATTTCCGAAACACCTGGTTTATTCTCAAAAAACATGGTTTATTCCCAAAAACCCGGTTTATTCCCAGGTTTAAACCAAATTTTTTATAGTATTTGCAACTCGAAAGAAAGCTACTTTTTCCTTCCGGTACAGTTCGGAAGGACTTTTTCTTTTTCTCCAGTATAAAAAAGTACACTTGATTATCACTAAAATTTTCTGCTTAAAAAATAACACAAGGCAGAACTGTCCCACTGCTTTAATTGTACCGCTATATATCTTGAAAGTCAAGACGATTTTTTTCTCTTTTAACAGACTTCAAAACCTTTGTGGATTTATTTTTATATTACGAACAAAACAAAACCAGGATGGCCCTGAACTATTTCGCAAACATTTAGAATCGGGGCTATTCTTACACTATGTAGATGATTTTAAACAGACTTCGAAACCAGGGATGACTCTTTTAATTTCACAAACAACACAGAACCAGGGTGGTTCTTTTAATTTCACGAACAAAACAGAACCAGGATGGCACTTTTACTGCAATAGCTTGAAAATCAGGACGATTTTTAACAAGTTAGAAACTAGTGACGTTTCCTTTTCATTTCACAAACAAAACAGAACCATGATGGCACTTTCACTGTAATGGCTTGAAAATCAGGACGATTTTTGACTACTTCTAAATCAGGGCCATTTCCTTTTCATTTCACAAACAAAACAGAACCAGGATGGCACTTTCACTGTAATAGCTTGAAAGTCAGGACGATTTTTGACTACTTCTAAATCAGGGCCATTTCCTTTTCATTTCACAAACAAAACAGAACCAGGATGGCACTTTCACTGTAATAGCTTGAAAATCAGGACGATTTTTGACTACTTCTAAATCAGGGCCATTTCCTTTTCATTTCACAAACAAAACAGAACCAGCATGGCACTTTCAATGTAATAGCTTGAAAATCAGGACGATTTTTGACTACTTCTAAATCAGGGCCATTTCCTCTTCATTTCGCAAACAAAACAGAACCAGGATGGCACTTTCACTGTAATAACTTGAAAATCAGGACGATTTTTGACTACTTCTAAATCAGGGCCATTTCCTCTTCATTTCACAAACAAAACAGAACCAGGATGGCACTTTCACTGTAATAGCTTGAAAATCAGGACGATTTTTGACTACTTCTAAATCAGGGCCATTTCCTTTTCATTTCACAAACAAAACAGAACCAGGATGGCACTTTCACTGTAATAGCTTGAAAATCAGGACGATTTTTGACTACAGTAGAACTCCAATTATCCAAATCAATTGGGACCGGACCCCATTCGGATAATCAAAAATTCGGATAATTGGATTCTTTCCGAAAAAGGGTCTATTTTAATTAATTACTGTATGTATGTTGAAAATGAGAGAAAAAAGTATTTTTAAAGAAAAATATCTTTTAATTAATTAAATGAAAAAGGTAACACTTTTACATGTTAAGCGTATTTACAAGTACTGTACAGTATGTACGTATCGTACTGTAAATAAAAGTCATATTGCTTGCTGAACATCTCGATCAAAGTAAGCTGTTTGACAGTCTTCATCCGTTTTCGGGCAGCCAAGTCGCGCATCCGCTTGACAGTGAGAAGTTGCATGTGGTCACACTCAGGCTGACGCTCCATCCACTTGAACGCAGTTTCAAGGCCGGCAAATGCTTCACTAGCTGATGGTCCCGTGTCTGATTCAACTTCGACATTAAGGTCATCTTCTTCCTTGAAACTTTCTTATCTCACACTTTCAATAAGTCAATCGTCATTTAGAATTTGAAACACAGGGTCTGAAACTCAGTGGGCCGGGCCGGTCACCTGGCGACGGACGACGGCCAATAATCGAACTGCACTATTAGACGGTAACTCATCATCCCAATAATGTTCGCGCTGTATCTACACTAGATTCGAAGAGGGAAGGACAATATAGCGCGTAGACAGAATCATTATTTTGCGAATCACAGTACGTTTTCGTCTTAATTTTTTTTCTGAAATTATGAAAGCGATTCGGATAATCAGCGATTCGGATAGTTGGAGTTCGGATAATTGGAGTTTTACTGTACTTCTAAATCAGCGCCATTTCCTTTTCATTTTACAAACAAAACAGAACCAGGATGGCACTTTCACTGTAATAGCTTGAAAATCAGGACGATTTTTGACTACTTCTAAATCAGGGCCATTTCCTTTTCATTTCACAAACAAAACAGAACCAGGATGGCACTTTCAATGTAATAGCTTGAAAATCAGGACGATTTTTGACTACTTCTAAATCAGGGCCATTTCCTCTTCATTTCGCAAACAAAACAGAACCAGGATGGCACTTTCACTGTAATAACTTGAAAATCAGGACGATTTTTGACTACTTCTAAATCAGGGCCATTTCCTCTTCATTTCACAAACAAAACAGAACCAGGATGGCACTTTCACTGTAATAGCTTGAAAATCAGGACGATTTTTGACTACTTCTAAATCAGGGCCATTTCCTTTTCATTTCACAAACAAAACAGAACCAGGATGGCACTTTCACTGTAATAGCTTGAAAATCAGGACGATTTTTGACTACTTCTAAATCAGGGCCATTTCCTTTTCATTTTACAAACAAAACAGAACCAGGATGGCACTTTCACTGTAATAGCTTGAAAATCAGGACGATTTTTGACTACTTCTAAATCAGGGCCATTTCCTTTTCATTTCACAAACAAAACAGAACCAGGATGACACTTTCACTGTAATAGCTTGAAAATCAGGACGATTTTTGACTACTTCTAAATCAGGGCCATTTCCTTTTCATTTCACAAACAAAACAGAACCAGGATGGCACTTTCACTGTAATAGCTTGAAAATCAGGACGATTTTTGACTACTTCTAAATCAGGGCCATTTCCTTTTCATTTTACAAACAAAACAGAACCAGGATGGCACTTTCACTGTAATAGCTTGAAAATCAGGACGATTTTTGACTACTTCTAAATCAGGGCCATTTCCTTTTCATTTCACAAACAAAACAGAACCAGGATGGCACTTTCACTGTAATAGCTTGAAAATCAGGACGATTTTTGACTACTTCTAAATCAGGGCCATTTCCTTTTCACTTCACAAACAAAACAGAACCCGGATGGCACTTTCACTGTAATAGCTTGAAAATCAGGACGATTTTTGACTACTTCTAAATCAGGGCCATTTCCTTTTCATTTCACAAACAAAACAGAACCAGGATGGCACTTTCACTGTAATAGCTTGAAAATCAGGACGATTTTTGACTACTTCTAAATTAGGGCCATTTCCTTTTCATTTCACAAACAAAACAGAACCAGGATGGCACTTTTACTGTAATAGCTTGAAAATCAGGACGATTTTTGACTACTTCTAAATCAGGGCCATTTCCTTTTCATTTCACAAACAAAACAGAACCAGGATGCCACTTTCACTGTAATAGCTTGAAAATCAGGACGATTTTTGACTACTTCTAAATCAGGGCCGTTTCCTTTTCATTTCACAAACAAAACAGAACCAGGATGGCACTTTCACTGTAATAGCTTGAAAATCAGGACGATTTTTGACTACTTCTAAATCAGGGCCGTTTCCTTTTCATTTCACAAACAAAACAGAACCAGGATGGCACTGTCACTGTAATAGCTTGAAAATCAGGACGATTTTTCACTACTTCGAAACCAGGGCCGTTTCCTTTTAATTTCACAAACAAAACAGAACCAGGATGGCACTTTCACTGTAATAGCTTGAAAATCAGGACGATTTTTGACTACTTCTAAATCAGGGCCGTTTCCTTTTCATTTCACAAACAAAACAGAACCAGGATGGCACTTTCACTGTAATAGCTTGAAAATCAGGACGATTTTTCACTACTTCGAAACCAGGGCCGTTTCCTTTTAATTTCACAAACAAAACAAAATCAGGATGACACTTTCACTATAATAGCTTGAAAATCAAGACGATTTTTAACAACTTCGAAAACCAGGGTAGTTTCTTTTCATTTCACAAACAAAACAAAATCAGGATGGCTATTTTATGAGTGAAATTTTTTTTTCGAACCTGGGTGGTTCCACAAAACAAAAAAAGATACGTGTGAAAATGCATCGATATCAATGTTTCATTATTTCCATGCCGCGCCGAGCGCACAATTTTATCTGTGGGTCGGCCGTCTAGGGGATTTCAGCAATCTAACTCATTAAGTTGAACAAATCAACATTTAATTAAACAAAAAACACAAACAAAACATGGTAACCACATAACACAACCGCTTTATGCCGCTGCTTCCAAACGACTCCTCGTACAAACTGGTTACGTCACATGACCTCTTATTATCCTTTTTGGATCGCTGTCAATCGCCAATAAGAAATACAGAAAACCAATCATAATAATAATAAAGTAAAAAAACATTTCCTACATATATTTACACATTTTTTTTTTAAATAGCATTTTCTTATTTATACATTTGATAAGGCTACAATTGAATTCACGACTGATGGTTAAAACCATCTGACAGTCTTGCAAAAGGGCAAATCTGTAATTATTTTTTCTCTGCATTTTGATTTGAATGCTAAGAAAAACTAAATTTTCAACATTGAATATAAAAACTTAATTACATATATGAATGTAATCCTTGAGAGTTTTATTCATTGCTCAGCGCATTAAAAATGCATTAAATCAATAGAATTTTATTACTTTAAATAATGTTCATATTGCAGTTTAACCTAAAGATTAGTGAACGTATTAACACGGGCTTGTCAGTGAGAGGGTTAAAAATAAATTTTTAATAAATTAAAAGTTTTAATAAATTTTTAACACAACTGAAAACAAAGATTGTAAAAAAGGAGGAATTACGTCTCATATAATGCATTCGTTTTTTGAATTTTCTTTCAGAAAGCGGGTTGAAAAAATAACGGCATATTTAACATAAAAATTTAGCTTTTCTTGAGTAACAAAAATATTCTGGTTGTTGCGATTTTGTTGTCTGTGTGAATTATTTTCAGATGAATTTTAATGGTGAACATTTTATAATCGTTCCTTTTTCAAAGCTATATACGCATACGTTTAAAAAATTAATAAAATAAAATCATAAACATATAATAGTAAAGTAATAATCATTAGTTTATAAAGTCCGTTTCTTTAAATAAAAATAAAGACATGGAGATTAAAAGAATTTTTAATGTTTAATTAAATCGAAGTAAAATTATTATTTTTTCAAATTGTACACAAACAATGTGGAACATAGGAAAATAATTACAATTTACTGAAAACAAATGTTTCTTACAGTTTTGTGTAATTGCAAATATCAGAACAGTGTACTTTTTTCTTTCAAACGATCTATTAAATTAAGTTTCTAAAATAAATTTATTATTTCACGCACTGAACATCGACTTATGTGAAAAACATTAATAATTTATACCACTCTTTGTTTTAATAAATTTAAAGCACTGGATAAAAATTTGTTTTAAAATAATACGTGGTTTTATACATGAAGAGAAAATATACCATCGGTATATCCTATAATGATTGGAATACAAGAACAAAACATTAAAGAAGAATAGAGCTCCGTTTTGCAATTTCTTCTAATACCCATAATTACGCTGTTCAACCCATATTTTATGCTGTACGACACGGTTATTCTTGGTCGTAAATGCTCCCTGAAAACTTTTGTACTTAAAGGAGACGAACAAGGACATAAAATCTTCTAGTCATTACTTAAAAAAAACTCTTACAAGAATTAAAAAAAAAAAAAAAATCTATGTCAGTTTTCATTAATTAAGTTCTGCTGCAACGAAACACTTTGAGCGCAGAATTTAGGGTAGGATAAGTATTGCTTTAAGTAAACTTTTAAGAATAAATCTGGGATAAAGTGAAGAATACTTGGCTAGAAAAAAACATTTCTTAGGCGGGTTTTACATGTAAAGAGATATTTTGTGTTTAACATGTAATATAAGAAAGAAAAAATGATAAAAATCAATATATGCACATCTGGATACATACGTGTGTATACAAATAAAATCGTTAATTTGTAAAATTCTTTCAATTAATGAAGATAAAGTTCTCGGAGTAAAAGCAATTTAGAAGATAAACAATGTAAATTATTATTTTTTAATTGTATGTGGAAGAAAAACAATTGTATAGCCATTTTTTTGTCAAACATTACTGGATTATAAAACCAAAGTTCTTATAAAAAAAGGGAGAGAATAAATGGACATTTTGTCGTATAATATTTTAAAATGGTGAAATTTACTTTACCGTTGCTAATACTTTATCGTTGCCAAAACTAAATCAAAACAAGGAATAATAATTTTTACTCAACAATTTAGTTTCAATTGAAAAATTTTCCCATGAAAAGTGAAAATGAAATAAAAAAATTAAAGAATTAAAAAGAAGATTAAATAATTTCTTCTATATATAAAAAAAGTAATGGTTTGGAAATGGACCAATGAAAATCTGCGTAGATACCGCGAAATGTATCTGATTAGTCAAAGCTTTCTGAATTTTCTTAGGGGGAATTAACATGAAAGTAGAGAATTTAGATAGGATTTGCGCTATTAGAGGGGTTAGCAAGGGGAAGGGACCCGAGACTGTGACCAAATTTGTCGCCAACTTGGCGATATATCGCCAAATTTGGCGGCCAAAATTAGCTGCCAAAAGTGGCGCCAACTTGCCGCTATTTCCAGTACTTCGCCAAATTTCCATAGACTCCCACTAAAATCCAATAGCGTTTACTCCCTTGCAAAAAATCAACAAATTGAGATATTGCAATGCAACAAAAATTAATATTAGCTTATGACTAGAGATTAATTGAACTATTTACATTATTTTTAAGCACAAACACTAACTATTTACAATATTCGTAGCACTATATATACGATTGGTACTTGTTAGTTATCCTGTCGACCAAATTACTGTTGCAAAATTCATATATATTAAACGAGCAAGGGATTTTCCCGATTATTCATATATATTAAACGAGCAAGGGATTTTTCCGGTTATGAATGATATAGTAAACGACTGGAAGATTTTCACGAGACTTGCTCCCTATACTAAATCGAGCACGAGAAAAATATATAGCTAGGTTCCGAATACAAGAAAATTCGTTTTTACAGGGTAAAACAAACTCAACGGCTGAAAATATTTTTGTTATAAATGGAAAAATACTCAAACGATTTACACGAAACGTGTTGCCTATACTAATTCAAGCACGAGAAATCCATCTAGGTAGGTTTCGAATTCGGGAAAGGTCATTTTGATCTATTAAAACAAACTCAGCACTAATAGTGCTTGCCTACCCGCATAGCATGCACAGTCACAGTGACGTCATTGTGACGTCAATGTGAGTCACGTACGTCACGTCACATCTGTGACCAAAATGCCACCACTTTGTAACGTCACACTGTGACCAAAATGCGAACGTCTTGGAGATCTAAAGAAAACTTAAAATAAACTTTAGAACATTTTATAACATAAAGAAAATTACTTTTTGACAGCTTTAGAAATTTTTGTGACGTTGCAATGACGTCACTGCAAGTCACATAAGTCACGTAAAACCTATGACCAAAATGCCAACACTCTCTGACTTTACGGTGTGATGGGAGAGTGAATTTGGAAAAAAAAAAACTCATAAAATATAGATTTGAATTATGTCATGTACCTAAATCATTAATAAAAATATTGTCACACGCTATTTAAATATATTGAGTATTTCCAAAATAAAATAATAAATAAATATCTGTCTACATATATGAGGCAGATAATTTTTTACAATTTTCATTACCATTTTCATGAAATTTAACAAAATATACTATATAATACACAGGTAAAAATCCTTAAATAGAAATTTAGTTATTTATCGAGTTATAAGCAATTCGTGTCACGTGACGACCAGTTTTTCTCCTGTCTTTCACTGTCACGTCGGATATTCAAATCAAAACGCCGACTTTCACATTCTTTTCTGAAAGATCTTCTGCTTTTAACAAAAAATGGAAAAGGTTTTTCAATAACATAGTTTCTGCATAAAACCACGAGCCAATTTCGTGTATGTCATTCCTATAGCAGTTTATCCAAAACTGGCCATTGCTTAGTAAGATGTCACCTCTATTAAATATATTGCTCTTTTCGATAGAGTGTAAAAAATAAAAAAATTGTACTTAGGAAATTTGATTGCAATTTAAATTTATATCGAAATTACTTTATAAAGCCTATTAAATCAATTATTATTTAAAATTTATCTTTACTTTTGACGTCTAAAGCAAATGCAGTGGATTAAAAAATATATAAAAATGACAGCTTATTTCTAAGAAAACAAAACTCTCTCATATAAAAAAAGATTATTAAAGCATCATTAGAAGTTCATTTTTCGCCATATAAATTATAAAGGTTTTGAAATGTCTTTATTTAAAATATTTTCTTCCTATATCATTTGCGGTAAAGTTGGAAACATCTGCTAGCTGTTATTTTGTTGTGTTTAAACAATACTGCACGCGCATATTGAAGGCAGACGATTTTTTCTCATTCGAAGTTAGGATAGGATTAGCGTGTGTTGCGTTTTTTGAAGTTTGTAGATTTATACTGTGTAAGTAAATTAACGTTTTAAAGTGAACAATCTCCATTTTAAAGTAAACCATCCATTTTAACATCTCCCTGTGTCTAGCCGGGTGCGTTCATAAGGCCTGGGTGATATTTGATTTCTCAGATCTATGAACACACCTCTCTACTGGAATAATTTGAAAATTATTGTAGTGGATGTACAGTCTAATTTTTCAATGAAAGGGAAGCAGATAAGGAGCATGCCTTTACCTATAGATCAGCAGGTAACTTTTAATGTCTTCGCAGTTTTGTTAATAGTGCATGTTTAGTACTAGTACATTTAATATTGCATTATTTAAAAGTTAAGATGATTAAATTTTCTTTTAAAAAATCACTTGTATTAAATTTTATCTTTAATGTTTTAATTTTTTTAAATAGACTATTTGGAAAAAAGCTTAAAGTATTTACTAACAATATGTATTCTTAATGTAAAATGTTATGTAAAAGGAGGAATTTATTTAATGTTTAGCGTTTCTTAGTTCAATTTTCATAGTTATTCATTATAATTAAAAACATTGCAATTTTTAAAACTATTAATATTTGATTTGCAATTTAATAATTTCGTTGCTAGTGTAGGTTTCCAGAAATAATTTTTCACGTGATACGTGATTACACTTAGTGTAATCACGTATCCAGCGTTTACTGGAGTTGCTTTACCTGCGATCTATTCTGTTGAGCTGATTAAAATATCAGAACCAGATTCTATGATCAATAAGGTTAACTGGATGAATTATGCCCTCCAGACTCGACCGGGATAGCTCAGGAGGTAGAGCGTGCAGCTTCAGCCAAGAGATCCCATGTTCGAATCCTGGCCCGGACATTTTTCATCCAGTTGGAAAATTACAACTCGTATGCAATATCTTCCACCCATCAGCTTTAAAGCAGAACTCCTCAGCCACTGTTAGGTTTCTAAATAATAAAATAATATTTAAAATAATAAAATAAAGCGAAACTAACATTTACTCTGATTAGAAAAAAAAATAATTGATAAACTAATACAATATTAGTCAAAAACGGATCTTTATTTTATGGGCTGAGGTAAAACAGAGAAATTTAGTTTATTAACAACAGCTAATATGCATTTTCGAAAGGGTTTTGCACATACACAAAAAAACTAAATTAAGTTCAAGTGATAAAATCATTTTAGCCAATCAATTAAAAAGATAAACTCGTTAAAACGTAGGTTATTTTAAAGTAAATTTAAGCAAGATTTTTTATAAATATGTTTCTAAATATTCTAAATCTTAATTTTTGTGGCATTTCAAAAGCCTGGTTCCCACCAAAATAACCAGAATAAAGGATCGAGTAATAATTGTTGCCTGTGGAGGACAAGGATAAAATGGGCATGCTGAAGTAATAGGGTCTCTGACTTAATTAATCCATTAATGAAGTCAGGGGAGTTGATGCAACAGGGTCTACAAATTATGAAAAAAAAAGTGACAGAAGGAGCGTGTGGATTACGAAGGTTGTGACGCCACATATAAAATAAGAAAACAGTTAGATAGACATTATTTACAAGTGGCACAATAAAGTTCATTCAAAAAAAATATTTTTTTTTATTTAGTTGAACTAGGTATTTTTTTCATTTTTTTAAAAAAAATTTCAACAGCTTGATGTAAAAGTGCACCTGGTATTAATAATTTTATAGTTTTTATCATTAGGTATTAAAACTTATATAACTTTTTGTTTTAATAATATTAGCTCTATATTAGTAATTAAAAAAATGTGATGTCACCATAGGGGACAGTGGGATTGACTGGGAGGGCCAACCTGTGACAATTGGGAAAAGAGTGGTAAAAAATGCATTTTTGTGTACTTACTTAATGGATGACCCCTGACTGACAAATGCCACTAAAATCCGAGTTTCCTAAGTGTTATCTACAATTTAGGTTGACATAAAACACATTTTAACAAGTAGTTCCAGATTTAGTGAATTTCAAAATTTTCTAAAAATGCTTTACCTAAGGAGATTTAATCTGTTTTACCTCAAAATAATAGTATATCTATTACGAACATTATCAAATTTACTGTTATATTCTAGGACAACGATGTGCCGGGATACGCTCGAGTGCAAAAAAGAACGAATAAGATGTATTAATAAAATATGATGTTTAAAGTTTACAAAGATATTACGTTTGTTCATTATTAATTGAAGACAAGTACACTTATGCAGACAGTTAAATTAAAAAGTTAAAAAGCAAAAAGATTTATATAAAACAACATTATACGTTTCGGACTTTTCTAGAAGCCTCTCATCATTAATGTAAAATTAAAAACACAAAATCATGAGAGATGATAATACAACTTACAGAAGAGAGCATGCGTCAAATACAGTTAAAAAAATGGGGGAAGGAGGGGCGGACGTCTGAATCAAAACAAATTAGCGTATTCAGCTGGAACCGAGTTGGCTGCATCAAAGGATATTTATCTGATTTCGCGAACCAAGCCTCCAAGAAAATACGGCTCCCATAAACGTTGCAATTCGGCTTTATGACTCTAGCTCTCCCACAATCTGGGAAATGATCTGTTTTTATTGCATGGGCCACAATTTTAGAATTTAGGTTTCTTGATTTAAAGGCACTTTCAATACGCCTTAAGAAACACTCGCCTTCCCCATTTTTTGGACTGTAATACAGAATTGTACCGAAAAAGTATAATGTTTTTTTTAAATAAATATTTGTGCTTTTAATTTTAAAATTTAATTGTTTATATAAATATGATGTGCCAGAAAGAAGCTATTACAGGATTTGCTACAGTACATAACTACGTCTGCCTAATAAACGGATTCAAAACAAAAACAGCTGTTCAAATTGAAAATATTCAATATGAGGTACAATCTAATATTAACTCCATAAGCTTAGTGGTTTATGTCGTTGTGAGTACAGTTAAAAATTACATTATACTGTTGTTTGTTCAATTCCGTGATTATTAGACAAATACGGTTTTGTCAAGGAAAATTTTCAATTCAAACCTATTCTTTCTTTACAGTAGTCTTCTAAAAATGCGGTTCACAATACCTACTTGCATATACGATTCGTTTATTTTTTCTCAATCGGAGTGACGCTGTAAACAATATAAAGTAAAGCTAGGAGAGTCTGCGTACAATTCAGCAGAATAATAAAAATACACAATTTTTATAAAATACAAATAAAAATACATAATTGTTTGCTAAATTATGCATAAATAATTTTGACTTCATTTGCTTTTTATGCATTTCCATTGTTAATTTGTTGTTATGCTGTAATTCAATAGAACAGTTGTAATAAAACCAAGAAAGCTATTTTGCGCAATCTGTCCTTACAGGGTTGGTGTGATTGCAGACATGGGTAGGAGAGATTGTTATTATTAATAACTACAATTTATTTGTTAACAATAACAATTACACTTAATTGGCATTGTTGTAAGGCTTTTGTGAATAAATATTATTGTATTAGGAGTGAATATTTCAACCTAATGATACAATTCCAGACATTCAGATCACCCATCCTCATTGCCCAGAATTCTTTAACAAATTAATTTATTGCCAAATTTAGTTTTGATATAATTATGTGTTTTTCAAAAATTATTTCAAAATTGATTCATTCATATGTTTTACATGTAATTTGTTATATATGCAAATTTACCATTAAGCTGCGTAATCTCTCCTAGCATAGAAACTAATGAGAACAATGCGTCATCTCTCCTAAGTAGTAGATGCGCAAACTCTCCGATTTCGGTAGGAGAGATTGTGGGGCCTTTTATTTAAATATGGCCGCTTCTAAAACGAACCAGTGGTGTTCGCACCGCTAGTCTAGGTTAGTACTTATGAGAAATCGTTTAAGTTTAAAATATTTTGTAATACTGACACTATACAGAAATTCTGAAGAATAGTTATGAAAATTCAAGCACTTACTTTCGGAAAACAAAACAAAATACAATGCTTTATCCTAGACGCTCGGAACAATCGACGTGCACATTCAAGTAGACAGTGAACCACTGCTGTTGTACAACTACCTGGAGGTGCTGCGCGCGGACTCTACTCCTGCCCCCTGAACCTCTTTGTGCGCAATCTCCCCAACCACACCATCTCTCCTGGCTTTACCTTAGTTGGGAATATGAAACCTGCTCATAATATGGAAACCACAATTTATTTAACGCATTAATGAACTAGCTCAATCATTGAAGGTTAGCTATATGAAATTTCTTTATTCCATTTTTCAGGGAAAATGAACCAATTTAAGATAACTGATACGGTCGGCAAAAATACCGACTCCCGACTGCTGACAGCTTAATTATACTTTCCACATATTTTCAAATTTATTTCGACTACGAATAAATTTGATCTCTAACAGGAATTTTGGAAGAGGTCGAATTATACTAAGAAAAGATTCACTTATATTCTAAAAATAGAAATGAATGTACTATTTATAGGTTTTAATTAAAAACCTTAATCTTAAAGCACGTTATTTATTCAAACTCACTTCATTTCGCTTTTATTTTCGTTGGACTCATTAATTTCCTATACTTTTCTGCGTTTATTTCTCGGTAGGGGAGCCCGACTTAATGATTGTAAAACTGTGTTCCATTATTTAAAGTAATTTACCTTCACATAGGTAACATGGGAATAAGTTATGATTTGTCCGCCACTGCACCATTTTAGTTTTCATAAAGGTTGATGACAGGGTAATAAGATTAATGATTGTTTAAGCAACGAAAAACTTTGGTAAAGATTTCTTCAAAAGTATTTATATTCATATGTCAAGTAACATTCTTTACAGGAAAAAATTACAACATTTTAACGATTCTCAAATATTAGAAATATGCCATTTTGAAAAAGAAAGTAAAATATTATTAATTTAATATTTCTAATGTTAAATAGTTACACTATCTATAAAAAAAAATTATTATAATTTAATATATTATAATGAATACATTATTTATCTCCTTTAAGTAGACATCTGAATTAAGTAGCATATTATTTCACTGAGATTAATTTAATATTTTGGAGCTTATTGGGTAATATCCCTTATAGTTTTAGAGTCATTAAGCTTGTCCCTAATTATTGAGAGTCTTGTTTAATATTTTTAAAACAATGTTCACAATTTACAATGTTTTATTTTCAGACAGGTATCCGGGAGACTTCATATTGCTTGTTCGCCACTGCAAGGATTTCATTTATACATAAAAGGCTGACCGGTTGGTGATATTAATGATCGTTTAAGCTGCGAAAAGTTTATTTGGTGTTCTTGTCTCAGAAAAAAATTATATCGCAACCAAAACTTTTTTGTAAAACAAAATAGCGCAAAGTTCTCCTTAATGTTTCGGCCGCAATTAATTACTGATATCTAACTTTCGCCCAAGTTAATAGTCAACATCCCAAAATTTTTATTGTAAATGTCTTCTTCAACTTGGCCATTAATGCTTTCTAGTGTATTCCTTTTTCTTCATTTATCTAGTATTTTAATACACGTGAAAAATTTCAATAAATTCCAAAGAGCCTTAGAAGAACGTAATATTGAGAAAAATAAATTAGAATACATAATACATTCTTATTGATGTTAAACATATCGAACATTTCATTTTAAATAAACGATTACTTCCATATATAATTACAAAATTAATAATTGCGAATTATGCATTTATGAATAATTAGAATATTAAAAGTAATAATAAAATGCAAAGATAAATATTCACATGAATACATTGCAAATAAAGGCCTTGTGATAAATACCATTTTGTTTCAACAAACATTAGCTTTGTTTATCAATTAATTTATTCCACATATGATTTAATGACCATTTTGTACGATTTAAGGTCATTAACGTGCATTCCAATGAATATTTGTTTTATCTAATTTTACAGTGTCTTGCATTTTATGAGGCGTTGAGAGCAACAGGAGACAATCTTCACCAGCTGTGATTTCAAAATTATGCTTGTTTTTAAATGTGTATTATGTCATTACTTCCTGCATCAAATCCGTAAAATACTCAAAAATATGTTGCATGCAATCTTTAGAATTTGAATAACGACAAAGTCGCAGAAAGTCATTTTCGATGAAAGATTTGAGATATTCTACTTTTTGACATTGGCGAATTTCAGATATCAGTACTTTTTGTGTTCAAAATATCAAGGAAAACTTGTAGATATGTTTATTACTGAAAACTTTTTGTTGGGATATCAGTACGTTGTGTAGGTTTTAAAAATATATTCAACTAAAAGATATTAATATAAAAAAAATTAAATTATTTTCCTGTGCTTTACAAATTTATATTTTATTTCTAGATTTATTAATTTACTAACTGCCTTTGAGAACCAGTTCGGGATCCCTTAAATGTATCGTTGCTATATTATATATTACTTTTATTCATAATTTACTTGTTCAATCTTTCGCTAAATTGGAAGCTTGTGATAGAGAAACCAATAACTATTTGCGATCATCGCAGTTTATCGTATATTTTGTATTGTTATTTTTTTCATCTTTATTGATAATTACCGATAAACTCACTTAGGTATTTATACGTCGTATTCATTTGCATGTCAATTGTAATGCATTCGCTAATGCGGACATTTTTAAACCTATTATGTAATATTCTGTAATATTGTCCACCGTCATTTTGCGTTTTTTAGATGAAACGATTTGGTGAAAGTGGAGTTGTCTTGTGAAAAAAATTAATGATATCCCCATTTATATTAAACCATATTGATGCTAATAACTTTCTTGTTTCACGTAAACCTTGGCTGTAGACTCGACTACGAAAAATTTAGAATATATACAGACGCACTGACGTGCTCCCATTAGAAAATCTATTATTATTCTCGGTCTTGGATAATGTGTCAATGTGTCTTGATTTTAAGATTTTAGCTAATTTAACTCGAAAACTTTAAGCTAAAATGAGAGGAACCCGATAATAAAAGATTCATTCTAATGTGCATATCGATAAATTAGATTCATGTTATAAAATTATAATAATCACAAAGAGAACTCACAGTTTCATTACTTTAATAGTTTCTATCAATTATCTTTTATACAGAAGTTTTAACCCAGTAAAAATTAACAATATAGTAACAGTAAGAATAACTATAGAATATAATAACAATAGCAGAGATCGTGTGCTGTTACGATACTGTTGACACATTATTAATATTCGTACGTTATAAAATTTAATTAACCAGATGTTATGTTGAAAACTATTAATAGATGACTACTCGGACTAAAAATTAACTCAATGGAGAATAGTTGCTAGCGTCAAATTCTCGCCATTTTTGGAGATAATTTACCTGCCCAGGGATTGACAAATGCGGTCGCCATGTCGCCACTGGCGATCAAGTGTTTCTATCTGGCAACCAAGTTATTTAATCTAGCGTTTGTATTATAACTTTTTGTACAGAAATTGACCGAAAAATGAACATAAACGGTGTTTTCTCTTTTTCGAAATTTATAATTTTGTAAAGAGTTCAACAAATGCAAATTTTAAAATAAAAAAAACAGCAATATTTGACTGACTTCGACAGGAAAATAGGCGAAAATTGTTTTCCTGCTTCACTATGTCATCGATGCCTCCTCATCAGATATACATTTTGTAGCACTATAGTATCCGGCCATTTGAAGCATTCGGTATTCAACATTTCCCGAAAATGCCGATTACTCCCACGTTTACAGAATTTCTTTTTTTTATATAAATGAATAATTTTTATAAATTTCAATAGAAAAGTTTGTTTACATTATCTTTCTAAATTATGTAACAATTCTAGTAAACTATTTAACTAATAATCCTAAACTATTTAACTAATAACCCTAAACTATTTTTATCATTTTTTCTCAATTTATTCATTAAAAAATTGTGCATTTTAAAAATCAGTGATGGAGGAAGAGGGGATAATATTTTTTAGACTAGGATTCTTTGCTGGCTACCAGATGTTATCTAATTTATAAAGCCCTGTACCTGCCTGTTAAGTAGTAATATTACTTTTTTTAAACTACTGAAACAACTTTGAATATACAGTTTCGAGTATAACAGAATTTTACATTACAACATTCAGTTGTTTTATAAAAAGGCTTCTAAAGTCGTTTACATTGTCTACTCTAGTCTATACTTACTAGTTTGAAGAAGTTCCTTTACATAGCTGGCAACTTATCATATTTTTCTTTTATCCTCTCCTGCTTTTTTGAACTTGAAAATGTATGTAAGGAAAAGTATTTTGTATATTTATTATTTATCTGATTAAATATTTATTTTATTTAATTTATTAAATAAAATGTATGTTTGAAAATAGGTTCATTTGAATTGAAAATTTAATAGAGAAGGTCTGTATAATTGTACGGAAGCTCACACGCATTTTATAAACAATGTATTTTTTAATATACATACAAAAGCAGTAAACAAACAAAAGTTAATTTCTGGAAATAATGTATTGTTTTCTATACTTAACTAACTGA
The DNA here is from genome assembly GCA_963931845.1 of Maratus michaelseni. Lineage (NCBI taxonomy): Eukaryota > Metazoa > Arthropoda > Arachnida > Araneae > Salticidae > Maratus > Maratus michaelseni. The sequence goes on from OZ007592.1 coordinate 419,422,640, forward strand.
TATTTTGTGCTTTCGATTTTAAAAAAGCACATTTATTAAGATTAAGTAATAAAAATATAAAATTATATTTAATAATAAATGACGATTTCTCTACTTAAATTTCATAGTATACATATATACTCTACAAATATATTCAGCAATTAACCTACTTTCGAAGATTAGTTTAGAATCAAATTTCAGTGCAATATTTCATGTACACTGTTCCGTGATTTGGAACTTGTAACATATGTACCCCATTTAGTTAATGATGAATGAATATCTGTTAACCTGTGTTGCTCAGAGTTTATAGCACAGAACTTCGTCTAACGAGTCAGAAATTTCTATTATAACTATTCCATCAATTTGCTATTTGCAAATGGCTTACAGTTACTTGTCCAGGATCATATTAATTTCAACATCGAACATATTAGAAATAGTATTCATTTTAGGGTCATATATTAATACTATATGTCAGTAAATAGCTTATGTTTAATTTTCTGGGAAATAATATTGTATATGCTGGGAATATTAAACATCAAATATATTAATGTAAACATTTTAATTCATAAAACATTTATTAATTATAATATTCCAAAAAAGTTAATGAAATCCAGTATTTTAAATAATGTAAATTGATTACCATTAACTTAATATTAAAGGTTCGTTGGTGTTTGTTAGGGACGATTATATACACTTGGGAAATGGGCCGAGGAATGGGTGGGGATTGCCCTCGGTGAGTAGGGCCGGTGCAATGTCGTGCAGGACCCTGGAAAATGACTTAGCTGAGACGAACGTTTCTGAGTACAATATTCGACTAATAAAAACCATTTTAAGAAAATGTAAGTATCATAGAATAATTTATAGTAAAGAGTATAATGTGTAAGAAAAATAACTTGCAAATTCTTTCACATGTAATGTGTATAATTAGTTTTAATTTCTAAAACCATTCTATTTAGAATATTTTAAATAATTTTTTGTGTTTACATTTACTTTCCGGATCCTCACATCTACACATTCCCCTACAATTATATAAACTTTGGCTGTACCATATAAAGTTGGTACTAACTTTTTTCTCGAAAAATCATTTAATGGCAAGCTTAGACCTAACAAGACTCTAACTGGATCCGGACACTGAGCAGCTGCCACGTTTGCCCAATGGTTGCGAAGGCCCTGTCGTGCCTTTCTAAGTTTCCTTAACGCGTATTTACGTAGCTTCACTCAGGGTCGAAGAAAACCAATGTAAGACCTAAACCGTTCGACCGACAAGCACTACATGGGTTTGAACTCAACACATCACGTCTGCTAAGTTTCAGAATAGAACACTGGTTTGGCGTTAATTTAAAAATGATATTAAAAATAATAAAATAAAATAATTAAGTTATTGTCGAATTTGTTTGATAGAAATTTGTTTAATTGAAAATGTAATCCATTATAATTCTAAAACGGTACTTTTATTTTATAGACTCAGCCAAAACATAGTAAAATGGAAAAGTATGGTGTGCAATGAATTTAGCGTTCATTTACAGGAGCACACAAAATAATACGGTTCGAGTACTGTCTATGAGCGATAACAGCTGAAAGTGAGTTTTGATCTTTGGTTTGTGTATTTAAGTTCAATTAAATTTGTGCATAGTGTTGGGTTAAAACTCTACATGATTATTATCTTTGTTTTTGATATTCTGTAAGTTACGTTGCCGATGGCAACTGTCTTGTGTTCATGTTTTCCTTTTTTTGTTAATACGCAGTTAAAATGGCTTTGAGATTCTATTTCTTTTATTTTGAGAAATTTAATATATATTATTACGCCATAAGTATTGCTGTGTATAGTTTTGTGAGTTAAAACAAACGAGTGTACGAGTGTACAAATTAGAACTGTAAATAAACTTTACTTTGTGATAAAGTTATGGAATGTTTTTACCCTACATCTAAAAACTTCTGATTCTGAAGTTCATAAAAACTGAACATCTGGCGTCCGCCGACAGGACTCGGCTGCTGATTATCGAGTAAGTTTTGTTTTGTTTGTCTTATTTTTGAGTTGATATGGAAGCAGCAAAGAAAATTAGAACTCAGCATAGGAGATTGTTTAGCAAAGCTTGTAACGAGTTCGATACTGAAGAAACAAACTTAACGAATTCTGACAAAATAATTAAACTGAAACTTATTGAGGAGAAAGCTACGCTAATGCTAAATTCTGAAGAAAATGTTAAACAGTTTCTTTATTCTGAAAACATTACAGATGATTTAATTGAAAAAGAGATCGATGAATCCGAATGTTATATAGACCGTTGGCGGTTATTACAGATTAAGTTGAGTCAGTTTTTGCTTTCAGAAAGAGAAGACGTTTCTTCGAATTGTAGTGATTCTCAGAAAAATACGTTATTACGTTACCCAAAAATAAAATTGCCTACATTTAATGGAAATCTAAGGAACTGGGTTAGTTTTGGGGGGCAGTTTGAGAAAATTAATAAAGACCCTAATTTAGATCTGCATGATAAGTTTGCATATCTATCCCAATGTATGGAGAAGGGAAGTGCTGCCGAAGAGTTAATTAAAAGTTTTCCACCCGGGGGAAATAGTTATGAGAAAGCAATAGAACAATTGAAATTACGTTTTGGGAGAGAAGAGCTACTTATACAGGTGTATGTTAGGGATCTTCTGTCATTGGTTATCCAAAAGCAGAATATGTCGAAAAAATCTTTGAGAAATCTTTATGATTTATTAGAAACAAAGCTTCGTGCGCTTGAAATACTAGGGGTAACGAGAGATAAGTATGCGTCGATGCTTTTACCACTTGTCGAATCTGCTTTACCTGAGGAAACGCTTCTAGCTTGGGAACGATATAGATCTGTAAGTCATAGATCACATGAGGAGGAGGATCAAAATACATCTAAAATTACTGAAAAGACTGATCTCGATTCAATTCTTGATTTTCTTCAAGATGAAGTGCAGGCAGAGGAGCGCATAATCCTAGCCTCTCAAAACTTTGGGATTGAGACCAAGAGTAATTTTAAATTGTTCAAAGAGAAGAGGGCTGGAAATGATAGACACAAATACGGGGACACTCGTCCAATAGCTAGTGCAGCTGAGCTTTTGACCTCTTCGAATGAACAAAAGCAGTGCATATTTTGCCGCAATTTCCATAATTCCACTGACTGTTTGAAGGTACGGAAAATGACGATGAAAGATAGAGAAAATCTCGTAGAGAAATCAGGGTGCTGTTTTCTGTGCTTAAAACCGGGTCATCAAGTTCGTAAGTGTTATTCAAAGATAACGTGTTTGGGTTGTGGAAAAAGACATCATATATTACTCTGTCGTAACATAAAGCAACCAGCATTCTCACCAACCGGAAAAGAAACTACAGAGTTAGATAATGTTTCAAAAGAGGATCAAGCACTTACGAATATATCCAAAAGCCCTAGTGTTATGTTATTAACATTAACGGTTTTAATCAGAGGTAATGGGAGAAAACGGAAGGCAAGAGCCATCATAGATTCTGCTTCGCAGCGCTCTTACATTTTAAAAAACACTGCCAAAGAGATGAAATATAAAAGGGAAGACTATGAATATCTTCAGCATTCTCTGTTCGGAGGAGAAAATACAGGAGTGTGCAAGCATGATGTGTTTACTTTATATTTGACAAGTTGCGATGGATCTTATAACTGTCATTTTAAAGTACTGAGTCAACCTGTTATCTGTGGGAGCGTTCCACCGACAATACCTGCGATTCATTTAAAAGAGCTTACTGACTATAATATTTGTGTCAACGATGATTATATAGGTCCTATTGAAATCTTAATAGGAGCCGATGTAGCCGGAAAAATCATTACCGGTGGTTACAAATCCTTATCATGTGGTTTAACAGCAATGGAAACACGTTTAGGGTGGACCACAATGGGACGTATACCCCAGATTTCTTCAGAGGTAAATGAAATCTCAGTAGCTAATTCTATGCTTTCTACTACTCGAACAATAACAGAATTGTGGACTCTTGACACTCTCGGTATTACAGATCCTTCTGAGAAGAAAACTAAAGAAGACCTTCATGAATCCGCCAGAGAGCATTTTCTTAACACAGTTCAAATCGACAAAGACAATCGTTTTGTGGTACATTTACCTTGGCTTGCCGATCACCCTCCACTACCTGATAATTATAACTTGACTTTAAAGAGACTGGAAGGTACTGCACGGAAGTTGAAAGAAGAAAATTTATATGATGATTATAATAAAATATTTGAAGAATGGGAAAAAGAAGGAATAATTGAAAAAATTCCTAAGCACGAGATTCAATTACCGTCTCATTATTTACCACACAGACATATCGTGAAAGAAAATAGCACAACTAGAATCAGACCTGTGTTTGATGCTTCAGCAAAGCTGAGAGCTTTCCCAAGCTTAAATGACTGCCTGGAGAAAGGGATAAACCTTGTTGAGTTAATTCCTACAATATTAACACGTTTTCGGATGAACAAGTTTGGAGTTACGGCGGACATCCGTAAAGCATTTTTACAAATTCGCCTACAAGAAAGCGATAAAGATTATTTAAGATTTCTTTGGTATGACGAAAATAATGAACTGAAATATTATAGACATTGTCGTGTCGTCTTCGGAATTTCAAGTAGTCCTTTCTTACTTAATTCTGTGATTCAGTATCATCTGGAAATGATTTTGGAGGAAGCACAACTTGGAAACTCAAAATACCCTGTGGATATTGTCCAGAAACTTAAGAACAGCTTTTATGTAGACAATTGTCTAACTAGTGTAAAAACGGAGACAGAATTGCATGAATTCATTAAAGTAGCTACAGATATTATGTCAGAAAGGATGTTTGACCTTAGAGGGTGGGAGCACAATTATCCCCATTCCTCAACAAAAGAGGCTTCTTGTACAAAAAATAAAGTTGTCCCAGTATTAGGCCTGCAGTGGTTCTTGAACTCAGATACTCTTTCTGTAAATTTAAAAGAAGTTTGTGAAGATAATGGACCTGTTACTAAAAGAAAAATATTGTCAGAAGTCCACAAAATTTTTGACCCTATTGGTTATACTTGTCCAGTGACCTTATATCCGAAATTAATGTTACAAGAACTGTGGGAAATGAAAACAACTTGGGATGCAGAGCTGCCATCAGCAATTTCTAAAAAATTCAAAAAGTGGAGAAAACAGCTGGATCTACTAAAAGAAGTTACTATACCTAGATGCTTAATAAAAGACCCTGATGATACCTGCAATTTAAGTTTACACGTCTTTTGTGATGCGAGCAAAGTAGCTTATGCTACCTGCATATATTTAAGGAGTGAAAGTAAGAACTTAACTTCATGTCAACTAGTTCAAGCACGATCTAAAGTAGCTCCGCTGAAGTCTATTACAATTCCTCGGTTAGAGTTGTTAGCGTGCACTATTGGTACCCGACTGTGGCAAAGAGTTATAGCAGATTTAAAATTAGGAGATATTCCCACCTTCTTTTGGACTGACTCCAGTAACGCATTATATTGGATAAAGGGTAGCGAAAACTGGACACCATTTGTGTATAACAGAGTGCGAGAAATTAGATTAGTGAGTAAACCAGAAAATTGGTATTATGTACCTGGGTCGATCAATCCAGTGGATTTACCCTCCAGAGGTTGTTCCGCTCGACAATTATTGGAGACAGAGTGGTGGAAAGGTCCTCCTTGGCTGTATTACCCATCTGATGAATGGTCTAGATCAGAATTCTCAGTAAATGAAGAAGAAATGTTAAAGGAAAAGAGAAAGGAAATAGTATCATCTATGGTGAACCTTCAAAATATAGACAGTTCCTTTATCCATAAGTTTTCGAACTACAACAAAACTGTAAGAATTATTGCCTGGCTACTTCAATTCATCAATAATAGTCGTATTCCGAGAAGTAGTAGAAAATATGGTAGCCTTGATTCCGAAGAAATTTCTGTAGCTGAGTATAGAGTTATCAGAATAATACAGAAAGAAAGCTTCGTTAATGAAAAGGATGAAAAGTTAAAAACTCTGGGAGCTTTCAAGGATGAAAACGATATTATCCGATTGAAAACAAAACTTTTGTATCGACAAGATAGTGAAGATTTTATAATGCCTGCAATTTTACCATCTCAACATGAAGTTGTAAAGCGTATAGTGATATACTATCATGAAAAATATGCTCATGCTGGGACTCAAATGCTGCTTAACATTTTAAGAGAGAGATTCTGGATTCTGCATGGTAGGAAGACAGTGAGATCCATCTTATCCAAATGTATTGTTTGTAGGAGACATTCTGTAAAAAAGCTCGATACTCTCACTCCATCTCTTCCAGAGGACCGTATACGAGACGCTGCTGTATTTGAGATCTGTGGAGTTGACTTGGCGGGGCCACTGTTTCTCAGAGATAATAAGAAATCATGGGTTTGTCTATTCACATGTGCCGTCTACCGGGCAGTACACATTGAATTAGTGGATTATTTATCTACACCTTCCTTTTTACTAGCTTTGCGCAGGTTCGTAGCCCGTAGAGGACGATGCAGCACTATCTATTGTGACAATGGCTCCAATTTTGTGGGTGCTTCAAATCTGCTAAGTGCACTGGATTGGAACCTTATTGTAAGTGACACTGCTCTTCATCCTATTAAGTGGAAATTCAACCCACCGACTGCCTCTTGGTGGGGTGGTTGGTGGGAGAGACTGGTCGGTATTCTTAAAAAATTGTTGAGAAGAGTACTGGGCCGATCTTCTTTAACTTACGAACAAATGACGACGGTGCTGTGTGATTGCGAATCCATAATCAATTCAAGACCGTTGACGTATGTCGCAGATAACGACGCAGAGCTTGTTCCATTGACTCCTTCAATGTTCCTACAAGATATCAAAATGTGTGGTGTTCCTGACTGTGATAGAATTGATCACCGGAGTCTTAACCAACGTGTTAAGTATCGTCAAAATTTACAAGAGGCCTTAAGAAATAGATTTCGATCGGAATACTTGGGAGCTCTACTTCAGAGACCAGAACATAAAAGAGCTGCCAAAGCAGCGGTTGGTGACGTTGTCTTAATTGGAAGCGACAATACAAAACGTATCAGTTGGCCACTTGGGAAAATAATCGAGGTAATCCCCGGGAAAGATGGTGTTACAAGACTTGTGAGACTAAAAACTGCGAGGGGTGAGTTGCTTAGACCGCTACAACGTCTCTATCCTTTAGAAGTGTCAGCATCAGAGTCGTTTCTAGTTGGAGAAAAATTGGCAGGTACAAAATTAAGTGAGAAACCAACAGCCAGTCAATCAATTGACTGCAATATTGAATCTTCTGAAGAGGCAAGGAAAACTAGAAGTGGCCGTATCATTAAAATGCCTCATAGACTGGACTTGTGAACTATTTATATAATTTTGCTATTGTAATTGTGACTATTATTAATTGTAAGTTAACTTTTATGTTAAAATTTAACTTAGGTGGGAGGATGTTGGGTTAAAACTCTACATGATTATTATCTTTGTTTTTGATATTCTGTAAGTTACGTTGCCGATGGCAACAGTCTTGTGTTCATGTTTTCCTTTTTTTGTTAATACGCAGTTAAAATGGCTTTGAGATTCTATTTCTTTTATTTTGAGAAATTTAATATATATTATTACGCCATAAGTATTGCTGTGTATAGTTTTGTGAGTTAAAACAAACGAGTGTACGAGTGTACAAATTAGAACTGTAAATAAACTTTACTTTGTGATAAAGTTATGGAATGTTTTTACCCTACATCTAAAAACTTCTGATTCTGAAGTTCATAAAAACTGAACGAGTACGTTGCGTCATGTACGCTGTTGATCATATACAGAATACACAACGGAATTCGTATTTATTACTGATTATGGTAGTGAACTGCTTAAACGGTAGTTTTTATTTCTGTTATGAATTTAAAGATGGACTGTATTCAGTATTAAGATACATAGCCGCTTATGGTTGGTAATTGATGGAAGTTCACTTTTTAACCCTTTAACGGGCCAAGGCCGTTTATTTTCAAAATTCATATTTTATGAAACTATTAGTCAAAAGAAGCTCCTGTATGACCAAAAACAGTATTTTTGAAATGATGTTGTTGTTGTTGTTGTTTATTATAGGGGTGGTAATATATTTACCACCGCCCAATACCAGGAATGACATTTCACTGATTTGTGCAATACAAAAAATCATGAAATACAGAAATATCACAAACAAACATGCATTTTTGTCAAAACTCTTTATTCTTGATTATTTAAAAAATAAAAAATATATTGATAATACAAAATTGATAATAGAAAAACTAAATTAATGTTGTAATGTAAATTACCAAATATAATATTTCTACAGAGTCTCATGAAATAACATAAAGCACGGAGCTGCACAAAGTGGTACATCACACGTTGAGCATATGACCTTGGTACGTTTCTGATTTAATTTTGTGCTGCAATATTTACACCTTCTGTAGCTTCCTCCTTTGACTGGCATGTGTGTTCCAACATTACTTGTTCTGATTTCCTTTGGAATAAGATTTTCCTTTTTAGATGATACCCAGATTGATTGAAGTTTTCGCTTTTTAGTAGAGAAGCCTCCTATTAGTCCACGAGCTACTCTCAACCTAAAATCAAGATGAGAATTTCTCGATACTTTATGAATGTCTACATATAAAATATATGAATTGATTAGAGTAGCGTCTAATAAAAAATAAAATAATCGATGCCACCATTTCTTAGATCTCCTACTTGTGCTATAAGATGATTTCAAGTGATTAAATTTATCTACTCCTCCCATATATTTCGTATAGTCCGCAATTGCTTTGGGACAAGAAACTCGCTTTTTCGAACCATCCTTCTGTGTTCTATTTACTTCTGTCATGTCATTTATATTATGTGCTGTTGAAAGAAGAGTAACAATCTTAGTATCCCTCCATTGCACTGCAACAGTGTTTTTACATGACAACATTTGTGATTCATTTTTATTGTAACTTTTTTTTTTCTTCATAGCTTGAGGAAGGTATTTTCTGTCAGTTCTGACAGTACCGATGGCATATAGGTTTTTTGAAATCAGTGTTTCCATCAATGGAACTGAAGTGAAAAAATTATCAAAAACCACCAAAAAAGGACCAGTATTGTGTAAACCATTGGTTAGATTTGTTATAACTCTATATCCCAAGCCTTCAGAAATAGAACCATCCTCTTTTTTCCCTGTGTAAACCTCAAACTGATATAGATACCCATTTGATGCGTCTGATCTAGCCCAAATCTTATAACCTCTTTTTATAGGCTTTCCTGGCATATATTGCTTCATTGTAGACCTTCCTTTGAATTTTACCATTATTTCATCAATAGATTGTATTGAAGAGTTTGAATATTCTTCTTGAATTTTTTTTTCTAAATGAGTAATCAAAGGACGCACTTTAGATAATTTATCAAATTCTGGCTCATCTCTAGGGACAGCTTTTTGATTGTCATTGATATGCAAATTTGAAAGGATTTTTTTGAATCTCTTTGCTGACATTATTGATGAAATTTCTTGATTATTGAAAAAAGGGTCAGAAGACCAATACAAATCTAATGCAGGTAATTTATTGATTCCCATCATAATTAGGATTCCTAAAAAAGCCTGCAGTTCATCTTGCGTGAGGAGTGTCCAGCTTTTGTCCTTTTTTTGCTCTGCATATAAGTTTGTTTCATCTATAATTTTTTTAATTATTGTAGAATCGAAATACCTATTGAAATATTCAATTGGCTGTGATAGTCTTGTATACCCTTGGTGGGTAGGCTTACCTTTACCGTCAAATTCTGGTATAACTTTCGGCTGCTGGTTCGTTGACCATATGTACTCTATAACTTCAGGCCTTTCATTTTGAATGGAATCTTCTAGAATTTCTTCATCTTCTGAATTAGATTCACCATTTGGCGTTGCAAAATCGGGATCATCCACTGTATCATCGTCGTCGGCAATAATGTTCATATTATCTGAAAAAAAAAATATTTTATGCATTTTAGTATTATATTAAAAAAAATCATTGTTTGTACTAAATTATCATCATTAATTATACAATCAACTACCTGCATTTTGGAAAATATCCTCTGAATCAGATTCACCGTTTCGGGGTGAGAAGTCTGGATTATCCACTGCATCATCATTGTCTACAATAGTGTTCATGGAATCTAAAAACAGATATATGCATTTATTTATTTATTTCAATTTAAAGTTTTATCTGATATAATATTAGTATTATTTATACGATAAATTACCTGCATTTTGGAAATCCTCTTCTGTATCACCTTCATTTTCGGAATCTTCAGGATCCGAAGGCAGAGCGAAATAAAGCTCTACAGCTTCTTCAGTGGTTAATTTTTTCTTTTTTTTCAATACGTTTACCTAAAATGTTATTACATTGAGTTAGTTTCTTTTATTTTGAAATCACTTGAACAGTCGGACAAAAATATTACCTTTATAACATTGTAACTAAAGCAACGTTTTATTTCAAATTATAATTTCTAAATATATAAATATTATGTAATTCTAAATAAACGCTAAAATATTTTCAATAATATTAATAATACTTAATATTGTAAACAATTAATAATTGAAATGGTAATATAAACGTATAAGAATAAATATATACAAATAAATCAAGTATTATGTCAAAGGAAATGCTATTTCTAAAAGGAAAAGTTTTAGTAAATCTATGTTTCAATCAGGCGGTGGTAAATTATTTACCACCTCTAAAATCACTAAGCAGGCTGTGGTAAATATATTACCACCAAATATAAATATGCATAAATAATAATATTTCGCAATATTTTCTTAAACACATAATAAAATTTAGCTATCATAGCTTTAAGATACACAGTACATGAATATATAGCTTCTAACGTATTTTTATATATTATTATACAGGGATGACCACCTCAGGAAACCCGGCTTAAGCCTTAGAGTTTGTGTGCAATCCTGAGGGGCTGACACGCCTCTATCACCAGCGAGACCACAATTACAGAATTATGTATGCAATTTTTACAATATAATATTACACATGAATTTTGTCTGATAATACAGTTATTGCTTTCATACATACGATTATTATTATTATTTCAATGTATGCAGAATATATAATTTCCGGATGAGCTATTTACAAATACTGTGCGGGCACCATGCCTAAAATTATTAGTGGTTAAATATGATGGGTTATTCTTGGCTAGCATATTTTATACAAATACTTTACTACAATTGATGTATATGGAAAAATATGATGCATACATACAGTTATTATAATTAATTCGATTATACAATTATACAGTTTAGACGATTTCCAGAATATGACTATATACAAGTACTGTGCAGACTTTATATTTTGGATTTTTGGTTAAATGGGATGCAGATTCTTGGTTAAATACTTCTAATACAATTAATAATATACTAATATTAATATACAGATGCGAATATACTAAAAATTTACAAATAATATGCAGATACTAATAATATACAGACAGTGTGATATTAAATCTCATTACAACAATTATTCTATTCAAATACAAAATACAATTATTTATATACATATGTACAGAGAAAACAGGACCCCTGCTATATTGGACAAGCGGGCGCTCGACTACAGAGGAAGAGGATTGGAAAATAAAAATTCATTTTTTTCAATAAATTTCATGCAGTTGACTATGCGCTGGAGAAGAACCGGACGGTCCAGGAGATATTGTAGCCAGTTTTTAAGTGGCATTTGTGGTGATTTTTTGACATGGAAATGTGAAGTTAGAGTGCAATTTAATATGTAGTGTAACGATGTTGCTTCTGATCCACAGATACAAAGTGGTGAGTCACTTCTGTTAATTTGGAATAGGTGTTGTTGAAATGGTCCATGATTTGTTAAAAATAGGTATAGATATCTGTTGTGTATTTCTAGTTGTTGCGAGACTTCCGGAAGGAAGTCTCTTGTGTAATGACCCACTTGTGCTGTAGACCAGCGTTGTTGCCAACTGTCTGTGATTTGTTTTGTTAATTCTCTTTTGAGTGTAGACGGTGGTACAGGAAGAAAAGTTGTTTCCAGCGTTTCATCGTTTGTTGCTGACCGCGCCAACTGATCCGCCAGTTCATTTCCAGCTACACCCGAATGACCCTTGACCCAATTCAAAAAGAAGTTTTTGGAGGATAGATTTATACGTACTAAAATTTCCTGAACTAAATAATTATCTATGTCAAATTTTGAAAGAGCCATTAAGCTTGATAAGCTATCCGATGAAATTAGAAAGTTGACCGAATCCTCTTCCATAGCCCAGCGCACAGCTTCTCCAATCGCAAGTAATTCGGCCTGGTAAACTGAATTACCCGAGTCTAGTTTTGCACGCCACGTGTGATGAATTATATTATTTTTATAAGCACAGAAAGCCGATGCTGTGCCTTCAGCTGTTTTTGAACCGTCTGTAAAGATATGGAATTCCCCATTGAATTTTGAACCCGGACAGGTTTTTATTTGATCTAGAGTTGGTGAAATTTTATATTTTGAGATCTTTGTGGCTATTGTTTGTGCATTAATACGCGTTGATGATATCCCCAATCTAGTGACTCTAGCAAATTCAGCCTCTGCTTCCAGTTGCAAGTCCAGGGGCGGGATACCCGTTAGGACTTGCAATGCCGCTGTTGACGTATTTTTATACGCTCTTGAAATGAGTAGGAGTACTTTTCTTTGCGCTGCCAAGAGGTGACGCACACCATGCGACCGTGTCATACGCGTGAACCACACCCCACAAGCATAAGCGATTTGGCGCTGTAGGATTGCCGAGTACCATATCTTAAAGAAATGATTTGGCAACCTACCCGAAATTGACGAAAATTTATATAAATTTTGAGTAATTTTAGTAATTTCTTCCCTTTTTATTACTATGTGGGGTAGGAATGAAAGATGTTGGTCTATTGTAATTCCTAAGTATTTTAAGGTTTTGACTGATTGTAGGTTTTGTCCTTTTAGTTTGAAGATTGGGTCCCTTTTTAAGATTTTAGGTTTGCCAAATGTAATTGTTTTTGATTTATTCAATGATATTTCAATGTGGTTGCTCGTAGCCCAATTTTGAACATAATTCAGGGCAATCCTACCATTATGCTCTAGCGCAGCGCGTGTTGGACCCCAAATAATTAACAAGACATCATCCGCGTATGCCACAATCGCACAGTTCTCGAAGACAAAGTAACGCAGTAAGCCCTCCAAAAGTGACAACCAGAGAAAAGGACCAAAGCAGGAGCCCTGTGGACAGCCTTTTGTGAAGTAATGCAAGATATTAGGGTTTTGCCAATCAACCTGAGCCCGCCTACTCGAAAGGAAGGAGATAATTGTATTGATATATTGCTGCGGGATGCCTAAGTCGGTTAGTGATGAAATCGCTTGGTCCCATGGAAGGTTGTCAAATGCCCCCATGAAATCCAGCGATATGAATGTCGTGTAATTTTTATTTTCTTTGTTGATGTCGATAAATGATAGTGCATTTTGAAGAGCAGTTTCTGTTGATTTTAATTGTGTGAAACCGTGTTGTTTATTTGTTAATTTATTGTTTAGCGTCAGTATATGATTAATTCTTCGCAGCAATAGTTTTTCAAAAATTTTGCCTATTATTGGAAGTAAAGTTATCGGTCTATAAGATGAATGTTCGTCGTGTGGTTTACCTTCCTTTCTAAAGTAGATAAGCTCCCCCAGCTTCCAGGCCACCGGGAAATAGTTTAGGGAAAGTGCTGAGTTAAATAAGTCTTGTAGTGTATCTGGTATTATTGCAAATATCGCTCTTATCATACGATGATCGATTTCGTCTGGCCCTGGGGCCTTGTTTTGGTTGAAGCTATATATTGCATTTCTTAATTCTCTTTTTGTAAATTTTGGTTGGTCTGATTGAGGTTGTATGTTAAATGCCTGGGCGGGTTGTACTGGCATACCTGCCGAAGGCCCAAAAATTCTTTCTGTTAGGTTAGCTAATGAAGTGGACCTGGAAACCGGAAAAGATGAGTCCGGCAGAAAGCTAATTAATTTATCTTGGTAATCTTGGAATGCGAGTTTTTTTGAGATGCCAAAAGGGTCAGTTTGTTTTTTACAGAAATTGTCCCACGCTTTCTCTTTTGCACAGAGAATTTGTTTTTTATATTTGGCTTTTTCTTTTTTGTAATTTTGGTTGTTTATTGGATCGAAATTAGAGTTTTTTGTTTTATTATATAAAGCTTTTACTTTATTCCTCTGTGCTCTAAGGTCCGGCGACCACCAGGAAAATTTAGGTTTTCGAAATGAGGGTTTCTTTTTAAATGAGGTTTTTGCTGAATCTTTAATAATTTGGTAGAACTTTTCATAATGGATGTCCAGATCTTGGGATGTTTTAATTGTTTTAAAATTAATATTATGTATTAAACATTTATGTTGAACCATTTTTTGAAATTTATAGGGGGGGATGTTTTTAGTTTTAAATCTGCGTTTTGGTAAATCCATTACTGTTAAAAATAGTTGTGTAATAATTGGCCTGTGGTCACCAAAAAGTTCTGGGACAACTTCCCAGTTGCTGAAGTGTTGGAAGAGGGGTTGTGAACAGATTGATAAATCTGGTCGGCCCTCCCTTCCGCCCGACTCATAGTTTGGTTGGCAAGATGGTTCATTTAGTATTACAAGTTTATGTGCGAGCAAGAATTCAATAAGGAGTCTTCCCCTGGCATCCACCCGATTATACCCCCAAAGTGGGTCATGCGCATTAAAGTCCCCAAGGACCAAACAGAAGTCGCTCAAATGTTTAGCTGATCTCCAGTCCTGGAGGTCAGTTTCGAGTTCAGCCCTCGGAGGACAGTACAGGCTCCCAATGCTCAAAATTACGTTTTGTAGGTCTAAATTTATAAATACAGAGTTGTTAAATTTTTCTGATAGACAATGTTTAAGATTTTGGTCTAAAATTAGGATGTGACTATTTAGTGAGCTGGAGCTGTAGCATGGCACACTCAGGGGCAAAGAAGCAGGACGGCCGTCGAAGATGTAAGCGTCTTGGAGGCATGCCAGTGAAAAACCCTCTTCAATTATAAAATTTACAAATGCTGCCGTATTACTTTTGGAACGTTGTAGATTACACTGGATTACCTTGAACTTAATGCCATCTGAGTCCGGTGTTGAATGTAAGTTTTCTGGTAATGTCGATACGTTTGGCAGCAGCTATCATAGCTATAGTGTTCTGTGTCCAAGTGTCTATCACTTCCTGTACGTTGTTTGTTTTCATCTAAACAGTTCACACATCTTTTGTTGTTGGATGTGCAGTCCGATGTATTGTGATTTTTGGCACATTTCGCGCACACTTCAGGATTTAGACATTCTCTTGACATGTGGCCTAGTCGTTGGCATTTAAAGCACCTCGGTGTGATTATGTATTTGCGAACTCCACATCTGTTAAAACCAATGTTGACCTTTGTTTGTTCCAGGAGTGCTGCGTCCCTTTGTGGCACTTCCACGATGAGATTCGTTGATTCATTGTTTTGTGCAGATTTCATGATTCTGTGTAATTTGAAGTTAACTTTTTCCACCCTTAATGTCCTGAGCAGTGCCGGGGCTAAAATATTCTCCGAATAATAGTCTATGTCAGCCTGGATTCCTTCGGTGCTTCTTGCTTCATCTATGTCGTGTTCTGTTATTGCAGGGGCTCCAAATATGATTATTTTTTGAGTTCGGGGTTTTATTTTGCTCACTGTTATCTTTGGTGCTAGTCTTGCATTATCTACTAGTTTTTGCTGTAGTTCTGTGAGGTCCTTCTCATCATTGCAGGTAACTACTAAGTTACCTGCTTTTGTTGGCCTGCAACTGAGATTTGGCAAAGTCGTTGAGTCAATTTCTTTGTTTAGTGTTCTGCGGATTTCCTGTACTGTCAGGCTTCCATCTTTTGGAGTCACCACCAGAGATGGTTTCTGTGGGGGCCGCTGCTGCAGAACTTGAGAGTATGAGGATCCCTCACTTCCTTGTGGTTGATTTTTGCTACTTTGTGGTATTGTTTGACTTCTCAGCGTTTTTTTCAGTGTATCTATTTCTTTTTTGTACTCTTGTAGCGCTGATTTGATATGTGCGCCCTGTTGTCCAAGTTTCCTGTCCACTGTTTCTCTTAATCTTTTTCCTTGCTCCTCCACGTTTTCGTACAGTTTTATTTCATTCCTTAGCCTTCGGCATTCTTCACTCCATTTTGTTCTGTCATCGTCATAGTCTTCAATCCACAGCATTAACTCATCTATTTGTATTCGGAGTTTGTTCATTTGTTCTTGGTCGTCTACTGGGATTACGGCCTGTATGCCTTGTATCAACCTCTCAATTTCTTGTTTGTTCCGTTGTGGTGTTGATTGTTTTTGGTACCTTTGTGCTTCTTTTAGTTCCTTTTCTAATTCCTTCTGTTTTAATTTCAGTGCTGCTATTTCTTCTCTTCTTTCTTCTTGCTTTTCTACTATCTCCTTCAGCTTTTTCATCTCCGCATCATATCTTTGTAGTTTTTCCTTTTGTTGTTTTTCTTTCTCTTCTATTTCTGCTTGTAGTGTTTCTGTTTCTGGCAAACTGGTTTCTTCCAATTTCAACTGCGCTAGCTCCTCTCTAAGTTGCTCTGCTTCTTCATTGTGTTTCTCTGCTTCTGTGATTTTCTTGTCTAGCACCATTCTTAACTTCTGCAATTTTTCTGTGTCCTTTTTCTGTTTGCTCTTAGGTAGATTGTCGTATTCTGTTAGCAATTCGACTATCGTCAGTTTCTCCCATTTTTGCTGTTGTGTTGTTCGCGATTTTGTGTATTTCCATCTCTATTTCTATCTGAATTTTGTAACTGAACTAAAGTTTCGCATGCTTTGTAGTATATATATGCAAATCTATATAGATAGTATATAAGGCTGCAAAAACTAGTTCTACTTATCTTGTTACTAAGCGAGGTAATTTCTAAAACTGGATTTTATTCGTTCTTGTTTTTTTCTTCACAGCGCACATTGTGAATACATTTGACAAAAATATTCTATGGGTTTTTCAGTTCCGTAATTTTAAGGCAGTTATTGTCAAGGGGCCTTTAATTTATATCTTTTCTTTCTTTGTCGGAATCTTGTATAAACTAGGCCGCATTAACATTATTTTTAATAAATCATTTTTTAATTAAAATAACGTTAAAAAATAAAAAACGGAGTTCGGAACATCGACCGCACATAGATTCTGATTTTTCTAATGCATTCATGAATTAGCAGAAACAACGAATGCCAGCTGTATAGAATTTCCATTTTCTATTTTCAGGGAAAATAAAATACGTGAAGATAACTGATATAGTAGGCCAAAAGACCAACAAGTCAATGCTATTGGATTAGTTATTCAACCCACTTAACGGTTCTTTTAGGTATTTTCAAATTCAATTCCGTTTCAAATAATTTTGTCTCTAAAAGAAAGTTTGAAAGGTAACAAATTATTTTAACAAAAGATTTGCTTTCATTTTAAAAATGAGAATGACTATATTATTTATATATTTTAATTAAAGACCTTAGTCTAAAAGCACATTATTCCATAAAAATTTCATTCACTTCGCTTCAAATTTTCGTTAAAGTCATTCATTTCATGTATATTTTTGCGTCCAGTTCTTGGTAGGGACTCACCTGCTTAGTGATTGTAAAATTTTGTCTTCTACTATATATATAAAACGAGCAGGAAAGACCGAGCCATGCTCGGTCAAAATTAAATTTCAGTTCAAATTTGAGTTCAACCCATGACCAAAATGAGCCACTAATTGAATTTTCTCGAACATGTGACCTAGCTCAACAGTCTTCTCCTGTCCAAAAACCATAGGATGCAAAATTTAGTGTAAATAGTCTGAACTGTTTTTTAAATACAATTAGCTTGACCAGGACCCACAATGACCCAGAAATGACCCACTAATCGAATTTTCTCGGACATGTGACTTAGCCCAATGATTTTATCATGCTCGAAACTCGTAGGGCACAAAATTTAATCAAAATCGTTAGAGCCGTTTTTTAGATAAAATTAATTTGACCCGCGTTGACCCAAAAATGACCCACTAATTGAAAGTTCTTGAACATGTGACCTATCCCAATAGTTTTCCCGTGCCCGAAAAGGGTCGGATACAAAATTTCATCAAAATCGTTTGAACCGTTTTTTAGATACAATTAGCTTGACCATGACCCAAAATGACCCAAAATGACCCACTAATAGAATTTTCTCGAACATGGGACCTATCCCAATCGTTTTCTGGTGCCCCAAAACGGTAGGATGTAAAATTTCGTCAAAATCGTTAGAGCCGTTTTTAAGATAAAATTTGCATAACCACACACACACACACACAAGATTTGCTCGTATTAGAATATATTATACAAACGGAAATTTCGTTCCGTTCCTTTATAACTCGAGTTCTGATGAATGGAATTTAATGGAACTTGCACTGTTCAATAGATAATTTTTCAGGGAAAGTTTTAGTATATAACATATTGTTCTACGTACATTAGTTACAGAATTCTGATAGAAAGGTCTGTAATTTTGGCCGAAAAGGTTACCATTGCTAATTTTTTGGCGACCATTTTTGTTGCAGAAAGAAATGAAAAGGCTATACATCTCGAAAAATAAAAGAAATGCTAATTTTATTTAAAAAAAAAAAGAAAAAGAGTTTTGATGAGATATAATATTATAAAACGAAAATATTTAATTTAAACATAATTAGGAATGTTCGTAATGCTTAAACAATTATTCAAGGGGCAAGATTGCTATTGAAACAAAAGTTGGCGTTTTATCTTTTGTTTTTGGCGATTTTGATTTTACTTTTGACCCCAAACAATTTGATTTTAAGCCAAAAGCTTTTTTTTTTTTTTTTTTTTGTTACAGAAAGAACTGAAATGGCTATACATCTGGAAAAATAAAAGAAAAAACGTTTACTAATTTTATTTTAAAAAAGAAAGAAAAACAGTTTTGATGAGATTTTAAGCCAAAAGGTGTTTTTTCAAGTGTACGACAGCATTTTTGCAGTAATTTTTTTTTGGTACTTTTCAGTTAGCCGGGCGCCAGTGACAGATATATACATGTATATATTCACACATATATATATACACATATATCTACCCAAATACATATATATACATACATATAGATACACTTATATGTATGAATATATACATATATATATATATATATATATATATATATATACATACATATTTACGTTATGTACATATATCACTGGCGCCCGGCTAACCAAAAAGTAACCTTTTTTTTTATTCAAATGCAAACTATATTATTGGTTATATACTTCTATTTACTTCTACATATATGAAATTTCGTTCCGGCTGCTGATAACTCGAGTTCTGCTGAATGGATTTTCGTAGAACTTAAACTGTAAGATAATTTTTCAGGGAAGGTTTTATTGTATAACATAATGTTTTCCGTAGCTTAGTTATAGAATTATTATGGGAAGTTCTACAACCAGATCAATCCGATTATGAAACATTAGCCTTTTTGAAAGATTTTGCCGAATGGATTTTGATGGAACCTACACTGTTAGATAATTTTCTAGGGAAAGTTTTATTATATAACACATCATTCTAAGTTGCTTAGTTCTAGAATTATAGGGTGAAATTCGAAAATCGGCTGACCATTTTTTTAAATCAAATATTAGCCTTTTCAATATTTGATGCCGATTATGAGAGTTTAGCTTTCTGAAAAAGTTCTACTGGACGGATTTTGATGAGAATTATATTGTTAGTTAGATGCTATTTCAGGAATGGTTATAGTGTACTACATATTGTTCTACGATGCTTAGTCAAACAGTTATGCGTGAAGGTTATATAGTCAGGTGAACCCGATTCCGAAAGATTAGCCTTTTTGAAAGTTTTTACTGGGCGTATATTTTGCGAGTTGCATTGTTAAGTAGATAATTTGTAAGGATGGTTTTAGTATATTTTATATCGTTCTGTTAGCTTTAGAATTATGTGGAAAAGTTCTATAATCAGATGAACCCGATTATCAAGGATTAGCGTTTATAAAAACTTCTACTGAATGGATTTTATTAGTTAATTTGTTTGCATTGTTAGTTTGATAATTTTTAGTGATGGTTTTAGTATATTGCATATAGTTTTATCATTCTTTAGCAAACCCTAACTGTAAATGACCAAATAAAAGAGTTGGTCCTTAACAACTACAATTTTGACTGCACATTAGAAAATATAATAGCGCAATGGCGTCATTTTTCAGTAATGTGGAAGGATATTCCAGGTAAATATACAGATTGCTCTCAAATACAAGATCAAATTAAACGATATATTTCGTTTGATTCAAGGTTCATTTGTAGAAACAGACCAGCGCAGCGGGAGTAGCTTGCTAGTATTATTTAAAATATTTTACCTTCACATATATACCTTGAGGATAAATAATGCATTGTCCGACACCGCATTTTATATTCAAATTGAGGTTAGGGTAATTAGATTAATGATAGTTTAATCCGCAAACATTTTGCCAAAAAATATTCTAAAATGTGTATTTTAATCTGACAAGTATTATTCTGTGTAGAATAAAATTACGGTATAATAAACATTCTCAAATATTTGAAATATTTTCTATAAAAATGAAACTAAACTAATTAATAACTAAATAAAACAATATTTCTAATAATACATCGTCACAGTATCTATGAAAAATTAATTATATTTTAAAATATTGTAATTAATACATTACTTATCTACTTTAATTAGGTATCTGAATTATGTAAAATATTATTTCATCGAAATTAATTCCATTTTTATGGAGCTCAGTAGCCTAATTTTCCTTTGAGTTTTATACACATTTTGTTCATTTTTTTGCTCTCAGCTTTTAGCTATGACAGCGCCTAGTTAATGATTCTAAAACTGCGTGCAACTATTTAAAATGCTTTAGTTTCAAGCAGGTATCCGGAGCACAACATAATGGTTTTGCTCGTCAGCGCAAGGCTTTCTTTTTTACGTAAATTGATGTGTGGTTGGCCAGATCATTAATACTTTAAGCTGCTAAAAACATAGTTTACTTCAAAAATATTTATATCGATACGCTAATAATTTTGTAATTTTGCTTGTAATAAATTTTACAAAGGTTAAAAAAATAATTTATATATTTTAAATATATCGTTGTTTTGTATTAGATAAGAAAATGTATTATATTAAAAAAGGGTAACGACTATATTATTTATTTCATTTTAATATAATAGAATTTAAACGCACAGTATTTCAAGAAAACTAACCAACAGTGTCTCTTGAGATCAGGATGCTTTTTTCGTTACAGTTTTAGAGTGATTTTTTTTCACACGTGTTTGTTTGCTCAACTCTCCGTAGGAGAAAGCCTATTTAATTATGTCTAAAACTGCATGCCATTATTTAGAATATTTTATCGTCAAACAGGTATCTTGGGAAATATATTATATTTTTACTTACCCATCATATGTAGTATAGGGTAAATCTTGTAATCGTTTTGAAAATCGAAAAAAAAATTAACGGATTTACATGTTTTAGACATTGGAGATCCTAAAAAACATATTTTTATAAAAAAAAAAAAATTGACCGTCAGCCTGTGTGTGTGTGTCAGTAAACGCTCTATCGCCCGAACAAATTGAAATAGAGAAATGAAATTTGGTATGTAGTTAGTATGTAATAATCGGAAGAAGCTTATTGAATTTTAGGGACCTCGATTATCCGGAACTATTTTTTTTCGGACTGTCGAATTATTCGTTCTGATAAAAGGTTATAAAATTGTTAGAAATTGTTTATTTTAAGGAGTAAATATAAAAGATAATAAAAAAATAAAACTTTTACATAAAGAATGAAGTCCATCGAATAATTAGTTGCCGAGATATTTGTAATCCTATTTTCCACAGTCTTCCATCTTTCATGATCCTGTATTCCATTCAAATTTCAATTCAAAGATATATTTTAATTGAAAACGAGACGTTTAATTCGACGCAGTAAACCGATAGTTAATATGATTATCAATTTTTGAGTTATAAGGTTGTTTCTTTTACGCAATTCAGTAATAGAGCATTTAAAGTTTATGACGTCTCCAAACAACGATTTTATTCGAATTGCAATGCATTTTATAAATAGTTTACACGTGATTTGTTTTCATATTTCATATTATGCATATCCATGATGGATAAGTATTACTGTGGCCCCCAACGACTACTGTCTATAACAACAGTGCTTCTGTTTATACGTAGACATGGAAAAACGATCAAAATTAAGGTCATTTCAAGATTAGGAAATCCTTGGCAAAGTTTGCTTTAAAAATATTTATACGCAGGCTAAATAGCTCACTAGTATACTTATTGCAGAATAAAATTACAATATAATCAAAGCAATAAAAGTTAAAATATGTATATACAAATTAATATAAAGTATAACGTATTATGTGATTAGTAAAATTGGCTGTAGACACAATTTTTTTTCAGGATTATTTTTTATGAATTATATAAGATGAAACAATATGAAAAGTTAATGTTGTATTAAACTGCAAAACGAAATGTAGTATATCTTCTAACAAGATTTTATATGAAAATGCTGGAAAGCCCTTATACAACCAGAGGGTTAAAAAACATTGTTGTATTATATTAAACATATATATTTAATCTTCCCCCTTGGAAAAGAAATCAGCATTTTCAAGTTATTTTATTAATAAGAAGAAAAATGAAACCCTTATATATTTTACTGTTTGTTGTATTAAGCAATTTTCGAAATCTCAAATCGGAATACATCACGTATGAAACGCTGCTATTGTAAAAAACTATAATACGGATTTCTTAAAGCGGTAAAAACTTTCATTAATTATTTGAGATCATGTTTATTTAAAAACTGTAAGAGAAACGTTCAGTAAATAACGACTTCGTTGTAACTGTACTCGTGGCAGTGTATATTATAGCTGGTGTGCTATCGAATGCATACAAAGACATGTATAATAGGGAAAACAGTTTATAAAAAATTGCTATATTTCATGATAAAAGTCTGATACATTGTTCTATTTTTTTTTTTTTTTTTTACTTTATTTATCTGATAAAACATTTGATTTTAACAAGAATGTTTAAGTAAAATTTTGTACAAAAATTGCAAAAGAATACCTTACCGCTTTTATTAATGAACATTAAGAAAAATAATATTGAAAATATATATGATAAACAATAAAATAATATTATAAATATTTTTAGAAGAAACTTTTATATCCTTCATTTATCCTGGAAACTTTCATATTCTTATAGATACTAGCCTGTTTATTGTATATTTTTTGCATAATATGCGCGAACTTTCACTTCCATCTACTTTTCATTTAATTTCCAATTTCTAGCTAAATAAGCAATTACTATTTTAATATAACGTACTTAAAATTGTTTCCGTGAACAGAAAAGATTCACATCTTGCATTAAAGTATTGAATAAACTGGTGCGATACGATAAACGCATAAAAAAACTCTTAATAACACCATAAAAATAACGAATGCGCTTGGCCTTGCAAAAGAACTTCGTCAGGCGCAAAGAAGACGTGAAACCACTTTGAAGGGAGGAGCAAGACTGAAAGGAAATGAGAGGGGAAGAGGGGTAAGTTAAGAGAACAGCCAATAGGAAAACAGAAGGCATCAGCCAATCACGAGCTGAATTAGATTTTCTAAGCTGCAGAGAGCATGGTGGAATCAGATTTTTCACTAACTATAACCTCACAATTAAGAAAAATAGCTAAATTTTCAAGAAAGTACAATTCAAAGGAGCTGTGGTCATTAAAGATAATTTTAGCATTTTGAAAATCAAAACTACGGCCGGAATCCCAAGAATGCTTGCTAATAGAAGGTTTAGAAATTCCCTAGTTAGTGACATAACGGGAGTGTTCTTTTAAGCGGGTTTCAAGATTTCTTTTAGTTTGACCTATATAAGAAAGATAAAAACCTTTCCAATATAAGGGCTGAAACTTCTTTTGACAGCAACACATTTTAAATAATTAATTTCATCATTAAGTGAAACAGAATCCGAACAAATTTTGAGGCCACGGTTTACATAAGTGTAAAATACACCGATGTTCTGGTTGACTGTATGATTAGAGAGAACATGAGGGGGATTAGACACAGAGAAAGGTTTTCTATAATTCCCGTTTATATTAATTTGACCCTCGTAATAGAGAGCATGTTTATATCCACAGACGAAATGGCGTAGAACGTAAAGCGTTGATATATGTTTGCAACTAAAAGTTTTGTGAAAATTCATTTGTTATCATGTTACCTTCGTGTTAAAGAAACACTAATATATTTTCAAAATGTATAAATATAAATGAATATATTTCAAAATGTAAAACATGGTGTTTACTTGAAGTGTACTTAACAAATATAAAAACACACGTTTTAATAACTGGAATGTCTGCATTGTTAGCAGTACTTTTAGAAAAGCAGTGATTCGAATTGTTTTACTGAATTCTTGTTTGTACACATAAGTCAGAAATATAATGCACTATGGAAATCACAGATTTGAATCAAGAATACTTCGTAGCAAATTATTAATCTGTTAGTGCTTCAATAACATGATTTATTAGAATCTGCTAATGAGATTTACTGACGCAGTTGCATTGTATTTTTCTTTTCTTTTACCTTTAATAATAAATCAAGTTAAAGTAGCAGCTACAGCGACACACCTAAGTCATGTCCAATTCAAAAGCTGTTTTAACTGATATTAAGAACCTATACTAGTCACGCAAAGAAACTCATATGATAATGTTTAAACGCATGAGGGCGTTTTTATTACAAATTTCTCCCTTGTATTTCAATATTTCAAAATGATTTTTTGCATAGGATGGCTGAGGTGGATCTCTAATTGGGCTAGTTTTTAATTTTTCGATTTTGGTTTCATTTTGTTTTATGAGGGTAGTTTCACTGCCAGAAAGGGTTCCTATAAAGTAAACCCTCGCCCAGTTTTAGATCAAACTCATGCGACTGTCACCGCGTGACTAGTGTAGGTTCCTAACGTTAAAGTATGTATCGCGTTTAAGTAGTATCAATTCAGAACAATCATTTTAGTAAACAATTGAGGCGAGTCTGTAGCTTTAAAAATGATTAATAAATCATTGTTGAATTGTTTTTAAAAAGTGATATATTTTATATTGTATGAAACACAAAGCTATCTATATAACGCTATAGAAAGTGCGCGAAATTTCTTCAATGATACAGATGTCTCAGAATTATGCTGCAGAAAAACTGTTCAATGTGTATATCTCTTTTTGTTTATCGGTAGAATTACAGATTTTTATATACTTAACATGAATTTTAATTTAGTTTCCGAATATGTATTATAAAAAAATTCTATGAACATTTTTTATTTAAAATAAAATTGCAATTATAAAATTTAAAAAGTATGTTAGGAAATATTTTTCTCCTAAGTAACAGATAGAAAACTCTGTGTAAGAATTTAAAATTTTTATAATATTATATATCAAAGATAATTTAACATAATACGACAGTTAAAGTTTTAAAAACTTGAGAAAATTATCACAATCTAATCTCATGAATTTTTTATTCACGCCGAATAATGAAGCAAGTTAAAAGAAATCCCTAGAAGAAAAAACTATAAGTAATGAGCTTTCGTGAATTGAAGTATACCCATTAATTACTTTATTATATGAAAAAAAGGATGTATCTCAATTATTTTAATCCTACATATTTCGCAAGAATTTTTAAATAAAATGGAGGGATTTTCTTTTCAAATCTTGTTTAAAGTGAAATAAAAATGTGGTTTAATCGGATTACAATCTTGTTTATTTTAAGTGTCGAATGATATTTATATACATTAATTATAAATTACGAATATATTTTAAGCGAATAATAAAAACATTCCATATGAATAAGGAAAAGACTTCATTAAAGTTTTTAATGACATTTAATTAAAAATTTTATTTAATTAAAAATTTTATTTAATTAATTCAAAAAATTCTAAAGTTAAAGATTTGAAAGTAACAATTAGAGACTAATGAATTATTCGTAAATGTTTTCTACTGGGTTTAATTTTATTTTTTCATTCAAAAAAACCTTTTGTCAACCGACATTTAATATTTGTTAATTCTCATGACAATTGAGAAAATGAAGAAAAGGTAAGTTATTTACCATTCATGAAATTTATCAAAAGGAAAATCATTGTCTAAGAATAATTTTGATGCAAGTCACTCATATTATAAGAGAAGAGCGAATTCGAAGGAATTTGTCGAGGTGTTTGTTGCCCACTGCCACACATCCCCACAGAATAAGAGATGCAGTTAATAACAATGAATAGCAGGTTCCGTAGTATCAAAAATTAAAAGAAACAAAAAAAAGGGGAGGGGGTGTAAACTAAAATAAAAAATGAGCTCATGGAAAATATATATATATATATATATATATATATATATATATAACATTAAATCAGGCAGTTTACGGATAGCGTTACAAATCTGAAACATTTTATAGTATTTTCAAAAATTTTGTATTTTTATATAATTTTTATAGTTTTTTTATGATTTTAATTCTTTTTAAATATAACAGGTAAGCGACTACAAGGAAGGTATTCTATAAGGAGAATAGAAAAAAAAGTAGGCGAGAACGAGAGAATAGTTGCATGTTTTACAGTCCGGAACAGTTGATGCCGGTTCAGAGGCTGCCTGTTTGCAGCAACTTTACGCCCAGTCGATTGTGAGTTGATTGTCTTTAAATAGTGAGTCGTTGGGAAAAGATAAGATTGCTTTAAATAGCAATTAAAAGGAAAAGAAGAGAAATTTAAGTAATGGAAGAATAAATTTGGACTAATAAGAAAAGCAAAAGAGATTAAGGATAGAGTCGATTATAGGAAGTAATATGGTATAGCTGTAGTAAAATACTACTGATAAAAAGTTTAAGGAATAAAAATAGGGTTCGGGACATGTTCTATAAAAACATCATAAATGCCAGGTGGAAAGGACAAAGTAAAGTATAAAAAAAAGGCACTTTTCAGTGACCATACAATATATATATATATATATATATATATATATATATATATATATATGGTATAGCTGGGAATGAGATTAAATAAGAAATTAAGGCTATACAAGATTTTAATTTTTTTTTTTTAATATAACAAAAAGAAGTGAATAAGAGGATAAATTATTTAGCAGACAGTGGTGAGCACTATTGATCACCGTCAGTCAAACATGAGTATTTAGGTCGCTTGCGGTGTTGCGGCTCGGATGCGTCGTAATCCGGCAGCTCTGCGATAATTTCGTTGGGGAGATCATAAAGATTGTCAAACAATTTAGTGGAAAGGTGGGTTATACGAGTTATAAGGGTGGTAGTGTTGAGGTCTCTGCGGACAGTACTGTTACATAGGTAACGCGAGGCACCCCTAACAGTGCGCAGGTGTCTGTTATGTAGCCGACTGAGGTTTTTCATGGAAGTTTTGCATATGAAGGCCCAGGCCGGACATGCGTAGGTGATTATGGGGTAAAATGCATGAATTATAGAGGAGAAGTTTATTGTGGATAGCCAGGGTTTTGCTATTTAAAAAGAGGTTTGAGTGCAATGGATGCCCCGGCGACTTTTCCCCTGATGCTGAGGATGTGTTTATTGAATGTGAGTCTACGGTCTAGGGTCACCCCTAGGTACTTTGCTTCGTTTGTCCAAGGAATGGTGGTATTTTTAATTGTGATTCTGTTAGGATAGATAAATTTTTTAGAGAAATAGCAGTCTTGTTTTCGTTAATTTTAATGCGCCAAAGGTCGCACCAGTTTAAGAAGGCATCAATGTGGGTCTGTAGGTACTTGTATAGTGTATACGGGTGGTGAGCGTAGGCGTATATTGTGGTGTCGTCCGCATAAAGAGCAAGGTGAGTGAATGGTGTTCTGGGAATGTCGTTAAAGTATATGTTAAACAACAAGGGACCGATTACGCTCCCTTGGAGGATGCCTGATAAGATATGGAAAATTTCGGAAAGGATGTTGTTAATGCGCACGCGAAAAATGCGATCACTAAGGTAAGAGTAGATAAGGTGTATGTGTCTGGCAGGGAATTTAAGCATAATTAATTAGTAAATGTGGCCCAAATGCCAGACTTTTTCGAATGCCTTAGCGATGTCGAGAAATATGGCAGCAGCAGGAATCTTCGAGTTAAGCTTTTCACTGAGAAACTCGACAACTCGAAGTAGCTGGTGTGTTGTGGAGTGTTTTGGGCGAAAGCCAAATTGTTCAGGCATGAGAGTGTTGTTGAGTTGGATATGGTGTTGGAGTTGCGACCAAATAACGCGTTTGATTACTTTGCTGAGAGAAGGAAGGAGTGAGATAGGTCTGCAATTAACAGGATAAGTGAGGTTAGTACCAGGTTTAGGAATAGGAGAGATGATGGAAATTTCCCATGGCTTCGGAAAATAATTAAAGTAGAAGACGGAATTAGTGAGTTTCGTGTAGTTTATGTAGTTAGGGGGCAAGTTTTTAAGTGCAGTGTTAGAGATTTTGTCGTACCCAGGGGATTTGCGTTTTTTGAGTTTAGAGATGATGTTGTATATAATAATAGGCTGAATAACAGTGGGGGGGGGGTTCATCAGGGGGATGTGCGAGGAATCTATGAATAGTGTCGCTGACATGCGTAATGTGATTGTGGCTAGCGAGGGTGGGATTCGGAGAGAATTGGTTGGAGTAAGATCTGGCGAGGAAATCAGCTTTCTTCTCATCAGTGTAAGCAGTATTGTTGTTAACCATAAGAGGAGGAATGGGAGTGTAATTGTTATTGATTTTACGTTTAATTAGCCAAAGAGAATTAGCCTCACTAGCAATATTTTTGATAAAATTAGACCAATTTTTTTGTTTTTCTTTGAAGATGCTGTTTTTGATTTTATTGTTAAGTCTGTTAATGAGGGGTTCTAAGGAGGGGTCTCTGGTATTTTGAAAGAGACGCCGAAGACGATTGCGTTGTTTGTAGAGGTTATAGATATAAGCCGGTGGAGTGAAAGTATTGTTATATTAAAGTATTTGATGGTGGAGTAGTTTAGTGCGTTGGTTATATGTGAGTTAAAATTATCAACAGCAGTGTCAATGTCGGCAGTGTTGTTAATTTCAGGAAATTTTAAGTTATTGTTGTTGAGAAAATTAGTATATTTATTCCAGTCGAAGGCCACAGAAGGAGGTGGGGAGAGAGGATTAATTAAGTCAATCTTAAAAGAGACAGGAAGGTGATCAGAGCTTAAGTCATTAATAACAGTAGTGGTAATAGGATATGGAAGGTTTTTAGTGATTGTAAAGTCAATAATTGAATTGCGGGACATAGGCGCTGTACAAATGTGTGTTGGAGTGGCTGGTGCATGGAGGCTAAGGTTAAGGTTTT
Organism: Maratus michaelseni; assembly: GCA_963931845.1. NCBI lineage: Eukaryota > Metazoa > Arthropoda > Arachnida > Araneae > Salticidae > Maratus > Maratus michaelseni. Next base: position 419,451,919 of record OZ007592.1, read on the forward strand.
GAATAAGATTGTGTAGTGAAGTACCTCTTCTAGTGTTGCCGTGACAGTTCCAACGCCTGCTTTTGGCGTTAAAGTCACCAGCAAAGAAGCAATGTGAGTGCTGTGAGATTAAAATACAGAGATTCTGGACTGGAAAGTTTCCAGTCGGATAAATGTAAATAGAAGCTAAATGAATGTTAATTTGTGGAAGTTGTACGACAATACTAGTGAAGTCAATATTAGGAAAGGTGGAATTTTGAGTGATATAATGTAGTAAGTGATTTTTAATGTAAATGGCAGTAAAAAGGTGTTACGCTATTTAATCTAAGAAACTTCTTAGTTTTTATTGGTGTATATTTTTTATTTAAAATTGTATAAAAACACTATCTGAACTATCTCCATTAATGTCACTATCTCTATTAATGTCAAACCTTTCAAAATTATCACTCTATTGAAACATAATAAGGCGTTTGCATTAATTTTTCGCTGAAAAAAGCAACATAAGTGATGCTACAATTTCATTATTTGCGTATAGATGCCACAATATTAGATTATGAAATCAATGCAAAATGAAACTCCACTGTTGAAATTTGCAATTTTTTAAGATATTATTAGTCTATATTCCATATTCAGTGTACTTAAAATCTGTTAAACAGTTCTAATGCTTCATTAATTTGCACATTTAATAAACTTAATATATAATTTATGATTTTAATTTAGTATGTAGTCGTTCATTTGACAATTTAAAATACTTATACAAAAACATATACTTTATATGTTGTATTTTATTTAGTAATAATATTTATGATAAAAATTTTCAAGAAATAAGAGGAGAGTTTTAGTTTTGTTCAAACAAGCATACACATATAGACAAGACATGTGCCTATTTTTAGAAATACAATATTTTAAGAGTTGGAATTAATTTAAATTAACTTATGTTTTGATATTTCAAAAAAATATATATCGATGCATAATTATAAATTCTACTTTTACTAATTACAACAAAAGTCCTCCTACTCGTTTTATTGGAATTTAAATAAAGTATTAAAGTAAAACTTTCAGAATTTTCTTTGTACAATGTAAAAGGACGGAACATAAATTATCACGTCATTAATTGTACTAAACCATTGAAGAATACGGGTTTTAAATGGATTTTAAAGAACGCCTAGAGTATAATCTCTGGACAGTGTGAAATACAAGTTCATTTATAATTAATTACAAGAATAATATTTGTTTAAAATTTTCTATATGGAGTTAAAATTTGTATTCATTTCAAATACATCCATATCATAATATTATTGATTTTACATAAATACTTAAATTGATGTACTGTACAGTATTGGAAAATTAAATAATATTGTTTTCTCTATGTAATTGAAAACTAATATTAATTAACATAGAAAAGGAAGCAATTCAAATATCAAAAGTTAATTTTATGGCAAAATATTTAAAAAATATTGCTTTTAAAAACTTGTTTATTTATATTTTGACATTTTAATAACAAATTATAAATAGTTATGACTTCTTATCTTAAGATTTTCAACAAATATTTTCCTAATAGTTGTATGTACCACTACAAATTACATTAACAGGCATCGTCTTCAGTATTTTTTTTTTTTTTTATGTAAATATTCAAACCATTAAATGCGCTAATCAGATGAGAAATGTGTCAGACATTATTTAACAAACAGCTGAAGTTTAATCTCCTGACTTTAGAAACAGAGATAAAATTTATGCTAAACATGGTTAAATTTAAGCTTATTTGTCATTATCTTAAAACGTATTACCGTAAAACGTGTGAAAAAGGAATCTGTATAAAATGGATTCCTGCTTCAATCGAAAATTGTTCAGCTAAAAGAAAACATCACAATTACACCTGCCGAAACAGAAACTGTATAAAGCTATCATTTTTGTCGGGTCCAGCAATTCCAACTTGCCATGTTTTGCTGTATTTTTTAAATAAATTTAATCCATACGTAATCTTGTTAAAGACAATAAATCATAGTCATAAAGATTTCCTGTAGAAATTTAGTTATCGGTAGAACTTAGATAAAAGTGTCACTGAAGGAATACGATTATTTATTTCAATGGGAAAATTGAATTATCTAATAAAATCAGAATTATATCAGTAGTAAACTTGTATTTCTTGGTAGAAATAACAATAATAAAAAAAACTTTATCCATTTAATAGTTTTGACTTTAACGCCTTAATATTTTTTTATTAAAATTATCGTAGCATATATATTTTTCTTTGCACATTACACTTTTAAAAAATCTTTGGCCATTATTATCTTTTATTTAAAGTGGAAATTAACTGAATCTGAATTTCCAAATCATTATGAACATATAGTCAATAAGAATATGTTCGGCAGAATCCTTAATGAGCTTAACCTAGAGTTTAATCTCTGGAATTGAGTTACACAGAAAAAAAAATCTACTGTACAAAGCATTAAATGTAGTTTTAATATCTTTTTTTTAAAGTATAATATTAGTAGTATACCAAATATTTTAGAATTAAAATTGGTAAAAATTTTAGATACTATAAAATCAGAACACTGGAGATAGATTTGATGTAGATATTAGGTTATCTGTTGAGACATGGACAATGTTAATTCAAAAAGTAAGATTACTGATATCAATAGAAATGCTGAATTTATCTCAGAACAGAATTAATTCTTCATTACAATTGAATTTCGAATTAAATAAATATATGAGCATATATAAATTTCAACTATGATTTATTCCATTGAAAAGTTTATGCTTTCCTTCGAATCTTGTATTGAAAGAAAGTCTTCAATAATTTTCTCGTTAAAATGAAATGCAAATCGTAATTTTCAAGACATTAAAGCCACTGAATACGATTAATTAATTTTTTATGTAGTAAATACGGGGAATTTCAATGAGTTTTCTCGAAATCGGTTGTATTTTGAAAGATATATTTGTATTTTTTTTTGTTTTTCGAGTATATTCGATATCACCGTAAAAATGTTCTGATTTGATATGCACATTTTCCTTGTAATAAAATAAATTGTTCACATATTTAGCATTGGAAAAAAAAAATATTTTTTCTAACTCAAATCGTATATCTATAAAATAATCGTAAATCATAATTCCAAACTTCTTAATAAAAAAATAATGAAAAGTTAATGATTTATCAAAGATGTCATAATTTAAATTTACGTAAGAAATATATCAGTGACATACATGAATATATTTATATAATGTGTGCCAAAGCAATTCATTTATATGTTTTATCATTCTAGCTTATAAAAAGAAAAAAGAAAAAAAACATATTAAACAAGCAAACATAAGGAACACAAAACAAAATTTTAAAATAATATTCACCATTAAAGTTAATACTCGCAACCATTTAAAATGAACTATTTCATACCGACTTGGAAGATATGCACCGCATATATTATTGGATAACAGCCATCGATTTTTATTTCCATTTATGTGATATATTGCATCATGAACCAAAGTAAAAACTTGGATTTTAATGTTTTGCTCGATGTCAGAATCATAAATTGCGAAAAGGCAAACAAGTTGAAATATTTTGCGTAATTGAGGTTGTTTGGACGTATGTTTTACGTATTATGGAAGAAATACTTTGTATATTTTTAATATTAATTTTTGTACTTTTGTCCCTTCTGGAAGCTTTTCAACTTAGTCAAATAATATCGGTTTTCAATTTACTTACTTATGATTGATGCACATTTGAAATATAAGCATACTTATCAAAATATTTTAAAGTAAATATACTAACATATTAATCATTATTTACAAAAACCTTAATGATTGCAGTTATAAAAGAAGCCTGTATTGTTTGCAGTTGGAATTATTCTAAAATTAATGTTATTTAAAATGAGGGATCGAAAGATATTATACTTGTTTTAAGAGTTTTTATAAGTATTTTTTTTAGTTTTTTAAGTTTTTTAGAAGATTACAAATATTTGAAAATTAAAGAACAATAGCATTTATTGATATTTAGAAAAAAAAATTCCTCATAAACATATACATGTAACTTTTTTAAAATTGTAATTTAGTATTAATATTAAATGATAAGTCAGTTATATTGCATATGCAAGAAATGTATACACGCCTAGGTTACAAAAAGAGAGGCGGGCTTTATATAGGCACTGCTTTTAAAATTTAATTCTAAAATTCTCTATTTCTTCTTCATGCATAAAAAACATAACATTTATTTATATTTGCATATAATATTTATACTTTTCACCAGAATTTCTATAAAATTATCTTAATCAGTATTTGTATTAGTAATACATTCACAATTCTATAAAATATATTAAAAGGTATGGTTACTTAAAAGTGTCTTATTTTATGTGATAGGAGCAGCTTTTGCAGCAGATTGATTTTCTAGCTTAGGAACAACTGGAAAATTCACTAGGTTATTTTATTAAGTGTATACTTTCAACTTAAACTTTATAAATTTATTTTTCATGCTATTTTTTCTTCTTTATGTATTTTCCTTATATTTTAATATTTCTTAATGATATTCATTCCCATGTAGTTCTTTACTACATTTAAAGTTAATTTATTCAATGACTCCGATATGTCTCTGCAAGTCGCTAACACGACGCCTGGATGTAAAGTTCATCCCAGTTCCAATATTTTCAGTTGCGTTTAAAAAATCTATCAGGTATTGTGAAAGGTTTATTGCATCATTATAAATAGCAAGGGTCACAAAATAATAATATGGAATAATGTTATATCAGTTTTAAAATTTCATTATTTCTTCTTTCTGGAACATACCTTCTAATTTCATGTTACAATATTAAATTTAATTTTATTATAACGTATAAAATATACATAATTTTAGCATGCTAGAATCATAATTGGTGTGATTTGATATCTTAAAATCATATGTCTGAGTAATATTTTTGAGTATATTTTACATGTAAAAATCTGGATACTTCAAAGCATAACAGAAATGTTTATTATGGGACCTATAAACTGGCTATATTTATCATAAGTGCATGAAAAACACAGATATGACTCAATGATAATATAAAATTTTCCCCCATAGTTAAAATTGTTTTAAATAAGGTATTGAACATTTATATCTAATTCATTTATTAAAGCCATTTACTTTTAGAGATTGGTTATTTTCATTCGTTTCATGATAATAAAATATTCCCTGCGCATTAAATTTTTTTTCAGTTTTATTGATATTTCTCATGGTTGCTCTTTATATAGTATGTTTAAACACAATTCTTAAAGTATTGTAATTTAAAGGTAATCAAATCGAAAAAAAATTAATATATAATAAAAATTTATAGAATTTAAATCAAGTACATTTTTAAAACTATTTTATTTATGAAAAAAATGTTTTTAAGTAAATTTCATTTTTATGTTTAAAATTATTATTGTGGATGAATTTTGAAGCTGTATTTAAAAATTTAATCCGCAGTTTGAAAACTCTAATTAATCGGGATTAAAAAGAAAACAGTATTTTTTTACTTTCGCAAGAAACACTAAAGTTATTTTAAACAAAATTTGAATACTGATATCTAGTATCATTATTAACATTTTGTCATTTAATAGATATGTATATGTGTGTGTATATAAATGCAAGTTTATTTGGATGCTCCACTCATCGCTTATAGACATAGACCTCTTATACTGTAAGCGAATTGCTCTATGTGTCCCTGTAAATGAACGATGAATACTATATACACAATGTTCTACAGAAAATATTAGAAAATCACCTTAGAAAATCATATTAACTTCATTATGTTTGAAGTAGTGCAACATCATTAAACAATTTTTTGTGTGTCCCTGTAATTGAATGATAAATCCGATGCAATAAGATCCTTACAGTGAACCTCAATGATATGTATCAATTTCAATGTGCTTGAAATACTCTAACATTCTTGAAAAACATTGTAAAACACTTTGATCCCATTGACCAAAATGTAAGGAAATTCTTTTGACTGCACCTGTAAACGAACCATAAGTGCTACACACTTCATGTTCAATACCTAACATGCTACAGTAATCCTCAATAACATATATCAATTGCATGATAATTTTAATTTATTTACGCGATTTAGAGCTCGGACAGACAGTTAGACAAATCGTATTCCTAGACACTTTTTAAGATTGTTTGGAAAGTTTTAAAAACAGATGAGTAAAAATAATCATAACATTGATTTCAAATTTAATATAATTTTCACCAGTGTCAGGACACTTAAAACTGGCGCTTGTTTGCTATGGCATATTTTCCGAATCTTTGGTATTAAATTTTTAAAACAGAGTCGTGAATGATGTTTTATCATTTAGTCTGTTTCTATTTATTACTCGATGCACAATTTCGAATATCCCTCCGCATATGCCCAAGGAATTCTCATTCCCACTTCACAGAAACACTGATTTAAAGACAGATAACATCTTCCATTTCAGTTTAAACGTACTATTAATTTCAAAAAAATATATGCCTCACCTTTGGTGACTTTTTTAAACACATAAATACTGTGTAGAATGCTGCAACAGTTTCCAGTTTATGACAAGGTCTTTCAAAGTTCTTTTCACAGTAGTTATTGATTTCATGTTAGCTAAATTGTTGAGCACGGCGCCGAAAAGGTGGATCGATATCTTCATCCCTTTGTCCGAATATTGCTTGAAAAGTTAAAGTCATCATAAGACATAAAGGAAGCAATCAGTCTATTCCCTTTGTTATTATTTTCGATGACAAAATATAATAATTATTTGTTTTTGACTTTTAAATGTCAGATCGATATCTGTGTGTCATTAATTCATTAATTAAAGTGAAAAAAAATATATTGTTTCTAACAAAATAATAAAATAAAAGACAAAACTAACTCCAAGAGATTATTTCAAAACTTTTTTAAAAATTGATTTATTGTCATAATTGATTTTATTATTAACGTAAATATTTAATATAAAAATCAAAATACCAACACGTCGTTCACATTAAATTAGGAAGCTTTCTGAAATGTTATTACCAAACCAATTTTAAAAATCTAAATACTATTCAAAAAAATTAAATTTTATCAAAATATATTATAAAATCTTAAATACTTTTAAAAAGGACCAAACGCAGCAAATCATTTATATTTAAAATAATTTGTCTGTTGATCTTTATATATAAAATCTTTATGGAAGTATTTAACTGTTTATTATGTATTCACTTCGAATAAAATAATTTCGGTGCACCTGTAGTTACTTCAGTTAATTAGATATTTAGCAATTCATTTGATATTACTCAACATGCTAAATATCCTTCACTATTGCATAACTTACTTTCAATTAAATGAGTATACGATATGTTATTTTAGGCCATAATTCCAATGCAATAAAATTTATAAAGTTATTTATGTTTATGTGAAACATTTATTCTAATATACGACTAAATTGTAAATCAAAATTGACGTATATTTCAAATGACGAATTTTGCGTCACAGATGATATAGAACATGACAATTATATACTTATATAAGACCGCTTATACTGTAAGCGAATTGCTCTATGTGTCCCTGTAAATGAACGATAAATACTATATACACAATGTTCAACAGAAAACATTAGAAAAACATGTGAATTTCATTTTGTTTGAAATAGTGCGACATCATTAACCAATTTTTTGTGTGTTCATGTAATTGAATGATAAACCCGATGTACATGATATTCTGCAGTAAGAGCCTTACAATGAACCTCAATGATATATATCAATTTCAGTGTGCTTGACTTACTCTATAATCCTTGAAATACATTGCAAAGGATTTGATCCCATTGACCAAAATGTAACGGAATTCTTTTGAGTGCACCTGTAAACGAACCATAAGTGCTACACACTTCATGTTCACTACTGAACATGCCACAGTAAACCTCAATAACGTATATCAATTGCATGATCATTTTAATTTATTTACGCGATTCAGAACACAGACAGATAGTTAGACAAATCGTATTTATAGACACTTTTTAAGTTTGTTTGGAAAGTTTTAAAAACAGATGAGTAAAAATAATCATAACATTGATTTAAAATTTAATATAATTTTTCCCAGCAGCAGGACACTTAACGTTGGCGCTTGTTTACTATGGCATATTTTCCGAATCTATTGTATTAAATTTTTAAGACGGAGTCGTAAATGCTTTTTATCATTTAGTCTGTTTCTATATATTACTCGATACACAATTCCTAATATCCCTCAGCGTACGCCTAAAGAATTCTCATACCCCACTTTCCAGAAACATTGATTTAAAGACAGATAACATCTTCCATTTCAGTTTTAACCTACTGTTAATTTGAAAAATATATGCCTCACCTTTGGTGGCTTTTTTAAACACATAAATACTGTGTAGAATGCTGCAACAGTTTTCAGTTTATGACAAGGTCTTTCAATGTTCTTTTCACAGTAGTTATTGATTTCATGTTAGCTAAATTGTTGAGCACGGCGCCGAAAAGGTGGATCGATATCTTCATCCCTTTGTCCGAATATTGCTTGAAAAGTTAAAGTCATCATAAGACATAAAGAAAGCAATCAATCTATCCGCTTTGTTATTATTTTCGATGACAAAATATAATAATTATTTGTTTTTGTCTTTTAAATGTCGGATCGATATCTGTGTGTCATTAATTCATTAATTAAATTGAAAAAAATATATATATTGTTTCTAACAAAATAATAAAATAAAAGACAAAACTAACTCCAAGAGATTATTTCAAAACTTTTTTAAAATGTGATTTATTGTCATAATTGATTTTATTATTAACGTAAATATTTAATATAAAAATCAAAATACCAACACGTCGTTCACATTAAATTAGGCAGCTTTCTGAAATGTTATTACCAAACCAATTTTAAAAATCTAAATACTATAAAAAAAATTAAATTTTGTCAAAATATATTATAAAATCGTAGATACTTTTAAAAAGGGCGAAAAACAGCAAATCATTTATATGTAAAATAATTTGTCTGTTGATCTTTATATATAAAATCTTTATGGAAGTATTTAACTGTTTATTATGTAATCACTTCGAATAAAATTATTTCGGAGCACCTGTAGTTACTTCAGTTAATTAGTTATTTAGCAAACCATTTGATATTACTCAGCATATGCTAAATATCCTTCACTATTGCATAACTTACTTTCAATTAAATGAGTATACGATATGTTACTTTAGGCTATAATTCCAATGCAATAAAATTTATAAAACTATTTATGTTTACGTGAAACATTTATTCTAATATACGGCTAAATTGTAAATCAAAATTGACGTATATTTCAAACGACGAATTTTGCGTCATAGGAATATGATCTAATCATGACAATTATATACTTCTATTTACGGTAATATAAATGCAGTGTAATACATGCATACAGGCATAGACACACACACGTACGTGTGTGTCTATGTATGATTGATTTGCCAGGCAGACACGAAAAAAGAAATCTAAATTTAGAGTTAATTGCGAAAATGTTTCGAATTTAGCGCGAGCAAACAGATACCACAAACAAAGCCGAATTTGCGGTAACCGATTAACTTAGCGAGATTCCCATTCCAATATGGAATAATGTGAAAACTGAATTTTACATAATCTGGCTTCACATTATTCTGACTCATTTGAAAATTTCCGTTTTGGGATAACATTAAGAACATTCATATAGCTATCATGTAAATTTTGATGTTTGCTTTTTACATTTTTATATGATTCTGCAGGATGTATTCATTTTTATGTACGCTTTTATAGCTGCATGTAGACCTAAATGCCATAGTTTTGTATTATAGAAACAAAAAATGCAAATCTGTTTTTGACTCTTCTGTGATGCATAATATTTATTTATTATATCCTTTTCCCTTCTTCCGAAAGACTTCTAGATTATGCTATGTGTCACTTTCTTACCACAGAAGAAGGAAAAAAAGCTGTGTTTGCAAGAGTGAGTTTACCCAGCCCATACTATACCTTCTACGTCTTGATTCAACAGGGGATATTCATTTTTACTTACGCTTTTATAGTTGCATGTAGAGCTAAATGCCATAGTTTTGTTTACCTCTAGTTACAAAAAAGCAATCAAATAGTTACAAACTAGCAAAAAAAAGTCGCATTTCTTCTTTTGAATATCCTCTGTGTACAATATTTATTTATAACACATTTTTCCCTTCTTTCGAAAGACTGCTATATTACTCTATGCATCACTTTCTCACCCCAGAAGAAGGGAAAAGTGTTGTGTTTGTAAGGGGGAGTTTACTGAACCCTTCCTATACCTTCTACGTCTGGATTCTGGAGAGTTTATTCATTTTTATGTACGTTTTTATAGCTGCATGTAGATCTAAATGTCATAGTTTTATATTATCTATTGAACTTACCTAATAAAAATGCAAATCTTCCTTTGTCTTTCCTGTGATTTATAATAGTTTTTACTTGTGTCACGTTTCTTGCTGGTGTACGATACACCTATATGTCGTGAAGTGTTTTTCATATGATGAACCTCGCACTTTAGAATTTGGAAATATAATGAATGCTGACATCTTTCCACGCGTCATTTTCTCTTGTGACTGGCATAGTTTAACGGCTTTGCGGGATCGTGTGCAATTTATTTCTAATTGCATTGTTTACACACTGCATTAAGTAATAAATTTCAACTAACTTATTAAATATCAAAACTATATAAAGTGTCGACAATAGATAGTTTTATTTCAATGAAACGTACAGTGTTGAGTTATTTAGCTTATCAATAATTTGATAAAATATATAAAATTTAATAATGCAATATTTTAGGCTAACGATATTTTTACTATCAATCATTCAGATACCTTAGAAAATGAAATTAATAAAACATCCTTCTTGATTGATCATATTTTATTAGGGCTAAGTTAATTAATTATTTTAAAAATAATTTCCATACTTGAATTATTTCATTTTCATACTCAATACACCATCTCTATACATGCATACTTGCATACATGCATCTTTTTACAAACAGTTAACATACTTTTTCGCATTTCACATAATTATGCACATATCACTATAACTAAGTAAACTAACTTCACTAAACTAACTTACAGTAATTATAATAAAAATATTACTTATATTACTTATAATTCACTCAGAGCATACAACAATGCTATTTCAACCAACGCATATCATATCACACATTTTAAACTTAAATAAAAATTTACAAATAGACATGATTTTAATAAAACTTAATAAGCCTACATAACCAAGAAAGCAAAATAAAATTGAGGAATTGTCCATATTCGGTCTCATATTAGGGGGCAAAAATTATTCTACTATCAAAACCAGTAAGTACTCTGTCCTCGAAACATTAATTCAATCATCACTGATTTTAATACTGGATTTAATAACAAAGTTTTTAAAACCGGAAAACAATAAATATGCAACATATCAACTAAACAAGTCCTTATTAATTCATTGTGCGAAATACAATTAAAATAATTTTTAGAATAATCAACTTACCGCCAACAAATGTAATTGTTTTTAGCTAATATTATGCATAGCTCTGCGTAATACCTCTCAGTGGAGATAATTATTTTATTAAATTATAAAATATTTAATCTCTTTAGTTATATTTTCCTCATTTATGTGAGGTATTTATTTATTTATAAGAAATATACTAAATCTGCACACAAAAGGCGTGTGTTTCCCTAGCGTGAAATATTTAGAAATTTCAGAATGTAAATTTTCTTTTTTCTATAATGAAGTAATATATATTCATGAAATATAAAATACTTTGTTATTGTCAGTCTCGCATTCAGAAGATTATATGTATAAATATTCTCGTTGAAAGTGAATTTTTTCGATATTTACTACCTTTGTTTAAATGATCACTGCATAAATATTGTTATTTTTTGTCTGGAACAGTCAATATGAAATGCAAACATTTAATTTGAATTTAAATTTTAGATTTTAGTTTAATTCCCATGTTGTTACTTTTGTAAAATGTTAAATTTAAAATGTTTTATTTTAAAGTGTCTATAATGTATAATATATAAATATTTTTGGGATAAACTTAATTTTACTATATTCAAACTTATTCCATGTATTTTGCGAATTTATGCTAAATCTAAACTACGTAATGTAGTTTTCTCTTTTAAAATGATTAATGTATTATAAATATATTTTTTTATAGGATCACTTAAAGAATACTGCATCAAGTCAAAATATTAAAATATATTTATTTTGTCGTATTTTTAAAAGCATTATTTAGCTGAATTTCAATAGGTACTATACTGTACATTTAATATAAGACAATGCTACGCCAGCCACCGTAGCAGGCATGATTTCGTGAATACGTTTGGGTATAATTACATAATTGAATTTGAGAAAATTCTGAATTATAATTTATTATTTTTCGCATATATATTTTGCATATACATGTTAATATTTATTTGAATTAGACAAACAATTAGATATTTAAAACTTTTTTTATTTGTTTTTCACATAAGATCACAAAATGTATAATTATGGCTGTTATTGTTTCAGCTTCTAAACCTGAAGTATGCATTTAGTTATACGGAAAACCGTTTCATCTGTCTCAAAAAAGGCAAAGAATTTTCAATGTGTATTAATATTAAGAAAGGTAAAACATATAACTATGGAGAGTTTTTAAGAACCTTAGGAAAATATTTCTCATATATTTTCAGAAACAAAAACTTTCAATTTTCTTTTCTTAAAAACATAACTTTTACGACTGATTTAATAATTACGAAAAACGTTCTATATTAAAAAATTGTAATTTTAGTTATATATAACCATTCGCCTACAATTTATGTGATGTTGTAGATATAATGAAATTTCAGTTTAAATATCTGAGAATTTTCTAGAAATTGTTAGTTTCCCTTTTTATAGAAATTAATATGTTGAAAATGTAAGAAAGCAGTAATTTGAATAGATGTTTTACTAAATGTTGGTTTCTAGTTTATTACATTCTTAGTAACTGAAATTGTATATTTATTTGACAAATATCAGTAAACTATCATTATTTTAGTCATATTTTTATTTAAAATTTAAACAAATGTTTCATTAATATGTTTTATTCAAAAATTTAATTGACTTTCTAAATACCAATCTATTTGAATCAATGCTTTTTATATTCATTTTTGCTGTAATTAAAAAATGAGTAACAAACGTAGTAGGATAGCTTAATATAAAGAATCTCATAATTCATACTGTCAAAAACTTCGGAAAAGCAATAGCATTAAAGTAATTTCTATAAAAAAATATAAAAATACGAATCACGGGAATACTTAATAAATTCTATTTAATTTATAAATAATCAATAACATATATGTAGAAACAAATATATATATTATCAACAGAAATGAAATATATGAAGCTTTTTATTCATTCGCCATCCTTTTTAACACTTTCCAACCTAGTTGAAAAGTGTTTATGACTTCGGTTTGTCTGGCCGTCTGGCGTCTGGCCGTCTGGCCGTGCTCTAACTCCCGTAAATATGCTCGGATTGCTCTGCAATTTTTATATGTTATTGTCGTTATCTATAGCATGTTCCCTATTTCAACGGAAGTGTGTAGCACTTATAGTTTTTTTTACAGGGACACTCAAAAGAATTCCGTTACATTGCGGTCTATAGGGAAAAATCATTTGCGGTTTATTTAAATAATGTTTCACTATTTTAAACGCATTGAAATTTATATATATCACTAAGGTGCATTAGACGAAGCTTAATATGGAATAGGGTGGGCATAGAACTTATAGTTACTTTACAGGGACAGTCAAAAGAACTTCTTACCTTACATCTATGGAGAAAAATCGTCTGCGGTTTATTTAAATAATGTTTCACTATTTTAAACGCATTGAAATTTATATATATTTCACTAAGGTGCATTACAAGAGGCTTACAACAGAATATTGCGTGCATAGCAGTCATCGTTCATTTACAGGGACACACAAAAGAATTCTCAACTGTCTGTTAACAATACTTCCTGGAAGTGCGTTTTAAGTTACTGAACACGATTTTAATTTTAACTCGCTTTTTGTCTGTTATGTGATGTGTATAAATTATGTAGATCCTATACAGGGCAGCAATAAACTTCGCGGACACATTTCCGTTTAGTGACAGAAACTCCAGACGGAGAATTTTAAACTGTGCTACGCGTTTCCTAACTGAACTGAAATTTAGCATCCTATGTAGAATATATATACAAATCTATAGATCCTATACAGGGCTGAATAAAAGTATTAGGATATTTTTCTGAATATTGTATATGTTGGAAATTCCTGATATTATGTTTTTAAATATATTATGCGTTTTCCAAATTGTTTACTTAGATGTCATCTTTTAGCTTATTAAACGGTATGATTTGTAAAATTATTTTGGAAGCGTTGGAAAGTGTTACATAATCTATGCTTGACGCATGATTTTTCGTTCTTGTTTATTAATTTTTCTCTGGCAGAATTTTCTGTCGAATGTTGCCTTTATGTTGTTTTCTCTCACGCTGTTTTCTAATATTTATTATTATTTTTTTTTACTTTCTTTTTTCCCATTTATCAGGTCGTTCCGATTCCATAATATTTTGTGGAAATGTCTGGTTATTCATATTTTTGACATGCATGCAACATTACAACCTTTTTTCGTCAATATACCTTATTTCCAACCTGTATTAAGATTACCTTTGGGGTTACTAAAATCAAACACCTTCCATTTTAAAAAAAACCATGTTTTATTTACGAAAAGTTTGTTTTATTTATTTTTTTACTGTTCACATTCATAACTTTTAGCATTATATCCTTCTATATTAAAAAAAAGTAATCTGGAACTGAGCCAAAAACGATTTAGAGATGGACCAATCAAATTCTGCGTATATATCCCGGGTTACTCTCATGGCTTTTTTACTAGGGACTTATTTGAGAAGCTATTACTTTTTTTTTCTAGCTATCCTACGGATTCAAATATCATACAACCAGACGCGAAATATAACAAGCTTTCAGAAATTCAAAAAATTATCACGGTCTGACAATAAAAACTCAAAAAATCCTTAAAAATCGAGTAAAAAATCTTTTATTCAAAAAGTCATTTTTTTATATTGTTGGCAATTTCTAAATAAGCGCAAAGGAATATGTTTATCTCAAATAAAAAAGGTATTTGCGCGAGACTATTAAAAATAATAATGAAAGTTTAAAATAATAATTAAATGATCACGTGTTGAAAGCAGGAAATAAAGAAAATTACGTCATAAAACTTGTGTTTACACATGAATATTAAAAATAAAAAAATATGAATTAAATGTAAAAGAATTATAACCAGTTAAATGAAAAAACATTATAACCTGATTACAGAAGATAGTCGCCGTTCGTCATATCATCATCATCATCTTTTTAAAAAAGGCTACATTATCAGGTTTTAAGAGGATGTGAAATCAGAATGGGGGTTGGTGAGCGTAGCGAGCAGGGGGCAGAGCCCCCCTAGTCAGCTACAATTTACTTTCATATATTTACCAATTACATGAACCATACTTGGCTTTCATTACTCTGCTCATTACTTCAACTATTCGTGTATAGTGAGCACCATTATAACCCGTTTCATTCACTCCTTAGCAACATGTCTGTAGGTGTTGGCATGCGAATGCATTATTAAGAAAACCGGAAAACAAGTAAAAGGTTAAATTTAAGAAAAGAAAAAGAAAAATGATTATGTTCCCATTACACAAGTACAAGAATTTCGTTGGAATGAATGAGGTGTGATTGAGCAATTGCATATGAAGATGGAAAAATATTCTGAATAATTAATATTAGTTTAAACTTCCACTATGCTGTTTTTATTTGTTTTGAAGTTTGGATGCTATCATAAAATACGAGTCTGAATGAATGAAACGCAGCAAGTGAGCTTAAGTATTTAAAAGTCAGAGAGCTTATCGTACAGCAGATGAAAGCAGTTCTTAAGAGAATATCGAATTGAAAAGAAAATACTTTGTAAAACTAGAATGTAGAGGAATAAATACAACACTTATGTTTTATTTTGAAATGAGTCATCTCAATGCAAATATTGGCTGACATTTAAGACAATGCCTAGACAGACCAATAAAGATTTTTGCGAAAATAGCCCTAATACGGAAGCAACGTCCGCTAATATTTTAAAGCGTTTTAATATATAAGAGACATCAAAGTATCTTTGGTATGGCCGGTGCGTTTAATACATCAACAATCGATGCTACGTAGACCTTATCCATTGCTATCGACACCACGGTAACACAGCGAACGAAAATCTAAAAATCCAAAATTGTAAAAAATGAAACTTAAATTTTATTGTTTAAAGTATTTTTTCTGAATCATAAAAACTTACTAACCACAACGGAAAGAATTTGTCCCAAAATCAAATGCTTTAGAGACACATATTCAGAGGCAATGTTTAAACATTGCGGTTGACCCCCAATTGTCTCCTGCGATGATAAATCTTTCTGAAATCACACCAACGTTATTCTTCTTATCCCAAAAGTTAAATATAATTGTTTAGAGAATCTTATCGATATGAGTAGTTCTTAAACATACAAGTACATGAAATAATATCGTTATTGAAAAAATAAATGTTGAACAACTTTATTACATTTTGAGTTTGAAATTTAATTATATTTTGTTCGAAAGAAATAAATTTTTAAAATACAATTTTCAAAACTATTGCGGAGTAAAGCATCGTTAAGGTTATGCGTTATATGATAGTTTTCTACTTATTGTAGCTATAAGAATCCGCAATTGTTTGTTGCTAATAGTTACTAATCCTCAATATACGATAATATTTGATTGAATATGTATAAAGTACATAATATAAAATTAAAAGATTTATTTTTTTTCTTACGATTTTCAGGCTGAAATCACTTTTGTGCGATGAAATAAATTATGAGAGTGGATGTAGAAATTTAAATAAAAGGAATTCGACAAATAAAGTAAAATGAAAGGAAAACTTGAGCGTTGACATTTTCTAGAATTTTTTGGGTTTATAATGAAACACTTTTATCTAAAACACTGCATCCTAATTTGAAATAACAATACAAGACAAGAGAATCTAAGTTCTCTACAGTGAAAAAAAAATTATTTTATAGTATAATATTGGCACCTCAGCTGCGAGTATTATACCGTAAATTTAACAGTAATAAAACAGTAAAATAAGCAGTAATACGCTACCGCACATGCGTGGCAACGTATTACTGCTTGTTTTACTGTTTATTACTGTTAATTTTACGGTATAATACCCGCAGCTGAGGTGCCAGTATTATGCTGTAAAATCATTTTTTTTTCAGTGTAGAAAGAAATCTTTCAGAAGGATTGAATGGCTAAATGAAGTATACACTTTCTAATTTAATTTCATAAACTAGAACGACGTACAAAAGGTTGGCCTGATCATTCCACTCCTTCCTTGTACTCAATCAAAAAAGCAGAAAATGGAACTCCGAAATCTCAGGTCAGTGGCGACTTCTGTATTAAACTATGCTGATCTGGTGAGACACAGAAAGAAGCCATATTATAGTACCATAAGACTCGGCAAATGGTTGTATTGTTTGTACCATAATATAGTTGACAGAAAATTGAGTAAATATAGTTGGAGAAATAATTTTACTAATTTCAAGTATTACTAAATTTGAACTATACTGCCTATGGTAACTGTATAAAGAATTTTATTTAATAACTAGAATGGATTTTTCCAGTCAGATAGGGAGATATCGTAATGTAAATGGCAAAATCAACAGATTTATAACATCATCATATCCAATATCTATCAACTATGTGCATAGTACCTGGAAAAAAGTTCAAGGATTATAATCTTGAAGTATTTATGACTCCCTGAAAGTCCGGTCGCAGTTGAAAGTACAATCTTTGTATTTAAACAATTATCATTAGCACCTAAAAAATTAAATCTTATAAACATTATGAAACATAAATATTCACTAAAATTCAGTTAAAATTCATTTCAACAAATAAACATATAAAACCATAAAAATAATACTTTATAATAGGTTTCTACACATCGAAATGAAATTATTGTAGTTGTATTATATTTTAAGTTTAAATATTTTATAATATATATTTTTAATCGCATTATGTTTTTAAAAAATATATGAATTAAAGAAAAAAATATTGTAAGTATTTCGGATGAATTAAAAAAAATATTTTATTACCTCTTTAAAATATATATATATATATATATTGATTTTATTCAAATAAGAAGTGATCGTATGCATATTATACATTTTCAAATATAAAACTTTGTAACTATTTATTTGTCTAATACATGTACAGAAGTGAAATGTCCTTTGTCTGAGATTTATATACAATAAGAACATGCACTTGACTATAAATGTACTCTTATATTTTGTAAAATTTTACGGAAATGCTGATACTAAATAAACTTTTCGTAAGATTTCACAAGAAATTCCTCTTTTATTATGTATTAACAATACAATTAAGCACACTGATATTTATGCACTTAAAAAAATCTGGTCTGGGAATACAAATGATTTTACTTTATGATTTTTTTTTAATCACATCAATGTTAATTTTATAATACTTACACCAAACATAACGTAGCATAACATTCTGTTCAGTAGTACCACTTTCAAATCATATTTTGGGACATCCGCTAATGTAGTAGGTAGAAATCAATACACAAAAGCATCTTGAATGACGCTCACAAGTTCCGAACTTAATTGTGCTTACCTGTCCAAATTAACCTGAGATTGTGCTCATCGACTGGAAAACAGCAGTTGTTATTATACTGGCGTTTCATATAAATATTACGATGATGGCTTATATGCATTTAAGATTGTACTGTGAAGAGATCCGTGTGATGGCAAAGCTTTTATATACGGAATAGTTTCACTGAATAACGAACTTGTTTAAAATAATAATTAATTTTGGTTTGAAATGCTCGTCAATTGAATTTGAAAGCATATCTAACAAAAAATATATAATACATAAGCTAATTGTTATATTTAAGTTTTTTTAATTGTTTCTTCAATTGAGGAAGGGGAATAATTTAAGCATGATTTAAAAAAGAATACATAAATGCCAATCTGAGTTAAGCGGTTTTTGTCAAGAAAGATGAAATGCATAACAATAATATATATATATATGTGGGGTTTAATTTTCTCTGACACCAACTTAATAAATAATTCACTCAAGTTACTTCAAATAAACTAGAAAACATCAGGTTAAAATCAAACTCTATATTAACGAAAGTAACTACAAAGAAAGCTAAAAATACATGTAACAATATGAATAACTAATGAGACATCTGGGTTATATGCTTTACATCTTATTTAACCTAAAAACCTTCAGTGTCGACGTCCTCAGTATAGTTCAAATACGACCATCTTAACTCACCAACTTCATCGACTCTCGCAAAAGCTTCCGTTCGATCCAAAACACCTCTTTTGACTTTACCTTTTGAAGTGTTGTTTGGAGCTTGCATGTTTCAACATAGAATATATGACGCAATACAAATATGAAGTCGCTGATTGGCTTTGCATCTGTCATTTTAGTTCAAGCAGGAAAACAGATTCAATTCCCACACACACATATATATATATATATATATATATATATATATATATATATATATATATATATATATATGTATATATATATACACAAAGACCTTATCGCCGCCATTATTATAAGAGTTCTTGATTTATATATCAGAATCTACAGATTTGGCGCAGGATTAAGCAGCTAAATTAAATTATAAATAAACGTAACATGTTGCCTGCTAGTTAAAGAATAAAAACATACGTATTTTGTTGCATTTTCAGTCTTATTTTTATTTTAATGCTGATTAATTGCACATTTCTTTATATTTGTGTCGTTTATTGTCATAATGGTGTAAGTCAAATTTTTCTGCATTCTTCAGAATCAAATGTTTTCTGCACGCGTTACAATAAATTCTAATGTGGTAATATACATTCGGGTGCTATCTGCAGCCAGTTTCATTGAGAAATAATTTAAAAGGTGAGGTACCTTTTAAACTGACAATTTACATGTAAAAATGGATGCCCTAGAATTTTGCAATAGCCAAAATATAGAGTGATCGTTCGGCAAGAAATTTAAGTTTAAAAAAATGCAAAAGTTACTTAACTTCTCAAGGATATTTTTCTCTCTTTTATTAAAATTAACGTCTTTCTTTTGATTATCATTTATGTTTTCTTTAACTGAAACATTATTCGAAGTGTTTTGCTTTATTTTCACTATTTGTATTTCAATTTATATCCCACACGTCATTTGCTGCTACATTTTTCATCTGTTACAATAGATTTTTATGAAAACTCTATAGTCCTTCACCAGATAGTTTTGTTACTTCATATTTTTATTAAAGTAATTGTTCAAAAATGTAATTGTGACAGTATATGCAACAATTTATGGCTGATTGTGACCTCGGAGTGAAATGCGTCGTTTGAAATCTTTATTTTACAAGTTATTTTCTATCAGTTAATGAAAAAGTTTCCTAAACTATACGAGATTTATTGTGTGTGTCTGTACTTAGACAGCGACGCCCGATGATAATAATAAATCAGACAACTAAAATTGGGACAATTGAAACACGCGTCTAATAAAATATTACCTATGTTCCTGTTAGGCCAGTAATAACATTAGTAATTTTATTTATTTTTCTTGTGAAAATAAACGCTGACTGGTTCACATTTATTTCACTTTTTTTCAAACATAGTATATCTCCAACAATACTATATAATAAAGATGCTAATAACAATTATATATTGTTAACAATGTAAATTATTTTATTATTAATTCTTTTAGCGATTCCTCTGTCTACGACTGGTTAATTATATATATAATAAAGGTAACAACTTAACAAAAGTGTCTTGTTTTACTTTGCGATAAATTTATTAATTGGTTTAGATGTATAGCTATTTATTATTCGTTATTAATCTATAATGATTAATGATACATCAGAAACAGACATAAAATTTCCTATTTCAATAGGCCCCACCAGTGGCTGAGAGGTTCTGCTTTCAAAGCTAGTAGACGGGAGGTGCTGGATTCAAACCTGTGACGCGCTCGTCGACCTAACCGTTCGGAGTTTTCAGTGGTTTTCTTCGAACCTTGCTGTAAATACGGGTTAGGATCCCTTAAAAAGACCCCCACTACAGAAATAGATAGCGATTTATAACAAAATAGCCTTTCCTAGAAGAAAACCTTTTCCTCGAAGAACGTTTCAAATAGATGGCGCCTGTGTAGGATAATTGTTCTATACGTCACCAGTTCGTCTGCTTCTTCAAATCGTCTGTTTGACAGCCATCGTCTGGTGGGTATCCGATATACAGTTTCAGTTTGTTGTTGTAGATGGAGCTACCTTAGCAGGCCGGCTGCAATTAAGTTCGAAAGTCGTGAAACGATATTTACTCTATTTGGTTAGAAGTCCTTATCTATTGCTATGTTCATGACTGTAGAGAAGTGAGAAGGGTGAGTAGTGTCATCTGGTAGAATAAAATTATTAAGCCTCCCGGTTACCGAAAATTCATATGGAACCCCGGTCAACCAAAAATCCTTTGGTCCCTTGCTTTTCGAATAACCGGGGTTTTATTGTAATTTAATATACAAACTTTCTAGAAAAATAACCATTTACTTTTTTTATATGCATTTACATAAGATTACAGCATTACAAATATTTTTTTGTTCTATAATTTCATAAAAATTTAGCAGATAAAACTATAATTCGGGAAAGTGATCAATTGTGCCTCACTCTCTCCTACATTATGAATGCATATTTAACTGAGTACATTATATATTTTTGTACATGAAGCAATTAAAACTCAGAAACACCAGTTGGAAATTTACAAACCTACATATATGCAGTTATTGCTACTCAAACCAAAGGTACATTAATTACTTGCAATTATCTTCATTTTTATTATTTTATTTATAGTATTAATAAAAAACAAAGTTAAATCATATAAACGTTACGGCTCGATAATAAGTTTAATTTTATTACAAATTTCCACGTAAATGGATTAAAATTTTCTAATATATTTTGCCGAGTTAATCGACTTTAACATTATTGAAACTTCCCTTTAGTATTATTAAAACTTTATTTTTGTCTTGGCAAATTCACGAATGTATTTTTCATGCATCGAAATACTGGTATTGCAGTTTATTTGAAAAAATAATTACAGCTAGCATAAAATAATGTCAAACAAAAGGGAAAAATGTATTATTTTAATACAAATTAATATATTTTGTTAGGCATTTAAAAATATATATATGAAAACTGGTTTTTTCGTATTTTTAAAGTTAACTTTTATAATCTGGTGCAACATTATTACATTTTATAGAATGATATAAATTTTGAAAAAAGTTAATG
Source organism: Maratus michaelseni (assembly GCA_963931845.1). NCBI lineage: Eukaryota > Metazoa > Arthropoda > Arachnida > Araneae > Salticidae > Maratus > Maratus michaelseni. The sequence goes on from OZ007592.1 coordinate 419,474,233, forward strand.
TTATGAGCTCTTATTTTATGAATATGAAATCTTAATGGAACAATTTTTTCATGTAATTTTCAATGATATTTAAAATGTTGCAAAAATATTTAAGTTTTTGAATAGTACCATTATTTCAGACGGAGTACGAAAAACAATCGTAATACTTACCTGCAAATTATTAATGCTAAATGTAATAATTCTAAAATATAAGAACAGGAAGTATTCATACATAGTTTTATCTTCTTTTATTTTTTAATTATTTAAATGTAATTCAGAAAGTTAATTTCATTATTAACGTTTTAGTTTTACTAAACAGAATGTTCAAAGGTAATATATAAGTTATTAAATGTGCTTATTCTGTCAACAAAATACAAGGGGTGATACTATCCAAGCCCCATTTGTATTAAACACATTTAATAACAATCAGGATATTCAACAGGCATTTTCAAGATATTTACCATTTTATACATCCAAATTGTAGATGCTATAAGTGTTAAAAAAGTCATAGTTCCCATAAAAATAACGTATAAGTCAACATTCTTTATTTCAAAATGTATTTGACAGTACTCCCAATGAGACTGCATTTCTATTGAATCGCAACATTTGTCCTGAAGTAATAATATTTTGCTTTCAACAGGCTAAATATCTCGAAAATATCATTATATTTTTAAAAGTATTCTACGATAACCCACATTTAGTTTCGAATAAGACATCACGTATGTCTGTCTGAATAAATTTATTGATAAGTAATTTTTATTTTCTCAAGTAAAATTTGTCTGTCTGATGTTAACAATCATTTATCCTATTTTTACTACAGGCTTCTAGACAACACGGTGCATAAAATGTCTTAGACAAATGTGCTGTGCATTTCAACGTAACATTAAATAATGTTACAGAAACTTCAGGAAATTTTTATGAATTATATAATTTTAAATGTGATAACAAAAACATCAAATATTCGAATTTTAGTTTTGCCTTAACCTTTTCGTACTTATGGTTTTCCAAGGCTAACGTTTGAGATACCTCTTCTGTGTCCTGTTTTGACTGTTAGCAACGGAGTGAGTTCGACAGTAAATATATAGTGACAGTATAATAGTGATAATATGATACAACAGCGCTAGACCACAGTCAATGATAAAAGAATGGTAGCAATACTATTATCCGCCTTTGCTATCACCTGATCAACTTTGTATGGTTTCCATTTTTAATATATCTTCATTTTCGTCCACCTTGATCATGTGGCTTTCAAGTTTTTTAGCCGGAACCTCCCATCCGCTGTACCTAGGCCCTGTGGAACGCCAGGCGATGAATATCAAAGTGGTTAAATATAACTTTTAATTAACTTTAAATTAACTTTAGCTACTTAGTGATTTCTTATATATTCATTATTCATAAAGTGATTAAATGTAGGCCTTATACAAAAAAAAACCTTATTTATATTTTTACTAGTAAAATATTATATGCAACATACTTCGTTATCTAAAAACAAGAAAAGTGATAGAATGGTGTTTAAAGCGCACGTTTTGTTTGTTTATATTGTTCTTCTAAGTTACATTAAAGGAGATTGTCAAACGGATTTTATTTTACTATATTCGTGTTTGCAAAATTATTAAATTCACCACAGAACTAATAATAAATTCTAACTAACATTTAAAAATCTTATAACAGAAGGAAAATGCAATGCCGTTTACTGTTACCATACCTTCTCAGTTAAATTCCTACGACACAATTTCAGTGACAATAATCAGTTGTTTATGTTTTTGTTATCAACATTTTTAATATATTGTATATTTTTAAACTGATTTAAAACTGTAAGTGTCCATTTATTAAAATTGGTTGATTTATATCTATTACAAATTTATAGATATATAAATATAAATATTCAATAAAGTGCATTATTATTTTTCATATTATTTTTATATTAAATGCGGGCTTTTGTACCATTATTCATTAGTTTTTATTATTATTATTTTGTTCTACAATATTCAGATAATCAGTAAGAATGTGTCTATGCGTAGTGTTAAAGGTTTTTGTATGCTGGTGTTTATTACAAAACAGGGTAAATTATTTAATATTTTTGCAAAAGAAATATAATTAGGAATTTTACGCCTGAAACTGAAAATATAAAGCTAAGTGTTTAGGAATTTATTTTACTCATTATTTTATACTAATGGTTATATTCTTCAGGAATTGAATAGATGTAAATTGCGACATAAGTAATATTGAAAAAAAAAATCCAATATGTATCCCATTAACTTTTAGGGCTGTTAGTCAAAGTATACGTGTTTTACAATATCTTTGAGATTTAATATCGCATTGTATTATTGTTTTTTTAAGAACGTTATAAACATATATGATTTATAATTTTTAATCTCTTATACGATACTAGCCGGTCTTCCCCCGTCTAGACGACCGCTTCCAAGTGGGCCCCCCCCAGATAGTGCAGTGTACCGCCCTGACTTCGCTTAGGGCTCAGAAAATGTATTTTACATGCAACCAGAAAAACATAAATAAAATACTTTAAATTAAAAGTATACGAAAATAACTAATAAGAAGATAAAAAGCACTTAAATAAAGATTTTGGGACATAAATATTTTTTTTCATGAACACCCTGACAAAATAATACTGGGCCCTACCCGTGATTATCTAGGGGTGTGGCCCAAGTAGTACTTTGTATCTGGGCCCCACTCGGAAGCGACCGGCTAGACGGGCGAAGACCGGCAGAGTTATATATATGAGAAATAAAATGAGACACATAAGTAATATTTTTTTATTATATATCATCGACTAAAAAAGGAATTCCGTCGAGCCGGACCCGCGACCTACGGATTTCTGATAACGCCGTCTTCTACAGTACACTGCTCTGCCAACTGAGCTATCAGCAGACACAACCTTTCATTCGTTTAATACATTACACAAAATTCCAAATGAAACTCTTTTAGTTTTAAGCGCTTTCATACAATTTCTCTCAATGTAAATAAATGTATGAGAAGAACAATTAGACACATATGTCATATTTTAATTATATATCATCGTCTAAAAAGAAAAAATCAGTCGAGCCGGATTCGAACCACCTACCTATGGATTTCTGATTACTCCATCATCTACAGTCCACCGCTCGGCCAATAGAGCTTTCGACGGACACACCGTTTGTTTCGATTAACACATTAAATAAACTACCAAATGAAACTCCTTTTTTTTAAAACGCATTCATATAACTTCTCTCAGTGTAATTATATGCATGAGAAATAAAATTAAAAACATACGTAACATTTTTATTATATATCATCGACTAAACAAGGAATTCCGACGAGCCGGATTCGAACCAGCGACCTATGAATTTCAAATTACTCCGTCTTCTACAGTCCACTTCTCTGCCAACTGAGCTATCGACGGACACAGTTTCGATTCGTTTAACACATTACATAAAATTCCAAATGGAACTCTTTTAGTTTTAAGCGCTTTGATTCGTTTAACACATTACATAAAATTCCAAATGGAACTCTTTTAGTTTTAAGCGCTTTGATTCGTTTAACACATTACATAAAATTCCAAATGGAACTCTTTTAGTTTTAAGCGCTTTCTTATAATTTCTCTCAATGTAATTATATATATGAGAAATAAGATGAGACACATAAGTAATATATTTTAATTATATATCACCAACCAAATAAGAAATGTCGTCGAGCCTGATTCGAACCAGAGACCTATAGATTTCAGATTACTCCGTCATCCGCTCAGCATAACTTCTCTCAGTGTAATTATATGCATGAGAAATAAAATTAGACACATGTGTAATATTTTAAATATATATCATCGACCAAAAATTGAATTCCGTCGAGCCGGATTCGAACCAGCGACCTATGGATTTCTTATTTCTCCGTCTTCTACAGTCCACCGAGACAGCCAACTGAGATAACGACGGAGACAGAGCTTGTACCTTGTACGGTGATAAGCTGAAGTAACTGAAAATTTTCTACTCTTCAGTTAACCCCCTTTGTAATTTGATTTCTAAAATCGATGTTTAACTATCTTTTAGTAGATTTGTTATCCGGAATTTCACGCTCCTAACTATAACTTCTTCTGAGATATGGCAAAATAGCGTAAAACATTCAACCCCCATTTAACCTCCCTTAGTGTCTGAATTTCTAAATTCGCTGAAATACGTGTTTAACTATTTTTTAGTAGATTTGTTATCCTGAGTTTCATGATTCTGCCTGTAATTTCTACTGAGATATGGTACAATGACAAAATATTTGAGCTCCTATTTAACCCACCTTAGTTGCTGAATTTCTAAAATTGCTGAAATACGTGTCTGTCTATATTTTTTGTAGATTTGTTATCCCGAATTTATATCTCCTAACTAAAAATGCTGCTGAGATATGGCAAACAGGCGAAATGACCTAAAACTTTTGACCCCCCATTTAACCCCCATAATGAATGAATTTCTAAAATCGCTGAAATATGTGTTTAATTATTTTTTTAGTAGATTTATTATCCCGAATTTCACGTTCCTACCTAAAACTGTTGCTGAGATATGGCGAAAACGTGAGATGACTAAAATTTCGCCCCCCCCCTTTTAACCGTCTTAGCAGTTGAATTTTTAAAATCGCTGATATATGTGTTTAAGTAACTTTTAGTACATTTGTTATCCTGAATTTGCCGCTTTTAACTAAAACTGTTGTTGAGATATGGCGAAAAGACAAAATGACATAAAACTTCAGACCCCCTTCCACAGATAAGGGAAGAACCACAGATTCTTCCCTTAGTGATTGAATTTCTAAAATTGCTTAAATACATGTTTAATTATTTTTTAGTATATTTGTTATCTTGAATTTCATGCTCTTCTTAAAACTGCTGAAGAAATATGGAGAAAATGTGAAATCACCAAAAATTTTGAACCCTCATTTAAACCACTTAATGCTTGAATTTCTAAAATCGTCTGAAATACATGTTTAACTATTCTTTAGTAGAATTGTTATCCCGAATTTCACGCTCCAAATTAAAACTCCTGCTGAGGTATGTCGAAAAGACGAAATTATCTGAAACTATCGACCCCCCATTTGACCCCTTTAGACTGTTAAATTTCAAAAATCCTTTCTCAGTACGCGCCTACATTGTGTAATGAACATGACTTCCAAATTTCATTGTTCTAGGACAAACGGTTGAGGCTCGGCGTTGATTATGAGAAAGTCAAGCTACTCCTTTATAAGTATAGATATAAAAGGTAAGACGTATCGATGGTTCTCATTTATTTGATTTATTTAAAAGGTATTCCAAATATATTTTATTATTAATAAAATAAATTAAAAATGTGTCGACTTTATGTTCTAAATAAACTAGTGACTTGGTTTTTCTCAAATTATACACGTGATGTGAAATTATTATTTAATTTTCTTCACAAATTTTCTGTTGAAAAAAAAATACTGACATACATTCAAAATAGACAGACATTCATAAACAAAGTTCTGTCATAAATCTTTGCAATTAATACGAAAATAATATAATACATGCATGTTATTCTTATTGTTTATAATTTTATAAATACAGATTGTTGAAATGAAAGACATAGAGAAAATACTTGATTCTATAAGACAAATACATAAATAAGAAAAAAAAATATTTTTAATATTATTAATAATATTTAAAACTTTAATTGTCTTATTATGTGAAACATAGATTGGTAGAAGGTACAAAAATTAATTAAAATATTTTAATGCAATTTTTCATCGGTAATTTACTATAACTGTTATATTCCAAAAATATTATTTTTTAAAGTAATATTTACATGTTTCAAATGCAATTATTTTTGTTTAAAAAGAACCTTGTAAAGTGGAATTTAAGTATCAAAAGCAGTAAAATGATAAACTTAAGCGAAAAGATAAATAAAATGAATGATTGACCGATTTTATTTTCTAATCATATTGGTTAAAAGTAAAATAAATATTCTTTAATTTAAAAATAAAGTTCAATCTAAAATACTTCCTAAATATATTATTTTCATATTTGTAGAAATCCTTTGTTTATTTATATGCTTACATGCTTAGGTACATAAAATCCAAAAATAACAAATGTTCAGAAATGTAACAAAATTAAAGTTCCCTAGATAAATTTTGACACAATTATTCAAAATGGTAAAATTTAAAAATATGTAAATTTCTCAACTGAGTGAAAAATCTCTGACCAGGATTCGAACCAGCGATCTCTTGCTGAAGCTGCCATTGCTCTACCAACTGACAAATCTAGGGGATCTGTTTCACCCAGTTAACCTTATATATCATAGCACATGTTCTGATATCTGAATCAGCGCAACAGAATAAATCGCAGGCAATGAGAAATCCAGTTAACGCTGGATACATGATTACTCTAGATTAATTTTGACACAATTTTTCAAATTGGCAAATAAATCATAAGATGTAAATTTCCCAACTGGGCAAAAAAGTCTGAGCCAGGATTCGAACCAGGGATTTCTTGGCTGATTCAGCAAAGATAATTCTAATTTTTTCAATACAAACACCCAATTTTGAAAGCATATTCTATTTAATCAATACATATTTCCTTATGACATCAAAAGGAGTAGACATTCGGCAAAGTTGTTTAGGAATTAAGAAGGTTTTAAATGTTGAACACCTGCTGTTAAATTCCCTTTTAATCATTGAAAAACAGACTGGAATACGGATAGTTTTTAAAGCATGACTGAAAATGTATATGGAGCAATAAGCTGTGATTTTGGATTCACATATTTGAAGTTTTTAGAAATCTATTTCTTCTAAACAAAGATAGGTAACTATTTATATTGCTTTCGAAAATTAGGTTCTAAAAAATACATGATTTGAATATGATTTTCGATAATAATTTCGAATTGCAACATTGGAATTTTTAACCGAAACCAATTTGCTGAAGTTTCAAATAAGCAAATATAAAATTATAGCAATAGTGTTTGACAAATCGTGTTTGAGTTATTTTTTTGAAACCACCAGCGTTTTGCGACAATTAAAAAGTGTATTTAACGTTAAGCGTTCCAAACCGTAAACCTTCATAATTGCTAAACCTATCTGACCGAATAATTTATCGTATGGTATCTATCATATGGTGTAATTCCAATCATATGGTGCGTCCAATAAACTTATTATTTTTTTTAACATGAATTTAATTAAGGTAGAGTTTCAAGTAGAATGTTTATATATTTATATATATTTATTTTTCTGGGACAATTTTATGATTATAAATATTCCATAATTATGTTTAAACATATATATTCGTTTAATAGAAATATGTAATTCGTTTATTCTTTTAAAAACTCATTTACAATTTTAAGTATAATTAATTTCTGTCACTTAATTGTAGTATATGTTAATTAATATATATTGCCCCACCAGACAAAGTATTTTCATTAACATCTTACTTAACATTTCAGGAATCAAATTATTATTTAGCAGTTTAAAATTAAGCATAAAATATTTATTTTCATGTAATATGCATGTAAGGCTATAAATTGAAATTGGTTTCTAGTGCACTCGATACCGCAGTTAAAATGAACAGGGATGTGTATCTAAAAATCATTACAAATAGTGAATTAATAGAAAAGAGATGACAGAAATTTATCCGTCATTGGATGATGTGCAGTGCTTTAAAATTCGGGCAACATATGTTACCAAATATTAATTAATCGTTAACTAAATGGGGTACACATATTGCAATCTACAAATCATGAACTTGTGCACGTGAAATATTTCAGTGAAATTTGAATTTAAATTGATATTTGAGACTTGGTAATCGCATACATTTATGAAACATGCATGTATTTAATTAAGCAATCCTGAGTACGTACTTAATAATTTTTTATAATTTGCCTGAGTATTTAGAAAAAATACTTTTTTTTTAATTGAAAATTTATTGTACAAGTAAGATTTAGAAAACAAATCAAAAATAAATTCTCAAAATATAACGTGTTTTCATACATTTTTCTTAAGGTTAACTATTTAGTGCTGTCTGTAAAATAAATAGACGTTTGCTATCTAGTATTTATATATTTTAAAAGCCGTTTCTGTATGAATTTTGAGTTATAGACGCAGCATTACGATCTTTGACATAATAGAAAACACTGTGAAAAATGTCCGCCAGTTGTCGGCCCAGGTAACTCAATAGGTAGAGCGTTGGCAATTTAAATCAAGGGTATTGAAAGAGTATCTTTGTTTGAGCATGTTTATTCAGTTGGAAAAATTCAGTTCGCATCATATCTTTACACATCAGTATGCTTGAGTTAAAAATAACAAAGCATCTACGTATCCTTCGTTTAATGAAGTTCCATTACCTACGGTATATTCTGTTGAGCTGTCTTCATGGAAGACGAGATGCTATTGTCAATACGGTTATCTGAGTGAAATGTTTCCAGCCAAGGAAGAGCCTAGTCTCAATAGATAGAGCGTTGTCAATTAATGTCAAAGGTACCAACACCGGCTTAGGCATTTTTCACTGACTTGGAAAAATGCAGTTTGTCTATAAACTATAACGCTAGAAAAAAATGTTTTTGGGAATATAACTAACACATTTGTTACATTTAGATGAAACGAACATATTGCTTTATAGTAAGTAAGAATAGATAAATATAGAAAGTGCAGAGAGTAAAACGTTTGATATATTTATTTATTTATTTATTTTATGGATTTTTGATAAAAAAGAATTCAATGGAACTGTGCTTATTATTATATTATAAAATATTAATATGAGAGTAAAATTTATTGTACAAACAAATACTCCAATATAATTCATTATAATAAAGAAAGTAAAAAGAAAATCGAAAAATTAGAAGTACTTACATAGTATGTTCGTATGTATTTGAGAAATGCAGCGTCAATGTTAGGAATGTTTTTCACGCGGTCAAAATCACAATTTTATTAGGATGACAGACACCATGAGTCAAGAAGATATCTGGAAAGGACCCAACTATCCCCCAACTTGTCCAGAAGAACAACTGAAAAACCATATAATGTATCTCTCAGATTTATAGCGGGACTTTAACGTGTGAAGGAACACAGTTCATTGAAAATTATCAATTTTTTCCTGCTACAGAATGTTCGTTCACACAAATTCCCTCGTATTAACTCTTTAAGACAAATATGGAGATTGTATAGTAAAAATCTCGTTCATGAGAGTCATTTTGGGCAAACTGGAGGTAAATGTAAACTTAAATATTACTCGCAAAATTATTGCTTATTGTATTGCCAAAATATGTGCTATATTGAACATTTAATGGCACCAAAAATACCATATATATATATATATATATATATATATATATATATACATACATATGCGTGTCTGTGTGTAGGGGTTTTCATATAATAAATATTTGGGTTTGTCTGTAGCTTGAAATAATATATGAAATAGAACCAACACCGGTATGTTTATTGTTCAATACGAAGGAAGCAAAATTACACCCTAAGAAAAGTTTCGAAAATTGCTTATTTCGTGCGCAATATGATTTTAATGTTATACATAATATACATATATAAAATATACCTGAGCTGCTAAAACAATAGCAAATTTATTAAAATGTACTGCAGTAAATTTTGTCATTCTGTGTAATATGTAGCTGGCGATGAAGTCCGAGTTCTACAGTAAGGCCATTATACTAAACGGCACATTCCGTATTGTATGCATAATCTTCAATTTGATGCAGTCAGTAGTGACGTTCCAGACATGTTTTGCTGTATTATTATTTTTAATATTTACGTTTGATTTACTTCTACGGTACACATTAGATTTTATGCACCCCCAAAAACAAAATCCACGCAGGCTACACCAAAGACAAACACCTGCTTTTACTCTTGACTTTTCAAAAATTTTAGGTAACAGATGTTTTACCGTTTTAAAATTGTGTCAGAAACGAACAGCCATTTTTTGCTGTTGCGAAATTACAAAAGCTTGAAACATGTTCAGATTTTTTATGCAGTAACCTAATATATAACAGGTGCTTTTGACCATAATTCCTAACAAGTTGGAAATTGTACGTCAAACGTGACAAATGAGGTGCGTTCGTACTATAGCTAGTTACATAAATATTCAGATCTTGATGATTTTTAATTCTGTGAAATGAATTATATCGTCAGCAGATTAATTTCTGTCATAAAATAAGTATCTCGGTCGCTTGACGACTAAACCTCGGAAGCTCCTATAACAGGAAAGCACCGATTGTTTTAAAGAAAATTTCAAATTTCTTAACAAATGTTTTTATTAATATTTTGTAAAGTTTTGATTCGATTTTCATAAAATTTGAAATGTCTCGAAAAAATTCTGCAAAGATAATATATCTTAAATTTCAAACCATTCGGTTGGGTAGTTTTTGCGTTGTTATATGCGAACGAACGGACAGACAGACGGACGAACCAGATAACGACAATGGGTGCTACGTATTTATATAATTACGAACGCACCTAAAATGTAAGAAACAACAATTAATGTTGCTGTAAAACCACATCACAAAGTGAGTTTTAAAAGCAGGTGGGTAATAATAAATAACACTTGCCGGGTCTGAAAACCATATATTGAACAATTCTGCTTATTTACTGCCACAGTCACACGAAAATGGGCTTCATCTCCCCATAAAACGTTTCATAGAAACACATCATTCACTCCCGTTCTTTAGAAAAATATTAGTTCATCAATATGCCACTTCTCCTTGCTAAAAGTTAACATTTGTTTATAAAAATTTATTTTATTAGGATAAAATTGGAATACATTTCTTATAGTTTTTCGAACAATTATTTCTAGAGTATTAAAGTGTTTAAGAACTCTACGTGCACTAGGACCTATGCATAATTCAACAATTGCAGAAGCAATTTTGTATGTTATCGGAATAGATAGGTTTTCTTCTTTCTTATATATTAAAAGAAAAAACGATCATGTTACCTTAAATATTGTTATACTTCACCAATGTGCGAATTTTTTAAAAGAACGTTTATTTCGCTAATTCCTGCTACAGTCATAAATTCGTGTGAAATAGCTGCAACGTTTAAAACTCTTAATGTAAAATATTTTAAAGAAATATTCTAGCAGGTAAACTGAGAGACATGTTGCCTGCGTTACTTTCAGAAATGGGAGACTTCCTTATTTTGTAATAATGATTACAACAGAAACTGAAACGTCAGGCCAATGACGTCCTCTATACAATTTTTTAATTAGTTATTTTCTTATTCAATATTTCTCCCTGTACAATATGGTTCCAAAAGTTCCCATATGCACTAGAGGAAGTTCTTGCTATCAATTACCAATATATTATTAAACTTCTAGAACTGAACAAAATAAATATAATGGATAATTAATAGCAAGAGAAAAAGCGTTGTGTTTTAAATTACGAGTAATTTAAAGAATATTAATTTACTTCACATTTTAAAGATATATATTAGCATGATCTTTGAATAAAAATAACAATAATAATTATGAATTTGCAAAATAAAATAATTTGAACACAAAAATGATCACTCTGAATCTTAATTAAATATGAAAGATAACTTGATTATTTATTAGGTAAGATAAAAATGCAAAGGAAGTAAATACAATAAGAATATATGAAAAGCATGGCTATAATAAATTAGTACTAGAATATTAAATCACATATAAATATAAATAATTAGTTTATGGCAATGACTGTTTGGTTGCACAAATACTTAGCACTTTTTTCCCTTAAGGGCCTAGCAATTGATCACGTGGTGAATTAAACTGCATCATCCTTTTGGCTCATGACGAATTTTCTTAGCAAATTCCTTTCTTGAGAATCTGAATTCATCAGATCTCAGAATTCTCTGAAACACACCCTAGAATATTTATTTTAATTCACAGATCTGGAATCATTTAACTTGTGATATGTTTTGTTGCACATATCAATTTTTCTTCAATTCTGAAGAATTCACATGGAACAACTAGAATTCACCTTGCATTGAATTCATCTCACAAACTTCATATACATTATCTGAAGATATCTGGTTTTGTAGATGATGAAACTTCGCACTGATTTATGGCGATTCACATATTTCAAATCCAAGAAATGTAGCGCATACAAAAAAAAAACTATATGACACAGGTACGATGCAATTTTTGGCTAGCAAGCTACGAACAGTCACCTCACAGGTGAAATTGTCGAGCTGTTCCAAACACGCTAGTGAAATTCCCTCCTAATCACGCTATCGCTTGTGTTGCCAATCCTTACAAGGTAATCTGGAGAGAAACTCATTTTTTCGCCCTTTTTTTCCATGACCTGCGCAGCACGGGGAATAGGATGTAATGGTCTCATTTTAGAGAGCTACTCTATATCAGAGTATTTCGCTGTCGGATACTCTAGCTTACCTTTTAATGAATATTTGCGCTCTATTTATGAACGCCGGTTTTATTTGTGAATAAACACGTTTTCAAATACACATGTAGACGACTTTTCTCTACACTCCCCCTTCTCAATAACATGTTTAACAACATGTGATATATTACTTAAATTTATAAATTAATGAAGTAAGACATTGTGCATGATATATTGCCATTGATACATGCATTTTAACTCAGATATATATTATTTATGCATTTAAAATATTATTTTCTACATATTTTACTTTTATATTAAAATTAAATATTACCGAAAACACACCTCATAATTTCCTCATTAAATTACATATATTCCCACTTATTACAAATAGTTTTTCTCTATGCCATTTTTCATTATATTTAAATTGTTTAAATAGACGTACACAAACTTTCGTTTCAATACAAGCTAGTCGTTGGGGGCTACCGTAATACTTACCCATCATGGATATGCATAATATAAAATATTAAAAGAAAAAATGTGTAAACTACTTATAAAATGCATTGCAATTCGAATAAAATCGTGGCTTGATTACGTCATAAACTTTAAAGACTCGATTACTGAATTGCTTAAAAGAAACATCCTTATAACTCCAAAATCAATAATCCTATTAATTAGCGGCTTACTGCATCTGATTAAGTGTCTCATTTCCAATTAAAATATATCTTTGAATTGAAATTTATTTGAAATACAGGGTCATGATAAATCGAAGAGTGTTGAAATAGGATTACAAATATCTCGGCAACTAGGTATCCGATCGACTTTATGGTTTATGCAAAATTTATGTTTTTTTATTGTCTTTTATATTCACTCCTTAAAATAAACGATTTCGAAAAATTTTATATCCCTTTTATCAGAACGAATATTTCGAGAGTCCAAAAAAATAGTTCCGGATAATCGAGGTTACTGAAATTCGAAAAGCTTCTTCCCAGTATTACATACTAAGTACATACAAAATTTCAAGTCTCTGTCTCAATTTTTTCGGAAGATAGAGTGTTTACAGATACACAGACACACAGACATACAGACATACAGACACAGAGACATACAGACACACAGACATACAGACACACAGACGGACGGCAATTTTTTTTTTCTAAAAGTATATTTTTCGGAATCGCCGGTGTCTGAAACGTGTAAATCTGTCAAAAATTTTTTTCGATTTTTAAAACGATTACAAGACTTACCCTACGTATGATGGGTAAGTAATATATTCTAAAAAATTTTTCTAGCATGAAATCAAACGTTCTGTTAAGAATTTGTTCTAAAAAAGTTTTCCCAAAACAATGTCGACAGTAAACTAAATTCTAGGCTCAAACTTTCTTGTTCTCCCAGAACTTAATTAATGAAAAATAACGTCGGATCATTTTTATTATTGAGAGAGTCATTTTTTAAGTAATGACCAGACGATTTTATGTCCTTTTTAGTCTACTCTGAAAACAAAAGTTTTCAGGAAGCATTTACGACCCGGAACGCACCCGTTGAGATGCTGTATTATAAATTATGGGCTGCTGCAGCGTAAATACTGTAACACAGTTAAACTTTTTTAGGTGAGATTACTAATTTTAGCTTTGTTCTTTGAAAATACTTTAATTTTTTAGTACAATTATATTTTAACCAGAAGGACATGTGCGAAAGTTTCGCACTGCAATCATTGAGATTATTTTCTGGTACGTTTTATCACTAATTTTTAATTAACTGACTTTTTTTTTTAATCAAACAACGCGTTTTAACGAAATGTGGGTGTACTATCTCAGAAACCTGTTCAAAAACTTTTCGAATTATACCTCATTCATCGTTGTATGTTTTGTATGTGCGTAGAAAAAAGGATGTTGATATCAGAAATAATATATATGATGATTGCTTGTGTATAAGAAAATGGGAATAGATTGCCAGAAATTGTTTTGCCAAATCTTCTTCTCTCGGTAAAGTCATTTCTCTAGGTTGCCAAGACCCCCTACTGAAAAAAAACCGAATTATTTAAAAAAATTAAACGCTGAATCAGATGTTTAGTGAATTCATATGAAAGCATTTCTCAGATTTTGCAAAACTGTTCCAGAAATGTCTTAAATACATATTCAATATTTGGTACACCACTTTTTTGCAATCCTATGGGAACTTAAACATGGGGTGATCAAACTTTGTGGGCCAGCAGCCATTTAATAAGTGACGAGAGGGATCTTGACAACAAAAATAATATATACGATAAATGCTGGACAATTCTATTCCTCAATTTTTTTATTAAAAAAATCATTGATGTGTTTAATGTTAAAAATGCTTTTAAACTGATGCCCTAGGTTTATGAATAGAAAATATTTTATAAATTTACGGTATTTTCTAAATAATTGCGAGTTCGTAGTTTTAATTAACTAACTTAATTTTAAAAAAAATTATATTTATTTAATTTTTCTAACAAATTTGAAAAGTGAATATCGAATGAATATCGAATAAAAGCGATTCTAGTAAATAACCCTAACGATATGTCATACTTTTTTTTATTATAAAATATTTCTGTTGTTTGTGAATTGTATTTTATGTACATTAAATATGAAGCATATGGGATTTCATTCATATGAAGTGATATTAATCAATGTGTATTATTATTATTATTATTATTATTATTATTTTGAGGTGGGAGGGGAATTGTGAAAATGTATTTTTCCGTATCCCATTAAAATTCTAATAAAAAAAAATTAATCGAATACGTAACTTAACAAATAAAGAGGAATGAGCTGAAGAAACCTGTTTTGTATATTTTTAAATTTGTCATTGGTTTAAAAAAACTATCTTGAAGGTGAATGTTTTTGTCACATTCGATTATCTGCGCCAGAGATCGACTCGCAATCGAGCGGGTGATTTCTCTCTCTCTCTCTCTCTGTATGTGTGTGTGTGTGTGCATGTGGGAAGGGGGGGGGTCTTTTTAAGGAAACGTAGCCCGTACACACGTGGAAGAGCGCAGCGTTGAAGAAAATTCGAAGAAAACCATGGATCATTCCAAACTGTTAAGCCGATTAGCGCGACATGTGTTGAATCCAGCACCTCACATCTACTAACTTTGAGAACAGAATCTCCCATTCACTGGCAGAACATGGAAACAGGTCCACTATCTTGAAATGAATAAACAAATCACTATGTAACAGAGAATGACACCACTGCTTAAAAAAAATACACACAACATTAAGAATGTGAGTGAATAATCAATTTTTTTCGTCGATGACAAATATTTTTATAATTTTGTAGAAAAATGTATGTTTCAAAATGTTGCATCTGACAAAAAATAATTTCTGCAATGGAATTGATTTTAAACTCTAACATTAATTTATTCTGTCAACTAAAAGTTAAAAAAAAAAAAAAAAAAAAAAAAAAAAAAAAAAAACCTTATCACGATGAATTACATATCTGGGTGTTACAATGAACGAAAATAAAATGAATTTTCTTTTGACAGATTATATTTTTTTAGTCTATGTTAACTGTTTTTAAAATGAGGAGCATGAGCGCTTTTTACAACTTGATATACCCCAAGAAACTGAAAGTATTAATAAATATTATGGAAGAATATAAGCAATTAATAGAGATACAATCAGATTAATTTTTTATTGTCGAACACAATGAACCATTTATTTGAAATATCCGAAACACTATACGTAATGAATACGGATTTATAATTACAATTTACTTTTGAAAAATACCTGCATTTGATAATGCAAATAAAATAAAGTGTTAGTCAGTAAACCAGCGCCAATTTATATTACACATTTTATAAGAGCCTATATTCAAGTATTTAATTAAATTTTAAAGACACGGACGGCGTACTAAGTGTGTTTGTTACTCAGTGAAAAAACAGTTGCGAATTCTAAAATAATTAAGTAATTAACATCTTCGCTTTATTTACTCTTAACAAAAACCTTTCTTCAAAAAACGTTCCTTTTATGGTTCGATAAGACATTATTGTAAATGCACATTTTTCATGTCATTTTCATTAAAGTTGTTATTTCGCAGATTTCGCGAACGATATTGAGGAAATAGCTAAATATTTCTGAATACATTTTTGTACAGCTAATCAAGGTATACGATAATAAAAAAAAATTGGTCCATTTTTAAATACTCATAAAACTATGCTTGATAATATTTTTAATATGTTTCAGAATTTTCGACATTTTTGAATTATTATTATTTTTTTAATTAATGTTTTGTTTCGATTTTAGTTTACTTTAACTATACACTATCTGTATAGATATTTAAAAAGATAGTTTGCGAAGTATATTTAGTGTGTTATCGCAATCTCAGTGGGGAAATAGTGGTGGAAACTCAGTGTTGAAATTTCCTACGTCTTAATATATATATATATATATATAGTAATGTAAATGCCCGTTCTAGGACGGGTTAGTTAAAATTTCCGATTATTTTGTTAACAAAATTATGAGACTGTTTGATCTCAAATTTACTAATAATTTTAATTTGTAGCCCTAACCCCTATTCAATTAGGATTAGAAATTTAAAAACGTTTTAAAGACTTCTATTAATAATTTTATAATTATTATTTTAATAACATCCCGTATTACAAATAAAAACTTTAATACTCATGTGCTCTCTAGAATTTTGTTCAAGACCGTATTAACAATAAAATTTTCGCTGTCTTTTTTAATTTTTTTAAAACAATATTATTCATAAATTAATCATTTAAAATTATTAATTTATTATAACAATAATACATTGCAATATATTATTCTATGAAAAATGTTTTGTAAAAACATCCTATGAAAGTCATTGTTCATTTCTACCAGCTTCTGTTTGATGGTTTGTTTACATTACCAAAATTACAAACGATTTCGGAAATGGTTTATGGATTACGCGAATCATTGAAATTTTGAATGTATTATAGAAAAATATGCTGAACAGGAGTGATTTGAGGTAGAAGAGATTTGTATATAGACTGGTATGTTTTCTCATATACATTTCAAATTGAAATTATGCCTAACATGGCTTCATCTTATCTTGGATTGGTAAGATGGATGGGTTAGCACCGGAATCGTTACAATGTGCTTTATTATATTTTTATATATATATTTCCTTAAAAGCATTCAAGCTTTGTATTTCTTCAAATAAAATTAAAAGATTAAAGTTGTTCAAATATTCTTTTAAAATTTTATACCAGCGGCTAATTCCTAACTTTTAATGTTTCATCTCAAATGTGCAGTGTCTTTTTATATATTGAAATGTGTACCTTATTAATTTTCTGAGTAATTAGAATACTATCTTGGTCAATACAATAAAAAGGCAAATCTTACTTAGTAAATAAATATAATAGATTTCTTAAATTTTCATTCAAAATTTTTAAATTGTATATTCATGTAATCTAATATCTAATTATTTTAATTTTTTATGATACTTTCATATCTTTATTTTTTGTGACTAATTAAAAAAAAAGTGTGAACTTATATTAAAATCACGGATTTAAAAGGTATACTTTATTAATTTTCTGCGTATTTAGAACAGACCTTGGTCAATAAAATGGCAATTTTTTTAGCAAATAAATATAATCGAAGGAGATTTTATTAAATTTTCATTACAAATATTTGAATTGTATATTTATGTATCTGATTATTCTCTTACTTTATAATACTTTCATATTTATATTTTTAGTGACCAAGTAAAAAATGATGGGTAAGTGTGATCGAAGATCACTGAAAGGGTTTCGTTTAATAATCCCTTCAAAACACTTTATCCTTTCTTTAAAATATCCAAATAAATTTCATTTAGCAACCAAAAAAAAAAAAAAGTCATGTTTTTTATAAAGTAAAAATTTACCGGTCTATTTTTCTCGTTTTTTCGAATATCTAAACCATCCCGATAGCGGGCGAAGCCCGCTATTATATTCTGTCGTAATAATATCTGTCATGTGGACTAAATGCGATATTAAAAAAAATAATTTCAAAATTAAACATGTTGTACACCTTCAAAATGTTAAAATATGCGAATATTTCCATAATCGAGTTTTTATCATGATTCAATGCGTTCCTAAAATCATATATTTACTATTCTCTATTACTCATATTGATACTCGCTATGTATTATTCGGAAACATTTGAAAAATCCGTTAAACTTCCGATATGACATCATATTTTTTTTAATTCTCTAATGACGTGATATTAATCTGCATTGTGTACATACACATACTCATACTCCTTGTATTATTGAGAAATATTTCTGTTTTATTCCCACTATGACGTCAATCATTTTTATTTCCTATTAATCATTTTTCAATTGGTGAAACTTTTTATTTCATTTTCATTTTTCACGTGGACATCGTCTGATAGAAAATTAATTATTGTAGAAAGAATTTCATCGTGGATTTTTAATTTTTGGCATCTGCTATAACAAAAAATATTTAAATTTAATATTAAAAGGCTGTTAGAATTTTGGTTTTTTATCTCTATTTATTAAAATAATACTAATTTTCCAAATTTTAATATTTTGAGCTCTTTATAGGTGATATTCAGCTATATACACAAAGTTTCAACTCTGCAAGTTACATAGTTTTTGAGAATGGCTCTGTGACGGACAGACAACGCAGCGGGAGAAATAGGGTTTCGTGAGATGAACGAAACCCTAAAAACCAGTGAACTTATATTAAATTCACGATATAATGCAAAGTGATTTTATTAAACTTCCATTCAATGTTTTGAATTGTATATTTATGTAATTGGATTACTTTCATATTTTATAATACTTTCATATCTATATTTTTATTACCTAAAGATAAAAAAAGTGAACTTATGTTAAAATTACGGATTGACAATATCATTATTTGTTGTCTGACGAGTTGGTCCAATATTCTGGAGGAATCATCAGATCTTTCTACTGTCGCAACCATTAAAACATCTACAAGAAAATATTAATTCTGCGTAAAATTCCTTTTGCAAAATTTACTTTTGAATAATATCTGCCTTACTTATAAAGACACAAAGATGTTTTCCACTGAGTTTGAAGCAATAAATGAGATAGATATTTGAATGCTTTTAAAATTGAGACATACTGCTTTAAGTAAATATTTAGACTACTTCATTAAGTATGTAAGTATTATAATATGATCACATGTGATAAGCAAATAAATGCAATTAAATAAATAAAATTTTAAGTGAAACGCTCAGGTGCAACTTCAATGGCTTTAATACTTGGAGGGAATGCAAAAAAAAAATAATAATAATAAAATAAAATAAAATAAAGCAAATTCTCCCAAAAATGCTCCGTTTCGTCCACTTTGCCCTCCATTTTAATAATATGAAAATACACAAAAGCGAATAAAATTGAAAAATCAACACACCTTATCTTGTAGAGCAAATAATTCTCTTTTAAATAACATAAAACATTTTACTAATGCGTTTTATTACCGTGGGCATTTAAAATTTTAAAAAAGAAACCTCTTGAATCCTCAAGAAACCTCAAATAAAAAGATTACATGAGTTTACTTCTGATTCGAAACGGAAAAAAATTGTAAAGATTGAGATTTGCCAATGTAGACTGATTATCAATGTCAGTATCCAGATTTCTAATCTGTAATTTTATATCCTAAATATTGGGTATTTTTAAGATGATGAGTACTTTTAAATTTCGCTAACCAATTTGTTTTAAAATTTTACATTTTAAGTTAATGTAAAAATATAATGAATATGTGTGATATATTTAAATGAACTTGTGCTCCTATAAAAAATAAAATTATTCTCCAATTATTTATAATATGTAAGTAATTTTTTTTTCAATTTTTCCAATATCTAAATATGCCTAAAGTACTTTTATAGATATTTGATGAAAACTTTCGCCATTTTATAGTAGGATTAAAGATGTTGTTAAAATGGTGGCACTGCAACCGTGGCATAAAAATATTAAAAATATTGCAATCTGTAAAGCTTATATTAATTGTTTACACGTAATTCTTCAAGGGGTGGGTGAGGAATATTGTTTTGAAAATTACTGATGTCGATGATATTACGTGATACTATTTGGAAGAAAAAAACCATTTTGTTAAAAAGTGTTTTTGTTTTATTTCATAATTACTTTTCCAGCTATCTTTACAATGAATATTTACTGAAACATGTTTCTAATTAAAATGATCACTTTACAGATTCAATACAGGATATTTTAACTGATAACATGTTTATTATGCCGATCAATTTATGTTATAAATTATATTTTTGTGTGTAATATTTTTATTCTCATGAAGATTTATTTTTCAAACACTTCTTTACTTTATATTAATTTTAAATATAACGTAAAATTTTGGTTTTCTTTTCTCGAACTATGAAGTGGTATTTATTTTTCCGTTGACTTGTTGAATGTCTCGACTAATATAAATTCAAATTTCCTTTGTCTGACACGTAAATCCTCCCTGAAAGAAATTGGGAATGAAATTGAAGTAGACTTGCAAACACGTTTGGAGAATCGTGCCACTATTTTGCATTAGTTTAGGGATTTTCAGTTAAATAAATGTACAGAATTCAGGTTTCATACCTATATAGTTCTGTGCTTTTCTTTTAAAATAAGAGATATAAAGATTAAAAATTTTTTTCTGTATATTGCGTCGTCTAAAATGACAATGCATAGTGGAATGAAAACAAACTATTTAATATTAAAAGATGCTATGTAAATAATGTTAAAGTACATTTAAAAATAACAGAATTAGCACTTTCATACTTCATTTATTTATTTTAATTTTATGTTTTTAGAACTATTCATTTTGAAAACTCGCTATAAGTAATTTAATGAGATAACCAATGTATCTGTTACATATATATGTCTGTTTTATAATGGTTTATTTATTTATTTATTTAATTATTTGATCTTTGAGTCTCAGTTTTTAAATATTGCATTCATATCTATCTGATATTGGTTTATCTATATGTTATAAGGAGCATAATATTGCCATTTTTACGCTTAATGCCGACAATATTTGAGGAATTAACATATATTTACTATGAATTATTCTTATGATACTCCTCTGAAGAATCCATAAGATATTCATAGTATTACATTCTTGATTTTTTAAAATTAATTTAAGACTTGCAGTATTCTTTCCTTACTTTTTATAATATATCTTCCTCTCACAGAGATAGGGACTTTTAAAGTCTGCACTTTACTCATAAAAATTTATTTTCTAAGTTTCCAACACTTAATAATACAACAGAAATCTCTGTATAGACCAATTAATTAGAAATATTTAAAACAAGTTGGAAATTGTACGTCAAACGTTACAAACGAGGTGCGTTCGTACTATAGCTAGTTATATAAATATTCAGATCTTGATGATTTTTAATTCTTTGAAATGAATTATATCGTCTGTAGATTAATTTCTGTCATATATTCTGTCAAGTATCTCGGTCGCTTGACGATTAAACTTCGAAAGCTCCTATAAAAAGAAAGCACCGATTTAAAAAAAAAATCAAATTTCTTAATAAATGTTTTAATTAATATTTTCTAAAGTTTTGATTCGATTTTTAAAAATTTGAAATGTCTCGACAAAATTCTGCAAAGATAATATATCTTAAATTTCAAACCATTCGGTTGGGTAGTTTTTGCGTTGTTATATGCGGACGGACGTACAGACATACGGACGGACCAAACGACGACAATAGGTGCTACGTATTTATATAATTACGAACGCACCTAAAAAGTTTACTCATCGTTTGCGTTGTAGTTTTTTTTCATATGCTAGAGGCTATGCGTCCTATGTGCTACGCGCGCCAACTTAAGTTCAGACCCCTCAGACTCTAAAAAGAGGCAAATTTGTTCTGTTTTCAAAATATAACCGAAGTTTGGAAGATTGAATTTTAATATTACGACAAGTGGCGATCTTCTGTAATCGGTTTATGAAAACGATTCCCTTTGACTAGGGAATTTTTCGATGCCTAAAGTCACATCCACCATTGTCACAACAGTTAACGACACTTTTCACTATTGATTAACAAATATCATTTACACATTCGAAAATCAGCTTGTATAAAATTGTTGAGTAAAATATGTTGCTGCCTCTCAGACTTTTATAACGTTTGGAAGATTTTTTTTCTTTCAGATGCTATAAGAATATCGTTTTAAATATGGCGTTCTAAATATATGGTTTTAAATATCACGTTCTAAATATATAGCTTTAAATATGACCTAAATTGCATCATTAAATATTTTTCGCACCTAATAACGTAATTACACTTGATAAATTTTATATAACTCATATAATAATTTTTATAAAACAAATTTTATATCCTTCTGCATGTTTGTTATACATTTCTTTACATAATTACCATTTTTCTGTTTTTCTACCTAATATATTTTTTTAATTCTGAGAGGATAAAGTGAAAAGTTCACAATAAATTCAAATAAGAAAAAAGCATTACTTATATTCTTAGAATAGATAATAACGTTACATAATTAGGGGTCTTATGACTAATTTCATTGTAACGGACTTTTTTGAAAATATCAGATTATTTTTCCTTCGAATTGGATAGGCTTCAATTACTATATTTTATTAAAATTACGAAATAAAATCTGTAATGTTGTTTGAATGTATTTTATTCAACGGCATATCTTATGTAAGAATGTAATATTCTAAATGTTGTTTTTAAGAAAAACAAAATCAAAATGTTTATGTAGCAGATTTTACAACAAAAGGAGTTTCAACCATAAAACTGTCATTATAAATTATCATAGAAATAAAGCTGCATGTGATTAATGAGTATTATTTGCATAAGTTTTTTTTTTTTTTTTTTTTTTTTTTTTTTTTTTTTTTTTTTGTTAATTACTACATTTTCTGTAGTTTAGTTTTCTACATACAATATTTCTACAGCTTAATTTGTTCATGTTTAAATATACAGAGGGTGTTCGCACATATTTTAGACGATTTCGGTGTTGTTTTTTTTAACGTTTAAAATATGAATATTGCTTTCTGAAATAATCTATATGCTAATCTTGTTTCTTGATTCTAATTCTGCATAATGCTTTCGATGGTAGAAGGTTTTTTTGTAAAATTTACAGAGTTATTGCTTCCCATGTCTCTTTAAAAACTTTCCAGATTCGATCAATCGTGGTGGTTTTGCGCTTTGAAAGAGCTCTTTTCAGCAAACCAAATGCACAATAAACCATAAGAGAAACGTCAGGTCACTTCTTAGGAATATGTTGAAAGGTATAAATGCAATACCTGTATGAGTTTTTAATGTTTTCAACGAATACAGAGGTAGTGTTTGAAGTATGAGCGGTAGCTTTGCTTTGATGCAGTTTCACCCTTTAAAAGTCGTTGAAATAAAGAAAATAGCATTTTTTCCGTAAATATCGGATGTAACACATTATCTTAATAATATAATGAATTGATTGTAACATTTTTGTCCAATAATCTTATTTTTATTTTCCCTTTGTAAGATAAATTTGCGACAGTCATAAATCCTTACCTGAAACTTCGTTTTCAGCTTTGAAATGGGCTCCTTTTTTAATGTATTTTTTTTTTTCATTTTGAGTCTTTTTACTAAGAATAAGTACTGATTTTCGGGATAGCTCTTTCCAATTAATACTGATGTTTATTTTGCAATTAGAAATTTTTATACTATGCTCTTTACAATCATTGTAAACTTCCGAATAAGAATATTTCTTTTTGGAAAATAAAAAAAAGTATCCTTTGATTCACAGCTCGTTTGAATGTGCCATCTTGATAGAAGAATAAATTTGAAAGCATCAGACAATAATACGAATTACAAATAATAAGTTGTTGAAAGAAAGTTTTCCTCTAAAATAATTCCATTTTTTAAAATCGTTTATCAAATTTGTCTAAAAATGTGTGAACAGCCTCTGTATACTGACACAAAGCACATTACGTGGTTTAGAATGATATTACTTATTAAAACAGCTAATTATATAAATGCAAGTTGTTTATTATGGAATTTTTTCATTGTATGATCGTTACAATTTAACATCCTAATGCTTTGCTATATATTATATATATATATATATATATATATATATATATATATATATATTACAGTGTCCCAGGAGAGGCCAAAAATTAAAAAGCTTGAAAATGCTAATTCTCACCTTTTAAAAATGCTATTTCTGTCATAAATTTATATTACAAAAAAATTCAAGTCAAAGGTTTAGGGGTCCTTAGAAAATGGGGAATTTATGGCAAATTGGAATTTCTAATTAATATGCAGGATTGCTACCACACTTCTCTTACAATTTTTTTACCTATGTTTAATAACGCTTTATCCCGTTTAACAATAATTTCATCTGATGTTATATTTTTATTACATTTTTAATAAAAATTTATAATTATACAAATCTATCCGAGTACAATATTTCCTTTTTCTGATCATGCTCTTCAAATCTTTATTAATCTGCTGGATTTCAATAAGGGTTCACTCCCCACACGCGAAAAGACCCGCTCGCTAATGTTAATCCTATAGGGCATTACTTTTCTAATATCTCGTTTGAATTTTAATATTTTCAAACGATTTTTTTGCATTGGATAGCAGAGACCAATCTCTATTTCTGCCGTTGATTACTTTTTCTATTTTCTTTACAGATTTTTTTACGAAGATACTTTCACTTTCGAAACCGATTCCGTTCATCGGGAATGCCAACGTCTTCGCCAAGAAACTGTGGAACAATTAAAAACACAGTTTGAAGCATCAAAGTCAGTTGTTCATTATGACGGAGAAGTGTTAGCCGATTTTTCATCAAAAAAGAAAAAGGAAAGATTGGTCGTTTAGCGATACTAGTTTCTTCTTTGCAGGATAAAAGTACTAAAAGCTTCTTGGAGTTCCTAACTTATTGTCTGGAACTGACAAAGCAGCAGCTGTGCTGTGTTCGAGCTGTTAAATGTGAATCTCAAGTAATTGGCATGTGTTTCGATACAACCCATACAAATAGTGGAAGATCTAATGGAGTACTCTTCTTGACCAAAAAATAGGCAGAAACATTTTTGTGGATACCATGTCGATATCACATGATTGCGGTTCTACTTTCTGATGCATTCAGTGTGCGTTTTGGACAATCTACTGAGCCTGAAATCCTTTTATTTAAGAGATTCCGAGAAAATGGGTCTAAGCGCAACCACCATGAACCAAAAAGCATCAGTACTAAGGTGGAGTGAAAATGACCATGAAAACTTTTTTGGTGAATTTTTTCTTCGGATGGGTCTCATAATTTGCCTTTTGGCACACTGAATATTAAGTTAAATTTTCAATTAACTTTGAATTCATATTTAGGGGTCTACCATCTTTTAAAAGTTATACCCTTTATATGTGAAAAACTAAGATTGAACTATGTACTGTAAATTATTCAAATTACTTTTTTTTTTACAGAATTTGTTTGATTTCAGTAAAATAACCCATAAAACATGACTGATTAAAGTATTACTTGTGATCAACCGAAATGTCGTCATGATTCGACAACTTGAAGATAAAGGTAACCCTAAAATGTGAATTGTTCGCAAGGAAGATAAAGAAAAAGCAAAATAATTAGATATGACAGTTCACTTTTATGTTTTGAATATACACGAGAGATAGTTCTCTGAATATATAGGAAAGACTGTTGTCTCAATATATAGGAATAGAATAAAAGGAATATATACAATGTACTGTAAAACAATCTGATTTTCATTCTAATTTATATTGACTTTTGGTATAAAACTAGGCATTATATTTCGTGATTTGATTTTTGCTTGCATATATTCGTCCCTTTCATCTACTCCTACAACTGCTAATGATGCTTCAGTAACTAATTTCACGCATCTTTCAAAATAAAACTTTCAATCTTTTTACAACCTTTGTTCCAAAAAATCTAATAGCACCATTCTTTCTCACAGTGTTTACGGCTGTTCCGTCACAACCTATAGCCGTAAGTTTGTCAAGGTTTAAGTTGTTTTCAGTGCAGTATTTTAAAATGTTTTCTGTAATATGCTTTGCTGAACAAGAAGATGGTATAATATGTCCCAGGCACAGTGATTTAGCTCTTCAATCAGAGATACATGTTCTTCACTTATAGTTATTCGATGTAATCTATCTCCAAATTTCTCTTGATGTAATCTTGATTTTCTCCAATTTTTTCTTTTCTGTTTTCTTCCATCAAAATATGTACTTTCAATACCTGCTTCTAAAGCTTTCAAATCATCTTTTTTAGCACATTCTCTAGTTTTCTTGCGTTCTCTGCGTACTTTGCTTCTGTTAATTACATGTGATGAATCGTTTTCTGTTACAATGCCAATATCTTTTAGAGATGCAGAAGCTATTGCTGCCACACATCTATCAGAAACCCCATACAGATCTGAGACCCTTGAATCCGTAGGTAGATGTGTTTTCATTTGTCTTTGTGACTCTTCTTTAGAAGTAGGTTCTTGTGATACGGATATTAATTCTTCACACCCTGATGAAGAGCTACTACTGCTATCTTCATCACCACTGTCAAAATACCTAACAACTGCACTGTCCTGATTAACTGCAGACTTTAAATTTGGCTTTTCAGACCTCATCGAGTCCCTTGTTTTTCTGTTTTCTCATTGCCTCAATTTACTTGTCTCGGCTTTATCGAGCGTGCCAATAATCATATTTCTGATTGACCATTGGTGAAGAAGGAATTCCTGTTTTTTAAAGCCATCTTCTTTGATTTTTCACAAGTACATTTCGGAATTGGCTTGTATTTGCACGCCGAAATGTCTAGAAGTTTACTTACAGCTGCAGATTTGATAAACTGAGCATTCTTCACGTAAGTATCGTTTATTTTGGATTTGGGGAATCGAATAAGGTTCTGGTATTCAGAAAAATCGTTGTCTATCATTTGAGCAATACGCCTCTGGGAAACTACAGGAATTGATGCTTTCTTCTAAATGTTTTCGACCTTCTCTCTTATATTTGAATTACATATCACTTTGGTGGATCTTTACCGTTCCTACTCTTTTTTAATTCGTATCTTGTATATAAGTAACATTTTATAACGTCTCCTATTAATCGCAAACCCACTTCATTTAGTTTTGAAGGAGCAATAAATATGGGACATCACTGCATTTCTAGTAATGGTAAACTTTGGTTTGCCTCCACTCTTACTCATTTTTGCGCTAAAAAAAGAGAGAAATAATTTGTAAAACTCAAGAAAACGTTTAAAAAAATTTTTAAATAAAGACTTAAAGTTTAGAAATGATAAAAGAAGTTACTCTAAATATTTTAAATATACAAATGTCAAACGAGATTACCATCAAACACTGTAAATGTACAATTTAGGGTAAAAACCTATCGCGTGAAACAATGAAAATATAAAGGTCCTGGTAGAGCAATGAAGGAGTTTTTCAAAAATCATGAAATCTTGCACATATATTATAGGTACTAAAAGGCAAACTTTGGCTACTATCCGAAATCAAAATTCCAACTTTCGTTTTTTCACTCCACTCTAATCAGTACCCATAATAATAGCACTAGCTGGCTTCGCCCGCTAGCTGGCGAAATCTGAAACTGTAACTGTAAGTAATAATGTGTAATCTGTAAGTGTAATCTGAAGCTGTAAGTAAACTTCTAGACATTTCGGCATGCAAATAAAAGCCAATTCCGAAATGTACTTGTGAAAAATCAAAGAAGATGCCTCTAAAAGAACAGGAATTTCTTCTTCACTCCACTCTAATCAGTACCTATAATAATAGCACTAGCTGGCTTCGCCCGCTAGCGGGCCCCTAATTTACATCGGGGCCTCAAATCTTGTAAAACCTCATTGTATTAGACATTCAATTATACACATTCCTCATTGCATTAGACATTCGGAAATCAGGTTCTCTTCACCCAGCTCGCTAGATGGCAAAAGCCATTTATTCCTTGAAATGGAGTTATTGTTGAATGGGAATGGAACCATAATGGTATTAACTGCTCGAGAGTTTCAAGGTAAACAACGATTTAATCGGCTTGTTGTGTGTGTATATTTGCAGTCTTGGTTTACTTACCTATTGCTGTTGATGCTCCTCTTTTTTACTGATTCAAAGGTTGAAAGAATATGATGATACATAATTAAGCAATATAGGATTAAACTAGTCGTTGGGGGCCATCGTAATACTTACCCATCATGGATATGTATAATGTAAAATATTAAAATAAAAAATGTGTAAACTACTTATAAAATGCATTGCAATTCGAATAAAATCGTGGCTTGATGACGTCATAAACTTTAAAGGCTCGATTACTGAATTGCTTAAAAGAAACATCCTTATAACTCCAAAAACAATAATCCTATTAACTCGCGGTTTATTACATCTGATTAAGCGTCTCATTTCCAATTAATATATATCTTTGAATTGAAATTTGGATGAAATACAGGGTCATGAAAAATTGAAAAGTCTGGAAAATAGGATTACAAATATCTCGGCAACTAATTATCCGATCGACTTCATGCTTAATGCAAAATTTATGTTTTTTTTTTATTATCTTTCATACTCATTCCTTAATATAAACAATTTCGAAAATTTTTATATACCTTTTATCAGAACGAATATTTCGAGAGTCCGAAAAAAATAGTTCCGGATAATCGAGGTTACTGATATTCAATAAGCTTCTTTCCATTATTGCATACTAAGTACATACCAAATTTCAAGTCTCTATCTCAAATTTTTCGGGAGATAGAGCGTTTACAGACACACAGACACACAGACACACATACACACAGACGGACGGCAAATATTTTTTTCTAAAAATATGTTTTTCGAAATCTCCAGTGTCTGAAACGTGTAAATCCGTCATTTTTTTTTTTCGATTTTCAAAACAATTACAAGACCCTATACTGCGTATGATGGGTAAGTGAAATGATGTTATGTCATTCGTGGTATTTTAGTGGAGAACTTGCAACATTTAACCTTGTTTCAGATCTTGTTTCTGACGAGCAAAAATCAAAGCTTATTTTGAACATGAAAAATGAAAGGAGTTTTAGTTCACAACGATTAGAAATACTTCCTCTCAAATTAGATGATTTGTGTATTTCTAATATTTTCTGTGATACTGATAAAATTGTAGACAGTTTCCTCAGTGTAGAGGTTAAAGATTGGCCCGAAACGTCATACTAAAACAAAAGCTGCAATATTTGCTAAAAACTTGCATTTTATAAAGGATGTTGCTGAACAAGCTGTTGCATTGATACTGTACTTTAATTGTTCAACAAAGAACTAAGAGCAAAACAGTTTTTGTTACAAGTCGTAGAGATGCGGAGAAAGAACTTTAAAAATCGCAATCACCAAAATCTTTTTGAAATGAAGGTGATAAAAAATGTGTGAATGTGTAAAAAATATGTAAATAAATATGTGATTGTTTGAAAAAATTCTTCTTCATTAGTTTTATTTACCAATTGTAAGCTAATTGTTTACCTAAGTTCGCGTTTTGTGCATAATTATACAGAAGGTAGAAATGTCTGCAAAATCATGTTCTTGATTTCAGTAATATTTTATGTCTCTTCCTACACACAGAAAAAGCATAATTAATACAAAATTTGTTTGAAACACCAAATAAGAAGATTTCAAAAATGAAAAAAATCTTTTTTAATGTATCTAATAAAAAAATGCTTCATTTCACATTATTTTGATCATTTTTATGTAAATTCAATGACCTTGAGGCACCTCTAAATATGTTTTTTAAAATTCTGAAACAATTCGAGGTGTTTTATAATCACAGAAAGAACATTTCCGGAATGTGAGAGTTCAAATTTTTAAAATTTTTTTGGGACACCCTAATATATATATTTATTTATGTTTTTTCAATGTAAGAGAAAAAGAAATATGGCTATGAAAATACGTTTCCATGTTATGTAAGAAAACTTCCACCGTTTTCTTCTAGTGATTTTAAATTAATTATGCATATTTTGTAAATAGGAACTACATCCTTTAACATAGTACAATACATCGATCTCTGGTGCTTCGCTTCAGAATCATATTTTATTTTAAAAATAACTATGAAATAACAATTATTTTTGTAAAATTGTTTTTAATTTTCAAAAAGATAGATTTTTGTTATCCTCTCTGTCAGTCTGCGACTAATGACGACGCCCAAAAGAATACGAATATATGAAATTAATATATTTTAAATGTGGGATTTGTGGAACGCTGAAGGTAATGATATTTTAGTATTTTGTTGCAGTCATCTACAGCATGTTTGTTCTCGAAGAATGTGTATTTAACATTTATAGTTCTTTTACAGGGACGCACAAAAGAATATGAATACATGAAAGGAATATATGTTAAATGAAAGATTTGTAGATTGCTGACGGTAATAAAATTTTAGTATGTTCAGTCACCTACAGCATGCGTTTTCTTGAAAAATGTGTATATAGCATTTATAGTTATTTTACAGGGCCGCGCAAAGAATGCGAATTAATGAAAGGAATCTATGCCAAACGCGGGTTTTTGGTAACGTGGCGTAAGGAGAAAAGGAATGTGACAGGTCAAAATTGCAAGCAAATGTAGTAAGAAGGCATTTAATTATGCTTAATGTATTTTTTTTTTATCTTGAGGCACTGAAATTTCAGCCATAAATGTAAAACATGAAGTAATAAAAAATATGAGGATTTATTAGAAATGAAGACAGAAAACGATTTTTTAAGTTAATAAGTAATACATAATAACTTTGAAAAAAAAACATTTTTCTGGTTTGAATGTCTTACACTACGAGCATTATCGAGACAATTTCTGCATCATTATTGTGGAAGTGGTTGTTTCATTCAGGTGCCAATTACCCGATATACCTAATGATCATAAATTCATGCAACAAAAGTACATATTTATTTTCCTAAAACCTTTGAAATTCAATAGAAGCATAATTCATATTTAAAGAAATGAAGACATTTTGTTTAAATTGACGAAAATAAAAATAAAAAATATTTTGATGATATTTTTACAAATATGCGCATTATCAAACAAAGTCTGTATCATCAAACTTGCCACTGTTTGTTACATTAAGCAACACGTACCGTACTCAAACTATATCTTAGGATCATTAATCCATGAAGCAAAAGTACAGTTTTATTTTCTCGAAAGCTATAAGTATTGAATAAAATAAAATTCTATTCAGAAAATGGACACAATTTTGTTAACATCACGAAAACATGAAATGTTTTGATGGTATTTTTCCATTACGCGCATTATCAAACAAATTCTACATCATTATTGTTGAACTGTCTGTTTCATGACACAACATGTATGGTACCCCAACTATGTCTTATGATCATCCATGAAGTGAATGTACAGCTTTATTTCCCCAAAAGCTATTGATATTCCACAAAATATAACTTATATTGCGAAAATGAACACAATTTGTTAAATTCACGAAAATAATAATAATAATAAATATTTTGATAATAATTTTACAATTACACACACTATCAAACAAATTCTGCATCACTAAACATGCAACTGGTTGTTTCATTACGCAGCAAGTGTCGATCGCAAGATATACATTAAGATCATTTAACCATGAAGAGAAAGTAGAACTGTAGTTCTTTGACGGATTTTGGTATTCATAAAAAAAACGTGACGTCTATTGCGATTTTGGAAACAGTATTTTTAATAAGCAAAGATAGAAAAAACACGTTTCACACATAAATTCTCCATGTTTAAATTAGAGAAAAATAATGTGAAAGAAAACACAGGGAAAAAAATCTTCACAATGGCTTTTCTATTTACTTTTCACTTGAATTGTTTATTCAGAAAGACTTTTTCCAAGTTTAAAAAAACTGTATTCTCGGTGTGATATCGAACCTCCAAATAAAAATATTTGTGATTCAGTCTGGACTTGACAGCAGAAAATGAAGTGTAGAAAAATGAATCGGTAAAATATTTTCGTATTTTTAATTTTTAATTTTTGTGCATTTTAAAATTAAAAAACGTAGAAGGCAAAAATTGTCCCTAATGCCCTAATTCAGAAATTGATGAAATTTTATCTAATTCTACATAATTTACAGAGAAGTCACCTTCTGTTTCGTGTTTAAAACAGTAAAGTACTATAAATGTTTTGACGGATTGTCAATAATTATATTTCAGTATTATCGTTTTATAAAATTAGGCAAAATATTGCATTGACAGCCAATAATGATTCCTATAAATTTGCGGAAAAATAATTCAATGGAAAAACAGAAATTGAATAGTTATATAAACTAAATATCAGGCAAATAAAAAAATATATATATATATAATAAGTGGATTTTATTATCATTTTTAGGTAGTTTAATAATAACTAGGTTAACTCCAGAGAAAAACATATATTGAGAACCTTTTACAAAAATAACATATTCATTTGCGTATTGCACATAAATTTGCGATGTAGATGAAATTATGCTGTTTCGCTTGCTGAAAACGTATTAACAGTGATTAAACTACTGATACGAGTGCCTGTTTTATGCGTTTCAATGGATGAAGGATACAACTATAGTATACAAATGAAAGTTGATGTACATTTTAAAGTAGTAGTTGTAATGGCTTTCCATTCGAAAAATTTCTCTTGAAGTTGTAATATTGGTTGGATCGAACATTATTCTGACCTCATCCGAGCTTTAGCCTTGATATAATCGTAGTATTACGGTTTTGTTATTGGCCTTTTAATGGAGAGTTTTTTTTTTTTTTTTTTTTTTTTTTTTGGCTTTGACAGTCACAACTCTGACTAGAACGTCTTTAAATGTATATATTTCTGCTATACGCCTAAGGGGCTAGCAACCAAGCATTTCGTTGTAATCCAACAGTAACACCATACTATCCTTTTGGATATTAGGGTCCCAGTCCTCCATGTTTTCATACCTTTGAGTGCAGGAAAACACAATGGTAAACCTACGAGTCAACTGCTAAAATCAGGTTTTCGGGTGTTTTCCACCAAGATATGACTTGGCAGACCGATTGCGTTTTAATATGTGAATCGAGTTTTAATTAATTCTGGAATTTCAGCCGTGAACTCGATGAGGTGATTGTCTGTGTTGCCACCTCCTGGCCTATAACGGAATTCTTTTGTGTTTCCTTGTAAACGGACCGTAAATGCTACATTTCATTTTCAGTACCGAATATTCAATATTAAACGTCAAAAATATATAAAAACTACATGAGAATCCGGATGTATTTACGACAGTTGGAGCACAAAAAGTCGATCAGACATAAATACAGAAAAGAAAAACAAACAAAACAAATTCATAAACATTTTTGGAAAGAGTTAAAAACAATTATTCCAAACAGTTTATGGACAATTAACAGTCAAGGAGTTTAGCGAATCCGATTTGCTATTTTTTTTTTCAGAAATGGGTCGAGGTCTTCGTTTTAAAACTACAGTACTGGGATATAGCCAAGTATAGGTGCATTTATATTATAGTGTTCATAAAAATGTATTTTCGGCGAGAAAGCCATATATTTGCTCCTAAAAATATTTGTATCCTTGCATCAGCCGTCTGTTGAGGTTCTGCGAATGGTGTATGAAATCTCATTTTTTATGACTAAATTCTTTTAAAGGAAAGCATAGAAAATCATTCCTAACTTATTCAAAACACAAATTGTTTTCTTACCTTACCAAATCAAAGATGACGTTAAATTACTTATTAAATTGCATAATATTTGCTTTTCTTCTATTAAAGATGTACTAATTAATACCAGAAAAATTATAAAAAAGAAATATTATGTTAAAAATTAAGATTTTTTTTTAATTGTAAGCAAAGAGCTATTAAATCCATCAAGAGTCTAACTGTGCCTTACAGGCTGTTAGAGAAATTATAAATGTAATACAGTATGAGAATCGCTGCATCTGAGTGATAAGAGAAAATCATGAGTAGTATACATTTTCAAGTTATTAGTGCTTATGCATACTTCACAATTTTTATTACGCATATAACCCGGTATCTTGTCGTAATCAATAAATTTCTTACATATATTAAGTTTTCATAAAAATAAAACATAATAAACAATCATTTGATTAATATCAAATGCATGGTATAATAGACATCTTACTATTTGCATAAACCTCATTACATTTATCAAAAAATGTTTATTATATTACAATATATATATATATATATATATATATATATATACTAGCTGTTACCCGTGACTTCGTTCACGCAACATTAAAAGAAGAATAAATACATTAATTAAGCAAACTATTTCACTCCCGATAATTAAAAACATTAATAACAATTCAATTAACTAACTATTTATCACATTTCATAGAAGACAATACAGTATTTTTTGTTATAGGGACCTTGACCCTCAGTCTTAAAAAAGTGAAATTTTGTGCCAAATAATCGAGAAAATGAAATTGCAGCCAATGCAAAAAGGAGGGCCAAATAAAATCGTAGAAATAGACGAATTGGGTAAAAATAAATGTCAATTTTACCTGATAAAAAATTTTACTTTTAAGGCCTTTGTGAAACGTTTCAACAGCCATCCTTCAAAAAAAAAATTAATTGGAAATAGTATATGCTTTTTCTTTAAATTCAATTCTGCCTCCTTGGTTCAACGTACAGCTGAAAGAAATCTTGTTTTCTAAATGACAGTATGTTGACAGGCAATTTTTGTTCTCCAGAATAAATTGATCCATAAAGTTTGAATATGTGAAAATGTGTTTTTATTTTTCGGATAATTTAATGAAATCAAGATTTTGTTTTCACCATCTATTCAAAGTGAAAATAAGTTCTGTTTTTCAGTTTTAATGAGAAAATGGTGTAAAAAATATACTGATCTGTTTTATTTCTCTTTTTTATGCGCAGATATGGAGTAATTTACTTTCCGTTTTTAGAGAAACTTCGTTAAAATTTACAAAAAAAAAAAAAAAAAAAAAAAAAAAAAAAAAAAAGGCATTTAATTTAATTTTTTAAGTTCTGACAGTTTGTGTGACATCCTCGGATCAATGATAACCGGTATTAAGTAAATCGCATTGCGTTCGATAGTCTAGGAGTAGTTGCGAAATACAAACACGCGGTCTGATTTTAATATAATAGATTCGTGTTCATTTTCCTCTTCTTAAAATTATGATGTGATTTTTAGCAGAAAACTCTCATCTGCATATAACGGATACTCATGCTTAATAATCAGTATAGAAAAACAAACATTTAAATTTTTCGTTATAAATATGGCGTGAAACTCATCTACTTTCTGTACTTACTGATCCTTGTATTATTAATGTAAGGAATTGATTCACACTCATTTTAAAACTTATTGGAAAATTCCCGTTTTATTTCAAATATGACGTCTCTTTTTCCCCAGAGAAATTCCTTTTTAATGACATAATTCTTGTTAATTTTCTTTTCCAGGCAATTAATTTCCATACTGGCATAGGGGAAATTATGTTACTTTAACGAAATAATATTAAATCTTTAGGTTTTATCAACAAAAATGGAATTATTAACATTTGTCATTTTGTTAGGGAATCGAGTTATTTCTTTTAGTTTTAAGATTGTAAATAACTATTTCTCGCTATCCATGACATCATTTTCGACATGGATAATTTTGAGGAGCATATTATTGACATTTGCTAACCACTTTCTTTTGAAACTTCTTTTTACTTTTTTAAAATTTAAATAAAAAATACGGTATAGTTATATTAGCCGTGAGCAGACGGTAAAACGCCAAGTATTGTTACCATACGAAAGAAAAAAAAAGAAAAAAAAGTGTAGAAAAAAAAACCCAAGATCATTTTATTTCACCGTTCAAAGCATATCTGCTTTATTTTCGATATTTGACGTCATATTCGTCTGTTTCCTATGGTTACGCATATTGAAACCTTGTATTATTATCAAAAACTAAAAAAAGTACTTTTAAAGTACTTTTAAAAAAAGTATTTCTAATAATATTATTTAATCTTCTTTTTAATTCGTTGATTTTTTTTTATTTCATTTTCATTTTTCACGTGAAAAATTTTCAATTGAAACTAAATTGTTGAGTAAAAATTATTATTCCGGGTTTTGAATTAGTTTTGGCAACGATAAAGTATTAGCAACGGTAAAGTAAATTTAACCATTTTAAAGTATCACAAGAAAAAATGTCCATTTATTCTCTATGAAAATAACGAAATTTTGAATTATTAAGAAAAATATTTGAATAAAATAAACAAAAACCAGCCTATGTTCAAATGAGGGTTATAATTAACCTATATGCAAAGATATAGGATCATTAAATGCTCCATTTTGGCGCTGGCTTCAGGATAACATTTGCACACAATACACAATTATAATATTATTAGGATATATATATATATAATATTTCAATCAAAATTAAACTTTCCAATGTATATGTGTAAGGCTACTTGCGACATCCAGCTCTTTAGAAAGAGCTGGAATCATCTCCCTTTCAGCTATCAGCCTGATATTTTGATATTTTAAAGGCTATATTGCAAAGAGCCTAGACAGCGTTATGCGAATTGGGATATGGTCATTTATTTCTCAATCAGCCTGATATTTTTCTATATATCAGGCCCGACCCGAACCTGAAAATTCCATTTGAAAGCATGAAGAAATCCTACCCGAACCCGACAGAAAAATTCCAACGCTCCACAACCCTATCCGAAAAGGACAAAATAATTTTCGTCGACACGGAACACAAACCGAACCTGAAAATTCCCTTTTGATGTTAACCCGTAACCGAAAAAAAATCCATCGAAATGTAACTTTATCCAAACTCGGCAATATAATTTCAGTCATCACGCAACACGACCCGAACTTTAAAATTTAAGTTATCCCAAAACAATAAAAGAATTCCTCGAACTGTAAACAGATCCGAACTCGACAAAATTATTTCCGTCGTCACGAAAACCGACTCGAACCGGTCAAAATAATCCATCAAACCGTAACTAGATCCGAGCAAGGCAATATAATTTCGTCGTCACACAATCCGACTAGAACCTGATAATTGATGTTAAACGGAAATACAACCTCCACACGACAGAAAAATCTATTGAATCGTAACCCAAGCCAAACACGAGAAAATAACTTCCGTCGACACGCGAATCGATCCGGACCTGAAGATTAAGTTAACCCGAAACCCGTCACGAAACTGAAAATTCCATGTTGAAGTTAATCCGCAACCGGATCCAAACTGGACAAAAATATCCATCGAACCTTAACACGTTTCGATCTCGACAAAATAAATTCCGTCGTCGTGCAACCCGACCTGAAACTGACAAAAACAGTTCATCGAACCATAACCCTATCCGTACATGACAAAATAATTTCCGTCGACACGCGACCCGACCCGAACCTGACATCTGAAGTTAACGGGAACCCAAAATGAAACCCGACATGAAACCGACGAAAAAATTCATTGAAACCTAACCAGATCCGAATTCGACAAAATAATTTCCGTCGTCACTCAACCAGACTTGAACCTGAAAACTGATGTTAACCAAACAACCTACCAGAACCCGACAAAAAATTCATCGAACCGTAACCCAATCCGAAACTGGAAATTATGTTAACCCGAAACACAACAAAAAAATTCCATCGAACCACAATCAGATCCAAAGACCACTGCATCGTAACTAGATTCGTATCTGGTAAAATGATTTCATTTTCATTCGACACACTTCATCGCGATCCCGAACAGCATCCCAAAATGAAACGAAATTAATTATTGGTTTAAATATGAAAAAAAGAAAACCTTAATTTAAAATTCTAACTAAATTAGTAGCAATAGAGTAATGCTTAAAAAGATACACAGAATCCTTATATATTATTTCTCCTGTCAACATCCCTTTTTCTCAGAAAATATTAAACGCAGAACAACGAATGAGATACCATATGAAAGGTTTTAGAACCGGCTTCTGACATAGCCCACTTAACAATTCGTTAAAACATGTTTTTGATTAAAATTTGCTGAAATTAAAAAATTAAATCGGCATTGTTTTCATGAAAGAAACGAAAGGTTTTCCTGAAATTATTGTTGCCAAAAAAAATAAAATACCACATTATATGATGCTCATAGCAATTATTATAAAAAACACCGCACGGGTTTATTTTATACTTATGATTAAAAAGCGAAATTGAAATTAAAATTTTAAAATTTATATTTCTAAGTCCCATGGTTTTCCCGAAGTGAATGACGTCATCCTCTAATGCAGTCAAAATACGATTGTTAATTTTTTTTCTCGCGCGTACCTTTAGCAATCTTGGATCAGTTTTTAGTCTAACTTTGGATGGAATAAATTAGATTATATTCTGGCTTGACTAACAACTAAATGTTGTTTGCAGATATTTTTATCCTTCATTTTTCTTTAGAAGTTTAAACCTGCATCTAATAAATATTACATATTGATAAAAAATGATACTTCTCTATTATCCCGTCGACCACTTTTCATAACAAAAAACTATCGCCCAATAAACGGGAGAACGTTGCCATTGGAATATCAAAAAATAAATAAATTAAATATAAGAATTTAAGGACACAATTGTTATTTTAATTAATAAAATAACTACTAAATCAGTAAAATATAATGAAAAATACACGCAAATGTCGAATGTAAAACCACTAGATGACGTAACAAACATGCATAATGATTCTGACATCAAGTAAATGGGACTGCATTTTTGGCGTTTAATCTTACAGTTTGGCGGTAGTTTTCTGTTATGAAAAGCGGTCGACGGGTTAATAGAGATGTACCTAAAAAATATTAGATTTCAGTGCGAAATCTTCGCACGGGCCCTCTGGTATTCATTTAATATCGGAAAATATATTTTTTAATAACTAAAATTTATCTACTAATATATATATATATCTATACTAATAAAAGAAAGTTTCGCTCTGTGTGTGTGTGTGTGTGTGTGTGTGTCTGCTGGCGATTTCTAGAAAAATCTAGCCCACCTAGAAGCCTGATAATTTAGATATAGGTAGTCCAAACCCTCCCTTGATGTACCTGAATCTCAGAATTTTAATATTTCAAATATTTACTGAAATATTAATTAATATCCACAAAGAACTTTCATCAAAAATACGCTTTATAGGTGCGTTCGTAATTATATAAATACGTAGCACCTATTATCGTCGTCTGGTCCGTCCGTCCGTCTGTCTGTCCGTCCGTCCGCATATAACAACGCAAATACTACCCAACCGAATGGTTTGAAATTTAAGATATATTATCTTTGCAGAATTTTGTCGAGACATACTTTGATACTTTGAAGAAAGGTGGGCTTTGAGACCTATAGCTACAAGGCTGTCGTCTCGAATGATCCATATACATTTATTTA
The DNA here is from genome assembly GCA_963931845.1 of Maratus michaelseni. Lineage (NCBI taxonomy): Eukaryota > Metazoa > Arthropoda > Arachnida > Araneae > Salticidae > Maratus > Maratus michaelseni. The sequence goes on from OZ007592.1 coordinate 419,513,760, forward strand.
TTATTCGCAGAAACATATACATGAATTCTACAATTACATACATCTTGACGAGATAGTACAAGGAAACATGACAACACAAGAGACACAACCTGGGGGTTCCACACAAAGTGTGTGTGCAATGGAACCAGTGGGAATTGAACCCACAACCTCCTACACTCGCAAGCGATTAGCGGCGTGGTGCCTTAACCACTCGGCCACGGAGGCCCCTTGTCGAGACATTTCAAATTTTTTTAAAAATCGAATCAAAACTTTAGAAAATATTAATAAAAACATTTATTAAGAAATTTGATTTTTTTTTAAATCGGTGCTTTCTTTTTATAGGAGCTTTCGAAGTTTAATCGTCAAGCGACCGAGATACTTATTTTATTACAGAGATTAATCTTCAGACGATATAATTTATGTCACAGAATTAATAATCATCAAGATCTGAATATTTATATAACTAGCTATAGTACGAACGCACCTCGTTTGTAACGTTTGGCGTACAATTTCCAACTTGTTTTATCTTGAGTTGGTTGGTTCCATCGATTCTTCACAGAAGTAATTAGATAAACCAGAGTAGTGATGCATAGATAAGGATATCTGACTAGATAGTTTCAATATGGATTGAAGTTATCAGCGTAAAGCCATGCTATTGTTGCGTCACCTGCACATGACAAATTACACAGACATCCCTCTGTTTGAAATACCTTCCAGGCACGTTTTTCTTTTTCACAATTAGCCGAGTTTAAGTTCTTTTTTTTTACATGACATATATCATTATGATAGAGATTATTAATACAGAAACCTTTATTTAACAGATTATTTTTTATGTTTTCGGGAATGGAGAGAGGCAAGGGTCTAATTACATTTAACAATTTTAACATTTTTAGCTGCACCCGTAGCGTTTAATTGCTGTTTTATATAGAGAATACCGCTATTTCAAATCTCAGCCAATAGTGTACCAAACTTCTCCAAACCATTTCCATTTTTAGTAAATTATCGTAAAAATCAGCATTCATAGCTTCAAGGTGTATTTCTGGAAAGCATTTACCAGAGTTTACGAATATTAGTCTAAGAATAATAGCCAAATTTCAAATTAAGTTCCTAGCTTAACCAAATGAATCAATCTTTAAAGATGTATAGCGATCCTCCTAATTAGCTATTTGCTGAAGGTCTCTTGAACAACCCCTCCCCCCAGCCCCTCCTTCAAGGTTTTTTCTCTAACCATGCTCCGTTTCCATATCTCAGTAACTATCTTTCCGATTTCAACGCAAGTGATTCCAAGATTCCATATTTAAATTAATAGTCACCCTTTATAACATTAAAATAAATTGTTGAGTAGAGGTTACCACTTTTTCCAAATAATAGTTTAAGCAAAATTTGCAATTAAGTTCCTAGCATAACCAAACAAACGAATTTTTAAAAATGCATAGTGGGCCTCCTAATTAGTCATTTTCTGAAGGACACTTGAACATCCCCTCTCCCCGGCACCTCACTCAAGGTTATTTTCTCTAACTGTGCCTTATTTCAATAACTCGGGTAATAATGTTCCCATCTTCTCGAAATCAGTTCAGTTTTGTTGCACGCCTACTATGCAGTAACGTAGGCAGCGGGGACCTGTCTCAGAAATTCTCTCGGAAAGAGGTTTGTTTAGAACAGAATGCTTCCCTGGCGGTGGTATGTGGAAATAAAAGATTTTCCGGAGCGTATGAGCATGCCCGGTAAACGGTGCCGAAGTCATCGTAGACCGTGGCCAGAGTTTCATATTTAAGAGATTTAAGTTTATTACAGGGGCTAGGGCAGGTCAGCTAGTCCCTAATAAAAATGCTTCATTTGTACCATATTATTTTAAATTTTCGTCTTTTGATAATCCTATGCACATTATGATAATCTTTCAAAGAATTATTATCTAAATCACTTCAGTTTGGCACACTTTAAAGATACTCTTCTTCACGATTTTCTGTCCCCCTTTCACGCACACTGTTCACTGGATTTTTAAGTCATATATGTACAAATTACTTAAAAAAACACAATATATATATCTATACTAATAAAATAAAGTTTAGCTCTGTGTATGTGTCTGTTGGCGATGGCTAGGAAAATCTAGCCCACCTAGAAGCCTGAAAATTTAGATTTAGGTAGTCCAAAACCTCTCCTGATGCATCTGAACAGAATTTTAATATTTCAATTAATTACGGAAATATTAATTAATATCCACAAAGAACTCTGTTCAAAAGTACGCTTTTATCTCTTGGGTTGGTTGGTTGCATCGATTCTTCACAGAAGTAATTAAATAAACCAGAGTAGCGATGCACAGATAAGGATTTCTAACTAAATAGTGTCAATATGGATTTAAATTATCAGCGTGCGTACAGCCATGCTATTGTCACGCCACCGGCACATGACAAATTACACAGCCGTCCCCCTGTTTGAAATACTTTCCAGGCACGTTTTTCTTCATGTCAATTAGCCGGTTTAAGGGGCTGTTTTTACATGACATATATTATTATGATAGAGATTATTAATACAGAAAACTTTATTTAACAGATTATTTTCTATATTTGCGGGAATGGAGAGGGGCAAGGGTCTAATTACATTTAACAATGTTAACATTTTTAGCTGCACCCGTAGCGATTAAATGCTGTTTTGTATAGAAAATACCGCTATTTTAAATCTCAGCTAATAGTGTTCTGAACTTATCCAAACGAGTTCCAGTTTTACAAAATTATCGTAAAAATCAGCATTCATATCTTCAAGGTGTATTTCTAGAAAGCAGTTACCAGTATTTCCAAATAATAGTCTAAGCCAAATTTCAAATTAAGTTCCTAGCTTAACCAAATGAATCAATCTTTAAAGATGTATAGTGATCCTCCTAATTAGCTATTTGCTGAAGGTCTCTTGAACAACCCCTCCCCCCAGCCCCTCCATCAAGGTTTTTTCTCTAACTATGCTCCGTTTCCATATCTCAGCTACTATCTTTCCGATTTCAACGCAAGTGATTACAAACATTATAATTTTGCGTTAAATCTTGGTCGCTTGGCGATTCATCTTTGGGGGCAGATATTACCAAAAATATAGGTAATAGTACCAAAAATTCTACTAAAATATTACCCAACATGCTATCTGTTTTGCTACGATTTAAAGTGTATTTTATATTATGAGTTCCAAATTGTATTTGCATATTCTTAAATTATTTAACCGAAGGTCTTCCCGTTCAACATGTAACGGTAAAATTTACATTTGACTTTAAATATGATGTCAAAATTGGGTGGTTGCATTGTAAAGTTTATAGTTTCTTTTAACTTCTATATGTAGACGAGTCAAGAAGCAAAATTTAAATACAACATTAACTTCTATTCTATTGGTACCACTCACATTTTTATACGATCATTTGCGGCACAGTTCAGTGTTGCCAGATTGTCAAAAGTGAATTTACCTCAAATTTCTGAAAATTTCCCCAGATCAGCAATTTTTTTCGAAAAAGTCCACAATAGAGTTTGTACTCAAATTTAAACATTCAATTTTTAATTTAACACCATAAAAAATATTTAACTAATTTCAGTTCAAATTTTTTCCAAAAATCAAGCCTTTTTTTGAAAAAATTCCCCAATGTACAAAAAATAAACATTTAAAATTATATTTAATTTATTATCGTAAAATCTTCCACCAACTCAACTTACTGAGCATAATTTCTGAATCTTTTAGCAATTCATGATTTAAAGCGGAACGTCGTCCAGTCGTTTTATGTTTATTTATGTTTACCAAATATCTAAACCTAAATTCTTATCTACTTCCGTTACAATTTGTTTTGATGAAAATACAAGTAAAAATATTACAGTAGAACCCTAATTATCCGAACTCCTACTATCCGAATCGCTTTCCGAATTTCAGAAAAAAATAATAATACGGAAACGTACTGCAATTCACAAAATAATGATTCTGTCTACGCGCGCTATTGCTCTTCCCTCCACGGAAGAGACAGGAGAAGATGAGAATGTAGTGCCACTTGAGGAATTCACAAACCTGGATGTTCAGAATGTTCCTGGAATTCCTGGATGTTCAGAAGTTAGTGTTGAAGATATAGGAGAGTGGATGGTGTGTGATTCTTCAGATCCTGGGTTTCAAATTCTAAATGATGATGAACTTATTGAAAGTGTGAGAGAAGAAAGTATCAATGATGAAGATGATCTTAATGTCGAAGTAGAATGAGACACTGGAGCATTAGCTAGTGAAGCATTTCCCCGCCTTGAAACTGCGTTGAAGTGCATAGAGCGCCAGTCCGAGTGTGACCACATGCAACTTCTCACTGTCAAGTGGATGCGCGACATGGCTGCCCGAAAACGGCTGAAGACTGTCAAACAGCTTACTTTAACCGAGATATTCAGGCAGCAATGACTTTCATTTACAGTACGGTACGTACATAATGTACATAATGTACAGCACTCGTAAATACGCTTAACATGTAAAAGTGTTGCCTTTTCATATAATTAATTAAACACTATTTTTCTTTTAAAATATTTTTTTTCTCCCATTTTCAACATACATACAGTAATTAATTGTAAACTGTAATGTTATAAACGACGAGCACGACCATGAGAATAATGATTTATATTTTTGATTTCCGAATGAAGATAGAAAGTAGATACTCTATCTTCATGATTTTAATTTTTCAAATCAAAATTTAGTTCGGACAGATCCACATTTGCCAAATGACTAAAAGTAAACTTTACGAGAAATGATGAAAAAAATCCCCAAGTGTTTCCCGAAAAATGTTGATAGTCCCCAAAAATTTCCCCACGATTTACTTATCCCCCAAAAATGTCAATGAAGGTTCAAAATCCCCCAAATGGGAACAAAATCACCAATCTGGCACACTGGCACAGTTAGTACGGGTTTATCACTTTTAATTCCATGACTGTAGATACATGGGGTAGATAAACTTTGAATATATTTAACTTTCATAGAATTAACAAAACAGGTCTTAAATTATTTTTTTATTTCAATAACTGTATATGCACTAAAACTAAAGTATCCAGAGTTAATAGGTAAAAAATAATTAAAATACTTGTATTTTATAACAGATTATCACAGATTTTTCTAGTTTACAGTTCAGTTTTTTCTTCGAAATGCTGTATGATTTTTAAAAATTTATAAAAAGCATTTCAGAACTCCGAAGTCCTGAAATGAAATTCGAGATTTCAAAATGTAATTATATTACTATAATTTCAGTGAACAGCTTTAAGCATTTTTTTTACGAAGCGTTAGTGTTTAAAATTTCTATCAGCAATAAGCATTCTAAGCAGCTATATCGCGTATGTCGGGGAATAAGAATAAAGTGCAACATAAGAGATTTATTAAGTTTATTATCTGCAAGTAAATGTTTTTTTTTTTTTTATGTGGAAAAAAATATTTTGTAAACATGTTACAATTTACTTAATAAATTTGCATACTGCATTTATTGTAAAATATTAAAATTTTGCAAAATTCTGCTTTTAAAGTAACTGCTTTTTAAGTAACAACGGGCTACTCTGTAGTGTTACCTAATTTTATTAAGTAAAACCTTGGAACACAAAATCTCTATATTTAGATGAAAACACTCCAAACATTAAGTAGATCGTACAAAGGGTTTCGTTAAATATTCCTTTCAAAACGCGAGAGAATCACAAGAGAATCACAAATGCACATTTCAAAGAGAATCACAAATGCAAATTTTTCTGGTTTTCAAACTGTGGAGTATGCAAATTTTGAGTTCGACGTCAAAAACGTCGCTTCAGCGGCAGCGAAGGAAATTTGACTTTCAACTGGATAAAAGAGAATGAAGACAAGGATGATCGGCATTCAGTGATTGCTTTGTTTCGATGAGTACGATGTCTCAGCGAAGTCATTTGACAGATTCAGAAGCTTGGAGAATTGTCGGTAAGTTAGAAGGGGGCCAAACTCAAGCCGAAGTAGAGCAAGCCATTGGAGTGTCACAAAGTGTCATTTCCAGGATCTGGAACCGTTTTTTGGAGAGTGTATGTGCAGGCCGAAGACCAGGGCAAGGTCGTAGACGGGCAACAACGCCCAATGAAGATCGGTATTTAGCGTTAATAGCTCGGAGACACCGAAACATCAAAGCTACTCTTCTCCAACAACACCTTCGCTCGGCTACAGGCACCACGATTTCAACTCAGACTGTCCGAAACCGGCTCCATGCTGTAGGTCTGTATGCTCGCCGCCCGATGGTATGTGTTAAATTAACATCAAGGCATCGTCGCGACCGCAGGGAGTGGGCAACCGAGCATGTCAACTGGAGGAGAAATGAATGGAGCAATATTCTGTTTTCTGACGAGTCCCGTTTTTCTGTGCATCCGGATAATAGGCGTATTTTCATCTGGAGGGACCGTGGCAGTAGGAATAATCCTGCGCTCGTGCACGAAAGTGTCAGATTTGGCGGTGGAGGAGTGTTGATGTATGGTGGCATCTCCATTGACGGGCGCACTGACCTCTGCATCATTCGAGATGGAGCTCTGACTGGTCGCCGATATAGGGATGAGATCCTCAGACCTATTGTAGTCCCTTACGCTGCAGCAATCGGAGATAACTTCATTTTAATGGACGATAACTGCAGGCCACATCGTGCAAACCTGGTGGAGGATTTCCTTTTCGAGGAAGGAATCGTTCGAATGGAATGGCCAGCGTGTTCTCCAGACATGAATCCAATCGAGCACGTTTGGGACGCTCTAGGAAGACGAGTTTCTGGCCGCCAACAACCCCCACAAACTCTCCAAGAACTGGAAAGAGCTCTTCTGGAAGAGTGGGGCAGAATACCCCAACTCGTCATTAATAGCCTCATTGAGTCCATGCCTCAAAGGTGTTCAACGTTGCTGGCCGCCCGTGGAAACCATACCCCCTACTGAAAATGATTTTCTTTGAAGAAAACACCTTTTCTTATTCTTTTTTTCTCATATGCACATATTGTGTTTTATCCTTTTGTACACAAATGCGCAATAAAATGCATTTTTTTCTGCCAAACATGTGTAATTTATTCTCATATAACCTACTATGTCTGTCGACCATGTATCAATCAGCTAAAAAGTTTCCCAAATACAAAATCCACCTAAAACTGCAATATCCTTTAATTGTTTTGAGCAGTGTATTATGTGGAGTAAGTGCGATATAAAAAAAATCAAAATTAAACATGTTGTATCACCTTCAAAATGTTAAAATATGGCAATATTTCCATAATCGGGTTCTTATCACGTTTCAATACGTTCCTCAAACTCATACGACGTTATAATCACTTGCTGACGTCATATATACTTGCTTTATGTATTACTCATATTGATACTCTCTTTGTATTATTCTCAAACACATGAAAAGTCCGTTAAACTTCCAATAGGACGTCAGATTAATTTTCTTTTTAATTCTCTAATGACATCATATTAACCGGCTTTCTGTACTTACACATACTCATACTCCTTGTATTATTAAGAAATGTTAGAAAACTTCCGTTTTATTACCAATATGACGTCATATTAGTCTTTTTTTCTATTGGTGAAACTTTTTATTTCATTTTCATTTTTCACGTGGAAATTTTTCAATAGAAAATTAATTATTGTAGAAAGAAATTTATTGTGGATTTTTAATTGTTGGCAACTGTTATAACGAAAAATGTTTAAATTTAATATGAAAAGGCTGTTATATTTTTGTTTTTTTTATCTCTCTATATTAAAATAATACAATCGATTGTTTTAAATTTATGATTTTCAGCTTCATTGTAGGTAATCAGCTGTAAGTGCACAAAATTGCTGGTCTGTAAGTTATATAGTTTCTGAGAACCGGCTCTGTGACGGACAGACAACGAAGCGGGACTAATAATGTTTCGTGAGATGAACGAAACACTAATAAGTGATGTAGCAGACACTCTTGTAAATAACGAATAGCTGTTGTAAATAAGTATGTGGTACATAAAGTATCTTCAATATTGCATATGTTCACCCCCGTAATAAGAGTAAATTCCTCTTCGTAGCAGATAGTTTACTTATATTAAAGGTTATATATGAAAGCAAGATATTTTCTCTAAGAAAAAAAAAATAATTGCATTTCTACTTAATAATGGAATTTCAATTTACCTGTAAAAAAAACGCTAGAAAAATGTAGCTCTTAATAAAAACCTAGCTACAAGTTTTCTCCTCATGTATATACTGAAAACTATGAAGTTAAATATTTATTGCTATAAAGTCTTCTGCCAAAGTTTTTTGTCTTATTTCGATTTCTTTAATGATTTTCTTCGATACAATTAATGGATTAATAGTATAAATCCATTAAGGTGACATTCAAAGAATGGAAATAATGTATTATTAGTTTTATCGTCGGCAGAAGAACATTTTACACTGATTAATTGTTATTACGATGAATCATGTGATTCTTGATTTTCCAAAAATGTTCGCACAAAGAGATCAAGGTATTGATCCACCTTTTTGGCGCCGTAATCAACATTTTAGCGAACAAGAAACCAATCAATAATGACTCTGAAAAACTTCTAAAGAAACACTATCAAAAATGGAAATCTGTTGCAGCATTCAACATTGTACTAAGTTTATTATGTGAAAGTAAGATTCAAATAAATTGTAAATTATAAATCAAATGCTCTGTGTAACTTTGGAGTACTGAAAGTATTATATATTTTAAGCGATCTTCCATGTGATTATTTATCTCTACATTAAAATAAGAAAAAATGCAAGGACGTTCACGATATGGATGTCTTATAAAAAAACTTTTCTCCTACTATCTAAAGGCATAAAGCAAAGTTACAAAATTGACGATATTATTAAAAATATCTTTATCGTGGGCTTCAACAACCGTCGTACAAGTCAATTTTGCAATCTTTTATTTACCATAACTTGGTTTATGTATGTAAGAATGGAATTTCTTAATCGTTTTTTTCAATTACATCCTGATATGCTAGAATTACAAAAGTTATATATACAGGTGTGTTTCCAATAAGAATACGCCATTTTAATATTTTTAGAACTTAATTTTAAACTACTAAATTCATTTTAAGGCATTTTCGGTTAGCTGAACGCAGTTGATGAACCGCCAAATATTATTTATGGTTATAACTGTATAAGAGTTGCGACAACAATGAAGTTAAATATGCGATAAACAACGCTCGTTAAAATATGCCAACTGGTTGTGAAACTGGAACAATTGAATATTTTAAAAACTAAACATTAGAAAATAAAATAGAAGAAAAGTGTAATGTATATATTTTTAAAAATACATTTTTATGAATTTAACATTAAATTAATTATGGTAGTACTCTCAGAAAAGAATTTAGAAAGAATGAATAGATATTTAATTAATGCTTTTATTTTTGTTTTTTGTTTTGCCATATATTAGAGCACAATTTTATGAATAAATTCATGAGTTTGTATTTTCTACCAAGCGTAAATCAAAGCAGTAAATTCTCCATAATCTGGGCTCACTCCAAATTAGCGTATTGTAACGGAAAATGGTTAGATCAACATGAAAATGTGCTTGATTTTTTAGATTACATTGTATGCCTTTAAAAGAGTGTTTTTAAACTATTTTTCTTTAATATTAATATATGTTGCTCATTTCACATAAAATCTAATATTTCCCATTCAGAGTCTTTTTATGGCAGACATATTTATTAGAATATAGGATTTCCCGAAGTTAAGAGAAATCTTAATTTTAAGAAGTACTACATTAAACAGAATTTCATGAGAAATGTGTTTTTGGATTGCTTATTCCTATTGTTCTTTAGAATAAAAGCGCATTTATAAAGAGAGGACGAGCTACCTGAATACGTTAGATGGACATACAGTCTCCTTAATTTTATTTCTGCAATTTCAAATTATTGTTTCTTTCGGATTTGCATATACATACGAGTGCGTTTTCTACTGAATTTTTATTAGCGTAAGCATATTGTTTTAAATGAGAGTTACATCCGAATAAGAAGTATTTATCACTTTAAAAGTATTTACCAAACAATATCTGCTTCTATTGCAAAAAATAAATATATGTATAAAACATCGCGTAAAATGATATTCATAGATATGTTAACGCCTCTTACGAGGCATTTCTCTTGCACCGTTTAAATTTTTGTTGTTGTCTTTTCGCCAATTCTGTCTATGAAAGGTTTTTAATTCATATAAAGAAAAATAATTAATGCATTTCCTTTCTATTTTTCCCTCGCTTTATATTTTTCTTATGCGTGGTATTTTCCAACTAACTCCATCCTTGAATATATAAATGAGTTTCTGAATAACTTAAACTGTAAAAAAACACGTGTCATATGAAAGACTGTGTTCATGATCAATATGTAAGCATGTTTAACTAAAATATTTTGATAATTGTGCTTATATTTTCACTATTTATCAATCATATTTGAATAAATTGAAATTCGATATTTCTCGAAGTAATTTTCTATCATCTAAATGCTTCAAAAGGGCGACAATAATATTAAATTTCAAGATATTCCTTCTAAAATGTTTGAAAATCCGTGAATACAATCCTGACTGCATAAAGATTTTACCATGGTTATCATGTATTTAATTTATGATCCAGTTGGTAAAAACCATTATAACACGAGTTATTACTTTTATATGATGCAATTTATCACGTAGAATGAAAGAAAAGTCGATAATTGTTATTATATTATAAATGCGATACTTATTTTGTAAGTATTTTTTAATGGATTATTTTGAGAAGGATGGTGAGTTTTAACGTTAATGATACATGTTATTAATTTTATTCCACAGTCTTTTCGACGGTTTTACATTTGTTTGCTTGTTTAATGTATTTTTCTCAAACATACTGTTTGGGCACATATTATGTATATTCAGATGCCTGTATTATGATTGTTTTTTTAATTTAAATTTAAACAAAATTGATAAATTACAAGCATTTGCACACACTTTAAAAATGTATATATTTGTGTAGCTTGAAATATACTTTCCTTTAAGCGAAAAGTATAATTTTTAATAGCGGAATGTGTGTTCATGAAATTAATGCCTAACAATTGTTTTTATGATGATAGAAAATCATTGAAGGAAAAAGCATCAGAAAAAGTAAGCCTTTACTTAGTACCATTTTTCCCTCTAAACAAGTCATTATTTTATATAAAAGTCAAGTTTTATATCAGCAGAAACTTATATTGTCCACAAAGTACTTATTTAATGTTTTTCCTCTTCCTTCATAATTCCACATCCTTTTAAACTTTGCTGTAGTATGTTACAAATTATGCAGGATTGAGTAAATAAATGTTATTCAATTCAATAGAAAATAACAGTTATTTTGTAATTAGTTATTCAGACACTTTATGCAGCCTACATAAATTAAGAATACGACGAATATTAAAAACAGGCGCTGCATAATGTTCGAAAAAGAATTTAAAACAATTTTAACAAAATAGAATCTATTGACATTATTTCATATATGTAATGTATGATTCTAGAAATTAAATTTTGTTAAAATATGCAAAGATTCACACATGCATAGATTTAAACTCTTTTAGAATGTATATATTTAGAAAAAAAATTAAAACAAATATGAATAGTAACCAAAAAAATCTAGAAGCTTCAATTATGCGAAACTAAAATTCCTTCTCACACAGCCAAGTAGTTTTCTGAGTTATGTTAAAATAGCAATTCACATTGCAGTCATTAAAATTGAATTAAAGTTCCGAATACTGTCGGATCACTTAAAAAAGAAACATGATAGGAAAAAAAACAATATTTTTTAAATTTTCAGTTTAGGTATGGTGTTAAGTTTATATCTTAATTAAATTATTTTTTTTAGTAAAAAATATAAATATATAGCAAATTTTGAAGACGTGTGTTATAGAAACTCGCAAAAATGATAAATGCAAATCAAATATTAGAATTCAAATAAATTTATTATCAAAATAATCTTTACGCACTTATTTATGGAATAAACTAAACCTTTTATGTTACTTCAATAAATGTACATTTTAAAGCTAGTCGAAGAATCCATACTAAATATTTGCCCTATTTTACTTCATCGTTTTGAAAATATCATACCATAGTTTGGAAAATATTGTATTATGACTTTCTCTTAGTCCATGTCTAAGCAAATGTTATAAACTAAACAAATCATGACAAACTTGAAAAAAATTGAATGATACCACTTCAGTTATCATTTTTGAAAAAGTGAGATATTAGAAAAAAATAATTTTGAGAAAAAGGAAATTGTGTTTAGCACGACAAATCAAGTGTTGTCTAATTTTAATTAAGTTCATTATTACTAGATTTTACATGAAATATAAATTATTTTAAATATTAAAATATAAGTCATAATTTTGTTTAAAGCAATAGCACCTAGACAAACATCTATGCACTATTATATGCCACCATATCAATTGAAGAATAAACAGAACAACAGATGAAACAAGACTGAGATATAGACACTTTAGAGAAAACAAAAAGTCAACTGTAAACAGGGAATACAATAAATTAGGCTGATGTTCTGTGGTCCTCCTTAGTTCCCTGGCTTCCCAATATCTGCCAGATATACTGTAACTTGATAGTGCGGGGCACAGTGGTAAATGCTGTGCATTCAAGATTACATCCTCTCCACAAATAGGGCAATTTGGATTTCAAGAATACCAAATCTGAAAAGGTAATTAGGTAGATAATCGTGTCCCGTGGCAAGTCTAAATAAGGCAACACTTGTTCTTCTCGGTGCTGTAGGGACATGAGATATTGCATTTTTCCATTCTTTATTTTCGATTTCACTTAGTTTTCTCCTTTCATATTGAGAGTCCATTTTTCTCTTTATAATTCTGGATATTGAATTGAAAGGTATTTCATTGCTTGGTGTTTGTATTATTTTAGTTCCTTTTTTGGCTTTAGTTCCTTTTTTTCCTGTTACGCTTCATCACCGTATATTCCACAATGGGCCGGGATCCATTGTAGTTCCACATCCTTTCCACTCTCTTTTAGCTGTTTAAAATTTTTCCTGCAGTCCTCAATTCTTCTTGAATCGGGGATCTTAAAGGAAGTTATTGTTTGAATAGCAGAGATTGAATCCGATAAAATAACTGATTTTTTTAAATCTTTTTCTCGTATAATTAGCTGTTATGTGGCAATACAGTTAGCCTGCACATCTACATCGTACGGTGTGTCATAAAAATATATTTGCTTTAAAATGTGTTATTTCAATTTTGCTTCATTGCTGCACAAGCTTTCTCCCAGCTGTTTTAACTGTCACTTCCAGTTTGTGGAGCTTTACATAAGCTATAATATCTCAATTTCTAATTGACGTAAATAAAAGGCGAAAAACTATTTTGTAAAGGTAAATAAATACTTTATTCAATATATTAAAAAGCAAAAATGTCATATGTTTAAATTGACCATTTCAACGTATTCAGGTACTTTAACATTAGAGATTCTAAATTTTAAACATTCGTAATACTGGAACTATTTGAATGAGTGACTTCCCATTTGATTGATAATCCGAAGGTAAAATTTATCGAAAAAAAATTATGTGTCAAAATTGGATGTTCATGTTGAAATTTTTAAAATTTGGCGAACTAAGGAGACTAAGTAGATAAACCCAATCTTATTAACACTTTCCAACTGACTTGAAAAAAGTTCATGAATTCGATCTTTCTGGCGGTCTGATTGTAGTCTGACTGAAGTAAATGGGATTTTGCCCCCAATTTGTCCATTAACTCAGTATATTGCCGATATCTTTCTGAGTTTTCACGATATTTGACTGGTCTTTTTATGTGAATTGCTCTATAGAATTGACTACCAAATCAAGAAAAAAAATCTTTGGTGTAGTTCACGCATGACCAGTTAAAACGTATTTCATTCACATGCCTACATCTCAACAAATATTCAATATATTAATATTTTAATTGCAGTATACTGTTTCTACTGTTCTTGAAGTAAAACATGGGCTTTAGATCTTCGAAGTTCAAGGCCAATGAAATTCGTCAAGAATTTCATTAGATAATTGAAAAACCATGTAAAAAGCGAAAGCTTCCAGTCACTGCCCCTTAATTTTTGGACTGTATGGTATAGATGCATTAGACGCACTGAAGATTCTTTTGGCGCCCAAATGGCGTTTTTTTGTCTGGCGTGGTAACCCGACGTTTTTTGTTTCGTATGGCAGCGTTGTGTTTTTTAATAAAATATGTTTAATTTATAATAAAATTAAATGTGTGTTCAGATAAATAAAATGAAATAATATAAAAAATAATTATTAAATAAAATAAAATAAAATTAAATGTGTGTGTTAAATAAAAACATTGTGTGTGTTAAATTAAAATGCATGTGCTAAATAAAATTAAATCTGTGCAAAAAATCAAATCAAATATGTATGTTCTATAATAAAAATATAATGTGATTTTATCTACCCTATATATATAAAATCCTAATGAAACGAATTTGTGAAACGATTTTATGAAACGAATTTATGAAACGATTTTATGAAACGACTGGTTAAACGACTGATTATGTTTCAGGGATATTTTTAATAAAATATTAAACGCTTGATGGTGAAATTAATACCAATTGTCTATAAAAATCCGCGGATGTCAAAACTGGTAATAGAATTTTGAAATTCGAATTAGTTTTCGAGATATTAATTTTTTTCTAATTTTAATAACATTTCTGTAATGATGGCAACTAATTACTCAGTTTTTTTGTGACAAAAAAGGGAAAAAAAGTGAAAAGGATCCCGATAGGGATTCTTTCTTTCTTTTTATTCGTCATTTTCAAATTAAAATTGAATTTATCTTTGATTTCAATCGATAATGAAGACAAGATTGTGATTAAATTATGTTTTTCAGGAAAATTTGAAAAAAAAAATCACATTTCTATCGTCAGGATTCAATCGTCTGTCAGCATTTAATTTAATTTATAAACTGAAAATATTTTGAATAAATTCCTCCAAATGACGTCATTTATGTAAACGCAAAAGAAAGCGGGGGAAAAAATGCTCCCTATATATTAGAGAAATATTTTTAAAGTTTAAAACAAATGAATATTTCAGTAGCATTACTTTTTTAATAATGAATTATATGTTTACACATAAATAACAAAAAGAAGAAAAAACTACAAATAATTAAATTACTATACTCGAAACACACTTAAGGTGTAAATTACGTTATATATTAAAATGATTTTCGTTTCTTTTCCGATTTAGGGGCCTTCGCGAGATATAGAAAGTGACCTTGGCGATGAATTGAAATTCGGCAACATGTTTTCTAACAATCTATTCGCTTTTTGATATACACAAGCAATTATTTCGATATTTATACAATTTATTTAATATAAAGAAGCCATTTATCTATTTTTATGTACAAAAAGAGGTAAATTGAAAGACAATTATAAATAAATTGTATATATACATATAAATACATGTATAAACAAGCATAAAAGTTCGGTGATTTTCCAGTATATGGGGTCTTGACGAAACAGAGAAAATAGCCTTGGCGGAAAAGGAAATTTGGCAACATACTTTCTGTCAACCTACTCACTTTGTCATTTCGTATACAGAAGCATTTTTTCAATATTTATACAATTTGTTTAGCGTAAAATGTCATTTATCCTATTTTATATATAATCAGGAGTAATTTGTATAGAAAGAACAATAATAATATACGTATAATTAAAATACGCATATAAACAAAAAAATCGTCGAATTTTTTTCGATGGCTGTTTATGTCATTTGGCACCAAATCTCACTTTCTGATGCAAGAATTGCGCGAAGCATTTTAAAAAAGCGTCAAGACCCCTATAATAGGAAAGCAACAAAAGTTCATTTGGTTTGTTTTCATAACTTTTGGCAACAAATCTATGTATATTAACGAATCTATCCCTTTTTGAAGCTCGAATTACGCCAAACCTAAAAGCAAAGGATCCTATACTGAAAAAGTACCCGATTTTCTTATGGACAATATTCAAGTGACATAACATGGTGTAAAATTATCGCGGATAGCAAATTTGTTTAAATATCTCATCAATTGATGCCAAATAAATGCAGGCATGCATGAAACAAAATATTTAATTAATTGTGTATGATAAATAATTATTAGAAAATCGTATATACATATTAATTAAAATAAATAATTTACATATTTAAAATAACATGAAAATATGCATGATGGGGCACTAAAAATAGAGAGAAAATTAAAACCTGTTACTGAAAATGTCTATAACATAGTACTTTTCAATACCGTGGTTCTTAATGTTATTCACAAGCAGATGGAATTTTTCTCATCCTTAAACGCAAAGGAAGAATAGAATACAAATCGTTGTTATAAAAGTCCGAGAGGTAGCCACAATTTAAGCCTAACTATTTTATACAAGCTGGTTTTCAAGTTGTAATTGATTTTACTTATCAATCCCGTAAACAGTCGTCAGTTGTCGCAATAGCTGTGTATGAGGCCATGATAATAAAAAAATGCCCCATTAAAACTTTAAAAGCATGGCAACCCAATTACAGATTTACCAATATTTTTAAAACAAAGCATGCTGTCATGTTTTTAGAGGCCTCAAAGTCTGAGTGGGGGTTGGCGAGCGTAGCTCGCAGGGGGTAGGCCCCCTAGTAATAAAATAAAAATATTGTACTGTTTCGCATAGTAGACCTAACATGGCTTCGAAAACAGAGTGTTCTTGCCATAATAGCACCAAAAGAATGGCGCCAACCCGGTGTATCAACGACATCTGTTCCATATATATATATATGTAATATTTTATCTTATAATTTTACAGTTGCTTAAATATTCACTTGATTTATAAGTATAAATGAATAGATATTTTCACTTTTTAATTTTATACAACATTTATTACTTATTCAAACAAATATTATGATGATGAATTCACAACAATTTATACACATCAATAATATAACACCTTCGTAAACATAATTTTTGGAATTCACATAGAATTCTTGCTCAAATCCTTGGTTTGATATAATATCTGATATTCAAACTTTGTTTTGGGATAAGAACTATGAAAACAAGCATTTCTCTCGTTTTCATTTTTTTTAACTTTACCTATCACGAAAAGATCGCCTCATAATCGTTTTGTTACATCGTATATCTATCAATTGAACACTTGAATATGTTATCTTGTATTGTTGAGGACATTAATTTACATATGGGTATCGTTTACAATTCCCCGCTTATATATATACAGGGTGTTTCACAAAGGACCCCTAATTTTAAAAATCAATAGCCCGGAAACGGTGATAGATAGAAACATGAAACCAGTGATATGTTTATTAAAAAAATCGTAAGAATCTTATACATAAATCTCAAAATTTAGTTAAAAATAGCGCCGATGGAGGGCGCTGCGATAAATAGGCGTATCACATTAAAAGTGATTCAATATGTGCACCTTTTACACAATTGAAATGTCGCAAACGCAGAATGAAATTGTCAGTGACTCTCTGTAGTGTGTCACCGGAAATCGACACACAGGCTTGACAAATAGCCTCTTTCAGCTCGTTGAGTGTTAAAGGATTGTTCCGGTAAACAATGTCTTTTAATATGCCCCACTAAATGTAAGCGCAGGGAGTGAGGTCAGGTGATTACGGAGGCCACTCCATGCCTTTTCCCTTCACTGTCGAATAGTTTAACGCAATAGCTCTATCGTCGAAGTATTCATCTAGAAAGTCAAAAACGTCTTCTGTACGATACGGACGAGCCAAGTCTTGCATGAACCACGCCGTGCCTGGTCGTTCGTCTAATGCTTGTTGAGTGGCGACAAATTGTTTCAAAAGCGCAATATACCGCTCGGTCGTCACGGTTTCTTGGAAGAAAAAGGGCCCAATAATGTCTTTGCAGCCCAAACTGTAAGTTTTTGGTTATAGAGTCGTCGTGCGTGAGTCAAATGTAGATTTTCTGTACCTCAAAATCGCCAATTGTGTCTGTTAACGACACCAACCTGATAAAAATGGGCCTCATGCGTAAACCATATTTGGCCGAAATCGAAACCAGAACAATCAATCTTCTCGAGCATCTCGTTTGCAAAATGCTCTCGTTGTCGTTCAGCTGGAACTGGTATGACGTACCGGCATTGAATCTTGTAAAGAAACATGTGTAATCATTTCAGCAAGATTCTGTACGTGCTGGATGGCTTCCCGGATTCATCTGCAAGTCTGTGGACAGATTTATTCGGATTACGCTCAATAACTGAAGCAAGTGTCGTTGAATTTTCAAGAGTAACGACGGAGTGGGTCCAACCCACATTTCTGACTAATGTATCGGCCACGTTACCTGTCTGTTGAAATTTCTTGAAAAGCTCATGAATTGTTTTCCCATCTGGGGTTTTTGCGACTTGAAATCGCGTTTGAAAACTTCTTCTTGTGGCAAAAGGACTCTGATTTAGTCGGTGGTACTCCAACACAATAAACGCACGTTCCTCCACCGTATACATCACTTTCGGAATTATTTTCACTATACTCCAATAGCGGTCAGATTTCAATGAGGAAATCTTCGACGGCTAGTCTTTCTATGCTTCTGAACTCTCTTTAGAAGGATTCTTAACATTCTCAGCGCCATCTATCAGTGCCTTTTTTAACTAAATTTTGAGATTTATGTACAAGATTCTTACGATATTTTTAATAAAAATACCACTGGTTACACGATTCTATCTATCACCGTTTCCAGGTTATTGATTTTTAAAGTTAGGGGTCCTTTGTGAAACACCCTGTATGTATGTATATATATATATTGCGATGGTCGGACAGAAGCGAGCAGTGGGCCCATTGTCAACACTAAAAATCTTAGTATCCACCGCTTTGTTAAATCTAAGAAAGTTTGTCATTAAATAAGGCGAAAAATACTATTAAAGTTTAGTGCTGACAATCGTCCCATTACTGCGTATCTGTCCGATGATTGATATTGTGCACACACACACACGCATATATATAGTATATATATAAGCACACATTCTCTATTTATGTGTTATTGAATATTACTTTAGATCTAATAAATTAAATAAACATAGTTATTCACGTAGACATATTTTCAAATTTTGATATGCTTGATAGTTTAATTTTCAATATTACTTAGTTTTAAATATATTAACTTACAAATCTTTCTCTTGAGTTAATTAAATGTAAGTTTAACCAAATATACTGTATTCCCTTAGAACCAATTACTTCAGTTACATTTTGACGTTGTGTTTTAAAGTTGCTTTTCAAATGTTACTTCTGCTTGTTCAGTTTTAATTAAATATTCCAGTCGTCTGTGCAGCACCTAGATATTGCGTTCAGTGCAGCATTTACGTGAAACGAAGAAAAATAACTATGTTCCGTTTTCTGAAATGTAATAAACTCTATTTACTGTTAAACACTAACTTTTTTGAATGCCAAAGATTGCTGAGTTTTAAATCATATAAGTCTTTTTTAGCATCTTCTGGATAATTAGCCTTTCTGTAATTAAAATATGAATTTTGTAATAATCATGTCAATGTGTGTTATTTATTCATAGACCTAATAGGAATAACTAGACTGTAATTAGCGAGAAATTATATTTCTGCTTAAATGTGAAGTTATGTTAAATAGTAAAAAAATAATGGACCACAAGGGAAGACAACCATATCCATTATTTGTTACCATTGTTTGTTTCCATATGTGTACTTTTTTAAGGTTCTGCTGTATTTGTGTTCTCAGATACAAAATATGAATGGTGCCCCGAAATAAAATCCTCTAAAAAAAGATAGATATTTTCCAACTTTTTTGAACCGATGATATCTAATAACATATTGATATTTTTTAAGATAAAAACAAAATATGTCCATCAGTAGGTTTACGAAAAAACATAATGTTTTATCGTCAGTAGCTTGTACTCTGAGCAAGTAATTTTAATTCTATCCACATAAGAACACAAATAATTTGAATATCGTTTAAAAAACAAGGTTTTTTTTTAATTTTGTTCCATAATACCACTATATATTTAAATTATATTTTTCTTTTTTTCACATGTAATATGAAGGCATAAATACTTTTTTTTTTATAATAAAGGTATTGTCCCTTCAGAAACATTCTTAAAAGAAGTTATCCCACCACTAATTCTCACGGACTACTAAATGATGTTTAATTTATAAATTCTAGATACATAACATATAAGCCGTGCCACTAATCATATTGTCAGGAAAATGTTTTGAATCAGTACAAGTAAAAAACTGCCAGAAGAAAAATTTTCTAGTCTTAGAACATTCCTGACGAACTGCGGCGATTAATTATTATTCAGAAAGACATTTTCGGAAGAAAGGAGTGAGTTAATAACATAGTGTGAATTGAAATGTCACCTTTGTACAAAGATTAATTAAGAGCATTTGTTTTCAAGGAAATTCTTTGCGCATTGCATCTGAATTGTACAATACACAAGATAAAAAAAATAATGATAACAAGGCAGTTTATAAATATACACATTAGTATAAACTTTATTATCAATTTGCTTAACTATTAAAGGAAATGATACATAATACGGTACATTCAAACGTACGATATTACTTTTGGAGGTACCATTTTATGTAAATGAAGTGATATGTTAGATGTACTAACAAACTTCAAGATATAATAAAAAACTTTAGTAACAGTATTTAGTTAAAAACACATTTCATAAACGTTTAAATGTATTTTTTTTTTATAATATTCTGTTGTGTAATCTTAAATTTCATTGTTGTGTTCTTTAAATTTTCTATTTAATTTTTAACTTCAAACTTGTGCCATAGCATTTTCCTTTCTTCTAGAAAGGTATGTACTCATTCTTCTTCCGTAATAACTGATATAAATGATATAAATGTAGAAAATACCTTCAATTTAACCTCTTAAAAATGTAAATTATGCTGTACATTGAGTTTGCATTGTATGTACAGTAGTGTACCTTAGCATATACCTAAAACACTTATTTTATGTTTTTATAGGTACCACCCCCTAATTCTCTCCCTTTTCGTTTACTGATGAAAATATTATTTAAATTACTTGCATTTATCGCGTGACGCGAAAAGACTGAGAATTTCAAAAAGAATGTTAATTCTTTAATCTCTGCTATAACACTTTTCTCATTTTTAGGGTTCCGTACTTAAAAAATAACAAGAAAGAAAAATCATGCGTCAAGCATAGATTATGTAACACTTTCCAACGCTTCCAAAATAATCTTACAAATCATACCGTTTAATAAGCTAAAAGATAACATCTAATTAAACAATTTGGAAAACACATAAAATATTTAAAAACATAATTTTAGGAATTTCCAACATATACAATATTCGGAAAAATATCCAAATACTTTTATTCAGCCCTGTATATGATCTATAGATTTGTATATATACTACATAGGATGCTAAATTTTTGTTCAGTTAGGAAACGCGTAGCGCAGTTTAAAATTCTCCGTCAGGAGTTTCTGTCAATAAATGGAAATGTGTTCGCGAACTTTTGTGCTTCCCTGTATAGGATCTACAGAATTTGTACACACCACGTAATAGAAAAAAACGAGTTAAAATTAAAATTGCGTTCAGTAGCTTAAAACGCACTTCCAGGAATTATTGTTAACAGACAGTAGATAATTATTTTGTGTGTCCCTGTAAATGAACGATGACTGCTCTAACACACTATTCTGTAGTAAGCCTCTTGTAATAAACTTTAGTGATATATATAAATTTCAATGCGCTTAAAATAGTGAAACATAAACCGCAGACGATTTTTCTCCATAGACGTCATGTAACGGAATTCTTTTGACTGTCCCTGTAAAGTAACTATAAGTGCTATGCACACCCTATTCCATATTAAGCTTTTTCTAATGCACCTTAGTGATATATATCAATTTCAATGTGTTTAAAATAGTGAAACATTATTTAAATAAACCGCAAATGATTTTTCCCCATAGACCGCAATGTAACGGAATTCTTTTGAGTAACCCTGTAATAAAACTATAAGTGCTACACACTTCAGTTGAAATAGGGAACATACTATAAATAATGACAATAACATATAAAAATTGCAGAGCAATCTGAGCATATTTACGGGAGTTAGAGCAGGGACAGGCGGCCATACGGCCAGACAAACCGAAGTCATAAGCACTTTTCAACTAGGTTGGAAAGTGCTAAAAATAATATATATCATTATCTCATAATATATATCATTATAAGATCACTCCTGTTTCTGTCCGTCCATCTGCCAGAGCCCCTTTTCTAGTACACTATGGGACGTGGAAATTTCAAACTTGAAAATTTTATAAAGCTTTTCTACCCCCCACATATTTTCAGATTATTAACCATTCACAAATATGTTTATGGAATATTTAGGGTGCTAATTAAGTTACTTGAAAAAAATTATTTTTGTATACCGTATGGCGTATCGTGGGACCGCAAAAATATATTTGTTTTAATTTTAGATATTATAATTTCGGAGATATCGTCGAAAATGCACTGCAAAAATATGATCCCCCCCAACCCTCTATTTCAGAATATACTAAAACTAAAAATATGAAAAAATTAGGGGTAGTAGAAGTTTATTTAAACTTTTCACAAAAACTATAGAGATTTTACTAGGTAACATAGTTTTTGAGAAAAACGCATCTTTTCGTTACACACAAACTTTACTTTTCGGGCGGTCAGCGGGGCAGTTGACGTGCGCTCGAGGTATCTATCGACGCAAAATCATCCAAGGATATTTGATTATGATTTTCGAAAACAAATGTCGGTAATTAGCCGATATATTTATTAAGTTACTTGAAAAATAATGTTTCTTTTTATATATCGTATACGGTGTCGTCCGAAAGATCTCGTAAAATCGAACTTAAATATATATTTGTTTTAATTTTAGGTATTATATTTTCAGCGATATCGTCGAAAGTACTGGAAAAAAATGCGCCCCCCCCCTTCTACCTCCGAATCTACTGAAACTACATCCTGAAAAAGGAATTGATTAAAACTACAAGACATGTTTTGTTGAGTACATTTTGATTGTATTAGCAAAATTCAAGTAAAATTGAACCATTTTATTTGAATTAACAAAATTTTTTTGCTGACGATACAAATTTTTTTTTTGGAATTGCAACATATATATATATATATATATATATATGTGTGTGTGTGTGTGTGTGTGTGTGTAATGATGTTTATTATATATATATATAAGAATGTCGCAAAAACAGTATTTTATAATTTCGTACTTTGTTCGTACTTTCGCGCTTTTTTCATATGTTTTGTTTTACATTCTTTGTTTATGTAAAAATAAATAGAAATTATAACCAAGAATTGTCTCCACATTTATTATCAATGATTTGTGTAATTAAAAACAAAATTCAATTTTGACTATATGTAAGTAATTTTTGTAAATGATTATTTATGTTCGAAATTATGATTTTTATGATACTCCCATCCATTATATGTTCAAATGTTTTGTTTATTTATCTGTATAATGTTTTTTTTAAATGTGGGGAAGTACTGAGAATAATTAGTAAATCTCATTTCTTTTATTCACCTTCCATTTAAACTCCTTTGAACACCTTCCTTTCTTTTGAAAGAAGAGTAGTTAGACATTTATAAGTTATGTAGAAAAAAATTACATTTTATTTAAACAATCTACATATTAACTAATAATTTTATTACACACTAAGTGAAATATCTAAAAAAAAATTACGTCATCTATAAAATATCAGATAGCTTGGAAAACCATAAGCAGTATTATATGTATAATAGATTGGAGGGAAAAAATTTTTCTCGAAATTCACATTGCCTGAGTCATTATATGGTGTGAAACTGGCTGTACATTAAAACAAGTATTCATTTATTAATGTCTGTTTATTTAACATTTATTCGCCATATTACCAATTTTACACTCAGACATTATCTAAAAACGTAGTTAAACGCTCCATTAAAACAGTCCTTCATTATTAAAAATGTTAAAAAGTTTCACATAAAACCGTCACCATAACACAAAAACGCTTTCACTCTGGCTAGAGCATCATCAGTTGTAACTCTCAAGCATCTGACTCTTCGCTATATATCCGACTGGGGATTGAAGAATTCCCATTAACGGCATTTCATTCCCTCTTTTGATATTACTTATTATTTTTGTTCTTCCAACATCTTTTTCGAGCGCCAATCAATGATTGCGTGTACCATATATAATGATTGCGTGTGCTTACATATGAATTATAAAAAGAAAAATTGAGGAAAGAATGAAAGAACACATAAGGGATATAAAACTGAATAAACAGTCAACAGCGCTTGCAATATTAAACATTAAAACCCAAATTAAACTTGAAACTCAAATACAAAACTATAAATACAAAAAATAGCGAACTATGAAAATCTACATAATGCTGTAATAAGGGAAGAAATAGAGATTCATACATCCAAAGTAGACGTTTGCAATATGGTACACACAATCATTGATTGCCGCTGGAAAAAGATGTTGGAAGAAGCGGGGAAAAAGAGGGAATCGAATGCCGGTAAAGGGAATTCTTCAACCCCTAGTCGGATATATAGTGAAGAGTCAGATGCTTGAGAGTTACAACTGAGGATGCTCTAGCCAGAGTGAAAGCGCTTTTGTGTAATGGTGACGGTTTTATGTGAAACTTTTTAACATTTTTAATAATGAAGGACTGTTTTAATGGAATTTTTAACCATGTTTTTAGATAATGTCTGAGTGTAAAATTGGTAATATGGAGAATAAATATTGAAACAAATTGTCTCCAAATTTCAGCTTAAAATGTTCCCACCTTGAGGTTCCACACTTTAAGTGACTATTTGTATTGGCTTTTAATAAAGTTTTTAATAAATTTTTATCAAAAAATAATAATTAATTAATTTGTAAACTAATATTAATTAATTACGTTTTCATTAATAAAGGTGTTAGATGTCAGTGCTAAAAAGGTCCATTTCGTACATAAATAGCAAATTTATACACCAAAATCTAATAGATGGCAGCACGTATTCTAATCTAATAACTATTTTATCATTAATTAAGCAGACAAGTGATTTTTATTGTGTGAAATGTTTCGTTTTAGCGACTGTTGTCTTTGTTTGATTCTTTTCTTTGTTTCAACCACTAATTTGTAGACTCTAACAATTATTGTTGTTATTATTTTTTGGGCAGGATAGTACGGACTTTTAATTTAAGCATGACAACAACTAGAAGTGAAACTCTTTGTAGCGTTTTTGGAACTCCAGTACAACTGAAAGCGACAGTGTTACTCACGTATACTGATTTAATGAAGCATTTCCTATGGATAAAAAATAATATATTGTGGCAGCAGGGGAACAAGAAAATATATTCAGTAAAATATATTAGCGATATTGTTTCATGTGACATTGAAAGAATTTGGATGATAGCCTCCTTGCCTATGGTAAATCATCAAGAAGTTATTCTTCTTATTAGAAAATGCAATGAAAAGTACAAAAATATAAAAATAATACCCAAATTTCGTAAAGGGGCTAAACAAAATTTGAAAAAAATTCTTTGACCAAGCAAACAGTACTTTGTTTCATATTTCTGTATGCAAATGTTTAAATTATGAATAATGCAAGTGATCCGTGATAGTTCCAAGTATGGAACAAAACTTTTTAGCAGACCAACGACATGAGAGAAAAATGGCAATAGGATCATTTGGCATTTCTGCAACTAAAAAATTCAAGCCTGTATGAGAAATATAAAGTTGAAGGGAAAGTAAAGAATTTAAAGCAAAGGAATTGGAATATAATGCTTCTAAAAATATTACAGATTTAGAAGTAAACGCCGTCAAAGTATATTATTCAGAATTGGAAGATATCTCTGAAGATGATGACGGTTATATTTGTCTTGAAGCCACATGTCGAAAATGTCAGCTGATGAAACTCCATCAACAGGCCAAATGAGAATATCATTGCCGAATCTAGCCATTGCTTGTGATAGAACGGGAGTATCGGATAGGTCAGCTGCTATCATTGTATCCTTTATGCTTCGTGATATAGAGATTGTATCCAAAGATGCTTTATATAAAGTTGTTGACAGGAGTCAGCTGGGTAGAGAACACGTCAAGGTAGGATCACAGCTTAGTTCTTCAGAAGTAACACAATATTTTTTACGGTATCTACTTTGATGGAAGAAAGGACAAAACAATAATGTAAGAAAAGAAGGGAAGTTCTTTATATCTCTCGCTTGAACTGTTTATTAACCATAAATTTCTGTGACAAGTTTTGTTTCTATTCAAGTTGTTCTGCCTGAAATTGATACAAAAGTCCTCAGTGCAAACCAAAAATATCCTTTTATCATTCTCCTTTCCCATTCTCAACCCGTAGAGAGTCATGTGCGGCTGTTAACAAAACCATCATTGGTAACATGTGGAGCAGACCCCAAGGATGGATTCATTCGCAGTGGAATCAATTCACAAAAGGAACTTCACAAGTTTGACACCGAAGTTTAATTTTTTGGCTCTCTTGTGGAATCCAAAATTGAAGACTGTTTAAAGTAAAATGTTTTCCTGCTTCTTTTTAATAATTAGAACTGTTTTTGTCAGAAAATAAAGCTATTGTAAACATTAAAATTAAATAAAAGAAATTGGCTTTTTTTTTAATTTTTGAGTTAACATTACTGTTTATCTCGCCCTGTGTGGAACCTCAAGACGATCAGTGATCTCGCCGAGATTTTTTTGCAGTGTCTTTTTTGCAAAACAGCACCATTTGTTGAGTCAGGTAATATTGTTATTATTATTATTATTATTATTATTATTATTATTATTATTATTATTATTATTGCGTTTTTAACTCCACCCTAATGTATAATCACATTTCTCTATCTAAAAATCACATTTCTATTCATTGAAATGATTCGTTATTTTTATTAATGGAATTCTATAAAATTGGTCTCATAGTTATTTTCATATTTTACTTTTTTTTCTTCTGCCTTAAAACTTGGTAGTATGATACAAATAATAGCACACGTACTTGCCTTATATTTTAATTAGGCGATCATTAATTTTGAAATTCTTAAATGTTGGCGGATGAGTTCACGTTGAAACATTTTGCGTTGTTTGTCCGACGATCTTATGACAAATTGGGGAATAACTATTTTTTTTAAACTGAAAAAATCATCTACGTGCTCGTATAAGTTTTATGATGTTTATTACAATTGTACAGTGAATAAAAATGCTAAATGAAAATTAAGTGGATTTTAGAAAATAAGGAAAATTTTTAGATGATGTTTTTTCTACTTCACTCATTTACGTTTTTCTAGTATTATTCTGAAAAAAACAATTTTAAATATTGGGGTGTAATCTACATAATTCTAATCCTTCTAATATAGATGTAATTGAATATTTTTCTCCATAACATGTTCTGTCAATGATACGTATATAAAAAGAAACCTTCGTTCTCAGTATTGGAAGAACATATCATGTACGGTCCGAGTCAAATAATAATAATAATTAAGATAATATCTTCTAACTCTGATGACAAAGATCGTATAAATATATGACTAGCACCAACCGATTATAAATAACGTCTACTAATTTATGCTGCAAATAAATGTTTCATAGGAGGTCGTCTACTTATAGATATTGAATCAAACATTAAAATTTTCAATACTAACATCTAAGTTTCACATCAAATTTGGATTCTGAGATCTCTTTTACCTTCTGTTATGAAATAAAGAGTCATTCTGTCACCTAATTTAGGAATTATGAAGGTATACATTTTGGAACTTCTAATACTAAATTCATTTTTAATCAATGAAAAATGTATTTCAATCTGGGTAGTTTTTTAAGCGTAAATCAAAAACAACTTGATGGAAATAGCTGTTATTTTTTATTAGTCTATTTAATGTAAAGCAATTTCTACATTCTAGAAAAGCAATTTCCGTTTAAAATAACGATAGGTTACATTTAAGAAAACAACTTCGAAAAGCTTCAAACGCGCAAATCTGAAATTACAACTATTCGCCATGAAGTTTTTGTGTTGTGCTTAAAAAACTATCTGTATTTCAATACGTTTTCCAATGATTTATTAACTTTAACATTAGGAGTTCTATTTTCTAAACCTGCAGAATTCATAAAACACTTAACCGAATGACGTTCCGCTTGGTAACCTAATATTTACTGACAATACATCATATATTAAATAATGACAACGTCAAAATTAGGTGTTAGCAGAGAAAGTTTTCAAGTTTGCTATGATTCCTTTATGTATACCACACCTTTCAGCAAATGTTAAGGTTTGTATTAATTTGTAGATGCTATTACTATGCGATTTGTAACAGTTACATTTCAATACAAAGTTTTGGGATAAAGTTTGTAAAGAATGGTGCATTTGTTCCAGCATTATATATAAATACACAATAAGTGATTTTTCATAGAAAATAATTTTATGCTGTTATTTTACAACAGACATGTATCATACTTTTATCAGAAACTCGTTTCAAATGTCAATGTTGCTTGATTTACTTTTACAGTCAGGCGCCATTGTTCCAAATGCAGACAGAAAATAAGTCTTCCTTCGTTTAGAAAACTTATTTATGTATTATTATGAAAGAACTTATAAGGTATAATTCATTCCGAATAATTCACATTACTTCGAGCTCTGAAGCGGCTATAAATTGGAATACGTATTGTTACAATTATGTCATATTGCATTTTTCATTGCATTCGAATTTCAAAGTAACAAATCTATCTGACATGTTACTGCTGAGGCTACACAAAAATTAATTATAACTATTGAAAAGTATTGCAACAAAAGAAATGCATACGAGAAATATAAGGAATAAAGGAAATTGATTCTTTTCAAAGAAAGAATGATAATCATAAAAATAATAATTTCGAAATTTTTCGAAATGTTTTTGTTTAGTTGACGCAAACAAAAGTGAAAATGAATACAAGTGCAGATGATGATGAAGTACGTTTTTCGTGCTTAATAAGTTACATGACAATTGTGCAATGTAATATCATTAAAAAATATATATGTAAAAATTGATGTTTAGCATAATGATGAAAATGGTACAAAAACAGAGGATACATTTTACAATGCAAATATTTTCCAAAGTATGACTGCGGGGTTTACAAAAAATCAATCAAGAAAACATGGTGGATTTACACAACAATGTAAATAAAATAAAATATACATCAAAATATGTTTTTATTTAAAAATAATTTAGAATAGGGTTTCCCAAACTATGGTATTCGAGTCTTCCAATATGGATACGCGAACATTCTATTCTCAAACGGTGTGGAGAAAATTATAACCTTTCATTATGTCCACTCAACATCTTTCACAGGCCATAAAAAAACAAATTAAAAATATATATTTTTTTTGTTCATTGCAATAGTTGGATTTAGAAATATAAATGTTTTAGTGTACTCAGAGTTCATACCACCATACATCCGATAGAAAAGTGAAATAATAATAAACCTAGAAACATACTGATAATTCCGTTCTAAAGGAACTTATAAACAAAGTTCAACGGGAAGGCCTTATAATAATAAAAATAATATTATTAATAAAGGCATATTCAGACAGCCAAATACTACATAAAATTATATAAAAGTTAATATAAAATAATATAAAATAATTTTAGAAAAATTCTACAAGATGATAAAAATAAATAAAAATAACAAAAGTCGAAATACGGAGAATATAGCACATATGTTACAATTTATCCTGCAACATCGGATCATTGGATAAAACAACGACCATTACAGGTGAGCTATTTTTATATACATAGATTGATAGTCCCTCTGATATTAGTAATTTAATTACAATATGGGTAATAAACTTCTGATTTTTATGCTTTACAATAGTAGCATCGATATTATCTAACAAATGATCAATCACTTGTAATTTCTAAAACCACTATATAAAGGGCATTTATATTAATGTATTTATATTAGTGTATAATTAAAGTATTTACATTAGTATTTACACTATTTGAATAAAAATAGTGTAAAATGTCCACCTTCATTATTTACTGCTGCAATAAAATGATCAGAATTAAATTTTGAAGACGAAGCTTCTGCGGTATAAAAAGTTTTTTGAATAATTCTTTGTAGCCTTTTATAACGTTCCCTTGGATTCTTAAAACATACGACAAAGTCTGTTGTGTTGTTACGATAACAATGGCGTATTTAAGGCCACATTTTAGGTGCATTTCTCATGCATAAGTTTTCAGAAGCCCTGCACATTTTAAACATACAGGACTGAAATGACAAATGTCTGAGCTCTGTAGTCCCTCTCGTGCAGTAAAAAGGAAAATTGTCTAAGCTGTAACTTTAGTTTTAACAATTATAATACTTTTGGCTTTCCTGAAATGGTATGTTTTACTTTAATGTGAAAGCCAAACAAGATATAGGGTCAAACTCCAAATAACTGACACTTTAAGGATTTTTCTTGTACAAATCACTATTACAAAGTTTAAATATATTTTATACTTATCTTTGTTTATGAAAGTATAGTAAAGATACATTAAATAAATATTGTTGACAAAATTTTGAAAAATTATACATTTTGTTACTAATTTTTTTTTATATAAATATTGTCAATATCTCCAGTAACTGACACCATCCCTTTTTTGAAAAACCAATAGCTTTAAAAATAAGTTATAACAGTTAAAAACAAATAAGGTACCACTAGATGGCATTATTTTGCAGAATTTTACAAGAAAGTGCTTATTTGAGTTAGATTTCTGCTGCAGTGTCAGTTACTGGTTAGGTATCAGTAACTGGGGGTTTCACCCTATATATATAAAATATTTTTGAAATTTAAAGAAGAAAATATATCCCAGAGAAATATAGGCATTGGATGTTTTCTTTTTAAAACGTTTTAGCTGCGAGACACGAAGCACTGAAGAATTTAATACGAAGGTTGGAACTTTAATAATGGCAACTATTTATTTACAACTCATACAAAAGAGATACATGTTACAAACTTTTACTGTCCTTCAATGTACTCACGAGCATTTTGTACAATGCGTTTCCATCATTGTGCAAGTTGTAGGATACGATTAGCAGTGCCTGTTGAGTTGATAGTTCGATTGGAGCGGTCTACTGCTTGACGAGTCTCTGGAACAGTTCGTAAGCGACATCATTAGGTTCCGTCGCATGGCGTCTCTACAACAGTGTTGCCACTGTTAAAGTTCCAACCCTCGTAGGACGAAAACTGGCCCTATGCGTCACGAAATTTTATATGCATCATATAATATTATAATGTCATGCACCGAGGTAGACCATTCCATTCGAACTATCAACACACCAGGCGCTGCTAATGGTATCCTACGACTTTTACATCGATGGCAACGGATTGTACACTCTAAAAACGACATTTTCAAAACTTAGCAAAATATACTTAAATCTCAGTATATCGCATAGTCAAAATGGCTCTGAATCAAAATTATTCCAGTTTAAAACATGTATATACTCATTTCTGAAAACATACACACACTCAAGAATAAAACATCATGTGTTCATATTTGAGTATGCCCATGTTTCAAAAATGAGTATGAATTGATTTTTATGTGCTCATCTATGAGTATTTCCATGTTTCAAAAATGAGTTTGAACTTATTCTAATCAATTTTTAGTGTGTCCATGTTTCAAAAATGTGGTTGAACTTATTTTAATCATTTTTTAGTGTGTCCATGTTTCAATATTCTGAGTATTTTCAGTATATCAGAATTGAAAGCATTGGTTCGTCATATTTGAAGCAAAAAAATTCATAATAAAATTAAAACACCGATTTACTCAGATTTGAAAGTGTCATTTTTCTTAGTGTACACAAGGCTGGTGACTACATTGAAGGGCAGTAAAACTTTGTAATGTGTATCTCTTTTGTATCAGTCGTAAATAAATAGTTGCCACTGTTAAAGTTCCAACCCTCGTATTTTGAATATATAACATATTTGATTATAAATAAATTTAAATCTATTTGTAAAACGATTATAATATGTGCAATACATTTTTCAGTGCCTCGTGTATTGCAACCAAATTTAGTATTTTGCTGATTTCATTTTTTATTTCATTAACCTGGAAGAAACTGGGGATATCTTAAAACATGCGTGGTCGAGCACAAAGAGGTTTAATAACAGAAAATCTACGTTGTTTTTGTCGATAAAAACATTTAATCATAAATTGAAATTCATCATAGGATTGAAGAAAAAGTTTAATTAAATAATCATCAAATTTTGTACACTTGTACCACAATCTTTTAAAATAAATTTGAACCTAATTAAATAAAAGAAAACTATAAGAAATTCTGTGATTCAACACATTGACTGCGACTTCTGCTATTTAAATAATTAAAAAAAATTTTTATCGAATACGAAAAAGTTGCGCCAGACTCATCGAAAATTTCAAGCAGCTCACATCTCTTGTACTAGCTACTTTTTCCGGTATAATGTGTTCTAAATTACTTTCAAGATCACCAATGTCCCTAGTGAAAAACAACCTTGATCATTTCTTCTTAAGAATCCTACTAGAATTATAAAAAGTCATGGTATTAATATTTGTTCGAATGATATTGAGACACTATCCATAGCAATAAAATGTGTAATTGTCATTTTGATTTAAATTTTGAGAAAATGGATTATTATACAAATTACGAGACATATCATTAAAAAAAAAGATTTAAAAAATTAATCAACATATTTTTGTTTTCTGTTAAAACAGAATCACCATAATTGAAATTATTAACATTTTTCTTAGTTTGTAGGGAAAAAGTTAATTTACTACCATAGTACACTTTTATATGCTTTCTAAAAATATCAATGTTGGAATCAACATTTCTGTTAATATTACACATTTTTGCTGTTCTTTCAGTTTTCTATATTAATTTTAGTACCAGTAATATCCAGATATAATTTAGGGCTTCAAATAAGAGAATGATACTTTGATTAGGTTAAAACCAAATTCGTAATAATGCAGTGGTTTCCACGTAGCTTAAAATATCAATTTGTGAAGTGTGTCATTCGAGGCCTTTAATATAAGCAGCAGAGTCTTTTATGGAAGGGATAGGAGTAATATTTAAAAAAAAGCTCTGATTTCAAACAATTGGTACTTTTATTATAATAATTATTCCGAAGGATATAGTAAGAAGAGAAGCTGGTAACAGTCTCGTAAAGAGTGGTATAAACTCCATAGAACATGCATTTTAGACATCAGAATGAAAATTTACAGGGTTGCGTAAAATATTAATGTACAGCGATGCATCACTTGATTCCTCCATTAGGGTTTAAATCAATAAATTATGAGACGATTATCCTACCTCCAACTTTGTGGAGTGATATTAGCTTCAATTATAACATTATCTGCAGGTTGAGAATTTTCTAAGTTCATCAGTACGATCAGCAATCATTAATCCTATGACAGAAAATAAAATAAATTTTTTAGTTAGTGCAGGATTGAAACATTATATTAAAAACATGAGCTATATGAATAGCTCAATGACAGGCATAGTGATACGGAACACACCGAAATATCTGAAAAGACACACTCGCAAAAAATCGACTCGACAAAACCACCGACGGACGAGTATAAACTATATGTCTTCATACGACAAATGCTAGAGAAAGAATATTGTTTGAGTATAATACTGAGTCGAGTACGATATTAACTAGCAAAAGAAAAATATACAATTTTTTTTCTGTACTTTATTATTGAGAGCTAAAATAATAAAGTTCGTTTTGAATTGATGATTAGTACGAATGCATATTGGGAATAACATATAATATTAGATTTCAATTACTATTTTCCCAAAGTTTAATATATAATGTTATTAGAAGTCCATTTGCATTTGAAGATATTGTGTCACCGTAACCAAATAGAGAGACGGAAAATCGTCTCGGCATTCCGAGATAACATACTTGGTTTCCGCTGAATTCTACTGTCCTTTGAGAACATTTAAACAAGAACGAAAAATCATGCGTCAAGCATAGATTATATAATATTTTCCAACGCTTTCAAAATAATTTTACAAATCATTACCGTTTAATAAGCTGAAAGATAACATCTAAGTAAACAATTTGGAAAACGCATAACATATTTAAAAACATAATTTCAGGAATTTCCAACATATATTTCCAACATATACAATATTCGGAAAAATATTCGAATACTTTTATTCAGCCCTGTATATGATCTATAGATTTCTATATATACTACATCGGATGCTAAATTTTAGTTTAGTTAGGAAACGTTTAGCACAGTTTAAAGTTCGCCTTCTGGAGTTTCTGTCAATAAACGGAAATGCGTTCGCGAAAAATTGTGCTGCCCTGTATAGGATCTACAGAATGTATACACACCAAGTAATAGACAAAAAGTGAGTTAAATTTAAAATCGCATTCAGCAACTTAAAACGCGCTTCAGGAATTATTGTTAACAGACAGTAGAGAATTCTTTTGTGTGTCCCCGTAAATGAACGATGACTGCTATACACACAATATTCTGTAGTAAGCCTCTTGTAATGCACCCTACTGATACATATAAATTTCAATGCGTTTAAAATAGTGAAACATTATTTAATTAAACCGCAAACGATTTTTATCCATAGACGTAATGTAAGGGAATTCTTTTGACTGTTCCTGTAAAGCAACTATAAGTGCTATGCACACCCTGTTCTATATTAAGCTTCTTGTAATGCACTTTAGTGATATATATCAATTACAATG
This sequence comes from Maratus michaelseni, assembly GCA_963931845.1. Taxonomy (NCBI): domain Eukaryota; kingdom Metazoa; phylum Arthropoda; class Arachnida; order Araneae; family Salticidae; genus Maratus; species Maratus michaelseni. The sequence continues at coordinate 419,548,364 of OZ007592.1, forward strand.
TGTTTGAACTTGTGTAACATCATTAAAATAAACGCAAATGATTTTTCCCCATAGACCCTAATGTAACGGAATTATTTTGAGTGTCCCTGTAAATAAATTATAAGTGTTACACACTTCAGTTGAAATAGGGAACATGCTATAGATAACGACAATAACATATAAAAATTGCAGGGCAATCCGAGCATATTTACTGGAGTTAGAGCATGGACAGACGGCAGATGGCCATAAGGCAGACAAACCGAAGTCATAAACACTTTTCACTAGGTTGGAAAGTGTTAAAAAGACGAATTAAGGAGTTTTATTTGATGAGGCTCACGGAATAACAGCTGATTTTTGCAAAAACGGTAAATATTCTTCTTGTGTTTCGCAACATATCTACATGAGACTGCGTTTTTTTTTCCCCTGGTTTGGATCTAAGCACAATTTAGGAATAAATGAAGTAATGAACAAGATATGTAATAAAACTGAACTGGGCGTGGAGAGTCTACGCTTGATTCTGCAGGACCACTCTTCGGATAAGCGATGCAAGTCAAGTTTCTCTATGTATGCAAGTAAACGAGCATTAAAAGGAACAGTCGCTCATTTTTGCAAAAACAGCAAAAATTCTATCTGTGGTAAGCAGAATGTATCTACATAAGAATGCATTTTCTTACTTTTTACGTGAAAACAATTCAGGAATGAATAAAATATTGTATCAGAAATCGATAAAATCTACAAATATTGAACTGGACATGATAAGGCTACCCTTGATTTAGCAGAATCAACTTTTCACATCGGCTATACGAGTCATGTTAGTGTAGGCACGTAACTATGTAAATTGTGTGAAAATCAGCTCGGTATTCAATATAAACATGTGGCAAAACGCCTCCCAGTAAATTATTTTATACTATTTTCTACATTTTTAATAAACTTAAAACCTGTGAAAACAAAATCTATACAAATGGAATTCCTTCTTAAATGAAAAGATAGTATGCTACCGTCAGAAAAAAAATGCGATATAATTTTACCTTCTAAGACAGAGACTTCCTTCTGAGACCGTCCATAATTGTTGTCACGTGTATAGTTTTACACATACTTATTTTTAATCTTTATTCAGCATAAGTGGCCATTAATTTGCAGAAAATTTCTTCTCCATCTTCTGGTATGATGAGTTGATCGTCCGGGAATAATTAATCATATTTAAGTTTAAATTCAATTTTACAGCATTTCTTCGTCCATTCTGTATATATATATATATATATAAACCTTGCAAAAGGTCTTCTATAGTTACGAAATATTTAGAAAACTTTATTTGAAACTTTAATTCTACTGCTGTTTCTCTAATAAATATCTCTAATGATATTGATTATCTTTTCATTCATGTTCGCTATTGTAATTACTTTCCAAAGCAAACTGTATACTGTCATAAAATTTTTCAAGATCCACAAATATAATTTATGTTGTTCAGGAATCAATCTTTGGACAAACATCTAGTCAATGCAAGATCTACCTACTGCAAAGTCGCTTTGTTCATCAATATATTTATATTCGTGTTCTAGTCTATTTCCTAAAATTGTTCCGATTATTTTTATTATTAGACTTATAACACATATCCCCTTGTAGTGTATGCAGAGTCTTTTTACCCTTTCTTAAAAAATAACATTAAATATCCTTCATTTAATTAGTGAGGTGTTGGATCTGCAATAATCCTGTTGTGCAGTTAAAGTAATATCCTTAGAATGTCTTTTCCACCATATCTTATAAGTTAAAAATACAATATAGGTCTTCTCTTTACAATTTCACTAATTTCAAATGCTATTTTTTGCTATTTTGAGAAAGAAAATGCTGTTTTATTATTTAATTATATTTTAAAAGAATTAAACGAAATGGATTAAATTTATTACTGACATTCATAAACGTACACGATATGGTACCTATGAAGTCTACGTTTTATAAAATGCGGCTTCCTTTCCTCTCGCTTATTTAGTAAAGTACATTTCCATTCTGACTATTAGCATCTTTTCAAAGAAGACTCAGAGAAGCAGAAAAAGATTCGAGTTTTGTCCAAGATCTGACGAAATTTGGTAATAGGTGGCTATTATGCTGCCAAAATAAAATTGCTGATAATTGGACCATCAGGTTATTTATCAGTAGAATTTTATCATTTTCAAAATTCTGACAGATCTTATAGTTTTGCTTCTGTAAATTTACATATGTGTGCATAATTATTTTAAATATAGACTCTAGCGAGTACTTCTGTATGGAGATAAACAGCACATTTTTAAGTAGCGTACGTTCATTAGTGAATATCCTAACAGAAAATTCGCCAACAACTGACGCAAATGAAAACATCAATAGAAAGTTACATCAGTATTTTATCATACAATCCTTGAAGCTTTTCAGAAAGTTAAACGGCATTTTATAGTAAAAATATATTTTTAATATAAACTTAAACAACACAGCTCTCCCTCGACTTTAAAGTATAGACTACGTACATACAATTATGACCGTCTCACGTTTAAACGAATGAAATATGTTATGTTCTGTGGCATTCAAACATATTCGAGAAAGTTTGCAACACATGGACTTGAAATTGTTATAAGTGTCATTCAAACTCATAATAATGATAATTCATTACAAGCAAATTCATAAGTCAGTGAAACGCCACAACAAAATTACATACAGCTATTCCGTGTATGAATGTCTTTACAATAATGGATATAAACTGTCAGAATAATATTTATATGAACTCTCAACGTAATAACAACTGTTATTTTCATATCGATGGGAATTATCCGTCTAATTTGATTACAATTAATATCTGAACTTAGAAGCTCTTCTCAAGATGCCATTTGGATTTGTTTTGACATTCATTAGCACATGTCCTATGGAATGAAGTAAAAGTGGTGCTACTTCATAATATCTTATGCTATGTAATGAATGAAATTAAACTTGTTAAACCAAATGATGTATTCACTCTTTCGTAACTCTCGAAATTCAAAAGAAATGTCGAGTGCATATTGGTTTTTGTAATAATGATAATGCCCTTAAAATTTAATAAATATCTCTTTTAAGAAAATTATGTTTCATTAGCAATTTTATTTTTTAACAAGAAAATTAGACACTTGATAAGACTGAAAATAAAACTATTTTAGCTCATGTAACTACCCAATAATTATCCCTACATAATTTCACAATATATATTTTTTCAGTATTAAATGTTTAGGCCTGTATCAAATGTAACGGCCTTAAATTTTTCAATATCTGCTTAATAACCAACGCCCCCCCCCCCCCTCAGAAATTAAAGAATATCATTTGCAGTTAAACTGACCCAAGTAATTTTGAGAATCCTTAATTCAAGAGTATATGAAAGAACTTTTATTAAAGAAGACGGATCTAAGAATTACTATATTGGCATGACCATCCAAAAATTTAGTTATAGAAAATTGGAGCATATAGCTGATATTAAGTATAATAGAAAAACCACAGCCCTGGCAAGATTATATCAAGAAGAACTATCCAAATAAACTTCAATGAAGTAAAATAATTTCTCCCTCTAGTCTATATTATCCATCCATAATAAGAGAAACCATAGAGATACTAACACGTAAAAATGGAATACGTAACGATGCAGCATCTTTAAACTTACCGAAATTGTGGCTCGAGGATAACAGATATGAAAATAAACAACCAAGTAAAAATAAAAGGTAACGTGCGTATTAAAAAAAATACATGAAAATTAAATGGCAGCATTTTAATTAATAACTTTAAAGACCGTGCAATTATGGAATATTCTCATTTGTTTTTGAAAATGGCTCGGATTAACCCAAAACATGTCAAACAACCTAATAACAGTTATTTAACTATGTATTTATTATGTTGATAATTTACACCTATTAGCATTTAAAAGAAATATAAACGTCAAAGAATATTCCAACAGCAGAAGTGTCGTAAAGACAATCTTTTCTTCGAAATGTGTTGACAGTGACAGAATTATCATTCGCATATGGACTTGTACATGAACTACGGAATTCGAAGACAACGAAATAAATTTACAAATATAACTCTTTACTAGAATTTAGTTCTCTTCAACATTTTAAATATTACTAACGTAGTATTTAGCTATCTAGTAGTACAACGGACAGCTCTAGTTACGAAAATATGAATTTTTTAACACAGTTTTGTATAACGATTTCTCTAGAGATTCTGGATATCTGAGATATAAGTATAATGCCTTTATACCTCATTATATCAAACAATAAAAGCCACTACTTTTCAAATAAAAAAACATAATTCAATGCCTTGTAATAATATTTAAAAAGTTGAATTGTGTTTAAAGCAGGAGGGAAAATGCAACAGCTGTTTTATTGGTGTAAATAAATATAGTCATCAGACAATGTGTTAATAAAATTAAAAAGAGAATATGACACTCCACAGGTAGAGATACACATGGACTGAAAGAAAAAATATTGTGTTGAGGAAAAAGTAATTTCGTTTTTTTCCATGTTTTTCAAAGAGAATTTATTCATTTAAATTTGAAACACTAATCAATGATATGTGTGCCGTTTCGATTGGTGACCTTTGCCACTTTTTCGATAAAACCATAGTTCCGTCACTGTAGAACTTCTGAAATTTCTGGGCGAAAAACTGAACCAAGTGAGCAGCCTCTTTTGAAGCCAGCATTACACCTTTAACAGAGTTCTGCAGAGATCGAAACAAATAGTAGTCGGACGGAACAAGGTTAGGGCTATAGGGTGGATGCATCAAAATTTCTCAGCCAAGCTCTCTCAATTTTTGAGGAGTCACTAAAAATGTGTGTGGTTTGGCGTTGTGGTGATGGAAGACAATGCCTTTCCTATTGATCAATTCTGCTCGTTTTGTTTAATCGCCTGGTTCAATCGCATTAGTTGTTGACAATAGAGAGTCGAATTAATGGTTTGGCCAAGTTTGAGCAGCACATGACGAACAATGCCTTTCTAATCTCACCAAACACTCAGCATCACCTTCCCAGGCATCTATCCGGGCTTTACCACCGTTTGTGAAGCTTCTCCGGGCTACAACTACGACCTTTTTCTCACATTACTGTCGTACGTGATCCACTTTTTATCGCCCGTAATCATTCGTTTAAAAAATGGCTCGATTTCGTTTTGCTTCAGCAACGATTCACAACTGGAAACTCGGTCCATTAAATATTTCGCTGTTAATTCATGCAGAACCCAATTATCGAGCTGCTTTCGGTATCCAATCTTATGTAAATGGTTCAAAACTGTTTTTGATCGATATTTAGTTCCATAGCGATTTCGCGAGATGAAATAATATGGCGGTCTACCTCAATTTGTTTAAGAATTTCTTCGACTTTTTCAACGATTGGTTGGCCAGGGCGAGGTTCATCTTTAAAATCGAAGTTTCCGGAACGAAAACAAGCAAACCAATTCTGACATTGGCGTTGACTTAAGCACTCATCACCATAGACAACACACAATTTTCAATGAGACTGGAAATAGAAAAGCAAAATATGACGAAAATGACCTTGTGGAATCTCCATTTTCAAAGCGTAATAACTTTTGACTGAGAAAACAGATAACGCTACCTTTATATCTAGAATGTTTTATGGACTGTTAACTTTCAAACGGTATATAGTATGGCTTCATTAAAAAAGCATTACTAGAGATATGCGACTTTAAAGTCATCTATTGGGAAAAAAACGATTAAATATTGGGTTGAGGAAAAAGTAATTATTATTAGGAAATATACATAGAATTATAAGACAAAACATTTTAATTTTGCATCTTAATTTTGAACAGCAAAATACAGATAACTAAACGGGAAATTTCTGTTTAGTATTAGCCATTAATTTCTCAAAAAAACTGTGAGCAATAGTATAGTTGATGTTTTAGAATATTCTTGAAAAAAATATAGTAGATTAAACTAAATTTTAATATATGAATAGTAAATTTACACTACATAAAATTTTTATTGTACATTATATCCACTACTTTTCATGTGTAAACTGTTTTTCATTACTAACTATCCGTAAAATCTGATGTAACAGCTTTTTAAACCATCCTCCTCTTTTCAACACTTAAAACATATAGTTCAAATGTGTTTATGAATTCCGATTTTTGTCTGTTTGTCCTTGCTTTAATTTGCGTGAATATACCCAAATTGGCATGCAATTGATATATATTATAGAGGTTCACTATGGCATGTTTGGTATTGAAAATGAATTGTGTATGATTTATACTTTGTTTACAGGGAAACTCAAAGAATACTGTTGCAATACGGTCTATGGTGAAAAATAAATTCGCTGTGTATTTTAAGGATGTTACACTATTTCAAATATATTGAAATTGATGTATATCACTTATGTGAACCAAAGGACGTTTACTAAAGAATATGGCGTACATAGACTTTTTCGTTCAGTTACAGGGAAATACAAAAGAATACACTTACCGTGTCGTCAATGAAGAATAATTGCTGGAAGTGCTTTTTCAGTAATGGTCCGCATTTTTTTAGAAAATTAACTAATTTATTTCCTATTACTTGGAGTGTCTAAATTATACAAATGATATACAAGGCAACACAAAAGAACTCGAGTACATTTCCGTTTATTGGAGGAAATTTCTGAAAGGTTATTTTCAATTATGCTATGACATTCCTATCTGAAATAAACTTTAGCATACTATGCAGTAGATATATATAAATCTATAGAACATATACAGGGCTGCGTAAAAGAATGCCGATATTGTTAATACTATTGATGTTAATTCCTGAACTGGGGTTTTCACAATGTTTCCTTAGACTTTATAACTCACCTCATTAAACGGTGAAATTATGTTCCATTATTCTGCGAATGTTTCATAATCTATGCCTGATGCAAGATTTTTTTTCGTGTTAAATATATGCCTGTCGTATTATGTCCCGTGTGGCAGAACAGATGTTACTGCCAAAGGGTAAATAATGTTATTCAGGCCTTAGTGAATTTTGTTCCCCCATATTCGTCCCATAGTCGTCCTCATAGTCGGCCAGAGAAATCTATGGTAGATCATTGGCAATTTAATCCAGTTAGACTCCTATTCTTGAAACTTTTCCACCCAGTTGAAAATTTCATTTTGTATAATATTCTTATGAATCAGTTTTATTGAGTTAATTCTATTTACCATTTTCGAATAATGCTGACATATCTGGACATGCTTTCAAAACAGTTTTTTCATATAGTTTGCTTGCCTTATTTAATCGTAGAAACCTCTTAAAAACTTGAGATTACTGGTCGGTAAAAGCATGCTCAGTTTGAATAGAAGGATTCGCCGTGATGTCTACGTATTCATCGCTTATTGAAGTCCCTTTACCAGAAATTTACTGTGTAGTATTCCTCTTGTATGAGAGACGAATATAGCATATGAATATGATCATATGCCAAAAGATTATCTCAGTGATTTGTGTTAGTCATAGTCGAGAGATGGGTCAGCTGTTAGAGAATCGGAAATTTAAGCCAGAAATCTTGGTATTGACTTTTGGTATTGACACTTTTTTAGTCAGTTGGAAACCATTCGTCTCTTATTTTAATATTTTTCTACCCCAAAACTGTTTTGTGATATTTTTGATTACATTAAATAAAGAAAATTAATTTATGTGTCTCAAAACTGAATTTTTTTTTATTTATTAATATAATAGTTAAAGTTTTAGAAAAGCTTGATTGATATGGTAATCGCTTTTATGTAAAATATTTTTGATAAATGTTTTTATATTTTTTTCTATTATGTATCAATCGTATTAAAATAAATTCATATCCGAAATTTCTCAAAGAACTTTAACATCATCTATAAGCAACAAAAGTGCATCAATTAACAGTAAAATTTCAAGATATTCCGTTCTTATTATTTGTAAGAAGTATAAAAAATAGCTTAAAATGCTTTACGATTTCTTATGCATAATAATTTATGATTCTAGCTTTGTGAAAAACGTTAAAATCCGAACTATTACTTCAATACATAATGTAATTTAAAACGTAAAAAGGAATGAAATTCGTGATGTTCCATATGTGCAAATTATATTTTTATGTTCTGTATGAATAAATGCTTTTGAAAGGATTGTGAATATTAAGTTTAATAAAGAATGCTACTTTTATTTTTAACATTTTCCTTAGCTAGGTTTAAGTAAAATTCTTTTATGTCTTTTAAGTGTTTAAGTGAAATTCTTTTATGTCTTTTATGCTGAAGTTTTAATGATGAAAACATATAAATATACTGCTTTGTCACACATGTATATCCAATTTTCCGATGTTGTATATAAGTATTTGGTCTAACTTAATTTATGATTTCTTTGATGTATTGCAAGAATTTTAGGAATTCATTCTTTCCCATGTGTCGCATTATGTATGTTTTATGTTTACAAATTATGTTAAAAAAAAAAAAAAAAAACACTTGGAGATGTAAAACAAATTTAATGCACAATTTTAATCGAACGGTTTGAGTCGATTAAATGCATCAGAATTGTTTCAGAAGATTTAAAATCTTTTAAGGTATATGGTATGCTTAAAACAATGGTAAAAGCAAACTTTATTCAGATAACAGATTATGTACTCGACAAAATTATATTTACGACTACAGAATTTATTTACGCTGTAATAGAGGCCTCCATATTTTAGTATAAAGATGGACAAACTTGGCAATTCTTGAACAAAAATTTTAAATTTTTGGACAATTTCATAAATGAATTAAAAAGTTATCATGCAAGATGGTCATTTTTTAATTTTTATAGTAATATTTTAATGGTTTAATGTGTTTTAAAATAGTTTTCAGAGAGACTCAAAAATGTTTTCTCTACAAATAATTGTTTTGACAATTACATTAGTCATTTGAAATTATATTAAAATTTAAATATCAGAAATATTCAACTGTTTTAATTTGAAGTGTATGCTAGAAAAGTCATTTTTATTTATTTATATATTTATATATAATTATATATTTGCAATAGATATCGCTAACATCGAAAGTTTAGATTTAATATAAATCATGCATCGCGATTTCTTGGTTTAAAAGGTCAAGAATACTGTTCTACTGATGACATAATCCAAAATCTTTTTGGCTTGTGAATCTTTTTACCTCAGCGAATTGAGGCGTTTGTTTCTCTCTCTGTAACCTTCCACCCCCACGCACACATATCCTGCACTTTTTATCTCTTAACTTACAGCATTAACTCATCACATACCTGTATTCTTATTGAGATACATACACTTTTAAAACTTGTGTATATTACGATATTGATAAATTTTGTATATGCAATGCATTACAATCACAGTAATATAATTCCAATTATAATGTATGTTAAAATCAAGCATATGTATTAGATATGAAATGATTTTACTAGAAGCCTCAGATGTATAAATGTGTTATTTAATGATCTTATTTTCCTACAATTTATTATTTGATATATTTGGATCGCATTTAAATTGAAAATATATATATATATATATAAATTACCATGCTGTTGCATGAACCTTTTGGTGTTGAGGTATTAATTAAAATACAAAATTGCCACCGCATAACCTGCTACGTGGGCATCATCTGACTGGAGAAATAAATGTATTTATAAAAGTTAGTTTATTATTAAAGTTGTATAATTGATAGATATTATAAAAGTATACTATTAATATAACTATTTTCCTTTTTTTTTCAAAGATGTATAAAACATGAAAAAGAAATACATAAAATGATGTTGCAAAATTACAAAATATACCTTAGATAAAGATTTTTGTAGATAAAACAAGTATACTTATTTTCTTGCATTTATCTACTTACTCATATATATTTATAAAATAATCGATCTATCTTATTTAATTCGATTATATTTGTCTACATTAAAATTTAGAATTTAAATTATACACCGTAATTTATTCTAACAGATTAACAAAATTAAATGTCCTGAATTATGAAATTGATTATTTTTTAATCGCATACAAATGCGTATCATTTGACTTGCAAATCGTTCTTCTGAATTAATCAAATGAAAGTTGAGCGTAATACACTTGATTCCTTTAGAACCAATTACTTCGACTGCTTTTCGAGGCCGTCTATTTGAAGTTGGTTCACAAATGTTACTTATTCTTGTTCACTTTTAATTAAATATTCTATTTTGGAAATTCGCGTGTCTGCATTTGTAAATATATACAGCTTTGTGAAAATATGTTTACGGAGAATTCGAGAAAAGGTCTATAGTCTATTTTGGAAACTGTTATAAACTTTATTTATTTTAGTCGTTCTGGATAAAGTTGCACTGACTATATGAGATGCAAAGATCAGTAACGTCCACAATATATATTTGTCTGTATCAGCTCTAAAATATTCACGCTTTTTAGCCACATAGTTGGTGTTTTTAAAATGCATCTTTAATCCCACTATAATCTTCATAAAACATCATTGGATTAAAAACCATGGGTAAGGCATTAAAACTGTCAAACTTGCATATCCAAAATTGCGTGAAGCTACTTTAGAATTAGTTGCAGGACAGATAAGACATTCATCAATTCGTTTTTGGCACAATATTTAAATTGTCCAAGCAACATTTTTTTTATTTTACTTCGCACAAGTTACTCCAGAATCTATTCGTAGCCGCTTTCTCATATTTAATGTTTCACGTTCACGTTTTCAAACCTAAAACATAACATAAACACAGCATATTAGACCAAATTTAACATATAAAAAACATATAAGTACAATTAAAACAAAACAATACCTAAAAATGTGTTCTCCCGTGTGATATGCATTAACAAGTTTTGATATATAATGGAATTTTGGATTACAGCCGCGATATTAAATTCACCTCACTTTGGGTGGTGTCTTCACATCATAATTATATTGTATACTTATAACTGCATTCCTACGAAGAATCCTCCAAAATCTCATCTTTGGTAGGATTGGCATAAAATACGTAAGAAGAAGAATCGGAGAAGTTTTGCATCCTAATAGCATTACACACGATGTAAGGCATCTAGTAATTGCTTTAATATGGAGTTGTATGAGATCAAAAGGTGAGGGTATAATTTGTGGGATTAATGATATTATGAATGCCCAAAAATACATAAATGAAATACTTCAATCCGAACTGAAGCTTTTCACGCATGATATTTTCTAACATAAGGAAACATTTAAATTTTAACAGGATTCCTGACATATTGTTAAAGTGTGCAAAAAGTGGTTTCAAGATAATCTTATGTATCTCTAGGTAATAGCACAGACCTTATCCCAAATGAAAATGTATGGAGCAGACCCAAGAAACTTGTTACACAGAAGCAACCCAGCAATAAAATTCAATTAATAGCAGCAATAATTCCGTACTGTTATCAGATTATAACAACCTCAGAACTAAAAGACTTGGTTCACTCCATAGAAATGCGTTGTAAAATCGCAATGTAGAATAAATATTACCCAATTAAGTTTCAACTGGCATTATGATATTTTTTGTATATCTCAATTTTTATATATGTTTCACTTTCCTGATTTATAACCGCTGTTCTAATGAACATCCCTTCACAAAATTTATTTCAATACATTTTCAATTAATTTATATTTGTACTGTTATATTATTTAATTGTATTATTTAAAGCAAAAGTGGTATTATGAACCATCAAACATTAAAAAAACAACTGTGCAAATTTTTGGTCTCTAGTCTATATGTAAAAATAGTTTTTTTTTTTTTTTTTTTTTTTTTTTTTTTTATGCTTTTAGTCAGAATAGTTTAAGGATATTTAAATCATTTTAATATATTTTTTAATTCTTAAATTTCCTATATTTTACAAAACAATTAAGACATTTTCCCGGAATGAATAGAAATATATTTATTTTGCTGAGTTAAAATAAATACATGATTATCTGATACAATATTTTTTACATTCTTAAGCCATCACCAAAATGACTTCGAAAATCATAATAGTTTAATCCGTTTCTTTGCAATCATAATAAAAGGCTCACGTACAGAAATAATGCCTCTTCGTTTAACTAAGCAAAATATGAAAGAAATTTATTCGTTGTTTCAGTATTAAATTTTAACATAAAAAAGTTGACGGGAGATGCCTCTAATCATCTTTATATTTACTCATTAATTTATGATAAAACTAACTGCATTTTGTTACAAGGATATTGGGAAATCTATTGCATTAAAGTTAAATAATTATATCATGTATAGGAAAACGAATACAAAAATAAAATATATATTTCAAATTTTCAAATTGATATTTATCCTCCAATTTCATCCCTGTTGTTAAAAAAAATAAGAAATTATTTAGTTCGATGTTTCGTTTCAGTTGATACAACTATACCTTTATATGTTCTATATCAACTACATATTCATAATGTTACTGAATTCAAATATTCAGGTGTTCAACTGTATGTTGAACTATTTTGTTCCAATTCTTCATAATACCAACTATGGATAATTTCAATATAAATGTTAGTTTTAAAATTTTCGAAGGCTCAAAAAGTTTTTTTTTTTTTTGCTAAAAAGTAAATGAAATTATACATTATTTCGGTAGTTATAAGTCACAGTGCTGCTAAATAACTTGCTCTGATACAATTTACCATGGAGGTTTACATCAGTCGCGTTCAGACACGAGAAAATGAAAAATTAGAAACAATATTTAATATTCGAATATAACTTTTTCAATAATTTTATAAATTAAATTTACAGTTTATTCAAATCATATATTTTTTCACGATCTTTGAATACTGGGAAAGTATAGAAATAAGGCACTGAAACTAATGAGTGCGCCACTGTCCTTTCAACGAGTATTGACTGTACTCAAGAATATATAATTGGAAATAAGCAGAAATGTCTTGCGACTTTTCTATCTTCTAGGAGAAACATTTAAGGTCAGATATTTTGATTATACCCGCTGTGTTTATAAGGAGAGATGGGTTAAGCTAAATAATATGGAAGGCAAAAACAACAGCATGCTACTGTTACCATGTTAATAAATCATGAAGTACATTATCGTTAAATCAAGCAGCAATGGTTAATGAATAAAACTGTACTTTATGAAGTATTTCAAATATCACACTTAAGAGAAATTTTAGTGCTGTAATTATAACTAGCCTATAATTATTGATAAAACCTGTAAAATAATATAATAGATTGCATGTCTTTTAAATGTATCGTATTAGACACGTCTATTATTTAAGTATCTTCTATTGTGTTCTTTAATATGTATTGGATTGTTACTGAGAAAATTATAAACATGCACAAATAGGCAGTTTTTTTAGATAAAGTTAATAATTATATTTTATATTTTATAAAAAAAAAATAATTCGGTTAATTGAAAATATAAGTATAAAGCCTTATTAAGTATGACATGTTGTTCATAATTCGGAAATAAACTACTGTTAGTTGACTTTTTATCAACAATCTTCAAATATACTGACAGATTAATAATTTTCCACTTTGTTCTCTTTGTTCGCCTTTGTATTAAATATAAAAATAAAAAAAAAAAACCTGTGAAATATTCTTACAAAATTCAAATTTTTTCATTAGAAAAAACTTTATGTAGTTTCTTAAATATAAATTACTCGAATTTCTTATATTCAAATTACACGCATAAACCCACCGATCTCCCTATTTTGGTGCAATTGTATATTTACATTAAAACTTAGAATTTAGAACGAAATAAACACTAATTTAATCTGACAGAATTATACAATTAAATAATCTGAATAAAGTTCATTAATTTTTAATATTATGCAGATTTGCACCCATTGACTTGCAAATATTTCTCCTGAATTAATAAAATGGAAGTTGAGCATAATACACTTCGAATCAATTTCGATTCCTTTAGAATCAATTACTTTGACTGAATTTCGACAGCCTTATTTTCAGTTGGTTTGCAAATGTAACTTACTCTTGTTCACTTTTAATTAAATATTGTAGTTTGGAAATTATTGCATCTGCAATTATCAAGATATACAGCTTTGTGAACAAACTTACGGAGAAATCGAGGATAGGTCTATGCTCCATTTTCTGAACTGTAATAAACTTTATTTATTTTAATCGTCTTAGATATGGTTGCAAAGGATTTATTGGATGGAAAAGATCAGTAACATGTAAATTATATATTTATCTCTATCAATCCTTAACTGCTCCCTTACAAATATTACTACAAATGAAAATTGAACTATCTAACTCTTCTTTATTTGTATACTGGTTAATAACAGCAGAAATATAAACAATGAGTAAGAAATGTTATAATGATATAAGTGTATCAAACTCTTTTGAAACATAGAAATTAACTTCAGATATTTTGAAAGCGTATATTTATAGAAAAATAAATAGAATTAATTATATAATATATTTTTACACTGTATAGTTTATAAATCTGAATTTATTTGGTCTCTTATCTATCCTACCTCTCAAATTTTACAAAATGTTACTTTCAATTTAATCTCCCTTTTAAATTTATATACTTGTTTTTTTTTTTAATTTTGTGTTTTGGATTTCTACACTTATTCAATATTTGGTGCTATTACAGATTTACGATATTGTTGTTTTTATGGAGGAACGTTTTAGTACTATGTTAAGTTGGATTGTCTGTAGTTATAAACTTCATACCCAACTGAGCGAAAAATATCCGGACAAGGATTTGAACCAGGGGTCTCTTGGCTGAAGGTGGCAATGCAGTTACATAATATGATTTATTTAACAATTAAAATAATTGTGTTAAAATTAAACTTCTTCTTGAAAATACAAATACCTTTTTTTTCAAAAATCTACTTATATTGGTCTATATTTTGCTTTGAAATTGTTGTAATGTTATTTATTTTTATATTATTTAAATGCGGCATTATGCAAGATTGGTTGTCACTGTTTTTTAATAAAGAGGATGCTGATATTGTAAAACTGTTTTAATTAAAATGCACTATACTGGGAGTTACAGAAGACTGTATAAACGGTGTGCAGCAAGAGCCCTCGCTATTCGCCAGCTCGTAAATTCAGTACATTCAGATAGACAAAAGAACAATACAGGTATGAACATAATTGTTTGAGAAACTTTTGACGTCACAACATGTACACATTAAAATAACGTTCATTTGAAATTTTCGATATAAATTAATGCTATTATATAATATGATGTTCGTATATGACGGCGCACAAATGACCAATATACATACTGAGGAATGTTTGAGCATAACGTGGAATCACTGAGATAATATAAATCATCTCCATAGTGGTCCACAAATGGTAATAGACGCGTTTGTTTAAATCAAATTAGTCATTCCACAACGAACAAAATATTTTTCAATATATATAATAACTAGCTGTTACTCGTGACTTAGTTCACGTAACATTAAAAAAAGTATAAATGCATTAATTTAGCAAAGCATTTCATTCAATAATTAAAAACATATATAGCTAACCAAATCTTTATCACATTTTATAGGAGACAATACGGTATTTCTTTGCTATAGGGGCCTTAACATAACCTAGTCTTAAAAAAGTGAATAAAAGTGAAGCCAAATAATATATACAATCGCGAAAATGAAACTGCAACCAACGAAAAAAGAAGAGCCCAGCAAAATCATGAAAATCGACGAATCCCTCTTCGTAAAACGAAAAATAACACTGAGGGAATTTTTCTATACAACAGTGCATTTTAGGTGGTGTTTGGTGTGAAATTTGTATATGTATTCATTTCTAAATGGGCATTATTATATTGTTTATTTGTATAGACATGTGTTATATATTTCTTACTACATTATTATTTTATCTCTTGTTTATGTATATATTAAATAAAGTGCTTCTCGCTAAGTGGTGTAAATATTGAACAAACTGCTTGTGGATTTTATACATTGATAGATATTTCATAAAGACATAACAATCTGATGCGATTCTAAAATGTAAATAAAGGTTGCTAGAAAAAACTTTAAATTCTGCCCAATTTAACCTCGATATTTTTTCTATCGCGTCAAGGACACTCTAAACAAATAACTACCTACAACACCAATCTGATGATCTAAATTTACATATTTTTGTTAGTATATATAGGACTATTTTAATTTATTTCGTGCGCTTGAAATTTTTTACGCTTTTTCTAGGGTTAAGTGTCGAATAAATGTACTTTCTTGTTATTTTATTTTACCATTTCTAATTATTCTATTTTCCATTCATTCCATTTATGGATATTGATTTAATTTACATATTCGTTTCAAAGAAGGTTGTTTAAAGTTATTATTAGGATTAGGATATGATACGATTAGGGTTAGGATTAAGATTATAAACTGGACGACAATGGTATGATTGATTCAAGTTTAAAGGCTGAACCAGGATGTCTATTTACATCATGAAGTAATAAGGAAATTAGAAAATTATAGTCTGATTATTTTTTAATGTGTTTTACAGTCATAGTTGCATCAAAGGTGAACGAGGAAATGATCATCTAAAATACCATTAAGTGTTTACCACGCAAAAACAAATCTGGTTACAACAATGTATTTAATTTTTCGCCAACTTTCACTTGATAAAAAAACAAATTGGCTATGGACCCGATTACAGATCCCTAACCTTCCTATTCTCGGAAATTTTCTACCTGTATGTAAAGACCTTTTCTACTATATACAACGCGCTTTCACGTTCATAATATTATGAATTGGTACGATCGGCTTGTTCAAGTTTGCATAATTCGGCTGGAAGAAAAGTTTCATTACTTTTTGATTTCTTCTTTGCTTTTGTATTACGCGAGTTTGTCGGTGAAATTGATTTTCGTTTCGATAACATTGTTGCTTTTAAGTTTTTAAAAATATTGTAATTTTACTTAAAAATTGCTTTAAAATCTATGCCATCTTTCTTAACTTACAAGACTTTACAAAAATCTATTATGAAACAGAACTTTAAAAAAAGCTATATTTAAAAATGACAACAAAGTTTTTTTCTATTTTAAAGCTAAAATAAATGTAAAATTAAATTCCGTTTCGAAATGGCCATTTACAAATGTGTTTGATTGTGGAAAAATGATGGAGGAAAAATGCTATTACTTCGACGCAATCATATTAAATCTTTAGATTTTATGAAAAAATGCAACTTTCTTTTAAAAAATAAAGTTATTTTTATTAAGATTTTCTGATTTTCTATACGGATAATTTTGCGGTGCATATTATTGACATTTGCCGTCCAATATTTTTTCAAAGATTTTTTATTTTTATTTTTATTTTATTTTATTTTTTTTACTTTTAAAAATTTAAATTAAAAATATGGTACCTTTATGTTAGCTGTGTGCAGACGATAAACCGCCAAGTATTATTCTTATCACCATCAATGGTATTGAATTTGTATTAAAATATAAATCTTTCACTCATTTCATTTAAAACACAGAACTTTAATTTACAACACATACATTTAAAATAATTCATTTCATGTGAAAAAGAAAAAAAGAAAAAAAAATAGAGAAATTAATCACAAGTAATTTGATAACCCAAGATCATTTTATTTCAACATCAAAGCAAATTCGTTTTATTTTCGATGTATGGCATCATATTCGCCTGCTTTCCATACTTACTCGTATTTATGCACCTTGTATTGTTATCAAATATTTGAAAACTCAAGTTTTATTTCTAATATGACGTCATTTCATATTCTGTTTCTTAAATAATTAATTTCATTTTCATTTTCACGTGGAAAATTTTCATTTGAAAATAAATTGTTGAGTAAAAATTATTATTCCAGGTTTTGATTTAGTTTTGGCAACGATGAAGTATTAGCAACGGTAAAATAAATTTAACCATTTTAAAATATTATACGAAAAAATGTTCATTTGTTCTCTATGAAATTAATGAAATATTGAATTATTAAGAAAAATATTTGAAGAAAATTAAAAAAAAACTGCCTATGTTCATTTACGGATTATAATCAACCTATATGCAAAGATGCATAATCATTAAATTCTCCATTTTCACGCTGGCTTCAGCCTAACATTTGCACACAATCAGATTTATAATATTACTAGCTGTTACCCGTGACTTCGTTCATGTTTTTACGTAACATTAAAAAAAAGAATAAATGCATTAATTTAGCAAAACATTTAACTCGATAATTAAAAACATATATAATTAACCAAATCTTTATCACATTTTATAGGAGACCATACAGTATTTCTTTGCTATAGGTGCCTTGACATAATCCAGTCTTAAAAAAGTGAAATTTTATTCCAAATAATATATACATTCGTGAAAATGAAACTGCAACCAATGAAAAAAGGCAACCAACTGAAATCGTGAAAATAGAGGAATCCCTATTTGTAAAACGAAAAACAACACTGGGAGAATTCTTCTATACAACAATGCATTTAGGTGGTATTTGGTGTGAAATTTGTATATGCATGCATTACTAAATGGGTATTATTATATTGTTTATTTGTATCGACATATGTTGTATATTTCTTACTAGATTATTATTTTACGTCTTGTTTATGTATATATTAAAGTGATTCTGGCTAAGTGGTATAAATAGTGAACAAACTGCTTGGATTTTATACATTGGTAGATTTTCATAAAGATATAACAATCTGATGCGATTCTAAAATGTAAATAAAAATTGCTAGAAAATACTTTAAATTCTGGACAATTTAACCTCGATGTTTTCTCTATCGTGTCAAGGACACTATAAACAAATAAATACCGACAACACCAATCTGATAATATAAATTTACATAATTTTGTTAGTATATACAGGATTGTTTTAATTTAATTCGTGCGTTTGAAATTTCTTACGCTTTCTCTTGGGTTAAGTGTCGGATAAATGTACTTTTTTGTTATTTTATTTTGCCATTTCTATTTATTCTATTCCCCATTCATTCCATTTATGGATATTGATTTAATTTAGATATTTGTATCAAAGAATATTGTTTAAAGTTATTATTAGGATTAGGGTTAGGATTAGGAATAAAAATTGGACGACAATGGTATAACCGATTCAGTTTCAAAGAATGAAACATGATGTCTATTTACATCATGAAGTAATAAGAAAATCAGAAAATTATCGGCTGATATTTTTAAATATGTTTTACAGTCATAGTTGGCATCAAAGGTCAGCGAGGAAATGATCATCTAAAATACCATTAAGTGTTTACAACGCAAAAAACAAATCTGGTTACAACAATGTATTTTGCGCGAAATTTCACTTAATAAAAAAAGCAAATTGGCTACTGACCCGATTACAGACCCCTAACCTTCCTATTCTCGGAAATTTTCTACCTATATGTGAAAAATTTTCTACTATATACAACGCGCTTTCACGTTTATAATATTATGAATTGGCATGATCGCCTTGTTCAGTTTTACGCAATTCGGCTGGAAGAAAAGTTTCATTACTTTTTGATTTCTTCTTTGCTTTTTTTGCATTACGCGAATTTGTCGGTAAAATTGATTTTCGTTTCGATAACATTGTACTTTAATTTTTAAAAATATTGTAATTTTACTTAAACATTGCTTAAAAATCTATGCCAATTTTTCTCATCCTACACGACTTTACAAAAATCTATTATGAAACAGAACTTTAAAAAAAGCTATATTTAAAAATGACAACAGAGTTTTTATTATTTTAAAGCTAAAAGAAATGTAAAATTAAATTCGAAGTCGGTCCGAAACGACTATTTACAAATTTGTTTCGTTTGTGGGAAAATGATAGAGGAAAAATGCTTTATTTTCGACGTAATCATACTAAATCTTTAGCATTTATGAAAAAAAGCAACTTTCTTTTAAAAAATAAACTTATTTTTATTAAGAATTTCTGATTTTTCATACGGATAACTTTGCGTTGTATGTTGACATTTGCCGTTCAATATCTTTTCAAACTTTTCTTTTTTAACTTTTAAAAATTTAAATTTAAAATATGGTATCTTTATGTAATCCGTGTGCAGAAGATAAACCGCCAAGTATTAATCCTATCACCATCATTCGTATTGAATTCATTTAAAATATAAATTTTTCACTCATTTCATTTAAAACACAGAATTTTAATTTACAACATATACATTTAAAATACATATATTACATACATTTAAAATAATTCCTTTCATGTGAAATAGAAAAAGAAAAAAAAAGAGAAATTAATCACGACTAATTTGATAATCCAAGATCATTTTATTTCAACATCAAAGCAAATCTGTTTCATTTCCGATATATGACATCCTATTCGCTTGTTTTCCATACTTACTGGTATTTATGCACCTTGTATTATCAAATAATTGAAAATGCGCGTTTAATTTATAATATGACGTCATTTCATATTCTGTTTAATTCTTAAATAATTCACTTCCTTTTCATTTTTCACGTGAAAAATTTTCAATTGAAACTAAATTGTTGAGTAAAAATTATTATTCCTTGTTTTTATTTAGTTTTGGCAACGATAAAGTATTAGCAACGGTAAAGTAAATTTAACCATTTAAAATATTATACGAGAATATGTCCATTTATTTTGTATGAAAATGCTGAAATTTTGAATTATTAAGAAAAATATTTGAATAAAATAAACAAAAAACAGTCTATGTTCATTTTAGGGTTATAATAAACCTATATGCAAAGACACAGGATCATTAAATGCTCCATTTTAACGCTGGCTTCAGCCTAACATTTGCACACAATCTGATTTATAATATTATTAGGATTAGGATTAGGGTGATATTATGTCAAGTATCTACTACTGTAAACATAGCATAATATTGCAAGCACCAGTCGCGTTGTTTCCAATAAAATGTATATTCGGTATATCGAATGTAACGTCACACACATTTTCTTTCATTTCAATCTTGAGAATGATGTGTCGCATACATGAGATTTGTTTCTCTTTGGTAAGATTGTATGTTTTCGATGCTAGGATTCGCACTCTTTATAGTTTATTCGGTCAGTAGAGAACACCCTGTAAATTGTCCAAAATCAACTTTTTTTTTTTAACTTACAGTTTATTATGAGCATGGCTAGCTTAGGTTACAGTGTAGGATAAAAATAAAAAAAATACTGACCTTATACAGTCTTTTATAATTAAGTAACATTTTCTATTGTAACATCATTCAGTATGGACAATGGAAGTCATTTATTTACCAAATAGTTTAAGAAAAGTAACTGTAATTAGAATGCGTGTATACGTGACATGTGTCTTTATGGAAAAGTTAAATGTTTGCAATATTTAAACACTCTGTTCACAAATTTGTAAAGTGGAATACGATGTAAACATCCAATCCTAGTAAAAAAAAATAATCTGGGCAAAATGAAAAGAAATACGAATATCTGTTCAAATATTAGAACAACATTATTTAAGATATTTTTTGACAAACGCCGGGAATCGATTATTCTCATAAAGAAGCATCGAAAACCAGGGGAGTAAATAGTGCGTAGTGTGAAATCATATACCAGCGAAGCTTGTATATAAATTACTTGCATTCGGTTTAACACAGTTCTTTTGAATTTAAAATATAATGCCATCAACATATAATGTCAATGAGCAATTATAATATCAATGTCATTTTTTATATTTTAATACAATTCCTGAATTAGCAATAAGCGCCTGACCCACACACACAGATACACTAAGAAACAAAGGGGAAAACGGCATATGCTATAATTTTATTCCTACGGGTAAAAAATAAAATAATTGTACCGCTTTTTTTGGAGAGGACAGTTTAGTAATACATATTGTTTATATATATATATATATATATATATATACATAAAGGGTCTTTTTTGTATTAATATATTCAACATAAAGATTAACTGGTTAGCTTTAAAATCACAATTTAACTATATAAATAATTTTCTCATGTTAGAAAACGTATAAATACCATTTCACCAATAATGAATAACTATATTCATTTTTTACGCTTTAATTCAAATTAGTATCGTAAATATTTTTTGTGCAAGGTACATCTCACACTATTACTAAATGGTGTATAAATATTTATGTATAATTAAAACTTAAAACTACAACAGATTGACGTTTCGGTCGACTTCTACGACTATTTTCAGAATATGACGTTAAATTGAATAAACTTAAAAACAAAGGACAACCCTCTTGAAATGCAATTCACACAACTAGCGCCTAAAACATAGGCAGAGTCTAATCACAGGCCGTGCAGTGGTGTCACCTACTAGAAAAAATCCGAGTAACAGAAGAGACGAAACGGAATTCACAAAAGAAGAAAAAGTAATTACAGTTTTAAAAGTATATATATAATTGCACTTTAACTGAAGGCAAAAATCATAAAGTGAATAAAAATCCAGCAATGTGTGATTATTTTAAAATGTTCAACCAAAGTTTAGGAATAGCATATGAAACACTGTCATTATAAACATCACTTTCACGTAATAAAATTTCAATCGCTTCTTTCTGAATACCCTCCATGCTATGATTACAAGGTATTATAATCGTTGCATTTCCAAAGTCAGTGCAGCTGCCAGGATTATTAAAATAAAATCTAGAGAGAGCTGTCGCCTGCTGGTAGTGTATAATATCACTTTCATACTCTTTTAAGCGTTCTATAAATTTTCTCTTCGTAACACCAATGTAAAATGTACGGTCATTATATACCAAATCAATAGGTATTTCATAAACGCCGGAGATTTGGTCCCCAGGTGTTGGATTTGGATGATCAATTAAACACCAACCTTGATCCAACACCTGGGGATCAACGCTCCGGCGTTTTTGAAATACCTATCGATTTGGTAAATAATGACCGTAAATTGTACATTTCAGAGAGATCTGACGACGAATACTATTTTTTTTAACGGACCCGACGCGAAATAAAACATTTTTATTTTACGACCAGATAACAATATTTCTGACGTAATTTTTACACGGGCTATTTATGACCATTCAAAATTTCAAAGGGTTTGGACAACAAAATCTATTTTTTAAAAACTATATAACGATCCTACTTGAAAAAAGAAGTAAATGTTTTTTATGATTATGCGATTTTCTCGTTCAAGATATCAATTCATACAAAATTGAGTAAAATATATAAAATAATACAAATTTGGGTTTATTGAAGGTTTTATCACGGGCCCGGGGAACGCTGGGCGGGTCAGCCAGTTAATTGATAAATAGTAATTAATAAATATAATGTGCCGAACACTTTGAGCGCGAGTTATACTCGCACAGATTTTTCAATAGCTGAAGCCTTCACAGGAATGCCTTCGAAAATTTAACATAGTCTAATCAGTTTCTTCGCAATCATAATAAAAGGCTCACGGGAAGAAATAATGTCCCTTAGCTTATTTTTCACTTCTTCAGTGTTAATTTTTAAATGTTTTGACTCAAATGCGGAGAAGAAAGCTGTCTCTAATCGTTTTCCTTTACAATTTGATTTATGTTAATAGTAAATGCATTTTGTTATGAAGAAATTTCAAAACCTATTACTTTAAAGTCAAATAAATATGCCATGTATGGGGAAATGAATGCAAAATAAGTTATATTTCATGTTTCTAAGTTTACATTTATCAACAAATTTGGTTACTTTGTATCTGATAAATAATTAGAAAGTAGTCTTCTCAATATTTCATACTAATTTTCTACCACTCTGAATTATTTTAAACAAATATTAGTTTTAATATTTTCTAATAATCATACAATTTCAACATAAAAAAAAAACTTATTATTTCTCACGATATTGTGAAACAAGGCAATTTTCGCTGATAACATTTACCGAGCAGATTAATAACAGTCGCGAGGGGATTTTTTGCTGACATGGACCGTTTCTAGAAATTTTCAAATAAGAAACAATTTTTATTAATTATTCGATTATTACTTTTCAATAAATTTATAAATTTGCAGTCTATTGAATTTATATCGTTTTTCCGCACGATTTGAAATATTTAGGAAGAATAAAAAATGCACTGAAAATAACGAGTGCGTTTCTAACTTTTCAACGAGTGTCCACTTTATTTAAGGATATACACTTGAAAATAAGCAGAAATGTCTTGAAACGTTTCTTTCTTCAAGAAGAAGTATTTACAATCAGCTACATGTAATTTCCCCAATGTATTTTTGGGGGAGAGATATGTTAAGGTAACAGATATGGAAAGCAGAAAACATTACACATGACTACTTACAGGTTAATGAAGTATGAGCTACACTATCCATGAATCCAGTGGCATTAAGTAATGAATAGCATAATATTTTATAAAATATTTATATTATATTATCACACTTAAGATTAATTTTACAGTTGCACTTAAAATATGTTAAAAAACGAAATGTAAAGCATGTCGTCAAAATTTAGCTTTTCAGATTGCATTATTTAATCAAAAATGCTTTCATATTTATTATTTTTCGATTGAAGAAATTAAAAACAATCACACATCGACAATTTTATGAATAAAGAAAATCATTATAATGATTATGTTATGTTATATTTTAAAATTCACGAAATTTAAGAAATGTATTTAATGAATTAGTAAGCATAACATTCTGTTCGTATTTCAGAAATTAACTCGCGATTGTTATTTCACTTTTTATCGAGAAATGATTTTTGTGATAATATGCTTATTGATTTCTTATTGTGATAGAACCTGAAACAGTTAACTAAGCGTTACTAAGGAATAATACCTTGATAAGTGAAAATTTACAGAATATGATAAAACGAATAAAAATTGTAGACTTTTTAATTAATTTCTTGAGGTGGAAAAATAGCATTTATTACAACCATTCATGCAAATGAATACTATATAAAATACTACACTGATAATAAAGAAAATTTTAATGACAATAAAATAATTCACACAGAAAAGTTTAATAGACAAAGTAAATAGAAAAAAAAATAATAAAACTTTTTTTAAGCCATTATTAATTGGTCTTTTATATAAATCAATGATTTCCAAATTTTGGACTTATTCTGGCATCATTTAAAGATAAATATTGCCTTCGGTCGCACAAACAATGTTAACACTAACGATGGCTGTTATCGTATAAAATTCGTTGTGTTAATTTACCTTGAACGTTGCATTAGTGGGGATGTAACATATGAAAATTTCAACGTCTTATTAAATCGCTACCGTCATTGTCAGTCATAATTGAATCTGGGAGTGTACAAATACTTCTTTTACAAAATCGCTTTAAAAAATAAATTTAGAATTTATTCCGTTTGTGGGAAAATCAATATATAGACTAAATAAATCAAAAATAAAAAAATAAAACAAATTCCAATAACCTTAATATTTATAGAAATGTACGATTGTTTGATAGGCATGATGTAAACCATGCATATAATAAAAATAATTGCATCTTGATAATAAAAAATGCATTTTTAGACAATAATTTGAAAATGCAATTCAAATACAATAAGTGTAATAGCATTTAATAGATAAGAATAAAGTTGGCATATGTGGAAAAAGAAATCAACATGGGACCTTTGTTCAATGAAATTTTTACATAAAACATATACATAAATAATTAACATATTAAAAAATGCTTCAAAAATAAATAACGGTCATTTAAACGTATTCACTCTTAGCCCTCCTCTCCGCCATATATGTCATGATTTAATCGTAGTTTAGTACTTGATGTACCGTGCGTACATGAAGTAAGCTTCATCTCATTTTAAAGAATCTTATGGAATGAAATTTTCAGCGAATCTTGAACGAATACTATGATGAATCTGTGATCTGAAGCGTTACAGCGTGATCCGCAGGCTACTGAGATACGTCTCTTCCGTGGCGTTACAGCGTGATCCGCAGACTACTGAGCTACGTCTCTTCTGTGGCAAATATAACCGTTCAGTAAAAGGGTTAACCAGGCTTTCCAGCTGACGTGTAAACCATGATGTCCCAGTTAAATGCTTGCCTACATTCCTAGTATATACTTAGATTTAATTTATATAATTCAAATTACGTGATCATGTACTTTTATATTACAATTTTCTGTATACATTTGACATAGCAATAAAAAAAAAAAAAAAAAAAAAAAAAAAAAAAAAAAAAAAAAAAAATTCAACTAAAACTAGTATTAGGATTAGGGATCTTTTGTAATCCTGCTTCAACTAAAACTTGGCAATGAAAAAGGTTGATGCAAAAGATCACAGTATTTAAATTTTATTGGAATTTAATAGCCATGTGGCATTAAATCCGTAATTGACTCACCTCCAAAAGACTACAATGGTACAAAAGTTATTTATTGTTATCAAGATTTTTTATTATAAATAAGAGAGATGTTTTTCCAGCGACGGAAAACAATAGGCAAACCTATATCTTTACAAAATGGTATTAAAAAGAAACAAAAACATATAAACTCATATATAATTGTTTTTTTACGCTCATACAGCTCGATTCTATATAAGTTAAAATATAATTCGTTTATAAGAGTAAAAGGGTGAAATGCCGTTTCGAGTAGGACTTATCAAATGAATAATCAATTGAACAATTTGTGAAAATTACTAATCACAGCCGTGGAAGATAATCGTCTCCGGATTTAAAGTTTTGATCTTTTAACCATACAACAATATTATTGTTGTTGTTGTTGTCGTGTCCGTGGATATGCAAAAAGTCAAGAAAGAAAGCCGCATACATTGTCAATGTTCCGGAGGACCATTGCCTCCAGCCTTGGTGCTTCAGGACTGTAAAGGATCTCCAGAAGTTAGCGGCCCATTAGCGGTAACCAGCCGAGTTTCAAGATATATGCGGTAATGGATGGGTACTCGAAGATGCGTCTCGGTGTGAGCTGAGTTTCCAGGCAGTTCCTGCAATTAATATAGGTTCTTGTCCCATCAGGCTCTTCATTCCCTTATAGTGATTTGTTCTTAATCTAGCCAGTGCCGTTGTTACATTTCTAAGGAAATCAAAGTCATTGATTAGAGGCTTCCTAGAGGGCTGATTAATAAGTCTACATCTCGCCACAGCGTTTGAATCTGCAAGTGTGATGGTGGAACTAGGTTGGAACAATATTATTCAAATTGATATTCGAACAAGGTATCTCAGACCAGAGTTTTTCAACTGTTTGGAATACTGGCTGGTACATTTTTTGCCCAGTTGGGATGTTACAACCCATGTAATTTCAATAACAATTTGAATAATTTTGTTAGAATTAATCCAATGTAATTACGTTTCCAGAGTTTACTTGAGTTACATTAACTGCCATTTATTATTTTGAGCTGATTCGTATATCAGACCATATGCTATGAACAAAAAGATTGAGTGTAATTAGGTCCTCCAGATTCGTCCGGGACGGCTCAGTTGGTACAGCATAGCCAAGAGATCACTGGTTCAAATCCTGGACCGGACATTTTTCGCCCAGTTGGGAAATTACAACTCATACTATATATGTTGCGCAATGTATTTAAATGTTAAACTATACTACAGATAATATAAAAAGTATCTTGTTTAAAAATAAACAAGAACGGAAAATATAGATTATGTAACACTTTCCAGCGCTTCCAAAATAATTTTACAAATCATTACCGTTTAATAAGCTGGAAGATAACATCTAAGTAAACAATTTGGAAAACGCATAACATATTTAAAAACGTAATTTCAGGAATTTCCAACATGTATTTACAACATATACAATATTCGGAAAAATATCCGAATACTTTTATTCAGCCCTGTATAGGATCTATAGATTTGTATATGTACTACATAGGATGCTAAATTTTAGTTTAGTTAGGAAACGCGTAGCATAGTTTAAAATTCTCCTTCTGGAGTTTCTGTCAATAAACGGAAATGTGTTCGCGAACTTTTGTGCTGCCCTGTATATGATCTACAGAATTTATACACACCAAATAATACACAAAGAGTGAGTTAAATTTAAAATCGTGTCCAGCAACTTATAACGCACTTCCAGGAATTATTGTTAACAAACAGTAGATAATTCTTTTGCGTGTCCCTGTAAATGAACGATGACTGCTATACACACAATAATCTGTAGTAAGCCACTTATAATGCACCTTAGTGATATATATAAATTACAATGCGTTTAAAATAGTGAAACATTATTTAATTACACCGCAAACGATTTTTCTCCATAGACGTAATGTAACGGAATTCGTTTGACTGTCCCTGTAAAGTACTCCATATTAAGCTTCTTGTAATGCACCTTAGTGATATATATCAATCACAATGTGTTTGAAATTGTGTAACATCATTAAAATAAACCGCAAAGGATTTTTCCCCATAGACCGTAATGTAACGGAATTCTTTTGAGTGTCCCTGTAAAAATAAAAAAAACTAGAAGTGCTACACACTACAGTTGAAATAGCGAACATGCTATAGATAACGACAATAATATATAAAATTTTCAGGGCAATCCGAGCATATTTAAGGGAGTTAGAGCACGGACAGACTGCCAAACGACCCTACGGCAGACGGCCAGACAAACCGAAGTCATAAACACTTTTCAATTAGGTTGGGAAGTGTTAAAAACGAAAAACAGAGACAAATAAAAAATAAACTGAAGATCCTTGCAATTGAAATTAGTTTTTTTAAATAATAACTTTTAGTTTTTTTTTCTCGGATGGAAATCGTTAAAAGTTGCTTTAAAAAAATGCCAAAAGTTTCAGGAAATATATTAAACACTGCACATTGTTTCCAAAACTCCTGTAATAACATGATATATGTAGAGAAAAAAACTTCATTTCCTAAAGTTACATTTTGTAAGTTCCTTTCAAAATATAACGTTTTAAGTTTAAATTCGAGATTATATTTTGTATCTCACTGTATTTTGTATCATAATTTTTTTAAAGAAACATATTCGAAAATCTTTGACAGAATCAATATCAGCTTTTTCCCATTAATCTTACTACAACGGGTTTTATTTTTTATTACTTCTCGGGCAAGATCCTTAATACCGACTTAGAAAATATCCAATATTCTCCAGATATTTCTTTATTTTTTTCCCGTTAGAGAAGAACTAAGCAGCGGATATTTCATATTTAATCCCCTCTTTTCGAAGTTATCAGATAAATTGATGCTTTATTTGATTTTGAAGGAAATGCGTTTTAAGAATTTAATTTAAAAAAATTGTGATAAGAATATTTTTTTCAACAGCAAAAGCTCTGTGGTATTTTAATACCTAAATGTAATACCTTTAAAACAGGTAAAATTTTAGTACCTTATAATGTATTATATCTGCTTGCTTTGAACCGATTTGTAAAATTATCTGGTAACTAAATTTTACCGGTATTCACAGTATTAAAATACCACAAAAAATTTGCATAAACCTAATAGCAATATTTTGATACTTTTATATTCTGAAAAAAAAAAATCATTTTTATTAATTTAAGAAGTAGAAAGATTATAGACGCGTAACTATTGTATTTTATTATGTCTCGCCGAACGATCAATATATAATTTATATACTGCCAAAACTAAATATTAAAATCACTTCAGTTATTACCGGAAAAAATATACATGAGAGTCAACTGTTTTTAATAGGATTTTGCTAGTGTTGTGTTGTTGCCCTTTTAATAAGCATTGAATCAAATTACTGAACACTATAGCATATTTCTAAATAAAATTTAATTTATATTTTAGCATCCTTCCAACTTTCTCTTAAATAATTAATTTTTTGTTTAAAATCCTATGGAAGAAGATAATTAGCAATCATTTGAACTTTATTACAAATGACGCACGTAACATTTAAATGCACGCCCTTCAGACAACAGTATTTAGTAAATACTTATTTCGAAGAAATACAAGATGTATAAAGTGTATAAAAAAAATATTTGTATTTAAAATAAGTTCTGAGAATTAGATATATATTACTTTGTTGTATCGCCAAACTTTATTTAAACCTTTTTAGTTACTTTTTTTTCGTTTAAAAAAACATATGTTGCAGCATCTAACTTGTTCACTTTTGTGTGAGTAAAATCTACATATTAGACTTTTTTAAAACGTTTTTGATTGAAAATATCAGTGTAATTTTTCTTTATATCATTTTCCGAAATTTTAATGACAATCCTTTTCACATGATCAGGATTCTTTTATGGGAAATTGATATTATATCATTTATAATTGAAATTTGATGTAAATACGATTAAAATGTAATATACATTAAACAGAATTGCACCATTTTCCTCAAAATTTTTATTGTGTCTCTGGATGTAGCTATTAAAAAATTACAAATATTACATTTAAATGAAACAACTTTCAGTAATTAGAAGAGCTAATAGTTTTGATAACAATACATCTTTAACGAAATATGTTTACAACGAAGAATACTTACTAATATCTTAAACATATATCAGAAAGTTTTTATCATAAATCAAACGTCATTCTCCCGATCATTAGAAATAATTGTAACTCTTTTGCTATTAAACGGAAAGTGAATTCTAATCATCTTTAACGTAAGAAGAATTCTTTAAAAAAGTTTTGAGAAGTACAATAATGAAATACATTTAAATTTTATACAATTTAGAGTACTATTCAAATTTTTGCTAATTCTTAATATATTTGTTGAGTATTTTATGTATAATATTTTTCAGAATTTATCTTATTTTTAACATAATATTTACAAAACTACAGCACCTTATATTTTCTTTATTGTAAGCGGATAATCGATTATTCCATTGAACTTTAAAAGATATTGCAGATCTGATAAATACCTCATTCCTCTGAGAGAAGTTTCCCGGACTTATTTTGAATGAACATAAAAATGACTGTGTTCAAAATTTAGAGAGGGGAAATTTTTTTAAATCCCGTTTCAACAACGACAAAGGTATTCTTCTTAACAAAAGTAATTTACATGACACTGTAAAAAAACAAAAAAAGAGTGCATTCTATGATCTGATTAGATTTATTTTACTAGAATTTGTTTATGTTTTTAGAATTAAAAGTGTTTATAGCAAATCACGAACAAAAGTAAAACGCGATAATGGAAAATCTTTGGATTGGATAGATTTGCGATTTGCAACTTAAAATTCAACATGTTGTGGGAATTAGTAAGATAGAATAAACATACAAGTCAAAATTTGGAAAGTAAAACATTTTTTATCCTAATCTATTTAAATTCACTTTTATTTTCCAACAAATAAGATGTAAAAAACACATTAAATTCTTTGTTATATTAAACTATAACTATAACTATAACTGGTAAAAAAAATATACATATATATATATATATATATATATATATATATATATATATATATATATATATATATGTGACGATTTAACTGGAGTCACCATACTTTTGTAGACTCCTATTCAAGGCAAGGGAGGTTTCTCCGAGGAGATTTTCAGTCGAGCACCGAGACTTACTTCATTGTGTACGTATAAGCTACAGAGAAGAGGCAGTTCGTTCCAGTTCACACTTTATTCGAAAAATTTAAAGATTAATTGATTAAGCTTTACTCTATTGAAAACTCACCCCATGCACTGCTAAATTTAGGGTCGTGGCGAAACTTGATGATTTAAATTTAAATATAAGAAGACATCTTAGTTAGTACAGGCAGGTATTCTTTTAAAAATCAATCGGCGGCCAAGGAGAACCTTCGAAGATTAGGAAGTACATGACTAGTTGCATCCACCACCGAAATCCCGGAACATTCTGCTCTAAACGCGGGAAAAATCCGTATATCATTTCCCGAGCGCGCCAGAATACATTCTATCTAAAAAGCCTCTAGGCCAATCAACGCTCACGGCTTAACTTCTTCGGCGAATTAATATCGAAGTGAACTTACCGAAGCTGGCAAAAGCGCGCCAAAAAATGTTCTAGAACAATCTCGTGCCTTCTACTTCCTTCGAATAAATAAAAGCAGAGAGAAAAGGAGTACATATGTTTTTATCAAGTATGGCAATATGCCAAAATAATTTTTACATTGAGATTAAAATCTTTCAGAATTTGAAAAGTAATATTTTGTCAGGAATCGTAGGGAAATAAAAAATAAAGAAAAGAAATTCATAGGTTGTTATTTCTTAAAAGTAAAATATTTTTAGCTGGGAAATGGGTATTTTTTGAATTATTAGATTCTAGGATGCTTTTTATTTAAAGAAAATAAAAGTGCGTAAATTTAATAGAACATTCTATCAGTGCCATTTTTTAAGAGAATGAATTTGGAATAAACTATATATTTCGCTAGATGTAATTTTGACAATCGAATACTGGAGCGAGAAAATAATTTAGAATAATGGGATTTATACAGAATTATAGTCTTAATGAAGTCAACGACGAAAAATTTTTTTTTTTTTTTTTTTTTTTTTTTTTTTTTTTTTTAATTTGTTTCATATATATTCCAGAAAGTTTGAAACAGAGTATAAATGAACTTTAAGAATAAAATCAGTTTTGAAAACTGAAAAATCTCTTTAATCATCTGAGAAAACTTTCCTGGGCTTACTTTGTATGATCTTACAAATGACTGTCTCTGAAGATCAAACAGGAAAAATATTATAATCCCGTTTCAACAAGGATAAGGATTTTTCCCTTTATTTTTGTCTAACAAGAGTAATTTACCTGAAATCGCAAAAAAGGGAATTTTTTTCTTAATCTGATTTTACTATTATTTTTAGATATTGTTTTTATGGTTTAGAAGAAGAGAATGACTTTTTTAAGAATGTTAAAAATGGATAACACATTAAGTTTACTTTTTATAATAATGGATGTGATTTTTAAACAGATGTATATTTTAATAGACAAGCTGTTTTTAAAATATCACGTGTATGACACTTTATACATTTTGTGTGCCAACAACATGAGCGACAAAATCTGGAAATCATCATGGAACATTGCAAGCTTTTACATATAACATGCCATTTCAACCAATTTATTTTTATGTAGGTTTGTTTCAAAACAAATATTTTACATTATTATTGCAAGTATTTATTAAAAAATCTAAAAAGGTGATTATAATATCTTTTGAAATGTATCTTTTAAAACATTGTTATATTGTTTTCACTTACTTTCTGGATTATTCCCATGATAGAGCGGGAATGTTTAAAACCACAGAAAATTATATTAATTGAGAGTGTAAATCTAATAATTCAATCATAAAAATAACATAACTGCATATTATCAAACACAATAATTTGGATAAAACGTATTTCTTTTGTAAATAAAATTGTATGGCTCGAAAGGGGTGTCCCCTCCCCCCCCCCCACTTATTGCTCACCACTAATCAAGGCTTATCAACAGACTGCTTCATGTAACATCCTGCACAGCTTGCAGCGAGAACTAAATAGAAGATCAACAGCATCAAGATGAACTCTGTTTAGATATTTTCAACCTCGATCTGCGGTAAACATGGGCATTACGCCCCATGTAGGCACAAGTGAAACAATTCTTGATTCTAGGTTTTGTAAAGAGTAAATTAAATTTAGGTTGTGCTCAAAAATAGTTACAACAGATTACGGATATTTGGTTACACCGATAAAGCATCATCCCTAATTGAGAGGGTTAGAACGAAAGTGGAGTAAGTCAATATTTAGTAATTTGAGAAATGAAGGATTTTGTGAAACTTGTCGTATTGCCGTTGCATTAAGTGGTCCGATGTGTTTTGCCCTCTAGCGACCGCCTAAGTGAACTATGACTTATTTGACTGTCACACTGAACAGAAATTAATATACGTTCAGTAAAATTATGATTATCAATATTTTTCAAATTTTTGACGTACTCCGCTGTCATTCTAATCCCTCAAATATCAGAGGTTAAGTATTGATCTTTTTATATTTTGTTTTTGACATTTTGTCCTAATTAAACAGTTTTACAAGCAAATGAAATTCACTGTATACAATAAAGAAAAGAAGAAGATGTGCAACCTGGTATTCCTTACAGTCTCAAGCAACCTAGCCTCTAAACTAACTAAACTATTATTAAATACCTGTGACTAAATGTAGATTTAAAACAAAGTTAATAATGTGCCAAACATTTCCTTATATGAATTGCAGTTAAATGTTTTAAGACTTTTTTTTAATAACATTCCTCCAGATTAAATAATAATGTTTGATTTTCTCTAATATTAAATAGTTCAAGAAAGAAATGTTGCTGCAGTAAATTAAAAGTAACTTCAGAGAAAAACAATTATGCTTGTAGAGAATGCAAATATACGCTACGAATGATGATATTTCATACTTCACAACAACTTACAAATATTATGCTAGAAACAAATATTACGCTAGTTATTACAAATTTTATGTATTTAGAAGTAACTCAAAAAGTTTTTCATTACCAGCAGCCTCTAATTAATAAAAATAAATAATTTCTAAGTAATGGCGAAACTACGTACGTACTAAGCATAGTGCCCCAACTTAAAAAAATAAACCACCACCAAGGGGTTAGGAGGAGGTTAACACACATAAACACATACTTTGTGTTACGTGTTTCGCCGCAACACAAATGACGTAAAAAAAATTGCGCCGTAGATAAGAAAAAGTTACGTCGTTAACTTTACTTAACGCCGTGTAATGTTTTAAACTTTACACTGCGCACTGAAAAATATAGTTTACAAAAATCCTATTGTACGAAAAGCCTATATAAATAAATAAATAAATATATATATATATATATATATATATATATATATATATATATATATATATATAATCGTTATAATTTAAAAGCTACTCTACGATTCCTATACAACTCGCGATTGCTGAATTTATTCCTATGAAGCAAACAATTCAGCACGCGTACAACTGTTTCCCATATATATCCCATACACTATATCAGTCCGCGCACGCTTTACATTGACTGTAGCTTATTAAATATTAATTATTTCATTCAACTATAGTTGGGGATAATTCGGCACATTATCCAAATTCAAAAAATATAAATAGAAAAATCGAAGTTTTTCATCAATGACTATTTCTTCTTAATAGATAACTGATGCGTTAAAATTAGCCTTTTTTTAGGACAGTTTTATACACAGTATTTTGATCATGATTTTTAATATCAAACAAAACTACCACGTTAATGAGTGTTGAATTATTTTATTCGAGACAGGGAGGTTAATAACCTATCTGTGACTTTAAATTTATTTTTTTTGTCTTGTGGAATGGGAGGTACATTAATCCAAATTAACAATTAAGTTGAATCCACATAAGCAATCAATGACACATTTTAACCCTACTAGTGGAAATGACCTTGCTCGCAGATTTTATTTTATTTCAAGTGTGATTAGGTTTAACAAAATATTGTTTCTGTTCAAATTATCTTCATCCTAAAAACACATAGCGAAGACATTATTTCCGTGTATACAAGCACACACTCCAAGATGGCACGAATCACTTTTTTTTTTCGTAATTTGGATACCACTTTTTTTTCTTAGTAACCGACGGCTTTTTTAATCGCTACTATATATTTATTATGTAAGACAAGTATTACTAAAATAAAGCAAACAAACTTCTTAATAACACCAAAAATTATCGTATTATTAAGAAGTTTGCTTTATTATATCACACCAACGTGTTAATTATTTTAACAAATATTACTGTTAAAGAAAAAAACAGTTTCCAATTCATCTGATGGCGTGTCCGCTCTGTTTTCTTATTTGTGTAGTTAAATATATCTTTTATATACAATTAGATATATCTCATATGCTTAACTATTTCACACCACAGATATAGC
This sequence comes from Maratus michaelseni, assembly GCA_963931845.1. Lineage (NCBI taxonomy): Eukaryota > Metazoa > Arthropoda > Arachnida > Araneae > Salticidae > Maratus > Maratus michaelseni. The sequence goes on from OZ007592.1 coordinate 419,583,854, forward strand.
AAAAATATTTGTGACAAATACAGGATGTTTCTAAATGAATATCGGGGTTTTAAAGCTTTGTAGTATTTATTATAAAAAACTTAAAATTATACTTAATGCAAAAAATGAAAGAGCAGCTCAAACAGTTTTACCTACAAGCTTACAAGTGTTCAATGTGATCACCTTTCGTTACACGGCACACATCAAGTCGATAGCCTAGTTCTTCCCAAACGCCACTCTATGCTCACCGATCTGACGGCCAGAGAATCACATGATCTGACGCCACGTGATCTCTACCTGTTGGGGATCATAAAGGATCGAGTGTATGTGCCTCCACTACCAGCTAACCTACCCAACCTAAGAAACAGGACTGAGGCAGCTGTTGTAACAATTACCCCACAAACACTAATTAACGTTTAGGAAGAACTGAGCTATCGACTTCATGTGTGCTGTGTGACGAAAGGTGTTCACATTGAACACTTGTAAGTTTGTAGGTAAAACTGTTTGAGTTGCTCTTTTATTTTATGTATTAATTATAATTTTAAGTTGTATGTAATAAATACTACCAAGCGTTAAAACCCCGATATTCATTTAGAAACACCATGTATAAATAGTTATTTCTAACGAGGAATCTTCCATAACCCTGATACAAACAAATTTGTATAAATTCACTCAGTTGATCCAAAAGTTCGGAGTATTTAATTTTTATATGAGTTGTATAGCATGTAGAAAGGAGTCAGTAATAGAAGCTCGTTCACAACACAACAATGATACAACAATGACTTTTTATGATCAAATAAATGGATTTTACAATATATGTCAGAGTCTTTTTTTAGTGATTTAAAGCTTAATAAAGTTGATGTATATATATATTTTTTTTTTAAGTGAAACATACGAACGCATCATAATACAATTTTACCCCATACATGCATGTTCGATATGTTTAAAATAGATGTTCATGAAAGAAGAAAGGTGGAACAGTGTTACGATTAGTCATACTTATTACATAAAGATCATGCCACATGAATAATTAGTTCAATTTACTACTCCTGGTAAAGAAATATAGTCGACTCTAGACTTAAAAAAATAATAGTTTGAAGTTTCAATTTTAAAATATGAAATTTCAAATTTTAAACCAAATTATCTGTAGTGTGCGATGTAATCAAATGCTAAAGTTTCTTAAATATCTGTAGAGTCTACAATAACTTGGATAGATAGTTTCAAAACCTTTAATGTTAAGGCACAAATGCAACCGGAGACAAAAACAAACTGAAATTGTTTAAACACATAATAGCCGGTTAGTTTTGTTTGAAAGGCATTTTAAAGAGGTGGGTTGAAAAATGTTAGACTTGTAAAAAATAGATAAAAGGATTTAACATTCTTTGATTAGAAAAGAAAATTTGAGTCTACGTTCCGAAATATTGGTTAAAATATTTGTTATTACATCATTATTAAAAATAAAATATTTTAAAATATCGCAATTTTTTTTTTTTTTTTGTTTGTTTCCTTATGTAGCAACTTATGTACTGAGCAGGAAACTTCTTTTCAGGAAGTTAAATTTTATACATTTCTTGAAATACATAATGTAAGTTTAAATACATTAAATACATTTTGTATTCCAAAGACAGGTTTTAAAGAAATATATTAAAAAACCTTAAACAATATCAATATCAGTTTTTCTTTTCATTAATCTTATAACTGCGAATTGTATTATACACTACATTGCTTCTCTGTTAAGATCCTTAATACCGACTTAGAAAATGCCTAATATTTCTCATATATTTCCTTATTTTTCCACCAGGGTGAGAAAAGCGCCGGATATTTCGGACTTAATCCTCCTTTGTCGATATTAGCAAATAAATCGGTACGTTATTTAATTTTCAAAGAAATTCGTTTTCACAATTTATTGCTAAAAAATATATGATACGAATACAGATTGTCACCAAAAGAAAGAAACGCGCTTTAATTTTTTACTTGTTGGAGATACGTAAGCAAAAGTGTTCAAATAAGGTAGCGTTTAAGATTATGCTGATTGAAAAAAGTATTTTCCTCAAATTTTCAAATGGGTACACTTTTTAAGTTTTTATGCGGTCCCCGGGTTTTATAATTTGTATTTAGAAAACGCTAACGGACATACGATTTTTTAGTACCGTAAACTTCAGAAATTTCATAAAATTAAAAGTATTATAACTCGGCAAGTTTTGATCGTAGAAGAGGAAAGTAACCGTAAATCTCAGACATTTCATAAATTTAAAAGAATTATAACTCGGTGAGTTATTGGACGTAGAAGAAAATTTTTGCTGTTTTACTTCTCATAGCATAGAATTTGTTTTCTAAACTCAGATACCTTTAAAAAAAATAAAAGCTGTAACTTTTAGAAAATTAGTTGTATTCTACTATTTGTGCAGCTCTGTATATGATCTATAGCTTTTTTATGCATAACACACAATGAAGCTTAAAAAATAATTCATCTGAAAACTCATAAAGCAACTAAAATTACTACTCTCGGAATTGCCATACATTCATTACATTTTAACCGTATTATTTTATACAGCCCTATATAATATAAGAGATTATTTATGTTATGCTATATTAACGTAATATAATACAGCAAAATTTGTCACTCGTATAAATAATCAATAAGTACTACGAACTCCATACACATCAGAATGCATGTTGTACATCACTTCCATAAGGCATATCCAATATCTTTGTGTCTGCAGTATCCTAATATCGTTAAAATGCGCCGCAAACCATGTTTTTCCATAAACTTTAATGTAACGAGTTTTTGTGCGTCTGTATAAACTAACTATAACAGCTACAGACTTCATCTCTAATGGATAACATGCTATAGTAAATATCAAAAGCATAGATCGATATTGCAGAAAATAAAGTATATTTAGTAGATTTAAAGCGTGGACAGAGATCAAACAGACAGACAACTCCAGTCACAAATAATTTTCAACTAAGTTGAAACATGCCGATTGCATTAAAAGGTTTTTATAAGTTTTCTTATGTTTGGTTTTTGTCACTTAAACATTTATATCTGTATTTTAAGTTGAACAGCTTTATAATGATATTCTAACTATATTTACTGTAAAGATATTTCTTTATAAAATAGTTAAAAACTACTAATTTGCAACGCTTAAATTATTTTTAAGCGTAACAAGATTATTTGTAAGTGCTGCTCATTTTTTTATCCAATTTTTTATATGTTTAATAAATATATATATATATTTCAATATTATTACTTTTAACATTTTTTTGAAACATTATAATAGAGAATATCGTATAGTTTTCCTTTTTTTCCTGCACACTGTAAACGGAAAATCAATTATTCCAATGAACTTCAAGATAAAGATCAATCTCTTCGCTTTACTCTTTTCAGAAAAGTTTCCTGAACTTATTTTGAATGATCTTACAAATGGCTGTTTTTGAGGATTAGATCGAAAAATATTTAAATCCCATTTCAACAGCGACAAAGCTTTTCTTCTTTGTTTAAGCCTAACAAAAGTCATTTACATGGCACCGTAAAAAAATGAGAATGTTCATTCTTCTATGTCATTAAAGGTACTTTACTAAAAAGTGTTTTTAGTTGTAGAGGTGAAATGTGGTGATGTGAAAAATGTGAAGTGAACGTAAAATATAGATAACAATTTAAATGCTAATAACAGTAATGAAATAGATTGTTTGAAAGAAATATGAATGCATTCTTATTACTTCAATAACACATTTTTATAATGTAAAGATAATGCTTTACAAAATTTTCAAAAACTTCTATTTTGCCACGCTTGAAATATTCCAGAGGACTGTTATTTTTTTTTAATCGCATTTTTTATAATATATTTAATAAATATATTAATTTTTTTTTCAATATTATTACTTTTAACATTCTTTTGTAACATTATAGTAGAACACCGTATAGTTTTTCTTCTTATTCTCGAACGCTGTAAACGGAAAATCGATTATTCCAATGAACTTCAAGATAAAGATAAATCTCTTCGCTTTACTCTTTTCAGAAAAGTTTCCTGAACTTATTTTGAATGATCTTACAAATGGCTGTTTTCGAGGATTAGATAGAAAAATATTTAAATCCCATTTCAACAGCGACAAAGCATTTCTTCTTTGTTTAAGCCTAACAAAAGTCATTTACATGGCACCGTAAAAAAGAGAATGTTCATTCTTCGATGTTATTAAAGTTACTTTACTAAAATTTGTTTTTAGTTGAAGAAGTGAAATGTGGTGATGTGAAAAATGTGAAGTGAACGTAAAATATGGATAACAATTTATATAATAATAATAGTACTGAAACAGATTTTCGAAAGAAATATGATTACATTTTTGATTACACCAATAGCAATTTTTTTATTCCATTGCGTATCAATATTTTGAGCTGGGTATATAATGTAGGTAGCCACATTTCCATTTGAAATCTTTACCATGTGAATTCCGTGATTAGCCACAAGACGTGATGGGAAACAAAACCGGAGAATTCTAGTAATCCTGAGTACAGTGTATTGAAATTAACTAGCAAAGCGATCTATATAAATGGTGTCTAAAAATAGTGTGCGTAAATTTAGAAAATTTTAATACTTGTGTAAATATAAAATGTCAATCTCTGCAATCATTGAAATGCTGTCTTTTTAGGTAGTGTTGTGACTAGAGGACATTTTAATTCTGAATGGTCCTAACGTCCACATTTCACTACCATATTCTACTATAAATGGTCAACTAAAAGAGTTTCTTCTTAATAGCCCAAGTTTTGTCTAAGGCAGGAGATATTATAATGGCGCAATGAAATTTCAATCTTATTCATCGCATTCATATTTTATTGTACATTGTTTCAGAAAACGAAAAAAAAATATTACACTGTCCCAGTTCAAAAATGATGTAATTATTTTTTTTAAACTGTTATACATTTTGCTTAACATTAATTATTTATTAATTAAAATGTTATAATAAGTATATCGAATATATCTTCTGTTTTAATTCTAAGTACCCCTTCGGAAAAAAATAATAGTATAAAAATCGCTTATTTATCTCATCATCTGCTTTTAGTACAGAAGAAATGATGAAAAATGTGCGGAACATACATGAGAAAAAAAATTATTTTTGTGACAAGAAGTAAACTGTTGATTTTTGCGTACATTTTAAATATGTCAAATCTTGTTTATTTGTTTTAGAAACTCCGTTATCAAGCAGCAGTGTCCAGTGGTCGAAAAAGTTGTGTTGTGGATACTACGCCATACCTTCCTGCTCAGGGATTCCTGATCGTCAGATTAGTTTTTTTTCATGGACTTTACTGATCATTGTTTGTTGAATTTAATGTTGATTTCACTATGAAAATAGATTATCAGTTTTCGCCTAAACAAATCTACGAAAAGTATCTTAATTTAACAGACAGTTATTTGTTACCGGCATTTACGCTTATCCTGATAGAGGAAGTTCTGGTGTTATGGAATACCATTATCATTTTTATTTCTAGATCAACATAAAAAAAAATTGAAGTACATTAAAAGTTAGTGAAGCAGAAACTTTGACTATTTCTTTATTGCGTTTAAAGATGAAGTAAAAAATATTAATATTTAGATGTTAGAAAAGACTATAATGTGAACCAGTCTCGTAATATAGTATAGGTTCATAAGGAATATTAAAATTGCATAGCAACAATGATTTACAAGAATAATCAATATCATTTGATGTGTAAACAGTAGTAAATCATCTACAGATCATCCGATTCTTTAAAAATTGTTTTCATTTTTACAAAAATCACAAATGTACTCTGTTGTTTCGTGGCCGCCACATTCCACATGGCTCCACAGCGTCCACACTAAGCAATTTATCCACTTCTCCCCCTCTTTCATCCTCTGAATATCAAATGATACGTCAGAATGAAATGATTGTTCATCATCACTCGAGGCGTCTTGAAACAGTTGTCTAGAGTGCTTTGGTCTCCTACCAAGGTTAATCGTCTCATTTCGGACATGGTTTAAAACTTTTGACACTTTTATCTTAACTAACGTTGTACTTTTTTTTATCTTTATACTCATTCTTGTCTTTTCTTTTCTTCTTAACTTTTCCATCCTTCTATACTGTCAGATCGAGCTCTAATTGTGTTTTATATAGGAATACTGTTAAAATGCTTGGTTTTCCGGGTTGCCTCCCTCTATTTGATTTCCGTTTTTTTTTTTTTTTTTGGCGGAGACGGCGATTTTGAACAGTATAACTAAGTGATTGATTTTACCCGACACGTCTTCTGAAAAAAAAAGAATCCTCTTCATTCTTCAACAAGAAGTTAGCACAGAGATAAACGGACTACCACAGCAATAAATATAACTGTTCAACTTAATACTGAACTTGGTTAAAATCACCGACGAAGGAGTCTTATAATGAATACGATTTTTTTCAAATTACGACAAAAAAACGGTAACAATTGAGAATAAGATTTGATATCTCCACGTCACTCCAACAACAGATATCCAAACAGAACTCACCACAGTTTATCATGGTAGTACTAAGAAGGCGTTTAGTAGTTTTACGCTTGTCTGCATCACCATAAGGACCAGATGTTGAAGTATTCCATATAGCCCGACCATTCTGTAGTACCCGAAATGCCTTTATTTTTTCACAGAAATTTTATTTATTTTTAACACTTTAGCTATAGAGCTACAATAATATTTTATTCTTCTTTTGTTCCCGTATGTTGTATGGAGTGTATTGATTATTCTAATGAATGTAACAGAAGTGTCGATTCTGAAGATTGATAAATCATTTCCGTTTCTTCTTTTGAAAAGAGATTCTCTGACTTATTTCCTATAATCTTGGAAATGAGTGACTCTGATGATTAGACAGGTAAAATATATGAAAATCGCATTCCTTTATCAATAAAGGTGTTTTCCTTTGTTTAAATCTAATAAGAGTAAATTAAAAGACAGTGTAAAAACAAGAATTTTGAATCATTTTTTAGATTACATTTATTCTAATAGAAATTACTGATATTGATTAGAAAAATTAAAATAAATATATGAAACTGTATATTTAAAAAAAAATTAAATTGATAAGAGAGGGAAACTATGTTTAAATGTCATTCCTTCTGCGACAAAGTTTGCCTCTTTTGTTTAAATCTAATGAGAGTAATTTAACGGGATTTTAACGAATTTACGTAAATACTAACACCGTTACGTAACGTAAAATAAAACATCTATAATTAAAACGTAGAGGAAAACAGAAGAAGAAAACTTCATATGCAAATCAAAGTTCCTGACATTAAAAATCAGAAAAATGAGATAAGTCCAGAAATCGGGATTTCCCAGAAACGTCTCTTTCACAGTCTCAGTTGTGAAATTAAATTGCTCAACTTTTCCTTTCAGAAACGGTGACTTGAAAATGTCACAACAGCGTGATTTACAGGACTACATGGCTTAACGTATTATCGGGACAAACAAAAAGAAGTGTAGCGGACGGTGTTGAAGTCGCAAGAAGTGTCATTGCAAGGCTGTGGAATCTATTCTCTGAGACAGGAATGTTAGATGTCGACCAGGGCAAGGTCGGCTACGTGCTACCACAGCAACCGATGGCGGATATATCCTGTTAACAGCTCTTCGAGACAGAACAGGCGATGTTACTCAGCTACAAAAACAGTTGCGCTTTGCATCAGGACGAATGGTGCAAATTTCGAGAAAGACTATGGTGAGAAGCCTATTTCGGAAGCCAAACAGTCCGAAATAGGCTTCATCAGGGGGTCTCTATGCACGAAGGCCAATGTTCTGTATTCCGCTAATTTTAAGCCACCGTGCGGTTCTAAGAAGATGGGCGGCTGACCATCGAGATATGAGGCAACTTAATTTGAGTCAAGTGTTGTTTACAGACGAGTCCCGATTCAGTCTGGAGTGTGATACCCGACGTGTTTTGGTAAGGAAGGAAAAGCGCAAGCGAGACCAAAGCCTCCGTTTATTGTCCGGAACTTCGAGATTGCAATTCTTGAGTAGTCAAAGAGTATTTTTCAAAATGTTATCAATAACCTCACCACATACATGAACACAGGTGTGCAGCATTAGTAGCTGCTCGATGGGAACCACATGCTACATAAAATAATACTTTTTTCGTCTGTTACATGTAACCAAATTGATGCCCTAAACAATCTTTTCATGTTCTTTCCATCGTGTGAAAGAATTAAAGCTGCCTTGCGCATTTTCCTGAACCTTTTTTTCAGTATTGCGCGTTTATACATACGTACACTCTATTTTATACCCATGCATGGTACGGTTCTCGTCACTTCTTTGATTGCTCCCCTAATTTTTTTGAGCAGTGTATATACCGGGTGTCCCAAAAATGACTGATGGATTTTGAAATTCAATAACTAGCAAACGGGGTTAGTAATTTAAAAAATTCTTGCAGGAGGGTTATGTATGATGTCGGGAGTTTTTTTACTATGATTCTTGAATTTAGTTCGAACTTCAAACAATAGATGGCGCTGACAGCGGTTGGCGTTCATTCGAGGGCGAAACTGACGTCACTCAGCATTGTTGCGAAGAAAGGAGATTAAGGCTATGGAGTGGGTCTCATTCGCCAGTACAATCTTGCTCTTAGGCCCCGATTCTGAACTCATTCGATATGATTTCAATGGAATGCGTTGTTGCCATGGAAACAACAAATTCTTTGTCAAATTCTATCAAAATCTTTGATAGTGGAATACAGCGTTCAGATCAAGCCAGGAATTTAACAAGCAGTATTCGAGTTGCAGGCGATTTTACATTAATGAGTATTTATGGGAATTTTAACTAACCAATATGAAAATTTAGTTTTGCGAAATGACGGCAATGCAGGTATGTGAGAGCTGCACAGAAATCGAATCCGTCACATCTTCATTCGTTATTTTGCTACGCAATCTGCTAGTGAGTACTTTTAAAAGAGTGTACAATATTTATTGAAAATGGTTTATTTCACGTAGTAGTTTTAAAATACGATGAATAAAATATTCTTTAAATCAGGCCATAAAAAGTAATTTAATCCGGGAAAATAAAACTTCATAAATGTACAATCGCCTGCAACTCGAATACTGCTTGTTAAATTCATGACCTGATCTGAACGCTGTATTCCACTATTAAAGAATTTGTTGTTTCCATGACAACAACGTATTCCATTGAAGTCATATCGAATGAGTTCAGAATCGGGGCCTAAGAGCAAGATTGCACTGGCGAATGAGACCCACTCCATAGCCTTAATCTCCTTTCTTCGCATCAATGCTGAGTGACATTAGTGTCGCCCTCGAATGAGCGCCAACCGCTGTCAGCGCCATCTATTGTTTGAAATTCGAACTAAATTCAAGAATCACAGTAAAAAAACTCCCGACATCATACATAACCCTCCTGCAAGAATTTTTTTAATATCTGTCATCGTTTGCTAGTTATTGAATTTTAAAATCCATCAGTCATTTTTGGGACACCCGGTAAGTGCATATTAAAAAAAACAATACATTTTAATTAATAAGAGAAGGGCAATATATTTTAGTACTATTTCTTCAGCGACATAGATTTTTAAATTTGTAAGAATATTTTCGACGCCAACGTAAAAAAGATACGTTCATTCATTGTTTAAATTAAATGTATTCTAGTATAAATTGCTTTTAATGTTTAGAAGAATTTATAAAAAAGTATGCACATGAATATACTTAAATGGAAAACAATAAATTTTAATTAAATAAAAATGGAAAGTTTCTCAAAATATTTTTTTTTGTCGAAATACCTTTTACATGATAATCATTACAGTTTCTGTTTAAAAACATCGGGTTCTCCGAAAAGTTCTGACCATCTTGAATTTGAGATTATTCTTTTACACTTTGTAATGTCTGCATAGGAAGTATTCTTAAAATATAAAAAATTGAATATTTAAGGTTGTGAAGTCCGTTTCTTATGTATTCGACTATTAATATAAATAAACAACTCCATGAAATATTACATGCTAACATAAAAGTGTAAATTAAGGGGTCAGGTAACCTTTGAACTCATAAAATACATGAAAAAGGGACCTCTATAAGAATTACCATAACTCCGTAACTATTTGACTTTGATTTATAAAATTTAAAATGCATATTAATAAAGGTATATTTTATAAATTAAAATTCTCCAAAAATGTATACACTCATATAAAGCTTTTAAATTTATTTTAAAATATAATAATTTTTTTACGAAACAATTATTCTTGCATGTACTGCGCGCATGATTTTTCCCATTTGAATTGCTAAAACCAGCCAAGTTTTTTTTAATGAATACATGTATAATGTGTTCTCAAAATGACTTACGATGAAAAAAATAAAATGTGTAGATCTTGGGAAAAAAAATTGTTTTTAGAGAAATTCGAAATATCGAGTTTTTTTAACTACAAAAGTAGTCATAAATTCTAAACTTGTTACTTGAGAAACATAAAAGTAAGTCATTTTGTGCATCTGTCTGGTTAAGACATTCAGTCAAAATTTCATTAAATTCTAAACAACCATTTTTCTTAAATCGTGCGCGCAATGACCAAAATCTTCGTTTTGAGAAAATTGACTTCAAAGATAAAACCTGCACTTGATCATATAAAAAAAAGCTCAAACTGTTTTAGACATAACTCCACTTCTAAAGGGAATTTTTGCACGAAGTTTATTTTAAATTGTTCCTAAAGAATCATAGTTTATTATAGGCTAATAAAAAATATTTCGAATTTCTGACACTTTAAAGTTTACCTGACCTCTTAATTAAACATAAAATATTACTTATAAATTAAAACACAAGTTATTTTTAAACATTTAAAAATTAACATTAAAACATTTCTCATAAAAAAATATGTATAACTCAATTCATATTACATTTGTTAAGAAATTTTAAATTATTTCAACATTTTATTTACGGAATTACAATCAAATTTCTTCTTGTTATTCCTCAATGTTGTTAACAGAGTATCGATTATTTCAATGAACTTCAAAATAAATCTCAATTCAGATAAATATCTCTTCCCTTTTAATTCAATGTCGCGAGTTTTCTGTGTTCATTTTGTATGATCTTACAAATGAGTGTCTTCTATTATTATTAGCAATTATAGAAAAAAATATTTAAATCCCATTTCTTCAGCGACATGGATTTTCTGCTTTGTTTAAATTTAACAAGAACAATTTACAAGACAGCAGTAAAATAGATTTTTTTTTCTTCAATGTCATTAGAAATTTTTTACTAGAAATTTTTTCTCGTGTTTAAAAGAAGTGGAACGGCCTTTTCTAAAGAATGTGAACAATGGATAACTATTTATTTTACAATGTAATACCAGAGTGACTTTTTAAATGAGAAATGTTTTAGTTAATATATTTTTCGTTAAACTATCACTCTGATGGCAGTTAATAGATTTTGTAATCAGGACATCAGCATACTATATTATTGCATGTTTTAAAATATAAAATGCGATTTATACCTTTTTCTTTTGCAACCTTTCCAACAAAATATTTACATATTAATGGCATTTATTTATAAAAGAATTATCATAAAAACCTTTGAAAGACAAATTCACATATTTAAAGTAATACATACTATGGATCAATAATATGTAATTACAATGTTTCAAAGGTAATTCTTGAATAATTCAGACGTTAAACTGGATCTATTAAAATTTTCAAAAAATATGCTATACGACCAGCAACATCTGATAATGGTTTAACATAACAATAATATATTAATCGCATATTATATGATACATGATATTCTCAAATCAGAAAAATCGTATTTGTTTAAGACTTACTAAAATTTGTGTGATCCTGACTAATAAATATACGTGAAAATATAGTAAAGTTTGTTTTTAAATTTACAAGATATACAGATATATCATACAGATATAAAAGATATATTATGGAGATGTACAAGATATGCAATATATGATATGCGAACCGTTATTGAGGTTGCCCTTAGTAATAAATATACTAAGTAAAGTCAAATCCCATCAAAATTTAAAATATACTAGCTATTACCCGTGACTTCGTTCACGCAACATTAAAAGAAGAATAATACATTAATTAAGCAAAATATTTCACTCCCGATAATTATAAAAGTTAATAATTAACTATTTATCACATTTCATAGGAGACAATACGGTATTTTTTGTTATAGGGACCTTGACATAACTCAGTCTTAAAAAAGTGAAATTTTGTGCCAAATAATCGCAAAAATGAAATTGCAACCAATGCAAAAAGGAGGGCCAAATAAAATCGTGGAATTAGACGAATTGGGTAAAAACAAATGTCAATTTTACCTGATAAAAAATTTTACTTTTAACGCCTTTGTGAAACGTTTTAACAGCCATTCTTCAAAAAAACATTAATTGGAAATAGTATGCTTTTTCTTTAACCCCTTGGGGACGAGCGACACGTATACGTGACGCATAAGATGCTCAGAATCCTCGATTTTTCCCACCAGTTATTTTTTATTGTAAGCTTTGCCTAATTAAATCTTAGTATTTCTTCGATTCAATTAGCCGAAAATTTCGGTTTTGAAAAACCGGTGGTAAAAGATTAAAGATTCTGTAAAGGACACTCTTCGCGAAGGGGTTAAATTCAATTCTGCCTCTTTGATTTAATGTATAGCTGAAACAAATCTTGTTTTCAAAATGACAGTATGTCGACAGGCAATTTTTGTTCTCCAGAATAAATTGAATCATGAAGTTTGAATATATGAAAATATGTTTTTATTTTTCGGATAATTTGCAGAGTTTGTTTTCACCATCTATTCAAAATGAAAATAAATTCTGTTTTTCCGTTTTAATGAGAAAATGGTGTTAAAAATATACTAATCTGTTTTATTTCTCCTTTATTATACAAAAATATGGAGTAATTTACTTTCAGTTTTTAGAAAAACTTCGTTAAAATTAAAAAAAAAATTAAAAAATCTTGGCATCTAATTTAATTTTTTAAATTCTGAGAGTTTGTGTGACATACTCGGATCAATGATAACCGGTATTAAGTGAATCGCGTTGCGTTCGATAGTCTAGGAATAGTTGCGAAATACAAACACACGGTCAGATTTTAATATAATAGATGATGATAGTATGATGTGATTTTTAGCAGAAAACTCTCATCTGTATATAAAGGATACTCATGCTTAGTAATCAGTATAGATAAAAAAAAAATTTACATTTTTCTTTATAAATATGGCGTGAAACTCCTCTTCTTTCTATACTTACTGATCCTTGTATTATTAATGTAAGGAATTGATTCACACTCATTTTAAAACATATAGGAAAATTCCCGTTTTATTACAAATATGACGTTTCTTTTTCCCCAGAGAAATCCCTTTTTAATGACATAATTCTTGTTAATTTTCTTTTCCGGGCAATTAATTTCAATACTGGCATAGGGGAAATTATGTTACTTTAACGAAATAATATTAAATATTTAGGTTTTATCAACAAAAATTTAACTGTTAACATTCGTTAATTTTTTTTTTTTTTTTTTTTTTTTTTTTTTGTAATCGAGTTATTTTTTTTAGTTTTAAGAATGAAAAAAAACTATTTCTCGCTATCCATGACATCATTTTTGACATGGATAATTTTGCGGAGAATATTATTGATATTTGCTATCTATTTTCTTTTGAAACTTCTTTTTACTTTTTAAAAAATTAAATTAAAAAATACGGCATAGTTATATTAGCCGTGCGCAGACGGTAAAACGCAAAGTATTGTTACCATACAAAGGAAAAAGAAAAGTGAAGAAAAACCCCAAGATCGTTTTATTTCACCAATCAAAGCATATCCGCTTTATTTTAGATGTATGACGTCATATTAGCCTGTTTCCTATGATTACGCATATTGAAACCTTGTATTATTATCAAAAACTAAAAAAAGTACATTTTATTTCTAATAATAATAGTTAATCTTCTTTTTAATTCTTTAATTTTTTTATACAAAAATATGGAGTAATTTACTTTCAGTTTTTAGAAAAACTTCGTTAAAATTAAAAAAAAAAATTAAAAAATCTTGGCATCTAATTTAATTTTTTAAATTCTGAGAGTTTGTGTGACATACTCGGATCAATGATAACCGGTATTAAGTGAATCGCGTTGCGTTCGATAGTCTAGGAATAGTTGCGAAATACAAACACACGGTCAGATTTTAATATAATAGATTCGTATGATGTGATTTTTAGCAGAAAACTCTCATCTGTATATAACGGATACTCATGCTTAATAATCAGTATAGATAAATAAAACATTTACATTTTTCGTTATAAATATGGCGTGAAACTCATCTACTTTCTATACTTACTGATACTTGTATTATTAATGTAAGGAATTGATTCACACTCATTTTAAAACATATAGGAAAACTCACGTTTTATTACAAATATGACGTTTCTTTTCCCCCAGAGAAATCCCTTTTTAATGACATAATTCTGGTAAATTTTCTTTTCCGGGCAATTAATTTCAGTACTGGCATAGGGGAAATTATGTTACTTTAACGAAATAATATTAAATCTTTAGGTTTTATCAACAAAAATGGAACTGTCAACATTCGCCTTTTTTTTTTTTTTTTTTTTTTTTTTTTTTTTTGTAATCGAGTTATTTCTTTTAGTTTTAAGAATGAAAAAAACTATTTCTCGCTATCCATGACATCATTTTCGACATGGATAATTTTGCGGAGATTATTATTGACATTTGCTAGCCATTTTCTTTTAAAACTTCTTTTTACTTTTTTTAAAAATTAAATTAAAAAATACGGCATAGTTATATTAGACGTGCGCAGACGGTAAAACGCAAAGTATTGTTACCATACAAAAGAAAAATAAAAGTGAAGAAAAAAAACCCAAGATCGTTTTATTTCACCAATCAAAGCATATCCGATTTATTTTAGATGTATGACGTCATATTAGCCTGTTTCCGATGGTTACGCATATTGAAACCTTGGATTATTATCAAAAACTAAAAAAAGTACATTTTATTTCTAATAATAATAGTTAATCTTCTTTTTAATTCTTTAATTTTTTTATTTCATTTTCATTTTTCACGTGAAAATTTTTCAATTGTAACCAAATTGTTGATTAAAAATTATTATTCCGGGTTCTGAATTAGTTTTGGCAACGATAAAGTATTAGCTACGGTAAAGTAAATTTAACCATTTTAAAATATTATACGGAAAAATGTCCATTTATTCTCTTTGAAAATAACGAAATTTTGAATTATTGAGAAAAATATTTGAATAAAATAAACAAAAATCAGCCTATGTTCATTGGAGGGTTATAATTAACCTATATGCAAAGATACAGGATCATTAAATGCTCCATTTTAACACTGGCTTCAGCCTAACATTTGCACACAATGAGATTTATAATATTACTAGCTGTTACCCGTGACTTCGTTCACGTATCATTAAAATAAGAATAAATTCATTAATTAAGCAAAATATTTCATTCCCGATAATTAGAAACGTAAATAATTAACTAACTCTTGATCACATTCCATAGGAGACAATACAGTATTTCTATGTTATAGAGGCCTTGACATAACTAAGTTTTAAAAAAGTGAAATTTTGTGACAAATAATCACAAAAAGGAAACTGCAACCAATAAAAAAGGCGGGCCAAATAAAATCGTGGAAATCGGCGAATTGTGTAAAAACATATGTCAAGTTTACCTGGTAAACCATTTTACTTTTAACGCCTTTGTGAAACGTTTTAATAGCCATCCTTCAAAGATAATGGAAATAGTATATTCTTTTTCATTAAATTCAAATCTTGTGAATAGGGAGCAATAATTGTAGACCTAAATGCATGGAGCTTAAATTTGCCTCCTTGATTTAATCTATAACTACAGCGCCTATATTCTAGGCGCTGTACTACAACTGAAAAAAAATCTTTATTTCTAAATGAAAATATGTTGACAGACGATATTTGTTCTCCAGAATAAATTGACTCATGAATTTTGAATATGTGAAAATACGTTTTTATTTTTAAAAATTTTCACTGTAATCAAGATTTTTTTTTCTTTCACCATCTATTCAAATTGAAAATAAATTCTTTTTTTCAGTTTTAATGGAAAAAAAAAATATTATTCCGTTTCATTTCTTCTTTTTTATCCACAAAATTGGAATAATTTAGTTGCCATTTTTAGAGCAACTTTGTTAAATTTATATAAAAAAAAAATAATAATAATCATATTTCGGAATTTAAATCATTTTTACTTACCCATCATACGTAGTATAGGGTAAGTCTTGTAATCGTTTTGAAAATCGAAAAAAAATTTTTGACGGATTTACACGTTTCAGACACTGGAGATTCCGAAAAACATATTTTTAGAAAAAAAAATTTGCCGTCCGCCTGTGTGTCTGTGTGTCTGTAAACGCTCTATCTCCCGAAAAAATTGAGATAGAGACTTGCAATTTGGTATGTACTTAGTACGTAATAATGGGAAGAAGCCTATTTCATTTCAATAACCTCGATTAACCGGAACTATTTTTTTCGGACTCTCGAAATATTCGTTCTGATGAAAGGTATATAAAAATTTTCGAAATTGGTTATTTTAAGAAATGAATATAAAAGACAATAAAAAAACATAAATTTTGCATACAGCATGAAGTCGATCGGATAATGAGTTGCCGAGATATTTGGAATCTTATTTCCACACTCTTCGATTTTTCATGACCCTGTATTTCATCCAAATTTCACTTCAAAGATATATTTTAATTGGAAAATTGACGCTTAATCGGATGCAATAAACCACTAGTTAATAGGATTATTATTTTTGGAGTTATAAGGATGTTTCTTTTAAGCAATTCAGTAATCGAGCCTTTAAAGTTTGTGACGTCATCAAGCCACGATTTTATTTGAATTGCAATGCATTTTATAAGTAGTTTACACATTTTTATTTTAATATTTTACATTATGCATATCCATGATGGGTAAGCATTACGGTGGCCCCCAACGACTAGTTTTAAATTCTGAGAGTTTATGACATCCTCTGCGAAATACAAACAGGCGGTCAGATTTTAATATAATAGATTCGTAATTATTTTTATTTTCCTAATAATCATGGTGTGGTTTTTAGCAAAAAACTCTCATCTGTATGTAACTGATATTCATGCATAATAATCGCTAGCTAAAAAAAAAAAAACTAAAAACAAATATTTAAATTTTTCGTTTTAAATATGACGTGAAACTCATCTACTTTCTAAACTTACCGATTCTTGTATTATTAATGTAATGAATTGATTCACGCCCCTTCTAAAACACATTTGAAAATTCCCATTTTATTTCAAATATGACGTCACTTTTTCCTCAGAGAAATCTCTTTTAAATGGCACAATTCTTGTTAATTTTCTTTTTCTGGCAATCAGGACGTAAATTTTAGCGGAAAACTCACATTTGTGTGTAACTGGTATTCAAGCTAATTATTAATCAGTATCGATAAAAAATATTTCAGTTTTTCATCTTAAATATTACATCCATTATCTATTTACTTTCATTATACATTGATATTCATGCTCCTTGTATTATTACGAATATTTGAAAATACATGTTTTATTTATGACGTCATATTTGTCCAAGCCGAGGAGGATCCTTTTCATAGTTCCATGGTCCAAGCGAAATCTATTTTTTAATAATATAATTATTGTTGCACTTTTCCTTCTAATTATAACGCAGTTTTTGACAGAAAAATATCTTTTTATTTTAACCGATATTCATACTTCATGTATAATAAAAAATACTCCATATTTTTGTTTCAAATATCACGGAAATTCATCTTCTTTTGAATTTTTTTAATTTTCAGTTTTCACGTGAAAATCGTTCAATTAAAAATTAGTTGTTGGGGAAAAATTATTTTTCCGTGTTTTTATTTTTGTGGCAACGATCAAAGTCCTAGCAACGATGAAGTAAAATGGTTAAATTGTATGGGAAAATGTCCATTTATTCTCTATGAAAATAATGAAATTTTTAATTATTAAAGAAAATATTTGAATAAAATGAACAAAAACCAGCCTATGTCAATTTGAGGATTATAATCAACGTATATGCAAAAATACAGGATCATTAAATGCTACATTTTGACGCTGGCTTCAGCCTAACATTTGCACACAATGAGATTTATAATATTATTAGGATTCCCACAAAAACAAAGTTAATTTTCAACCAATCTTAATATGTCTTCGTTGAAGGAAATTAAGATTAAATTCCTGAGACTAAAATAACAATTTAAGACGATTTCAACATATTATAATATATCGTGGTTTTTCATAGCTGAATGGATGGATGTTTTTGCACTGTCACTTGAATCCTACTCTTACAAAATAAATTTTAAAAAAATCCATTTATCTCAAATTATAAATGTTTTAATAAGAAACTTTCTAAAAAATATTTCATAGAATAACTGCTGTAAGTTAAAGATGACGTAACAGAAAAATGATTATGCCACCAATAGATGAAAATCTTCATGAAAAAAAGATGATAACTCTTAATTTTTTAAAAGTTACAACTGTAGTATATGAATCTTTGATGAGCATCACACTAGTTTCAAAAATTTTATAGATTATCAGTAGGGTAAAACTAAAAAAAAACACAAAATCTAAGAAAATAGATGAATTATTCGTGTGTCTGTACTAACAGATGCTAGTGCTGAAGTGTGAATGTATTTGATATCTGATATGATTAAAGAGGCAATCATACATTAAAAAAAGAACGAAAAATCGTGCGTCAAGCATAGATTATGTAACACTCTCCAACGCTTCCAAAATAATTTTACAAATCATTATCGTTTAATAAGCTGAAATATAACATCTAAGTAAACAATTTGGAAAACGCATAACATATTTAAAAACGTAATTTCAGGAATTTCAAACATATATTTCCAACATATACAATATTCGGAAAAATATCCGAATACTTTTATTCAGCCCTGTATATGATCTATAGATTTATATATATACTACATAGGATGCTAAATTTTAGTTCAGTTAGGAAGCGCGTAGCACAGTTTAAAATTCTTCTTCTGGAGTTTCTGTCAATAAACGGAAATGTGTTCGCGAACTTTTGTGCTGCCCTGTATATGATCTACAGAATTTATACACTCCAAGTAATAGACAAAAAGTCAGTTAAATTTAAATCGCGTTCAGCAACTTAAAACGCACTTCCAGGAATTATTGTTAACAGACAGTAGAGAATTATTTTGTGTGTCCCTGTAAATGAACGATGACTGCTATACACACAATATTCTGTAGTAAGCCTTTTGTAATGCACCTTAGGGATATATAAATTTCAATGCGTTTAAAATAGTGAAACATTATTTAATTAAACCGCAAACGATTTTTGTCCATAGACGTAATGTAACGGAATTCTTTTGACCGTCTCTGTAAAGTAACTATAAGTACTATGCACACCCTATTCCATATTAAGCTTTTTGTAATGCACCTTAGTGACATATATCAATTACAATGTGTTTGAAATTGTATAACATCATTAAATTAAACCGCAAATGATTTTTCCCCATAGACCGTAATGTAACGGAATTCTTTTGAGTGCCCCTGTAAAAAAACTATAAGTGCTACACACTTCAAATGAAATAGGGAACATGCTATAGATAACGACAAAAACAAATAAAAATTGCAGG
This sequence comes from Maratus michaelseni, assembly GCA_963931845.1. Classification (NCBI taxonomy): domain Eukaryota; kingdom Metazoa; phylum Arthropoda; class Arachnida; order Araneae; family Salticidae; genus Maratus; species Maratus michaelseni. Next base: position 419,603,442 of record OZ007592.1, read on the forward strand.
GCAATCCGGGCATATTTACGGGAGTTAGAGCACGGACAGAAGGCAGACGGCCAGACGGCCAGTCAAACCGAAGTCATAAACTCTTTTCAGCTAGGTTGGAAAGTGTTAAAAAGATGTCTTCCAAAAGGATTGAAACGTACGTTAATTTATTACATTTTGGATATACTTAAACAATGTGAATTGAAAAAGCATTCATGATAAAGTAGGAAACAGCATATTATTCGTAGAACAGTCTGCCCATTAATTGTCAAAGTATTATACAGTCTTTGGGTCATATAAATTACCTTTAGAAAATGTTCCGTGCTCTGACAAATGCAACACTAAAAATCTCACCCTTTGTTAATCAAAACTCACTGAGTAATGACACTTTGAATTATATGTAATTTTGGTGCTTTCTGGCTCTGAAAACGTACACACTATTTTTGTGTCATAAAAATTCAAGATTTCATAAAATTCAGAGTAATGTAATTCCGTTGAAATCAACCATTTTTTTCAGATTATATGTAATTTTGGTGCTTTCTGGCTCTGAAAACGTACACACTATTTTTGTGTCATAAAAATTCAAGATTTCATAAAATTCAGAGTAATGTAATTCCGTTGAAATCAACCATTTTTTTCAGAAAAAGTTAGACATCACCTCACAAAAATGAACTTCTATGCAAAAAGAATCATTAATACTAAGTCATTAGTACTACAATGCAAAAGGGACATCTGTAATGAACGAATACGTTTCATAACACTAGCTTGCACTGCGCACATCGCTTTGTGACCATTGTAGGCTATTACTACACTTACTTCGAAGTGACTACTCTTGCTCGATATCTGAAAAAAATCTATTTAAAGCATATAATCTTTTACATTGAATAAAATTTTAGAATTTTCAGTTTCGTGTAACATACACTGGTGTGCAAAAATTAAGGACCAAGCTGATAAATTAGCATAAAAGCCAAAAGAGGCAACAGAACTAAATGAAATACCAATCAGGGGATAGACCTGAAACAAATGTAGCAGGACACGCCTATATATGGCATATGGCATGAAAGGAGGATGTGTTAAGGGGATAAAAACACAGAGGTGGCGACCGTTCTGAAATTTGGTGAAATCTATTGCACTGTGTAAAATGATTTCAGCGACGTTGTTTTTGCTATTTTTGTGTGATATGGCCAAGAGGCAATCCAGACGATGTCATCTGGATGACCTTACACGAGGTCGGATGATTGGGAAGTTGGAAGAAGGTTGATGTGTGACAAGTGTGGCACAAGAGTTCGGTATCGCTCATAGCATTGTTTCACGAGTCTGTAGTGCACTTCAAACGAATGGAACAGCTGTCCGAGCATTCAGCAGTGGTCGCCCACGCGCAACAACAACAGCGGAGGACCGTTATATTGTCCTACGGGCGAAAAGAAACAGGCGTAAGAGAACTGGAGAAATAGCAATGCAGATAGAGCAGACTACTGGCCGTCGGATATCACGTCTTAACGTAACTAGGAGGCTGCACAAAGGTTGCCTGTATGCACGATGACCAGTACGATGTGTACCACTAACGCCTGCTCATCGGAGACGCAGGTTTCTTTGGTGTCAGGAACATAAGAATTGGACATAACGGGAGTGAGGTCGAGTATTCGTTACGGATGAGCGCCGATTTAGTATGACGAGTGATTCTGGACATATACACATCTGGAGAGAGCAGGGAACGTATAAAAAACCCTCCAACATCATCGAAAAGGACTGTTTCGAAGGTGCCGGGAGTTCTTGTTTGGGGTGGTATCATGCTTGGTAGCCGTACGGACCTCCATGTCTTCCAAGGAGGTTCAGTCTCTGGTGCCTGCTACTGCGCCGAGAATCTCTTGCCTCACGTGCGTCTTTTTAGAGGTGCTGTGGGTCCGGATTTCCTCTTCATGGACGACAACGCTACCCTTCATCGCACAGCGGCTGTCGAAGAGCTCCTGGAGAGTGAAGATATTCAACGCATGGATTGGACTGCAAAGTCCCCGGACCTTAATCCCATAGAACACGTGTGGGACCATCAAGGGAGACGATTGGCATCACGTGATCAGGCGCCAGCAACGATTCCGGTGCTGAAATTGGCGTTACCCAGCTAGAAAAAGTTTGCAAAAAAAGTGCAAAAAAAAGTGCACAAAATCTGAGCGTATTTGGCACCTCTGCTTATGCACAAAAATTGCAAACTAAATTGTGCACAAAAAATGCAAACTGAATTGTGCACAAAAAGTGCATAATCAGAGGTGCCAAATACGCTCGGATTTTGTGCACTTTTTTTTGTACACTTTTTTTGCATACCAAATTATCCCTAAATTGTGCATTTTTTTTGCAAAATCAGTGGTGCCAAATACGCTCGGATTTTGTGCACTTTTTTTTGTACACTTTTTTTACATACCAAATACGCTCAGATTTTGTGCACTTTTTATTTTACACAATTTTTACATACCAAATAATTCCTAAATTGTACACTTTTTAAGAAAAACAGAGGTGCCAAATATGCTGATTTTGTGCATTTTCTTTTTTGTAAACATTTTTTACATACTGAACATTTCAAGCATATATTTAAAATTAGATTTCAGATTTTTTTTTCTCCCATTTTGGCAAAGTACCATGTCTGATAAAATCATTGTTGTTTATAATTGTTTATAACTATGTTTCTTTCCAAAAATTGGTTTATTACTATTGTGATAACAATAAATTTCATAGTAAGCTGAATCTTGATTTAAACATATGCTTGAAATGTTCAGCATGTAAAAAATATTTACAAAAAAGAAAATGCAAAGAATCAGCATATTTGGCACCCACTATTATGCTTAAAAAGTGTACAATTTAGGGATTATTTGGTATGCAAATAATGTGTAAAATAAAAAGTGTACAAAATCTGAGCGTATTTGACACTACTGATTATGCATAAAAAGTAAATTTTATAATTAAAAATAACATTGCACACAGTAAAAAACAAAAAAAAACATGTTCGATATTATTAAAACCCAAGAGAAAATTATTACACTTACTTGAAAACAGCAGCAAAATAAATATATTCGTTATATGTTGAAAATGTTTCATAACAACTTCACTTTATTTACAAGTGTGCAATCGGCTTTTTACCAGCAATGCACTTCCAATATACAGTCATTGCAAATGACTGCTGCAATTGAATGCAATCATCCTTCTGACCGCAGAGGGCTTTGATATTGATTGTCACTAAAATCAAGCTGCTGTTGGGAAAAAGCAAAAGAAAACAGTACAAAGAAAAAAAAAGACCATTGTGGTTTATCCACTACGTTTATTTGAAATCACAACACATATAAGAAACTGATGGCACTTGTGTATAGTTTTAATGCCCCGTTAACATTTAGTTTTCAAAACAAGACATTTGAAAAACTTTATTGTCCCATGACTTGCTTGTCAATAAATTTGCAAACTCTCATCTCTATAAAATTTTAAACAGCATTGAAATAGGATTCCTTCCACCGGGTCGGTCATATTCACAATGTTCAGCAGGAACTTTATGTTTTGCACAGGCTTCTGTATAGTTTTGGATTGCTTCTGTAATTTTAAAGCTGGATCCAGTTTCTGTTTCCTGTAAAAACAAAATGTTTAAAACCACACAGAAATATACAAAGTGAACAATTTTAAAGGCATTACATAAATATAAGAATTCAACATTAAATTTTATGGAGTAGTTTGATTTTCTACAGGAAAAAAAATAATAGTTGTAATTGATTTACTTATTATCTTGTGCAATATAGGGACAAACATGCAAATGTTGTTCATATGAACAATTTCCCAAATCTCAAACTGGAAATTTACTTTTCTATCTATACTATTAAAAATGCCCTATGCGTAGCTATGTATCTCTCTATATTAATCTCAAAAGCTCAGAGACTGTTTGGCGCAGAGTTGAGAAATTTTTAATAAAGTTGCATGATAGAAAGGATCATGAACAACAAAAAAAAATTCAGAAATTTTAACTAGATTTATTGTTTTTTAAGTTTGGTGAATTTTGCTTAGCCGATTTATTTTCAAAGAGTTGCTACAGGAAAAAGGGGGGGGGAAGTAGTTGTCGGAAGAAAAATAACAAATATAGGAAGCTTGAACAGGTTTTTTTTTTAAGAAAATGCTTAACTATGATTCTGAATGAATGATTTTCAATTCATTTTTAAATAAAAGCTCATTTTCACATATTTAAAAAAACAGGTACATACATTTGACGTCAGGTTTGCATGCTATGAAAATTTATAGAATTTTTATACTGAAATATTTAATAGCTGAATGTTGTCCATGTTAAGTTATTTTTGATTTATAGGCGAGCCTCGGAAGGCCAAGAAGTTTAACTTACTTTTGGAATTTATATTAAAACAGAAATATCCATACACAGAATGGGTGAAGTAGCTAATATTAAATATATTTTTTTAACACAACAAAAGATTAAAAATCATTGATTAAAATATCACATTTTTGATCTAACTACATACATATTTTTAAAGATTAAAAAGAAACAAGAACGAAAAATCATGCGTCGAGCATAGATTATGAAACACTTTCCAACACAACCAGAAAACTGTAACGAAACTTTCGTTAAATAAGATGAAAGTAGATATATAAGTAAACAGCTTAAAAAACATATAACACGTTGAAAAATATAGTTTTCGAAATTACCTTCCAGTGTCAAAAAAGTAGTCAAATAATTTCCAGTTCAAAATATCACTTTTGTCATGACTCAAGAGACTGCCCTTTAAATGATTGAGCAATTAAAAATAAAACATTTGAAAAGTACAGACTTTCACAAACTATTGTATTAAATCAATACAAATACAGACTTACAATAAAAGAACAAATAAATATTATACAATAAAATAAAACCCAATTTAAACTACATGCAAAGAATTGTAAATATCTCTTAGCAATGCAGTAAATATTTCACTTTTGAATGAAAATGTTCATTTTTTTTTTTTATAAAATTTTTTTTTATGTATAAAAAGTCCTGAAGCAATTTTATTACAGCTTCCTCATCATCTGGTAATTGCCAAATGGTAAAATTCTTATCAGTGTCAACAATAAATATAAGTTACAACTTAATATTAAATATTTTCTATTTGAAAAATAGCAAACTAAGATGTTTTACAAGGGTACGATTAAGTAGTACTAATAATTTAAAAGATTCACGTTCAATAAACAACAAATCATAATGTTTGGCACGATTTGCAATAAAATTCCTTTGCATGTTGAGGGTTCAAATAAATGGCACATTAGCATACATTTTGGCATGGTGTTAGTATAATGGAAAGTAATATTTATTTTATTCAGGTACACAATGATTGGGAAGCTTTTGACAGGTGTGTGACCTTGGCTAAAAAACTAGTGTCATTTTCAATTTATCATATAATTAAATTTTTATCAGTCTAATAAAATTTACTTAAGGTTATCTATTAGAAAAATGCATTTATTTTTAGTGCATCTTACAAAGTAGCAACTTATATGGTAAATTCTTATAGAAAAATAGTTTCTTCCATTTCTTCCTGCCAATTTTTTCAACTTTGAAAAAAATTTGCCAACCCTGCATTCAATTTATGTATAACAATAATTGATATAGAGTAAAGTATTATTGTTGCGTGCAATTTTTTCTTCTTCAAAAATGGGGCATTTTAGCACAGAAAGAAATGTTCTTTCTTGACAGATACACATACAAATTTCTGTATTTTTTTCGCAGACTGACGAATTTCTGTATTTTTTTCGCAGACTGACGAATTTCAAGATTTTTTTCGCAGACTGACAAATTTCAAGATTTTTTTCGCAGACTGAGATTTTTTTCACAGACTGACGAATTTCGATATTTTTTTCGCAGACTGACGAATTTCGAGATTTTTTTCGCAGACCATTAAATTTCGAGATTTTTTTCGCAGACTGACGAATTTCAAGATTTTTTTCGCAGACTGACAAATTTCAAGATTTTTTTCGCAGACTGAGATTTTTTTCACAGACTGACGAATTTCGATATTTTTTTCGCAGACCGACGAATTTCGATATTTTTTTCGCAGACCATTAAATTTCGAAATTTTTTCGCAGACAGAGGAATTTCGAATTTTTTTTCGCAGACTGACGAATTTCGAGATTTTTTTCGCAGACCGACGAATTTCGATATTTTTTTCGCAGACCATTAAATTTCGAGATTTTTTTCGCAGACAGAGGAATTTTGAGATTTTTTTCGCAGACTGACGAATTTCGAGATTTTTTTCGCAGACTGACGAATTTCGATATTTTTTTCGCAGATTGACGAATTTCGATATTTTTTTCGCAGACTGACGAATTTCGAGATTTTTTTCGCAGACCATTAAATTTCGAGATTTTTTTCGCAGACTGACGAATTTCAAGATTTTTTTCGCAGACTGACAAATTTCAAGATTTTTTTCGCAGACTGAGATTTTTTTCACAGACTGACGAATTTCGATATTTTTTTCGCAGACCATTAAATTTCGAGATTTTTTTCGCAGACAGAGGAATTTCGAGATTTTTTTCGCAGACTGACGAATTTCGAGATTTTTTTCGCAGACCGACGAATTTCGAGATTTTTTTCGCAGACAGAGGAATTTTGAGATTTTTTTCGCAGACTGACGAATTTCGAGATTTTTTTCGCAGACTGACGAATTTCGAGATTTTTTTTGCAGACTGACGGAATTTGCAATTTTTTCGCAGACTGACGGAATTTTGTGATTTTTTTAGCAGACCGACGAATTTTGTTACTTTTTCCGCAGACCGAGGAATTTCGTGATTTTTTTTCCTGCGACCGATTGAAGAGTTTCGTGATTTTTTCCTGCAACCGACATGAATTTTGCGATAGTTTTCCCACGATCGTTTTACAAAATTCGTGATTTATTCCTGCTACTGATTGTCGATTTTTGAGGGTTTTTTTTTTTTTTTTTGCTAGTGTTGCCAGTTAAATAACCCTTCAAAATTCAAATTACTTGACTGCCACCACTCCTTTGAAATAGAATTATTCACCTTATTTAATGACAGATTAAATTATGCGAGAATTATGACTGATTAAATAATGCGAGAAATGGCAAATTATAGCATTTTAAAAAAGTGGTGAGAATGAAACAATCCTAATTTTAAAAAAGTAGCCCACTGGCAAAACACTTTTTTGAAATCGATTAGCGAATTTTCTGATAGAATCTTTTTCTGCGTCTTACAGGCGAAACTCGCGGCTTTTTGTTCATGCGATCGTAGACTAATTGAGTTTTTTTTCCCCTGCAATCAACTTAAGTATTTTGTAATTTTTCCACACAACTTAACTGATGAATTTCGCAGTTTTTTATTTTTTACACACAGTTGAACATTTTTCGCATTCAAAAACTTGATAACTGTTTTTATTTCACAGCTAACAGGCTGATCTATACTTTTAAGCAAGATTATTGACAAACAATGACTTCAAAATGTTAAGGTAATGAAACAAAATGGCTCGGCTAATTAACTCTCAAGCTGAAGGATGTAAATACAGATCCGTGACTTTTGTGCTGTCAGATGCATAAGAGGGGTGCACAAATACTTATTTTCTGGATCAGCTTAGTAGATTACATGTAAAATGTTTTTAAGAAGCTATAAATAATACCATCACTCCAAAATAAATTCTAATGACACTAAATATATAAAACATTTGTTTAAAACTGTACATATTTCATGGAATTATGACAGGAAAGTACAGTTCATATATTCTAAACAGAATTTATAAAATAAATGATTAAACATGCAGTGATTACAAGTTTAGATGATGGAATTGTTATTCATTGCTATATAGTAAAGAAGCAACTTACCAATAGATGCAATGAATTTTATAACTAGCACCTCTTCACATATCTGTCCGTATTTTGTCATCCTGCAAAAATGAAGAAATAAATGAACAAACATAATTACTTCAAGCATAAAAAAAAGAAGAAAAGAGAAAGAAAAAAAAGGGGGGGTGGAGGAGACGTTGGCAGCTGTGCATTATTTTTTAAAGAGAAAAGCAAATAAAAGAATTTTTTAAATTATTTGAACTTCTCATGTTTCTTGTCTGTTAGAATTTGCTACAATACAAATTTTGCATAATGCATGTAAAACTGAAAAAAAAAGTTGAAGATTTATTTAGATTTCATTTCAAATAAATGAAATGTTTTAAAGTTGCTTTAATATCATGTTTCAAATTTTAATTTTTTAAGATTATTGAACAAGATTTAATATAAAAATGTAACATTATTGTAGCATTGACTAAATAAAATAATTGTAATATCTGTCCCTTCTCAAGCTTAACAATATGGATTTTTTTTTTAAATATCTGAGGTTTTTTAATAACAAATTAATACGAAGCAGATAGGATTCACATGAGGCAAGTAGTAAAAGACTGCACAGATCAAAATCAGCATTAGCAATATGAAATATACAGTTCAAACATTCATTATTCTATAAACAATTAAAATAAAAGTAATTTTTAACCAAAAAAAAAAAAAAACATAACAGACTTCAAAGGATTGTTTCTCATCTTCATAATAATAATAATATATGAATCATGTTCATTTTTGCAAATAATTTTATTCCATTGCGCAAAATACGTTTGCAACCACTTTGGAAAGAGACACTAGTAAGCGGTGTATGAAAGCTATCGATAAAATCTTATATTGTTTTATCACATAATAAGAAGTAAAAAAATAATAACGAGTATATATGAGCAGAATGTTTTTGAATATAAATGTAAACAGTGAATATGTCAAGAGTTTTTGTTATATAATACAAATAATAAGTAAATTTCAGGCAAAAATGGCCAAAAATCATAGAAATATGCTATTTCAAGCTAAATTTGAAAAATTTGTCTGAAAATGAGCTTTGGCAGTACAAAATTTACAGTTTAAACATTGACTGACAGTAGTAAGCGGTGTGTGAAAGCTATCGATAAAATCTTATATTGTTTTATCACATAAGAAGTATAAAAATAATGAGTAAATATGAGCAGAATGTTTTTGAATATAAATGTAAACAGTGAATGTGTCAAGAGTTTTTGTTATATAATACAAATAAAAAGTAAATTTCAGGTAAAAATGGCCAAAAATCATAGAAATATGCTATTTCAAACTAAATTTGAAAAATTTGTCTGAAAATGAGCTTTAGCAGTACAAAATTTAAAGTTTCAACATTGACTGACAGTAGTAAGCGGTGTGTGAAAGCTATCGATAAAATCTTATGTTGTTTTATTCACATAATAAGAAGTATAAAAATAATAACGAGTATATATGAGCAGAATGTTTTTGAATATAAATGTAAACAGAGAATGTGTCAAGAATTTTTGTTATATAATACAAATAATAAGTAAATTTCAGGTAAAAATGGCCAAAAATCATAGAAATATGCTATTTCAAACTAAATTTGAAAAATTTGTCTGAAAAAGAGCTTTGGCAGTACAAAATTTACAGTTTAAACAATGACTGACAGTAGTAAGCGGTGTGTGAAATCTATCGATAAAATCGTATGTTGTTTTATCACATAATAAGAAGAACAAAAATAATAACGAGTAAATATGAGCAGAATGTTTTTGAATATAAATGTAAACAGAGAATGTGTCAAGAATTTTTGTTATATAATACAAATAATAAGTAAATTTCAGGTAAAAATGACCAAAAATCATAGAAATATGCTATTTCAAACTAAATTCGAAAAATTTGTCTGAAAATGAGCTTTGGCAGTACAAAATTTACAGTTTCAACATTGACTGACAGTAGTAAGCGGTGTGTGAAAGCTATCGATAAAATCTTACGTTGTTTTATCACATAATAAGAAGTATAAAAATAATAACGAGTAAATATGAGCAGAATGTTTTTGAATATAAATGTAAACAGTGAATGTGTCAAGAGTTTTTGTTATATAATACAAATAAAAAGTAAATTTCAGGTAAAAATGGCCAAAAATCATAGAAATATGCTATTTCAAACTAAATTTGAAAAATTTGTCTGAAAATGAGCTTTGGCGGTACAAAATTTACAGATTAAACATTGAATGATAGTAGTAAGTGGTGTGTGAAAGCTATCGATAAAATCTTACGTTGTTTTATCACATAATAAGAAGTATAAAAATAATAATAATAATAATATAAATAATAAGTAAATTTCAGGTAAAAATGGCCAAAAATCATAGAAATATGCTATTTCAAACTAAATTTGAAAAATTTGTCTGAAAATGAGCTTTAGCAGTACAAAATTTAAAGTTTCAACATTGACTGACAGTAGTAAGCGGTGTGTGAAAGCTATCGATAAAATCTTATGTTGTTTTATCACATAATAAGAACAAAAATAATAACGAGTAAATATGAGCAGAATGTTTTTGAATATAAATGTAAACAGAGAATGTGTCAAGAATTTTTTATTTATAATACAAATAATAAGTAAATTTCAGGTAAAAATGGCCAAAAATCATAGAAATATGCTATTTCAAACTAAATTAAAAAAATTTGTTTGAAAATGAGCTTTGGCGGTACAAAATTTACAGTTTAAACATTGAATGACAGTAGTAAGTGGTGTGTGAAAGCTATCGATAAAATCTTACGTTGTTTTATCACATAATAAGAAGTATAAAAATAATAACGAGTATATATGAGCAGAATGTTTTTGAATATAAATGTAAACAGTGAATGTGTCAAGAGTTTTTGTTATATAATACAAATAAAAAGTAAATTTCTTGTAAAAATGGCCAAAAATCATAGAAATATGCTATTTCAAACTAAATTAAAAAAATTTGTCTGAAAATGAGCTTTGGCGGTACAAAATTTACAGTTTAAACATTGAATGACAGTAGTAAGTGGTGTGTGAAAGCTATCGATAAAATCTTATGTTGTTTTATTCACATAATAAGAAGTATAAAAATAATAACTAGTATATATGAGCAGAATGTTTTTGAATATAAATGTAAACAGTGAATGTCTCAAGTTTTTGTTATATGATACAAATAATAAGTAAATTTCAGGTAAAAATGGCCAAAAATTATAGAAATATGCTGTTTCAAACTAAATTTGAAAAATTTGTATGGGGCTCCCGCCCCCAAAATTTTTTAAAGCACTTTCTGAAGAATTTTGCTTTTGGAAACAATGAAGTGGGAAAATCAATCCATATAATGATATGAAACCCTGAAAAATAATGCAAAACATTCTAACATTTGACTTCTTAAACAGGAAATTTTCCATTCATGAAATTTAAGATATTTTCACTGTGACCGAGTGACGATTTTCACATTACTTTTCAGTGACTGATCAACAAATTTTTTGAAGATTTTTCGCACGGCAGATCCACAAAATTTACAATTTTCTCTGTGACCAATTTACAAATTTCGTGCTATGTTCCAAGATTGATTAGTAAATTTCACGTTTTCTTTTAGTGACAAATTGAGAAAATTCCCAATTTTTCCTATGACCAATTTACAAGATATTTTTCCACGCCCATTCCATGAATTCTCAAATTTTCTTTTTTCCTACTATAGATCAGTGAAATTTGCAATTATTTTTCATGTGACTTATTGACAAAATTCAGTTTTTTATCAAAGACAGATTAATGAATTTAGCGATTTTTTTCCATAACCGACTGAGAAATTTCGAGATTTCCTCTGTAAACGATATGCAAATTTTAAGATTTCTTCTTGCAGTACATTGGCGAAATTCTCGATTTTTTCCTCATGTTGAAAATTTTTTCAAGCATCCGATTGTCGAATTTTGAGATATTTTCTAACAATAAATTAAGAAATTTTGTTATTTTCCCCCCTATGGTCAATTTCTGGATTTTTCTTAGAACCAATTGTTGAACTTTTTTTTTTTTTTTTTTGCCATGATGGATTGACAGAGAAATATTGTGATTTTTTTTATTATAATGCATAAATGTAAGATCATGAACATTGTTTGCTTTTTCACAACTGAGTGTTTCTAAACATAATGGGAGATAATGTGCAGCTTTCAGGGATTATAATAAAGCAGACCTGCCAACCTTTGAAAATTAAAAATAGTAGCATACAATATTCACATTAATCTGGAGGTTAGCTGTTATTATTTTTACACCAATTTTAAGCGAACAAATACTAATCAATTGAACTGGAATTATGGTATAATAATATCTGGTGCTATGCACAGAAAGTAGTAGACTCTTCTGTTTTCATATATGTACATATAAACACCTATTTCCAGGTATGCCACTCAGAAAATAACAAAAAAGAGAAAAATACGCATGAAAGAAAAATGAACAACATTTATGTGTGAATTTTGTAAACTATATTGTATCATATATAAAATAAATTACATTTGAAATTTTCTTGTATTTTCTATAATAAATATATTACATTTTCATAGTTGAGTTAAAGAATATGAATACCTGTCAACTTGTACGGTTTAATACTGGCAGTAAGTACTGGAACTTAATTTTTATAAACATGAGAAGACTTATTTTACTAATTTTAATCATTACTCAACGCTAAATTATACTTTGTGGAAGTATTTTGTTTTGTTTATTTAAGGAGTTCTAAGTATACTCGATGGAATTTTTTTTGGAATTCTCTAATTTCTCTAAACTCTCTAATTTCTAAGGAGTTTCTAAGTAGTGTAAGAAGTCTGTATGAACCCTGCTATAGTTATTAGTTAAACTGAAAAGCACAAGTCACTGTGAAAATTGAAAAAAAGCAATGGTCTGCCAGACAGCAACGAGCAGCTAAAAGTGGGTTAAATTTAAGTATTTTTTTAACAGCACGCCACAGATTTATATGACCGACGGGTAAAAATACTTGAAAATAACAACATAAAATTGAATAACTTACCTATTTCCTTAAAAATAGACTTGCATCTCCATGCTTGCAGCAGTCACAATCTTAAAAAATATTGTTGTTTACAATACCGCGTTTATACTCTCGCAACAGAGGCAGAGGAAAAGGCACCGCGCACGCGCAGACTTAATATATCCTCGACACTTCTACGAGTGCGTGTTCGTAGCTGTTCAAAAAAAAATAGCAATTGCAGTCTGTCTTCAAATGCGATAATTATCGCATTTCAAAATTATAATAAATATACGAATTTATTATAATGAATATATATTTAAATCATTTTGACTGTCTCTGGGAGATGTTAAATATACCAATTGTGCATTTGTCAGAGGTAAAATTATAAAATTTCAAATCTTTAAAAAAAAAAAAAAAAAAAAAATATTTTTTTGAAAATTTACCGAGATGAAAATTTTGAGGTATTCCACCTTTAAGTTTGTAATTTTTGAAAAAAAAAAAATTATCAATTTTTTTTTTTTTTTTTTTTTTTTTTTTTTTTTTTTTTTTTTAGAAATAATTAAATTTTTAAAAAATAATTTACAGTAAAACATGTGTCTTAAGCTATATTTTTCTTCATAATACATGCACTTTTAATAATACATGCACTTTTGAAAAAAAAAATACAGATTTAGAATTGGCACCATTATGCATAGAAATAATCAAAACTTGGGATATACAAATTTTTACATCTATAAAAAAATAAAGAGTTTTGTGCATAAAAAATGCACACTTTTGCGAACACGGAATAGGCAGTTATTTTATGCAAAAAATGTGCACAGTTTTTGAAAACAAAAAATATGCACTTTTTTGTATGTATAAAAAGTGCATATAATGTGCACACAAAGTGTACACTTTTTGATATATTCAAAAATATTCACTTTTTTTGCACAAATTGTGCATTATTTATACTTTTTTGAAAAAAAAGTGCAAACATTTTCTAGCTGGGTACAAGAGGAACGGGACTCTATTCCTTAAGAGCTACTAGACAACCTTTTCCTCAGCATGGACAGACATTGCAAATCCTGCATCGCAGTCAGGGGTGACCATATCCCCTATTAGAGACTGAATTTTGCCTGCCAGGTGCTTGTAAGTAGAACGTTTTTGTCTTTTCTGCATGTATGCTCCAAGTGACCTTTTCAATAAAATTCTTTCATATCCTTTTGATTCTTTGTTTAGATGATTTTTATCACTTGTCCCATATTTTCACATCTTGAATATCTTATTTTATGATTTTGGTCGATGTGGAAAACAGCGTGACGTTATATTCGAAAAAGCCTCTCGTCCTTAATTTTTGCACACTAGTAAATTTAGTCATTTCTTTTTAAACCCTGAAAAGTTAAACGAACGTTTGAGGTAAAGTTGTATTGATCTCAATTGTGTATGTTCCTATATTTCACAATATTTAAAAAAAAAAAACATATTTCGGATATCAGATGTTAAAATGTACTTCTGAACCCTACATCAATTTATACTTATATAGATGTTAAATTAGAGTCTATGTCGAAACGTATAGAAAGAAATATCATTTTCTTTCCTATGTTAAGGTTCCATAACGTTATTTATCAATAATGAATTAACTAATCCATTAACTATTTTTCTTAATCATAAAAATATACGCATATACGTAATGATATTTGTATCAATCAGTAAATAAAAGTAACATTAAGTAAACCACACATCGCATGTACAACATTTCGTTCAAAAGTCTTTGACTTATTTTTAATAAATTTAATGCAAATAGTTTCTAGATAATAGATGTTGCAAATCCTGTATCGCAGTCAGGGGTGACCATATCCCCTATTAGAGACTGAATTTTTCCTGCCAGGTGCTTGTAAGATGAACGTTTCTGTCTTCTCAGCATTTGTGCTCCAAGTGATCTTTTCAATAAAATGCTTTCATATCTTTTTGATTCTTTGTTTAGATGATTTTTATCACTTGTCCCATATTTTCACATATTGAACATCTTATGGAATGGTTTTGGTCGATGTGGAAATCTTCTGTGCGACGTTACATTCGAAAAACCCTCTCGTCCTTAATTTTTGCACACCAGTGGAATATGCTATGCCCCAAAACAGAAAAAAGTCTGTTTAATTCATATAAAAATGGATACCAACAAAACAAAATCGATTTTGTTGAAATATACAAAAGTTTATTAAATAAAACAGTAGGTTCTTTAGACTTAATCTCGATACCTAGCCATCCACAGCCGATGGTTAGGTGGAATCAAATGTAAAATGCTTAATTCATGATTGGCAGGCAGAATCTACGTTTTCGTTAAGCCTACAACATTTACCACGAGTTGCATTGACTACATTTTTGGGATTAAAAATGTGTAACCCCGTATACGAATTTATTATTTGATATTTAAAGTAAAACTTTCGAAATTTAAAAACAGTAAAACATTTTCTTGGGCAGATCATTTAAAAGCTACTGAATTAAAATTGTGAATGAAGATTAGTATAATGACTTCTTCAGCGAATTGAAAAATATAGCCACATTTCCTATATTCAACCTATAATCACGTTTCTGCTAATTCTCTGGTGGATTTTCTCCATTTAAAATTAAATCCCATAAACAATTCATAAATAATTATACATTATATTAACATTTTATATCGCTATTCAAGTTTTTCAGGATAACTAATTTTCTATCTCCATTTGGGGCTGTAATATCTTCCTTAATCCCATTTCTTAGATATTTTTTCTAACGTATTTTTGTTTACTTTCTTTTCTGCAATAAATAAAAGTTGTTTTCAGGAAAACACGGATAAGATGTTTAGAAGTTAGTCTTAAAAGTGTTCTTACTTGATTTAACATGAGTTCATTTAATTAAAATAATTAATTTGTCAAATTTCTAAATAGTGTCAGAATTGTATGTGAATCGTAATCTATACTATAAACTTATTACTATTAACTTATAAAGGAGTAAAGATTGTTTGTTTGTTTGTTTGTTTGTACGGGGTAATCTCTCGAACTACCAAACCGATTTCAAAAGTGATGGTGGCAAATTGATGGTGACAACCCCTGCTCCAACATAGGCTATATTTTATGTCGGTGCCCCTAACCCCAGGGGGGTGCAAGAGCGAAAAATTTCTAAAATTGCGATTTTTTGTATGCTGAATGAGCTAGACATTTCAAATTTGGCATTGTATCTACTTATAAGATGTAAGAAAAAAAATGAAATTTAAAAGGGTGAAATGAGCGACAATAGTTCTAAAAACATTCTAAATTACAATTTCTGTGGAATTTCTGGAACTATAGAACCGTTTTCAAAAGTGATGGTGACAACCCCTGCTCCAACATAGGCTACATTTTATATCGGTGCCACTAACCCCATGGGTGTGCAGGAGCAAAAAACGTTCTAAAATTGCGATTTGTTTTATATTCAAGAGCTAGAAATTTAAAAATTGGCATTGTAGTTCCTTATAAGATGTAAATGCTCTGTAAGAACAAATAAAAAAAATCGAAATGTAAAAGGGTGAAATAAGCGAAAAGCGTTCTGAAAACATTCTAAATTACAATTTCTATGGAATCTCTGGAACAACAGAACCGATTTCAAAAGTGATGGTGGTAAATTGATGGTGACAACCCTGCTCCAACATAGGCTATATTTTAAGTCGGTGCCACTAACCCCAGTGGGGTGCAGGAGCGAAAAATGTTCGAAAATTGCGACTTTTTTATACTGAAGGAGCTAGGAATTTGAAATTTAGCATTGCAGTTACTTATAAGATGTAAATGCTCTCTAAGAATAATAAAAAAAAAATCGAAATTTAAAAGGGTGAAATGAGCGAAAAGCGTTTTAAAATCATTCTAAATTACAATTTCTACGGAATCTCTGGAACTACAGAACCGATTTCAAACGTGATGGTGGCAAATTGATGGTGACAATCCCTGCTCTAACAGCCTCTTTAATAAAAAGCTATGCGTTGCTGACGACTGGGTTTTTCGGTAATTGTTGCCACAGATTAATCTCGGAAAATGAAACATTTGAAGTTACTGAAAAAAATAATAACTCGAAAAGTATTTGTCACAAAATTGTTAGACAATCTGCGTTTGAAAGTTAAAAAATTGTATTTTTTTTTATATAAATTTCAAATCTAATGATTATGCTATTTTTAAAATATTGAATTTCAAAAATTACCAAATTTCACAATGGAGTACCATAGCGAAACCTTCATGCGTAAAAAGATAATGATAATTCCGACGTGTCCCGACGTGTATATTGGCACGAGTCAAAAATTATAGTAGCCTTATTACTCTGTTAAAATATAAGAGTGAGTTATGAAATGTCAATATTTTGTTTGATTAAAAGTTCGTTAAGAGAAATTGACCAGCGTAGCGGGCGTAGCTTGCTAGTTTTTAATAAAGAAACATTTTTTAAAATAATTTTATTACGCCCAATGTTTTCCTTAGAAAATAATATGTGGATAACTGTAATTATATGTCTATCAGCTAAAATAAATTTAGTAAATACGCAGCGAAACAACAACAGCAAATGTTATGGCAATTCCAATGCACAGTTATTTTTATCAGAAAGCAGATTTTTTACATACTTTTGTAAGGCATTTATTTAAGAAAAGACTGTACTTTAACTATACTTGTAAAGAAATTTCCTATTTCGTGTTATAAATCTTTTATTTATTCAATTTTTGGCTTGATGAAATTTCAAAATTGCACGCTTTTAGATAAGGCATTTAAACTCAGAAATAGAAATGTAAAAGTTTTCTTTTGTTATACTATTAAATGTAATTTATTTCAAAATGTTACCGATTAATGAATATTTCAATATAAAATTTCTCTAAAAGTGCAGAATTATATTTATTTATGTAAAACCATCTGATCTGTACGGCGTTGCCCTGTCACGTCCAAAAATAATACGAAACTCAAAATTAATCTAAAAATCGCCACAGGAAACCGATCCTTTGATAAATTTTTCGTCTTTCGGAAATTAAATAGAGAGACGGAAGTAATTTCAATACCACCTTCCAAATGTCTGGATTCCCATCGGGTGAGTTTTTTGGTAAAAATTTAAAAAAAAAATGTTTTTGATTTTCAGAAAATTTGCATTTTCGGAGTGGAAGTAAATTTAATACCACCTTCCAAATATCTGGATCATTTTATTCAAATCGGGTGTGTTTTTTTGGTAAAAAAAAAAAAAAAAATCCGTTTGATTTTCACAAAATTTGCATTTTTGAAGTGGAAATTCAATACCACCTTCCAAATATCTGGATCATTTTATTCAAATCGGGTGAGTTTTTTAGTAAAAATTAAACAGGATCCGTTTGATTTTCACAAAATTTGCATTTTTGGAATCAGAAAAATGAACTATGTACATACTGTGAGTATCTAGTCGATACCTCAAATAGTTTTCTTAATACTCGAGGATGAGTGAAAATGAGACTATTTCGTTGTACGGAATTATCAAATCAGTAACTTTCTTTTGCGGTTTCGATAAAAATAGTCATTTTCGGAGCGCATTCTGTTATAACAAATCTTAAATCGTACGAAACTCTGGCATTCCTTCCCGATGCCAGCGGCATTGTAAAGCTGCAATATCATTTAGTTCCAATTTCCACCGTTAGAGTTGAGGGCGCGAAATCATCTTACTTAGTTATCTGTATCTTTAATTAGTTTATGTTAAGTTGAATGAAAAATTACCGTTGAGAAGATTCCAAACATTTTTTGAACACTTTGGTCGAAATATGAAAATGCCCTAGGTCGATCACTTTCAACCACCCCATCTCTAACACCACCACAGCTACCTACATGAAACCACCATAGTACACGATGGGAGAGACTCAATGCATCAAAACAGCAGTTGTCTGCAAAGTGAAATATAGGGACACAGA
Organism: Maratus michaelseni; assembly: GCA_963931845.1. Classification (NCBI taxonomy): domain Eukaryota; kingdom Metazoa; phylum Arthropoda; class Arachnida; order Araneae; family Salticidae; genus Maratus; species Maratus michaelseni. The sequence goes on from OZ007592.1 coordinate 419,622,103, forward strand.
CGTCTATATATATATATATATAAATATACAAAGTTTCAGTTTACTAGTTAACTAGCTGCTGTCCTGTTACTTCGTTCATGTAACATTTGATAAAGAACAATTGTTTTATTAAAAATATTGTTATATAAAAAATCACTTTCGATAATTAAAATTATATGCAATTAACCAACTCTTTATCGCATTTTATAGCACAAAATAATCCTGATAATCACAATTTGCATATTTATAATTTACATATTGGTCACGGATAAGTTTTTCATGAGCTTGACATTTCGTACGCTTTCTCAAAGTTTAAGTGTCTACTTTTCTGTACTTAGTGATGTTCATGCTCTTTTTATTATTCAAAAATAATTGGAAATATCTGTTTTATTTCAAACATGACTTCACGTTTTCCTCCAACAAAAACCTCTTGTTAATCATATAATTCTTATCCATTTCTCATTATTGTTAATCATGACGGGATTTTTGATTTTTATATGTTTGTAAATGACGTTAATACACAATAATCAGTATAGGTAAAAAAGCAATAGTTTGTTATAGGTGAATATAACGCCATATTCACCTACATTCCATTCTTACTGATATCCATAAACCTTGTATTATTACAAAAATATCTGAAAATGATCGTTTAACTTCAAATATGATGTCAAATTATATTAAATTATATTACTGTCGCTGGGAATTTTTTCCCAGCGAAATCTCTTTTTAATGGCATAATTCTTGTACATTTTATTTTCCTGATAATCTTGAAATGAATGTTGGCAGAAAACTCTCATCTGTATGTAACTAGTAGAAGCTTATTAATCAGTATAGGTAAAAAATATTTAAGACTTTTACATTAGATATGACGTCATATTCCCTCTACCGAGGCTAACGAAAAAGAAAGGCTACCGCGGTACTTTGCGCGTATCTTTTTTTGCAGACCGCGGGAGTCACGTGATGCTCGATTCCACCAATGCAGGTGTACGAAAAGATCATCACGTCACTCTAGCGATCTGTAAAAAATGATAAGTGGAATGCACCGCGGTAGCCTGTCTTTTTCGTTAGCCTCGCCTCTACTTTCATTACTTATTACTATTTATGCTCCTTATAATAATAAGTATTTGAAATCATCTATTTTATTTCAAATAAGATGTCATTTGTGGTTCAGTTTCTTTTCTCACTAATAATGACTTCATTTTTGACTTTAAACCTCTTCTCAACGTAAATGATATCCATGCTTCATGAAAAAAGTATTTCAATTTGACGTTTCAAATTTAAAAAAAAATGGTCATTACTTCGTTTTGTCGCTTACTTCAGCGCACATTTACATACTTTCACATTTTTAATAATATTGGGACAAGAACAACTAATACAGTACAGCTTGTAAAAACACATAATTCCTGGGATCTGTGAGAAATTTTGGTTTAGGCATGCTTCAGTAGATTAATTTGCATTACATTATTGTCATGAATACCACGGAAGTTTTACATTTAAGTGAGAATTCTCTCAAAAACAGGTATCGTTTTCAAAAGTTATAATACTTAAAAGAGGTTTTAGAACACACAAAATCTGTAATGAATCTGTGAAAATGCATTATAATATGCAAATTTTTTATTGCAATCGCTTGAATTAATTTGAGGAAATTTAAATGAAATAAGTAAAATTTATTTTTATCAAATGGCACATATTTCAATATGAATCTAAAAAAAATGTTCTTTACAATTATTACTTTAAAATAATGGTGAATGAAAAAAAAAATATTCTTTGAATAGACAGAAATATTCGCGAAGATAAATGATATTTTCTACTTCTCAACAAGTTTGAACTTTTGAACTAGATTAATTTAGTAGAACTTACCAGTCTACAAGAGTTATTTTATGTTAAAGGGGATAAATCAGAAAAATAAACTGAAAATCCTACTAAAACGAATAATTATTCCAGATCTTGGCCTCGAAGAGTGAATGCATTTGATATCCGACATGATTGAAGAAGCAGACTTTTATCGGATTTTTAAAAGATGAAATATAACATGAGTTGCTGAATTATTTCAATCTGTTCGAAAGAAATTAAGTACATGAAATATATGCATAATTTCACTAATCATTTTTTGTTCATTTATGTTATAAAATATTTTTTTTTTAATTTGATGAATTTTAAATATACTTTGATTGACGGAAAAGTCATAATTTTATCGCATTTTTAAAAATGCGATAAAATTATGGAAAAGATAGAAAATAAAGCGTGTGTTTAATTTTTTTCATATATATATGTGACAATCTATATATGTGATTTGTTTAAATTAGATAAATTTCAAATAACGTTTTATGCGTAAATTGCAAATTTTAATTGCGTATATACAATGATGAATAATAATATGATAATTTTGAGCCATATTAAAAAAAATGGCAATTGTAAGAGGACTAACGTGGATTTATTCTTTTATGTTTAACTAAATTTTAGACGTTCATTTAATTAAAAAAAATTATTTATTTGCAATTTACAAAGTTAAAATCAATAACACATTTATTTTTTAAGTATTTAAGTTTCATTTCTCTGAATTACACTACCATTAATATTTCTTTGGCTGTAAAAAAAAAGTAAGACGAGGTTAAATTTATAGAAACCTTACTAAGTTCCATTTTAACTTGTACTTTTTTTTCCTTTTATTTTTGAACATGTGAACGCATTTTACTATCCTTAATTAATAGCCTGACAAAACTATGAAGTAAAAATTTGTCGTTGAATAAAATAAGTTCCAGTATGAAGGATAGTTCATTAGAATTACTAATGTGCCTGAAAAAGAAAAACCTGTTATATCTGGAAAGGATATAAAAATACTTGTGAAGAGTGGTGATATCGTACACATCTCAACAAGTTATAACTCTCCTACAGGAATCATTTAGGTTAACTTACCATTCCACAAGATTATTTTATGTTAAAAGAAAATAAAGTAAGAAAGGCAATGAAATGCAACCAATGATTAATAATTTTTCTAATTGCTCACGTCGAGGGTTGGATGCATTTTATCTGAGTTATTATTAAGGAACTTTGTCATAAACTTACACAAATATTGCTACATAAGATGTAATGTGGAATGTTTATAACATGCAAAAAATTGTAATAGAATATCGGAATGTTTTTTTGTTAAACTGTAATTTGTGTTATGTAGTATCTCAAATTGAAATTTTTAAAATGGAATAATTTAAAATTTGCAGTTCCGAAAGGGTGAACTCTGAACTTTTAACTAAATTGGTTAATAGATAAAATATAATGCATTTTGAAAGATTCAAAATAGCACAAAAGCACAATGAACTGACAGAAACACACACACAAAATATCTTAATTATAAACAATAAAAATATCATTGAATACACTCTCAGAAAAAACTGTAAATTTATGAGCGTTTGCCCTTCAATTTTCACGAGCAACAGCCTTATTTAATGAAAAACGGTCTGATCCACTAAATAAGCGGCCTTATACCTTAGATACTTAGAAAATTAAGATCAATTCACATATTCTTACAGTTCTAGCCCATATGTTAGCAAAAATACGGTACGACCCCATACATTGTCCTCCGCTAGGGTGTAACCCGTCATTTTACTCGTGTTTCTAAAATTTTAACCCGCCAAAACAGCGATTCTGTGATGATTATCTAACGTGCTACGTGCTACGGAACAGTAAGCAAAGTGTTATTGTGTTTTAAAGTGCATTATAATGCTATATTACTTTCCCCCGTAAAATTAAGGGCTGCACAAAATGATGGGCATGGATTTTTTTTTTTTTTTTTTTTTTTTTTTTACGGGGTATGATTGGAATCTCTGCGGCCGACCTCTGCCCGTAATTTTACTGCATTTTTTTTTACAGTGTATATACGTAATATTAAACTCGACGCAAAATTGTAGTTTCCACAAGAACATTTTAAATGTCGTTTCTCTAAATGAGACAGTCATTATTATTTTTATATAAAATAAGTTTAAAGTATTTCTTATCTTATAATATTTCAGGCATTTCTTTTGCAAAATGTCTCCTTATCTTAATATTATACTTTCAGTAACACACATTCATAAACAAAGAAATAAGGTAATATTATTTTTCTTTATTTAGAGATATTTCATTAGGGATCTAAAGGATTGCTTCTTAAAATTGTTATTGTAAGTTCAAAATGAATGAAAAACATGCTGAATTCTTTATTTTTTTATATCATATAATATTTTGAAAGGAATTTGTTTAAATTTCATGAACTTGAAAAGTAGTTTTAAAAAACAATTTACGTATTTTAATCGTAAATAATAATATACCAACGTTCGAAAGAGACATGATAAAAATTCTTACAAGTGTAATTAGATAAATTCAAATAATTGCATTATGTGTAACCAAAATTTGGATGTTCATCAATATGAAAAAAAAAAAAAAAAAAAAAAGATACATTTTTTTATGATTTACCGAAAAAAAAAAACTATAATATATTTCAGCTTTGAAATGTTCCAAGTTTAGTTTTTGTGAACTAAATTAGCTTTAAAATGTCTTTGACATTAATAGAAATATGAAAAGAGTCTAAACTTATGCTTCCTTTATCAAACTGCAAGTTATCTAAGCTCTATCTCAACTTGAACATTTTCTTATTTGGATCTATCTATGTTTTATTACTATCCTTTTAATTATATTCTGCCAAAGTAAAATTTAAAACGAAAAAGTTTTCTTAAATTAGAAAAGTAAGAATATGAAACTCGATAAATGTTTCTTCGATTTTCTACAGTGACTTAAAGCAGATTGAAAATTAAAACTTGCAATAGATAGAAAAATTAGAGGAGAATAATCATATGTGATTCTTCTGATCAAGTTTCGTCGGTAGTATAACAGTCTGTAAGATGAATACTGTGATCTATACTATGATATAATATCTTATATATATAAAGAAATCAAAAAAGGAAAACTAATAGAAATTCCAACCAATGATGAATTATTATGCTGTGTGTACGTCAATATATTGGAGCCGAAGAATGAAGGAATTGACCTCAGATATGACAAAGAATAAAAAAAAACATATTTTTAAAGGATCTTCAAATAATGCGATGTAAAGCGTGCTGTTTAATGTTTTTAATATATATGAAAGAAAAAATTAAAAGAAAACAGTAAGGGTTCTATTAAATATATCTTTTAATTTATGCCATAAATTATTTCGAAAGGAATTTCTGCGAATTTGGTTAAATATTTTTTTAAAGTGAGTTACAATTTTAGTTGACTATTTATTTAAACTTTTTACAAATTTATTAAGTTCCACTTTAATATGGTATCAGTTGACTATATCAAGATTTTTTACAATCCTTGAATCACACTCTGTGAAATATAATTAAGTAAAACAAAATATTTAATAAATAAAAAAAGTATCAATATGATCCGAAAAAAAGTTCCTTGAAGATAGTTCCTAAAGTTATGTAAATGTCAAAGAAAAAAAACCATTTTACCTCAAATGTATAGAAAACTTCAAGAAAGGCGATAATATCTTATATTTTATAAGACGTTTCAACTCTTCTACCAAAATCCTGAAAAATACACGTATCCATTCTACAGTATTATTTTATGTTAAAAATAAAATAAAATAAGGAAATTAAGCCACTAATGAATAATAATTTTTCTGCACTTACAAATTTTGGCGCAAAAGAGTAATGTGCTTTGACCTCCCATATGAATAAGCAATTACTTTTTATCTGTAAAAAATGAAATGCAAAACAACTTTTGAGATGTTCAATGTTTTTACGTTCTATATAGTAATAAAAATTTACGAATGATTTCAGTAATTATTTTTAATTAATACCGTAATTCATTTGAAATTGGGTTTGTTCATATTTGCTGACTTCTAGATTTAAAGCCAAAATTGGGATTTTTATTTGACTTTACATAAATAATTATGCTGTAACACTTGCGTGCCATATGATGAAAATCTGTAATTAGGACAAAGGGAATTTGTTTCGTTATATATAATTAAAATTTAGCTAACTTAAGTTATAGTAGTAAGAATTAAAAACGCAATGGTGAAAAATTCTTAAATTATTCTAAAATAGATGATTAGAAAACATTCGTTTCTCTGTATCAATCTATCCTTAAAACATCTTTGACTACAATAAATTTATAAGATTGTGTTAACATAATTAAAATTTGCAATATTCTTAATTGAATGAATTACTATTCTCTTTTTAATGAACTATATATTGTAATAAAATAAAAATACAATATGAATGAAATACAAAATGAAATCAAAACAAAATAAATGAAGTAAAAGATATTGTCTTATTTAATAAGAAGAATATCAATATGAATTTAAAGAAATTATCTTTAGGAATTACTAGAGTAAGTTAAAAGTAAGTGATAAGAAAAAACGATCACACCTCAAATGGATAGAAATGTTCTAGAAGAATGATGGTACCTAATACTTCACAACTAGTTTCAGTTCTTGTACTAGAGTAATTTAGGAGACACTTAACGAGTGTACTGGATTGTTTTCTGTTAAAAGAAAATAAAAGAAGTAAAGAAAGTCCAACCAATGATGAATAAACCTTCTGTCTCCATTCCCAGATGTTGACGCAGAGAAATGAAGGGATTTGATATATTATATGTTTAAGGAAAAAATCATAAATATTTATAGGAGGTTAAAAAAAAATAAATAGAGTTCTGGCCTGTATTTAAAATTCATAAACAAAAATAAGTAAAATAAATTCATAAAACTTTACATTAATTATTTTTTTGCTTCGTAAAATATTATGAAACGAATCTCTCTAAATTAGATGAAATTCGTATACATTTAAATAGCAAATTTCAAATTTAGTTAAATATTTATAATGCTTTTATAGTCACATATCATATGATAGAAAAAAAAATGTAGCAAATGTAACAATGATAAATTATAGGACTTTCGTTATGTTTAAATGAAATTTAGACATTCATGAATAAAGAAATAAAGAAATTAAATTTTCTTAAGTTTACTAAATGATCAGGTATATTACATTTTAATTTTAAACAATCTATGTTTCGTTTCTTCGAAAATAACTTTCATTAAAATATTTTTCTTCAAAATTAAAATATCAGATCAGGCTATTAAGCTTAACCTAAAGAGGCACATTTTCTTATTTTAATAGCAATGTTTTATTTATAATTATTTTGATTGAATTTTATATATTCTGTACAAAAAAAAAAAAATAATAATAATAATGGAATGTTTTTTTAAATAAGCCCAATATGTTCCTTATAATTACTATAGTCAGTTAACTGTCAGTGAAAATAAAAACGATTATACCAAAAATGGATAGAAATAGGACTGCTCAACAAGTTTCTAATTTTTCACTAAAGTCATTTAGTACAAAAGTAGTTATCCTAGTAGTTATCCTATATCCTAGTAGTAGTAGTTATCTTATAACATAACCACTTTATAGGATACTTTTAGGATAAAATATTGTAAAATATAAAAAGACAGAAAAAACGACCACTGATGAATAATTCCTCCTGATATTGGCGACGTAGAGAGAATAAATTTGATATTAGATATGATGAAGGAAATATTCACATTTTTATTAGTTATTTAAAAGACAGAATATAAATGTTCTTGAATGTGTCTAATAAGTATAAACAAATATATGTACAAAAATGTGTAAGGGTTTCATTACTTATTGTTTTTTAATTTATTTAAAAAAATATTACTAATGAATTTATTTATTTTTCGCGAATTATATAAATTTTAAGTGTAAAGTGGAAGTTTATGTTGAATATGTTTAACTAATAGTAATTGTTATACATTATTCACGCATCATATAATAAAAAAATGCAAACAGGATAAATTTTACATATTTTGCTAGGTTTAACTAAGATCTAGACGTTCATTTAAGAAAAATAATAAAAATTATAAACAAAATACCATTTAAAAAAATGCAAAACAAAACTGAATATTATTCATATTAGGATAAGTTTAGTTTAGTTTATCTGGATTGCACTATTCACTATTCTTAATATTTCTTTGACTATATTAAAAGCAAGATACGAGATAAAACTTTTACAAACCTTTTTTATTTTCATTTTAACTCTTATTTTAAAATTCATCTCAAACTTTTTTTGAATGAGTTTTTTTAAATTTGATTAATTTGAAATTTAGTTTACCGAATAATGTGTGACATTTAATGAGATATAAATAAATAAATATATTATAATAGTCGCTTGTCGTGTGATTAAAAGTGTGAAAAATATAATTGGCAAAATTGCACTTGTTTTATTATGTATGAGTGTAGGAAAAGCACCTTAATACTCAAGAAGAAGATCATGAATCATTAACGAAGACATTTATTGAGAGTAGACATGGACCAGACAAAGAAATATAATCATATAACAAATAGAAAACTTGTAAAAAGCAGATCGTTATTGAGACAAGGATGAACAGAGTATTTCCTCGCGTCTTACAACTACTAAAGGACATATCAAATCACTACAAATCATATCAAATCATCACATTATCAAATCATTACAATCGCATTCAAATCGTCAACAGCGAATTATACTTTTACTCTAGCTCGCTTTCTCGTTTTAACCTTGATAGCAAGTCTCGTCCTATGCGAAATGTGGTTGCTGCGTCGTCTACTATACAGCATCATGCCTAAAATGTACACTCTCTTCAGTTAAAATAAATATAAAAGATGTAATCATTTCTTTAAAAAAATCCTTTCTTAAATAATAATAATAATTATTATTATTATTATAATTATAATTATAATAAAATAAGTTGAAACTGGTGTGAAACACTAGAACTAAAATAACTTCTTAAAACACCATCAAAAATTTTAAAATGTAGACAAACAATGCAAAATTAAGACAAAAAAATACTTACATACGAAAGGGGAGGGGTGATGAAAAAGTAGTTGAAAGTAGTTTTTTTTTTTTCACTTCCTTATTCCCCTTCTATTTTGTATTCTCTATTGTTTTGATTTTACTCTTCTGTGATTGGCTGTTGTCTTCTGTTTTCCTATTGGCTATTTTTTTCTACTTTCTTATTGGCTGTTGCTTCAGCTTGTTTCCTCTCCCTTACCTCTCATTTCACTCTTGCTGCTGCTTTCATAGTAGACGCACGTCTTTTTGCGCCTGACGAAGAAAGACTCAGATCTTTCAAAAGGCCTAGCGCATTTTAAAGTTTTTGATGGTGTTTTAAGAAGTTATTTTAGTTCTTATAATAATAATAATTATAATAATTGTAATAATAATAATAATTATAATAATTATAATAATAATAATTAATTATAAACAGCTAATAAAGAATTTATTTTTGAATGAATCTGATATTTTTCCTCGTAATTAATGGGACTTAAATATTCTGAACTTGCAAAAAAGATATATGACGATACACGAAGTAAAAAGAAAATTAATTTTTTGAGTAGGAAAAAATCCCAATAGGATTCTAAAGTAATGTTCGTTAGCGTTATTACAGTAGGGTAAAAGCAAAGAAAAAGAAAAAAAACGATTGCACATCTAATGGAAAGAATATCTCGAGAAGAATGGTGAAATTTCATAATTCTCAACAACGTAGCTTCATTTCTGCTACGAGAGACATTTAGGTAGCACATGATGCAGTCTACTGCATACCTTTATTTTAAAAGATAATAAAATAACAAAAGAGAAAATCGAACGAGTAATGAATAATTATTTCTCCACTTATAGATGTTAGACGAAAAATGCAGGGCTTTAAAACCTCCAATGTGACTAAGAAAAGAAGTATAAATTTATCGCATTTTTAACTGATGGAATGTAAAGCGTGTTGTTTATTATTTATAATATGTTCTAAAGAAAAGAAGTACAAGAAATTTGTAATGGTTTCATAAATATATTTTTTAATTATTTTATAAATAAAATATACTGAAATGCATTTTGTTAAATTTCATGAAATATAATTTTAAAGAATGGTTTGGAATTTTTAGTTTCATATTTCTGGCAGATGACAATTGTAATGCTCATAAAGTTTATTTATTTTGTTATGTGTATATATTTATACACATCTTTAATATAAAAAATAAAAATACAAAAAGTGATTTTTTTCTTAAAAATTGAAATTACACAGAAAAAATGCATATAATTTTTGAATATTCTTTCTATATTTGAGTAAGAGTATGTTTATTATTTATTTCACTAAAAATATATATATATATACTAGCAAGCTACGCCCGCTACGCTGGTCAATTTCTCTTAACGCACATTTAATCAAGTGAAATATTGACTTTGAATTTGACCTTGCATTTTAAAACCCATGGATCTTTACTTGGAATGTCCTTCTGCATTTCTGAAAATTATACGAACGCTATTGCGTTATTACACTTTTAATGTGTCAAGCAAAATCTGGGCTGTTAAGGACAAATTAAGCCAATTCTCTGTAGACTTTATTATGGAATAGGTCAGCATAAAAAAATGAATAATTGTGTTAAATTATGGTGTCTATGGAGATTGCATTATGGTGTCTATGGGGAAAAATAATTTCCGTTGGATTCAAATTGGGTTAGGATGAAGTTATAATTTACAATATTTCAAATATAATGAAATTGATATGCCTTACTGAAGTGGACAGAAATATGGTACTCGTCGAGAATTAAATGAAAATCATGCACTCGCGACATCATAATTCACTTTTATATTTTAACAGAATAATAAGGCTACTATAATTTGTGACTCGTGCTATGGTCAGTATACTATATACGTCAGGACACAATGCCGTTATCATTATCTTTTTATGCGTGAAGATTTCGCTGTGGTACACCATTGTAAAATTTGGTAATTTTTGAAATTCAATATTTGAAAAACGGCCTAATCATTAGATTTGAAATTTATATCAAGAAAAATACAATTCTTTTACCTTTCTAACGCAGTTTGTCTAACAATTTTCTGACAAATACTTTTCGAGCTATTCATTTTTTCAGTAACTTCAAATGTTTTATTTTCCGAGATTAATCTGTGGCAACGATTAGCGAAAATCCCAGTCGTCAGCAACGCATACCTTCTTATTAAAGAGGATAAGCCGAGTTTAGACTTATAATATCCTTTTTATGTTTATTTTAACTTGCAATTTATTTATTACTTTCCCATCATACGTAGTATAGGGTAAGTCTTGTAATCGTTTTAAAAATCGAAAAACAAATTACGGCTTTACACGTTTCAGACACTTGAGATTCCGAAAAACATATATTTATATATATGAAAAAAATACTGTCTGTCTGTCTGTGTCTGTGTGACTACCAGTGTGACTGTAAACGCTCTATCTGCCGAACAAACTGCGATAGAGAATTGAAGTTTGGTATGTACTTAGTATGTAGTAATGAGAAGAAGCTTATTGAATTTCAGTAACCTCGATTATCCGGAACTATTTTTTTCGGACTCTCAAATTATTCGTTCTGATAAAAGCCATATAAAAATTTCCGAAATTGTTTATTTTAAGGAGTGAATATAAAAGACAATAAAAAAAATATAAATTTTGCATAAATGATGAAGTCGATCGAATAATGAGTTGCCAATATATTTGTAATCATATTTAACACACTCTCCGATTTTTCATGACCCTGTATTTCATTCAATTTTAAATTCAAAGGTATATTGTAATTGGAAGTGAGACGATTAATCCGACGCAGTAAACTGTTAGTTAATATGATAAAAATTTTTGGAGTTATAAGTATGTTTCTTTTACGCAATTCAGTAATAAAGCAATTTAAAGTTTATGACGTCATCAAGCCACGATTTTATTCGAATTCCAATGCATTTTATAAGTAGTGTACACATGTTTTATTTTCGTATTTTATATTTTTCATATCCATGATGGGTAAGTATTACGGTGACCCCCAACGACTAGTTTGAATTTTTCAATGTCTTATAGCTAATTATTCATTGAATTATATCTTGACAAAATAAATAAAGGAAATAAAATCAATTTACTGCATAAAAATTTTTTCAACATGAATCGAAAGATAGGTTCCTTGTAATTACTTCAAATGTTATGGGTGAGTGAATAGAGAAACAATTACACATGAAATGAATAGAAATATTCGAAACGATACCTCATACTTCTCAACAAATTTCAACTCAATTTCTTAGAGTCATTTATTAGAAACATACCAGTCTACAGAAATATTCTATGTTAGAAAAGAAAAATGTCAGAACAAAAGAAGAAAATACAAAGCAATGATGACGGATTATTCTGTCTGCACTCTGTCTGCATCTTGCACCGAAAAGCGAATGAATTTGATTTCAGATATGATTAAGGAAAATTGTCATAAATTTATACAAAGAATTAATGGAAGAAGGAAGGTTGGGTATTGGATATTTTAAATATGCATAAAATCTGTAAGGAAATATCGGACAGTTTTTTTAAATACTTTACATGTTATACAACTTCATATTGATTTACTTTAAATTGAAGAATGTGAAATATACAGTTTCTAAACACAGTTTCTAACACAGCTTCTAAACATTGCAATTAAGCTATATATAAATCAGCACACAAAATATACAGGGTGCGAAAAATACCTTTCTTTGATTACAAAAAAATATTTCGCGAAAACTTTTTGACTTTGACATATGTTTATTTTTGTAAATTGTAAATTCAGTAATAGAGTTTGCTGTAAGACAGATAACTTACATTATTTCAATTTACACCTAAAACTTTGTAGCTCACAGACTTTTAACACAAAGCTAGGAGAGTCTGCGCACAGTTCAACATAATAATAAAAAATATATAAATATAATTTTTTTGCTAAACTATAAGTGAATAATTTTTACCGCATTTGTTTGTTATTCATTTCCATTGCTCTTTTGTTGTTATGCTATAATTTAATAGAACAGTTGTAATAAAACCAAGAAAGCTATTTTGCGCAATCTGTTCTTACAAGATTGGTCTGATTGCGCGCATGGGTAGGAGAGATTGTTATTAATAATAACTAGAATTAAATTGTTAATAATAATAATTACACTTAAAGGACATTGTTTTTTCTGAATAAATATTATTGTATTGTGAGTGAATATTTCAGCCTAAAGTTTAAAGAATTGGGAAACAGAATTAATTTTAAGAACAATTAAAGAATTTTAATAAAAAAAAAGAAAGAATCAGAAAAAAAGAAGCCACGATAAGATTACAAAATAATATCAAGTTACTCGATAACACGTTTAACTTAAAATTAGTCCATTTCATTTTCAAAGATTGAAAGTTTTCTTGTTTGCAGACGGAAGTTGTCATTGTCCACAATCGATGCAAATGATATTGTTGTAAATGGTGTAGCTTTCGTCAAACTACATGCCACAACTAATACATTAAATCCAGTCACTGGTCAAAATTGTCTCTTGGTTCAGTTCTAGACATTCAGTGCACACTCAACCTCATTGCAAAGTATTTTTCAGCAAATTAATTTATTGCCAAATTTAGTTTCAATAATTATGTGTCTTTCAAAGTTATTTCAAAATTGATTCATTCATATGTTTTACATGTAATTTTCAATTTCTGCAAATTTATCAATAAGTCGTGTAATATCTCCTTGCATGGAAACTAATGATAACAATGCGTCATCTCTCCTAAGTGGCAGATGCGCAAACTCAAAATGAAAATTATGAAAATCCAAGCACGTACTTCGAGAAAATAAAACAAATTAGCAATGCTTTATGCTAGACACTCGAAGCAATCAACGTGCACATTCAAGTAGACACTTCATTCTGCTGTTGTACAACTACTTGGAGTCGATGCGCGCGGACTCTACGCCTTCACCCAGAAACTTTTGTGCGCAATCTCTCCGACCGCGCCTTCTCTTCTGGCTTTACCTTATACCTTAATGTAAAGCCAGGAGAGATGGTGCGGTCGGAGAGATTGCGCACATAGAGTTTCGGGTGGAAGAAGTAGAGTGAGCGCACAGCGACTCCAAGTAGTTCTACAACAGCATTAGTGGAGTGTCTACTTAAAAGTGTACGTTGATTGTTTTGAGCGTCTAAGATAAAGCATTGCTATTTTGTTTCGTTTCACCAAAGTAAGTGCTTGAATTTTCATAGTCATTCATCAGAATTTCTATACAATGTCAGTAGTACAAAATATTTTATACTTAAACGATTTCTCATAAGCTATTAATCTAGACTTACAATGTGAAAATCAACGGTTCGTTTCAGTAGCGGCCATGTTTAAATAAAAGGCTGCGCAATTTCTCCTACCGAAATTAGAGAGTTTGCGCATCTGCTACTTAGGAGAGATGGCGCATTGTTCACATTAGTTTCCCTGCTAGGAGAGATTACGCAGCTTATTGATAAATTTGCATAAAAAAATTTAAAATGAAAATGGACTAATTTTAAGTTAAACGTGTTATCAAGTAACTTAATGTTAGGTTGTAATCTTATCTGGACTTACTTTTTCTGATTCTTTAATTTTTTTCCCTTTAATTAAAATTTTTTAATCGTTTTTAAATTTATTTCCTTTTTCTGATTCTTTAATCATTAGGTTGAAACATTCACTTATAATACAATAATATTTGTTCACAAAAACCTTACAACAATGTCATTTAAGTGACATTATTGTTGTTAACAATTTAATTGTAGTTATTATTAGTAACAATATCTCCTACCCATGTGCGCAATCACACCAACCCTGTAAGGACAGATTGCGCAAAATAACTTTCTTGGTTTTATTACAACTGTTCTATTAAATTGCAACATAACAACAAAATAGCAATGGAAATGCATAAAAAATAAATGAAGTAAAAATTATTCATGGGTAGTTTAGCAAAAAATTAAAATTTAGATTTTTTATTGTTATTCTTTTGAATTGTGTGCAGACTCGCCTAGCTTTACCTTATTCTTACTCTCACCACTTATTGCCCAAAATTTTAAAAGAGTTTGCTGTAGGGTGGAGTGAAAAAAAGAAAGTTTATAATTTCAAAATGCAATAGTGATCCAAATTTGCCTCTTCACTTGCTATTTAACAGAAAAAATAAATCAGGTCAATCGATTAATGTCTTAAGCTCTCTACCAGACCATGGAATTACGAAAATGGACAACAAATTGTGACGTATCATCTAAAACCAAAGTTCATAATTTCGTAATACAATAGTCATCAAAATTTGTTTTAACTTAATTTTAAAACGTATTTTTTATTTTCAATTATTGAATTCGCATATCTGAAACTAAAAGATAACTTTTTTAAAGTTTTATTTATTTTTATTAAATTTATTCTAACAAAAATTAAATTTACTCTAGCAAGAATATTCAAGTATATTTTTAAGAGCATGTAAAATATTTTCATTTTAGATTTTTTAATTCAAATATAAAATCAAAACTTTGATATTCTGCACTTGACAGATAATTAACAAAAGCAAGATTTCATGTATTTTCCTTTGTGAAAATTAATTTCTTGGATAATCATTCTGTTTAACTGTTTAACTGTGAGTTTAATTAAACAACAATTTCAAATTTTTTTCCAAAGAAATGAAAAATGTTAAAAAGAATTTTTAAGTCTCGAAAGGAAGTTTTTATAATTAACAAGGGTGCTTCTAAGGTATAAATATATAGTTCTATTTTCTCTTGAAATTTAATTATAAAAGAAAATGTTTTGTTTTTATATCTGTCGAAACTACGGTAATACCAGAAGTATTTCGGTTTATTTCTTACTTCTTAGTTATAATAACTTGCAAGAGTTTGGGTAGAAGAAATAAAATTGTGAAATTAAACACAATATAGCGAATTTGAATTCAGCATAGATATTTTGAAAATTTAATATTAATTTTTACCTTCATATTCATCATGTCACGTTATCTAAATGTGTATAAATCACAGATCCATAATATCATTTGATTATTTACATCATTTAACCGTCTTAATATACACAAATTTAAAACACGATATAATACATTATAATTAATATAATTTTTAAATATATTTTTATGTGTAGTCTTTTCTTCGGACAACGTTTTACAATCATCGGTATTTGAGACTATTTTACACACACAAAAAAAAAAACTAAGTAAACTCAATGTTTTTTCTCATTACAGAGAATTATAATCACTAAAATAAATTCAACTACAGACTTTATTTTTATAAAAACACATAAAAACAATTAAAATTATAAAATAGACGTTTCGTGCACTTTCGTACACCTCATCAGTACTTCGAAACACAATTGCCAAGCCACCAGAACCCAAACAAGAAAAACAGTTAAAGTCACAGTTTAGTTAAAACATTATGCTCTGCAGCAATCTGTGCAGCCTCGTTAATAGGAGATTCAGCTAAAACTGTCATCCAACCCTCCAGGAAGATACGACTGCTGTACACGCAACATTTTGAGCAGGCAATTTGCGCGTTCTGAAAATCAGGCACATGATCAAAATCCAAAGCATGCGCAACCAATCTCGAGGTTAGAGTGCCTCTATTAAACGAATCCCTATGTTCCTTCAACCTCACATTTAAGGATCGTCCAGTCTCGCCTATGTAGCTGGATCCGCAACCCTTGCAAGGAATTCGGTAAACTACACCTGTGAGGTCAAATCTTGAATATCTAGGCTTGTAGTTACCCAAAAAAGTCTTAATTGGATTTAAAGGCACATACGCAGTCCTGATGCCATTCGCATGCATGTACATTCGCAAAAACACCAGATATTTTCTCAGAAATGTTGGCGTAGTACGGTAAGGATATAGTTCCCAGAGGTGTGGCACGTTGGTAAGGTGTGGGATATTCATTCGATCTCTTCGATAGTTCCGATAAAACTCTATGGCACTATCTTCGCGAGTAATCGTTATGACGTAAATCAGAAATTATTTTACAGACTTCATTATTGAAACTGACCTCACTATTACAAATTCTTAAAGTTCTATTGTACAGTGATCTCACTACTGCAACTTTATGTGACAGAGGTCTGTTAGAGTTGAAATTTAGATACTGACCGGAAGAAGTAATTTTTCTATAAACGGAGGTTTTTAACACATGAACATTGTTGACAATATTTCTTTCTATTAATATATCCAGTAAGGGGAGTATTTTATTAACCTCATATTCAAAAGTAAATTGGATGGATCTCGACATTGAATTTGCCTTGCCCAAAATGTCGATAAGTTGATCCTTCTCCGCAATCAAAAAAATGTCGTCTACATACCTCCTCCAAAATTTTACTTTATTCCCCAAATTCATGATAATGTCGTTTTCCAAATATTGCATCACAATTTCTGCGACTCTTACAGAAAGTGGAGAGCCCATAGGCATTCCCTTCAGCTGTTTATAAAAGTTACCCTCAAAAACAAAACAGTTCGAAACCAAGCAAAATTCCACGAGTTTCTCAGCAACCTCCAAATCCATATCAATTTCAGCCGCAAAATTAGACCACATGCTACGAACAGCAAGGGAGGCAAGATCAATGGGGATGGATGTGAATAACGATACCACATCTAAGGAAGCCATCAAACAATTACTAGGAATTACGAAATTCTCCAAATCCTCAAGAAATTTATACGATGAATTTATACTATAAGGAGAGAAAGCCGTCAATGGTTTGATAGTAACTGAAAGAAACTTAGATAAGTTATAAAGGGGGGAATTACTATAATCTATTATAGGTCTCAAAGGAATGTTGGGCTTGTGAGTTTTTGGTAAACCGTAGAATCTCGGAACCAGACACGTGTAACACTTCAGTTTCTTGGCAAGATTTGGACAAAATTTACCAGATTTCACTAAATCACTCAAAAGGCTGTTCAACTTTCTCTGAATACTGGACGTCAAATCCTTTTTAACAACACCATACGTTTCACCATCATTTAGTAATTCAAGGGACTTCCCGATGTAATCAGACTTATTCAAAACCACAGTAATCCGGCCCTTGTCCGCTTTAGTAATGACTATTGAATTATCACAAGATAGGTTTTTCAAAAGCTTCATATGAAGATTGTTAGATCTAGGAGCGACATAACCGTTTTTAATTAATACCGTAGAAATTTTTGACCTTACCTGGTGCCTCTGCGAGGGGTTCAGCTTATGCATAACCGGTTCAACGGCCGCCAACAAGCGGGGAATGTCCAAACGTGGAGCACCACCGAAAAATCTAGAGCCATAGTTAAGTAACTTAATTTCATCTGTAGAGAAAACCCTTGAAGAGAGATTCGATATCCAATTATTTTTCACAATTTTACCACTATCCGCACTTGACGAAACTTCAAAACCTCGAGCACAAAGTCTATTGAACTTATTCTCATGCTTCTTGACCAGTCTCGCTCTCAAAGTATTACCAATATCACTCAAAAATCCCAAAATTTGAAGAGAGTCCACAGGCTCAACAGCACAGAAAAGGCCATTCATGCAGCTATGTAAACGTCTTTTTTTATCATTCAGAAAACAATGACTGAGAGATATAGCTGCCTGAAGAAACTTGAAACACGTTGACAACGCGATCTTTTTACCATTAACAGAAGGAACTAAGGATTTAACCCTAAAAGAGGGAGGGACAACTTGAGATCTCTTACACTGCAATAGAAAATTTAACTGACTTGAAACACGGATGATTTTACTTGATAACTTATAAATGAGAATTATAAATTAAAACAGCATTTTGAACCATAAAATATGCAAAATATTTTTAAAATATGCTATGTTTTAGACACGTTCAGTTAAATATTTAATTAAACTACTTAACTCACATATTTGAAGTAATATAAATTTTGTTAAACTTTTAACTATGCTAATTAAAATTAGATGTCTTAATGGATAATATTCATGTAAAAATTTAAAAATGAGCATTTTAAGTGTTTTCTTTTGTTTTAGATTTATTGTTTTTAAAGATAACGAAAGAATATGAAGATAACGAAATATAATTTTTAAATATATTTTTATGTGTAGTCTTTTCTTCGGACAACGTTTTACAATCATCGGTATTTGAGACTTTTTTACACACAAAAAAAAAAAAAAAAAAAAAAAAAAAAAAAAAAAAACTAAGTAAACTCAATGTTTTTTCTCATTACAGAGAATTATAAATTAAAACAACATTTTGAACCATAAAATATGCAAAATATTCTTAAAATATGCTATGTTTTAGACACGTTCAGTTAAATATTTAATTAAACTACTTAACGCACATATTTGAAGTAATATAACTTTTGTTAAACTTTTAACTATGCTAATTAAAATTAGATGTCTTAATGGATGATATTCATGTAAAAATTTAAAAATGAGAATTTTAAGAGTTTTCTTTTTTTTAGATTTATTGTTTTTAAAGATAACGAAAGATATTTCGTCATAATTTGCATTCCACAAGAAAGTAGCATTGCCAGCATTTTTTGTATTTTACCTTGGGTTCAATAATTTTTTGCACAATCTTGTTGGTTGACTGAGGTAATATTTTGATTTCTTAGATTTCTTAGATAATCATGTGTTTTGTTAGCTTTCTTAGATAATCATGTGTTTTGTTAGATTTCTGAGATAATCTTTTGTTTGTTTTTTAATTTTAATTAAAGCACTGCTTGTTATAGAATTTCTAAATCAGAAAAGAAATGTTTAAAAGTATATATATATATTCTATTCGACACATAGCGACACGATCGATTAATACTAAATACTAGGAATAGTCATTAATTTGTTTATGAATATATGGTTCTTTTACTACTTAATATTTTATTATAAACTAAAAACGAATCCCCCTTTTCGCTTCGCTTGCTGTCTAAAAAAATTACGATAAAAACTGAAGTATTTTTCTATACATTATATTATTTTTAGAAATTAAACCGTGGTAGGTACGGAATAGAAAATTGAAAGTTCGAAATTCTATACAACATAAACAGTTAGGAGGAGAAAAAAACTGTCAATTTTAAGTCTATCGATTAATATCAATATATATATTATTTTGAAGGTAAAATTTCATTGCAGAAATAAAAATGTATTTTTGCACATTAAATACTCCACTCAAATAATGCATCATGCATACGTTATAAAACTGTTTCCGGTAATAGTCTTATGGACAAATATTAAGAAATTTCATTCTTAAATACAATCAAACGAGATATCTAAATAGGCTATAAAAAATAATAATAAAAAAAAGAAAAAAAATCAATAAATCAGTAAAAATCCATTTGGTGCTTTTCGGTTAGCCGGGCGCCAGTGATATATGTACATATATAAATATGTATGTATATACATATACATATATTCATACATATATATATATATAGATATATATATATATATATATATATATATATATATATATATATATATATATATATATATGTATGTATATATATGTATATTTGTAGATATATGTGTATATATATGTATATTTGTAGATATATGTGTATATAAATGTATATATGTGTATATATACATGTATATTAGGGCGTATCGAAAAAATCCAATTTTTTTACATCTTTTAGCGGTAGTGCGGAAAAGTTGTGAATTCCCTTTATTAAAAAGTGTGCGAAATCTTAAAACTGTGGGTTGATATCTTCTGTCGCCTCAGTGGGCCGAAAGTTCCAAAAATTGGACTAAAAATGATTAAAATACAAAAATTAATAAATAATCACAGATTTCGCTCGTCAGTTTGGGGTAGTGGTTACAAGGTACAGTTTTATAACAACAACAGCCATAGACAATTGCAGAATTATAGGTTAATATCTTCTATCGCGTCATCGGCATCGATTTTTTTAAATTTTGATACAGTTTGGTAGTTTTCTGCATTACTGTTTACTGCTTGCACAATGCACAATCGAAACAGACTGGGTTTGTCGATCTGCCAAAATAGTGGAACACCCTTATTTTCACGCCGAGAAACAACAACAGCCATAAAAAAATTTTGAATTGTACGTTGATATCTTCTGCCATTTCATCGACACCAAATTTTGGAAAATGAAGGCAAAATTTTAAATAAATTAACGATACACTTATCTCATTTTAATGCGAACACAAACTTTATTTTACCTTTCGAACATATAAATGATGAAAGCATTACTGGCTTGTAATCATTTTTGGTCTCAAATTTTGACATGTGTTTTTGGATTATAGTGTCGCTCTAATAAATCTATCCCTGTTCTGCATCCCAACTGTTTTTCCGGAGGCTGCAGTGACTAGTTTCACAATCCGCTCTACCGCTTTTGTGTGTGAAGCAAATTTAATAAAGTACCAGCAATACATTGGCATACTGCCCTGTATCATCTTCAGAAATTCTTGAGAACTGATCTCTGTGAGAACAGAAGGCGATATCACATAACAAGCTCACCAATTAATGAGATCTACGTAGTCTGTAGCTCCAAAGTTAACAACAGGAATAACGAATTTGCGAACACAATTTCCGTCTGGGCTAATTTCTCTTGCCTTGATAATCCGGCGATCTGCAAGTGTCCTAATACGGCGCCTATGATCAGATAACACGGCCAAAAGCATATTTACTTGAGCCGCAAAGTAAGCGTTGCGAGAAATAATTGGGTCGATTATGTCACAATACTTTTTTGGCAATTACCGAGATGAGCTGATGAAATGCCACAGGTGTCTAGCACCATCCTTTATGGAATGACGAATCTTAATTCGGAACCATGAGAGTGCGTAGACTCTTAGAATGAATACAACCAATGTTAGCAACTCATTTGATGGGTCTGATATTGATATATATAATCTCAGTATTCGATTGGAAGTTGTTAGCCAACGGGACAAATCCAACGTTCCCGGTTCCCGGATAGCTAGATCTGAACAACAAACGCCAGAACTAATGGTGGTGCAAATGTCTAATAAGTATTTATGATCTGAACTGCGGGTGGTAGGATCAATGTGTGGCAACTTGCATTCAATACTATTAAAAGAAACAATTGAAAGCTTTTCGCATCCATTAAGGTTTCGTCCAATGCCTCCGGTGTAAGATGTGGAGCCAGATAACTTGCCGTCTATGGACTCAAACAGGTGTCGTAATGGCAACTCATTAAAATAAAGTAAGCAGATAATCCATGGAACTATTCTCTGAAGTTTCAATTCAAGCCTGCGAATTACGCCATTAGACATTCCTGTGTTCACTACAGTGCCGTCACACCCGAGAACAATAAGGTTGCTAAAATCATCCAATAAAGCACTTGTTACGTATTCGTAAATGCTATTAGATTTATCATGACTAGATCCGCTTTCAAGTGTAACATGTTCCATATACGTAGAACCAGGCTCCGATACAATACAGCAATGCGCTTCTACAATTGTTCGTAAGAACTGCTTGTCCTCGAGTGTTTCTGATGTTAAGGTTTTGTCATGTCGTCCATCAAAATAAAGGCCAGATAGAGTGGAACGATTTTCATTTAATTTTGAGACCAATTTTATGTAAATTCTCAATTTTCCCCTCCATATTTTATTCTTGCCTGTGACAAGGCTGGTATCTGATTACGATATTAAACCCAAATCTTGCATAACACGCAATGCAATAGCAGCCGTGGCTCTCTTGGAAACACCATACCTTTCACTGACAAGAACTGTGTTGTCCAGTTTTAAACGTATCTGAACACTCCTTGTGGGTCCCCACATTGTCTTCACTATTTTGGCAGACCGCCAAACCCAGTCTGTCTTGATTGTGTATTGTGCAAGCAGTAAACAGTTATGCAGAAAACTACCAAAATGCGTCAAAATTCTCAATATTCGATGCCGATGAGGCGATAGAAGATATTAATCTATAATTCTACAATTTTCTATGGTTGTTGTCATTACAAAATAGTAACTTATAAGCACTACCTCCAACCGATGAGCGAAATCTGGGATTATTTATTAATTTTTGATTTTTAACCATTTTTAGTCCAATTTTTATAACTTTAGGCCCACTGAGGCGACAGAAGATATCAACATACAGTTTTAAGATTTCGCACGTTTTTTAATAAAGGGAGTTCACAACTTTTCCGCACTACCGCAAAAAGATCTAAGAAATTTGGATTTTTTCGATACGCCCTAATGTATATATAACACTGGCGAACGGCTAACCAAAAAGTACCATCCATTTTTATCAATTGCTGTCCATATCCTGTAATACCTGAAAATTCTTTCGTATAATCCTGTATGTGATCAATAGAATTCATACACACCACGTAGAACACTAAAAGTTAGATAAGTTTCAGAATACATGCCTTATCGGAAAACCCACTTCCAGCAATTATCGATCATACTCATTCATGTAACCGAATTATTTTGTGAACCTCTGTAATTGAACAATAAATGCCACGTACTCCATATTCTATAGAAAACTCGCGATAGTGCACCATAAGAAAAATTCCATTACGTTTAAAGTATCGTAAAATGATACGCAAACGATTTTACTCCATAGATCATAATACAATGGAAAGTTTTTGCGCATCCTTGTAAACGAACTATAAATTCTACTTATTCTATATTCTCGAGATATCTTGTTCTAGTTCGCCTCATTGGTTTATATTAATCATTTCATTGTGTTTAAACAATCTTAACGTCAATAAAGTTCTCCGAAAACGATAGTTCCCCATAGACTATAATGTAGCGAAAAACTTTTGCCTGTCCCTATAAACGAAACAAGTGTGCAACAAAATTTGTTGCACGCTTCAATTACAATACTGAATATTCTATTGTAAACCTTTGTAATATATAAATAGTACATGTCAATCAGAGTACATTTATGAGTGTTAGAGCCCGGTGAAACAGCCAGACAGACAAACCATTCATAAACAATGTTCATCTGTGTTGGAAAGTGTCAAAAATTATGTCTGCGTGAAGCGGAGCTAATACTTTCGTTCAAAGTGTGTTTAAATAGCTCGAACAATACAATGCTTGAAAGAGATAGATTAATACTCACTATTACCAAGTTTAAGAATAAATGTTGTTTTGGTTTCACGTCTTGAATAAGATATAGTTTAAGGGGACCGTAGACCTTTATTTGATCAAAAATCGTCCCAAAAATCTAAATTTATTTTTATGTGTATTATTATTCTTCAGTTTGTACTGAACCATGTGAGAAAAATTTCATGCAGCTGTGATAATTTTTCGCATAGTTACAAGCGTTTGATTTATGTACACAATGAATTTTTCGGTGCTTTAGTAAACTTTCTACATGTTTTTTTTTCAATACAGATTTTACACGTTCGTTAAATTTTTGAAATGCTCCATGCGTCTTAATTTTGGTTCAAAATTCATGAAATTGATAAGGACGAATCCTGATACTGTTTACAAAGAAACTGTGTAGGCGTTTTATAATTAGACTTCGTTAAGATAGTTAAATTTGATTTATAACTTATTAAAAGGCTAAATTTTGATGAAAATCGGAATGGAATTTTGAAAAATATCTCTCAAAAATTAACTATTCGGGGAATTAAAAAACTGATACACAGATTTGTTTGTAATATAGTTTTAAGTGATCCAAATGCTAAATCGGGGAAATATCTTAAAAATTAAGACGCAAGAAGCATTTAAAAATTTGGTTTATAAATTAAAAAAAAAATTTAAAATCTTAATATTATATTAAGATTAGGAAATTTCCTTAACGTATTCTATATAATTTTGGTGAAATCTATATATGGACAAAATTTCATATATCTATGATGAAAAATAAAATAATTCAATTTTAACGTCCACCGTCCCCTTAAAGGGAGAAGACATTCAAGTAGTTTATACTTCGCTTAAATACAGGGTAGTTCGTTAAAACTTTGAAAATTCATAAAAAAAGGAAGAAATTATGATAAAAAAAGTGCGGTTTGCAAGAAAGGGCTCACAAGGTAATCGGATTTTTTTTTTTTTTTTTTTTTTTTTTTTAGCAGCAAAAAAATTTTAAGTTAAAAATGTCACTGGTAGAGGGCGCTGGCGACACGAAACACAATTAACAGGACAACAGTACTCTCCATCCATTTATTCTTGCAATAACAATTGTTCAACATGACCTCCAGACCACATTCTTCGTCTTCAGTCCTTTCGCCGGGCGAAAGTTTTGCAACGCAACAGCTGCTGACTCTCCGTTCAGATAGAGCAACTTCACCAACAACGCTCGATCGGGTAATGATAACATTCTGAAAGCGAATGAGAAATCCTCGTGTATCCCCGTCTTTTATTGCAAGATTAATTTGCATAATTCTGCTGAATCTCTCGCATGTTAGCGCTATCTCATGCGAGTTTTTTAACTAGAATGTTTTTGCTGCTAAAAAAAAAATCAGACTACCTTGTGAGCACTTACTTGCAAACCGCACTTCTGTCACATGATTTCTTCTTTTTTTTATGAATTTTTAAAGTTTTAACGAACTTTTGGTTCACCCGGTATTTTAAATAGCATAGTACTTTTAAAGTTTTATTTATTTTTTTTACCATACTAATTAAAATTAACTGCCCTAAGTAAAATAAAATTGTATAAAAAGAAACATTTTAACAGTTCCAGGGGTAAAGAATTTCCGTTGCTAAAATATTGAATTGATTGAATGAAACCATGATTTGTGATTTTTTTTTTTTTTTTTTTAAGAAATAAAATCTTTTCTTTACGAACAGCAAACTTTTATTCCAAATTTATGATGTCATAGTAACATTTGGGTATTAACATTAAGTAGTATACATAATATACCACCGTCCTTCAAGGGTATAAAGTTTTTCGTATAGGTATCTTTAAAACATAATTCAAATGTCAAAACAAATCTCAATCTTCTGCACTTGACAGCAAATAAATTCGCAAAAAAAAAAAAAAAAAAAAAAAAATATATATATATATATATATATATATATATTGTATTTCCCTACGGCAAAATAATATCTGTTTAACTTTTCTAATTTCTTTCTACTTAACTGTTATGATATTTTAATTAAAACATTCTAACATACTGCTTCTAAAAAACAAAAACTGTCATACAGTTTTTTTTTCAATTCCGAAAAAAAAGTTTGTATAATTACTAAGAATACTTATATATGTGTTTATGGATATGTATTTCTTTTATCTTTTCAAATTTAATTATAAACATAAAAAATATTATTTTTCGCTTTCTCTCTATAAAACTTAGTTTAAAACTGGAGTATTTCAGTTTTTTTTTTTAAATTTATTTTTAGTTATATAATAATTTTAGGATTTGTGGTCGAAAAAAAAAAATGAAATTGCACACAACATATGGTAGGGTGAAACCCACCAGTAAATGACACTTTAAGGATTTTTTCTTGTTCAAATCGCAATTACAAAGTTTTAAATCTATTTTATCCTTATCGTTGTTTTTGAAAGTATAGTAAAGATACATTAAAAAGTTATTGTTGACAAAATTTTGAACAATTATACATTGTATTACTAAAAATTAATTTTTATCATAAATATGGTCAATAGTTCTAGTAACTGATACCATCCCTTTTTTGAAAAACCAATGGCTAATTAATAAGTTATAGTAATTAAGACAAATAAGCTACCACAAAATGACATTACTTTGCAGAATTTTACAAGAAAACTCTTACATAACCATAACATAATATCACTAATTATAATTAAAATGTAGACAAATGCTTAAGTGATTAAAAGAAATAACAAAAGGCTTACAAAAACCTTTTTAATGATTCACCATACGTTTCAACGCTACATTTCGGCGTCATAATGAATATAATGAATATTTTTCTTGAAAATGACGCCGAAATGTAGCGTTGAAATGTATGTTGAATCATTAAAAAGGTTTTTGTAAGCCTTTTGTTATTTCTTTTAATCACTTAAGCATTTGTCTACATTTTAATTTGTAAGAAAACTCTTATTTGATTTAGATTTCTGCTGAAGTATCAGTTACTAGTTAGGTGTCAATAACTGGGGTTTATAAAGGGGGAATATATAAGAGAAAAGTTGCAAATTTGATGTTTAAAGATTAGAAAAAGCATATAGCATATTTTAGAGGTAAAATTTCATTAAAAAATAAAAATGTCTTTTTGTAAATCAAATAGTTTGGAAAAGGTCCCAAAATACGACAGCTATATAGGGTGATAATATTTTAGTTCAAAGTCTGTTTAAATAGCACATTACAGGCATATCGCACACTAATTAACGCAATGCTCAAAAAAGTTATACCAACACCTATTAATATTAACCACGTTATTTCGGATCGAAGTTCCTTTGAAGAAGCAATACCTTCATGTTGTTGATATTTTACTACTATTTCATTCTATTAAAAATAATCATGTTTGGCGCAGCCATTGGACATACTGGGCGACTGCCGCGCACCAATTGGAGTTTTTTTAGTGGCCCCGAGCTTCTCTATGCAATTTGAAATAACGCTACCCTGAGTAAAATAATATTATTGCTCTAAATTTCAATTTAAATGTTGTTTCTCGAAAAAAGAGTTAATATTAACGTTACTTCTTTCAGCCAAAGTTGATATAATTGTCGCGGATTGTATAGATGTGAGTATCCTGAAGGTAAACGTAAACGCAAAAAATAAATATTTAAAATGTTCTAAAGGGTAGAAGATTTTCGTACGTTAAAAATAAGGTACTTCTTCATTATCACGTCGACCACTTTCTAAAAAAAAAAAAAAAAAAAAAAAAAACTATCGCCAAGCTATTCGCCAAACGGTTTTCAAAATGCACGATCATGCATTTTTGTTTTAACATTCCACAGTTTGGCGATATTTTTTATTTATGAAGAGTGGTCGACGGGATAATGGAGAAGTACCAAATAATTATACATAATATACAAAAATAATTATACATATTACATGTGAAAGAATTTGAATGTTATTTTTCATACATTTCATACTCCATATTATAAATTATTTTAATTAATTTAAACAAATGAAAGAATGTTCCCGTTGAAATAATAATAATAATAATAATACAAATAATTCGAAAAGCCCTACTTACTAAAGTGTCTACTATCTCTAACTTTAAAGAACAAAATTTACAATATATTCATGAAATTAGAAAAAAAAAATCTTCGGTATTTATTTACTTAAATTATTTTTTCTAAATTATCCTGGTGGATAAATGTTTGTTACGTCAGTTGAAACTGATCTATTGTACGTAACTATGCATCACAACATTTTTCAAAGCTTTTTCTTTTTCAATATCATGGCGCTGCTGTTTAAAGGCGTAATTGTTACTTTAATTTACGAAATAAATAGTAAATCAGTAAAATACCATAGTAGAGAGAAAATGGGGATCCGACATCAGGAGGAGCTCGGAGCCGGTGCAAAGTGCAGCACCGAGCTCAGCTCCTCCTCCCGAAGTGCCCTCCTCCTCCCGAAGTGCCCTCCTTCTCACAAAGTGCAGCACCTCCTCCCGAAGTGCCCTCCTCCACCACCTAAGATAAGGGGATTAATTAAGGATTAGTGTTAATTAATTTTAATTAGGGAACTTAGAAATTTTTTGAAGCAATTTTTTTTTTTTTTTCGCTGAGAATTTCCTACTAGAGTACGAGGTGTGTTTCAAGGGATTTATTTTAGCGAATTAGAAATTTAATTAATTTTAATTTTAATTAATTTTAATTGGGGAACTTAGCAAATTTTTTTTTCAACGAGAGTATGCAGTTTGAGTACGAGGTGTGTTTCAAGGGATTTATTTTAGCGAATTAGAAATTTAATTAATTTTAATTTTAATTAATTTTAATTGGGGAACGTAGCAAATTTTTTTTTCAACGAGAGTATGCAGTTTGATTATGAGTATATGCAGTAGAAGTGAATGATTAATTAATTAAAAATATTAATTAAACATAGTAATTAATTAATTTTAATTGCAGAACTTAAGAATTTTCGCGAGATTTTTTTTTTCAACGAGAGTAGGGTATTCGATATACACGTTAGTGGAGAATTTTAAAAGTCAATAATGGTTTAATTAAAAAGGGTCATTCATTAATTTTAATTAGGGAACTTAGAAATTTTTTTGCGGTTTTTTTTTCAACTAGAGTATGCTATTCAATATATATATTAGAAATAATGATTCATGCATCAAAAAAGGTATTAAGATTTTTTTTTTCTTTTAAACCAAAAATATAATTTAGAGTTAAAATAGAATTTTTAGTTTAAAAAATTGCCAAAAGTAGGATTTTAAACTGAAAGTAATCTAAGATATAAACTCTCAACTGAAATGAATTTTGCCTTAAGGTGTGAGCTTTTAGCTAGAAGTGACCTAGAGTCAAAACTTCCTGGTCCCAGGAATCACCACGGGAGGGTTATAGTAAAAAATACAGGCTCCAGTATGAATTATACTGCACTCAATTCTAATAACTCGCCCCCTCACTTTTTTTTTTTTTACTCAGAGGGGTCCTTCGATGGACTAACAATACGCACTTCCAAAAGTATAGTGTACTATAAAAAGAATTTTAGCGTATATGTAAATAAACAAGTATGTAAAATCAGGCATAGTAGGATAATTCATGAATCACTTTCCAACATTATCGAAATGTTATGTGAACAAAATATAATTTTACCATCTAGTGCATTAGTTAATTAAAATAGTGAACAGTTACAGATCCCCTTTTTAATAAAAAGGCCCAAGGCCCGTCACAAAAAATCCAAAGAATTCAAGAAAAAGCTTTACCCAAATGCTAGCCAAAACATATAGTATTCTTAAATGGATTGAAGTATACAAATAGGTTCTACAGGAATACATTTATTTAGGTTAGCATGTAAAAATAGTTAAAAGTTATAGGGAAGCCTTCGAATGGAGTGATTATACGTTTTGGGGACCCTTCAAAAGAAACTGGAAACAGTTATAGATATTGAACCCTTCAAAAAAATTGGACAAATCCCCTTTTTAATAAAAAGGACTCCTTCACAAAAATTCCAATGAATTCAAAATATGCATAAATACTAGAACCCTTCATACTTTCAGTTCGTCGATCCCCCTTTTTTTTACCTTTCGAAGTGTGAACTCGCATTAGACTAAAGGGCCCTTCATAAAATAAATGAGATACGTGCCCTATTCAAATAAAAACACCCTTCACAAAAACTGTAGGGGTTCCCTTCTGGAATGAAAAAGCATCCTTCACAAAAATTCCAATTATGCATAAGATCCCTTCATAAAATCAGATAATTTACACTTTCGCCTTTTTTTTTTTCAATTCAAGTTACGCTAAAAGTACAGCTTGCGCGTCGATATGTTCAAAACACATAGTTATAGATATTAAGCTACCTTCACAAAATAAATTCAATAGATTCATGTTATATTATGGCGACAGAAATACAAGGGATACTCACCTTCCATGAAAATGCAAGGTCCGCTGTTTGAATGAAAAGGCCTCCCTTCACAATATACCCTGTAAAAATATTATGATTCCACAGATATTTTAAGAAATAGAGTACTAATCTCAAATGAATACGAATTCATGCAATGTAAAAAATAGGTTTTACACGAACACATTTTTAGTATAACGTTCAAAATATAGTTTTTAGAAAAAAGATTCATGTTTCAACAAATTTATCATACAAGTCTGTAAAATAGGGTAGATCATTTCATGAAAAATAATTGAATTTTCGAATGATTATGCTTTAAAATACATATTTATAACTGCAACTAAGATTTGAATGTTACCCCCTCAACATGCATATCGCTGAATCATAATGAGTCATATTATCAGATAAGCGAAGATCTTGCTTTGATTTCACCCCGTATGCGATAATGAGTCACTCCGCGATAAGAAATACCTGAGACTCGTAATTTCTGACACATTTTTTGTAGGTAAATGAACTATTTAAAACCGTCAATGTATACGAATTATTTCGTGTAGTTCTATATAGGTGCTACTCTTCATATATACATATGGTGATATATACTAAAATCTGTTAAGTTTTAAAAGGCTTCACTGTGTATTCATTGTAAAATAAGAAATATCCCTTAAGAATTTTGAGTATAAGAGACGGGTTTAAAGGAATTTGAATCTGTTTAAATGTACCTGTGTTTAAATGAATTTGATACAGCTTAGGGTAAAAAATATACAAGAGTCCCTGTAAAATATAGGAATTAAATTTTAAATAATATAAAACTAAATTACATTAGTCTATGCTTTTTTTGTATAGAAAAATAATACTAAATTGAGTTTTTAGTATTTTAACTTAAAAACTTCTTTTGAGGAATGAATAACTAACCTTTTGACTTTGTTTTTATAAAATATATATTGTACTATTTAGTTAGGGCATTATTTAAAAAATTTTTGTTTTTAATATTGAAAAAAAAATGTATCTTACCTAAATATTTAAACCATAATGTACTGGAATTCATCCAAATTTGATCGACTGCATGCATGTCTTAAAAGAACTAAACGTGTTCGCTTATCTCTTAAAACCACGGGATATTATAACGTTATGGATAAAGCATAGGGTAGAATACAGTATGAATAGGTATTATAAAGCAGAATCATAAATTTTGCATACTTTACACTTGTAGTATGTGAAATGATTGCTACTATTGCCTATATGAGAAAATGAATCATCAACGAATCTTATTAGTGTATGTTATATTTAACCAACAGGCTTGAAATGCGTGAATTTTGACTAGAATTAATCATTGAATGTAAAAATGATTTATTTTTAGATCTAATATTTATATCGTTTAACATTTTAAAATATATACATAAATTAATCTTACCTTATTCACAAACTTGCAATCCCGTCTTCAATATATGACTACAGCATGAAAAAACATGCGTGCTACTTGTATAGCAACAGACCAGAAATGATTTCAGTACAAGTCCATTATCTTATCGTTAATCTATAGATTAGTAACATCACGTGACTGATTGCGATAACATTCTATATAAGATTTACTGATATGAATACATTTCAATTCATTTCTCCCAAAAGCAAGTGTATGAGTTGGTTGTGAGATCTAGGTAAGTATCCTTACTTTATATGTTTAAAGTTATAATATATGAATAGATATAATATTAATGTATTTTTTCAATATGTATGGTAGGCAAAAAGGAATAGGTAGGTATTATTGCATGTTTCCTCTAATTTATTTTTAAAATAATTATTTTAAAAATACATACTAACAATTTATGCGATGAGTCACACAGCATGATGGGACGATATATGAAATTTATTTTTATATTATACAAGCTCCTATATACAATTCATATGGGTGAGCAAGATTATTTTTAGAATTTTTCACTCTTACCCTCTATAGGCTATACTTTTAAAATAGTAGTATTCGAATACTTGTAAAGTGTAATTATAGCTTAGTAATTTTCTAGTCTTTTAACTATGCCGTTGAAGGAGTATTGTCATATTTAACTAACAGGCTCGAACATGCGTGAATTTTGACTAGAATTATTCACTGAATGTAAAAAAAAAAAAAAAAATGATTTATATTTAGATCTAATATCGTTTAACATTTTAAAATCCTATTAAAAGTATATACATTAGTATGCTTGTGAAAGGCCTATTGTTAATACGAAACGTTGTGTGAAGTGTCCTGTTTTAGGGTTAAAAGTTTCGTGAAGGGGTCTGTTTGAAGGAGCCTGTTTCGAAATGACTTAAGAACGCACAATTTATTCCTAAACATTCAACTCGATTCGTTATATATGCTTTATTAAGTATTCAATAAAAAATAATAACTAAGAAATAAAATTAAAAATAGTAATTAAGAGATATCCTTAAGAATTCTTGCGATAGGAGATTGGTTTTAATTAAATAGGTTAATGAATCTAATTCGATACAAGTCTTGTTAAAACAGAGATTATAGTTAAAATACACATTAATTATACAGCATTACACTGTATTACACAATGCGCTACCTCACCTATATTATCACAGAAATACCTTCGATAAAATTTAGACTAACAATACGCACCTAAAAAATATATACAGAGTACCCAGAAAATGATAGGAATGAATGAAAAATTTTAACGTAAATTATAAAATAGGATCTACAATAAGTGACAATAAATAAATATGAAGGAAAAATCATGAGTCATGGTATACTTTATGAAACACTTTCCAATGCTATGTGACTATCGTTAAGAATTTGAAATAAGTGAATTAGATTTAATAATTCATACTGGAAATGTATTTTTTTAAAAATTAATAGCTTCGTCTACTTTTAAATCATTCAAGACATATGATGAAGATTTAACCGCTGCAGAACGACTAAAAACTAGTATCTTAATGAATCGACCTATTTACGTCGGGTTCACAATTTAGAATTATCTAAATTAGTTATGCATGATTTTCATTACAATTTTATAAAGAAAACATACAAAGATCACGCAGTTTTACTCTTTATGGATATAGATTCCTTAACTTATCATATTCAAACACATAATATTTATAAGGATATGGAGCACCATCATGATTTTTTCGACTTTTCTGAATACTCGAAATCCCATCGTCTAAACCGCACAAGTATCGAACCCACAAACATATAATCAGACTTGACATTTTATAACCAGGACGCTAACCACAGGGCTAAGTGAGCCCCCGCTTATTTTATAGTCACCACGCTGACTATTGGACTTAGTTAGCCCCAGGCTAATTTATATCCACCACGCTAACTATTGGGCTTAGTGAGCCCCTGCTTATTTTATAGTCAACATGCTAACTATTGGGCTTAGTGAGCCCCAGGCTAACTTATACCAACCACGCTAACTGTGGGGCCTAGTGAACCCCCGCTTATTTTATAGCCACCATACTAACCACAGGGCTAAGTGAGCCCCCGCTTATTTCATAGTCACCATGCTAAGTATTAGGCTGAGTGAGCCCCAGGCTATTTTATACCCACTATGCTAACTAATGGGCTGAGTGAGCCCAAGGCTATTTTCTACCCACCACGTTTACTGGGCTTAGTGTGCCACCGCTTATTTTATAGCTACCACGATAACCACAGGGCTGAGTGAGCCCCCGCTTATTATATAGTCCACACGCTAACTACTGGGCTGATTAAGCCCCAGGTATTTTATACCCATCACGCTAACTACTGGGCTGAGTGAGCCCCAGGTTATTTAGTAGCATGAATATGATTTCCAAGGTATATGTCCTAACATGATTTAGACCATTGCCTATGGTAATATAAAGCTAGGAAGTAAATTGGTAAACTATGTACCTCGAAAACTTACTTGTATTTTATTAAATATCTGCAGAAATTAGCATAGTTTATTAAAATTATGTACATTCTTATTAGTTTATGAATCTACTAACTTATAATATCTATATGGTAACTTGGATTATTAGTATTCCCACTTAAAAATTTCTTTTGTAGATTTAATATGATAAACACTAAGATGAGACTGACTAAACTTTTACCATTTTCATTTCAACTTAGTTTTAGGAAATTTATCTACATAGCTTTAAATTTTACTGTTTAGTAAGTCTATTATTTCAAAGTATTATTTTTTAGTTCTAATATTCAAAACATATTCATATCGTTTTACATAGCAGGTATCAAATTAATTTAAAGTCATATTAAAAAAAAATATATATATATACAAATACTATTCTTACCTAACACGCCAGCTAGCTAAGCACCCAACCATCTCACACCAAGACTCTGAGAAAAGTGAATGCTTGTTCAGGGCCTTATCAGCTAATATAATCACTGATAAGACTTGATCACGTGACATGTGACGTCACTGTTTAAGTGATATCACGTGATCATGTGGTATCATTCAATACGTCACCAATGACGTCAGAGATCACGTGACTAGGTCATAAAAGAACCAATTGCTAATTGCAATTAACAATTTACCTTTAATTGATTTGTATAATATAGATAAATTAATACCTGATTTTTCTATGTATTATTTCGTAATACATAGCACATGTACCTTGTTTTACGAAATAATAGAAAAATCAGGTATTAATTTATCTATATTATACAAATCAATTAAAGGTAAATTGTTAATTGCAATTAGCAATTGGTTCTTTTATGACCTAGTCACGTGATCTCTGACGTCATTGGTGACGTATTGAATGATACCACATGATCACGTGATATCACTTAAACAGTGACGTCACATGTCACGTGATCAAGTCTTATCAGTGATTATATTAGCTGATAAGGCCCTGAACAAGCATTCACTTTTCTCAGAGTCTTGGTGTGAGATGGTTGGGTGCTTAGCTAGCTGGCGTGTTAGGTAAGAATAGTATTTGTATATATATATATTTTTTTTAATATGACTTTAAATTAATTTGATACCTGCTATGTAAAACGATATGAATATGTTTTGAATATTAGAACTAAAAAATAATACTTTGAAATAATAGACTTACTAAACAGTAAAATTTAAAGCTATGTAGATAAATTTCCTAAAACTAAGTTGAAATGAAAATGGTAAAAGTTTAGTCAGTCTCATCTTAGTGTTTATCATATTAAATCTACAAAAGAAATTTTTAAGTGGGAATACTAATAATCCAAGTTACCATATAGATATTATAAGTTAGTAGATTCATAAACTAATAAGAATGTACATAATTTTAATAAACTATGCTAATTTCTGCAGATATTTAATAAAATACAAGTAAGTTTTCGAGGTACATAGTTTACCAATT
Source organism: Maratus michaelseni (assembly GCA_963931845.1). Taxonomy (NCBI): domain Eukaryota; kingdom Metazoa; phylum Arthropoda; class Arachnida; order Araneae; family Salticidae; genus Maratus; species Maratus michaelseni. Next base: position 419,657,491 of record OZ007592.1, read on the forward strand.
TACTTCCTAGCTTTATCTTACCATAGGCAATGGTCTAAATCATGTTAGGACATATACCTTGGAAATCATATTCATGCTACTAAATAACCTGGGGCTCACTCAGCCCAGTAGTTAGCGTGATGGGTATAAAATACCTGGGGCTTAATCAGCCCAGTAGTTAGCGTGTGGACTATATAATAAGCGGGGGCTCACTCAGTCCTGTGGTTATCGTGGTAGCTATAAAATAAGCGGGGGCACACTAAGCCCAGTAAACGTGGTGGGTAGAAAATAGCCTTGGTCTCACTCAGCCCATTAGTTAGCATAGTGGGTATAAAATAGCCTGGGGCTCACTCAGCCTAATACTTAGCATGGTGACTATGAAATAAGCGGGGGCTCACTTAGCCCTGTGGTTAGTATGGTGGCTATAAAATAAGCGGGGGTTCACTAGGCCCCACAGTTAGCGTGGTTGGTATAAGTTAGCCTGGGGCTCACTAAGCCCAATAGTTAGCATGTTGACTATAAAATAAGCAGGGGCTCACTAAGCCCAATAGTTAGCGTGGTGGATATAAATTAGCCTGGGGCTAACTAAGTCCAATAGTCAGCGTGGTGACTATAAAATAAGCGGGGGCTCACTTAGCCCTGTGGTTAGCGTCCTGGTTATAAAATGTCAAGTCTGATTATATGTTTGTGGGTTCGATACTTGTGCGGTTTAGACGATGGGATTTCGAGTATTCAGAAAAGTCGAAAAAATCATGATGGTGCTCCATATCCTTATAAATATTATGTGTTTGAATATGATAAGTTAAGGAATCTATATCCATAAAGAGTAAAACTGCATGATCTTTGTATGTTTTCTTTATAAAATTGTAATGAAAATCATGCATAACTAATTTAGATAATTCTAAAATTGTGAACCCGACGTAAATAGGTCGATTCATTAAGATACTAGTTTTTAGTCGTTCTGCAGCGGTTAAATCTTCATCATATGTCTTGAATGATTTAAAAGTAGACGAAGCTATTATTTTTTTTAAAAATACATTTCCAGTATGAATTATTAAATCTAATTCACTTATTTCAAATTCTTAACGATAGTCACATAGCATTGGAAAGTGTTTCATAAAGTATACCATGACTCATGATTTTTCCTTCATATTTATTTATTGTCACTTATTGTAGATCCTATTTTATAATTTACGTTAAAATTTTTCATTCATTCCTATCATTTTCTGGGTACTCTGTATATATTTTTTAGGTGCGTATTGTTAGTCTAAATTTTATCGAAGGTATTTCTGTGATAATATAGGTGAGGTAGCGCATTGTGTAATACAGTGTAATGCTGTATAATTAATGTGTATTTTAACTATAATCTCTGTTTTAACAAGACTTGTATCGAATTAGATTCATTAACCTATTTAATTAAAACCAATCTCCTATCGCAAGAATTCTTAAGGATATCTCTTAATTACTATTTTTAATTTTATTTCTTAGTTATTATTTTTTATTGAATACTTAATAAAGCATATATAACGAATCGAGTTGAATGTTTAGGAATAAATTGTGCGTTCTTAAGTCATTTCGAAACAGGCTCCTTCAAACAGACCCCTTCACGAAACTTTTAACCCTAAAACAGGACACTTCACACAACGTTTCGTATTAACAATAGGCCTTTCACAAGCATACTAATGTATATACTTTTAATAGGATTTTAAAATGTTAAACGATATTAGATCTAAATATAAATCATTTTTTTTTTTTTTTACATTCAGTGAATAATTCTAGTCAAAATTCACGCATTTTCGAGCCTGTTAGTTAAATATGACAATACTCCTTCAACGGCATAGTTAAAAGACTAGAAAATTACTAAGCTATAATTACACTTTACAAGTATTCGAATACTACTATTTTAAAAGTATAGCCTATAGAGGGTAAGAGTGAAAAATTCTAAAAATAATCTTGCTCACCCATATGAATTGTATATAGGAGCTTGTATAATATAAAAATAAATTTCATATATCGTCCCATCATGCTGTGTGACTCATCGCATAAATTGTTAGTATGTATTTTTAAAATAATTATTTTAAAAATAAATTAGAGGAAACATGCAATAATACCTACCTATTCCTTTTTGCCTACCATACATATTGAAAAAATACATTAATATTATATCTATTCATATATTATAACTTTAAACATATAAAGTAAGGATACTTACCTAGATCTCACAACCAACTCATACACTTGCTTTTGGGAGAAATGAATTGAAATGTATTCATATCAGTAAATCTTATATAGAATGTTATCGCAATCAGTCACGTGATGTTACTAATCTATAGATTAACGATAAGATAATGGACTTGTACTGAAATCATTTCTGGTCTGTTGCTATACAAGTAGCACGCATGTTTTTTCATGCTGTAGTCATATATTGAAGACGGGATTGCAAGTTTGTGAATAAGGTAAGATTAATTTATGTATATATTTTAAAATGTTAAACGATATAAATATTAGATCTAAAAATAAATCATTTTTACATTCAATGATTAATTCTAGTCAAAATTCACGCATTTCAAGCCTGTTGGTTAAATATAACATACACTAATAAGATTCGTTGATGATTCATTTTCTCATATAGGCAATAGTAGCAATCATTTCACATACTACAAGTGTAAAGTATGCAAAATTTATGATTCTGCTTTATAATACCTATTCATACTGTATTCTACCCTATGCTTTATCCATAACGTTATAATATCCCGTGGTTTTAAGAGATAAGCGAACACGTTTAGTTCTTTTAAGACATGCATGCAGTCGATCAAATTTGGATGAATTCCAGTACATTATGGTTTAAATATTTAGGTAAGATACATTTTTTTTTCAATATTAAAAACAAAAATTTTTTAAATAATGCCCTAACTAAATAGTACAATATATATTTTATAAAAACAAAGTCAAAAGGTTAGTTATTCATTCCTCAAAAGAAGTTTTTAAGTTAAAATACTAAAAACTCAATTTAGTATTATTTTTCTATACAAAAAAAGCATAGACTAATGTAATTTAGTTTTATATTATTTAAAATTTAATTCCTATATTTTACAGGGACTCTTGTATATTTTTTACCCTAAGCTGTATCAAATTCATTTAAACACAGGTACATTTAAACAGATTCAAATTCCTTTAAACCCGTCTCTTATACTCAAAATTCTTAAGGGATATTTCTTATTTTACAATGAATACACAGTGAAGCCTTTTAAAACTTAACAGATTTTAGTATATATCACCATATGTATATATGAAGAGTAGCACCTATATAGAACTACACGAAATAATTCGTATACATTGACGGTTTTAAATAGTTCATTTACCTACAAAAAATGTGTCAGAAATTACGAGTCTCAGGTATTTCTTATCGCGGAGTGACTCATTATCGCATACGGGGTGAAATCAAAGCAAGATCTTCGCTTATCTGATAATATGACTCATTATGATTCAGCGATATGCATGTTGAGGGGGTAACATTCAAATCTTAGTTGCAGTTATAAATATGTATTTTAAAGCATAATCATTCGAAAATTCAATTATTTTTCATGAAATGATCTACCCTATTTTACAGACTTGTATGATAAATTTGTTGAAACATGAATCTTTTTTCTAAAAACTATATTTTGAACGTTATACTAAAAATGTGTTCGTGTAAAACCTATTTTTTACATTGCATGAATTCGTATTCATTTGAGATTAGTACTCTATTTCTTAAAATATCTGTGGAATCATAATATTTTTACAGGGTATATTGTGAAGGGAGGCCTTTTCATTCAAACAGCGGACCTTGCATTTTCATGGAAGGTGAGTATCCCTTGTATTTCTGTCGCCATAATATAACATGAATCTATTGAATTTATTTTGTGAAGGTAGCTTAATATCTATAACTATGTGTTTTGAACATATCGACGCGCAAGCTGTACTTTTAGCGTAACTTGAATTGAAAAAAAAAAGGCGAAAGTGTAAATTATCTGATTTTATGAAGGGATCTTATGCATAATTGGAATTTTTGTGAAGGATGCTTTTTTATTGAAGGGTCCCCAAAACGTATAATCACTCCATTCGAAGGCTTCCCTATAACTTTTAACTATTTTTACATGCTAACCTAAATAAATGTATTCCTGTAGAACCTATTTGTATACTTCAATCCATTTAAGAATCCTATATGTTTTGGCTATCAGTTGGGTAAAGCTTTTTCTTGAATTCTTTGGATTTTTTGTGACGGGCCTTGGGCCTTTTTATTAAAAAGGGGATATGTAACTGTTCACTATTTTAATTAACTAATGCACTAGATGGTAAAATTATATTTTGTTCACATAACATTTCGATAATGTTGGAAAGTGATTCATGAATTATGCTACTATGCCTGATTTTACATACTTGTTTATTTACATATACGCTAAAATTCTTTTTATAGTACACTATACTTTTGGAAGTGCGTATTGTTAGTCCATCGAAGGAGCCCTCTGAGTAAAAAAAAAAAGGGAGGGGGCGAGTTATTAGAATTGAGTGCAGTATAATTCATACGGGAGCCTGTATTTTTTACTATAACCCTCCCGTGGTGATTCCTGGGACCAGGAAGTTTTGACTCTAGGTCACTTCTAGCTAAAAGCTCACACCTTAAGGCAAAATTCATTTCAGTTGAGAGTTTATATCTTAGATTACTTTCAGTTTAAAATCCTACTTTTGGCAATTTTTTAAACTAAAAATTCTATTTTAACTCTAAATTCTATTTTTGGTTTAAAAGAAAAAAAAAATCTTAATACCTTTTTTAATGCATGAATCATTATTTCTAATATATATATTGAATAGCATACTCTAGTTGAAAAAAAAATCGCAAAAAAATTTCTACGTTCCCTAATTAAAATTAATGAATGACCCTTTTTAATTAAACCATTATTGACTTTTAAAATTCTCCACTAACGTGTATATCGAATACCCTACTCTCGTTGAAAAAAAAAATCTCGCGAAAATTCTTAAGTTCTGCAATTAAAATTAATTAATTACTATGTTTAATTGATATTTTTAATTAATTAATCATTCACTTCTACTGCATATACTCATAATCAAACTGCATCCTCTCGTTGAAAAAAAAATTTGCTACGAAAAATTTCTAAGTTCCCCAATTAAAATTAATTAAAATTAAAATTAATTAAATTTCTAATTCGCTGAAATAAATCCCTTGAAACACACCTCGTACTCTAGTAGGAAATTCTCCGCGAAAAAAAAAAATTTGCTTCAAAAAATTTCTAAGTTCCCTAATTAAAATTAATTAACACTAATCCTTAATTAATCCCCTTATCTTAGGTGGTGGAGGAGGGCACTTCGGGAGGAGGTGCTGCACTTTGTGAGAAGGAGGGCACTTCGGGAGGAGGAGGAGGAGGGCACTTCGGGAGGAGGAGCTGAGCTCGGTGCTGCACCTTGCACCGGCTCCGAGCTCCTCCTGAGGTCGGATCCCCATTTTCTCTCTACTTACCATTAAATATATAGATAAACGTCAAATTAAAAAACACTTGATAACATAACAAACACATATATCTGACGTCAAGTCAATATGACTCCACGATCATGCATTTTTGTTTTAAAATTCCACAGTTTGGCGATATTTTTTATTTATGAAGAGTGGTCGACGGGATAATGGAGAAGTACCAAAAATAATTATACATATTACATGTGAAAGAATTTGAATGTTATTTTTCATACATTTCATACTCCATATTACAAATTAATTTAATTAATTTAAACAAATGAAAGAATGTTCCCATTGAAATAATAAAAAAATAATAATAATACAAATAATAATACAAATAATTCGAAAAGCCCTACTTACTAAAGTGTCTACTATATCTAACTTTAAAGAACAACATTTACAATATATTCATGAAATTAGAAAAAAAAAATCTTCGGTATTTATTTATTTAAATTATTTTTTCTAAATTATCCTGGTGGATAAATGTTTGTTATGTCAGTTGAAACTGATCTATTGTACGTAACTATGCATCACAACATTTTTCAAAGCTTTTTCTTTTTCAATATCATGGCGCTGCTGTTTAAAGGCGTAATTGTTACTTTAATTTACGAAATAAATAGTAAATCAGTAAAATACCATTAAATATATAGATAAACGTCAAATTAAAAATCACTTGATAACATAACAAACACGTGTATCTGACGTCAAGTCAATATGACTCCACGATCATGCATTTTTGTTTTAAAATTCCACAGTTTGGCGATATTTTTTATTTATGAAGAGTGGTCGACGGGATAATGGAGAAGTACCAAAAATAATTATACACATTACATGTGAAAGAATTTGAATGTTATTTTTCATACATTTCATACTCTATATTATAAATTATTCTATGATATATACATTTTTAACCCTCTGAGTGTCTGAGAGCTTTCCTGCATTTTCACATAAACGCTCATAAAACTAATATTAATTGAGATTTTCATTCATGGATTGTTTCTAAAATACACTTCATATCTGTTTATCATACATATATCTTAAAATACAATTCCGTTAAAAATACTTTTGTCTACAGCTAATTTAAGTTGTTTCTGGGAAACGGAAAAATACGGGCAAAACGCTTAGAGGGTTTAAAGATGATTTTTATTAGTCGAATATTGCAATCACAGATATAGGGCCCCGCTAAGTTGTTTACCAGGGCCCGCGTGACATGACGTCACCCTGCTAAAATTTATTATTATACACTGTAAATATAATATAACGAAGTTCACATGTCGTAAGATCTTTTTAAATTTTTCGACATGGGAAAAGTATGTTTAAAATAAAAAATAATGAATATACATTAGTTGCTGACAACAAGATGAAAAGTTTCCATTATATTTTCATACATAAAGTCAAATTATATAAATCTTTGTAGATGTAATATCCGCTGTATGAATTGATAATTTACTTAATTTAATCGTATTACTGGTGTAATCCTTTTAATATAAGTTGTTGTAATTTTTAAAAAATAAATTAAACGTTGCATCGCATTCAAGAAAAATATATATCTCTATATTAAAACAAGTAACCACAGTAGCCACAGCCACCGCTGTCAATGAAGATTTTGTGCCGTGAAGTCTTTCTGAACTAATATCCAGAAAACTATTGCATATAAAAGTATGAAAATTGGTAGTTTTATATAGACATGCTGAAGCAGACAGTTTTAAAATCGGAGAATTATTTAAAGCGATATTTAACATTAAAGTTGGTCAAAATAGTTCTCTTTAAAAAGTTTTATAGGAACGAAAACTATGCACAGAAATTTAACCATACCTTATAAGGATATAGTTGACAAGATTGCGGTGTGCAGACTGCAATTATTTTTTTAATAAATAATTTCGTCAGGTTATATTTAAAATTTTTATTCAGAATTTTCAATATTTTGTTGAAGATTTATTTCATATTTCATAAAATCTGTTATATGAATTTTTGCCAATTTGTAAAATATCAAACATAATAATATCCCCTTTCAATTAAGAAATGTATTTACACGTGACTATTAAAAACAGAAATAAAACATTAAAATAATAATTAAATGATCTCGTGTTAAAAACAGTAAATGTAGAACATTGCGTATTGAAAAATATACTTGCGCGTGAATATTAAAAGGATAAATCATTAAATTATTACGCGTTTTCAAAGCATTAAGTAGGGAAACATACGTCATATTTAAAATGCTCAAATAACAATATTTCCAAACAGTTTCAATTAAAATATATATTTACACGACATGTTAATTTATTTCGACAAATCTTTTACTTATTACTGCAAATTTTAAAACAGCGTAAATAATAATATTTCCTCTCAATTAAAAACTGTATTTTTACGTATAATAATGACCTTTAAATTACCGAAATAACTAATAAATTGTTAAAATACCATTAACAATATGGCACTTCTCCATTATCTCGTCGACCATTTTTCATAACAAAAAGCTATCGCCAAACTGTACGATTTAACACAAAAAATACATGAATGTGGTGTCACATTCACTTCTTGTCAGAAGCATTACATGTGTTTGTTATGGCATCAAGTAGTTTTTCATTCGACATATACATATTTGTTTCATTATGTTTCACTGATTTATTAATTATTTCATTAATTAAAATAACAATTGAATTCCTTAGACGGCAGTGCCATGATATTAAAAAATAAAAGGCATTGAAAAATGTTGCGACAACAGTTACATACAATAGATCAGTTTCGACTGATTTCACAGATATTTATTCACCAGCCGAGAGAGGTAATTAAGAAAAATAATGTAAATAAATATCCAAGATGTTTTTTTTTCTGTTTTCATTAATATATTGTAAATTTTATTGTTTACACTTACTGACAGTTGACACTTTGGTGAGTGGGTTTTTATGAATTTCTTGTATTTTATTTATTTGTTTAATTAATTAATTAATCATTTATTTTGCGATTCCAATGGCAAAATTCTTCTATTTGTTTATTTTGACGTTACAGTTTGGCGATTTTGTTTTATTTTATTTTTTTTATGAAAATTGATCGACGAGATAATAAAGAAGTACCAAAAAGACAAATAAACGTTGAATTAAAAATCCCTCGATGAAATAACTAATACGTGAAACACATCTGATGTGAACTGAATGCAACGTGACGCCTCGATCATGCACTTTTGACGTTAAATCATGCATTTTGGCAACAATTCTTTTCCTTTATAGAAAGTAGTCGACGGGATAATGGAGAAGTAACCAATTTTCTATAGCATCTTTATAAATTTCTCCGATGCAGCGACATCGTTTACTTAACCGTTTTACACAAGTTAATTTTTAAATGTTTAAATAATCTTATTTAATCAATCAGGAAAACAGTTGTTAGCTGTTTCGACAGTAGTTGATTCGACCTTAAAATCCATCATTCAAAGGAAAATGAATGGAATCCCGGTTACAGCAGATCGGTACTTGTCTTTTAATTATAATTATAATCTTTCGTAATCGTTTTAGAGTTGATAAAAGCAGAGTGTTTTTAAAGTTCGCTGTATCACAACGGGGGTTGGCGAGCGTAGCTTGTAGGGGGCAGAGTCCCCTAGTAATATCAAAAAGCTCTTTTAAGCATTAGATTATGCATTAGAACACGGTATATTAGAATATTTCATTAAACAAGTAAATTTCTAAACCAACACATTTAATACAATCAAATTTTATTATTTTAATATTAAGAATGTTAACTAAAATTTAATACCCTCACAGAAATTATCCAAGTAAAAATTAAAAAAAAAAAGAATTTTTAAGCAGCATTTTGTTTCACTTTTTTATTTTATTTTATTTATTTATTATTTTTTTTTCAGAAGTCAAATACAAAAACAAATCTTTATTTGCAACACTTGAAAGAAAATTAGCAAAGACTTAAAATTTTGGAGTTTCCCTTGCGTTAAGTGATTTCTCGTATACTTTTGTTTAACTGTCATGTTTAATTAAAACACTATTTTAAAAGTATTTCGAAAAAAAAAAATCTTTTTAATTTCGAATGAGAAGTTTTACAATTACAAAGCGTTCATCTTAATTTGTTTATGAATATACATTTCTTTTATCTTTCAAAATTTAATTATAAACGAAAAAAGAATCTTTTTGTTTGTTTGTTTGTTGTCTAAGAAAACTACGATAAAAACATATTTTTTTGTTTATTTATACATCTTCCGTTGTAAAAATCGGTACTTGTAGCGTAGAGGAAGAAGATTATAGAATTGCACTCAACAGAGAAAATTTTAACTGCGAATTTTATATATGTTGATTACGTATAGCATGCAGCGCACTGCGGGATTAAACTTACATAAAAAATATCAAAATACATTTTTGAGGATTAATTATTTAAGGGAAATATATATATTTAAAATGACTATAAAATGCATTTTTTATTATTTTAATTTTTTATAAGGTTTCGACTTTTAAGCATGTCGTACATTTGGTGAGATAGAAAAGTTTCGAAAATGTAGGTCGTAAAAGCCACAAACATGTCGTTGCGCAGACCGTCGATACATGCAAAGGCAAAACTTTAAACTCATATTTTCAAAAACACTGTTTTACAGTGGGTTTTTTTTCACAATAACTTTTGAACAAGTTAACGGATTTACATTTACATGTTGTTTTTCTTTTCTTTTTTTTTAAAGGGAATTAAACTCTGTATACTTTTTACCTGAAAAAAAAATCAAGTTACTAAAACAACAACAAAACAAAACTAGTCGTTGGGGGCCACCGTAATACTTACCCATCATGGATATGCATAATGTAAAATATTAAAATAAAAATGTGTAAACTACTTATAAAATGCATCGCAATTCAAATAAAACCGTGGCTTGATGACGTCACAAACTTTAAAGGCTCGATTACTGAATTGCTTGAAAGAGGTTTTTCCTTATAACTCCAAAAATAATCATCCTATTAACTAGCGGTTTATTGCATCTGATTAAGAGTCAAATTTCCAATTAAAATATATCTTTAAAGTGAAATTTGGATGAAATACAGGGTGATGAAAAATCGAAGAGTGTAGAAAATAGAATTCCAAATACCTCGGCAACTAATTATCCGATCGACTTCATGCTTTATGCAAAATTTATGTTTTTTTATTGTCTTTTATGTTCATTTCTTAAAATAAACAATTTCGAAAATTTTCATATACCTTTTATCAGAACGAATATTTAGAGAGTCCGAAAAAAATAGTTCCGGTTAATCGAGGTTATTGAAATGAAATAGGCTTCGTCCCATTATTACATACTAAGTACATACCAAATTGCAAGTCTCTATCTCAATTTTTTCGGGAGATAGAGCGTTTACAGACACACACACAGACACACAGACGGACGGCGAACAAAAATTTTTTTTAATATGTTTTTCGGAATCTCCAGTGTCTGAAACGTGTAAATCCGTGAAAAAAAAAATTCGATTTTCAAAACGATTACAAGACTTACCCTATACTACGTATGATGGGTAAGTAAAAGTACAATTTTTATGAATTTTGCATTTTTATTACATTTTTATTTATTTATTACTTACCCATCATACGTAGTATAGGGTATTACTTACCCATCATACGTAGTATAGGGTAAGTCTTGTAATCGTTTTGAAAATCGAAATTTTTTTTTGACGGATTTACACGTTTCAGACACTGGAGATTCCAAAAAACATATTTTTAGAAAAAAAAATTTGCCGTCCGTCTGTGTGTCTGTGTGTGGTCTGTGTGTGTGTCTGTGCGTGTGTCTGTGTGTCTGTAAACGCTCTATCTCCCGAACAAATTGAGATAGAGACTTGCAATTTGGTATGTACTTAGTATGTAATAATGGGAAGAAGCCTATTTCATTTCAATAACCTCGATTAACCGGAACAATTTTTTTCGGACTCTCAAAATAATCTTTCTGATGAAAGGTATATAAAAATTTTCGAAATTGTTTATTTTAAGTAGTAAATATAAAAAACAATTAAAAAACATAAATTTTGCATAAAACATGAAGTCGATCGGATAATGAGTTGCCGAGATATTTGTAATCCTATTTTCCACACTCTTCGATTTTTCATGACCCTGTATTTCATCCAAATTTCACTTCAAAGATATATTTTAATTGGAACTTTGACGCTTAATCAGATGCAATAAACCGCTAGTTAATAGGTGTATTATTTTTGGAGTTATAAGGAAAAACCTCTTTCAAGCAATTCAGTAATCGAGCCTTTTTATGACGTCATCAAGCAACGATTTTATTTGAATTGCAATGCATTTTATAAGTAGTTTACACATTTTTATTTTAATATTTTACATTATACATATACATGATGGGTAAGTATTACGGTGGCCCCCAACGACTAGTTTTTTTACAATTTCTTTTTCTTGCTGCAGGTTTTCACGTATGGTGATAAGCGTCCAAATGAGAGATAACATTTATTCTCAATTAATGTGTGGCTTTCTTAGAAGTCTAACGGTAATCAAATCAGAATTGTCCCTTTTTAGGTGCGTTCGTAATTATATAAATACGTCGCACCTACAGTCGTTGTTTGATCCGTCAGTCTGTCTGTCTGTCTTTCTGTCCGGATATAACAGAGCAAAAACTACCCAACACAATGGTTTGAAATTTATATATATTATCGTTGTAGAAATTTGTCGAGTCATTTCAATGTTTATGAAAATCGAATCAAAACTTAAAAAGATATTAATAAAAGTTTTCGTTATTCTATTAAATCCTATCATACGTAATCTATATAGTAAACGAGCAAGTCATGTGAATGAAGAAAACAAATACGGGCTAACCACTTCTCTTTTCATATGCCAAGAGGCCATTTTTATTCAAAATTATTTTTTGAATAAAATTGCATAAACGTTACATTTTTAGAAAGATCGTTCAAAAAAATTGTTAGTTTGAGAGATGAGTTACATTAAAAAATGTATAGATTCTTCAGTGGAACTTCAGTGGAAATTACGTTCACAGCCGAACATCTCAATCCATTATAGTAAATATACACAGGAAATTCTTTCATTATCAGTCATAAAAATATTAAACCATGGACGTAACCATTCGCAAAGCAAGATCTCGATGGTCAATTTTACAAAGCTGTCTGGTGCAGAAAAAAAATCGCATTTTTAAACGGAGCATACGTAATAAGAAAAAGAAGAGTTACATTCATTTCGCTCATAGCAGACGATATAATTCATTTCACTGAAATAATAAGGATTATTTGTTTACATTTTGAAACTAGTTATAAAACGAACGCACCTCCTATGTCACGTTTAACGTACAATTTCCAACTTGTTATGTATAGAGATTTCTGAAAATGGAGTTGATTTTATGAATTTTAATTTTCGAGATGAGTTCAAAGAAGAATAAATTAAGAAATATTTAAGCCAGAAAGAAACGACTTCAATAGTTCTATGCCATATTAATAGGAAATTTATTGGTAAAGTCACAAACTTTCAAAGTAATTTTCTCCGTAGTTACACTTTGCACAAAATCATTTCGGCGGGCTGCTTGGACACGTTTAAAGCCAAGTAATGATGAATGTATTTATTTGTGATCTATGGATTTATTTCTGATTATACTTCATCACATATTTGCAACATAATATTTCTTGTATCGTGATATGTAAGATAACAAACTTCGTGTGATCGACAGTGAAATACTGAACATTATGAAGCATCCTTGGCGTCAATAATATGCTTATTCTGACTCTGAACGTTTGCAAATGCCCGTTCTAGACATATATGTATGCTCTGCAACAATTACATCAAAACTCAAAAGGGTCGTGAAGAGACCATAAGGCCTGTTATCTTGGAGCAACTAAAAAACTTTTAACTTATCATCTGTTATCATTAATTTTTTTTAAAACAAAGAAATAGTAGAAGACATAAAATGGCTATCATTTAATCTTAGAAGTTACGGTTTGAGGGCTATAATAATATTGGTCAGTTACTTCCAGATTTCCATATTAAAGGGACCTAAATTATAGAATGAAGGCACGTATAACTGCACATTTATAACTCAAAATTAGCAAGGCAGTAGATAAACACAATTTCTAAATTACGAATAAACGTATCATGAACACTAACGATTTATTTATTCCATGTGTTTAATAGAGCCTTTGGTTTGTTAACATTTATGTAGCCTGAATTGTATTGTGATCATATTTACGTAATTGAAGAAAAACAGTGTGTCAAAATAAAAGTTATTGCGATAGTTGTAAATATACGTTAATTAAATATGTAAATATAACATAACTTACACATCAGTAAAACCAATGATGCTTTTATTGAGAACAGAAAAATAAAGGAATTCGCTTACTCGATTTTTTGAATTACTATTCATTATTATAATGTTATTTTATTTCAAAGAATATTTTACGTGGAATTCTAGACTTACTACACGCGACTAATTATGCTGCCTTCCCTTAGTCCATGCTGCTCCAATTCACTATATAAGAGTTACGTTTACTGTCACTTTTTGTGTCTAAAAATACATGAAAAAATAACTATCTCAAATTACTCCGTGTGTGTGGAGATTTGGGTAAAATGTGTACTTATAATAAGTACGTGATTTATATTCTAACTATACATAAGTTAGCATTCTATAAATAAAATAAAATATGTTATGAAATGGAAGGAATTTTAGCTATTTAATAATGAAAATGTACCCATGCCTTCCAAGTCTAGGACAAGCAGCATACACGTATTGAATGTTAATGTCCAGCAAATGAACGTTCCTACTTACCATTCCTTTGAATGTTTTAAACAAAGATGAATATTTATTTCACCCTCTTTCTTTTTTAGACAAAATATTTCATCGAGATTTATACAAATTATATTTCAGGTAGAAACATTTATTATTATTTTTTTTTAAACTTAAAAACTGTGTTTAACTAACAAAATGAAACTAAAATAAAATTTTGTATAACCATATTTCTGTACACAGATTAATTTTAACACAATTAATGCTATGATCAATAAGGTTAACTGGATGAATTATGCCCTCCAGATTCGCCCGGAATGGCTCAGTTGGTAGAGCGTGGCGGCGCCAAGAGATCCCAGGTTTGAATCCTGGCCCGGACATTTTTCGTCCAGTTGGAAAATTACAACTCGAATACTTCTGTAATTTAAAGAAATAAATGTATTATATATATATATATATATATAATCGATGTGAGTGAAATATATTGTATTTTCTTAATGGTTTTTTATTTCCTATTTAAATGTTTCCAAATTTTGGTATTTCCAATTGTTGTCTGGTAATAATTCAGTGTACCTGGATGATTCTACTGATCTTAGCATTATGCCAGTGGAATTATGAAACACTGAATTATTATTTAAAACACATGTGGGTGCATCCAGGCTGATGAGTACATGTGCATGTGTTTTTCCATGTCCAATTCATATTTGATTCTCATGTGGTCCAATTTTCCATTGTGTATGGTTCATATTTAATTTGTTAATCCATTTGTGTTTACTTAGTTGCAACTCCAATTTATATATATATTTTTTTTCCCCTTTCTCTCTATTTTTTTTTCAATATTCTTTTGGTATGAGTAAAATTTGGCCAATTACCATTGAAGCATCAGCTATGGTAATATTATGTTTGCACATGTTAATTATTAGCTATGTGGTATTCTGTATACACAGTATCATTGATTATCTCTTTGGAGATTTAAGTAGAATAGAACTTGATATGTTTTTTGAAATTCATAGATATTATAATTATATATATATATATATATATATACGTATATTCTATGTATAGAAAGATTTGCAGTAAAAATAGAAGGATTTTTAAGTCAAACGTCAGATATGTATATTCATTCACACATGCATTTGGAATGGTAAAAAATTATTTTGATATTTTCTTTTTCTTGATAAGATTTTTTCATAATAACGTACGTTATGTTACGAAAACAAAATAGTTTTTATAACTTATACTGCTTTTTACTTCAATAAATATTTGTTTCATCTTCTAAAAACCTAGAACGAATAAATAAATACAAAATATTCTTAAAAACGTTTGCGAAATAAAATTCTGAAACATACGTTTCACGTTTCCACACTCGAAGTTTCAACGTTGAGATAAAACGTTGAACGATTTTCTTAGCTTATGAAAATTTAGACTAATAACTCTGTTATAGCCATTACAATTTGTTACGGCTATAACACACTGTTTAAAATGGGAGGATTGAACTTCGTGCCGTTTATTAAAATAAATGAACAACGTAAATAATAGCACAAATTAAATACATATAAAGCAGAAAACAGCTGTTTCGGAGCCTCTAAAGCTCCATTATCAGTCACAAAGTTAAAAAGATTAAAAACAGATTTAAGAGTTTAGTCCTTATAAGTATGTTTGTGTCTCCGCTCGCGGCCGAGATGGAATGGCCATTCCATCTTGATGGAGCCTTAGAGGTTCCGAAGCAGCTGTTGACTACTTTGTATGTATTTTATTTCTGCCATTTCTTTTTACGTTGATCATTTATTTTAATATAACACACTGTTCTAGCAATAAAAATGATAAAATATATTTTCTCGCATGTGAAAGAATTCACTATCAATTCTTCGTAATTAATGAGAATGGAGTTCAAGATTGATAACTAAATAAATATAGTCTTGAATTGATGTCTTGTATCGATAGAAAAATGCCTAATGAATAATATTGCGATCAATTTTTATAACATGTTTAAATTTCGTTGCGCCAGCCATATTATTGTTACTAATAGAAATGCTACGTCAAAGTATAACGAGATTTAACTTAGTAATGTTAAGAATGCAAAATAAAGATAGATGATCATAAAAAATGATTATGACTGAAACCAATGCCAATTTTAAAAGATAATTGCTATATTATTATTTGTTTAATAAATTTCAATTCTAATATAATCAGTAATAGTAATATTTTGAATGGATCATTTATGTCTTAGTAACATCACCGATTAAACATAATTATAATTTTACTAACCTGAGTTAAAGATAGGTGAAAAGAAAAGCGATTGTTTTAGATATTCATGGGAATATCCACTAAAATATGGTGATATCAACTTCTTTAACAAATTCTTACTTCAGTCTAAAAATACTTTAATACAGATTTATTTTTCTGCACACAGTACTTCACATTTATCAGAAAACAGAAATAAAATAGAAAAATGCTTTCTGTAGCGGTATTCATCTTCCGTCTGCACATTTAAAAACTGGCGCCCAAGATTTAACAGTTCTTGATCTCATATAAGATTAGAAAATAATTTTATAAATTTACACAAAACATTAGTGATGTGGAATGTTATTTTGTTATTATTTTAATAAAGAAATTTTAACTTCCGAAAGATGGATGTTGCCAGGATACAGTTGCGCTATAATTTGTTTCCTTATATCTATCGCAATAATACTCTATTATACCAATGAGAGGAAAAAAATAAATTATTTTACCAAATACAAAATAATTGTTTGTTAACATTCGTTTGCATTCAGTCATTTAATTAGAGATTTGATTTTAACATAATTGATTAATTGAGATAATTATTACTCACAATACATTCAGTAAATTTATATTGTTAAGAAGTATTTTTTTTTTCTCTATGCATTATAGAAATTTCTTTACTTTTGGAAGTATCGTTATTTTTTTTTTGTTTTTGCGATTTAAGAGTAGTTCAGTTATGTAAACGCTTTCAATTTTTTTTCAATAAAAATAAATAATTCAGATTTTTTTTTCAAGAATGAATAACTGTTTATTTTAAATAAAAGTGAATAATTCAAAATGAATTAGTAGTCTCATCACAAATAGACGAATATGTGTTAATGATGGCTAGAGTAAAATTATATCTAGCGCTAAATAATGACAAAAAACAATAAAAGAAAGTATTTCCAATAACATCGGCTGTTTTTATTACTGTATTTCAATTCAGAAAAATAAATACATTAAAATGCATATATTATATTATTTAAAAGTTCAGATATGCATTTCATACAAATTATTATTAGCCTACAAGAAAATTGAAATTCGCCGAATTTAAAATTCATGGTTAATAAATTAAAAGTCACGTTTTTTTACATCAAGTCGCATACCCATGTAAAAACTATACATTAAATGTTAAAAATTAATGGTTTGTTATAAAATATAATTATTGCTCTGTTTATTTTTAAGACATGCAAACGGGTTATAAAGTAACATGTTTATATTAAAATAAATGTTATTTGACATTTTTGTAAGGAAGAAATATTTATCGCTGAATCACGTGGTAATATATTAACAAAATCATGCCTTCAAACTATTTAAACTCTCTCGGATTTCTACACTATTTTCTCGAGCTATAATCAAAGTTTAATTACACTTTATCTATTAATTGATAATTAAGTTATGAAAAAAATTAATTGATAATTAAGTTATGAAATATTGTATTTTAACTGGGTAAACACAATTATACCCAGTTTCTTTAATTCTAACATATCAGGAAGTGGGTGGAAAATTGATTTAAAAATTCCCTTCCATTACAAGTTAAATAAAGTCGTGCAATGTCATGATTAATTTATTTAACAAGATATAATTTTAATGTAAGATTAGTTCAGGAGAAACTTACCAAGCTAAACCAATCTTTTACGTTAATCGGGGTCGAAAAATAAAATGAAAAAATCACCTCACTAGCGGTAGAGATCATCTATCTGTACATTTAAAATTAGGCGCCGAAGATTGAGCAGTTTTAATTTCAGATAAATTATAAGAGGAGATTATAAATTTATACAAAACATGAGGGATGTGACAAGTTCTTGGCATCGAGTGTTTCTGACAGCATCCGCTAATTGATATTAATACCATTAAAAGCGATGTTTTCATTTGGGCATTATGAAAATTGCTCGCATACAGCTTAATTAAACACATGCATGATTATGATAATGACATATTTCGAAGTAAATTTGTTTAATATTGAAGTATAAATGGAAGAAAATTACGTGAATTCTTAAAATTTTGTATACATGACAAAATATTTTAATATTAAAGCAAAATGAAAGGTGATTTTTAAGAAAGAAAACATCCTGTAAAACGAGAAACACATGGTTCTGATATTATTGATTTTATAAGGATTTTTGCGAAAGGTAAAAGTATTATCTACATTAGTAATAACAAATGTTTTATTATTAAAATAACTCTTTTCAAAGTATTTAATAGTTCAAAATTTTAGCACAATATATCATAAATTAAGATAAATGGTTATTTGTATATCATGTACTTATACAGATATACTATTAAATATTCATGATGTTGCAACCCTCTGAGCGTGTGAGGGCTTTTTTGCATTTTCATAAAAAATATATGTAAAACTTAAAATAATTTAGTTTTTCTTTCCCCGTTTGTTTCTAAAATACATTTCATATCCCTTTATTTTATATAATTTTGTTAAAAATATTTTTGTCTAGAGCCGATTTACAATGTTTTTGGGAAACGGAAAAATACGAGCAGAATGCTTAGATGGTTAAAAAGTATGTTATTCTTTCGATAAATCGATACACTGTGAACTGCTAAAAGTTATACTGGCAGACCAAAATAAATAAGTAAATACAAACAGTTAAATGTGATCGAATGTGTGGTCACTCACAAAAATCTAAAATAATTTAGTTTTTCTTTCCCCGTTTGTTTCTAAAATACATTTCATATCTCTTTATTTTATATAATTTTGTTAAAAATATTTTTGTCTAGAGCCGATTTACAATGTTTTTGGGAAACGGAAAAATACGAGCAGAATGCTTAGATGGTTAAAAAGTATGTTATTCTTTCGATAAATCGATACACTGTGAACTGCTAAAAGTTATACTGGCAGACCAAAATAAATAAGTAAATACAAACAGTTAAATGTGATCGAATGTGTGGTCACTCACAAAAATCTAAAATAATTTCTTTAGATTTACTATTATGAGATATATGTCAATAAAAATAAAAATGGTTCTAAGGTTGATACATCTGAACTAACATACAAAAAATAAATATTTCTTGTTTCTTAAATAAATTTAAACTAATATCCCTAATACAAGGTTCATTTTGTAGAAAATCCTAAAATGACGCATTTAAAAGCTTAGTTTTAAAATGGCACTTAAAAGGAATGAAAATCTCCAACTATAAATTAAAAAAAAAAAAAAAAAAAATTGTAGTATATATATATATATATATATATATATATATATATATGAGTTATTTAGTATAAATGTACTACATTGACAAAACACGACTAAAATTATACAACAATATTTCACGGAACATTTAAAAATATATTTAGATTGTCATGCATTTTTTACATGTTATTCATGTTTGTTATAGAATGTTCGCTATTCTAAATGTAGAATACAGCAATTATATTTATTTCGCGGGGATCTTTAAAATAAATCCATTATATTATGATCTATAGAAAATGTTCATTTGCGATGCATTTTATTGTTAAGATACTTGAAAGGTAATAAAATTGATATGCATCACTAAGATGGACAACAATTTTTTTCTGTATTTTACAGAATTTGTACAGAATAAATAGCAATTGTAGTTTGTTCACAACGACGCACAAAATAGATCTATTAATAAATGATCTATGACGAAAATTGTTTGCGTTGCATATTAATTATGTTAAGATACTTTAAATATAATCGAATATATAATGAAATTATCATACTTTTTTGTTCATCTCTGTATATGATATATAGCAGCTACCCAACGTGGCGCCCGTGGGCCTCACGTTGAACTGCTTTATTTAATATCCTACTTTAAAGACCTACTTTATTTAATAACAAGCATTTAATGATTATTAAAATATTTTTTCTTTTGTTATATCCGGTATGAATTTGGAATTTCAGAACGAAAAATGAGATCAAACGGATCCCTGTTATAGTGAGGTAATATTGTTATATATTTCAAGACATTTGAAAAACGACGTCCTTCAATAATTTCCACTAGATCAGGTGCACCCTCGCTTACTGAAAAATTGTACAACTTTGTTACACAGTGTTGATACAGAATTTATACACACCACGTAAAATTTTAAAATAGAATTAAGATTAAAACTGCACTGCTCACAGTTAGTCTTGTAACCGAATTCTTTTGTGTTTCTCTGTAAATGAACGATAAATGCTACGCAGTCCATAAAATGTAGCAAGTATATTTTAGTGCACCTCAGTGGTGCAAATAATTGTATTATGCTTGAAGTAGTACAGTATCATTGAAATACACTGAAGTATATATATATATTTAGCATAGATCACAAGGAAAAATATTTATTTTGAGAGTTTTTGTAAACGATTTTTGAATGCTAATCTCTCCAATTTCAAGTAAAATCATGTTGTAGCAGTCTCTGGCAATGCATGTCTGATTCATTATGTTTGAAGAAGATTAACATGATTAAAATGTAATTCAAACAATTTTCACAGTAGACCATGATCAAAATTATTTTAATTAATTAAACGCTCTATGGCTGCTACAGTGTATATTAAGGAAAATATGTAATCCTTGTCAGTAATTCATTTTAGTTTTGTTATGTTTGGAGGAGCGTAACATGGTTAAAATGCACTGAATAAAGCATATTGTAGCGAAATTGTTTTCTGAGTCCCTCTAAGCTAACTATAACATGTAAAATCCGTCGTGGGTGTAAAGTCCTCCAAGTTACCTGTGAATTATACCTCTGGGGGTGCCTAGTCTGTGAAGGTCTCGTCACCAGATCAAGGTTCTAAATTACGAGAGCAACTCGAGTAGCGATGACATAACGTATGGATGAGCGATGCAGCGTGGAAATAGTAGATATCCCAGCATCTCACATCCGTCCGGCATGACTTCGCTACACTGCGCAGTGCTGAACCGCCTCATCAAAAATCAATTAGCAACCGGCCAACTAAGAAAAAGCAATTAAAGCAACAAGACGCACTGAAGCCACGTCGGCCTATAGATTTAACAAACACATCTTCGCCAAGCGGAGAGCAGGAGAATCTTCGCCCCGTTGCCAGGTATCAACTCGTTAAGCTTGGCAAAAGCCTTCCTGGTCAGCGGTATAAAAAAAGCTAACTATAACAGTTACATACGTCATATACACTTGCTACAGTGAACTTCGGTAATCTATAGCAGCATCACCCAAATACAAGTATCTTCAATAGAGTAGTAGCGCTGAGAGACAGTCATGTATAATGAAGAAACAAAGTCACAAACGCTTTTTAACTATGCCGGTTAGAGTTAAAATACTACTGATTTATGTATTAACGCTCACATTTTAAGGTTCACAAATGTATAAAGACATGCGTTTTTTTATAATTTATGTCAGCATGAAAAAAATTAAGCGAAAAATTAAATGTTTATTTATTATCCTAGAAATTAAATATGACGGTACAAGTATAAAAAATGAATTTAATAAATTGAAAAACATTTTTAAAAAAATATTCCTGTATTGTTTTCTATAGTGTCATTAGACATTTTAATAAGTAACCCTTTGTAAAAATCATTGTTGTTCAATTAACTGTTAATTAATCTAAATTGAGAACAATGTTTATATTTTTACTGCGTAGAGTTTTATATAAAAACTACAGAAGAAATAAAGATTATTCATAATTGAAAGAAAACATAAATAGAAGCAGAAGTTGACTTTTTATGTTAATACTAATTGAAAAATCAATTGTTACGAATTAAGAATCAAATTGGCTGAATAATTATGTGCTTTGATGTTTCCTTCGAGATTTAATTAACAGGAACCTGGTAAATTACTTCTTGTATCATCGCGGAAATTACTTGTGGAAAAAAAGTTCTTGCTTGTCAAATGCTTCGTCTGTTCAAGTAAATTTCATCTTTAAAGGATATCACATTATGGATTAAAGTAAGCGAAAAAATATTCTTATGGCTGAATTATTATTCCATACAATTAAAGAAATTGTCTTTCTGCTCTTTTTTTCTCTCGTTTCTTTACAGAGGAACGAGTTTATTTATTTATTTTTATTTTGCAAAAATTTCAGCGTAACGAAATCAGTTTTACTTTGATTTTATATTAGGACTAGGAATTTTGTTATTTAATTAAGATTACTTAATAGGACTTTATATTGAATACTTCAGTGATGCTTGTTATATCACCGATATGAAAATATTTGTTTTTCTTGCAATAAACAGACATGTAGTCAACTGATTTTTTACTTAATCATCATACGTAGTATAGTATAAGTCTTGTAGTCTTTTTTTTTAAAAATCGTAAAAAATTTTGACGGATTTACACGTTTCAGACACTGGAGATTCCGAAAAACATATTTTTAGAAAAAAAAATTCGCCGTCAGTCTGTTTGTCTGTGTTTGTGTGTCCGTAAACGCTCTATCGCCCAAATAAATTGAGATAGAGACTTGAAATTTCGTATGTACTTAGTATGTAATAATGGTAATAAGCTTATTGAATTTCAATACCCTCGATTATCCGAAACTATTTTTTACGGACTCTTGAAATATTCGTTCTGATAAAAGGTATATAAAAAATTTTGAAATTGTTTATTTTAAGGAGTAAATATAAAAGAGAATAAAAAAAAACATAAATTGGGCATATAAAGCATGAAGTCGATCGGATAATGAGTTGCCGAGATATTTGTAATCCTATTTACCACACTCTTCGATTTTTCATAACCCTGTATTTTATCCGAATTTCAATTCAAAGATATATTTTAATTGGAAATGAGACGCTTAATCCTATTCAATAAACCTTTAGTTAATATGATTATTATTTTTGGAGTTATAAGGATGTTTCTTTTACGCAATTCAGTAATAGAGCATTTAAAGTTTATGACGTCATCAAGCCCGATATTATACGAATTGCAATGCCTTTTATAAGTAATTTACACACGTTTTATTTTCTTAATTTATATTATGCATATCCATGATGGGTAAGTATTAAGGTGGCCCCCAACGACTAGTTTTTTTCTTTACGATAAAAGCAAAAAACGTATTACGGTAATTATATTTCATATACACACTGGTTACTTGACGTTGGCCATGTGTTTTGTTACTTTGGCTTTGATTTGACATTGTTGCTCAGAAGCAACTTGTTTTTCTTAATGTTTTTTCCGAAATTTTCGCATTTTCTGCTGACATATACTTTTTATACTACCTTCCTCATATGCACTGATGACTTTGTTAAATTCTTTACACATCAAAAAATTATCAGTCATTGCGCTGTTACATTTATAAATACATAATTCTTTCCATTCATTAATCGAATTTCAAGAATTTCTATTAGAATACAAACTTAAGTTGAACTAAATATAAATAAAAAATTATCTATTGTTTTACAAACAACAATTGCATACAAATATATCATAAGTAATAAAAGCAACATAAATACCTTTTTAATACTTTCCAACCTAGTTATAAAGTGTTTATGACTTCGGCTTGTCTGCCGTATGGCCGTCTGGCCGTCTGCCGTCTGTCCGTGCTCTAACTCCCGTAAACATGCTCGGATTGCCCTGCAATTTTTATATGTTATTGTCGTTATCTATAGCATGTTCCTTATTTCAACTGACGTGTGTAGCACTTATAGTTTTTCTACAGGGACACGCAAAAAATTCCGTTACATTACGGTCTATGGGGAAAAATCATTTTCGGTTTATTTTAATGATGTTACACAATTTCAAACACATTATAATTGATATATATCAATAAGCTTCATTACAAGAAGCTTAATGTAGAATATGGTGTGCATAGCACTTATAGTTACTTTACAGGGACAGTCAAAAGAATTCCGTTACATTACGTCTATGGAGAAAAATCGTTCACGGTTTAATTAAATAATGTTTCACTATTTTAAATGCATTGAAATATATATATATATCACTAAGGTGCATTACAAGAGGCTTACTACAGAATATTGTGTGCATAGCAGTCATCGTTCATTTACACACAAAAGACACACTCTACTGTCTGTAAACAACAATTCTTGGAAGTGTGTTTTAAGTTGCTGAACGCGAATTTAAATTTAACTCAATTTTTGTCTATTACTTGATGCGTATAAATTCTGTAGATCCTATACAGGGCAGCACAAAAGTTCGCGAACACATTTCCGTTTATTGACAGAAACTCCAGAAGGAGAATTTTAAACGTTTCCTAACTATACTAAAATTTAGCATCCTATATAGTTTATATACAAATATATAGATCATATATAAGGCTGAATAAAGTATTCGGATATTTTTCAGAATATTGTATATTTTGGAAATATATGTTTGAAATTCCTGAAATTACGTTTTTAAATATGTTATGCGTTTTCCAAATTGTTTATTTAGATGTTATCTTTCAGCTTATTAAAAGGTAATGATTTGTAAAATTATTTTGGAAGCGTTGGAAAGTGTTACATAATCTATACTTGACGCATGATTTTTTGTTCTTGTTATAATAGAATTCGCTTAACAACTTCAGGGCAGGTCCCACGTATAATTTCTTTATAGAAAGCGTATATATAATTTTTTTTATTTTGTTCCACAATATTTTAGTCAGATTTTTGGCTTTGTATAATCGTTTAATTCATGTATTTAATAAATTGAAAAAAAATACAAAATCACTGGTATTAAAAATGAAACTTTTGTTAAATGATGTTCATCTTAAATAGATTAATTTAAAGATTATCACTTATGCACATATTTTGCTGAATCAGTATAGCTATGATAATAGTATAATCTACTATAGTCCAAAATAAATTATTACTACGCTGCCTAGTACTTATATATATATAAAAAAATTGCATGAAAAACTGTCAACAGTGTTTTAGTTCCCGAAGTAATGAAAATACCTCCTCGATGTAATTTAGGATAATAGTTATTTTTATACAATGATTTTGTACAGAATAAACGTTTCGTAAATATCTTTTGCAACCGATTTATTTTCTTAGCTCAAGGGAAATATATTTCTATGTAATTTAAAAATTGTATTTGACTAAATTGGAATTACTTGGAAATAACTTAAACACATACAAAACTATAAATTGTGAATAAAGACGATTATAACACCTAAATCAGTATGTATCGAACAAGACAAGAATATTTTGCTTACACATATTTTTAGCAATAACCTATAAGTTCTTCATCTACTTTTAAAAACAGATATACATGCTATATGAACTTAAAACAGACAGTTTTTATGAATATATCTACTATATCTAAATTAAATTTTCAAGTCTGAATTCTAATATAAAGAACTATACTGTATTTAACTTAGTTATAATTGGAATTTCCTGACATAATAAAATAATATAAACTAACAACTAATTAAATTACTGAATTACATTAAATTATGTTAAATGAGTGGAGTTTTTTCAGCCTAATTCAAAACATTGTTAACATACAATAAAAGATTCTATTTAAAATTCGGATTAAAGATGTATAAACAAAAGAAAATTATTACCCAGATTTAAACTAAGCGACCTAAAGAAAAATTTAATTTCCATTCTTTTCTACAGAGACAAACTTTGAAAAGGAAATATTTTGTCAATACCTCCTATGGTAAAATCGTTTTTAATAATATTCTTATTTAACTACGCTATTATTTAAAAAATAAAATAATTTTCTAAGGTGTTCTGAGAATAAACATATAACTGCTGAAAGGAAGCTATTTACTTTAATTATACAGCGTTCTGATAATTATCGTTTTTACTTTTTTGTTTATCGAAACACACATTTTATTTTTGAAATTTAATTACATATATACGCGAAAATAAATATTTTTATTTATTTTACAATAAAGAATTAAATAACACTTGATGTGTAAAAATGTTTTTAGTTATTAGAAACAGAAACATTGTTATTCACGTAAATATTGATCACAACTTCACGTATGAGTTTTTATATTTCTTTAGTGAACTAGTTAAAAAAATATTTTTAATCAAATTAATTAAATTTGTGCAAAACAGATTTATTGAAAATTAATGTTCATTATTTGTAGATTTTATTTTGTTAATTGAAAGTATGTTGTATGTTTGGACAAAATGCTAAAATGCCTTTAAGAAACATTTATGTTCTGTAGAAATCATATACTTGCATAAAAAAGGCATTTATTTAAATTTTATTAAAACATGATGAATTTGAAGAAACTGATAAAACACTACTTTAACGTATTGTTACTAAAATAGTTAAGACGACTCGTTAGTCCTCATGTTGCAAAAATTAATGGAATAAAAAAAATCTGACTGTTTTCTTAAAAGGAATTTATACATCTGTAGTATATTGTCACGAAGTAGGGGAAAGGGGGGCCCGTTTGAATTTTTCTTTAAATAAAATCAACATATTTCTTACTTCAATTATTTGTATGGCCTTTTAAATATTACATATGAAAAATAATGTATTTCTTCATCAAATGAGCAAAAAATTTAAACTTTTCCAATAAATTAAATACGTTGTGAGGATTTAAAAAGCTGAGAGATTTCTGTTCAAACCTTCCACTTGTAAGGATACCTTTGAACAAGCTAGGGATACCTTTGCACAAATAAACAAAATATGAAAATATTAAGCGTTTTTATGAAAAACTGCATATCGTTAAGATATATAAAATATTCAGAATAAAATTAACTACATTTTATTGAAATTACTAATTAAAGAAGATATTAAAAAGAAAATTTTTTATGAAACACATTAAAATATCACACAACATAAAGAAAAGTTCATTAATCCTAATCCTATAATATTATAAATCTGATTGTGTGCAAATGTTAGGCTGAAGCCAGCATCAAAATGGAGAATTTAATGATCTTGTATTTTTGCATATAGATTGATTATAACCCTCAAATGAATATAGGCTGGTTTTTGTTCATTTTATTCAAATATTTTTCTTAATAATTCAAAATTTCGTTATTTTCCTAGAGAATAAATGGACATTTTTTCGTATAACATTTTAAAATGGTTAAATTTACTTTACCGTTGCTAATACTTTATCGTTGCCAAAACTATTTCAAAACCCGGAATAATAATTTTTACTCAAAAATTTAGTTTCAATTGAAAAATTTTTCACGTGAAAAATGAAACTGAAATAAAAAAATTAAAGAATTAAAAAGAAGATTAAATAATATCTTTCTATATTAAAAAAAAGGTAATCTGGAACTGAGGCAAAAACGATTTAGAAATGGTTGGACCAATAAAATTCTGCGTAGATATTCCGGGTTATTCTCATCGCTTTTTTACTACGGTCTTTTTGAGGAGCTATTACTTTTTTTTCTAGCCATCCTACGGATTCGAAAATCATACCACCAGACGCGAAATATAACAAGCTTTCAGAAATTAAAAAAATTATCACGGTCGGACAATAAAAACTCAAAAAATCCTTACAAATCGAGTAAAAAATCTTCTATTGAAAAAGTCATTATTTCATATTGTTGCCAATTTCTAAAAAAGCGCAAAGGATTATGTTTTATCTCAAATAAAAAATGTATTTGCGCGAGAGTATTAAAAACAATAATGAAAGTTTAAATAATAATTAAATGATCACGTGTTGAAAGCAGGAAATAAAGAAAATTACGTCATAAAAATTTTGTTTACACATGAATATTAAAAATAAAAAAGATGAATTAAATGAAAAAGGATTATAACCAGTTAAATAAAAAAGCATTATAACCTCATTTCAGAAGATCGTCGCCGTTCGTGATATCATCATCATCATCTTTATAAAAAAGGATACATTACCAGGTTTTAAGAGGCTGTGAAATGAGAATGGGGGTTGGTCAGCGTAGCGAGCAGGGGGCAGAGCCCCCTAGTTATTAGAAATAAAACGTACATTTTTCAGTTTTTGATAATAATACAAGGTTTCAATATGCGTAACCATAGGAAACAGGCGAATATGACGTCATACATCGCAAATAAAGCGGATAGGCTTTGATTGGTGAAATAAAAGGATCTTGGGTTTTTTCTTCACTTTTTTTCTTTTGTATGGTAACGATACTTGACGTTTTACCGTCTGCGCGCGGCAAATATGACTATACCGTATTTTTAATTTAAATTTTAAAAAAAGTAAAAAGAAGTTTCAAAAGAAAATGGTTAGCAAATGTGAATAATATGCTCCGCAAAATTATCTATGTCGAAAATGATGTCATGGATAGCGAGAAATAGCTATTTTCATTCTTAAAACTAAAAGGAATAACTCGACTACCTAAAAAAAATGACGAATGTTAATAGTTCCATTTTTGTTGATAAAACATAAGATTTAATATTATTTCGTTAAAGTAACATAATTTCCCCTATGCCAGTATTGAAATTAATTGCCTGGAAAATAAAATTAACAAGAACTATGTCATTAAAATGGGATTTCTCTGGAGAAAAGGAGACATCATATTTGATATAAAACTGGATTTTTCCAATATGTTTTAAAATGAGTGTGAATCAATTCCTTACATTAATAATACAAGGATAAGTAAGTATAAAAAGTAGATGAATTTCACGCTGTATTTATAACGAAAAACTTAAATGTTTTTTTTTTATCTATACTGATTATTAAGCATGAGTATCCGTTATATACAGATGAGAGTTTTCTTCTAAAAATCACATCATAATTTTAAGAAAAGGAAAATGAACACGAATCTATTATATTAAAATCTGACCGTATATTATATTAAAATCTGACTGTTTGTATTTCACAACTACTCCTAGAATATCGAACGCAACGCGATTTACTTAATACTGGTTATCATTGATACGAGGATGTCACACAAACTCCCAGAATTAAAAAAAATTAAATTAGATGCCAAGATTTTTTTTTGTTGTAAATTTTAACGAAGTTTCTCTAAAAACGGAAAGTAAATTACTCCATACTTTTGCATAAACCAGGAGAAATAAAACAGATCACATATTTTGTACACCATTTTCTCATTAAAACTGAAAAACAGAATTTATTTTCACTTTGAATAGATGGTGAAAACAAAATCTTGATTTCAGTAAATTATCCTAAAAATAAAAACATATTTTCACGTATTCAAACTTCATGAATGAATTTATTCTGAAGAACAAAAATTGCCTGTCAACATACTGTCATTTAGAAAACAAGATTTGTTTCAGCTATACATTAAACCAAGGAGGCAGAATTTAATTTAAAGAAAAAGCATATACTATTTCCAATTAATGTTTTTTTGAAGGATTGCTGTTAAAACATTTCACAAAGGCGTTAAAAGTAAAATTGTCTATCAGGTAAAACTGACATTTGTTTTTACCCAATTCGTCTATTTCCACGATTTTATTTGGCCCTCCTTATTGCATTGGTTGCGATTTTATTTTCGAGATTATTTGGCACAAAATTTCACTTTTTTAAGACTGAGTTATGTCAAGGTCCCTATAACAAAAAATACCGTATTGTCTCCTATGAAATGTGATAAATAGTTAGTTAATTATTAACGTTTTCAATTATCGGAAGTGAAATATTTTTCTTACTTAATGTATTTATTCTTATTTTAAAGTAGCGTGAACGAAGTCACGGGTAACAGCTAGTAATATTTTTAATCCGATTGTGTGCAAATGTTAGGCTGAAGCCAGTGTCAAAATGGAGAAATTAATGGCCCTGTATCTTTGCATATAGGTGGATTATAACCCGGAACTGAACATAGACTGGTTTTAGTTTATTTTATTCAAATACTTTTCTTGATAATTCAAAATTTGATTATTTTCATATAGAATCAATGGACATTTTTAGATAAAATTTAACTATTTTACTTTATCGTTGCCAGGGCTTTGATCGTTGCCAATAAAAAAAAATGCCGAAAATTTTTTTTTCCTCAACAATTAAGTTTCAATTGAGCGATTTTCACGTGAAAAATGAAAATAATTCAAAAGAAGATGAATTTCTGTGATATTTGAAATAACAATATGGAGTATTTGTTATTATACATGAAGTATGAATATCGGTTACATTAAAAATATCTTTTTCTGTCAAAAACTGCGTCATAATTAGAAAGAAGAATTAACAATAATTATATCTTAAGAAAAAGATTTCGTTTGAACCATGGAACTATGAAAAGGATCCTTCTTGGCTTGAACAAATATGACGTCATAAATAAAACATGTATTTTCAAATATTCGTAATATTACAAAGAGCATGACTATCAGTGTTATAATAAAAGTATATTACATAATGGACGTGAAAATTTAAGATGAATAACTGAAATATTTTTTTATACTGGTTAATAATAAGCTTGAATATCAGTTACAAATATATGTGAGTTTTCTGCTAAAATTCACTTTATTGTTGCCAGGAAAAGAAATTAACAAGAATTATATCATTGAAAAGAGATTTCTCTGGGATCAAAGTGACGTCATAGTAAAACGGGATTTTTTAAAATATGTTTCAAATGGAGCGTGTATCAATTTCATACATTAATAATCACTGAGTACAGTGAAAGAATAGAGAGGTAATTAACCGTAAAATCGGCTTGCAATATGAAGCCGGTTATTTCTCAAATCATTAGGCCCAAGGGCTGACTTCAATGGATGGAGAGAGGCTGCACGTGGAACAATGACTGGATTCATTTGACGGGGAGAGGTTTTCAAAGCAAGCCGCCAGTTGTTTGGGCCGACTGTAGGGTTGCATTTTACGCATCACGGCCAACATGAACATTTCATCTCTATTTATTCTCTGAACTCTGTGAATAATAATACAAGCATCAGTAAGATTGTTAGGAAAAGAAAATTGAACACAAGTCTATTAAGTTAAAATCTGACTGTGTGTATTTCTCAACTACTCCTCGTAATGCAACGCGATCTACTTAACACCGGTTACCATTGATTCGAAGATGTCATATAAACTCTGAGAATTTAAAATTTTGAATTAGATTCCGAGATATTAATATTTTTTTTTTTGTAAATTTTAACGAAATTTCTCTAAAAATGGTACTTAAATTACTCCATTTTTGTGGATAAAAAGGGAGAAATAAAACGGATTAATATATTTTATGCCATTTTCTCATTAAAACTGAAAAAAATTATTTTGTTTTCAATTTGAATAGTTGGTAAAAAAAAAAAAAAAAAATCCTTGATTACAGTAAAATTTCCGAAAAATGAAAACATATTTCCACATATTCAAACTTTATGAATCAATTTATTCTGCAGAGCAAAAATCGCCTGTCAGCGTATTGTCAGGAAATCAAGATTTGTTTCAGCTATAGATTAAACCAAGGACACAAATTTGCTGTTACATGCAAACGTAACACTTGAATCAATTGCACAGCTTTTTGCAACCCCAAATTACATGCAAACGTAACATTTACATGTAATTTGCACCCAAATTAATTTTAATTTGAACCGTAATAAATGTTAATTCGCAATGAAAATTACATGTAAAAATAATGTTTACATATAATTTTAGGTTGCAAAAAGCTTTGCAATTTAAGTGTTACGTTTGCATGTAATTTTGGGGTGCAAAAAGCTTTGCAAATGAAGCTCCTTGCATTTAGGTGTAGAATTATTCCTCCCTATTCACAAGAATTGAATTTAAAGAAAAAGCATATACTATTTCCAATGAATTATTTTTAAATCGTTAGTCGTTTAGTCGTTTTTAATTATCGGGAGTGAAAACGTTTGCTTGATTAGTACATTTATTTTTCTTTTAATGTTACGTGAACGAAGTCACGGGTAACAGCTAGTAAAAATATAAAACACTTATGCACACAATTACACACTATTATACAACTATGCAAAGCTTCAAAATTGATTTTTTTCATATTTAAACCTATAATCAACTTCTAATCTTGTAGGGTAAATAGACATTTTTAATAAAAATATTTCATGCAGTATACAAACCCCTGCACAATATAATATACATTTTAAATCATAATAAAGTTTATATATGTTTAAAAATGAAAAATAATCCAAATATACGACAAGACAAGAAACTCTCATGTTAAATACCACTTGACAAAAAAAAGTGTTATTTCTACACCTAATGTGTAGTAGTTGGCAGCCCTGTATCATTACAACTTTCATATTAAGTATAATAAAACTCTTAATTAATCTCTTAAATTTATAATTTTCTAAAAAAAAAAAAAAAAAAAAAAAAAAAAAAAAAACTATGGCACTCCGGGAGTGCCGACAGAAGTGAAAACTTGAACAATTACGTGTGTATTTTTTGAATCGTCAGGAAATGTTTTATTGTGCAGGAAATACTTATAAATGAAGTTTTTTTTTAATTCATTATTATAAACTACTACTACAAAAATTATTTACAATTTTCATTTAATGCACTATTGTACATGAAAAATAATGCATATTATTTTGCATGCAAAAATTGTAATCTATTGCTTAATACGTAAATTTACAAATGCATAAAATATGAAATTTAATTAATTGGTATTCTTTGAAATTAATACCAATGAAACTTATGAATTTTCATCCACAATTTTAACAGCTCTCAATACATTCATCACTTCTTCAATGAGATGTAGTTTCATATTTTTTGTAATAACATTTATCTGCAAAATAGGGTTCCCGCTTCCTATCACTCCAAAATTTATGACTTCTTTGCTGCCTGTCTTGTTTACGGTATTCATGAAGATTATGCTTTTTTTCTATCTTCATACTGCGCGTATTGTTTGCGGTATCTATAATTTCTATCAACAAACTTTTCTTTTCTATAAAATGATTTCACTTCATTTCCGTATCAGTAACCACGTTTCTTAAAACTTTCGTGAAACATTTCCTTATTTTACTTTTTACTTTTTATATTACTTCCGTCTATTTCTTTTCTCGTGCTAGTTAAATTATAATATTTTCCGTGTTTTGTTATTTCATTTTCATCTTTTGATTTGGTCTCGCGAGTTGAGTCACTTTTATCTGTTTTCACCGCGCGTGCTAAATTTATCTTGAAATAATTTTCTGAATTATTTTTATTCATAATACTAATCATTTCGTTTTCTGCACGTGAATTATTTCCTTTTGATACTTTCGCTTCATTGTATGAATTGGCAACATAATATAATTTGTTATCGGTTACAGTAACGGAAACGGTGTCGCGAATTCAATGGTTTTTTCCCATCTCAAAAAATGCCCAACGCGCCTAAAGAAGTTTTCACTTCAAAAATCCAAAAATAATAATAATTACATACATCCATAACTCATTACTTCATGGTTATAGTTGTCCAATGTTTCCCCCAACTTTTTTGTTCAATGTTGCCCCAGCACATTGTGTTTAGCATTATAACTATTTACTCAATTAGGCTTAAGAATTTGAATAAAACAAAGCTTATAAGCTAAAGCTAACATCTTTATTGAAATATTGAAGAATCAATTAAAATTTTAGGGATACAAGATTGTCAACAAAGAGCTTACAACTTTATTTTGCTAAGTTTAGATTGAAGAAAGAGAAAAATACGTACCTTGCATAGACAGTAGTATGCATGCAAAATGGTAAAGCTTTGTATCCTTGTTGCATTGAAGTAGTGGTAATGTGCTGCCCTCTATATTTCAAAAATATAATTTATTTCAAGGAAAATATTTACAGTGTTCAAAGGTGCCCCCCGTTCAAACGTGCCCCCCTTTTCCCTACAGTAAATATTCGAACATATTTTTTGTTGAAAACTCTAATAGATTTTGTACATTTAAAAAATATTTTAGATTGTCAACTAATTACAGCAAAAAGCATGAAATAATGCATTCAAATAAAGTTTTTTAATTTATTAAAAGCGATACTTTCGTATCAGCCGGATGCCAGGAGTTAGTAGTCAAAGAAATTGCTCAATATTTCGCTACTTAGAGCAGCCTTTTTTATTCTGATAATGTCAGTGGTTTCAGCAAGTATTTCGATGACATGTCTCTTAAATTTCTGTTTTGTATATATTATTTTATTTATTTATACATTCAATGATGAAGTTTTACTTTCTTTATGGAATATTATCTGGAAACAAATATTGAACTATTTATATTGTTTTAAGTAGAAACGGGTTAATCTTTTGGAATCGGGTTGCACGCAATAAATATATATATATATTTTAATCATGTTTAAAAAATATTTTAAAAACCATAAAAAAAAATCAGTAAATTTAGATATAATTTTCAAATAAGTTGCATTTCAATGAAATTTCCTTTCCTATTCGACGCGATGACGGTGTAAAAATTGCAATTGTGCGATACTTAGAAGTTAAAAACAAATATACTGAAAGTCAAATTTATTGGTCAGGTGTAGCGACCGACAGTATGATGTCATCGTCACTTCGGACATGTTTTTACTTCAGAAGATAAATGCGAAAAATATATTTTACTCTATCTCTTTACCTTTAAATGACCCTGAGTTGTAATCTTAATTTTACTATGCCAGATTGTGGTTTTTTTCTCAATATTACAGCATGTTGTATGTGACAAATATTCTTAATTCACTCGGTATATTTTTGGAGCGATTCTCAAAGTATATTTAATGAAACTATGAAT
The DNA here is from genome assembly GCA_963931845.1 of Maratus michaelseni. NCBI lineage: Eukaryota > Metazoa > Arthropoda > Arachnida > Araneae > Salticidae > Maratus > Maratus michaelseni. The sequence continues at coordinate 419,692,351 of OZ007592.1, forward strand.
CGTAGTATTAATAGTGCAAATATTAGTAGGGAAGATGGGGGATGAATGGGACAAGGGATGGATGGGACGTTCTCAATATTTCATGTAATAAACTTTTTTATTAGTTGCTTCCTATCCTCATTGATTTCACTACCATAGTGTGCTTCAGAACCAAAAACAAGACCACATGGCTGTTTTCAGTTTCTTTCATATTAGCATTTCTTGAAAACTCTGCTTAAAAGTAATTTTTGTACATTAGAAGTTACTTAAATATCTTACGCAATATAAACAATTAAGATATGTTCTAGTTTTTTTCAAGGCTGAATGAACATTACCCATTGTAACAAAATGGCTGAGAATTGAAAATATGCATCACAGGGAAGATTGGGACATTTCAAATGGGATGAATGGAATTGTCTCATTCATCCCTAGAGGATGCTGAAAAATATATTTATTAGCTAAATAACATTATATAGTTAGATAAATTAATAATCTATATATTTAAAACGCTAAGCGATTTCTTTCGACAATCCGTGAGAACAAACTACTGCATCAAATTGCACCATTCTTTTTTTAAATGAAAGATATTTGGACACAGATTTGTTATTGTGCATTCGTTTGTTCGAAAATTTAATTAATTAGCCGTAATTTTCAATTAAAATTTTTCATCTGCTTATGACGTCATAAAGTCATTCCCATTTTTGCGATGCATAGAAATTGTTCTCTGAACTCTATGGTTTGCCAATCTTTTGACATTAGCTAATATCAACTAGGTAATATTTTAACATTGTAATATAAAATCTTAAAAAAACTTAAAATTAGCTAGAATATAATCATAATAAAATATCTAAACTTAAACATATCAATATGAATAACAAATCTCACATAAAATGTTTAAATGATTCCAATTGAAACAAGATTTGGAGAGTTATCCCTGATGCCCAGCTAACATAAAAGTACCTATTTTATTTTATTTATTTACACACATATTCAATTTTATTATAAAACACCAGGTTGCCATACAAAGCAAAAATCGTCATTTAGGCGCCAAAAATTAACCCCGGTGCGTCTGCGATGTTTGTACCGATTTAATCAAAATTGTTTTGGTTGCACCGCATATTGCAAAATTAATTAAATACATGATTATTGTTTCTTTCTCAGATTAAAAATAAGAAAATTGGTACTTCTCTATTATCCCGTCGACCACTTTTCATAACAAAAAATATCGCCAAACTGTAACGCCAAATAAACGGGAGAACGTTGCCATTGGAATATCAAAATATATAAATAAAATATAAGAATTTAAGGACACGATTGTTATTTTGATTTATGAAATAACTAATAAATCAGTAAAACATATTGAAATATACATACAAATGTCGAATTAAAAACCACTTGATGACGTAACAAACACGTATAATGCTTCTGACATCAAGTAAATCTGACTGCACTTTTGGCGTTTAATCTAACAGTTTGGCGATAGTTTTTTGTCCGTGAAAGATATAGAAGGCCGCAGTCGGTATCAATAATCATGGCGAAGTGGTGAGGCAATAATGAGATTCCACAAGAGTTTCTTCAATAAATACCAGCCAATTTCCAGACAAATCGTTTATTTAGAATGAGAGCGTTGCAGTAACAGTTCCCACAGGTATAAACTTATAGCCCTCAGCCTTCACGATGGCTCACTACATGGTTTTCTTTACACTTCCAGACACGTCAAAAATCCTGAACTCCGAAGGATGCCAGCGAGTTTTGTTCACTGAGCGTAGACATACAGAAAAACGACGTCACGTGCGCACAAACCGATGAATGAGAGGCGAGCTCCAGCCCCGCGAATGAGGCGAGAGGGAGAAGCTAAAACACGAAAGAGTTCCTCCCGTGGCCGCGTATCAATTTTGAAGTGAAAAAACCCCAGTCCACGAAATCAGATCATGGAATAATAATAATAAAAAGAAAATGGCTTTTTAAAAACATTCGAAATGAGAAAGCGTCTCTCGAAATTTTATAGATTGGGGAGCTGATAAAAGCTACGAATGAACTTAAAATTTTAGATTAAGATTTGGAATAAGATAATTATTAATATACGGGTATTTACTTTTAAAAGGACATTAAATAGGAATAAATATTATTAAGAATTAAGGAAATACTGACTGTGTCAGAAGTTAGATTAATTTAAAGGACTAATGCGAAATAAATGTGAAGGCTTTGCGAAGGAAATAATTTTTTTTATATAACATGTATATCTATATATATATATATATATATGTATATATATATATACATGTATATATATATATGTATATATATATTATATATATATATATATACTTCACTGTCGCCCGGCTAACCGAAAAGTACCCCAAATAATTCGCCAAACTGTAGCGCCCAATAAACAAACGGAAGAATGTTGCCATTAAATCTCAAAAATAAAAAATAAATAAAAAGGAAAAATTTACAATATATTAATGAAAACAGAATAAAAAATAATCTTGGAAATTTATTTATTTACATTATTTCTCTTAATTATGGAAAAGGAATAATCATCCTGATTATGTAAAGGAACTGAAGAAACCATACAAATAAATTACACTTGAAAACATGAAAAATCTCCCTTATCTGCACATTGATTTATTATTGTAAAAAAAAATTCTTCATCTTTACATAAAAATTGATTAGCTTAAAACAATGGATGCGTTTCAGAAGATGTAGATTTGGAATGAACAATGATTAAAGAAGACATTTTAAAAATTTTGATCAAAACATTTTAAAACTTTTTTTTAACGTCGAATTTCGACGGTGCGTTTGGGGAGATGGAATGCACATGCGTATAGGAGCTCATTCGGTTGCATTATTACAGGGGTGGGGGAGATGTGTGCTTTATTTACTATGTTCTTTTATTGACTGAATATGAGATGAACGTAGGTATATACTATTTGATGATACTTCATAGTTCCAGGAAATTATTTTTCTTGCCGTGGGGAATATGGCGGTAATGTCAAACTGATTTGCATTTTTTTTTACGGATTGTTTGTTTGGAGTTTGCATCGTAAATAGTACTGTAATTGACTGGGGGGAAAAAACTTTTAAAATAAAATATTTGAAAGACTGTTTCATAAGCACCCCTTCTTATGTAATAAAGAAGCTTATTTTACTAATATTGTTATTCTAATTTTTTTCCGTCAAGTTTTGACGGGTTCCATCTAGTTTATAGTAATTATTCTTTTAACATTTCATCCTCATTGTATCCAAAGTCTTCAGCCTTTGAATTCTTCCATTTATGGGCCTTTTAAGGCAAAACTGAGATGAGTCCAAGATGATTGACTAACAAATAATCCTGGAGATCATATTACAATTTAAAATCTCTCAGCTTTTGCCAAGGACGTATTTTTGTCAGCTTTTAGTCCTTAATATTGAATAAAGGGAGGAAAATATTTGAGTCCCATTCATCCCTGCTGTGGGGATGATTGGGACATACAAAAACTTCTTTTAATTTCATAATATATTTCTGTATAATGATACTCTTGAATAAATATTGTGCATAAGATGTAGTCAAACACTTAGTCTATGAAATATTATATATAATATTTATAATAACTTAAATAAAATTTATAAAATAAATATTTTGTGAAAATATCCTATTCATCCCTCATCTCCTCTATATATACTATATACTCTTTATTAAAAAGAAAAAAAGTGAACATTTTTATTAAAGAGTCATTTTGACTGTATAAACTTTTAAAAAATGTCATCCTTAGAGTCATAGAGCATACGACAGATACAAATGCAACGTATGCAACAAAAAAGTATTTCAAAATTTTCAAAATTTTAAGAGAAATATGTTTTTTAAAGTTTTCTCATTTCTTTTTGAAAATTAATTTTTTTCCGATTTTACAGCAAAAATGCGTTTTGTGTTACCCAGATAAAATACCCAGATAAAAAAATATTTGTCAAATGGTACGAAAATGGTTTTGTCGAATTAATATAATTAGCGCATGATACATTTTTCGATAAGTTATTACTTAATTTCGGTTATTCCATTTTGTTATTTTTTGTTTAAAATTATATATACAGGGGGGGGGGGACGTCGCTTTCCTAAAATACTTCTAAAACCACTATTAAAAATAACTTTCCTGTAGATTCCTTTTCAAATGCTTAAATCTACATTGAAGATTTTTGTTTTCAAATACTGGTAGTACAGGTAAAAAATTTGGAAAGCATCGAGCCCTGTATATATATTAAAATGCAATTAATGTCAATGCTTGTCTGATTTACATTCCTCCTTTTGGGGTTGGAGATGGGGGTGGGCATTACCAGTGAAATAATATCTCCCGCCGTTTATACAACTATCGCACATCTGACGGTAGTAAAATGCATATAAATAATGCATGAGAGTTTGGTACACCTAAAACGAGTCTTTATAATCTAAAATTAAGATAAAATATTATTGAAATTTACTATTGGTGATACTAACTGTACCCCACGTTACACCACGATTCATTTGGGATAATTTTTAAAGAGATCGACATGTTACAGACTGAAATAAAAAATAAAAAAATATCGAGAATATTAGAATAAAAATGATGAAAAATTGTTTTGTATTCTTCAACCGTAAGCATGTGGCGTTGCTCTTGATCACATGCATGATTTTAACTGAATATACGAATCCAGTTTTAAATGAAATAATAACAACAAAAGTATTTTGAGATCCGTAGGACAAACATAATGAAATTGACAAAGATAAAGAGAACAATGTTGACATTAAATCTTTTTTTTTTCAAGATGAAACATTTAAGGAAACTGAACACTTTAAAAGAATTATCTCTTTAAACACAAATTAATCAATGTCTAGTATATTAAGATGGTTGTAGTAAAACTCAAAATGTCTTTACTAATGTCGGGATAACAATATATAAACTATATTTCAATATTCGAAAATTAATTTGACTCCGTGATTTTATAAATGTTTTTATTGTAGTTATGAATGTGGACACCTCATCACTGAGAAATACAACAGTTATAAAGATCGATATCGAATGGATACTCTAGTTAATTACGCTGCAAACGAATACGTCTTTTTCGACAGAAATAGATTGATTTGTCACATGAATTCAAATAAACATTCAACCATCTGAGCAGAAACTTAGCTTTATATGGTGTCCAAAGAACCTCGTCTGAATCACATCATTGTAATACATAAACTGCTAAGAAAAATCACAATTTTTCCGGATCAATATTAGTAGCTTAAAATTTAAAAAAGATAGTATCGTGTCATATGACGCACAATTTTAGAAACGAAAACTAGGCTTTCGTATTCAAGATCAGCCTTCGCTTTTTAAGCCAGAGTAACCAACGTATCCACCACAAGCTTATAATCATAAAACGTTTAAATATACGAATAATGCTCTGCGAAATGCATTTTATAGAAGGCTGTCTTTCCATAATGCTAGAGAGTAACTTTACTTTATAAGTAAATACCAGTTACATTTGTAAAAACTTAATATAGGTTCAAATACTAACAGAAAATAAATTTTAAATAAATTACTTTATTCTAAACTCTTCATTAACTGATGCAAATCATCCATTATTCCATGTGATCATTTACACTAAGTCTGCGATATGTTTGCAACAACATCTAAGTTTTTAGTTTTTTGTCAGTTTTGATATTAATATGTAGCATGAGCTACACTCTTATACAGGTAGTCTAGGGTTAAAGGACGCCCGAAATGATTACGTACGTAGGCCTTTAGAAGCAGTCCCCAGAAGTTATTTTTGTGCTACAGAAAATGTGAATCAGTTCATATTGAATCTTCAGGAATATATTTTATATAATAGCATACCAGATGAAAACATATATTTACAGTTAAAGTTTTCTTTTAAAGGTAACGCTCTTTTATGGTTATAAACTATTGGTAATTTTTTGAGAAGTGATGACGCCAAACGATAAGAACAAATTGTCGTAAAATTAAAGAAAGCGGTTCCGATTCAAGATAAAAGAATTTTACTTAGAGAATTCTATTGTGGTCAACAAAATATTTTTCAGAAAGCGTCATTTTTATTCCTGAAAAAGATAGAACTTAAAATTAATTAGGAGTTGACATTACTTTTGACATAAGTATTGTGTTGCTTCTTTTTTCATTTTTCAATACAGTATGATATTGATATGAGAGTTCCCCAAAATTCAGCTGAACAATATCAGTTATTTTTTTTAAATATGAAAGCAAAATATTTGGAATTGAACCTTCCAGTTATTATTGTAGTTCCAGCACAAGTAATGTTTAAGTAATAAATGTTTAGATGACACGGTTTTCCAAATGCAATTGTGAGGCATATTTTTGTAGAGATTTTTTATTTCTTTTCCAGAATGAAAAAAATCCTGTTTATTACATTTGTCCTCTAGAGAACGGTTGATAGGGACTAAAATATTTAACAAAATAACATCCATAAATGTAACACTTTTACAAGATGTGATGAAGAAGCTATAGAGAAACCACAATTATTTTATTTATTTTTATTTTATTATTAGTTAATTAATTAATTAATTAATTAATTTTGCAGCAGCACTACAGTGATATATAAGATAAAACCTGTTAAATATACAATCAGTGTTGTTCTTTTATTTTATTATTTGGCTGCGAATACTGTAAATTAAATCTTAGAAGATTAGAATTATAACGAAGAATACTGGCATGCTAGCTTTAATAAAGTCCTAAAATATAAATGTTTTAACGTTTTTTATTAAAACAATTAAAAACGAAATATAAAATATTTTTGTACCATATAGAATACTAATAGAATTTTAAATTTTACCGTTCACTTTCAGCTAGTAATATCTTATAAAATTTTCTAAATTAATGGTACCCAATCTAATCTAAATGTTTAACTCTATTAACATAAAGATTTTCTGTCTATATCTCCCATTTCCATTATCGCACAATTAATGGAAATTCCTACAGCCTAAGATTATCTGACTTTTCTGTTCGATCTTTACAATCTGCTTCATCGGCAACTCAAGCTAATTTTCTCATTTCAAGTATTTCTATTTTTATCTGGCATAAAATAGAATGCCTGTGAAACGTTCGTTCAGTTAAATATATTTTAAGAAACAAGAGATAGCTACTAGTGTAAAATACATCTTGTAAAGCATTAATATCATTTTTAACAGAATAAAAATTTAGCAAAAATAATTTGATATTTGTTTGAAAGCAAAGAAAAAATGAGATTTAATATGATCGAATGTATATTTGAAACTGTATGTTTACTGGAACTTTCGTGTATCTTTTCACATCTGAGTTAGGCCATTCATTATCCAATTTCCAAATAAATAAATAAATAAATAAATATGTAATTGAACTTATTTTACTTAGTTGCGTAATCTAAGTTTGAAAAATACCAACTTACTTACAAAGGTTTTGTCATATTCAGATACAATAGTTCAGGACAAAAGCGATGAAAGTGTTTTTTTTGTGAAACAGATAAAGTATAAACAGGTGGAAAGTCCCATGACTATGACTTTTGTCAAAACAGTACCGCAATTTCCTCCATCTATCATGTCACAGGTTATAAAAAGCAATTTGGTACTGGCAGTATCAAACTTTTATTATTATATCAGCCTTTAATTGATCCCTGTGATCCCTGTCGAACTTACTATAACGGACATTTCAATGTACAAACGCAGGCAATCAATAGTTTTTACAATGAATAGGCTGCAATTTAAGTGGTAAAAATTTTAGAAGTGTGATTCATTGAATCGAAAATGAAGTGATTCATTGTGTAATTTTGAAAATGCCTATTATAATGCATTGTAAAGTTTATTATAAGAAATAACATTTTTCTGTTACTTTGAATAAACGATTTTTATGTCGACTCTTTAAAAATAACAAACGCAATACAACATTTACAATGAAATAGGTGTTTATAGAAAATCAAATTATAAGATTTTAGATAAATGAATATTGAAGAATTATAAAATATATATTAAAAACATTAAAAACAAGCACAGAAATTTAAAAAAAAAAACATATTGTTGAAATTGGTACATACATGAAAATTGTGTTTCCACGAAAACAAATCAAAATACAGTTTCATTTAAATCTGCAAACAAGCATCAAATTAAGAGTCCCTTTAAATTCTGATAAGATTCTATATTTGTGTAAAACAAAAGATCTTATTATGTTGTAAAAATTAGAAGTACTTTTGAAATTCTAGATCTACTTTTAAAAATTGTCGTCAGTATGTTGTAAATTGAAAAATGAAAATAATATACAAGTAATCAAAGTGAAGATAATTTCATTATCCAAAACAATAATTAAGCAAAAGCAAATTATTGAAAACTTTATATATTCCAGTAGAAATAGCGCAAAAAGTGCCTTGCCTTATAAAAATTTCCTGTAACTCTGATTTTTGGGTATGTTGTAAAGGTTGACCCTCTAATCAAAAAACGAAGTTTTCGACCTTCTAGACCTTGTGCGTTTTTCACAATATCGAAAAAAAAAACAATATTTTTCGGCTCTTTTTTGGACTTTTCTTAAATAACTCAGTTTTAGTGCACTTTACAGAAGAAGCACTTTCAGCATTTTGTAGAGGATAAAATTTTCCACAACATGCACCATTCATTTTTTAAATTGTCCAAATAGGGTGTGAGATACGGAGACTAGAGAATAAGGTAAAATTTGCAAAAAGTGCAAAAATCCACAAAAGACGTTAGTTTTTGCTTAATAACCCACTTTTAGTGCGTTTTAGAGACAAAAGTATCATAATAAAAACATTTGTAAAGCATGAGGTAGTCTATAAGTTTCATTTATGAGATTATTAAATATCTATAATAGACTCTAAAAATCAGAACAACACGATTTATCATATATTTTAATACGAGCAAATCTTGTGGGTGGTTATATATATATATATATATATATATATATGCAAAAATTATCTTAAAAACGGCTCTAACGATTTTGACGAAATTTCGTATCCTACCGTTTTGGGGCACCAGAAAACCATTGGGCTAGGTCACACGCTCGAGAAAGTTCGATTAGTTGGTCATTTTGGGTCATTTTGGGTCATGATCTAGCTAATTGTATCTAAAAAACGGTTCAAACGATTTTGACGAAATTTTGTATCCGACTATTTTCGGGCATGAGAAGTCAATTGGGCTGGGTCACATGTTCGAGAACTTTCGATTAGTGGGTCATTTTTGGGTCAACGCGGGTCAAATTAATTTTATCTAAAAAACGGCTCTAACGATTTTGATTAAATTTTGTGTCCTACGAGTTTCGAGCACTATAAAATCATTGGGCTAGGTCGCATGTCCGAGAAAATTCGATTAGTGGGTCATTTCTGGGTCATTGTGGGTCAAGATCTAAAAAGCGGCTCAATTTACACTAAATTTTACATCCAATGGTTTTCGGGCACGAGAAGACTGTTGGGCTAGGTCACATGTTCGAGAAAATTCAATTAGTGGGTTATTTTGGGTCATTTTGGGTCATGGTCAAGCTAATTGTATCTAAAAAACGGTTCAAACGATTTTGACGAATTTTGTATCCGACCATTTTCGGGCATGAGAAGTCACTTGGGCTGGGTCACATGTTTGAGAACTTTGGATTAGTGGGTCATTTTTGGGTCAACGCGGGTCAAATTAATTTTATCTAAAAAACGGCTCTAACGATTTTGATTAAATTTTGTGTCCTACGAGTTTCGAGCACTATAAAATCATTGGGCTAGGTCGCATGTCCGAGAAAATTCGATTAGTGGGTCATTTCTGGGTCATTGTGGGTCAAGATCTAAAAAGCGGCTCAATTTACACTAAATTTTACATCCAATGGTTTTCGGGCACGAGAAGACTGTTGGGCTAGGTCACATGTTCGAGAAAATTCAATTAGTGGGTTATTTTGGGTCATTTTGGGTCATGGTCAAGCTAATTGTATCTAAAAAACGGTTCAAACGATTTTGACGAATTTTGTATCCGACCATTTTCGGGCATGAGAAGTCACTTGGGCTGGGTCACATGTTTGAGAACTTTGGATTAGTGGGTCATTTTTGGGTCAACGCGGGTCAAATTAATTTTATCTAAAAAACGGCTCTAACGATTTTGATTAAATTTTGTGTCCTACGAGTTTCGAGCACGATAAAAGCATTGGGCTAGGTCGCATGACCGAGAAAATTCGATTAGTGAGTCATTTCTGGGTCATTGTGGGTCAAGATTTAAAAAGCGGCTCAATTTACACTAAATTTTGCATCCAATGGTTTCCGGGCACGAGAAGACTGTTGGGCTAGGTCACATGTTCGAGAAAATTCAATTAGTGGGTCATTTTGGGTCATGGTCAAGCTAATTGTATCTAAAAAACGGTCCATACGATTTTGACGAAATTTTGTATCCGACTATTTTCGTGCACGAGAAGACTATTGGGCTGGGTCACATGTTCGAGAACTTTCGATTAGGGGGTCATTTTTGGGTCAAAGCGGGTCAAATAAATTTTATCTAAAAAACGGCTCTAACGATTTTGATTAAATTTTGTACTTTACGAGTTTCGGGCACGCGAAAATCATTAGACTAGGTCAATTAGACTGTTCGAGAAAATTCGATTAGTGGGTCATTTCTGGGTCATTGTGGGTCAATATCTAAAAAGCGGCTCAATTTACACTAAATTTTGCATCCTATGGTTTTCCGGCACAAGAAGACTGTTGGGCTAAGTCACATGTTCGGGAAAATTCAATTAGTGGGTCATTTTGGTCATGGGTCATGATATTTGAACTCAAATTTAATTTTGACCGAGCATAGCTTGGTCTTCCCTGCTCGTGGTTAAAACAGGAAAATACCGCCTGACAAGTCACTAATTTAAAAACGAGCTTTTATTTTTTACATTGATGGAACGATGCAAATAATTAATTATAGTATATCCAAAAAAAGGTAACTGTTGAATAGTTGAGGGTGGGGAAGCGAATTTAACCAAAAAACCTAGTCGGTAGATAGAGGCGCGGCAAAGAGGTTGGGCCAAGAATTCACAGTCAAAAGTAAACTTTATAGCTGGGAAAAATGTAAAAAAATACTTAAACGATAAATTAGTTATAAATTTGAAATTTTAAAAGGGAAAAGGAGTGTCTAAGATCGAAACTAAAGGAGGTGGGAGGAGAAGGAGCAAGTGGCCCGGGCGCTAGAATGGAATGAGAAGAGCGCATACAATGACAATTTGATTTGTCATGTTTGTATTAATTTATCCCATATATTTTTGTTAGTTAGTCAAAGTTTACATTGATGATAAATGTATCTCATGTTGCGAATGTGAGTCCCAACAGAAAGAATACCAACAATTATACCTGATAAGACGGAAATATGTATAAAATGGAATTGTTTTCCGGGGTTTTGAATTGAGATTTAAGTTTTAAAATAAAGAAAATATTAGAAACTAATAAAATTTTCTGTGTAAATTTAATTTGCAGAGGAGGGGGGGGGGGATCCATGTTTGCCCAGTGTGAAAAAAGCAAGTATCATCCCTGGGAGTGTCGAATAAGAATAACTGTTAAAAGTGAAGGAAGGTATGCGCAAAGGCACCAAGTCGATGTTTTGCTCTGCTTTTACCCCCTAAAAAGTGACATAATATTGGGAACGAAAAAAGTGGAGGTAGTTGATACAGGAGATCTTCTACACAAAGTTCGTTGGGATCGCAATGAATGTTTCTCTGCCATTTTCGCAAAATATGTGAGGTAAGTACAGTATCATCACACTGAAAATGCTGTCGTTGTCTTGTGATGGTTATCCTGAACATAATAAAAACAAGTGGGAAAGTGTGATCGAAGATCGCCCAAAGAGTTTCTTTTAATATTCCTTTCAAAACACTTTATCCTTTCTTTAATAAATTCAAATAAATTTCATTTAGCAAAAAAAAAAAAAAAAAAAAATCATGTTTTTTACAAAGTAAAAATTTACCGATCTATTTTTTCGTTTTATCGAATATCTAAACCAGTCCGCTATTATATTCTGTCATAATAATATTCGTCATGTGGACTGAATGCGATATTTAAAAAAATAATTTCAAAATTAAACAAATTGTACACCTTCAAAATGTTAAAATATGCGAATATTTCCATAATCGGATTTTTATCACGATTCAATATGTTTCTCAAACTCATATATTTACTATTCTCAATTACTCATATTAATACTCACTTTGTATTATTCTCAAACATCTGAAAAATTCGTTAAACTTCCAATATGGCGTCAGATTCTCTTTTTAATTCTCTAATGACGTGATATTAATCTGCTTTGTGTACATACACATACTCATACTCCTTGTATTATTGAGAAATCTTCGACATTTTCCGTTTTATTACCACTAAAGGATCCTCTCGAATGGCGCTGGAAGTGGGGTGGTCATGGGCTCATTCCACTCACCATGATGAATGAACCAGCCCCTTAAACTTTAGTCGATTTCATATCTTGCCATGGCAAAAAATGTTGCAGTACGCATTGCAGTTGTAGAAAGGTAGACTTGAAATGCTTAATTATCTGTGTGAAGTGCCACAACCAACTATGTGGCAACGCTCCTGATATTATACTGGACTCTGAGGACTTTGATGACCTAGAACATCCAATCGAGTAAAGTACAGAGACGGACGATGAAGTATCCGAGACGATGGTATCATTACCAGGGCCAAGCAGTAGAAAAAGGAAACATGTATGACAAAGTGACTATACTTACTATATATTTGTTGATTAATTTCTTGTACATTCTATTATTAATTAACCACATCGTGTTTTCAATATAAAAAAAGCTCGTTTTTTAAATTAATAACTGGTCAGGCGGTATTTTCCTGTTTTAACCCTTTAACGTTCATTGGTTTCCCCACGAAACCACAAAACTTTAATTACGAAACTCAACAATGACAGCAGAATTTTAATAGAAATGTTTTTCATTTATTATATACGGGATATATCGCTTTTTTATTATATAAAAATAAATTTGTTCATAATTTCCGGTGTCAATCATTTATTTCAACATCTTAATAATTGAAGTGCTTTATACGTTAAAGGGTTAACCATAAATCGTGTTGTTCTGAGTTTTAGAGTCAATTATATATATTTAATAATCTCATAAATGAAACTTATAGACTACCCCATGCTTTACAATTTTTTTTTTTATTATGACACTTTTGTCTCTAAAACGAACTAAAAGTGGGTCATTAAGCAGAAACAAACGTCATTTGTGGATTTTTGCACTTTTTACAAATTTTACCCTATTTTCCCGGTTTCGTATCTCACCCCCTATTTGGACAATTTACAAACATGAATGGTGCATGTTATAGAGAATTTTATCCTCTACAAAATGGTGCTTTTTCTGTAAAATGCACTAAAACTGAGTTATTTAAGAAAAATCGGAAAAATGGCCGACAAATATTGGTTTTTTCGATATTGTGAAAAACGCACAAGGTCTAGAAGGTCGAAAACTTGGTTTTTTTTTATTAGAGGGTCAACCTTTACAACATACTCAAAAATCAGAGCTACCCGAATTTTTGCAAGGTAAAATGCTATTTTTACTGAACTAATACGTAAATAAAAGATAAAACATCCAGCTTATTAAATAATTAATACTGGTGTCAGAAATAAAATCTACACACAATCTTGTTACATGATGACTTAAATAAAAAACAGTGTTACAATTTTATATACCTTAAACAATTGAATATTAATCTGCCTTAAAATATTATTTCTAAAAATTGAAATAAAGAAACTTTTCCAAAAATAATTATTTCTTTTGTTTTTAATTTAGGTAATATAAAAACAAATTTAATTTTCGTCTTTTACTTACGGCAGAATCTTTGAATCAAAAATATTCTGCGTTTTTTTTTTTTTTTTTTTTATTTTTTTTTTTTTGCAAAATATTTTTCAATAGCACATTTACAACAATTATTTTAATTAAAATAATACTCTTCTCACGAATTTTAGGAAAACAAAATACAAATTCTGTAACGAAACTCTTTTCTATATTAAAACAAAGTTCTCATAATTACATCTCTTACTTTTTGTTTCTCCGAGTACATTCTGTTTTGCATTTTAGGAAGTTCATTATACATGTAACTGAATAATAAGTATTTTCATTTCTTTTGTTACATTTAGTTTTATAAAATTGGATGTTCTTAATACAAAAGGAAATATTGTCAAAAATGTAAATTTATTAATCGTGCATTACGTAAATATTTAGAAGTTTTCACAGTAAACTAGTTAAGAAAATGTTTTTATAAAATTAATGGTACGTGTGCAATATAAATGTTTTTTTTTTTTTTAATTAATTATATATATTTCCCTATTTTGTTTTTTTAATAGATGTTTACTTTTAAAAAAGTATGTGAAAATACAAGAAAATATCTATTGATTTTCACAGTATTATAAGACTTAAACTGCAATAATGTTTAATTTTATAATAAAATAAACATAAACATAAACACTAATAAAATAAGGATTAAAAAAAAATGCGTGAAAAGAATAAAAGAAAATGCGCATGAATGCTCATAACCTATTTACATGCCAAAGAGGTTAGGAAAATGAATTTATTTTTAATTTTTAAATTACCTTTATTCTGAATATTTCATAATCCCTACATAGTATCCAAATGTACACATAACCTTTACTTATTTATGTACTTAAATCTTCAATACGTATTGATGATTATATATATATATATATATATTTGTAAGATTTTGTAAGAAGTACTAACTGTTACATTCTTCCCTAGATTGGAATTTCTGAAAGAAAAATTGCAGATCATGACCCCTAGAACCCAAAACCACCACCCAGTTCAAAACGTTATCTATCTCTCTATCTATCTAGCTATATCATTTTTTATGGATACGATTACTCCCATAATTCTGCACAAATCTCTTCCAAACTGATACATAATATCAAGGGTCAGAAAATCTAGGTCAAGTTCATTAATGGGCAAAATCGGACTTAGGAGCTGGAAATGGGGAAGGTTTTAGTGAAATCAGAAAAAAACATAACGTCTTATTTATGATGCATATCGAATCAGCTTACAATTATTATTACTTCTAAGAAAAGGGACAAAAATTTATGTATGACAGATTTTTTATATCATTAAAAAAGGGCCTCAAGGGGCGAAACAAAAAGAAGGGCTTAAGAAAAAACAAATTCATAATTTCGTCAATTCACAAGATAACATATGCGCTTAAATTTATCATAAATCCTCATACTATTATCTACAACTTTTATATTGACAATTTTTTGACAGGGCCAACTCTTGCAGCAACAATAAATTAAAAAAATATAAGAAAGAAAATAAGGGAAAAATCACATCTCCCTTAATCCGCCACTAAGCCGATAAAAAATTATCATTAACGTGATAAAATTGTTTGACAACCCTGTCATATACAAAGATGATGTATATATGGTTGCATTATTAAACGCGCGAGTCAATATAACAAACGTTATAATTTAAAATATAGTGTGTGGCTCATTTAATAAAAAAATCATTTATCTCTAATCTTGATTTAGTTTTTGTTGGGGAAATTAGTACTTAACTTTGAAATCTACATGTGCCTGTTGGCCGAGCCGACAGGGAAGTTTTTAATTCTAAAAGAAAAATATAATTTGAAGTAATATAATACTTTTGTATATTGACTATTAAACGTATAAAAAAGAGTAGTTACTTGTAATTCCTCTTTTATATTAAATCTTCAATAATGTAACATATCATCTGAAAGATTTAAACAAGAAACTTTAAAAAAATACATTCAGTAAATAGAGATTCCAATATAATCAGGTTTAACAAGAAAAACAATCTTTAACATTTTCAAAGGAAATAGAAAAAAAAATTAATTCAAATCATTCCAATACCGTAGTTTGGTTACTCATGTTCTCCCACTTTCGTTACCTTTGAATGAATGGAAAATCCTCTTGATAAAGAATATCTAGACTACATTTTCTATCTATTATTCCACATTACTCAGTGCCTCTATCAACTTTCTACCTTCCAAATATTTCTGTATTTATAAGTCGTAATATAACATAGAGCAGCCAGACAACTTTAGTTAGAAAATACACTTTCTCTCAGCGGACTTATGTATGAAACAGGTAAAGTAAACTAACAGTACGTTTATTTCTCGCTTCATAAAAACGTAAAACTACTATTTTTACTTACCCATCATACGTAGTATAGGGTAAGTCTTGTAATCGTTTTGAAAATCGAAAAAAAAATTTTGACGGATTTACACGTTTCAGACACTGGAGATTCCGAAAAACATATTTTTAGAAAAAAAAAATTGCCGTCCGTCTGTGTGTCTGTGTGTGTGTCTGTGTGTGTGTCTGTGTGTCTGTAAACGCTCTATCTCCCGAAAAAATTGAGATAGAGACTTGCAATTTGGTATGTACTTAGTATGTAATAATGGGAAGAAGCCTATTTCATTTCAATAACCTCGATTAACCGGAACAATTTTTTTCGGACTCTCGAAATATTCGTTCTGATGGAAGGTATATAAAAATTTTCGAAATTGTTTATTTTAGGAAATGAACATAAAAGACAATAAAAAAACATAAATTTTGAATAAAGCATGAAGTCGATCGGATAAGGAGTTGCCGAGATATTTGTAATCCTATTTTGCCACACTCTTCGATTTTTCATGACCCTGTATTTCATCCAAATTTCACTTCAAAGATATATTTTAATTGGAAATTTGACGCTTAATCAGACGCAATAAACCGCTAGTTAATAGGATTATTATTTTTGGAGTTATAAGGAAAAACCTCTTTCAAGCAATTCAGTAATCGAGCCTTTAAAGTTTGTGACGTCATCAAGCCTCGATTTTATTTGAATTGCAATGCACTTTATAAGTAGTTTACACATTTTTATTTTCATATTTTACATTATGCATATCCATGATGGGTAAGTATTACGGTGGCCCCCAACGACTAGTTTAAGAAGGAGAGGATATTGCTGTTCCCCTTTATAAAGTGAAAGAGAAACATCTTAGTGTATATTATAAATATTAAAAAAGACTATAAAATTTTGAAATTTCTGCTGCCTATTAAATCTTTATTAATTTAACTAGGGGGCCTACCCCCTGCGAACTACGCTCGCCAACCCCCGCTCGGACTTCGAGGCCTCTAAAAACATGACAGCGTGCTTTATTTTATAAATATTGGTAAATCTGTAATTGGGTTGCCATGCTTTTAACGTTTTAATGGGGCATTTTTTGATTATCATGGCCTCATACACAGCTGTTTCGACAACTGACGACTGTTTTCGGGAATGATAAGTAAAATCAATTACAACGTGAAAACCAACTTGTATAAAATGGTTAGGTTTAAATTGTGGTTACCTCTCGGACTTTTATAACAACGATCTGTATTCTATTCTTCCTTTGCGTTTAAGGATGAGAAAAATTACATCTCCTTGTGAATAACATTAAGAACCATGGTATTGAAAAGTACTATGTTATAGACATTTTCAGTAACAGGTTTTAATTTTCTCCCTATTTTAGTGCACCATCATACATATTTTCATGTTATTTTAAATATGTAAATTATTTTTTTTAATTAATATGTATATACGAATTTTCTAATAATTATTTATCATACAAAATTAATTAAATATCTTGTGCATGCATGCCTGCATTTATTCGGCATCAATTGATGAGATATTTAAACAAATTTGCTATCCCCGATAATTTTACACCATGTTATGTCACTTGAATATTGTCCATAAGAAAATCGGGTACTTTTCCATTATAGGATCCTTTGCTTTTAGGTTTGGCGTAATTCGAGCTTCAAAAAGGGATAGATTCGTTAATATACATAGATTTGTTGCCAAAAGATATGAAAACAAACCCAATAAACTTTTGGTGCTTTTCTATTATAGGGGTCTTGACGCTTTTTAGCTCACAGGCTATCAAAGCCTGAGAGCTTATGTGCCCGCCGGTTCTGTACGTACGTATGTATGTATGTACGTAACGCGATAACTCTTGATAGAACTAACCGTTTTACTTTAAATTTTGTTTATAGGTTCCTTGTGATAAGGCGCTTCCCTGATTAGTTTTGGAGGTTCATTGGTTAAGCATAAAGGGGGAAAATGGGGGGCTAACCCCCCATAATTTAGATAAATGGGTTTTTCATGCAAAATTATCTCATATTCTTCAAATTTTGTATATAGGTTCATTTTGATAATGCGCTTCTGTCAATAGTTTTGGGGATTCATTGGTTAAGTATAAAGGGGGAAAGGGGGGGATAAACCCCCCCCCCTAATTTAGATAAATGAGTTTTTCATGCAGAATTATCCGATTTTCTTCAAATTTTGTATATAGGTTCATTTTGATAATGCGCTTCTGTCAATAGTTTTGGGGGTTCATTGGTTAAGTATAAAGGGGGAAAGGGGGGATACCCCCCCTAATTTAGATAAATGGGTTTTTCGTGCAGAATTATCCGATTTTCTTCAAATTTTGTATATAGGTTCATTTTGATAATGCGCTTCTGTCAATAGTTTTGGGGGTTCATTGGTTAAGTATAAAGGGGGAAAGGGGGGATAACCCCCCTAATTTAGATAAATGGGTTTTTCATGCAGAATTATCCGACTTTCTTCAAATTTTGTATATAGGTTCATTTTGATAATGCGCTTCTGTCAATAGTTTTGGGGGTTCATTGGTTAAGTATAAAGGAGGAAAGGGGGGATAACCCCCCCTAATTTAGATAAATGAGTTTTTCATGCAGAATTATCCAATTTTCTTCTAATTTTGTATATGTTCATTTTGATAATGCGCTTCTGTCAATAGTTTTGGGGTTTCATTGGTTAAGTATAAAGGGGGAAAGGGGGCGATACCCCCCCTAATTTAGATAAATGAGTTTTTCATGCAGAATTATCCGATTTTCTTCAAATTTTGTATATAGGTTCATTTTGATAATGCGCTTCTGTCAATAGTTTTGGGGGTTCATTGGTTAAGTATAAAGGGGGAAAGGGGGGATACCCCCCTAATTTAGATAAATGGGTTTTTCGTGCAGAATTATCCGATTTTCTTCACATTTTGTATATAAGTTCATTGTAATAATGTGCTTCTCTGAATAGTTTTGGGGGGTCATTGGTTAAGTATAAAGGGGGAAAGGGGGGCTAATCCCCCCCTTAATTTAGATAAATGGGTTTTTCATGCAGAATTATCCGATTTTCTTCAAATTTTGTATATATATTTATTGTAATTAGAGACTTCCCTGATTAGTTTAAGGGGTTCATTAGTTAACTATGGGGGGGGTAACGGGGGGATGACCCCCCCCTTAATATATTGTTGATTTCTTTATTTTTAGAGGGGCATATTTCAAATTCTTTGAAATTTGAGTATAATATACAATTAGTGTGAATAGCCTGTGAGCTCAATGCCCTCAGTTTAACTGGGCAGTTTTCTTTTTTTATTTAAAAAGCTTGGCGGAAAAAACCAAGCAGGATATTTTATTCTTCCGTTCAGTTGGGCAATTATTATTTTATATATTAGTTTCAAATATACAAATTAATGATTTTATAAAGTCGTTTAATTAAATTTTACAAAAAAATAACAAAATGATATCAATAAATAATAATTACTATTAATTCCTTTTCCTCCCTTTCTTTTGCGTTTACCTAAATGACGTCATTTGGACGAATTTATTCAAAACATTTTCAGTTTATAAATAAATTAAATTAAATGCTGACAGACGATTGAATCCTGACGATAGAAATGTGATTTTTTTTTCAGATTTTACTGAAAAACATAATTTAATCACAATCTTGTCTTCATTATCGATTGAAATAAAAGATAAATCCAATTTCAATTTGAAAATGACGAATAAAAAGAAATCAATAATCCCTATCGGGATCCTTTTCAATTTTTTTCCCTTTTTTGTCACAAAAAAACTGAGTAATTAGTTGCCATCATTACAGAAATGTCATTAAAATTAGAAAAAAATTAATATCTCGAAAACTAATTCAAATTTCAAAATTCTATTACCAGTTTTGACATCCCCGGATTTTTATGAACAATTGGTATTAATTTCACCATCAAGCGTTTAATATTTTATTAAAAATAGCCCTGAAACATAATCAGTTGTTTAGTCAGTCGTTTCATAAAATCGTTTCATAAATTCGTTTCATAAAATCGTTTCACAAATTCGTTTCATTAGGATTTTATATATATAGGGTAGATATAACATTTGAAAGACTTGAACAAGAAAATTAAGAAATTATACGTTCACTAAATAGAGATGCTAATAGATTCACGTTTAGAACATACTTTCACCTGAAAGAAGTCTCATTAACATTTTGGAAGGGAATAGAAGAAAATCTATTCAAATTTGTAATTTGCCCCATTACGTAGCCATTCGCTGCTCATGTTCCTCCATTTAAATTAGTTAAAATAAAGGAAAAATTCTGCCGCCCGAGATTATTTACGGTACACTTTAATTTTTTTCTTTCAACATAGTCAAAAATTCCGTTTTATTCTTCACATAACAAATCTTTCTTCTCCGTTTATAAAACTTAACATAGAACAGGTAAAGAAATTTTGTTCGAAAAAGACGTATATTCCAAATGAAAATAAAAATAGTTCCCATGAATACTTTTATGAAAATAAAGCCAAAGTCACTATTCCTTTAGATATAAAAGAGAAACGTCATTTGAAATAATCTACGTGCTTATATTACATATTAAAAATATAAATAAAAAGTACAAATATTCGAAAATTCTCTTTCATGTAAATGTCAAATAACAGCGCTTCATTTGAAAGATTTAAACAAGAAATTTAGGATAACTTTCACAAAATTAATTGAAAATATATCCACGCCTAATTCTTTACAAAAACATATTATTATTAAAATTTAATCACAATCCACAATTTCTTCATTGTGGTCATTTATTGCAGTTTTCTCCAGTATCTATTTGCGTAGAATGATTAAAAAATCCACATCCGACACATAATATCTGGCATATTTCATTCAGCATCCTGGACAGATATGTCTACTTTTCCACTTTCAATGTTTTCCATTTGTAAAGCTTAATCTATAGAAGCTAGAAAAGTTATATATTAAAATGAATTTTTTGTGTAATGGAAACATGTTTTTATTGCAGGTATTTTAAGAAAGAGAACATTTCCTTTTTTTTTAAATATAAAACAGAAAAATCTTTTGAAACAATTCATTTATAAATTCCAAATAAAAAATATAAACTAGAGTATAAAAATATGCATTTCTTCCTATTAAATCTTCAATAATGCGATTTCTTTTAATATATTTAAATAGAAACTTAAGAAAAAATACACTCTAAAAATACAGTTTTTAATATATTTAGGTTTTAACATACACTTATCCTGTACAAAAATTTTCTTTCATTTTTGAAGGGAACAGAAAAAAATCAAATCAAATTCTTCGATTCTATATAAATGAAAACTACAAATATTTGAAAATTACCCCTCATGTAAATCTCAAATAACAAAGCGTCGTATTATTTGAAAGATTTAAACAAGACACTTAGGATAACATTCACAAAATTAAGTTGCAAATATAAGTTGGTCTAATTATTTTTTTAATAATAAAAAAACATTAAAAAATTAATTAAAATTTAAAAATTATTGTATATAGTCATTTATTACAGTATTCTCCAATATTTATTTGCTAGAAAAAATAAAAATCGTAATAAAAATATGTCTCTATTGAAGACATTTTAAGAAAGAAAACTTTTCATTATTTTTTTAAATATAGAACAGAAAAATCTTTTGAAACAATCTATTTATAAATTGCAAATCAAAAATATAAAATAGAGTACAAAATGTGTATTTCCATTATATTAAATCTTCAATAACGAAAATTCTTTGAATATATTTTTAAAAAAAACTTAAGAAAAACAGACTCCCAAAATAGAGCTTTTAATATATTTATATTTTAACGTATACTCATCCGGTACAACAATCCTTTTTTTCATTTTTGAAAGGAATAGAGAAGAAAATCTAATCAAAATCTTCGATTCCATTAACATAGTCAGTTGTTGCTCATGTTTCCCCATTTACATTTGCTGAGAAAGAATGGAAAATACTGTAGACGAAGATTATCTGCCGTACGTTTTCAATCTTTTTTTTTTTTCAACTCTGTCGACTACCACATCTAACTTTCCACCTTCCATATATTTTCTCCATTTAAAAGGATTAATGTATAGCAGCTAGAGAAAGTTTTGCTAGAAAACAATGTTTCTTTTAAAAGAAAAAATAGCTCTCAAGAAAAGAAAGAACAAAAAAAAAGTTTCACTTCACATCTTTTTTAATGCAAAAGAAAAACATAATTTAAAATAATCTACTCGTGTGTATTGCAAATTTAAGATATATATAAATAGTAAATATATATAATATGTATAATTATTTGCAATTTCTCATTTATACTAAATCTTTAACACTAAAAGGCCAGGAAATTTTACTCAAGCTTCAAAAAAATATTTTACACCAGAATTTTTATTTCAAACTCTTTAAGATATTTATTTCACTTATCCTTGCTTCAGCGGTTTATATTTAAGTTATTTTCTGAAAAAAAAAATTCTGTTTAGAATCGATATTTAATTATTTGGTCTGAGTCAAATCGACTATTGCTGAGCATTCTAGTGTTAATATTAGAGTGTTTCATTTCAATGATTTAATAAATGAATTAAAGAAATAATACACTCACAAATATCGAGCACCTAATATATTCACCTTTAATATCTACTTTAACCTGAAATATGCGTCATTAACCCTCTTCGAAAGAATAGTGGAAACCTTCATTGAAATCTTCAATTACATTAACGCAATCATCCGTTGTCCACGTTCTCCCATTTCCATTATCTTCGAATGAAAGGAAAATCCTGCAGCCGAAGATTACTTTGCGTAGGATTTCGATCTTTCCATTTTGCTTTGCCGACAGCCCTATCTAATTTTTCAACTTCCAAATGGCTCTCCATATATAAGGCTTAATCTGCAGCATCTAGAGAACTTTTGTTTGGAAAAGAAGTTTCTTTGAAACGAAAAAAATACTATCATGAATATATATATATATATATATATATATATATATATGTAAGCAACATATTTCACTATATATTTAATTATGTAAAAGAAACATTATTTGCAATAATTTATAAGTGTATATTGCATATTAAAGACATAATAAACGAGTATAGATATTTTTATTTTATCCCTCATGTTAAGCATTCAATAATATAACCTACCATTTGACAAATTTTAAGAAGAACGTTAAGAAAGAATTGATTCACAATTTAGACCTACTAACGATTTCACGTCTAATATCTACTTTAAGCGTAACACCTTTGCAAAGAGCGTCTTTTACACATCTTTCAATTCTGCGGCAACATTTTTTCCGTTTATAATTTTTGCCATATGTAACATCTTGAGACAGGAAGGTTGAATAACACTACAAATACACATTCTTCGCTTTTACACAAACGAAATGTCACCATATATGACAGAAAGAACCCATTTTCTGAAATTGATACATTAGGGGACTGGTAATTTATGTCCACAAATAAGGATCTAAAATTACTAGGCCCTTAAAATATCAATTTACTAATCCATAACCTAAATTCACTCAATAAGAAAAAAAATAAGGGCTTTAAACAACTGAATGTTTTACAAATCCTCAATTTTTGTTATTGTACTAGTAAATCTACAGATCAGGAGACTCAACGTCAGCTCTGAAAGTCAATGTTTTTTTTATCTCACTTTTCATAATATTTAACATCTTACAATCCGCAAATTAATTTTTTTAAATTACTACATACATATTTATACGCTTTTAAAATAATTTGAAGGTTTAAGAAATTAGAAACGTTTAATTAAACACGGTTTATGCAATAATATTCTGACATTCTTATGAACTTCTTATTCTATGTTTTAGATTTAAAAAATACATTCCCCTGAACCCCCCCCCCCCCTCTAATTTAACAAATTTATATTCGTGATATACTATTGATTGTGTGAATGATTCTAGTATATCTTGGATTTCGTTCTACACAGTGGTTTTATTAGAATAAGCAAAAATTTCGAAAATAATTTCATGTTATCCTAATGCCTCAATAGCAATATTTACTTACCTGCCAACCACGAAACACTCGCATCTGATAAATAGGTTGAATAACATCTCGTGTACAAAAGCAACTTATGGAAATGTAAACTGAATCTTTTCACTTATATCTATTTCAGAAATCTAGTGCTATTGCAACTTTTGTTTCGGAAAACAGTTTTGATGGTCATTCTATAATATCTCTTTTACCTAAGTACTTCCTGATCTAACTGGATGGCAATAGCATACTAAAATCTCCCCAAAATAGGCTTATTTAGAAACTTTTAAACTTATTGGGTAATCATTCATAATCGTGCCCACTGCCAATTCACTAAATAGCAACCGTGGTTTGGCGCTATAAAGTATTTTTTGTGATAACTTTGTATGATTTCAGCTTCCAGTAATAGTGCTATTTCAGGCTGTATGGGTGCGTTTTACTAAGCTAATTTCTTTAGATTAACCATCTCGTTGTTCGAGATATTATATCCTATTTTAAATGTAATACTAATTTTGAACCACGAAAAATCCATATCTCTTCCAGAAAATGAATATCTCATGTAGAAATGTTTCGGTTATCATTCTATAGTAGTTAAAAGGTAACTTGTTTCAAAATAAATTCTCATTTATTTCAATAAAATATTAAAATCACTCAAAACTATTTTATTTTGCGAATAAAATATTGTAGCAAAATAGCTTGAGTTATTTGAATTTTATTATTTTGATATTATTTAAAATGCAGTTGCTAGGTTACGATTAAATTAAAGAGGAAAATGAAAATAAACATATTTTAAAATTTGCAAAAAATTATAGAATAAAATGTATTATATTATTAGAACAGATGTATAAAATTGCAACAAACATTGTACACCTAATTTAAAAAATCTGACGAATGTATTAACAAAATTTCAAATTAATTGGAATAATTTAAGACCTGACTTGATAAATTTTAGCCTTCATAACTTACACATTAAATACATTAATCAAATGGGCCATTTTATTTCAATGGATGAAAATTTTCAAAATCGTCTGAATTTCCATAGGAAAGCATTATGACCTAAAATGAAATGTTTTATATTTTCCGAACGAATGAACCAAACGTAACTAAAAACTATACAGCTAATTCCGGGTATCTCACCAACATACCTACCAAAAATCAAACTAATCGGATCATTTTTGCGGCAGTTATCGCGGAACAGACAGACAGACAGAAACCAAATACTTTTTGGGTCTCCACAGTAAGCCTCAACTGACGTTTAGGGAAAAAGGGTTTGAGTTATGATTTTTTTTTTTTTTTTTTAGTTTCTTGGCCACACTGTGTTGAAGGCATTTTGCAAGCAAAAATGAAAAAAAAATGTTTTTTGAGGAAAAGGGCATCAGTGCTCACATTTATTGTCTTTGTTTCAAAGGGAAAAAAACCATTCAGCTACATAGAAGAAAAAAAAAAGAAAAACGGTTTAGTTTTTATGAGGAAATTAATAGTGGTTCACATTTGTATGTCTCAGGTCTGAAAAGGTTAATCGTTGAAGATGTGAAATTAGATATAACAATTCTGCGATAAAATATTGGTCTTAATGTAGTCCTTCGTTTCCGGCTTTCTTTAGCTTAGAATAAAAGGGAAATCTTGCAGCCGATGATTATCTTGGCATACGTTTTCGATCAGCTCGTTCTGATTCCAAGAAAATGCATCGACTTTTCCTCCTTTCATTTCAAATGTTGCCCCAGTTGTAAGGCTTATCGTACTGTAGGTAGTTTATTAGAAAAATAAGTCCATTCGAAAGAAAAGATTACCTCCCTTTTATATGAAAGAAACGCGTTTCACTATTTCTTTAAGGATAAATAAAAAATATAATTTCAATACTGTTATCTTTACTTGCAGAACAAATAATCGATAAAGATATTAATATAAGAAATATACATTTAAAAGTTAAGATTCACACTGGGCAAATTGGAAAAGATTATTTATTGAATCAATTATTACTTTTTTACTGTACTCTTGCTTATAAATATTTAGTATCTATTTATACATATTGTATAAGCAACAGAATAAACCAGAATGTAAACACTGCTACATTCAAATATCAAATATGTAAATAAGAATATATGCACTACTACATTAAAATATTACATATGTAAATATGAATGAAAACAATACTAATACATTAAAAAAGTACATTTGTAAATATGAATATAAACATTACTACTTTAAAACAACCTGAAATCGATTCAACCCATACCTCCAACTCAACGTCACAGTCGCCTAGTTTAACACTGTATTGGTTTTCAACTGGCCACCTAAGACAAATAGAAAATGTTTGGAGTACTCTCACGTATGTAGTATACCAAAATTATAAGCAGTGTTTTTCAGTCAAAGACATTAAATCGGACTTTGAGAACGTTTGATTTGAAATGAAGCATGAGAAATTACAGAAACTTATTTTATAGATGAAATATTTACTATATGTTTCAGCTAATAAAACGTAATAGGGTAATAACCATGTATTACACTTTCTTGTTGTTATCGTAAACAAATAAATAACTAGTATGCTTAAATTTCGACAGATTATTATTTTTTAAATCCATGGAACATGATTTTGTTAAATATATTTTTAAAACTACAATTTGTAGCACAACTGAGTAAGTTTAAATTGGAGTGAATAGTTAAAATTTAATTTTGAAAATTTATGTTGTGCTTAAACTTTTGATATACATAACTGCCTCCAAAGTCATGAAAAAAATATTGTCATATCGTTTGTGCACGCGCAGTTAAAAATTATCATATACGTAGAAATGTTCATATTTAATGAAGTATTTATTATTTATATTCTCCATTTATAATACTGTTTTTACAGTATTTTGTCAAGAATTTCTAAAAATGGCGTTGAATTTGGTGAAAAACAGTGCATAATTTAAACAAAAAACATGAAGCTTTCTTTTTATAATTTTTATCTCCATGAATACGCATGTTATACTTATACAAATGAACACAAACGTCGTACACGAATGACATACTTACATGCTGCAGTTACAGTTTTTTTCGAGAATTTTTTAAATAGATAGTGATCGCAAAGTTGTTCAGTTATTTTTTCATAGTCCCCTAACGGACTTGTGAAATATTAATTTGTGGAAAAATTAAGATAAAGCACTTTCTTTACATCCATGATATTCAAGAAGAATTCTTTAAGCAATTCTCTAGAAGTTTGACAAAAAATCGGAAACTTCCGGTATCTTTTGTCTATATAGTACAGAACGAAGCTAAAATGGGTCATATAAACGTGCTTTTTTGTCATGCTTTTGAACCATGCTTTTTTAATGAAATCTGATAGAATGTTTGATTTCCAATCACAAGAAAAAATGCGTAAAAAATACCTTACAAACTGAATAACTCGAAACCAAATGAAAAAAAAAAATGTTTATTTTCTGCACAGAAAATATGGTGAAATATTGCTACCGGAAAAATACAGTAGAAAATAATGGTATATAAAAATGAAACTGATAAAATAGCTGATGTAAACTTCAAATAAATTTAATCAAGAAGTCTGATTTTTATATTAGACGATCTGAGAAACAACAACAGTAAAATTACATATGTCGTATGAAGCTATCACTAAAGATTTTGTAATGGTGATTTTTAATTGCTTGATTGGTAGGGGATCTTTGCGATTTTTCGACATTAATTTGGAAAATAAGTGTTTAGTTCTATCCAATAAAAATATTTCCTTTTTCGAAACTTTACAATTCAATAATTAGGTTTCCTAATACTAGATTTTGTAGCACAATTTTTTTAAGATGTTGTCCTTATTAATTTATTTTTGTGAAAATTATACAGGTTGATCATAAATTTCTAACATATAGTTTAATTTTTTCTTCACATTTCGGACACTCTAAAAATAATGTTTTGAATAACGAGCAATGAATTGAAAACAGGCTGATTTCCAAATGTTTGTTGCTATTCATAATATTCATTAATCTAACATATTTTTTAAATAGAATTGGTTTAATGTTAATTTATCAATGTATGGGAACTCATGGCTGATCCTGTAAACAGATTAGATAATTGAGACAAAATATTTGATATAGTCTTTTGTCAGTTGCAGAAAAAATATAGATTTAAATGAGTTTGATTTAACCGTCTTATTTTTTAACATAGAATGTATAAAAAATCCAATAAATGGAATAAAGTTTCTTCTAAGGCAACTATATTATTATCATCCTTTGACAAAACAAACGTTACATCAAATGTATGAAAAATGTGTTTTCCCTCTAAATCAATTTTATTTTATTTAACATTCTATTTAGTCTGTAATCCTTTTTTATTTTTTATTTATATCAGTTATAACTGAGAGAATTTATATCATTCAACATAAACTAGTGTTGTAAAACAATTTCATAATATGAGATGTCAGTCTTTACAGCCCTTTTTGAATAACATTTAATTAAAACCCTCTGACTGTCCAGCAAAAGGAAAAAATTGTAACGTTGTATTCTCTGCATTTTAATTTAAATGCTAAAAAAAAATTATTATTCCAACACTAAATAAAAAAAAACATTATTATACCTATGACTGTGTAATCCTTGAGCATTAATCATTATTAAAACTTATTAAAATGTATTAAAACTACATTATGTCTGTAGAATTATATTTGCCCACTTTTGATTTCCTCGAAACACGATAGACAGCAGTTCCCCAAACGTGTAAAAATGACTATTTTCAAAAGAACTCTTTATTACGTCAGAAAAAGGGACATTTTAATAATTTCTTAATTTACATAACTTCAATTATTATTATGTTTTTAAATTTTTGTTATATTTATCTTATATGTATGCATTGATTTTTCTTCATTCCGTTATTAGATTATTTGTATGTGTGCGAGCCTGTTCTTAGGACAAATGCGTTCAATGTTCTGTTTTGAGTCTTTGTTGTAAAATTCGGATGAGTGTTGTAAAATTCTGAATTCTAAATTAAAAGTCTTCTTGTTTGTTTATTAAAAGTGTAAAAAAGAAAAATCTGAAGTGTAATCATTGTGAAATTATTCTTCACTTATTTAATTTTAAGACATACAAGAAAGTGCTACTGTTTTAAAAAGAATCTGCTGTGATTTTATTCCGTACTTCGAACTAAAATTTTATGTCTGATTAGGAAATCACTGGAAGCAATAGCTCTACAAACCATGATAATTCACACTACACGGAATCCTGGAATCTGAACAGCCGGCACAAATCAAGTTGCGAACGTAGCTTTTTTCTTATTCAGTTTCGAATATTTGTTTTTTATTCTGTATTCTTTAAAACTATACAATATTAATTTAAATAATGCTTGTATCGCAATGAAACCTGGAGCTTAGTGAACGTATTAACACGTGCATGTCAGTGAGAGGGTTAAAACATTTAAATAAAATGACAGATAATGCGAGCTACAATTTTTTAGCCTTTTTTATTTAATGAGTATATGCATTATACTCATTCATTTAATATGAAATATATTTTGTTAGGAATTGTTGTTTTTAATGTAATCTTCTTCTAATTATTTATGTATGCATTTAAATATATCCGATATGTGGATCTTCGGAGTTTTCTTTAAGAGTTTTTCGGAGTTCTTTAAAAGTTGCATTGAATCTTGGTGTTTATACTTTAATTAAGTAAGTTTAATTTACAAGACATACATTTAAATTAAAATACCGAATTCAAAGATATACAAAAAAAAATTCGTTTCTATGCTGATTTGTTAAGAAATCACATAAAATACTCTTGTACGAAAATTAAATTTATCGCATACATTCAAAAGTTTTTATTTAAAATTATTTAAACAATTTCAAATGAAAAAAAAATCGTCTTATGCATTTGACAGAAAATTATATATATATATAAAAGAATCTCTAGCTTGCGTAAAATATTTTCAGGGATAATTCTTTTAATTATATGTTGTGTGATTTTAATTAAAAATACTAATTTTGTAAAATATTTCGAAAAAAAAATAATCAAAATATTGAAATGAAGATATTTAATTATAAAATTGCATTTTCACAATTCCTCATAAGTTAATTCATCAAATTTTTCTTTATTGCTTGAAATTTAATAATAAACAAAAAAGGAGATGATGTTTTGGTTATTTCATGTGAGAAATTTGCATTAAACCTCCACTTTTATTTTAGCTTATACTTTTGGAGGGGGGTGTTACAAAGTTTTTAGATCCGATAGAATGTTTTTTGTTTGAGAAGTCGATCAGGGAGAACATGGAAGAAAACTATTTACAAAAATATAGTAACAATAAAGTGTTAAATATAACTTGAAAAAATATATAAATGTATTCAGTATTTAAAACGTATTTAAGAAAACATTACATTAGAAATTTTTTAAATAGGTTAACAACATTTATAATTGTCTTTTTTCTGTATCTATAATTTCTTCGTGATAGGATGTCTCTTTTCTGCGTTTTCAGCCTGAGGCACTGCCAGTGTCCTCATTATATAACTCATGATAATTTTCATATAGGTAGACACCATGTCTATAACTGTAAGTACAACCGTTGACAGAATTAATGTAAGCGTAAATTAAGACACATTTCAGTTCAGATCCCATTTAAAATGTTCTCAGAATTTTCTTATTCGAAAATGAATTTTAATATTTGATTCAGGATATAAGCATATCACACCCGGATAATCACAGTTTAGTTGAATTACAAATATCTCAAAAGATTTTAGACAAAAATTCATACAGGAAGTTATGTATAATGATTTGAAAACTATAAACAATTCGTATAAACATTATGGGCGTTGATTCTACGCCGACCGATTGCATTCTGGTGAACTTCCAACATTTCCCATACATACTCAAACGTGTTCAGGGGAGCTCAGTAATATCGAAACGCGCTTTAATGTTTTACTGGTACACTAGAAACTTAGTCAATGTAAATTGCCAATCTTTTAAAAATAAACTAGTATTTGGGAATTTTCCAATGCAATAATCTTGTCAATTATTTTCAAAATGTTACACTTTTTCAATTATTATTCTGTTCCTAGGTCTTAATAAGGTATCTTCAAAAAATTTTGAACACTGCTCTGAACTGATAAACAGTTTTTTTTTTTAAATTCTACGAGAAAACCTAGTCAAATTCAGATATTTTGAATTTTATAGAATTTTTTTATCTTTCCGGCACTAAAAAATCGTCTGTTTATTTTTGGATCTGGAAAACTACCAAATGTAATAAAATTCAAAATATCGTATCTCTATGAGTTTTACTCCTAGAAGAATGAAATTTTTCTGGTTTCACTTCTTATAGCGTGGTTAAAATGGTTGCTATCAAAAGGAAAATCATTGTCTAAGAATAATTTTGATGCAAGTCACTCATATTATAAGAGAAGAGCGAATTCGAAGGAATTTGTCGAGGTGTCTGTAGCCGACTGCCACACATCCCCACAGAATAAGAGATGTAGTTAATAACAAGGAATAGCAGGTTCCGTAGTATCAAAAATTAAAAGAAACAAAAAAAGGGTAGGGGGTGTACACTAAAACAAAAAATGAGCTCATGGAAAATATATATATCTATACTAATATTATAAAGGAGTAAAGATTGTTTGTTTGTTTGTTTGTTTGTTTGTAGGGTAGTTTGTAGGTAATCTCTGGAACTACCGAACCGATTTCAAAAGTGATGGTGGCAAATTGATGGTGACAACCCCTGCTCTAACATAGGCTATATTTTATGTCGGTGCCACTAGCCCAGGGGGGTACAGGAGCGAAAAACGTTCTAAAATTGTGATCTTTTCTATACTGAAGCAGCTAGAAATTTGAAATTTGGCGTTGTAATTACTTGTAAGATGTAAATGCTCTCTAAGAACAAAAAAAAAAAAAAAAAAAAAAAAAATCGAAATTTAAAAGGGTGAAATGAGCGAAAAGCGTTCTAAAAACATTCTAAATTACAATTTCTATGGAATCTCTGGAACTACCGAGCCGATTTGAAATTTGGCGTTGTAGTTACTTATAAGATGTAAATGCTCTCTAAGAGCAAAATAAAAAAAAAATTCGAAATTTAAAAGGGTGAAATGAGCGAAAAGCGTTCTAAAAACATTCTAAATTACAATTTCTATGGAATCTCTAGAACTACCGAACCGATTTGAAATTTGGCGTTGTAGTTACTTATAACATGTAAATCCTCTCTAAGAAAAAAAAAAAAAATCGAAATTTAAAAGGGTGAAATGAGCGAAAAGCGTTCTAAAAACATTTTAAATTACAATTTGTATGAAATCTCTGGAACTACCGAACCGATTTCAAAAGTGATGGTGGCAAATGGATGATGACAACCCCAGCTCCAACATAAGATATATTTTTTGTGGGTGCCACTATCCCCAGGGGGGTGCAGGAGCGAAACACGTTCTAAAATTGCGATTTTGTTTATACTGAAGGAGCTGGAAATTTGAAATTTGGCATTGTAGTTACTTATAAGATGTAAATGCTCTCTAAGAATAAAATTAAAACAAATTTCGAAATTTAAAAGGGTGAAATGAGCGAAAAGCGTTCTAAAAACATTCTAAATTACAATTTCTATGGAATCTCTGGAACTACCGAACCGATTTCAAAAGTGATTTTGGCAAACTGATGGTGACAACCCCTGCTCCTACATAGGCTATATTTTATGTCGGTGTCACTAACTCCAGGGGGAGGGGGGTGTGCAGGAGAGAAAAACGTTCAAAAATTGCGATTTTTATTATACTGAATGAGCTAGAAATTTTAAATTTGGCATTGTAGTTACTTATAAGATGTAAATGCTCTCTAAAAACAAAATAAAAAAAAATTCGAAATTTAAAAGGGTGAAATGAGTGAAAAGCGTTCTAAAACCATTCTAAATTTCAGTTTCTATGGACTCTCTAGAACTACCGAACCGATTTCAAAAGTGATGGTGGCAAATTGATCGTGACAACCCCTGCTTCAACATAGGCTATATTTTATGTCGGTGTCACTAACCCCAGGGGGGAGGGTGCAGGAGCGAAAAACGTTCTAAAATTGCGATTTTTTTTTATACTGCAGGAGCTAGAAATATGAAATTTCGCATTGTAGTTACTTATAAGATGTAAATGCTCTCTAAA
Source organism: Maratus michaelseni (assembly GCA_963931845.1). Taxonomy (NCBI): domain Eukaryota; kingdom Metazoa; phylum Arthropoda; class Arachnida; order Araneae; family Salticidae; genus Maratus; species Maratus michaelseni. The sequence continues at coordinate 419,725,459 of OZ007592.1, forward strand.
AACAAAATAAAAAAAATTCGAAATTTAAAAGGGTGAAATGAGCGAAAAGCGTTCTAAAAACATTCTAAATAACAATTTCTATGGAATCTCTAGAACTACCGAACCGATTTCAAAAGTGATCTTGGCAAATTGGTGGTGACAATCCCTGCTCCAACAGCCTCTTTAATAAAAAACTATGCGTTTCTGACGACTGGGTTTTTCGCTAATTGTTGCCACAGATTAATCTCGGAAAATGAAACATTTGAAATTACTGAAAAAAATAGTAGCTCGAAAAGTATTTGTCAGAAAATTGTTAGGCAAACTGCGTTTGAAAGGTAAAAAATTGTATTTTCTTGATATAAATTCTTGATATAAATTCTTGTATTCTTGATATAAATTTCAAATCTAATGATTACGCCATTTTTCAAATATTGAATTTGAAAAATTACCAAATTTCAGAATGGAGTACCATAGCGAAACCTTCATGCGTAAAAAGATATAATGATAAGGACGACGTGTCCTGGCGTGTATATGGGCTATAGCACGAGTCACAAATTATAGTAGCTTTATTATTCTGTTAAAATATAAAAGCGAATTATGAAATGTCAATATTTTGTTGGATTAAAAGTTCGTTATAAGAAATTGACCAGCGTAGCGGGCGTAGCTTGCTAGTAACTTATAAAACACAATGCCAGTATAAAAATGCAACATGTGTGATTTCTTGAAAATTGATACCAGTGTCATTTCATTAACATAACCTTAAATCGTATGTTATTTTTAACACTTACACAATTTATTTTGCCACATATCTCCGACTCATAAAAAAATAACGCACGTTTCAATGTCTCTGGGTCCCTCTATTGTTCAAATTTCGATCAAATGTCCTCACTGCTGATTGCAGATTTTTTATAAAAGTGCATCCGATGCTTTATAATATTTTTGTTCTTAAACACTCATAAATACGTCTCCTTTAATAAATTAACACTCCCATTTTAGGACTTACTTTGAAATTATTTCTGAACTTGGAAATGTATTTTGCGTAATATTTTTATATAGCTTTTTTGGACAAGCAACGAAAGCTTGCGCTTACGCGAAAAACTTATTTATGCCTTATCTGTGTGCTACCTGTGTTCTTGAATAATGATCGCGAATCTAGAGGGAATAGCATACAAATACATTTGAGTAACTAATAGAGGAAGCACATATCATTATATTATAATACAAGCAAATCTCGGCTATTTGCATATATGCAAATTTTATCTTGAAAACGGCTCTAACGATTTTGTATCCTACCCAGTGATGTGGGGCGGGTAAATACCCAGTGGGTAGGTAAATATTTTTTGGGTATTTACCTGGATATTTACCCAAGCCTCGGGTAAATACCCAAAAACTGGGTATTTTCATATTTCAGCTTGAAAAAGCATATTTAAAGTAAAATTTATTTTTATTTGAAACTTAAATATTTATGAAGTCCAAAATCATAGAATGAGATATTCAAATTATGAAAGTTGTATGGCTTCAGCCACAATTAAAGAGAAGTCGAAACTTACATCGCAAAATTGCTTAATTTTACTGCTAGTGTGCTTCAGCTGCAAAGTAAGTGAATTGAATTTGTAGGAAATTTTCAAAGTAAATAATGTGAAGCTCTATTACATTTTTTAAAAAGAAAATATAAGACTACCTATCTGCACAGTTTATTGCAGAGCATTATACAGATTACATGTCACATCTATTTATTAAGAAAATAATAATAATAATCCATACTTAAGAGAAATTTAGATTGCTAATAATAAAAAAAAAAAAAGATAAATTACACAATCAAGCATTTAAATAAATAATTTAACAAACAATTTATTGATTTATGTTTATTAAACAATTTTTATTATTTTACAGTCTATAAATATTCACAATTGTCAGCTGAACTACAAAATTTTGGTTTTAGAAATTTAATTATCTTTTCCTAATATTGCAGACATGTATAAAGATTAAATAGGAATTTACTGATTTTCTCTAAATATTAACAGTAGTTTAAAGGAATTGCAATTTCAAAGTATTCACTTTCTAAATAAATATTTTCATTTCCAATTTTATGAGTTGTGATTATTTCTTGCTGAATTAAAAAGCTGCCCAAAAATTTAAAATATTTTGCCTCAATACAAAACACTATTCAAATATTATGTGTTTGATCATAAACTTAATTATAAACCTCTATGAATCATCTTTTAAGTTTTAAAATATCATTCCCATTTTCTAAAAATTTAGTAATACACACTCTTTTCTTGCTTTGTTTATAATCTGCAATTCCTTTAAATTTCAATTAGAAATTTCCACCAGAAGCAATAGATGGCGCTGGCGCCCAATCATTGCATAAGTATGAACCAAAACTAAACTAGATTTTACAAAGTAAAACTATGCTAGATTTTACAAACCAAAACCATGCTAGTTTTGGTTTGGATTTTGATTCTATAAACTGTTCTTCACTTGCTTTTAGATGTCTATGGTGTGCGTTTGAAAAAGTTAGAAGTAAAAATGGGAGGAAAAAAAGGACTTGCATGGAATTTTTTTAATGTGAAAGGAAAAAGTGTGCAGTGCAAATATTGTAATAAGGATTACAAGCATGCTAATGTAAACAAAATGGAAAATCATATTAAGAAATGTTTCAAATGTCCTGCAGGTTTGAAAAAGGTTTTTGACAGTGATTCTAAATGCAAAAAATATCATAAGGAATCTATTTCTACTATGCCTTCAACTTCAAATGTAGAAGAAAATATAACAATTAGTGATACAGATGAACCTAATACTGGTCAAATGTCCAGTACATCTTCTAACACTTCATCGATACCGATAACAAGTGTACCTTCGCTTCTAAAAAATGCTGGAGATGGAACATCTAGTTTTTTGACAAATAAAAAAATTTCGAAGTCACAGATATCTATGACAGCATTTTTGGATCAGATGGATGAAATAACAAATGTAAGTACATTTACATATTAATAAACAAAAATAAATACAATTTTGTTCTTTTAAAAGTAAATACTTAAATTAGAACTGATATTAATTGAAATAAATTTTCTCTAGTATATGTCTCTGATTTTTAATATTACAATTTTTAATAAATTAATAAATTGTTTATTTTAAAATTTAAAAGATTCATTGAAATAAGCCTTTGCATTTTAATATATTTTTTCTTTTAATAAAAAAAATCGTTTAATTTGTTTTGAAGTGTAGATAAAGAAACACTGTTAAACACTGATGTGAAAAATATATAATTTAAAAGCAAGAATTCACTTTGTGATTGAAATAATACAGAGCTATAAGCAGTGGCATGGAATGAGTGTATGTGTTCAGGGGGGGGGGGCAGTAGGGGAAAATCTTCATATCCCCAAGGAATCCATCCCCTTGCCATTATACAATTTTATAAGACAAATATTTTTTGGCAGTTTCAATGTAATCCTATTTTTATATAGAATAGCAAAGCAAAAATAGATTGCTTAAAGCCACAAGTTTATAAATTTATTTGTAATGAAAACAGTCTGCTTTCAAGATTCATAGTTTCTATAGGCTTTCAAAAAACATTCCATATAAAAAATAACGTTACAGGATATATGCATTTATTATTTACAGAACATTTTGGATAAAAGTCAAATACTACATTTTAATTAAATGTAAATTTGACTGATAATAATTTGACTGAATTGAAAATATTGTTTATTCTAAAAGATACTTATAGACACATAAATTCTTGATAAATTAATTTAACTTACAAATAATAAGTATAATAAATATTGTTAATACCTTCTAAAATCCCCTTCCCTTATGTAAATCCATATAAGGGTCTCCCCCATTTTTTAACTTTATCCTTAGCTGCCGAAGTTTTTAAAATATAAATCGGTTGGTTTGCAGTATTGCAATTCAAAACAATTAAATAATGTAATTAAATATCATATACCTGACAAAATATCATATGCTGAATCCTATATCTTTAATCCGGAATCATTTGAACCACGGCAATAGCGAATTAGAGAAAATTTGAAACTAGAATGCATTTAGGTAAATGATAATAACATCAGGCATTATTATGATAATACAAAACACTAAGGCAATTTATAAATAAATAATACTAAGGAGTTCCACTTAAAAATATCTCAAAATTCAAAAATATGTATATTTTGTATAGTGTTGCCATCTGTTGTTAGTTGTGGGAAACAATAAGATTTTTTTCTTTTTAACTTGGAATTTTATATTATTGAATAATAAATAACACAAATCACGAAACTGATAAATATAAATTTAAAAAATAAAACAATATAAAACATTTAAATAAGATTTACAGTTAAATAATTAAAATAGGACTTGCCATTAATAAATTAAAAAAAATTATTATTACTTTACCATACTGAACAATGGTTAAACACGCAAGGCGGAAGGAATTAGGAGAAACTAAGTAATTAATACTTAAAAATATCAATTTCAAGCATAAATTCAAAATTTTGAAAAAGGAAAATATATATAGCTGCATAAAATAGTGTTTTCTGAAATGTATTCTTGTATGCTAGTGGTGGCATCTATTATCATTTCATGAAAGAAAAGAAATAATAAAATAATAATAAAAGGTTTTGGAATATCTGAATTACAAGATTACAGATGCTATAGAAGTCTGGATTAAAAATGTAAAAATTCTATGCCTTGTATATTTTTATTTTGGAAAAATAAAACTACAAATGCTTCTTTTTTGTTTTAGGAAACACTCAATCAACATTTGACTAAGGCCATTTTCATCAGTGGAAGTCCATTGTCATTGGTTGAACATCCTTTGTGGATTGAATTTTTTATGAAAGTTCGTACTTCTTACAATTTACCTTCACGTTTTCGTCTTGCCTCAACTTACTTAGATTCTCAATATTCTGAAATGCAATGTGAAGTTAAGAGACAACTAACTGAATCAAAACACCTCCATTTGCAATGTGATGGTTGGAGTAACATAAGAAATGAGTCAATAATAAATTTTGTGATTTCAAAACCACAACCTCTATTTGTTGATTTTATCATGTCAAAGCAAAACAAGCATGATGCTTGTTATTTGGCTGAGCAAATTGAAAAAGTTATGAAAGATCAGGACCTTGAAAAAATTTTTGTGATTATAGGTGACAATGCTAAAAATATGATAGCAGCGTTTAGATTAGTAAAAGAAAAATATCCGCATGTTGTTCCATTAGGTTGCCTTGCCCATCTTTTACACTTATTGTGTTCTGATATTTCAGGATGCAAGTCAGTTAAACAATTTTTTACAAATGTAATTGATATAGTGAAAACTATCAAACGTAGCAACCGTTTAAGTGCATTGTTTAACCGGATTCAAGATCAAGAAAGCAAGAAAAATATTTCCTTGAAATTGCCAGGTAAAACTAGGTGGGGAAGCTACTTACACAGTCTTAAAAGCTTAAAAGATAACAAGTTTACGCTGCAAACTATGGCAGTTTGTGAAGAAGCTCAATTGTATTCTCAGTTAAAAAAAAAAAAACTTTTAGATGATACTTTTTGGATTCGTATTAAAAATATGATTGATATCTTTACTCCGATTGTAGAACTTATAGAATCTTTTGAATCAAATGAACCTCAGATTCATTTGGTGTATAACAAAATAAACAACTTAGAAAAAGTATTGCTAGAATTACTTCCTGTATCTTTATTGGAAAAAAATGAAGAAAAGCATATTATGGAGCAATTTAGAAAAAGAAAAGAATCTGGTGTTGGTCCTCTCCATCTTGCAGCAGACATTTTAAATCCTATAATGCAAGGAAGTACCTTAGAACCTTCAGAATTGCTTGATGGTTTAACATTCATTTATGATGTTGGCCATCACATGAAATTAGAGAGCACACAACTTAAAATGGATCTTGTTCATTACAGAGAAAAAGAAGGTCTCTGGGAAAGAAAAATATTGTGGGAAGGGCTAGACAATATGCCTCCTCTACTATGGTGGAAAAGCTTACGGGGCACTAATATATTAGCTGAAGTAGCTTTGCGTATATTAAGTGCACCTATTACGTCTGCCGCGACGGAAAGAACCTTTAGCACCTTTAGCTGGATTCACAGTAAAAAAAAGAAACCGCTTGACATCAGAAAGAGCAGCTAAGCTAACCTACCTATCGTATAATTGGAAGCTGCTACACAATGAAGTAAATAAACAGAATACACCCAAAATAAAGAAACAGGAAACAAATGAAAATGTTTCAGAAACAATAAATCGTATAGAAGAATTACTTTCAAGTGACGACAGCTTAGGAATTGAGGACTTTGAAAATTCAGATTCCGAAGTTGTTGTGTCTGAAGTCTGACTGATTTTAAACTGAGAGAAAAATTGTGTCGATATGATAAAATTATATTTTTCATTTTCTATTTTATTATCTATATCTATAGTTTTGCATATTATTTATATATAAATGTTAAATTGTGTTTAATGCTTTCTCAATCCAAAATTACTGAGTTTTATTTCCTTAAAGTCAAGCTATTGCTGATGCTAAATGGTTCTCTTCAACATACAAATATTGAATTAAGAAAATTATATTTTTCACTTTTATATTATATCTTTGCATAATTTGTATATTTTTTATTTATATTTTTCACTTTTATATTTATAATGTACTTAATTTGTGTATTATATATTTGTATATTATTTTTATATCAATATTATCCCTTAAATTTATTGAAAAAACAATTTTCTATAAACACATTAACTTTTTTATATGCTTCATTTTTAAAAATTACATTTAAATTCAATACTTAAGTGTAAAAAGTTGATTTTTTTTTAATTAAAGGATTGTAAGAAGTCTAAAGTTCTATATTTTTCTTTCTTTTATACTCTTTTATCATAACTAAAAGTAAAATTAATGTAATTTCCCAAATATATATAATTGAAAATAAATACCCAGGTAAATACCCAAATTGGGTTCTAAAAACAGTCTAAATTACAATTTCTATGAAATCTCTGGAACTACAGAACCGATTTCAAAAGAAATGGTGGCAAATTGATGGGGACAATCCCTACTCCAACATAGGCTATATTTTATGCCGGTGCCAATAACATCAATGGGGTGCAGGATCGAAAAATGTTCGAAAATTGCGACTTTTTTATACTGAAGGGGCAAGAAATTTGAAACTTAGCATTGTAGTTACTTATAAGATGTAAATGCTCTCTAAGAATAAATTTAAAAAAAATCGAAATTTAAATGGGTGAAAAGCGTTCTGAAGTCATTCTAAATTACAATTTCTATGGAATCTCTGGAACCACGGAATCGATTTCAAAAGTGATGGTGGAAAATTGGTGATGACAATCCCTGCTCCAACAGCCTCTTTAATAAAAAACTATGCGTTGGTGACGACTGGGTTTTTCGCTAATTGTTGCAACAGATTAATCTCGGAAAATGAAACATTTGAAGTTACAGAAAAAAATGATAGCTCAAAAAGTATTTGTCAGAAAATTGTTAGACAAACTGCGTTTGAAAGGTAAAAAATTGTATTTTTCTTGATATAAATTTCAAATCTAATAATTATGCCGTTTTTCAAATATTGAATTTCAAAAATTACAAATTTTCCAATGGAGTACCATAGCGAAACCTTCATGCGTAAAAAGATAATGATAAGGGCGACGTGTCCTGACGTGTATATTGGCTATAGCACGAGTCACAAATTATAGTAGCCTTATTATTCTGTTAAAATATAAAAGTTATTTATGAAATGTCAATATTTTGTTTGATTAAAGGTTCGTTAAAAGAAATTGACCAGCGTTGCGGGCGTAGCTTGCTAGTAAGTTGATAAACTTATTTCTAGTCTCTTCTTCTTAAACAGCAATAAATCTAGTAGCAATGCAATATAATATGTAGCCATTTAATATCCTTCTCTTGATTGGCAAGTAAATATTGTATGGATATTTCAGATATCCTTAAAGTACTGATGTAAATGTCTATTAAGGTACGTTTAGGATCTCAAGAAATCGTAACCCTTATAGTACATTAAGAAGACAGATATTTTCTCCCTTAATAGAAGTTTTCTTTAATCTGACGCATAAATGAAAAAAAGGAGTAGAATCAGAATGCATGCATAAACATGTAACTTAATTTAAATTCAGCCATAAAATGAAGAAAATAAAAGTTAGAAAAAGCATGATTATCACAGTTCAGATGCGTGTGTGTTAACTAAACTAATATTGCGTAATTGTGTAATGCAGTTGATATTGTACGATTAAAATTTTTTCTAGGAATTCATAATAATGTAAGTACTCACATATCGTCTATTTAAAATATTTAATTAAAATAATTTTTCTTCATATTTCTTATGTCCTTTCTGATTAAAATGAGTGGTATCTTTTTTAGAATCTTCTACGTGTAGCTGATTGTCTATTCCTATATATTACTCAATAATTGTATTAATGTCATAGTCTTTCACTAGTTGATGAAATTCTATCTTTTTATTCATTACTACTAACATTCATAGAGTAGATTTTCACTCAGCAGATTGAGGCCTGTCAATTTTAAAGATGTGTTAATGCAGCATTGTGCAATAGATCTAACGGCTGCCATTCCAGTAGCTAATTAAAATTTTGTTAAAAAAAAAAAAAAAAAAAAGAATCTTATGAAAGTACTTTTTCTTTCTTTTTTATATGATGATATGATTGCCATTTAAATAGTGTCCTTTTTTAGAGGTTACATGCAACATTTATCCTATTTCTAGGGACAGATAAATTTGACCCTAAAATAGAGGTGTACCTCATTCACAGACGTATTCTAAAGATGGTGCTTTATTGTGTACTAGCTAACCCGCCCGGCGTTGCCCGGGCCCGAGATAATTACAATCTCAGAGAAAGGCGTTAACCCCCTCCCTCCCCATACCCGCAAATATAACGAATAATTTGTTCAAGAAAACCACTGTCACCTACATTAACGCTATCATTAAAAAAATTATTAATTTTTTCTGATAATTAGAACATAACGAAGACGCTATGCTAAAACAGCCGGCAGATGACACCCCATTCCCGACCTCAATTTCAAATCTATATCTTAATTAGTTATCTAATTTTTTTTTCATTAGCAAAAATTGGCAATTATTTCATTTCATTTTCGCAAACTAAATGGAGGGATCAACCAGAGAAACAGATCTCTTTGTAGTTCAGTTTTTAATGAAAGCAGATCCCTGTCTCAAACTTTCTCGGATCGTTATCACTAGAGCCGGCAGATTTTTGCATAAATTAAGAAAAATTACCGACTGAATTTTTCAAAAATCACATAGTCGGAGGCAGAAATTTTTTTTTACATATGCTCAGAAATTTTAAAATTGATATCTCAATTAGTTTTCTTGAAATTCGATAATTAGTAAAATAATTTCAAATTCGTTCATTTCCGCTTGCAAATCCAATGCGCCTGTTCTTTTCTTTAGCCATTTTGATTTAAAAGATGTCATTTTAGAATCGATGGTTATTGAGAATCTTATTAATATTTTGGGTAATTATCAAAACATTGAAATTCTGAGACTCAGGTGCACATGGTCAGACCTTCGATAATCCGCACCTAAATTTTCAGATTTCCAGGTGTGCTAGATTTTGCTAGCCATCGTAGACAAACACACACACACACACATACACATACACACAGGGCGAAACTTTCTTTCTTTTATTAATATAGATATAGGAAATATTAACTATTTTTTTTCCTATAAAGTGCAATATGTCACTAGGACATATAGTAGATATAAATAAGACATTCAAGTATTAAAATATTCTTAGACATATTTTATAAGTTCCATATGAAATATTATTAAAATTTGTTTTACTGAATAAAAAAAAAATAAGTAATTTATCTCATTTCATAATTTAATTGTTAAAAACAAATATTCCGACTAAAAAACCCCATAAAAACAGAAGGGAAATATAAACATTGTATCTTTTATTTACATTTCTTTGAAAAACAAATATAAAACTAAATTCCTAAGATCTGCACATAACAGTGAATTAGCAAAGAAGAACCTCTTACTTGTGTAACATTTTTGAAGGAAAATACCTTTATTTAACCATTGTGCGTTTTTAATTAAAATACTAATTTCCTAAAGTATTTGAAAATAAGAAAAGAAGACATTGAAAACGAAATATTTGTTTTTAGTTATTTAATAACAGTTTTAGAAATACAACATATTTAATTCATTTCCTAAATTATATATTTTTATTTTTATTTTGTCGCTTGAACTATAGTTATTGACGAAAAGAGAAAATGTATTTTATTCGTTTTTTAAATGAAATTTTTAATAAAAGATTTTATTTTTTGTTCAGCAAATACACGATTTTTTACTGTGGGATATGGGGTATAGGGTAATTGAGAAAAATCATAAAACTGCATTTAGTATAAAGTTATTTAACAGCAAATTTAACTTGTACTATACAAACTGTATCTAAACTAATGAGCAAAATTGTAAAGGTACATAAGAAAACAATTTTTTTGCATAAAAATACAGATTCGTGCTCCATTTAATCAAATAACAATAAAGGTACATCAAGCAGACCCCGAATTTTGGTCGATAACTGTAAAAATAAAGAAGAAATTTAAGCGAAATATGTATTAAAATAATTTTTATCCATGTAAAATGTCATAAAAAGGAATTGCAGAGTAGATAATCTGCACTGTGGAACAGTATGGACGGTGAGCTAAACATCGAACATCAAAGAGTTTAGCTCGGTGTTGTGAAGGCAGTTTCTAGATGTTCTTAGGCAGGAACAAAATACTTTTACTCGCTTTCGTAGTGGGTATCTTAGAACTATGAATTTTTCTGAGGGCATTAAGCTCTTTGAAATATGCACAAAGTGTTTCACTGAGCAGGCCTCCTCTTATCATATCCTTGCGTGCGTGCCTGGTGCTCTGCAAGCAGGATCTTGCTGATGATCCTTTGATGGTGCTGGATTTCCTTAGGGTGTATAATATCATGGACCTGGTCTAGCCTAGATGGCCTATGGCGATGTACAACAACAACAACAACAACAAATGTTCTTGTAATTTCCTTAGCTTTGTCAGAAAGCAAAGTAAATTTTTTGAAAATTCCGCGAACGTTTCTTTATTGTTGCTACAATAATGAATGAACCTTTGAATTAGGCCGCTTGAAATGAGACACTCTATACTTATCATTAAATAAATTGATTGTAATACTCGTTTTCGCTACAAAAATTGTTTCATTTCGAAAGTTTTATCACCCTTTTCTGTTCTGACAATATTTTCTCTGCGTAAAAAAAAGTATAAGTTACCTACATCAGAAGGCTATGTAGTGCATTCCACTACACCGACTGAAGCGAAATTGAAACTACAATGAATTCAAAGGAAGTTCTAATTATCTGTGAAATAAAACTTTACAAAAAAGGCAATTATAGTTTGTACTGTACCGCGAATGTTATTCTTTGTTGTATCTGAACAGAAAAAAAAAATATAAATTCTTATTACACCACTTTTCATTGGTTGCATTTGTGGCATAATGAAAAATGAATACTATGTACGATATTTATCGATTTAAGAGCAAACGGGCTCATTTCTGTAACCGGGCTTCACGCGATACAGATACAATTTTAAAAACGTTCATGCGTGAAAATTAGTTATAAACCATAACAAATCAGTAAACATAGTTACAGTTTTCATAAAAATTGTATTTAAAACTATTTCTTTTTTTTTTATTCGACGACGGTGCAAAAATTGAAAATATGCGATGATTATAAGTTAAAAAATTTTGGAAAAAGCTAAAACAACTTGGTCAAGTCGTTGACACCATTGACATGACATCAGAATTACTAATGGATATGTTGTTCTTTCAGAATATATATGGAACCTTTTAATACTAAAAATGTAAACCTTTTCTGAATAAAGTACATTTCTATCATAAATACTTTTTAATTTATAACTCGAGATAACTTACGAATCAAGATCATATACTCTTACTTATTTATGTTTTTTTTTCAAAATTTACAAATGTAAAAACCGTATAAAGAAAAAAAAATCTTAAAATGCAATTTAAAAATAAAGCGAAGGTAATCCATCATATGTATATTCTATTTTTGTAAACGGTATCTTTTACATATATTTAAGATTTATCATTCGTCTTGACAGATAAATGTTGGAAATTGAAACGCAAGACTTCATGGCACTTTCTTCTACATCGTTCACCATGAATCTCGATGCAGACTAGCGCATATGCCTTCCAGGCGGTCGAAAAAATACTGGAGTTCTACGTATAATAACTGAAAGGAAGGAGAAAAAATAGTATAGTTTCGTGTGGAATTCCTCTTTCTATTTTGGTATTCGAAAGTTAACGCAAAAAATAGGAGCATTTTTACGTTTTTATGAAGCCAGAAATAAACATACTGTTGGTTTAGTTTATCTGTTTAATGCATATAAATCTGAGCGGTATAAAATGAAGGTGTTACATTGGAGCGACACAAAATGAGAATATTGTATAAGATTACTTTTTATGAATGATATACTTTTAGATGATACTTTTTGAATTTTTTAAAGCCTGAAACACTTTTCTTTCGAACTGATAATACTATTTTACCGTATGAAGAATAAACGCTGCAGTTTGTGTAAAATAAGAAAAATAATCTAAATAATGTTATCTTAAAAACTTTAGGTTACAATTTGCTAAGTTCTTTGTCAAATATTAGAAACAAAACAGTATATTTTACGTATATTTAAGATTTAACATTGGTCTTGACAGATAGATGTTGGAAATTGAAACGCAAGACTTCATATCAATTTCTTCGTTCACCATGAATCTCGATGTAGAAAAGCATATGTCTCTCAGGCGATAGAAAAAATACTGGAATTATATAATGCTGAAAGGAAGTGGAAACAAATACTATAGTACTTGTGAAATTCCTCCTTTCATTTTGGTATGCGGAAGTGAACTAAACTAGTCGTTGGGGGCCACCGTAATACTTACCCATCATGGATATGCATAATGTAAAATATTAAAATAAAAATGTGTAAACTACTTATAAAGTGCATTGCAATTCAAATAAAATCGTGGCTTGATGACGTCACAAACTTTAAAGTCTCGATTACTGAATTGCTTGAAAGAAACATCCTTATAACTCCAAAATTAATAATCCTATTAGCTAGCAGTTTATTGCATCTCATTAAGCGTCAAATTTCCAATTAAAATATATCTTTGAAGTGAAATTTGGATGAAATACAGGGTCATGAAAAATCGAAGAGTGTGGAAAATAGGATTCCAAATATCTCGGCAACTAATTATCCGATCAACTTCATACTTTATGCAAAATTTATGTTTTTTTATTGTCTTTTATATTCATTTCTTAAAATAAACAATTTCGAAAATTTTTATATACCTTTCATCAGAACGAATATTTCGAGAGTCCGAAAAAAATTGTTCCGGTTAATCGAGGTTATTGAAATGAAATAGGCTTCTTCCCATTATTACATACTAAGTACATACAAAATTGCAAGTCTCTATCTCAATTTTTTCGGGAGATAGAGCGTTTACAGACACACAGACACACACACAGACACACAGACGGACGGCAAAAAATTTTTCCTAAAAATATGTTTTTCGGAATCTCCAGTGTCTGAAACGTGTAAATCCGTCAAAAAATTTTTTTCGATTTTCAAAACGATTACAAGACTTACCCTATACTACGTATGATGGGTAAGTAAAAATAGTAGTTTTACGTTTTTATGAAGCGAGAAATAAACGTACTGTTAGTTTACTTTACCTGTTTCATACATATAAAGCTGACGGTATGAAATAAAGGTGGTACACTGGAGCGACACAAAATAAAAATATTGTAAAAGATTACTTTTTATGAATGATATACTTTTAGATGATACTTTTTGAATTTTTTTAAAGCCTTAAACATTTTTCTTTCGAATTGATAATACTATTTTATCGTATGAAGATTACACGCTGCAGTTTGCATAAAATAAGAAACAAAATCTTTAAATAATGTTATTTTAAACACTTTAGGTTACAATTATCAAAATTTTTTCGGTCAAATATTAGAAACAAAACAGTATAATTTACATATATTTAACATTTATCATTGGTCTTGACATATAGATGTTGGAAATTGAAACGCAAGACTTCATATCAATTTCTTCGTTCACCATGAATCTCGATGTAGAATAGCATATGTCTGTCAGGCGATAGAAAAAATGCTGGAGTTATATAATGCTGAAAGGAAGTGGAAACCAATACTATAGTGCTTGTGAAATTCTTCTTTCCATTTTGGTATGCGGAAAAGAGCTAAAAAAAATAGGAGTATTTTTACGTTTTTATGAAGCGAGAAATAAACATACTGTTAGTTTAGTTTACCTGTTTCATACATATAAAGCTGGTACATTCGAGCGAGATAAAATGAGAATATTGTAAAATATTATTTTTTATGAATGATATACCTTTATATGCTACTCTTTACGGTACTTAAAAAGTAAAAACGGAACCATTATAAGATCACTCCTGTGTCTGTCCAGCTGTCTGACACAGCACTTTTTCTCGTAAACAATCTGACGTGGGAAGTTCAATTTATAAAGCCTTTTTATCCATATATTTTCAGATTATTATTCATTCACAAATATGTTTAGGAAAAATTTAGAAGGCTAATTAAATTACTTGAAAAAAAGTTTTCTTTTGTATACCGTGTGGGGTATCGCGTGAACTCAAAAATATATTTGTTTTAATTTTAGGTATTATATTTTCAGAGATATCGTCGAAAAGGCACTGGAAAAATATGTCCCTCCCCCTCCATTTCCTAATCTACTGAAACTAAAATTATGAAAAAATAGGGGTAGTAGGAGTTTATTTAAACCTTGCCGAAAAGCTATAGCGATTTTTCTAGGTAACATAGTTTTTGAGAAAAACGCATTTTTCCATTACACACAAACGTTACTGCTGAAAAGAATTGCGCACATTAATTTATATCACAGTTTTATCCAGCATAAGGTTCCAGTAGACAAAAGGAGAGGGATTAAAAAATGAATTATTTAGAAATAAGACCGTATAGAATTTTATTAAAAGAAACCCTAGAAGGAATGTGAAGAATATTAATTAATATCATAATTAATTAATATATAATTGAACATTAATTAATTATCATTAAGTTCTTATATAAGTAATTATCATCATGTTCTAAAATTAAGCAAAAAAAAAATAGCGTTCTGATTTTTTTTCGAATTTCTTCATTTTTGGGATGACTATTATCTAATCCCGCTATGAATAATAATAAAAAAAAAAACTCGCATTTTTAGGCATAAATAATCTTTAGTTCCTTATCTTAAAACAAATAGATACTCCATTAATTAGAGAATTTTGGTTAATAAAATAATTACTATGAAACTGACAAAATAAAATGATTATTACTGAACATTATGAATGAAAAGAAAAACATTTATTATATACAAAAAAATATTTACAAATACATAAACAACAAAGAAAATTTAATGAATAAGAGATAGACTGCTATTGCAATTCAAACATCTTTAAGATAATTACACAATGTTCAGAGTACTCCACCTTATAACTATTTAGTTACACATTTATTCATTTTACAATTTCTTTTAAATTACTAATTTTTTTAAAGTAAAAACTTAAAAAAAATGTTTTCTCGAAAATTCGAATAGGTGCATCACCTATCGAAATCACTGTGCTTATGTATTTATATATAGCGAAGTCTTAATAACCTTGAGAGTTACAAGAGAAATTATTAAATACTTGCATCCTCCTTGGCACTAGAGGTAAAGTGTAACTAGAAGAGCTGCATGATTAATCCAAAATTAGTGTCACAAAAAAATAACAATAATAACTAAAGAATATTTGTATAGTTTAATAACTGCATATAATAGTCAGAAATCTGACATTTTTTGTCAGCGAAAGAATTCTGCGCTAAGGGCGCATTTTTTAGAGAGACTAGTCGCTGATCAAAAAACTACCTCCTTATAGTAAAACTTAGCACATAATGATGATAAAAAATATATTTTACATAACACTCCAAGTACTGTGAATAGGTTGACACGTCCTTCTTCACGAACAGCCATCTCAGTGGCTGACTGACCATTCATACATTGGCCTGCGTTTGGAGCTGTTTCGTTAATTATCCTGTGGTACAAAAAATTTTCGTATGTTAACTACGTGGGCGCCAGCTTATGTCTGGAGCTGGATATTCTCAAGACCTAATGACCTGTATTTTAATGGGTCTCACATCCATATATATTCTTGACACTGGCAATATATCGTATGTTTGTGCCATCTTGCAGGCCTATCAAAGAGTTGGTCGTAAAATAGGTCGTAAAATCTGTTACAGGGTTCAGAGAAATGCCCACACACGACGCCAATACAAATATCAAATTCACTGAATATTTCCTTACCACAATAAAGATAATTAAAAAAAAAGGAAAAATAATTAATACATAATATAAATAGTTCTTGATTATATGAATAAAATTGTTCTTAAAAACAAACTGTGTATATAAGTACGGTATGTTGTATTAATAATTTGTGAATTTTCAGGAGAGTTTCAATCGCCCCAGCAGTTACTTTTCGGGCGTCAACGGAGGTGTTGAAGGGCGTGCGAGGTACGTATCAACACAAAATCGTCCAAGGATATTTGATAATGATTTTTAAAAGAACTATCGATAATTAGCCAAGATATTAATTAAATTACTTGAAAAAAATTCTTTTATTTATCGTGTAGAGAATTATTCGAAAGATCTCGTAACATCGAACTCAAAAAGTATACTTGTTTTAATTTTAGGTATTATATTTTCAGAGCTGTCGTCGAAAATATACTGAAAAAATATGCCCCCCCCCCCTTATTTCCGAATTTATTGAAACTAAAATTATGAAAAAATTAGGGGTAGTAGGAGTTTATGAATTAATAAATTTAATGAACGGAATCCGTTGAATGCGACATGTACTCGTACTTGACCAGTTTATTATTTTTTTTAAAGCCTTCAACATTTTTCTTTTGAATTGATAATACTATTTCATCGTATGAAGATTAAATGCCGCAATTTGCGTAAAATGAGAAACAGAATCTTTAAACATTTCATGTTCAAGCAATTTTGTTTATGTAACGTAGAATTCACACCGGTATTTACGAAAGAATTTAGTTTAAAATAAGAAAAAGCAATTTTTCAATTTTTCCCGTCAAAGTTAAAAAAATAAAATTTAATTAAAAGTTTCTGGTTGGAATCGGATTAAAATTAGGTGGGATATTATATATACCACCGCCCCTCAAAGGGTTAAATAATGTTGTCTGAAACACTTTAAGTTATATTTATTTTTCTTTCTAAATTGTTTCGTTAAAAATTTTGAAACAAAACAGTATCTTTTACATATATTTAATATTTATCATTCGTATTGACAGACAGCTTTTGGAAATGACACGCATGACTTCATATCAATTTCTTTTACCTTGATCACCGTGAATCTCTATGTAGAATAGTATATGTCTTCCGGGCAATAAAAAAAGTACAGGAGTAATATAATGCTGAAAGGAAGTGCAAAAAATATTCTAGTCCATGTGGAATTCCTCTTTCTATGTTGGTATTCGAAAGAGAACGCAAAAGTATAGATAGGAGTATTTTTATGTTTTTATATAGCGTGAAATAAACATTATGTTAATTTAGTTTACCTGTTTCATACATAATATAAAGCTGAACGATACAAAATAAAGGCGGTACATTGGAGATAAAATGAGTATATCGTATAAGATTGCATTTTCATTTTTTTAAAGCCTTAAAAAAATTTCTTTGGAATCGATAATATTATTTTATCGTATGAAGATTAAACACTGCAGTTTGCATAAAATGAGAAACGCAATTTTTAAATAATGTTATCTGAAACATTTGAGGTTACATTTAATGTTTGGTAAATTTTATCGTTAAAATATTAGAGACAATATATATATATATATATATATATATATATAAGACCTTTTTAATCATTTGTTCTCCCTGCCAATTTCAGAATATTTTTTTGATTATGTGCAATTAATTTTTCAGAATATTTGCTGATGACACAAAATAATAAATAATAGCAATTCTATTTTCTAAACAATCGTTCACTAAATACGCTTTGAAATTATCTCCAATAATAGAATTGTTATCAGCGACATAAATAGTTGCCGTAAAAATATTTTTAATGAAAGGAATATGAAGTAATATAGTTGAATAACATTAAATATTTCAACAAAAACTTTCGTTTGCGATCTTGAAAAAATTTTGAATACTTCTATTTTTTATTATTTATCAAAACAAATCCGTGTTCAACGCTGACAGGAAGTCAATGGCGGCAACGATCAGTATTATGTGTTTAGCTTTGAAAGCAAATTTATTATTTTCTAAACATCATACAGTTTAAATTTTTACAAAGTCGAATGAAATAAATTACTTTAAATGATATTCATTTTCAAAACTGTATCTTAATTTAGTGATATTTTATTGTTTTTAAAATAATTTTCGAGAATAAGCAAAAAATAAAATAAATAAATAAATAAAATAAAATAAAATAAAAAGACATAAAACACGATTAAGGCACATTAATAAGCTTACTCTTAAATCAATACAAAAGTTAACGTGTAATATTCGCCTAACTAACGTGCAACATAAAATTAAAACTTCAAAAATAAATAAATAAGTAAATTACAAATGAATTTAAAATATAAGTCATCCAACTACGCGCTTAAACACTGACATAAACAGAGTACCAATGATTGTTATAAATTGTAAAATTTTCCGCAATTGACAGCTAACATCCGGCCATTACGAAATTACTAAAAATGATTTTTTAGTTCGTCGAGGGACAATCTCAGAAAATATACACAATATAAAACATAAATTAGGGTTTTCATTTATAAGCGATTTTCACATACACTCTATGCATAATGCAGAATATTTATTATCTTTAAACGGGAATGCCTGGGTTTAATCGTCGGGTTATTTTAAATTATAATTGACTGAATATAAAGCATTTATAGAATTGTTCTATGTTTAACCTCATTATATTCTATTTCAAATGCATGAACAGGGTTTCTTATTGTTTTTGTTGCGGCCGAAAACCTTCACGAGGGAGATAGGCCGAAGGAGAAAATGCCCTCCGTGAGGTCTTTCTAAGGGATCCTAACCCGCATTTATACAAGCAAAGCAAGGTTTGAACGAAACCACGGAAAACGCCGAACAATTATGTGGACTGGCGAGACATGAATTTGAACCCGGTGGCACTTCCTGTCTATCAGCTTTGAGAGCAGAACCTCTGAGTTACTGAAAACTCAGCATGATATTAAAAGAAAAAAAAACGTTTTGAATTGTTCACAGAAACGTTAACATATTCACGTACGATGCTTACACAAATGCACACAAATGTTGAATACTACCTACATAATCATTTGCTACAGTAACAGACCATTTATAGCATTTTTTTTTTTTACGTGGGTGATCGAAAATATTATTTTATTAATAAAATTATTATTTCCCCCCTAATTGTCCTCGCGACAAAATCTTCACTGAAAAACATGAAGTCAAACATGTACTTTACATCCTCAAAGTTCAAGAGGATTTCGGGCATTTCCACACGAGTTTCAGTAAGATATTCGACGAAGCGTCTGAAATTGATCACTTTCCCTTAATTTCTAGACGCCATAATATATATATATATATATATTCGTGTGTGTGTGTATTTAACTTTTGACTGCAAGACTTTTTGCCTGCAGAAAAAAAACATTTTCATCAGTAGTCCTATGTAATATATTTTTGAAGTTTTGCAGCATAAAAATATGAACAAAACTTTCAAATATATACAGAATGTAATAAGAAATTCAGAACAAAATTCACTTACTAAAAATGTATTTCTCTGTTACTATTCAAGAACACTATTTCTACCATTATTATGTCCTGTCAGTTTTCTTTAACATGTGCTAAAGGAAACTACCAGTTAAATTTTGGTTTGAGAAACGTGGTGACGAATATATAGAAAATATGGGACGCTGCGGCACCGGTTTGACTCTAGAAAAATAATTATTTCAATTTTAATAATATCTATGAATTTTCTATTTATAACAAGACAGTACTAATAGTTTCGTAAAAATCTGTACAAAAAATGGACTCATTAATTAATAATTTCCGTTTATTTTACCTTTATATTAATAGAAAGCATTACTTTTCATAATATACGAATTGTTTTTAAAGAATCATTAGTAATTAATTTCTATACAATATCAAAAATGTACATTTCTCTTAAAACACATTTTACACACTGTTTTAGAAAAAAGATTACATTTAATACAAATATTCTGCGCAAAAGACATTATACGTATAATTTATCGAATATTCATTTTATAAATAAAATTCCGTACTAAATTATTGTGGTAAATATCAAATTTTCTGTCTGTTTTAAGTTTTCCTTTAAGAAAAAAATCTTCTATTTTCCATCTATGTTCACTTTCGCATAGTTGGCATTGTCAAGAAAATTCTTTCCCTATGCCTCTCTAACCTCTTCTAGCATAACTCATTTACAACATCTTAAACTCACAAAACACTTTTTACGAACTGGGCTAGGAAAAGAGTGATGCAGAAGTAATTGATATAGATTGTTTATGATGTGTCGATATGTTCTCCATCTCATGGAATGATGAAGCTATGAAAGATGAACATTCTGAAAAGGAAAAAAAAAAAAGAAATAATTATTAGGACGCTGTTGTATTTTAGTTGTCGTAAAGAGAATTTTCGATAAAAAATAATTTTTCCTTCAATCTGGCAACTTAAAATGTGTAACAAGGGAAAGGTAAAAGTAGCTACCTTCCTTTTTTTTAAAAAAGAGATGTTTCCATAATTAGCATAAATGGTTCTTTTTTAATGATTTTCTTTCTAATTTTGCCTAAGAAGCGAAGTTTTTTAAAAAAAAGCATCAACAGCTCTTCTCCGAAAAACTAAAAAAAACTGTTTTATAATAATTATAATATACTTTAAAAAACGGTATAAAATGAGAAGTGGTACGTATACTATAAGAAAGAGAAGCCGATATTTTGATTATTTAGCTGTAATTATAATTGTTGTTTCTGAATTATCTGAATTAGGATAATGATTAAAATGGATATATATATATATATATGCACACACATATATATATATATATGTATGTATACTGTTTTAGTAATATATTAGTGTATATTTTTATGTAATACTGTTTATAAAAAGAAAACTTCCGACAATCTGGAAATTTCGAATTTAGAAAATGCTGTCTAAATACCGGCAGCCTCAGTTTTTTCTATAATAATCGCACAAATAGGGTTAATTGTTTTAATTAAGAAAGACTACCATTGTTTTAATATATTTTATATATTTATAACATTTAATATGTGCAGAAAGAACAGGGCATTTTTAATAACCAGGCAAATTTATAAAAATCATAACGACTACCTCTGATATTCTTCCTTCCATTTTGTTTTTAACGTGTTAAACAGATAAAAACTTACTGCAGGAAATGTAGATTAATTTATCTACAAAAATTACAAACATAGTAATCATTCTCTTCGTGAGTACAATCGCTATAGCGCAACATATCGCATTCTAAATATCGAACCCAGAGTTCTTCCTTGTTGTCGACAGAGAAATCATCCTCGCCGAAGACACAAATTTCATAATCTTCCTCTGTCGTATATCTTCCCTTTTTTACCTTTTTCATATTAATTTTTCTTCTTTCTCTTACCATTTATGCGGACGGTTTTGCAGTGTCCAACAAGTGATGCAACAAAACAATACATAGTCCGTGATCCCATAAATTAATCTATCTTCCTCCCTTTTACGAGATGCAAACCAATAGAGGTCAAAATACCCGCCATCCAGTATTTAGACCAGCCGTTATTTGGACCACTGTGGGTGGCCGGTATTAGAACCGCTACGATGTTTAATTAAAAACCAGTATTACACATTCATATAGTAAAATACCAATAAATTACGTGCGGCATTTAGGGAATAAATATGTCTAGAAAACAATTTAATCGTCAATTCAGGCCAATATACAATCAGCGTTTTTTTAAATAAAAGATAAACACATATCTCAAAAACGTTTTATATTCCAGATTTCGTCGAGTAGAAACATTTACTCTTACTGTTTGTAAATGAGAAATACATCAGCGACGTACTGCTCATGCCTTTCTTCTCTCAATTAAAGGTACAAACTCTGCCTATCGCCGCTCGACTGTGATGCGCTGTTTTCAAAACACTTACTAGCCGGTATTTGAACCTCTAGACTGGACCTTCTCCTCTACTCATCTGTTAAACTAATGGTTTTTGTTACACTAGAGTGAAAATTAAAAAAGAAAATAAATATATTATAGCTGCGATATGCATGCAGAATATGAAGCTTACAAGTAAAACAACCCTATAATTTAGCAAAACATATAGCTACAATTATTAAAGTGGTGTCCACACATAAATATGTGAGTGCATACCACACAATGAGACCAATCGAAGCGCCCGTGGAACAGATGCTGCACTGAGCGATCTTATCTCCAAAATTGCTAGAGACATGTCTAATAAAATGTGAACAAGAAAATAAAACATCAGACGGTTAAAATTTTTTAAAGCATGTATATAATTTCAAGTTATTTATTTTTTTTAGAATATATTTTTTTTTTTCGCAATTTCGAAATTTAACTTTAAACTAAACGCTTATGTAATCATATCGCAATTTCTTTTAAGCGTAATATTGCTTAATTATATAAATAAAAAGTAGAGTGTATAGTGTTGACACAATTTATATCATAATTCTTCGTCTTATTTAAAGCAGAATAATAATACAAATTGTGCAATTAAATATCCGTCAAGTGTTAAATACTAAATAGAAAATTTCTATACAGAAATACTGATGTGAGACTTCTTTGAAATTTCAAATAGTGTACGCACTTTGATTATGATTAAAGCAAAATTATTAAATAACAGAAAACGGGTTTCCTAATAATGGATTCTAAAACCAGATATATTGATGGGGAAAAACATTTTGAGTTTATAAACTTATATTAATTTTCTATAAGTTTATATATAATTGATTATTGCGTCATTTTTCAGAACACTTTTCTTTTATTTCGATATTTAACTATTCAATAAATTTTACACAATTTAAAAAGTACTTGCACCATTAAACATGTAATTAAGAAGTTAAGAAAGTAAATGAAACATACATAAATAAAGAAAATAATTATTTTTCTTCGTTAAATTAAAAAAAAAAATCTTGAATTATTAATAACACTGGGCATCCTTAGTAATAATTTGTTTGTAAAAAATAACGAGGTTCTAAAACTATATATTTAAAACATTAAAAGCATATTAAGTTATTACTATACAATAATATTCCAAACTTAAATTCTCAATAACAGTCTTCGAGTGTTGTTTTAAGATTGGGCTTAATTTCCTCTAACAGTTAATTAGTGAAAGGAACTAATATGCCTCGACAAAGATTCAATACAATTAAGAAGAATTAACTTATCGATGGAAAAGTTCAATATGCTTTATAAAGAAAATAAGTACCTGACACTCTTTAGCATATTTTTAACACTATTAATATCGTAATCTTTAAGACATATACAAACAATCTATGTATGCAATTAAATGCATATAAATAAATTGAAAATGAGTTTAACATAACAGAAATGTTATTGTAAAAATTTTCACTAAAACAACTTATGATACGCCAATCTAAACAAAAATCTGTAAATATATATGTAATAATCCCGTTAATATATTTCAATACTTACATTAATTTCAAACTTCTGATAAAAATAAGAATATTTTAAAACAATTTTACGAATGCTTCCAGTAAATATCATATCTAGGACAGAATATTCAGACAAAATATACTTTTATATAATTTTTATTAGTACTAATAAATAGCAAATAACAATAATAATGACACTAATAACCACACTACTCTAAATAATAATTATAAATATTTTAATTTGTAATAACAGTAAATATAAAAATTCTATAATTTTTCATCTAAGAATAATTAATAATATTTTTAGTGTATCCAGTTTTTTAAATATTCTTAAATTGACGGAATGTATTATATATATATATATATTTAACGCTCTTTTCTGAATAGTTGATGTGTTTTTATGAATACTTTACACAACGAAAAAATATAATAGAATAAAAAGGCGGAGAAACGGGAGTTACATGATTTTGTACTAATTTTTTAGGTTTATTTTATTTTAAATCGAAAGTTACAAGTGTAACATTTTACTGTTAAATTAGACTTAAGTATTGATAAAAAAATTATCATATTAAATAATATAAAAATAATCTACTGAATTCATAGCACGCTAGAAAACTATAATGCTTAAAACTGTTGACTAATTTTAACATCTCACTTACTAAAACCAAATGATCCGACAAAAAAAAAAAAAAAAAAAAAAAAAAAAAAGATTACCCTAAAAGATGAGGATAATGCAATATTCGTGAACTTTGTCTTTTGTACTTATTTTATATAAATAAATTTATAAAATTAAATTTATGAACTTCTAAATTCTGTTTGTTATGCAAAATTATCAAAGACGGAAGTTTTGCTTCCGTATATATTTTTTCTGTGATAATATCTTAATTTAACTTTTGTGCATTTTTAATAAAAATAAACCTTTTTCTTGACTGTTATAATCAAAGGAACTTAAAGATGTTGTCAAATGTGGGTGATATCTTTTGAAAGAAAAAATAGGTATCTTCTAAAATATGAGTGGAAAAGAATTATAAATTAATTTCTCAGTATTTTTATTCATAATGTGAAATCATTAACATTTCTGAAATTTCTCAAAAACATTGTATTCATTGATAACAACAGAAAGTAAAATAGTAATATTTTATAAAAATATATCAAATATTTCCTATTGATTTTTTTTTTTTTGAGAAATATATAATAATAATAAAAAAAAAAAATTTGCACTTTTAATTCAGATTCTCAAACTTATGATCGACTTAACAAATCATAACGAGATTTATTAACATTTAATTACAGTGGCTAAGATAATTAACACTCTTCTAATCGCTAAAAGTATAAAATTCTTACGTTACTACAAAAATATTTTTAAGCACAAGGCATGAATGGAGTATTACAAAATAAAACGATTCTCTATACCTCTATCACTTGAAATGCTGAAGATTTGAAAAATGAACACCCTTGTGAAAAGAAGAAAAAACGAAGGTAGCAGTTATTACGATGATCATGAATTTAAGTTGAGGTTTTAAAAAAATCAATAAAATAAATTCATTTTTCTTCATTCTAGCAATTTAAAAAAAATCTATTGAATGCTGTATTTTATAACGAAAATGGCTTCTTTAAAAACGTTTTCCTGTAAAGAAATAATGGATCTATTTTTCATAGATTTCCAGTATGATTTTCTCTCTGAACAGAAACATTTAGAAACTGCTACTGAAGACATTTGATGGAAAAGATAAATTTAGAAACATAAAATTTATGGGAATTTTTAAAGTACGATACAGAATGAAAAATGATTCGAAAAGTAAAGAATGAAAGAACGATGTTTTTGCCAACGATATGTCAAGTAACAGGATTGTTTACACGTTCATTCACTTTACACATTTAATTGGTTATTCATGTGTTAAACTGATGGTTATTCCTTAACTAAGGCAAAAACTAAAAAAAAAAAAAATAGATATTTTGGCTGCTGCGATACACAGGGTGTTTCAAGAAGTATTATACGTTTTAAAAAAAACAAATCACAACTATTCAGCTTTTAATCCGTTTTAATCGAATAATGTACACGTAGAAAGAGTGAAATATCGCGTTTCACGCAGTTGCCGCCACACTGTAAAAAAAAATTGCAGTAAAATTACGGGCAGAGGCCGGCAGCAGAGATTCCAGTCATACCCCGTAAAAGAAAAAAAAATCCATGTCCATCATTTTATGCAGCCCGTAATTTTACGGGACAAAGTAATATAGCATTATAATGCACAGGATATAATACACTTTAAAACACAATAACACTCTGCTTACTGTTCCGTAGCACGTAGCACGTTAGATAAATATCACAGAATCACTGTTTTGGCGGGTTAAAATTTTCGAAACACGAGTAAAATGAAGGGTTACACCCCACCGAAGACAATGTATGGGGTCATACCGTATTTTTGCTAACATATGGGCTAGAACTGTAAGAATATGTGGATTGCTCTTAATTTTCTAAGTATATAAGGGATGAGGCCGCTTATTTAGTGGATCAGACCGTTTTTCATCAAATAAGGCTGTTACCCGTGAAAATTGAAGGGCAAACGCTCATAAATTTACAGTTTTTTCTGAGAGTGCAGGTAGCTCTAGCGCTCTTCCTTTGTCCGTTACATGAGTGTTTGTCTGGCCTCCAAGATCGCCGGACCTAATGAGTGTCAGTTAGGGGTTATAAAAGACTACGTTGATGTAGCTCCTCTTCCACATACATTAGCGAAACTGTAAATATGTATAACAGCAATCGTGCGAGGAGTGGATGCAGACAAGCTCGCAAAAGTTTGGGAACGAATTTGACTAACGTATAGGCATATGCCAAGGAAGGAGTGGATGCAGACTTGTTCGCAAAAGTTTGGGACGAATGTTACTAACGTATAAGCATATGCCAAGGAAGGAGTGGATGCAGACAAGCTCGCAAAAAGTTCGGGACGAATTTGTCTAAGTTATAGGCTTATGCCAACGAAGGAGTGGTTGCAGACTTGCTCGCAAAAGTTTAGGACGAATGTGACTAACGTATAGGCATATGCCATGGAAGGAGTGGATGCAGACATTCTCGCAAACGTTTGGGACGAATTTGACTATTGTATAGGCATATGTCAAGGAAGGTGTAGATGCCGACATGCTCGCAAAAGTTTGGGACTAATTTGACTATTGTATAGGCATATGCCAAGGAGGAAGTGGTTACAGACTTGCTCGCAAAAGTTTAGGACGAATGTGACTAACGTATAGGCCATGGAAGGAGTTGATGCAGACATGCTCGCAAAAGTTTGGGACGAATTTGACTATCTTATACGCATATGCCAAGGAAGGAATGGATGAAGACATGCTCGCAAAGAGTTCGGAACGAATTTGACTAAGTTATAGGCATATTCCAACGAAGGAGTGGTTGCAGACTTGCTCGCAAAAGTTTAGGACGAATGTGACTAACGTATAGGCATATGCCATGGAAGGAGTGGATGCAGACATGCTCTCAAATGTTTGGGACGAATTTGACTATTGTATAGGCATATGTCAAGGAAGGTGTGGATGCCGACATGCTCGCAAAAATTTGGGACTATTGCATAGGCATATGCCAAGGAAGGAGTGGTTACAGACTTGCTCGCAAAAGTTTGGGACTAATTTGACTATTGTATAGGCATATGCCAAGGAGGGAGTGGTTACAGACTTGCTCGCAAAAGTTTAGGACGAATGTGACTAACGTATAGGCCATGGAAGGAGTTGATGCAGACATGCTCGCAAAAGTTTGGGACGAATTTGACTATCTTATACGCATATGCCAAGGAAGGAATGGATGAAGACATGCTCGCAAAGAGTTCGGAACGAATTTGACTAAGTTATAGGCATATTCCAACGAAGGAGTGGTTGCAGACTTGCTCGCAAAAGTTTAGGACGAATGTGACTAACGTATAGGCATATGCCATGGAAGGAGTGGATGCAGACATGCTCTCAAATGTTTGGGACGAATTTGACTATTGTATAGGCATATGTCAAGGAAGGTGTGGATGCCGACATGCTCGCAAAAGTTTGGGACTAATTTGACTATTGTATAGGCATATGCCAAGGAGGGAGTGGTTACAGACTTGCTCGCAAAAGTTTAGGACGAATGTGACTAACGTATAGGCCATGGAAGGAGTTGATGCAGACATGCTCGCAAAAGTTTGGGACGAATTTGACTATCTTATACGCATATGCCAAGGAAGGAATGGATGAAGACATGCTCGCAAAGAGTTCGGAACGAATTTGACTAAGTTATAGGCATATTCCAACGAAGGAGTGGTTGCAGACTTGCTCGCAAAAGTTTAGGACGAATGTGACTAACGTATAGGCATATGCCATGGAAGGAGTGGATGCAGACATGCTCTCAAATGTTTGGGACGAATTTGACTATTGTATAGGCATATGTCAAGGAAGGTGTGGATGCCGACATGCTCGCAAAAATTTGGGACTATTGTATAGGCATATGCCAAGGAAGGAGTGGTTACAGACTTGCTCGCAAAAGTTTGGGACTAATTTGACTATTGTATAGGCATATGCCAAGGAGGGAGTGGTTACAGACTTGCTCGCAAAAGTTTAGGACGAATGTGACTAACGTATAGGCCATGGAAGGAGTTGATGCAGACATGCTCGCAAAAGTTTGGGACGAATTTGACTATCTTATACGCATATGCCAAGGAAGGAATGGATGAAGACATGCTCGCAAAGAGTTCGGAACGAATTTGACTAAGTTATAGGCATATTCCAACGAAGGAGTGGTTGCAGACTTGCTCGCAAAAGTTTAGGACGAATGTGACTAACGTATAGGCATATGCCATGGAAGGAGTGGATGCAGACATGCTCTCAAATGTTTGGGACGAATTTGACTATTGTATAGGCATATGTCAAGGAAGGTGTGGATGCCGACATGCTCGCAAAAGTTTGGGACTATTGTATAGGCATATGCCAAGGAAGGAGTGGTTACAGACTTGCTCGCAAAAGTTTAGGACGGATGTGACTAACGTATAGGCATATGCCATGCATCCAAACGTGGACATATCGAGAACCGTTAATTTGGTTTGTATAAAAATATTTTACGATTTGCTGTGTAATATAGAAATAATCTTAAGTGCCTATGTTCAATATTTTTCATAATGTAGTACGCATTTCAAATCGGGTGATTCTTTTTGAAACACCATTTATATTCAGGATATGAATCGTACAACTAAAACAGCCAGATAATTTAGCAAAATAGGTAGCTACGGTCAGTAAAGTGGTGTCTACGCATGGATATCTGAATATATACCCCACAATGAGACCACTCTGAGACCACCTATAAGTGAGGATGCACTTAGAGATCCTATCTCGAAAATTACTAGATATATGTGAAATAAAACATCAAAAAGAAAATAAAAGTATCAGAGGATTTAAATTTTTAAAAGCATTTCTGTAATTTAATATTCTGCCATATTTTAAAATATTATTGCTATTTTTAATTTTAACTTTTCGTTGATAAATATTAATGTAATCATAGCGATACACGAAATATTAAAAATACTATAGTAATTAATTATATAAATAAAAGTCAGCGTAAGTCAGAACAATTTTAATAAACTTTTTTGACTTATTTTATAACATAAAAGTAATACAATTTCTGCAATTAAAAAAAAAAAAAAAAAAAAAAAAAAAAAAAAAAAAAAAAACGTTTAATGCTGCAATTTTAATATTAAATAGAAAATTTCTAAATAGAAATAGCCATGTGAGACTACTTGGGAATTCCAAGGAATGTTCGCATTTTGATGAAGCAAAATAGGTAAAAAAGAAAAAAAAACATTTTTTGAGTTAACATTTCTTAATTTCGTTTGGACTCTAAAACCAAAAATAATAATAGTGAAAAAAATTAGTGAGTTTATAAGCTTATATATAATTATAGATAATCTGTCATTTTTTTATTTTTGTTCCGAGTTTTGTTATCTTCGATATTTAACTATTTATTATGTTAAAATATATGTCACCATTAGAAATTTCACGATTTAAAAATTACTGCCATGATTAAATATTTAAATAAGAAGTTAATAAAAATAAATGTAATATACGGAAACAGAGAAGATAATTCTTCCATTAGTTGAAAAATTAAAAAAACTCTTGAAAAATGTTAAAACATCGAACATTCTTTTACATTATTGATTTATTTCTAACAAATTTTAAATTTCATAAACTAAAAATATATTTCAAGCATTAAAAACCCATTAAGTTATAAATATACAATAACATTCTAAACTTAACTTCTCGATAACAGTCTTCGAGTGTTGTCTTAAGTTAGGGATTATTGACGTCTAACAGTTAATTAGTGAAAGGACCTAATATGTAACGAAACAGATTCAATAATGTTAAGAAGAAACAACCTATCGAAAGAAGGTCATTGTGCTTTATCAAGAAAATGGGTTCCTGAAAAGCTCTTCAGTAAATTTTTAACAAGTTTATTATAGTAAATTATGACATTACTTTAAGACTTATACAAGCAACGTATATATGTAATTAAAATTATATAGAGAAATTGAGAAAATAATCTATAATAAAAGAGCTATTGTAATAAATATTGACACAATAACTTAGGTCATGGGATGATAGGTCATTCTGAACAACAAACAGCAAATATTTATCGAATAGTTATTTTAATCTATTTCAATAATTGCATTGATTTATCAAAAGCGTTATTAATTATTCAATTTAAACACTTTATTCTGGAAGTTATATCTTCTCTGTAAATCTTCTAAAAAAGAGGAAAATTTTAAGCGATTTTACGAATTATTTCAGCAGTCGTGTATTGGTTAAAAAAAAAAGGGTATACGCTGTAGACAGAGTGTATACGCTGTAGGCAGAGGGTATACACCAGAGAATATACGCTATAGGAAGTGTATACGGAGTATTTTTTTAAAAATACAAATGTATACGGTGTATACCACCGTATACCCTCATATATATTCCTGTCTTTCAGTAAATGACATATCTATGAAAGAATACTTTAATAGTATTTTTTATTTTTACTATGCAGTAATACTATTACTATTAACAGCGCTGTTCTAAAAAATAATTAAACATGTTTAATTTACAATTACTGTAATTATAAATCTTACGTATATATATTTTTTCATTTAATAATAATTAATATTTTTAGTCCTTCCATGTTTCTAAATATTCTTAAACTGACATAATACCATATATAACGCAATGTATTATACAATCTTTTCAGTGCTCTTATTGATTGCTAATAAATCTATAGTTGATATTTGTCTATGGTTTTAAGGTTTTTCACATCAGAATATTTATTTAAACAAACGTGTTGTGTGCTTATGTGGAGGGGGGATGGCGCCAGAAACTAGAACGCATATTTTAGTAAAATATTTGTTATTAATATTATTTTTTTTAGTTTATATTTTATTCTTAAAAGAAAAGTTAGAACTTTTTAGTAATAGGTTACACCTCATTTCTGAGAAAGTGTCATATTAAATAATATTAAAATTACACTACTTATTTCACAGAACTAGAAAAATGCAATGCGTAAACCTATTGACGAACTTTCAAATCTCACTTACTAAAATCAAATGTCCCAATGACAAAATATTAACATAAGGTAGTGAGGGAAATTGCAAAATTTTTGAACGTTATATTTTGCTTTTATTGTATAGAAATATGAATAGAAAACTAAACTTCTAAACTTCTATCTTCTGTACTTGATGCAAAATTAACAAAGAAAGAAGTTTTGATTTGGTATCTGTTTCTCTGTGATAATATATTTAGTTAACTGTTATGGGTTTTTAATTACAAGAGCAATTTCTTAAGGTGTTTCGAAATGAAAAACGAAAACATTTAAAATATTTTTTTATAGTTAGTTATAAAACAGTACTAGCTGACCCGCTTGGCGTTACCCGAGCCCGTAATAATAAATAAATAAAAACATCTACTTTTTATTATTTTATATATTTAATCCAATTTTGTATGAAAGTATATTTTAAAACGAAAAACTCGCAAAAAAATATTGATGTTTAGTGATAAAAGCACTGATTTTCTTGTGTTTTTGTCCGAACTCTTTGAAATCTTTATTGGTTATAAAGAAAATGGTTTTACAGCTCGTGTAAAAATTTCGTGAACAAATATTATTATCTAGTTGTAAAAGAAATGTTTTCTTCTCGCTTTTTTGTTTGATTGTTTGTTTTCGTGTCGGCATCTTTAACATAGCAATAAAAAAATTGTTCTCATTTCCCGTCCTATTTGAAATTTCGATCGGTTATGAATATAACTGTATCCAAGCTCTCTTTAAAAATTTACGAAAAAAATATGCATATTCAGTAGTGAAAACATGAGTTCTTAAAAAACATTCAATGCAATGGCCATATTACGTCATCCGTTTTCAATC
The DNA here is from genome assembly GCA_963931845.1 of Maratus michaelseni. NCBI lineage: Eukaryota > Metazoa > Arthropoda > Arachnida > Araneae > Salticidae > Maratus > Maratus michaelseni. Next base: position 419,757,590 of record OZ007592.1, read on the forward strand.
AACCCTTTTCAATCCCCCTATGCTAAACAGGTGAGGGCCAAACACGTTTGACGTTTTCCATTTATGAGGGGAGAAGCCTTCAAAAAAACGTTGAAGCATGCGCAAAGAGACGATTTTTGTGTGGAAAAGAAAATGGGAATTTGACTGAATGCGCTTTTCGCTTTAAATATATAGATACAAAAAATACTGTATACTTATTTCTCTTTACAAATTCATATTTAACTTTGTCTCTTTAATTTTACTTGTTGTCTGAAATAGGAAAAATATTTTTTTGTTCGTTTAGAGTAAGAAATTTTTGATGAATCTCCAGTTCTTCATCTCCAGTACTGAAAATACAATTTAGATTTTCTTAATAACAGGTCTAAGGTACCTGTAAATTTTCACTATTAAAGGGTTGTTAAATTTAAAGAAATAGGAACCATAATTTTAATAAGATGAAAAGCTTTTAAAGACTGTTACATAGAAAGAATCAATTTCTGTGTTTTGGATAAATATTTAAAAACAGTCCTTCGTAGTAAAATCTGTATGACGGGCAGAAATATGATGATAGTCTTACAGTCCAAGAGACAGTGAAACATTTTAATGTCAGAACGTAACTGCTAATTTAAAAGTATAATTGATATTAATTTATTACAGCGCTATTCTAAATAGTAATTATACATATTTTAATTTACAATAAAATTAATTAAAAATCTTATATACATTTTTTTTCATTTAATAGTAATTAAAGTTTTTAATGCATCAATATTTCAAAATGTATGACTATTTCTAAGTAACTGACAGAATACCATGTATAATCAGTCTACTGTGCATTGTTTTAAATGCTCTTTTCTCGATTGATAATAAACCTATAATTGATATTTGTTTGTGTCTTTAAGTAAGTACGCACCGAATTATATATTTACACGAACGGTGTGTATGTGGTGCGTGGGGAGGGGTGTCAAGAAATTATAGTGTGCATTTCAGAAAAAGGTTTAGTACTCATTTTTTAATTTTGTTTTATTCTTAAAGGGAATTTTCCTTGTTCAACATTTTAGTATTAAGTTACACTTCATTTCTTAGATAAAATCATATTAAATATTATTATTAAAGTTAAATTACTAATTTCACAAAACTAAAAAACTGTCTTGCGTAAACCTTTTGATTAATTTTCAAATCTCATTTACTAAAAAAAAAAAAAAAAAAAAAAAAAAGATTAGCATTAAGAAGTGAGGGATATTGCAAAATTGTTCTACTTTATTTTTTGTATTTATTTTGTAGAACTAAAAATATAAAAATTACTGTACTTGATGAAAAATTAACAAAGACAGAAGATTGCTTCGGTATCGTTTTCTCTGTGATACTATATTTAGTTAACTGTTATGCGTTTTTTAATTAAAATTGCAATTTCCTAAGGTGTTTCGAAGTGAAAAACGGAACCATTTAAAAGAAAATTTTGTTTACAGTTAGTTAAGAAACAGTATTCATAGAAATAATTTCCATTTGTTTCTCTTTACAAATGATATTTTCTTTTATCTCTTGAAAATTTGTTACCTGAAATATGAAAAATACCAGAGGGCCCGTGCGAAGATTTCGCACTGAAATCTAATATTTTTTAGGTACTTTTCTATTAACCCGTCGACCACTTTTCATAACAAAAAACTACCGCCAAACTGTAAGATTAAACGCCAAAAATGCAGTCGCATATACTTGATGTCAGAATCATTATGCGTGTTTGTTACGTCATCTAGTGGTATTACATTCGACATTTGCGTGTATTTTTCATTATGTTTTACTGATCTAGTAGTTATTTTATTAATTAAAATAACAATTGTGTCCTTAAATTCTTATATTTTATTTATTTTTTGATATTCCAATGGCAACGTTCTCCCGTTTATTTGGCGATAGTTTTTTGTTATGAAAAGTGGTCGACGGGATAATAGAAGTATCATTTTTTATCAATATGTAATATTTATTAGATGCAGGTTTAAGCTTCTAAAGAAAAAGCAAGGATAAAAAATATCTGCAAACAACATTTAGTTGTTAGTCAAGCCAGAATATCATCTAATTTATTCCATCAAAGTTAGACCAAAAACTGATCCAAGATTGCTAAAGGCACGCGCGAGAAAAAAAAATTAACAATCGTATTTTGACTGCATTAGAGGATAACGTCATCCGCTTCGGGAAAACCATGGGACTTAGAAATATCAATCTAAACATTTCAATTTCAATTTCGCTTTTCAATCATAAGTATAAAATAAACCCGTGCGGTGTTTTTTATAATAATTGCTATAATGTGGTATTTTATTTTTTTGGCAACAATAATTTCAGGAAAACCTTTCATTTCTTTCATGAAAACAATGCTGATTTAATTTTTTATTTTCAGCAAATTTTAATCAAAAACTTGTTTTAACGAATTGTTAAGCGGGCTATGTCAGAAGCCTGTTCTAAAACCTTTCATATGGTATCTCATTCGTTGTTCTGCGTTTCATATTTTCTGAGTAAAAGGGATGTTGACAGGAGAACTAATATATAAGGATTTTTTTGCTCGTTTTGTGTAAGAAATTCATGAGAAATCCCTAGTTCACCGAAACTGTAAAATATTTTTTTTTTTTTTTTTTTTTTTTTTTTTTTCAGAACGTGTCTAAAGTACTTATAAATTTTCATTATGAAAGGATTGTTAAATTAAAAGAAAGCGAAAACATACTTTTAATTAGATAAAATGATCTTAAACAATGTTACGTGGTAAGAATGAATGTGTGGTTTTTGACTGAAAATTTAAAACAAATCTTCGTAGGAAAATCTCGCTGACGGGCACAAATATTATGATAGCCTCATAGTCTAGGAGACAGTGAAAATTTTTAAAATGAGATAGTAAAAGTTAATTTTTGAAAGTACAATTGATATTAATCAATCAATCACGAAAGCAGAAGACCGCGACCTCGGTAAACTTTGAGGACCGCAAATGTTTACAATCAAAAATAAATGCATAGTAATTTGATTATGTAAGAACTTTAAAATCTCAATTTACTATTATACAAGAAATTCTTACCATTGTTTTACTTTGAGTACTTTTAGGTAGCTTTCATTACAAAAAGCTACCTATTGCAGCCGTTCGGAGGAAAGCAATTCCAAATAAGTTTGGTATATTTTCACCGATCATGACACCTAAACCACCATCCGTTCAAATTTTGATTTATGTATATATCTATACTAATAAAATAAAGTTTCGATCTGTGTGTGTTTGTGTCTGTCTGTGTGTCTGTTGGCGATGGCTAGCAAAATTTATTCCACCTAGAAGTCTGAAAATTTAGGTGTGGATAGTCCAAGGTCTGACCATGTGCACCTGAATCTCAGAATTTTAATAATTTGATAATTACTCAAGATATTAATTAGAATATCATTATACATCGCATCGAAAATGCCGTCTTTTAAATCAAAATGGGTAAAGAAAAGAACTGCTGTTGTGGATTTGCATCAATTTAAAAATTTCTGAGCATATCTAAAAAAAATTCTGCATCCGACTATGGGATTTTTGAAAAATTCGGCGGGTAATTTTTCTTAATTTATGCAAAAAACTGCCGAAAATCTGTCGGCGCCAGTGAAAAAAAAGTCCGAGAAAGTTTCAAACAGGGATCTGCTTTCATTAAAAACTGAACTACAAGATATCTGTTTCTTTGGCCGATCCCTCCATTTAGTTTGCGAAAATGAAAGAAAACAATTGGCAAGTTTTACTAAGGAAAAAAAATTAGGTAACTAATTAATATATAGCTCTGAAATTGAGAATGGGAAGTGTTGTCATCTGCCGGCTATTTTAGCGTGGCGTCTTCGTTACGTTCTAATTATCAGAAAAATTTAATTATTTTTTTAATATGATCGTGTTAATGTAGGTAAAGGTGGTTTTCTTGAACAAATTATTCGTTATATTTGCGGGTATGGGGAGGGAGGGGTTAACGCCTTGCTCTGAGATTGTTATTATCTTGTGCTCGGGCAACACCGGGCGGGTAGCTAGTATATATATATATATATATATATATATATATATATATATATATATGACGTATGTCATGCTGTGACTCTCTTATTTATGAACCGATTCGGATGTGACTCAGTATGTGTATTGGACATACCAAGGGCTAGACCGAGTTCGTTGTCCAGCTTCATCCGCCGCCTTGTTTCAAAATGGCAGCCAGTTAAAAAATTTAAAATTTTTAAAAATTCAAAAAGATGTACAGAAAAATTATAAAATGAATTGACAGAAAAAAAATAAAAAACTGTTTCCGTTAAATGTTAGATCGTGATACAAGGATTCAAGAACATTTTTTGTTTTGGCTTTATCTTAAAAAATGGCTGAAATATGGCAGTTTAAAATTCTAATGTGGCTGACATTGTGAGACAATCTGATTTTTGCTATGATGTAACTCTCATGCTGAATTTCGCATTCAAATTCAGTATTAATAAAAACCGGGATTGAATCTTCTATAATCTAGTTCCAAGCATTTTAGCGTGTTTAGGTGTTTGAGTAAAATGAGTCGAATTTTTAAAAACATGGACTATGAAAGCTACATTTTCCTTCCGGTACAGGCCGGAAGGACTGTTAGATTTTTATTTTCATGAATTTGACAATTTTTTTAAATACACTGGCGCAAAAATTTGAAGGAACGGCTATAAAATGTACTTTAAAGTGTTGTTATTTAGTTTCATGTAAAGTCCATAAAAATATAATTGATTGTTAGCTCAAGGACAACCTCATCACGTAGTTCATTAGTATTCGCCTTTGCGCCAAAGAAACATGCAAATTCTGTAAAAGTTTAGCAATTGGGTCGAAAAATTGGGTTGAGAAAGCATTTGACGTTATGTGCGAAATTCCTTTTAACTGGGAGAAATGGAGGAGAACAGTAAGCTTGTAAAGCTTAGCTTGCATTTCGGTCAATGGTGTCTAATCAAGTTACGAGGTGTGGAATAACTGGACTGGCGTTATAAAAAAATATATTCGGCACTGATTATACCATAAACTTTATCGCTTTCAATGTGTTCCCTTCGGGATCCCAGCAGCATTCCATCCCAATTTTCCACTGTGTCAAGTAGTGCTGGAAGTCTTCTGTCAGTTTATTGAGAGTATGCGCCGATTTTGCTTTGACCTATTTTATGTTTCGAAATATTGCCCTGCAGTTCCGATTTGCATAGGAAAATAAATAGAGGTCACAAGTGCTACGTCGTGTGAGTACGGCAGATGCTCCAACACTAGGATGGTGTCCTTTGCCTCGAATTCGCTAGCAGGCCAAGCGGTCTTTGCTGGAAGATTATCTTGATGAAGTATCCACTTTATATTCAAAGTTTTAGGCAAAATCTCACGAAAAATGTCTTTGTCGATTTCTGTCAACACAGCAGCAGTTAGAGTATTCACACGATGATTTTCACAGATCAACTTACCAATTTTCTGAATGTTTGCGTTCGCTATTGAAGTGCAATATCGTAAATGGAGCGTATCGTCTTTGGTCGTTTTTTGTCCCTATTTGAATAATTTAAACCACTAAAAAATTTTAGTGCACAATAAATATTTATGGCCGTAGATTTTTTACAAAATAAAATAAGGTTCTGTGCTAGCTTTCCCGATTTGCGCAAAATTCATGAGGTTAATCCGTTGCTCTATCTGAACACTTTTGACGATACATTAACAAGCGGTTCCCTTTGAGCAAATGCTACTGCCAAGTTAAGCGACACGTGATCGTGACAATCGGAGAAAGAATAGTGGAGATTATATGTAACAGCGTTGAGGAAAGGTCAACTGCATTACGCTACCTGTTTGTCAATGACAGCACCAGTTCGGTTGTTTAATAGCCACACCTCGTATAAAAGATTTATATATATCTCTAAAAATTGTAAATTGCCATATTAACGTACTCCTGCCATGTTTTATATCACATTTCTTATATATTTACTTCATTTATTTATTTTTTCTAAAAATGGAATATTCTGCATTTAAAAGGTACCACCCATGGCAAAAATTGTATAAGTGCAAGTCCCATGTTTAACGTTTAAAAATTATTCCAGATAATGACGGTTTTTTTAATGTTTTATTTAATTTTTCCGCCAATTTATTTAACATTTTATTTATCAATGTAGTAAATTAAATAACCCATGTTCTTAATTTACACATTAATAATGACTTATACCTGGTGATTCAAAATGAATGGGCCAAAAAGAATAGCGCAGTGTGACTGCCGTAATGGATTTATTCAGCCGAAACAAATTTATTCTGCAACTACAATTATACAAGTTTTATTTGACAACAAGGAAAAATCATCGAGTGACGAACTCGCCGCTAAAGGCGCTGTTAAACAAAATGTCGTCCATGCAGAAGAAAGCATACTGCGTTTTCGAATATGCCAAAACCTCCTCGGTAACTCTTGTGCAAAGACATTTTCGCATGAAATTTCGTAAAGAGCCACCGCATTGGCATAACATAAGCAGGTGGGTGAAGCAGTTCCAGGATACCGGCTGCTTACGCAAGAACAAAAGTCTAGGACGAAAAGAAACAAAACCCACCAGATCTAACGCCCTGTGATTTTTTTATCTGGGGTTTCGTTAAAGACAAGGTGTTTGTGCCTCCACTTCCCCAGGACTTAGAGGAACTGAAGCAGCTGATAACTGCAGTGTTGAACTCCATCACAGGGGATATGCTATCACGAGTGTGGCAGGAGCTTGATTACCGTGTAGACTTTTGTCGTGTCACCGGAGGGGAACATATTGAACACCTGTAGAAACTTGAATAAATGTAGTTTTGAGGTAAATTTGAATTTTCTAAATATATTAATTACAACGTTCACAATCATGTTTTCTTTTTGTCCCATTCATTATGAATCACCCTGTATTTTCTTTAAAATAAAATATGCTATTTTTAATATTTTACATTAAAATGTCTATATTTGATTACTTCCACCAGAAAATCTTTGCAAATGTATATTTTTAAATGATAATATCACTACAATATTTTGGTGTCTTGATACTAGTTCTCCTTATCTCTTGTAAATCGCTTGTCTTGACTGGCAGCGACGGTTATTTAAAACTTGTATTGCTTCCCTGAAATGCTTATATTTCGCCTGTAATTTGAAATATAATATCTTTACTGATCTGTATTTTTTTTCAAATGTTGTTTGTAGTTCTTTGAAACATGTAAAGATAGAAGTGCATGTGCCATATTTCCTGTTGCTACTGTTTTAAATATTCACATTATCACTGTACTTTGATATCTTAACAACATGCCGTTGACGTTAGAAATATGCACTTACTGTGTACAGGTAGTGGCCAAACGCAGCTTTCAAATCTTTTCGGAAATATTTATAAATTGTTGTGTAAATATTTATACATACACAATTTAATTTAGTTTTCAATCGTAATGTAATGAAGTTAAGTTAAAAATGACATTAGCTTACATCTTTGAATTTTCGACAGTATCGTGCGATGAGGGTAGGGTAGAATTATTATGCTAAAACGAATATTGTGTCAAACGAATTATCGCTCGATTTTGAAATTTTTAGGCATATAAAAAACCTTTCCGGTGGATATAATGTTAGTTTTAAGTGATGCAAAAAATAAAAAAAAACATTAGTTTTGTTTGATTCGTATAAAGTCAATTTATAAATCCATGTTTCTTTTTTTTTGTTACAAGGTCGTTCGGGACATCATTTAAAAAAATATATATATTTATTGTATTATAATTTTCAGTTTTTTGTGATGATTAAACATATAATTTATAATAAAATAAAATAATGAAACTTTTATAAATAACATGGCAGCATGCGTAACAAAAGCACCTTTGTGGTAGGTCCGAATTTGGGGCATTTCGAATCGCTCTGAAAACTTACGAAGGTGCCAATCCTCGCATTTTGGGAATTACTTGATCTTTCAGTGATTGTGATTGATCTATTATACTTATTAAGCCCGGATTGATTTTTTTTGCGTAATAGATATATATAAACATATTTTAACTAAAAATTATAATATATATTAAAAAGTTTTTTTTATTTTTATTTTTTTTTCGAATGCGGTCACAAACCTACATTTCGTTTTTTAAAAAACATTTTAAAAATAAGAAAATTCAATTGAAACTTTTTTTTTAAATTACAAAAGTCATCTCATATATATTGAAAATGTTTATGACATGAACCTTTTCAATAATATATAAAATACTCATTTCAGAAAAAAATTCCTAAAGTAATGTTCCCAAAAATGGGAACAATAGCGCATAATGGGTTAAGTAGCTTGAAAACAGTAATGAAACGCTTTTCATAAATCGGCCATTCATCAGTTTTACGTTGGTGATAATTTAATGCCGTAAGCAAAGGATTTTCTGTTGAATAGAGGGTGTGTCTCCATGACATAAATATTTTATAAATTTGATTGATGTTCTAAATTACAGCTTCATTATTATCAAAGGGAAACAATGAAACGGGTGGACAGTATTTTGGAAACGTAGTTTCTAAATTGAAGCTATTTATTATTCCCGCTTTTGTGTGATTATAAAATTATTGGAATAATATTTATATTAAACTAGAGAATAAACGAAACATATAAAAGGAGAAATTTTCCTTTAAGTATTTTGTTTTCGTGTGAGTGCTTTTTAATTTCTTTATAGTATGGAAAATCGAATCCTAAATTATGAACTTTTCTTTGCACTAAAATACTTTATCAAAGCAAACTGTTTAAAACATCCATATTACTGTTTTCAGTATTAGCTTAGATATAGAGTATAAACTTAAGTAAAACTGGCGTACTATGAGTGTACAACTACAGAAATTCCAGAGGAAAAATGTTAGCTACAAAACAATTTTAATATGACGTAAATTAGTTAACAAAAATATTTATAAAACTGTTTAAAACGTAACAATTAATCTGATGTATAGCTTGGGTAAATTATGGTTCAGGCATGCTATAATAAACAGAAATCTTGTGGTAATATCAATTAATAAAAAATAGAAGAATAATTGAAAATTAGTATATGTACACACTATAATCCTATTATCAAAATTAATAATGCATATTTTCTCAATAACATAGAAATTGCACTGAAAAAATAAATATTATGAATCTTAATACAACTTTTAACAGAAACATTCGGAACGTGAAAAATATAACGTTATGAATATTAGTAGAGTATTTTCGTTTCGCACAAAAAATTCCACTTTGCAAAAAAATGAAGGTGATTTTTCATTCAATTTTTTAAAACTGGTACAATTATAAATTACAAAGATTTCATTTTCTGCTTAGTCCTCGCGTGTGTGCACATTTCACTGAAAGATACATAATTTAACTGTCAGAGTTTATCATCTTTTTCTGCAGAACACTTAGAAAACTTCCGCCGTTGCCCTACTAGGCATTGCTCTGCTTCTAGCCTAACTATTACCGTTGCCCTACTACTAGCCCAACAACTAACCGCTGTCCTATACATATCCCAACAAATATTTCTAGTTTATGAATAGGCAAGACGTTTTCTCCTTAAAAGTCGCGTCTCTTCAAATATTAAAAATCTCAAATGTTTCTACTTGACTTTTGAATAACTTAGATTCTCTACTATGCGCGCAAATAATTAGTAACATAAAACTAAATTAAAAGGATCAGGGTCCATAAGCCGTGTTTTTGGCCCATGAAATAAGACTAAAATTCTATTTTGTTATACTGACTTAATTATTTCACTTTTTAACATTACACGATTTATCCTGTGCAATTTCAACAATAGTATTTGCATTTTGTTCGGATTTATATGACTTACACAAGCTCAAAGTTCGTATTATTCGTAGTTTTTTATGAAAAATACGCAATTTCTCCTAATTTTACCTCAATTATTTATATGAGCGTAATCGTGCAACACTTTTTTCTTTACATATATTATAAAATACAGCAAAATGTACAATATATGTAAAAATAAAAGTGTTGCAATGCTGCGCTCATAGTAAAATATTAAAAATAGGGAGTTTTGTATAACTGTATTCCCTCACGCCACTAAGAGACTTTAGGATGCAGCAGCGTGTTTAATCGTGCTAAAATGAACGTAACTATTGCTAATATGAAAGAATGCAGTTATCAGCAATATATAGGCTCATTTTAGCACGTTTAAATACGTTGCTGCATCCTAAAGTCTCTTAGTGACGTGCAGGAATGCAGTTACTTAACTCCTTATTTTTAATATTTTAATATAAGCGCAGCTTTGCAACACTTTTATTTTTACATATATTGTACATTTTGATGTATTGTATAGTATATGTAAAGAAGAAAGTGTTGCACGATGGAGCTCATAAATAATTGAGGTAAAATTTATTGAAAATTGCGTATTTTTATCAAAAAAACTACGAATAATTCGAACTTTGAGCTTGTGTAAGTCATATAAACACGAACAAAATGCAAAAACTATTGTTGAAATCGTACAGGATAAACCTTCTAATATTAAAAAGTGAAATAATTAAGTCAGTATAACAAAATCGAATTTTAGTTTTATTTCATGGGTCAAAAACACGAATTATGGACCCTGATCCTTTATATCATAATTTTATAAAAGTGAAATGTTACACTAGATTAATTTTAACACAATTATTCAAATTGGTAAAGAAATCATATGAGTTGTAATTTTCCAACTGGACGAAAAATGTCCGGGCTAGGATTTGAACCTGGGATCTCTTGGCTGAAGCTGCCATGCTCTACCAACTGAGCTATCCCGGTCAAATCTGGAGGGCATAATTCATCCAGTTAACCTTATTGATCATAGCATCTGGTCTGATACTTGAATCAACTCATCAGAATAGATCGCAGGTAATGGAACTCCAGTAAATGCTGGATACGTGATTACACTAGATTAATTTTAACACAATTATTCAAATTGGTAAAGAAATCATATGAGTTGTAATGTTCTAACTGGACAAAAAAATGTCTGGACCAGGATTCGAATCTGGAGATACAAGGTTCGAATCTTAGCCCGGACATTTTCCATCCAGTTGGAAAATTACAACTCATATGAATGCTTCCACTGGTGAAAATGATCACGTGCTCTAAAATTAAACGTGCAACTTCTTTCAAAAAGCAGAAACCCTTTTCTGAAAATATGATGTAATTTTAAAAAAATGTTAATTTTAAGTGCTTAGTTTAATACCTGTCTATAATAAATGTTAGAAATAAATACTGAAATTGTATTTACATAGTCATGCTAAAGAAAGATTTTAGCTATTTATTCCAGTGTATATCTCGCATATTTAACTCTAAAAATGCAATACTTAAATGTACATACACTTTTGTTACAATAATGAAATTAACTGTAATTTTTGTAGAGAATTTCTACTTTGAAGCACTCGAGAACTAAAATCACTGTAGACCCGGAAATGACGAACGGTTCAAACGGTAAAGACGCATTCTTTCACTAGTGAAAATAGCGTCTAATAGAAAACGTTTATATTTAACAGAAACAAAAAATATATAGATACATATTTATTTATAGATTTCAAAATTTTAAAACAATGTCGTTACATAATGCCCTAATCTGTAAACGGTACAATAATTCTGGAGGTGAAATCAACGTCATTGTCACAATTTTTTTTAATAGGATTGGATCAATAAGACGTCATATTCATTGGAGTTTAGTATTGTACGTAAATAGACCAAACTATATATTGAATGATCTTTGGTATTTATGCTTCGTAACTAATTCAGAAAAGGTGAAAAAAAAATAATAAAGGGCATAAGATTTTTAATTTTATTTAATTTTATTTAATTTTATTTATTTGCAGAAACTAGTGTAAATTGTACGATATATTTAAATTATTTTTAATGGATTTTAAAGTATCATAATACTTGTTCAGTTATTACATCAAATAATATATGAGAGGGTCGTAGCAAGAAAGTGCCAAGCCACATTTTTGGCGCAATAAATATAGCCCTGTAATCTGTTGCTTAATATTGTAAATTATAATATCCAACATACAATTTGTTTTTAATGTCACTTGGAAGCAGCATATGTGACAGGTTTCGTTTTTGCCCCAGATGTTTATGCTCCCAATGAAGATAGCTAATTTACAAGAAACGTAATAGTAATATTATTAAAGTAATGCCATATTGTTACTCAGAATATCTCAAATGTTACTAAGACATTGTCAAAAAAAACTTTAGTTTATATATCTTGATTTAAGTATTTGATCAAATTTTCAAACTGAAATATCTCAGAAATTCAAAAATGTGGCTTGGCACTCTTTTGCTCCGACCCCCTCATATAAGTCAAGGTTTTATTTAACACTAATTTCAAGAAATTTTGAATATTTGTAATATAAACTAAATATTTACTTGAATTTTTTTAATCACTAGCAGATATGACGACTTAATCTAACAAAAGGAAATAAATATAAATTACTGTTCTAATTATTTTATAATAAAATTATTGTAAGTCGTCATTTATTGTGCTTATAAATCTGAAAATGTGTGAAACATTGCAAAGTTACTTTGTGTTACAAATTCTGATTTATTGATTTAATTATGGTTTCTAGTGTCCATTAACTGAATTCATGATTTGAATAAAGTTCTGTAAATACATGTGCTGCCTAGGTTGGTGTCAAACTCGAGCAATATTGGCAAAAATGATGTTTCAAATGTATCAGAAGAGCATCATAAATGCGAAGGAAAATGTTTATGTTCATGTGCAAATTATATACACATGGTTTAGATAATCGATTATATAAACAGCGTGGGAGCAAATGTTTATATCTGCATATAAATGTTTGCTGAACACTGGGTTACGACAATGAAAAGCGTAAATCAAAACTCACGAAAATTCATCTCTTGACTTAAGCCCGAAAACTATTTTTGAGTTCCTTAAAGAATATTGTAAAGGTGGAATTAATCATGTCCCACTGGAATTTTTTAAAAGCAATTTTCGCTAAGTAAAACACGCACACACACATACACACACACACACACTCACACACACAGACAAGAAGAATACTACTAAATGGGTCTCACTGCAGTCGTGCGTCCAGGCATGCACACCGTTTTGTTCTTTGTAATTTAAAAAATAAGTTTCACTGAATTGAATCAAGTTCTGGTGAGATATGATTGCTGTATCAAAATAAGATGAGTGTGAACAATGAAAATATTTAATTGAATAATTTAGTTTAAAAAGATTGTACTTACCGTATTTAGAATTATACTCTCGTCTTAAATATTGTACTCTGGTCACAAAATGGTTGGAAAATGGTTTAGATACTATCTGTCTGATTTGTGAGCAAATTAATTCATTTCTTGTGATAGTGGCCTGTAATAATTTCGCCAACTGGGGCCCAACCGTCAATAACGTTTGTACGCCACCGTATTCAAGCAATTATATTATGTAAAAATACTAAAATGAGCTGCTCAGGTCTAAAAATAAGCAGGACATTCCACTATACACGTGTACACGCATATATACAAAATAATTTCAAAATAGCGAAAGTGGATTCAAAGAAACTCAAAATGTAATGATAAACCAACACTACCATATATTTTTCTTTAGCTTGGTACTTTCAATATTTTACTTATACTATCTGTCTCCGGAAAGTAACAGTATCTCAATTTTCTCAAATGCTCAAGTTTCTATTTATTCTTCAAAAGTTTCAATCATTTATTCATTCAGATTCAAACGTTTTATAATAAAATTCATAAAAATATCTCCCAGCCAGTGGCTGAATGCGAATTTTTTATTGTGTGTGTGTGTGTGTCAGTGTTTATCTTAAGGCGTCCACACTAAACTTTTAAAGGAAGTCCATCTAACAACTGAGTACTATATGTGTAATCACAGAGACTGGCTGAAAGAAATTCAGTAAAATAATTTATTTCAAGTGCATGCAAAACTGTTATAGTTCTGTCTCGCAGTATTTCTTCGTGTGTATGTTTCTGATAACTTTTCATAATTCAAAAAAATAAATTAAATTATTTGATAAAGATTATTGTTCTAAATTACTTTACAGAAAAAAAAGCATTGTCGTTTAACAAAGTATAAAAAATATTTTTATAAGGAATAAATGGAATTTGTATTGTATTAAAAATATAGATTAAAAAATACAACATTCGATAAACTGCAATATTCATATAGTAGTATATAGTAGTATAAATGCCTTTTTGATTCACTTTTTCAGTTACAATCTTTATAATAATAAATGTTTAAAGGTTTTGTTTTAAGGTAACCTGAGTATGAATCCAATAAAGAAAAATGACATTTTCAGAATTGTCGGTAACACAAAGCTAAACAATGTAGCTGATGTTGTTTATTTGCAGATCAATAAATTTCATTCAATAAATATGCAAACAAAATTTTTCTTTTTAAACGAATAATAAATATTTATAAATATTTTGCATTTTGTTAATAAGTCACTTTCATTGCTTAAGGAAAATAAATAGCGATTTTTTTAATTTGGATTTTCTAAAGGAAATGGAGCTTAAATATTTTATCACAAAAATGTGCAGAATTAAATAAGGAAAATATGTATTTTGGAATACAGTGCATTTAATTTATATTTAACTAAAATGTTATATAAACAGAATTTAATTGTTTTAGCGTCGCATTTAAAAAAAAGATTTTTCACTAATTTCACATTTATTAATGTGAAAATATTTTGTAAATAAAAAATCTGTTCTAGGAAAATTTTATTTTAAGCATTTATGATTACTGTCATGCGGAAAATTGGTAATAAGTGAGCGTACATTTTATAGAATATATTAAAAACTGAGAAAATACATTACAGAAAATGTTTACGTTATTGTGGAAGAAAATTAATGATTTCGATATTTAAAGGGATGTGTATTTTGTAAAAATAAAGACATATTGAATTTAAATTACGTAAATTTAAATTCAATAAATTAATTTGTTATGTCATTAATATCTGAAAAATTCCTATTTTTTTCCTATTAGAAATTCTATTCATTTTAATAAGTAAATTTCATGTCAAGTAATACGCACATGTGTATGTGAATTCAGATATATCTAAAAAATTTATATGAAACACTGCCCTGCAATTTTTATGTTATTGTCGTTATCTATAGCATGTTCCATATTTCAACTGAAGTGTGTAGCACTTATAGCTTTTTTACAGACACACTGAAAAGAATTCCGTTACATTACGGTCTATGGGGGAAAATCATTTGTGGTTTATTTAAATGATGTTACACAATTTCAAACACATTGAAATTTATATATATCACTAAGGTGCATTACAAGAAGCTTAATATGGAATAAGGTGCGCATAGCACTTATAGTTACTTTACAGGGACAGTCAAAAGAATTCCGTTACATTACGTCTATGGAGAAAATCGTTTGCGGTTTATTTAAATAATGTTTCACTATTTTAAACGCATTGAAATTTATATATATCACTAAGGTGCATTACAAAAGGCTTACTACAGAACATTGTGTGTATAGCAGTCATCGTTCATTTACAGGGACACACAAAAGAATATCTACTGTCTGTTAACAATAATTCCTGGATGTGCGTTTTAAGTTGCTGAACGCGATTTTAAATTTTACTCACTTTTAGTCTATTACCTGGTGTGTATAAATTTTGTAGATGCTATACAGGGCAGCACAAGAGTTCGCGAACACATTTCCGTTTATTGACAGAAACTCCAGAAGGAGAATTTTTAACTGTGCTACGCGTTTCCTAACTAAAATAAAATTTAGCATTCTATGTAGTATATATACAAATCTATGGATCGTACACAGGGCAGAATAAAAGTATTCGGATATTTTTCCGAATGTTGTATATGATGGAAATTTATGTTGGAAATTCCTGAAATTACGTTTTTAATATGTTATGCGTTTTCCAAATTGTTTACTTAGATGTTAACTTACAGCATATTAAGCGGTAATGATTTGTAAAGTTATTTTCGAAGCGTTGGAAAGTGTTACATAATCTATGCTTAACGCATGACTTTTCGTTTTTTTTTTTCGTTTTTTTTTTTTTTTTTTTTTTTTTTTTTTTGCTAAATGAAATTTATTTGAATTTATTAAAGAAAGGATAAAGTGTTTTGAAAGGAATATTAAACGAAACCCTTGGAGCGATCTTCGATCACACTTACCCATTTGTTTTTCAATTTTCACAAAGTCAATTTAATTTTCGCTTTAACAACAGTTACTAGTGAGTTTTATTTTCGCTTTAAGCCCTAGTCCTATCATTAGAGCCTTCTGAATATGTGAATAGTCCTGTACATAAAGTTTAGTACATAAACCGTATCCTATGAGTTAATCGAGTCTTTTATTTATTCATGCTTAGAAGAAGCGGTGTCAGTAACCGCTCGTGGTATCTATGTGACAATGCTTGTCACAACAATTAAGGCTCCACTTCAGTAAACTTCCCGATTCCCCTCGCTAATGTTATTCCTATGGGCGTAGGATGCATTCGTATTTTTAAAATATCTCCTCGGAAAATTAATATTTTTAACTTCTGTTTTCTTTGTATTGTTCTTAAAGAATGTCTCTTTTTTTCTTAGTTATCAAAATATTTCTAAATTATGTGTTTAATTTACATTTTTTTGTTTTAAAATCTTAATAAGATTTTAACGTTTCATATAAAATTAAGTATATATTTTAGAAAAAAATTGACAACTAAGAAAAAAAGAGACATTCTTTAAGAATAGTACAAAGAAAACAGAAGTTAAAAATATTAATTTTCCGAGGAGATATTTTAAAAATACGAATGCATCCTACGCCCATAGGAATAACATTAGCGAGGGGAATCGGGAAGTTTACTGAAGAGGAGCCTTAAGTGGTAATATATATGTCAGTCTGTGTACATGAAAGAGCACCTACATGACTGAAAGATGCAGCTTTAGAAGACAAACGTGTATACAATTTTATGCAGAAATACGTTTAAGTACATCAAAATTTATATTAAAGAATTAAATAAAAAAATATATATATATATTGATGCAATCATATGTAGACAATAAAAGAAGTACCAAGTATTCCCCTTCTTATTATTCTATAATAATGAATTAATTGCAATATTATGTACTTAAACTGTTAATCTGATTTATAATATGAGTAGAAAAATGAATCTAATGAAATTTTACATCATGTTGAAAGCCCTTTAAGTCAAAATAGTTATTCTTGTAAATGTTACGAAATAAAAAAAATTAAATGACTCCACTTAAAAATTATTTTTCCATGATATATTGAAAATTATGAAATATAGTTCACAGGAGAAAGGGCAGTTTTTTCTAATAACTTATAGCACCGTTTAAACTTTTTAGGGGCTAGTAACTGTTTTTCTGTAACGTTGAATTCAAACTAGAATTTAAAGAAAATTAAAATAAAGAAAACAAATACACACTTTTTTCACCAATGTTATAAAAGCAAAATTTAGTTCAAACGTTCAGGAACATATCTTGTCTAAAATTAAGTGGGATAAAAAGTAACAAATAAGCGTGATGCAAATAATTATCATGACGTAAATTTGTTTTATTATGATGGTAAATAACGTTTGAAACATTTTTTAAATTGCAACTGTAACTATAAAACGAATTATTTAGTAATTAGATATTTGAAAAGGATATAAAAATATATTCAATATAATATCAATTGAATGAAATTCCTTTTATTAAACACTTACAACAGAAACACCATTATTCCATAGATATCAGCGCTAATTGAAAATAAATCAATACATTAAAACGTTTAATGTATTTAATTAAATAATTTAGATTAAAACGTTTAATCAATACATTAAACTTTTACTTTCTAATCATTGCATAGAAGTATATTAATTTATATTTGATTAACTTTAAACTTACGATTGTGAAAACACAAAGAGTATAACAATAATTTCAAAATTTCTGAAACAAATAGTTTTAGAATTATTTTGGGTAACTTATCCGTTCATAAAACTACGTACTGTTTAACTGAGTCGCATCAATCACTAATGACACATTTCAATGCATATAGGGGTTGTATGCCACTGTCTTTAGTAGAAAGATTCGAACAAAGTGATTCTCGAATTTTATGCCTCGCGGATCCCTTAACGAACTAAATATATCTGACGTCCTCCCTATTTATGTTAACAATGTGAGTTAATAAACAAATGAACATAATATTTCTTTTACAGGCTGTGTGTTACGAGTACATACTTAAACTAATTTTGTTTACTGGCAAAAATTTTGTGTTTCAATTTATGTATCTGTCAAAATAGAAAATAAGCTAGACTTATCAATGTTTAATTACCTGAGGGATATTAAAGCGGATGAAATATATTTCAGGCTGTATTGACTAGATATTTCAGGGATATATGTTTTACTATTTTACAAAACATATAATGATATCTACGGATGGTGTAACTAAAAACGTTGAAAATTTGAAAGAAATTAAATTAAAAAATATACAGGGTGTTTCACAAAGGACCCCTAACTTTAAAAATTAATAACCCGGAAACGGTGATAAATAGAAACATGAAACCAGTGGTATGTTTATTAAAATAATCGTAAGAATCTTATACGTAAATCTCAAAATTTAGTTAAAAATAGCACCGATAGATGGCGCTGAGAGCGTTACGAATCCTTCTAAAGAGAGTTCAGAAGAATAGAAAGACTAGCCGTTGAAGATTTCGCCATTGAAATCTGACCGCTATTAGCGTATAGTGAACACGAGCAGGGAAGACCGAGCTATGCTCGGTCAAAATTAAATTTGAGTTCAAATATCATGACCCATGACCGAAATGACCCACTAATTGAATTTTCTCGAACATGTGACTTAGCCCAACAGTCTTCTCGTGCCCGAAAACCATAGGATGCAAAATTTAGTGTAAATAGTCGGAGCCGTTTTTAAGATAAAATAGCTTGACCCATAATGACCCATGACCAAAATGACCCACTAATCGAAATTTCTCGAACATGTGACCTAGCCTAATAGTTTTCTTGTTCCCTAAACCTGTAGGGGCTAAATTTATTTCAAATCCTCTGAACAATTTTTAAGATAAAATAGCTTGACCCATAATGACCCATGAACAAAATGACCCACTAATTGAATTTTCTTGAACATTTGACCCAGCCCAATAGTTTTCTCGTGCCCGAAAACAGTCGGATACAAAATTTCGTCAAGTTCGTTTGAACCGTTTTTTAGATACAATTAGCTTGACCATGACCCAAAATGACCCAAAATGACCCAAATAGACCCACTACTTGAATTTTCTCGAACATGTGACCTAGCCCAACAGTCTTCTCGTGCCCGAAAACCATTGGATGCAAAATTTAGTGTAAATTGAACCGATTTTTAGATCTTGACCCACAATGACCCAGAAATGACCCACTAATCGAAAGTTCTCGGACATGTGACCTAGCCCAATGATTTTATCGTGCTCGAAACTCTTAGGACACGAAATTTAATCAAAATCGTTAGAGCCGTTTTTTAGATAAAATTAATTTGACCCGCTTCAACCCCAAAATGACCCACTAATTGAAAGTTCTCGAACATGTGACCCAGCCCAATAGTCTTCTCGTGCCCGAAAATAGTCGGATACAAAATTTCGTCAAAATCGTTTGAACCGTTTTTTAGATACAATTAGCTTGACCATGACACAAAATGACCCAAAATGACCCACTAATTGAATTTTCTCGAACATGTGACCTAGCCTAACAGTCTTCTCGTGCCCGAAAACCATTGGATGCAAAATTTAGTGTAAATTGAGCCGCTTTTTAGATCTCGACCCACAATGACCCAGAAATGACCCACTAATCGAATTTTCTCGGACATGTGACCTAGCCCAATAATTTTATCGTGCTCGAAACTCCTAGGACACAAAATTTAATCAAAATTGTTAGAGCCGTTTTTTAAATAAAATTAATTTTACCCGCGTTGACCGAAAAATGACCCACTAATCGAATTTTCTCGAACATGTGACCTAGCCCAATGGTTTTCTGGTGCCCCAAAACGGTAGGATACAAAATTTCGTCAAAATCGTTAGAGCCATTTTTAAGATAAAATTTGCATATATATATATATATATATATATATATATATATATATATATAACCACACACAAGATTTGCTCGTATTAGAATATATGATAATTCCGAAAGTGATGTACACCGTGGTGGAAAGTGTGTTTATTGTGTTGGAGTGCCACCGATTAAATCAGAGTTCTACTGCCACAAGGAGGAGTTTTCAAACGTGATTTCAAGTCGCAAAAGGCCCAGATGGGAAAACAATTCGTGAGCTTTTCAAAAAAGTTCAACAGACAGGCAACGTGTCCGATGCGAATTATCATATATTCTAATACGAGCAAATCTTGTGGGTGGTTATATATATATATATATATATATATATATATATATGCAAAAATTATCTTAAAAACGGCTCTAACGATTTTGACGAAATTTCGTATCCTACCGTTTGGGGGCACCAGAAAACCATTGGGCTAGGTCACATGCTCGAGAAAATTCGATTAGTGGGTCATTTTGGGTCATGGTCTAGCTAATTGTATCTAAAAAACGGTTCAAACGATTTTGACGAAATTTTGTATCCGACCATTTTCGGGCATGAGAAGTCAATTGGGCTGGGTCACACGTTCGAGAACTTTCGATTAGTGGGTCATGTTTGGGTCAACGCGGGTCAAATTAATTTTATCTAAAAAACGGCTCTAACGATTTTGATTAAATTTTGTGTCCTACGAGTTTCGAGCACGATAAAAGCATTGGGCTAGGTCGCATGTCCGAGAAAATTCGATTAGTGGGTCATTTCTGGGTCAATGTGGGTCAAAATCTAAAAAGCGGCGCAATTTACACTAAATTTTGCATCCAATGGTTTTCGGGCACGAGAAGACTGTTGGGCTAGGTCACATGTTCGAGAAAATTCAATTAGTGGGTCATTTTGGGTCATTTTGGGTCATGGTCAAGCTAATTGTATCTAAAAAACGGTTCAAACGATTTTGACGAAATTTTGTATCCGACCATTTTCGGGCATGAGAAGTCAATTGGGCTGGATCACATGTTCGAGAACTTTCGATTAGTGGGTTATTTTGGGTCAACGCGGGTCAAATTAATTTTATCTAAAAAACGGCTCTAACGATTTTGATTAAATTTTGTGTCCTACGAGTTTCGAGCACGATAAAAGCATTGGGCTAGGTCGCATGTCCGAGAAAATTCGATTAGTGGGTTATTTCTGGGTCATTGTGGGTCAAGATCTAAAAAGCGGCTCAATTTACACTAAATTTTGCATTCAATGGTTTCCGGGCACGAGAAAACTCTTGGGCTAGGTCACATGTTCGAGAAAATTCAATTAGTGGGTCATTTTGGGTCATTTTGGGTCATGGTCAAGCTAATTGTATCTAAAAAACGGTCCAAACGATTTTGTCGAAATTTTGTATCCGACTATTTTCGGGCACGAGAAGACTATTGGGCTGGGTCACATGTTCGAGAACTTTCGATTAGGGGGTCATTTTTGGGTCAAAGCGGGTCAACTTAATTTTATCTAAAAAACGGCTCTAACGATTTTGATTAGATTTTGTATTTTACGAGTTTCGGGCACGCGAAAATCATTAGACTAGGTCACATGTTCGAGAAAATTTGATTAGTGGGTCTTTTCTGGGTCATTTCTGGGTCATTGTGGGTAATATCTAAAAAGCGGCTCAATTTACACTAAATTTTGCATCCTACGGTTTTCCGGCACGAGAAGACTGTTGGGCTAAGTCACATGTTCGAGAAAATTCAATTAGTGGGTCATTTTGGTCATGGATCATGATATTTGAACTCAAATTTAATTTTGACCGAGCATTGCTCGGTCTTCCCTGCTCGTTTTCATTATACGTTATAGCGGTCAGATTTCAATGGAGAAATTTTCGACGGCTAATCTTTCTATGCTTCTGAACTCTCTTTAAAAGGATTCTTAACGCTCTCAGCACCATCTATCGGTGCTATTTTAGACTAAATTTTGAGATTTATGTATAACATTCTTACGATTTTTTTAATAAACATACCACTGGTTTCATGCGTTTATCTATCACCGTTTCCAGGTTATTGATTTTTAAAGTTAGGGGTCCTTTGTGAAACACCCTGTACATATACAGGGTGTTTCACGAAGGACCCCTAACTTTAAAAATCAATAACCCGGAAACGGTGATAGATAGAAAAATGAAACCAGTGGTATGTTTATTAAAAAAATCGTAAGAATCTTATACATAAATCTCAAAATTTAGTTTAAAATAGCACCGATAGATGGCGCTGAGAACGTTAAGAATCCTTCTAAAGAGAGTTCAGAAGCATAGAAAGACTAGCCGTCGAACATTTTGCCATTGAAATCTGACCGCTATTAGCGTATAGTGAACATAATTCCGAAAGTGATGTATACCGTGGTGGAACGTGTGTTTATTGTGTTGGAGTACCACTGTTTAAATCAGAGTCCTACTGCCACAAGGAGGAGTTTTCAAACGTGATTTCAATTCGCAAAAGGCCTAGATGGGAAAACAATTCGTGAGCTTTTCAAAAAATTTCAACAGACAGGCAACGTGTTGGATGCGAATTATTTTCACTATACTCTAATAGCGGTCAGATTTCAATGGCGAAATTTTCGACGGCTAATCTTTCTATGCTTCTGAACTCGCTTTAGAAGGATTCTTAACGCTCTCAGCGCCATCTATCGGTGCTATTTTAAACTAAATTTTGAGATTTATGTATAACATTCTTACGATTTTTTTAATAAACATACCACTGGTTTCATGCTTCTATCTCTCACCGTTTCCAGGTTATTGATTTTTAAAGTTAGGGGGTCCTTTGTGAAACACCCTGTAGCAGACGTACCTAACATTATAAATGAAAATCATATTCTTAAATCGATTTGTGCATACAGTATGAAAATATACAAAGTAAGTTCATTTTCTCAGATAACTGATTTTCCTACAATACATAGTCATTAACAATTGTCAGTAAAAAATTTTTTACATGTTGCAGTAAATTAGTTAACAAAGTTAAAAGAAAACGTTGGTCGAATCTACGATACTTTCATCGTGCATTGTACCAAAATTGGCAGAATGTCAGGTCTACAAAACAAAACAAGAAATCTAATAATCTAATAAATGTTAGAGAATAGCCGAGTATTTTGCAATGACGATTATTGAGTTTTCTTAACTAGTATTATAGTTATAAATTAAATGTCTCAAACTTTTTCGATGGCCTCCTATAACTAATTTATGTCTTCATTATAAATGACTTTTAGTGAAAATGGATGGTTTCTTTGCTGGTTCACTAACACATATATTTTATGATTACATTTCATCAAATAACTCATGAATTAAAAATTTATACACAAAAATGATAAAAATGGAATCAATTTAGAATTGTAAACAAAAACACGTTCTGACAAATGTTCAGTTATAGTTCAATCGGAAGTGTATTCTAATTTAAAATACGAGATAAAGAAAGAAACAAGAATATGCATCTTTGATTATTTATATTTTCAGAATCAGATTCTTATATACTGTACATTTTGAAACCTATGTAAAAAATAAAATAACAAATCTTCCTAAACAACTATTTTAAAGCAAAGAGAAAGTATACAGTCTTCCATATGTTCTGTTTTATAACTTTCCATATCCCACATATTTTAGATTTATTATTTGTCATGCCAGATAATTGTTAGACACATAACGGAAGACATCATATCAATTTTGTCTGCCTCGCGCACTTTGAGTGCCTTTGTACAATAACATGTGACTTCATGAAGGCAAAAAAAACTCTTTTGTTTATCACACAGGAAGTGAAAAAGTAAAAGTATTATATCTCTAGTGGAATTTCTCTTTATTTTCAAAGATTTGAAATGGAACACAAGAGATAGTGTTAAAAATTGAAGCTCATTAAATTGGCGAGAAACAAATATCCCATTATAGTTTTAATATTTCATACATATGAATAATAAACAAATACTACGTGTTTCAAAGAAGTAATTTTCAAAGAAATTTATTTTAACACTATATTAATATGAAAAGAAAATCCTTTCAGGTCGAGCCCCACCAGTGGCTGAGAGGTTCTGCTCTCAAAGCTGGTAGACGGGAGGGGCTGGGTTCAAACCCCTGTCGCGCTCGTCGACCTAACCGTTCGGAGTTTTCCGTAGTTTTCTTCGAACCTTGCCGTAAATACGGGTTAGGATCCCTTAAAAAGACCCCCACGGAGGGCACTCCCCCAGGGCCTATATCCCTCGTGTTGATAATTGGCCGTCATAAATCAACCCAGCCCTTTCAGGTCGAAACTAAAAACAATAAATAGGAGGAATGAAAAGAAAGGGATGGGGTGCTAGAAACAAGGAACGGAGTCAATGAAGAACAAATGCACCGGTGATGCAAGTAAACTACATCACGTAAGTGGTATGTGATATGATAATACATCATTACATGTTTTTTGTCTTTTGTTAACATCTCTAGAGATCTTAGGATTATGCAAAGGTTATAATGTGATAAATATGCAATTATTTTAGCTTTATTTAATAAGATATAAATGTCTGTATCGTGATTTAAACGGGGTACACCTGTATATAATTTACTTATTTTGATGTCTGTCATTTGTTCTTTAATCATTATTTCAAATTTTCGAGTGACCATGCCCACGCCCACATATGTGTACGTTTTCAATTTGTTATTATCTTTAAAAGAGATGATATAGACACCTGACTTTTCATAATTATCTATAGGATACAACATTACGTGTACAAGGTATTTTAACTTTATCGATGGTTTAGCAATGGCGGTTATGTTATATTTCTTTAATGCATACTTAATTATTTCATAAAGCTCTGGAATGTATTCTATACTGTAATATTTAGAAGCTTGAATTTAATTACTAACTATTGTAGATGTTTTATGTTTATATTAATAAATTAACTTCATGACAAATTTCCTCGAAAAACTATTGGCAGATGCAATCTCTTTCAATTTACTCAATTCATCTTTTAAATACTCTTTTCAAAAAACCTCAAATGCTCTTTTGACATAAAATTATATGCTTTTATATAATTGAATGGAACATTACTATTGTATGATATTGTATTATTAGATCAGCAATGTGTTCTATAAATCCTCAATAGGGATCCCATAGTATTATATGGGATTTCCTCTACAATTTTTCAATTATTGCTGTAACAGTTTTAGTTTTTACAATATTTCACAGGTCATTTTATACGAGTTGCCCTATAGTATTGACTATCAAATCATGACAAAAAAAACTTTGCTGTAGTTCGCGCAAGCGCAGTTAAAATTTATTTCATAAAAATACATATATTTCTTCAAATATCCAATATATTAATATTTTAATCACAGAACACTAAAAGTACAATTTTTTGTCAAGGTTTTGGAAAGCAGTGTAAAATTCAGCTGAAAACTCTGCATTCTATAAAAAAAACCCTTTTGAATTTTTCACAGAAACGTTGACATCTTCACGAATGCTTTGACAAATGGTCACAAATGTTGAACAGGACCTACAGTGGTGGCCAAAAGTGTGGACATTTTTTGAAAGTTTCATGTTTTTCAAATTTGTGTGCTTGTAGAATATATTAATTTTCACTTAAATACAAACTTTTATATATGAAATTGAAGGTAATTTAATGTAGAATTTAATAATAAAAACAGTATTACAATATCTGTATTACAAAAAAAGGTATGCAACTAATAGTAAGATCTATCTTAGATTTGCATTTTTTTAAAGTGATACAATCAATACTTATTAGGATAACCCTTATTTTTTAAGACAGCTTCACAGCGTCTTTTCATCGAGTGAACGAGTGTTTGGAGTTCATCGTTCGTACTCACATGGTGCCAAGAATCAATTATAGCTTCAATAAGTGGTCTTTTATTGAATGGACGTTTTTTTCGTACAAGAATTTTCAAGCGTCGCCACAAATTTTCAATTGGATTGAGATCAGGACTGTTTCCTGGCCATGGTAATATATCTATGCCTTTATTTTGAAACCATGCTTTGCATACTTTTGCTGTGTGGCATGGAGATGAATCCTGCTGAAAAATAAATAGTGCGTTGTTGGGGAAGAGATCCCTGATGGAAGGTATTAATTTTGGTTCCAGGACAGTTTCGATGTATTTTTTGGCATTCAGGATGCTATCAATCACTTGAATTCGGCCCACACCATCTGCAGACATAATACATGCCCAAAGTGCTTCTCTACTCTACGTCTCACGTATTTTCTACCATCACTACCAAAGAGCGATATTTTACTCTCATCGGTCCAGATTACTTGCTTCCATTGATTTTCTGACCATTTAAATGTGTTCTTTTGCCCACTTAACTCGTTTTTCGCGTTGCTTTTGATTTAAATATGAATTTTTTCCTTGAAATTCTAGCTTGTAGTCCAAATCCTGATAACCTTCTTCTTATTGTTCTTGAACTTACTGCAATACCCGCTGCATTCATTTCACATCTAATGACATCTGATGAATATTTTCTGTCTTGAAGGCATAGCCGTTTAATTTTTCTATTGGCAGTAGCACCTGTGCATATTTTCGGCCTGATTTGGCCTTATTATCTACTGATTTCGTTTTTTGATAACGTAAACAGTACTTTCCTACACCAGAACAAGTCACTGAACCACCAACTTGTCTTGCAATTTCAGCATAAGAGAGGCCATTTTCTCTCAATATGACAGTTCGGCTTCTTTTTGTAGATATCCAATTAGTTCTTCTTATTGATCACATTGTTTAAAATTAGTTTAATTAAAAAAAAGAACTTTAAACATTCAAAAACAGCAATACTCTATTTAATTGTACTAGTATGCATCATTCCGCAAAATATTTCCACAACAATAACTCTTTTACCATCCAAATAACCTAAACTATAGTTACAGACATTTGAATCGTCCTCAGAACAGTGTTTGTGATTGGCTAGTACGCTTTTATTACAAAACACGTCCTTATTCAAAACGATTTGTGTTTGTTTGTTCTACTAAAATGAGCATTTTTGTAATACAGATATTGTAATACTGTTTTTATTATTAAATTTTACATTAAATTACCTTCAATTTCATGTACAAACGTTTGTATTTAAGTGAAAATTAATATATTCTCCAAGCACACAAAGTTGAAAAACATGAAACATTCAAAAAATGTCCACACTTTTGGCCACTACTGTAAATATACATTTGTTAGAGTTACAGACCATTTTTATAATTTTTTGTTACTTGGATGATCGAAAATTTTATTTTATTATTAAAATTATTAATGCCTCCCCTAATTGTTCTCACGACAAAATCTTCACTGAAAAACATGAAGTCAAACATGCTCTTTACGTCCTTCAAGGACATTCCGGTCATTTCCTCATGAGTTTCAGTAAGTTATCCGACGAAACGTATGAAATTGGTCACTGCCCCTTAATTTCTGGACACCAGGTAATTTTTTTTTATACGTACAAAAAATCCTGTACTATATTTCTTAAATATTTTTTTTTAGTTTTCCTCTTGCATGTAACATAAAATTTTAGATCTATTTACACATTCACATGTCCAGAAGATTCATGAACTTGTACCCTTTTGATCTCTCCCAACATAAGTTATTTTTGATACGTACATAAAATCCTGTACTATTTTTTGTAAATATATTTTTTCTTTTACTTTTTCTCTTCCATGTAACATAAAATTTTCGATTTATTTGCACATTCACATGTCAAGAAGATTCTTGAACTTGAACCCTTTCCACCTATCCGAACATAAGTCATTTTTGATACGTACATGAAATCCTGCACCATTTTTTGTAACTAGAATTTTTTTTTTCTCTCTTGTAAGTAACATTACATTTTCGATCTATTCACACGTTCGCATGTCAAGAAGAGATTTTAAGCATAAATTAGTGTTTATTTAACAAATTCAGTACAAATTGTGTTAAAATAATATTAAAAATTCTATTGAAGACATTTGACAAAATAGAGAAAGCACGTAATGTAAAAATACAAAGCAGGAAGAAACGAAAAACATTAACTTTGAAATGTGGTAGTGACGTTTCTTGCCGTATTTAAAAGATTTTTGTACAAGACTTTCTTGTTCACATTAAAGATTTGAGTTCACATCGCATTAATTTTGGAAGATAACAGGTTAAATTAAAAAAACAGATATTTGTTTTCCGTCATATGCTACACTGCTGATTGAATATCGCATAAATTATGAAAATATACTGCTATACAAGACATATTTTTCCCACTTTTGTACTTTTTTATACTTATAAATTGCTATGTTAATGATTTTGTCCACCATTATATATCAATTAATCCATATTCTCAATTTATATACTAAAAGTAATTTTTTATATACATGTATATGTATATATACAGTATGCCCACTAAAGTCCCTTGCCACCCTCTTAACTTCGGAACGGCTGCTACTATATTCATAAAAGTAGTGTTTAGGTATAGTAAAATAGCCATGCGCTACTCAATGAAAGTAGAGCATCATCGATTTAGTGCGAAAAGACACATTGTGGACATTAATGCGAAGAATAGAACGGTTAAAACACGCATTTGTCTTTTCGTGATTTCCTAAACTGTGACGTGACAAAACGATCTTAGAAAGAAATAAAAGAAAACTGCCCAGTTAAACTGACGGCATTGAGCTCACAGGCTAATCACACTAACTGTAAATTATATTCTTATTTCAAAGAATTTGAAATAAGCCCTCGAAAAATGAAGAAATCGACAATATATTAAGAGGGGGGAACCATCCCCCGTTTCTCCTTCTTACAATTAACCAATGAACCGATAAAATTAATCAGAGAGGCGCCTTACCACAATGAACCTATATACAAAATTTGAAAAAATCGGATAATTCTGCATGAAAAATCCATTTATCTAAATTAAGGGAGGGGGGATTTAGCCCCCCGTCCCCCCCTTATACTTAACCAAAGAACCCCCAAAACTAATCATAGAAGCGCCTTATCACAATGAACATATATATAAAATTTGAAGAAAATCGGATAATTCTGCTTAAAAAACCTATTTATCTATATCAAGGGGGATTAGTCCTCCCCGTTCCCCCTTTATACTTTACCAGTGAACCCCCAAAACTAATCAGGGAAGTGCCTTACCACAATGAGCCTATATACAAAATTTGGAGTAAATTGTATAATTCTGCATGAAAAACCCATTTATCAAAATTAAGGGGGGGGGGGGTAGCCCCCGTTTCCCTGCTTTACACTTCACCAATGAACCCCCAAAACTAATCAGGGAAGCCCCTTACCACAATGAGCCCATATAGAAAGTTTGAAGAAAATCGGATAACTCAGCATGAAAAAAATCATTTATCTAAAATAAAGAGGGAGGATTAACCCCCCCGTTACCCCCTTTATACTTAACCTATGAACCCCCAAAACTAATCAGGAAAGAACCTTATCACAATGAACCTATATACAAAATTTGAAGAAAATTGGATAATACTGCATGAAAAAACCATTTATCCAAATTAAGGGGGGTTAGCCCTCCGTTCCCCCCCCCCTTTATAGTTAACCAATCAATCCCCAAAACTAATCAGGGAAGCGCCTTATCACAAGGAACCTATAAACAAAAGTGGAAGAAAATCGGATAGCTCTGCATGAAAAATTCATTTATCTAAATTAAGGGGGAGGATTCCCCCCCCCGTTAGCCCCTTTATACTTAACCTATGAACCCCCAAAACTAATCAGGAAAGAACCTTATCACAATGAACCTATATACAAAATTTGAAGAAAATTGGACAATTCTGCATGAAAAAACCATTTATCTTATTTAAGGGGGGTTAGCCCTCCCGTTTCCCCCTTTATAGTTAAACAATCAATCCCCAAAACTAATCAGGGAAGCGCCTTATCACAAGGAACCTATAAACAAAATTGGAAGCAAAACGGATATTTCTGTCAAGAGTTATCGCGTTACGTACGTACATACGTACATACATACATACAGAACGGGCGGGCACATAAGCTCTCAGGCTTTGATAGCCTGTGAGCTAAAAAGAAAACTGCCCAGTTAAACTGACGGCATTGAGCTCACAGGCTAATCACACTAACTATAAATTATATTCTTATTTCAAAGAATTTGAAATAAGCCCTCGAAAAATGAAGAAATCGACAATATATTAAGAGGGGGGAACCATCCCCCGTTTCTCCTTCTTACAATTAACCAATGAACCGATAAAATTAATCAGAGAAGCGCCTTACCACAATGAACCTATATACAAAATTTGAAAAAATCTGATAATTCTGCATGAAAAATCCATTTATCTAAATTAAGGGGGGGGGGTTAGCCCCCCGTCCCCCCCCCCCTTATACTTAACCAAAGAACCCCCAAAATTAATCAGAGAAGCGCCTTATCACAATGAACATATATATAAAATTTGAAGAAAATCGGATAATTCTGCTTAAAAAACCCATTTATCTATATCAAGGGGGGTTAGTCCCTCCCGTTCCCCCCTTTATACTTTACCAGTGAACCCCCAAAACTAATCAGGGAAGTGCCTTACCACAATGAGCCTATATAAAAATTTGGAGTAAATTGGATAATTCTGCATGAAAAACCCATTTATCAAAATTAAGGGGGGGTAGCCCCCGTTTCCCTCCTTTACACTTCACCAATGAACCCCCAAAACTAATCAGGGAAGCCCCTTACCACAATGAGCCCATATAGAAAGTTTGAAGAAAATCGGATAACTCTGCATGAAAAAAATCATTTATCTAAAATAAGGAGGGAGGATTAACCCCCCCGTTACCCCCTTTATACTTAACCTATGAACCCCCAAAACTAATCAGGAAAGAACCTTATCACAATCAACCTATATACAAAATTTGAAGAAAATCGGATAACTCTGCATGAAAAAAATAATTTATCTAAAATAAGGGGGGAGGATTAACCCCCCCCCCGTTACCCCCTTTATACTTAACCTATGAACAGCCAAAACTAATCAGGAAAGAACCTTATCACAATGAACCTATATGCAAAATTTGAAGAAAATTGGATAATTCTGCATGAAAAAACCATTTATCCAAAGTAAGGGGGGTTAGCCCTCCGTTCCCCCCCCCCTTTATAGTTAACCAATCAATCCCCAAAAATAATCAGGGAAGCGCCTTATCACAAGGAACCTATAAACAAAAGTGGAAGAAAATCGGATAGCTCTGCATGAAAAATTCATTTATCTAAATTAAGGGGGAGGATTCCCCCCCCACGTTAGCCCCTTTATACTTAACCTATGAACCCCCAAAACTAATCAGGAAAGAACCTTATCACAATGAACCTATATACAAAATTTGAAGAAAATTGGACAATTCTGCATGAAAAAACCATTTATCTTAATTAAGGGGGGTTACCCCCCCCCCCGTTCCCCCCTTTATAGTTAAACAATCAATCCCCAAACATAATCAGGGAAGCGCCTTATCACAAGAACCTATAAACAAAATTGGAAGCAAAACGGATATTTCTGTCAAGAGTTATCGCGTTACGTACGTACATACGTACATACATACATACAGAACGGGCGGGCACATAAGCTCTCAGGCTTTGATAGCCTGTGAGCTAAAAAGAAAACTACCCAGTTAAACTGACGGCATTGAGCTCACAGGCTAATCACACTAACTATAAATTATATTCTTATTTCAAAGAATTTGAAATAAGCCCTCGAAAAATGAAGAAATCGACAATATATTAAGAGGGGGGAACCATCCCCCGTTTCTCCTTCTTACAATTAACCAATGAACCGATAAAATTAATCAGAGAAGCGCCTTACCACAATGAACCTATATAAAAAATTTGAAAAAATCGGATAATTCTGCATGAAAAATCCATTTATCTAAATTAAGGGGGGGTTTAGCCCCCCGTCCCCCCACTTATACTTAACCAAAGAACCCCCAAAATTAATCAGAGAAGCGCCTTATCACAATGAACATATATATAAAATTTGAAGAAAATCGGATAATTCTGCTTAAAAAACCCATTTATCTATATCAAGGGGGGTTAGTCCCTCCCGTTCCCCCCTTTATACTTTACCAGTGAACCCCCAAAACTAATCAGGGAAGTGCCTTACCACAATGAGCCTATATACAAAATTTGGAGTAAATTGGATAATTCTGCATGAAAAACCCATTTATCAAAATTAAGAGGGGGGGGGGGGTTGCCCCCGTTTCCCTCCTTTACACTTCACCAATGAAGCCCCTTACCACAATGAGCCCATATAGAAAGTTTGAAGAAAATCGGATAACTCTGCATGAAAAAAATCATTTATCTAAAATAAGGGGGGAGGATTAACCCACCCGTTACCCCCTTTATACTTAACCTATGAACCCCCAAAACTAATCAGGAAAGAACCTTATCACAATGAACCTATATACAAAATTGGAAGAAAATTGGATAATTCTGCATGAAAAAACCATTTATCCAAATTAAGGGGGGTTAGCCCCCCGTTCCCCCCCCCCTTTATAGTTAACCAATCAATCCCCAAAACTAATCAGGGAAGCGCCTTAACACAAGGAACCTATAAACAAAAGTGGAAGAAAATCGGATAACTCTGCATGAAAAATTCATTTATCTAAATTAAGGGGGAGGATCCCCCCCCGTTAGCCCCTTTATACTTAACCTATGAACCCCCAAAACTAATCAGGAAAGAACCTTATCACAATGAACCTATATACAAAATTTGAAGAAAATTGGACAATTCTGCATGAAAAAACCACTTATCTTAATTAAGGGGGGTTAGCCCCCCCGTCCCCCCCCCCTTATATTTAAACAATCAATCCTCAAAACTAATCAGGGAAGCGCCTTATCACAAGGAACCTATAAACAAAATTGGAAGCAAAACGGTTATTTCTGTCAAGAGATATCGCGTTACGTACGTACATACGTACATACATACATACAGAACGGGCGGGCACATAAGCTCTCAGGCTTTGATAGCCTGTGAGCTAAAAAGCAACTAGTTATAATAATATACCTTTATTTTAGATTTTCAAACTTCTCACTGTCAGCTGCAATGTATATTTGGATGCTTGTTTGAATTTAACGTTGCACACGTTGGAGCATAGATGGTGGCACGTTGGCACAAGCGTCCGTAATAGCGTCGTTTAATGTTCTGCAATGTTTGTGGAGGGGTCGCACAGACCTGCTGTTTCATAACTGGTTGTTTCTTTCTTTCTAATATCGTTTTGTCACGTCACAGTGTAGGAAATCACAAAAAAACAAATGCACGTTTTAACATTTCTATTCTTCGCATTAATGTCCACAAGGTGTCTTTTCATACTAAATCGATAATACTCTACAACTTTGTAAATCACTTTTTTCTCTGTCTCTTTCCGTTTTCGAGATAGGAATGCTAACTCCGCAGCATTCCACCAGGTGGCGTTGTAGGCGGTTTCATTGTCTAACGCATGGCTACTTCACTATACCTAGTCACCACTTTTATGAATATAGCAGCAGCCGTTCCGAAGTTAAGAGGGTGGCAAGGGACTTTAGTGGGCATACTGTATATATATATATATATATATATATATATATATATACAGGAAGTTTCACTGCAAGACCGAAAAACTTGTAGGGGTGATAGTAGACACGAAAAC
Organism: Maratus michaelseni; assembly: GCA_963931845.1. Taxonomy (NCBI): domain Eukaryota; kingdom Metazoa; phylum Arthropoda; class Arachnida; order Araneae; family Salticidae; genus Maratus; species Maratus michaelseni. The sequence continues at coordinate 419,791,108 of OZ007592.1, forward strand.
AAACATTATTAAATACGAAACTATGGGGCGCAAACGTCTTCTGTAGGAGCTAGTGGCCATTGAAGTTTAAGGTCCAAAACTTCAAACGATGATAAAAAACGGAAAAAAAGGTAGATTCGTTTGCAGTTTTCGCGAAAATCATTCTTTATATCACGATTTTCTTCAAAAAAATTTTAAAGGTCACGTTCAAAAGTTGTCGATAGGGGGTGCTTTAGATTTTAGAGTAACGAACAACTATCTTTTAAAATTATTTAAAGTTTAGACTTATCTTAAATATTAAGCCCAAAATCGAAAACATTGGAATCGGGTAACTAGCGAAAATTGAACTGTGAACAGAGGGGGGGGGGGGGGGGGCAGTTTAAATGCTCATAAACATTGAGCAAAGTAATCGATTCTGTTGCGGTTTGCGCATAGGTCATTCCCTTGGTTAATTATTTTATTCAAAATGACGTACATCTTTGTTGTCCTCATTTTTTGATAGAGGGCGCTTCCGACACATCTCCGATATTTCAATGACATTACTCCTGGGTGTTTTAATACCAGACCAACATACTTCCAGAAAGTGTTAGGGGTGCAAAGACGACTCGGAATCACATAGGAATGTAACGTTGGAAATGCTTTTTTTGCGAGTTATGGTTAAAAGAAGCAGAGAAAAAAGCGACAGAAAGCAGCAGAGAAACAGCAACTCGTAATGTGACAGAAAACAGTTTATTTAAAGGTTTTACTACAAAAGGAGTTTGAAATTACGACCAGAAGTAGTTCGGCAAGCTTGACAGCGACGGTAGATGGCGCTGCGGTTTCCTTGCGGTAGATGGCACTGCGATTTCCTTGCGGTAGATGGCGCTGCGGTTTCCTTACGGTAGATGGCGCTGAACGGTAAGGTGCGTGAACTACGATCACGCTGAAGTGATCATTTGCGAACCGGTTCCAAAGGTAGTAGGATGGACTATTCGAACGATGAATTGGTCGACATGTTGCTCGTATATGGAGGCTGGAAACACCTGACGATTAAATTTTGGTTTTGCAATTATCATTAATGCATTTATTTTTATTATTATTATTTTTTTTTTTACTTTTAAAGAACTCAGATTTTTAATTTTTACCCCGTCATACATGGAAAAAAATGTACTTTCAGATGAAATTTGCTTGAAAACAACTATATGACAGTTTACTTATTTATTGTGGTTTTTTTAAATAATTTCCCAGTATCATTTTTTAAAATCTGTCTATAACTCGTAAATATTCCATTAGAGAAGAAAAATAACCCTTTTGAATTAAAGCAATATAAATATTTCAGCTTTTGACTCAGATTAATTTTACATAACAAAATTAAAACTTTATCAATAAATAAATAAATATTTAAATAATGTAAAATTAAGTTAAACCAAATTTAACATATAGGTAATCGAACAATTCAAATTTTTACACCACCTTATAGAGAAAATTAACTTTCAAATTTATTTTGTTTGAAAATTGTATCTCAGTCTACTGAATGTTTATGGTTTTAAAATAATTTTCAAACGTGGATTATATTAAAAATATCTCTATCTTGTGCAGCCCGATCACAAAAGATTAATTCATTTTCACCTAACACAATATGAATAGTTAAGAATTTGTTTTCGGCTAACATTCGAACTTCATCATTCAAACTTCATCAATAAATAAATAAATAAATAATATAATGCAAAAAAATAGCAGACATATAATTGAACTACTTGCTTAAACCACTTAAATTATCTTGGCAATTTCTTTGACTATTAACTCTTGGCGTGGAGCTAATAAGGATAGTATACTTTTAATAAATTTCAAAACTTTATTTCAATATAAAATTTAAATTTTTCGTATAAAGATGCTTTTTGGTATTGTTAAAGGGCACTCTAAAAATATATTTTAAACATGAAAGGTCTATTAGGATTAGGACAAAATAGATTTCACTTATGTTCTGTAACCCGGGAAGACCGGGTTGAATCCCCTAGTTTAAGTAAAATAAAACAAATTCACAATATTTAATGGAAAAAAAGTTTTATAAATAGACATAGACATTAAATCTTTTGAATTATGTGCATGGAAAAATCAATTGCTTTCAATTTAGAAACAAATTGGTTGAATAATTTTATGTTTTGATTTTCCCTTTGAGATTTAATTAGCGGGATTATCGTAAGTTACTTTGTCCAATTTGCGGAAATTACTTGCGAAAGAAAATTGCTTCGCTCATCAATAGCTTCATTCTTTTTGAGAGGAAGTCACCATAAAAGAACGTCGCTTTCTGGTTTAAATAAAAGTGGAAAGAGGGAGGGGCACAATATTCTCATGACTGAAATCGTCTTTCATGTAATTACTGAAATGTCTGTCAACTCAATTTTTTATTTTATTTCTGAAACACATGACTGAAGAACTTTTTTTGAAAATATTACAATGTAATAAAAAAAATGTATCTCTCGTCAAGATTTTGCAGAGCCAAATTAATACTTTATTTAGTTTAATTAATTCAGTGTTATTAAGATAAAATATAAATAAAAGTTTTTTATTGTAGACGACCATTTTACTATAGCTTCTCAAAGTGATTAATAAACAGGAGAAAATGCATACAAAACATTTTTCGTGGATGTTTGTTTAATTTAACATTTTAAGATTGTTTAAGTTTGCAACTAAACTCTTTCGAAACACAATGTACAGTTATGATGAGCTCGCATTTTTTAATCTTAATTATGAATCATTTAGGGGAGATGGGGGATGAATGGAACATTTTCCCAAAAATATTTATTTTAAATATTTTATATAAATTATTATCAATATTATATATCACATGTCATACATTAAGTGCTTGACTACATCTTATGCACAATATTTGTTCAAGATTATTATTATACAGATATATAATTTAAATTTAAAAAAAAAGGTTCTTCTATGTCCCAATAATCCCTACAGCAGGGATGAATGGGACGCAAACATTATCCTCCCCTATTCAATGTTAAGGACTAAAAGCTGACAAAAATGCCTCCTTGGCAAAAGCTGAGAGATTATAAATTGTAATATGATCTCCAGGATTATTTGTTAGTCAATGATCTTGGACACATCTCAGCTTTGCCTTAAAATGCCCATAAACGGTGGACTGAAGACGATGGCTACAATGAGTATGAAATGTTAAAAGAATAATTACCATAAAGAATTAATGTATCAACCTATATAATATTATTTAGTTAATAAATATATTTTTCAGCATCCTCTAGGGATGAATGAGACATTCATCCCATTTGAAATGTCCCAATCATCCCCATGATGCATATATTCAATTGTCAGCCATTTTGTCTCAAAAATATTTTGCCACAATGGTTAATATGCATTCATTTTAACTACCAATATCGAGCCTTTAAATAAAAATCTACAACATATCTTAATTGTTTATATTGCATAAGATATTTAAGTAAATTCAAATGTAAAAAAAAAATAATTTGGAGCTGAGTTTTCAGGAAATGCAAATTTGAAGAAAACTGAAAACAGTCATGTGACCTTGCTTTTGGTTCTGAAGCACACTGTGGTAGTAAAATCTGTAATGATAGGAAGCAACTAAAAAAAAGTTTATTGCCTGAAATATTGAGAACGTCCCATCCATCCCTTTGTCCCCGTTCATCCCCTATCTCCCCTATCCTATTTTGTTTTCTTTACTAGTCCTATATTTCTAAATAATAACTATCGTTCAAAGAATTATGAGAGAAATGCACATCATATTATTAATGAAAATAAACAAAACATACAGAAATCCAAATTTGTGATATCGAATTTTTATGTGTTTTCATAACCTCTTGAGACCCGAAGTTACATTAATACTACAAACACTCATTCATTGCTTTGGCACAAACAAAATCCATACAACACCATACATGACAGATAATTTTCTCAAATTGAAACTGTAGGGGCTGGTAATTTATGTTCACAAATATAAATCACAAATTTATATCTTCCAAAAATATGTATTTGATTATCAATGACTTAAATTCACACAATGAAAAAATTTAGGGCTTTAAATAAGTGACTAATCTCACTAAGCACACACCCCCAAAAAAATTTATTGTAAAGTATTTAAGTTAAATAATGCCTACTTTCTTGGCTTCACTGTCTTGAAGGCAATTTGCAGTCATATGAAAATAACATTTACTTTATGGAAAATAAGCATCGATGCTGCCATTTATTTGTTTCATTTTAAAGAAAAAATCATTGAGTTATGTAGAAGTAAAATCAAAATGTAAAAAAAAAATCATCCAGTTTAGTTTTTATGAGGACAAAAATCGAGGTCCCTATTTGAGTACTCAGTACTGAAGAGGGTAAAACAACTACAATCGTCGATTTTTTTACTCATTCATTTCAAGTAATGTATCCCATTTGTGTGAAAATTATAAATAAAGTATCGTGAATTGATAAATTAAAATCGATATTTCAAAAACTAAAAGCGAAATAAATGTGTTAATTTCGTGATCCTTATATATTATTTCTCCTGTCAACATCCCTTTTACTCAGAAAATATGAAACGCAGAACAACGAATGAGATACCATATGAAAGGTTTTAGAACAGACTTCTGACATAGCCCACTTAACAATTCGTTAAAACATGTTTTTGATTAAAATTTGCTGAAATTAAGAAATTAAATCGGCATTGTTTTCATGAAAGAAATGAAAGGTTTTCCTGAAATTATTGTTGCCAAAAAAATAAAATACCACATTATAGCAATTATTATAAAAAACACCGCACGGGTTTATTTTATACTTATGATTAAAAAGCGAAATTGAAATTGAAATGTTTAGATTGATATTTCTAAGTCCCATGGTTTTCCCGAAGCGGATGACGTCATCCTCTAATGCAGTAAATACGATTGTTAAATTTTTTTCTCGCGCGTGCCTTTAGCAATCTTGGATCAGTTTTTAGTATAACTTTGATGGAAAAAAATTAGACGATATTCTGGCTTGACTAACAACTAAATGTTGTTTGCAGATATTTTTATCCTTGCTTTTTCTTTAGAAGTTTAAACCTGCATCTAATAAATATTACATATTGATAAAAAATACTTCTCTATTATCCCGTCGACCACTTTTCATAACAAAAAACTATCGCCAAATAAACGGGAGAACGTTGCCATTGGAATGTCAAAAAATAAATAAAATATAAGAATTTAAGGACACAATTGTTATTTTAATTAATAAAATAACTACTAAATCTGTAAAACATAATGAAAAATACACGCAAATGTCGAATGTAAAACCACTAGATGACGTAACAAGCACACATGATTCTGACATCAAGTAAATGGGACTGCATTTTTGGCGTTTAATCTTACAGTTTGGTGGTAGTTTTTTGTTATGAAAAGTAGTCGACGGGATAATAGAGAAAAAAGTACCTAAAAAATATTAGATTTCAGTGCGAAATCTTCGCACGGGCCCTCTGGTAATATAATATTTAAGTATACGTCAACGTTTCTTTAATTATAACGTTTTATTTGTCACTTTGGTTAAGTCTCATTCACGCTATCACATGTTTGTAGTTGCATTTTTTGAGTTTATTATTGTATTTGAAAGCTATTTTCCTGAGAGATAATTCATATTTCCAGTGAAGAAACAAAAATATGCATCGCAGAAAAGATCTCTACTCAGGTTTATGTCGAAATAACACCAACAGACGTTGTACGAGAATTTCGCTGAAAATGTTTTTTAAATTGAATCACATACTAAAAATTTGAACGGTGTGCTTATTACATGAAAATCGTGAAAAGTAGAGCAACGTAGCTCCACCTGTTTGCGCTATGTACACCGTAACTAAATCAATATCTGTTTGCGTTAAGGTCCAACTAAATATGAAATTTGATGGAATTACATAACTTAAATGCCAAGAAATAGCTACGAAAGAAGTCGTTCAAAATACAGCATAGCAGCGCCAACTTTTGAGCGATATACACCAAAATATAATTAGCATCTACCCACGTCAAAGTTTAAACAAATCTGCAGTTTAATTATGAAAGATAAACAATAGCATCACCCCCTGTCGGCGTCATCTGTGCAAACTTTATCAGCATCCGATTATATCAAGGTCTAACAGAATATAAAATTTTATTACATATGGTGCCTTAGTTCGGGAGGTAAAGCGGTCACACACATACTAACTAAAATACAGCTATAATGCTTATCTGAAAACCAGCATAGCAAGATCTCTATTGAGGGAACAAATTCAAGATATAGCCATCATTGAAATCTTGAAAAACTCAAAACGGAATCAACGTAATTTTTAATAAAACTTTATATTTTAAATTTCGTTAATTTCCCATAGATTCTGATATATATCTATCATATACCATACGAAAAAAGCAGTAGTGTAGTGTCACATGTTGAACAAGATACACCTAAACCTAAACAATATCAATTTATTTCTAAATGAAGTCCGAAATGGTTTTGATAAAATTTCAACCCATAGATGTCGAAGTATAGATAATACGGTAATCCTAAATACGCATAGTAACCCCATCTGTTAAGTGATATTCATCCAAGCCTAAGCAGCATTAGTTTTTGTCAAGGTCTAAGTGAATATCAATTTGCAAAAATACCAGGCGTTCGCTCTTGAGTTAGTATTATACATACAGACAGACAAACCTGTATTTATACAGACGGACAAACAGACATTTTACAATAATAGACAAATTATGTTCAAAACATCCCAAAACGTGTAAATCCCTAAAAAATGCCGGAAATTGTCACATTTCCAATATTCCGTTATGTATATAGAACAACAAGTAAAATGAATTAACGAAGATTAGAAGTGTATTTACACACTATAATCATATTATGAAAATTATTAATGTACCGAGTGGTTATAATATAAGTATATTTATTTAGAGCTGCTTGTAGCTTGAAGGAATAACCCGAATGAAACCAAAATCGGTACACTTACTATTCGAGAATGGAGAAAAAGAATGGAATAACAAAAAATAATAATTACAATATTGATGCAGATGACGCTTTTGACTGTGAAATGTAATGTGTAATACAAGAACAAAGAATTAAGTCGTAAAACATGATGACGGACTTAATTTATTGGAAAGTGTCACGATGAATGTGGTTACGCTTTCGCATGGCGGTGGTGATCAAGTTCAGGTTCCACATGACCATTGGACTGGAGGACACAATACAGGCGGAGCACTACGTGCTCAACTGCGAATTCTAACTCATAAGGAGTGATGTTTACCACATGTTGTGACAAGGTAAAGCTAGGATAGTCTGCGCACAATTGAAAAGAATAGCAATAAACAATCTAAATATTAATTTTTTGCTAAACTATTCATGAATAACTTTTACTTCATTTGTTTTTTATGCATTTCCATTGCTATTTTGTTGTTATGTTGCAATTTAATAGAACAATTTTAATAAAACCAAGAAAGTTTTTTTGCGCAATCTCTCCTTATAGGGTTGGTGTGATTGCGCACATGGGTAGGAGAGATTGTTACTTATAATAACTACAATTAAATTGTAAACAGTAATAATTACACTTAAATGACATTGCTGTAAGGTTTTTGTGAACAAATATTATTGTATTAGGAGTGAATATTTCAACCTAATGATTAAAGAATCAGGAAAAGGAAATAATTTTAAAAACGATTAAAAAATTTTAATTAAAGGAAAAAAAAAATTAAAGAATCAGAAAAAGCAAGTCCAGATAAGATTAAAAAATAAAATAATGTTACTTAATAACACGTTTAACTTAAAATTAGTCCATTTTCATTTTTCATTTTTTTAATGCAAATTTACCAATAAGCTGCGTAATCTCTCCTACCATAGAAACGAATGGAAACACTGCGCCATCTCTCCTAATTAACAAATGCGCAAACTTTCCAATTTCGGTAGGAGAGATTGCGCGGCCTTTTATTTAAACATGACCTCTTCTAAAACGAACCGTTGATTGTCACATTGTTAGTCTAGATTAGTAGCTTATGAGAAATCGTTTAGGTTAAAAATATTTTGTACTATTGACATTGTATAGAAATTCTGATCAATAGCTATGAAAATTCAAGCACTTACTTTGGGAAAACAAAACAAAATAGCAATACTTTATCTTAAACGCTCAAAGCAATCAACACGCACTTTCAAGCAGACACTCTACTACTGTTGTTGTACAACTACCTGGAGTCGCTGCTCGCTCACTCTACTCCTTCCCCCCAAACCTCTATGTGCGCAATCTCTCCGACTGCGTCATCTCTCCTGGCTTTACCTTATGCAATCTTTTAAGTCACTGAGGTTTGGTACACAACGGTGTTTGCACCGACAGGCCCCGTAGCACCATCTTTTGTGATTATTGCAACTATTTTTTTTAATGTTTCATTCTGCTTCCCCGCTTCTCGAAAAGTAAGTGTACCAATTTTGGTTTCATTCGGGTTATTCTTTCAAGCTACAGCAGCTCCAAATAGAGATACTTATATTATAACCAACCTGTATATTATGTCAATGAAGCCCGGTCAGCGAACTGAAACTGGAAAAATGCAACTACCAACATGTGAAGCTTAGTGGTCAGCGTATCTCGCTGCCACATTATAGGTGAAAGAGTTCGATTTCAGATTGGGCATAATTCACTCAAATTTTCTTTCCTTCAATAAAGTTAGTAGCAACCTTGCTTTAGAACTAAACATTGGGAGTTCCGCGTTCAGTTGACCACCTGACCCGGACATATAACCCATGGTCAAAAGTTAATGGATTGCAACGCAGCTGGTTTTGTTTAGTTTGATATAGAAAAAAGTAAAAATTATATATATTCAGTAGAAACCCCTTTTGACACTCCTCAAGAGCAGTAATACAATAAGCGAAAATAATTGTATGTTAAAGTAGAACCCCTTTTGTTACACCACAAAGGGAAACTCCCTTTAAAATTTACGTGTTTAAATGAAGCAAAACGTTCTGTATTAAAATACTGGTGAACGTTTTTCTTTTCTGGTAATCTGGCCCTGTTTACATATTTCAATGGACGTAATGAATGCGTGTAAACTTCCGTAAAACCTGAATTTCAAGAGCATAAAATCGGTGTTATAATGTACCAGGCAAACCATTCGATATAAAATGTTTCAAACCTTTTATTACACATTAAAAATTGTAATATAATAGAAACAGAGAAAACTGGAATAATTGTTCTTTTCAAACGCATATTAATTTTCCGTAGATTTGTCGAATATTTCAAATGTGTATATTTAGATTTTGAATACATTAATTTGCAAAAAATCCAAATGTAACAATTAAATTTATCTTAACATGTTAATTTATGTGCACTGTCTTTCACGTAAACAGCTTATAAAATTTTTCTATTAAGGAATAACTTATTTGATGTTTAAAAATTCAGCTTTGTGCATAGGGTTTGAGAAAATTAAATCAAGTATGAGGTTATAGCTACTAAATTATCAGAAGAAAGAGGCGCGCTGATAGAAGGTGTTAACACGTGGATACCCGTAAATAACATTAACTTGAAAAGTCTCGGGAGGAAAAGGTAGCTTTCATAGTCCATATTTTTAAAAATTCAACTCATTTTACTCAAACACCCGAAGCTAAAATGCTTGGAACACGATCATAGAAGAACCATTTCCGGTTTTCGTTAATACTGAATTTAAATGCGAATTTCAGTAGCAGAGTTAGAACATAACAAAAATCAGAATATTTCAAAATAGCAGGCACCGTAGAATTTCAAATTGCCATAACTCAGTCATTTTTTAAAATAAAGCCAAAACAAAAAATGTTCCGATATCACTGTATCACGATCTAACACTTAACGGAAACAAATTTTTCAATTTATAATTTTTTATACATATTTTTAAATTTTTAAGATAATAAAAAAATAACTGGCCCCCATTTTGAAACAAGATGGCGCATGCAGCTGGCCAAAGAACTCGGTCGAGACCTTGGTATGTTCTGTACACGTGATGAGTCACATTCATATCGATTTATAAATACCAGACTTACAGTATAACAAAAATAAGATTGTTTCAAAATGTCAGACACGATAGAATTTCAAACTGCCATATCTCAGCCATTTTTTAAGATATAGCCAAAACAAAATATGTTCCAGAATCCTTGCATTATGTTCTAACTATTTTTTTTTTCAATTTATAATTTTTTTGTACATCATTTTGAATTTATAAAATGTTACATTTTTTTAACTGGCTGACATTTTGAAACAAGATAGTGGATGAAGCTTTCCAACGAACTTGGTCGAGTATGTGTTTACTCACCGGACATACGGTTAAACACCGTATAGCTATGTTTTTATTTCTTTGTGAAATATGATTCATCCTACGTATGTTATACAAAACAATTACAATAAAAAGCACTAATATTAACAAAAATATGAATCTCAATCAAATTTTTACACTAAATATAACAAAAACATTAATAACATAGGAATAAAATATTGAAGCTTTGTAGTAACCCCTCTTTTCCACTAAGTATCCGATTAAAATAACCAGAAATTAAATTTATGACATAAATATATTCAGAACTTGAAACAGTGATCTTTTTGTTTTATTTTAAGTTGGTAAAACTCAATATTAAAGTGAAAATTATCTTTCGTTTGGCTATTTCTTTCCCGTATACATAAGTATCTCATTGAAGAAGATATCTTCGCACTATTAGTTAGAACTTTTCCATTTAGAACCTCTAACAAAATCCGAAAACTGTCGTGCGCATACTGGCTAGCACCTATATTTTATACCAAAACGTCGAGGAGGAGACCAGGATTTGGTCGTGCTAAGCCATGGATTGTCAACTTTAAATAATGCCTTAACTGTATCAGCCATAAAATCCTTGATTTAATCTATCGATTTTTGTGATATTATAACCAGTTCCATCATTTATTTATATTAAAACAAATCTTGTATTTGAATCGGTAATTTCAAAATATTGAATTCTATAAAAAATTTACTTTTTGCGAAATGCCTTTTTTTTTTTTTTTTTTTTTTTTTTTTTTTTTTGAAAACGTATCATTGAAGTTTCGCTCACATACGTAGAAAAAATATAGATAGATTTAGTCAGTGATAAAACCAAGATATTTTTCAATGGCCAACAACAGAAGAAGGAGATACGGTGATTGGACAAGATGGTGAATTCTCTGTAAATAAAAAAGTGCGACAACAAAAAAACATCGAAAAATAAATTTTATAAAAATTCTGTCGATTTTCTTTTCTCACATGTGCGAAAAAAGAAATGTTCATGAAGGTATTTTTTCAGACCGTCCCTTTGGAAAGCAATTTAACGTGAAATGTTTTCACTTCTTCATTTCAAAAACTTGCTACAAGTTATACGATATGATAATAATATAATTTTTAATTAATTTTTTTTCTGGTAGTAATAGTTTGTCCTGCCAAAATATTTCCAAACTACTTAAGAAGCAATATAAATCTCGAAGGACTTAATAATTTTTTTAAACGTCTTAATAGTTTTCTCAAGTGTCTTAATTAAAATAAATAAATAATAATACATTTTCTGTTTTATGAAGTTTTAAATATATATATTTAATATTTTTAAACGATATAAAAAAATAGCTTTCTTGGACAATTATGAGTATATATTTTTTCATTTTTATTTTCATTTAAACATCATCTCATTGGATTCTTGATCTGCTGGTTTGGCTAATCGAGGATTACCACGTTACCGAATTAACATTGAATAAAATAATGAGATGGTAATAAATGATGGTAATCAATCACTTTTCCTTTAGTGAGTTTTTCAAAATTAGAAAGAAGATTTAATTTTAAAAGTATGATTTTGTACATTAGATTTATGATAGTTCCGTTACAACTATTAAATTCCCCTATTTAGGAAACATAATGTGTTCCATTAGACTTGCGGCCAGTTTAAATAGACTGCGGAGACGTGTTGTACCGGGTCATTTTTTTTCCGAAATTAAAAGTTTTTCCCTTTCAGTTATTATGGTATGACTAACACATTTCATCTATTAATAGAAAACTGTTTAATGCCTTATCTGTTTTTCAAAAATAGTGAATTTTATAAATTACATATTCTGCAGTATGATATTCTAAACGCATTCCTTTTGCGCCTAGTCTCCTTTAATTTTTAGCACTTTCCAACCTAGTTGAAAAGTGCTTATGACTTCGGTTTGTCTGGCCGTATGGCCGTCTGCCGTCTGCCGTCTGTCCGTGCTCTAACTCCCGTAAATATGCTTGGATTGCTCTGCAATTTTTATATGTTATTGTCGTTATCTATAGCATGTTCCCTATTTCAACGGAAGTGTGTAGCACTTATAGTTTTATTACAGGGACACTCAGAAGAATTCCGTTACATTGCGGTCTATGGGGAAAAATCATTTGCGGTTTATTTAAATAATGTTTCACTATTTTAAACGCATTGAAATTTATATATATCACTAAGGTGCATTAGAAGAAGCTTAATATGGAATAGGGTGTGCATAGCACTTATAGTTACTTTACAGGGACAGTCAATAGAATTCCGTTACATGACGTCTATGGAGAAAAATCGTCTGCGGTTTATTTAAATAATGTTTCACTATTTTAAACGCATTGAAATTTATCTATATATATCTAAGGTGCATTACAAGAGGCTTACTACAGAATAGTGTGTGTATAGCAGTCATCGTTCATTTACAGGGACACACAAAAGAATTCTCTACTGTCTATTAACACTAATTCCTGGAAGTGCGTTTTAAGTTACTAAACGCGATTTTAATTTTAACTCGCTTTTTGTCTATTACGTGGTGTGTATAAATTCTGTAGATCCTATACATGGCAGCACAAAAGTTCGCGAACACATTTCCGTTTATTGACAGAAACTCCAGAAAGATAATTTTAAACTGTGCTACGCGTTTCCTAACTAAACTAAAATTTAGCATCCTAGCGTATACAAATCTATAGATCATATACAGGGCTGAGTAAAAGTATTCGGATATTTTTCCGAATATTGTATCTGTTGGAAATTCCTGAAATTATGTTTTTAAATATGTTATGCGTTTTCCAAATTGTTTACTTAGATGTTATCTTTTAGCTTATTAAACGGTATGTTTTGTAAAATTATTTTGGAAGCGTTGGAAAGTGCTACATAATCTATGCTTGACGCATGATTTTTCGTTCTTGTTTTTGTTACATTAATTACAATATTAAAGTAATAAGTATTGAAATGAAAAAAAAAATCATTCCCTTTTTACATTGATTTTCTTCAGAATAATAAATTCTTGCTCTTCAAATGTTACTGTTTCTTAGACTAATTCAATTCAAATAAAGAATTCAAAGTTGTCCGTAAAAAAAATTAAACAATGTATCCTATTTCCTTTATTTACAAATTATCTAACGTTATTATATAAAATATACATGCAAAAGTTTTCTTCTCACAGAAATAAGAAATATTTTGAAATATTTCTATTTAGATATAAAGAAGTCACTTTCATTTCTTCCGGGCAGTAAATATCAATATTTTGAATTTGTTTTGGAACAAATTGGAAAAAATATATTATTCAGCATAAATATGTAGAGTTAAATCCTCAAAGAAATTATTTCTAAATATAGTGCTTTGGAAAAAAAGGAATTTCAATTTTATATTCAATATATTCAATGTATATATTTCAATATGCATATATTTTCAAATATATTTTTATATAAAAAAGTTAGTTATTTTTAGTATATATTTTAAGAATATATTTCTTTTGGATGTTACATTTATTGTTTTGAAAGTATTTCATTGTAAGTAAATCTGTTTCAGAATAGTTTTTACAGAAAGCTCATTGAGAGATTATACAATTAATGCGTAGGGAACGTACGATTAATATAAAATATTTTAAAAGTACTTAAAAGATATTTTACAAATGTCTTTATTTTCTGAAGATTAGAATTTCCACTCGAATTATTAAGTATATTTTTCATCAGTATTCTGTGCATTCAGATTTTTAACAAAATTAAAATTGAACATTAATTGATTGTATATTGATTGCAGTCATTAATACTTTTTTTTAGTTATTATTGGTTGGAGGTCTGATATAATAATTATAAATATTATTGAATTCGGAAACATGATATTGGCGACATATATATCAGAAGAAACAAAATGTATCTATAGTTTAATAACCAACAGTCTGCAATGAAAACTGTGTGTCTCACACTCTAAATTAGAGGGTTTTTGTATATTCTGGCGCAAAACATGCACCTGCGATTTGAGACTGCATTTTTTTATTTTTAGGTAGATTCGCTGTATTAAGCGAACACCAGTTTTTTTGCAAATAAACCTTCACGAGATATGTAGTATGAAAAAAAAATATAGTAACCAGTACAATCATAAAGAAAATAATCAAACCCAAAGTGATGACATATATTACTGTCACATCTATCTAATTGAAACCCCAAAATCTTTTAATATCGTGCTCTAGTTAGCTCAAATACTCACGTCTTCTTCTCTTGTTCATTAACGTAAAATTCTTAATTTTTATGCTTAATATTAATCTTTTATTTTAAAACCCGACGTACTACGCGCACCTGTAAAAGTTTCTAACCACAAACGTTTGCGTCATGTGTCGCAATTTAAGGTAAATATTTTTAAAATCTACAGCAGATGATACATTTTTTAAAACAGCTGACATTGTATTACACTTATACTCATTAGTCCAGTAAATATATCATTTTTGCCAGAACAAATTCGTATAAAACTACTTATTTGCCCAGTCAATAGACACTGTTAATAGATGCATTCGCACAAATTCCCCAGGGATTCCACACCAACACCCCGTTAGAATTTAACTATGCACGTTTTCTGGAAATTGCTAACGAATCAGTTTTTAATAAGTTTAGGGACGTACTTCTTCTTTGCCATTGTTTTTAAGACAATGTCCAACAACTTTTTAAATTATAGTGCACTTCTAAAGTTAAAAGTTACGTCATTAAGAATTGCAAATCCAAAAAGTGTGTTTTTTTGTATGGAATTGCTGATTTTACACATTTTATTGTTGAAATATGAGAAAAGCTGGAACTGTTTTTTTAACTATAATTTTCAGATTTTTTATGATTTTTTTAAAAGCATTTTTGTGGTTAGATGACCTAGAAATAAACTCATATATTTACTGGACATGGGATTTGATGCTAGTGAGTAGTTCCTGCAGTAAGGCGACGTGCATCTGCGACTTCTGCTTCAACTTTCATATATGAATAGGATGTGACATGATGCTGCGTTAAATTTTTACTTGTTTAGTTTATCTAATTAAGTATTTTTTTAATTAATTTTTATTTTCATTCCGTAATTTTTTTATTACTATAGTAGGCCCATACATTTTCCTCAATCTATTCATTCAACATACAACGGCCAATATGCACACACGAATTATTCTGCATAAATAAACAGTGAAATCTGATCTGAGGACATACAAATGTGACAAAATATATATGTGATAAAATACAGATTTGTCGTTTTGATCGTTATTCTATGTGCTTACTAATTGCCGATAAACATACATTATTTTCCGTAAAATATTATAATATTTTTTTTTTTTTTTTTTTTTTAATTAGAACATTAAAATAAAACTTTTTTATGCGAAAAAAATAAGCCATTATGTTTCAAAAATGTGTAGTATGTATTTTGAAGTGTGATTGCTCAAAGATTTCAATCAAACGATTCCCGTTGCCATTGCGAATTTCTTCCCCCAATCTTCCTACAACATTATCTCTTTTTCCTACTCTTGCATTAAGGTAAAAAAAAAATAAAAAAAAACGTTTGTTTTTTTCTTCGGTGTATTTTTGATACTTACACGTAATGCAGCCCATATAATTGTTTTCTTTCTCACTGGCGCCGTTCGTTCGCACATAAGATTCTGTAACTCAGATCGCTCTTCCAAAAATTGTCATGAACACTGAAAGAATAGTCCTACCCCTTGAAAATTCAAATTTTTTATTTTACTTTCTAATTGCTTTCTAATCACGACTTAAACACCTTTCTTTTTTTTATCATTTTCCTTTACTCTTTGTCTTAAAAAGCATTGCAACATCAATTTTAACTCGCATTATATGTACTGTTAATAAATCAATTTTATTAGTTATCCCCTGAATGCCACAGCATTCGAAAATATATAGGGGAGATGGGGGATGAATGGGACAAGGGAGGGATGGGACGTTCTCCATATTTCAGGCAATAAACTTTTTTTTAGTTGCTTCCTATCTTCATAGATTTCACTACCATAGTGTGCTTCAGAACCATTAGCAAGAGCACATGACTGTTTTCAGTTTTCTTCAAATTTGCATTTCCTGAAAACTCTGCTTAAAACTATTTTTTTTTTTTACATTTGAAGTTACTTAAATATCTTATGCAATATAAACAATTAAGATAAGTTGTAGTTTTTTATTTCAAGGCTCAATATTGGTAATTAAAATGAATGCATATTAACCATTGTGACAAAATAATTTTTGAGACAAAATGGCTGACAATTGAATATTTGCATCATGGGGATGATTGGGACATTTCAAATGGAATGAATGGAACTGTCTCATTCATCCCTAGAGGATACTGAAAAATATATTTATTAACTAAATAATATTATATAGGTTGATAAATTAATACTTTATGGTGATTATTCTTTTAACATTTCATCCTCATTGTAGCCATCGTCTTCAGCCATTGAATGCTTCCGTTTATGGGCCTTTTAAGGCAAAGCTGAGATGAGTCCAAGATGATTGGCTAACAAATAATCCTGGAAATCGTATTACAATTTATAATCTCTCAGCTTTTGAAAAGGAGGCATTTATGTCAGCTTTTTAGTCCTTATCATTGAATATGGGGAGGTATATGTTTGGGTCCCATTCATCCCTGCTGTGGGGATGATTGGGACATTAAAGAACTTTTTTTAATTTTTCAATTATATTTCTGTATAATAATAATCTTGAACAAATATTGTGCATAAGATGTAGTCATACACTTAATGTATGACACGTGATATATAATATTGATAATAACTTAAATAAAAATAAATATTTTTAAGAAAATGTCCCATTCATCCCCGAACTCCACTACCTTGTTCGTTTGCCAATTATTTTCCTCAGAGTAGGTTCAAAATTATTATTTTTATGTATTTTACCAGTAAATAAGTTTTTACGGTGAACTAGGCGCTAGCCCATTGCGTCAACCCACAACCTGGATGACAAGGGTGCCTATCTTGTGGCTTTTATATTCTATATTTAAACACTGTTTGGATGCTGTTAGAGAATCAAAAATTTAAATTGGAATAATTCGAGGGAAAGTCATTAAGTAAGTCACGGAAGATAATTAAATTATAACTTAAAATGATATTCACTTCAAAACTATTTTCATTTCTCAACATATTCTCCAACAATATTTATGCACTTATATCACCGTTTTATCAGTGCCCCAACACCAGCTGCACAACGTTCTTTGGGTTGATGTCTCAGCCACCTTAGGACTTCAAGTTGAACACAGGAGACAATTCAAAAGTTTGGTTGGCAACTTCTTCAACATCCACTATACAGTTTCGACTTAGTCCCAAGCGATTTTCATCTGTTTAGTCCACTAAAAACCATCTTGGAAGCAAGATGATGTTCACAGATGATGAAAAGGTTCAACTTTAAGTCCTAATGTGGCTGAGACAGCAACCCAAAGAATACTATGCAGCCCTGTGTTGGGAAACTGATAAAACTGTGATATAAGTGCATAACTATTGATGGAGGATGTGTTGAGAAATAAAAATAGTTTTGAAGTGAATAGCTCTGTAAGTTATTATTTAATTATCTTTTGTGACTTACTTAATGACTTGCACTCGTAAAAATGTTTTGCATCGCAGAATGTTTTACAGAATGACTGTCCTGTCCTTCAGTATATAAAGCTCTAAAGAATTAGTCCCTGAGCGCCTTTGTAGTTACAGGTTCCTGCTTGATTATCTACGTATCTACCTGTGTGTAACTTTGTGTCAATATGTCTATCTACAAACAGCTTATATAATTATTTATCTGTATATGAGTCTCCATCAGTACGTCTGTAATTTGTTTTCAAATATTTATTTAAAATATGAAAACATATTATGTCTGTAAAATGTAATTGATTATGAAAATGGATTTTAAAAAACAGACTTTTATATACAATTATTAAAATAAATCGCTTAAAACTATACAAAACTCATTAAAAACACAATATGAAGTAAAGACGATTCGTAACACAACGTGTCACATCCTCAATTCAATCATCTATCATTGAATGAATCCTATGCTACACCGAGTGAATATACTGTTTTATTCATTGCTTAACTGGTTTATGGCTATTTTTCTGTGTTTTTTTGCGTCGATTGATGATAGATGATTGAACTAATGAGATGACACGTTATGTTACAAAATCTCTTGAATTTTAAATGTGTTTTACATAGTTTTAACCAATTTATTTTATTAATTGCATATGAAATCCATATTTTAAAAAAATATTATTATTATCCATGTTTATTTTTTTAAACTTTCCATTAAGTATTTTTTTAAATTATCGCGATATGAGAAATTTAAGCAAAAACAAAAATAAAATTAATGGAAATATTACAATGTCTGATCACATGCCATTTAAATATAATAATTTTGATAATAATGCTTTCTCTAAACGTTATTTATCATTTGAAAATCATTAATTGAACTTTCGAATATATCTCAAAATTTTTAAAAGAAAAAAAAACGAGGTTTTATAAAAATGATAGATTGTATAAATAGTATTTTATAACACATTTTAAACACTTATAAAGAGATCTATAAAAGCAAAACAAAATATTGCTAAGCTATATAAATGATGTTACTGAGCATTTGAAAAATAAATTTCATCTGTATGGAAATATATAAAATCTTCTGTTGTCAGACATATCTGAGACAAACTGTGGCATTTGTCACACTGACGCTTCGGGGTATTTGTATGAAAATCCTTTTTACGAATTTTGATAAACATGACAAATGACAATGTCTCCAACAGGGAGTCTCAATAAAGAATACCCTACCATTTTTCGCAGTGAATTTTTCTACGTTACAATCTTTTCTTCTTTTTCAAGAAGTTTTTTTTTTTTTTTTTTTTTTTTTACATAAACAAAATATATAAACAATTCATTTTTCTCTCAAAAGGTTTATAGAAACATTATTTTATTTGGTAGATGAATCACAATATGTATAGATGTTTGTGGAACAGGACATAAGTAACACAAATTTTAAATATTTGGAAATCTTACAGATGCGATATGACTTTTAGTTGAAAGTAAAATAACATCTTGATATATAGACAGTGGTTGACAAATATTAAATGTGATATTTCAATTTATTCTATGTCCGTGTTTTCCTCTACTAAACAGGTATTGCATAATTCAAAACGTCTAATTAACTTTTTAACATCTGAGTCTAGAAACAACATACGTTCTCCATATCTTGTTGTTACTGCTCCCATAAGATTGTATGATTTTATTTCACTGTACTGTGTATGATATATCCAGATATGTCACTATATAACTATTTCTTTGTTAAGATTATCAAAAACGATCGTAAAAAGCAATAAATGGCATTGACCTGCACTAACTTTTTGTAACGCACTTACATATCGTAATTTGAGTTTAGAGAGTCATTTTGCATTGTATTTTGCATAAAATTTTATGTTTTTAGGATTCCATACTTAAAAAGGAAAAACGGAACCATTATAAGATCACTCCTGTGTTTGTCTGTCCGTTTGTCAAAACCCTTTATCTCGTAAACTGTGGGACGTGGAAAGTTCAAACTTGGGAAAATTATAAAACCTTTTTACCCACATTTTTTCAGATTTTTAGCTATTCACAAATATGTTTAGGAAAAAATTAGGGAGCTAATTAAGTTACTTAAAAAATAAGTTTTCTTTTTGTATATCATGGGGGGTATCGTGTTAAATATCTCGTAATAGCAATCTCAAAAATATATTTGTTTTAATTTTTAGTATTATATTTTCAGAAATATCATCGAAAATGCACCGCAAAAAGATGTCGTCCTCCTCTATTTCCGAATCTACTGAAACTACAATTATGAAAAAAATAAGGGTAATAGGAATTTATTAATTAATAAATAGCAATTAATAAATTTAATGTACGGAACGCTTTGAGCGCGTGTTATACTCGTAACTTGACCAATTTATTTAGACTCAAGTCTATCTTTATAAAAAAAGCCTATAGCTGGGCATATTAAAGATGCTTGCTAATTGTGGTTCGAACAATTCAATAGGTATAACAAATCACATTTTTAAACGGCATGAATAATAGACAATGTAAATCATTCATGGCGCAAAATATTTAAGACAATCTTTAATCCTGTAATTTTTTCCCAAAATTTTGAGAATAAATCATAAGTTTTATAAAGTAAAGATGAATGCTTCAATACTGTTTGAATAAATAAAAAATAAATTTTAAATGGCTAAATAAAATTATTTGTGAATTAGAATTAGGTAAAAGTACAATAAATTCGCAATAGAATCTTAATGCTGGATATTTCGTTTTCAACATTAGCAAATAATCTTGAGTTGAGATATTTAATATATATTTTTTAACTGACATGACTTTTAAAAACATAAATGCCCCTTATAAATATTATAATGTGTACAAATGAAAAAATATACAGCTGGAGTTTAATTTTACGGTCATTTTAATGTCTTCTGAAGTGGAATAATATCCAGTTTCCATTTGTAATTCTTCAAAAATATTAATAGAAAAGTACCAACGTGATAGGTTTTGATAAAGCATGTAATAAAAATGATTAGAAAAATTCATTCTAACATTACTTTTTTAGTGTTAACGATTCTTAATAAAAATGAAAAAGTTGATTTTTAGTTCAATGCACTCATCGCAATGCAATGAACAATAATACAACGAATGTCAAATTGTTTTTAAATCTAGCGATCATTTTATGTTTGTATGTGCTATTTATTTATGTAGCTATTTTTATTAAATGTTAATTATATTTTTAGGTATATATATTTTCCGCATTTTATCTCACAGACAAGTGAGGCACGCTGAGAAAATATCGAATTCAAATTATTTATCCCCAAAAATTGAAAGTCGTTAAGTATATTTTAGGGTGTTTTGTCTATTTATTTGTAGTTTTTTTTATTAAATTTGCACAACCTGTTGAGAAGCTTGTAAGATATTTACCCCAAATGATAATTTTAAAATGTAATACACAAAACCTGAAATTCAACAATACATATAATTTTCGGAATTATCAATAGAAAGTTCGGTAAGTTGCTTGGTGATTCGTTATTTTTTTCCAAAATTGTATCAACCAATCGAATTTGTTTTTCCATATTACGCTATTATCTTACAGAGGCATCCAATAAATCCTGGCGAGTTTCCTATTATCGCCAAGCTAATGTTTGTTGACTTGTCTAATTCGTCTAATCGAATTCATGAAGGAGAGTATTTTTACGTTCTGAAATGTGGGTTGTCATAGTTTGGACAAAAAATGTGCATACGCTCTGAACGTAATTCACCCCTGTTATCTATAAAGGCATTTTACTTCTTTGGTAGGTTGCAGCAGTAACGCCATCTGTGAGAAATTTTTAGAGCTACATTTTAAATTTTTTTAAAGAAAAACTTTCGATTACAAGAAGCATTTTTGTCCAAACCACACTCTCGTATACCATGTGCTTAAATTTATATTTCAATTTTAAAATGTGTCAAGGATTTTTGGGACACGCTGTATTAGTAACAAATTGAATCCCTCAAATGCTGAGAGCCTTTAAACAGATCTATTAAAAATCATTTATGTGTTAATTTAGAATATTAACTTTAAAATATGTTTAAAAGCAAAAAGTGGTGAATAATTGAACTTTGTTTAATTAGAATTTTCTACATATAAGTGTATTTAATTTTCTGAATACTTAGTTTCATATTTCAAATGATTATAGGAAAAGTTATGCCTTTATAATAATTTAATCAGAAATATGACGTAATAATCGATGTGTATATTTTAGCAAAGATCAAAGAATTATGGTCAATGGTAAAGATTGAAAGCAAGAACTAAGGCGACGCGCAAAAAATGTCCTTTTCCTAATTTTCATAAAAATAATGGGCTAAAAGTTAATTGTCAGAATTATTTGTCTTTAGGTACAAAGGCTTTTTCACTTAACATTTTTTAAAGTGTTTTATCATTGAAAAAAAAAAAGTTGGATTATTTTATATAATCCCATTACTATGTTTACCTGTCATCCCCGATATAATTTCTACCTAACTAAATCATTAAATGAACTTCTAAAAAGTCCTACACGTTAAATAAGCTATCAGGAATGTTAAAGCTGGTAGAACATACATAACCTTTCGTGGATTTTTTCAAATTCATTAATAACAGAAATATTAAAAAATAAAAAAGATAATAAATAAATAAAAAAAATAATACTTTCGATTGCTAACTTATAGCACATGTGGCAAAAATAAATAAATAAATAAATAAATAAAAAAGGTCTCCTTTAGTCCATACTCAGAAAATTTGAAAACATTAAAGAATATTGAATTCATGAGGATATATATGTTTATAAAAACAAAATCGTGTGGAATCTAGATGTAACGTCCATAAAAAAAATAATAATGTTAATTAAGTTTTTCGAGAGTTATCGCCTTTTGGCGACACAACAGCATTTTATAAAATATATTTGTATGTTAAATTCTCATTAAAAAAGGCATTTACTTCGCTTCTTACTGAATTATTTTATATAAGTTTAACTTAAATAAATATACTTTTATAACTGCACTTTTATCATGTATATTTATATGTATTCATAATGAAATTTCACGATCGTAAATACGGTTTAGAATAAAATTTAAATAGATTAATTTTTTCAAACTCAAAATTAATGTCATATTCTCTGCACTGACATTTAGACTTCGATATTTTTGTGTTGCAGACAACATGGGAAGCGTATTCTTGTCATGAAAACGACGATTTATTCAATATCGAAATATATAACGACAGCGTTTTTAATCTAGCAGTTAATTTCAAAATACACGGAAAAATTATCCAGTCGGTAAAATCTTGTAAAGTTAAATAACTGCAGAAAACAGTCATTTATATATGTTATATAATCTGATAAAAATAACAATATTATTTCATCGTTTGTTTAAATTCATTATGCATTTCGCATTTAAGCACTTATTTAACAAGCAATTTACAAATATATTAAAATCACATGCATTTATCGAGGAAAAAGTGTTGCTGGCCAAGTAGCGTGGAGCGTTCGAATTTTCACGTTAAATACTGGAAACTATTTTATTTTTTTACGGATTTTCTTTGCGTATTCAGCAGCTAAATTTGACTGATCCTTTATAATATACATGGGTAGCTTCATAAGCAATTTTTCAAAATATTTTGTGCATGCACTGCACATTAAGGATACTTTCCTTGTAACTGGCAAGCGACAACATATTTTCGGAACGGCGTTGGCAAATGTTTTAATAGAACAACAACAAAAAACTTCAATGAAATAAACTAAACTAATGTAAACAAACTGAGCTTTTCAAATTTTTCGAAAAAAAAAGACCTATTTTTTAATTTTTTTTTTTGGCACATATGCTATAAGTTTGCAATCGAAAGTATTCTTTTTTTATTTATTTATTATTATTTTTATTTTTTTAATATTTCTGTTATTAATGAATTTGAAAAAATCCACGAAAGGTTATGTATGTTTTTATTTTGATTCAGTTTATAAAACGTTTTTTGAATCCGGTTCAGGACACTTACAAGTTTCAGAACCACTCATTACTGGTTTGCTTACTTCGATCTATTTATCTGTTTCAAAAATAACAATAATGCTTTGCGAAATTCAACCTTTTAGTTAAAAATTACATAACTGCTCAACTTAGTATAATCATTAGACGCCTCAATTAGCATTTTATTACATAAGCTGAAAAGACTGTCCCTAAGCTCTATATTTTTACTTGACAATGTATTGCTGAGTGAAGGGTGTTATAATTCTTATGCGCTACCAGTCTACCAGCTTTAACATTCCTGATAGCTTATTTAACGTGTAGGACTTTTTAGAAGTTCATTTAATGATTTTGTTAGGTAGAAATTATATCGGGGATGACAGGTAAACATAGTAATGGGATTATATAAAATAATCCAGCTTTTTTTTAATGATAAAAAACTTAAAAAAATGTTAAGTGAAAAAACCTTTGTACCTAAAGACAAATAATTCTGACAATTAACTTTTAGCCCATTATTTTTATGAAAATTAGGAAAAGGACATTTTTTTACGCGTCGCCTTAGTTCTTGCTTTCAATCTTTACCACTGACCATAATTCTTTGTACTTTGCTAAAATATACACATCGATTATTACGTCATATTTCTGATTAAATTATTATAAAGGCATAACTTTTCCTATAATCATTTGAAATATGAAACTAAGTATTCAGAAAATTAAAGACACTTATATGTGGAAAATTCTAATTAAACAAAGTTCAATTATTCACCACTTTTTGCTTTTAAACATACTTTAAAGTTAACATTCTAAAATAACACATAAATGATTTTTAATAAATCTGTTTAAAGGCTCTCAGCATTTGAGGGATTCAATTTGTTACTAATACAGCGTGTCCCAAAAATCATTGACACATTTTAAAATTCAATAAAAATTTAAGCACATGGTATAAGTGTGGTTTGGACAAAAATGCTTCTTGTAATCGAAAGTTTTTCTTTAAAAAAATTAAAAATGTAGTTCTAAAAATTTCTCACAGATGGCGTTACCGCTGCAAAGCTACCAAAGAAGTAGAATGCCTTTATAGATAACAGTGGTGAATTACGTGCAGAGCGTATGCACAGTTTTTGTCCAAACTATGACAACCCACATTTCAGAACTTAAAAATACTCTCCTTCAGGAATTCGATTAGAAGAGTTAGACAAGTCAACAAACATTAGTTTGGCGATAATAGGAAACTTGCCCAGATTTATTGGATGCCTCTGTAAGATAATAGCGTAATATGGACAAACAAATTCGATTGGTTGATACGATTTTGGAAAAAAATAATGAATCACCAAGCAACTTATCGAGCTTTCTATTGATAATTCCGAAAATTATAAGTATTGTTGAATTTCAGGTTTTGTGTATTACATTTTAAAATTATCATTTGGGGTAAATATCTTACAAGCTTCTCAACAAGTTTTGCAAATTTAATAAAAAAAACTACAAATAAATAGACAAAACACCCTAAAATATACTTAACGACTTTCAATTTTTGGCGATAAATAATTTGAATTCGATATTTTATCAGCGTGCCTCACTTGTCTGTGAGATAAAATGCGGAAAATATATATACCTAAAAATATAATTAACATTTAATAAAAATAGCTACATAAATAAATAGCACAGACAAACATAAGATGATCGCTAGATTTAAAAACAATTTGACATTCGTTGTATTATTGTTCATTGCATTGCGATGAGTGCATTGAACTAAAAATCAACTTATTCATTTTTATTAAGAATCGTTAACACTAAAAAAGTAATGTTAGAATGAATTTTTCTAATCATTTTTATTACATGCTTTATCAAAACCTATCACGTTGGTACTTTTCTATTAATATTTTTGAAGTATTACAAATGGAAACTGGATATTATTCCACTTCAGAAGACATTAAAATGACCGTAAAATTAAACTCCAGCTGTATATTTTTTCATTTGTACACATTATAATATTTATAAGAGGCATTTATGTTTTTAAAAGTCATGTCAGTTAAAAAATATATATTAAATTTCCCAACTCAAGATTATTTGCTAATGTTGAAAACGAAATTTCCAGCATTTAGATTCTATTGCGAATTCTAATTCACAAATAATTTTATTTAGCCATTTAAAATTTATGTTTTATTTACTCAAACAGTATTGAAGCATAACTTATGATTAAAACTTATGATTTATTCTCAAAATTTTGGGAAAAAATTACAGGATTAAAGATTGTCTTAAATATTTTGCGCCATGAATGATTTACATTGTCTATTATTCATGCCGTTTAAAAATGTGATTTGTTATACCTATTGAATTGTTCGAACCACAATTAGCAAGCATCTTTAATATGCCCAGCTATAGGCTTTTTTTATAAAGATAGACTTGAGTCTAAATAAATTGGTCAAGTTACGAGTATAACACGCGCTCAAAGCGTTCCGTACATTAAATTTATTAATTGCTATTTATTAATTAATAAATTCCTATTACCCTTATTTTTTTCATAATTGTAGTTTCAGTAGATTCGGAAATAGAGGAGGACGACATCTTTTTGAGGTGCATTTTCGACGATATTTCTGAAAATATAATACCAAAAATTAAAACAAATATATTATTGAGATTGATATTACGAGATCTTACATACGATACCCTACATGATATACAAAAAGAGAACTTATTTTTTAAGTAACTTAATTAGCCCCCTAATTTTTTCCTAAACATATTTCTGAATAGCTAAAAATCTGATAAAATGTGTGTAAAAAGGTCTTATAACTTTCCCAAGTTTGAACTTTCCACGTCCCACAGTTTACGAGATAAAGGGCTGTCACAAACGGACAGGCAGACACAGGAGTGATCTTATAATGGTTCCGTTTTTCTTTTTTAAGAATAGAACCCTAAAAACATAAAATTTTATGCAAAAAACAATTCAAAATGACTCTCTAAACTAAAATTACGATATGTAAGTGCGTCACAAAAAGTTAGTGTAAGTCAATGCCATTTATTGCTTTTTACGATCGTTTTTGATAATCTAAAGAAAGAAATAGTTATATAGTGACATATCTGGAAATATCATACACAGCACAGTGAAATTAAATCATTCACTCTCATGGGAGCGGTAACAACAAAAGATATGGAGAACGTATGTTGTTTCTAGAACAGAACAACATAACATAGAACAGAAAAAACATAACCGTAATTTAACACTACTCTGACCATGTTATAGTCAGACCCATATTATAGTCAGAATACTGTTAAATTACGATTATGGAGCCGTTTTCTACAGAAACGGTCAAATGACTGGAGAGTTTGCTGCAAATTTTTAACAGTGTAAAGTATGAATGTTTAATGACTCGCTGTTTAATTGCAATGTATTATTATTGACATGACAAACAACTAACAACTAAAATAATAAAATTAAAATGAAATAAGACCTAAAAACTGCATCGTTCTTTTAGGTAACTTGTGCATCCCGTTCACGATTTAACTGCTTACTCTAAATGTGACAAAAATATCCTAAATGTAATAATAACACATCTTTCTTCAGATTACTAACAATAGTTCAGTTTCTTTAAAATAAACTAGTTTTGATTTCAAAGTATTGTTATCAATCGTTTTCTGCTTACATTTGGAATTTTACACTTACTAATGTGCAAGATATACCCTAAATATGACAAAAATATGAAAGATTGCACCGCATTTATGCACGATGGCTTTATATTTTATAAAACGAAACTTTTATTAAATTTCGAAATAATAATTCCAATCGATAAAATAGATTTTTTATAAGATTTTTTTAGAGAATTAGAAAATACATGTCGCACACTTGTATCAGTCTTTACATATGATACATATACTTGGTAAAAGACATAAAGAAAAAGAATTTCATTTTAAAATGCCATTTTTAAAGCAACAGGAAAGGAAACCCAAATATATGTTTTCCTTTTTTATATCATTCCTTTCCCAATAAATTTTAGATTTATCTTCCGTCTTGACAGATATTTGTTGTACATGTAACGGAAGACTTCATACCAATTTCTTTTGCCTCGTACACCATGAGTGCCGATGTAAAATAACATCCGACTTTATGAACGCAGTGGAATTACTACAGTAATATAACGCTGAAAGTAATGCGGAGAAGAAAATATGTTACGCAGCCCGTAATTTTCTATGTATGTTTAGAAATTTAAAAAAAAAAAAAAAAAAAAAAAAAAAAAAAACTGAAATATGTCCTATTTTTTTACTTATTAAATAAAATAAACAAACAAACCGTTATTTTACATTATATTTTTCAAATGTATGACACATAAATAAATACGAGGGAATTCAAGGTAGGCGGTAGCAAATGGAAGTTTTTTTAAGAATTTACGAAAGAAACAAAATGTTGTCCACATATTTCACCGACATAAAATGAGAATTTTGTGTGTACAGCAGTTTCTCTAATATATTTCAAACAAAATTATTAAAAATAATATTATTTTATCTTATCAGAATTTAGCACTGTAATTTACACAAAGAGAGAATTGTAATAAAAGTGTTTTCCTGAAACTCGTTTTAGTAATATAGAGTTTTGTTATTTAAAAAAAATAAATTCCCTGACAATATTTTAATCTTTTAATAAATTAAAACTCAAAATAACTTTAAATGCGTTTTTAAAAGTACCTTATAAAACGACGTTGATAAAAATATTCAAAAAAAGAAATGATTTGTCTAAACTTCATGGTGTAGATAATCTCTTTCTGGATGGCTATTAGGTTTGAGAGAGGTACATTCCCTCTTTAGGTAACTGTCAAACTTTTAGCCAAATTCTACTCAGGGCTAACAACGGAACCACTTTTGGGGAAGCTCGACTATGGTAATGAGATTTGGTCTATTTTACAGCCCTGTAGGCCAAAGATAGATAGCCGATAAATTTATCTGTAATAGTCATATTATATATATTTTTGTATACAGTTGATTTTAAAATGACTAGGGCATCCAACCCGGGTTTCCCGTGATAGAGAATATAGGTAAAAACAACTTTTTTTTTAGTCACCCACAGGGTGGCTTATTCTTTCAATCTCTATCATTTTTCATGTTTATGAAAAGTCACAGCAATCCATCGTTGCCACAGGTTAATCTCGGAAAATGAAACATTTGAAGTTATGAAAAAATAACTAATAGCTAAAATAATAGCTCAAAAAGTATTTGTCACAAAAATGTTAGACAAACTGCGTTAGAAAGGTAAAAAATTGTATTTTTCTTGATATAAATTTTAAATCGAATGATTATGCCGTTTTTCAAATAATGAATTTCAAAAATTACCAAACTTTACAATGAAGTACCATAACGAAACCTTCACGCGTAAAAAGATAATGATAACGGTTGTTGCTTTCGGTCGAGAATGGACCAAACGATGTTCGCATTTTACTATTTTTACCGCTTTTAATGAAACTGTGTAACTTAAGAAGAATTTTTCTTTGAATAGGCAATAAAAATGCATAAAATCGTTACAAAATCGTTAAAATTACAAAAAAGGATAGATGCAAATTATCAGATACGAAAAATAAAGAAGAAATTTGGTACTTTCGTGTTATAGCAGCCACCAAGCATGAAATATTTTTGTTTCTGTTTTCATTAATATATTGTAAATTTGGTACTTTTGTGTTATAGCGGCTTCCAAGGATGAACTACCAAGCTTCCAAGATTTATCGCCAAATTATAAAGCATGTATGACATTATAACTAGGATTTCCCTCAAAGGGATTAGTCTGAGTGATATTGTTAAGACCGTAGGATTAACAATTACGACATAATGAAAAAGAGAAAATTAAATGATAGCATTACAAAATATCATACATAAATCCATATACACTGTTAAACAGGTTCAGGTTCATGCCGGGCAGGGTGGCCTACCATTTGGCTAAAGCTCCACTAGCCGCGCCCGATACACTGTTAAACAAATAGAAAAGAAGTACCGTCCATCAGATTTGTTTTTATAACATTTGGCAAATAATCCCATTTTTTTTTGCTTGATCTTATAAAACGCCAAGCTTTTTAAAGTTACGTAATCAAATTTCCTGCCATTAGCGTATTTTAGCAAGCGTGGCTTAACGCAAATTCAATTTCATTGTTGCAACATTTTCTTTGTGACAAATATTTACATTTGAATAAAATTTTTTTCCTCTACCCAACTCTTTACCTATCTCGCTATCCATCTGTCAATCCGTCTTTCTACCTGTCTTGCTTAGCGTTTAATTACCAGTCTCTCGACACGTCTGCTTGTGTACATACTCCTCTCTCTACCCGTCTGTCAACTCGTCTCTGTGCTCTTCTGTCTGCCCGTCTCTCTATCCACCACGCAACCTGTCTCTCAACCTTTACGCTACATGCCTGTATATCGGTCTCACTACTCGTCTCGCTACCCGTCTCGTGACCCCTCTGTCAATCCTTTTTTTACCTGTCTCGCTACCCGTCTACCTATTCGTTTCGCAACCCGTTAGCCTATCTCTGTCACTACCCGTCTCTCTACCCATGTCACTATCCGTCTGTTTACCTGTTTGTTTACTTGTCTCTCTACCTCTTCCCAATAATTTCACAATTCATTCAATATACAGAAGCCGTTTACCGTTATTAAATACAAACAGAAGTAATTCATCTAATAAGTGTAATCAGATGCAATTTTTAAAAATACAGGCGTAAACCAGCAAAATAATTCATCAGTTTTAGTTTCATAGTTGTTTATATAATTTGGCAATAAATCTCAACTTCTTAAACCCGAATTGTGTCAAGGTTTTTAAAAAAGCCTAAAGGTCCGTATAACTGGGAAGTATCTTCAGGGCTATTAGATACATGTTATAGTTAAGTGAAAGTTTCATAATCGGGTTTGCAGTTAATTGCTTAAGTCAGAATACGTAGCTTAACGCCATTTTAAATTCAATGCTGTAACTTTCTTTTTATTTTTCTTATTTTTTTGAAGAGTTGGTGGGAAGGGGAAAGATTAACAAATATATACATTTGAATTCAAACTTTTGCCTCCATGTTTATGTTAGTGTTGTTTGTATTATTAATTAATACTTTGTTTACCGAGCTTCATTCGAAACAAATATAAAAGCCTTCTTGTACAGTTTTTTCCAGGGGAAACTACCGTAATCGGGCCCAAAGCCAATCGGAGCATTTAATATCATTACTGTAACTGTTATAGAGTTAAAACAATGTTGTTGCTAGCTTTATTGTTGTTTGAGACCAGCCTTGCCTGTGTATCTGAATGGGGAAAAGTTCCGAATCCTGTGTCGGTTGGCTTGATTGGCGAAAAAATTAAACATGGTGCCAAAAGCATCTTACCGAAGCATCTACTTTAAAAAAAGCATCTTACTAAAAGCATCTACTTGAGCATCTTACCAAATTTTTCCAGAGAGCGGAAAAACATGTTTTTCAAATGTTTACAAACGTACTTTTATTAAACCATGTTTTTGAACCATCTTAAAAACATAAATACGATGCTAAAATAAAATTTTATCGCCATTTTCGAAATTTTAATCAGTAATGAAAATACATAAACAAACATATTTAACAAACCGAAGAGGTATTTTGGGATAAATAATTGTTATTGTCAGGGGTCAAATTGTAAAAAATTAATAAACGAACGAAAAACATACCTAAATTAACTTTTGGGGACCTCAGGAAAAAAATATCTCATGTAAATAGCATTTAAAATCTTTAAATGGAGAAGTGTTCCGTATAAAAATGCAAAACATTATACGCTTGATATAAATATTTTTGGAACAGCTGTCGCTAGCGCACTGGGATTGGCGTGATTTTTGTTTGCGCCATTTTGGCCAGAAAACCCCGTTTTTGAGAACCCGTTAGGCCAAGATTGCTAAAACAGCATGCTAGTTTGATTTTATTATGTTATAAAACACACACAATTTTTATTTTAAGCACACATAAATTATTTTAGGCACAGATGGCATATACGCACCACATTGGCGCGATTTTTTTCCCGCCAATTTGGCGAAAACTTTGTTTTTGAATATTAGTTACAAAGGTACTTCTCTATTATCTCGTCGACCACTTTATGACACCGTCGACCACTTTATGAACTATTTGATGACATAACAATCACGTATAATGCTTCTGACATCAAGTAAATGAGACTGCATTTTTGGCGTTTAATCTTACAGTTTGGCGATAGTTTTTTGTTATGAAAAGTGGTCGACGGGATAATAGAGAAGTACCGTTACAAAAAGAATGCAATAATAAATTAACAGTTATAAATAATAAACATAATAATATTATTATCCCAATAAATCGTAAATATTAACACTTATTAACACATAAACAAAATAACCGGGTTACCATGTTTGGCATAAAATTGCCCTTTTGTTGCAATCGCGCCAATGTGGTGCGTATATGACACCTTTACCTTATTTTATTATACAACACACACAGTGATTAATTTATTATAAAACACACAATA
Organism: Maratus michaelseni; assembly: GCA_963931845.1. Lineage (NCBI taxonomy): Eukaryota > Metazoa > Arthropoda > Arachnida > Araneae > Salticidae > Maratus > Maratus michaelseni. The sequence goes on from OZ007592.1 coordinate 419,823,272, forward strand.
TTTAATTTAACATAAAAACACAGAATCTGCCCTACCGAGTTGCTACACGAAGCAAAATCTCACCAAAATCGCCAGGTTGTCCACACATAACATTGCCACTTTAGTACCAAAAAGATACCCCGGTGCGCCTGCGACATCTGTATCATCTTTTTTTAATGTTTTAATATTTTCGAAAGCATAGATAAAAAGGTAAAAATCTCATTCCCAACTGCATATATATAGAACATGCATACATCCCAATTAGCATATATATAGAACATGCATACATCCCAATTAGCATGTATATAGAACATGCATACATCCTAATTAGCATATATATAGAACATGCATACATCCCAATTAGCATATATATAGAACATGCATACATCCCAATTAGCATATATATAGAACGTGCATACATCCCAATTAGCATATATATAGAACAAAAATATCTACAAAACATATGTTTACATAATATTACATCTGCAAAACATAACTTTAGAAAAGGTAACCGAAAGACTGAAGATCGCAACAACCACATCGAAACACTTATCACCAAAAATAACTCGCCAAATCTACCGGCACAGGATATGAAACTTTTCCCTCTGAATGCAGAATATTAGTTATTTTTATTGTACGATAGGTGATTATAATAAAATTGTTCCATTTCACATGCTACATACCATTTTATAAAAAAATTGAAATATATTTTATTGGGTACTTTTCGGTTAGCTGGACGCCAGTGATATATGAACAAATACATAGATAAATATATATATATACATACATACATATTATACATACGTATCATATACGTATATAATATATATGTATATATGTGTGTGTATATAGTGTATGTATATATATCACTGGCGTATCTTATACACACAACATGTATATAGATCACTGGCGCCCGGCTAACCGAAAAGTACCTTTTATTGTACTGAATATTAGTGAGTGCATTTTTTTTTGCTCCATGCTCCATGAACTTTTGGAATCCGATTGATTACGAATATCTCCCGCCGGTGAAAATGACGTACGCACTAAAAAATCGTGACGTATGTACTTTAATTGTGCTTTTTTTATCTATTTTTTAATATAATTTCCAAACGGTTTGAAATTTATTATTGGTAATAAATAGACGTCGTTGTCACCTTTATAGGTACCTGCTGTAAAAATTTGAACGAAATCCGTTAAATATTTTTTGAGTTATGCTTGACGAAAGGTTTTAATATCCGCCGTAGCTATATATGGAGCAAAGTAATACTGCGCTGTGTATGAGTCTTCGTGTCACTCAGACAATAATATATAATATATATATATATAACATTTCTGTACGTATGTGGCCAAGTTATAGTCATATATGATGCATATATGATGTATGTATATGACATGTGTATATGATGTATTCGACATATAAATAATATGTGTATAATGACGTATATGGCACATATAGGAGTGTTTGGAATATATAGATGCGTATATAGGATGCCTATATAAGTTTTGCGATGATCTTGGGGAAATCATAACTGCAATCTTGGCATAATCATAATTGTGGGAGCCGCTATAACACGAAAGTACGGTATTTTTTTTTTTTTTTAGCCACTCACAGGGATAATTCTTTCAGTCTACGTTTATGAAAAGTCACAGCCACTCCATATATAAAGGAGGACACCTTTTATACATAGCTATACAAATGGTTGTTACTGACGATATTAAAAATCAAATTGTCTCCCTGTATTATGCCGATACTCCCGCTTGTATTTCCTTTCTCAGTACCTAATTGCCCTACAGCGGGCGCAGACCCCATTTAAACAATAATATAAAGGATCCAACATAAAACCGTCGTGACGGATCTCAAATAGGAATGAAGTAACCCCCCGGGGAGTAAGTTCTTGTAAGTTCTGGGGGGGGGGGAGATTCAGTAAGAACTTTATGGCGCTCCCACCTCATGTAAACCCCTTCATGTAACATATCAATAATTGATAGATCTCGTCAAGCACTATGGTCTGATCCTACTCTCCGCCCCCCCCCTCCTTTAAGAAGCATATTTCTCTGTTTCAACTCTTTTTAAATTTTAGTTTTTCCCATCTTTCTCCGCCCCTTTAAGCCCCACAGAGGGCGTAGGCCTTTTCTAAAGGATCCAACGAAGTTAAAATCGTCGAGGCCGATATATTTAAGAGGGTCCCGAGTCCCTATCTCCCATAGGACCGGAGATACACCCTCTCGGGGGAGACATTCAAGGTGTTCAAACCCCGTCATGTAACATATCAAAAGTTTGATATCATCAAGCACTTTTGTCTGGTTCTACTCTCCTCCTCCTTCTCTCCCGTCTCCTGTCAGGAGCACTTTTCTTATTTATTTTTTTCAATTTCTCATATTTATTTTAGTTTTTCCCATTTTTCTCTGTTCCTATGGGCCGGACAGCTCCAAAATTTCACTAAAATTAGCTGTAAACAGCCTAAAGGTATTCCCCCCCCCGTTTCTTTTGGTGTCCTCGGTTTTCACGTATCTCTCGAGAAGGGCCCGTCAGAGGGGCGAAAAGGGGGATCCCTTTTAAAGTCCCATCTCTCAATTGCAAGTGAGGATTCATTTTAAAGGTGTCGTAGAGCACTTGTGTTTTGTATAGCTCCCTTTCCCTTCACCCCACCGCTCTGCAAGATCTCGTCAATTAATGCTAACTCATCATTTGTTAAACAACTTCTCTTAGCTGTATCCATCATAAAAGCTGCTATCATAGAACTTTTCATTACCTTTTTTAGGTTATCTATTAAGTGCTAAAATGCCTTGAACCATTAAAAATAGTTTAAAGGGTGTCATTAAGCCAGCACATTTGTAAACAACAAATACCTCGCCACGTCTCAGCCCACTGAAGCCACATCTTTTTACTATTATATTTATGGAAAATACTTCTAGTCACAGAATCTTTTAAATCTTGGTGTGTTCGTGCCTAATATATTCCGCCAACCTCACAAAACATCTTAGAGCGCTAACTATATTCTAACGTGGAGAAGCTGGCTTATGCTAACAAACACCTTTTTTTTGACGAGTTAGACTTGGCTGAAAAAATCTCAACGACAAAATTCCGTGGGTGGCCAATCTATATTCTGCCGTAAAGTAGAATTTTTCCCGCTTGTTCTTTTTTTTTTATTGAAAACTGTAATGGATTTTTTACATTTAGTAATTTTTTTTTAGTTTGCCCCCTAAAAACAACAAAGAGCATTTTTATATGATATATGTGTATATTCAAATAAAACATTTTAATTTATGAAAAGCGATAATTTCTTATTGGACTCATGGTAGACCTTAATAGACGAAAAAATCGCTAAAGATTTCGTTATTTTCTAATTCTGATACTTTCAGGGATTTTAAGCGCTTATTTCGATTACATGTCTGTTAAATTTGTGTTTTATTTATACTGTTTTATTTATTGCTAATGAAGTTTTTTTCGATATGGAAAATTAGCTCAGGACAAATGCTGAACTTTCTGTATTTTTAAAAGTGCAAACGGATTAATATTTTGTAATCGTCTGCAAGCGATAGAGATAGATAAAAAAAAAAATCATGATTGAAATTTAATTAAAAAGCCGCAATAAATTAGTAAATTTCTATACAGTTTCCAAACAACTTGCATTTGAAAGTAGATTTTTTTCATATTTAGAGGAGTAAAAATTTAATATGTGCGATGTTTAGAAATTAAAAAAATTGCAGTAGCAAAAATAGCAAAACCGAAATTTCATAGTCAAGTGTTGCCATTCACAAAGTTACGTCAGCGTGACGCACGGACACATTTGTCATTCATAATTGCCGAAACGTCAGTGAAGGCTTACTGTTGAGACCCGAAAAGTTTTTGGTTTCCGTCTGTTTGTCTGTTTGTCTGTCTGTTCCGCGATAACTGCATGATAACTGCGTAAAAATGAGCCGATTAGGTTGATTTTTGGTAGGTATGTTGGTGAGGTACCCGGAATGAGCTGTATAGTTTTTAGTTACATTTGGTTCATTCGTTCGAAAAATATAGAACATTTCTTTTTAGGTCATAATGCTTTCCTATGGGACTGCAGACGATTTTCAAATTTCATTTTTAACTGAAATGGAAATCGCATATTTGAATAATGGATTTCAACGTAAAATTATGGATGTTGATTTTCGATATGGAGGTTTTAAATATATCCAATAATTTTGAAAAATTGCCGATACATTTATTAGAATTGATATATTAATTGTTTAAATGATTGGAAATTTTGTTGCATCTGTTCTGGAAATATAAAACTTTTATTTTCATGTTTTTTACAAATTTTAAAATGCATTTCTTTTTACTTTGCTCTTTAATTTATTAGTTGCCTAGCAACGATATTTCAAAGAAGATAACTCGCACTATTTTGTTCCAATAATTTATTAGCAAAATAAATTATTTTTGTATTCTATTGACATAAGTGAAGAATTTATTTGAATACAAGTTTTTTTTTAATCTAAAAAGTTGCATGAATAAGAAGTTCATAAGAATTTCAGACTATCATTGCATAAACCGTGTTTAATTTAACGTTTCTAATTTCTGAAACCTCCGAAGAATTGTATATGCCTATAAATGTGTGTGCAATAGAAAAAAAATTAAATTGCGGATTGTAAGATGCTCAATAATATGAAAAGTGAGATTAAAAAACAGTGACTTGAGCTGACGTTGAGGCTCCTGATCTGCAGATTTACTAGTATAGATATAGTTTAATTGTTAATTTGAGGCCAAAAGCAAATTAAGTTTCCAAATATGGTGCTACAAATTCAATCTACTACTCACACACAGCATACGACTATAAAGTTCGCCAAGAAGTACAACGGAAAATTCTAAGGTAACGAATAACGACAATTTCTGGCTGCTAAAAATGCAATTACGATGTTGATTTTTTTAAGGAAATTCTTAGGTTCTTTGAGGAGTGTTTAAACTTTTTTTCAATATTTTATACTTATTATTAGTATTTTTTTTTTCAAATTACATTTTTTAAAAGAAACCTCTATGGAAATAGTACTATAAGTGGTCTCGAAAATTACATTTTGAGAAAGTTATGTTACTGTAAAATCAACAAATAAGATTTTTGAAGAAAAATTTTATCGGTTCTCTAACATTGGCCTATAAATTTCACCTGGTCTTAGTGCTAGGGGCAAGCTTGACCAAAAGTGGTTTCCTTGTAAGTAAGGTTTCATCCTTTCTCTGATGAGCCTCGCAAAAACAATATTTGATTGACAAATTAAATGACTAATTTTTCAAAATGATTCTTTTATTATTTTGTCTCTCTATATTCATATTTAATTGACTTTTTATGGATAACATTTGCCATATGAAGTCTTTGTAATTCTAAACAAAGGTGTGAAAATACTCGTTAAATTTAATTTTCAGAATACATATACAAATGTATACCTTACTAATATTTATTTATTTATTTATTTATTTGTAATGATTATTATTTTTAGAATTTGAAACATAGGCTAGAAACAATATTTTGGATAAAAAATAAAATTAATAAAATAAAAGTACTAGGGTAAAATCTCTAGTTACACCCTTTCATCTAAAAAGTATTTCAGGGGGAAAATTATAAAAGAAATATATAACCAAATAGCTGTACTTCAAAATGTACTCCTAAACACGACGTAACCTGTTATACATAAAAAAAATGTCCATGTGTTTTTTACCATTTTAATACAAGATTTGATAAAAAGTACAACTTTCATTTCTTCAAACAAAAAATACAGAATTGTTTTTTATGAGATTGATGTACAACTAAGTTTTTTAAATCTTTATTTATTTGTCCTTGAATAAATACTATAGATTTGCTTATTCATTTTTTCTATTAATTACTCTACGAATCCGTTTAAATTTAGGGAAAGGAACTCAAGGTATATAGAAAGGGTACGTTTTCAATGTATGTATTTATAAAAACATTTAATACCATTTATCAAAAAAACTTCTATGGTAATATTCCGCGATCTGTTCTCTAACTTTGGGTTCTTATAGCTATAAAATGCACCAGGTCAATGAACCTATCATTAAGACAGGCGCGAGATTGATCAAAAGTGGTTCCCTTGTAAATAAGGCTTCATCTTGTCTCTGTTGAATATTGAAGAAAAGAATATATTCTTCACAAATTAAAAGTCTGTAATGTTTCAAAGTGATTTGTTTATTAATTTTTTTCTGTATATTCATATTTAATTGACTTTTTATGGATAACATTTGTCATAAGAAATGTTAAAATACTCATCAAATTTAATTTTCAGAATACATATACAAATGTATGCGTTACTACTTTCTTTTTGTAATGATTATTCTTGACGCTATGCATGGTACAGGGTGTCCCAAAAGTCCTTGACACATTTTAAAATGCAATAAAAGATCAAGCAATTGGCGTACGAGTGTGCGGTTTGGACTAAAATGATTCTTATGATTGGAAATTTTGTTTAAGCAAATAATAATAAAAAGTTCCAAAATTTCTCATAGAGGGCGCTACTTCTGGAAAGCTATCGAATAGTAGAATGCCTTTATACATAACAATGGCGAAAGAAGCACTTGTGCGTATTCACAGTTTTTGTCCAAACTATGGCAACCCACATTCCAAAACTTAACAAGACTCGTTCTTCTGAGTTCGATTAGACGAGTGAGAAAAGTCTACAAAGATTAGTTTGGTGATAATACAAAGTGCGCCAAGATTAATAGTGTGCCTCTGTGCGATAATAGTGACATACAGACAAAAAGCAACATTATGTATAAAGACATTTTACATAGTAGATAACTTTACAGAATCAGCGCCATCTAAGAAAACATTTTGGAATTAATATTTTTTTATTTGCTTAAACAAAATTGATGATTAGTGATATATGAAGCATTTTCGTCCAAACCGCACTCTCGTACGCCAATTGCTTGACCTTTTATTGAATTTTAAAATGTGTCAAGAATTTTTGGGACACCCTGTATATTTAATGTAATAAACACCACCACTTCCTTTTTTAAAAGACTTTGAGAAAATAATAATTGAATACATCATTTAGGATTGCCACTTATCTAAAATTTGTCATTATAAATATTAAGTATACAAAATAAATGTATTTTCATCTTTTTGAAAATGAAACTATTCATTTGGCTTTTAAATAGTCTGAATGCTCATTAACCATTCAGTTTGGAACACTTGTAAATGACTTTAGGATATTGATTTCGTTAAACATTGCTTAAAAATTTTATTTAAAAAAATGACGAAAATGAGTTAATGGAGAAAGTTAGGTTCAAAATACGATAGAAATTCAGTTTATGTTGATGCAACAGTGATGCATGATGTTCCAGTGCAACATGATTTGATAAAAGCTACAACTCGCATTTCTTCAAGCAATAAATATAGAATTGTTTGTTATGAGATTAATGTACAGCTAAGTTTTTTAAATCTTTGTTTTTACCCCTTGAATAAATACTTTAGATATTTTTTTACTCATTTTTTCTATTAATTACCCTACGAATCTGTTTAAATTTAGAAAAAGTAACTCGAGGTACATAGAAAGAGTGCGTACTATCTAATACTATTTTTCAAAAAACTTCTATGGTAATAGTCAGCAGTATGTTCTCTAACTTTGGTCTATAGAGCTATAAAATGCACCAGATCAATGCACCTATCATTAAGACAGGTGCGAGCTGGAGCAAATGTGGTTCCCTTCTAAATAAAGTTTCAGCTTGTCTCTGTTGAGCCTCGAAGAAAAAAGTATATATTTCACAAATTAAATGATTGTAAATTTTTCAAAATGATTTGTTTACTATTTTTGCTCTGCATATTGAGATTTAATTTACTTTTAAAACATAACTTTTACAATAAGAAGTCTTTATACTTCTGCACAAATATGCTAAACGACTTATTAAATTTATACATAGACGCTTGTATGAGTTACTATTTTTTTGTAATGATTATTATTGACGCTATATATATGCATGGTATATTTAATGTAATAATAAACACTACCATCATTTAGGATTGGCAGTTATTGAAAATTTAACATTATAAATATTAAGTACACAAAATAAATTAATTCGTTTTCGTCTTTTTGGGAATGAAACTATTTATTTGGTTTTTTAAATAGTCTGAATGCTCATTAACCATTCAGATTGGAATAATAGTAACTGACTTTAGGATACTGATTTTATTTAGCATTGATTAAAAAAAAAATTCAACAAATTTGGGACGAGAAATTGAGAAAAGTTAGTTTCGAAATATGATAGAAACCCAGTTTATGTTCATGTAGCAGTTAGGCCATAAATTTTCAAAAGATCCACTTTTTGAATTATTTTACGGTACAGGGGTCTATACATTTTGAATGGATTTTTTTTTCAGAAGTGATATAGTAAAAATGCTATTATTTTACGATCAAAACTTTCCGAATTATGATATTTTGAATTGTTAATATTTCGTAGCTTTCTAGCATTTGAAACACAGACTAGAAACAAAGTTTTGAATGAAAAAAAAATTAAGAAAATAAAAGTACATTTTCTTTTTTTCTTTTCTTTCTTTCTTTTTTTTTTTTTTTTTTTTTTACTTACTTTTATCTGAAATATAAACATTTTAGGAATAACATTTTACAATTAGAAGGTATTTATAATTATGCACAAATGTTACAAATCTGTGTTACAAATGTATGCGCTAGTATTGTTTTCTGTAAAGATTTCTATTGACGCATTTATGCAGGGTATATTTAATGTAAAAAACACCAGCACAGTTTTTTCTTCATAAGAAAAATTGTTTTATTTTTCTGTTGTATAAAAAAAATCATAATATACGATATATTAAATCATAAATAATTTTAAAAAAAACATTTTTAGAGTTAAATTTTTCATAACATGCAAACGAATTCTCAAAAATATAAAATATAAATAATATTTCTAAATATCCTTCCTACAATATTTTATAGATACATTGTTAAAAATTTGCAGCAAACTGTCCAGTCATTTGACCGTTTTTGTAGAAAACGGTTACATAACCGTAATTTAACTATATTCTGACCGTATTATCGCTAATTTTATGGTCAGAATATAGTTATGTTACGGTTATGTAACCGTTTTCTACAAAAACGGTCAAATGACTGGACAGTTTGCTGCAAATTTTTAACAGTGTAAAAGTCATTTCAATTTTTATTCTACTGACTACATAAGACTCACTACATGCACTGACCGCATATTACTGTAAATAACCTATCTTGTATCTTTTACAATTTTTCATTTTCAGAGAACCTTGTATTTTTCTGATTCACGTATTTGGCATTGCCAAGGAAAATTATCTCCTTTCTTCTCTTACCTTTACCAAGATCCACGAAAATACTTTTACGCTTTTGCCAGAGAAGGAGTTATGCAAAAATAATTTGTATAGATTGTTTATTATACTTCGACCAGTTGTTTATTACACATAATTATCAAATTGTGAAAGATCAACGCTTTTCTCAAAAGACGAAATAAAGGATGAAATACTTATTACAGTGCTTTTGTATTTAATTTAAAGTGAATAAAAAACAATAAAGCGAATCCTTTTCATCGTTTTATTAATTTTTAAAATATAGTGAAATGAAAATTTGTGAAATGAATCTACAGTCGCTACTCTCATTTTAAAAGGCTTTTCCTATAATATACTTAAATGTTTGTTTTTTAATGGCCTTGCAGTCTATTTATAAATTGACAGAAACAGTGAATAAAAAGTGCTATTGAAGACATTGAACGGAAAATTCTAGCAACGTATCTCCAACTATAATAAAGAAGCAAGTTTGTGTGTGTGTGTGTGCGTGTGTGTCTGTTTCTCGGTTGTGTTCTGAAGAGACCACAGCACAAAGAGCTACAAAATTTGGTGGGAAGGTACATTTATGCATTTAGTTTTGTACCTCGAAGCCAGATTTTGGAATTTTTGAAAAGATTTTTTTAAATTAATATTTTTATGCAATTTTTAGTGTTTTTTCACGTTTGGATGCGATTTTTCCACATTAATAATGGGAATCCGGTTCCAACCTTTTAGCCCAATATAGTAAGTTTTGTCGTTTTTCAAAAAAGTTAATGCGAAATTCGTACAGTGATTTTTGAATTTTTAGCGATTTTTTTTTTCCTTTGACACTAAGAAATTTTGCCAGAATGCTTGATTGGATCGGTGGTTGCGCTTCCATTTTACCATCAGATACGATCAGAATCGTCCTTTTAGGTAGCTTTAAATAAAAAAGAGTATAAAAGCTACCTATTGCAGCCGTTCGGAGGAAAGCAGTTCCGGAAAATTTCGATATATTTTCACCGATCATGACCCCCAGACCCCATAAACCACCCTCCGTTCAAATGTTGATTTATATATATATATCTGACCTATGTCATACGATAACGCTCGTATTTATGAATCAATTTTGATGAAACTAATTGTGTGTATTAAGCTCACCAATGTCTCGACCGAGTTTGTTGGCCAGCTTGGTCCGCCATTTTGTTTCAAGATGGCGGCCATTTAAAAATTTAAAACTAAAATAAATATACAAAAAAATTAAAAATTTAAATTTATTTACGTGTTAGGCCTTGATACAAGGATTTTTTGGTTTACCTCTTTCTTAAAAAATGGCTGAGATAGAGCAGTTTGAAATTCTAGGGTGGCTGACATTTTGAAACAAAACAGAACATTAACGCGATTACTCGCAAATTATTTTCTTTCATTGTTGTAATAATTTTCCCAATCATACGCATAAAACTATATATTCATATCCGTTAGCGCCAAATGCTCGCCAAAATTGGCGACATTTGGCGACCAAAATAAGTCTTCATAAATGAAGCCAATTTGGATATTGCTCAATAATTTGGCGAATTTCTTATTCCAATTCAGTACTAAGGAATCTTTTGTAAACGTTTCTTTGCATTTTAATTTGCTGTTTTCGTGTAACATTAGCTAAAATTTTAAAACGAAGATATAGGAAAGCTACCTTTTCCTCCCGGTACAGGCCGGAAGGACATTTTTTCTCTTTTAGGTAGCTTTCAATATAAAAAAGTATAAAGCTGCCTATTGCAGCCGTTCAGAGGAAAGCAGTTCCGGAAAATTTCGATATATTTTCACCGATCATGACCCCCAGACCCCAAAACCACCCTCCGTTCAAATGTTGATTATATATATATATATATATATATATATATATATATATATATATATATATATATATATATATATATATATATATCCATATATATATATATATATATATATATCTGACCTATGTCATACGATAACGCTCGTATTTATAAATCAATTTTGATGAAACTAATTGTGTGTATTAAGCTCACCAATGTCTCGACCGAGTTCGTTAGCCAGCTTGTTCCGCCATTTTGTTTCAAGATGGCTGCCACTTAAAAAATTAAAACTAAAATAAATATACAAAAAAGTTAAAAATTCAAATTTATTTTTTAATTAAGTGTTAGATTTTGATGCGAGGATTCCAGAGCATTTTTTGCTTTACTACTATCTTTAAAAATGGCTGAGATAGAGCAGTTTGAAATTCTAGGGTGGCTGACATTTTGAAACAAGACAGAATATTTCAAAAATTTTCATAGTTGTAATAGTTTTCCCAATCATACGCATAAAACTATATATTCATATCCGTTACCGCCAAATGCTCGCGAGACTTGGCGACATTTGGCGAAATATTGCCAAATTTGGCGACCAAAATAAGTTTTCATAAATGAAGCCAATTTGACTATTGCTCAATAATTTGGCGAATTTCTTATTCAAATTCAGTATTAACGAATCTTTTGTAAACGTTTTCTTTGCATTTTAACTTACTGTATTCGTGTAACATTAGCTAAAATTTTAAAACGAAGATATAGGAAAGCTACCTTTTCCTCCGGATACAGGCCGGAAGGACTTTTTAGCTTGGAGAAAGTTGATGATTCTTTACATATAAAAAATCATGATTTTAAATATGCGATTTTTAGTGTTTTTTGACGTTTCGCTGCGATTTATCCATATTAGTAACCGGAATCCGGTTTCAATCTTTTAGCCCAATATAGTAAATTTTATCCTCTTTTCAATAAAGTTTATGCGAAATTCGTACAGCGATTTTTGATTTTTTGGCGATTTTTTTCTTTTGACAACAAGTAATTTTGCCCAGAACGCTTGATTGGTTCGGTGGTTGCTTCCATTTCAGCCTCAGATACACTCACAATAGCCATTTTTTTTTTTTTTTTTTTACTATTTTCAGCTTGGTGAAAGTTGTAAATTCTTTACCGATAAAAAATATTAATTTTAAAAGGGAAGGGCGAATTATTTATTAACCCGATTTTTTTTTATTAGATTTTTTCTTTTAGTTTCATTTTTTAACATTTTCTTCATGTTTTGCAGCGTTTTTTGTTTCAAATGACGTCACAAATCGCCCACTACAAGTCAAACATCATTGGAGAGCAGTTGTGATTGGTAGCTGATAGAATTGTAGGCACAGCTGGAAGTCAACCGGGCAATTGTGATTGGCAGATGAAAAGGTCGTCAGCTGATTGCAATTCGAACAGCGAGTTGTGAATTTTTGCCATTTATTTTATGCGATTTTTTGAGTTTTTTCATGTATACGTCATTTATGTATTTGATTTTAGAAATTAACAACTATAACTTACTGTTTTTTATGTAAAAAAAAAATGTCATTTTGTTTCTTTTTCAAAAGTTAATAATTCAGAATTTTTTAACGCAGTTGATTCAATTCTGTGCGGGGGGTAGGTGATTGTTCCATGGTCGTTTAAATATCGCGTTAATGCTCTGATCGAAACTCCCTCCTTCCCCTCCACCCTGCCCCCAAAATCAAAACTATTTAACTATTAGTCCGAATCAAACGAAACCTTTTCTCAGTTCCCCAGGTACTAGATAAATTTCGGTATCATTTTTTCAGCCCTTGGTTACCACTATTTCTGAAAATTAATGACCAGCAAGTGGTATTTTCTAGGGTTCTATGGGACTAATTTCAATGAGAATTAGTTCATTCAACTTAGCACGAACTAATTAAGATATAGAATGGAACTAAAAGATTTTGAAGCACATGCTATACGGTGTCGTAGGCAGAAGGGTCATGTGCCAAAGTTGCGATCGGAAAGAGTTTTATTTAGAACTGAGTGCACCCCTTAGCGTTGAAAAGTGAAACTAAACAATTTTGCATTTAAAATTTGTCCGATTCAAACAAAATGTCCGATTTCAACGACAATTGATACATTCAGCTTAACATGAAATAATTAAGATATAGATAACTAATTAAGACATAGATTTCGCGCCCCCAGGTGGTGGAAAGTGGAACTAAAAAAAATTCTGCGCGTGCACAGAACGTCTCTTATACGTTGTCATAAGCAGCGGGGACACATGCAGGAGTTTCGTTCTGAAAGAGGTTTGTTTAAAACAAAGTGTACCCCCTGGCGGTGGAAAATGTAACTAAAAGATTTTGCATTGAATCTTGGTCCGATTCAAACGAAATATTTTCTGACATTCTTCCGAGGTTTCCCAGGTACTAAATAAACTTCGATATCATTTTTTCTGCCCTTGGTTACCACCATTTATGAATATTAATACCCAGGGGTGTTGATTTATTTTCCAATTTCAACAGGAATAGGTTCATTCAACTTAACATGAACTAATTAAGATATAGCTAATTATTTCAGACTCAGTTTAGTACTCCTTGGCGGTGGAAAGTGTAACTAACAGATTTTTCGCTCGTGCACGGCACGCCTTCTACACGGTGCCGTAAGCAGCATGAACGAGTGCGGGAGTTTCGTTCGGAAATAGGTTTATTTAGAACAGAATACTCCACCTGGTTGTGGAAACTGGAACTAAAAGATTTTGCAGTGCGTGCCTAGCACGCCTGCTATACACCGTATCGTAGGCAGCGGGGACACGTGTCGGATAATTTTTTTAAACCAAAATGCATCTCCTGGCGATGTAACTAAAAGATTGTCCTGCACGTGCATCAAAAAGGGTTATTTTTATTGAAACCGCAAAAGAAAGTTACCAAATTGATAGTCCCAAACAACGAAAAAGTTTCATTTTTACTCATCCTGCAGTATTAAGAAAATTATTGAAATATTTGAACCTTAACTCACAGTTTATTTTTCTGATTCCGAAAATCCGAATTTTGTGAAAATCAAACGGTTACTTTTTTAAAAATTTTGATCAAAAACTGACCCATTTTGAATCAAATGATCCAGACATTTGAGGAGGCGGTATTAAATGTACTTCCACTTTGGGTCCATCTCTCTATTTAATTTCCGAAAGACAAAGAGTTACCCGTGGAAGAGTTTCGTGCAGCGATTTTTAACAGTGATTTCGCATTTCGTATTATGTTTTGGCGGGACCGGGCAGCACCGGGCGGATCTGCTAGTAAAATAATATATCGTTTAAAAATGTGATACACAAGGTAAAATGAAACGTTAAGAGTAAAATGGCAAAGCCATGTTTCTTAGAGAATTTTAAGACAAACAAATATTACACAGAATCGCTGTGTGGCATACATTGCACATTAAGCTGTAAAAGTTTTTTTCTTTAAAAAGGCAAAGGCAGAAAGAGAATATATATGTTTGCTGTAATATATCTATATATTTAAAACGCTAAGCGATTTCTTTCGACAATCCGTTAGAACAAACTACTGCATCAAATTACACCATTCTTTTTTTAAATGAAAGATATTAGGACACAGATTTGTTATCGTGCATTCGTTTGTTTGAAAATTTAATTAATTAGCTGTAATTTTCAATTAAACATTTACTTCAGCTTATGACGTCATAAAGTTGACAACTCCCACTTTTGAGGGCATAGAGTTTTTTCCCTGAACCCTGTGGTTCGCCAATCTTTTGACCTTAACTAATATCAACTAGGTAATATTTTAACATTGTAGTATAAAATCTTTAAAAAAAAAAAAAAAAAAAAAAAAAAAAAAAAAAAACTTAATTAGCTAGAATATAATCATAATAAAATATCTAAACGTAAAAATATAAATATGAATACCAAATCTCACGTAAAATGTTGCAATTTAAAGTATTCCAATTGAAAAAAGATTTGGAGAGTTATCCCTGACGCTCAGCTAACATAAAAGTACCAATTTTATTTTATTTATTTACACACATATTAAATTTTATTATAAAACACCAGGTTGCCATACAAAGCAAAAATCGTCATTTAGGCGTCAAAAATTAACCCCAGTTACAGCGCCTAGAATACATTATGTTTATAGAATGACATACACATACATATATATATACTTCACTGGCGCCCGGCTAACCGAAAAGTATCCCAAATTATTCGCCAAACTGTAGCGCCAGAATGTTGCCATTAAATCTCAAAAAAAAAAATAATAAAAAGTATCATTTATCAGTAACTTTAAACAATAAAATTTACAATATATTAATGAAAACAGAATAAAAAATAGTCTTGAATATTTATTTATATATATTATTTCTCTTAATTGTCCCTTTCGACTGTTGTATAAATGTTTGTGACGTCAGTTGAATTTTATCGATTGTACGAAACTACGCATCACAACATTTTTTCAATGCTTTTTCTATTTTAATATCATGGTTTCAAAGACGTAATTTTTATTTTAATTAATGTAACAACTAATAAATCAGTAAAACATCATTATAAATACATTTAACGTCGAATTAAAAATCACTTGATGAGAACTTTTAGGCCGAATTTTTTAATTTGCAAGTTAAATTTCGGTGAAAATATTAAACCGCGTGTTTTATAAGCGAATAATAATTCATATTTATTGTGACGTCACCGGAATATTGTCCATTAGGTTTATTTTATCATTATGCATTATAACTTTGTTGATGTCATTTTTTCATTACAATTAAATACAAAATATATTTTTATTTGTAACATGGTGTTTAAGCATAAAAGTAACTTATACAAAGTACGTGTGAAAACATTAAAACACACATAAACAACGTCTGCAATCAGCAATTAAAGATACACAAATATTATAATACAGACATACATACAATAAATACAATAATCCAACATGTATGTATGTCTGTATTATAATATTTGTGTATCTTTACGTGTGAAAAGTTTGCGCCAGGGAAAATGACGTTATGCTTCGCTTGAAATGCATTTTAACATTGATAAAACTAAAAAGAAAAATTAATTGTGTCAACATGACATAATTTTAACTGATTTTTCAATTTTTAATTTTAAAATTCAGAATGTAAGCCTTTATTGGTTGTTTCATCTTGATTGCATACCTTGATTGCATGTTACCAATTACTTATTTTTTTTTAAATTATAGGTAAGAAGATTTCATTTTTTTATAAAAAATTCACAAAAGTAAAGAATTTCAGGAAAATTAAAATTATTAAAAATAGTGTTATGGGAAAAAAAACTTGAAATAATGATTGTATTTATAGCTAGAATAAATAATGTAAGGCTAATATTTTATAGGAATTATTTTAGTAGGTTTGTTATAAGTTCATTTAACAGTTCCTTATTAGTGACAAAATCCTATTTCTTCCACTGTGAATTTCTCTTTCGATGTCAAAAAATGAAAGTCTACTTTTGGACGCCAGCCAAAACACAGTGGCAATTTTTAGAAATGTATAACGGTTGTGACAACAAACGGCCATATCGCTTTAGCTTTCATCGCGCTGACATCACTTCTAAATACTACAAATTTCAGTTTTTTACTACATTTTACAATTTCAGTTCTTACATCATCAATTAGAAAAAAAATTAGCTTTCGATTGAAATTTATTTGAAAACTGCCGCTTAATTTAACGACTTTTTAAATAATTTTCAAGCATGAAATATTTTTCAATTCTATCTCAACAATGATCATCAGTTTGCTTTAATAAAGTAATATATTCCCTGGGACTGTTGCCCCAATTGAAAATAGATTTTCTTAACCATCATAAAAACTAAAAAAGAAAAATAATAAAACCCCCTGATAAATCATAAGATCAGATTATCTAAAAGAAAGAGCATTTTGGCGCTAAACTAAAATCTGTCAAGAAAATTTTTTTTTATATAGTTTATGATTAACATAAAATTGATATGCTGAATTCGTTGATGTATATGTTGCATCAGGATATTCTAGGAACTGTATTTTAATTATTTTTTTAAAAGATCCATTGGATATTTAACTGTATAAGAAGGAAAAGATCCCCGAATGTGATGGAAAATGAATAATTATCCTGATTATGTAAAGGAACCGAAGAAACCATACAAATAAATTACACTTGAAAACATTAAAAATCTCCCTTATCTGCAGATTGATTTATTATTGTAAAAAAAAAATTCTTCATCTTTACATAGAAATTGATTAGCTTAAAACAATGGATGCGTTTCAGAAGATATGGATTTGAAACGAACAATGATTAAAGAAGATATTTTAAAACTTTCAATTTAAACATTTTAAAACCTTTTTTTTTAACGTCGAATTTTGACGGTGCCTTTGGTGAGATGCAATGCACATGCGCATAGGAGCTCATTCGGTTGCATTATCACAGTGGGGGGGGGGAGATGTGTGCTTTGTTTACTATGTTCTTTTATTGACTGAATATGAGATGAACGTAGGGATATACTATTTGTATGATACTTCATAGGTCCAGGAAAATTGTTTTTCTTGCTGTGGGGAATATGGCGGTAATGTCAAACTGATTTGCATTACACAGTTGTTTACGGATTGTTTGTTTGGAGTTTGCTTCGGAATTAGTACTGTAATTCACTGGGGGGGGGGGGGGGACTTTTAAACTAAAATATTTGAAAGACTGTTTCATACGCGCCCCTTCTTATGTAATAAAGAAGTTTATTTCACTGATATTGTTATTGTAATTTTTTCCGTCAAGTTTTGACGGGTTCCATCTAGTACTATATAATTTTAAAGGCAAGGGCCTAAAAATAATATATATGTTTGCTGTAATATGTACTATATACGTTTATATATAGTATATATTTGTATATACACGAGTATATATAGATTATTTCTTTGTAGATAAATAGATAGATCAATAACTAATGATCGGTTAAACAGCTAACAATTAATGCAATCAATTAATTTGAAATAATAATAAAAACTGAAATGAAAATAAACAAATTGAATATGATTGAAATCAAACATATATTAAAATATTAATAGCTTCCCTGCATCATAAAAACCTTTTAAAATCCCCATTATTCAAAATCAAAATTTTCAATGTATTATGAAAGGCAAAGGCATAAGAAATATATATATGTTTGCTGTACTATATATGTTTATATATATATATATATATATTTCTACATGTACGTATATATATGGATTATTGCCTTGCAGACAAATAGATAGATCAATACCTAATGTTCGGTTAAACAGCTAACAATTAATGTAATCAATTATTTTTAAATAACAATTAAAACTGAAATAAAAGTAAACAAATTGAAAATGATGGAAATCAAAGAAATATTAAAAGATTAATAGCCATGTATCATCAAAACATTTTAGTATAATCATTATTGAAAATCAGAAGTTTATATGTATTACTTAATAGAAAAAAATATACATTTAATTATACACAATTAATGTGTTTTTATTATAATTTATTCTTTTAACAATGTATAAAGAAGATAAGATATTGTCGTTCTAAAATTCGATTTTTAAACATATTTAGTATCCTAAGAGCTACTACAAAAAAAAATGCCACATCTACATGGTCATCTTACCATATAATATTTCACATTTTTTAAAATTCTGTCTTTTATGTATATCTACATACTGCAATTTAATGAAAATATTTTATAAAAATAAACAAATTCCTTGTTATTCCTTTTTTTAAATTTTAATGACATTATTATAATTAAATTTTCATCCAAAAAGGAAAAAAAATAATTATTTAATGATTGTCAAAGGATACCCCGCACTGATTTCTTACTCTCTAAAATTAGTTTGAAAGAATGCTGCACATCAAGCAATCTCAGAAATTAGTTGGGTTTTAAAAGTGCAATCTCTACTTCGGAACGAAGTCTTTTGTTTTTTGGTATCCAATCTAACTCTCCGCCAAAGAACACGCGAGGCGGATTTGAATTTATAAAGAAAAAACTAATTTATTTTTTAACTTTCTTTGAGAATTATAATATGATTTTATTTTATTTTATTTCTTCTTATTTTAAGATTAATGTCTTACACAACACTCTATCTAAACAATCTTTCTGTTTCTCTCTCGCTCTCATTTGCTGTTTTTCTGCGTGAATCCTATAATTTTGCTACAAATGCGATTTGCAATTTAATGCAATTTTTTTTTAAAGAAAACATTTCTTGAAAAACATAATACTCCCTAATATAATTCATTTATTCTAAAATAACCTGATTCAATCTACCGTACTTTACGATGTATAAGTCGCCCCCAAAATCTCAAATTTAATTCCAGCATTTCTGTAATATTCACCTTATAAATGGAGAATTTTATCATATCTACGATTAAAAATATGAAGTTGAGTATTGAGTATTGACGGCCAATTATCTACACTTGGGATATAGGCCCGGGGGGAGTGGCCTCCGTGGGGGTCTTTCTAAGGGAACTTAACATAAAAAAAAATATTAAGAAAATTATTATAAAATACTATTATTTATACGTAAGGA
This sequence comes from Maratus michaelseni, assembly GCA_963931845.1. NCBI lineage: Eukaryota > Metazoa > Arthropoda > Arachnida > Araneae > Salticidae > Maratus > Maratus michaelseni. The sequence goes on from OZ007592.1 coordinate 419,842,850, forward strand.
TGTGTTTTATTCTGATAGAATTTTTAGATGAATATCAATCTTTTTCATCTGAAAATACGGTAATTTGTCTCCTTTTACATATATTTGTTTTGTTTTTGATTATCGCTTAAAAAATATCTGCAAAGTGTATTTTGCAAATCATTTAAAATTTCTCCAAGCCATAGATTTATCCTTTATTCATATAAAACATTAATGCATTCCTTTTTCAGGTACAACCCCTCCATTATTTGAAGCTTTAGGCGTGTACCTACACCAAAAAGAAATAAATCATAACAATAATGAATCCCTGGAGCGCAATAAGCTTCCTTTGCGGGTCGCGATTATGTGTCGAAAACATGTTATTCAATTAAGTAACATTTTGAATGATGAAAAAAAAAAAAAAATCCGTTTTTAACACAGTTTATTTATAGAGTGAGATTATCCGCTATCAATTCCTAAACAGTAATATGAGTCCTATAGAAATGAAATAAGTGCTCGCAGATTCTACTTACGAATTTAACGGTAACTTAATACAAATTTAGCTTTTTAATTAATACAATATGTAATATAAATGAATAAACTATAAAAGTAAAATAATTTTTTACATTGTAATGTTACTTATATTTGTATTTTGAATACAGTATTTTGAATATAGAAAATTACGTTAAAAAAAAAAAAATATATATATATATATATATTTCTAAAGTCTCGCAGATTAAATATATTTAAAGTGTTGGAATGCCCGAAACATCAAATTTATTGTAGCCCGCATTATTCTTTATAAACACAAACTTATTACAAATATATTTTGGCTTTCGTATCTAATTTTATCTATTTATGTAAAATGAATCACAAATTTTCCCCGAAATTGATTATATTTAAATCATTTTCAAAGAAAAAAAATAAAAACTTCAAGGTACATTATATATCATATTTAACGATAATTCATGTGATGTACACTAACTATTTAAGATTAAATATAATATTATCAATTCTATTTAGGTGCGTTCGTAATTATATAAATACGTAGCACCTATTGTCGTCGTCTGGTCCGTCCGTCTGTCCGTCCGTCCGTCTGTCTGTCCCTCCGTCCGCATATAACAACGCAAAAACTACCCAACCGAATGGTTTGAAATTTAAGATATATTATCTTTGCAGAATTTTGTCGAGACATTTCAATTTTTTTAAAAATCGAATCAAAACTTTAGAAAATATTAATAAAAACATTTATTAAGAAATTTGATTTTTTTTTTAAATCGGTACTTTCTTTTTATAGGAGCTTTCGAAGTTTAATCGTCAAGCGACCGAGAAACTTATTTTATTGCAGAAATTAATCTGCAGACGATATAATTCATTTCACAGAATTAAAAATCATCAAGATCTGAAGATTTATATAACTAGCTATAGTACGAACGCACCTCATTTGTCACGTTTGACGTACAATTTCCAACTTTTTTTTATTTGTTTGTGTTTTATATTTGTAATCCTCCTCTGCAATGTATTATATTTTTTTCACATTACGTAGTCAATACATTTATGTTTCGAGATAATTAAAATTAAAAATATCAATAATTGTACAATGGAAATATAGAAAATAATTCTGAGTAATGTTAAGTCAATTTCAACGTGTGGGACAAAACTTCTGGACAATATTGTTAAATTTGTTTACAATTTTGCGTTAACTTATTTTTAATAAACATGATATCTTGAGCATAAGCGCCATTTTTATTTTATAATTGATGAGCCAATTATAAATAAATAAATATATATATATATATATATATATATATCAATTAATATGTGTCATTTTCTATTATTTTTAGAGAAGCGTACTTCTTTTTCTTAAATGCAAAAATGTACAAAGACAAATACATATACAAAACTAATATTCTCTAATCATGTTTAAATGATAAGTTTCGCGCATAATCCCACATTAGTTATTACATTTGTAATATTCCACATGATAAATTTAAATAATATTATATTTTGTTTATAAATACCAAGTTTTTGTTGAAAGAAATTTTGATATCAGTATAATTAATATGAGATCTCTTTATGATATCCCTATACAATATACATAATTGTTTTCTTACAACTATTATAATTTATCATGATTATTATGCAATTAATATTTTGTGTTCAGTTTTGCAGTTAATGCTGCATAAATATTAATGAAATTTAGATTTCCATTATTATAACCAAGAATTTTTATTTTCGAATTTGACATGTGTAGAAGGAAGGACAATGATGCGCTGCTATTTCTTTTGTGGCAAAATATTGCTTTCATGAAATTATAAAGAATTTTCAGATAATTTTATCATAATACCTAATGTTAAAAATTCATTTTCTTTATTAATCAATACAACCTAAAGATATTGATTGATGTATGATGATGTAAAATGATGCACGATGCTGATGACATTCAGTTTCATGTAATATCACTTTTTTGTGTATTGTTTGTATTTATTTCTAGGAGAGGGCAGCAAGAAACAGTAAACTATAAATCTCTAACAATATACAGTAAATAAAATTTTTACTGTTTTGAGTGCTATATCGAAAGATTTTTCACCCTGTCTGTGTTCGATTTAAGTAATAAATATACTGTGATTGTTTTAAAATGTTAGCTGTTATTGAAAGTATCTGATTCACAAAATACATTATACTTAGACCGTTATAAACATGAATACTTGAAAATTTAATAAATTTTAAACAGTATTTTAAAAATCCGCGAAATATTATCTCATCAATAGATTGGGAATAGCACAACTTCTTTGATTTTTTTAATATAACTCAAAATCTTTAACAAACTTTAATATAACTCAAAATAACTCAATATATATATATATATATATATATATATATATATATATATACATATATATATAATTATATTTTTTGTCAAATGGTTACACTTGGAACTTTAAAGTTAGAAATGAAGGATAAATCTGGATTAACGCTCATTTAGTTTCTATTTTTCATTCTGTATAGTTCTTAAATAAATGAATAAATAAAAAATTTGCATCTTGAACATTTGAAGTCAGCTTGAGCTTCATAGGAATTAGAGCGCTGGGTAATCTAATGGTTGAAATCGATATTTTTCTAAAATTAGCTGCACAAAATTTATAGACTGCCTCATAACAAGGCTCTAACTTTATCTTTAATTTCGACAAATTATATATATCTGTTTAGTTATATAATGAATGCACAAGGTAATTTTTTTATTTACTTTGTTTTAAATGACATTGGAATAATATATATATTATAAAAAAGACGTATAGCAAAGATCCCATTTCTATTTTAATAGACACAACAGAACATAAATTGCAACAAATTTAAGAACGAAAATTAATTCAAAAATTCCAAAACAAATCTTTGAAAACAATATATATCTTGATTGAGATTAAACAAGAATACAGCTAATAACATTAGAATTAAATTGCTGCGTAAAGTCAACTGTATTAGCTTTCTTTAAGCGTGAATAGGAATTACCCTTTTTCTGAAAGCAGCTTTTATAATTTTAAGAAATAAGAAACAGAAAGAAAAGAGTAACAAATCTAAATTTAGAGTTAAATTCATCGCATTATACATGTATACAATTTTTATTTTTGTTAAGCATTTCATTCATTAAGATAATTCTTTGCTTAGTGAAAAAGTGTTAATTAAAATAAATACTTATGTCAGGATTATATTTTCCATAATGTGCTATAAGGTAAAGTCAGGAGAGATTGCGCGGTCGGAGATATTGTGCACATAGAGGTTCGGGGGAAGGAGTTGAGTGAGCGCGCAGCGACTTCCGGTAGATGTACAACAGCAGTAGTGGAGTCTCTACTTGAAAGTGCACGTTAATAGTTTTGAGCGTCTAAGATAAAGCATTGCAACTTTGTTTTCTTTCCCCAAAGTAAGTGCTTGAATTTTCCAAGCTATTCGTCAGAATTTCTATACAATGTCAGTAGTACAAAAAAATTTAAACTTAAACGATTTCTCGTAAGCTACCAATCTAGACTAACAGTATGAACATCAACGGTTCGTTTTAGTAGTGTCCATGTTTAAATAAAAGGCCGTGCAATCTCTCCTACCGAAATTGGAGAGTTTGCGCATCTGCTACTTCGGCGAGATGGCGCATTTTCCCCATTAGTTTCCATGCTAGGAGAGATTACGCAGGTTATTGGTAAATTTGCATAAAAAGAAAGTAAAAATGGAAATGGACTAATTTTAAGTTAAACGTTTTATTAAGTAACTTAATGTTATTTTGTAATCTTATCTGGGCTTGCTTTTTCATATTCTTTAATTTTTTTCCCTTTAATTAAAATTTTTTATTCGTTTTTTAAATTATTTCTTTTTTCTGATTCTTTAATCTTTAGGTTGAAATATTCACTCCTAATACAATAATATTTGTTCACCAAAACCTTACAGCAATGTCATTTAAGTGTAATTATTATTGTTAACAATTTAATTGTAGTTATTATTTGTAACAATCTCTCCTACCCATGTGCGCAATCACACCAACCCTGTAAGGACAGATTGCGCAAAATAACTTTCTTGGTTTTATTACAACTGTTCTATTAAGTTGCAACATAACAACAAAATAGCAATGGAAATGCATAAAAAACAAATAGAGAAAAAAAAATTTCATGAATAGTTTAGCAAAAAATTAATATTTAGATTTTTTATTGCTATTCTTTTGAATTGTGCGCAGACTATCGTAGCTTTTCCTTAAGTAAATATCGATTTATTTCTATTTTGAAAACAAAGTCGTTAAATGTAATTTTTCATAATTTTTAATTATACATGATTATTATATGTACTAACGGGCTTCGCCCGCCAGCGGGCCCCTAATTGTAAAACCTCTAATCTTGTAAAATCTCGAATATTGTAAAATCTCGAATCTTGTAAAACCTCCAATAAGATAAACCTCGAACCGAACGAACCTCCGACACGGGTCTTCGCTGCTTTCGGCACCGGATAATCCCTTAATTTTTACATTGAATAGTATAAACCTCTAACCGAACGAACTTCCGACCCTGGTCCCCGCTGCCTTCGGCACCGTATACCGGTCGTGCTGCGCACGCAACGGATAATCCCTTAAATTTCACATCGATTTGTATAAACCTCTAACTGAACGAACCTCCGGCTCGGGTTCCCGCTGCCTGCGGCACCGTATAGCAGTCGTGCTGGCACGCGCTGCAGTATACGTTAGTTCCACCTTCTGCCACTAGGTGGCGCAATCTGTTTATACCATCAAAACTGAAATCGTTAAGGCTTTCGATGTCGAGTCGAATGAGCCATACCCCGTAATCTTCATGCCCATAGAACCGGAGATATTAAAGCGCCCCCTGGTGGTGAAATGCGGAACTAAAATGGATAATCTGTAGTAAGCTCTATCGATGTCGAGTCGAATGAGCCATGTCCCGTCGTGACCCGTCCCATAGAAACTGAGATAGGAAAGCGCACCATGGTGGTGAAACTCGGAACTAAATTCGGTAAGCTCTATCTATGTCGAATCGAATGAGCCAAACCAGGTCGCGATGGGACCCATACGAAGGGAGATATTTTGAAAAGAAATAGCAAATTCTTTAGCTTTTTCTTTTTTTTTTTCTATACAAAAATGACCATTATTTGAAAAATTCTAAAACTTTAAAAAATAAATGTTCTTGCGTTGAATCATAAACAGGGAGTTCAACAAACTATATAGAATCCGATACGTAAAAAATAGAAAAAAAAAATTAATTTGATATCTTTTGGAGCTTTCGAAAATAGTACACACATCAAGTATATTTGCAGTGCAATCGGCTGCTTCAAAACACAAATATCCTAGTAGAATAGAATTTTAACCATGAAAATATAATTATTTCTCAAAATAAATCATATTTTCGGAAAGCCCATTCAATTCTGTACGCAAAATGAACAACGATTTTTGATTTAAGATCGTTAATAAATAAGATAATTACGGCGAAAGCAAAGTCACTTATTACACTTTGATTAAACTGTGCTTGCGCCGAAAAACGCTCATTTCTAGAAACGGGTTTCACAAAAGAATTTTTTTTAATTGATAATAATCGAATTTTTTAAAGTCGAGGCATCTTTCTATAGCTGAATGTATGTACTTTTAGCCTCTTCTCTCGGAATTTGTGTAATTCGATAAAAAAGTCCTGCGGCGGGGGGTTACATTTGCAAATTAGCGGAAATCGTGAAAGTGAGGTACGGGAACGACCGGTTTCTAAAGAGTTAATGTACATATTTTTTAAAACTGAAATATATGTTTCGAAGAATAAGAACGTGGCTATGATCTGGTGTATTTTATTTGTCTCTATTAACATTTTCCGAGTCGATGCGGATTTTTAAACATGGGCCGAAAAACGAAAATTCACGCGAGTGAGTTTCGGAAACCATTTTTTTAGAAGGGTTAAAAAACGAATTTGTCAAAACTGATACCTGATTTTAAAAGGAAAAAGAACGTAGATTAGGCTCGGTACTTTTATTTTTTCGTATCTTGTTTAGAAGCCCAGAATTGAATTTTTAAAGATTGCAGAAATCGCTGAAAAACCGAAAGAGACTTACGGAAAAAAACGATTTCGAAAGGGTTAACTGAAATATTTTTTAAAACTAAAGATTTTACAGAGATTTCGAAAGGAGGAAAATGTACTTGGGTGTGTTTGTTTGTTTTTTTGTTCTTTCAGAGAGCCGATGCGCGATTTTAAAAAATCGCAGAGAATCGGAATTTGCAAAAGTGAGTCTGCGCGCGAATTTTTTTCGAAGGGTTAATATTTGTATTTTCAAAAACGATCGCAGATTTCGAAAGGATAAAAAATATAGATCTCGTCTGGTATTTTTAGTTTTCATTGACTCGTTTGGAACCGCCGCAGCGAATTTTTCAAAATAGTCGAAATTGCCGAAATCGCGAAACGGTGTACGGAAAATATACGTTTTCGAGGGGTTAACTGACGTATTTTTTTTAATGGAAGGTGACATTGGAGAGGACAAAGACCGATCTTTTATTTGGTGAAATCCGTTTATCCGAATCTTTCTTAGTCCGGCGGATGCGAGGTTCGGACGAAGGGAGAAAATCAAAAATACGAATTCGACCCTTTTTGATTATTTTTTTTGAAAGGGTTAATATCAAAATTTTTTCGAACCCACAGAATCGTTAGAGACGTAAAAGTACGTTCTTTGAGAATATGTTGACGGTTTTTTCGTATTTCTGTCGGTTCGCCGTCGGCGAGTTTAGACAGTCGTAAAATGAAACCGGCCGAAGCGATCTTTCCTTCTTCTTTTTGCGGAAGATGGGGATTGAGCTCTTCTGGGCATGCGCGGAGGACTTTCCACATAGGTTTCTTTTGAAGCAATTAAAACAGCTTTGTTCGTTAATAACTCCCTTAATTATGGGCCGATTTTTTCGAAACTGCAATTCCTGAAGGCCCGGATTTTTCTGAATTTTTTGACACAAAAAGCGCTTCGCTACTCGCTACGCTCGCAGAGTTTATCCGGGTACAGATACACACACACACACACACACACACACACACACAGACACACAGACGGATACGAACATTAATAATAAGGACTAGCTGGCTTCGCCCGCCAGCGGGCCCCTACTTGTAAAACCTCTAATCTTGTAAAATGTCGATTAAATTGCACATCGAATAGTATAAACCTCTAACTGAACGAACTTTCGGCTCGGGTCCCCGCTGCCTGCGGCCTCGTATAGCAGTCGTGCTACGCACGCGCTGCGGTATACTTTAGTTCCACCTTCCACCACCAGGTGGCGCAATCTGTATATACGATCATAACTGAAACCGTTAAAGCTATCGATGTCGAGTCGAATAAGCTATACCCCGTCGTGATCCGGCCCATAGAAACAGAGTTCGGAAAGCGCCCCCTAGTGGTGAAATGCGGAACTAAAGTCGATAATCTCTAGTATCCTCTATCGATGTCGAGTCGATTGAGCCAAACCGCGTCGTGATGTGACCCATAGAACCCGAGTTGGCTGAAAAATCCTTTAATTACACCTTCAACCGCCAGGGGGCGCAATCTGTTCTATACGAACCTCGGGCACTGAAACCGTTAAAGCTATCGATGTCGAGTCGAATAAGCCATACCCCGTCGTGATCCGGCCCATAGAAACAGAGTTCGGAAAGCGCCCCTAGTGGTGAAATGCGGAACTAAAGTCGATAATCTCTACTAAGCTCTATCGGTGTCGAGTCGAATGAGCTATACCCCGTCGTGATGGGACCCATACGAAGGGAGATATTTTCAAAAGAAATAGCAAATTCCTTAGCTTTTTTTTTTTTCCCCCTATGCAAAAATGACAATTATTTAAAAAATATTAAAACTTTTAAAAATAAATGTTCCTGTGTTGACTCTCTAGTTTATTTGACTGCGATCGAACATGAAGTTGACTCTTTACATATCGTATAATCTCTGATCCATCGAAGAGAAATATTGTATAGTAAGTTAGTCAGGTATTGTATAGCAAGTATTTGCAGTGCAATTGGCTGTTTCAGAATACAAATATCCTAGTAGAATAGAATTTTAACTATGAAAATATAATTATTTCTCAAAATAAATCATATATTCGGAAAGCCCATTCAATTCTGTACGCAAAATGAACAACGATTTTTGATTTAAAATCGTTAATAAATAAGATAATTACGGCGAAAGCAAAGTCACTTATTACAGTTTGATTAAACTGTGCTTGCGCCGAAAAACGCTCATTTCTAGAAACGGGTTTCACAAAAGAGGTTTTTTTTAATTGATAATAATCGAATTTTTTAAAGTCGAAGGCATCTTTCTATAGATGAATGTATGCACTTTTAGCTTCTTCTCTCGGAATTTGTGTACTTCGATAAAAAAGTCCTGCGGCGGGGGGGGGGGGGGGGGTTACATTGGCAAATTAGAGGAAATCGTGAAAGTGAGGTACGGGAACGACCGGTTTCTAAAGGGTTAATGTACATATTTTTTTTAACTGAAATATATGTTTCGAAGAATAAGAAAATGGCTATGATCTGGTGTATTTTATTTGTCTCTATTCCCATTTTCCGAGTCGATGCGGATTTTTAAACATGGGCCGAAGAACGAAAATTCACGCGAGTGAGTTTCAGAAACCATTTTTTTAGAAGAGTTAAAAAACGAATTTTTCGAAACTGATACCTGATTTTAAAAGGAAAAAGAACGTAGATTAGGCTCGGTATTTTTATTTTTTCGTATCTTGTTTAGAAGCCCAGAATTGAATTTTTAAAGATTGCAGAAATCGCTGAAAAACCGAAAGAGACTTACGGAAAAAAACGATTTCGAAAGGGTTAACTGAAATATTTTTTAAAACTAAAGGTTTTACAGTGATCTCGAAAAGAGGGAAATGTACTTGGGTGTGTTTGTTTGATTTTTTGTTCTTTCAGAGAGCCGATGCGCGATTTTAAAAATCGCAAAGAATCGGAATTTGCAAAAGTGAGTCTGCGCGCGAATTTTTTTCGAAGGGTTAATATTTGTATTTTTCAAAAACAATCGCAGATTTCGAAAGGATAAAGAATGTAGATCTCGTCTGGTATTTTTAGTTTTCCCTGACTCGTTTGGAACCGCCGCAGCGAATTTTTCAAAATAGTCAAAATTGCCGAAATCGCGAAACGGTGTACGGAAAATATACGTTTTCGAAAGGTCAACTGACGTATTTTTTTTAATGAAAGGTGACATTGGAGAGGACAGAGACCGGTCTTTTATTTGGTGAAATCCGTTTATCCAAATCTTTCTTAGTCCGGCGGATGCGAGGTTCGGACGAAGGGAGAAAATCAAAAACACGAATTCGACCCTTTTTGATTATTTTTTTTGAAAGGGTTAATATCGAAATTTTTTCGAACCGACCAGATCGTTAGAGACGTAAAAGTACCTTCTTTGAGAATATGTCGACGGTTTTTTCGTATTTCTGTCGGTTCGCCGTCGGCGAGTTTAGACAGTCGTCAAACGAAACCGGCCGAAACGATCTTTCCTTCTTCTTTTTGCGGAGGATGAGGATTGAGCTCTTCTGGGCATGCGCGGAGGACTTTCCACATAGGTTTCTTTTGAAGCAATTAAAACAGCTTTGTTCGTTAATAACTCCCTTAATTAAGGGCCGATTTTTTCGAAACTGCAATTCCTGAAGGCCCGGATTTTTCTGAATTTTTTGACACCAAAAGCGCTTCGCTACTCGCTACGCTCGCAGAGTTTATCCGGGTACAGATACACACACACACAGACAGACACACAGACGGATACGAACATTAATAATAAGGATTTGTTTGTTTGTTTTCCCCGTTTTATAATATTATATTAAAATACATTTTATTCAATGTTATAATGTAAAAATCTAAAATATATATTTTTTTTGTTTATGGAATAGTTATAGCATAAATATGTTAATATTAAACTGAAACTTTCAAAAAATAAATTCAATTTGAATATAAATAAATATAGCGGAATAACGAAAACAAATTTGTTAGTTGTAAATGCACCATAAATATTTATGATAGTAACGATAGCAATTTTTATGCGTTAAAATAAAATGATTGAGAGATTTGAGATAATGATTGAGATATTAGTTGCAAAAATTGCAATTTGTTTGTAAAATATGATTAAATTGGCAGTTTTTTCTTTTCAGAGGTATAAATAAATGAATAAACACGATCAGGCAAATATGGAAATCTAGTAAGAATTACACGTGATAATGAAAATTACATGTTTTCGCAAAAATAAATTTCCAAGTTTGTTCATTTTGCATGTGTTTTGTTAACTGTTTAAAATTAATAATCAGATTATCGGATACATATGGTGTGTAACTTTCATTTTACGTAAAATGTCTAGAGTATAAGAAATCTGTAAAAAGACAAACATTTAGACAGAATTATCGAAGAGCTTCTTTGGAATCAATGTGTTTAACCAAAAAAATTTATAGTTAATAATGCCTTAATAATCCTTCACCATGGACTTTATTGTTATTTACAGTACTGAAATAATGCAATTATTTTGAAAAATATCGAAAGCGCTTAAATACCGACATTTAGTACTACCGTTATTTATAAGTACTTCTAATGCAGGGGTTCTCAAACTATGGTACGCGTACCAGTACTGGTACGTGAAGCTCTGGTTACTGGTACGCAGAAGTCCGTTACTGGTACGTGAAATAAAATACAAAATGCAGCATATTATTATGGAATCGAAAACGGCTTGTCTTTATTAACTTGAATATTTAAAAAATATATTCGAACGCGATTTAGGATCTGTAAACGCTTTTTCTATTTTTTTTTGTTACCAGAAATGTTTGTTACCGTATACTTGCTGAAATTCGCACACAACGATTATGATACAATCAGTTTTCCAGAATTAAAAACACAATTATTAGATTTATATAGATCAAAGTTGAATTTGGTATAATAAAGAGCTAATTTTAAAATGAATGAATGAATGAAGTATTTTTAATTAGCGGAAGAATTGTAGGTAAAGTCTGAATGCTTGCAAGTAGGAGGAGCTTTTGTGAGTAGAAGTAATTAATAGAAAATAACGTTACAAAGTGTAATTTATAACCCATTGTTCTCTTTGCACAAGAAGAGCTTCTAGTAGGAGGTGTTGAAATAAAAGTCTTATTGCAAGCATAATTCATAAATTGATTCATTGTGTTGATTGAAATATTTTTCTTCTCTTGTACAAAAAGTGTTATAGTTTCCTCCTATTTCATGAAAATCAGTTTTTTAGAGAGTAAAGTTATTTAAAATGGTCAAGAGAGTAAGATGATTTAAATCAAACAAAAACTGTGGTCATACAGGGTTCGCACAAGTCTACCACAAATTTTTAATAGTTTTCTTCGATTTATTTAACTGCGGAAAAATATTGCTAATTCTATGAATAAACGCGATGGTTACGAATTTTGTGTTTAAAAAATTAAATAGGAACTTTCCTATCATTAATAGTGGTTCCAGGCTCCTTACAAAATATACGGAGTGTGCGAACACTGTCATATGCAGTGCGGATTTGAGGTGGTATATATATAAATGTATGAAGAAACATGCAAGTATTTGCCTACTGAGCGACATTATTGTCGAATTTAAAGTTTTGCAGATTATTAATACGGTTGTATTGAGCACATGTTAAATGCACTAACTAAGCTTTGGATAAGAAATTCACAGGGCCAGATTAATGCAGAAACCGATTAAGCCGTGTCCTACGGCCCACCACTGATGGTGGTCCTCCAAAATAAATAAAATTGTTTGCAAAAACTTTATTAAACATCCAGCTTTTTGCAATTAGCAAAAGCGCAGGAGCGAAAAACGTTCTAAAATTTCGATTTTTTTTAATACTGCAGGAGCTAGAAACATGAAATTTGGCATGGTAGTTACTTATAAGATGTAAATACTCTCTAAGAACAAATTCTAAAAAAAAATTTGAAATTTAAACGGGTGAGATGAGCGAAAAGCGTTCTAAAAACATTCTAAATTACAATTTTTATGGAATCTCTGGAACTGCAGAACCGCTTTAAAAACTGATGGTGGCAAATTGATGGTGACAGTCCCTGCTCCAACATAGGTTATATTTTATTTCGGTGCCACTACCCCCAGGGGGGGTGTGCAAAAGCGAAAAACGTTCTAAAATTTCGATTTTTTGTATACTGAAGGTATTAGATAACATGAAATTTGGCGTGGTAGTCACTTATAAGATGTAAATGCTCTCTAAGAACAAATTCTAAAAAAAATCGAAATTTAAAAGGGTGAGATGAGCGAAAAACGTTCTAAAAACATTCTAAATTACAATTTCTATGGAATCTCTGGAACTACAGAACCGTTTTCAAAAGTGATAGTGGCAAATTGATGGTAACAGTCCCTGCTGTAACATAAGCTATATTTTATATCTGTGACACTACCACAGAGGGGGGGGGGGGGCGTGTAAGAGCGAAAAACGTTCTAAAATTTCAAGTGTGTAAAATTTCGAGCGAAATTAGTGTCATTTAATTACTAATTTCTGAATTATCTGTGGCAGTAAAATTTCATCTAATGAAAATAGGCCAACGAATACCACTTGGCATGTTTCAAGAATTACGCGAGCAAAGCCGCGGGTTTTGCTAGTGTTATTATAAAGCAGTCAATTTAGAAACGTAATGATTAATTTTAAATATAATAAAATCTGCTATGAAGGAAATACAAAAAACCGAAGAGATATTTCGTTTTCGACAGGTTTTTCTATATTATCTTTACGTTTATTACCTGGTGGTACGCGGAAGTATGAACTTTGATTTAGTGGTACGTCGGTCTAAAAGTTTGAGAACCCCTGTTCTAATGTATTTAATTTTCTTTCTAGCCTTGACATATTGTTGTGAATAACTATGAATATTTAGAACACTTAAATAAAAAGATTTGAATAATGGAAAAATTTTGGAACAAATTATTGGACTATTCGTTGCAAAATATAAGAAATAAAACTTTTCCAACCATCAAATAAAATGAAAAAAATATATATTTATGACGTAAACAATATTTACACGACATTATATTCTTTACAATATTAAATAGTTTGTAGGATTTATGAAATAAAAGCACTTCATTACTTTGTAGCATTGCAAGAATATGAAAGTCATATTAGCATTATTCAAATGGAATTTCATAATATCACTGGAACGCAATTCTGGAAAATCAGTATGTATGTTTTAAATTCAATGTGATTTTACATCATTTTGCAATTTTCTACTTGATAACCATTTAGTGACGATGCCAAAAATATCTCAAAATTTTCTTATTTAAACACTGAACAGAATAAAAATGAAAAAGCAATAAATCAGTGAAGTGATAAATAATATTTAAACAAAGCAGTAGAATCCAGTAATAGCTGTACTTGAGTATTTCTACTTATTATTATCACTACATTGATACACTTTTGTAAAATTTATACGTACATCAATTTACAATTACGGTGTTTTATTCATATAAATAATGAAAACTAAATTTTTAACCAAATAATATCTTTGAGAGTTATATATTTTTCAAATATACACGTAAATGATATTATATTTATTTTAAATTTACATGAAAATCAGTTTTTATAAGCTATGTTAACGCTTTGATTAAAAAAAAAAAAAAAAAAAAAAAAAAAAAAAGTTTTTTTTTTTTTAATTGCGGAAGTTCAAATACATGAACGGTTTGTACCAGAAAATGTAAAAAGAAAAGTATATTAGATATTATATCCACATTTTTATTGTTCTTTTCTTGGAGTCCATTTTATACTATCTTTATAAAATGCGGAATTCATTGTTGACGTTCCATAAATGGTTTTAAGTATAAGTGGATACTTCGCTGCTTCTACAGGGTGTTTCAAAAATGACCGGTATATTTGGAAAATCAATAAAAACTAAATGGGCAGCGATAGAACTACACCGTTTGTTGCAATTTGCTTGGGACAACAGTAAATTTTCAAGTAGACAAACTTTAGAAATTAGTTACAATTTTCAAAAACAGATGGCACTTCTGGAAAAATCTAAACCAAGACATTTTCCACATATCCACCTTGCGCAGCAATAATATGGCGTAGTCTCTGAACGAAATTACCAGAAACCTTTGTAAACGTGTCAGGCGGGATGGCTTCACATGCAGAAGAGATGTACTGCTTCAGTTGTTCAATTGTTTCTGGATTGTGGCAGTACACCTGGTCTTTCAAGTGTCCCCACAGAAAGGAGTCACAGGTTTACAAATGTTTTTGGTAATTTCGTTCAGAGACTACGCCATATTATTGCTGCGCATGGTGGTTATGTGGAAAATATCGCTGTTTAGATTTTTCCAGACTGCAGCGCCATCTGTTGTTGAAAATTGAAAGTTGAAATTTCGAAAGTTTGTCTGCCTGAAAAGTTACAGTTGTCCCAAGCATATTGCAACAATCGGTGAATTTCTATCGCTGCCCGTTTAGTTTTTATTGATTTTTCAAATACACCAGTCATTTTTGAAACACACTGTACCTAGTATAATATCTAGTTTTTTATACCAGTGTTACGCGTCAGCTATTTTTTTAAATTTTTATTGCCTGTTTGCCAGCACGTTTTTGAAGCAGATCCGCATAATTTAATGAGAGATTAAATAATGCGGAGATAAGACGAATGAAATGGTAATACTTTAAAAATGCGGTGGCAATAAAACAATCTAAATTTTTAAAAAAATGTGCACTTGCAAAACTTTGCTCTAAAGTCGTCTGATTATATTTCCTTTTAAATGCATGATAGTTGTATAATTATTTTTTTTCATCAGAGGCAGATAACTATCAAAGGTTATTGCGTGTTTTTGAAAATTATTTAAAAAATGTGCAACAGTATTAATGATTTCTCATACGATGAAAGAAATACAGATATACAATGTACAGCTTTTTTTAGCGTCGAAAAAATATTCGTTCACTAAAATATGAATATGGATGACTTTATGCTTCTATTGTTACATTTTAAAAAATCAACAAGATACTTCATTTGTTTCAGATTAGAGTTGCCATTTTGGCTTTATTTTTTTTAATTCAAAAACTGCGAATTGATACCAAACATTTTATTTAATTTTTTTTAACAAATACAATTTATATCTACCCTATATATATAAAATCCTAATGAAACGAATTTGTGAAACGATTTTATGAAACGAATTTATGAAACGATTTTATGAAACGACTGATTAAACGACTGATTATGTTTCTGGGCTATTTTTAATAAAATATTAAACGCTTGATGGTGAAATTAATACCAATTGTCCATAAAAATCCACGAATGTCAAAACTGGTAATAGAATTTTGAAATTGGGATTAGTTTTCGAGATATTAATTTTTTTCTAATTTTAATGACATTTCTGTAATGATGGCAACTAATTACTCAGTTTTTTTTGTGACAAAAAAGGGATAAAAATTGAAAAGGATCCCGATAGGGATTTTTGATTTCTTTTTATTCGTCATTTTCAAATTGAAATTGAATTTATCTTTTATTTCAATCGATAATGATGGCAAGCTTGTGATTAAATTATGTTTTTCGGAAAAATTAAAAAAAAAAATCACATTTCTATCTTCAGGTTTCAATCGTCTGTCAGCATTTAATTTAATTTATCAACTGAAAATATTTTGAATAAATTCGTCGAAATGACGTCATTTATGTAAACGCAACGAAATGATTTTCGTTTCTTTTCCAATTTAGGGGCCTTCGCGAGATACAGAAAGTGACCTTGGTGATGAATTGAAATTCGGCAACATGTTTTCTAACAATCTATTCGCTTTTTGATATATACAAGCAATTATTTCGATATTTATACAATTTATTTAATATAAAGAAGCCATTTATCTATTTTTATGTGCAAAAAGAGGTAAATTTAAAGACAATTATAAATAAATTGTATATATACATATAAATACATGTATAAACAAGCATAAAAGTTCGGTGCTTTTCCCAGTATATGGTACCTTGACGAAACAGAGAAAACAGCCTTGGCGGAAAAGGAAATTTGGCAACACACATTCTGTCAACCTATTCACTTTGTCATTTCGTATACAGAAGCATTTTTTCAATATTTATACAATTTGTTTAGCGTAAAATGTCATTTATCCTATTTTATATATAATCAGAAGTAATTTGTATAGAAAAAAATAATAATATACGTATAATTAAAATACGCATATAAACAAAAAAATCGTCGAATTTGTTTCCATGGCTGTTTATGTCATTTGGCACCAAATCTCACTTTCTGATGCCCGAATTGCGCCAAGCTTTTTAAAAAAGCGTCAAGACCCCTATAATAGAAAAGCACCAAAAGTTCATTGGGTTTGTTTTCATAACTTTTGGCAAGAAATCTATGTATATTACCAATTCTATACCTTTTTGAAGCTCGAATTACGCCAAACCTAAAAGCAAAGGATCCTATAATGGAAAAGTACCCGATTTTCTTATGGACAATATTCAAGTGACATAACATGGTGTAAAACTAGGACTTCCCTCAAAGGGATTAGTCTGAGTGATATTGCTGAGAACATAAAGTTAATAATAACGATATAAAGAAGATATCAACAAGAATCTAAGTGAATATACAGCATATGATAGACAAGAGATAGATAAAGATACAACATATAAAAAATAGATAATTAAATGATATAATTACAAAATATCATATATAAATTCATATACTGTTATGTTTTCATATGCATTTTTTTATAACGTTTGGCAAATAATCTCATTTTCTTAAGCGGGAATTGCTCAAAACTTAAAAAAAAAAAACACCGGATCTTTTAAAACGACATTTTTAAAGTCACATAATCAGATTTGCAGCCAATAGCGTATTTTAGCAAGCGTAGTTTAACGCAAATTTAATTTAATTTTTGCAACATTTTCTTTGTGACAAATATCTAAATAAAATATTAAAAAATAAAATATTAAATATTGAAATATTAAATCAAATATTTATTATTTGAATTAAAAAAAAATCCTTTATTTATTTGTATAACTATTTATAGAAACTCGTATACTTCAAACCACATTGATAACATGCTTTGCTACAAACGTGTCTACCAGTCTCAATACTCGTATGTCTTAGCTGTGTCTCTCTCCGAACTCATCTGTCTACTGTCTCTCTACTCTTCTGTATACCCGTCTCAGTATCCGTCTGTCTTTCTACCCGACTCTTTAATCGTGTCTCTACCTGTCTCGCTTCCCGTTACACTACTCGTCTATCAACACGTCTGTCTGTCTATATACCCCTCTCTCTACCCGTCTGTCAAGTCGTCTCTGTACTCGTCTCTCTATCCACCACGCTACCAGTCTCCCTACCCATCTCACTACCCCTCTGTCAACCCTTTTTTGCACCTGCCTCGCTACCCGTCTGTCTATTCGTTTCGCTACCCGTTAGCTTATCTCTGTCGCTATCCGTCTCTCTACCCGTTTGTTTACACGTCTATCTATCTCTCGCCAACTCTTCCCAATATTTAAAAAATTTAGTAAACGGAAGCCGTTTATCTGTTATTAAATGCAAACAGGAGTAATTTATCTAAAGAGTGTAATCAGATGCAATTTTTTTAAATACATACATAAACCAGCATAATAATTCACCAGTTTTATTTTCATAGTAGTTTATGTCATTTGACGTAAATCTCAACTTCTTCAACCCGAACTGAGTCAAGCTTTTTAAAAAAGCCACAACGTCCGTATAACTGGGAAGGGGAATTGTCCTCAGGGCTATTAGATACATGTTATTAAGTTAAGTGAAAGTTTCGTAATCGGGTTCGCAGCCAATTTCTTATGTCAGAAAGGGTGGCTTCACGCCATTTTAAATTAATTTCTGTAACTTTCTTTTTCTTTTTTTGGTGGGTGGTTGGGGGGGGGGGAGGGTTCCAAATATATACACTTAAATTCAAACTTTTGCCCACATGTAAATATTAGTGTTGTTTGTATTATCAATTAATACTTTGTTGATCGAGCTTCATTCGAAACAAATGTAAAAGACTTCTACAGTTTTTTTTTTTTTTAGGAGATAGTGCCGTAATCGGGCCCTAAGCTAATCGGGGAATTTAATATCATTATTGTTTCTAACTCTTATAGAGTTAAAACAATATTGTTGCTAGCATTACTCTTGTTTGTGACCAACCTCTTCTGTGTATCTCAATAGGGAAAAGTTCCGTATCATGTACTGGTTGGTGCCAAAGGCAGTTGTAGAATCTTACAAATTTTTCTAGAGAGCGGAAAAACGTTTTTTAAAATATTTACAAATATACGTTTATTAAACCATGTTTTTGAGCCATTTTAAAAAATTAAGTACGGTGCTAAAATAAAATTTTATTGCCATTTTCGATATTTTAATAAGAAATGAAAATACATAACAAACAAATTTAACAAAACTAAGCCATTTTTGGGTACTTCTCTATTATCCCGTCGACCACTTTTCATAACAAAAAACTATCGCCAAACTAAGATTAAACGCCAAAAATACAGTCCCATTTACTTGATGCCAGAAGCATTATACGTATTTGTTATGCCATCAAGTGGTTTTTAATTCGACATTTGCGTGTATTTTTCATTATGTTTTACTGATTTATTAGTTATTTCATTCATTAAAGTAACAATTGTGTCCTTAAATTCTTATATTTTATTTATTTTGATATTTCAATGGCAACGTTCTCCCGTTTATTTAGCGTTACAGTTTGGCGATAGTTTTTTGTTATGAAAAGTGGTCGACGGGATAATAGAGATGTACCCATTTTTGTGATAAATAATTGTTATTGCCAGGGGGGCAAATTGTAAACAATTAATAAGCGAACTAAAAAAATTACCGGAAAAAACTTGTGGGAATCTCAAGAAAGAAATAACTGATATAAATAGCATTTAAAATCTTAAAATGGAGAAGTGGTCCGTATAAAAATGCAAAACATTATACACCTGATATAAGAATTTTTTAATTTTTTTATATTTCCGAAAGCACAGATAAAAGGGTAAAAATCCCGGCACAGATGCCATATACTCACCACGTTGGCGCGATTTATCCCCCGCCCCTTTGGCGAAAACTGTTTGTTGTGTTTGTTTACTTTTATTTTTTATTTTAATTCTATAGATTATTTTTATATGTATATCAATTTTAATTTAGGCACAGATGTCATATACGCACCAGATTGGCGCGATTTTTCCCCCGCCAATTTGGCGAAAACTTTGTTTTTGAATATTAGTTACAAATACCATACAATAATAGCATGTAATTTTTTATTTCAATATAAAAATAAAATAACGTAATAAATGAAATAGCTCCTATTATTCAAAAATGGGAAATAAAAATAAATAAATGATAGTCTGATATAAATAAATATTGATAGATATAATAAAAACAATTTATAGAATTAAAATAAAAAATAAAAGTTAATAAACAACAATTGAAACAAAATAACCGGGTTACCATGTGAGGCATAAAATTGCCATTTTGTTGCAATCGCGCCAATGTGGTGCGTATATGACATCCGCGCCTTTATTTATATCAAACTATTATTTATTTATTTTTATTTCCTTTTTTAAAATAATAGAAGCTGTTTCATTTATTACGTTATTTTATTTTTATATTGAAATAAAAAATCACGTGTACTATTTGTCACGCTATTTGTAACTAATATTCAAAAACAAAGTTTTTCCCAAGCTGGTGGAGGGAAAAATCGCGCCAACGTGGTGCGTATATGACATCTGTGCCTTGTTTCATTTCACATAGAGGTACTGCTCTATTATCCCGTCGACCACTTTTCATAACAAAAAACTATCGCCAAACTGTTAGATTAAACGCCAAAAATGCAGTCCCATTTACTTGATATCAGAAGCATTATACGTGTTTGTTACGTCCTCAAGTGGTTTTTAACGCGACATTTGCGTGTATTTTTCATTATGTTTTACTGATTTATTAGTTATTTCATTCATTAAAATAACAATTGTGTCCTTAAATTATTATATTTTATTTACTTATGTATTTTGATATTTCAATGACAACGTTCTCCCGTTTATTTGGCGATAGTTTTTTGTTATGAAAAGTGGTCGACTGGATAATAGAAAAGTACCCACATATGTATTGGTACTTTTATGTTAACTTGGCGCAGTTGATAAATCGCCAAATATTTTTCTCATAACATCTTCATATTGCATTCATTTCATTTAAATATAAATCTTTCACTGATTTCATTTGAAATACATACATTAAAAGTACACGTCTTTCACTCATTTAATTTAAAATACACGCCTTTCACTAATTCCATTTAAAATACTAAAAAGGAAAAGAAAATAAGAAATAATGCCACAAATCGAAACCTTTTATTTAAACATCAAATAATTGTTCCTAACATACACACGCGAAATAAAAAAGCTGCTAATGGTGTGATTTACGCCAAATCTCTAATACTAATACTACTCTTACTAATCTCTAATACTTTTCAAACAGAAACAAGAACGAAAAATCATGCGTCAAGCATAGATTATATAGCACTTTCCAACGCTTTCAAAATAATTTTACAAATCATACCGTTTAATAAGCTAAAAGCTAACATCTAAGTAAACAATTTAGAAAACGCATAACATATTTAAAAACATAATTTCAGAAATTTCCAACATATACAATATTCGGAAAAATATCCGAATACTTTTATTCAGCGCTGTATAGGATCTATAGATTTGTATATATACTACATAGGATGATAATTTTAGTTCAGTTAGGAAACGCGTAGCACAGTTTAAAATTCTCCTTCTGGAGTTTGTCAATAAACAGAAATGTGTTGCGAACTTTTGTGCTGCCCTGTATAGGATCTACAGAATTTATACACACCACGTAATAGACAAAAAGCAAGTTAAAATTAAAATCGCGTTCAATAACTTAAAACGCACTTCCAGGAATTATTGTTAACAGACAGTAGATAATTCTTTTGCGTGTCCCTGTAACTGAACGATGACTGCTATACACACAATATTCCGTAGTAAGTCTCTTGTAATGCACCTTATTGATCTATATCAATTTCAATGCGTTTAAAATAGTGAAACATTATTTAAATAAACCGCAGACGATTTTTCTCCATAGACGTAATGTAACGGAATTCTTTTGACTGTCCCTGTAAAGTAACTATAAGTGCTATGCACACCCTGTTCCATATTAAGCATCTTCTAATGCACCTTAGTGATATATATAAATTTCAATGCGTTTAAAGTAGTGAAACATTATTTAAATAAACCGCAAATGATTTTTCCCCATAGACCGCAATGTAAAGGAATTCTTTTGAGTATCCCTGTAAAAAAACTATAAGTGCTACACATTTCCGTTGAAATAGGGAACATGCTATAGATAACGACAATAACATATAAAAATTGCAGAGCAATCCGAGCATATTTACGGGAGTTAGAGCACGGACAGACGGCAGACGGCAGACGGCAGACGGCCAGACGGCCAGACGGCCAGACGGCCAGACAAACCGAAGTCATAAGCACTTTTCAACTAGGTTGGAAAGTGCTAAAAATTCCAGATTAACTTTCCATTTTTATTAAATTGAAATATATTTTATTGTGCTGAATATTAGTGCTTGCATATTTTTTTGCTCCATGTATTCCATGAACTTTTCAATTCCGATTGTCTACGAAAATCTCCCGCCGATGAAAATGACGTACGCACAAAATTTAGTGACGTATATACTTTAATTGTGCTTTTTTATCTATTTTTTTAATATAACTTCCAAACGGTTTGACACTTATTCTTGGTAATAAATAGACGACGTTGTCACCTTTATAGGTACCTGCTGTAAAAATTTGAACGAAATCCGTTAAATATTTTTTGAGTTATGCTTGACGAAAAGTTTTAATATCCATCGTAGCTATATATGGGGCAAAGTAATACTGCGCTGTGTATGAGTCTTCGTTGCACTTAGACAATTATCGCGGATAGCAAATTTGTTTAAATATCTCATCAATTGATGCCGAATAAATGCAGGCATGCATGCAAAAAATATTTAATTAATTTTGTATGATAAATAATTATTAGAATATTCGTATTTACATATTAATTAAAATAAATAATTTACATATTTAAAATAACATGAAAATATGCATGATGATGAACTAAAAAAAGAGAGAAAATTAAAGCCTGTTACTGAAGATGTCTATAACATAGTACTTTTCAATACCGTGGTTCTTAATGTTATTCACAAGCAGATGCAATTTTTCTCATCCTTAAACGCAAAGGAAGAATAGAGTACAGATCGTTGTTATAAAAGTCCGAGAGGTAGCCACAATTTAAACCTAACCATTTTATACAAGCTGGTTTTCAAGTTGTAATTGATTTTACTTATCAATCCCGAAAAAGGTCGTCAGTTGTCACAACAGCTGTGTATGAGACCATGATAATCAAAAAATGCCCCATTAAAACGTTAAAAGCATGGCAACCTAATTACAGATTTACCAATATTTTTAAAACAAAGCACGCTGTCATGTTTTAAGAGGCCTTGAAGTCTGAGCGGGGGTTGGCGAGCGTAGCTCGCAGGGGGCAGCCCCCCTAGTATCTTATATAACAGACTATTTGTGGTTATTTAAAGTAAAAAATCTTCATTGGAATTTCCGGCATGAATTCCGAATTTGTTATAATAAAAGGATCCTTGCTTTAGACAGTTTAGTAACGTTTGATATATTTTTAAAATGTCAATTAAAATTATATTTCATTTGGAAATTAAATGAAATTATTAGCTTGTTACTGAGCTAACATTTCTATAATGTTATATTGTTTACTTATTTTCCTGAAAACTTTAACATTAGAGCAATTCAAATTCTTAAATTCCGGGACTAATGCAAGAATTCTGAACATAAATCTGAATGTTGCGAAAATCCCAAGAATAAAAAATAACTACAGAATCTTATATCGAGGTAACAAGCTGAAGATAAGATCCCTGGAGGGTTTTCCATAGATGTATAATATTACAAGAAATAAAGGGAATGTTATTCTATCTTTTAGGTCGAAACATAAAAGAGATACTTAAATATACCCAAATCCAAAGATTGCTTGCTTTTGTTAGGCATTTTATGCATGTGATCAAGTCTTCACCAAGTCTATGGCAATTTAAGTGAACAACTATTTCCAATTTCAGAGCATTTTCACGGAAAGAGAGACGGATATTCTGAAACCATGGTTTACAGTTACGAGTTCCAAACAATTTGAATAGAAAAGAAGAAGTTTGTGTAAAAATGTGTATTATACTTTTTTTTTAAATTTCTAATAAGAATATAGCTAATCAAAAATTTTAAAAAGCATTTAAGACACTATGTGTGTGCTGGAAAAATGTCAAGATCGCACACTTCAGAAAAAAAAAACAGGCTACCAGTTCCATTGTTCTCAATATAAGGAATATTTAATTTAAGCATGAAGAATGAAGAACTGCAAACAATAAATAGATTTTTAATCACACCACATAGTATACAAAATAATACAGTACAAAATGCTATACTGTATACACAATAATACAGCCGAATGATATACACAAAAGAAATCCCATTTCTGGAAATTGCTTTCAATTTGCGACAATTTATCCAATTTCGTTAGTGCATCATTTTATATGAAATAAATCGTTTCACACACACTCCATCCGTACCACCTACACTTAAGTTTAGTTGATCCCAGCTGTACATAAAATGCACATAGAAATTATATACATCATATATTATACAAATGAATTATTAAATTTGAAAAGGTATACTAATACATCTGATTACGTGCTTTAAGGTAATATCTGAATTATATGTTTAGGCTTTATAAAAGAACATTTAATGTTGCATGTTTCTGCAGAGAAGATGTCATCGTGCATTATCGTGCATATAACGCAATAAAAATTATCATATTCATTATGTTATAGCATCTTTAAAACGCAATCCTCATAACCAATGACCATAGACAGCAATGTAATCGTTTGCATGAACATAAACAGTAAGTGCTAAATAATTAATTTTATAGGAAATATGTAATGGTAAATTTTAAATATGTACATCAAATTCGTAATGCTTCAACTATTATAAGATAGTTAAAATGAACATCAAACAAATATCGCCTATACACCACATATTACTGGAATACATTTCAGTTTTCTTATAAATGAAAAATGTACCACATTCCATTGTTAATAGGAGTCAGTCCGGACGAACGAAATCGACGTCAGACAATTTTAGGTAGCTTTCATTACAAAAAGCTACTTATTGCAGCCGTATTTATGAAGGGTTTTGGATGTGACTGAGTATGTGTATAGGACATACCAAGATCTAAACTGAGTTCGTTAGCCAGCTTCATCCGCCATTTTGTTTCAAAATGGCAGCCAGTTAAATATTTTAAAAATTTAAAAAAGATGTACAAAAATATTATAAATTAAAAAAATGTTTCTGTTAAGTGTTAGAACGTGATCAAAGGATTCTAAAACATTTTTTGTTTTTGCTATATCTTTAAAAAAGGCTGAGATATGGCAGTTTGAAATTCTAGGGTGGTTGAAATTTTTAAACAATCTCATATTTGTTATGCTGTAACTCTCGTATTTATGAATCGATATGAAGGTTACTGATCATGTGTACAGAACGTACCAAGGTCTCGATCGAGTCCGTTGGCCAGCTTCATGCGCCATCTTGTTTCAATATGGCGGCAAGTTAATTTTTTTTATTTTTTAAAAATTCAAAAAGATGTATAAAAATTATAAATTGACATATTGTTTCCGTTAAGTGTTAGATCGCGATAGAAGGATTCCGGAACATTTTTCGTTTAGGCTTTATCTTAAAAAATGACAGAGATATGACAGTTTGAAATTCTAGGGTGGCTGACATTTTGAAACAATCTGATTTTTGTTATGCTGTAACTATCGTGCTGAAATTCGCATTCAAATTCAGTATTAACGAAAACCGGGATTGAATCTTCTATAATCGGATTTCAAGCAATTTAGCTTCAGGTGTTTGTGTAAATTGAGTTGAATTTTTAAAAACATGGTATATGAAAGCTACCTTTTCCTCCCGGTACAGGTCTGAAGGACTTTTTTATATATGCAGAAAGATGTTAATAAATATTTAAATATATCTGAATTAAAAATAGTTATTTTATCAGAAGTAAAATATTTTTTCACACAAGAATATAGTTAACAATACAACTGAAATATTTATAATAAGTTCCTTTCTTTCTTTTTTTTTCAAAAGCAACATGATTACAATTTTACATACTATTTTTTTTTCTTGTACGATAAATACATTTGTGTACGAAAGTGCAAAAAATTATATCGATGACATAAATATAGAGAGACATCGATGTTACATATCGATGTTATCCTCAACTTAATAAACATTTCAAATAATTGATCCGAATGATAAATTTGTAGGAAAAGAGAACATTTTCATATTTTAAAACATGGTAATAAATGAAAGAGCTCTAATTAAATATAATATATTCGTCTCTAACTTTAATACTCAAAGACGTTTATTTTTATATAAAGATACTATATTTTTATACAAAAAGTTGAGGAAAGTACTTGTTAAGGAAAAGAAAGAAGCATTTTTTTAATTCGATATTATACTATTCAATTTAATGAATTGTGAGAATACGTATTTCATTTGTCACTGATGAAAAGTTTGGAAGAAAAATTTAAAATTTGCTCTTGTTCTTTTCCATTTTCAATATTTGTTTGTTTTGATTAATTCCCTATTTGATCTTCTCCAATTATTGAAAAGACATTTAAAAAATTTTATTCACATTTTTTATGTATAAAGATGATCGATTTAAGTGCAGTTTTAATTACTCAGTCCAATTATGTAGAAAATTAAATTTGAAATATTGCGATTTGTTTGAAACAGCAGTTCTTTGTCATGGTAATTAATAATTCACTTTCATAAATGCAGAAATTCCTTTCATTTTCATCCTTTTACGGTTAACTTCCTGAAGTAGAAAAAATTTTCCTTTTACACTCAGGAATAAAATAGGAAACAAAATACATATTAAAAGATAAGTGTAAAATATTAACAGACTGGGTGAAATAATAAGATAAAATCAAGATCTAAAGAGCTTGCCGAAATCCGTATTTGAATTAAAAAAGAAATATAATATAAGTACAAAGTCTCCATAAAGATTATTATGTGGAATGGTCACAATCAAAATGTTCTAAGAATATCAATAATATAAGAAATAATCAAAATATCCGCATCTACGTTCTATTTATCTGTGATCTTTTATTTAAAAAAAGTTTATTGTCTCAAGGAAAATAATATCCAATATAAAGATGGAAAATGTATTTTTATTTTAACATAGAAGGATACATCTACTGCAATGGAGCAGCTGTCATTCTAATCATTGAATCTCTGTAGCTTATGCGGCGGTATGCTTGCAACTCCTTGCTGTTATCTTTTTTACCTAATATAATTTTTTTTGGACATAGTAATATTAGGTCCGTCCACGTTAGTGTATGTGCCTTAACCTCTTGCGACCCGAAGTTAAAATAATATTTCAAATACTCATTCTCTGCTTTTATACAAACAAAATGACATCATAGAGGACAAAATATATATTTTTCTAAAATGTATTTTTTAGGGGGCTTGTAATTTGGGTTCACAAATATGAATCTAAAATTACTAGTCCCCCAAAATATCAATTTAATTATCAATAACCTAAATCTACTCAATAAAAAAATTAACAGCTTTAAATAAGTGAATAAGCTACAACTTCTAAAAAATTTATATTGTAAAATTTTTAAGTTAAAGAATTATGGAAATTATGTATACATACTTTCTTGGCTGCACTGTCTCGAAGGCATTTTGCAAACTCAGTTTAAAATAACATTTATTTCATAAGGAAATTGGCATCGGTGCTGCCATTTTCTGGTTTCATTTTAAAGCAAAACCATTGAGCTATATGGAAGTGAGGTTAAAATATAAAAATATAAATCACTTTAATTTTAATAAAGAAAAGAAACTAGGTACCCATTTGGGTACCCAGAACTCAAGAGGGTATTACTTTCCTCAACAACTTTTTTGGCCTCGCAATATATTTTCATTAAATTCTACGAATATTACACTTAAAATTCTTTACAAAATCTAATCAGTATTTTTCGATAATCAAAATTTTCAGCTTTCCAGTTAGTAATTGTCAAAGGACTTACGTATTTATTTTTATTTTTTTTAATTTATTATACGAATCTGAATTTTATTCTTCTGTATACACGCATAAAAAATTGTACGTTTTAGTAATTTAGCGTTTAAAAATCTCATGATTGGTAATCGCATTTACCAAAAGCTTGGAAAAACATAGATATATGGCAATATTGTTAAGAATTAAAGTATAATCAGAGCAAAATCCATGAAGAAATAGGTGTGAAATTTTTCTAATGTAGTTTAATGACCCGTGTATAAATCGATAAAGTAAACTTTGTTAAACTAAAAAACAAAATGCTAGATTAAAAAACATTCTTCTCATTAAAACTGTCATTAATTTCAAAAACTCGTTACAGGCAAAACTATAAGGTTTGACCGTAAAAACATCTAGTGAGGAAGCGTGGATTCTCATTCATAAGAAAAAAAATAATAATAAATGTCATGTTAGCTAAACAGTGAAGCAAATTCATGTTAGCATCTTCAGTAAAAAGAAAGAAGAAAACTTGGGTAAAATCAATGATAAGATAAATGCGAAATGTTTCTGGTGCAGTTTAATGAATCGTGTATGAAACGAGGAAAAAAAGGATCAAAGATTTAGAAAGTTACTCCTCACAATATTCTCATTAATTTGCAAACAGGCGAAATTATAATGTTCGGGACGTAAAGCATTTTATAAGAAAAGAATTTAATGCACTCTGCTTTATATTAAGCAGAGTGCATTAAACTCATTTTTTTTGTATTAAGAAATGCAACACAGTGTAAATCGTTTTTGTAATTGTACGATCGTTTTCTCTTTCTGTGGGTGATATATATTTATAAAGATATTTTTATTAAAATTAAATATATTTTCAAATATACCTAATTTTCATTATTTGACACATTCTAAAAAACAGATATAATTATATAATTATATTTTATAATCTTTATTGACTAAAATGCTTAGACGAAATTCGATCTAGACTCAGTGATTATCATGAATGCTTATAAAATAATATATAAATATTATATAATTTCATAATAAATTATTCGAATTTTAATTTAAGATGATTTTAATGATTCATAGATAACAGATAATATTAGTAGATCGTTATATTTCATAAAACGATAGTTTTATCAAATTTACAAGAAAAAATTCAATTGACCAAACACATATATTTGATTAAAAAAAAATTAAAACTTGAGAGAAAAAGATAATACATGACGTAATTGAATATGATTGTATTAATATTTGCATATACATATATTTGGTATAAGACATAAAGGGAAAGCATTTCATTATAAAATACGATTTTAAAGCACCAAGAAAGTAACTAAAGTAACTATGTATATAATCCGTTTTTATACCATATATTTTCTTATAAATTCAACATTTATTATTCGTCTTGACAGATATTTGTTGGACATGTAACGGAAGACTTCATATCAATTTCTTCTGCTTTGTGCGCTCAGAGTGACAATGTAGAATAGCATTTGACTTCAATGACGCAGAGAAGTGAAATGAAATTAATGACATTAAATGAATTATTGTTATTAAAACAAGCTTGACTTTTCTTTTTAAATTATAAAAATTTGCAAAGAGACCTCTACATAAAAAGATTAAATGTACAAACATGTTTCCAAAACATTTGTACGAAAATATTTAAAGCTCAAGATTTCTCCGTAATTCTTTATAAAATTCATCGAAAACTTTAGCTTGGTTCTTAGCTTATACTTCACACTTATTGTATATCGAAATTAAAAGTGTTATTTATGGGAAAATTTAAAGGGACCGCTCAATTAAGAATTGGGCATATGGTGGATTTATATAATAAATAGGAAGAATAAAAAATCAATAATTTTTAAGCATAAAAATCTACGAGAAAAAAACATTATTTGAAATTATATACGAACACTATAATATAAAAGTGTTATAATATAAAAAGAAATGTCAAATGAAATACAAATCTGAAATGAATTATATATTTTCTGATATAATTGAATGCTTAATTCATTTCAAATATACGCTGAATGCTTTTTGATTTTTTTAAGCGAATTTTGGATTTTTTAATGTTATTGAATACAGAAGGAAATTGTTTTTATAGAAAGATGTACTGTAGTCTATAATAGTAAGTAAATCATTTTCTTTATCTGACATTTCAGACTTCAAAAAGAAAACTTTACAAATGAAAATAAAAGGACTTTGAAAAGGAAATAAAATGTAAAGTGAAATATAAATAAAGTAATGAGAACATGGCGTTGCATTCTCAAGTTCTCTGGGAATCTTATACTATTTATTTAACACTTTTCAACCTAGTTGAAAAGTGTTTATGACTTTGGTTTGTCTGTCCGTCTGTCCCTGCTCTAACTCGTGTAAAAATACTCGGATCGCTCTGAAATTTTTGTATATTATTGTCGTTTACTATAGCATGTTCCCTATTTCAACTGAATTGTGTAGCACTTATAGTTTGTTTTACAGGGACAGTCAAAAGTAATCCGTTACATTACAGTCAATGGGAAATAATCGTTTCAAGTGCATTTTGATGATGCTACATCATTTAAAACATGATGCAATTTATATATAATTGTGAAGCGCACTAAAACATACTTTTTGTAGAATATGGGGTGCAAAGCATTAATCATTCATTTACAGGGTCAAACAAAATAATTCTGTTACACATTGTTCTATGGGGAAAAATCGTTTGCAGTGTAATTTAGTGATATTTCACTATTTCAAACATAGTGAAAATTATATGCATTACTGAGCTTCACTATAAATTGCTCTCTTGAAAGTGTGGTGTGCTTTGCGTTTATTTACAGGGACACACAAAGGATATCGGTTACAGTACATGTGCGATATTTACAGTCTATGTGTGATAAGGGCGTTTTCACTTTGGTTTGCATTTTTAAGTTTAACAAATTTTTTTCATAGTACATGTGTGTTAATAAACTCAGTTGTTCATATACGGGGCAACACAAAGGAATTCGTAAGTATTACAGACTATGGGAGTGAATTACTCAAGGGTAGTTTTTAATTGTGCTACGCATTTTCTTACTGAACATAATTAATAATATATTTAGGAATATAAATAAATCCATATGCATGGCTACTCAAAGTAAAAGATACATTGTCTTTTACGGTTGCTAATTGCTGCGAGTGAATTTTAAGTTGCCTTTTAGCTTAATATGTGGTGTGTACAAAAGTCTTCAGATAATATACAGGGCTGTACAAAGGATTTCGAGTGCATTTCCATCGATCGGAGAAAATTGCTAAATGTGAATATTTTAACTGAACTAAATTTTATGATGTATATATCCACATCTATTGATCATATACATGTCTGCACAAAATATTCGACTACTTTTTTGATACTGGAAGGTAATTTCGAAAACTGTATTTTTAATGTGTTATATGTTTTCTAAACTGTTTACTTACATATTCTTTCACCTTATTTAACGGTGAAGTTTCGTTACAGTTTTCTGACTGTGTTGGAAAGTGTTTTATAATCTATGCTTGACGCATGACTTTTCGTTCTTGTTGTTAATGTATTCGGTCATCGGAAAGTTCTACAGTAAACTTCTCTTGCGATAATGTTGAAATCAGTGAATGTCACCAACATTTACAAACAGGTGTATTTTAAAAAAAGGAAAACAAGTTTCTTCACGTGCATTATAAAATCAAAGTTTTATTCCAAAATGCTTGTAGAAATGTGGTATTTATAGATTCAAAATATATCAAAAACCCGCAAAACATTCCGCATGACCTAATATTTTTCAACCACGTCTTAGAACATGCTATAAGTATACGTTTTTGTTGAAGTAAACAAAATCATTATTACTTGTTCAAATATATATTCGGAGTTTCGGTATTAAAAAGTGATTTAGAAAATATCTGCAATTAAAATCTTTTACTTCTTTCTCGAAAACTTAATATATTCTTTCATTTTGTATAAAAAAAAATAATATTACTTATAATAAATCATAAATATTTTATAAAGAACGATTATTGAGCCTAAATTTCCAAACATGAAAAATAATATTGTACAATATTTTCTAGTTAAAGTGTAATACAAAAACGCAATTAAAAATTATACGCCCGCCTTAAAATAATTCACTGATATAGTTTATCACATTTTATTCTACCGAATACGTAATACATATGCTAACTTATCGCAGCAAATAACATATTTTTGTGATGTTTTTCAATTACTATTTTGCATTTTTGAGTAGTTTCCATTTCCGAGGAAAATTCTTTCCTTTCTAATCATATCCGCTTTCCTAACTATAACGTGTTTAACAAGATCCTCAATTTTACAAAATTCTTTTTATGTTTTTGCCAGAGAAAGAGTGATGCAGAAGTAATTAAGATAGATAGTTTATTATACGTCGGCCAGTTCTCCATTACATGAAATGATAACGCTATGAAAGATAAGCACTTTTGTTAAAAGAATTTAAGTTTAAATTAAATAAAAAACAATAAAGCAAATCCATTTGTCTTCGTTTTTCCAATTTTAAAAATATATTGGAATAGCGAATTTGATAAAGAAAACTATAATCGCCTCGCTCATTTTAAAAGGTTTTCCAATAACATGCTTAGATGGATATTTTTAATGGACTTTCAGTCTAATTCTCTACTGAAAAAAGTAGTGAATAAAAAATTTTATTGCAGATATTTAAGTGAAAATCGAAAGCTATTCCAGTAACATAAAAAATATTGAACGTTTACAAATACCATAGAGAATGAAAAATGAAACGTAAAGTGTAAATTGACAAAGCGAGATTTTTAAAGCAATTTCTGAAAATATAAAAAAACGCAACCTATATCCACTATATAGTATACTTTGCTTATTCAGCTGTATAAATCATAATGCTTCTTTTGACAAAGTGGAATTATAATTAAGAATACATATAAATTTATTGTACTCTGTCTCTTTCTGTATATATATGCATATATACAGAAAGAGAGAGAGGGTGAAAGAGAGAAAGAGAGAGAAAGAAAGAAAGCCAGAAAAAAGAGAGAGAGGGAGAGAGAGAGAGATGGATATATATATAGATATAAATATGTAGATATATACATTTAGGAGTATAAATTATTGATTTTGTCGCAGAAACATAATTATATTAACTACTCACAATCAGTTAGACATCTAATAATTAATACAAATATAACCTTTGAATGGCACTAACAACTAAGATAAAACGGCACAATTTTGAAATGAACGAAATTAAAGTACGAATCATGTATCTCTTCTTAAAAATGTGTTCCGTTATTGATAGACAATTAATGCAGTTTCATTATGATTTATTTTTTAAGTAATCTATAAGAAATAGAAGATCGATTTTGAAACATTTAATAGCCTAATAGCTTTGCGAAAAAATAATATCATACGACTGTCTAATATTTCGATTTCTACCAATATTTTCTCATTTAAATTTTTCCCGTTTAAGATAATTTAATGAAAGTATCTTATGACAATAAAATATATTTTAAGACATCATTATATTTGAAAGTTCCATCCAGACATGAACAGTAAAATATGTTCAAAATACTAATTTCTCAATCGTTTCCCAAAGATTCTTCACGCATATTTCATGCTGTATAAAATTAGTTTGAAAGACTGCGGCATACTAATCAAGCTCTGTAAATATTTGGTTTTAAATCTACACCTTGTACTTCATAATGGATTTTTTTTTCTTTTGACATCCATTTCAATTTCGTGAAAACAAAGACTGAAAAAAAAATTAGTTTTTTTCTTCCTTAAAAAATTATAATATTAATTAATTAATTTTTCTTTTATATGCATCAAGTTAATGTCGTACATAAAAATCTATCTTCTAACACTCTCTCTCTCTCTTTTTCTCTAATTTGCTGGTTTTCTGCGCGAACCCTATAATTTTGCTACTAAACGGTTTTAAAAATTAATAAGAACTTTTTAAAGAAAACGTTTCTAAATCTTTGAGCATTGTATTTTTTCATCATTACAGCTTCTTAAATTGCATTACAAATTACAGATTTTTCTTGATTGCGGTTCAATGATTACATATGAGGTCATAATAATTTTGCTTCAGAAAAAAAAAAATCTTTGTTTAAGTTTTTTTTAATGATGTTAGTCAATCAGTGATTTGTTTGACTGTAACGGATAGAAAAATAGCACCAATTTTAATTATTTGAAGAATAAAATACAGACTTTAATATTAAAGAATAATAAGGAAATCATACAGATTAAAAACATATTTCTGAATGCATATGACACATAGCACACAAATCAATGTATGTGATTGTCGCTATTATGTACAACATAAAAACTCATAAATTTTGTTTCGTAATAAAGCCATTTTACACTGTAAACAAAGTATATAGAGATAAATATTCTGACGCCAATTGCTGTGTACAAAATCTCAATAATAAAACATATTATTTGTTTTTATATGTGTAGTTATACTGAGAAATTAGACATAGGACGTACTTTAATACCCGGCTTTTTTTCCGGTACATTAAAGCACAATTAAATTAAACTTATTATAAAATTTATTTACCCTACCGACTGGCAGTAATGAAATTTAGGATGATTGGTATATACATTTCTTTACCATATTCTAAATCATTATTATTTAAATAAAACAAATTTATTTTTTAATGTATAATATATTTTCCAATATAACTGTTCCTTTTTCTAGGTACTCAAAGAAAAGAAAAGTTTCAGTTCTGAAAAAAAAATTATATTTTATTTATAAATCCTTTTTTTTTTCTTCTTTTTTTTTTTTTTAAACTTGCAAATTACTCACGGTAGCATTTAAAGGAAATGGGCAGAAGAATGAAGAACCATTTGCATGAAGAATGCGTTTAATTTGCAATTATGTTTTAAATTCAAGCGAATAAACCGTTTGGTTTAGTTAAAAACAAAAAGCATATTCTTCAAGATCGTACTTTTACGTCTCCAAACCCTTTGAAAAACATTTTTTAAAAAAGGGTCGTTTTGCCGGGCTTATGTTTTCTCCCTTACGCCAAAGTCCGTCAATAGCACAATTTAGAGATACAGACAAACCAAACACATGCTCTTAGAGCTGAAATTTCCTTCTAATAGACGATATAATTATTTTTTTTTTCAAATACCCATTTCAACCCTTTCAAAAACACCGACAAACGCAGGTCATTTCGCGGGTCACGAGAAGATTTTTTTTCTTACGCTAAAAGTTAATAAACGTTCATATTTCGACACACTATTTTTAGAACATTTCGATAGACCAGATTTACATCACCTGCAACAATTTCGAAGCGTTCGGACGAGAACAAGTATTAAAAAAAAAAAAAAAAAAAAAAAAAATCAGAGATATTTTTGGCGAAAACTCATAATAACGGTGTGCTTTCCGCGGTCACTCTTGGCTTTGGTTTCACTATTTAAAATGTATATATTTTCACATAATTTTACATAGGACTTGGAAACAGTTATATTTATAAATAACAAAAATTTCAGAGAGATCGGACGACGAATACTATTTTTTCAGGTTAACGGACCCGACGTGAAAAGAAAACATTTTTATTTTACAACCGGATAACAATATTTCTGATGTAATTTTTACACGGGCTGTAAAACCGTTATATATATGACCATTGAAATTTTCAAAATATTTGGACAACAAAAGCTATTTTTTTAAAACTATTTAACGATCCTACTTGAAAAAAAGAAGTTATTTATTTATTTATTTATTTATTTATTTATTATTATTTTTTATTTTTTCTATTTTTTACGATTTTGCGGTTTTGTCATCTATACTATTATATAAAAAAGAAACGGTGATTGACTGACTGACTCATCAACGCTTAGCCGAAACTACTAAACTCAGGGTCACGAAATTTGGACTGTAGATTGCTGTTATGGCCTAGGCAAGCAAAAAGAAGGGATCTTTGAAAATCCCCCCCCCCCCCCGAAGGTGGTGAGAGGGGGGTTTGAATGTTTTAGGTCATTTCGCTATATCTCAGAATCAGTTATAGGTAGGAGCGCGAAAATCATGAAAACAAATCTACTAAAAAATGATTAAACATGTAGTTCAGCGATTTTAGAAATTCCCCTGCCGGAGGGGGTTAAAGATCGGCCGAATGTTTTAGGTTTTTTCGCCATATCTCTGCAGCAGTTGTAGGTAGAAGCGCGAAAATCAGGAAAACAAATCTACTAAAAAATTTTTAAGCACCTATTTCAGCGACTTTAGAAATTCCCCCCAGAAGGGGGGTTAAAAGGGGGTAGTCGAATGTTTTAGGTCATTTCGCCATATCTCAGCATCAGTTATAGGTAGGAGCGCGAAATTAACGAAAACAAATCTGGTAAAAAATTGGTTAAACACGTATTTCAGCGATTTTAGAAAGTTCCCCCCCAAAGGGGGTTACAAGGGGGTCAGATATTTTAGATCACTTCGTCATATATCAGCAGCAGTTTGAGTTAGGAGCGCGAAAATCAGGAAAACAAATCTACTAAAAAATGAATAAAACACGCATTTCAGCAATTTTGGAAATTCCCCCCAGGAGATATAATAGATGGAAACTCCCTAACATTTATTTAAAGATTCAGCAACACTACTGAACATGTTTTTTATAATTCTTAAATGGTTTTTATTATTTCATAATTTTGCACATAAAAGATTAATTGGTTGAAAAGTGAATTTGAAACAAATTTCAGAAATGCTAATAAAATCTCTTAATTACATCTATTTGAATTATAACAATTCAATACCAGAATATATAATACATTTAAACATAGTTAACTGACGTATTTTCTATTCCGTGTATTTTGTTTCATTTATGTGATTGAATATAGGAAGCAAATTCCCCTAAACGGATTACATTCTAGTAAATCTAGAAAGAAATTTATGTTCTTTCTAGAAAATCGGAATGAAATATAAATTCCGTTATGTCAATAATAAGGAGGAAAGAAGTTCTTAACAACGGCAATTCCAGAGAGATTTTAGAAAGATATCGGGGAGAGATTTAACAATCAATAATACAACTAAAATGTAAGCTTTTTCTATTTATTCTTTTTTAAGTGTTTTTGCATTTTACATTAAAAATAATTCTCGAGAAATAGCTATAAAAAACTTTTTTTTTTAATATATGGGTTTCTAAATCAAAGAAACAAATAGCGGAACTACTCAGTTTTGGCTGACTCAAAAAGGGATTCTGAAAGATTGTTTCAGCATTGCACTTTCTAAGACAACTAGAAATATTTTTTCTTAAAAGTACTTTACGTATGTTGATATACTTTAAAATAGAGTTTTGAGAAAATTAGTGGAAACAATGTGGTTACAGTCATAATACAAAATAATAAATATGCTTACACATTATTATCATGTTATTTTCTTGAATTATTTCTTTTTATAAATGATTTTTGACAGTACTCCCTGTAGGATATATATATATCCTACAGGGTATATATATATATATATATATAAATAAAATACACACACACACACACACACACACACACACACACACACACACACACACACACACATATATATATATATATATATATATATATATATATATGTGTGTGTGTGTGTGTATGTAGAATATATAGATGTTTCGGTTGTTTTAATGTAATTTATATGTATATTTACTGAATATGTAATTATTATTATTTTTTGGCGATTTCTTAAAGCTGTTAGACGAGATCAAATAAATAGGTATATTTAGGATAATTTAATATATTCCAATTATATTAATTATATATTTATTGCATGAAGCTCTTCTAACACCATCTTATACTTCACATATGTGTTGCATTATTATTCACATATTAACATTACACACAATCTAAGTTAGTAGATGTCCCATGGAACATCTTCACATCACTTGATAACTAGACATTTTAAATTTATTGGGAACTCAGTTACGTAAAAACAACAGTTAAAAACACCAGCCTTACTCGGTGACAGCAGGTCACAGAATGATAATATTCTCTGGTGAACACTAAATTTATATATAAAAAAAGTATGTGATTGGTTCTACATGAAGGGTGAGCAGATTCACCCGTTGTTGTTTTTTTTTTTTCAATTTTGGCCTCATTTAATTTATTTAAAAGGTTTATTCGGTGGCAACCCTTTATTCAAAATCTATTCTGTAAAAAAAAATCCAAAATAACCCTTCTCGAGCTGAACGCCTGCAAAACATTTCACGCGAAACAATTTTTTATCGACATTTTTTTTAAATGTCAAAATTGATCAAATCTATTTAAAATCCTTCAACATTTTCTAACTCCCCAAAAATAAATATATTTAAACTAGCATCATACTACAGTAGACACAATTTCTCCTAAAACAAATCCCACAATTCCTTTCGAAAATAAACCCCCCGTACTCTAATATGTTTTCTTACCGTTTATCCACTTCGGCACGCTTATTTTGCCCTCCACCAAGCTCATCATCATCGGCACTCACCACCACGCTTATCAACACCGGCGTCCTCCACTCCGCAGCGCATCACCTCTACCTAGCAGGCATCCACCTAGATGTTCCAGTGTCGCCAATCTCTCAAAACCACCTTACTATTATTTATTTTAAATTTATCAGAAAATAGATCATTCAGCATTTTACTTTGTGGATATTGTATTCATGAATTTAAAAATCATTTTCAGCTTTTTTTGGACTAAAACATAATTTTAAAGCTTATACTTTTAGTTTAATTATTGTCTAAAATTATTGATTGATATATGATGATGTAACATAATGTATGATGCCTATAATAATATATATTGTGTGTATTTATTTTCTAGCAGATGGCAGGAAGAAACAATAAGTTTAAAACGTTGAAAATAATACAGTAAAATAAACTATTTTACTGTTCTGAGATTTGTACCGAAATTTTTTTTACACTGTCTGTGTTCGATATAAGTATTAAAGACATTGTGATTGTTTTAAAATGTTAGTTCTTATTCCAGTTTTCAAAATTTATTATAATGTGGCCAGTACTTCAAATTTAAACAACTTTTAAATAATATTTAAGCAAATTAGACAAATATTATGTTAGCAATGACTTAGAATAATATAACTTTATTCGTTTGTAAAAGCTGTCTCAAAAAATATATTCAAATATTTAAAATTTAAATAACAAATATTTTATACAAAATAAAGAGACAAAAAAGTAAAATTTCTACAAAATAGCTTATTAATTTTTAAAACCTACAGAAATGTAATAATAACAATAATCTAATTATATTTTTAGCCAAATGGTTGAACTTGTAAAAAAGTTTAAGATAAAGAGTAAATATGAATTAAGAGGCATTCAGCGTCAGTTTTTAATTCTGTTTAATTATTAAATAGGAAAAAAAACTACGTCTTGATTATATGAAGTTAGTTTTATATTCTTACAAATTGGAATGCTGGAAAAACTCCTGGGTAAAATCGATTTAAAAAAAAAAAATAATCTTTATACAAAATCATCCATAGGTTGCCTCATAAACATGGACTCAGTTAATCTTTATATTGAGTGTAGTTTTTTATTCCATGAATTTTAAATTTTTGTATATTATATATCTCTATTTAATTACATAATAAATGTTTTTGCATATATTTATTTATTTATTTATTATTTACTTTATTCATTTATAATTTTACTTATATGTCTGAAAAAGCATTTGCTTCTTTTTTCCTTTTGTAAAAATTAAAATTGCATAATAATAAAATTATAATTGCTTAATAGGCGTATAGCCAACATAGTGAAAAAGTACCCAAGCCGGGACTCGAACCCGGGGCATCAGTATAGCGCATTGACGTTCTACCAACTGAACCACTTGGGAACGATACTCACCCTGGAACTTTCTCACTATAACATGTTGGCAAGGCTACAAACGCAGCAGACTGATGACCCGGTTTCGAGTCCCGGCTTGGGAACTTTTTCACTATGTTGGCTATACGCCTATTAAGCAATTAAATTTGATTATTATGAATGCAAGGCGTGTGAAATTTTCTGTGAAAAAATTTCAAAAGTATTAAATATGAATTTATTCAATTATCGATGCTGGATTTTCTTTTATTTCATGTTTGCCCCAGGGTTGGTGGCTCACGGAAAATATTCCATCTTGTGTTGCGTTTGTAGCCTTGCCAACATGTTATAGTGAGAAAGTTCCAGACTGAGTATCGTTCCCAAGTGGTTCAGTTGGTAGAAAGTCAATGCGCTTTACTGATGACCCGGGTTCGAGTCCCGGCTTGGGTACTTTTTCATTATGCTGGCTATACGCCTATTAAGCAATTAAAATTTGATTATTATGAATGCAAGGCGTGTGAAATTTTCTATGGAAAATTTTCCAAAGTATTAAATATGAATTTATTAAAATTGCAATTTATTTGTTTTTCTTTCTTGTTGATTTCCGGTTAATGTCGTACATAAAAATCATCTCTCTTCAAACATTATATCTCTATTTTTCTCCCTCCTATGATTTCAGCTTTTCTGAACGAACCCTTTTATTTTGTTGACAACGATATTTGGAATGAATGATTCTTTTTTGTCACTACAGAACTTCTAAAATTGCATAAAAATTTTCACATTTATTTTAACGATTGTTTTTCAGTGATTACAAGTAAGTTGATAATAATAATTTTTGAAAGAAAATCTCACACAAATTCTTGGCAAATGAAGTTAATCAGTCATTGATTTGTTTGCCGTTAAAAGTGGCGTAAAAAATAGAATCGATATCAATTACTTGAAGAATAAAATTCAGATAAATATAAATCAATATAAATTATATCAAACTGAATAAAAACGCATTTCTCAATGCATACGACACACATGCACACAAACAAATGTTCGTGATTATCGCTATAATCTACAATATCAAAACCCAAAAATTTTGTATTGTGATAAAGCAATGTTACTTTGTAAAAAAGCATTTTTTATTAGAGAAAAATTATTCTGACGGGGATTGCTGAGTACAAAATCTCACTATTAAAATAACATTTTATTTTGATATGTGTAGTTATAATGAGATATTAGAAACGGGATATTGCGACCCTACATTTTTTCCGTTACTTTAAAGTGCAATTAAATTAAACTTTCTATAAACTTCATTTACCACGCCGATTAAAATTTAGGATGCGTAAATATAATAGTAATAATAAAAATTATGGTTTTTTTTAATTATATGTGTAGTTATACTGATAAATTAGAGATTGGAAGTGCTTTACGATATCTACTTTTCCCGATACATGAAATTAAATTAAACGTATTATAAACTTGTTTTACCACGCTGATTGGCAGTAATAAAATTTAGGATAATTACAATATACAATTCTTTATCATATTAAAGAACATTATTCTTTGTATAAAACAAAACCATTTTTAATGCATAACATT
The DNA here is from genome assembly GCA_963931845.1 of Maratus michaelseni. Taxonomy (NCBI): domain Eukaryota; kingdom Metazoa; phylum Arthropoda; class Arachnida; order Araneae; family Salticidae; genus Maratus; species Maratus michaelseni. Next base: position 419,883,745 of record OZ007592.1, read on the forward strand.
CTATTTTACAATATGACCGTTTTGTTTTCTGGATGCTCAAACAAAAATAATGTTCTAGGCCTGGAACGATTATATATTTGCATGTATAAAGCCATATTTTTTGTCACATTTTCTAACCCTGTAAATTAATCAAGATAATATTTGAAGAAACTTATTTCAGTGCAGTTGTTAATATAAAACAAAATCTATACATACCAATTTTGTTTATTAATTGTAGTAGATGAAAACTTTTTAAAAATTATTTAATGATTCTACAACGCAATTAGACATCTTTTTCCAAACTTCAGAAATGTTTTTATTCTTTCACAATTTTTGACATAAAAGATTAATTGAATAAAAACCAAATTTAAATCAAATTTCCAAAAAGCTAATAAATTTTCTCCTATGAAATTATTGAAATTAAAACAATTAAATTCAAGAATATATAGCACTACATTGAACTATAGTTAACTAAAACATCTTATTTTCCGCGCAATTTGTTTTATTTATGTGATTGCTTATAGAAAACAAATTCCCGAAATCGGATTACATTCTAGTAAATCAAAAAAGAGATTTATGTTCTTTCTAGAAAATCGGAATGAAATATAAATTCCGTTTGTCAATCACAAGGAGGGAAGACGTTCTTAACAACGGCAATTCCAGTGAGATTTCAGAAATATATCGGGGAGAGATTTAACAATCAATAGTAAAACTGAAATGTAAGCTTTTTATCTTTATTCTTTTTCAGGAGTTATTGAATTTTGAATTAAAAAAAAATTCTAAAAAAATCTTTAAAAGACTCTTTTCAAATGGGTTTATAAATCAAAGAAATAAGCAACGGAATTACTCAATTTTGGAATTTCAAAATTGGACAAAGAATCTTAAATCGCATATAGCAGTTATTGGGAAAATATATACTAAAAATGATACTAAAAGATTGTTTTAGCATTCCTCTTTCATCGACCACTGGAGCTAGTTTTCTTCGAAGTACTTTACGTAAGTTGATATTATTTTAGAATGAAGTTTGGAGGTATTTCATGGAAAAATGTACTGAATGAAATACAAAATATAAAGTACTTTTAGACTTTATTATTCTGTTATTTTCTTGAATTTATCCTGTTCACACAGACTTTTATTCTTGCTCCTACCACATGTATGATTTTTTTGTGTGTTTTGATTGTTTTAATGTAATTTGTGTATATATTAATGAAAATGTGGTTTATTTACCTTGGCGATTGTTTCAATGTGTTATATAAGATTAAATCTATAGGTAAATTTATTAGATTTTAGAGTTATATTATATTTTTATTTTTAACGTGAAGCTCCTTTAATACCATCATATATTTCACGTAAGAGTTACATTATTATTTACATATTAACATACACAACACTACGAAGTTGTTATTAGCTCCTCATATCTAAATAAATCATAAAATGATATATAATTGAAAATTTTGCAGTTTTTATACATCTTCTATATGCAGACGACTCAAGTAAACATTAATTATAACATAAATTAACAAACGTCGTTGCTAATAAATTGGTACCAATTACCTTTTTATCGGATGATTTGCAGCAGAGTTAGTAGGAATTTTTCTTTATTTTTTTTACGACAGTAGAAACTATTTTCTGCATTGAGCTATCTTTTAATATTGTTTTCACCTGCTAATATTTGAGTTATTTTTTTTCCATAAAAATTATCAAAATTAGGAGGTTAGAAGACCATATTTTTGTAATTGAGAAAAAAAAAAAAATCACCATCTATTATAAATTCATTTATTCTAAAACGCTCTATTTTAATGTGTTCTGTAGAGAAAAAGAAATCTCTACATATTTATTTGAAAACACATTTCTTCACAAATAAAACCATCATTCACCGTATAGAGCACTACCATTCATTAAAAAACAAACTAACTGTACGACGGCGAAGTACTCCGACTTATAATGGTACTCTATTCTGCAAGCAGTTCATTTCTTACTCCCGCGGCACGCAAGGAGTAAGAGGGAGAAAAAGTGAGTTTTTTCTCAGTTCTTCTTTCGCGGAGTGGCAACTCGAACAAGAGGCAGTTAGGAGGGAATTTTTGCTCGTGTAGCATGGTAATAGAATACCTCAGGTAGGGGAACGCCGTGTTAAGTTTTTGACTCCGAAATGAAGTTTGGTAATGCGCGAAATCTCGTGTACTGGCCGGAGCGCCATCTATTGTCAATAATCAAAGTTCAGCAAATCGAAAACTTTTTTTTTTTTCCTTGAGCTGCATTTAAAAAGAAATTCTATTATGTTTTTTACGAGTTTTTTAATTAACAGAACAGAAAACGAACTATTTTAAGAGTTTGTAAAATATTTATATTAAATTTTACAAACTGTAAATAATATATATGTATATTTTTTCTACTGTATTATTAAAAAGGAACAAAAAATATTCATTCTTTTTCTAAACAAGCCTGGAACTCAGATATATTTTTTTTTCTTTTAAATTATATTGTACTTTGATATCCGGGATTTATCACGTAATTCTCGTAAATATTTTATAGAATGACTTTTTTTTAAAAATTAAAACAAATGATGCGATGATTTTATATGCTTTTATTTATTTTTTAAAATAAATAAAATAGGAAAACCAAGACTATTCAGTTTAAGAATTCGTTAAATATTCATAATAAATTTTACGAACTGTAAATAACTAAAAATTATTATATATATATATACATATATATATATTTCTGCTTCCCAGCTGTATTTAAAATGAGCAAAATATATCAATTCCTATTCAAAACAAGTATTGGAATAAGGTAAATTTTATTAGCATTAATTTTACTGTACTCAAACTATTTAACGAGAGTAAGACAGTAGCTAGATTTAAAAAATATATATGCCTACTGCAAATGTAAAATAAATTTGAAACTTGTAGCAATTGGGCCCTCGGTCCCCAAATTTAGCATGTAATTTTCAGTTAGAGCTGATATTTTATACTATTAGAGTAGGATAATAATAAATACATTTATCTAAATATTTATTTACATACTCCCATCTATACTTTGAGACATTGAAAATGCTCAAATTTTTGTGACAATAAAGGAAAGGGCACCCTGGAAAAGAGAAATAGTGTTTCATATATTGCTGGATTATTGTAATTTTATTCTTATATTAAATGTAATATAAATACAAATACAACTAGCTTTTTCTGTAAATTAATACACATGTATAATATGAATCATTTTCTACATTTAAGACTTGTTGTCAATAACTTCCTATTTGAAATATACTTTTTTTTTTTTTTTTTTTTTTTTTTTTTTTTTTTAATCAAAACATAACTTGATTGTCTATGTATTTATTGCATATGATCAAGATATTTTGATAAATTAAAAAACTTTTGTGCCTATATGTGTATATTTAAATAAAGATTACACAAGAAAAATTATATATCTTTATTTAAGAAACAAGCATTTATTTAACAAAGACAAATACAAAAAAAAAGAAGTGCCCAGTTAAACAGATGGCATTGAGCTCACAGGCTATTCACACTAATTGTATATTATACTCTTATTTCAAAGAATAATACCCCTCGAAAAATAAAGAGATTGACAATAAATCAAGAGGGGGGATTGGCCCGCCGTTATACTTAACCAATGAACCCCCAAAACTAATCAGGGAAGCGCCTTATAACAATGAATCTATAAACAAAATTTTAATCAAATCGGATAATTTGACATGAAAAACACATTTATCTATATTAAAGGGGGGATTAGACCCCCGTTCAACCCCTTTATACGTAACCAATTAACCCTCAAAATTAAAGAGGGAAGAGCCTTATCCCAATGTACCTATAAACAAAATTTTAATCAAATCGGATAATTCTGCATGAAAAACTCATTTATATAAATTAAGGGAAGAACTAATCCCCCGTTCCCCCCTTTATACTTAACCAATGAACCCCCCAAAACTAATCAGGGAACCGCCTTATAACAATGAATCTGTAAACAAAATTTTAATCAAATCGGATAATTTGGCATGAAAAACACATTTTTCTAAATTAGGGGGGATTAGCCCCCCCCCCCGTTCTCCCCCTTTATACGTATCCAATGAACCTTCAAAATTAATGAGGGAAGCGCGTTATCCCAATGTACCTATAAATAAATTTTAATCAAATCAGATAATTCTGCATGAAAATTTTTTTTATATAAATTAAGGGGGGGATTAGTCCCCCGTTCCCCCTTTATAATTAACCAATGAACCCCCAAAACTAATCAGGGAAGTATTATCACTATAAACCTATAACCAAAATGTGAAGCAAAACGGATATTTCTATCAAGAGTTATCGCGTTACGTACATACGTACATACAGATCCGGCGGGCACATTAGCGAGCTAAACATATAATTTCAAGAATTACTCGTCTATAAACATTTAAAAATCACAACATTCATTTATTTAAAAAACACTTTATTTAATTTATTAGATTTAAAAAAAAAAAAAAAAAAAAAAAAAAAAAACTTATATATACATAATTCTAAAAAGACGCACAAAGGCCATTTTATTCAGTTAATTTATCTGTTGCCCCCCCCTCCCCCCCTTTTTTTCTCCGGAAAGGGTGGATTCATTTTTTGAATTGGTGAAAAGATAATTTTTAACTCTGTGTTTCCTATCTGAACTAAATTTTTGGCATTTTTTACAGTATATAAAAAAATATATTTATATCATACAGGGATGCACAGAAGAATTCAGATATTTTTCTGACTGTAGATCGTGATTGATGAAATTAGGGTTCAAATATGCTACGCATTTTACAGATTGTTTACTTAGACATATTTTTTTTACCTTTGTAAAAAGGGAAGTTTTATTACAGTATTCTGAACGTGTTGGGAAAAGTTTCATAATCTTTTTGTTTGACAATTTTTCTTATACCCAGTTCTTTATTCCGTCTTTCGACTTTCCTATAGCCTGTGTGACATCCATATACAAAACAGTTCTGAGCCATATTAAAATATAATGCAAAATTAATATTTTATAAAAGAAATAATAATGCACTCCTATAGCAAACAATGTTATTTTGACGCGGGTAAAGATCGCAGCGCCGCATGCGGCCACTTCGGTTGTTAGGCTCAAGTTTGCAAGGAAGATGCCATAGGAGAAAATTCTCCTAATTAAGCCTTGCGCGGTAGCGCAAGGCTTATTTATTTCTAGTGTGACATCCTAATGTTAATTTAACACAGGAAATCCCATTGAACGAGTTAATTTACTAGAGTTTTTCCGACTTTTTGTACGCGCTTCCACAAATTTTCTTCAAAACACCTAATTCTGTAAAAAAATAAATCCTCCAATCAAAAAACTCTAAATGTAGTAAACGTGGAGTCTTTAAAGTCCAAATCCTGCTTAAAGTGATAAAAACATAACACGGAATATTTAAAATAATTAGCTAAAATTTGGCACGCGGTGATCGATAGATTGAAGAAGCAATAAAAATAAAAACAAATAATAATTTTTCACGTTTCCCAGTTTTGGCCAATTTAAGCACCTGCTAGCCTTGGACATGCGATCTCGTGGTATATGTTTACTATTTCAAAAATATGCGAGAATATTGTATTTATCTTTAAGATCCGAAGATGTCACCAATAGTTGTGAACGATCTATATTAAAAAGGTATTTTAAATATTCCGTGTTATGTTTTTATCACTTTAAGCAGTATTTGGACTTTAATTTAGATGTTACTGTCTTTATCAAAATTGGATGAATGTTCGATATTTACTTATCTAGTGATCCTGTGATGTTACGAAATGCGTTTTTAAATTTCTCTCTTAATCGATGATTACTAAAATTCAACATGGTGAAAAAATGCAAATTTTCTGGTTGCAAGAGTGATGCACGATACTTTTACAAAGACTATATGCTGGGAGTTTTGTTTTTCCCTTTTCCTAAACCACAGAAAAACTTGAGTAAATGTAACGAATGGCTTTCTGCTTGTGGTATAACAAATACAGAAAAGGTGACTAGAGACTGGTATGTTTTCTCTCGGCATTTCATTGATTTAAATGGCCCAACTGAAGAGTATCCTAACCCTATACAAAGAGTATCTCTGTCTGAACCGTTAAGTGATACATCAAATAAACATTCACGATATTTTCGAGGAAATCGTGAAATTATCAAAAATAAAAGAGCCGCATATTATAAAAAATGTAAAAGCCAGATACAGAAGCGTAATGCTTCATATTGCTTGCAAAATAAATCAAAGGCTAATAAATATAAGCTAAAATACTGGAACAAAAAAAAAAAATACTCAAATCATAATAGGATTTTCACCTCTAAGAAAATTAATCCTTCAAGATATCGACAGCTTGCTTTAGTGAAAAATCTGCTAAAGAGTTATAAATCAAACATAGCTCAGCAAAGCAGAAGAACAAATATTCAATTTGTAAAAACTCAAATAAAAGCTCAATTACTTGCGCGTAAAGCTATTCATACTAAAAATGTTTTGTATGCAAAGAGTTTATCGGCTTCAGAAAATTTTTCAAACAAATGTCAACAGATGTTATCAAAATCAACTCAAAATATCACTGCAGAAAATTTATGTGAAATAATTGGTGGCGAAAGAATTCACAACTCCAATGCAGAACCCTATTTTTGGGAAATAGATTATCACCCATTAGTTCACATACATTTAGATCATAATTATAGTAGTCATTCCAAATCTAAAATAGAACATATTCCTTTAGGTGATTTACATTTCGAGAAAAACATTGATGGTCATCATCCCAAAACTCAAATGTGGAAATGTGGACCTCTCTGTAACATTCGAGAGAATTCAGTTCGAAGGTTATTGCATATTCTTCATATATTTGCTTCTTCTCAGGGCAGTTCTACAAAGGAATTATTTTCAAACATAGATTGTTGTGAGTATAAATCGTATTACATAAAAGAAGATCAAATGTGTGCTGTTAAGTTGGGTCATGCAGTTCATTGCATAGACAATTGCAAATGTAAAAGCATTTTGAGAGTCATGACTGAATTGTCACCTCACTATAGTGGCTTGAGAACTCTTCTTAGACATGTGTATGGAATAAAAAAACTTTTTGATGCATACAATTTAATTGATAAAGCCATTCTTAATGCCGATTTTATTGATTTAAAAGTGGTAGTCGAAGAATTGGGAGGTCTCATAGACAAAGAAAAAAAGAAAGACAATTGTGAAACAAATTCAAATACATCTGTCATAAGACCTATTTGGAAAGAAGCTGAATTGTTAGAACAATTTGAAAAGCCCTTGGCACACTGTTTTCGAGAAATGCATGAATTTCATGACACACCTTGCGATTCCTGTGAAAAATTGTACCAAAAAAGGAAACTTACACCAGTGTCTAAACTGGTTTCCAAGCATGACTTAGAAAATACACAAAATATTGCATTCAATATATTAAAAACAGCTTTTGGCTTTTGCAAAAACCAGGCTCTGATATAGAACTGTTTGAGGAATTAAATCTTTGTGATTACTGCTACAAGAGAATTATATCAGGTAAAGTTCCTGAGCGATCCTTCCTCAATGGATTACAAGTGCATCCAATACCTGATGAAATTAAAAATTTGAATATGTTTGAAAAAATACTTATTCAGAAGTGTAAAGCATTTCGAGTGGTAGTTAGACTAGGAACCAAGCTAAAGACTTTAAACCATTCTGGCTTAACAAAGGCAATTAAGTTATTAAAAGTGTAAAATTATTTATTTACATTTGCCTCTGCAAAATAGTATTGACATGATTCCTCGAGGTTCACCAGATAATCATGAACTTCATATATTAGTTAATGGCCAACCAACTCAAAATAAAATAATTTGGCAATCAATTGTTAGGCTTGAAAAGATAATGAAAGCACTGAGAAAGTTAAAAGAAATTAATCCTTTGTATGCTGATATTCATGTTTCTCAGTGTAACACTGATTATATTTGTGGTAATTGTAGTGAAATAGATAATCGAATTTCTACGCAACCAGATGCTTTATTGTATAGATTATCTGAAACTCAACAAAAAATGCTCTTTGATCAGTATACAATCCATCCTGTCAACGGAAAAAATCCTACAGGTATTTTAGAAGTATTTCAAATGAAAAAAGTTGAAAAAGAAGCTGTTAGTTTATTTGAAAAAAATTTGGACTTTATGTGTTTTCCTGATTTGTTCCCCACAGGTGAAGGTGGCCGATATTCTGATAGGCCTTTTGGTGACTTAACAGAAGCTGATTATAGAGCTACTAGAATACTGAATAAAGATCGAAGGTTTTCCCTCAATGAACAATACCTTTTTCATTGCTTTTATGAAAGTGAGATAAAATCTATGAGCAATTGTATTAACTTTATGCTTCGAATGACTGGCAACAAAAGAATGCCAGTCAACTCTCTGATTGATAAATTTGTTGCCAAAGATTCAGAACTCGAAACTGCTTTATCAGTTTTTATGCAAAACATGAGAGGTACACGGGAATATTGGTACAAACGACAAGGAGAATTAAAGACAATGATGCAAAATTTTGGTAGTCCAACATGGTTTGTGACTCTAAGTTGTGCAGAATATGACTGGTTCAAACTGCATGAGCACCTTCGATTGTCATATTCTGATAAAATTGCCCCTAACAGTATTGCAGAGTTGTGTTCCTCAGATCCTGTTGCTGTTTCTCTGCATTACCACAACCGATTTCAAACTCTTTGGAAACACCTTATTATGAATCAAGAAAATGCCATTCTTGGCAAAGTAGAACATTACTTCTGGAGAGTGGAATATCAAGGAAGAGGGACACCTCATATTCATATGGTACTTTGGATAAAAGATGCGCCAAAAATTGGTAATGCCAGCGATAAAGAAATATTAGCATTTATTCAAAAATGTGTCACATGCTCATTTCCTGATAAAATTGAAAGTCCAACTTTGCATGAATATGTTCAGAAGTATCAAATGCACCGATTCAATCCAGCTTGTCAAAGAAAATACAAATCTGGAGACAAATTTCTTACCAGATGTCAATTTAAATTTCCAAGAGCAACAGCTACAGTTGCAAAATTAAATGATGTGCATTCTAGTATAAGACACCATTTATCTTCCAAGTCAAAAAAGCGGCTTTACATACTCCCCAGAACATCTGCTGAAATGTACATTAATGATTATAATCCATTGCTTTTATATATATGGAAAGCTAATGTTGATGTCCAATTTATTGCAGATAAAGAAATAGCAGTGGCTCGTTATATAACATCTTATATTACGAAAAAAGAAAAATCTGACATGGAAGATCTCTGGAATGAATTGGCAAACAAAGATTTGCGCAGTCGTCTTTTTAGTTTTGGCTTAAAAGCCATTTCACATCGAGAGTGTGGTGCTTATGAAGTTGCTGATAGAATTCTTGGACATCATCTTTACGGAAAATCAGAATCTATTCTTTTCATCAACACTACCAAAAAAGAAAAAAGAAAACGTTTATTAAAACCATTTAAAGAGCTCAAAAACTTAAGGAAACTGACCCTACCAGTGAAGATATTTTTATGGTTCAAATGGTTGATGGTGTATATCCCAATAGACCAGATGAACTTGAAAATATACCCCTGTATGATTTTTCAGCTTTTTATTATCGGGTGCCACAAAAATCAAATGAAAAAATGCCAAATTATTTACAACTTAAAAATAATATTGGGCTATTAAAGAAAAGATGTAAGCCTTTTATAATACAGCATACTCGTCATGATCCCGATAAATCTGATACTGAACGGGAAAATTACTATCACAGTCTTTTGATGCTTTTTCTTCCTTGGCGTGATGAAAGTATACTTTTGGGTGACCATGTTAACTATCAGAAATCTTTTGAAAATCATCTTCCAAAACTTAAACAAATGACGGAGTATCATGATAGGCTTAAAGTGTTAAAAGAAGGTGAGAAAAAATTACAGAAAGCTCTAAGAAAAAGTACACAATCTGATTGTGAAAATGTCATTGTTCAGGATGATATGCAAAATGCTTTGCAAGGTCATGAGATTATTGAGGCTGGTAATGCCATGGCAGAAGTAACAGCAGTTATGATACAAAATTTAGTTCCCTACTCAACCAATTTAGCCACTCAAGTTTCACAATTACATGCTGATCAGAAAAAAATATTTGATACAGTTCAAAAACATTTTTGTTCTAAATCTGAATCAAGCAAACCACTAACAATGTTTGTTAGCGGATGTGGTGGAACAGGTAAAAGTTTTCTCATTCATGTAATCAAAAATATGATTTCAAATTTTTTCAATAATAGTTTCACTAATGCTGTTGCAGCTCTAACAGGCCTAGCTGCTCTTAATATTGGTGGTGTGACTTTGCATAGACTGTTAATGTTACCTGTAGAGCATGGTAAAACAGCCGAATATCATAAACTTGGGGTGAATAGTTTAGCTATTATGCAAAAGACACTAGCACATCTAAAACTTCTAATAGTGGATGAAATATCTATGGTATCATCATTAATTTTATCGTATATTCATTTAAGATTAGTTGAAATTACAGGCAAAGATGAACTGTTTTGTGGCATTTCAGTTTTAATTTTTGGAGATCTTCTTCAACTTCAACCAGTAAAAGGAAATCCACCATATTATAAATTAACTCATACTGAAGCACGGAAATTAATTGGATCAGTTGGTGCCATTAATATTTGGAAAGAATATTTTCTTTATGATGAGCTCACTTTAAATAAAAAACAAAAAAAAATGACTTGGTATATGCAGAACTTCTCAACAGACTCAGAGTTGGTGAAGTTACTCCTGATGACATCAAAGTACTTGAAACAAGACTTATCCCTAATACTGATAACATTGAAAATGTAGCGGATTATTACTTTGACCTCATGAATCAAAATTTGAATCCAGTATGTTTGTTACCTACAAACAAATTATGCCTGGAAATAAACTCTGTGATGCTACAGAAGGCTAAAAATAATGTTATAGAAATTCATGCTGAAGATACTATTAGTGGTTTTCAGGAAATGCCTCGCACAGTAAAGACACAATTGGAAAAACTAAAACAAAAATCATCTGATACAGCTAGTTTAGAGTCAGTGATTTTAATTTGTGAGGGCTGCAGAATTATGTTGCGTAGAAATCTTTCTATAGAAAAAGGTCTGGTCAATGGTTCAATGGGTACTGTTAAAGGCTTTAAAAAAGATTCATCAGGAAAAATTATATCAATATGCTTTTATTTGTCAACCATGCTACCGAAAAATACATTGAACGAGCAAATGTCAAATTTGAAATTATGAAAAATGTTTACGTTAAAAGATCCCAATTCCCCATTGTTTTGTCATATGGTACAACTATTCACAAAAGTCAAGGAATGAGCCTGAATTGTGTAATGATTAACTTGGGTCCTAACATTTTTGAAAGTGGCATGTCTTATGTTGCTTTATCCAGAGTCACAAGTTTAGAAGGTTTACATCTTCTTAAATTTGATGCAAGTAAAGTTTATGCCTCACCAAATGCTATTAAGGAATATAATCGTCTTAGAAAGGAATACAGATCTGATTTGCCACAATTAGCTGTATGTTCCAGAAAATACTCTGAGAGTAAAATGGTTGTTTCATCTGACATATCAGTAATTGTTAGTGAAAAAAAATAATAAAAACCATATTACTGATTTAAATTACTTTGTCTTTAAAGGCTTTACAAATACAGATCGTTCGTGTTACGCAAATGCTATGTTGCAAACTCTCTTCTGTATCCCAGAATTTGTTAAAAAAATTCAGGAAAGAGTTATTGATCCTGGTCCTACAACAAAAGCTTTGAAACAAATATTCACTACTTTACAAAATCCACAGATTGAAACCGTAGATACACTTGAAGTCAGAAAAACACTTCAGGTAAAGTTTCATGATGGTACTGATCAAGACCCGTTAGAATTTCTTGATTACCTACTGGAAAATTTGTCAAAAGAAAATGTCAATGCCATAGATCTTTTTCAACTGAAGCAAGATCTTTGGGAGAAATGTAGTAATTGCCCAAGTTATCGAGATATATGTATTAGTACAGAACCATTTAATGCATTTATTGTGAGATTTCCACATGACTTTAATAATAGGGAAGATGCAGTAGATTTCAATGATCTCCTAACACGATGGCAGACTGAAAACATTGCCAGTGTTCATTGCAAAAACAGAACTAAAATGTGTCAAACTCGATTAAATTCTTGTGGAAAATATTTGTTTGTGCAACTAGCCAGATTTTCTTCAACAAATGTCTCTATGGGTCCGAATAGAACTTTTAAAATTACGTGCCCTATAACAGGATTTTCAAACCAAAAGGTTTTAATAAATAATATAAACTTTAAAACAAAATCTGCTATTTTGCATAAAGGAAAGTTCATTGATTCAGGCCATTATATAACAATGGTGCATTCAAATGAAAACGAGATCAATAAATGGACTGTTTGTGACGATATGAAAATAACAGATCGTACACGTTTTGTAAAAAATCTTGCAGATGTTTACATTTTACTTCTACAGAAATGTTAAATTAAGAAATTGTCAATATAAGGTAAAATATTTATTCAGCTACAAAAAGAAATATTTTGCTGAAAATTTCATCCTCCATAACTACACATTTTATAACAAAATCAGAATACAGTTGTTTCATATATACTCATTATTATTTTTATGCTTCTTATGTGTTAAAACAACATAAGATTTTATTAATAGCTTTCACACACGCTTACTAGTGTCTCTTTCCAAAGTGGTTGCAAATATGTTTTACACGATGGAATAAAATTATTTGCAAAAATGAACATGATTCGTTTATTATTATCATTATGAAGATGAGAAACAGTCCGTTAAAGTCCGTTATATACATTTTTTTGTTAAAAATTACTTTTATTATTTTAATTGTTTACAGAATAATCAATGTTTGAACTGTATATTTCATATTACCAATACTGATTTTGATATGTGCAGTCTTTTACATACTTGCCTCGTTTGAAACTTATCTGCTTCATATTAAATTGTTATTAAAAAACTTGAGATATTATAAAAAAGGAACTTGCAAAGCAAATTAAAAAAATAAATTTATTTCTATATTGTTAAGCCCGAGAAGGGACAGATATTAAAATTATTTTATTTAGTCAATGCTACAATAATGTTGCATTTTTATATTAAATCTTGCTCAGTCTATTTAATCTTAAAAAATTAAATTTAAATTTGAAACATGATATTAAAGCAACTTTAAAACATTTCATTTAGAAATCTAAATAAATCTTCAACTTTTTTTTTCAGTTTTACATGCATTATGCAAAATTTGTATTGTAGCAAATTCTAACAGACAAGAAACATGAGAAGTTCAAATAATTTAAAAAGTTGAAGATTTATTTAGATTTCTAAATGAAATGTTTTAAAGTTGCTTTAATATCATGTTTCAAATTTAAATTTAATTTTTTAAGATTAAATAGACTGAGCAAGATTTAATATAAAAATGCAACATTATTGTAGCATTGACTAAATAAAATAATTTTAATATCTGTCCCTTCTCGGGCTTAACAATATAGAAATAAATTTATTTTTTTAATTTGCTTTGCAAGTTCCTTTTTTATAATCTATTTATATCTCCATGTTGTGTAGACAGGCTGCAGTAGCTCAGTAGTATTCCTTTTCAGGATGCTATCTGCGGCTGCCCCGTTATATTTTTGAAGTTGTGTTTGTGTGAAAGAATGGTTTAAAGTCATGCGAGATATGATCATCATCAATTTCGAACTATTTTTGATAATGCATGGAGGTCTTTTGAGCTGAAGAAATTCTCAAGGCTTAGTATTCTCATCTAGTGCGCTATCATGCTCGTGTGTTTTTTAACACTTTCCAACATAGTTGAAAAGTGTTTATGACTTCGGTTTGTCTGGCCGTCTGCCGTCTGGCCGTCTGGCCGTGCTCTAACTCCCGTAAATATGCTCGGATTGCTCTGCAATTTTTATATGTTATAGTCGTTATCTATAGCATGTTCCCTATTTCAACGGAAGTGTGTAGCACTTATAGTTTTTTTACAGGGGCACTCAAAAGAATTCCATTACATTGCGGTCTATGGGGGAAAATCATTTGTGGTTTATTTAAATAATGTTTCACTATTTTAAACGCATTGAAATTTATATATATCACTAAGGTGTATTAGAAGAAGCTTAACATGGAATAGGGTGTGCATAGCACTTATACTTACTGTACAGGGACAGTCAAAAGAATTCCGTTACATTACGTCTATGGAGAAAAATCGTCTGCGGTTTATTTAAATAATGTTTCCCTATTTAAAACGCATTGAAATTTATATGAGGTGCATTACAAGAGGCTTACTACAGAATATCGTGTGTATAGCAGTTATCGTTCATTTACAGGGACACACAAAAGAATTCTCTACTGTCTGTTAACAATAATTCCTCGAAGTGCGTTTTAAGTTACTGAAAGCGATTTTAATTTTAACTCGCTTTTTGTCTATTACGTGGTGTGTATAAATTCTGTAGATCCTATACAGGGAAGCACAAAAGTTCGCGAACACATTTCCGTATTATTTAACTCCAGACGGAGAATTTTAAACTGTGCTACGCGTTTCCTAACTGAACTAAAATTTATTATCCTATGTAGTATATATACAGATCTATAGATCCTATACAGGGCTGAATAAAAGTATTCGGATTACTTAGATGTTATCTTTTAGCTTATTAAACGATATGATTTGTAAAATTATTTTGGAAGCGTTGGAAAGTGTTACATAATCTATGCTTGAAGCATGATTTTTCGTTCTTGTTACATTTTATGGAACGAAAAAGAAGCCCAAGTTTTGTGTGGAATTCCGTAATTAAATGGTTCATCGAAATAAGTCTAGTGCAAGATATTATTTTGTCAAAGTGTGTTAATTTTGTCTAAAATGCAGTAAGTGAAGCATGCAAATATTTTTACAGTGTAATTTCAGTAAGTGTAAAGCTACAAAAAATACTATGCTGATCAAGAAATGTACAGAATGATAATCAGAAATATAATATTATCTTTTTTATCAAAAGCTGCATAAAAAAGATGCCGTTAGATAGAGTTTTCAAGTCTTAAACTTAATTTGAGGTGGAGTAACGACAATGAGAGTTTTGCCGTGTAGTTGATAATTTCTTTCTTTAATTAATTGGGTTTCTAGTACTAGAAATATATATTAAATTTCCTGTATGCATGCACATGTTTTTTTTTCCTTAAGAGTAATTCTTCATGTTTTATTATTTCATGTTTTCCTTTTTCTAAATAAATATTCCAATTTGCACTTTCTGAGAATTTTTGGTATTTTCATTAAGTGTTCATTTCTTTTGGTTTCATTGGCGCACCCACGGGGGGGGCTAAGGGGGCTGAAGCCCCCCCCAGACCCTGAAACTTAATAATGAAGTAACTGTATAAAATTTTCTATAAAATTATAAAAAGTTTTTTTTTTTTTTTTTTTTAAGGTTTTTAGAAAATGTTTAAAACTTTTGTATCTCATTTCATATTTATTCTCAAATTTTTCTGCCGTTTTCGACATACGTTAAGCGTAAAGACTTATAGCGGTACTCCGATTCTCTCAGTTTTGAGTGCACATTCATCATCCATTATTCTTAGCAGGGTCAAGCGGATTCAACTCCAAACGAGGGTGGTATTTCTCTATGTTGTACATCTTTGTATTGGACAATACGACCCATTTAAGGTTGATAAACGATTGGCACTATCCATTTTGCAAAACATTGAAGTGGGGTGCTGGAGAAATGGCAGCCCCATTCTAAAAACCTTTTATTACTCTAGTACAAATGAGGTGCAAACGAAAAGATTGTTGGTGCAAACGAGGTATAAACGATTGGCCCTATTCATTTTGTAAAACATTGAAGTGGGTGTGGGGGGGAGGCTGGAGAAATGGCAGCCCCACACTAAAATCTTTTTATTACTCTAGTACAAATGAGGTACACACGATTTGCACTATCCATTTCGTAAAACATTGAGTTAGGGAGCTGCCTTTTCTCCACCCCTCCCCTACTAAAAACCTTTTATTACCCTAGTACAAATGAGGTACAAACGAAGTGATTGTTGATACAAACGGGTACAAACGAGGTATAAACGTTTGACACTATCCATTTTGTAAAACATTGAAGTGGGAGGGGGTGGGTGGAGAAATGGCAGCCCCACACTAAAATCTTTTTATTACTCTAGTACAAATGAGGTGCAAACGAAAAGATTGCTGGTATAAACGATTGTCCCTATCCATTTTGTAAAACATTGAAGTGGGGGGGGGGGGCTGGAGAAATGGCAGACCCACACTAAAATCTTTTTATTACTCTGGTACAAATGAGGTGCAAACGAAAAAATTATTGGTACAAACGAGGTATAAACGATTGGCCCTATCCATTGAAGTGGGGGGGGGGGGGCTGGAGAAATGGCAGACCCACACTAAAATCTTTTTATTACTCTGGTACAAATGAGGTGCAAACGAAAAAATTATTGGTACAAACGAGGTATAAACGATTGGCCCTATCCATTGAAGTGGGGGGGGGGGCTGGAGAAATGGCAGCCCCCACACTAAAATCTTTTTATTACACAAGCATAAATGAGGAAAAAACGAGGTATACACGATTTGCACTATCCATTTCATAAAACATTGAGTTGGGGAGCTGCCTTTTCTCCAGCCCTCCCCTAATAAAAACCTTTTATTAACCTAGTACAAATGAGGTGCAAACGAAAAGATTGCTGGTACAAACGAGGTATAAACGATTGTCCCTATCCATTTTGTAAAACATTGAAGTGGGGGGGGGGGCTGGAGAAATGGCAGCCCCACACTAAAATCTTTTTATTACTCTAGTACAAATGAGGTGCAAACGAAAAGATTGTTGGTACAAACGAGGTATAAACGATTGGCCCTAGCCATTTTGTAAAACATTGAAGTGGGGGGGGGGGGGCTGGAGAAATGGCAGCCCTACACTAAAAATCTTTTATTACTCTAGTACAAATGAGGTACAAACGAAAAGATTGTTGGTACTTGATCACTGACTCGTGAGTGTCATGCAAATGCACTAGAGGTCTGTACAGGCCAGAATTTCGAGGCCAGGCCCGAACGAAATCTATCTTGCCCGTTGAAAAAGTTAAAAGTTTGGTCCGGCAAGTAACAAAAATCAGTTAAATCATGGCCTATCCAGTCTGCTCAATTTGTATTTAAAAAAATTCGATTTTACTCAACATAAAATTAAGATTCTTTTAAAGAATATTGCATACATATTTTTGGAGAAATTTTACAATATATTTCAACTTATTAACTGTTTATAAGACAGAAAAAACAGAATAGCAACATTAATGATTGCTCCGATTTTTCAGCCTTCAAATAAAGATTCAATCTAAGAATTAATGTAGTTTAGAATAAAAGAGAAAAAGAGGGTTAAAAAATCATAACTTTTAAGCTGTATTAAAAAGTAGATTTTTGAAAATATTTCTTCGTAATTTATTGAGGCTCTTCTCAAATCGAATGGCGCTATTTTCTGACACATTTATGAAATCAATTTTCTTCAGGAATGCATAAAATTGACAGGTGTTCTTATTCAGAAACTATGCAATCGAATAGCCTTTTCCTTTTTCTGATAAATGCAAAAAATCTTTCAGAAAATACTATCATTTGGCGTTTCGAATTAAATTTCCGGACGCGATAGCACGGTAAAGAAGGAAAACCTATCGTCACAAGAAAGGAATACTTATATCTCAATAGGTTATTTATTTATCAAAAAATGGAAAACAGTACTCGATTCCAAATCGCTTCAAAAGTCAGACCTGTCAATTGTATGCCTTTACAGTTAAAAATGAAAGTCAAAAAATGTTTCGGAGAGTTTTATGTTGTTAAATTGGGAATTTGAGAATCACTTAAGGCATATTTTCACTGAATCCGTTAACAGCAACTTATTATTTCTATTACTATTTTGACAAAACAAACTGGGCACAATTAAGTCCAGTTCCGACCCGGCTCGACTGTATATAAAAGAATTTAAACCTGATCTCGGCTCGGCCTGAGTCTACTAAATCAATAAAACTTGGACTCAGACACGATGTAAACATCCGATGTCAATCTCTACGCTTGACATGTTATATTACTGTATTGGTGATGTTGCTAAACTAGTGGCACTTCATGAAGCAGATTTATACTTATTCTCGCGAACGTTATCATCACATTTTACCGGCTTCGTTTAAATTTTTATATCGGCCGATTAAACGTAAAATTAATTTTTAAATTGGTAGTGATAGTGACAGTGATGAACTGATTTTTATTCAAAGACGAAAAAAAGAGTGTTAAACGTATATCTTTCAAATATTCTGATTCTGACGATGCATGAAAACAACTGAAGTTTCAACAAGTAAAAATCTACAAGTCATCACGGGTCCGAGGCCCGTACCCGGCCCCATTAAATTTTTTTGTTAGCCCGTTTATTTTGTCAGTCGGCCCGGCACGACCTATCAAAAATCGTCTAATTTTGGCGACCCGGCCTGTATTAAAGTTTACCTTCATTTTGCCGGATACAGGCCGAGCCGGGTATGTGCAGACCTCTAAAATGCATTAGCCCCCCCCAAAGCGAAATCCTGGGTGCGCCACTGTTTGGTTTTCAATGTAATTATTAAAAACATAAAATTTCATTCTTATTTTTACCACTACATACAATTGATCACGTGGAAGATATTAATAATATTCTTCATTAATTAAAAGGTTAAATCACAACGCTTTATTTTCTATTGCTGTTAATTATCAAATGTATTTCTTTTTTCAGTTTCTGAAGTTAATAATAATATTGGTAATTAATAGTAAGAACTTTCCCAGTGCATATGGGACCCCTTTTCTCATATGTACATGTTCATTTAACTCACATATTATCTACAACACTCGACTTAAACTACCGTACTGCCCGGTGTATAAATCGACCCTGAAATTCGAGAGATATGGTATTCTCATCCATTTGAATACCCGTATTTATGTATATTATCGTTCTCTTTATATAATCAAGGAAATTTATCACGGTATCTATGATTTCAAAATGCGAAGAAATCTATTCAAATACATTGATATTGAAACGTAAGAATAATTTATTTCTATCGACTTTTAGTGTTGACTTTTCATCGGAAAATACTGAATTGGGAAACTTGCTACACAATCTGGACAGACTCAGTTTTAATTTATAGTTTTTATTGCTACATTTAATCGTATAAATTTCCTAGATGATGTATAACAAAAAAAAAATACTGGAAATAACTGGTGGAAAAATAACGTATTAGAAAAAATACGGGAAATAACAGGTGGGAAATGACTTGTCCTGTGTTTATAGGAGGATTTGCGAATTAAAGTACGGTACTTTCTTTTCTTTTAGGTTTTTTTCTTTGATTATCATTTTAAAATAT
Organism: Maratus michaelseni; assembly: GCA_963931845.1. Taxonomy (NCBI): domain Eukaryota; kingdom Metazoa; phylum Arthropoda; class Arachnida; order Araneae; family Salticidae; genus Maratus; species Maratus michaelseni. The sequence continues at coordinate 419,903,115 of OZ007592.1, forward strand.
GGCATGAGAAACAAATATGCGTAAAATAGGTTGTGCAAATTATGAAAATTTCTCCAGATCATTTCTATCTATTTATTCTTTATTAAAATGAATAATTAATAGATCCTGTTTCAAAATTCTGTATCGAAAACATATTGTCGTTCTAATTAACTTTTTCTGCTTTGAGATAAAATTTGCCGTGTCAATAATATTTTATTTGTATTGTAAGGTTATCCGTGTTCAATTTCTATAGAGAAATAGATGTCATATTAAATTGAAATAAGTGTTCACAGATAATACTTACGAATTAAATGTAACTTAACATACATTTAATTATTTATTTAATAAAGCATGTAAGATAATGGCAAAGAAACCAGAAATCCAAAAATATTTATAAATTTATAATGTTACTTTATATGTGTTTTGCATATTCTTATCAGTATTTTCAATAGAGTAAATTACATTTCTTCATTACGAAAAATAAAAACATATGAAACTTTTTTGTTTGTCCCTGTTTTAAATTTTCTTTAAAAAAAATTCTTATAAAGATTTTCCTTATGTCCTTCTGAAATGCGTGTAAAAATTCAGTCATAGATTTTTTGGTGTCTGTAATAATTATATTTAATAAATTAAAATTTATACATATTAATTATTATACAATTCATAAATATATAACTATGTGATATAATATTATCATAATTTTAATTTTAATAATATTTAACCTATGTATTTTCATTTCCATACAGTTACGATCAATTAGTATACAGTCAAATAAATTGAAAATCATTATTTAATGAATTATTTTTAAAAATTTCATATTTTATATATAATGTTTAGAAAATCAGAAAAGTCGTATATATCGTTTACTAAAATATTCTTTATTGAAAAACCTTACTACGAAAATATGTTGGCTTTCCTTTGAAAGTTAATATACTTTATTTTTTGAAGATAGGTGAAATGGAAACAAAATGAGTAAAATTTCTAGTAAATTACATCACAACTATTAACTGAGATTCATTATATTTAAATCATTTCCAAATAAAATTTTAAAATCGTCAATTTATCCTATAAGCTATATTTCATATTAAATAAGGTGACGTACATAAACTATTTAAGATTAAATTTAATATTATCTATTCTTTTTTTCGATTTTTTTTTAATTGCTGTTATTCTAAGTACTATAATTTTTAAAATTACTAGTGCTCGTATTCGCAGTCTACCTCATCCTAGAAAACCTCGGTAGAACACTCGTGGTAAAATTTACAATAAACTTGACTATTCCTGATAAAGGCGATGTACAATCAGATTAATGATGATACCATTTGACCTTGATGTAGATGATGAATAAGAGCTTTAATCATTCAGTTTATATTTTCAGATCTTTGATATAAAAATATCAGTAACTTTTGTGTCATGAAAATGATTAAAATAATTTTGTATTTCGTGTAAAGTTAAAGGTAAGCTTAACGTCTGGGGTAAGAATAGTCTTGGACAATATTTAAAAAAAAAAATTCTAATTTTAACTTTAATATATATTTTTCATAAAAAATGATATCTCAAACCATTCAAATATTTATTATCCTTTTTATTTCATAATTGGTGTTACTTTGTCAAACATTTAGACAACGGCAATTTTTTAATAAATGCAAAATGTATGCCTATGCCATATAAGAATATAGCAGTAAAACTAAGATTTTTCTATCCCTCTATAAATGATAAGTTTCGCTCATGATTCCATATAATTTACTACATTTGTAATATCCCACATTATAAATAAATAAAAATATATTTATGTTCATTGATACTGGTAATTTATACCAGTTTTCTTTATGAAATGCAAATATAAATTCATAAATGTTACTTTATATGTATTATATTATTTATCTCTCTACGTAAAAAAATAATCATTTTCATTTCTCCTGAAATATACGTTTGTAGTTATTGCTGCATAAGTATTAATGGAATTCATATTTATATTTTATTTTTACCAGAGAAAAAAAATCATTCAGCATCTTCTTTGTAAGTGCTGTTTTCTTAGATTTAAAAAACACTTTCAGCACATTTTGAAATAAAAGGTGATATTAAAATTTATACGTTAAATATTGCCTAAAGATACTAATTGGTGTATGTTGATGCAATAAAATATATGATGGCGATGATTGCCATTATTAATAATAATACTATATATTATTTTTATTTCTTTTCTAGCAAATGACAGGAAGAAACCATAAGTATAAACGGGGAGAACAATACAGAAAACAAAGTATTTTATTGCTCCGAGTTTTATTCCGAACGTTTTTGTACTCTGTGTGTTCGATCTAAGTATTAAATAAATTGTGAATGAGTTAAAATGTTAGTTCTACTTCCAGTTTTCCAATTTCATTACAGTGTGGTCATTATTTAAAACTTAAGTAACTTTTAAACAATATTTTAGAAAATTAGACAAATATTTTATCATCTTTGACTTAGAACAACATAACTTATTTCGTGTGTCTTTAAAATATATCAAATCTTTAAGTTCAATAGATAATAAATTATTATAAATAAAAAGACGAAATAAGTGAAATTTCCACAAAGTATACCTTGCTAATTTTTATTACTTACAGAAATGAAAAAAAAAAAATAACACAATTATAATTTTAGCCAAAGGGTTTGAAGTTGTATGTTCGATACGAGATATCTCTCTTATTCATAAAAGAATCGAATGCATACGCTGCGTAATTTTAGTTTTACGTAAAAATCCTACATTTTTTAAAGCAAACGTGCAAAATGCCGAATATTAAACGATACAAAATGAAATATTGAAGTTTTTTTCCAGTGAAAAATTATCGCAGTTAATAATACCTTAATAATTCTCCAACATAGACTTTAAATGACTCGTATTTAATCGAAAAATGTAGCATTTAACAGTTACAGCACAATTTCGAAAGCAACTTCGAACTCCTCTAACAGTCGACATTAGTAATAAGATCGTTAGAAGAACTTCTAACTTGTTTAGTTTTCTGGTAAAGAAGTTTTAAAAAAAAGTGTGAATCTGGATTAAAATTCATTCAGTTTCCATTTTTCATTCTGTTTAGTTGTTAAATAGAAAGAAAATAAGATTTGTTTCTTGATTATTAGAAGTTAGTTTGATCTTCTTGCAAATTGAAGCGCTGGTGAAACTATTGGTTAAAATCGTACTTTTCTTAAAATTATCTGTATGCAAAATTTGTAGATTGTTACAAAATAGATAATTTAAATAGAATAAAAATCGACGCTTTAAGATTTGAGAAATAAAAAGGGGTTTGAGGAAAAATGATTAGGAAAATATTTTTTAGAAATATTTTGAAGGGAAAATAAAATATTAAAATATGCATTTTAAATAAAAAAAGAATTTAAATAAACGAAGTGAATGGAATATTGTTGAAAAATAAGAAATAATATAATAAACTAGGGCTGTAGAATAAATTCGGAATAATTTTTTAATGAAATCAATTTAATGAAGCGCGGAAATTTAATTTTTGTAATATGTATATATACAGGGTGTCGAAAAGTCTGGAAACGGCGGAATGAATAGAGAAATATACATCGGATTGAAACACGATAATACGCATGTTCAATATATTTGAAAAATCAATTGAGGAATATCAAAGTCCCCCCCCCTCAAATGTGCCCCTTGGGGGGATGGGGGACAATTTTGAAATCTTAAATGATAACCCCACCCCCTTTTTTATTGCAGATTCGAATTCTACGGTAAAAAATACGAAACTTTTGCACTGAACATTTTAGATGGCGCTGTAATCAAGTAAAATGTAGTGAGAATCGTTTCCATTGAAAATTCTGGAAACAGTCGAATAACTCCAGAAATATACATCGGATTGAAAAAAATGTATAATGCGTGTTCAATATTTTAGAAAAATCTATGTTAGAAAAATCTATCTAATAGATTTTTGAAAACTATTAAATATGCATTTTTCCGTTTTTCCAGCCGATGTATATTTCTCGAGTTATTTGATCGTTTCCAGACTTTGCAATGAAAACGCTTTTCACTGCATTTTACTCGATTATAGCGCCATCTACAATTTAAAAAGAAAATATTCAATATACAAGTTACGTATTTTTTTCCGTAAAATCCGAAACGGCAATAAAAATGGGGGTTTATCATTTAAGATTTCAAATTTACCCTTCTTCCCACCCAGGAGGGCAAGTTTGATATCCCTAAATAGATTTTTCAAATATATTGAACATGCATACTTCCGTTTTTAAATCCGATGTATATTTTTCGAGTTATTCGTCCGTTTCCAGACTTTTCGGACACCCTGTACATATATATGTAGGATTTCAGTTGAAACACTTCACGTGAATGATCATCAAATGAACTGACACTCTATTATTATCCATGACTTTGATGCGCGAGTTGTAAGTAGTTGGAATCGCGAGATTTGGCTCAGAGCCTGTATTCTACTTTTTATTATGAAGCGAGATATGTAAAATGGATATAGCCGTTAGGCCTGGTTGGATTATCGTAATGTAAATTTGTTGTGTAGTTTCGATCAAAAGTGTTATTAGTTGAAATTAAAGTGCATATTTTGTTGTTCATCGATTATTTGTCATATTGGTTCAGTAAAGTGCCTAGTTATATATCATTTACTTACATTTTTGGGGGCTCGGCCGGGATTATTAAAAGTAAAAGCCACTAGTATTGAAATGGAAACCAAACGTAAAGTATTGTAAAACGTCAGTATCAAAAGTTGGGTTAAGAATTAGCAAGGTAAAACCGTAATCGTATCACGTCAAGTACAATTTTTGAAAGATGGGAACTCTAAATAAAGCCAAGATAATTGATCTAATAAACCTCTGCGAGGAATGCGGAATTAAAGCGCCAGAAAAACCGACAATACCTGTCCTAATAAAGCTGATCAAGAGTTGGGAGAGTTACGAAGAAGAATTTATAAGAGATCGATTGGAAGTAGTGATAGCAAGTAGAAAAGAGAAAGAAGAAAGAGAAGAGAAAGAGAAAGAGAAGAAATTACAAGCAGAACTGGAAGAGAAGAAATTACAAGCAGAAGAAGAAAGAGAAGAGAAGAAATTACAAGCAGAACTAGAAGAGGAGAAATTACAAGCAGAAAGAGAAAGAGAAGAGAAGAAATTACAAGCAGAGATTGAAGAAAATAGATTGAAATTGAAAATGGAAATGGAAATGGAAGAGAGAAAATGGAAAATAGAATCGGAGCAGAATTTTGAAATTAAGAAATTACAGATACAAGAAAATTCAAGAGAACATATTAATGAAGACTCAAAGACAAATCCAGGTAAGCAATTTGAATTGCTTAGATTATTAACTAAATATGATAGCTCGAATGATATTAGTTTATATTTATCTATGTACGAAAGGCAAATGTATATATATATGTATAAGATTTATATTCATTTTAAAATATGCACAAAAACGTGTTTTTATACCATATTTTAACGCTTTTATAACATAAAAGGAATCTTTTATTACTCTGAGGAAGTTCGTATATACGAGTATTTCAGTGATATATACCAGAAATATGCACAGAAAAAATGTATTTAAAAAAATCCTGAATATAACAGTTATTTATTTGGGTGTATTTCCGTTTTACTATTTTAGAAAACTGTGGAATTCGCTGTTGAATTTCCAACTAAAATTTCGAACATGAGTGAGTTTTCTGAAAGGTTGTATTTAGTAATATAGCTTGTGTACTTAAATGTTTATTATACCGTAGTCACATTATATTTCTTTTCAATTCAACATAGCTCTAGCAATGTTTTTTCTATCAGAGACTGTAATTAGTGAGCCATCAAAGGAACGACATTTCAAGTTCTTAAGAAATATTTAAAAATTGCGTAACAATGTTCGTGAAAGTTCACAATCCCTTCCAATCTTTCTCGTAGTTGACAAGATTGCAGGGAGATTTATATTTTAAATAATACGAATACATATCAATTAGTAACGCACATAATGTAAAAAAAGTAAAGAAACAAGCAGTTAATGACAATATGCAACAGACAATGAAAGTATTACCCATTTATTACTTTTCCACATAACTTTCATGCGTGTTGAGGCATTTGTCCCAACGATGGATCAGCTTGAAAATGCTGGTGTCATAGAACTCCGTCCACTGCGAGAAGAGCCAACTTCTCACGGCCCTTCGTTGTCAGAGTCAAATTTCTTATCCCCGAGGAACTTCTTCTTGGGTTCAAACATATGGAAATTGAGGATGCAATGTCCGGGCTTTATTGTAGGTGCTCCAAAACTCTATCCATGCAAATTTGAACAACAGCGCTCGTCTTCATGGGTCTAGCTTAGTTCTTGAATGGATCTGGGAGGTCTTAGTGGAGTGGATGAAGTTATTATGTTAAGGTGTATTTTCTTGTGTATATATGTATTATATTAATAAATATAAATAGGATTGTTCTCTAAATTATTTTATGCATCATGTCCATTTATTTTCGGGTTTCATTATCGGCTGGAATACTTTTATAGAAATTCAGGCATGAACTTGGTTTTTTAATATATGGGTTTATACGTTGGTACCTGAACGAAAAACAACCACAACGCTATAATTTAATTTTTAATTATCTTTCTTATGTTAAATTATGTTTAATAACCTTATTTACGAATTAATGAAACGGTAGTATTTATGCAAAAACGGTACAGATAAGAGGGACTCAACCCCCGCCCCCTTAATAGATATCTACACTGTAAAAAAAAAATTCCTGAAAAAAACGGAAATTGTACTGGCAAACGCCAGTACTATATCCGTATTTTAACGGAAAAAAAATTCCGTAAATTCCAGGAAATTTTCCGTGAATTCTGAAATATCCGTTTTTAAATTTCCGTTTTATAACAGATATCTTCCGTATATTTTAGAAATTTTTATGTCGTTAAAATAACATTTATAGGAGCAAAAAAAAAAAGTTACTTCACGAGGACAACCTAATAACGGACACATACATTTCTGCTCATTTTTATCACTCCTGAGTGAGTTTATAGAAATTAACCAACCCCTGCCGTGAGCGGGAATCGAACCCTCAATGTTCCGTGTACTAACCTGATGACTTAAACCACCGCGATATAACCGGTTGCGATTTTCGCTCAAATGCTGCTACTTATTTGAATCAGTTTTTATGATGCAAAACTTTAAGGTTTTATTCGTAGATGGATTTTTCCAATGTTTTTAATGTATTTTCTTTTCATAATTTTCGATAACTTGCTGTATTATTTGATGCCTTATAACAGATAAATTTTAATTCATTATTTATTATATGCATAAAACACTACATTAAGAGGAATAATTGCTTCTTTTTGTAACAATACCAACCAGTGTGGAATTCAGACATTTATCTCCGGGAGAGATTTATGTGGTTCCGGAGGGGACATTATGCAGTTGAGGGGGGGGGGGAGGATTGCACTTTTTGACCATTAAAAGAGACGCTTTCAGTCGTGACGTCAATGATGACGTTTTACTTGGAAACTGACTCCAAACAAACGGTTGCTATGTTGTATTTTCTATTATGTTTGTATATTATACCTATATCTTATAATTTTATCTCACGATAAAGTGTTTTAATACATTATATGCAGTGGTAATATTTTCTACGATTTATATTTAATAAGAAATTAAACTTAGCAACCGTTTGTTTGGAGTCAGTATCCAAGCAAAACGTCATGACTGACGTCACACTGAAAGCGTGTAGTACAAAATCTCAGATCTTCTGGGTGTGGGGGGGGGGGCATTTCAATGTTTGGATGATGTCCCCTCCGGGCCACCCCCTGAATTCAACACTGGTACCAACAGGTTCTTTTTTTTCGAACATATACTTTTTTTTAATTATTTGCCTGATTACCTAATTTTCAATTCCAATATAAACAACAATTATCTTAATCAGAATTGTTTATTACATGCTATTAATTTTTTTTACATCTGTTATTTAAAAAAAACTTATGCAAACAAACAATTTTATAATAAATTAAATTATTATATTTCAGCTATGCTGAGAGCTTTTGAGTACGGTTCTGTTAAACTGAATAGTTTAAAAATATTTAAAAAAAAAAAAAAAAAAAAAAAAAAAGGAGAGAAAAATTTGAAATTAATGACCTTGGGATAGGTAAGTTTAAATATGGACCAACTGATTTTATTTAAATTAAATTAGTTTAATTTACAAAAATATGAACTAACGAAATAAATTAAATACGTCATAAAATTAAAAACTTGATTTTTATAAAAGTACAGAAAAAAATATTAACTAATTTTATAAATTTAAGGAAAAAATTGTAAAATTTGTAAAATTATAATTTATAAAATAATAAATTTTAGCGTAATTCATAAATTTATAAGCCAAATCAGTTTAGTTTAATACCAATTTGCATAGCTATAATTTGCAGAGATATTATGTTATGAAACCTTTAAATAACACAATATTGCCTCACATTAAAAAAGATAAATAATAAAAAAAAAATAGTGAAAAAAAAATCATAATTTTGAAATACTATCTATTAAAAAATAAGTAGATTAAAAATATTTTTTCTGTAATTTATAAAAATAAAATAATTTTCAAAATATGTCATTAAAAAATATAAATATTACTATTATTTTCACAATAAATTGACATGGCCTCGGTTAGAATGGGCCAGCGGGTTGAGCCGGGCCAGGCCTGTATCTTAGAAGAACTCTAGTAAATACAACAATCTTAATTAGCATTTCAAAATAGGTGAATTCTGTACTCAAACTTTAAACGTCATTTACGGAAATTGAACTGTTTTGAAAGAAATACGGAAAAAAAATCATTAAATTTACGGAAAACTTTCTGCATATTTACGGAATGAAATCTATTTAACGGAACTAATGTCATTTACGGAAATTGTACTGAAATTTTGGAAAAATGAAACTGCTCCGTAAAATTTTACGGAAAATCTCTTGTATTTTCAGGGATTTTTTTTTTAGAGTGTAGTAGGAATTTGTTTCGTGACCAGTATTTTTAAATAATGCTCAGATCGTACCAGAAAATGTTAATGTTTTGTTATACTATTCCAGAAGTACAAATAACTATTTCAACAGTTTGGTTTAAGTGTTTATGAAATCTGAAGTTCAATGAAGACGAATGATAATTTATTTACTTCGGCAATATATTTAGTTACATATTATATATATTTTTTGCAAATAACTTAAAAATATATTTTATTCGAAAAGTAAACTACATGTACACATTATTATTACATTAACATTTTTATAGCGTTATAGCATTTAGTTATTTACGCCAAAACTGTAGTTTTAACGCAATCCCACACATTGAATCCCTGTACTGACTCGGGATTCAGGACCCGTGCAGATATACAGTGACAAAAATCATGTTTTTCTGTTAAATAATCCGTAATAATTGTAACAGAACAGAAAAATCTTGAATATAAATGCTTATTATATTTTGAATTTTTGAAAATTTCTATCATGAAAATAGACAAACGATAATTTTAAATTCCTTGAAGAAGACGTCTGTGTTTTGGATACGAGTCAGGCACGAACACCGTAGAAAAAAATTAACGTATATTACCATTGTCTTTGTTCTCAAGAAAATGAAGATTTAATATTTTGAAAGCAGCGGAAATTAGAACAATAAAGTAAAAAAAAAAAAAAAAAATGATGACACGCATAGATTATGAAACGCATTCTAAACGCATTCTAATTTAGCAACGATTCTGTTACTTTTTTTTTTTTTTTTTTTTTTTTTTTTTAATACCGCATAAAGGAAATATATAAATATTTTGAGAATGCATAACAGAGTTGAAAATAATTTTTAGCAGTTACCATCCGTTAATGTCAATACGTTCGAAATCTTTTTGTATAGTACTGTAAAAGCTGTATTGATTTTCATACACTGCACATAGTATGCAAAACTGAATACAGTGCTGTATAATATGCATAACTGGAATTCATTTCTGGTAATTTAACATCAATTGACAATTTATCCAAATCCTTTCGTACATCTATGTATATGAAGTAATTTGTTTCATACACATCCCAAAAATTTATTTCAACTAAACGCAGCTCTACATAATATATTGAACTAGCAAGCTACGCCCGCTACGCTGGTCAGTTTCTCTTAACGCACCTTTAATCAAACAAAATATTGACATTTCATAATTCACTTTTATATATTAACAGAATAATAAGGCTACTATAATTTGTGACTCGTTCTATAGCCAATACACACGTCAGGACACGTCGCCCTTATCATTATCTTTTTACGCGTGAAGGTTTCACTATGGTACTCCATTGTGAAATTTGGTAATTTTTAAAATTCAATATTTGAAAAATGGCATAATCATTAGATTTGAAATTTATATCAAGAAATATACAATATTTTTTATCTTTCAAACTCAGTTTTTCTAACAATTTTCTGACAAATACTTTTCCAGCTATTATTTTTTTCAGTAACTTCAAATGTTTCATTTTCCGAGATTAATCTGTGGCAAAGATTAGCGAAAAACCCAGTTGTCAGCAACGCATAGCTTTATATTAAAGAGGAATGATGGAGCAGGGATTGTCACCATCACTTTTGAAATCGGTTCTGTAGTCCCAGAGATTCCATAGAAATTGTAATTTAGAATGATTTTAGAATGCTTTTCGCTCATTTCACCCTTTTAAATTTCGATTTTTTAAAATTTATTCTTAGAGAGCATTTACATCTTATAAGTCACTACAATGCCAAATTTCAAATTTCTAGCTCCTTCAGTATAAAAAAAAGGCGCAATTTTCAAACATTTTTCACTCCTGCACCCCATTGGTGTTAGTGATGAAATATAGCCTATAGACATAAAATATAGCCTATGTTGGAGTAGGGATTGTCACCATCAATTTGCCACCATTACTTTTGAAATCGGTTCTGTGGTTCCAGAGATTTCATAGAAATTGTAATTTAGAATGATTTTAGAACGCTTTTCGCTCATTTCACCCTTGTAAATTTCAAATATTTTTTTTAACTTGTCCTTAGAGAGAATTACATCTTATAAGTAACTACAATGTCAAATTTCAAATTTCTAGCTCCTTCAGTATAAAAAAGATGGCAATTTTTGAACGTTTTTCGCTCCTGCACCCCCCTGAGATTAGTGGCACCGGCATAAAATATAGCCTATGTTGGAGCAGAGAGTGTCATCAAAAATTTGGCACCATCACTTTTGAAAAGGGTTCGGTAATTCCAGAGATTCCATAGAAATTGTAATTTAGAATGTTTTTAGAACGCTTTTCGCTTATCTCACCGTTTTAAATGTCGAATTTTTTTAGAATTTGTTCTTAGAGAGCATTTACATCTTATAAGTAACTACCGTGCCAAATTTCATGTTTCTAACAACTTCAGTGTAAAAAAAATCGATATTTTAGAACGTTTTTTGCTCCGGCACCACCCTGGGATTAGTGGCACTGCATGAAATATAGCCTATGTTACAGCAGGAACTGTAACCATCAATTTGCCACCATCACTTTTGAAAACAGTTCTGTAGTTCCAGAAATTCCCTAGAAATTGTAATTTAGAATGTTTTTAGAACGCGTTTCGCTCATCTCACCCTTTTAAATTTCGAATTTTTTTAGAATTTGTTCTTAGAGAGTATTTAGATCTTATAAGTAACTACCATGCCAAATTTCAAGTTTCTAACACCTTCAGTATAAAAAATCGAAATTTTAGAAAGTTTTTCGCTCTTGCACCCCTCCACCCTGGGGGTAGTGGCACCGGCATGAAATATTGCCTATGTTACAGCAGGAACTGTAACCATCACTTTGCTACCATCACTTTTGAAAACAGTTCTGTAATTACAGAAATTCCATACAAATTGTAATTTAGAATGTTTTTAGAACGCGTTTCGCTCATCTCACCCTTTTAAATTTCGAATTTTTTTAGAATTTGTTTTTAGAGAGCATTTACATCTTATAAGTAACTACCATGCCAATTTTCATGTTTCTAGCTCCTTCAGTATAAAAATATCGAAATTTTAGAACGTTTTTCGCTCTTGCACCCGTCCGCCCTGTGGTAGAAGCAACGACATAAAATATAGCCTATGTTATAGCAGAGACTGTTACCATCAATTTGCCACCATTACTTTTGAAAACGGTTCTGTAGTTCCAGAGATTCCATTGAAATTGTAATTTAGAATGTTTTTAGAACGCTTTTCGCTGATCTCACTCTTTTAAATTTCGATTTTTTTTTAGAATTTTTTCTTAGAGAGCATTTACATCTTATAAGTAACTACCATGCTAAATTTCATGTTTCGAACACCTACAGTGTAAAAAAAATCTAAATTTTAGAACGTTTTTCGCTCCTGCACCCCCCTGGGAGTAGTGGCACCGACGTAAAATATATCAGGGACTGTCACCATCAATTTGCCTCCATCACTTTTGAAAACGGTTCTGTAGTTCCAGTGATTCCATAGAAATTGTAATTTAGAATGTTTTTAGAACGCTTTTCGCTCATATCACCCTTTTAAATTTCGAATTTTATTAGAATTTGTTCTTAGAGAGCATTTACATCTTATAAGTAAGTACCATGCCAAATTTCATGTTTCTAGCTCCTTCAGTATAAAAAAAATCGAAATTTTAGAACGTTTCTTGCTTCTGCCCCCCCCCTGGGGGTAGTGGCACCGACGTAAAATATAGCCTATGTTGGAGCAAGGATTGTCACCATCAATTTGCCACCATCACTTTTGAAATCGCTTCAGTAGTTTCAGAGATTACCGCCTACAAACAAAAAAACAATCTTTACTACTTTATAATATTAGTATAGATTTCATTAATTAAAATAACAAGTGTATCCTTACATTATTATATTTTATTTATTTATTTATTATGATATTCCAATGGCAACGTTCTCCCGTTTATTTGGCGTTACAGTTTGGGGATAGTTTTTTTAATGAAAAGTGGTCGACGGGATAATAGAGAAGTTACCTAACATGGTAGCTAAAAAGACAATTGGCGAGGTATCTGATCGCGGAAAATTAGCCCGAAATTGTATGAATAACTAACTACCCAAAGAAAAGGGAAAACATGGCTGAAGACTGAAAAAAAATAAAAAAGCAATATATAATAGATATATAATACTAAACAGACCTTCGAAACTTTATTTTAGCAATCACGTTTTATTTTAAATCGTGCCGTTTGTAGAATTAATACTAATACACAATTACATAAATATCCGTAAGAATAATATTCCATTCCCAATTAAACAGTTAATGTTCCTATCTGTAAAAATAAACAAAAGATTTAAATAACAAAATGATTTAATTTTAATTTCTTCCATTGCTATAGTAACGGATGTATTTTCAGAAATTCTCACTTGTATTGTTAGAATTGTTAGATTTTGACGTCAAAGTCTTCGCCAAATTAGAAAAATGTGCAATATCTCACGAACTATTTGACTTATGAGTATTTAATTTCTTCCATTGCTATAGTAACGGATGTATTTTCAGAAATTCCCACATATATTGTTAGAATTGTTAGATTTTGACGTCAAAGTCTTCGCCAAATTAGAAAAATGTGCAATATCTCACGAACTATTTGACTTATGAGTATTTAATTTCTTCCATTGCTATAGTAACGGATGTATTTTCAGAAATTCCCACATATATTGTTAGAATTGTTAGATTTTGACGTCAAAGTCTTCGCCAAATTAGAAAAATGTGCAATATCTCACGAACTATTTGACTTATGAGTATTTAATTTCTTCCATTGCTATAGTAACGGATGTATTTTCAGAAATTCCCACATATATTGTTAGAATTGTTAGATTTTGACGTCAAAGTCTTCGCCAAATTAGAAAAATGTGCAATATCTCACGAACTATTTGACTTATGAGTATTTAATTTCTTCCATTGCTATAGTAACGGATGTATTTTCAGAAATTCCCACATATATTGTTAGAATTGTTAGATTTTGACGTCAAAGTCTTCGCCAAATTAGAAAAATGTGCAATATCTCACGAACTATTTGACTTATGAGTATTTAATTTCTTCCATTGCTATAGTAACGGATGTATTTTCAGAAATTCCCACATATATTGTTAGAATTGTTAGATTTTGACGTCAAAGTCTTCGCCAAATTAGAAAAATGTGCAATATCTCACGAACTATTTGACTTATGAGTATTTAATTTCTTCCATTGCTATAGTAACGGATGTATTTTCAGAAATTCCCACATATATTGTTAGAATTGTTAGATTTTGACGTCAAAGTCTTCGCCAAATTAGAAAAATGTGAAATATCTCACGAACTATTTGACTTATGAGTATTTAATTGATACCATTCGATTCAGCATACAAAAATACATTAAAATATGTTAGCATTTGTCACGTAACTATAATACCCGATTTTTAAGGAATTTTTTTAAAGTTTGTTCCCCTTTTTACCCCCCTTAGGGGTGGAGTTTTTGAAAATCCCGTCTTAGTGCGCTTCTACCTACTATGAAGTATTTTTCCTGCAAGTTTCGTCTTTGCAGGTTCAGTAGTTTTGGCTGTGCGTTGATCATCTAGCCAGAAAGGACTTTCTTTTATATATATAGATTTATATACACTATATTTTATACAAATTGGTTTTTAAATTTAAAAACGTATAATACATCTGAAAACGAACTTTCAGCATATATCACTCGCAGATGATAATGAATAAGATGATATATGAATTATTTGGTGCGGCTTTAACAATAACATTAACTGTTACACGCTTCCTTTTCTATCGAAAACATGTTATTGTGTATTATAGTGCAAAATAAATCTTTTAAAGCACTTCAAAAATTCATTGACTATAGACAGTAATGTAATCGTTTTCGTGTATTTGTAAACATGCGATAAGCGCTACACATTTATTTTCTATCAAAAGCATGCAGTGGAGCATATTAATAATGCGTATCAATTTGTTAATTTTTGAAGTACTGTAACTTAGTTAAAACGTACGTCAAACAACTATCTCATTTACACATCAGAATACTCAAACACATTTGTTCTGTAAACTACTTGGTGAACGAATTCAAAATGAATCATAATCCATTCCCAATATAAGACATTCCGGGCCATACAAAAAAAAAAGCCAGAAACATTTTATATAGACACAGGAAGGTATTACTAAATATTTAAATATCCCTGATTTAAAATTAGTTATTTTATCGGAAGAAAAATATTTTATTCATACGAAAACTAGCTAAAAGTACAATTAAAACCATTTTAAATAATTATATTTTCTTCTTTTTTAAAAGCAACATAAATAGACTTTTATATATTAGTTGTTGTTTTAGGTGTTTTATATAAATACGTAAGCACCTATAGTCGTCCTTTGGTCCGTCTGTCTTTCCGCATATAACAGTGCAAAAACTACCCAACAGAATGGTTTGAAATTTGATGTATATAATCATTGCAGAGATTTGTCGAGTCATTTAAAATTTTATGAAAATCGAATCAAAACTTAAAAATATATTAATAAAACTTTTCTTCATTCTATTAAATCCTATCATATCTAATCTTCACAATAATAAAACACAAATCATGTGACTGAGGAAAGCAAATGCGGGCTGATAATGCATTTTTCCATATACCAGGAGGCCATTTTTATTCAAATCTATTGTTTTCGAAAGAAATTGCATAAAAGTTACATTTTTAGAAAGATCATTACAAAAAAATGTTTCTTTGAGAGATGAGTTACATTAAAATATGTATAGATTCTGAGGTAACTTCAGTTGAAATTAGGTTGAATCGAATTTTTCAATACATTTAAAAAAATAAACACAACAGTTTCGTTCATTATGAGTCATAAAAATATTAAATCATGGAGGTAATCATTCGCAAAGCAAGATCTCCATTGTGAAGTTTGCAGCGCTTTCTGGTGTGGAAAAAATATTCGCATCCGTAAACGTAGCATGCGCAATAAGAAAAAAAGCATGCCTATTACGCTCATAGCAGGCGATATAATTCATTTCATTGACATAATATGGATGATTATTTACATTGTAAAACTAGTCATAATACGAATGCACCTCATTTGTCAAGTTTAACGTACAATTTCCAACTTGTTTTCTTCTCAGTTCACATTCAGTTAACCCGGCAGTAGTCGACTGCCTTCTTTTTGCCGACCATATCAATTTTCTTCTCTTAATTGATCGCATCTTACAGGGTGCGGAAAAAGTTGTGGATGGCTCAATCGGCAATACCATCACGACAAGATTTTCTGGAAAGTGCTCCAGCATTTTGTTTGAAAGCACTTTTCTGGACAAAATTGGATGTTTCAGCAAGACTCTCCACCAGCCCATCACGCGCGCAAGACTCTTGACTTACTAAATTGCGGAGAACATTGACTTAATTTCTCTCGATGTCTGACCTGATAACTCGCCCGACATCAGTCCAATGTATTTTTCCATTTGGGGAATTTTGAAGGCAAAGGTTTTGGCTAATTCCCATCAAATTTTGCATGGACTGAAATCAAAATTGATTAAAGAATGGACCAATCTTCCCGATTAGATGCTTCGTGTCGCAGTCGATGATGTTCCAAAACGGCAATGATGTCCCCCCCCAAAAATAGCGAATGCTTTGAAATCTAATCTGCTTTTCCATTATTTATATGTTAAATTTAATATAATTTTTAATAATTTTTTAACATTTTCGGTTTTCTCGAAAATAATGGATTTTATGCCCATCCAAAACATTTTCCGCTCCCTGTGAAACTACAATGTGGGAATTCCATGTAGCTGAACTTAAATGGTTCTCCACCACCAAAGAGGAATAATAAGATGTCTCTGTTTTGTTTTCAGGTAAATTTTTATAAAGTAAAAATTCATTTAACAAATCTGCAAAACGATCACTAGTGCCAGTTTGTTTTTACTTTTTCCCAATATTCCAAAGCTACTGAGGAAAATGTATAATTTTTGTACAATGCAATTTTATAACTTTATTGAAATGTAATATTCAAATATGAAATAAAAAATGTTTCCTGCTTTGTATTTTCTGTATGCCGAGACCGACGACAAAAAACCGAACGCGAATGCCGTTCTGAAAACAAAAAACGAGACTACTTCTTCCGGGTTAAAAAAAGAAACAAAAGGTGCGAAAGATGTATATAAGCACAAATAATTATTTGCATTTTCAAATTATAATTTAGAGTCAATGACGAATATATTTTTTAGAACAGAAATAAATTTCTATCAATGGTACTAACAAGTCAATGTTAGCCACACCTTGAAAAACAAGTGATTAACAAGTGAAAAACAAGTGAAAAACAAGTAATTAAGTGATTTTAGATAAGGGCTTTCATAAATAAACAAGAACGAAAAATCATGCGTAAAGCATAGATTTTGAAACACTTTTCAACATTTCAAGAACACTTTGACAAAATTTCACTGTCGAATAAGGTTAACGATGATGTCAATTAAACAACTTCGAAAACGAATAACATATTTGAAGACTTAATTTCAGGAATTACCACCAATAGTCGGAAAAATATCCGAATTCCTTTGTGTTGCCCTGTATATTATCTATATATTTGTATATATACTACATAGTATGCTAAAATTTAGTTCATTTAGGAAGCGCATAGCACATAAACTGTAAGAAATATTCGTGTTACTTTACACCAAAAATGGTGGCAACAAAGTTGCCACCATTTTTCGTGTAAAGAAACACCACTTGTAAATTGGTGTAAGGAAACACCAAAAATTAATTAGTGTAAAGAAACACCACTTTTGGTGGCAACAAAGTTGCCACCAATAGTGGAGTTATAAAACACCATCATTGATTTGGTGTGCTTTAACACCAAATTGGGTGTTCTACTATCTAATTTAGAATATGCCACTTAGATACAGCATCACACCAAATTTGGTGTTCCAAATCTGCTCAATAAATTCACTGTCCCTGCTATCCTGATGGAGAAAAATGTTTGCACTTTATACAGTTGCATAAAAATTAAACATATTTTTTTCTTTGATTTGAAAAAGTATAGTTAAATGTCAGTTAGCAAATCTGCAATTGAAATCCTCGCTAATTTTTTTTTAATTTTTATTTTTTTCAATTATAAAAGTTTACTGATGTTTCAAAATATGTTATATTTTAATCAAGAGGGGGAAAAATACAGTAAAAATGCCTGTAGTTTTACGTAATCCATTACCTTTCAATCACTTTTTCCCTTAGGATAATTTGGGTCGACAGATTTCCGGTCTTATTTATTCATACACATTTGAAGATTGCTTTAAAAAATAATTTGGTGTTGTAAGATTTATCTGGTGTTTAATTACAACAATTATGATAGCAACTTTGTTGCCACCATTAATAAAGTATTATTCAATTACAGTTATAATTAAAAAGAATTCCATGGAAATTTAACAATATAAATGTTATAATTACATGAATATTAAAATAAATTGAGTCAGGAAATTCTGTTAGACTTTGTATTTTTTCATATTAAAATACTTACATATTTAACAATGGAGCCACATGGAACTATTTGCACTTATTGTTAGTAGTTAAAGGGTTTGAACGACAATCAATATAGCATTATAGATGTTTTAGACATCACCCACTCAAGTTAGCAGAAAAATTATAGAATTTTCTCTGAAGACATTTACATACTCATATCTTAGATAAGCAGTCCTGGCAGTAAGTCTTTGGTTTAATGAGTATATTTGCAATTCCACAATAAAAAAGGGAGTTTTATAAGCACTTAAAGGAGCATAAGTCAAGGTTAAAAGTAAAGAACTATTTTAATTAATCATAATTGTAAAAAAAAAAAATGCATATATCAGTGTACCAAACCAAACAGCATATAATTATTACTTAACATTATCAAAACACATTTCATGGTTAAATATATTGATATTAGCCAAAATAGCCTATACCCAGTTAAACGTAAAACAGGAATACACAAATTTTTCACTTTCTTCTAAAATTATAATTTTGGACTTGAACTGTTAAAAATGCCCAGCTAAGATATATTACACACAATATTACAATTTTTATATGCAACAAAACATTTTTAAGTATTGCATTCCACGTATGAAACATCAGTTAATGTTACCAAAATATGCTTTAAAACAATGTACCAGTTTCCATTTGTGTAGTAGCTGAAAAATGAATATTTAAATTGCAAAAGGCTTGCATCCACCCAAAAATTAGACAATTAGTCCTTATTAGACAGTCCTTATTAGACAATTTTTAAATTTTATATGCACCAAAATGATCATTTAAAGCACCCCCACCCCCCATAATCTTCTAAGAAAAAAAAAAACTTTATCACTATCTGTTATAATGAGTAAAATTTTTGAAAAAATTGGTTCTTCTTCAGCTAATTTCCTAACTATAAATAATCCACTCCTTTTTATTTTTCATTTACTTTTTTAAATAATTCACAAACCTTTTGTTTAGAAAATCATAGTAAATGTTGATAACAAATCAAATTTTCTTTACACATGTTGCATTTTTATACAATTTTACATCTTGTGTGTGAAAAAAAAACTAACATTGCTGCTATAGGGTACTGGGGTACTTATCAAGTAAACTGCTAACCCCCCCCCCCCCACACACACACACACACTTCCCATTTGAAGATGGCGTTATATATTTTTTTTCAACTTGCTACCAAATTCATAAGAAATTTCGGCTTATGGATATGTTTGTGGTCTGCAAACAAAAAGGGGAAAATAAATGTTTTCTATTGTATAAAAATAGTAATTTTATTAAATTATACTGTCATGAGGTCTTCCTTATAAAGAAAATAGTATTTATCACAATTATCATACAATGGATATGATTGCAAATAAAATGCGTAAAAAGTTGAACATTGAGAAAATAAATGCAGTTGTCTAAGTGCTTTATGATTGTGAGTCAGTGCATTAATATAAGTGACAATTGACATTATAGCCGTACAGGTAAAATATGCAGGAAGAATAATTTTAAACGAAATCAAACTATACGTCTGTTTAATTACTTACAGTCCTTCTGTCTGTCTCACTGTTTTTCAAACAAAACAATTTTCAGAACGTCAACATAATGAAATTTCGTTTCAGAGGTGAATAAATAACACAATAATGGAAATCGAGTAAGCTGGGATAGCAAATTATTGGGTGGGTTCGGGCCCCAGCTGCCCATTTAAGTTGGTGCCACTGCTATTTAGTACTCTTAAATAAATAAGGACTAATTACTTTGCTTCCCTTGCATTTTAAACAGCAAATAAGAAGTTTTAAAATGAAAGCAAAATGGCGACTGCTTCATTCTCGTTCTCTGTTGTCGTGAGCTGACGCAACGTTCTGACGTCATCGTGTATCTGAACACCAAACGCTGGATAGCGAGATAAAATTGTACACTTATATTGGAGTTTTGGTTTCCCAAATTAATTTGAAAGCGTCATTCTGGGTGTATGATATCACCGATTCTTTTGAAAGAGTAAAGATAAACTAATTAAGTGTATTATAACACTTAATTCAGTGTTGACACCAAAATTAGTGCATATTTAAACCTTATTTGGCATTTCATAAACCCAAATTAAGCGTGATAATACTCCCTCTTTTTTACAGTGTAGTTAGAAATCCCCCTTCAGCAATTTCCGTCAATAAACAGAAATATACTCGAGATCTTTTATGCTGTCCTGTTTGTAATTTTTAGAATTTATGCACACCAAGTTACAGGCCGAAACTTAATTAAATTTAAAAATGCACACCATAACTAAAAACACACAATCAGAAATTATTGTTAATAGACAGTACTGTTACCGAATTATTATGTGTGTCCCTGTAAATAAACGATTAATGCTATGTGCACCTTATTCTACAGCAACCCTCTTGCAGTTCCCCTCAGTAATATATATCAATTTCAATATTTTTGAAATAGTGTAACACCCTTAGAATACACCGCAAACGAATTTAGCCCATAGTCTGTCATGTAACGGAACACTTTTGAGTTAATGAACTATTAATGTTACAAGCTTCATTTTCAATACCGAACACAATAAACTTGAATAGCATGCATAAATTGCATGGGAATTTCGAATATATTTATGCGAGTTAAAACACGAGCAGACAGACAGACGACACACAAATAGACAAACAGAATTCATAAACACTTTTCAACTATTTTGGAAAGCATTAGAAAGTAAATATTCTTTAATCGGCTGTTTCAAATAAATGATTAAACTGGAAAACGTCTAGATAAAATAGAAAAAATTCAATAATATACACAGTGTGATAAATAGATAGTAATTAAAAGAGATGTATTTGTCACTAAACATGATGCTCGAGCGGATGTCTAACCATATTTTTATGTAAAAGTTTTTTTTTTTTAAATTCCTACATATTAATACATGTTTATGACAAGAAAGCAACATTTTTAAATTTGATACAATACGATAGAAATTGGGGAATTTTGAGAATAAGTATTTTATTTCCCACTTAAAGTTTGGACGAAATAATGAAAAAAGAAGATGATTTTCTCTTGTTCTTTCCAATTTTCAATTATAGTTCCTTTTGATTAAGTCACAATGTGATTTTCTCCAATTATTGGAAAGACATTTTATGGAATCCAGTCCAACTTTTTTTTTTATATTAATTTGGTCCTTTTGACTGCGACTTTGATAACTTAGTCTAATAAAGTAGAACATTAAATTTGAAATAATGGGATTTCTTTGAAACGGCCCTTATATGCCAATCTAGAATTCATCTTTCAGAATATTTTCTTTCTTTTAAATATAAGTTTAAGAAGTAGAAAAATAACCTTTTATGTTCAGGGCAAAGAGGTGTAAAAATATAAGCAAAAGGAAATTATGTAGTAAGTGATTGAGTGAAATAAAATGAAACAAGTTGGAAATTGTACGTTAAACGTGACAAATCAGGTGCGTTCGTACTATAACTAGTTTAACAATGTAAAAAAAAATCTCTATTATTAATTCAGTGAAATTAATTATATGAGCGATTGTTATGAGAGATATGAGCATGCTTTTTTAGGTAGATGTCGTAAGAAATACTACCAATTATATTCTCCCCTTAGTTGGAATTTTTGAAAAAATTTCGCAGATCTACGCCGATTATAACTCCCAGAATCCAAAACCACCCCCAGTTCAAAACTTTATCTATCTATCAATCTATCTATCTATGTCACTTTTTTATGGACACGATAACTCCCATAATTCTGCATAAATCTCTTCCAAACTGATACATAAAATCAAGGGGTATAAAATCTTGGTCAAGTTCGTGAATGGGAAAAATAGAACCAAGGGGGGGGGGGCTTTTTGCGAAAACAGAAAAAAACCATAATTTCTTAATTTTAATACGTATTGAATCCGTTTAAAGTTATTATTACTTATAAGATCAATTAAACATTTAAAAATCAACTTGTGTAAAATGGTTAAGTAAACAATGTCGCTACATCGGAGAATTTTATAACGATGCTATAGAAAATTGGTTACTTCTTCATTATCCCGTCGACTACTTTCTATAAAAGAGAAGAACTTTCGCCAAAATATATGATTTAACGCCAAAAGTACATGATCGTGGCGTCGCATCGCATTCAGTTGACATCAAATGCGTTACACGTATTAGTTATTTTATCGAGAGATTTTTTATTCAACGTTTATTTGCCTTTTTGGTACTTCTCCATTATCCCGTCGATCAATTTTCCTAAAAAAAAAAAAAAAAAAAAAAAAAAAAAAAAAAAAAAAAAAAACTATCGCCAAACCGTAACGCCAAATAAACAAATAGAAGAATTTTGCCATTGGAATCTCAAAATAAATAAATAAATAAATAAACATATAAATAAAATGCAAAACATTCGGAAAAATTACAATGTATTAATGAAAACAAAAAAAAAGGACAATTATTTTCATTATTTTTCTTAATTATCCCTCTCGGCTGGTGAATAAATGTTTGTGACGTGCATCAGTTGAAACTGATCTATTGTATGTAACTGTTCATCGCAACATTTTTCAATACCTTTTCTTTTTTAATATCATGGCACTGCCGTTTAAGGATGCAGTTGTTATTTTAATTAATGAAATAATTAAGTATGAATATTTAAATTAGTTAATCAGTAAAACATAATGAAAAATATATGTATATGTCGAATTAAAATCCATTTGACGCCAGAACAAACACATGTAATGCCTCTGGCGTCAATTGAATGTGACGCCACGATCATGTATTTTTGGTGTTAAATCCTATAGTTTGGCGATAGTTTTTTGTTATGAAAAGTGGTCAAGGGATAACGGCGAAGTACCATATTGTTAATGATATTTTAACAATTTATTAGTTATTTCGGTATTTTAAAGGTATTTATTAAACTTAAAAATATACTTTTTAATTAAGAGGAAATATTATTTACGCTGTTTTAAAATTTGCAATACTAGGTAAAAGATTTGTCGAAATAAATTAATCTCTCGTGTAAATATATTTTTTAATTGAAACTATTGGGAAATATTGTTATTTGAGTATTTTAAATAGAGCGTAAATTTCCTTACTTAATGCTTTGATAACACGTAATGATTTAATTATGTCTCTTTTTAATATTCATGCGCAAGTATATTTTTTATTACGTAATTTTCTACATTTACTGTTTTTAACACGTGATCATTTAATTATTATTTTAAAGTTTTATTTCTGTTTTTAATAGTCACGTGTGAATACATTTCTTAATTGAAAGGTAATATTATTATGTGCGCTATTTTACAAATTGGCAACAGTACAAATAATGGATTTTATGAAATATGAAATAAATCTTCATGAAAATAATGCAAATTTTGAATGAAATATTTAAATATAAACTCAAAAAATTACTCAAATTAAAATAAATAATTTCAGTCTGCACACCACAAGCTTGTCAACTATATCCTTATAAATTATGGTTAAATCCCGGTGGATAGTTTTCATTCCTATAAAACTTTTTTAAGAGAACTATTTGGACCAATTTTAATATTAAATATATCTTAAAATAATTTTTCGATTTAAAAACTGTCTACTTCAGCGTATTTATCGAACATTTCTTTATAAAACTACTAATTTTCCTTTTTTTTATATGCAATAATTTTTCTGGATATTAGTCCAGAAATACTTCAAGGTACAAAATCTCCATTGACAGTGGCGGCTGCGGTTGCGGCGGTGGTGGTTACTTTTTTTTTTAATATAGAGAGATACATTGCATTAAGAATGATTATGAAAATGTTTCCTTATGAAATTGACATATCATAGATATTTGTATATGAACTAAAACTTCGAAAAATTCAATTTAAATATTAATAAATGCCGCGTCATCGAAAAAGATTGGGAAGATTTGAGAGAATGATAAATCTAAAAGTAATTAAGTAAAAGCAATTTTTTTTTCTAAAGTATTCGGCAGTTATCCAAGATTTTCAGATATAACTGTTTTAAAGTCGTGGCATTCAGACAATGTGCAGAACCGATGATCTGAAAATGGAAATCGCAACACACATTCGGAATTTTCTTCGATGATTCCGTAATGGAAAGCGTATAATTCTAAATCTACTGAAGGTATGGAAAAAATTTCAATTAGAAAGTTTTTCAGTATCGTCGATTTAATAGGAAAGGATCCACTATGTACAGGGATAGCCAAAGGAAAAAGTGAAGATTGCGAAAGTGTGGTGCGATTTGCATTTTCAGATCATCGATTCTACGCATCGTCTGAATGTCACGACTTTTAAACATCTACATCTAAAAAATCTTGGATAATTGCTGAGTACTTGGAAAGAAAGTACTTGCGTTTACTCAATTACTTTTAGAGTTATTATTCTTTCAAATCTGTCCAACATTTTTCGATGACCCTGTATAGCTGAATTGAAAACACATGTCAGTAGAAAGTGCATTGTAGTTATTTAGTGCATTACGTTATTATTTTTTTATATTTGATTTTTATTTGCCAAAAACATAAATACCTGAGAGTGGAAAAAGGAGCATTATAAGCTGTAAAACGTGTGGAAACGATTTCATTAAAGAAGCATTTCCTTCTATTCAGCGACATAATAGAAGAAATATTATCAGCCGAAAATATAAATAAAGTATAAATTACCACTATAAGAGAGACGTACTTTATTTGAATTTGTTTTCAAAGATGAAATTCTAAAACCTGTTAAATTAACATGTGCTGCATAAACTTCAAGTTGAGTAAGTCTACTTGATCATTCTCATGATTTTTACTGTTCTATGGGATAAACGCAAGCTCCTGCATAATTTGTTTGGTATGGAGAGTCACAAGTAATCTCTCTAGAGTCGAATACATACCCTTTATAATTATTGTTTTAGGTAAATGTATAATGAGTACAACAAAGCTGCGAATTAGCCATACATTTAGTGATAAAATAGGAATTATCGAACAGCTTCTTTATAATCAATGTGTTTAACGCAGGGGTGGCCAACCTGTGTCATGCGTGTCACACTATTGTTCACACTATTGTGACACGCGTGTCACTACCACTATTGTTTAACAGAATTATTCTCCTTAAATAAAGAGTGAAATTGTGTGATAAAATAAGGTTAAAGTTTTCATTAAAAAATGGTGTCGAACGATTTTAGGGGAAAAGGTTGACCACCCCTGGTCTAAAGAAAAGACTTTACAATAAACACTGTCTTAATAATTAAAAAATATTAAATACTGCCCTTTAATAGACTTTATTGATATTTTATTGAAATTTCGACAATTATTATTAATGTTACAATACTGCACGCATAAAATAATTACAGTGTCTCTCAAATACTAACATTAATAGTGCAGACATTAAGAACTACTGTTAATTCATGTCATGTACTTGCTAGATTTGACATGCCGCTGCGAATAATTATAAAGATCTTCCACATTCAAAATGATGATTTGAATATTTTAGAAGACATTATTCTATTATTTATTACGAAATATAATTACTAAAATATACATTATTAAACAGAATTGTCCAGTACTGCTGCAAAGATAAAATAAAGTAAGAAAATATTAAGACATACAAGATACTTACAAATCATTACTTAATTTACAATGGGAAATAATTGGCAATATTTAAGAAATATAACCGTTTCAATAAGTTTTATCATTTTTTATTTATATAAATAGAGAAAATAACTTTTTCTCTTTAACCAAGTAATATATATATATATATATAGATAATATATTTTCTATTATTTTTTCCATTCATTATAAATATACACACTGAATTGAGTTTCTAAAAGATATGTTAACACTTTGTTAACATAATGCTAATTTCGTTGATAAAGTAATATGAATATACTTGACGTACCAGTAATTATAAACAGAAAATCCATTTGTAAATAAATCCAGATCTTTTTTCATTTTTTTTAAAATTCAATTACTGTATATATTCTAAGTACTAGATATTAAACAAATGTGGAATCCACTGTTTGTGATTCCATATGAAGTTTTGAACATACGTGTATCTAGTATATCTAAATGATTAATATACTGTCATAGCTTTACCTTTCCTGTTCATTGCAAGATTGTTCAATAATGATTTTCTCCATCGGATACATAAAACATTAAAAAACGACATTGTGATGTTTGTCAATTTAAAATTTGTGAAAAAAAATTAATGTTTTTTCCTACGATTTTAAAAGTTCAGAGAAGACCTAAATTTAAAGTTGGAAAAATATTAAGTTCACTAAAAAACGAATATGGATGATTTTTCTGAAAAATTCAATAAAGTAATTCATTTACTTCAAATATTTGGTAACTTATTATATATTTTCTCAAGTCCATAATTTTTTTATTTCATTCGAAAATGAAACTAAATTACTATATGTTTATTACATTAACATTACTTTATAATGCAATAACATTTAGTTATTTGCTTACAAAATGCAACATCAGAGAAATTCCATTCCCTGAATACCGAGATTCTGGAATTGAATCTGGACAATGTCGAAATCCCAGGATTCCATGTATCATTAAAAAATATTTCAATGCATGGAAACACACGTTTGGTTTTCATTATGACGTTTTTTTCACCATGGATTTCTTTTAGCATATAATAAATTAATTATTTTAATATATTCTTTATTTATCAATATCCACGTGTAAATATATATTTCCAATGAAAATACAGCTTTTCGAAATGATATTATTTGGACTTTAGAAAATCTGACAACTGTAGGTAAAAATAGCTATTTCTAAATACAGACAGATTTTAAAATGATTGGACACCTATACACCACAATCTTGTCGAGTATTATATAAGTGCAAAGGATTGTTAAATTATCAGGCATAGTTTTTCTTCAATTCCTACTATTAGCTCACACTCTGTATATATTTATATATATTGTTCAAATTTTCAATCGTTAATAAAATATTTTCTATTCATCCTATCAAGTTCAAATAATTTTTTTAAAACTTGTACTGGATGACAATTGATTTTAATACAGTTTTTTCAAATATTAATTCATTAATTAAATTTAATTAATTAATTTTAATTTTATATTTCATATCTGTTCAAAAGTATAAACTCACTCCATATTTATAGTCTCACCTTCACACGTAAAAAGATAATGGGGCTGTTCACGGACGACGATCAGGCGGCTCGCGGGCGAAGGAGACTATAAATGTAGAGTGGGTCTGTACTTTTGAACAGGAATGAAGTATAAAACTAAAATTAAATAATAAAATTTAATTAATTAATAATTATTTGAAAAAAACTGTATTATCGTTAACTGTAACATCGCTATGGCACTTTATTGTGAAGTATGGTAATTTTTGAAATTTAATATTTGAAAAACGGTGTAATCATTAGATTTTAAATTTATATCAAGAAAAATACAATTTTTTTAACTTTCTACCGCAGTTTGTCTAGCAATTTTGTGAGAAATACTTTTCGAGCTATTAATTTTTGGTATTTTAGCTATTTATTTTTTATTTAATTTTTAATACATTTCGAAAATTTCTCTTATGTAAGCTATTTAGTAGTATATAAATTTAGGAATAAATCCCGTCAGTGGCGAAGCGTGTAAATCGCTGGAAAAAAATTTCTATTTGACCTAAGTAGGAATTGACTTAAAAAAAAAGTTTTTATATTACTTGTTAATTATGTTGAAATTACATAACTAAACGATCTTGACAGATTTCAACATTAAATAGCGCATAAAATGATGCTCTTACGTGTTTATCATTCTCTTCAAAGAATTTTCAGTTTTCATGTTTGTTTTTATGTGAAAAAGATTTTGCAGCCGAAAAAGTGAAAACGACACAAAATATTGAATATCGATAACGGGGGTGTCAGAGTTAGTAAAGTTGAGAAAAGTTAAATGATACTTTTTAAACGCATTCAAAATGGCGTGTTTGTGTTGGATACCAAAAAAGCACGAATATTGTGCGAATAAAATACGCGAACTACCGGTTTCCATGTTTACAAGATATTGAAAATATTTTTATTTATACGCAAAAAAAAAAAAAAAAAAAAAAAAAAAAAAAAAAAAAAAAAGAACGAGAAAGGAAAATTATGATACACGTATGCATTATAAAAACATTTTAATTTTTCAGAATATTTTCTAGAAACATTATATTTTCATACAGTTTACAGAAAATAAGTAAATAAGCTATTTATAGAATACAAAACACAGTTGGAACTCATTATTAGAAATTACTGCCCGTCGATGATAATGTATTTTAAACCTTTTGTAAAGCACTGTATATGATGCATAATTCTCACACACACCACGCAGTTAATAAAACTGAATATACAAATGGAAACTCACTTCCGGCAATTATCCTCAATTGATGACAATGTATTCAAACATTCTGTCAAGAAGTGTATATGAATTGATTTGTTTAATACGCACGCTTCCCATAGTGTAAAGAATTTAACAAAACGGAACAGGTAAACACACTTTCAGAAATTCACGACAATTTTCGAATTCTTTTGTACAGCCCTATACATAATCTATAGAATTTATGTTAGAGGTAGTTTAATCTAAATTTTTATATTTATATTTTCATTAATATCTTAAAACATTTCCCTTTTATAAACTCATTCTTTTTTAATATTTAAACAAACCCTCCCTCCTTTTTTTCTTATAATTCTTAAACATTATTAATTAAAACTCTTATTTTCAAAATCCAAATATCTTTATTTTTCTGTAAGTCAAGACCACCCAGGATTTTCTTTTTCCTTTTGAGACCCCACACGAAACTGTGAGATAGTTTACCACGCAAACAGCTTTTACTTGAAATTCTCACGTAATTTCAGTGATTGTAAATTCAGAACACACACAGGCAGATTGGATAACGTACACAAAGCCTTTGTAAGAATTCATGGGAATAGCTGAAGCCCTTTTGTCAGTTGTATTGTGTGCAACTTTTATTACCCTCAGAAAAGAGAGTCATAAAACTATTTCGAAGGCCTGTTACGAAGTTAACAACAATATATTGCTTTTCTATCGTTGTTTACGAAATGGCAGGTGCCAGTGTGCGGGTGGTTTTTTTTCGTGGGACCCAACGCACAGCTGTTTTTTAAGCGGAGCCCAACGGACGGCTAATTTCCAAGTATTGATGCAGGGAATTTTTTGACGTAGCAACGCCTCACCCAATCACCGTTAGCTTCTGCCCTCTTCTAAGGCGTTGCTATGGAGATCTGACCAAGTTAGTTAGTAGAGGCAGTGATGTTTTGAACCACGAACAGTGAGGTTGTGGGTGCGGGCTAGGGGTCCTTCCCCCCCCCACCACCGCCTGCTCAAGCAGTAGGATATATTTAGTTAGTAAGAAAGCGCAAGATAGATATTGAGGTGATAGAAAGCAATCGCTTGTGAAGCAACCTGAAATAACCAAAAGAGATGATTGTTTTTCCTTGTTTGGAGGATATGCTACTAGCGTCTTGAATGTTGATGTACGGGTGCATCTCCACGAAGGAGGTCTTCTACCATATCGTCGCGAGTCTAATCTCAAAATATCTTCCTTTTTTTTGTTTGGAGTCGGTATGTCATATAATAGCAGAATCAAGATTCTCGACACCAAGTTTCATCTGTGAAAATTCCCTCTAAAAATGCAAAGTTCTGAATGAAAAATTTGATCGTTAGATTGCATTAATATGGTAGGTTATACCCTATTAGTTTCAAATTAGTTCCAAAGAAAAATGAATTTTTCATGGGATTGTCATTATCATACGTAGCATTCTCGAGGTTGCTATCGCTCACTTTAGAGAATCTAAAAGAACAATATAATGATTGTGGAAGTGTCTCCAACTTATTATTACTCTCCCCCAAGAGTTACGTGTTTGGGATGAACCCTTAGTTGTGTCTTCGAAACCTGAATGCCTCTCGGAAGTGCCGTCCTATCCAAATACATCATGGATTGAATTAATCTACTAATTTAAGAAACCTTGTAAGTAAAAACAATTCTTATCATTATTATGATTTATAAATTATGTTTTCTATCTGATATGATAGTACTTATCTGTGTATTAGTAATGAACAATAGAAAATGATATACATAGATTATTTGAAGTACTGTTTGTTAATAAACGCTCATTTTCTCCTTATAAACCCTCTCTGTTTTCTTTCCATTTTTATTCTCTCATTTATTTCAAAAAGTTTTCTTTTCAGCATTTTTTTTTTTTTCATTTTATCTTCAGGAAGTAATTTGGGAATACTGTGGATGGTTTGATTTTCTAATTTAAAAAAAAAAAAAGGAATATATATTTTAATCTTTAACTTAATTTCTTCTATTGTGTTAAATTTTAATTCTGAAAAGGAAAAACTTAAAGTTTAATTAAAATAAATTATTTTATTCCCTAGTCATGAAATTCTGAGTAATATTTCAAGCACTAAGCTTGATGAAAATAAACTATTGTCTTACCAATTGTTAAAATTAATAGTATTCAAACTTATTTTATTTACTTAACTGAGACCTTTTACTATTCTTTAATTGATTACAGGACATACATGTCTGAATTTTTATATAAAGTAATTTTAATATTTTGATTTAAAGTCTTGTGAGAAGTGTTTTTTGTGAGTGAAAATTTAATTATTTATTTATGGTCTCTTAAACAATGAATAATCTATACGATCACAGCTTCAGTGTTGTGAATTCTTGGAATTTATTTAGCTTTTTTAATATTTGTTAAATATTATTTTGTTTAACTTATATCACCAATTTTTATACTTTCCCTTTTTGTACTTTCTTTAAATGAAAGATTTTGTCCCCTTTATTCCAAATATTTCATTTAGTCTAAAGTGTTATGTCGATGAAAATTACTTGTTGTTACACATCATTTTAATTCTTGAATTCACAATGCTGATTGTTGGGGAATTGAATATAGTGTAAATTGAGAATCTTGTCAGTGTTTTCAAATGATTAATTCTTGTACTGTTTTGAATTCAAAATTTAGAATTCAGGTAACTTTAAATTCTTTAAATCTTAATTGTTTCTGTTTAATTTAATCCATTTACTTTTTCTAAATTTAGTTTTGTTTGAGAATAATTTTGTAAGTGTACATATTGGCAGGATTCATTTCAATTTTAAGTCATAGGTAATTTGCATTCATTCAAATTTTAGTAAAAGGTAATAGTACCTAAAATAAATTAATAAAACCAACCCCAACAAGGAAATTGATGCCGCGACACTTACCTGTGTGGCACAATCCAAATTTTAATGTTTATTTGTGTATACTTAAAGTTGAGGGTATAAGGCAACTATTTTTTTTTAATGTATTGTGCATTATGTCTTTTTGTTTATGTTATTAAGTGTTGACCCTTATATCTGTGCTATTCTAAATTTTTTCCTCATGTACCCCACCCGCACTGATTTTTTAGAAATATTTACATACCTTTCCCATTTGTTTCTATTTATTTTCAATTGCTAATATATTTTGACAGGGGTGACTAGTGTAAACATGGATGTAGCTCTCAGTAATTTTATTTAAATTTTGAATTTGTGTAAATTTTTTTACCTTTGCTTAAGGTTTAGGTAGGGTTATTTATAGAAATTTTTGTATCGCTGTATTTGTTTTAAAAACATTTCATAAATATGGCGGAGGCCCTTACCAAAGAAATAGCTGTATTGCAAAAGAAAAGATCACTTATGGACAATTTATCCACCATCCCACCTTTTAGCGGGGACTCTGCAATTTCATTTTTAGATTTTATGGAGAAGTTCACTGATATTGAAACCTTTTTTGATTGGGACGAAAAGGAGAAAATCTTCGCCCTTTTTAACAGATTATCAGGAAGAGCAGCCAAACTAATTAAGACTAATAAAGACAAAAATTATAAGGAGTTAGTGGAAATTATAAAAGACAGATTCACGGAACAGGAGTCGCCAGATGTGGCATTATCGAAGTTTCTTAACTTCAAACAGACGCCTTCAATGTCTGTACAAGATTTTTTCGACAGAGCCTCTGATTTGACACGCAGAGCTCTTGTCATCGATGGAATTGCTGAGGGCATTGTAGATAAAAGTAGAGATGCTATACTGCACTCTATGCTTTTAGGTAACCTATCTCCAGAAATTAGGAAGGGTATCATTTCAAAAGATCCAAAGACCCCTCAAGAAATCCTAACGTTTGCCTTACTTGAGGAGAAAGCTTGTAGGAGTGTTAACCCCTTCTACAACTATGAACCAGCAAACATTGCCCCCCAGGTCCCCTCAGGTGTAGCATGTGCTGCTGTTTACCCTCCAACACCCCAAGTTAGCCATTCCAACCGCGAAATTGTTGAACTCCAAACTAAAATGGAACTCTTGGCGGCTAAAATTAATAGCCTTGTTGTTCAACAACCAGCCGCAGCGAGACCACCAGCCCAGGAAAATGCCCAGTACAACCCTTTTTTCTGTTTTGGATGTGGCGACCCCAACCATTTTTTTCAGGACTGACCCCAAAACCCCAGAAATCAAGGCTGGCAAAATTATAATGAAAATTCCTATGGTCGTAGAGGTATGGCCAGACCTAACACCAATTATAGAGGCAGTTATAGCAATAGGGGATACCAGAATCAAAGAAACTATAAGGGAAATGACAATAACCATAGAAACAGCGGTAACAACAATGGCCAGAGAGGTAATTATAGGAATAGGGGTAATCAAAATAATGTAGCCCAACAGAATAACAACACGGCCAACGAACACAATGTTCAACAAAATTTAAACGGGTAATGGCTGAGTCTGGAGTAGTCGGATTGACTCATGAGAAGCCGAACGACAAAACCCCCTCTGTATATAATGTTTTCTCACCATCAGCATGCAGTCTCCCTACTGCCAGAATTGCTGTCGGTGATATTTTTATTACTGCACTGTGTGATACGGGTTCAGGTATTAATTTAATTTCTCGACAGGATTGTGTTTATTCCCAGATGTAAAAATTGAGGCATGTAACATACCCATTCTAACTGTGACAGGTGAATGTGTTCCCCTCACTGAGAAAGTTAAGTTATTTTTCAATTTCAGTAATGTCAGCTGCCAAGCTGAATTTTTTGTAGTAGCAGGTAAACTCGCTGATGAATTTACTGCTATTTTAGGTATGCCCTTTTTGAGCGAGTACAAGGCTATCATAAAGTGTAGTGACAAATCTATTAGTCTTGGTATTAACGAGCAAACTTTTTGTAAATATAGTCCAAAAAATTCAGAATGTAATGTAAATATTAAACCGCCAATTATTGTAAATAACAAAATTTCTTGCCTTAAAAATGTGTCGTGTCAAACTGAGTGTAATGTAGAATATTTCTCTAATAATAAGAATATTTCTGAGATGAATAAGAACAGTGAGAACTATTGTAAGGAAGTAGAAATTGAAGTAAGGGATAGTAGAGAACAAATAGAGATTTGAGATAGTGAAAAATGTAGTAGCGAAGATAGAAATAATGTGATTTTAGAAAAATGTGAAAATAATGATAACAATTCTTCTGTTCAAAAATCTTCTGAGAGTGTTTCAAAGTTAGGAAATGTTAATAGTACAAATAATCATGAAACTTGTAGTAATATGGGTAGTGATAAATTAAATGAAAATAAGGCAATTGGTCGGGATAATATATGTGAAACTAATGGTTGTGATCTTAGTGTAAATACTGTCAGGGATGTGAAAAATAGTGAAAATGAAATTACTGTCCCTGTATGCCAAGTGAATTGTAATGACAGCGAAGAGTCACAATCTAATGATGTCAAAACTGAAGTAAGTAATACATGTGAAAAGACGAAGAATATTAAAATTAGTTTTGCTGTTTTAAAAAATTTAGTAACTATCCCCCCCCCCCAATCTAAAATTTTAGCTCAAGTAAACTGCTCGAGAGGTAATTTTATTGATAATAATGATGTTGTAATTTTGGAACCCCTAGTAAAAAAATTTGGTAATGGTGTTTTAACATCTAGAACAATCTGTTCTCAGGAGCACGGGTTATTTATTTCATTTGCCAACTTTTCGGATGATGAGGTTACTTTGAATAAGGGAATGAGGGTTGCTAAAATTCAAAAGTGCATCGATGATTCTGAGTGTAATTCTAATAATTGTAATTATGCCCTTAATGTTAATGTGCCCACTCCACTAGCTGATTTTGATCATGCTGATCTCAGCTGGAGTTCAGATATAAATCTTGACCATTTAGAACCCCCTCTTAAACTTAAAATGCAGGATTTTCTTAATAAAAATAAAGATGTGTTTGCAGCATCAGTCCTAGACTTGCCAGGCTGTGACACTATTCCCCATGTAATAAATTTAACTTCTGATAAACCTGTAAAATGTAAAGCCTATAGAGTTCCCCATAATCTTAAACAAGAAATGGAAGATCAATTAGATATCCTGTTAAAAGCTAATATAATATCCCCCTCCATTTCTGAATTTGCGGCTCCAGTCATTTTGGTTAAGAAAACAGACGGATCTTATAGATTGGCTGTCGATTTTAGAAAATTAAACAAAAATTTAGTTAAAGATGCATACCCCATCCCTAATATCACAGATTCGGTTGATGCACTATCCGGTTCAAATTTCTTTTCTACACTTGATTTAACAAGTGGCTTTTACCAGCAAGTTGTGCGTCCTGAGGACAGACACAAAACAGCAATCATAACTCATAAAGGACTATTTGAGTGGTCGAGAAATTGTTTTGGCTTATCAAATTCTGGTAATTCTTTTCAACGACTCATGAGTGCAATATTTGGAGATCTGGGAAATATGGGAATTCTTGTATATATAGATGATATTGTTATTGCTAGCAAAGATGTAGAATCCCACCTGGAAAAATTAACAACTGTTTTTGATAGACTTCGCCAGCATAATTTAAAATTAAAACCCAGTAAATGCCTTTTTCTATCAGATAAAATTAAATATTTAGGTTTTGAAATCCATAAAGGTAAAGTCTCCCCCATTAATAAAAATATAGAAGTAATTGAAAAATTTCAACCTCCTAATACCCGCAAAGCAGTTAGATCTTTTATTGGTACAATTTCATTTTACAGGAGATTTATCCTGATTTTTCAAAACGAGCTAAAAACTTAATTGAATTAACCAAAGATAATGGTCGTTTTTCATGGAACCGTGCAGAATTCGTAGATTTAAAAGCTGCTTTAATTTCTAAGCCATGTATTGCCCTCCCTGATTTTTCCAAAGAATTTTATCTTTATACGGATGCAAGTGGCGAAGCTTTAGGAGCGGTATTATCTCAACTAGATGATAAAAATTTTTTACATCCTGTGGCTTTTGCCAGCAGAAAGTTGAAAGACCCTGAAACAAGGTACTCAGCCACAGAAAGGGAACTTTTAGCTGTTGTCTGGCAACCGCCCATTTTAAGTGTTACCCAGCTAACACCCACTTTTTTATTTTCACTGATCATGCCCCCCTAACTTATATGCTTAAAATTCAGGACCCAACTTCTCGTATGGCAAAGTTGATTTGCACTTTAACTGATTTTACTTTTTCAATAAAATTTATCAAGGGCAAATGCAACAGTGTTGCGGATTTTCTTTCTAGATACACTATATCTAATGAAATCTCTGTAAACACAGTAAGTTGTAATTTTTGTGTACAAATAGCGAAGGAGAATGTTTTTATGCCCCAAACTGATCTTCTTGAAAAAATCCAAGAACTTCAAAAGACTGACAAAAGGTGTTGCCAAATTGCTCAGAAGCTAGATCAAGGAGTGGATATAGCACCAAAGTACATGAAAATTTTCTTCCGGAATGATCTCTTGATGTGCGAGGACACTCGAGACTCTCCCATTTTAAATAATTTCCCATTTTCCAAAATTCCCATTTTGCCCAAACTGGTGGTGCCAAAAGAATTAATCCCCCAAGTGTTCGCACTAACACATGATTCTCTAGCAGCTTGTCATCAAGCCTTCCAGAAAACTATTGATCGCATTCGAGAAAATTTTTACTGGCCAGGTATGTCTGCAGATGTCAAGCATCTAGTAGAATCTTGCATTAGTTGCCAACAAAGAAGAGCTTATCGACCTAAACATCTTGCCCCTTTGCAGAGAATGCCAACACCAAAATTTCCATTGGCGAAAGTGAATTACGACATAATTGGTCCTTTACCGACAACTTTTTCGGGTAACAAGTTCATCGTGACATATATCGATGCTTTTTCTAAGTGGCCTGAAGCATATGCTGTATCCTCTATCACCTCAGACGTTGTAGCGGATACTCTAGCGGATTTTGTTTCAAGGTACGGTGCTCCTAGCTATATTGTTTCCGACAAGGGTAGAAATCTTATATCAGAAGCCATTGAGAGAGTCTATAAAAACTTTGGAATGAAACATATTCACACGTCAGCTTACCACCCAGCAGGAAATTCTCAGATTGAACGTCAGAACAGAACTCTAATTAATGCCCTATGCCATGTTGTCAATGAAAATCAGTCGGACTGGGATACAAAATTAAAATTTGCTCTTTTAGCTCTCAGGACAGCCGTGCATTCTTCTACAAAATTAACTCCAGTTGCAATATTGTTTGGCAGAAATTTAAATCTCCCCTATAAACTTTTTTCCACCCCCCAAACTTTAAATTATAATGACGCCCCCACCTATTGTGAACTTTAATTCCCTGCTTTGAAGAAAGTGTATGCTGAAGTGCACAGTAGTTTGGTGGAAGTTTCAGAGAAGCAAGAAAAATACAGAGAAAAAACTGCTGTTTCTAAGAATCTTAAAATAGGTGACTCAGTTTGGCTCTTTACACCAGCTGTTAAACCAGGACAATGTAAAAAACTTTCCAAATGTAATAATGGTCCCTATACAATAACTGAAAAAATAAATGAGGTAAATTTTAAAATCGCCCTCCAATCAAATTTAAAATTAACGCAAGTGGTACACGTCGATAGGCTGACTGAATTTAAAAACAGGCATGTTGATTTCCAAACAAATGACCAACTGCCGCGGCGTCAATTCGATGATCAATCGAATATTCAGAATCCGACTACTACCATTCACCAATCGATTAACGATAACCCAGAACGGCGGACGAAAAAACGCAGGCGCGCGTTTATCATACCAACAGCATCAGCAGTAAACAGGGATGAAGCATTGCCCATGCAATCAACAGCCAACACTTTGCCTTCACTAGCCACCAGCAACGAACCCCTTTCCCCCTCTCTTCCTTCAGCCGAGTTCGAGAACTCACGAGCTGAAACCACCCCCTCCCCCTCCACGGCTGCAAATCCAGTTACGGACACGCCAGATATCGCGGTAGCTAACGAAGTTGCAGCAGTTCAACCTTCTGACAATCCTTCAACTAGTCGTATTCCGACTTCAATCGAACGTCAACGTAAACCGACTGATTCGATTCCTTCGTCCAGAAATACTTATGGTTTCAGGAACAGGGACAAGCGCCCTAATTATAAACTTTAAAAAGTATTAGTTATAGTATTTTTATTTAATAACCTTATATTTTGTTTGTTTAATATATATAGATAGTCTAGAATTAGTTTTTATTGTATTTTAACTTGCAAAATAAGCTTTTTAGAGTACTTGTACCGTTTGTTTTGGTTAGCGGTAGCGATCTGAGCGGTTGTGTTTTCATCACATTTAATGTTCTATATAGCTAATTTTAGTGTAAATAAGGTATATTTAGATAGTTTTAGTGCAAATAACCTCTCCACAGGTATTTTTTTTGGAATTAAATTATGTTTTTTCTCGATTTTTGGGTAATTTCGAGACTGAAAATTTTTTGAGTATTTTGAAAATGGGAATCCAAATTTTTCCCCCTTCTTTTTTCATGTAGTATTCCCTGACTGTGGAAGAGGATAGTACCCATCGATTTGCATATTATTTATATTTAAATTGATCTTTTAGTTAAGTTCTCAGTATATGGGTATAGGTGAATTACAGGGTAATACAATATTTGAGGGAAATATTAATTTTACTCATTACTTGATATAATGTGTAGTTATCTTGTAGTGTAAGGTAGTATTAGTGTACTGTTTTTGTGTATATATTTTTTTTACCTGAAAATTTTTGAGGTTATTAATTTTTTTTTCTTGAATTAGATTATTTCATTAAAGTGTAGTGGTGTGGTTTTATTGAAAAATTTATAAAATTTTATCGGGTTCTGTGCTATTTTTTTTTCCTTTTTCTAAAGAAATTCTTGTCAAAATTTTTAATTTTTTTACTGTGTAAATTAAGTTTCTTCTGGTGATAATCTTCACCACGGCTTTTGGGTCTTTTTCGCCCTATTATGCTTTTATTTTGGCAATTGTATAGCACAGATAAATGGGTTGCTCTTCCAAAATGCACAGTGTCGCTGTAAGTGCATATGTAAATAACTTACTTTATAGTTCAACTTGCATATTATCAAATGAGGAAAGTGTTTCTCAATTTTTACACATTCATACAATTTGTGTACACTGAACTTTTAATTTGTGAAATATATTTTATTATGAATGAACTGTATATCGTGCAAGTTGCCTTTTACCCATTTTTATTCTTTTTGTTTGTGTTTTTATATGCATATACATTACTATTTAGTATGATTTTAGGTATCTGTGTACATTTGGCTAACAATTTATATCAATAATGATATGCATTATTATTGTAATATGTAATGGATTTGGCGATTCTTTCGGTTGGCAATGTTCTCTTCCAAAATTTTGTTTTGGTTTAAAAAAAAAATATTTTGGCAATTTTCAAAAGTTTTTTTTTTGGTTTAGCAAACAGTGTCCAGGTAAATGCATTATGTGGAATATTCTCGGCTGATAAGGTTAGTGGTGACAAAAGCAGTGTCCAGTCTTATGTTCATCTCTATTTTTGTTTTGCTATTCTACAGGTGTGTCTAGGATTTTGTTGTCGAGTGAGGAGAATTTTATGTATGCAAACTCAGGTTATGCATTCCGGACTGTATGCCTTGAGTGGTAGGCTTGCTAGGTGTTTCTTAGTAATTCTTCGGACCGAAGTCTGGTTTGTTTGAAATGTTAGGCCCCATTTAGTGATCTCTCCCGCATCCATTAAATTTTACTCGCACTTTTTACTTAAAAAACAATTTTTTTTTTCAAAAAATTGTGTTTTTTTAATAGAGACGGGGGATTCTTGTTAGAGGTAGTTTAATCTAAATTTTATATTTATATTTTCATTAATATCTTAAAACATTTCCCTTTTATAAACTCATTCTTTTTTAATATTTAAAGAAACCCCCCTCCTTTTTTTTCTTATAATTCTTAAACATTATTAATTAAAACTCTTATTTTCAAAATCCAAATATCTTTATTTTTCTGTAAGTCAAGACCACCCAGGATTTTCTTTTTCCTTTTGAGACGCCACACGAAACTGTGAGATAGTTTACCACGCAAACAGCTTTTACTTGAAATTCTCACGTAGTTTCAGTGATTGTAAATTCAGAACACACACAGGCAGATTGGATAACGTACACAAAGCCTTTGTAAGAATTCATGGGAATAGCTGAAGCCCTTTTGTCAGTTGTATTGTGTGCAACTTTTATTACCCTCAGAAAAGAGAGTCATAAAACTATTTCGAAGGCCTGTTACGAAGATACCAACAATATATTGCTTTTCTATCGTTGTTTACGAAATGGCAGGTGCCAGTGTGCAGGTGTTTTTTTTTCGTGGGACCAAACGCACAGCTATTTTTTAAGCGGAGCCCAACGGACGGCTAATTTCCAAGTATTGATGCAGGGAATTTTTTGACGTAGCAACGCCTCACCCAATCACCGTTAGCTTCTGCCCTCTTCTAAGGCGTTGCTATGGAGATTTGACCAAGTTAGTTAGTAGAGGCAGTGATGTTTTGAACCACGAACAGTGAGGTTGTGGGCGCGGGCTAGGGGTCCTTTCCCCCCCCCACCACCGCCTGCTCAAGCAGTAGGATATATTTAGTTAGTAAGAAAGTGCAAGATAGATAGTGAGGTGATAGAAAGCAATCGCTTGTGAAGCAACCTGAAATAACCAAAAGAGATGATTGTTTTTCCTTGTTTGGAGGATATGCTACTAGCGTCTTGAATGTTGATGTACGGGTGCATCTCCACGAAGGAGGTCTTCTACCATATCGTCGCGAGTCTAATCTCAAAATATCTTCCTTTTTTTTGTTTGGAGTCGGTATGTCATATAATAGCAGAATCAAGATTCTCGACACCAAGTTTCATCTGTGAAAATTCCCTCTAAAAATGCAAAGTTCTGAATGAAAAATTTGATCGTTAGATTGCATTAATATGGTAGGTTATACCCTATTAGTTTCAAATTAGTTCCAAAGAAAAATGAATTTTTCATGGGATTGTCATTATCATACGTAGCATTCTCGAGGTTGCTATCGCTCACTTTAGAGAATCTAAAAGAACAATATAATGATTGTGGAAGTGTCTCCAACTTATTATTACTCTCCCCCAAGAGTTACGTGTTTGGGATGAACCCTTAGTTGTGTCTTCGAAACCTGAATGCCTCTCGGAAGTGTCGTCCTATCCAAATACATCATGGATTGCATTAATCTACTAATTTAAGAAACCTTGTAAGTAAAAACAATTCTTATCATTATTATGATTTATAAATTATGTTTTCTATCTGATATGATAGTACTTATCTGTGTATTAGTAATGAACAATAGAAAATGATATACATAGATTATTTGAAGTACTGTTTGTTAATAAACGCTCATTTTCTCCTAATAAACCCTCTCTGTTTTCTTTCCATTTTTATTCTCTCATTTATTTCAAAAAGTTTTCTTTTCAGCATTTTTTTTTTTTTCATTTTATCTTCAGGAAGTAATTTGGGAATACTGTGGATGGTTTGATTTTCTAATTTAAAAAAAAAAAGGAATATATATTTTAATCTTTAACTTAATTTCTTCTATTGTGTTAAATTTTAATTCTGAAAAGGAAAAACTTAAAGTTTAATTAAAATAAATTATTGTATTCCCTAGTCATGAAATTCTGAGTAATATTTCAAGCACTAAGCTTGATGAAAATAAACTATTGTCTTACCAATTGTTAAAATTAATAGTATTCAAACTTATTTTATTTACTTAACTGAGACCTTTTACTATTCTTTAATTGATTACAGGACATACATGTCTGAATTTTTATATAAAGTAATTTTAATATTTTGATTTAAAGTCTTGTGAGAAGTGTTTTATTATAATGAATTACCTTATTCAAAATTTAATTATTTATTTATGGTCTCTTAAACAATGAATAATCTATACGATCACAGCTTCAGTGTTGTGAATTCTTGGAATTTATTTAGCTTTTTTAATATTTGTTAAATATTATTTTGTTTAACTTATATCACCAATTTTTATACTTCCCCTTTTTGTACTTTCTTTAAAAGAAAGATTTTGTCCCCTTTATTCCAAAATTTTCATTTAGTCTAAAGTGTTATGTCGATGAAAATTCCTTGTTGTTACACATCATTTTAATTCTTGAATTCACAATGCTGATTGTTGGAGAATTGAATATAGTGCAAATTGAGAATCTTGTCAGTGTTTTCAAATGATTACTTCTTGTACTGTTTTGAATTCAAAATTTAGAATTCAGGTAACTTTAAATTCTTTAAATCTTAATTGTTTCTGTTTAATTTAATCCATTTACTTTTTCTAAATTTAGTTTTGTTTGAGAATAATTTTGTAAGTGTACATATTGGCAGGATTCATTTCAATTTTAAGTCATAGGTAATTTGCATTCATTCAAATTTTA
The DNA here is from genome assembly GCA_963931845.1 of Maratus michaelseni. NCBI lineage: Eukaryota > Metazoa > Arthropoda > Arachnida > Araneae > Salticidae > Maratus > Maratus michaelseni. The sequence continues at coordinate 419,945,139 of OZ007592.1, forward strand.
GTAAAAGGTAATAGTACCTAAAATAAATTAATAAAACCAACCCCAACATTTATATACACCACATACTATTATACAAAATGTTAATAAAATCTGAAACCGCATAACACTTTTTAAAATGTATTTTCAGTAATTATCGTCCATAAATAATAATGCAGCTGAATTATCTGGTACAGCTTTAAAAAAAATACTGTTACATGCATCATGTTTAATAGAGAACATGTTAAAATGGTGCAATAAAAATATCAATCCCGTTATATTCGATACACTACAGCAGTGGTTCCCAAACTTTTCGGCTCGCGGAGCCCTATTTGAGAAGAATTCCTAAGGCCCACGGTATTCTGTGATTTACAAATTAATGGATTTTTATGCATATGGAGCAGAGAAAGATCTGCTGAATAAGTGTCCGAAACAGTAGTTTCCAACATGGGGCCAAGGTTCTCAGTTTGGACATTTTCTTTATACAGAAATTCTGAATTCATTCTAGAAATTAAAAAAATCAAATTTTCTATTATTTACCCCCTTAACAGTTCCATTTAATATTACTATTTTTGGACACAATAAATTAAAAATAAGGACTAAAAACCACTTTTTGTATTAAAATATCTGCCTTGTATAATCGAACAGTTGCCGAACAGTTGATGTCGGTTAAGGGGCTTCCGAGTTGCGATCAACTTTCGATCAACCGAGTTTGCCCAGTCTATTTGTGAGTAAAGTGTCTTGTAAATATTGAGTCGTTGGGAAAAGTTAAATGTAGTATTAACTACATAGAAAGAACAATTAAAAAAAGAAGAAAAAGTAAACATTAGGAATAAAAAAGTAAAGCAAAAGAGATTAAAGATAGAGTCTAATAAATGTATAATCGAGATATGTCCGCTAAATATACAAAAAAAAATATAGTTAAAAATTTGTGGTTTCTAAAAGGTTTCAGTAACGAAGAAAACAAACTCTTCTTACCGAGCAATGTTCGAGCATTAATGTTAAAGGGTTAATGACATCTATTTTTAAAATAACAAAATATTCTTTCGGGATTTCCAGTATGAACTTGCAATTAAAGCTAAAAAATGGTAACCCTGTCTGTGTGATGTATTGCATTGGGGCTTACGTGAAACAATTATTATTTATGTAGAAAACCACACACACACAGAGAAAAAAGGTAAATTGTACAGTTTTCGTTTACAAAGAGAGACTTCTGTATAATCCCAATAGGATACTCGTGAAAAGAAAGAAAATGCGTAGGCCCAGTCACCCATGAGTAAATATATAACGCGTGTTCACTAGTTCCGCCCACCCGTAATAGAATCATGCGATTATGGATTCTTTTTTTTTTCGTTCTTCTTTGCGTTTCTAGTACTAATAAACATGCAACGGAAACGAATCGCTTCTGAGCTTCTTCTTTTGGAACCATTTTTAGCACTTTCCAACCTAGTTGAAAAGTGCTTATGACTTCGGTTTGTCTGGCCGTCTGCCGTCTGGCCGTCTGCCGTCTGCCGTCTGCCGTCTGTCCGTGCTCTAACTCCCGTAAATATGCTCGGATTGCTCTGCAATTTTTATATGTTATTGTCGTCATCTATAGCATGTTCCCTATTTAAACGAAAGTGTGTAACACTTATAGTTTTTTTTACAGGGACACTCAAAAGAACTCCGTTACATTGCGGTCTCTGGGGAAAAATCATTTGCGGTGTATTTAAATAATGTTTCACTATTTTAAACGCATTGAAATTTATATATATCACTAAGGTGCATTAAAAGAAGCTTAATATGGAATAGGGTGTGCATAGCACTTATAGTTACTTTACAGGGACAGTCAAAAGAATTCCGTTACATTGCGGTCTATGGGGAAAAATCATTTGCGGCATATTTAAATAATGTTTCACTATTTTAAACGCATTGTAATTTATATATGTTACTAAGGTGCATTAGAAGAAGCTTAATATGGAACAGGGTGTGCATAGCACTTATAGTTACTTTACAGGGACAGTAAAAATAATTCCGTTACATTACGTCTATGGAGAAAAATCGTCTGCGGTTTATTTAAATAATGTTTCACTATTTTAGATGCATTGAAATTTATATAGATCACTAAGGTGCATTACAAGAGACTTACTACGGAATATTGTGTGTATAGCAGTCATCGTTCATTTACAGGGACACGCAAAAGAATTCTCTACTGTCTGTTAACAATAATTCCTGGAAGTGCGTTTTAAGTTATTGAACGCGATTTTAATTTTAACTTGCTTTTTGTCTATTACGTGGTGTGTATAAATTCTGTAGATCCTATACAGGGCAGCACAAAAGTTCGCGAATACTTTTCTGTTTATTGACAAACTCCAGACAGAGAATTTTAAACTGTGCTACGCGTTTCCTAACTGAACTAAAATTATCATCCTATGTAGTATATATACAAATCTATAGCTCCTATACAGGGCTGAATAAAAGTATTCGGATATTTTTCCGAATATTGTATATGTTGGAAATTCCTGAAATTATGTTTTTAAATATGTTATGCGTTTTCTAAATTGTTTACTTAGATGTTAGCTTTTAGCTTATTAAACGGTATGATTTGTAAAATTATTTTGGAAGCGTTGGAAAGTGCTATATAATCTATGCTTGACGCATGATTTTTCGTTCTTGTTTAAAAATACATTTAGAAGCAGATCATAATTTTAGTGTTTAAGTGGGCGGGGCAAAACCTATAACCTGTATTGTTAGGTGCAGCATCGATCACCTTTTTTGGATGTTTTATTTGAAGCATTTAGCTATTAATTATAATTTACTAGTAGAAAAACTTTACTAACAAAGCGGGATATATGGGTCGGGTTAAATTTATATCAGGGCGGGTACTCATTGACGAAAAGTCTGCAAGGGGTGGAGCTGAGCGAAAGTTTAGATTGTTAGTGTGTTAACAAATGTACAGAAATATTTTTTTAACTGCTATAGCCTTATTTCTGATAGGAAAATGTGGCATCATAACATAAGAATCCTAGCCAATGCCCAGATCAATTAAAACAAAATTTTAAAGAGGGCGTTGTTAAGTGATACAAGGTGTTAAAAAAAAAGAGTTTTCAGCAACATTTAAAATTTAAAATTAAGTACAATTACGTAAAACAGCATAAAAAATTAAAATAACTAAGAAATAATGAAAATAAAAAAAGCAGATTAAAGGAATTAACGTTACAAAAAAAGAAAAGAAAAGAAAAGAAAACTATATACACATATATAGGTATAAAAATATTAAATGAATCTAATGAAGGGTTTATTAAATGATACAAAATGTTACAAAAAACAGGCGTTTTAATCTACAAACATTGTTTTATTATGAAAAATAGTATAGAAAATTTAAATATACAAATAACATAAACGATTAAAGAAATTAAAATTATATAAAAAAAGAAATATATATACACATTATACACAAATGTAAAATGAATCTAATGAGGGTCTTTAAATGATACAAGATAAAAAAGATGTTTTAAGCAACAAACATTGTTTTACTATGAAAAACAGTATAGAAAATTTAAATAACAAAAAATTAATACAAATAACATAAACAAATTAAAAAACTCAAAGTTATAAAAAGAAAAAGAAATATATATACACAATATACACAAATGTAAAATGAATCTAGTGAGATTCTTTAAATGATACAAAATCTTATATAAAAAAAAAAGTTTTAAGCGACAAACATTGTTTTAAAAATTAAATACAATTATAAAAAATTGGATAGAAGATTTAAATAACTAAAGTTTAATAAAATAAAATAAACTGTTTAAGGAAATTAAAATCCCAAAAATAAAAAATAATACAATATACAATATATACAAATATTAAATGCCGATAGAATTTTTTTATTCTGCACAAAGTGTGACGAGCAATAAAGTATAAAAGTTTAGTGTAAAAAATGTGGTTGAATTGTTTTGCACAGTTTTTTGATTCAGAATACTATTTCTTGTAGATTATTTTGAATTGAATTTTTAAAACACATTAAATGCAGAAACATAAAATAAATTATTTCAAACCAAAAATATTATATAGAAAATGGATACATCTATACTGCAAATTTTTATATAATTAAAAATATATATTATGCTATTGAGACCCAGTGATAGATGTATTTATTTTTGACATACTCACACACACAAAAGTTCCTACATACTTTCGAAAAATTTTCTCTTGCAATATGCTAATTTCTTTCATGTTTTGTTTAATTTCCTGGAACGCCGCGGAGCCCCTGAAAAATATAGGTGGAGCCCCAAGGGCTCCGCGGAGCACACTTTGGGAACCTCTGCACTACAGCATACTTAAAATGCTTTTGAAACAAACATTGACTATAGACTATATGCTCGTTTTTTGTGTCCTGAAAATGTACGAGAAATTCTACGTAATCATTTTCTATAAGAAGCATGTAATGACGCATACTAATAATACACATGAATACCGTTATATTAGATTTATTGTAACATCGCTAAAATGTCTGAAAACTATTACTGAACGGATATCACAGAGTTTTGGAATCACTTTGAATGTTCCTGTAAACGAATTATAAATACACCGTATTCCATTCTCAATAGGAAACATTCTGTAGCAAGCCTACTTAGCATAGCTATCAGTTTTGTGGTAATACAAATAATATTTGGGAAAGTTGTATTTTGGACAGACAGACAATCTAACCGAAACCAAAGTAACAAGCATATTTTATAAGCGAAGGAAATTCTTAAATATGCATGAATTACAATTAGCTACCAATGCAATTAAAATCATTATATATATGTATAATTGCCGAAACGTCATTTGAGGCTCACTGTGGAGATCCGAAAAGTTTTTGGTTTCCGTCTGTTTGTTGGTTTGTTTGTTTGTTTGCCTGACTGTTTGTCTGTCTGTTCCGCGATAACTGCCGCAAAAATGATCCGATTAGGTTGATTTTTGGTAGGTATGTTAAAGGTACCCGGAATTAGCTGTATAGTTATTAGTTACATTTGGTTCATTCGTTCGAAAAATATAGAACATTTGATTTTAGGTTATAATGCTTTTCAATGGGAAGTCAGACGATGTTTTTATTTTTAACATTCACCGAAAAGAAAATGTCGCATTGGGATAATTGTAAATGCTAAATTATGAATGCTAAATTTACGAAATGATGATCTTATTTTAATCCAATCAGTTTGAAAATTTGCCAATATACTTATTAGAATTCTAAAATTAATTGCATAAATTATTGGGAAATTTAATGAATTAATTTGAAATATATGAAACATTTTAATTTATAATTTTTTACAAAAATTTGCAAAGCATTTTTTGTTCTCTCTTTCATTAAATGGTTGCTAAGCAACTATATTTCAAATAATATAACAACAAAGATAAAATACAAAGATAACAACAAAATATAAGAACAAAGGAAAATTCAAGTGAATCGCATTATTTTGATGCGAAATTTTATTTAAAAAAAAACTAATTTTCGGGTGATTTAAGTTTTTAATATACTTTTTTTAATGAAATAGATCATAATTTATTTTAACTAATAAAGAAAGATTACCAAATCGGTTTTCCAAATGAAAATAATAAAAACGTTGAATGTGCAAAATGAATATAAGTCACATAAGAGGAATTTACGTTTGTATAAGTATAGTTTATGCACGAAGATTTATTCAATTTCAGCAACATATGATAATTAGCGGTGGAAATATAAGTATTCTTTAAAGGATAGGATAAAATCTCTTATACAAAGTTATGGTTATTCTAATGAAATTAAAACAGTAAATACATTCAGACATATACTCAAGAAATGAAATAGCACAATTACTGGAAATTGATAACATAAAATTAAAGCGTCAATGTGGGGTTCAGGGGGGCGGAGACCCCCTCTATTGCTTTTCCCCCTAAAATGCAATTTTACTCGAATATTGTAATAGAAGTGTGAAAATTATATATCTCCAGTTTGTTCTTAACCACATCAAATTTGTTATATCTCGGAATATGCTAGCATTAAATTTATCAAAAATGACACTTAAAATTAATTAAAAATCGCAACAGTAAATCTCGATAAACATAATTGTCTACATTTTCAAACATTAAACGTATTACCCCATACATATTTATTTATTTTATATTTATTATATCAAACTGCAGTTTAATATTCTATTATAGAATTGTTATATACCACATAATATACATAATACTAATTAAGTTAGAAAACGGATAACGTATCTAAAAACGTGTTTTCAGTTATTATCGCTCATATGTGATAATGTATTTGAATTATTTGATGAGCCTTTGTGAATGAATATGAAATGCTGCATGCAACATATGCTATCCAGGATATGTTTTCCTGCATTATTATGCATTATCGTACCTATAGTGCAATGAAATATATAAATTTCATTATGGTAAAATTACTAATACCATCTACGCAGTCTTTTTTTTTTTTTTGTATGAAACGTGTAATGGTGCATATGCATAATGCACACCAATTTCCTCTTTTATTTTAAGCATGGCAATATTCTTAAAGTGTACGTCAAACATTTGTTGTCCATCACCACAAAGAGTTTCAATTCCTTTGAATATTCCGGAAAACAAATTATAACTGCGCCTCATTCCATTCTCAATAGGGAATATTCCATATTGAACCTAAATATCATGCATCCATTTCATGGTAATCCAAAGAATATTTAAAAAGTTAGCGAGTGGACAGGCAAAACAAACCAAAACCGAAGTCAATAACATATTTTATGTGAGCCGGAAAGTGTTAATAACAAAATTCAAACAGATAAAATTAATTCTACATTTTAGTAATTTAAAGTTTAGAATCATAGGATTGATTAATCGCATTAATCAAAAACTTTTGAAAACCTATTTTGGTGGATATATTGTTAAGAATTATTTTGTAACCATGACATAAACAAAAAAATGTAACTCTGGAATATTTCGAGAGTTGTTTCATGAACACTGCATGAAACGATAAAAAAAAATCTGTTAAAATAAAAAAGCTCATAGATTTAGGAACATTTTTCTCATAAAAACTATCATTAACTTCAAAAACTCGTTCAAGGCGAAATTTCAAGGTTAGTGCTAAAAAGCACCTAGTGTGGCAGTGTGGGTTACCACTCATGACAATATTAAGAAAATAAGAGATGTTGTATTAGCAAAAATTGAAGCAAACACATATTAGCATCTACAGTAAAAGTAAAGAAGACATCATTGGTAAAATAAATTATGATATAAATGCAAAATCTTTGCGACGTAGTTTAATGATTAGTGAACGAAACAATAAAATAAAAAACTGAAATATTTATTAACTTTCTCCTTACAAAATTCTGAATAATTTTCAATACTTGCTACAGGCTAAAATATACGATTTGCTCAGATCCGCACTGAATTAGAAAACGGTTATTGTGTCTCATGACAAGAAAATAACAAAAAATATCATTGTAACAATAAGAAGAAAATAACATGTGAAAGAATACAATAATATCATCATTAGTAACAGGATCGGTGGAAGAATGGGTGGATGGTCTTTAAAAGCTCTTTTAGAAAAAATAAAAAATAAAACATGGATATTTTCTTTTTACTTTGAAGATTTTTTGAAACAGACGCAGAAAAAAGGGGATTTTTTTATTTCCTGTGGAGAATAAAGTTTTAGGTTTCAGATTTTTCAGGAACATAATTGATTTTAATGATACATGTAACATCTTTTTCTAGGAAAATAAATCAGTGTAGATTATTGAAAATTACTGTGTAAAAAAAGTAATGTCTATTCATTAAGCTTGGCAATGTAATTGAGTAAAGAAGGAAAGTAAGAAGAAAATATAATTTTTGTAAAGAAGTAATTATATAAAGAAGAAAAATATATTTTTAGTTACCAATTAGTTACCTATTATTAAGAAGGAAAGAGGCCGGGTGGGAAGTATGAACATACGTACAAGAAAACATACGAAAAATTGGAAAAGAAAAACGCTTTTTGTATTGAATTTTGAGAGTTCTTTAAATAGAAATTAAAGTGTACGTAATGAAAAAAAAAACATAATTATGATAAAGAATTTTATCACATATTTTAGATTTATTTTCAGATAAACACATCCCAAGCGTGTAATGAAACCGCAGTATTAAAAGTTTCCAGGTTTCGATTCAGTTATTTCAATTTAGCATTTATGTAATACAATGACAAAGAAATAAAAAATAAATGATTCCACACTCAAAACATAATACATGATTGTATTTTTTATAATTTCATTCTGACCCTTTCAGTCTTTGAAACATATCTATTATAACTGTAATAATAAAACAAATATTTTTTTTTTGTTTAAATAAATTAATTTCTTCTTTGAAATTCAACATTAATTTAGTGCACAACGTAGGATTTTTCTACTTTTTACATTATTTTTATTTGAATAATATAAATTTTTGAGTATGGAATCCTTGAAGCGAGGAGAATAAAAGTGGAAATTTATAGAAACTATTTACATTAAATTTATTAAAAATAAGTCAAAGACTTTTGAACGAAATGTTGTACATGTGATGTGTGGTTTACGTAATATTACTTTTATTTACTGATTGATACAAATATCATTATGTATATACGTATATTTTTACGATTAAGAAAACTAGTTAATGGATTAGTTAATTCATTATTGATAAATAACGTTATGGAACCTTAACATGGGAAAGAAAATGATATTTGTTTCTATACGTTTCGACATAGACTGTAATTTAACATCTATACAAGTATAAATTGATGTAAGGTTCAGAAGTACATTTTAACATCTGATATCCGAAATATGATTTTTTTTTTAAATATTGTGAAATATAAGAACATACACAATTGAGATGAATACAACTTTACCTCAAACGTTCGTTTAATCTTTCAAGGTTTAAAAAGAAATGACTAAATACACTGGTGTGCAAAAATTAAGGACAATAGGGTTTTTCGAATGCACCGTCACGCAGATTTCCACATCGACCAAAATCATACCATAAGATATTTAAGATGTGAAAATATGGGACAAGTGATAAAAACCATCTAAACAAATAATCAAAAGGATATGAAAGCATTTTATTGAAAAGGTCACTTGGAGCACAAATGCAGAGAAGACAAAAACGTTCTACTTACAAGCACCTGGCAGGGAAAATCCAGTCTCTAATAGGGGATATGGTCACCCCTGACTGCGATGCAGGATTTGCAACGTCTGTCCTTGCTGAGGACAAGGTTGTCTAGTAGATTGAGGAATTGAGTCCCACTTATCTTGTAACACTAATCTCAGCTCGGCGCAAATCGTTGCTGGCGCCTGATCAGGTGATGCCAAGTGTCTTCCGAGAAGGTCCCACACGTGTTCTATGGGTTAAGGCCCGGGGACTTTGCAGGCCAATCCATGCGTTGAATATCTTCACTCTCCAGGAGCTCTTCGACAGCCACTGTGCGATGAGGGGGGAGGAGCGTTGTCGTCCATGAAGAGGAAGTCCGGACCCACAGCACCTCTAAAAAGACGCACGTGAGGCACGAGAATCTCGGCGCATAAGCGGGCACCAGAGACTGAACCTCTACGGAAGACGTGGATGTCCGCACGGCTGCCAAGCATGATACCACCCCAAACAAGAACTCTGGCACCTCCAAAACGGTCGCTTTCGATGATGTTGGAGGGGTGATTACATGTGATTCTCTCCAGATGTGTATACGTCCAGAATCGCTCGTCATACTAAATCGGCTCTGATCCGTAAAGAGTACTCGACCCCACTCCTGTTGTGTCCAATTCTTATGTTCCTGACACCACAGAAACCTGCATATCAGATGATCAGGCGTTAGTGGTACACACCGTACTGGTCGTCGTGCATACAGGCCACCTTTGCGCAGCTTCCTAGCCACGGTAAAATGTGATATCCTACGGCCAGTAGTCTGCTCCATGTGCCTTGTGATTTCTCCAGTTGTCTGACGCCTGTTTCTTTTCGCCTGTAGGACAATATAACGGTCCTCCGCTGTTGTTGTTGCGCGTGGGCGACCACTGCTAAATACTCGGACACCTGTTCCATTCGTTTGAAGTGCACTCCAGACTCGTGAAACAATGCTATGAGCGATACCGACCTAACTTGCCGATTACACAAAGCAGCCGATTACACAAAGCCGATTATAGCAGCGATTACAGCAGGTCGTGTAATTATAATTCAATCTTCGGCAATCGTTTTAAGGTTGATCAAATCAGAGTGTTTTTATAGTTTGTGGTGTTAGAACGGGGGTTGGCGAGCGTAGCTCGTAGGGGCAGAGCCTCCTAGTATAAAAAAAAACGTCGCTTTAATCACTTTACACAGTGCAATAGATTTCCCCAAATTTCTGAACGATCACCGCCTTTTATCCCCCTTAGCACCTCCTCCTTTTACGCTATATGCCATATATGGACATGTCCTGCTACATTTGTTTCAGGTCTATACCCTGATTGGTCTTTCATTTATTTCTGCTGCCTTTTTTGGCTTTTATGCTAATTTATCAGCTCCGTCCTTAATTTGTGCACACCACTGTATGCACATCACGCTAAAACCGAATAATTTCCGTTTTAATTTTGTTGGAATAATATGTTTACATCAATGAGAAAAAATTTTAAAAAATTTATTTTACTATACGTATGTAATAAATATATTTCTTTTCTTTAGAGAATTTCTGATAAACATCGATTAATCATTTTTCAGCTTGCGTTTCATTTTTCATTTTATGTCATCTCTAAAACAGGCTGTAATTTTTTTTGGTTAAATATCGCAAAATACGTTTTCGTAAAAGAGCTTGTATAGCAGTTTTATACAATATTTCCGCTCACAATGAATTAAAATGGAAGTACATTAAAAAAATCATTTGTGAATTGTATAGAAAATTAAATTAAAAAAGCGGGTATGGATTCTTTATTGAACGCGCCTTTCCAACGTATACTTTCGAAATAAATACAATAACGAAAAATGTATTAGCCTTATTGAAAAATATTTCTTTACTTCAAACTTAAATGTATGAGCTCATAAAAACTATTTCCTCGATCTATTTTTTTTTCATGATAGTGTTCATTTTTCATAGCTTCATCATTTCATGTGATGGAAAACTGGTCGACCTATAATAAACAATCTATATCAATTACTTCTGCATCACTCCTTCTCTGGCTAAGGCGTATGAAGAATTTTGTGAGTTTGCGGATCTTCTTAAATTGCTTATATTAGGATTGGTGAAAAGAATATAAAGAAAAGAATTTTCTGACAATGTCAACTATGCGAAAGCGCACATAACTGGAAAATATAATGTCCTTAGCAAAAAATAAATAAATAAATAAAATTAAATAAAACAAATAAAATTATCTGTAATATATGTATCTTTACCGTATTATTTAAGGCTTAATAAATTTTTTTATGTAATAAATAAAATGCATAGATAATAAAGGTTAAAAATTCATGTATGACGAATGTCGTTAAGATATATATTTAAAACATCATATCTTATAGATTATATTAAATTACATGCATTTAAGAGACAAATGTAATTAGGATGTCATGTAATATTTTAAAATTGTTAATATTTTATTTATATTAAACGTTACAATGATTTAATATATGTAAAAAAAAACTGTTGAATATTCCTTTCTTACTTATATTAATATGGTTAATAAAATGACGATAAATAGGATTTCGTAAAAATAGTGATTCCTATCAATAGAAAAAAATATTTATTAAAAAATAATAAAATATATTTTATATAAGCATGTCTTGATTTATATTTATTTAAAATTGAAGAGCGATTCGTTTGACAGTCAGTAAAAGGAAAATTCAGCATCAATTTATTTTAGCGTCGAATTAAATATTTTAGCCATAGATGTTCCAGATGCAGTTTTTGTGACCATATATACTATTAATTATCGGTAATTCACAGTCAAAAATTGCTTTTCGCGCTTACGTAGTAATATGTTTAAAATGGGATTTAGTTGCGTGCTATTACGCATGCGCGATATATCCGAATTTTTTAATCTAGGACAAACAGGCAGGTTTATTTGATATGTTTATTTTGAGACAGAAGAATTGTCGAAGAATATATTTTTGACGTTTAATATTACCATTCTTATTATTAATGAAAGATGTAATCATATCTGTCAACAGAAGTGGAAATTGTCTATTTCGCGCAGCTTCGTAATATATTTTAATTAAAATAACAGTCATCCCAAAAACAAATTTGAAATTGATACTAAAATATGTGATAGTTTTATAAAGATTTTGACAAGGTCGTACACAACAATAATTAATAAATATTAAGATTAAATAACACATCTTTATATTTGCCGCAGCTTATGACGAGTATTAACTAGTATATTATTGAGTAGTAAAAGAATATGGAGTGAAGAAAGTGATCTTACTAACAATCAGATCTGGTCTTATTACCACAAATTGAGCATAATCAGGAATTACATTCAAAGGGAAAATAGTAGAATTTTCATTATCGTATAAGGAAAATCTATCAAGTAAACTTCGAGAAGACAGTGCCACTAATGATAATCGAAATCGCCGCTATTTATCCCTGATCATCGAAATCTTCCTTTAACGACTAAGACGGATTATCGACAGTGTGCCCGGAGCAGATTCAGCATATATTTATAATCATGTAACTTTTTGTGTTAATAAATTTTTACTCATTTATAATAGATTAATGTTAAGTTATGAAAACCATACTGATTCTCCCTCTAATAACGCTGCCACAAATCATCGTATAAATATATGACTGGTAACAATCCACTGTAAATAAAATGTATATTTGTTAATGCTATGCATAAATTTGGCTAAAAAGGTTCTGCAGATATAGGAATTGCACGGATCTTAAAACTTCTGAATACAAACTCTTTTTATAACTTATTTGTATTCTTCGTTATATTCAATCTTTGTACAACAAATATGACACCATTCGATCAATTAGTTTAGGAACTATGAAGATTTGAAATTTAGAATAAGTTCATTTTATAACGTTAAATTATTTTTTAATCCTTGTGCAAAACAGATAGTTTTTGAACCATAACTTAAAACAAAAAGCGTCGAAATGAGCTGGAATTTTAGACTCGCATATTTGAAGCATTTAAAAATCGAATTTAGTTTTAAAAAATCATGGATTACAATTAATCTATCTTTTTAGAAAATAATTTTTAAAATGTTATATACTTGAAATAAATTTTCGAAAAGCTTAAGGAAAATAACATATAAAATATTTAACAGAAATTTATTGCTGAAAGCATTAAATAGGCTAATCTAAAATCAAAGCTCATTCCGCCAATTAGATTTTTAGATAAGCTTAAAAAACTTCCCGCATTACAATCGTTCTTGTAAGGATTTAAAATGAATTCATGATTAGGAGTTTCAAACTTTAAACCCGCATAAATCATAAACTACTTGATCGACGGTCTTCCTGTTTGCTATTCGAAGGTAACATTTAGTGCAGTATCCAAATAAAGCGGCAAATTGAGATGTTAGTTTTGAAAATGGTGAAGTTTGGTACAATTTTTATAAGTAGACCACGGCGTAAGAAAAAGTTAAGTAAAGCATTTAGTAGTAGCTTTATATATATATATATATATATATATATATATATATATATATATATATATATATATATATATATATATATATATATATATATATATATACAGGGTGATTCATAATGAATGGGCCAAAAAGAATAGCGCAGTGTGACTGCCGTAATGGATTTATTCAGCCGAAACAAATTTATTCTGCAGCTACAATTATACAAGTTTTATTTGGTAACAAGGAAAAATCATCGAATGACGAACTAGCCGCTAGAGGCGCTGTTAAACAAAATGTCGTCCATGCAGGAGAAAGCTTCCTACGAAAGCCACGTTCCACTTATGTGGTAAAGTTAATCGCCATAATTTGCGATTTTGGGGCACGGAAAATACCCATGTAACATTTGAACATCAGCGTGATTCTCCCAAGGTGAACGTTTTCTGCGCTTTATCAAACAGTTGTGTTTTTGGTCCATTTTTCTTTGCTGAAAAACGGACCAGATCTAACGCCCTGTGATTTTTTTCTCTGGGATTTCGTTAAAGACAAGGTGTTTGTGCCTCCACTTCCTCAGAAATTAGAGGAACTGAAGCAGCGGATAACTGCAGTGTTGAACTCCATCACAGTGGATATGCTATCACGAGTGTGGCAGGAGCTTGATTACCGTGTAGACATTTGTCGTGTCACCGGAGGGGCACATATTGAACACCTGTAGAAACTTGAATAAATGTAGTTTTGAGGTAAATTTGAATTTTCTAAATATATTGATTACAACGTTCACAATCATGTTTTCTTTTTGTCCCATTCATTATGAATCACCCTGTATATATATTAGTGCTTCCGATGCGATACGTACTTCAGTTATACGTTTAACCGATATACGTATATACGTATAATATATAATTAAGAAATACGTATACCTTAAAATATACGTTTAAACGTATCCGAATACGTATAAGCGTATATCAGTTAAACGTATAATTCAAGTATACGTTTAATTCAAGTATACGTATATTTCAAATATTGTATTTACTTTTAATGCCAATGCTTCTCACCAGTGTTATGTCAGTGAACGGAGAACAAGTCGGAAATCGGTGGCGTTACTTAGCAATTTTTATAATATGTTTCATACATAGAATCTTGTTATTTTTCCCTTTAAATGATTATTGTAAATATATAACGAAAGTAAAAATACTTTTTGTGCAAATAAGGAGAATATACACGTTTCAGATTTATTGTTAATCCTTATTAAGTATATTCTTTCTTTTTTAATTTTTAAAAAATATATTTATTTTTGTGTGCGTATACTCAAATTGCGCCCGGGGTGTCAAAAGTTGTTCTTTCCATGGTGCTAATGTTTCCTACTCTGTGTTAATGTATAACGCAATTTCTTTTTTTTTTAACCATGACACTCGTGGTATTTTTTATACAAAGTGTATGTGCATTACAAGATATTACTTTTTAAGAATTGTTGATAATCTTGACAAATTTCTTTTTTTGTGTTAGTACCTATAAATTTCGATTACTTATAGCCTGACAAATAATCGTCACTGCAGATTTCAGAACGCAATCACACAAGCTTAAAATGACTTGCCTTCTCTTTTCTTTTTTGCTGTAAAACGTATTTTCAAAACATTTTTAATGTAGAAAAAAGTATTCTTAAATAAAATAAAAGTATGTTTAGAAAGTTATTTGTTACGGCCGATTATCTGCACTAGGGATATAGGCCGGTCGGGGGGAGTGCCCTCCGTGGAGTTCTCTAAAATAAAAATAAGACTATGAAACTTCCTAGGAGTTGGATTGATCAATGCCAGTATAAAATATGAAGTCAATGTAAGTTTGTGTTCTGCAATACTAATGTTTCGGGCGAAATGTCCATGCTATAAATCAAAATAAGCTATGTACGTGTGTTACAGATATGCGAAAGGTAAATCATTTCATAATTAATAGTTTAGATTTGTGGGAAAAAAACAAACAAAATCTAAACTAAAAAAAAATATTCCGATTTTTTTTTTTTGCAAGTACCGACCGCACAGGACACAGCGGCTGTTTTTCAAAGTCTGATCCGCTGACCAGCAGGAGAAAGGCATAATTTTTTAAGCAATGAACGAAAACTGTTTAAACGTTTATACGTTTAACCGCTGGTGTAAGATCCGTATATACGATGTACCGTATATGCTGTTTCGTATAATACGTATAACCGCCTTGGTCGTATCATACGTATCCAAAATCTCACCCCGTATAATACGTATTATACGTATACTCGTATAAACGTTTAATAGGGAGCACTAATATATATATATATATATATATATATGTATAATTGTATTTAGTGTAAGTGTTTTATTTGAAAAACAAACACTTTGAAATATATTAGACAAACAAATTGTGGAAGACTTTCTGAGGTATATAAAAAATTACTATCATTGACCAAAGATATCAAAAATCCGATGCTACCTACACTTCAAAACAGACTGATATAAATTAAAACCTTTAGAAAATAAAGAAGATATTATAGATTTTCAGTAGTCATTGGATAAATGATAAAAATACCAGAGTCATATCTCCAAACGATGTTCGTTTGACTTGAATCACAAATATGTATATTTCAAAATATCGACTAATGCCGATTCAAACACTCAACTAAAATTACACACTTTAATTACTGAAAGAACATTTTAATAATCTACAATACAAGGATGAGTGGCTTAATGCAAATTAAAATTTACCTAATTAGTGCTAAACGAGATGCAGAAGATATTGTTAATTAAATTTCTAACAGGAAATAAGTTTTAAAATTTCATACATTATCCAATACGTTTAGTACGAAAAAACAGTGTAATTTTAAGTCCGATATAACACGATAAAAAATGAAGAATTTGGGGTATACGTAATTTGTTTATTTTTTTTAATTTTTGGACGGAATAATGAAGAAGGCGATGCTTTGTTCTTGTTCTTCCTAATTTTCAATTATTGCTCCCTTTGATTAATTCAGGAATTGGATTTCCTCCGATAAAAGACACTTTAAGAAATTTAGCTCCACAGTT
The DNA here is from genome assembly GCA_963931845.1 of Maratus michaelseni. Taxonomy (NCBI): domain Eukaryota; kingdom Metazoa; phylum Arthropoda; class Arachnida; order Araneae; family Salticidae; genus Maratus; species Maratus michaelseni. The sequence continues at coordinate 419,961,695 of OZ007592.1, forward strand.
TCTTTTTAAAAAGTTGATTCTATTTTATGTGAGACGTTGATTACTTAGCTCATTAAAGTAGAAAATTAAATTTGAATTAATGCAATTTGTTTGGAACTGCCCTTCTTTGTCATATTAATTAAAGTATGTCCTCCATTCATTCATGACGCTTTTGATTTTATGCTTTTTTTTTAAGTGAAAGTTTCTGAATTACAGATATTTCTGCTCATGTTCAGAAAAAAAAGAGAGATCAAAGTAAACTGTTAAAAGGAAACAGTAAAACACATTGATGACTGAAGCGAAATTATACTTTATTTTGCTCATTCTATATCCTGGCTGTAAACAAGAAATCAGCGTAATTGAACGTTTAATTAATATTTCTGTATAGAAAGCAGATGTAAGGTTTATTTTTAATACAATTATATAATTTATTTTTATTGAAGAATGTTATGTAATTTTAAATATTTGTAATATTTTATCAATTATGTATTAAATATTTTGTGTGTTAATGTTTTGTATTTTAATAAGGTTCTCTATGGGAATTTTATAAATAAAGAAAATAATTTTATTTTCATAGGAGCCTGATTGATCGCTTTAAGGCTGCGATCAAAATACTCTTGGGGATTTTGCAGACCTAATTTTTTGAGAGAATCATAAGATACCACAAGGTATCCAGGGGACAACAGTTGTGGCCAACGGAGGAGTAAAGAGAATCGACGTCTAGCATTCAGCTTCAAGGAAATGGGTGAAGCTTTTATCCGCGCTTTTGGAAAAGTGCTAAATTTCGATGCAGGACTAATATACATACATACGTGACGACGATTTTTTGAACTATTTTTTTAAAGAGTCACATGGTGAGTTTTGATGTTGCGATTTGATAAAATAGAGATGAATAGCTTAGAGATTCGAGATGGAATACACGTTTGATTTGACTTCATATTCTCATCTTCGGGCAGCTGTATGAATAACTATATCTGTTACCCGTGACTTCACGTAACATTGAAAGAAGAATAAATGCATTAATTAAGCGAAATATTTCACTCTCGATAATTAAAAACTTATATAATTAACTATCGTTTTATCGCATTTCATAAGAGACAATACGGTATTTCTTTGTTATAGGGTCTTTACATAACTCTGTTTTAAAAAAGTTAACTTTTGTGTTAAATAATCTCGAAAATGAAACTGCAACCAATGGAAAAAGGGGGGCCAATAAAAACGAATTGGATAAAATCAAATGTTAATTTTACCTGATAAACCATTTAACTTTTAACGACGTTGTGAAACGTTTTAACAGCCATCCTTCAAAAATAATTATATGGAAATAGTATATACTTTTTCTTTATATTCAATTCTTCTGAATAGAAAGCAATAACTTGTACACCTAAATGCAATGAACTTAAAATTGCCTCCTTGGTTTAATAGATAGCTGAAACAAATCTTGATTTCTAAATGACAATATGTTGATATATTGACAGATGATTTTTTTTCTGCAGAATAACGTAATTCCTAAAGTCTGAATATGCGGAAACATGTTTTTATTTTTCAAAAAATTTACTGTAATCAAGATTTTGTTTTCACCATCTATTCAACTTGAAAATAAATTCTTTTATCATTTCTAATGAGAAAATGGCATGAAAAGTATATTTATCCGTTTTACTTCTCCTTTTCATCCACAAAAATGGAGTAATTTAGTTGCCGTTTTAAGAGAAATTTTGTTAACATTTACAATATATATATATATATATATATATATATATATATATAAGCTAAATCAAAATTTTAAATTCTGTGATATTATATGCCATCATCGAATCATTGATAACCTGTGTTAACTAAATCGCGTTGCGTTCGATATTCTAAGAGGAGTAGTTGCGCAATACAAACAGATACGATCAGATTTTAATATAATACATTCGTGTTCACGTTTCTTTTCCTAATTATCTTGGTGAGAATTTTTGCAGAAAACTCTCTTCTGTATGTAACTGATATTTTCATGCTTAATAATCAGTATAGTTAAACAAATATTTAAATTTTTTGTCTCAAATATGGCGTGAAACTTGTATACTTTCAAATACTTACTGATCCTTGCATTATTAATGTATAAAATTGATTCCCGCTCCTTTAAATATATATTTGAAAATTCCCGTTTCCTTTGAAATATGACGTCACTTTGTTTACAGATAAATCTCTTTTTAATGATATAATTCTTATTAATTTTCTTTTCCTTGCAATCATAAAGTGGATTTTGGAAGAAAACTTATATCTGCATCTAACTGACATTCAAGCTTATTAATTAGTAGCGATAGAAAAAATTTCAGTTTTTCATTTTAAATATGACGTTTTTTTTCCATATACGTACATTATATACTGATTTTCATGCTCCTTGTATTATTACGAATATTTGAAAATGCATGTTTTATTTCCAATATGACGTCATATTTGTCGAAGCCAAGTAGGATCTTCTTCATAGTTCTATAGTCCAGAAATCTTTTCTTATTGATATAATTATTGATCTTTTTTCTTCGAATTATAACTCAATTTCTGCTAGAAAACATCTTGTCAACGTAACCGACATTCATACGCCATGTATGATAACAAACACTCCATATTTTTGTTTCAAATATTACAGCAATTCATCTTCTTTTCAATGCTTTTTTAATTTCCCTTTTTCACATAGAAATCGGTAAATTGAACATTAATTGTTGAAAAAAATATTATACCAAGTTTTGTATTTTTTGGAAACGATAATGCTTAGCAACGTAAAATGGTTAATTAATTTTAACAGGAAAAATATTAATTCATTCTGTATGAAAATAATGAAATTTTGAATTATTAAGAAAAATAATTGAAAATAGTAAATAGCAACTACCCTATGTTCGGTTCTGTGTTTTAATTCATCTATATGCAATGACACAGGGCCAATCATCCGTTTTCTCGTTTACTTCGGCCAAACATTCATACAGACAATGGTATTTATAATATTATTAGGATAAAATTTTCCCCATGGTCGAAAAAAGAAATATTTTCATGGAGTTATTTAAGGCTGGTCACTCAGCTTCGGAATTCTACTCCATAATGTAAAGTCTATAGACTTTTGATGCATTCCTATACTTAAAATATCTTCTCGGGAAATTCATATTTTTAACATCTTTTTTCTGTGTACTCTTCTTAAAGGATGTCTCTTTTCCTCTTAGTTTTCAAAATATTCCTAAAATCTATGCTGAGTTTAATATTTTATGTGTTAAATGCTGACGAACTGTGAGTAAGATTTTAACAATTCATATAAAATTAAGTCTATATATACTTTAGAAATATTTTAAGAACTAAGAGAAAAAGAGAGATCTTTTAGGAAGTGTACACAAAAAATAGAAGTTAAGAATATTAATTTCCCGAGGAGATATTTTAAATATACGAATGCATCAAATGCCCATAGACTTTACATTAGTGAGGGGAAATCGGAAGCTGAGGGACCAGCCACCTTAAGACGAAAGAGTGTGAGGGAGATTTACGAGAGTTCCTACTTTTCCTGGATGACTGGTGGTGTGACAACCGTATTGTGATGTCGGATGTCGCGTGTCCTCAGCAATCCCAAAGACAGTAGTTATTTCAATTTTGGTTCAAGTAGAATAATTGAACTTATTTATGTTTATGATGAGCTTAATGTGTCGATACCTGTGTTGCTTGTTGATGTCCTTACAGTTTAATTTTCTTATATATTATTTTAATTAATATAGATAATACGAAACAAAGTGACAAAAGAAACAAGTGAATGTAAATATAAATGTAGTAATTCCAGTCGTAGAAGTAAATAGTAAATGTAATGTTATAGTATTATAATTATGATAAAAATAAATCAGACGAATGTTTAGAATTAATGTATAGAAAATGTCCAAATTTCTTTTTGACCTTGATATATGTAGGTATTGATTACATTTTGATGTATATAACCAGAGTGGTGGCGCTACTATATATTTTACAATGTAATAGCTAAATAAAAAAATAATAATAATGCACGGAATTCCAAAAAGCTACACTTCACTGTTAAAAATTTGCAGGAAGCTGTCCAGTCAATTGACCGTTTTTATAGAAAAAGGTTACATAACCGTAATTTATCACTATTCTGACCATATTTTCCCTTATAATATGGTCAGAATAGAGTTAAATTACGGTTATATAACCGTATTTTACAAAAATGGTCAAATGACCGGACAGTTTGCTGCAACTTTTTACAGTGTTTGATATAAATCAGTAAAAATCAGATTTAAATATATATTTCCCAAAATGTGCACTATTATGCTGTCTTGTCTACGATTTCCATGATAGTTATATATACACCCATCAATGGACTGTGCCACATTTAATATGTAACATGCTCTGATCACCCAGAGGAGGCGCTGTTTAGAGAAGACATCATTATCGTTTCCACAGCGGATAGACGTACGTATGCGACAGTAATTTCACGGATAATTTACTTCATTTTGCAATCTTTGTTACAACTCTCATACATTTGCAACACGTGTTTTACATAATTGGTTATGTTTTACACCAACCTTGTCTGGGAACCCGATTAGGTTATATTATTGTTGTGTGTTTACACGGAAAAACAATTTTTTCATCACTGGAACTTCATGTTAATATTTTAAAAGATGCACAAATGGTGTGTAACAGAATAATAGAAATTAATATTTTTGATTGAAGCAATTAATGTATTCGTAACTAGAAAAATGTTTCATGATGGCAAGGACATAGAAGATTTAATTCAATGCTTATGGTCTGTGTTGGTTTTATGTAAAAATAAAGGAATGGAACTTACTATTTATTGTAATTGCTCTATCATAACGTTCCATCATCATTCCATAGAAATTGTAATTTAGAATGTTTTTAGAACGCTTTTCGATCATCTCACAGTTTAAAATTTCGAATTTTTTAAAAATTTGTTCTTAGAGAGCATTTACATCTTATAAGTATCTACAATGCCAAATTTCAAATTTCTAGCTCCTTCAGTATAAATAAAAATGCAATTTTAGAACGTTTTTCGCTCCTGCACCACCCTGGGATTAGTGGCACCGACGTAAAATATAGCCTATGTTGGAGCAGGGATTGTCATCAAAAATTTTCCGCCATCACTTTTGAAAAGGGTTCGGTAGTTCCAGAGATTCCATAGAAATTGTAATTTAGAATGTTTTTAGAACGCTTTTCGCTCACAGTATAAAATTTCGAATTTTTTTAGAATTTGTTCTTAGAGAGCATTTACATCTTATAAGTAACTACCATTCCAAATTTCATGTATCTAACTACTTCAGTATAAAAAAAATCGAAACTTTAGAGCGTTTTTCGCCCCTGGGGGTAGTGGCACCGACATGAAATATAGCCTATGTTACAATAGGATCTGTCACCATCAATTTGCCACCATCACTTTTGAAAAACAGTTCTGTAGTTCCAGAAATTCCATAGAAATTGTAATTTAGAATGTTTTTAGAACGCATTTCGCTCATCTCATCCTTTTAAATTTCGAATTGTTTTAGAATTTGTTCTTAGAGAGCATTTACATCTTATAAGTAACTATCATGCCAAATTTCATGTTTCTAGCTCCTTCAGTATAAAAATATTGAAATTTTAGAATGTTTTTCGCTCTTGCACCTCCTTGGGGGTAGTGGCACCGACGTAAAATATAGCCTATTTTCGAGCAGGGACTGCCACCATAAATTTGCCAACATCACTTTTGAAATCGGTTCTGTAGTTCCAGAGATTCCATAGAAATTGTAATTTAGAATGTTTTTAGAACGCTTTTCGCTCATCTCTCCCTTTTAAATTTCGAATTTTATTAGAATGTGTTCTTAGAGAGCATTTATATCTTATAAGTAACTGCAATGCCAAATTTCAAATTTCTAGCTCCTTCAGTATAAGAAAAATCGAAATTTTAGAAAGTTTTTCGTTTCTGCACCCGCCTGGGTTAGTGGCACCGACATAAAATATAGCCTATGTTGGAGCAGGGATTGTCACCATCAATTTGCCACCCTCACTTTTGAAATCGCTTCAGTAGTTCCAGAGATTACCCCTTACAAACAAACAAACAAACAAAAAAACAATCTTTACTGCTTTATAATATGAGTATAGATTTACATCATAACATTTAGAAAATAAAATTTCAAAAACTATCTCATTTTTTTAAATGTTTTATTTTATTTAATTACTGTTCTAAAGATGTATTTTATTAATTCTTAAAATTACCATAATAATTTCAAAAAAAATATGCTTTATTAACTCAGTATCTTCTGATTCATAATTTAAAAAATGCATTTGGAGCAAATAATTTGTGAGTTTATAATTTCGGATATTTTCTCATATTTGTCATTTTATTTATCAAAATCTATAAAACAGCAAGTCTTTCTAATCGCTTATTATAAATAGAACAGTGAATGTATTAAGTTCCATTTATCAAAGTCTATTTGGAATTATGAATGAATATAAGTAATTATTATTAAAAAAATTAAAGAAACACTTTTAAATTTTTAGATTTCTTTTACATCGCTGTCTATCGGTAAAGTATTAAGAGATTTACTGATTTGTGCATAAACAATTTATATTCACCAAGAAACATTTTCCTTTGGATGTATTTCTGACTTGCACTACATTATCGCCTGTCTGCTTACAACTGCGGTTTTGTTTGTCCTAGAAATGTGAAAAGAATTTTTTGTGGGGTTGTGCACCGCCCCCTGAATACTAGGCCTGAGCGCTGACAACAATGGCGGCTGTCGCAGGCAGATTTTTTTTTTTCAGCGTTTGAAAAATTTCTAAAAGTTTTCTTCGTCTTGCTTTTCGGAGATCAAATAAGTCAAAGATAACTTTTAGATATTATTGGTGTTGAAGTTCGAGGGACTGTACAAACGATTCCGTTTGCGGCAGCCTCCATTTTTTTCAGCGCGCAGGCCTAGTATTCAGGGGGCGGTGGGTTGTGAGATAATGATCTTGAGAGATATTGGTGGGTTTATGTCAAGTGACACATTACACTTCCGGGGGGATTACCGTAGAGAAAAATAATATGCTCCTAGTAAAATTATTCAACTTGGGTCGTTTAATAACATCGGCCGATTACACACTTAACAGTATGTGCCCACTATTTCCAACATTAATCTGACTTACTGCCTACGTTTTCCTTTGATTTAGAACTGGGGAATTCGATAGTTATTGTCGAGATGATATCTTGTGAATTTCTCTTTACATTTACCGTTCATTTACCGTTCATTTACCGAGAATTCTTCATTCTTAAAATAATCCGAAATTTAGCCAATATCTCTTGCTGTTGGGATGCTAATCTTACAAGCTTTAAAACACACATGTTCATACAAATATACATATTACGATAAAACCGTACTTACTACTTTCCGTTTCAATTTTATCATACGAAATCTACTATTATGTAATTAAATAATATAATGCAACACATCTGAACAATATACATTTTTCATATTTTAAAGTATTTCTGATAACCGCCAAATTTTCTTTTCTATAGATGATGCTTCGTTTTTAATTTCCTGTCATTTTTAAAACGGCTTATTGCTATCTCTTGATTGAATATCGTAAAATACATTTTCGTATAATAATTTCTAAAGAATTCTCAAATTTTTTTTTTTCACAGTGAATAAACTAGAATTTTATTCAAAAGATCATTTACGTATTATATGAGAAAAACTTAAAACGTAAAATTCGGCTATGAATTAACTTCGTCAAACTCGTCGTTCCAACATATTTTTAAAATATGTATAAACAAGGAAAAATGTATTCCTCTTATTGAAAAAAAAAACATTTCTTTCTTTTTTAGTTATATTGTTTAGCGAAAAACACGGTAACGATTGTTTTTTATCAAACTCAGCTTTCCAACATACATTTAAAATATGTTTAAAGAAGAAAAATCTATTTTCTTTTTGAAAAAGATTTTTTTTTTCAAATTCAAACTTAAATACATCAGCACTGTAATATCTATTTCCGCCATAACTTCTTATCTTATGATGATGGTGTTCATCTTTCATAGCTTCATCATTTCATGTTAAGGAGAACTGGTCAACGTATAATAAATAATCTACATCAATTATTTCTGCATCACTCTTTTTCTGGCTAATGCCTAAGAAGAATGTTGTGAGTTTGCGGATCATCATATTAAATAGCTTCTGTTAGGAGAGGTGATGAAAGTATAAAGAATTTAATTTTCTAAAAATGCAAAGTATGCAAAAGTGCACGCACGTGGAAAATATAATATCATGTGGAAAAGAAAATAAGTCAACTATAATAAAGAAATTATATTTGCCGGATAATGTAAGTGTATTTTATTATATGCTAAATGAAAAAAGTATGATAAAGGATATTTTAGAAAATATTTAGGATGTTATCGTCATTAAATATATTATAATTGCATTTTTCTAGAATTTATTATGTTTTATGCATTTAAACAAAAATAAATAAATAAATACATACAAGAGCCAAATGTACTTCTAAAGTTACAAATATTGACTAAAATTACGCCATGTATTAAAAAGTTGTAAAATACAGTTTTAAGTACTTAAGTAATGGAAATTAAAATAGATCTTAAACTAAGCACTTTTTTTGACAGTTTAAAAAATATATATCTTGTCTGTATAATGCCCGTATTAAATTTAAATCTTATTACAACATTAAAGAAATGAGTATAAAACATCACACATTTTTACTGAATGGTGTATACAAATTTAAAATTGTATACATACATTAATATTAAAAATATGGACGTTTCAACCACCCTCTATGGTCATCTTCAGGAAAAAAAATTATATTGCTTTTAAAGTTTCAAATGCGAAAAACATTCCGTCCGTTGCCACATTATTATTGACGTCTACAAATTAAAAATTAACAAGGGTAACACTCAACCATCGTACCAACCAACCACAAGTAGAAACAACGTGGAATGTGTACTCATCATGTGTGTTTCATCATGTGATTTGTAAATATATTAAATATTTCTGTTTTGATTCTGTGACTGTTTATACCAGTATTTTGCATGGCATTTTTCAATTAAATAGTTTTGTGTTTTTCATTTATAAAATATTCTATTAATCGAATTAAGCTCAGAACATAAAATCAATGTTTAACTTATATATATTATTTCATTTAGTATTTGAGGAAACTGCGTATTCATGCCTTCTTATGAAACAACATTCCAAAAGTGATTTAAATATGATTTTCAACAACCATACCACCTCTCCCTGAATAAATGCCTACGCGCTAACATACAAATGGCGGCTATTGTAGGGGTATTTTTTCAGGTGTTTATACGGTTCTGAACTTGACACCAGTATTTTCTTAAAGTTTATTTGACTTATTTAACTTACAATAAATAAATAAATAAATAAATAAAAATCGGTTATTCTTATTTTTTATTAACAATGTGTATAATTAAAAACTACCTTAATATACTCTATTTACCTTCAATTACCTTATTTATTCTAAATAAATGAAAGTAATAATGCATTTTAGAAGATAATGCAATTTAGAAAATAAGGCTCAGAAAACTTTTTGAAATTATTGGTATTCAAATTCAAGGGCGGTACAAACTCTGGAAAAAAAATCCACCTATGACAGCCACCATTTAATACCAGCGGGCAGGCCTATTATTTAAGTGGACTACCTTGATTTTTGTAGAAAAGGATCACGTAACAAAAATTGTTCGAAATGCACACTAGTTTGGTGAGTAGAACGTAGGTGAAATGAACAACACTCCGAATTACAAAGCGTCCAGTTCAGTGTGTTGTCTTTACACTTTTAGACAGCGGTGTCTTTACATTTACCGTAAAAACACCATATATTTGTTTAACATTTCATTGTGATATCGCAATCAGTTTTTTATATCAGTTTTCAGTTTATAAACAACAGGATGTTTTGCATTAAAATCAGACACTCAGTATTTTTGACTGAAAACTTTTTACTGTCATTTTTTAGACTGCTTAAAAAAGTTTGGGAAAATTTAGGCAGAACGGTTGGAAATACATTTTAAATATTTTCTTACTAAACTCATATTTGTATTTCTTAAATGATTCAACCAATATAGCACAAATAATACATGAGAATAAATTATGTTCTTGATGTACTGCGTACAATACCTTGTGTGATTGTCAAATAATGTGTTTATTTTTTTATGTGAATAGATATTGTTGATTACTTCATTTTTCGTTTGCTAAATTATTTTAAAAATATGTTAATTTCATAAAAAAAATTCATTGTATTATAACATAATTTTAGAAAATATATCCACCATACATAAACGAATTACAGACACTTTTGTTATCAGTGATTTCGAAAATTGCGTCTATTTGAAAATTACGACCTTGAAACTTCTTGCATTTATTTGTTCATTAGAAATGCCAGAAATATGCATTAAACTAACGTGAGATTTTTCTCTCATTCTTCTGTTGTCATTTTCTATTTTAAATTAGTATAAGACCTGATACCCAAACAGAATTGGTTCCAGCTTTGTTTGATGTGTATGGTTTTTAACATTACGTAAAGTCACGTAATTTTTCTGACATAAGATTTTATTTCACGTTTGAACTAATTATCAGAAAATCTACAGAAATTGATAGTAAATCTTATAGATATGCATTATCATATTTTATTTTCCGGGACTCCTTCAATATAATTTACATTTATGATGCGGTAACAGTTATTTATTTATTATATAATGACAGATTTACTATGAATTATTCAGGTATTTGTGTTTTAAATATTAGTTAATATGAAAATTAAAAGCAAACAATGATATATCTATCTATCTATATCTATATTTATATATATGTATGATTGTTTGCTTAAAATTTTGATGTTAACTAACATTTAAAAAACACATCTTTTTCTATACCTCTCTGTAAACATATAAATATGTATTATGTTAGATACGAACGAAAATCGAAATTAGCTATAATTTAATTACCTTAAGCTTTAAATAAAAGTGCAAGAAAAATACAAATATATGTTCGTGAACATTTAAAATTTTGCTATTCGAACATAATGAATATGAATAATGTATATTGTGCCATATTTAATGTATATATTGTTTCATAACACGTAAGCTTTTATAAAAATAAACAATAAAATATTTATCGTAAGAATGAGCTTTTTGATAAGAGTAAAAATATATGTTTGTGATGAAATATAATGATTAGTTTTATTTTAACTACATGGCATTTTCTATATAAATTTTTAATAAATTAAAAAATTAATAAAATTTTTGCATTTAGGTATATTAACTATCATTTCTAAAATACATGTTTACTTATATTTATTTAGAATAAATAAGATAGTTAAAGGTAAATAGAGTAAAATACGGTAGTTTTCAATTTTACCCTCTTTTAATGGAAAACATGTAAGATTAAGAAATATTTTAAATGTTTGATAAATTTATAAATTATGATCAGTAATTATGTTGATTTAATTAAATTTTTTAAATATGAAATACATAGAGGAGATGGTACAAATACCAGCTACCACATTTATTTCAATATAGATACTACAATTTTGAAAATTGGTAGAGGAAAAAAATCATTGTAATGTAACATGATATGTTTCACATGCTTCCGGAAAAACACAATCAGTTAAAAAAGCGTATTCTGTTTATGAAAAGAAAAAATCCGAAAGTCAATTTTTAGTTTAGAAAATGAGGTCTAAATACTAAATACTTCCAAAAAACATTTTTTAAAAATAATCTCACAAATGGGGCTATTTTAACTAACTAAGATAGATTAACATTTAATATGTCTCGGTGGAGTCGCTATGGGTCCACATATCACATTCCAAACATCGAATTCACAGTTCTTACTTCTCGCCCCCCAGAGAAAGCTTCCCTCGCTGAAGACACAAATTGCATCATCTTCCTCAGTCGGATATCTTCTTTTTTACTTTTTTAAAATCCAATTTTTGTCCCTTTCTCTTGTATTTTCTCAGTTTTCCTCTGTCATTTTTCTTCCTTCTCATCCCATTTATTAAGGAAAATTTTGGAATGCCCAATAAATGACGCAACAAAGCAATACAGCATCTTCAAAACCATAAATTAATTTATTTTCTTCCCTTTAAAGCAGAGCAATTCCAGAGAGGTCCAAATAACGATTATCTTGTATTTAGACCACTCTGGGTAGCCGATATTTGGACCACTGCTATGTTTAAGGTAAACAGGAATTTTAAGGTTCGCCTAGTAAAATACAAATAGCCTGTATGCGACATTTAGGACCTAAATATGACTAGAAAATAATTTAATAGTCCATTCAAGTCAATCAGTATTGTTTTTTTTTTTTTTTCAAAAAAGAATAAACAGATATTTTAATAACTTTTGATATCTCAGATTTTGTCGTGTCGACACATTTGCTGTTATTGTTCGTAAATGAGATAGACTTCAAAGACGCACTGCTCGTGACTTTCTTCTCTCAATCATATGTACAAACTGTGCCTATTGCCGCTAGGTTGCGCTGCGCTCAGTTGTCAGAACCTCCACTAGCCGGTATTTGGATCCTGTCCGGTATTTCGACATTCTCTTATATACAATTGACGCTCATTAATTCAACTTCTCCGAATGTAAACGAAACTCAATTTTCATGCTATTATTAAAGAAATAAAATAATTTTATTAGCATTTAAAAAATAAAGTATTATTATTATTATTATTATTATTATTATTTTGCATTTTTCATAAAAATGTTACGCTAAAAAATATTGCAGTGGAAAAGAAAAAACAAAAGTATTAAAATATATTATTAATAACAACCCAAAAATGTCTTACCTATACTGTGATAAATAAAATTCAAAATATATGACAGAATAAAAAATGAAGAAGCAAAAATGGAAATGTAAAATCAACTAAAATGTTTTATGAAGAAAATTGTATTTTAGAAAAAAAACAAACTGGTTTTGTCATTACTTTTAAACTATTTTTTAATTTATTTTAGTCAATATTCCTATTTCAGATAATTAATTCAGTTTTAATTGTGCTGAATGTACCGTGTGAATAATATGTTTCAAAATGTTAATGTCATCCATTACTGAATTTTTGTTTAGAAATCTGGAAATCTCAACTTCTATCCAAGAGACTTACTCCGAATTATTTATCTTTTATTGATCGTTCCTGAATTTTATAATAATTTCTTCATCCCTATATTTTTAAATTATTATCGATTGCTTATTTTCTGAAAATATTTTACTGCTGAAATTTTACATGAGTTTTCTTAGAAATTTAAAAACTATGGCATCATATATTTACAGTTTTCTGAAACACGCATCACTTCCACTTCTGTAATTCTGACATGTTTAATGCAATTTATTAATTCCATGTTCCATAGCATGCAGTACATTAATGGTCAATAAAAGCATAACATTGTAGTTTTCACCTTTGCAAATAAGAAACTTTAAAACAATTTAACAAATTTCTAGTAAATTCTTTTTTTTTAATTGAATATATATATATATTGGTTGTCCAGAAAATTCATGCCATTTGGGAAAATTAATTCGTACTGCAAAATACTGCCTATTAATTATTAAACATTAGATATCGGAATTAATGTCTAATAATTAAATGATAGACTTTTCTGGTACGAATTAATTTTCACAAACGACACGAATTTTCCGGACAACCCGATTTTATGTCAAAAAATGTATATGATAAAACTGAAGTTTGAATTAACGAATGAGTTTGAACATACTTATAAGGTAGTTTCTTGGGAGTTTATGATTAATTCGAATTAAGGGGTCAGGTAACGTTTGAACTCACAAAATACATGAAAAGGAGACCTCTGTAAGAATTATCATAACTCCGTAACTATTTGACTTTGAATTATAAAATTTTAAATGCATATTAATAAAGGTTTATTTTATAAATTAAAATTTCCAAAAATGTTTACACTCATATAAAGCTTTTAAATTTAATTTAAAGTATAATTATTTTTTTACGAAAGAATTATTCTTGCATGTACTGCGCACACGATTTTTCACATTTGAATTGCTAAAACCATTCAAAAAATTTTTAATGTGTACATATATAATGTGTTCTCAAAATGACCTAGGATGAAAAAAAATAAAATGAGTAGATCTTGAGAAATAAATTTTTTTTAGAGAAATTCGAAATACCGAGTTTTTTTTTACATCAAAAGTAGTCATAAATTCTAAACTTGTTACTTGAGAAAGATAATAGTAGGTCATTTTGTGCATCTGTTTGGTTAAGACATTCAGTCAAAATTTCATGAAATTCTAACCAATCATTTTTCTTAAATCGTGCGCGCAATGACCAAAATCGTCGTTTTGAGAAAATTAACTTCAAAGATTAAACTGTCCCTTGATCATATGCAAAAAGCTCAGACTGTTTTAGACATAACTCAACTTCTAAAGTGAATTTTTGCATGGAGTTTATTTTAAATTGTTCCTAAGGAATCATATTTAATTATAAGCTAATACATTTTTTTTTCAAATTTCTGACACTTTAAAGGTTACCTGACCCCTTAATCGAGCTTGAATTATCTCGAGTTCAATGTAAAAAAAAAAGAACTCTTTTGAAATGCATTTATAGTTATTTTAAATTTAAATATTACAAAGAGTTCCAAATGATACAAGAAAATAAAACAATTATTTGTTTTGCGTTATTATAAATGCTTTCTTATGTGTAATAAATTTGCTTCATTCAGTATATTCAATAACAAAGTGGGTTCAAAGAATGTCTGAACATTATATCTAGATATTTTTCAAAACATAACAAAAATTCAAGGCATTCTTCCATCAAAAAGCTTTTCACTTGACAGCCCAATATCAATATGGACAAATCCTACTACTAAGTCTTAACATCTCCTCCTACAATCCATAGTGAATGTTTCATTTCAATACAGTTGCAAAGATCGGTTTATTCCCAAGTTCATTTCCAATAGACCCGGTTTATTCCCAGGTTTATTCCCAAAAGACCTGTTTTACTTCCAAAAAACCCGATTTATTCTCAGGTTTATTCCCAAAAGACTTGTTCTATTCCCAAAAAACCCGGTTTATTCCCAAAAGACGTGTTTTATTCCCCCAAAACCCGGTTTATTCCCAGGTTTAAACCGGGTTTATTATAGTCTTTGCAACTACACATTTCACCCAGTCTTCCTCCAAAATTAAATATTCCTGAGTAAACTATAATCACACTCTAAAAAACGAACCCTTTTTTGGATAAACCACAATTATTTACTAATGCATCCTCATAGTTATCTACTATTCCGGGAAAACCTAATTTACTTTCGAAATTAAAAAAGATCAATTAGAAATGTTATATCATAAGGGGGTTCCAAGGTTTGCTGAAAAGATTCTTAATTAGGAGAAATCTGTTCTCTGCTTGTGAATTATACAAACTTTTATTTGTATTTCGGAGGATTTGTTTTCTGAGATTTCTTATTTGGATTTCCATGAAACTCTTTTAAAATAAGAAAAAGTTTTCGAGAATCGTAATTAGTTTAGTTTTAGTTTTTTCCCCTTAACAATCGTAAGTGCTTTTTATATATCAGCAGCTAACAGCGTAGCTGCGTATACTACAGGAGAAATAACAGAATAAAATTACAAAATTATTTTCAAGTATAAAATAATCACTACTCATATAGTTTACCATATGCAATCTGAAAATAACATCACATTAATCGATTAAAATCAAATTAAACTTATTTAAATCATCCAAGAATAATGAAATTTAAATACTGAAATTTAAATAATTTGATTTCTTCAAAGTTGTTAAAACGCGCACATTTCTATGTTTTTAAATTTCGAAGCTGATTAAGTATAAATTTGATTGAAGACGAAACAAATTAATAAGTTCTAGAAAATATTTTTTTTCTTTTTAAAAAAAAAAATTAATCGGGTAAGAAAAAAAAAAAAACTGCTGTGCCATTTCTAACTTTCAGATATTGTTCTCTTTGATTAAATCTCTGTGCGATTTATTCCAATTATTCAGAACGAAAAGGTAAAAGAAGGCTTAAGAAAATTGCCAGTACTTCTGTTTGTTGGAAAGCTGATTCTTACAACTTGAAGTGTTGCGTTGATTACGTAGCTCATTAAAGTGGAAAATTAAATTTGAAGTAATGCAATTTGTTTCAAACTGCCTTTCTTTGTCCACCTAATTAAAATATCTACCACATTCAGATGAGATCGATATAAAAGTTTCTAAAAAAAATATATAAAAATCGATCCCCATCCAGTCAGAAATATTTCAAAGAAAGGAAATATTTTTAATGAATAAAGTTAAAAAATAGTTTAAATGGCTATAAGTAATGTAATATTCATATTTAATACTTGGAAATTTTTCCAGAGAAAATTTCTCCCGCCTTGCATTCATAATATTCAAATTTTATTTGCTTAATAAGCGTATAGCAAATAAAATTTGAATATTATTAATGCAATATAAAGTAATAGAGAGAGAAAGAAAGTGAAGGAGAGAACATAGAGCAGAAAGAGAGTGTAGAGATTGTCACATATGCTATTAACCAGAAAATGACATAAAAGAAAATCAAACAAAATAATATTAAAATCTTCGAAGAAGAAAACAAAACGAGCATTTTTAAGAAAGTTAACTTTATTTTTCATCTTTTCTTTGACGATGGATTGTAACAGATACCAAAAAATAAAAGATTACTTCTTTCATGAGAGGGTGTGGCCCAATAATGTAAATATTTCACGAGCTTGATTTATGACCAACACTGTTTTAGATGCATATTAAAGAATAAGAAATCCGTGTAGACTGTGCCTAAAAAAATTACCGTATAATTAGTTCTTTCAATCTTTTTCCTTTATTTATTTTTAATAAAGCTATAAATAAAATTGGTTTTAATAATAAAAAAGACATTTTATTTCTTTATTATATTTCGAAAAAGAAAGTAAATAATAATTTGGTGAAAATGAAACATTGTAGCACATTATTTTACAGCAGTTGATATGATATTAATAAAAAGATTGAGGACATAAGTAATTATATTCTAATATTAATAAAAGAATAAATTATAATATAATTATATTAATCTTCTGAAAAATTAAAATAAAATATTATAGTTGTAGTATTAAACGTTTTTTTAATTTTGATATACAAACCATGCCTTATTGGTTTTCTAATTTAATTAAAAGCATTTTTCCTGATGTTACTTTAGGACAAACCTGTATATCTTATAGAATTTATAATAAAAAAGATTATTTTAAGAAGCACATTTTTACGTTTAATTCTAATTTTTAATTCTAATAATTTTTATCCTTTTGAATTCGTATTTGATATTGTAAATAATTTTATAAGGTATCTAGAGTGGCAAAATTAAGGTCGCCAAATACCGACTTTGAGGGAAGATGTTCGTCTGCATTGAGGATTTGTTTTAAAATATTTTACTGCAACTCACATTTTCAGATGTTTCATCAATTCCAGAAGACTTGCAAGTTTAAATGAACTATTCTGCTTCCGCTTATTTACGAAAATTGCTAAAGAGGAATTTTCAATTATGTTATGCGTTTCCTATCTGAACTAAAGTTTTGATTACTATGAAATATACAGTAATCTAAAAATCATATGCTGCATAAAAGATTTATGATATCTTTTTTAACTATAGATGGTATTTGCTGAAATTGTGTTTTCAAATTTGTTATATGTTTCCCAAATTGTTTTGTATTTGGCGTTATTCGAATTTTAATCACACTGTTTTCTATATTGTTCAAATTCATTAATTTGAACAAACTTTTAATACATTTTCAATATCATGTTTGGTGCTGCCTATAATTACAGTAATTTTAAATGTATTGTTATTTTTACGAGAGAAAGTCATTAAGTAAGTCACAAAAGATAAATAAATAATGCATTACAATGATATTCACTTTAAAGTTATTTTTATTTTTCAACATATTCTCTAACAATATTTATGCACTTATATCACCGTTTTATCAGTTCCCCAACACCAGCCGCATAGCATTCTTTGGGTTGCTGTCTCAGCCACATTAGGATTTCAAGTTGAACCAAAGTTTCATCATTTGTGAACAGCATCTTTCTTGCTTCCAAGATACTTTTTAGTGCACTAAATATATAAAAATCGCTTGGGGCTATGTCGAAGCTGTATGGTGAATGTTGAAGAAGTTGCCAACCAAACTTTTGAATTGTCTCCTCTGTTGAACAAGTCCTAATGTGGCTGAGACAGCAACCCAAACAATGCTATGTAGCTGTTGTTGGGGCGCTATTAAAACGGAAATATAAGTGCATAATTATTGGTGGAGAATATGTTGAGAAATAAAAATAGTTTTGAAGTGAATATCATTGTAAGTTATTATTTAGTTACCTTTTGTGCCTTACTTAATGACTTTCCCTCGTACTTATATATACATAAATATAAAAATATTTTGCAAAAAGTCGAATTTTATCGCTGTACAGTACACGTCAGAATTATTTTGTCTATTGGAAAAGTCATAAAAATATTTTTCTTTGTAAATTTTTTCTATTAAACACCTTGCATTATTGCATGCACCAGATTTATTGACCTGTAATGAAAACTAATGTCATTTCCTGAAATTTTATTTATCACAAGTTTTTAAAAATATATATATTGATATATAAATCAAGCTTTGTCTTAAAACGTTGAACTTTTTATTTTTAAACAGATTTTATTTGGATAAAATAACTAATCCACTTGCATTTTATAAAATTCCAACTTCGATTAAGACCAAATTTGAAACATTTCTATCATTATAAAATTCATTTCTTAGGGATTTTAGATTTAAGTTTAATATATCTCTCAACGAAAGCTTATGAAAACATATTTACATTCAACTAGCTTAAATTATATCTGTTATTTTTTATTGAATGCGTAATTGTTGAAAATGTAAGTATATAATTAAATAGTCTATTACTGGAGTGTAATGCGTTTAGTCTGACATAATAGATTTCATTCTAAGATGCTATGTTTTATTTGTAATTTTATCCAAGTTTATTATAATTTATAAACTATTTGTTAATATTTCGATATTTTCTGGCAAACAACTATAAATTTGCATATATGTAATTCAAAAAAATGAAACTTTAAATAAATAGATTACATGAGCCCCAAAACCAGTATGTTGTATTATTTTATGACAATTTGTTTAGTAACATAATATTTTCTTAGCTTACGTCATCACGTTATCAAATTTCATAAAATAACAGAATAATGTATGCCAGGCAATATAAATATTCATGAAAATATCTTCAAAATCACATCGCACTGCGAAACATAAAATAATAAATTATTTACAGAACGAATTTATAATTCAATGCGTTATTTTTTTTACATTAAATTGGGTGCACTAAACTCAAAAACCTTCAAAAAACAAAATGATTTAAATTTACAACTAAAAAGTTAAAGTAATGCTTTCATCTCGAAACAATATAAGAAAAAAATAATAATGTTACTTTTAACTTTTTAAAATTTGTGGTGTGTGTCATAATAAAAATATGAGTGTTGTTAAAATAGCAGTTTATTCAAAAAGAATATTCTATTTGTTTTCTTGTTTAATGTTGCGTTTATAAAAATATACATTAAACCCTATAACGTTTAATTATTTTGAAACAACATAAAAGTTCCAAGGACTTTGTTACTTACTGATTGAACATTAATGTCGTAAACCATAGAATGATTTATTCATTAAATATTATTTCTAAATTATTTTCTGTTGCATACAGAGCAGACAGTTGCAAGTATTTTTATTTATTTTTTAATCATGTTTTAGTTTGAAAAATATTCAAAAATAATTATCGAAACATTTTATTACACCTATTTTATATATATCTTAATTTGTATATTCTTATTCATTTCTTAAATTTAAGAAAATAAATACATACCATACTGCATGAATTATAAAAGGATTAGATGTAATCAGATACAGATGAAATATAAAAGCAAAAGTGTGACGTACATGAATTCTATTAAAAATTTTAAAAAAAGCACAAAAATTTAAATTTTGAATATTTTTTAAATATATCACAGCATCTACTTTCAACAGCAACAACAACAAAAAAAAAAACTTATATATATATTTTTTATAATCTTGATGCCCATTTAAGACACATATTTTTACTACCCATAAAGTTGCAAGAAATAGTATCTAATACATTTTGCCTTGGAAAACGTATTGCTAAGATACAAAGTGTCCCAAAAGTTTCAAACGCGATTCGATATTTTGCTTGTTGAAGATACTTAGGCAATGAAAATTGCAAAAGTGCTCAAAATAAGGTAGGGAAATAAGGTTAAGTCCATTGATTGATTTCTTACGCAGGAAAGATTTCATACATATTAAAATTTTACTTCGATTACATATCAAAATAGAACTAGAGTGCAACAAGTGAGATTGCGCCACACCATTCTTGAAGTGCGAAATTATAACCTGCTGTTTTCAGTAACACTTCTTAATCTGAAATAGTGGTTTTCAAATAGTGTGAGATATAGACAATATGGATATATATATCGCGGGTATATCTGGTTATATATATATATATATATATATATAATATCATCATCAACAGCAACATCAATTTTCGACACGGCAGGCGCTGTCGGTAGTAGTCGGATGTAGGTCTCCGTAATTTTTTCCATCGTTTCCTGTGTAGTGCTATGTTCATCCAGATAATTCCATTCATTATTCTGATTTCATTGCTCCATTTTACCAGGCGTCGTCTTCTTGGTCATTTTTTATCTTTCAGATACAACTGTAGAGTATTTATATTGTCTTGTCGTCTTGTGATATGCCCAGCCCATTTCAATTAAATGTTTAATTCTCTTGATGAAGTAGTCTTGATGAGTCTTTCATGAAGTAGTCTTGAAGAGTCTTTCATGAAGTAGTCTTGATGAGTCTTTCATGAAGTAGTCTTGATGAGTCTTTCATGAAGTAGTCTTGCCATTAATTTTCAAAAAGTTACGCTTTAAAAAACTTATACGATCTCTGACTGCTAAAAGTTATATTTAGAAAACATTTCTCCAAGCTTATTCCATTCTCCGTTGCCCTAGTTATGATAATGTAAAGTTTATGAAATTTAGGAGCTTTACGGCATTTAACAAATTCAATCAGCTTAACTCTGTGAATTTTGGTAGTAGAAGAATGGAATTTATACTATTGTACTTTTCGAAAGAATAAAAGATTTTTTTTCTAAATATAACCGTATAAAAATTAAATGTAATTATTTTAAAAAATAATGCCAGGAATATTTCTTAACTATTATCTTAATTTGTATCTTATTTCGAACACTTTTGCAATTCAAATTACCTACATATCTGCAACAGGTCAAATATTCAAGCGCATTTCACTTTTTTTTTCAGGACATCGTGTATTATATTACATTAGAAAAGAAAAGAAAATAAACGATTGAACTGTAGAAATTTCTTGTTGAAAAATGATAGAGAATCCCTCAGAGACTCACTGTTGAAGACAGTGTCATTTGTCATGTTTATCAAAATTCGTAAAAAGGATTTTCACACAAATGCCCCAAAGGGCAAGAATGACAAAATGTCACAATTTGTCTCAGATGTGTCTGACAACAAAAGATTTGAAACATGGCCATACAGATGAAAGTTATTTGTCATATGCTACTCTGCGTCATTTATATTGCTTTAAAATATTTTCCTTTGAATTGATGGAGATCTTTATAAGTCTTTAAAATATTTTGTAAAATGGGATTCGTGTAATGTATCATTCTGTATTTTCTTTCTTTTGACAAAGAAAAAAATGCAAGATATTTACAAAAATTTATTTTTTAATAATACTTAAAATATGCGTTTTCTTTCATTTTTTTAAAATTAATATTGTATTAGATATGATAATACCATTGTTTTAGAACACTAAAGACATACATTTTTGTAACCAAAATTGAAATGTCAAAGATATTAATAAAACGTTAGCAAAATATGGGAAAAACTTTCAAACGGTCAATTAAAACGATTGCGGTATTGATAGAAATAAGGATAGACAAATAGACACTTTGTTTGAAAGGAATAAAGAATGATAGATAGATGTTGAAAGAAAGATAGATATATGTTGAAAGAAAAATAGATAGATGTTGAAAGAAATGTAAGATTTTGAAAGAAAGTTATGTTGAAAGAAAGATAGAGAGAAGAGGTGGAAAAAGATAAAATAATAGGGGAGTTGAGAGGAGAACTAGAGGAGGGGCGCATGGGGAAATTACTTAGCGAGAGAAAACTACACAGAATTCTTTAAATATAATACGATATATGCAAAATTTGAAATAACACTTTTACAAATTATCTGTGCATCCGTGTGTCTGTGCGTCATCTTTGTATAATCGAAAAATTTATGGAGCTATGCATAGAATTGAACCAAACTTCATCTATATGTTTTTAGCTATGGCCAGTAGTTCCCAGTTGCAAATAGGGATAATACCGCGGTAGGGGGTACAGTGATTGCGATTTTTGTACATTTTTCCTTATCGTATTATTGGAAAGTATAAGAAGATATGCGTAAAATTGAACCTAACTGCATATATATGCTTTTATCTATGGTCTCCAGGTCCAATTTGCAATTGAGGATAGTCTCCCAGAACAGGGGTGGTGTGATAGCGATTTTTGTAAGATTTTCTTTTGTATCAACTGAAAGTGTATGAAAGTTATGTATAGAATTGAACAAAACTTCGTATATGCGTTTTTGACTATGGATGTCAGATCACAGTTGAAAATGTGGATATTCACCAGAAGGCATGCTGTGATCGCGTTTTTATGCGATTTTCTTTTTTGCAGTTTAAGTGATGAATTTATGAATAATTTTCAAAGAAATTCTAGAATGTAATAAGCCGTGGATTGTATAAAGTGTTTGAGAATATTGGCTTGAAGATGGCGCTGTGATAGCGAATTTTGTTCGATTTTCGGTACGGGGCGGTAGTTATTAAAACGAAAATCATCCCGATTCACCCAATTCTGAAACCCAGGTTTAATTTGCATATTTGTAATAAAAATAATTTCCACTTTATTTGATATAGTATATTTTTATTAGACTTTTTTACGAATTTCTCCCCCCCCCCCTCTCACTATGGTTTGGCAATATTTATTGAAAAAGGCTTTACAATTAGGATCGTCGTATTCCAATATGTTTCAGAGGTTTAAAGAATCATTTATAAAATGGGGTGATTTATTTTAATAAATATATGATAATTTTTATCTTCTACTATATTAAACAAGAATGAAAAATCATGCTTCAAGCATAGATTATGTAGCACTTTCCAACGCTTCCAAAATAATTTTACAAAACATACCATTTAATAAGCTAAAAGACAACATCTAAGTAAACAATTTGGAAAACGCATAACATATTTAAAAACATAATTTCAGGAATTTCCAACAGATACAATATTCGAAAAATATCCGAATAGTTTTATTCAGCCCTGTATATGATCTATAGTTTTGTATATATGCTACATAGGATGCTAAATTTTAGTTTAGTTAGGAAACGCTTAGCACAGTTTAAAATTATCCTTCTGGAGTTTCTGTCAGTAAACGGAAATGTGTTCGCGAACTTTTGTGCTTCCCTGTGTAAGATCTACAGAATTTATACACATCATATAATAGACAAAAAGCGAGTTAAAATTAAAATCGCGTTCAGTAACTTAAAACGCACTTCCAGGAATTATTGTTAACAGAAAGTAGAGAATTCTTTTGTGTGTCCCTGTAAATGAACGATGACTGCTATACACACACTATTCTGTAGTAAGCCTCTTGTAATGCACCTTAGTAATATATATATAAATTTCAATGCGTTTAGAATAGTGAAACATTATTTAAATAAACCGCAGACGATTTTTCTCCATAGACGTAATGTAACGGAATTATTTTGACTGTCCGTGTAAAGTAACTATAAGTGCTATGCACAGCTTATTCCATATTAAGCTTCTTCTAATGCATCTTAGTGATATATATAAATTTCAATGCGTTTACAATAGTGAAACATTATTTAAATAAACCACAAATGATTTTTCCCCATAGACCGCAATGTAACGAAATTCTTTTGAGTGTCCCTGTAAAAAACTATCAGT
Source organism: Maratus michaelseni (assembly GCA_963931845.1). Classification (NCBI taxonomy): domain Eukaryota; kingdom Metazoa; phylum Arthropoda; class Arachnida; order Araneae; family Salticidae; genus Maratus; species Maratus michaelseni. The sequence goes on from OZ007592.1 coordinate 419,985,725, forward strand.
GCTACACACTTCCGTTGCAATAGGGAACATGCTATAGATAAAGACAATAACATATAAAAATTGCAGAGCAATCCGAGCATATTCACGGGAGTTAGAGCACGGACAGACGGCCATACGGCAGACAAACCGAAGACATAAGCACTTTTCAACTAGGTTGGAAAGTGCTAAAAAGGATTTTCTTTTGTTTTGTGATTTCTGCTATAAGAACGCATTAATATGTATAAATATCGAGAGTACTGTACAGAAACCTATCTATACTACTAAAAAAAAGTTTATCTCTGTCTGACTGTGGCAGAGGGATAGAAAAATGTACCACACGTAGAGGTCTGAAACATTAGGTGCGATATTCCGAGACAGCTACGAATGTTCCTGAAGCTCAGATTGTTCAGATTGTTAATTAGCCGTTATATTAATAAAAAACAAAAATAAAAGTTCATCAAAAAGCATTATTTTTTTAACGCGCGAGGCTGCAAAATTAAGACGCTTCAGCAAATCTCCCAGCACAGAAGAAAGGAAAGACGGAGCCCTTTTTTTTTCCCCCATCACTGAAATTTCTCTTTGAAGTTCCCATCGGACTCAATTTATAGATACGGAAAAACGAAAAATACCCACTTAATTCATATACTTTATTCTTTACGACGACGCAATTCGTTTTCAAAAATATCAATGGTAACCCTTTCAAAAAATTTCGCGTCTGGAAGTCACTTCTCGCCTCACGCAGGCACTCTTCTTTATAAGTTAAAAGTAACTAAATTGCGGTTTCTTAACACAATCTTTTCTACACATAACACCACGTTTAAAAGTCTCGAAACTTTCGGACAATTAGAAGTATTTAAAACGAGAAGTGCAAAATGTTTGTTCAGAACGTCAATACGTGGTTAACTTTTGCTCATGTTTTTAATATTAAATATCAATATTTTTTCACGAACGTTATACGCAGACTAACGAAACATTATATGTATAATTCATAAAAATGTCAAACAATTCGGACTATAAGAACTAGTATTAAAAAAAAAACGAAAAGAACAGTGAGAATAAAATACAGGTACATTTACAACTATAAATATGAACAGATTTCACGATTTTTTTTACACAGATTTCAAAACCATTATATTTGTAATCGATAACAATTTAAAAGAGTCTGGACGTTTGAACTATACTTTAAATTGTTAAATGACACGATATGAAATGACACGATGTCAAAAATATTTTTACAAGTGTCTTTACCAATAAATATCAATATATTTGCACGAATATTTATGCATGATTCGAAACCACTATATTTATGATTCATAAACATTTCAAAGAGTTTGGAGAATAAGAACTATTTTTTTTTATAAATTAAATTACTCGATTAGAAGAAAACAAAATGCCGTACACTTTACAATTCTGAATCCACTATTTTTTGTCGATACACGGAAAAGCACAAACGAAACACACCAACGTACAGAGCATGCGTTTTACTTTAAAAAGACGCATTCAGTTTTAAAAATATATAAATATTTCGTATCCTCCGATAGGTGTTTCTTTTGGAAAGGTTTTTAGTTTAAAAGTATACATTCTCAAAAAATCGGGTTAAAGATATAATGTCATTCCAATTTGAGGTTTATTTAAGGTCATTATCAGGGGCTCGGGCAACGCCGGGTGGAACAGCTTGTATATTTTATGAAATAACTTGATTGTACTTTATACTTCTATGAATAATTGTTCACTAATAATCACTGACTGTATAATTTTCAACACAAATAAAACGATAAGTATCCTGCATTTTCGATTAGCATTAAACGTGTAAAAAATGCTATTTGAATTTGAAATGAAACATTTGGTTATTCTTTAATGGTTTCGTTAAATTAACTTTAAATTTAGAACGCTTAGATATCTAAAATCGCTATTAGAGAGATAATATCGATTATGATATTTCTAATAGCGATTATTTAAAAAAAAATATTTCATAATTTCCCACAATTCTTTGCTTTTACTCACTTCTAATTTTTCTTCTAAAATTTTAGGGGTTTTACCCTTCTTTATTATTTGCTCAAATCATGGAAAACGGTTTATTTTAAGACAGAAAAATAATTATAATTTCTCATATGTATCACCCACAATCTATTCCGTAGTTATTCATTTAGTATATAACATTTCCTCTTTCATCAGTATCGTATTTTAAAGTGACTTATAATTTTGTACGTTATTTCTTTATTTTTTTAACTTTTCCGTGGAATGCCTTCAATAGAATTTTTTGAAACGGTACTGTTCATTGGGAATTATACTGAAAACCTACTAAAATCAACATTTACCGTTTTGTTAAAAGGGACACGCATAGCTACGTTTTTTTATATATATTTCACTATTTATATGCATTTAAACAAATACTAAAACAATGAAAAATTACTTTGCCATATTTAAAAGATTACCGTAACTCTAAAAGTTAAAAGTGCTTTAAGAAATATTTCTTCTATTTTTTATCTTATTTTGAAGGTATTCATCTTTCATAGCTTCATAATTCTATGTGATGGAGTTTGACATATAATATACAATCTATATCAATTACTTCTGCATCATTCCTTTTCTGTAAAAATCGTAAAGGAATTTTGTGAGTTTGGAAATCTTGTTAAATAACTTATGTTAGGAGAGGTTAGAGGAGCATAAGGAAAATAATTTTTCTGACAATGCCTACTATGCGAATTTGTAAAAAATAAAAATTACCAGAAATATGAATATTTATAAAATAAGTGAGGTCTTATGTAATATGTAAACATAAAAAAGATAAATTATATCTAAATTGCATATTACAGTGTACAGACATATAAAATGAATTTTAAAATTTCATTCGCATTATTTCAATAGATAATGGCGCTTTTTTAAAGTGCAAACTTGTTTTTATTTCATTTTAAACTTCCCACAAAGTTAAAACTGTACATGATGTATCATTTATATAAAATAGATTCTTAAATTAAAATAATGTGTGATTATTTTTAAATTATAGATGTTTTAAGAACAACTAAAATTATCTTATGAATTGATTGAAAAAGCATATTCATGGACATGGTAATAATATACCGTGAACTGCCTTAAATTTGCACCTCAATTATTAAATTGGTTTAGAAAGTTAATATAAAAAACGTTTCTCGACGAAAATTATCAAAATTATATTTATAAAAAATGAAATATTGATACATTTTAAAGTTTGACAGAATAAAATATGCAACAACAGAAGAATTATTTACTAAAATCAATATATATATTATATAAAGAAATTATTTTGGAAGATATTACTTATGCTTCGAGCGTATCATTATCCTTAAAATGTCAGCTTTAGGACATTTTACCTTATAAAATAATTTTAAAAACATATTTTTTCTTGTCATGGCTCTCCAAAATCTGCAGTTAAAAAAAATTCTGCTTCTTATTTACAGGCATATGTCCTTGTATATATGTCTGCTTGTATATATGTCTGTTTTTTTTTTTTTAATACCGAAGTACTACCTATCTATAGCTTATAAAACAATAATAGTAATCTTGTTTATAGTTTTTAAGTAAACCGTACAAGTAAAGCATCATTAGATAATAGAATGTTAATGCTTTAAGTCGCCAGTTAAAAAATTCGGTCCCCACTGCCGAACTGGTGACCAAATTTTTTAAGCCCTGGCGTATTTTTTTATGATTGTTTAGAATATACATCTAAAACCATTCTTTATTTTGTAGAGGAGCAACTGGGAACATGGACCAGAGGTTGTAATATGAACCAGTCCTATTAACTACACTGTACTATTTTTCGATCTGTCAAAGATTCTGTCTATGTTTGTATCTTGGTTCCACAGCAATCACTTGACTTCTGAAACTACAGTCATGAGTATCATTACGAAATAACACATTGCAGTTTGTTTACCAACGGTGTTTATATGAATTGTTTGTATGTCTGAGGTTCCTCATTATTTGTCATTTAATTTGTGACATTTAGTGATACAATCTATATTAAAAACTGTGTATATATATATTTTTTGAAATTTAATGATAAATTTCTGATTTTCTTATTATTGATTAGAATAAAAACCGATTTTTTAAACAGTCGGTTTGAGATGAGTTTAAAATATTTTAATTTAAATGATAAAAACTTTGTCAAGGTCAAATCTTTAAATAGTATACTACTTATTTACTAATAAATCATTCGCTCAAGATTTACATTTTACATGTATAAATATGCTTACTTTCAAAATGTTTTCCACATTCACAATATTAAATATTCATCTTCTGCAATATTAAATATTCATCATAGCGGATTAAAATAAAGAAATATTATTAATATGTATAATGCTTTGGCAAAATAAATGTTCAAAATATCAGATGCGCTTAGATACGTTAACATCTTATTTCTTGTATGCATAGGTGTCTAAATGATATAGAAAAAATATTTTCTGTAGAACTTAATTAAGAAAAAACAAACATTTTTAGAACTCAGTTGTATCGTCATATGATACAAAAAAAAATTAGCTTATCAGTTTAAACTTTAAGAAGTTTCTATTTAATATTTTATGATGTTATGTGAGTATTTAACTATTTATACTGAATATATATATATATATATATATATATATATATATATATATAAATCCAATTTATCAAATGATGAATGTATATATTTATCTTTATTTTTCTGGGAAGGGCTATGTTTTATTTAATATACATTGTTTATTTAGATGAAATTTGTTATTTTGACCAAAGGAAGTATTTTGTCTAAAAAGAACACTGATTATGTTTTAGTTAATTATTTATCTAAAACTTTTTTTTTTTTTCTGTCCTATGATATATTAAGTGGCTGAGAGGTTGTGCTCTCGAAGCTGGTAGACGGGAGGTGCTGGGTTCGACCCTAATCGCGCTCGTCGGCCTAATCGTTCGGAGTTTTCGTGGTTTTCTTCGAGCTGTGGATTTCTCCATGCGTAAATACGGGTTAGGTTCCCTTAGAAAGACCCCCACGAAGGGCACTCCTCCCGGGCCTATATCCCAAGCGTAGATAATTGGCCGTCAATAATCAACCCAACCCAACCCTATGATATATTACAAATAATGATAAAAATTATTATATTTTGTATATTTTTAAATTACATAAAAAATTACAAAGAAAATAAGGTTTTAATATGTTATCAGATAACGAAACGCAAAATAACGGTGTAGATGTTTATTTCAAGAAATGTACAATGCATATATATATTCATGTATATGATTATTTGCATCATAACATACACAATGGTAATGAATACAAGAGCGGAGGAAAAAAATCACTGAGAAGCGAAAAATGTGTCATTAATACCTCTGAATCTAACTACTCAAATTTCCAATATTAAAATCCCATCCAGATATAACAAAAGAAAATCCGGGTGCATATATTGTAAAATTAACAAAATATTCTTTAAGGCTAATTACAAAAGGGTTGCAAATTGTATATTACACTACAAAAACTAAATAAGAGTATTTTCTTCGATAGAGCTATTAAAGCTGTCTATATTTGGAAAATGGATTCAGAAATTTGCAATACAAATATTTAAACTGTCGTTAATGGTTAAATGTCGTTGCAATGGTTAAAAAATAACTTTAAAAACGACAAATTTCTTGTAATCATTATATATTTAATACAATATGTACAATCAGCATTTTTTTTTCTCTAATAGATAAAAATGTTATCCTCCGCACAGTTGGTTGGTTGCCCATTTCTTACTACCAAATCTAAACGAATATATAGATCTCATATAAATATGTTAAAGGTTTTTATTTTGAAGAATATCATTTGTTTTTTGTTAAGGGTCAGAACCACATATATAGTTTATTATTCAGAGAATCCACTGAACTCAAAACCCTTAAAAACCTTTGATTACGATTCACGATTTCAACTATTTTATATTCAATCGTACGACATTAAAAAAAAAAAAAAAAAGATTTATTTTAGATTTATCTTGCAATTATCCTAGTATAAATGAATGACAGATTTTTTTTTAAGTAGTACGAATATAATAAAAACGAATAGCCTACTGGAGAGTATATATACTGACCAGTAGTTAAAAGGTTAATCACATAATTACGATCGGTATTGATTATTCCTGTTTTTAGAAGTATTCACGATTTCAACTATTTTATATTCAATCGTACGACATTAAAAAAAAAAAAAAAAAAGATTTATGTTAGATTTCTCTTGCAAATATCCTAGTATAAATGCATGACAGATTTTTTTTTAAAGTAGTACGAATATAATAAAAACGAATAGCCTACAGGGGCATATAAGTACTGACCACTAGTTAAAAGGTTAATCACATAATTACGATCATTATTGATTATTCCTCATTTTAGAAGTATGTACGTGAAATATCGAGGAAAAACATATGCAGTTGATAAAGGATTTTATTTCGGATCATGACATTTTTATTTTTGAAAATGATCGGAACCATGTATTTACCCGTTTGAACTTATAAACTTAAGTAATATAATTACAATCAATATTTTTTATTCCGGATTTAAAAAGCACGCAAGAGAAATATTGAGGAAAAAAAAGTGATTTAATTTTTTGCAGTTGTTGTTGATGATGATTGCTTTTTGAAAATTCAATTACTATTATTGAAATAATTTTTTTTAAATATCGATTTTAATTTTAATTTACGTTGTATGCAATGCAAAATAAATAACAAACATTTCGGGATATTTAAAATTTACTTAGAGTAGAGTTTTATATATTTCCTCTCTGAACTTTAGTTTATTATTTGTAATATGTTAACGCACAATTTAGCAAAAATTTAAATTATTTAAAAGTGTTTCGGAAAATTACATTTTAATTATTTCTCTTTAAGCAAAATACATTGCTGAATTTAATATAAATAAATAGCATTATAAGTTCAAAGGAATTTTTCAATTTGTTACAATGAAAAAAAAAATTCTTGCATAAAAATATCACTTTATGTATTACAATATATGAATAAAATTTCTTTGCATTTATAAAATAACTTATAACCATGGCCGAATTCAAATTAACTCATTTGAAAAACAGTTCATTACGTGTAAAGGTGGGATATGTGGAATGTTAAAACTTTGTCAAGGAATTTTTAATATTTTTGAAATAATCTTATGTTTAATTGTAATAGTATACTATTCAAACGATTTACCAAACACTAAATCAATTCAAAAAATGTTTCTGACAACATTTTATTTATCTTCCATCAAAACACAAAAATAAAAAATATACCATTATCAGAGAACAAAGAACTTTCTTTTTGTAGTATTTAAAAAATAATACAATGTTTCAAACAGAAGTGGAATTTTATATTTCTTCAACATACAGGCAAGAATGTTTTCCATTTCGATATAACGTCTTAAAATTTACGTCTTCTAAACACGTCGTATGTATTTATGCTTTACAATATATGCGGAATATAGCTAAACTAAAGCTATGCTTGTTTCTCGCTTATTTGAAGAATAAAAAGATACCATTTTTGCGTTTTCATTTGAGATTTTCCACTAGTGCGATACTGTATTTTTCTCTTCCTTTCATCGATATACAAAATTAGTTTTTCTTTCTGACTTTCTGAAGTCGAATACTATTCAACATCGGCATTTATAGTGATCGAGGCAGAAGAAATTGATATGGAGTCTTGCGTTACATGTCCAATAAATATGTGCCAGGACGAATGAAAAATTTAAAATATATGAGAAAACGAATGAATTATATACGGAATATGTATATGCTGGTTTAAATTTATGTTTACAAATAACTCGCACTTTAAGAAAAAATTTTCAATTTTTATACTGCTCAGAAAATGTGTATGCATCTTTAAAAAACAAACAAAAAAAAACATACATATGTAATCAAAATTCTTTTCTTTATTTATCTCGATAATTAAATTCAAATGCACTTCTGAAAAATATACCAATGCAAATCAAAAACAGAACAAAATATATGATACTGTACATTTTAAAATATTTAATTATGTTTCATTTGAATTTACAGTTTCTACTTCCAATATGTTATTGAATCCGTTTAGAAAAACTTATATTTCCTTAAAAGTTTCCCAGTTAACATTGTTTATGGATATTGTTTTTCGCTAAATAAAATGCAGCATTATATGTTTATCCAACGGAAGAACGTTATCTTTTCTGAAAAATATTTTTTTAGAGAAGTATAAAGGAAACGTAGTCTTACACAGAATTCTCATTTTATCTGTCTGGAATATACAGCAACTTTCTTATTCATTTAAATATATTAGATAAAGCTTCCATATAGAAGCTATTTCTTCGAAACACGTCTTATACATTTATATATTAATATAAATGTATATATTGCTTTATATTAATTTACTTAAATATAAAATAAACTAACGGGCCTTTTGTTCTTCTCTTTTTCAAAGAGTATTAAGATTTATTTTTTATGTTCTCTTTTAAATTCGGAAATCTAAAGAGAAATTCCGCCAGTTTTTTTGTATGTGTTTGTACTCCGTTCATCAGTATACAACATAAGTACTTTGTATGCTTTCTTGAAGTTCAATGTTATTCTGCTTCATCACTCAGGGTGAGCGAGGCAGAAGAAATTGATATGAAGTCTCCCGTGACATGTCCAACAAATATCTGTCACGATGAATGATAAATCTAAAATATTTCGAAAAGAACAGGTATAAAAAGAAACATATAATATAACGGTTTACTTTCTCTTTACTTTTAAATAAGATTTTATTTATTTATTTATTTATTTTTACAGGTACTAAATAATTATATAAAACCTATAGAATTATAAATATGTAGGTATATTTTTTCCTGATTCCGTATTTGTATCGAATTTTTAAATCAGAATGATTTGTGATACAAACATACATGAACTCGTGTCAGGAAATATTTACAATTGTATTTTTAAATTTGTTCCATATTTCGAAATCATCAATGCCAAATTTTAGTGCTTGTTTTTGCTTTATAGAATAAAATTATCAAATAAAACATATGATGAAGCATTTGACAAATCAACACCTTCAATTGGAAATAACGTGAGATAAATATATAAATTTATTGTATATTATTATTAAACCATCCTTTAAAATGATTTTTCTTACACATAATTTTATCTGATAATCTTATTGCCTAAGAAATTCTATAAAACATAATTTACTAAGCAAGTAATTAATAGCTTTGTTTTCAATATATACTGTAACATAGTTAGAAAAATACATTTAATGACACTTATATTGATTTGTATTTTACTGTATCTGTGCTAAACTTAAGAAATTACTTGTAAAATTTTTAATGTTTACGGGTAAATGAAATCGCAATTTTACCTTTGTAGACTATATAATGGATACAGTTATGAAATAGCATTACATTGTAGTCTGACATGCAATTAATAAGTTATACTATCTTTCAGAAAATATAATTAAACTCTGATAATGTCTCATTTTTCTACATGAGTATGTCTTGATTTCACAAAATATTAAACATAAATTATATAGTTACAGTAAAATTTTATGAAAATATATTTAAGAAGACAAAACACTGAAAATCGTAAAACAATTCTATATTTGTAGAAAAAAAAATCCATTCACTCTTTATCTAAAAATGAACTCAAATCACTACACTCTAAAATACGCCCCGACCCCCGTCTATCTCTTTATGTATGTATACAGATATATGTATCTACATTATATATATAAGCTAGAACAGAAATCAATTTGAGTTTCTTGTTACTAAAAATCTTAAAGTAATGTAAATGAATAATACATACATTTACATCTAAGGAGCCACTAAGAAGGTTATAAAGGAAAACATTAAATTAAAACAAAAGTTTCTGTTCTTTATTGTATTAAGATTGTGGTGTTTTGTATACTAAAAAGATTAGCTTAATTACAAAACTAATTATAAAAGTATACACAATTTTTCAACTTCTGCCTGTGCAAAATATACATTAAACGTCTTAAAACTTATGTGTTCATTTTTTAAAATAATAAAACTTCTTAGAGATTCATGTTGGTTACTGATTGGTATACTTATCATGTTGTAAAATTTAAAAAAAAAAATACGAGGGTTATTCGGAAGTAAGTTCCAGAGTCTAATAACTTCCGCAACCGACAGATGACGCTAATCTGGCAATGCGGTATGTCGCCCTTAATGACTGAAGAATGCATCATAACAAAAAAGTTAATAAGATGAAACCCTGACAAGTTTAAATCTTCAGCAAAAGCTGTTTATCTGCTGACAATCATTGGCCCATCAAACTGAAGGACTCGATGACATCTTGAGTCACACAAGGGGCATTTGGTCTGGCATTGTATTGCAAGAAAATGAGATCATCAATAAGCAAGCTGGTCTCTTGTTTTGAAAGGCATAGCTCAGCTTTTTCAATGACTCAGCGGAAGAAACGGCATTGACGGTTTTGTTTCTAGATGTGAAATTCACCAATATGATACTTTGTCTGACACAAAAAGAGGTGCACATTATTTTGTGTGTGGAAATAGTCTGATTGAATTTCTGCCGAGTAGGCAAAGCAATGTGCTTCAATGCATTAAAAAAATGAATTACAGAATGAATTTTATAGTTGACAAGATATTCTGTAGTCTTAAACATTTTTAGCCATATATTTACACCTGTCAGTGAATCACTATACGAAATGTTTTGTTATGACGCATTCTTCAGTCACTGAGGATGCGATACCGCATAGACAGATTAGCTCTATCTGTTGAGTGCAGAAATTATTACATTCCAGAATCTACTTCCCGAATAATCCTCGTTCTTTGTGTAGTATTCGATAATTGTTTCTAATTTGTGCTAAATTTAAAAAAAAAAGAATGATACACTCCTATCAATAGCAGATAGTTTACAATAACATCATACGAAATGTGTCACTCGGAGTAAAGTTTTTTTTGTTTAAATATAATGTATATTTGCATAACTGGTAGTCTACATATTAAACAATGTAATAGCTTTAACTTTTGAAATAGAAATCTCCTATTTTGACGTAATATTCGTGTTCATTGGATCAAGTCAACACGCAATAATCTGCAGTTTATGATGCTTTGTTAAATCTGCATGGGACTGGAAGATAATTTGTTCAAAAGTATTACTACTTTTGAATTGTCATCATTGTCATCATCGTCATTTGAATTGTGTATCATTCTTTTTTGTAGTGTATCACCGAACAGAGTGGTTGGGGTGGTTCAAAATTTGAGGATGCGAATGTTTTATCAAGGATTCAAACTTTCATTTAAATCTTTTTTAAAAAGTCATCCGATTCAATTATATTTTTCATGCTGCAGCGAATAAAATAAAACTTAATACGGGTTTTTTTAAAACTCAGTTATGTTAATTATAATTTGTTTAATAAATCCACATAAAAATAATTATGATGTATGACCTACATATATGTTTTTTTTCATAAGAAGAATGAGCATCTTCCGAAACATGGTTGTATAATTGTAAGCGTAATTCCAGTAAATAATTTTCGGGATAGAACGACATTTACATTTTTTGAAGGTCGAAGATGGTCTCTTGTTATCGTTCAACTAAGTATAAGAAAATTGTAGACAACAACAAAAAATATTTCATGGTAAATTACATAAATTCATTTATTTTTTATTTTTATTAGAATTTTCATGTATTTTTCTTAGTTAAAAACTTCATGATTCTAGGTGTTTTCCCAGTTAATTTTGTATGCTTTTTTCTAAATTTATGAACAAAACAATAAAAATTTTTTTATATATAAATGTATAAAGATTTAGGATTTATTTTAATAAATAATAGTTTGTCGTGTGTTAACATTACCAGCCAAAAACTTTGGCATCTTCAAACTTTATGAAAAAAATTGAAAATAAACGCATAAACTACACGTTTTTAAAGGCTGCTATGATTCAATGAATTCATATATGGTGTCAAAAGTCGGTGTTAACATCAGAAAAAAAATTAATAAGTAAACGATCACAATTTCAAAAACATGATTCACCATTCATGCATTCATATTCTAAAAAAAAATATATTAAAAAATAAAATTAATGGCATCTATTTTTTTTTGTGAACGATTTGTCAATAAAGGTGAGTATATCTTTTTTTAAATGGACTGTACAAAAAGGGAAACATTATTTCGGTTTAAACAGGGAAACTCATTAAAATTCCTGCAAAAACAAAAATCTGGTACAGATTGAAAAGTAGAAATGTCGCAAAGAACAGAAAAATGAGTATACTCCAGAGAATCTCTGTTGAAGTAGTGTCATTTGTCATGTTTATCAAAATTGATAAAAGAGATTTTCTCAAAAATGCCCCAAAGGGCAATGTTGACAAAGTGTCAAAATCTTTCTCAGGTTTTTCTGAAACATGGCCATACCAATGAAAATTATCCGTCATATTCTCCGCTACATCATTTATATTGCTTAAAGGCTTTGAGTTGAATGCTTTGAGTTGATGAAACGCTTATAAGTCATTACATTGTATAAAAAAGCATTCATACGATATGTCATTCTCGTAAAATATACTTTTTGAATATATATTTTTTTATTTTTGTTTGGTTCTATCGTATATACACAGAATTTAAAAAAAACATAGACTAATAGGCTGACAATTTTTAAAATATCAATTACACTTATGGTCATAAATTAAGGAGTTTTGAAAATGGCCGAAGAAAAGGGTACCGGAGCAAGAATTTGTCATGACGTAGAACAACCTATCCCTTCTAGAATAACGTGCTTGTATTTTAGCTGGTGTAATCCCCCAGATGACGCAGAAAGGATGGCATAAGGAAAAAAGTTGTTGGATTGTATGGAATGAATAGTCGTCCTGATGGAGCGTTTATCACAATGATAGTGTAAGCTTGAGAATATGTTATAGAAATAGGTATGGGTGAAGGATACATATGGATGGTTTTTTATTTGGTAGAATTATCAGTCGCTTAGAATGTGGCCGCTCTCACAAGGAGAGTGCCAAGCTTGGTAATCACAGATTTTGATTATTTTTTATATATGTTGTAGGATAGAAGCCCCTTAGTCTCACGTTCAATGGGTTTTATACAACGCTCCTTAATTCTCGAGAAATGGGGGGGTCAAATTTTATAACACAACTTAAAAACATACTTTGTAACGAGATAACTGCGTTGGTAGTAGCTCAGTTGGTATGGCGTCTGCGCGTTGTTCATAGGGCCCGGATTCAATGCCGGGACGTGCTACGTTTGTTTTTCTCATTTTTTAAAAAATAAATATACTTGTAATTATAATTTAATAATCTCAATAAAAATATTGTTAACATAATTAAATTTTTATTTAGAATTTTTGATTTTTAAACCATCATTAAACATTTTTCACCATTTAAAGAGCTTTAAAAAATTAGATCTATTATTGATTAGTAAAAATTCAAAAATCGTTTCAAAATCAGCATATTTACTATCCAATTATAGATTTATAGAATTCTTCTCCCATCGCAATAGAAAACGAAGATATTTCAGATGCTGGATTATTTGTTAAAAATCCATTGTTTTGCAATTAATTTTTACAGTACTTCAACGCATTTGTGACATCACTTTTCTCATTTTCATCGAATCTCGACATTTTAGATTGATCTTCTTGTGAACTACAGCTTGCTTTTTCCATTTTATACGATTATAAGATGTTATAGAATGATACGCGCTTGTGCGATAAATATTGAAAACAAAAACCATTTAACTGCACCAAACTACAAAAAAAAAAAAAAAAAAAAAAAAAAAAAAAGAAAGAAAAAAAAGAATCAAAGTATGTTGTGGTGCCCTCTAGTTACAATAAAAGAAAACATAAATATGTTGAAATTTAATTCTTATGCTAAATTTTAATATAATTATGCTTCTTACTTTAAAAACAGAGCAGTATTATTATCGCATTGACTTCCCTTGTTAAGGCAATTTATAAATGATGTTTCTTTACAATCACGAATTGGCACAATTGCTCAATATCGTTGCATTGATAAAGCATATATAGAATACATTTTAAAAGTGATTTAAAAAAAAGGCTAAATGAAAAATCAATTATGTTAACAATTTTTTTTATTGAGATTATTAAATTATAATTACAAGTACATTTATAAAAAACAAAAAAAAAAACAAACAGACGTAGCGCATTCCGGCATCGAACCCGGGCCCTTGGAACAACGAGCAGACGCCATACCAATTGAGCTACAACCAACACAGTTATTTCGTTACAAAGTAAGTATTTAAGTTGTGTTATAATATCATTTCTCGAGAACTAAGGAGCGTTGTATAAAATTCATTGAACCTGAGACTATGGGGCTTCTACCCTACAAATTATATAAAATAATCAAAATCTGCGATTACCAAGCTTGACCCTCTCCTTGTCAGATAGAAGTGCCCTGGGAAGTGTTAATCACATACAGTGCCATATCGAAGAATTTCCAGTGTTGCCCAGAGAATGCGAGCGAAAGTAGGTGCTCCAGTACATGTTGTCCCTATGTTACAGTACCGCAAGATGACAGATATGCAGCAACTGCAAAAAGAAGTGGTTAGATTATAGCAGCAGATTTTTCGTGGTATATGTTAACATCTACGTGTACAGGAATTTCGAGGTGTACCCTGAAGAGTCGTGCCTGACACGCACAAATATTTCCGAAGGCTTTTCTGATGTGCCCCATTCACGGCAGCTCACTGTCGGGGTAGAATAAATGTTCCTGAAACTGTTATAGAATCAAGTTGTTAATTAAGTACCAACACAATGGGCCTGTGTGTCATTTACTGACGAATCCAGTTTTCCCTGAAATCTGATTCCAGCCGTATCTTTATGTAAACTGCACCGAAGACTCGTAATAATCAGGACAATGTCACTGAACACTAAGTTTATGGTGTCGACGTGATTAAGTTTTGGGGTGGCATATGTATTTTCTTACAGTAATCCATTTCGAAAGCCAAAATAGAGCAGATTTATCGGATATCATTCTGCAACAACATGTTTGAATCTTCAGGGAGGAAAGGGGTGCGAATTTTCTATTATGGATGACAATGCCCGTCCTCACAGTGCAGCCGTCAAAGTCACAAGTCCTTGATAAAGAGGATGTTACCAATTTGGAATGGCCATCGTTCTCTCCCGATTTAAACCCAATTGTGCATGCATGAGACGCTCGATTGATGCGCTGTAGGACGTCATTCACCTGCTACTTATATTCCAGAACTTCGCATAGAATTAACTCAGGAGTAATATGACCTAACTCAGGACCAGTCTGTGTATGGCATTACCAGATGTTGTACTGACAAGCTTCCAGCACATATCAAATTTATAGCCTGTTAACTTGCATACAAACCTACACGAGATATGTGTTCTGTATTTGCTTCATGGAGAAGTTTTCTTATTTTTGGGTATTGTACTACTTGTACCGCAATTTTTGTTCTGTACATTTTTCAATATAACACAGGATGTGTATTTTTACGACAATCGTGTGGTGCTATTTAGGCATATTTCGGGAACATTCTGTCTTTACAATTAATTTATTAGCATGAAAGTGGAAGGTGGCACTTTTTGAAGTTATTATACCAGGTGATTAATGTATGAAATCGGACTTTTTTATGCTTCCTTTTTTTAATTAAAATATCACGGATAGATGGCGCTGCACTGTCACAAACCTTTTGGGTGGTCAAACTAATGTATAATAATTTATCAAAATTCTGGTAAATATGGTTTGCGTTTTTAAATTGCAAAGTTATTCTGTGTTTTCGTTACAATTTGAAACTGTGCAATTACATCTATTCGTGATGTTTGGAACTGAAAAAAGGAGCAAGTAAATATTTTTCTGATACCGCGCTTAATTCTCCTGGAAGAAAAATTTAATAGCTGTATTTGTTTATTTGTTGTTGAGATTTTAAAACAGTCAGTCCCTTTTAAGAGACCCTGCATACTTATAAAACTCTTTAGGAGCTTTTTCTAGATTATCATTCAAAAATCTGTAATATATGTCACTTTATTTTGAAGAGAACTTGAATTGTTTCTATTGATTTTAAAATGAAAATATTTTTAAAAACTACAATGGTGAAAAGTAACAATAAAAAATAAAAAGACAATGAGTTTGATGAAACATTAATGAAAGACTGAAAAAAGCAAACAGTATGAAAGATACTGAGATAGAGAGTTGGACAGATAGAAAAATAGTAATACAAAAACAAGTATAGGTCTATAGATACACGCATACTTATATAGGTAGACTGATAGATACATAAAAATACAGAGACAGAGAAATAGGTCGAACAAAATCGTAATTTTTAATAGCGTCGCATTAAACCTGACTTCTTAAAATCGAACATGATAGATAATAATTATAATTTATTCAAATATTCAAATAAAATTTTATGAAAATTACAATTTCATCTGGATAAATAAAAGTGTACATATATTTTTATTGTACAGCACTTAAACTGCTGGCAAATCACTAATATAATATTTGCCAGAAAGCCTGCTGAGGTAAGTCGAGGGAGCAGTAGCATACGACATTAAAATTAAAATAGCCTTATCTTTTGAAAGATGGCGTGAATTGCTGAATATCAATTTCAACTTTGTGCTCATAAGAATGAGGAGCAAACATGTTATTATATAGAATGGTGTATATTTAAAGATATTGTTTTGTGTAAATGAGTTTTCATTCAGTAGCGTATTGGCAAATTCATACTAAGCACATATAAGGATTTTAATTATTTATATCAGATAAAAGTACTATAAACAAAAATGACATCGTATAATTATTTGCAAACATGAAAACATAGGATTTACGTATATATTTTAAACATTTAAATGAAAATTCACAAATATGCAAGTTATACGACACGGCGTAGCAAGTAATTTATGTTAAAAGAAAAATGAAACATACAAACATAATTTTTAAGCACAATTTTTTATACAAAAATAAATTTTAAGCATGTGAGCCGAATTAAATACACAAAAATAAATATTCATAATTTAATTAAAATTTAATACATAACTTTTAGTATACTAAACTCTTTAGAAATTCTTTTAGAAATAAAAACAATAATTTATTTCAAAACAGTGCGTTATTTTATCTGATACTTTCTCTATAAAAACACATTTTACTATTTTCAACCCTCGTAGTTTCAATCTTTATTTAATTTTCTACTTCAAATAATTTGTTCAAAGAAAATTTTTAGAAGCAAATTTTATTACAAAATATATTTATATAATAATAATAAAACATCTATGAAATACATTTTATAAAAATGTTAAAAATAATTAAGATCTATTTATAAACCATTTTATTTAACAATATATTTTCGAAATCACTATATTTAGAAGTAATTTCTTTGTGGGTTTAGACTGTTATATTTATATAATTGAAAGTGTCTGCTTCGCATTTTTCGAACATAAATTCAAAATGCTGATATTCACCACCATGAAGCAATAAAAGTGACTTATAGTCTGAATAGAAAAATTATTATTTATGTTAGAAAACTTATTATTTATGGATTTTATTATGTATGCAATACGAAAATTTGCATAGACGTATTTTATTCTATAAAGTTAATTGGTCCTATTATATAAAGAAAATAGATACAATATTTGCATTGTGTTAGCAAGAATTTTGAATATTTTCCTCGTTAATTTGTTTTTTTATTTAGTCCGATATTCGAAAACTTTCAAAAAGTGAAATGGTTACAATCATTTATCATAGAATTATGAATGTTCGAACCAATTTTAATGTAATGTTTAAATTATTTATAAATTAATTCATGTTTGTAATACATTTAATATGACTATTTTTGTCATTTTTCAGTATGTAAAAGTAACGTGTTGAAATAAAATTAATACTTTTATATGAGATTCTACAAAGTTTAAAGAGTATTAAGAAAGAGCTGAATACTTGATAAAATAAACCAAACATGTGTTTAATAAAGCTAAAAACATTTCATCTAGATCTAATTTCTTATTATTATGTTTTGATGGAAATTTTAGTTATTAGAGTTGTAATAGAAAGCTTTTACAGATCCTAAAAATCATTAAGTGATACATTGACAAATACATTTCATACCATGACAAAATAGGGTTATTAAAGTATAATTTATAGTTTTTTTTTAAATATGTTATTAAAGTTCTTCGTGGAATTACTGTATTCAATGCACTAATTTATCTTTTGTTTATAACACTCTGAGAAAAAACACATTAAATCACTTAAATTTCTTTTGGCGCAGTTCACTGTGTGGGTGTCAGGTCATTGTGTTTCTTTTTTGTTGACGGTTAAAGATTTCCTCTTGAGTGGTTTCAAGGATTTATAGCTTTATATCAGTGAAAATGTTCTATTACTTTTACAGCCGTACCTGTATTATTTGACTTTTTAAAATAGTTATAGAATTTGTAGAGTAGAAAAGCAAACAACTGTTTTACTGGAAGCATTTTCATTTAAACTGAGTTTACTCTCCTTTATACACTTAGAGCTAATAAAGCTAGAAAACTAGAAAGTCGCTCCTGTCGCCTTTGCAGATAGACTAGAAAACTGCTATGATGCTGTTTAATAGTAGATAAACAATATTTAGGTAAAAATATGTAATTCTTATTAACCGGGATTTTTATTTTTAAACAATCGTCTAATTTAAAACTGGCAACTATCTGTAAAATTATAAACAACGTACCTATTGTTACGAAGTGAATTTATAACGTGATTATATACATGCCCCATACACACAGTGAGATGCATGGTCCTATGCACACATAACTTGAAAAAAAAACAAAATGACTCATTTACATAAAATTAACATTTTGCACTCCACTGACACATGTACGGTGACATACTAAGTTCAATCGCCAAATATCACAATGGTACCGGAATTTTCGATCAAACTTAAACTTATTTGAAAATAAGTCAACGGATTTGTTTATTTACAAAATAAAATGAAAATTTTGTTTCAAAATTCTGGTGCCATTGTGACATTTGGGGATTAAACTTAGTATGTCACTGTGTAGGTGCCACTAAAATGCAAAAGGTTAATAGTTTTTGTTTTTTTAAATAAAGGAATCTATCCAAAGTAATCTATCACAAGTAGAGGATCACAAGCTTGGTTTCGCAAAGACATAGACAGGTTTTAATACATTTAGCTCTCAGAATTTTGATATTTTGTAATAAGATTTTTTTTCTTAATTTATGTTGAAAGTTACAACTCACAGTTTTTCGCAATGCTCCAAGTTCTATGGCAGTTTTTAGTCAGTCGTAAAGACAGTGCGAATTATATAATTTTATACGATGTAGCGCATTTAATTCTCTTTTCATTAAAGTTTGTTTCGCAATCCATGCAGGAATCTTTGTGTTTTTCTCTTTTCGGCGAAAATGAGCACGTTTTTAATTTATATACGTACCTGTATGGATTAAATATTCGGTGAACATTGAAAAATTCTAAATTTTTAATACGCTGTTTTTTTCGGATCATAAAAGAAAGAAGAGACAATGTAAAGTTTTTGAGAATGAATAAGTTTTTTTCCCTAGCTGGCAGTGGATAACCGCTTACCATGGAAACAAGTGCGTGTCTTAAAATGACAAAAGTGTCGCATACCGTGGATTTTATTCCCTAAAAATTTCAGCAGGCTATAAACAAAAAAAATCCGAATAGTTATGGAATTTTTAAAGAAACCTTTAAATATCTATGAAAGTACGTGCTTATTCTTAAACATATAAACACAAATGCTGTACGGCAGCATTTCTTAAAGTGTGGTCCGCGGACCCTTGGGAGTCCGCGAGCTTACAGCCAGGGGTCCTCAAGCCCAATGTTGAAATCAGACTTTTTTTCTCCAGGAGAAATTTCTTCAATTTCTGGCAGGAGTTTTAGAGGACTAAAAGTTATAGTTTAAACGATTAATAAGCACAAAAATTCCATTCTTTTCCTCAAATCGCTTCAAATACGCCCACCGTTTCGTACGGTCATGGGAGCAATCACATGACAATACGGCATACTTATTAAGGAAAATGAAAGCAAAGTTCATTTAAAAATCATTCCCAACATTATTGGATTTTTTACAAACCTCTAGCATTACAATTGTTTTTAGTATTATTGAAAATTTTATTGTACACCTGAAGCAGATGGAAAAACTTTCAGACTTTATCTTTCTCCTTGAAGTCAGAAAATGAGTGGATGAGGGATCAATTTCATTTCCAAGAAATTTGTGAAATCAAAATGTTGACATTCTTAGAGTGGACCAACTTGTGGAATTATCATGTGATGGCTCCAAATTTTTGGTTGTGCGTCAGAAATACGTATGCAGAACTAGCAGAAAATTCTATCAAGCAATTAGTTCCCTTCTGCACCATATATCTGTGTGAAAAGACTTTATCCCGCCTTGTGCACATAATCAAACATAGATACAGACTCGATGTCGAACCAGACTTCCGAATCTGTTTTAAACGTTGAACCAGATATTGCACATCTAGTAAAAAAGGAGCAGCAGCATGCTTTTCATAGAAAATAGTACACTTTAACTGACTTAAAATGTATGTTACAATTATTTTTCTTATCAATGCAGGTGATATTTTCCAACGCTGAAAACTAAATATAGTACATGTGTACTGAAAAGTAAATAAGGTTTATACATTAAAAACACGTAGTATCTTATAAGAAGAATAAATTTGTTGGGGTCCCTGAAATGCTTATCATATAAGAAGGGGTCCGCGAGATCAAAAAGTTTAAGAACCGCTACTGTACGGTATTCACATACTCAGATGCTGCAGCTTCAGCTTATTTCGAGAAATTTATTTTAAAGGATGATCCCAAATATTATTTGATTTCTTCATTTTGTTGTTGGTCATCAAACTGTCCTCGTGATCATACCTTCGTTGGAGAATATGAGGCAAATATGCACTTTTTATTTCCGAAATTGCAAAAGAATTCGAAGTATTTTTCTAGAAATTTGTCAAAACCTCTAAACTCGAAATTGTCGGTGAAGGTCGGCCATATAATGTAGATTCAATTAGAAACAGTGTATCTTTACTTTCAAGACAAAAATATTTCACTTTAAAAATAAATAAATGTTCAACAATTATGGAGTCAGTGTTATTGGATTTCGGGACATGAACACATTACGAGCATTCATATCTTCGATTCCGATTGGCCGAATTCTAGCATGTAAAATCGATAATCCGAATTCTAACGTTTCGGATTTGATGTTTTTCTTTTAAAAAGATCATTAAAATCTTTTGAAGACAGTCCACAAATGTAGCAACGCATTGTCGATTTTGTACTTGTCGCTGCATTTCATATTTTTCCATCGACCATAGTAAGTACCATTTTATGTTTTACAATAAATGTACTTTTCTCTAATGTAATTTTTGAGGGCGGTACAGAGTTTAACGCATTTTTTTATGTAATTAATTTCGTCATTAATCATTTCAGTTGTTTCTTTTTCAAATCTTATCCGCATGGGTCTGCAATAACGTGGTGATGAAGGCAATGAATTTTGCCAAATAATCTTGTTGTTTATGCTGCAAATTAACTGAATTGGAACAAACGAGCTCTGGAATATGTGCGCATCGGAAGAGGAATCATTTTCAAACTTTTGCTTGTATTGTGCTTGTTGCGACACATCGCAGCCCCATTTACATATAAGAATTAAAGCGCATCTTTCTTCTTTATTTAAAATTTCCAAAACTTCATCCAAATAAATAAATAATCGTGTCACTGTTAAATGAAGTAAATCTTGAATATTGATTTCGGCGCAAATTTCTGTAATTTTAAGATTCTTTGCCTGGATAGCAGTCAATTTTAGCTCGCTGTAGAAGACCGTTAGCAAGGGTATACATTTTTTTATATCTTCTTATAATTTCATATTGGTTTCTGGAAAGGTTAGCTTTGACAAATAATGACAATGCTTCCAAAGGGGACATTTGAGTTTTCTTTTCAATCTGCTGAGTTCTCAAATATGCTTTTTTATATTTTGTTGCTCTCATTGGTAAATGGGTTAATTCTTTAAGTACATGGGCAGCATCTCTCTTTCCAGAGGTTTCAAACTTTACCTGAGCGGCATGTGTAAGTACTTCCACATTTGTCGAGCTCCTTAAGCTTTCAGACTTTCTTCGCTTTGACCTATCACTTGATTCGTTGAAACCTTTTGCTGGCCTCCCTGGGCGATTTATTTTCCTTGGAATTTCTATTGAACCTTCAAGCCATTTCTTATTATTTTTCACAAATACATCTGGTTTATAATGGGCTGCGATCCATTTGCTTTTTAACTCACATTTAAATCGGGAGAAATTGTGTTTGAGTGTTTTAATTTCATCTTCATCAACTCTATCAATGTTAAGAAAATAATTATTCAGAAAGTGTAATCTATCATGTATATTTGGTAAATTCGATTGTTACATAATGTTAAACAATTCTCTCCTAATCATTACTTTGACGTCCGAAGCTCCTAGATAAAGAAAATACAAAATATAAGCAAAAAAAAAATACATAACAGACGTATGCAATTTAGATAGATAAAATCATTCAATCCATTATTTAAAAAAAAATCACGCAAGTTTTTGCTAACTTTTAATGAAATCATAAGCAAAATTGTCTCGACTTATTTTTAGACAAATTAATGTTAATAAAGAGCCATAAATTACTTCAGTGTTTTGAAAAGTGCTTAAAAGAAGATAAACTGGAAGGAATAACATTTTTAATAATGTTTTAAAACATTTTTTTTTAAATTTATATAACTTTTATTCTAATCAAAATGGTTGAACAATAATAATATGGGATTGCTTTGTAATTATACATAACAGTTGTTTTCATTTTAGAATTCATATTAAAAATATGAATTAAAACTCAATACATACTATTTTCGAATGCTTACTTCGAAATTTGAAAGAGCAATATTTATAGTGCCTTCATTTTAAAAACCGGACGATTCCCGAACTACTTTAAACAAAAACACAAAGTCAAAGTCCTATATTTATTGTTACAATAAGAAACTTTGCCGGGAAAAGTCGGGAAATATAACTAAACCCTTCGTGAAGTGGGAAACATGCGAACAAAATAACGGAAAAATATGCATTACTTTATATTACTCTTGCAACTACTAAAACTATTTTTTCTCAATTCAAATACTAAAAAGATATGAATACATACCTGCCTCGTCATAATACATAACAATTAGATTTGAAATATTTCCAGAAATATAGTTATTCACATTCGAAAATGGAAAGCCAAACTGAACAACGATCTGAAGCCGATGCACTCAACGCAATGCCTTAGTTTCAACTGATTACAGGAAGTCATTGTTCGCTTAAGTGAGATAAAAAGGGTTTCACGTGATTCTCCAATGATTCAGCTGCAACATGCATCAATCCATTCTCACGTGCTTTGTACTTTATGAAATCGACTTTTGTCCAGCCAGATTTGACAAATCTCCCACAGTGCGACGCCCAAATCCGTAATTAAACTCCAAATTTCGAAATTGTAATTTAAGCAAACATTTTAAGTTTTTACTTTACAGACTTGTATGCTTTGAAATTTCTGTCTTAAAATGCTGGTGACTTATACAAAAGTTTGTATCTGTACTTTAGTTTGTTATCGTATCAAAGTGAATTTATGGAGAGGAGTATTTCGAAGACTAAAGTCATGATTACTTTCCAAGAAATCTATAAATTCAGAAGAAGTAAAAATAGGCACATTTGGAAGAACAGGCAGACATAAATGGACGAAAGTATTTAATTATATCTAGGTTCTGATAAACATTTCACTTGTACAGAAAAAGTTTCCATGGCTACGGCTGCCCACGGCAGCGGCACCCGGGCCGTAACACAATTCTTGAGAATATTACATCATGATAGGCTGATGGCCACAGATAGAGTTGATAGTTCTTATCCAGACATAAACTCGAATGAATTTACATTTCGCCAAAGGGTTACAATATGGCGATCATTTCTCCAAACAGAGCATAAAACAATTGAAAATTTAGAGAACAGAGCCATTTTTGGCATAAATCATCCTAACGAATTTTTACAGCGGCAGTCAATATGTGTGGGAACTTTAAAACTGCACGGTTGGCTCGGCAAAGTTTTTTACATTCTTGAACCCGCGAATCTATGAATTTGTCATGGCTTTGATATGTTGGACATTTTTGGACAAGAATTATTCAATTGCGCTTGGGAATCATTGTAATTAAAACGGTGTGTGTGAAGAAATCAGTTAGCAACAGATCTGTGTGACCAAATAAGGATATGGCAGATGGGCTTGTTATGCTAGCTATTTGAAAGGGTAGATGTAGTGGTTTTCATCTACTTTATCAGCACAATATAGAAATCATTTTAGTGTAACTGAAATAAAAGGATATTAGAATCAACGGAATGAAATTTGTTACACTGAATTTAACAAAAGGATGAGAAAGGAAAATGATAAAAAGTATTTTTGTAGAACAGTGAGCGCTTAAATAACGAAAAAGGGAAACGAATTTGGAAAAGGGAATTAAATGAGAGGGGAATAATTGCTAAAATTGAATAATATATGATGCGACATCATATGACTGATCTCAAGGATTCATCTTATGATTAATTTTTTAGAATAATTAATCACTTAAAAGCAGTGAAAATCAATTTATTTTATCAAAAGATTAGTCTTTCACTATTTATCCTTCCGTAGTTAAATTTCGAAGCTCGACATTGTTATCATAGCAAATATATTAGGTTTTCTTTCCTAACACCGCTTCTTAGAAGTTTATGTGGAAAGATGGCCACCATGCCAATCATGCATATTTTTTAAAACTGAATTTTCAGAAACACGCCATGATGAATTTATTACAGGAAAAATGCAATGTCTATCAACATATACTTAGGCACTTGACTTGCACATGATAACTTATTTAATGGAAAATGTTAAATAAGTACCATAATATAAGCTTGGAAATTTTATATCACACCATTTTTAAGCCAATCCTTACATAATTTATTTTTTTAAGCTTGGCCTTTTATTTTTACTTTTTAAAAGTTGGTACCAACATGAAATGTACCCTATGTTGCAGCAAAATTGGTCACAATCATTCATCCACCATTACATGTCAAATCGGTTCAGAAGTTCCGGAGAATATCCGTTAGGAACAAACAAATATTTCATTTTAAACCAGTATTTCATTAATTCATAGAAAAATGAGATCAAATATATTTTCTAAATTGATTCTGCCGTTTCTGAACAGAACATTCTGATTAAATGTCTGTCGCTTATCATGGGCTTTTTAATATAAAGATCACATATAATTCAATTCCTTTTCAAAAGTTTTGTTTACATTAAAAATGAAATTTGATATGCTGATAACTATTAATGTATACAAATTAGAAGGTAGCTCTTCGTACAAAAATTATTTTTTTTCTAAAAATGTAACTTTCATGCGTTTTATTGCAAAAACTAATCTTGAAAAAAAAATGGCTGACTAGCAGATGAAACTCTAAGCTGTCGCGCAGTGGGGCGTTTTGAGGTTCTAGGTGGACAAAATTATTACGTTGAAGTTTAATTAGGTTTTGCTGGGTTTTCGAATGTACCAGTAATAAAATAACCAAACAGTGATAAATGTTTGACTTATTTAATTATTTATATTATTATTATTATTATTATTATATTATTACTTATATTATTAATATTTTTTTTAATTATAATATTGTATTGTCATTGAAACTACACATGTATTCAAAGTTTCAGATCAATCGGATAATTAAAAGTGGTGAAAATTGACTTGCAAGATTTGAATTAAACACCCAGACGTACACTTCAAGTTAATATAACTTAATGATTCGCACACTTTCGCAGGAGCTGTCTTAAGTTTTCAATACTTTAAGAATTGCACTTTGATTTTAAAAAAATGCTTATTGCTTAATAATGCTTAATACTGTATTAAAAGTCAAGGTGAAGTTTGAAAACAAAATGGCGCTTATTTTCAAACAACAATAGGTTAAATCGTGTGACAAACATGTGACATATGTCCAGTAAACACCTGCTTTCAAATAAAACAGAAAAGTCACGACTTGCTTTCGAACTTACAGAAAAATAATGCAACTGTTGAAAGTCTCTCAAATCAACTGCCTTATTTACGGTCGTAGTTAATCGACACATCGGGTTTTTTCGACAAAACTCGTACGGATCTCGACAAAAGAGACATTCAACTACCAGTATACGCGGTCTTGTTAAATTCTGAGATAATCGGAAAAATAAATTTTGTCCACCTAGGTCATCAAAACGCACCACTGTGCGTTGTCCCGTATCTGATTTGAGCTATTATAATATATATTATACGCGGTCGTTGGCGTGTTTTATCTCTGTTCTCGAATAATTTGCTAATTTTAAAGTTAATTAACGGTTTTTTGCTAATTAATGATAGAAATTTTATTTATTTATTTTAAATCTGAATTTTATCAAAGCACGTAGTTTAAGAAATTCCCTGTCCAAAAATTCAATCCCTACATTTTTCTGCCCATTAGTTAACTCTCTCGGTTGTTTGGCAAAATAAGTTTGAAAGAGAAAAAAAAGTAATGATTTTGCTAACTGCACATTAAAAAAAATTCTATAATTCTGTTTCTAATTCACTTGAGAAGATGAGTTTGGATTCAAATTGAAGAATTTCGTCATGGGATTCTTCTAGTTTCCCTTTTTTTTCTGTGAAGTTCGGTTCGTTTCATATCTGATATGTTACGATGATATGTTTGATCGATTTAACATTAACATAGTTGCCAAATCTCCGGATTTTTGCACACCAGTAATTTTTAGAGAAAAAATGTTATTTTTTAAATTGCAGAATTCTCTGATTAAATAAAACAACATTTTCTGTACTAAAATACTGGTATCCAAAAAGCCGAAGACTTGGTAGGTCTGAATTAAGATGTTGTCTCCTCTAAATAAGAAGTAGCGGTCTGTAGCCAGGTTCATGGCGTTTCTTTGTTTGGTGATCTAATGGTGCTATCACACGTACTCTCATATAATACTCAATATCAGATATTTCATCCGAAACATGTTTTTCAAGAGGAAAACGCTTGAAATTGTCCCGTGTGATAGATTGCCTCTCGTAATTTCTTAAAGATCTAACTGACAGTAGTTTTTATCCTCTACGATATATGTCAGCTCGAAATCCACCAATCAGAGCTCTCTAAAAATTTCAAGATGGCTACCGTCAGTAAGTCAACATGTCTGTTTAGCGCGGTCGCAAATATTGAAACCAAAAATACAGAAGAATTAAGAAAAAAGCAATATCTTTAGTAACACAAGGACCAATTATACACGAAAAGAACTTTTAAAATGTGCAGTTATTTTGAAATTAAAGAATTACATATGCGTCGATTGTCCCTTCGCAGTTCGTTATTTAACACCCCCGATAAGAACTTTATTTACTAATTTAAAATTATTTATTGCGATTATTTTATTTCAATTCCTTATATTATTTGCTATGTGTTATAATTGTACTGTCGTAGTCACTTATTTACTTCTCAAACTGCATTAGTTTAACTCCTTTCTGCAGTGTATTTGGCGTTATTTTGTACTTGTTGCCAAATTATGTCGCCAAAGATAAAAATGCAAGCAAACACGCATCAAGGTATTTTATTGCAAAAGCATGCAGCGTTCAGAATCTAAATTTTGTAATGGAGATAGGGGAGGGGGGGGGACAGAAAATTTTCTTATACTTTTAGAAAAATAATATTTAATAAATGAAAATTTAATATAGCAGCTATTTATAGTTAATGATATTTTACCCTTTAATAATTTTCTTTTAAAACAATCTTGATAATATTTTTTTAAAGATATACAGTTATTATACAGACATACATATATATTTGTAAATCGGTGGAATAGTAAAAATATATTCCCCGTTATCCGTTCATCCAAGGCTGTCTATTAGATGGTTGGCCACTTTCTCTCCAACATGGTTTATTAGTGAGAAATTGCGTTTGAGAATCAGCCGGAGTGGCTGAGTGGTTAGAGCGATAGCCCGGAACGCTGTGGACCCAGGTTAGATTCCTGGCTCTGGCTAATTTTTCACTTCATGTTAGGATTATTGTATTTAATGTATGTGGGTGAGAATGTCCCTTTCAGTCTATTTTTCCTTTTTAATTATTGAATTTCAACCACCCTAAAATGTTGTCTACCCCCTCCTAGCGGTGTATAAATTTTAAACCTTTATATGTTTTTCAATTTGTTAAGCAAATTGTGCCCTTTTTTACTTATTAATAATAAATAACGCATATACCCCTTCCCCTCTCCAGTTAAAATATTTTGTTACCCTTCAAAAAAAAATTAAAATGTATATATTTTCGAAAACAAAAATGAATTGTAACGTAAAACTTTTCTAACAGAAATAGATTTCTAGAATTTTCTAATATGCGAACTCAAAATTAAAGCTCATTCCGCCAAACAGTTTTCAAGTTATGCTTAAAAAAACACTTGTCTTGTAATCTTTTTTGCGACGATCGAACATTTATTTAATATTGTTCCCCTCTATAGTGTGTTGAGGTGCAAACATAAAACCTGCATAATTTCTAAATTATTTTAACGAGTCACTTTCAGTTTGACACACAAAGGTAAAATTTACTGAAAAATATAATGTCGAAATTAGGGTTTAGTACTAAAACTTTTAGAATATGTTACCATTGCTATACGTAACTTCCTCCTTCCCCTCAGCAAAATTTATGTACAGCATTATTATTAGATATTATTACTAATGTATTGTTACTTGTGACATTTTTATACAGTCATTTGCGGAACTCCCCCCCCCCTCCCTCCCCTCCAGGACTGCACACAATATGTATAAAAATAAGGATTGTGTTTTTGAAACGAAAAATATCAAAAACTCATTTAAACTTTCGAAAAATGATTAAAATCATCAGAACCAAGGTAGGAAACACTGCAAAAGATTGGGTACTATATCTAAATTCTATTACGTATTTCAATTTTACATTACATTCAATATGTAACATGAATTACATTTAAAATATGTAAAATATATTAACTAAAAATGTCATAATAGTGATTTTGGCAAAATAACTAAAACTTAATTTAAAATCTTTCTTTGCGTTACAGATTTCGGCTTAGCGATAAAGTGCGGTTCCAATACATGTGACAAAAAACTAGTTTTAATGTACTATTATTTTTCTAAATCACTTAATACTAATAGTTGAGAATTCTTAATATTTACAGGTAATGAAAAACGTAAAGTGAAGATATGGACTCTATAATTTAGAATTTTTTTGTTATATTAGCGAGAGTATTGTTTTTATAATCTTGGAATTTTAAGTAAAATGATCACAATAATATATATATAGAACAGACATGAAAAGAAACTTCAATGTATAAAATGCTAGTACACGGTAATGCTTCCTGTTTATCAATCGATCTCTACACTAAATATTAAAACACCTGCTGCAATTACTCGCCAAATGTTAACGCCCTCTCCTTACATTAGCAGATAACTTTCAGTATGGAAAATAACCCAAGTTGCAGCGTGAAAGTGTAGCTCCAAGAAATAGAGAGGCAATAGCATATACTTCATATCGTATGGTATTCCGTGTGATAACAGCTTAACAAGGAAATAGCAAAACATGATGCGCACATATTTTGATGATTTAAAAAAAAAATTTTGTAGACTAATCAGATTAAAGGTTTCCTGCAAATGATTCTTAGTGTTTGAATTGGGGGTTAAAGTTCAGCATGCGTTTCAAATAACTTGGTTTGTACTACTGTACCTGTATTTCGTGACTCCGAGGTAGAGTTCGTGCTTGCTACACAGGGGGTGGAGGCTTCGATCTTACATTGTGGCTTTTTCTTTCATAATTAATATTATATTTTTGACACGTTACATGTTTTAAGCCCAATTATAAATTCTGCATCTTTGAACTTTTTTTTTATTTAAAAAAGAAATAATATACATTTATGATTTTTTTCATGAAAATTTGTTTTCTCAAAATTTTAAACGGGTTCCGTCTAATTTATGATTAGGTATGCCATCATTTTAAAACTAACTCTTACTGTTTCTGTTTATATATATATATAAACATTTTTTGCGTTTTCTATAAAAAAAAAATGTTTAATTTTATTTTACAAAATGTATTTTGTAGTTGACTAAATTTTTAAGTATGACGTCTGCAGTGCTTTATTTGTTATAATGAAAAAATATTTTGAAATGTAATCTCTCTCTCTCTCTCTCTGTAAACTTTACAGAAAAATGTGTATAGGTGATATTAAAATTTATCTTTGGTAAAAATACGTTTGAAAGATTAGACGAGAAAAATATTTTGTAAAAGTTGCACAAATAAATGATAAATTTTCATTTAAAATGTCATAAAATAAAAATATAAATAAAAGTATTATCTCAGAATTGTGATAAAAATATAAAAATGCAAATTCCAATAAATGAAAAAAAAAATCTTCACATAAATTAGTTTCTATTTTTGACAGTAAAAATGTTAGTTTAAAAATTGCAGAAAAATTAGACACTTCCATAAAAAAAAATCAAAATTGTAAGTATAATTTATTAGGAAATATCAAAAAGATCAAAGCTTCGGAATGCATAATTCTGCTTAAAATTTGTAAAAAGTGAAAAATGTAAAATAAATTTATAAGGCCATCCATCTCAAATTAGGATGGAACCCGCCATCTCATGTATAACAACCACGTACTCTACTCCGGCTTAACGCAATCCACGAGCTGAAGCTCAAACTAATGGGTTTTTGAAACGCATGCTGAACTTTAACCCCCAGTTTCTCAAAATCTAAGGTCCAATTGAAGGAAACCTTTAAGCTGAATAGTTAGGGGTATAACACTTATCATATTTTTAAATCATAAAAATCCATGCGCATGATGTTTCACCGTCCCCTTGTTAGTATTTGTTTTAGAGATTGGCATGGCAGAACGCCCGTGCAGCTTGGTCTATAATAGAAGTTGATTACACAATTTATTTTAATAAAATGCTGAAACAATAATTTCCTCAATGGTTTTTTAAAAAAAACTTTATATTTTATTATGACGTAAATAATAATTAAAGAAAAGGAAATAATAAAGAAGAGAAAGTTATAGGGAATAATTATAATAATTTTCTAGTAGAAAATTTAAATAGTGATCCATACTATTTTGATATAATTTTAACAAACTCAAAGAAAGGTTTAACCCTATGCAGATAAAAACGATAATGTCATTAAAAAGTTCATATCCATTTCAAGAATAACAGAAAAAAAAACTTTATCAAGTAGCTCTAAATTTATTTCTATGTAACGTTCGACATTTTAAAAATCCCCGATTATTTGAAATAAATGTGTATGTAATTATATAGGCACTGTATATTGCCCTTAATTTATAAAAAAAATTTCTTTCCCCTTTTTAGATGATATCTTGAGGTCTACAATATAAATAGCTCTGTTTTACAAAATATGCTTTCAAAATACCGTCCGCCCGTTCCATTGTTTTCTTTTGATGAAAATGAATAAGCGATATATTAAAATATTAATAAAGTTCATCATAAAATATTTAGTCCTTGAGACACACCCTAATAGGAAGTCATGTGCTTACAGCATTCTTCTTTCCATCCCCTTAAAATTAAAGCGTGCATTATATAATGACTGTTTCCCCCCTTTTCTTCATAGGGTGCTTAATAGGCTTCTTTCTTTATTGCTTTTTGTCATATTTCTTTTAGTTTCTGTTTATTATAACTATTTAAGAATATATTGTGTTCGAAGTATTTTCGGTGTCCGTCGAAAATTTTATGCATAATGCGTTTTGAATCAAAAGTAAAAAAACATTGTTTTTCAAGACATTTTTTTAAATTATTTTTTTATGATTTTTAAGAAGATTATATATATATATATATATATATATATATATATATATATATATATATATATATAAAGCGCCGCTGTGTCTGTTTTGATGTATTATTTTCTTAGGTCAATCTAGATAATTTTGTGTTTTTATTAAATAAAAAAAAAGGGTTTTCAGTAAATGCATATATTGTTTTATTATTTTTTTGCATTTTCCTAATTGTAGAGCCCTACCAGTGGCTGAGAGGTTCTGCTCTCACAGCTGGTTAGATGGGAGTTGCTGGGTTCAAACCCCTGTCGCGGTCGTCGACCTAACCGTTCGGAGTTTAACGTGGCTTTCTTCGAACCTTGCCGTAAATACGGGTTAGGATCCTTTAGAAAGACCCTCACGGAGAGCACTCCCTCTAGGGCCTATATCCCTCGTGTATATTATAGGCCGTCATAAAATCAACAACCAACCTAGTTGTAGAAGTTTCACATTTAATGTAAGATGTGTCTGAAAAAAAAATATATTAAAGGACAGTGTGTTCTCTGGCATACATGCGCAATTACTATGCTTACTATTTGTAATATTTACTGAGACTTTAGTAAGCTTTTAATCTGATTTCATTTATATATTCGTTGTGTGGGTGTTTCATAAAATCTTTCAAGAATATTTGTGTTGCATATTTTACTATTTTCTTGTATTGGGTTTGTGATGTTTTCTTCATGTTGCATTATCTTTACCTTTGAACTTATTTATTTTGTAATGATTCCTTTAATTATTCATAAACATAAGATTCCATTTGTTTACTCTTTTTATCGAAGAATTGGACATTTATTTACTGAATCGTTCATTTCTTTTGCTGGGAAAATTGAACGAACGTGTCAGGCTTTCACTGACAGCTACGGTTTAGAACTATTGTTATGTGATATTATATTTTTGTGTGCTTATCTACTGTGTACTGTAAGCTTTAAACTAACGTTCCTTTCCTAACTGGAATCTTAATCAGAGTAGTGGTATGACCTGATATGAGTGGAAAGAAAGTTTATTATAGTGAAGGGAGTTTTCCTATTGTCATTGCAAGTCCGTAGATAAGACCGACTTCACCCATTCTCTAAGAAAACAGATACATCATAAGGAAATTAGGTTATGTCAAGTGGACGAAACCCTTGCGAACAGGGGATCCAGCCTCGTTTACGAATAGTGCTCTGGTGGTGACAGGACGGAGAGATTAGTTTTAACGTGGGGGTGAAACGTGTAGGTTGTGGCAGAGAGTGAGCTCTGGTACACGTGTGTTGAGAGAGATCTCTTGGAGTGGAGAAATAAAATGTTTGTGAGATTAATAGTAATCTCTGTTAACTGTGAGTTAATTAACGTAACATGAGAGAAGTATCGCGTAGCTTTGCAGTACACAGAACGTATTTTATGTATTTTATTTAATGTGGAACCGTATCAGCTATATCCGAGTTTGTAAGTGTAAATAGTGCCTTGTTATTTGTAAAGACTGTGTAAATAAATTATTCGTATAAGTTTAATTGAAAGAGTTCGTCTTTTTCTCGATATACCTCTCATAACGTGACCGATATCATGTAGTCTTATCGGTGGTGGCAGCATACTAAAAATGCCGGATTATTTTTCAAAGTTGGGTGGACTTAGAGGGAATCCGACAAATGTTGGCAGCGACGGGATAGAATCGCCGAAGACCAGTGCCAGCCGTGTTACAGAGTGCCGGATCGTCCAGCGGAATTGTTTGTGCCCTATCGTCGTTACAGTGAAGCGAACTACATTGTTTGTGCTCTATCGTCGTCACAGTGAAGTGAACTAGTGTTTGTGCCCTATCGTCGTAGACCAGTGCCAGCTAGCCGTGGAACAGAGTGTTTATGCCGGATCGTCCAGCGGATTGTTTGTGCCTTATCGTCGTTACAGTGAAGTGAACTACATTGTTTGTGCGCTACCGAGGTTACAGTGAAATGAACTTATGTGTATTTCATCAAAGTAACTCTAAAGTGCGAAATATTTAAATCATCGTGGATCAACATGTGAGCAGAGAATTGCCCCATCGGATAAAGTATGAGGTAAGGTGTCTTGATAATTTTACTCTGCTGACATTCTCGAACCTACTGGTTTTTTTTTGTGTAATTGATAATAATTTAAGTTAATGTCGTGGGTACTTTATGATAATTTATGTGCAATGTAATAATTGTGCTAAATCAAATGAGATATTAACAACCATTTTACACTATTATTTTAAGAAAAGGAGGTAATATTGTTTACTAGAATTGATTTTCAATTTTTTTTTTTTACGGAAAGGATTAATGATTGTAATTAATGCATTGTGTTAATAGTTGGAAGGAATAATTGAATTTTCTTAAATTTAAATTATTATTAAAGTAATATTTAAATTAAGTGATATTGTTTGAAGTTTAAAATATTGACATTAAATGAGGAAGGCAAACTTGTGAAGAATTTAAATTAAATTGAAATAACCTTCAAGAAAGAATTTAAGGCCCAGAGAAAAAAAATAATAATGCTGTGATTTTACCTTTTAATGTGAGAACTAATTTTGAAAATTGAAATATTTTATTGAGATTAAATTTAGGAATTTAGGTGTATTTTATGCAAATTTTTGTTAGGTGGATATCTCTATTTAGTGATTGGCATCAGTGTTTTTAATCAAATTGCAACGTATCAGTATTATTGTGTAAATTGTATTTTATTATTTAATTATATAAATTTAAATTTGTATTGCATAGTAATCAAATTGAAATTATTGTTACATTGTTATTGGAAGCAAATTATGGGGTACCATTGTTAAAGGAAATTTATCAATTTATTATTATTTATTTGAAATATATTAAATAGTATAATATGTGGAGGTAACTTAAGAAGGTAGGATTTGAGGAAGTATTAAGTTAATATTGTGTTTCAGTATTGTTGTAGGGTGGTAATAATTGTCGGTAGAATTTATGGCTTTCTTTCTACTAAAATTAAAAAGGATGGTCTTCGGACGATATGTGAAGAGTTAAGGATTGAAGTCTCGGAAGATGATACCAGGTTTCAGCTTAAGAAAATATAGTGGAGAGCGACGAATATGAAGAAGGGGCTGCGACGTCTACCTGTTTCAAGTGTGGTTTAAGGGGCCATTACCAACGATTTTATACGAAAGTAAATAATGAAGTAAATAGGCAGCTTAATAAGGGACAAGAATCAAGGGTTAGTATAAATAATGTCTCAGTGCGAGGAATTACCAAGGGGAGCGATTATGGCAAGAATCGGAGAAAAATCGGATTGATCGTAAACCGGAGAGGATTAAGATAAAACAAAGATTGTATAATGTTCTTATCACGTACAAAGAGGACTTGGACAGGCAAGTGCCTGAATGGTTAGAGGAAAATTTAATTAAGACATCATAGGCAGAAGTTAGCCATTCAAGCGGGTGTACTGCGAAAAGGATGTACCTATTAGGTTAACTAGGTATAACTAGGAACTTAGGTTAACTAGGCTAAAACTTCCAATGGCAACGTTCTCCCGTTTATTTGGCGTTACAGTTTGGCGGTAGTTTTTTGCTATGAAAAGTGGTCGACGGGATAATAGAGAACTACCAAATACTTAAACGAGCATCTATATTATCCAATAAAACAGAATATAAAACGAAATAAATTATTGCTCCTGTTGAGTAGACTGTTTAAGTTCCTGTAAAAGTTGGTGTTTTCCTTTCTAGCAGGAATATAGATAAACCTATATGAGCAGAAATTACTGTGACTTTTGCGTTATTTTAATTTTTCTTTAAATAAGATACATATAGTCGGCCAAATTAAAGGAAAAATAAACACCTCATACATTTTAATCACCATAAATAGCCATTTGATTGAATATTATGTCTTCTTTCAATTTATGTTAAAAACATGAGTTTAGGACATTATATTCATAATCACATTGTAACGAATTTACATCATGATAGGATTGTTTGTTAATATTTCCTCCGTATAACAAACTGGAAGTTAATTCGTCAAGTGGTGCTGGGGTTAAGAATGTTTAAAGTTTGGGATTCCTAATTTTAAATTAATTTGTAATCGTTACAAAACTGATTGCAATGCGATTAGTTTTTTAAGCATAACTCAGGAACTACTTGGTGGTATTTGAATCTCAAGAAATCGATTTCTGTTAAGACAATTCATAGAGTACAATGCATATATTTTTTGAAGATGTATTTAATAATATATGCGTATATATATATATATATATATATATATATATATATATATATATATATATATATATATATATAATTTTTTCTGTAAACTATAAATGTTTAACAGAAATCGATTTCCATAAGCTTCAAATATGCGAATTCAAATTTACAGCTGGCTTCGCCAAGTAGTCTTTTAATTTTCATTAAAAACTAGCCACATTGAAATCTGTTGTGCAACTATTTCAAATGAATTTAACATTAATAGTCCCAAACTTTTCATAATTTGTAAACTACTTTACAGAATGATTAGTGCCCTAATGTGAAATTTACTGAAAAAGCCAAAAATGATGTCAACATTAGGTGTTCGTATCGAAAGTCTCAGAGTTTGGTACAATTCGGTATATAACAACCCAACTAAAAAAAAAAAAATCAGGTATTTTCATTTTTATCTCCGACAATGTGAAGATTAAAATGATTAGAACTGTCCGACGCCAACTGTACGTGTACATATCACATGTTCGCATTACTTGCAGCGGAGTTCCCTATTGTGATAATTTGAACTAATTTTATGTTCATAAAATCCAGTAATGCACAGAATTTTAATATGCAAACTGTATTTCTCTCCAAACTCTTTCTCCAAACAAAAGATATTTCTTATAGTGTTCTACGTTTACTCCGAATTTTGAAACATATTGTAAATATATTTACACATATTCTCCTTACATGTTCTATATATACATTTTAGCTTGCGCGCACACACACACAAAAAGATATATATATATATATATATATATATATATATATACTGTCATTTTAATTTTTTCTCTTGAATGGTACTACATATTTTTCATCCATGTGTACTTTCGCATAGTTCGGATTGTCAAGAAGAATTTTTCCCATATACCTTTTTTGCTTTTCCTAACATAAGGCATTACCAAGGCGCAAAATTCATTTTATGCCTCAGGCAGAGGAGGAGTGATGCAGAAGTAACTGATATAGATAGTATATTATGTGATTGCCAATATCCCATCCCATGAAATGATGAAGTTATGAATGATGAACATTCTCGTGAATATTAAAAAAAATGGGAGAGAATAGCTTGTAAGGTGCGGATATATTTAACCTTGGGGTAACAAAATGTTTCAGTAAGACCAATACATTTTTCTTCTGTATACTTATTGTAAATGTACAGGGTGTTCCATACGTCATTGACACATTTTAAAATTCCATAAAAGATCAAACAATTGGCGTACGTGAGTGCGGTTTGGACGAAAATGCTTCTAATGTTCTGAAATTGTCTTTAAGCAAATAATAAAAAAAATATTTAAGAAATTTCCTATAGGTAGCGTTACTTCTGCAAAGCCACCGAAGAAGTAGAATGCCTTCACCTGCTGACGTCATATATATTTGCTTTCACTCATTACTCATATTGATAATCTCTTTTTATGATTCTCAAACATTTAAAAAATCCGTTAAACTTTCAATATGACGTCATATTATTTTTTATCTAATTTTCTAATGACGTCATATTAACCTGCTTTCAGTACTTACGCATACTCACACTCCTTGTATTATTGAGAAATATTTGAAAATTCCAGTTATATTACCATTGTGACGTCACATCAATCTTTATTTCAATTGTTGAAACCTTTTATTTCTATTTCATTTTTCACGTGGAAATCTTCCAATAGAAAATTAATTATTGTAGAAATAATTTGATTTTGATTTTAATTGTTGGCTACTGTTATAAGGAAAATGTTTAAATCTGATAGGAAAAGTCTGTTATATTTTTGGTTTCTTATTAATTAAAAATTAACTATACATTATTTTGGACTCCGGATTACTTTAATTGCCTCGGCGTATTTTAATACACCTATACGTAACATTTTACTGTTCTGGTATCCAAACTATTGATATGTATAAAAGTACAGACAGACAAATTTTCATTTTTATATATTAGATTAATCTGATATCCGGGTACGGTACGGATACGAATTTACAGTTTTCGGTAGCTATCAAATCTCAAACACACACTTTCATGTTTAACAGACAAACATGTTATATCAACAACATAAAATACATAATATTTTGTTACTTATACATGTATAAATTCTACTACGTAGCTGAAATTGTTTACTTGTGAATTGATATTATCAATAATTAGCGTTTATACTGGGTTAAGTTGATCGATTTTTGAATTGTAAAAAATACTTCCTAATATTTCCATGAATTACGTGCAGCAAAAGGAAGATTTCTAGTAAAAGTTCTCCTTTAAATCTCGAAGATATGTTTTTTTCTTAGGTTTCTGAAGATAATGGGACGCTTTTAGAAATCGTGGTTAACTTAGGATCGCTAATGGTATTGGTCATATTGTATATTTGTAAACATTCTATATACATCAAGAAACATTTAACATTTTTGCAGTGTATTTCTAAAGATGAAATGTTTTTAGCAATTTTTTGTGTAATGCATTGTTCTATTAATGTCAGCTATATAATTGTGACATCTTAAACAAACATTTCAAATATGTTATGCATATTAGACAGTAAAGAAAACTAAACAAATCATCACATGTTTTTTTTTTTTTAATATAAAAATATTTCTCAAGACAACCCAGAGATATCTGTATTCCACCTGCACACTAATTTTCAACATGAAATGTAAACATGCTTTCAACACAGCAGTAAATTTAAAAAAAATGGTACATATCCACAATAATACTATTTATATTATTTTCTAATAATCAATAATTACATATTTGTTACATGTTTAGTTTTCATATTTCTGATTCACTTACAAATATTCATATAATGATTTGTTTGTTTAAAAAATGAGATTCAATCGTTTTCCAAGAAGAAATAAAGAACGACGAATATGACGTCATATGTCACCGACCGAGGCTAACGAAAAAGACAGGCTACCGCGGTACATTCTACTTATCTTTTTTAACAGACCGCTAGAGTGAGGTGTTGCTCTTTTCGTACACCTGCATTGGTGCATTCGAGCATCACGTGACTCCCGCGGTCTGTAAAAAAACATACGAGTAAAGCACCCCGGTAGCCTTTCTTTTTCGTTAGCCTCGTCACCGACATAATGTACACAATAAATGTAAATTTGAGAATGACATTTTTTTACCACTTTAAGCAGATTATCCGTGTTTGCTGGTATAAAATGCATGAAAAAAAAACTAAAACTAAACTACAAAAATAAAAGCAAGAAAGTTTCATCTGCCGATAAATGTATTGATTAGTTAAATTATTTTCTTAAAACTTTCCAATATAGTGGAAAATTGTTTACGAATTCGGTTTGTTTGTCTGTCTGCCGTCGGACTGTTATAGCATGAACAGTGTTCATGCTATAACTCGTGTAAATATACTCCGATTCCTATGTAATAGATGTATGTTATTGAAGTTTACTGTGGCATGTTCGGTGTTGTAAGTGTGCAGAAATTAGAGTACCTTTTCAGAAACACTCAAAATTACTAAATTACATTACGGTTTATGGGCAAAAATCATTTGCGGTTGATGTTAATGCAATTACCTTATTTCAAACAGATTGAAATTAATATCTATCACTGAGGTACACTATAACATGCTGACTATAGAATATGGTGAGCATCGAATTCATCGTTCACTTACAGGGACACACACAAAAAAAGTTTACGGTACCGTCTATGTACAATAATTCCAAGAAGTGCGTTTTCACACCCAGAAAAAGGAATTGATTAAAACAACAAAACATGTTTTGTTGAGTACAGTTTGGTTGTTTTAGCAAAATTTTTAGTTGAAGCAAAAAAATTGGTTTTGTTGCTTGGTCAAAAAAATTATGTTAACACTCTTCAAAAATTTTTAAAAAATGTCATCAATTTTACTTGATTTAACAAAATCTGTTTTTTTAATTTTACAATAATTTTGTAATTCCAGC
Source organism: Maratus michaelseni (assembly GCA_963931845.1). NCBI lineage: Eukaryota > Metazoa > Arthropoda > Arachnida > Araneae > Salticidae > Maratus > Maratus michaelseni. Next base: position 420,025,540 of record OZ007592.1, read on the forward strand.
AAAATTTTGTTGTTTTTGCAAAATTTAAATGGTTGTATAGTAGCCATAACTCTCTCACGTTACTCGATTTATTTGACTTATATAGCTATATAATTAAAGGATTAACATAATTTTTGGATAATTTAAACTTTTTTTTCCTTGGGATGGACCAAGGTAGTTTAAAAAATTCCCCTGTCCCATTTATTACTTTCTTCTATCTTTACAAGATGAAAGTATTGGAATCATGAAAATTTTCGACTTCCGGTTTCGGACGGATTTTAGAAGGTCCTGAACACGATTTGACTGTTTTTAGAAAATGACTGTCAATGACTCTGCCTGTCTCTATGTGACAAAAATTTTGTGGGCGCTCTATCCCAAGAACTAATGCACGGAATTTTATAAAACTTTATATTCAATTACTTCCTGATATAAATTGTTGCTGATTAGTTTTTGTTGTATATCGCGCAACAGGTGGCGCTGGTATGTTGCATTTTTTGCGATTTCTGCAGTAGCTTAATCTCATTTTCAGCAGTGAATTACGCCTGTAATCTTTGAACGTAACTAGGTTTATTTGACTTATATAGCTATATAATTAAATGATTAACATAATTTTTGGATAATTAAAACTTTTTTTCATTGGGACGGACCAAGATAGTTTTAAAAATCCCCCTGTCCCATTTATTGCTTTCTTCTATCTTTACGAAGAAAGTACACTGGTACGTAAGTGCTCTCGTACTGGAAGAAAGTACACTGGTAAAATATAACAGTGAATTTTTATCCTGCTTTTTCCAAGCGTAATTTACTGCTGAAAATGAATTAAAAATTAACTATGTGTTGCCGTATGCTGGGCTTTGTATTGTCGTCTCATGTTTGCTGCAGAAATTTGCGTGCTCCTGATGACATTTCTACGTTTTGCTGCGGTTGCAGCCGTTCCGACATACATAAGAGTGAGAAATGCCGATCTTAGATATCGTTCCCTGTAGCTCCGTGGTAGAGCCTCAGAGTGCGGTTCTGAGGACTCCCGGCTTGGGCAATTTTCACTCTCTCGGTTTTCGCGTGAAAAAAAGCAGGGTAAAAATTCACTTCTTATTATTCAAGGTTTACATGCGTAATTCACTGCTAAAAATGGATTAAAAAATAATTAAAATTGCATGTTTAGATTGGTTCATTTAACAAAAGGTTTTGTAGTATAAACAAAACAAGTTCGTAATGTAACATGTTTAATTATTTAAACAAACAAAATATATTTTGTTGAAAAAAGAAAATAGATTGTTAAAATAACACATAGCATATATCTATGTAACAAAAATAATTTTGTTCATTCAAGTAAAATTGAACCATTTTACTTGAATTAACAAAATATTTTTTTGCTGAAAATACAATTTTTTTTTTTTGGAATTGCAAAAAAAAAAAAAAAAACAATATTTTTTTTGTTGATTCAAACAAAATTTCAATTGACCCATATTTAAACGAAAAGTTTTGTTGGGTCAAACAAATTTTTGTTGATTCAACAAAACTTTTTTCTGAATGCAGTTGTTGTACGAGTTTTTAATTTAACAACAGTTTTACTTATAACTTGGCGTGTATAAATTCTATAGATCATATACAGGAAAGCACAAAAGATCTGTAGCATATTTCTATTAATTGACAGAAATTGTTGAAGTGGAGCTATCTGTTTCCTAACTGATCTAACTTTTAGCGTATTATTTGGTGTATATAAAATTCCGGAATTTTCAACTGTGCTCTGCGTTTCCTAAATTATCTAATTTTTAGCGTACAATGTAGTGTATATAGAAATCTATAAAACACTACTGATGGTAATTACAGAAATTGTTTTTTTCAAATGTGTTATGCGTTTTCAAAATTGTTTACTTAGACATCCTCTTTCACCTTATTAAACGGTGAAGTTTTGTTAAAGTATTCTTGAAGTATTGGAAAGTGTTTCATAATGTAGGCTCGGTGCATGATTTTTGTTATCTGTTTAAATTTCTCATATTCCTCAACATTTTGAATACAAATTAATTTCATTTCGAGAAACAAAAGAAAGAAATGTTCCTAGTAACGTAACTTCGCACTAATGCAGAATTTTTTTCTTAGAAATCTATTTTTTGAAGCCGACTATCTTTGTAAAGGCTTTATCCTTAAAGACAGGTACAAATTTAAGAGTCTTCACAAGCAGTGTTAGAAAAAACAAGAACGAAACATCATGCGCCAAACATAGATTATAAACATTTTCCAACACTTCCAGAATACTTTAGCAAAACTTCACCGTTTAATAAGGCGAATGATGATATCTAAGTAAACAATTTGGAAAAACGAATAACACATATGAAAACTCAATTTCAGGAACTACCACCAATAGTATTACGATATACGAATCCTTTTGTGCTGTCCTGTATATGATTTATTAATTTGTATCTATACTATATAGCATGCTAATCTTTAGTTCATTTAAGAAGCGCATAGAACACTGTTGAAAATACCCCTTCAGATTTCTCGGTCAATAAACAGAAATATTTTTCAGATATTTTGTGCTGCTGTGTATATATTTAAAAAACTGGTATTATGGTAATCAGGTATTATTGTTAACACATAGCAGTGTAAAAGGATCATTTGAGTGTACCTGCAATTAAACAATGAATGCTACGCGAACCCTATTCTATAGTAAGCCTCTTGTATTGCACCTCAGTAATATATATCAATTTCAATATGTTTGAAATAGTGTAACACTATTGAAATACACCACAAACAATTTTTTCCTATAGACGATATTGTAAAGGAACTCTTTTTATCCCTGTAAATGAAATATTAGTGCTACACATTTCATTTTGAATAACGGTCACGTCACAGTAAATTTCAATAATATATATCAATTGCATGACAATCTGAGTATATTTACGCGAGTAAGAGCACGGACAGACGAACAGAATTCATAAACACTTTAAAAGTACTATATTGGAAAGTGTTAGTTTTTTCTGTTTTGTATGCCATTCTTCGTTATTACGTGTTCTTGAAAGCAAATTATCGCTTGTAGCACCGAGTACAATATCAGCAGGGTTGGATCAAAGTAACAGTGTAAAACGTTCGTTGAAATGAGATTAGGGTGTTACTGTGAGAAATCGAGCTTGCACTTCGTGATTAGAGAACAGATGTCATACCTCTAGCAGTAACGGACAGGCATACCTTGAGTTGGAAATAATATCTAAACAAGAACGAAAAATCATGCGTCAAGCATAGATTATGTAACACTTTCCAACGCTTCCAAAATAATTTTACAAATCATACCGTTTAATAAGCTAAAAGATAACATCTAAGTAAACAATTTGGAAAACGCATAACATATTTAAAAATGGAATTTCAGGAATTTCCAACATATACAATATTTGGAAAAATATCCGAATACTTTTATTCAACCCTGTATAGGATCTATAGATTTGTATATATACTACATAGGATGCTAAATTTTAGTTCAGTTAGGAAACGCGTAGCACAGTTTAAAATTCTCCGTCTGGAGTTTCTGTCAATAAACGGAAATGTGTTCGCGAACTTTTGTGCTGCCCTGTATAGGATCTACAGAGCTTATACACACCACGTAATAGACAAAAAGCGAGTTAAAATTAAAATCGCGTTCAGTAACTTAAAACGCACTTCCAGGAATTATTGTTAACAGAAAGTAGAGAATTCTTTTGCGTGTCCCTGTAAATGAACGATGACTGCTATACACACACTATTCTGTAGTAAGCCTCTTGTAATGCACTTTAGTGATATATATAAATTTCAATGCGTTTAAAATAGTAAAACATTATTTAAATAAACCGCAGACGATTTTCCTCCATAGACGTAATGTAACGGAATTCTTTTGATTGTCCCTGTAAAGTAACTATAAGTGCTATGCACACCCTATTCCATATTAAGCTTCTTTTAATGCACCTTAGTGATATATATAAATTTCAATGCGTTTAAAATAGTGAAACATTATTTAAATACACCGCAAATGATTTTTCCCCAGAGACCGCAATGTAGCGGAGTTCTTTTGAGTGTCCCTGTAAAAAAAACTATAAGTGCTACACACTTTCGCTGAAATAGGGAACATGCTATAGATAACGACAATAACATATAAAAATTGCAGAGCAATCCGAGCATATTTACGGGAGTTAGAGCACGGACAGTCGGCCATACGGCAGACGGCAGACGGTCATACGGCAGAGGGCCATACGGTCATCCAGCCAGACAAACCGAAGTCATAAACACTCAGTGTTGAAAAGAAATAGACTGTAACGATGTATTATCATATGATATCCACGTAGTCTGGAATGGATTAATACATGATTGATTAACTTGTACTTATTTTTGAAATGTTGAATATCCTTTCCCATATCACATTATATTCCACACCCTTGAAGTAAAATGGTTTGTTCCGGGCAAGCTAGAAAACGCGAAGAGACAACAACTCAACTTAACTATTAGTTTTTCACTGATGATGATCGAGTAAGTTCGGTTGAAAACGTTTTGATTTTTTAATAGGATTTTAATGTGCTTTTAATTGTTTTTATGTGTGTTTTTACGTACCTTCAAGAAATATATTTACATTTAGTTGTATCTTTATGAATTTAAAAAAAAATTTCGCTAACTTAAATTTTACTATTTTTATGCAGAATCATTGAATATACAACAGTTTTACTTTAGTGTGCATGTCAGCATTGTATTATTAGTATCTTTAATATATTTATATATATAAAAATTTTAAATATAATTAACGGAGGGAAATAAATCATAGTTAAGTTAAAATTTATGTAATGTTTTTCTTAAGTAATGTATAACATTATTTGTATAATTATATTGGCATTCTTAAATTAAAATAAATAAAAATACAGACTATTATAATATTTTCAGAAATGATATTTACTAGTTTAACATACATTTAGAAAATTCACGCATTAAAAAATATTATTTATCGGATATACACTCTTTACTTAATAACAATTACACTATTCTTACAATACACACCCTTCTTCCTGTGGTTTTTATTTTTGCTTTTGCAGCGAACATTATGTTTTCCATCTCTGTGCACTTTCACATAGATGGGATTGTCAAGAAAATTCTTTCTCCCTCACCTCTTATAACGTAAGATCCAACAACCCACAAATTTATTTTTACGCCTTAGTCACAGAACGATTGATGCAGAAGTAATTGATATAGATTGTTTATTATGTGCCGACCACTTTTCCATCACATGATATGATGAATCTATGAAAGATGAAGACCCACTTAAATAGAAAATAAATAAGTGAAAAAAGTTTTACGTCGCTGATTACTTATTCTACGTTTAAATTAACATAATATCATCAATATGTCGAATTCATTTTCAACTTATTGACATTTTCTTAATGTAACTAATATGCTGAAAAAAATATTTGCTAAAGTAATCCATTACCGTATTTTTCAGGGTTTATTTCTACACTGAAATATATATATTTTTAAACTATGAAAATCAACAGGGTGTCCAAAAATTCTGGAAATGGTAGAATAACTCGAGAAATATACATCGGATTGAAAAACTAAAAATATGTGTTCAATGTTTTTTAAAAATCTATTTAGGGATATCAAAGTTGCCCTCCTCCAAATCAGCCCCCTGGGATCAAAGGAGGGCAACATTGAAATCTTAAATGATAACTGCCCTTTTTTATTGCACCCTCGGATTCTACGGGGACATTTTATTTACACATTCACACGGTAACATTTTATTTAATATTTTCTATGGAAAACCGTAGATGGCGGTATTCACACGGTATTATTCACACGGTAACATTTTATTTAATATTTTCTATGGAAAACCGTAGATGGCGCTACAATCGAGTAAAATGCAGTGAGAAGCATTTTCATTGAAATGTCTGGAAAGGGTCGAATAACTCGAGAAATATACATTGGATTGAAAAACGGGAAAATACGTGTTCAATATTTTAGAAAAATGGAAACTTTGATAACCCTAAATAGATTTTTCTAAAATACTAAGCACATATTTTCCGTTTTTCAATCCGATAGATATTTCTAAAATTATTCGACCGTTTTCAGACTTTTCAATGTTTTCGAATCTCAGTGTATTTTACTCGATTACAGTGACATCTATGGTTTGCCGAAGAAAATGTTAAATACAAAAGTTACGTATTTTTACCCGTAGAATCCAAGGGTAGGGGAGGGTTATAATTTAGGATTTCAAATTTGCCGCCTCCCCTTTCCCCTAGGGTGGCAGAGTTGGGGGGAGGCAACTTTAATAACCCTAAATAGATTTTTCGAAAATATTGAACATGCATTTCTACATTTTACAATGCGATGCAAATTTCTGGAGTTATTCGACCGTCTCCAGACTTTCCGGACACCCCACGTATTTCCAAATACTAAAATGTACAATAGCCTCATGCGAGTAATATCCTCATCCGGACTGCCTGAAGTCTGTAATGGTAACTTTCAACTATGTCATCTAAATCAGAAAGTTTGTATATATAAAAATAACTATACATTTTAAAAAAGACAAATGTTTCGCATTTTAGGAAAATATTATATAAGCATGAACGAAAATATAACCTAAACAGGGGTACGCAAGATTTCAAAATATCTTCTTTATATTTATAAACATCAGAAAGTAATATTATTTAGAGATTCAAACAAACATTTATAAAAACAAAGTTTATTTTGCTGTCATTAATTTTCTTTAACGTTTCCGATTTGTTTTTGTAGTGTATTGGCCAGTTTCTTCAATCGAAATCTATCGTTTTATGATGCCATCAATTCACAATTAAACATTTCAGCTACTGTATTGAAATCATACATCAAGACTAACAAAATAGTATTAATTTTAATTTTAAAGTTAATGCTGTTAATTTATCATGTTTTTCTTGAAACATGTTTGCTGAGAATGCTCATCTCAGACCATCTAAACACCGGCTTAAGAAAACAGAAAAATCACCGTAAAAACTACTCGGAAATCTACGATAGCAAAATAAACTCTTTTTTTATGAATGTTTCTGTAAGTATCGAAAATATATCAGATTTTGAGGTTCCAAAAGATAAAGAAAGCTTTTAGGAATCGTGAATAACTTATAAGTGATTATGTATATTTTCGCTTATGGTTATATTGTATTGTCTTATTAAGAAACATTTTTTTTCAGTGTACAGAGTAAATTAACGGTATCTCTTTAATGAATATGCACTCAAATTTCTTATGACCAACAGTGATAAATAAAATTTTTATTAAACGAATTCTACGAAACTGTACGTGAACGATTTTTAAAAGATTTGTAAATTCGAGGCCATATTCAAAATAACAGTGAATGGAAAAATGAAAATTAAATTCTAAATAGAAAAACAAAGGGCGTCTCAAAAGTCCTTGATACATTTTAAAATTCAACAAGAGATCAAGCAACTGGCGTACGAGAGTGCGTTTTCAGCGAAAATGCTTCTTATGATCTGAAATGTTGCTTAGGTAAATAAAAAAAATATTTCCAAAATTTCTCATAGATGGCGCTGTTTCTGGAAAATTATCGAATAGGTAGAATGCCTTTATACATAACAATGGCGAAAGATGCACAATGCGTATGCACAGTTTTTGTCAAAACAATGGCCACCCACATTCCAGAACTTAACACTACTCGCCCTCCTGAGTTCGATTAGACGAGCGAGGATGGATAGACGAGTATTATTGTTAACGTCTGGAATGTGGATTGTCATTCGATATCCCATAATTCATTTCAAATCTCGCGTCTAACTTTTCACTTCAAAATTATGTCAAGTATAAAATTAAGTTCCGCAGCCTTGCAAGCCGCTATTCATTCATTTATCCTGTATTGGCGAAAAAATTCATACGCCTCGCTGCCTTTAAAACACATTTACGCAGTCCCGGAACGTAGAATCTTTACCTGTTTTCAATTTCTAAACCCGTCACTTGGAGGAGAAGTGTACGTTTGGTGTAGTTCTCTAATAAATGTAACATCTTCATGCTGTTTTCTATGGCGTAGCACGACTCAGTTATGAATTCTGATCTAGATAATTAGTGGAATTGTCTTTTATTGGTGAAATGTCAATAAAAATTATTGATACTAATGCAGCGTTTTATTATTTCTATGTGAAAACACTTAATGTTTTCCTTAAACATCGTCTTCCATCTGGAGCCTTCGACTGCAAAGCATCTGCTGTTTTACGAGATTATCGATTGCCATAATTGATATTTTGATATAATTCACAATGAAATGGAAATCATTCCATCAGCCGGTAAGGATGTGTGTTCTTGCGATTCAAATCATCATAAAAACGTCAAAGCATTTCATATTGTATGTGTAGTAAACATGTATATTTTTCTGTTAATTTTCGTTAGAACGATAGGGGAGGTCCAATTAAAGGGAAATTGTTTATGGGTGACAGATGAAGTTGCAGAGAGGCAAAGCTGATTTATAGCGGACAGAAACGAGGCACCGAAATAGACAATTTTGCAGAATAGAAAAGAAATTTAGTTTATGACTGCACTTCAAGTAAAAGCAATAAAATGGTTAAGTGGTCAAGATCATTTTTCCAGGCCAAATAGAGGGTCAGATAGTGCAGGACTCATCGCGAACGCAGGATGGCCAATGGGAAAAGATTTTATCCAACATAGATGTAAAATGAAGTAGTGAATTTCTGCTAGGTGTAGGTTTATCTAGACTAATGTATGTGGATTGGGAACGTCCTATGTTCCCACCCCTTTGATGTTACTGGAGTATTTTTTATGTTTACTCAATAATAAAAAATATACCATTCTATCTTCTGACATCGAAGACTAGATGTGGTAACAACTTCTCTCATAAGAATTCAAGATCTAGAGGTGATCGTTGATGCTCTACATAGACACTGGATAATAGATAGGACCGCCATACAGTTAAGGAAATGGACCCCAGTGCTTGTTCGGAGATAAAAAAAAGTCGTGTGTTGTTCAATCCTGAATGTATATTTCAGAGTGCAACAGTAAAGAATGACTGAAATCTTTTATACTGACAGAGACCAACGCCAAGAGCCTTACTTGCCTAAAATCGGAGGTAACCATTTTCCACAACTGATATTCCCATTTTCTTATAACAATTAAATGCTTTAGATTGTTTTAGGGACGTTAACATCTGGTAGAGTGGAGAAGTAAATTTTATGCTTAAGTATTTGTATTAAGGAATTTAACCTATAAAAGCAATATATGGAAAGTTAATACAATTGTTAATATTTTTCAAAGATTGGCAAAAAGTTCTTTTAAGGACAGTTTTTTACATTATGTCAACAAAATATAAATATAAATAAATTAAAGTGAATGAAGTCTATGTTGGTTGTCTAATTTTGTCCTTAATTCTTTTTTATTTTTATATACTTTGTAAATATTTCTGTAAATAAATATATTTACTGTTTAAATTTTAAAGTTCGTAATTATTTTTATTGCATTCGCACTGAGATAAAAGCATATGGCGTTTATCTCAGATTGGGAGTGATTTTTTAAATGTTAAAAATATGATAATACAAAGAAAATACCCTGTGTTTCTTGGATATTTTAATATTTTGAATTTAGTGTAAAATTTTTATGGAATGATTTTTTTCAACCCACTTAATAAAACCAATCGCATTCATATTTCATTAGTATTAATTTATTTTTTCTTAATTTGTGAAAATAGTTTGATATTTAAATTTGTATTTCTTATTACTTACCCATCATACGTAGTATAGGGTAAGTCTTGTAATCGTTTTGAAAATCGAAATGCATTTGTTGACGTATTTACACGTTTCAGACACTGGAGACTCCGACAAACATATTTAAAAAAAAAATGCCGTCCGTCTGTCTGTGTGTCTGTGTGTCTGTAAACGCTCTATCCCCCCAAAAAATTGAGATAGAGACTTGAAATTTGGTGTGTACTTAGTATGTGATAATGGGAAGATCTTTTGAATGTCAGTAACCTCGATTATCCGGAACTACTTTTTCGGACTCTCGAAATATTTGTTCTGATAAAAGGTATATAAAATTTTTCGAAATTATTTATTTTAAGGAGTGAATATAAAAGGCAATAAAAGAACATAAATTTTGTATAAAGAATGAAGTCGATCGAATAATTAGTTTCCAAGATATTTGTAATAATATTTACCACACTCTTCGATTTTACCTGACCCTGTATCTCATTCAAATTTCAATTCAGAGATATATTTTAATTGGAAATGAGACGCTTAATCCGACGCAGTAAACCGTTAGTTAATTCGATTATCAATTTTGGAGTTATAAGGATGTTTCTTTTACGGAATTCAGTAATAGAGCATTTAAAGTTTAAATCGTCATCAAGCCACGATTTTATTCGAATTGCAAAGCATTTTATAAATAGTTTACACATGTTTTATTTTCCTATTTTATATTATGCATATCCATGATGGGCAAGTATTACGGTGACTCCTAACGACTAGTTTCTGCTATTTTTTACATTCTTCATTTTTCCATCTTAAACCTAATTAATATATATATATATATATAATGTTATCTTTTGTTGTTGTTGTTGTTGTTGGTATTTAATAATAGGTTATATAGATTAGATTCGTCTTAACAAAATAAAAATAATAAAAACATTAACTTAAAAAATAAAAAACATTTTCGAAAACAGAAATTACATGGTATTTTTTCCACAATTACACTGTTGTTTTATTTCTACAATGATATTGAATATGAAACAAGCTTTTGAAATAATTTGAATCATATAAGAACATCCTCTTTACATGAAGAATTTTCTTTGCTTTACCTTTCATAATCCACCGTCAAAAGAAAGATGAAAACCGTTTCCTATTTAAAAAAGTACTTTTTTGTTTATCTTCGTTGAACATTTGATTATAATTTTCTTTATTGCTATTTCTTTCTTATTAATCTCTTCAGCGACATCAAATCAGTGAAATTTATCTTATAGAACTTTGTGCTTTTCCGCCCGAACCTTGCAACTTTTCCTCTAAAAAGTTTTGAAAATGAACGATAATGAAAATGAACGAACTGAAAATGAACCGGTGAAGAAATATCAAAACCTTTGAACATCTTATTTCCATTTTATTTATTCGTAAATATTTCACATATATTTTATGATACAAATGATTTTAACAATGATTTTAATTTACATGATATATATATATATATATCGTGTAAATTAAAATTGATTTTCTCGTGATTACAAAAGAATAAAAAGATCGTAAAAAAGTTTAGTTAATGAGTTTAATCAATCATAGAAATTTATTCATTAACTTAATGAAACATACTATTTATTTTAACTGGAGTATGCCAAATAAAACAATGGAAATAATTATAAAAGATAAATAGGTAAATAAATGGTAAATCGTTAATGAAAAATATATAATTATCGATGATTTATGCGTTATAATAGATTAATAAGTTTGTTACTAAATTAAGGTTAGCATAATTTCTATCATAATAACGAATTACTTAATGCAGAAAAAATGTACTTTCATTTTTACTAGAATGTGTTGCAATCCTGAATTTTTTTTACTTCCGGTTTTTAATAGATTTATTCATTTTGAGGTGATTTTAACACGGTTTGACAAAATACCTTCCCTTCTATCTGTCTGTTACTCTTTTAGCATAATATGCTGTCTATCCGTTGGCTTTTTTAAACACTTAAATGCCTATTACGTAGAGGCATAAGAATCGTGGCTGCGAGCTCATAAAGGTTTCCCTCTAACAACTTTGCAGGTCCCCCCCCACTTTCAGTTGTTGCTTACAACAGAGCAGCAACCGTTGAATCTACCTTCCAAGATTTTAAAGGAAGCTGCATTTCGCCGCCTAACAGTCATGTTTTTAAAAGTCATCATTTTGTAGCTGCTTCTGCACTTATACCTGACGAGGCGATACGCACTGCAGATAGATCCGTTGATTATCCTGCTAATGAGATTTCGGAGTCAGAGTCAGTAATCATGAAACCTACTAAAACTAACAGAGTAAAACAAGTAATATAATTTTTTTAAAGTCAATTCCTACTTTTTAATCATAAATATATAAAATAAACCCGTGCAGCATTAATGTCCCACGTTATCTTTATTGAACATTATTTTATAATCATCGTTGCGGTATTTTATTTCTGTGACATCACTAATTTGAGATAAATCTTTCAGTTAATTTATGAAAACAATGGGAGGCATTTTTTTTCTCCCATTTAGAACTAAAATTAATTAATTAAATTTAATTAATGAATTAATATTTGAAAAAACTGTATTAACATAAAGTGTCATCCACTGCAAGTTTAAAAAAATGTACTTGAACTTGAGTGGATGAATAGAAAATATTTTATTAACGAGTGAAAATTTGAACAACATATATATAGAGAGAGTGTGCGCTAATAGTAGGAATTTAAAAATATGATGAAAACGTCACAAACTGTCTTGAAGAAAAAATCAGTGGCAGCAAAAGAGTTCAATGATGTAGGAAACGAAATAGAAAGAGTAAGTTGTGAAGAGATCGACCCGTGAGAAGGCTGCAGATACAAAACCCCCCCCAAAAGACGAAGAATCATTCGAAATGCTATATCCCTTTCTAAAATCAGTTATCTCAAAGTACAGAGTGATCGAAAAAACATCCCTGTTAACACCTACGCCTTATAAAGTAATCCTTGAAATGAAAAAAAAAACGACAAAAATGAAGCTCTCAAAAGTACAAAAGCAATTCAAACATCAAGATTAAAAAAATAGGCGCAATTCAATTGGAAAGAAAATGTTGGAAGAAAAGAACTGCAGGCATAAGGTAAAACTGATCTGCGCCGCCAGACGCCGAGTGGCCCCCGTCAAGCACGTCAACCGTCCTGGGGGAGTTTTAATACGCACGACCCAAAGGGTCCTCCTGTATGCGCTGTGACCGGTGGGAGCACCTCCACCTGCGCATCACTCCCATTGAACCCACGTTGTTGACGACAAAGGTCTCTGCGATATGCGGTGGAGACCAAGCTACGAATACACCCCCACAAAACACCTGGTGAGACATTGGAGTCCTCCAACGGCTTCGTAGCCTGAACCCCAAAGAGGGAACCGGGTCCTAGACCACATGTCGAACTTTCCCAACGAACCTTAAATTTACCGCAGTATCCGATCATCGATTCCTACGGATGGAGGAAATGACTTGTTCATCGGCAACGACGAGCAGGAGAGGCCACTCGCCAGCCTGGGACCTCGAGGAAAAGAATCCCTGACGCATAGACACACCCTGGCTAATGTTGTCACCCCCCGAGTGGCTTTGCTTCCAGCAAACCCTGCAGAGAAATGCAGGTGATTACCGATCGTCTACATTGAGAGATCTTACTGAAAAAAAATGAGTTCTCAAAATTGAGTAAAAAGTACTCAATTTTAGATACGTCACATACTCAAAATAGCTCCGATCCAAATGTACTCAAAATTGAGAAACACATGTACTCATTTATGATCTCATGGATGTATTCAAATAAGAACTGGTATGTACTCATTTTTGATACTATGGATGTATTCAAATATGAACTGGTATGTACTCATTTTAATCCCATGGATGTATTCAAATATGAAGTTATGTACTCATTTTTGACCCCATGGATGTATTCAAATATGAACTCTGTGTGCACTCCATTAAATATTCAATAATAATTTTATATATTTTTTTTATTTTATGTAATCAGCAGTAACTTCTGTAAATATTAAATTATGCACAGTATTTTAAAATAATAAATAACGACTTTACGTTATATACTCAAATGGAATCAGGAAGATAATAGCAATTTCATAAAAACTTAAAATAAACTTAGTGGCGCCATCTCTGATCTAAAAGTAAATTAAAAAAACAATAATGGAAATTGTATTATGCAAAAAAATAACGTAAAAGATATGGCTACTCTGAGTTTATTTTAAATACTTTTATGAAATTACCGTTATTTACCTGATTCTTTTCAATTAGAATATAGCTTCTATAATGTAACATGTAAATATTTTTTTAGCTGTTTTGTATTACAGAAAATGAACTCTTGATGATAGGTCGAGAATAATTTTAATTTTTGTGATTTTAATTTTTACATCTTTCTTTAAAATCTCGTAATAAAGTGTACGTTGGATAGCAACTTATTGTTAGATTTCCCATTTTAAAATAATTTATAAGCGCTTTAAAAAAATGCTCTTCATTACAGAAATATGAATTAAAGCAAGATGGCGTCCAAGATGGCGATTGTATACTACTGACACGCGGGAAATCAAAATTTAAATAAACACATCAGCTGAAAGATATTTAATAAAACATATTTAAAAACCAAAATAAGTTAAACGTTAGAAAAAATATTTTTCCTGTCAAGTGGTTTCTGCCCCGAATCACCACATTACAGATTAAAGTAAAAATGTACTGAGTTTTATTTCCCGCTCAAACGTATTAACAACAAACATATAATTGATTATTTATTTAGGAAATACAGGGTGATTATAAAAAAAAACTATTCCGACATTTGGGCCCCTAACTATCCACGACTCGAATCACTCTTGGTCAAGCGGGGCACTTCCCTTTCTGATCGACATTTAGGGCGGAACACAACTATCCAGTTACAGAGGGAGGCTCACGGGACGAACGCAAGGAAATCCGTCGTAGGGGCCGAAACCCATGAGAAACACTGTTTTACAAATTAAACTGTAAGTCTTAAAATATCAAAATAAAATATCATTATTTTCTGAATGTTACTTTTGGATGTTGGCTAGCAGCTGCTAGACCAAAAGCAGAGGAACTAACGAAGTAACCGTTAAAAAAAAAAAAAGCAAACAATTACAAACCTTGTTGTGCGACCTCGATATTAATCAATCCAAAACTAAAAATATACAGAGTGTTTCAAAATTTGACCTACAAATTAAATGTGATAATAGCAGACATCAAGAGGATCAAAACTTGCTACAGAACATGGGGTCGCAAACCTCTTTTAGTGAGAGAAAATCGCGAAAATAGTTATGAAGGGTGTGAAATCGGGTTGAACAAAAATGGTCAATAGTAAGTAGAAATAACATTTATATAACATCAAGCATGATTACAATGCATCGCAGTTCAACGTCAGAAAGAGACGACGACACATTTTTATAGAAATTGTTCGACATTGTGGTCACTAAGGTCATTGCACAGCCGACACCGACAGACGCAGGATTGCCGGAAGCGTTAAAACATATTCCTATAAAAATGTCTCGTCGTTTTCTCGTTGAACTGTAATGTATTGTAATCATGCTTTACGTCAAATAAATGTTTTTCTATATATTATTGGCCTTTTTTTGTGATTTTCTCCCGCTAAACGTGGTTTGCCACCCCATGTTCTATGGTAAGTTTTCATCTTCTTGATGCCTCCTGTCAAACCTTTTAATTTGTTGGTCAAATTTTGGAACACCCTGTATAGATACTACTGCATTACATTTGAAGATATATATCAGAAATATTATTATAAAAATTGATATAAATTTTTCAAGTTATTCTTACTTTTTTCTATCATATATTCCTCTCATATTTTTATTTGACACCTAAAAATTACCTGTAAACGATTTTATTTTCAAAATATTAAACCCGGCGCTTAATGCAGAGTTACTATTTCTCCAAACATTACAGGAGAATAGCTTTGCCTAGCTAGACTAATTACATTATTGTCACATCTCTTTATTATCTTAATTTTTTTTTCAATAAACATTGTTATATAAATACAACGCATTTTTTCCATTTATTTGTTTCTTATAATATTTTTTTTACATTTCGCTATTTTCTTCCTTATGACTAACTAAAACAATCATCAGTAATAGAACTACTTTTCTTTGGCGACACGATACTCTATCAGTTTGATATAGAAAAAAAAAAACACGTATTACAAAGTATTATTTTAAAATTTGCATCATGTTTTTAAATAATTCTACAACCATATCAGACAATATTAAAACTTCTGAAAATTTTAAATCAAACAGCTTCTTTTTCAAGAAAAAAAGACTTTTGGTTCTTTGTACCAAATTCCAATCCACTGTCTAAACAAGAATAAAATAAGTTTCTTTTTTGAAGAATATCATGCTTTTTTTGTTATTTTTTTCGAAGATAATAGTATGATTTTCTTTCAATTTCTTACTTGTTATTTTCTTCTTAAGCGACAATTTATCTTTTCTCATCACCTGCTTTTCTGCCCAAATTCTGTAAGTTTCCCTGTAATTACTCTTCAATTTAATGAGAGTTTTCTACTGGCTAAGTTTATAAATCTTTTAACTTTTTATTTTTATTTCCGTTCTTCGTTCGTTGTTCATTTGAGTACATAAGAAATATATCTTCATTTTCTTACCATTGGTTTTGTCGTGATTATAAAACAATTATTTTAAATAAATGTATACGTTTTTAGTTAATGAGATTAATCAATCACCTATATGTTTTCCATTTTATTAATAAAACATGCCATCGGTAATAAATTTTCTCTGTATATGTTAAAAAAATAAATAGGTTTTTATCATAAATAAATAAATTATTACATGATAAAACATTAATTTGAAATGTAATTATCAATGTTTACTACAAAGAAAGATATTCATAAGTTTGTTGGTAGAATTATGTATCTACAATTTCGTTCGTAATGACAAAATATTTTTTGCTGAAAACTTTTATTATATATTTTTTTATATTAAATGTAAATTAAACGAACATTCTGTAAACTTCTTTCATTTATCCCTTTTGTTTGCATATTATACAATTTTTACAATATTCATACACTAAAATTAAAAATAATATAAGTAAATATCTTTAAAGTAAAAAATCGTATTAGTTTATGAGCCATTCTCCCATAGTTTTCCTTTTTAAGAATAAGAAACTTGCGAAGTTTTACATAATAAAGTAGCATCGGCAAGCTTCCAGTTTTAAACTTTTTTCTTGTTGTTGCTATAATTATACATGTTGTTTTACTGCATTAATTATTAATACTGTACTATTCCTGTGAGACTTTTGCAATCCATTTAATTGTGAAATAGAACGGTGACGATCAGGAAGGAACGTTAAGGAAACTTACTATCTATTTTTAGGCAAATCACAGTTATCCTAAATGGTAGCCACAATGTTCATTCATTTTTAGCAACGGTTGTTTACATTGAACTAAATAACAAATAATAATAATAATAATCCATTTAATCCATTTAATAATAATCCATTTAATTGTGAAATAGAACGGTGACGATCAGGAAGGAACGTTAAGGAAACTTACTATCTATTTTTAGGCAAATCACAGTTATCCTAAATGGTAGCCACAATGTTCATTCATTTTTAGCAACGGTTGTTTACATTGAACTAAATAACAAATAATAATAATAATAATCCATTTAATCCATTTAATAATAATCCATTTAATTGTGAAATAGAACGGTGACGATCAGGAAGGAACGTTAAGGAAACTTACTATCTATTTTTAGGCAAATCACAGTTATCCTAAATGGTAGCCACAATGTTCATTCATTTTTAGCAACGGTTGTTTACATTGAACTAAATAACAAATAATAATAATAATAATCCATTTAATCCATTTAATAATAATCCATTTAATTGTGAAATAGAACGGTGACGATCAGGAAGGAACGTTAAGGAAACTTACTATCTATTTTTAGGCAAATCACAGTTATCCTAAATGGTAGCCACAATGTTCATTCATTTTTAGCAACGGTTGTTTACATTGAACTAAATAACAAATAATAATAATAATAATCCATTTAATCCATTTAATAATAATCCATTTAATTGTGAAATAGAACGGTGACGATCAGGAAGGAACGTTAAGGAAACTTACTATCTATTTTTAGGCAAATCACAGTTATCCTAAATGGTAGCCACAATGTTCATTCATTTTTAGCAACGGTTGTTTACATTGAACTAAATAACAAATAATAATAATAATAATCCATTTAATCCATTTAATAATAATCCATTTAATTGTGAAATAGAACGGTGACGATCAGGAAGGAACGTTAAGGAAACTTACTATCTATTTTTAGGCAAATCACAGTTATCCTAAATGGTAGCCACAATGTTCATTCATTTTTAGCAACGGTTGTTTACATTGAACTAAATAACAAATAATAATAATAATAATCCATTTAATCCATTTAATAATAATCCATTTAATTGTGAAATAGAACGGTGACGATCAGGAAGGAACGTTAAGGAAACTTACTATCTATTTTTAGGCAAATCACAGTTATCCTAAATGGTAGCCACAATGTTCATTCATTTTTAGCAACGGTTGTTTACATTGAACTAAATAACAAATAATAATAATAATAATCCATTTAATCCATTTAATAATAATCCATTTAATTGTGAAATAGAACGGTGACGATCAGGAAGGAACGTTAAGGAAACTTACTATCTATTTTTAGGCAAATCACAGTTATCCTAAATGGTAGCCACAATGTTCATTCATTTTTAGCAACGGTTGTTTACATTGAACTAAATAACAAATAATAATAATAATAATAATAATAATAATTTACCTCTAAAAGTCCCGGAATCAACCTTCGGGACGGCAGGACTACCAATAAAGCCACAATTCTGGAAATTGATATTTAAATGCTGATTTAAATTCTGCAAAAAATTTCCTTTTAAAGAACTACATTCATTTTTATTGTAGCATAGTTCTGTATCAGAAAAAAATTATAAAAGCTCTGCATCTGACTGCAACTGGAGTGATTTTCTGCATAAATTTATCAAGAGGGACAATAAGGAATCTACAATCCCGGGACAGAATTCAACAAAAAAGATTAACCGTAAAAATATCTGCAGCCTGCATTTGGTTACATATTAATAGAAAATAATAGTTCCAGTTTCGTTAAAAATTAAGTAGAACTACTTTTCTTGCAACACTTCTATCCAGACAGTTCCAAACTTAAAAATCAGCATCAGGAACAAGGATCGGTAAGGAATTTAATCCTACATTTTTAACCCTGAAATCGTTCAACAGCTATTTATTTCGTTAATATTGCTATACAATCATATAACGGCATGTTTTATAATATAATAAATAAACAAAAACTGTGAATTTGTACAAAAATATAGAAATATTATAAAGGGACTTAAAAATCAAAATTATGTGAGAATCGCTTAGACATATTTTTTTTTTCTGATTTAATGCTTCACACAGTATCTCACCATTTTATTGTATCTTTTGAGTTGTTCAAATTGTTCTTATTTATCATCGTGGACATGAACGGATAATTTATTTTCAAAAAACATAAATAAAAAAAAATAAAATGAAAGTCTATCTAGGGTGGATTTACGATATAAGTTGATTAGCATGACAAAGAAAAGGAGTTTGAGAGCAATTACATTGTTTGGATTTCACTTTAATGAGCTAAGTAATCAACGGAACACTTAAACTTTAAATGGAACAAGATTTCAACAAGAGAAAACAAGGGGAATTTCTTAAAATATCTTTGCCGATGCAATAGCTGAAGGAATTCACATTGTGAATTAACCGAATGAAATAGTAATGGAAAATCAGTTAGTACAGAGAAAAACAGTTTTAGCTCACAGGCTATCGAAGCCCGAAAGGTAATATGCCCGCAGTTTCTGTATGTATTGTACGTATGTATGTAGGTATGTATGTACGTATGCATGTACGAATGTATGTACGTAACGCTATAACTCTTGATAGAAATATCCGATTTTCTTCAAATTTCGTATATAGACTCATTCTGATAAGGCGCTTAACTGATTAGTTTTGGGGGTATCAGTTAAGTATAAAGGGGGGATAAAGGGCTAATCCCCTTTAATTTAGATAAATGGTTTTTCATGCAGAATTATCCAAATTGCTTCAAATTTTGTATATTGGTTCATTGTGAGAAAGCGCTTTCCTGGTTAGTTTTGGGGGTTCATTGGTTAAGTATAAAGGGGATCTAATACCCCCCTTAATTTATTGCCGATTTCTTTATTTTTCGAGGGGCATTACTCTTTGAAATAAGACTATAATATACAATTAGTGTGAATAGCAAGAGAGTTCAATGCCATCAGTTTAACTGGGCACTTTTCTTTTTATTATTTATTTGCTCAAACTTAAAAAAATATATTTTTTTTCAAATTTCATAAATCTGTATCGTTAAAAGGATGTTTCGTGGGTATGAAGCTTCTTGTTGCGTGTATTTCTAAAACTTGGCATATTTTTAAAAATAAAAATAGGAAGTAAGTCTTAAAGCAAATTCATAACTTTTATGTACAGCTGGGTCAGTTATTTTCTTGTTTCCATTTACTAGGTAGTTTTCTGTATAATTAGAGCTTGAACTATTCGGTGTGTTGATTCGTTATCGTGTATTGTTTGTCGATTACTAAAGTCTCACTCTCTCTCTCTCTCTCGCTCTTTTTGAACTGGATGGAGCTATAAACGGTTTGACTAAAGCAACATAATTGGAAATGTAGACAAAATAGAGACAGTTAAGTAATTTAAATGTCTGAAATAAGAGATTCTTCCCACACACGGAAATCTTCTATAATAATGAAATTGCATAAATAAACCATGAGACGTAAAACTGCCAAAAATTAATGTAGTTTTCTTGATCAATGTTTTCTATCCTTCAAAGGTTATGTCCATTTTAAAAAACATAGCTTAATATATTTATGGTGTTATGAGGAAATATGGAATTTAATTACAATTAACATTAGACACAAATTTCATTGAAACTCTTCAAATTTAATGGGAAATAGCTACTTAAAAAATTCTAATATTTGTGATCGAAAAAATAGAAAAAAAAAACAATCACTATAGATAAAAATAGAACTGTAAAAGAAAGCCCGAGCAGCCAAGAAAATAAAATTGCGGTATGAACTTCATCTCATAAATACTACTTTTTTCTACGACTCGGATAATGACGACAAAGTTTATTATACGAAAGTCAACTGCACTTTCATCTGTGTCTAAAGGTTAGAGCAATAAGGAATGCATGAGCCAAAACATTCATCCTATTCAATTTAAGTACATCTTTTATATTAATTTCAAAAAACATTTCATGAAAAAATATATTATTATTATTATTATTAATATTATTTATCATTTTACAATTCTTTTTTTTTTCTTTTTTTTTAAATAACTAAAGTTTTTTTTTCTTTTACAATACATTTTTTTGTTGTTGTTTGGTTCAAGACGTTTTTCTTCTAAACAAAATTAATAACTGAAGAGTTACGAAAAAAAGGCCTCTAATGTTAATTATAATTCCTTATCACCATAGGATTTTTCGTAGATTTACTTTATAAAACAAAGTAAAAATCTTTTAAAAAATGTAAAGTTGGGACTTGCATGATATGTGAAATGTGTTGATTTTTTATCTAAACCAAAACTGTTTTTTTTTTTTTTATTAACTTTCGATAATGCTTGTTTGGAAAATAATTTTCTATAGAAGCACAAAAAATGTCTTTTTATAAATGTAGTTAACTGTGTTCAAATAAACTGAAAATTACCAAACTTAAGAAAAACTCTACTTTATAAAAATAAAAAGTATTTTTCTTTTAAACTAAAGAATATGAAAATATCAGATATTATGAATGAAAAAAGGAATCAGAAAAATTTAATTTTATTAAATTTCCCGTTACCGTTCAATATTAATATTTTCTAATTTCGGTACATAATTAATTAAATTTAAAAGCAAGCAAACACAATGCCATTGGAAAAAAAATGGTATTTTTTCATCTTTCACTATTTCCAAAATCCCACTATTTCCAAATTATTATTTTGATGCACTTCAACCAATTAAAATTTTGATCAAAATAAGGCAATTAAATAAACATTTCATTGAAATGTCATTTTATACAAAAGAAAGAAAAATGTATTGACAGTCTTTTGGAAGTATAGTTTAAAAATAAAAATAACTACTCTTTTGTTTTTAAGCAAATTAAACATGTCAGTGTGAATTTTTGTTTCGCCAAAAGTGTTTTCATTGTTTTATTTTATTCGTCTAGATTATTAAAAAAAACACCATTAAGAGACATTTAAAAAACAAAAAATCATAAATTTGTAAAATTATACTAATGTATTTATGTTTATATTAATTAGTATTTTCCCATCTGTTCTTTGAAATTTTATAATTTATTTCAATTATTACGTACATTTTCAAAATGAAATATATTTAATTGTTTCATTTATTTTCAAAAGAATTAGCAAACATCGTTATTTTGCATATGTAAACATTGAAATGTTTAACTTATCACTTTTTAATCAAATAACTATAAAAATAATTTCGAAATTACAATTTAAACTAAAGTATTAGCATTTGGTAAGTGATTTAAAAAGTTGAATAAAGCAAATATTTCGAATAACGAATTTTCTAAAAGTCATTTTATTATTACGATTATAGCATTTATTAGAATTCTTTACATTGCAAAGTAAACATACGATTTTAATCTAACTATGTATTTTTATTTTGAAATAATTGCCATTATTTTTAATGTTTTAATCCTGGTAAATTCATTATGTAATTCGAAAAAACTATACTTATTATATTGTAGTATAAAATTTTAAAAATGACTATGTCGCATATTGTTTTTTTTTTCAAGTGTTATAAAAACAGAATTTTAAATTAATATAATCATTACATAGCTAGTTTTTTTAATTGTATGTATTGCGTACTATCGACACCTATAAGCATTTTATAATTTATCAGTATTCTTAAAATTAGCAATCTATGGACCTGTAAAAAAGTGGTTTCGTTTTCTTCCGCAGGAATTATTATATAAAACAAACAGGGGAGATTAAGTGATTTATAATACAAAACGTCTGAATAAACAATTATTTAAAAACAAATAAAGGGTACTTTAGTACATTAATCTATCTATGAGTACAATGATACGTTTACGTATAATTAACATTAGAAACGATTTCACTTTTAAATATTTTCTGAATGAATTACATATATAAGAGTACACATAAAACTGTTAATAAATACATAAATCGAAAATACACAGACAATACTGACAATGTGAAAATGCAACACGTTTTTTCTTTTTTCAGAATGCTCGAACAGCCTAGAAAATAAAATTGGGACATACAACTTCGTCGTACAAATTCGACTTTTTTCTACAACTGACTGAAGGACAGTCTTTCATCTAGAATTTGTCGCATAAAGTCTGTGAAAGCATGAAGCATCCACAGAAACGAATTTTATATTTTAAAATTCTAGTTCATTAAACATGAGCCCAAACAGTCCTTTTATTTTGCATCAGCTTTAGAAACTGACAGTTGAAAAGTTATTTTAACATATAACAGAAAACAGTGTATTTAATTTTATAAATTTAAGCATTTGGGAGAGCTAAATGTCATGAATTTAAATAATTTGAACAATATTTTTTTATAATCACAATTTAAATTCTTCAAAACTCAAGAATCTGTAGAGATTAGACATTGTTAATGAAAAAAGAAGCGTAATATATATATATATATATTTTTCAATTTCTAATTCAATAAAGAATTTCTATTTACGCTACATTTGTAACTAAATTTGATTTTAATTAAATTTTAACTGCACAAACTGATATTAAATGTATTAAAAACAAACTAGGTGGATTTTTTTTTAAAAAAGAACTGTTAGATTGAATTTAAAATAAATCTATGAAAACGATGACAATAAAAAATCAATTTTGCATTGGTTAGCCTAACTCTCAAAACAAAAATTATTTTTAACCATATTTACCAAAATATTATTATCGTCAACTTCAACTTTTTAATATATTAAAAAATAATAATTTTTTTCACATAAGTAATCTGTAACATGTAATGAAAATAAGTAATTATGATCGAGTTATCGATTGAGATTCTGATCTTTGGAATAACGGAATGTTAAATCAGAACACGCACAATCATACATTTTTCCCCAATAAAATCTGAATATGACGTCATTTACAACAACACAAAATTTACAAATTCTCATATTCATATTCCCATTTTTTAAGATAGGATTAAGATAGGTTGTCAATAAATAAATTTTTTGACAACAAGGTTACGTTTGCCAGTTATAACTTTGAATTTGAATATTCACACTCTTGACTGGAGGTTCTAATTTCAGTATCGACGAACAGTACATTAATTTATGTATTTTACACACATTCGTAGAAAAATATTTTGTTTTCTAAAATAAATTAATCATATCCTTTTGGATATGACCTAATTTTCACTTACTGAATTAACCCCTCTTATGGATTAGTGTCACAAACTCATTATCAGCAAAATGGAAAAAAAACAAAAACAAAACATGAAATAAATATTTTTACGGTCCTTGTTTTATATTATCATATATTCAAATATTAATGTTTTAAATAATTAACTTTATATTAAAAAATTATTCGTATTAGTAAAGAATTTGACATTTTCTAAATTCCAGGACTAATCCTACAATCACGAGATGATATCGAAGCAATAATGGAATCACGAGATTATATGGAAGCAATCATGAAATTCCGAGATTAGAAACTAGTCTTTATTAACAACGTTACAATTTACCATAAAGTACGTAATTTAAATTAAATCTATCATTTTTGACATGCGTACATTTGTTATTTGTGCATTTTAATAACTATTATCTGTTTTAATCTATTTTGTGTGTGGTATATATACAGCATAAAAGTTAAATTGCAGGATTCTTCCGGTGTCCGAGCCAAAATTATAAAGGTTTGAACCAGGAAAAATATTAAAAAAATGAAATATAGCGGGTATAAACAAGAAATATTTTATTAAATAAACTAGCTAACTGGCCTGGTGTTGCCCGAGCAGCCCGTGTAATAAACTTAAATCTCTTAAAAAACGAAACTCTGGCCATGGTCTCCGGTGACTTCGGCACCGTATACCGGGCATGCTCGTACTCTCCGAAAATATTTTATTTCCCCCTTCCACCGCCAGGGAACATTCTGTTCCAAACAAACCTCTTTCCGAACGAACCTCTGAGACAGGTCTCCACTGTCTACGGCACTGTATAGTAAACATGCTATAAAATTGAGCTGGTTTGAAGAAGATGGGAACATTATTAGCCGAGTTATTGTAATAAGGCACATTCAGCTAAAATAAACTTGTGGGAGGTTCCGGGGGGGAGGGGATGTTCAAGTGACCTTCTGCAAATTACTAATTAGGAGGACCACTATGCATCTTTCAAAATTCGTTCGTTTGGTTAACCAATTAACTGCCAAAACTATGTAGGCGGAGTCTTCGATATTTTTACTGAAATTCGTTTCCCACCAAAAATTCTGAAAGATAATATATGGTAGCTTTAATAGCAAAGTTTTTGTCATTAAATAAAGTATTTTTTAACATATTGTAATAGTGGTGGCTAGGAACTTTTTTTTTTTGTCATACAGTGTTATTTTGAATGTTGACAACCACGAGCATACTCGTGGTTGGCAGCGAGTGTGTTAAGCTAGGAACTTAATTAGAAATTTAGCTTAAACTATTATTCGGAAATTTTTCTAACTGCTACTCAAAAATTTACTTTGATGTTACAGAAGGTGACTATTAATTAAAATGTTTGGAATCACTTGCGTTGAAATCGGAAAGATAGTTGCTGAGATATGGAATCGGGGCATAGTTAAAGAAAAAACCTTGAAGGAGGGGAAGCGGAGGAGCGGAAGTTCAAGTGTCCTTCAGCAAATGACTAATTAGCAGGACCACGATGCATCTTTAAATATTCGTTAGTTTTGTAAATCTAGGAATTTAATTACAAATTTGACTTAAACTATTCTTCGGAAAGAGTGGTGACGCTACTCATAAATTTACTTTAATGTTATAGAGATTGGTTCATAAGTTAAATATGATATTTGTAATCAGTTGCGTTGAAATAGGAAAGATAGTTGCTGAGTTATGGAAACGGTGCATAGTTAGAGAAAAAGACTTGAAGGATGGCCCGGGGTGGGGGAGGGGATGTTCAAGTGTCCTTCAGCAAATCATTAATTAGGAGTACTTTTTTGCATCTTTAAAAATTCGCTCGTTTGGTTAAGCTAGGATCTTAATTACAGATTTAGCTTAAACTATTATTCGGAAATAGTGGTAACCGCTACTCATAAATTTACTTTAATGTTATAGAGGTTGATTATTAAGTTAAATATGATGTTTGGAATCATTTGCGTTAAAATCGGAAAGATAGTTGCTGAGTTATGGAAACGTGGCTTAGTTAGAGAAAACATCTAGAAGGAGGAACCGGGGAGGTGGGGATGTCCAAGTGTCGTTCAGCAAATCGCTAATTAAGAGGACCACTATGTATTTTTAAAAATTTGTTAGTTTGGTTAATATAGGAACTTAATTACAAATTTGGCTTAAACTATTATTCAGAAATAGTGGTACCTGCTACTAATAAATTTACTTTAATGTTATAGAGATTGACTATTATGTTAATTATGTTTGGAATCACTTGCGTTGAAATAGGAAAGATAGTTCCTGAGATTTTGAAACTGTCATAGAGAAAAAACATTGAAGGAAGGCCCGCGGGGAGAGCGGGTGTTCAAGTGCCCTTCAGCAAAAAACGAATAAGAGGACCATTATATATCTTTAAAAATTGATTCATTTGTCATTTGGTTAAGCTAGGAACTTAATTTGAAATTTGGTTTAGACCATTTTTCAGAAATATTGGTAACTGCTTTCTAGAAATACACCTTGAAACTATGAGTAGTGGTTTTGGTGATAATTTAGTAAAAAGGGATCTGATTTGGAGAAGTTCGGAACATTTTCATCTGAGATTTCAAATAGTGGTATTCTCTGTATAAAACAGCAATTAAACGCTTCGGGTGAAGCTAAAAATGTTTAAATTGTTAAATGTAATTAGTTCTGTTGAAATCAGAGCAGTATATTTGGATTTATTACTACGGGAGCCAAGTAAGGAAAAGGCCGCCACTAGTTGGCACGTGTTTAAGTGAAATAAATGCTATATTTAATTAAAAGTTTTTTACCCTCAGCATTCTTCATCCACGCAAATTTAACAAATAATTTGTTAAATAAAGTTTTCTGTATTAATAATACTTATCATAATAATATATGTTCTGTTTAAAAAAACCTCTTAAACCCAGCTAATTATCATGAAGAAAAACGTGCCTGGAAAATGTTTCAAACAGGTGGCGGTCTGTGTAATTTGCCGTGTGCAGATGGTGCTTCATTAGCGTGGATATACGCCGGTAACTACAATCCATATTAACACTATTCCGTTATAAGTCCGTATCTATGCATAGCTACTCTGGTTTATTTAATTTCTTCTGAAAAGACTCTATACAACCACTCAACCGAAGAAAAAAAAAGCGTATTTTTGATGATAGTTTTTGTGGATTTTAATTAATATTTTAGTAAATAATTAAAATATTAAAATTTTAAGTCTCAGGTGCACCAGGCCAAGCCTTGGAATATCCACACCTAAATTTTCAAACTTCTAAGTGGCTAGATTTTGGCAGCCATCGCAGACAAACAAACACACACAAATAGAGGGAGCAAAACTTTCTTTTATTAGAATAGATTTTCGGGTTCAAAACATGTTTATCTTGTATCATACTCTTGAAGAATACCGGAATGTTGGCATCTATGTGTACGACTGAGAAGTGTAACATAATGTTCTTGCAAAAGTACAATTAAGATGCATCCAAACCTCGAATGCAAAACAAAAAGTATTTAGACAACATTTTCACACATAAGTGATATACAGATATATCATAGTAAAAATTTTTACTTCTCTTACACTTTAGTTATAATTAATTTCAAAAGTAACAGTTTCGTAATATTAAATAGTAGATTTACATGACGTATTTTACGGATTTTGAATATATGTATATGTAAATGAACAAATTATTCAGTTTGAAGCTGACACTTTATTTCTTATTTTCTATTATTTTGACTATTTTCTATTTTGCATTCTTTAAAAATCGTTAAATAATTTGTCGTATAGAATCTTTCTTAGAGCATATTCTCGGGTCGAACAATTTTCAGATAAAGATTTTGTAGCACTTTTATAGATAAACAGACTAGATGTTCTTTAAACAGAAGTCGTTTTTGCATTTTATTCGGAAAAAAAAAACAAAATGAGATACGCGAATATGGTTTACTTTTAAAAAATTCACTTTTCCAAAGTATTTTGTTTAAAGTAAGTAACACTGTAAAATACAGTTATATATCCTCCTTTGAAAATTGTTCGTTACTACTACCATTAATAAATCAGCACCAGAAAAAAATCCCCACTATTTATTTTCTTTTCATGTGGGTGTCTCATAGCTTCATCATATAACGTGATGGAAGATTGGCCATCACAAAATAAGCAATCAACATCAATTACTTCTACAGCACTCTTTCTGTTTTTTAAAGTGTAAAATTTATTTTGTGAGTTTGCGGGTCATGTTAAATGATTTACATTAGGAGAGGTGAGAAGATTATAATCGCAGGAGGTTGCCTCAAATCCCTAACTCTGCGAATAGATTAAAAAGAAACCGTTATGTATTATATTGAAAAAACTATAAATTTTTATAAACTGATAAATACGGCTATTAATTACTTTAAAAAATTACTTTCCTAACATAGTTTTTAAAAAAGTAATAACAAAGTAAATAACATATCCACCTTATTGAAATTTTTTTCGATACTGCAAGTATTAATATATGAGCACCATAAAAAATTACCTCGATTTATTTTCTTTTTCCAAGGGTATTCATCTTTCATAGTTTCATCATTCCACATAGAGGAAGACTGGTTGGAACAAAATAAGCAATCTATATCAGTTACTTCTGCAACACTCATTCTATCGCTAAAGCGTAAAAAGAATTTTGTGAGCTTGCGGATCTTGTTAAATGACTTACGTTAGAAGAGGTGAGAGTATTATAAGAAGAAATTTTTTTCTCAAATTCCCAAGTATGCAAAAGAGTTCATACGTGGAAAATATAATGCTTCCTGCAAAAGATAATCTATAATCTGATCGAAAAAAAATCTATATTTACACTAAAGTGTAAGGTTATGGTAATACGTGTTAAGTAAAGAAAATTTAGGAAAAACGATATTATTTTGTAATGCATATATAGTCTTAAAATACATATTAAATTATTTTAATTATGGATTACAAATATTGCAGATGCGCGTTAAACTCCTTTTTTAAAAAAATATATGTCATATTAAATTAAAATGAAAATGCATTTCGTTTATTTAATACATTACATGTAATATTAGAAATAATGTTTATACAGTTACTGAAAACAAGCAATATTTTAAAAAGTAGCAATACTTTATTATATGCTATTTAACGTAGGTAAAATATTATTAAATTGTTTTCTTTCTTTAAAATGATATATATAATAATAATAAAATGCAGATATTTTAACTAATGTAAAACATGTTCCATTTTCCATTTTAAATACAAATAATATAATTAAAATACTGATGAATATATATATATATATTAATTCAAAGCATATATTTTTTTAAATATCATCGAATCATAAAAGAGGATGGAATTTCACATAATATTTCATAATATCAGGCATGAACAAACTTTCGTTTCCCACTTCAACAAAACTGGTGTGTTCAGGGAGATTTTTTGTAGGGCAAGTGTTTCGTGTTTTATTTCGCACTCAAGTTACTGTCCACAAGCTTTTGCTAGTGTTTGGAAAGATTGCTTCTAATTAGGAATTGCATGCTTGGACTCTCACAATGAGTAAATTTAAGGGGACAGTGGACATTCAAAATCATGAAATGTGAATGAAAATTGATTTTTTGTATTTGAAGAATTATGAAACTAGATGTTCATATTTATCTAATGCAAAAAGAATTTTTCAATTCTGAGGCTTCTTTGCACTGATATGATCTTTTATTTTTGTTAAAACTCTACATACTTATACAGTTTTTTAAATTAAAATACTGTTTTATCAAAAGTGAAAATTTTGCACATTTCTAACTTTTGAAACGTTCCATGCGCATTCCTAATTATCAAATTCTTTTGAAATTTATTCTGTATATCCTCTATATATTAATGAATAAATGTTAGCAGAAAAAAAAGTATCTCAGGAGTATTTTAATATTCAAATATGTGCGCATATGAAAAAAATAGCTACTTTTTTAGAAAAAAACAAGGTATAATTAAGAAACTGTATTTTTTCTGATTATACATTCAGCGAACATTGACAATTCATGCCAACTTCCATTCTAATATATAAAAAGTACCTCATAAACGAATATTGTCTTATTTTATGCAAAAGAAATGCGCATGGGGCATTTTAAAATGCGATATTTTTTTGTTAATTTTAAATTTAAAAATTGAATAATTTAAAAACTTTTTATTATTTTAACACCAAATTTTGAATATGACTATTTGAGCTTATCACTAACTTGTCGGCCAATTTTCAAATGGATCCATTCAAAATTCTAGGATTTGGATTTTAATGTCCACTGTCCCCTTAAAGAAAAACGTTTTGAACAGACATCTATTTCTACTAAGACTGATATTGTGCTTGGTGTCACGTTGCCCGTTTTGTGTTTGATATAATAAGAATTTCTCAAAATGGATTCGAGCAGAAACATGATAGAAAGGATAGAAGAATTGCATTTACCCTTGTTTTTTCCCTTGTTTTTGTAGGCATTTTCTTAATTGTCTGCACGAAAATGGTATTTATAGAATAATGGAAAAAGAATGAAGTAACTAAAATAAATTTCTATTAAAGATCTCTATATTTGTGTGAAATTAATTGATAATGCTCGTTTTTCAAATTTAGTTTCAAAATGTGAAAATAGGAGTAGTCATAAGATGGTATATTTTGTTCTGAATAAAGTTAAACGTAGATAAAATATATATTTTTTTTCTTTTTGTAGTTATGTATATATATATATATATAGTTTAGTTTTATTTTGTGCTGCGACTCTGACAAGGACGGTCACCTTAGATAGTTAAAAGTGTGCATTGTACGACTATTTCAGTAAATAAAAATGTATTTAATTGGTTATTTTATATTTCGTTTTCAGTTCAGAAGTGCAATTTGAGAAATTCTGTTATGTGTAGGTTATAAATTTGATAGATTTGCTAAATAATTGCAGGACAATTATTTTGTAACGGAATTACGGCTCAGAACACATTTGTAAAATTGCATTGAAATTATATAAAGTTAATTCTTTTTTATAAGTTTTGTTTTCGGCAAGCACAATACGTGTGCATTGAAAAATCTAAATAAACACTTATAACATTTAAAAAAATATATAAAAATATTATTTAGAAAAGCAATACAAGAAATGGATTTCATGTAATTCCGTTACCGAGCATTTAAAAATTTCCAAATATTATCCTTATATATTTTTTATTTTTATTTAATTGATGTTCATTTAGATTCCTTAGTGTGTACTGATTATGCTGGCGGAAAAAAAAACTTCAAAGAAATAATTAAGTTTATTTAACTGCAATAAAATTTTACAAATTTACAGTACACAAAAAACTGATCGATGGTCATTACTACCATGTTGAAAGAAATAGAATAAATATGTTGGTATGAAAGCTTATTTTTCATTATTTTCTACAATCCTATTGTAGTTACATTTCATTGGTAGGCATTTTTGATAATGCAATTGCAATTGCAAAAAAAAAAAAAAAAAAAAAAAAAAAAAAAAAAAGTTTTTACATCATATTTTGATTTGACTGTAAATTTTACCTTCACATACCGAACGGGAAACCGTTAGGGGGCGAAGTTTAGTAATATGCCAATTTAAATTTCGAAAATGTTTATATTAAATTCTTTTTTAATCTTTGTAAAACATATTGCATTGTGGATAATATTTTATGCATTACTCATAAAATCTTTGTTATAATGAACTGTAATTTTGGATTCGTATATTTGAAGTTTCTATACATAATATTCTGTTAAAAAATATATAGATATGTTATGATTCATATTTATCTCAAAATGTTTTTCGAAATATATATTACTGTAGGTACTTATCGAATTTCGCAACATGTCTATGTAATACATTACATCCGAATAGTAATAAGAGCGTCGTATTTCGTATAGTTTATATAGTTTCGTATAGTTCGTATAGTGAATGTATTTTTAGTTGAATTTATTCTTTAATTAAGTTGGTGTGCTGGAGTTTCGTGCGTTGTGATCGTAAGTTATTAAAAAAATAAAAGAAGACACAGGAGAGACATCTTGAAGAAAGAGTCGAAAATTAAATATATATATGCAGGTTTAATCCAGGTTCAGATAAAGCACAGGTACATCGTCGAATAGGTACAGCTACCGAAGGCAATGGTACCCGGGACTCCAAACGTACACTTAATACAGCTTTTACATGTTGTTATCAATCACAAGGTTCGAGAGAGAATGGTGATTAATTAGACAATTTCTTTGGTGGATACAGAGCAGTGATGACAGAGTTACCTAAAGCCAAGTAGCCAGATTAACGTACATTTGGCGAGAGGAATGTGATAGAAACGCAGGTGTTATTTTCTGTTAAATGTTAAGTCAATGGGAGATTGATGACGAACAAATATGAATTTTTAGATGCCAACAGTGAGGAATGAATATAGTAGCCTCGCAAACCACAAGAGTCTGGTTCACATAGGGTTGTATTAAGGAGTGTTACTAAAAATTAAAAATAGACATGTTCGTTACAATGATAATACAATTTCGGAAGATAGAGGAACAAAAATGTAAAAAGAGAAAGGGTAGCAGAGGGCATCTGGTAAATTTGACTGAGCGTGGGATAGAGATAAATCCATAGTTGCTAGGCGAACAAAATAATTTCTTTTCTTCTTTTTTTTTTTTTATAAGAGAACGCAAAGCGAAATAATTACAAATGAATTGAAAAGGAGTTATAATAAAAGGGGAAAAAGGCTGGGACTATATACATTTACAGTGTAGAAAAATAAAATATATTTAGGATGGTAATTTTGAAAAAAGGTATTTTAGGTGGGGGGGGGGGCTAAGGTGTAAATTAATTAGAAGTGGAATATGTGAAGATAATTCCTCTTCACATATTTAAGATAATTCCTCTTCACAGTTGGTAAATCACAACTAGTGAAAACATAATCCAGATTTTTCCAAAATAATGCATTTTCAACACCACTTGTGTAATTAAGAATTATTCTTTCTTGTCTTATCGCAAAATGTTTCAAGATCTCCGGCCAAAGTATCTTCTTCGTATTATTGTCAGGGCTGAAACTTATGTTTATGTAGATGTCTTACGGTAGTTGCTTCAGCATATGCTTGGTCAAAATTTTATAATATTATATGCATGACAATTATTTTATTAACTGTAGACAAATATTTTCATTTAGCAACCAATGTAATTCTATTTTGAACTTCGAAAAATATTTTTTGTTTTTTACTTTTTTAAAATACTATATTTATTTTAATTTATTATATGATTTCATTACTAAATTTTATGTTTCAATATGTAATATCTATAAAGATTTTAAAAACAAAATAGTCGTATGTTGATATTTTCTACGAAATACTTTTAAAAATATGATATTGAAACATACTTCTGTCAATTATTCTTATATTTCAACTTGGGGTGTATCATATATTGAACTAGAACTGAACATTTATATAAAAATATCTTTTAAATCCCTTGCATATTATTTAGAAATTAGCATTAGGAGGTACAGAAGTTTGTATACCATTAAAACTATTGTACTGAAGCGCATTTAGAATAATTTAAAATAAACTTTTTGGCTACCCAAGCTCAACACACTGAATATTGATAATAATGTTAACCAAAGGGACATACCAAAGGGACAATATGACAATGTTCAAACTTTTTAAAAATGAAAATGAAAGTTTGGAGATTGCAAATTTTAGAAATGTAATTCCAATATCGTCAATACACTGCAAATTACCTAATATGTGGATCAATAAAATATTGCAAGACGTTATAATAATAAAAGACCAAACACATTCTTAACAAATTGTTAGGTAACAGAATATGGCGTATTCTACTTATGAACACAATCGAATAGGAAAGTGATTGTTATTAAATTGAAATACATATTATTGCATTTTCGATACATTATCCAACATCTCTATATGACTATCTGAAAACGTTCTGGGAGACAAATTATATAACTAAGATATGAATTATACCTAACACAAAGACCCTAACGAATTGATCCATTTTTCTCAAAGCAGGCAAAACTATACAGAATTATTAGCATCATAATTAAAATCACTCACGGACTAGAAGTGTAATTCTCTAATTTCACAACCTTAAAAATCCAATATTTTTAGAATATTCTTGATGTGGTCTTTTTAAATCGGAACTTCTATCACCTGCCTTTCGTCCAGGTTCAATGCCGCCGGAATATTGTCTAAGAAACTTTCTTTTCGGCATTTTGAAAATTGTGAAAGAAAATCATTTATTTTCTATCTTACAAAAGAGTAGTATACTTACATACGAGGAACTGAGCAAAGAATAAAACAAATTTTAGTCCATCTTTGTAATTCAAATTGTATAAAAAATACATATTGGAAATGAAACAAAATAAAAATATTAATTTAAAGTATTAGAATTCTGTTAGTGCTAATTAAGTAAGTATTTATAGTAGTACATTATATATATCCTAGCTGTCTGGTGGCTAACTATGCCATATCGGCTGTTAGAGATGCCAAATAATAAAACAGAATTCACACTTTAGCGAAATGTTGCTTCAAGAATTTAGGGTTAGATTTGATACTTTACTCATTCCGTCATTTTTTTTCTTCCATATTCCGTATTACAATTAAAATAGAAATTAAACATTCTACAAGCACTGTTAATATTCATGTTTTTCTGCTGAAACACCTTTATCTTTATATGCATCATCATTTATTACAGAATGTTCTTAAACATTATTAATGAGTAATAACTATCTTTGCATTTATCTTAGACGTTACAGACCGTTCTAGGAGGAATATTTATCTTCTTATAAAATACTCATTTTAATATAGTTACTATAAGTGAATTATGATAGTTAACTTGACGTTATCGATTAAAGAAACCTTCGACACATGCGTTTAATATCAATTTTAGTGCACTAAATTATCAGTTAAATTTTTAATACATTATTCGTTATTTGTTTTCAAAATGTAATCACTTAAATGTTGAACTATAGTCTATAACAAATTGTTCAACAATATTGCAGAGTTCAAATACATTTCCGCCAAATTTTTAAATATTTACAAATACACTATCTGTAATCCATTAAAACATTTTCGGATCATGTTTGTTAACAGACTGCGTACAAGTATAGTGGCTCCAGTACTACAGATAGAACGACAAATAATACTATCGCATACTTAAAAAAAATAATAATTTTTATAGATGATAAGTAAACGCGGTCCAAAAAAGTTTAACTGTATTTTCATACATGTCGCTGTGATAGCTAATACACTATATTGCCAAAGATGACCGGTCACTTGCGATTTTAGACGTTTTGTTAACCATCTAGAAAAATACATGAGGAATTAACCTGAAACAGCAGGTGTGTAAACAGTATAGTATAGGTTATATATTTCCGCGAAGATTTTTTCACGAAACCCCATAGGGGACTGTCAACTAATTGAAAAAGAACGAATATCTATTGGATAACCCTGTAAAAACTAATGTAGCAAAGGCGTTAAAACTCGAGATTATTATTAAGTGGATTATTGTAATATACTGTGTCCATTTTTATGAGGATAGCATGTATACTCGTAGAGAAATTAAGGTTTTTATAAAAACAGTCCCAAATTTCGCCTAGTTTTTTGCTTATAATTTGCAGAGTTCTTAATATAAATGAAACTTATTTTCAGAAAATATGACAAACAACATTGTACATCATACTCTGTAATCAGAATTAAAAAATAATAAAAAATGGATGAAAAATGAGCTATTTTACTAAAACAGGTTTCATTGCGCATGCGCGAATGCAATCAAAATATAATATACATAATGTATTAGCTAAGTATATAGAGCAACTTTTGTGAAAGTCTCAAAATCATAGCTTGAAAATTCTGAAAATTATCGTCGATAGAATAAGCTCGAAATCCGTTGTTTCCAAAAAGAAGCAAAAAGATGAGGGGTTGTATCAAATATCTGATTATTAGTGCCAAGATAGCGTACACAATATACAATATTTGGATACAACCCCTCATATTTTTGCTTCCTTTTGGGAACAACGGATTTCGAGCTTATTCTATCGACGATAATTTTCAGAATTTTTAAGCTATGATTTTGAGACTTTCACAAAAGTTACTCTATATACTTAGCTGATACATCATGCATATTATATTTTGATTGCATTCGCGTATGCGCAATGAAACATGTTTTAGTAAACTTGCTCATTTTTCATCCAATTTTTATTATTTTTTAATTCTGATTGCAGAGTATTATGTACAATGTTGTTTGTCATATTTTTTGAAAATAACTTTTTTTATATTAAGAACTCTGCAAATTATAAGTAAAAAACTAGGCGAAATTTGGGACTGTTTTTATAAAAACCTTAATTTCTCTACGAGTATACATGCTATCCTCAAAAAAATGAACACAGTATATTACAATACGCCACTTATTAGTAATCTCGAGTTTGAAAACCTTTGCTACATTAGTTTTTACAGGGTTATCCAAAGGATATTCGTTCTTTTTCAATTTGTTGACAGTCCCCTATGGGGTTTCGTGAAAAAATCTTCGCGGAAATATATAACCTATATTATACTGTTTACACATCTGCAGTTTCAAGCTAATTCCTCATGTAGTTTTCTAGATAGTTAACAAAACGTCTAAAATCGCAAGTGACAAATCACCTTTGGCAATATAGTGAGTGTAAAATTAAAGGAAAATCCCAAATCGCGCTCAACGAAACTGCTTTAAAAAGAGAACGAACAAGAGAACGCAGTTAGAGAAGTAATGAGTCCTATGGTAATAAAACAGTATTGCTTCTGTGCAATTTTTCAAGATTAAAATTTCGAATAAAAACAACAAGGATTACACCAATGCAATATATTTTACACATAGAATACTATATTCATATGTTATTTGATCTATATAAAACATTTTTGATCGAAGTAATAATTTAAACTTTTGCAAGAATTAAAACAGAACACTGAATAATCATTATCATTTTTACAAAACCTGTTAGAATACCGATACCAATTTAACGAACTAAATATTTTGTTCAGAAATATCTGGTCTAGATTTTCCTTCTTTTAACCAAAATTTGTAAATATGTAAATGCATTAAAATTATCAAATATAACAAAATATTATATAAATTCATATTTTTTTCAAAAAAGACTTTTCTGATATTTTAATCTACTTAAATCTTTTAACTAATATTTTTTTCAATTGTTTTCCCTTAACGAAACTAAATATTTTAAAGCATATCACAACAGTTCGAGAAGATAATCTTCTTTGATGGTAATTATTTTAAATTTATTTTCATCTCGATGTTTATGAATTTTACTTTGTAAGAAAAATAAACATATTTTTTTTTAAATAACAATTGCCGAAATATGTGGATTTTGATTAATTATATGTGATTAAATGTAAAATAAATCTTTTTTTTTATGAACTTTCGAAATTGTTAATTCAAAAGCAATTTAAAAATAAAGAAGGAAAAGTAAAAGTCTGTCTTATAAATTTAAATATTTAAACACGTTAAATTCCAGGAAATTAATTAATTTCTTGTCACTTGTTGCTTTTCATAAAAAAAAACATGAATTCTCATGGACAAAGAATCTGAAGAGGCTATGCATTGTGAAGGAAAATCGAACCGGAAATTTTAATTTTAAGTAATTTCAAGATGCTATATAATAAAAACTTTCATTTTTGCGACATTTGTAAGTACATTTAAAAGGAAGGAAACAGAAATTCAACGTCAAATCTAAGCAGAAAAACGATATTTTTACGAGCTTTGTCTTAAAATGAGATATTTTTCTTTCAAAATTTGTACGTACTTCTTTTAGTGTACTTCAAACAATTAATATTTTGATCAGTATACGACAGTTAAATAAGAAATCCATTCATGTTTGTTTTTATAATATATATATATACTCATAATATTTCGGACATCGAATTTTAAATTGAAAAATTACATTTATTTTTTGGTTTTAAACAAATTAAATATATCTGAGTCTAACATTGATTCGACAGCAACTGTTTTGTTTGCTTTTTATATTCGTCTACATATTTCACATACACAATGAGAAAAATGAAGAAATTTTGTTAGTTTTATTAAATTGTAACAATATAATTAAGTTAGATGACAACCCGTGTTTTTGAAATGTTCTAATTAACTATAATTTTTAACTTGAATATATTCAAGATATATTGAATATATTTTAACTCCAATTTTGTTTATTACTCTTGTGTACATATTTAAAATTTTGAATTTAACATTTTTTAATTAAGGAATAATAAGAAGTTATTTTAGTAGATTATTTTGAAATAATATTTACTAAAATTATAACAATATTTTTTCTATGTAGCTTCCTTTAACCTCTACACACGTTTCTCAAAATAGTGTGAGTTTTATTTTAATCTTATTTAATAAAACATGTATAAATCATACATGAATCATACATGTATGAATCATACATGAATCATACATGTATGTCTCGAACATGTATGAATCATACTGCACAAACATTCTATGATTTATTTATCTGATTTAAAATCTTACTCCTCTTAAAATTTCTTTATGGGAATCTAAGTATATATTAATCAGCAGATAATAGGTTCAAACTATAAAAAGTGTGGTCTAGTGATTTATTTGAAATCTTTGTTTCATTACACCTGTTGTGTGAGGTATTGCTCCGTATAAGATGAACACCCATGTCTGAATGGAACGTTTTCGGTATCGATATCCAGATTTCATCGCCTCTAAAGATTAACATTATTGTGTTGCATTATATGTATGTCGTTCATTAAAATATGTTACGTACAAAAAACATACCTTCTAAATCCCAAAACTTGTTAGTGGGGACAGTGTCAGTTTTTGCTTCAGTAGAATATTTTCCCTTTTTGTGCGGTATTACATACTGAATCACCTGTTTTCACTTTGCACACGGTCAAAACAACTAGCACAATTTACATACATGTGACCTCCATAAGATGTCAATTTCGAATTGTACGTTTAATCTGAGCCGAATTTAAAAATTTAGACGTTTTTATTTGTTGGAAGTTTTCTAATTATAATTTGTGCGACCATAAGTTCATTATTTCTGTCACCCTGTGTATAAGCAAGATAGAAATATATTTTATATGCGTTTTTTGTGCTTCAGTAGTATAGCGTATTGACCTAAATATTACAAAATAATTTTACAAGTACATGACTCAACATTGTACGCCACTTAAAAAGAGGTTATTTTAAAGAAAGAGAAGTGAGATATTGTATACAATATTTACAAAATATATTTCATTTTTACTAACTGGTTCAATCATCTATTAAGAAGTGTAATTATAAGTTCATGAAGTAATAGTTAAAACTAACTGATTGAAACGAACACTATAAATAAAATTTAATAAAAATTCATATATATATATATTTTTTCATTTCTATATTTAAATATTGAAATCAGATAGGTGACATAATCAGATCCTTTATATTTAGTGTCGTCTTAAATATGTTTGTGTGAATACATTTTAAGGAGAACTCTTTGTCAGGATGAATGGTACAAAAAAAAATTATTACAAAAATAATATTGCTTTGCAAATATCGTCATGTATTTGTTGTGGAGGTATGAACAAATCTAGCCGTTATCTGATAAATTTTTATTTGATATGAGGTCCTCTATAACGAATCTACAATATTTAGAAATAAACTTGCTTTGATTAAAGAAAAATTTCATACGATTTATATTTATTATTTCATTAGATTATATCTTTATTTAGAAAAAAAAAATGTGATACTGCTTAACACTAAGATAAACATCAGCATTTTATTCTTATTATCCTTTATCAATTTAAGTAAGAAAAATAATATTTAAAAATCTTTTTTGTCGTATGAAACATAAAATAAATTAAACTTATTTATTTTATTTTAAATAATGAATGTTTTTACAATATTTATAACATCAAAAACATAATAATAAATAATATCAGAAGAATATTTACCATTTAAGAGCATTTCTTTTCAATCGTTTTTAGTTTTGATTTTTCTTTTTCTAATTTTACGAAGAATACGTTTCTTTTTAGATAAACCCAAGCATTAAAAATAAAAATTTCGTTCTTCATTCATTTCATTCTTCATATATTCTTCCCTATCCTAACCCGGTACAGTAACTATACTATTTCTTTTCAATCGTTTTTAGTTTTGATTTTCTTTTTCTTGAGCATTCAATGTAATTCACAATGAACAAAATTGTTGTATACAATATATATATACAGTCGAACCTCGTTAACACGAAATCGCTTAACGCGAAATTTCGCTTAACACGAAATAATTTTCAGGTCCCGTCAGATGAGTCTGAAAATCAATGTTAATTAATTCGTTTAACACGAAATAGAATTTCGGAAAATCCCGCTTAAGGCGAATTTTTTTTTTTTCGCTTCAAAGTCAAAACATGATTCCTTATGCAATGTTTTCGATATTTCAAACTTAAATGTCACATACTCTTATTAAAAGTGGAATTTTTTCATGGTTTGAAAACGATTTAAAGTGAAAAAGGGATTTCAGAAAATTCTGAAATACTGAATTCCTGAATAATCCCTGCTTTTCTTTGATGTCTGATATGCGCAAGTGTTCCCACATTAACCATATGAGCAATAGATTAGTCACAATGAAAGTTTGGGGAAGGAATTTCTTTTTTTGAAAGTGATTGTCATTACTCGGTTGACTGTATTGACAGTAACATAAACTATAAACCGTGGGTCTGAATTCTTTTATCTGTGAGTGAAAGAAGTGACTATCTCTACTTCACTACCTAACTAACATAATGGAAATGCTGTTCACAGTTGCTCTGTAGAATTCTGGGAAAGATGAGTCGAAAACAGCAAGCAGTATCTTAAGAAACCAAGCAAAAAAATTAAACGAAGTTAGCGATAAAGTGCTGCAAAAATCACAAAATGCGGAAAAGTATGGGATACCTACAATTCTTCTACAATTTTAAAGAATCGCGAAAAGATTGAAGCAGTTTATGCTGTGAGTTAATTCAAACCAGTAAGAAAACAAATGTGTAGAAGAAAGAATGAATAAATTGAAATTGCTCTCTTGCGGTGGATAAAAGAGGCAATAAGCCAGAACATTGTTTTAACTTTTGCAGTTTTGCAAGATGAAGCAGAGGCTTTTGCTAATGCTCTCGGTGAGAGCGATTTCATATTTTCTAACGGATGACTGACAATATTTAAATAACGTCATAGACTTGTCTGCAGAAAGATATGTAGCCAAAATCGGTAAATTCTTTCTTACACATTGTTTTTCCAAGTACATTTGCATAGATGAAGATGTGCTGACTTCAGATGTGACGACAGATGAAGAAATAATTGCTGAAAAATAAAGATGACAACATTGAAGTGTCAGACAAGGAAGAAGAAATTGACACAGAACGGAAAATTTAGTGTCAATAAATGAATCTACCGCAGCATTGAAAACTGTACAACGTTTCCTTATGGATCAAGAGGATACTTCCCGAGCTTTGGACAAATTAGATTAGGTCCATACGTTCCTAAAAAAAGTACTCTACAAAAATTGAAGCTAAAGTCAATAACGGACTATTTAAAATATGATTACCATGTAAATAAAATTATTATTGCCTAAAAAACGATAATTTGTTAATAAAATTTACTATTTCTTATTAATTTATGATTTTTTGAGCAGGGATATATTTGTAGGTTAATTTACTTAGTTATTATATCTAACATAGATGGCGCCACTATTATGACGGTTAACACGAAATTTCGGATAACGCGAAAAAAATTCCCAGTCCCTCCAATTTCGTGTTAACGAGGTTCGACTGTATATATATATATATATCGAACAATTATTAAGTATAGAATTACTAGTATTTCAAAGTAGAAGTTTGTTAAAAAAATTACACTGTTGATTTTTTAGAAAATGATAGTAGAAAAAAGGAAAAATTGATTCCTGGCGACTTCATCTTTTATTTTTAGAAACAAAATCTTATAAAATTTTCCTTATTTCTCAAAACAAAGTAGTACTATATTCTTATTATGTTAGCATTATACTATTTATTTACTTTCTATTTTGATTTGAAAAAAAAATGTGGTAATTTGATATTAAAATGTTTTATTTATTGTTCCGTAAAATAATTATTTTACATTTCTCATTTTTCATTTTTAGAACTAACATAAAATGTCCTATAAAATTATAAATATTTTTTCTTTTATTTTTATTAATTCAGTTATGTATAATATCTTATTCTAGAAAGCAAATGTTTAGAAACCTGTACATAGTATCATTATAGTATCAAATGTTTTATGTTTAAAAAACAGTACAACAATGTAGAACAAGAATAACACTTTTGAACCATGAAACCACACCTTCTTTTTCAATTAAAAAAAGTAAAAACTCTTTTTAAAGAAAAAAAATCTTATTTTTTATCTTCTTTAAAAACATTAAAGTAATTTTCTTTAAATTTTTTACTTGTTATTTTCTGTTAATGCCCAAAATGGCAATTCATCTTTCCTCATTACAGGCTTTAGCCACTAAACCCTATAATTTGGCCTGTAACGAGGTCCCCAAATT
Source organism: Maratus michaelseni (assembly GCA_963931845.1). Taxonomy (NCBI): domain Eukaryota; kingdom Metazoa; phylum Arthropoda; class Arachnida; order Araneae; family Salticidae; genus Maratus; species Maratus michaelseni. The sequence continues at coordinate 420,068,157 of OZ007592.1, forward strand.
AATGAGAATTTTGTGAGGTATAAGTTTCAATGTCTTTGAATTCCTTTTCCTTTTATTTCTTCATGTATGGTATATTTGAAAAAAAAAGAAAAAAAAAGAGAAAGATCTTTCATTTGTATCATTATTCATTTTGCCGTGATTTCGAAAGAATTTTAGAAAAAAAAGTTTTGTAAAAGTATACAGTAAATTCAGCGATTAATCGATGTCACATATTTATTTACAAAATTAGTGAAACATGCAGTCTATTTTATCCTGTATATGTAGAGGAAGTAAATTGAGATTTGATTATTAAAAATAAAAATACATGATAAAACATTATTTAAAGATATGATTGTCAAATTTCAAACAATATAACGGAATAAGAAGCTTGTCGTTAAAATACGGGTTTTCTTCATACATTTTCTTTCTTAATAATGAAACAATTATTGATGGGAAATGTTACAATAACTTTGCATGTAAAACGCGAGGTGACAATTATCCAGTTTTCGCTATATAGAGAAATCGATGGTTTATCATTTAGCACGATTGTTGGATAACTGCGGACTTAATATGCACGAAGATATAATATTAGTTTTTAGTTTTCTAAAAATTGCGTGTACTGATTCTCTTCATACTCAGTCACTCACATTAAAATTATAACATTTCTTTTTATAACTATGTAAACTGCATTTATCTTTTATTTTTATTAATATATATATATATATATATATATATATATATATATATATATATATATATATATATATATATATATATATATATATATATATATATATATTTGTTTCCGTGTTTCAAAATTTTCTCAAAATTCATAGTCCGGAGAAAAATAAATGGATTTACAATATTTCAAATAAATATTATTTTAAAATCAATGTATTGTTTACAATATTATTATTTTCCCCTTGTTTTTCCATATTTTATTATATGGGTTTAATTATTTAACATGTTTCACTTTAATTGCGAACAACAATTGATTTTTTAATTACTTTTGGAACTCTCATTTAAAAGAATAAAACAAGAAATACAACGTAGATTAAATAAAATAGATTTTTTTTAAAATTAGCATGACAAAGGAAGACAACTTGAGACAAATAACATTGTTTCAAATTTAATTTTCCACTTTAATGTGCAAGATAATCCGCACAACACTTAAAATAAAAATAATCAAGTTTTTAACAATAGAAAGTGGAACTGAATGTTTAAAAACGTCTTTTATCTTTTTCGTATCACTAATTGGAGGAAATCACAATGTGAATTAATCAAAGGAAACAAATTTCGAAAATGGGAAAGTGCAGAGCGAATCAGTTTATTTCATTTAAATAGCTGAAATTATTTTTAAAAAAAGTATCAAATGAAATCCTTTCTCAAAATTGATCAATTTGTGTCGTGTTATATTTATGTTCAAAATAATGTACTTTAAAAGTTACAAGGATAATTCATAAATATTACGTTTAATGAGGCATACACTACTTTTAATTACTGGTGAAACACTGATTTTCTTGTTTTAAATAATTAAAATATATCTATTTCATTTCAGATGCAATTATTCAACAGTTGGTTGTTCGCTGTTCTGTGCTTTTCGCTCATAATAAGGCTCTTTTAAACATTTTCGAACATAGTTGAAAAGCGTTTATAAATTCGGTATTTCTGTGTGTTTGTCGTCTGTCTGTCTTTCCGGGATCTAACTCGCGTAAATATATCCTGATTGTCGTACAATTGATATATGTTATTCAGGTTTAGTATGGCCTATTCGGTATTGAAAATGAAATGTGTAGATCTTATAGTTTTTTTTTACAGAGAGACTCAAAATAATTCTGTTACATTACGGTCTATTGCGAAAAATTATTTGCGGTTTATTTCGTTGCAGTTTCACAATTTGAAACATATTGAAATTAATATATCACTGAGGAGCACTACAAGAGGCTTACTGTAGAATATGGTGTGCATAGCACTTTACACTTACTTAGTTCCGTTACAGGGCACTTAAAAGAATTCCGTTATATTACAGTATATGGAGAAAAATCTGTTATGGTCTTGTCGCCTTTTGCGGTCACCGTAGTACTTCTCCTAGCCTTTTAGACCTTAGTAATATGGTATTTGCTGCCACCCCGGTATTAGACTGATAACGGACACGTTGGAAAAGAAGTTCTCACGTAAATAATCAACTAATAATTTATTGATTACATTATCATGAGTGATACTCCTTATTGGCCAATACAGATTATTATCACTTGTCGTATGCGACTGTCGAAGGACAATCTCCCTGATCCCGCGTTTTACCCTATTTCGTTACGCACCACTCATACACATCGTTCAGTCTGCGCTGTAATTAATTCATTCCGGACCAAGCTGTCCGATGTGCGTTCTCTCTGCGATTCTATATACTACTTTGCACACTTGACTGTGGTTGTCTACCCTCTTTTCTGAACAGTTGGCTCTGCACGTGTACCCTCTACGCTGCACGCTGACGACTCTGGCGTCTTACTCTCTCCGCTGCACACCAACGAGTCACTCGTCTCCCACTCTTCACGCCACTCTCCAAATCAACGGGGTCTCTCCTTCGTCCTTCACGGGGTGTCTACAACGGTCGAAACATTTATCTAGAACCTTTTATCTTTCTATTATCTTCCGAACCCAGTTCGCTAGGAATCCAGTGCTCATTGTATTCACCTTCCGAAGCCGGATTAGTTACTTTCACAATAAACTCGTGAACATCCCCCAAATATAGACTTGGATCAGGGAAATTCTTTTGTCAATCACATACGGAAGTTTTACAGAAAAAGAAAAAATATATATCAGAATACAGTAATATATAATAATGATTAAATATAATTAATTAAATTAATTATAAATATGCAATATAAGTTCTGTTAAAGTCAGAAACCTGAAAAAAAAATTTGCGGTTTATTTTAATAACGTTTCACTATTTCAAGCATATTGAAATTGATATATATCACTAAACTGCATTACAAGAGGCTTACTATAGAATATTGTGTGTATAACATTCATCATTCATTTACAGGGACCCACAAAAGAATTTGGTAGTGTTTGATAACAATAATTGCTAGAAGTGCGTTTTCTGTTGCTGAACGTGTTTTTAAATTTAACTCAGTTTTTGTTTATTATTTGGTGTGTATAATTTCTATAGATCATATACTAAACAGCACAATATTTCTCCAGTACATTTTCGTTTATTTACGGAAAGTCTAGAAGAGAAATTTTAAACTGTGCTACGCGTTTCCTTACTGATCTAAAAATTAGTATTATATGTAGTACAAATCTATAAATGACATAAAAGGCTGCATAAAAGAATTCTGATATTTTTTTCCGAATATTGTTTCAATTCCTGAAATTGTGTTTTAAAATATGTTATGCGTTTTCAAAATTATTCACTTTGATATGATATTTCACCTTAGATTTGTAAAAATATTTTGGTAATGTTGGAAAGTGTTACATAATCTATGCTCGATGCATGGGTTTTCGTTCTTGTTATAAATTGTACTGATATGTGGGTGGTACTATGAACGCTATAGAACTGTACACAAGCAAAATTTACTTTGTTTATATTTTTACTTGCATTGTTTTTTTATACACGACATAGTAACCTTAGTACATGATCTTTTGTATTTACCATGTTGGTGTCATGCGCGTATCACGCCAAAATATCTTTAATACGGCAGTCACTATAAAACGCGCTCTCACTAAAAGATGATATTGTGGGATTCGCACATATAATCCGATAACATGGCAATCTCTACAGTGGAGTTTTCTGAACTACACACCGAAACAGTAAATAAATTTGACATTTTTAAAGAAGAGTTCTTAAAGTATGGAATAGATACGAAATTACTCAAGTCAGCATGAACAGATGGAAAGATGAGTTTCTTTTAGTTTTGGTAACTCCAGAAAAAAAAAAAATCGTAGTCAAACGAACCGGATAGCCATTGTCTTTTAAATCTTTAAAAACTTGTTGCTTGCCACTATTCAATGCAGCATTAATATTACAAAATACCATACCTTTTGTTGTCAGAGTATTGACCACGTCAAATTTATGAGGAATGTGGTTTACTTAATTAAATTTAAGATATTAGCCAAATAAAGTTTTTTTTCCGAAAATCGCAGCAGTGATAGATTGATAATTGGAATATTTTTTTCCTTTGCATTCAATGAGGATATCCCCAAACGTTAACATATGATCAACATAATTTTTCTATGGTAAACTGTATGAAAAAACAAATTGAATTACCTGTAGTTCATATTTCTGTCAAATCTTCGGAATTTGCAGAAAGGAGGGTTTACAAGATTACATATTTATACATATTTTTGGAGGGATAGTATACAAGACTGGCGAATTCTTCATTGAACGAAGCAAGTCTTGTACCATCTGAATGTGCAGTAGTACTGTTCTGATTTTTAGTTTTTGACTTTTGGAATGTATATTTCTTAACTGTAGTTATTGTTATTGACATATTTTACTGTCATTATGTTATGTGTAATGATGAAGGGTGTAATAACACGAATCGTCTATTTTTTTAATATGTGTTTCAATGTTCCTATGTATATTGTCTGAATTTTAATTGTTTTTATTGTGTAGTTATACTGCTCAGACGTAAGAGAATACTGTTTTATTTTTCTATGCTTATGTATTTTTTTATTTCAAGTACATTAATTCCCTTTCCATCTGAATTTAAAATAATAGAACAGCATCTGTAAACTACTACGTAGTATTTAATATATTACGCGAATAATTTGTTAGTCAAAATGAAAATAAGAGAGAAAATAAAAGAATATATACGAAATATCTTTGGTAAATTTTCATAAAAATAAAAGATGTAATGTGTAAGGCATATATATATATATATATATATATATATATATATATATATATCAATAATGCTACTTTTAAATATATCGAATGTATGAAATTGTAATGTTATACACATACATGTATAATATTTTGCAAATTTTAACAAAGTGAAAGGAATAAGAAAATAACAAATAAAAATAGCAAAGCCGAAACAAATTAAAAATGTATAAAAATATGTAAAGTTTGGAATAAAGTTTAAACTAAATTTAATTAAATAAGTAATTAATAGTTGAATTTTAAGGTTAATAATTATAATAGTTAAACTGACAAAAATATGCAAGATATGCTTAGTAATAAGGTAAAGCTAGGCGAGATGACGCAGTCGGAGAGATTGCGCACATAGAGGTTCGGAGGGAAGGAGTAGAGTGAGCGCGCAGCGACTCCAGGTAGTTGTACAACAGCAGTAGTGGAGTGTCTTCTTGAAAGTGCACGTTGATTGTTTTGAGCGTCTAAGATAAAGCATTGCTATTTTTTTTTGTTTTCCCAAAGTAAGTGCCTGAATTTCCACATCTATTCATCAGAATTTCTATACAATGTCAGTAGTACAAAATATTTTAAACTTAAACGATTTCTCATAAGCTACTAATCTAGACAAACAATGTGAACATTAACCTACCGAAATTGAAGAGTTTGTGCATCTGATACTTAGGAGAGATGGCGCATTTTTCCCATTAGTTTCCATGCTAGGAGAGATTACGCAGCTTATTGGTAAATTTGCATAAAAAATTAAAAATTAAAATGGACTAACTTTAAGTTAAACATGTTATCAAGTAACTTAATGTTTTTTTGTAATCTTATCTGGACTTGCTTTTTCTGATTCTTTAATTTTTCTTTAATTTAAATTTTTTAATCGTTTTTAAAATTATTTCCTTTTTCTGATTCTTTAATCATTAGGTTGAAATATTCACTCCTAATACAATAATATTTGTTCACAAAAACCTTACAACAAAGTCATTTAAGTGTAATTATTATTCTTAACAATTTAATTGTAGTTATTATTAGTAACAATCTCTCCTACCCATGTGCGCAATCACACCAACCCTGTACGGACAGATTGCGCAGAATAACTTTCTTGGTTTTATTACAACTGTTCTATTAAATTGCAACATAACAACTAAATAGCAATGGAAATGCATAAAAAACAAATGAAGTAAAAATTATTCATGGATAGTTTAGCAAAAAATTAATATTTTGATTTTTTATTGTTATTTTTTTTAATTGTGCGCAGACTCTCCTAGCTTTACCTTACGTGCTTAATACGTGGTCAATTTATTCACAATATAAGTAAAAGGTCATTTTTATATCATTGCAAATTACAATGTTTTTCAAATAAAAATAAATGAAGAAATTTAAGCAAATAAGGTAAAAATAATAAAATAAATAATAGTATCAAAATAAAAGAAAATGTTCGGATATAATAATTGTGATGATATATAACAATTATAAATAATAAATAAATTCATTCATTTTCATGTATTCGTGTCGTATTTATTATCTAGGCATTTATATCAAACAAATTCTCTTAGAAATATATGTCTGTGTGACAACAATAAAATTATAAACAAATCAATAAGTATTTTACATATTTGCTATATCTTTTTCATATAATTACATCTAAAATTATTAAAGTAAAGAAGAGGAATATGTGACCTCTAAAATGGAAAAATTGCAAACATTTCTTTTTACCGTGTTTATCTTAAATTTAATGAAAATTAGGTAATTTTTTAATTATTCAAAAACTGTCAACAATTTAAAGATGGAAAATAGTTTAAAGCCTTAAATTAATTTGAAAACGTAAAATATTTAACATTATATGAAATAACAGATAAGAAGTACAAAGAGAAGTAATATTAATTGATGATATGGAATATTTAAATAAAATAATATCAACATCAATCTGTTTAGTTGTAGTTATTAGAAGTGCAGTAATGAACATCAATATATCTAAAACTCCTTAATATTTTTAGAAATTAATTTTCTTTTGAAATATTTTAATGCAATCAATATTTTATTCAACTTCAAAATATAACACCGATAAATTTTGACAAGAAGGACATTTTTTTAAAAAGTGATTTATGTGTAACCAAATGTACCTAATATTATAATGCCTAATATATACCAAATTCACCTAATAAATAATTTTTACATGCATTTTCAGGAAATAACATATCAAACGATAATTAATTAACCAAAATTAGCTGAAATATGTAATAATTAGCTAAAACATAATTTATTGTCATAAAAAGTTTATATATATATATATATATATATATATATATGATATTAGAACTTGATATGTTTTTGAAATTCATAGATATTATATATATATATATATATATATATATCATATTTATGACTGATGTTTTCAGTAAGTAAATTAATTTTTATTTTGAACAAAATTTAATTCTTAAAACATACATTTAAGGTACCTGCATTGTTCATCAGAAATTAAAACTATTAGATTAATTATTAATGATTTTAGATCGTTATTTTAATGTTTTACAGAGTACGGAGTTTTAATAAAATTCATTTTTACGAGACAATACTTTAATTTTTATGTGTAATTAGGGGATAGTTATATAATTATACTTCTTAATATGAATTTATAGCTCCTAAGAAATGAACACGTTTAATCTAGCTCCATAAAAAACACGAGAGTTTCATGACATCGTTAGGTGTGAAATTTTACTTAATTGAATAATATGGTTTTGAGCGATTCGCAATGGAAGCTTATCACACCATGGGGATTCGTTATTGTTAGAATTTACTTCCTTGCAGAATACGTACACGCCTAAAGATTAAAGCGGGTTAGTACATGAAGGGCAGAATTTCAAGAACAATTTTCTTGTGAAATTATTAATTTGTTTGGCCGAAATATTTCCCACATATTTTCTTGGTTGCCATAATTGTTAAAATTATTCAAACTAAACAATGTAATATGTAAAAAATAAATTCATTCCAATTATTAAGAATAAGAATAATCAAAAAGATTAATTAATCATTGCAAATTAAAAAAATGCAATAAAAATATTGTTGACATGATTTTTATCACCTGGATTTAATAGTTTGATTGTTAAAATATCTTGAACGCGTCAATTACACAGTTTTGTAAAATCAATATAACTATTTTGTTTCTGAAACTGGGATATTAATGTAAATTATTTTGAAAATTAAAAATTTAAATAATTGCAGAAAATGAAATTGTATTTTAATCTCACAATTTATTCTCCATAATAACGTGTTTTGCCTGCTTTTTTATTCCAATAAATACATAATATTTATAAGAAAATAATGCGGTGATATTGGATTAAAAATGAAGGAAAATGCTATATCGAATTACTGTTATTAAAATTTAAAATATCGTAAAAAAAACGGCGTTTCTGAATGGTTAAAGATAAAAGTAGCATAAGTTATTATAAAGCCTTAGCATTTAACATTAAACAATGCATCTATAGATAGTAATATTGTAAATTGTTAGCCGCTCAATATTCATCATCATCTATCTCTCTCTTTTGAACTCTGTTTTGTTAAATTGTTTATTAAAAATTCTACACAATAATATATACGTATATATTTATTTCATTATATACATGTGACAAATATTGCAAATATAGGCACTAAAAAGAAGCTCTTAAAAAATACAATGCATCATAATTGACATTATATAAATATCAGTGCATATAAACTATCATTATATAAATATAAGTACAGGTGCCTGAAACTAAACTTTCTAAGACATAAGAACGGGTGTATAAACTAAATTAAGAAAAATATTTGAAAAAACTAGAACCGAAATTTTAAAAACTACAAAAAGAAAAAAAATCAATATTAAAAATTGACTGACACCGCGTTTACTCTTCAATTGTTGAAAAGACAGCCTAAACTTCTTTCCCCTCTTATTTAAAAGAAACAAAAAAGTACTATCAACATGTTTCGTAAGGCGAGCCATTCTTACATTAAACACAAAATAACAACAGATGAAATAAATATTTTACTGACTATTAATATAAGTAAAAACTACTTTAAAAAAATATCCTACTTTCCACAATAAATTCATAAAACCGAAAGCTAACAATACAAATAAATGTGTAAGAGCTTAATATATTTAATAATTTATAAATAAACAAATTTTTAAAGTAAAGTACAAATTAGCTTGTCTCCACCCATACACGCAGTGAGGGCAATATAGAAAATCTCTTCTTACTAATTCAGCTTCCGCTTCTGTCCATCAATCAACTCGCAACTTGAAAAACTTTCATAAATTCTTCCTTCAGTATACCAGTATTTTAAGACTAGCCAACAGAATTTCCAAATCAGCGGCTTTCTTCACTTTATTGTAATCTCCATCATTACCCGTTCTATAAGATAGACTTTAAGGCAGTCGTTTCATACAGTAAATTCTAGAAACTGAAGACATTACTCTTCACGTCTTCAGCCAATCCTTAATTTAATGCAATGTTGTAAAATTTTGATGGATAATTATTATTACAAAATAAATTGCCCCAAAACGTATATACTTGTTTATTGAAATTTAAATGGTTATTAAAAATTTTAATAAATCTAATAATTTGATTTATTAATACATTTATAATGTTTTAATGTAAATTAGAAAAGTAATGTCGTACCCTTCTTGTAAAAAATTAAAACTTTTCATTTTATCATAAAGACCTAAAATAATGCTATTATTTGAAATATAAAAATAAGTATCTACACTGTTAAAAGTACAGGTGACACATAGCACCTCTAAGGGGTGAAAGGCTTGTCTGACTGGTGACACCCCTAGGGGAGCCAGAATGGCACCCTTAACTAGGGTGAAAGGATGGCACCCTTAATACAGGGTGCCCCAAGGGGTGAAAGGATGGAACCCCAGGGGAGAATATTAACACCTCTACTCCAAGGTGCCCAGCTGCACTCCACAAATGAAAGCATCCCTCCCCCCTCCTTCCGCCCGTTGTCTAGCAATTGTATTGAAAAGTGTTTGTAAATTCTCATACTTAAAAAAAGAAAAAAAAAGCTAAACATATATAATTATAAAGCAATGTTTAACTTTAGCTACAATAAACTGTTCAATACTTTATTTTCTCTGTTGAAATTTAAACAAAGTTAAAAGTTGATCATATCATGTCAAGAGTCGATCCTGGCAAAATTTGGGCCCTGTTCAGAGCTCCTTCACAAAAATCTATTTAATAAAATAGGCCCCTTTCTTTTAATAAAACTATATAATTCCTTCACAAAATTCCTTTTAATAAAATAGGCCCTTTCACAGAATTTTATTCCATATAACTTATTATTTTTATTAATTATTTATTATTTTGTTATGTTTTAAAATGTGTAATTTTTTAACAATCAAGTTCACCAGAAGGGAAAACTTTAGGAAATAGGGCTTTAAAATGTTTTTTGTTATGTTAATAAATGTTTGGTTCGTAAAATTGTTTACAAATTACACATTTTAAAACATAACAAAATATTAAATAATTAATAAAAATAGTAAGTTTTTATGGTATAGATTTTTGTGAAAGGGCTTATTTTATTAAAAGGAATTTTGTGAAGGATCACAGTTTATCAAATAGATTTTACTGAAAGGGCCCATTTTATTAAATTGAGTTTTTGTGAAGGAGCCTATTTTATTAAATAGATCTTTGTGAAGGAGTTCTGAATAAGCACCAGATTTTGCCTGGATCAACCCTTTACATGAGATGATCGACTTTTAACTTTGTACAAATTTCAGCAGAGAAAATGAAGTATTGATCAGTTTATTGCAGCTAAAGTTAAACATTGTATTATAATTATATATGGATAGCCTTTTTTTTCCTTTTTTAAGTATAAGAATTTTCAAATTCTTTTCAATATAATTGCTAGAGAAGTGTGTGTGGGGGAGGGGGTCATTTTGTGAAAAATATGATAAATTTCACAAAAGTAATCTTTATTTTTCACAAAATGCTCCCCCCCCCAAAAAAAAAAATAAATAAATAAATAAAATTAAAAAAAAAAGAAAAAAAGAAACCTGCATTGCCCTTCCTTGTGTAGGTTAATATATATGAGAAATGCGTTATACATCATCAGGTGTAAATAGACAATAGACACTATTGTGAATAGATATTTTCAGCTTAGTAATAAAGATTTTTGTTACCTTCAAAGCTGGTTAGTATTTATTGTCATTTTTACTATTATTGTTATTTTAAGTTATATGTACTACAGAGATATTTATTTATCATTATTATTTTAAGAGGGAAAAAATTATCTTAGATATGCGAATTAAATATATTTACATAAATCACTCAATCATCCAAGACATTCTTACATCCAGTCACGCTGTGAAATGGTCCAGTGATTTATTATTATTAATATGTTATAGTACAAAAGACTCACAAAACATTTTTCAAGACACATGTATAAATGCCAAAATATCAATTCAGGAATTACGATTTGTTTATTTTGTTAATAATTCATAATATATAATGAGGTATATTTTTAGTTCATTTCATGATCAAACACAAGCTCTAAAAATTTCGATAATAAAAAGTATTTGATTAATAAAAACACCTGCAGAAGTTTATATTTTATCAAGTTTACTATTTCTTATGTTACAAAGTTTACTATTTCATATTATCAAAACAACTAATTTAAAATTTTCAAATATTCAAATTAATACGTTTTAAGTAAGTAAAAATCAATTTTCTTTAAAACTTGCAAATTCTTCAATTGTTTACAAATAGTTTGTTTAGATATACGAAAAATAAGAAATTAAACTATTTTTTTAAATATAACAACTTATGTTTCAAATTTTTTTATTATTATTATTATAATGCATCATTAAATTTATTTCTAGATGGTAAGATAAAGAAAAACAATGCGAGAAAGTCCATTAGATAAAAATATGAATAAAATGAAATTATTACACGCTGTTCATAAATAATAATTTAAAATACAAGCAAATAGGTGAGGCGACCTCATTCTACTTTCACGAGATAAAAATTTCAACTTTCCACATCAAGATTATGACTTAAAATGTATTTGTCTTGAAAATAATACATGGAGCCATTTGTAATACAACATGCTTAAAATTTATATAATAATCAAACATAATATACAAATACACTGAAACACTTCACATACCTGTATATAAATTGTGATTATTCTTGTTTACTCCCCTGGTTTATTTATTCCCAATAAATGGAATTATTTAATTATTACTACAATTGAAATCTCGCGCGGCAGAGGCATCGAAACACTCCAATTCAAAGACAGCCATGTTGTACGATCTCCCTTGTGAGTGACTTGCGAAAAGTAAAATACGTCACTGAGCATGCGCAAGATGAAACTCGCCCGAAGGGGCTGCCAAAATTCGAGCAATAGGAAGTGAATGGCACCCAAATTAGCCTCAATCACCGAGTGAGCGGTCAAATGGCACCCCAGCCACATTTCCCATCCTTAGGGTTCCAAAATGTACCGCCTATTCACCCCGGGAACCAAAAAGGCCCAGCTTTGTCACCTTCAGTTTTAACAGTGTAGAAAAACTGCAATGTCATCATTAATATTAGACTTATTCAATGTTATAAAAATAATGATAACTTTTATTAGATGCAGTTTAAAAAACAAAATCAAAAATCAAAATTCATCAATATGTCTATAAATATGCAAATTTGTATTATAGTTAACTCTATAGTAATGTTCAATATTAAAACGAAATAGAATAGTTTGATCCCTTTGCATATGTATAGATATACTAATGATAATCAGATTTATAATTTTTATACTGAATCTACTAAAATATATCCTGATTTTTGAAATTATTTAATTTGTTTATAATGCTTTCAAGAAGGCTTAACAGGTATAATCGTGTGAATGTATAATCACGCTGCACAAACAATATATTCCATAATTTAAAAGTAAATAATAACGATTGTTCGTGTTTTTTTTCTCTAACAAACGTACTAAAATACTGACAATTTACAAATTTCCACATTTAAGAATGGTACTAATTTTCTTTACACTGAAGGTATATTTTATTATTATTTTGCTCATTTGCTTTTTAGAAATTTAACAATATTCACAGATTATAAAGTACACAGATTGAAATACAGATATTACATTAAACAAATAGTTTTAAAATCATTTTATAAACTTTATTATTTCACTCGTGTCTCGCACCATTTAAATGTATCATTTAGCTTTATGTAATACTTTTTTCTTCCTGATATAAAATGAAATCTTTTTAATCCGAATATATATATATAAAATGAAAGACGATCTTGAATAGATATCGAAGATATTTTAATTAGCTTGACAAAGAAAGGTTCTTTGAAACAAATTGAATTATTTCAAATTTAATTTTCCACTTTAATGAGCTGAGTAATCAACGCCTCACAACTTTTTAACAAGAGGAAGTGAGGCTGAATTTATTAAAATGCATTTTATCTTTTCCTTTACAGTAATTTCAGGAAATCACATTGTGAATAAATTAAAGGGCACTATAATGTAAAACTGGAAAAAGCGGTGCCAAGCAGTTTTTTTCATTATTTCTTTCAAACTTTCATTCAATTCATTCATTCAATTTCAAAAGGGTGAAATGAAATAAGTTTTCCTAAATTTATCAATTTGTATCGTGTTGTATTGAATTTAAAATGAATCTGTTTCTGAACGTATTAAGTGTATTAATGTGTATGTATTTGAATACATCTATAAACTTTTTATGCGAAAGTTATTAAGTATAACGTTTAGTGATCAATGCTATAATTTTAAATACAATTAAATTATGCATGTTTGTGTTACATTTAGGTTTTTAGTGTAAATCATTGTCAGTTACTATATACCTAATTAACCAATATTCTTTGATAACAGTTTGTGGTCGTTAATTAGATATTTAGACTCTATTATATAGATATTGTGAAAACATAAGAAATGAAAAATAAAAAAAATCCAGAAATTAACTAATTTTTATATATCTGAATACATTAACATAAATATTACGTGAAAGCTCTTGATTAGCATGCGTAGTGATTAATGCCAGTGATTTTAATACCATTGAGTCATTTATTCTTGTGTTATATGCTATTGAAATGCTTGGTATACTATTTTGTAAATTAATATACACTTAATTATACGATATTATGTATTATCCGTTTGAGATTCAACATAAATTACTGTCTATAAAGTGAAAAATTGTTATTTGAAAATAGAATGCACTTTATTAACTTATGGCGGTAATGCTAGTAACAATATTAAAGTCATTTGTTAGGAATAAAACAATGATCAGCTAATATTGTATATGCTTTCAACTATAAAACGTAAATCAAAGAATTGGGTAAAAATATTTTCCCCTCATATTTCATCTATATAAATAACCGAAAATTTAATGCATAAAAACCTAATTCAGAAACTCCCAATTTGGCAATAATTATGTGAATCACAGAAATGTAAACCAAAGATAAATTCATAAAAACAAAACTTTCAAAAGTGCCTGTTTTAGGTTTTACTGAGTTAAATATGTTATATGTATTTCCTTATGTTGCTTGAGGCTATTGGTATTACTTCCGGCACTATTTTTAAAGCCTATAAATTAATTTAATTTAATCTTTTGTACAATCCTGTATATTATGTATACACATCAAGTAATAAAAAATAGTTAAATTTAGAAACGCATAAAGTAACTGCAAATGCACTTCAGGCAATTATCGTTGATACACAGTACCGTGAGATAATCTCCTTATCTGTCCCTTTAAATGAACAAAAACTGCTATGCACAACATATTCTGTAGTAAGCATCGTCTAGTGCAACTTTGTGACTTATATCAATTTCAAAATGTTTCAAAATCGAATCGATTTTTTCCCATTAACAATAATGTAAAGGAATGATTTTGAGTATCATTGTAAACGAACTAAAAGTGCTACACACTTCATTTTCAATTGGGAACATATCATATTATACCTCAATAATATGTATAAAATGCAGGGAAATCCAAAAATATTTACGCGCGTTAGAGAACGGACAAACAGACGTCCAGACAAACCGAAGTCCTAAACAAGTTTGAAATATGTTGGAAAGTGTTAACAACTATTTTGGGAAGTGTTAAAAAGAATTCCCATTTTAAATCATCCAGTTTTAAATGAATATTATCGCAATATTTTTCCTCTTTGGCAAATTACTGCCTAAAGTTTAGTTATCACGTTTACTTTTAGTCCAATCTATAATCAGTATCGAAAATAAAAACATTGTCAGAATTGGACAAACATGTGATAATAACATCATTCAAAGTCATCTCTTACCGCACACTACACATCCCATTGCATGAAATCAAAAATGCTAGCCACTGTTAAATCGACATCCATCATTTCGTGACGATGTTCAAATTCCTCATAAAGGTTAAGTACATTGTGCGCACTTTTGAGCATATTGCGACGCAAGATGCTCCCTTTTAATTGCCGTTATGATGTTGACCATTTGTGTTCTCAGTATGATATATATATATATATATATATATATATATATATATATATATATATATATTGGTCGCAGACATTTTGCCGAAAACCAAATAGCCGACAAGACATTTAGCAGACAGAAATTAGCCGACAGGACATTTAGCCGAGAAGTACATTTAGCAGACACGTACATTTAGCAGACACGTACATTTAGCCGACAAGACAATTAGCCGACAGCGACATTTAGACGACAGGACAATTAGCGGACAAAGACAATTAGCCGACAGGACAATTAGCCGAAACGGACATTTAGCCGACAGACAATTAGACGACAGTCAATTAGCCGACAGCGACAATTAGCCGACAGGACAATTAGCCGACAAGGCATTTAGCTGACCGGACAATTAGCCGACAGGACAATTAGCCGACAGGACATTTAGCCGACAGACAATTAGACGACAGTCAATTAGCCGACAGGGACTATTAGCCGACAGGACAATTAGCCGACAAAACATTTAGCTGACCAGACAATTAGCCGACAGGACATTTAGACTACAGGACCGACATGACATAAGTATACCCGACATGACATAAGCTTACGGGACATTTAGTCGACATTACGCATGTGTCTCGTTTCTTTTTATACTCGCATTTTTAAAAGGGGCGAAAACACATTCCAAACATGCACAGGGCGTCGCAAAAAATAAATAAATAAATAAGCTTTGGGAAATTCTAAAAATTATTTGTATATCTTAATTACAAGCTCAGATATTATTAATTATTATTTCACTAAATGGTTTATTTGTATTATATGCTTATTTTAAAAGGCAGTCATGTGCTGTTGTGGAATGTGGAACTAACCGATAGCGATTTCATTTAAAGTGGGAAATCTAACAATGAGATCTATTTAAAACTTTAAGATAGTTTATAACACATGATAAAGAATTATAAAACAGAATGGCGCGTCACATTTCGGGGGAGGGGGAGGGGAAGGGGCGCGAACAAAATTAGGATATATAATAAGGAGATCTGTTTGAAACATTACGGTATGTTATAACACATAACATAAATTTAAAAAATGATGCCACGTCAAAAATCATGGGGAAGGGGGGGAGCACATTTTTCCCACACGGGGGGGGGGCACTTTCTTAAATTTTAACCATACCCGTCATGTCACATATCGTTACAAAGGGCTGTGACCACTTATTCATGTAATGCACCACAGGTGCCACTCTCCCCCATTTTGCCCCCCAGGGGGATTTTCAAAATTTTGCCCATACCACTCATGTGATACATCGTTCGAAAGGTCCGGGACCGCT
The DNA here is from genome assembly GCA_963931845.1 of Maratus michaelseni. Lineage (NCBI taxonomy): Eukaryota > Metazoa > Arthropoda > Arachnida > Araneae > Salticidae > Maratus > Maratus michaelseni. The sequence goes on from OZ007592.1 coordinate 420,084,765, forward strand.
TAATCATTTTATGCATCTCCGGGTTCCATTCCCCCCTTCCCCCCATCAAAGGGGGCTCTTTTCTATTTTTTGCCGACACCCCTCATGTGATATATCGTTGGAAAGGTCTGTGACTGCTTAATCATATTATGCAACTGAGGTGTCAATCCCCCCAATTTGCCCCCAATGGAGCACTTTTCTAAATTTTGCCGATTCCCCTCATGTGATATATCGTTCGAAAGGCCTGTGATCGCTTAATCACGTTATGCATCTCCGGGGTCCATCAACCCACTCCACCCCAAAGGGCCACTTTTCTAATTTTTGTCGACACCCCTCATGTGATATATCGTCGGAAAGGTCTGTGACCGCTTAATCATATTATGTATCTGAGGTGTCTATCCCCCTCTTTTCCCCCCAAGGGGGCACTTTTCTAAATTTTGCCGATACTCCTCATGTGATATATCGTTCGAAAGGTCTGTGACCGCTTAATCATGTTATGCATCTTCGGGGTCCATCCCCCCGCTTCCCCCCTCAAGAGGCCAATTTGTTTTCAAATTTTGCTGACACCCCTCATGTGATATATCGTTGGAAAGGTCTGAGACCGCTTAATCATATTATGCAGGTACAACCAGTTTTTTGATCCCCACTGTTAAAATAATGAACATAAAGGTAAAAAATATGGTTTATTTGAATGGCTAATTTTTTTTCTATTTTTTAAACGGCAAAATTTTGATGCATGCAAACTGTGCGTTCTTCCTTAATGTGTAAATCAAAACTGAAAACCTCCACAAAAAAAAGAAAAAAAATCGTAGTTTCTATGGTGCTACGGAAATCTAACCCAATTTATGATTTTAACGAAACACGTAAATTTTTCCACCTGTCGCTTGTTTGTACGCGCAGCCTATTTTTCAACTTGCACATAGATAATACGCGTGTTTCGCATCAGGGTCTCGGAAATTTCATACAAATGGCAAAATGCAGTTTTGATCATGGAATTTCATTATTGACTTTTACAGCATTTTGTAAAACGACCATTTCCATCATTAACTTTTACAGAATGTTGGAAAACAGATGTCTGGAGACATTTTGCATTTTTTTTTCAAGTTCACAGAATTCAAAATAACGCAGAAATTACATTGGGAATTGAAGCGCTCGAATACGCCATCTGGTGGAAAAAAGATATAACTTCTCGCTTCAGGGAAATCCCTTCCAAGCCGACTGCATTACATGCATTTTTATTTTGTTCATAATGATTATATTTTTGCACAATTTCAGATTTCATGTGATATTTGTGTTCCGTGTTTATATGGCAAAGTAAAAATTATCCAAATTTGAAAACAAACACTTTCAAACACGTTTACAATAAATAATGGTTTCAATGGCAGTTTAGCATAAGTTAAAGGGACAATTTTCCTGTTAAAGGGACAATTTTCCTACGGCAGCGATCAGCGCCTCTATAGGCCGTTTTGAGTCCCAATAATTGTCGTTTTTTTATGCCCTCCCGTTTAATTTTGGATCAGCAGGACCCAAAGAAACGCCAAATGTTGTAAAATTCTGCTTTGTGTGTGCGCGTGGCAACGGGGCTTGAAATAGCGTCGAAATAGTAAAATTTTCTAATTTTACCCTTTTTTTATTCAATTTTTTTAGCCTGTTTAACACTAAATAACGCAGAAATTGTAAAATTTTGGGGTTATCTTTCAAGTATCAATTTTTTTCTTTTTCTCGTGTATTGTACACTGGATGCGAAATAACGTGAAAAAGTAGAATTTAGGCGTTCTTTCTTCCTTTCCTGGGATTTTTTCTGGTTTGCGGGACCTAAAGTAATGTCGTAACAACAGTAAAATTGTTGCTCTTTTTTCCCTGATACTGAAGTATCTGAAATACCGCCAAAATCGTAAAATTTTCGTTTTCTTTTCTTTCTTTTCCACTGGTTTTTCGGGCCTTGCGGGGCACAGAATTGAAAAATTTTGGATATATCACATGCACATATTTCAAACTTTTTTAAATTCAAGGTGAAACATTTTTACCTTTGACCTTCCATATCTTAAAAAATGGTATTTTATTTTATTTTTTTTCAAAAAAATATATTTTACTATTATATTTATTTTATATAATATCTGAAAGTATCATTTTGGGACAATCATGGGATGCTGAGTTATAAATTAAAATGCAAACTGCTTTTCCTAATTTCAACACCAAAATCGCTTATTTAGGTGACTTATTTATGTACCACATCTTTACCCCCCCCCCCTCAATCTTTCTCTCTATATATATTTTTTTTTACTGACAATCTCTTTTATTGTAAAGTTCACAAACATATTTTTTTTTCTTTGGGAAGGGGAAGGATTGAGATGATTCTTAGGGGTGTCATGTTTGCTGCATTTTAAGTAGAAAAAATAATTTTATGCATAACCAAAGCAAAAAGCAGTACTGACAGTATTAACTATTTCTTAATGCAATTTTTCTCTTATGTTAGTACCCATTGTTGAGTTCACACATCCCCACCTCCTCCCAAGGCAATGAAGTTTTTAAACCCCCTAAAGAAGAAAGGCTGTGGAGTTCCACAATGTGTCAAAGCATTTCTATGATTTTGTGTAACTATTCTATGATTATACTTAAAACATAAAGCTGCTTTTTTATTCATCTGCCTTGTGAACCAGTTTTAATACTTATCTTTTTAAATGAAAGCTATTCATTTAGTAGCTTTAATGCTACAATTAAAAAAATATATTGTAGCATTGAAGTAGCTCTGTCTGCAATAGCTATCTTTAAAAATATTCCCATATTTATATTTTTATTTTAAAAGATTTTATGAAATTTCTTTACATTGGTGCCAATTGGGCACCAATGTACTTTCATAGTACTTTCATAATACTTTCATAGTTACAGGGAAAAAGGAAGTAATGTGAATTACAATTATCTTTGCTGATACATTTCCTGACTACAATTAAAACTATATAAATTTGTTTTAATGTGAACAGAAAAAGATGTTACATTTAAGAAAAATAAAAATACATTTTCCCTCATAAAGCTGTTACATTTCAATAATTTCTCATTCCACTGATATTGAGTTAAATTGACTTCATGATAAAAATGAAACTAATATTTCCTTTGATAATTAGTACAAATGCTTCTAAAAAAAACATCTCATTAGTACTGAGATTAGAACGTCAAATATAGAATGCGAATGTTCACATGCAAAGTTGTAGCTGGAAAATGTGACATCAAGTTTGGATATATATATTTTTTAAGGATGTATTGTACGTTAAAATATTTTAAAAATAGTATGAAAAGTACACATATAAATTTTGTGACGGTGAAAAGAATGTTATGTTTAGATTTCATTAAAAAAAAAAAAAAAAAAAAAAAAAAAAAAAAAAAAAAAAATGTTTGTGTCAAAGTGGTGCAATTTTTGCTGATTTTTCATTCCATAACACCAAAGATCAAGGCCCCATTTGTTAATTATTTATCTTAATTACATGTTACTGATTACTTATAGGAATAAATTTTTATTTTTCAATACAGCAGTTTGGTAGCTATAGTTTAAAATAATATTTGTTTCTTTAGTTAGGCCAGCCAATGTTATAGATTGAATTTCTAAAATAATTACAAAAATAAACAGTTTCTTTTTAAATTTTTCATTACGGTTTCCGACCATACATTCTTATAGTTTTATATACAAAAATCAAATTTCATTATTTATCATTGTAAAGCAACTGAGTAAGTTGTCATCAGAAACTCCTGTTACAGACTAAGTCACAAATATCAGCGGAAAGAGAGTTCTGTTTTATTCTAGGTCCAGCTTGCACGCACTAGAGTATACATGACACAACAATATTTTGACTCAAGAATCTTGTATGTTAAAAGAAGCTATTTATTTTATAGTTTATGTAATAGTATATAAATCCTGTTAAATGAAATTTGGCTGAACTTTTTACTGCTTCTAGAAGGAAATTTGCCGTAAAATTTATAAAAAAGGATTTTATTTAAGATTTTTTTTTAAAAATTAATAAAGTCTCTTTATATTGCAATATTATTAAATGAACATTTAATTATTGATAATTACAAATTATGAGGCAGATCTTAATATATATTGGTGAGTTTTGTACATTGCTTTATGATCTAATTTCTATTTATGTTGAATAATAATTTATTTACTTATTTATTTTGTTATTTGAACTCCAGTCGCTTTTATTTTTATTTTGTTTCTAATATATGTTATTAGGATATTATATTGTCGATTTTAGGCATAACGCTCACAATATTTGATGAAATAACATATATTTACTATGAATATTCTTATGAAGTTCCTCTGAAGATTCCTTAAGATATTCATAGTTTTCCATTTTTGATTTTTCCTTTTATTAAGTTTAATTCCTGCTGTATCCTTTCCGTTGGTTTTTATAACATCTCATCCTTTATTTTTCACATGTGTTTTCATTTTGAATTATATGTATCAAAACAGCTTTTTATTTTAAAAAAACTATTTAAAAATTATTTTTTAATTTTAATTTGAAATTTCAGAAAACATTGTTAATATAATACCCATTATGTTGCATATCATTCCGGTTACTTTTTTCCGCTTTTGTTTACTCAGTTACTTTTTTCCGGTTACTTTTTTTCTGATTACTTTTTTTCCGGTTACCAATTAGAAGTTTACTTTCACGTTAGAAAAAAAAATATATATTGCATAGGTGTGGCATACAATATATATTTAATTGCATGAAAATTGAGAATCATTGCAAGTAATTCAATATTTTGATGGAACAATGACTTAAACATGGTAGTGACCATTTGAAACTAAACTGTTTACATTCCTTCAAATTTGTTTGATATTTTTAATGTCTTGGAAGAATAACCAATCATATTTAAAATGGATATCAAGTTATTGTATAGAGTTGTTGCTTTTTAAAATGTAAATATATTACATTCATATTAAAGAAAATTCTAAATATACATTTAATTTGTACGTAAAATATTTTTAATTAACTGAAAAAACAGTTAACACTGAAACATATTCCTTACTTTATCTGAAAAATTTATTTTGAATTAAGACAACATCTTTCATTTTGTATTGTCTCTTACGCTCTGTTTTGAAATTTTACTCATCGGTTAAATGAAGCATTTAACGCTATTTTACGTTCTGGAAAAGAAAAGAAAAGAAAAGAAAAGAAATACAAAAATTAAAAAGAAAAGAAAAGAAACCGCATTTGAATTTTTCGTTTCCAAATGAGTGTAAACAAAGAATTTTAATTCTTAAAAAAATAATTCTTCAATGAATGGGTATATTCAATTTACTGCATGATCAAAGACCATTAAACTTCTAAAATATATGCATTTCTGTCCCAATTGGCTGCTTATTTCCTTGGAAATGTGGCATTTTTAGAATAAACAAGAGAACAGATATATCACATGAGGGGTGTGTGCAAAATTTAGAAAAGTACCCCCTTGAGGGGGCAAAGTGGGAGATGGACACCGGAGATGCATAATATGATTAAGCGGTCACAGGCCTTTCCAATGATATATCACATGAGGGGTATCGGCAAAATTTAGAAAAGTGCCTCCCTTGGGGGTAAAGTGGGGGATAGACACCTCAGATACATAATATGATTAAGCGGTCACAGACCTTTCCAACGATATATCACATGAGGGGTGTCGGAAAATTTTGAAAAGTACCCCTCTTGGGAGGGATAAATGGGGGATAGACACCTCAGATGCATAATATGATTAAGCGGTCACAGACCTTTCCAACGATATATCACATGAGAGGTGTCGGCAAAAATTAGAAAAGCGCCCCCCCTTGGGGGGAAAGTGGGGGAATGGAACCCGGAGATGCATAAAATGATTAAGCGGTCACTGGCCTTTCGAACGATATATCACATGAGTAGTGTCGGCAAAATTTAGAAAATTCCCCCCCTGGGGGCCAAAATGGTGGGGGTGACACCTGTGGTGCATAACATGAATAAGTTGTCACAGCCCTTTGTAATGATATGTGACATGACGGGTATCGTTAAAATTTAGTAAAGTACCCCCCCATGTGGGTAAAACGCGCTCCCCCACCAGCCCCATAATTTTTGATGCGGCCTCATTTTTAAAATTTGTGTTATGTGTTATAAAATATCGTAAAGCTTCAAACAGATCGCCTTATTATATTTCTTAATTTTCTTCGCGCCCCCCCCCCCCTCCCCCCCGAAATGTGACGGGCCATTATTTTTTATAATTTATTGTTAGAATTTCTGAAAGCTGATTTCTTTTCTTTTTCTTTTTTTTTTTTTTTTTTTTTTGCGTCGCCCTGTGCAAGTGTCGAATGTTATGCCCCTTAGATTCTGAGATGGGGGGTGGCCCTTTTAAAAATGCGAGTATAAAAAGTCACGTGACATATGCTTAATGTCGACTAAATGTCCCGTAAGCTTATGTCATGTCGGGTGTTTTGATCCTGTCGGCTAAATATCCTGTCGGCTAATTGTCCTGTCTGCTAAATGTCCTGTCGGCTAATTGTCCTGTCGGCTAATTGTCCTGTCGGCTAAATGTCCCTGTTGGCTAATTGTCTGTCGTCTAATTGTCTGTTTGCTAAATGTACTGTCAGCTAATTGCCCTGTCGGCTAATTGTCCTGTCGGCTAAAAGTCCCTGCCGGCTAATTGACTGTCATCTAATTGTCGGTCGGCTAAATGTCCTGTCGGCTAACTGTCATGTCTGTAATTGTCCGGTCAGCTAAATGTCTTGTCAGCTAATTGTCCTGTCGGCTGATTGTCCTGTCTGCTAAATGTCCTGTCGGCTAATTGTACTGTCGGCTAAATGTCCTGTCTGCTAAATGTCCTGTCGGCTAATTGTACAGTCGGCTAAATGTCCTGTCGGCTAATTGTCCTGTCGGCTAATTGTCCTGTCGGCTAAATGTCCTGTAGGCTAATTGTCCCAGCCGACTAATTGTCCGTTCGGCTAATTGTCCTGTCGGCTAATTGTCTCTGTTGGCTAGCTGTCCTGTCGTAAAACTGTCTCTGTCGGTTAATTGTCCTGTCGGCTAAATGTACGTGTCGGCTAAATGTACTTGTCGGCTAAACGTCCTGTCGGCTACTTGCTGTCTGCTAAATGTCTTGTCGGCTATTTGGTTTTCGGCTAAATGTCATGGACCCATATATATATATATATATATATATATTTGTCAATATAAATACCCAATATAAATAATATGCCCGTTAGTGATATTTCTTCAAACTAATTGCGATGCTTACGAAAAGATATAATATATTTTAAGTCCCTGTAATAATATATTTCTTTTAAATGCTAAAAGATGTAAGCAAAAAATTTAATAGAAAATAACTTTTATTAGATTGTTGACACGTTTCGGCTCTCTCCGAGTTACTATCAAAAACAAATGAGAATATTCTATAATTGCATGGTCTTTCAAGTTATTATTTGAAATGCTATCATTTAATTTTCATGTTTTTTTTTTAATTTACGTACTTTAGTATTATTATTATTTTACATGTTTTTTTTTTCCATACTTGTAACCATGGAGTAACTCGAACCACAATTTCGATAAGTTAAAAGATGCTGCATCGTTACATATTGTATTTTTACGTGTTACTATCTCTATGGTTTCTCTTATTATGGATAGATAGTGTAGACCGGAGGGAAAAATAATTTACTTGCATTGAAATTTATTTGGACGGTTTCTTCTTGATATAATTTTGCCAAGGATGTGGTTTTTCTATTATACTTAATATCAGCTATATGCTCGTTTTTTCTGTAATTAAATTTTCTGCTTGTTATTGCAATCTAGTAATTATTAAATCCGTCTTCTTTAACGAAATGTATTTCATATACTTCTGAATAATTGTCTAAATTAATTGGGTCAATTTTACTGCAACTGATATTATTTAATTTCTGAGGGTGTTTGGCTATTAATCAGATATTGAAACGTTTAAGACTGTATTTTAATTATTTTAATTTTTATAATATTGATGAGTATAAGTTTGAATTTTTTCGAATGAACTGTGTTCTCTGGTTTCTTACTATTGATGATATCCACGATTAATTTGTTATTATGGTGTACCTTCAAACCATTATTGCAAGTAATTTTACGAATATTATCTAATCCATTATCCGATTTATTTTCAGTACATAATAAAAAGATGACTTTTTTAAAAGACGTACCTTTATAGTATGTACTGAAAATAAATTGGATAATGGATTAGATAATATTCGTAAAATTGCTTATAATAATTATTTTAAGGTACATCATATTAATAAATTAATCGTGGATATCGCCAATAATAAGAAACAAGAAAACAAAGTTGATTCGCCAAAATACGAACTCTATACTCTACAATATTATCCAAGCTTTTTTTTCAAACTTAAAATACAGCCTTAAATGTTTCAATATCCGCATATTAGTCAAACCCCCTCAGAAATGAAAAAAATATTATTTGCATTAAAACTGACCATTTTATTTTAAGAATTATGCAGGTGTATATGAAATACCTGTTATTAAAGAAGACGGATGTAAGAATTACTATATCGGCATGCCCAGCAGGAAATTTAGTTACAGAAGAAAAGAGCATATAGTTGATATTAAGTGTAATAGAAAAACCACAGCCCTGACAAGATTATAACAAGAAGAAACCATCCAAATAAATTTCAATGAAAGTAAAATAATATTTCCCACCAGTCTATACTATCCATCCATAATAAGAGAAACCAAAGAGATAGTATCATGCAAAAATGCAATATGTAACGATGCAGCATTTTTTGACTTACCTAAATAGTGGCTCGAGTTACTCCTTGGTTACAAATATGGAAATAAACAACCAAGTAACAAAATAATAATACTAATAATGCGCGTAATTTTAAAAAGTACTAGAAAATTAAATGATAGCATTTCAAATAATAACTTCAAAGACCGTGCAATTATGGAATATTCTCATTTGTTTTTGATAATGGCTCGAAGAGAGTCGAAACATGTCAACAACATAATAAAAATTATTTTACAGTATATTATGTTTTTAGTTTACACATTTTAGCATTTAAAAGAAAACAAGAACGAAAAATCATGCTTCAAGCATAGCTTATGTAACACTTTCCAACGCTTCCAAAATAATTTTACAAATCATACCGTTTAATAAGCTAAAAGATAACATCTAAGTAATCCGAATACTTTTATTCAGCCCTGTATAGGATCTATAGATTTGTATATATACTACATAGGATAATAAATTTTAGTTCAGTTAGGAAACACGTAGCACAATTTAAAATTCTCCGTCTGGAGTTAAATAATACGGAAATGTGTTCGCGAACTTTTGTGCTTCCCTGTATAGGATCTACAGAATTTATACACACCACGTAATAGACAAAAAGCGAGTTAAAATTAAAATCGCTCTCAGTAACTTAAAACGCACTTCGAGGAATTATTGTTAAGAGACAGCAGAGAATTCTTTTGTGTGTCCCTGTAAATGAACGATAACTGCTATACACACGATATTCTGTAGTAAGCTTCTTGTAATGCACCTCATATAAATTTCAATGCGTTTAAAATAGGGAAACATTATTTAAATAAACCGCAGACGATTTTTCTCCATAGACGTAATGTAACGGAATTGTTTTGACTGTCCCTGTACAGTAAGTATAAGTGCTATGCACACCCTATTCCATGTTAAGCTTCTTGTAATGCACCTTAGTGATATATATAAATTTCAATGCGTTTAAAATAGTGAAACATTATTTAAATAAACCGCGAATGATTTTCCCCCATAGACCGCAATGTAATGGAATTCTTTTGAGTGCCCCTGTAAAAAAACTATAAGTGCTACACACTTCCGTTGAAATAGGGAACATGCTATAGATAACGACTATAACATATAAAAATTGCAGAGCAATCCGAGCCTATTTACGGGAGTTAGAGCACGGCCAGACAGACCGAAGTCATAAATACTTTTCAACGAGGTTGGAAAGTGTTAAAAAGGGATGCTTTCTGAATATTATCAGGATAGTGTTAAAATATCTAATATAATGCCATTAAACAAATCATTGCTTTAAAACAGAAGTTTTATAAGACGCATTTGACAATAATTAAAAATCGGGGATATTTATGACATTTTCATCTGCTCTAGCGTTTACAATTTTTTTAAATATATTTTTCCACACGATTAGCATATTCTATTCGGGTGATGCGAATGCGCGTTTTGGAAATTTCTAACTATTCCCACGAGAGAGACTTTTGCGTTGTATATCTTTCATAATTTATTAATAATATACGCAGTATTCGCGTAAAATGAGTAAAAATAACGAAAAGGGAGCAGAGTAGCAACCCTGGACGAATGATTTAAAATATGAAATATCATTTGAAATGTCAGATTTTTAAAAAAAGTTTTATTCAAATATTCATATTGAAATAGTAGGTATATTTAAAACAGTGAATAAATATTGTAATACAAACATGTTTTCTTTGTGTTAGTTTTAATATAGTATACATATTAAAAATAAAAAAAAGTTTCTGTGCTAAAAGTGACACACACACCACAATTTCAGAAACAGATAGTTGATTTACAACTTTTCTCTCCTATTGTTTGTGCTCAAACGAAAAGTATAAAGAAGAAATAAATATTATATGTGACATTAAATAATTAATGTTTCGGAATTAAAATTTCTTAAAATTAAATTAAACAATATTTAAAGTAAATGAATAGTTAATTCATAGAAAAAAATATATTTCATGTAAATAAATAGCTAAATTATTGTAAAAAATAGATAACGTTATAAATTAAGGCATCCGAGAAATTATCCTGATAAAAATTAGATTAAAAATTAATCAAAGTATATATATTTTTTACTTTAAATGTCACTAGTAAATTTTGCCAGCCTCTCTTGTCGTTTTTTACAAAAGAACCTGCAATTAAACTAATGTGAGGTTATGGGTCTTCAACACATGTAAATTCGCCGCTTATGCAACGTACACACAAGTAAGCTACTGCCACTCATGTCTCCAACCATGTGAAGGTTGAAATATTGTGATTTTTTTTTTTGATCCAGATTAAATTCAAATTTTTAACCTCGCCGTTTACGTTGTTACAGGAACAGACTTTGCATATTTCCGACATGAATTTACCGAAGCGTTATTTCTATTTAAAAAGAAAAAAAAGATACAAAATCGCCTTGAAGTGGAAAAAAAAGCTAAAAATACAATTACGAAAAATTCGTAATGCAAATTAACGAAATTTCTCTCCAATTGGCGAAAAATTTGAAAATCACAGAGAACAATATTTACAAGATTGGACTGTAATCGCATTCCTTTTTCAAATGTTAAAAAATAGAATCGAAATGCGAAAAAACGCAACAAATCACATAAAACATTTGAAAAAAAAAAAAGAAAAATTTGAAGATGAAAAAATGTACTATATTATGCTAAAAAAACTTACACCAAATTTCTATTTCGAACGTTAAAACATTCCTACAAAATGCGAAAAAACGTCAAAAATAATATAAAAAATTGACAAAACTTCAAAAATGCCAATCAACAAAATTTACTATATTAGACTAAAAGACTGCAGCTGAATCTCTTTAACGGATGTTCAAAGTTTTCGGCAGAACACGAGAAAACTAAAAATGAACTGATTGTAGTGATGGTTATGGAAACTTTTGCATGATTTGAAATGCAGTATTTTGCATTTCAACTTTGGTTATAAAAATGTTGCTGATAAAAAAATAAAAATAAATAAATGAATACAAATATAAATAAAAATCAGAGACGTCTTGTTACTTTACTATGGTGCGAGAGAGACATTTAAGGTCAGGTACAAGGTTTATCCCCTTTGTATTTGTAAGCGAAGATTGGTTACGGAATGGATGGGGATACAGAAATTACGAATTCATGCCGGAAATTCCGAAAGAATAGCTTTTACTTTATGTAATTAAGAAATATATTTCATTACATAAAGCAAAAATACTATTCGAAATTTCTGGTATGAATTGGAAATGCATGAAACAAATTGTACGCTACAGTGGCAAGTCTGGACAAAACTATAAAAATATGCACATAGGTGGATTTCTGATGTTAATAATTTTTTTTAATGATTTTAAAACTATAAAATAATTTTAAGATGTTTTTCCGTTAGCTGTCCGTAGATGATAATTTCCCAAATATGCTTTGAAACGCTATGCCCTCAACTTATATAAAATACTAAATTTTAACTCTTTTCATTTAAAATGCCTGCTTTAAATACATTTAATTAGTTGTATTTTGCAAGTTTAATTTAAAAAAGAATGTTTTTTTAAATATACATTAAAAACATTTTGTTACATACACACACAAAACAGTGTTTTTGATTCTAATGGTCCTTTACATATTCAAAAAAGTTTAATTACAATTTCGACTTCAAATTTATTTGCACCAAAGTATCCGGAATAGGTATTATATATATATATATATATATATATATATATATAAAAACTTATTGCAAAAATTAACCATTGAAACAGAAATAACTGACCAAATGCAATGAAATTATTACCCCAAATAGCTATGTCAAATTACACATTATAAAACATAGTCCTAACAAATGAAGTATTTATTCAAAAAGTGAAACATAAGTAAAAAAAAAAAACACAAATGCAAGCTTATAATGTGATTTACTTTTTCAAGGGCTGGGAAACCACATTATAAGCAAAGAATGATTGTTTTCTGTAACTGTCACAAGCTTAAAGCCAAAATTTTGTGACAATTCCAAGCCCTAACAATCATTGGAAAGAAATTGGAAAAAAAAAGAAAAAAAAAAAGGATACCTTTGAAAATAGAACACTACAAATCAAACGGAAGAAAATAAATCCATTTATAAACAAATAAATACAAAGGAAGACAAAGAAAATCTATACATTACAACATAAATTTGTCCAGAATCCGAAGCCAAAAATGTTTTGTGCTAAGCACATGGTAAAGTGAATAAGTGAATTCAAACGTACAAGTTAAAATTACAGTTAATTTTCTAAAAGTAGCAGGTTATTAATTTAACCATTGTGATTTTAACTATTTCTAATTTAAAATGTAAAAATACAAATAAATAATATAAAAACTATAAATTCATTTACTAAAAATATTTTTTAACTTAAATAATTTTAATATATATATTATATTATTGGAATATTTAAAAATTTCACTTGTATTCCAAGTTTTCAGTTAAAAGAGAAAAAAAAAAATTGTGAAAATTTATATGGTGCTGCCATCTGGTTTTATAATAAACAATAACTAAAAAATAATACTAAAGGATAATAGTAATAGTTTTTTTTTAAATCATTATATGGTGCTGCCATCTAGTTAAAGATTAAAACAATATCTAAATAACTATTAATTATTTTGATTAAGTAAATTTTCAGTATAAAATTATTTTATCTATTTATTTTTACATATGTCAACATTTAAATAATTTCAAAACATAAATAAACCCATAAAATCTAAAATATTATTGTAGAAGTCAAATTAAATTTTCATTTTATAAATAATTATATGCAAGCTTAAAAGATTTACCAATATGACTACATGCACTTATTGGAACTAACATCTTGCAAAATTTTATTAACCCTGAAAAATAAAATTAGATTTTCATTTTATAAATAACAATGCAAGTTTAAAAGAAATACCAAAATGGCTACACACACTTAATGGAACTAACATCTTGCTAAATATTATTTATTCTGAAAAATAAAATTAGATTTCACACACTGATAGCTAAAAATAACCAAACATTTCCAATATGTTAACCTCACGTATTGAATCTAATATCTTGCAAAAAATAAAAAAAATAAAAAAGCATTTAACTAAATTGTTAAATGTTCTCTACCTGGCAAGGAAAAAAAAAAAAAAAACATTAAATCTCCAATATGGCAACGCACTTATTGGAACAATATTATATTTAAAGTTCTCTCCCTAGAAAAGAAAAAAAAAATTAGAATTTACTATTTAAATTTTTTAATTAATAAAAGATATTTAACCAAAATATTCCCACTCAGCTGTCACATAAAGGAATTCATTCTTTAGCCAAATATATCAGTAATCAAAATGTAAGTGTTTTAACAGATAGAACGTGCAAACATATAAACCCCAATGAAAGCAAAATTTATATTCGTAAAATTGACTTAACTAAATAAAAGGGATAGCCATATTCTACTGCATGTTGAAGAATAAGTTTTAAATTTTGAGTTTTAAAATTATTAGAACAAAGATTGTTTATTCTATGTGCAAAATTTAGTAAAATATTTACAAATACTGATTTATGTATACAAGACTTATAATTAGTAAATAAGTTAACTTTAAATGTAAAATCATTTCTTTTGTCATAAATGTCAAACAAAATTTTATTATCTTTAAGAATTATCTTAAGATCAAGAAAATTAATTTCATTATTTACCATAAGGTTGAAACTATAATTTAAATTTTTATGATATTTTATTGGTAGTAAATAATTTGAATTATTATTAAAATAGAAGAGAATTATATCATCTATATAACGGTACATTTTACAATTAGCAATATGTGAATTACGTTCATAATAATATAAATATAATTCTGCAAGAATTGAAGAAACAATACCACCCTGTGGTAATCCACAGCATTGAATATATATATTCTCATTAAAAACAATATAATTATGATGTAGAATAAATCTAGTTAAAGTTTTAAAGTAATTTAAAGAAATGTTATTTTTTAATTTTATGGAATCCTTGTATTCTTTGTATAATAAATTGACAATCCTGAACATATCCTTGATATCAATATTATTAAATAAGTCATTAAAGTCAAACGTCTTCATGTAAGTTATGTTATTTAAATTTTTTATATTATTGACAAGTTGAAAACTATTTTTTATGCTAAACAAATTATCTTTTAGTTTTGTAAGTTCAAACAATTTAGTGAGAATAGTTAATAGAAATTTACTTGCATTATTATTATACGTATTACAGCCTATAGTTACAGTTCTAAATTTTATAGGAGTTTTATGAAATTTAGGTATAACAACAATGTATGGATAATTAAAGTTGTAATTTTTAATTTTTAGCAATTTATAATATTGAAATATATGTCGATTATTAAGATTAGTTTTTTTAAAATTTAAACTTGTATTTATTGCATTAGATATTAGCTGTGAATAATATTTTTTGCAGATGAAAGCATAGTTGTTTGGTGATTTATCAACA
This sequence comes from Maratus michaelseni, assembly GCA_963931845.1. Lineage (NCBI taxonomy): Eukaryota > Metazoa > Arthropoda > Arachnida > Araneae > Salticidae > Maratus > Maratus michaelseni. Next base: position 420,099,925 of record OZ007592.1, read on the forward strand.
TAAGTAATAATAAATTTGTTTTGTAAATTCTTTATTTCACTATTTAGTTGTTTAACATTAATATTAAAATTTTCCATATTTCTGAAAAGTTCAACATTTAAATTACTTAATACATTTAATTTCCATTCTTTAAAAAATTCAATGGGTTTATTATAATCTATTGAAATTTTATATATAAAAAGGTCAAGATCCAGATTAAATTGTTTTAATATAGAAAAAATATTATAACATGATGGTGTTCGAAATTTAGTCCCATTAGTCATAAAACTGCGCAGATAATCATTCTCGACAATATTAATATCCCCTGTAATAATGTGACCATGTACCTTATCTACATAATTACTAAAACTAGGATTATTACATAAGCACGGAGGTTTATCATTTGATGTAAGAAATTTTGCAAAATTATTGTAATTGAAAATTCTGCGTCCAAGTGTAACATTGTATTTGTATGATTTATGTATTGTAAAATTTTTTATGGGGAATTTGTTATTGTTATTAATTACATTGTGTATATTAATTTTATTAAGTACTATATTGGAAAAAGTGATTATAAGTTGAGTATTGTTAGTTTTTTTATAAGTATTTTTTGAAATTTTTACATTAAGTTGATTAATTCTATATAATAGAAGATCAAAATATACATCACTAAAATGTGGTGATAAATTTAATGTTAAAAATACTTTATAATAATTATTAAGATTTTTCTTTTTGATCGAAAAAATATGTTTCCTTATATCAAACCAATTGAAAGTATTAGTGAATTCATTTTCCATATTAGATAATTGCTGTATAATATCATTACTAGAAATATACTGTGTATTAGTACCATATTTACCCCTTTTTGTACGTGTAGTTTTTGTATTTACTTTATGATTTAAATTAGCATAAGTGCTAGTATAATGTTCATGTTTATTAGTATTTGTATAAACAATGTTTGTGCGATTAAATAACTTAGAATTTAGACCATAAGGATATAAAGAGTTACGGGATTTGATATAAATGGATTCATAAAGTAGTCTATCACTGAAATTTTTGTGCATACTCAGGATTTTAATAGTAATATCTTTAAAGTCATGTTGTCTATATATATATATATATGTGTGTGTGTGTGTGTGTGTGTGTGTGTGTGTGTGTGTGTGTGTGTGTGTGTGTATATATATATATATATTAATGTGTATCTAAATATAACAAAAAACATCATATATATTTGCTTATAATGTCGTGATAATCCTATGTTCGTCACCGCCTATATTTTGATCCATTGTGCGCTGGTCTCTTAAAAATATAAAATCACAACAGACCGAAGAGTGCGTAGCCCACCCTGTGTACGCTGCCAAATTCAATTTTGCCACCAACTATAGATTAAATTGGTTAGATTTATATTTTTGGAAAGATTTTTGTTTAAATTTATAAAATTATTCAACACTAATTTTAGATATAATTAAGGTACATAAAACGTGCCCGGGCATCGCTGGGCGGAACAACTGGTAAATTAATAAATTAATTTTAAGTAATTTACCGTTAGCGGGTCGTATGTGATAAATTGCCAAATATACTTTGTAATGTATTTACATTTTATATAAAATACAAAATATTAATATATTTTTATACAAAATGCAGCCATTTAATACATTTAATATAAATATTTTTTAATCACTTAATCATTATTATTATTTTAATATACATGAAAAACATTTTATTACATGAAAGCATTGTTTCTAATTTACACACACAAAAATGAAAGCTGTTAATGGCGTGTAGAAACATTTACCTTTAGCGGTATTTGGGTCCATCTGACGAAAAATTATCAAGTTGCTTAAATTTTGTTATACGCTGAGAACACAATATGGTTACAACTGTATAGTAATTGCAAGACTGGAATTAATTATGCTTCAAACAATACTCGCTAAAGTATGTAAACGCGCTGTGAAGCTGAAAAAAAAATCAAGCGCAAAAATTAAAAAATATATATATATAAATAATAATAATAATAATTATTATTAAAGTTAATAATAATTATTATTTATTGTTATTATTATTATCGTTCTAGAAATGAATTATTTAATTTTAAGCCGTCCCGAGAAGTTTTCAATACAGAAAAAAATCGATTTTTTTATTATTTAACTATTTATTTTGCATAATCGTTACAAGAAATAAAAAAGTGTTGAAAATTTTATTGTTCGGTTAAGCATAAATATTGCTAAATATATTCTTATTCTTTACCCTTATGTGAAAATTTAAAATATTAAATCCATGCCAAATACATATTTTATTATTTACATACATTGTAATCAATGTTTATTTTTTAGGCTTTATGCAGACATAATAATTTTGCTTTTATTTATTTTGATGGCAAATATATTATAAGTAAAAGAAAATTTAGACAAGCTTTTATTACAATGTTCTAAAAAGGCAAAAAATATGTTGAAGGATAATTGATTGACATAAATACCTTTTTTAAAAGAAATAAATTGCGAGTGTTTTTATTATAAGTTTGTTTAAAATAAAATAAAATGAATATAGAATTTTAAATCCAGCTTCAAGAAAAGAAACTAGATAAATAGGAAAAAGACAAGGGAATAATAAAATCGATCAACGTTTTCTTAGGAGTCGAACCCACATCTATTCGTACAATGCGCGGGACTGAAAGATGGTGCATTTACAACCCTTGCTACGGTTCAATCGAAAAAACAGTAGCTTATTTCTGACGCTATCGGTGACATTTGCGTACCCTTATTGGGCAAATGTTTTTCACCCCTGAGGAATGGCAAAGGCAAATTATTATTATTATTATTATTATTATTATTATTATTATTATTATTATTTTTACGCCGTATTGTCACCGTATTTCACACCGTATTATCACAGAAAATACGAACCAATACCAAAATTAGGTCAATTGCGGCACAGAAAATGTCTTAAATTTGAATTGTAAGGTTTGAGCCGAACGCATGTTAAAAGCAAGTTAAAAAAAAAAAAAAAAAAAAAAAAAAAAAAAAAAACTTGTTGAAAACAATATATTATCTAAAATTTCCTTAAGGGGTCTCATATCTTTTGAAATATTTCCACCGCCAGTGAAAAGTTATATGTATTTGTGTTGTCATAAATTTTTATATACTTATTGAAATTATTTAAACCTCTGTAATATATTTAAGCCTTATTTCAGGCTTCATAAAATGTAAAAATAAACACTTATAATGTAATATCATAAAAAAGTACAGTTCGGTTAATATTGCAAAACCTTTTCTTATGGTATGTCACAATCCGCACAATCACTTAGCTTAGAATGGATGTATGAGCATAAAACTTATGTTAAAATAATTTTTAAACTATATTTTATAGAATGAATTAATGATATATAAATTTTTTCATAAAAACCATTAAAAAGTTTAATTTAAATGAAAGAAAATGAAAAACATTAAATAATCTTTCGAATAATAATGAACATATTTAACTACCTCAGTAATATTAATTCATTCTATAAAAAAAGGTTAGAAGTGAATTTAATGTACGTTTTATGTTAATTTATCCGTTTTAATATATCCTTTAATACCCATTTTAAGTTAATTTATTGTGACAAACCATGTGAAACAATTTTGCAATTTTAACCGAACTATATTTTTTATTGTATTATATTATAAGTGCTCATTTTTACATTTTATTAAGTCTGAAATATGGCTTAAATATATTGCAAAGGTTCCTGTAATTTCAATAAGTATTTAAAAATTTATGAGACTCTAAGCCACAGCACTTTTCATTGGCGGTAGAAAGATTTCAAAAGGTATAAGACTCCTTAAATAATCGAAAATATTTCGAGAGTGGTGCATCTCACATATTTGTCAGAGACCAGCATTCTCAATGGGAATAAGACAGGTATCAGTTATCAGGCAATTTGTATCATTGTAGAATTTGAGTATATCTACAGGTGCGTTTCACACTTTAATTTAATTAATATAAGCATCTCTTTGATCTGGATATTTTATCTTACCACATTCGCATCTTTCACCCACAAAACAACTGCATATTTTAAAGAAAATGAATGAAATCTCATCTAACAAAGATATTAACTCAAATGTAAGCTACATAATTTAGATTTCAAAATGTTTCATAATTTTTGTTTATGTTGATAAAAAAATTCTGATCATTTCCATAGTATTTTAAAGTTTGTTCTTATCTTAATAAATTCATATCTACTTCAATAGAAAAAGCATGAGAAAATATGATCTTTGTTAGTTAAAATGTTGTGATTTCAGCATAACCCCGTCAAAATAGCCCGATTTTACTTAATTTGTATCTTTAATATGCTATAAAACGCATTAGCTAAGCCACTTTTAAATCAAACAAGAATGAAAAATCATGCATCACGCATAGATTATGTAACACTTTCCAATGCTTCCAAAATAATTTTACAAATCATTACCGTTTAATAAGCTGAAAGATAACATTGAAGTAAACAATTTGGAAAACGCATAACATATTTAAAAACGTAATTTCAGGAATTTCCAACATATACAACATTCGGAAAAATATCCGAATACTTTTATTCAGCCCTGTATATGATCTATAGATTTGTAGATATACTACATAGGATGCTAAATTTTAGTTCAGTTATGAAACGCGTAGCACAGTTTAAAATTTTCCTTCTGGAGTTTCTGTCAATAAACGGAAATGTGTTCGCGAACTTTTGTGTTTCCCTGTATAGGATCTAAAGAATTTATACACACCACGTAATAAACTAAAAGTGAGTTAAATTTAAAATCACGTTCAGTAACTTACAACACACTTCCAGTTATTATTGTTAACAGAGAGAAGAGAATTCTTTTGTGTGTCCCTGTAAATGAACGATGACTGCTATACACACAATATTCTGTAATAAACCTCTTGTAATGCACCTTAGTGATATATATAAATTTCAATGCGTTTAAAATAGTGAAACATTATTTAAATAAACCGCAGGCGATTTTTCTCCATAGATGTAATGTAACGGAATTCTTTTGACTGTCCCTGTAAAATAACTACAAGTGCTATGCACACCCTATTCCAAATTAAGATTCTTGTAATGCAACTTAGTGATATATATCAATTACGATGTGTTTGAAATTGTGTAATATCATTAAAATGAACCGCAAATAATTTTTCCCCATAGACCGTAATACACCGGAACTCTTTTGAGTGTCCCTGTAAACAAACTATATGTGCTACACACTTCAGTTGAAATAAGGAACATGCTATAGATAACAACAATAATATATAAAAATTGTTGACAATCCGGGCATATTTTCGGGAGTTAGAGAACGGACAGACGGCAGACGGCCATACGGCCAGACAAACCGAAGTCATAAACACTTTTCAACTAGGTTGGAAAGTGTTAAAAATCGTTTTTTTTTCAATATCACTTTAAAAGTGTAAAAGTGATAAAAAAAAAATAATGTTTTCGGAACATTTGCATAAAATTCCATAAAAAATTATACAGACATTTCTAAAACATGTATTGATAAAATTTCAAATCGATTTGATTCGTTTAAATCTTACTCAGCGAAATTTTAGCATCCATAATTTAGTATTTTATTAAATTATTCAAAAGTGCCATTTCAATTTCAGTGAAAAGTTAAAATCAACTGAATTCCACTGGTAACGCATTATAGCAGGAAACAAAATGTTCTAAGTTTCGGATCGAATGAACAAAATTAAATGAAAAATTATACTGCTAATTCCGAGTACGCGAACAACATAAAGTACTAAAAGCCGTAATTGCGACATTTTTAATTTCATACGCTAGCATTCAAACCTGATATAATCGGGTGAACCTCTTTTTTTTATTTATTCTACGTTATATTGGGGTTTTATGTTTCTACTTTAACTTCACTTAAAAGTAAAATAATTTTATACGAGTATTTTTAAATATAGAGTTGTTTTTGAAAATGATATAACCTAAAATATATTGAATCTTCATTTAAACTGCAGTTTTCGTCAGTTAAGAAAAAATAGATTATTTTAGTTCTTGAAATCAGTCGACGACTGAAGTAAAGTGCCACTGCAAATCGAAGAAAGCCAGAGAAGCAGAAAAGTTTTACTAAAAACTCATTGAATAGACTCGTATATTATTAACAACAAAATTGAACAGTGTAAATTGGCTAAAAATAAGCGGAAAATTATAGTTTAAAAAAGTTGAAATGTTGTAAATTTCAAAATGCTGGAAAAAAAATCTTAACAGTAACAGTGAACAGTGTAAGTCTGAAAATACAAATCGAATTACAATTTAAAAAAATAATCATGTGGAAGAGGAAAGTTTCGAAGTATAAGAAATAAATTATGGTAACAGAAAATGTCAACAGTGTACGCCTGCAAATGTAGATGAAATTATAGTTTAACACATTAATGGTAATGAGAAAGATGAAAATGTTCAAGGATATATAAGATTTACCTTCTCTAGAGCAGTGGATTTGGTAATTTATGTTCCTAATAAGGACCCATTGTATTGTGAAAACACTCAGTACACTCGGAAATGCTTTATAAAATAATGGTATAAAACAAAACAAGAATTTTGACTTGTCTCAGTGCTCGCGGCAATACAGCAATGGGACAAAAGGATCTTGAAGCAAAAAAAAAATTAAGAGGGTGTTGGTGAATAAAAAAATTAAAAACAGTAAATACCTAGTTTATTCACCCATTTTAAGGATCATTGTTCTGTGCCTCTCGCACAGAACAATGATGCGGAGGGATATCGCAGTTTGCAACATTTAGTTTCAATTACTGGAGCCATGTGGGACGAATGAAAATTCTGCCTCTCAGCGAGAGTTCTTGTTTAAAATGTAAAATCAGAGGAAATGGGATAAGCAGAATTGACAATCGACTCCTTAGTCACCATGAACTCACATATTGGAGAAACATGAAAAACAGAATTATTTCTGTGGTTAAAAAACTAGCTTCAAGGGGGTCTGGCATTTCGTGGAGAGGAAGTAGTGTTTGACTTTGTAAAAAATGGTAATTTCGTGATGTGAATGACATTAATTTGAGAGGACAGTTTTACTTTTGGCTGTCCTAAAAATTATCAATTTTATACTTATCACTGGTAACTTATGAATACTTAATACGTCTTATGCTTAAGTCAAGTGAGCGAGAAAATAAATAGATAATTTAGTCGTTCCTTCTAAATATTTTTCATTCATAATACATTCTACGCCATATATAGCCCGGAATGTCCTATTAATTGCAATGTCAGATGTGTAACTGAAGATGGGCTCTCCTTTGAAAACTTTATTTATTTTGTAAAAAAAATGCAGGTCATACTGGAAAAAGTTTTCCTAGAATTTATCAAATGATAAATTATTTACTAATTGCAATGTCAGATGTGTAACTGAAGATGGGCTCTCCTTTGAAAACTTTATTTATTTTGTAAAAAAATGCAGGTCATACTGGAAAAAGTTTTCCTAGAATTTATCAAATGATAAATTATTTACTATTACTCAGTTAATTTAACTAAATGTTATATTAATATATTAAAAACAGAAAATTCGCATTATTTGAATTATCATACAATCTCTTCTGTTTTATTAATCTTTAAAGAATTTAACTACAATTTAGAACAGGAATCAAACTTCTGAAATATTTAAATCATACAATCACACTTTTTTCTACAAGAAAAAAAAACAAGGAATTAAAAGTTTTCTTTAAAAAAAAATACTGTGGGTTTTTCTGTCGATCTACGTGATATTAATGTAGTTTTCTTTCAGTTTATTACATGTTATTATTTCTTTTTTAATGTCTGAAGTGACAATTCATCTCTCCGCATTTCGTGATTTAGCTCCTAAACCCTATAATTTTGCCAGTAACGAGTTTTGAAAATTAATAATACTTTTGTGAAATAAACGTTACCATATCTTTGAATATATTTTCATTTTATTTCTTGGTATATTGTTTATTTGAACACATAAGAAAGATCTTTTATTTACATTAATATTGATGTTGTTCCGATTTTCAATGAATTCTAAAAAAAAAATTGTAAAAGTATTCCGTTAAAGTAATTAATCAATAGAAATTATATTCATAAAATTATTAAAACAAACTTATGCGGTACACGTAGAATAAATAAATGAAGATATGATGAATGAATAAATAAGTAAATAAAAATAACCCAGTAAAACGCGAATATACAAATATGCTTATAGCCGATTATAATAATGGTTTTATTTCTCTCTCAATAACGATGTATGTATTTCAGGAAATATTGTTTTATGTGGAATGGGAAATAAACCTTATCAAATGTCTGCGATGTGTAAAAATACGAGATGGTTTCTCAATTAGCACTATTCTTATTAAATGCGGACAAAATATGTAGTAAAAAAAAATATATTTATAAAATATGCATATACTGGTTAGCTTCCCACTCAGTCACTCACATTAAAGATATAACGTATTGTTAACTACATTTGTTTACTTTATTTCTTTTCATGTTTCAGAATTTTCCCATTGTTCGCTGGCTGATGTAAAATAAATTGATGTATAATATTTTAAATAAACGTTATTTTTAAACAAACGTGCTGTTTACAAATTTAGCATTTCGCTCTTGGTTTTCGCTATTTCATTCCATTAATTTAAATGTTTAAAATGTAGATCCTTTTCATTGTGAACTCCAATTGCCTTTTTTTTTGTTTCTCTAACTAGCATTTAAAATAATAAAAAAGAAATAAACGCAATCTCGATTGAATTTAATAGATTTTTTAATTATCATGACAAAGAAAGGCAGCTTGAGACAAGTAACATTATTGCAATTTTAATTTTCCACGTTAATGAGCGAAGTAATGAACAAAACACTTAAACATGAAAGAATCAAGTTTTTATAAAAAGAAAGTGTGGATGAATTTCGTAAAATACGTTTTATCTTTTTCCGTGTCAATAATTGGAGGAAATCACATTGTGAATTAATAAAAGGAAATGTAATTCTAAAATTGGAAAGAGCAATGCAAAGCATCTTCTTTCATTTTTCGCTCAATCTTTTTTAAAAGTACAAATGAAATAAATCGTATCCCCCAAAATTCATAAACTTGGGTCGTTTTGTATCACATTTCAAATGAGGTTGCTTCAGCACCTAAATTCTGTTAAACTTAAAGGAATATTAAATTTAAAGAATTATTATTAAATTTAAATTCTTAAATTTAAAGGAATGTGTTATTATGAATTAAATTCTAATCCTCCGCATTATGTTTTATAAGCAATTCATAAATGTTGCGTTTAATGAAACATGCGGTATTTTTAATTAATGTCGAATTAGTCATTTTGGTGCCTTAAATTATTAAAAAGTTTATACTATATTTCATTTGCTATTATTCGAAAGTTGGTAGTACACATTGCTCTGTATTTTGTGTATATAATCAGGATCTTTTATTTGTAATTGTATGGATGGTTCTCTGAACTTTACCGTATTATAAGCGACAGCGCACAAGTTAAAAAATCTATCCACGAAAATATTTTAAGTAAATATTTTCACTTGAATAAAGGATTTGACGTTGGTAACTTAAGAAGTATGACTTGAATTTTTGAGTTGTATTGTCTCTGACTTATCTGTCACCAAATGCTAAAACTATATGCATTGTAAAAAAAAAAGAATACACTCTTTTCAGAAAAGTATTTTGATATATTTATGTCTATACGATCACAGTAACGAATTTAATAATAACTAACTTTAAAGATGGTTTTTTTAAGTGTTCCAATTTCTGGGAAAATAAATACATAAAAAAAATCTAAAAATTCAAAACTATAAAAAGCATTTCACATAATAATAAAAGTGTTAAAGTAATGTATGATAAAGCAACATACACGAAATACTGTCAGTTTTAATGTACATACTTTTTCTTTTCGTGGGAATATTTCTTGTTCCTTCAAATAATGCGTTTTTGTACCATCCAGTTGAGTGAACAGCATGTGAAATTTATTAGAAAGCCTCAAAGTGGCCATCTATAGAATAGTGCTACAAATAGTCCAAACATGGAAATGCTTTTAAAAAGTTAAAGTCTGCAAAAAAGTCACATTTCAGCTACATAATTTAGCGTAGCTCATGTTTTTAATTGTGACAGATATATAATATTGCACATTAACAAATTGATAGTCAGTTGTTCCGTTACCGTTGGAGAGGAGGGGGGGGGGTCTTTCTAGCAGCATTGTAAATAGTTTTTAAAAAAATGAAAAATCAATTCATAGTTGCGAAGCTGAAATTTTTCAGCAATTATGTAAAGTGTAACGCCTTTAAAAGAACATGTCGGCTGAATAGAATGCGGGAATTCGGGGATTCATGGTCAGATTAAAAAAAAAAGTGAAATCGTTAATTTCTTATAAATAAAATCCATACTATTAGAGGAATAACCACGATCAACAGCAATAGCTTTGAGATAATCAAGTTCAACACTAAGTAACTGAGGCGTGGAACAAATATTGGAAGCCCAAAAAGCAAAAGTATTGAAAGCAGCAAATTTCTGGTTAGGATGATGAGAAGAATAACTGTGAGGTGGAAAACTGACTGCAAAAGGTTTACGAAAGACGGTAGTCTGAAAGCCATCTTCACCGCGAATAGCAAGGACATCCAGGAAAGAAAGACAATTGTTGGTCTCGATTTCAAAAGTAAATTGGATACAAGAATCAATAAAATTCATAACAGAGAAAATAGGATTAATATCTGCATTCATTTCAACCAGAACATAACAATCATCAACAAAACGGAAATTTTAATATTTCAAACAATTTGACCTCAAAATAGTGCATGTAAACATCGCATAAAATTGGACTAAGATGATTTCCCGTAGCCAAGCCGCCAGTCATACGAAAGACATTCCCTTTAAAAACAAAAGTATTTTACGACAGGAAAGCACGAGTAAGAAGGGTAAGCTCCTCAATTTCAAAATAAGAGACATTAAATTCACAATTTCTTTTTTTAGGCAATCTAAAGCCCCATCAACTGGAAAATTAGTAAATAATGAAGTAACATCAAAAGAAACCACCATAGTGCCCTATGGCTTTAAACTATGAAGTTTCTTAACAAATTCAAGAGAATTATTAACAGTGAAACAATTACTACTCAAAAGTGAGTGGAGAAAAAACGGAAACTAAATTTTTTGCAAGCTTATAAGAAGCTGTACCGATACTAGAGAAAATAAGTGTAAAAGTAATGTCAGTTTTATGGACCTTAGGTAAAACATAAAACCTGGCACAATGCGCAATAGAAGGAATAAGAGACCTCTTAAAATTAGCAGAAATAATGGAAGAAGACTAGATGGCGGACTTAATAGAGTTAATTTTACAAGTGGAAGGGTCTTTGTGGATATCCACATAGGGACCATTATTAATTATTTATGGGGATTTTTCCAAATATGTAGTTTTATCAAGAAGAACAATATGACCACCTTTGTCAGCCTTGGTAATGATTAAGTTTGAATCAGAAAGCAAGCTTTTCAGATAATGTTTAACAGAATTATTAAGATTGGGCTTAAAAATGTTAGAATTTAAAGCAACAGTATTGGCTATGAGATGCCTAATTTACTGTTTTTGAGAAGAAGATATACCGCTATGCTTAAAGGGGCTCTTTCAATAGGAGCAATTAGACTGAGCAACGAAAGAGTAGCAGAGACAGAAAAGTTTCTATTTAATTTGAAAGCATTGAGCTGATTGTCACTTAAAGAGACACTGAAAGATTGACAACAACATTTTGGTTAACAACAGGTAATCAAACAGGTAACAGGTTTGGTTAACAACAGGTAAATTGCTGTAGTTATTAACGACAGAATTGTCAGAATAATGTTCAAGAAAATAAGAAACCAATACTGATTCAGGTGCATTTTTTTAAGATACTGCTACGACTTTTATTTTTATCAATTTTATAAAAGGGAAATAGGCAGAATTTAATCTCATAATTATTATAATAAATACTGTTTAGACGCAATGACAGTATCGCGTAATTTGTTTGAGTGTATCAATTTCGTACCAGCAAGATAAATTCTGTTTCGATGAATGTGATTCCATAGGAAGTCTGCGATACTTTACGGAAAAATGAACCACAGTGTAAATGATCGTATTCGTGTGTCACAGCAAAACAAATGAAAGTGACGTCATTCTTCGCATAATATTTAATGAAGTTATACATTCACCAGTTGTATTTTTTTTGTCTTTTTTCAAATAGAGCAACATCATTTTGTGTCTTTTTATGAATTAAATACATTTTCTTAGTAAATTTTCTATTAACAAAACGAAATACTTAAAAAGCTATTGAAGCATTTCGGAAGAAAAGTATTCTGTGATGTAAATTATATTTTATTTTCTAAGAAGAGGATGTTTTATAATTTCAGTTTATAAAACAAAGAAAATCCTTATATAAATAACAAAGGTATACTGACATTTATAATTTGATTAATTACATGTTGCGAAACGTAAGACAAAACCTCTCTTAATTTTTTTGCATAAATTCTACACTGTAAAAAATGACCGATGTTTCTTATTTTATGAAAATATGCTATAACCACGAACGAAAATATAATATAATCTTCTGAGTTATCCGAAATTTCAAATAGCATGTTACATTGTCTTTGGAATCCCCAGAAACGAATACATCTTCAAAATTTAAAGAATAATTTATAAAAACAAATTATTTTTAGCTGCCCGAATTTTTCAGAAACGTTTCCGAAGGGTTTTTATAGTGTATTAATTAGTGTCCTTAGCCTGGAATACCTGTTTTTCGAATGCTATCAATTCTGAAGTAAACATTTTCATGCTCAAAAAATTTTTTTAACAGACAAACATGCAAAATTAACAGCGTTAACAATAACATTAAAATTAAGATTATTTATTTACTCTTACATGTATAAATTAACTTATGCGGCTGAAAACGTGTACTTGAGAATGGATAACATTCGAAAAACAGGTATTCCAGCCTGAGGACACTAATTAATACACTATAAAAACCCTTCGGAAACGTTTCTGAAAAATTCGGGCAGCTAAAAATAATTTGTTTTTATAAATTATTCTTTAAATTTTGAAGATGTATTCGTTTCTGGGGATTCCAAAGACAATGTAACATGCTATTTGAAATTTCGAATAACTCAGAAGATTATATTATATTTTCGGTCGTGGTTATAGCATATTTTCATAAAATAAGAAACATCGGTCATTTTTTACAGTGTAGAAACTGCAAGATCAAAAATAATTAAAAAGCTAAAGCAAAAGAAGTGAAAGACAAAATTTCTCTTAATTTTTTGCATAAATTCTAGACAGTGCGATATCAAATGTAATTGAAAAGCTAAAGCAGAAGAAGAGAAAGTCAGTATATTTAAACGTTTTAGTTAGCTTAATGTCATGAAACTTACTAAATTTGTGCAACAATTTGCTTTTCCACGTTATTAAAAAAAAAACAACAAAAAAAAAACACATAAACATGGAAATTCTATTTTATTAAATTGCACTTTTAAAATCAACAAAAATATTACTTTTTTGTGATATTTATAAATAAATTGGAATGCAGCGAAACATAATAAAAATGGAAAAACAAGAATTGTAGGCAGTTTAAATTAAAAAGATATTTATTTTACAAAAATTTTTGTTTATGTGTGGACGCAATTTAAACAATTAAAATTGTAGTAAAATTGCAAAATAACTTAGTTTATTCAAGTACTTTTAATGTAAAAGAAATATATGCATATTTGCGGTCTTTTTGGATTCGCGTTTACTTTTTTATTTATTTATATTTGACCTTTAGAAATTAAAATTGCAAAATTAACTTCCTTTTTGTACTAGGTGTTTTTATAGATATAATTCATTAATTTAATAATTTAAAACCATCAAAATAAAAGAAATGAAATTTCGAGAAAGAGAGAGTTTGAAACTAAAAAGAATAATTCTATTATATTTATTAAATTGTAATAATGTGTTTGAATTTTAAAACACGAAAGACTTATTCCTGTGCTTTTGAACAATCTTGATTAAATTGAGGTAATAAGCTGATTTTCAACATTTCAGTCTTTCCACCGGCATAAAAATTGTTCATTTAGTTTATTACGTAGGCGTGGATTTAAGAATCCTAATGAATCTGTTAATACTTTAATTAGAGAAAAAAATAATTAAGAAAAATTTTAAGAGACAAAACTAGTGTTAAATTAAAAAAGATTTAGGGAGAAATGTCAAACATTTGAATAAATTTTTAAAAATATATTTTAACAGCACATGATATTTTCTACTTGCTACGGTTTCTGTCTAACGTTTAATGAATAATAAGGTTTTAAAATCCCTCTAGACGAAACGCATAGCCGAACCGCTATTTGAAAATAAAGCTTAATATTAAAGTTTAGTATTTTTAAACTAGTCTTTTGTAATCATATCTAATATTGATATTCAGCAAGGGACATTTTCTTATTTAAAAATAATGAAAACTCTTTTTTCTGAAATGATATTTGATAATATTGCAAAATGTAATATGCTTCCATATAGTTGGAATAAATATTTTATTTAGTATCGAAAATAAAACATCCCTTTCAAAAACACCCTTTCATCAATTTTCTTATCTGGATTCTTTGTTCTAAGGTATTAAATAAAAGGTGTTTTGTAGTAAACTATTAGTTTGAGGAAAACAATAACAACAATGTTTTATTTTCTTTATCTTCTTTTAATTACAACAAAGCAAAAATAAATAAAAATATTGAATATCCATATACGAGGGTAAGTCATTAAGTAAGTCACAAAAGATAATTAAATAATAACTTACAATGATATTAACTTCAAAACTATATTTATTTCTCAACATATTCTCCACCAATATTTATGCACTTATATCACCGTTTTATCAGTGCCCCAACACCAGCTGCATACAATTCTTTGGGTTGCTGTGTCCACATTAGGACTTCAAGTTGAACCTTTTCATCATCTGTGAACATCATCTTGGTTCCAAGATGGTTTTTTATTAGGCGAAACAGATGAAAACCGCTTGGGGCTAAGTCGAAGCTGTATGGCGGATGTTGAAGAAGTTGAAAGATGATATTCACAGATGATGAAAAGGTTCAACTTGAAGTCCTAATGAGGACACAGAAACCCAAAGAATTGTATACAGCTGGTGTTGCGGCGCTGATAAAACGGTGATATAAGTGCATAAATATTGGTGGAGAATATGTTCAGAAATAAAAATAGTTTTGAAGTTTTTTGTGACTTATCATTGTAAGTTGTTATTTAATTATCTTTTGTGACTTACTTAATGACTTACCGTCGTATAATAAAAAGACGAGGATTACATTACTCACGATGAAACCGCTGTGTCTTTCAATCATCATCAGATCGAATTTTTGTGAAAGATTTCTAGGTTTGACAAAGATTTAGAGAAATTTGTCTGCCAATATAGCTTATACCTTGTTTATTTCAAGACCATATAATATTGCTGCCATCTCAATACAAAATAATAGAACATTGAATACAAATTACTGTGTAGAATTTAATATAATACATTAATAATATACCTGTTACTATATATATATAAAATGAAGAAAGATTCAAATTTTCTCCGGTATATTTTTATAAAACTAAAATATTTTTTTATATATTTCAGGAATGGTAGTTTTCAGTATATTGAATGCATGAAATTACTATATTATAATATAGTTAATAATTTGAGAAATTTAACAAGGTGAAATTAGTGAAAAAAATAAGTAAATAAAAAATGACAAGAAGAACCCAAATTGCAAATATATAATATCTATCTATCTATCTATCTATCTATATATATATATATATATATATACATATATATAAAGAAGAAATTAAATTTATTAACTAATTAAATGAAAATGTAGTTGTAAAGTTAATAATTTTAAAGGTTTTTTAAAGGTTTAATTTTAAAGGTACATGCAGCTGTATAATAATAAAAGTAAGTAATAGTATCATAGTGAAAGAAACTTTTTTCGAAAATAATAATTGTTAGAATCTATATAACTTTTTTATTGACATTAAGTAAGAAAGCTATTTATTTATTCTTTATATATTTTATTCGTATTTATTATCTGCATATATCTATTAGGCAAATTCCCTGAGACAAATACGTCTTTGTTACAACAATAAAGAAAAAAACATTTCCATAATTGTTTTAAATATTTCAAATATAATTGTTTAAATAAAAAATTAATTCGAAAATCAATCGAATATCTGTGACATCTAAAATGGAAAAAAAAGTTCGAATAATATTGCTGGGTATGTCGAGCTACAAAATAGAAATAAATCAAAATTAGTTATTTTGAAAATTCTCTAAGGACTGTGAATATTTTGAAGAAGAACAATATAATATGATTGAAATAACTTACCAATTTGAAAAAGTAACATAATAATTAGCATTATAAGGAAAAATTAGTAATATGTAAGAATTGAAATGATATTAAACGTTAACATGCACACAATTTTAAAGAAAAATTATTATTAGCATAAGTTTGTGCAGTTAAGCGAAGTGCTGTAAGGAAAATTATTTTATCTAAAACATTTAATTATTTTAGGATTTATTTTTCTTTGAAAATAATTTAAAGTCAATTAATCTGGCGGAAAAGGTCCAGTGCCATTTTGCTAAAAACTTTACGTACTTCTGTTCCGCTTTTGTGTATTTTATTTTTTCTGTGTCACAAAGATACAATTTGACAGGAGAGACAGCAGATATTTCTACTATTTTTCTTCTTTATAGAATAAAGTGTCTTCAGTGCAACCAAATCAATCTGATATTATAAAACCTTAAAAAATATTTATCTACAATTTACGGCTATGTCATTTCAAAAAATAGTAATTAACAATAATTTTCCATATGAAATTTATTTTAAAATGTAAGAAAATTAAAATATTTTTAACATACATGACTGTTAAACATTGTCGTTTTTTTTTTTTTAATGATTGAACTTTTACACGCATTTACAAGATCTATAACTATGTAGCAAAGTCTGATAAGAAATTCCTTTTTTGTTATCTTATTTTATTACTTTACATATGAGCGTATTGCAATTATTGCGAAAATTCCACTGTCATTTTTCCGAAAGGTGTACGACTTTGTGTTCCGCTTCTTCTATTGCATTTTTTGTCTAACACAGATAAAATTTGACAGGAAAGGCAGCAGAAATTTTTAATATGTTTTTTCTTTGTAGAATAAATTATCTAGTGTGCAACCAAATCTATCCGATATTTTAAAAAACCCTAAAACAATTAACTACATTTTAAGGCAATAACATAAAAAAAAAACATTAATTTAAAAAAAATTACCGGATGAAATTTCTTTTAAAATGTGTGAATATTAAAATATTTTTAACGTATATATGGCTATTAAAATTGTCTTATTATTTAATTATTGATCTTTTACACACGTTCACAAGATCTATAAATCTATAGCAAATAGTGTTAAGAATTTTTCTTTCTATTATTTCATTTACTAAAATTAGTTTAACCTTTAACATAATTTAGAGTTATAAAAAAGTAATATATATATTTTTTTTTTTGAACTTTTCCACACATTTACAATATCTATGAAGACGCGGAAAATTTCACATAATATTTTACTTTATTATTTTAGAAAGTTAATTTTATCATTTAAAATAATTTAGTTTAAAATAATGTATAAATATACTACATGCATTGTACAACACAATTTTAATTTGTTCAATTATTAACTATTAATGGTTTTAGATTGTTAATTTTATGTTTAATTTTACATCGTGTGTTAATTGAAAATAATTAATCTACACATTATTTTAATTTGTCACTATACTTAGGGGATAGTTATTGATCCTTAGTATGGATTTATACATCATAAGAAAAAAAAACATGTATATGTTCACTCTATAAATAACACGTTAAATAAACAGGAAAATTTCATCTCATCGTTAGGAGTAAAATGTTACTTAATAGAATAATATGGTTTTGACAGAAAATTACGACCCGCAATGGAAGTTTATCGCACCATGGGGATTCATTATTGTTAGAATTTATTTCCTTGCAGAATAGGTAAACGCCTAAAGCTTAAAGTAAAAGCGGGTTATAACATTAAACAAAGCAATATCAAGAACAAATCATTATTGAATTTTATATATATTTTATCTAAATATTTCACACATATTTTCTTGGATACAATAAAATTAAAAAGATAACTGAATAAACAACGTTGCATGTGAAAAAAATAAAACGAATTTTAAAATGAATCAAATTGATTTGTTTTCTATTAATTGGAATTAATAGAATGATAGTTAAATTATCTTTACTTTGCTAATTTAACAGTTTTATGAGATGATTTTATCAGTTTTGTTTTTAAAACTGGAATATAAAATTAAAGATTTTCAAAATTGTAAATTTAAATAATTGTGTAGAAGAAATTTAAATTTAAATTTTTCAGTGTACCCTCTTAAAAAAATTATGCACTATCATTTCGATAAATAGATAATATTTATGTGAAATATTGAATATAAATCCTTCAGGACGGATGCCACGTACAGGTTCCATGCGTATAGTTATTATTATTTAATACCAGTATATTTTTGTTAAAGTGTTTTCCTTGTCGAATAGTAAAAATCTTTGTTTAAAAACGGGAGAAAGTGGTATACGAAATGGCTAGTATTAAAATTTTAGATGCCATTCATTGACGCCGGAAATGTTAAATGTAGTAGTAACAGAAACTAGTAGTAACAGTAGCAACAGTAAACCTAAAATCGTAAAGTTTAACAATAAAGGACTAACAATAAAAAATAACAAATATATTTTAGAGAAATATATATTTTTTTAATTTGTAAGCATCCTAAAAGTTGTCATTAGAATAATCTCTCTTGCCTTCTTTAACGATGTTTTATTAAAATTCTTATTGAAATCTCCTCAGAGAAAGAAATAACGAGAACAATATCCTTTAAACGGAAAATACTTTTTCAATTTTACACGTTTTTTAATGCCTTCAATATTTTATCTCATAAAAGAAAAAATATTAAGTAAATTAATTTTTTCATTTAATGTA
The DNA here is from genome assembly GCA_963931845.1 of Maratus michaelseni. Classification (NCBI taxonomy): domain Eukaryota; kingdom Metazoa; phylum Arthropoda; class Arachnida; order Araneae; family Salticidae; genus Maratus; species Maratus michaelseni. Next base: position 420,118,910 of record OZ007592.1, read on the forward strand.
ATTTAGTTCTTAAAACATAACACTATACATGCATTGTACAGCAGAAATTTAATTTGTTAGATTCACTATTAATTGTTTTAGATTGTTATTTTAATGTTTCATTTAACATTATACGTTAATTAAAACTTATTTTATGAGTCATTATTTTAATTTGTAAGTACAATTAGGAGAGAGTTATTCATTCTTAATATGGATTTACAGCTCATAAGAAATAAACATGTATAATTTAACTCTATTAATGAAACATTAAATAAACAGGAGTGTTTCATCGCATCGTTAGGATTAAATGTTATTTAATAGAATAATATCGTTTTGACACAAAGTAGCGACCTGTAATGGAAGATTATGGCACCAAGGGGATCCATTTTTGTTAGTATATATTTTCTTGCAGAGTAAATAGTACGCACTGAAAAAGCTTAAAGTAAAAGCGGGTTGGTATATGAAAGAAAGAAATATCAAGACAAATCCATATAGAATTTCGAATACTTTTGGTCAAAATATTTCATACATATTTTCCTAGATACCATAATTGTTAAAAGTTACTTGAATAAAACGGTATAGTGTGTGAAATAACACAGTCTGCATTTTAAGATTTAATCAAATTGATTTGGTTTTCATAATGTGGATTTAATAGATTGAAGTTAAAGTATCTTGACTTCGATAATTTCACAGTTTTATTAAATTAATTATTAATTTTACGTCTGAAGCTTTAATAATATTAAATGTTTTTCGAAATTCATAATTTAAGTAATCGCGGAAAGGCAAAATAAATTTTAATTTCCCAGTTTAACTTCTGAAATAATGTGATTTTCCGCGTTTTTATTTCAATAAATACTAAATCATATTTATGCGAAAAATTAAATTTAATATTTTTTTGTTTAAATATTTGCCTAGAATAATCAAACATGTATTTGATTAATTAAAGTAAAAAACATCATATCAAATTATTGGTATTTAAATTTATAGTGTATCCCAATGTCGCCTTTCCTGAAGGGTTAAATGTAGTAATAGAAATTATTATACAACCTAACCATTTAATAATAAATACCTAATACAAAATATATTTTAGAAAAACTGATATTGGAATGTGTAAGCTAAAAGGAGTGTCTTCTTTATTAATAAAAGACTTAGATAAATAAAAGACACGAAAAAAGTAGCATTCATTCGAAATATATGGTTACAATTTTTAAATACTTTTAATGCCCACTAAATATACGATTCAAGTAATACGATAAAAAGTTGAAAGTCCTTTTACAGTAGAGCATTTTATTTCTTTATTTATTTTATTTATTTGTTTATTTATTTATTTAATTTATTTATTTATTATTTTTATTTTTTTTATTTATTTATTTTTTTTTGGGGGGGGGGGGGTTTCTAAGAATTACAATTATTTACAATTCGTTACATAATTTCAAGACATTATAGTAAATATATAACATCAAATTATTTTTAAAGTAAATAATAAAACTTTTATCCATTATTTTGCATACAAGAGAGGTATTTATTAAAATGATATAAACATAATAAAAACATAAAACAACATGTAGGCATATTTTGTAGAATGCATTTAGAATTATTATGAAATGACAATATAATAAAATATAACACCTTGTAATAGTATATTACTTTTAAATGCTAAAGGTGTAAAATTAACAACTATAATATAAATTAAAATAACTTTTATTAGTTGTTTTACATGTTTCGACTCTTCTGAGTCATTTTCAAAAACAAAATGAGAATATTCTAAAGCTGCACGGGCTTTGAAGTTATTATTTACATGTACTTTTTAAAAAATTACGCACGTTATCTATTATTTTTTACTTGATTGTTTATTTTCATATCTTTGAGCATGGAGTAATTCTAGCCACAGTTTCGGTAAATTAAAAGATGCCGCATCGTTACATATTGTATTTTTGCGCGTGAGTATCTCTATGGTTTCTCTTATTATGGATGGATAGTGTAGACTGGAGGGAAATATTATTTTACTTTCATTGAAATTTATTTGGATGGTTTCTTCTTGATATAATCTTGCTAGGGCTGTAGTTTTTCTATTGTATTTAATATCAGCTATATGCTCTTTTTTTCTGCAATTAAATTTCCTGCTGGTCATGCCTATGTAGTAATTCTTGGATCCGTCTTCTTTAATAAAAGGTATTTCATATACTCCTGAATAATTCTCAAAATTAATTGGGTCAATTTTACTGCAAATGATATTCTTTAATTTCTTAGGTGGTTTGGCTATTAAGCAGATATTGAAACGTTTAAGGCTGTGTTTTAATTTTTCGAAAAAGCTTGGATAATATTGCAGAGTATAAAGTTTGTATTTTTGTGAATCAAATTTCTTTTCTGAATACTTATTATTGGTGATATCTATGATTAATTTATTAATATGGTGTACTGTAAAACCATTATTATACAATAACAACATACAACAACTCTGCAATATTATCCAAGCTTTTTCGAAAAATTAAAACACAGCCTTAAACGTTTCAATATCTGCTTAATAGCCAAACCACCTAAGAAATTAAAGAATATCATTTGCAGTAAAATTGACCCAATTAATTTTGAGAATTATTCAGGAGTATATGAAATACCTTTTATTAAAGAAGACGGATCCAAGAATTACTACATAGGCATGACCAGCAGGAAATTTAATTGCAGAAAAAAAGAGCATATAGCTGATATTAAATACAATAGAAAAACTACAGCCCTAGCAAGATTATATCAAGAAGAAACCATCCAAATAAATTTCAATGAAAGTAAAATAATATTTCCCTCCAGTCTACACTATCCATCCATAATAAGAGAAACCATAGAGATACTCACGCGCAAAAATACAATATGTAACGATGCGGCATCTTTTAATTTACCGAAACTGTGGCTAGAATTACTCCATGCTCAAAGATATGAAAATAAACAATCAAGTAAAAAATAATAGATAACGTAAGTAATTTTTTAAAAAGTACATGTAAATAATAACTTCAAAGCCCGTGCAGCTTTAGAATATTCTCATTTTGTTTTTGAAAATGACTCAGAAGAGTCGAAACATGTAAAACAACTAATAAAAGTTATTTTAATTTATATTATAGTTGTTAATTTTACACCTTTAGCATTTAAAAGTAATATATTATGAAATGTTTTAAAATTTCATTTTAAACTAATATATAATTAAGTAAACTACTACGAAGAAAAATATTTCGAACATCGGCTGATGCTGAAATAACAAAACAATCTTTTTAAAATCCACTCTTGAATGAACAAAAACTGGTGTATGCAATTTAATTTTCTTTGTCGAATTTTGCAAATTAAAACTAAAATAATTCTTATGCATGATTTTATAAATATTTTACGTTGTAAAATAAAGATTTCCAAAAATACTTCAACAATATTGCTTAAAAAAATGTAAAACGAAAACTCTTAAAATAGAAGACTTATATTTTTGTTTCATTATCCAATAGTAAACCGTTTTGCTCTCATACTGAAATATCAGAGGAATTGAGGTTGTTAAGAACTTCTTTCTTCCATTCTGTAGACATAACGAAGGTTACATTTCCTTTCCAAGATTTTAAGGTTTCTTCCTTGATTTACTAAAACTTAATACGATTTGGAGCTTTTTCTGTTTCCTAACAGTAATTGCATAAAAAATAGAAAGAACAGAAAATAATATTTATCCCACAACAATGTTTCAGCACAATATATATTTTGAAATTTCATTATTTTAGTTTTGATATGTTTATCAATTTGATATTTTTATCTCCTTTTGAGAATTATACATTAGTTATTTCTTTCAAACAGTTATTACTTATATATTTTTATAGAATTTATTTATATGTTTTTTTTTTTATTCAAGGCAACATCTGAAAATTAAAATAATTAGATTTGTTTTCGTATAGCAAGTTTTAACGACAGCATGTTAATGATATTTTTGCTTTTAAAAAAGTAGGAATAGTATTCAAAAATTATGTATAATCACAACACATTATATGATGCACAAATAACATCAATTTATATTAATTTTATATGATCTTTAGTGGCTGTTCAGCAATCTTTCAGGTGTATATTATTTCTTTGTTTTCTACTTTCTAAATAAAACGCATGTATTTTCAAGCTAGGATTAAATAATTTTATTGATTAAGAGATTATTATAAAATTTTAATATTTAGGTATTTCTAATATTTGTGTTTATTTAAGAATTACATAAATATGTTTCCCAACAATCAGTTTCTAAAAAGTAATTTATTCACCATGCAATTTGTGTTCGTAATTCAATTTTGCTGTAACATGTTTTGATTCAATAAGAAATTATCTAACTAGTTGATTTTTTAATGAAAAATGTATCGAAAGAAAATTAAAGTTATACACTGTAAACAATTTGCAGCAGAGTAACCGGTTATTCGACCGTTTTTATAAAATCGGGTACATAACCTTAATTTAACAGTATTCTGACCCTAATATGAGCAATATTATGGTCAAAATAGCGTTAAATTACTGTTATGTAGGTTTAAGTACGGTCATTTGACCGTTTTTATAGAACACGGTCGAATGACCGGTTACTTTGCTGCAAAATCTTTTACAGAATAATTCAAATATTATTTATCACCTAAAATATTATTTCTGACCATGTAACATTCATGAAAATTTTAACCCTTTAAGTGTTAGGGCCGTGTTTTTCCGTTTCATGTAGTCATATTAAAATGGCTGTAGACAAAAATATTTATAACATAATACTTTTTTGAACCGTATATAGAATGAGGAGATATAAAAGATATTATAGCATCAAACAGCGATTAAAAAATATATATATTCTCGGATTTACAAGCATATTTATAGAAATATTGGAAAATCGTCAAACGGTGAAAGGGAAAGTATATTAAAGTATAGATTTGTAGGTGTTGTTACGGCATACTGACGTCAGTGTTTATGATGGTGGTCCCAAAATATGGAGCATGGTGCTGAAGATTGGGAGATCATAACTAGAACGCTCTGCGCAAAGTTTTACTTGTTGTCAAAATACAAATTGAGACGATTTACAGTAAAAAACTGTTTTAAACCCGCCACTCAAATGCTAGTATGATTGTAAATTGATCAATGCCTGATTAAAGATATTTTGAATCTTCATTGTCTCTTACATCTTGAAAATGTATATAAATATATACCTATGTAAAATACATTTCATTCAATTCCTTATATATATATATGTTAGATTTCTACGAAGATTAATTTTTCACGAGAACTAGCAGAAAAACTCACGAGATGGGTTAAAAGTGGTGAACGATTGCAGTCAGTAACTCGAAAGTCATGGCACGAAATGAAGGCATACAGGAACCCAATTGGAATTTCTCCATTAATACTCAACCAGTTTTACAGATAAATCATTTATTCTTGAACAGGAGAAATGCTTGAACAGTTCACACAGGCTACAGGTATAATCTTATAGCCCTCAGGCTTGACGAGAATTCATTACATCATTTAATAGATCTTAAGTGGCTGTTGTGAAATTCTAAGTCACGTAATACCAGATAACACTTTGGTCAGCACTTCCAAACACGACAAAAATCTGCTGCCCGAATGCCTGCAGGTGAGTTTTGTTAACTGCGCGTAAAGTTACGGAAGCGGCGTAACGAGCGCACGAGCCAATCAGTGAGATGCGAAATTAAGCTAAGCAAATGACATGCGATGGAGAAGATTTAGCAAGAAATAATTCCGATCCCAGCTGCCCATTGATTTTGAAGCAGAAATACTCAGCGCACGAAGCGAAGCATGGATTAAAAAAATGCTTTTAAAAAACATTCGAAATGACAACTAACGTCTCTCAGAATATTATAGATTGGGGAGCTGATAAAAGTTACGAATGAACTTAAAGTTTTAGATTAAGATTTGGAAAAAGAAAATTATTAATATACGTGTTATTACTTTTAAAAGGACATTAAATAGGAATAAATATTATTAAGAAATAAGGAAATAATGAATAAGCCAGAATTTAGAATAATTTAAGGAATATTGCAAAATAAAATTTTTATATAACATTACCCCCCCCCTTAAAAATCCTATGATCTACAAGTTCATTTAAGGAAAGCAAGAATTCGGATTACAATATAGTTATCTGGTATTCTACTTAATGTCAAAAATTCTCTGATTTTATTAAAGCCAAATCAATAGTTATTTTTGTAATCGCGAACCTGTGGGAATTGTTTAAATACAATTACAATATAAAAATATTTTGGTTACAAATAATATTTTTTCACTCCTTAAACATAAATAGTGAAAATTATGAATATAAAGTAAACAAAACTTTTTTTCTTTAATAGTCATCTTAATCGGTAAAAAGTCTGTCAGTGCTATAGACCTCTCATTCCAAATAAAAGTTTTTGGTACGGATATGAAGGCTAATACTTGACAGCAATACAGTTTACTGCAATACCGTGTATTGATTCTTTAACAGGATAATTCCAGTTAATTAGAAAAGTTCAAATAACTATTAAAGTTCCATCAACTACTAAGTTCAATAAACTATTAAAGTGCACTCATCAAGTAAAGTCCAGTTAGTTAATAAGTTTCAATCAATTAGATATCTAATACTTTTTTAGATGTTTTGCTAGCAAGATGTTATTTTTTATCATCAACTAATTTACTATTAATTGCTCTCTTTTATCACATTTCTCAACAATATTCTTTCTTATAATCTTGTATCACATAATGAATAACAACAACAATTATAATAACAACGTAATAATATCAACAATAACAAACAACTTCAAAATAGTACTAAATCAATATCTTATCAATAATTTCTCTGTATATTATTTAATTCCTCATTCCTTTTCAATATCAGTGAGGAATGAAAATATACTTAATAAAAGGAAACAAAATAAATAAATAGTAAAATAAGAAATGTCTGTGGAAAATTATCAACAATTCAGTAGTATTATGTGCTCATTTTGTTTTCAGTCAAACAAGAGAATGATAAGTTGTATATAAGAATAATTTAAAGGAATATTGTGAAATAAATTTTTTATATGACATATACCCTGCTCAAAACAATTAAAGGATATTTGAAGTTTTATATAAAATAAAGATATAAACGAAATTTTTTTGCCGAAAATAGAAGAAGAGAATCACAAATGCAAATTTTTCTGGTTTTCAAACTGTGGAGTATGCAAATTTTGAGTTCGACGTCAAAAACGTCGCTTCAGCGGCAGCGAATGAAATTTGACTTTCAACTGGATAAAAGAGAATGAAGACAAGGATGATCGGCATTCAGTGATTGCTTTGTTTCGATGAGTACGATGTCTCAGCGAAGTCATTTGACAGATTCAGAAGCTTGGAGAATTGGTGGTAGGTTAGAAGGGGGCCAAACTCAAGCCGAAGTAGCGCAAGCCATTGGAGTGTCACAAGTGTCATTTCCAGGATCTGGAACCGTTTTTTGGAGAGTGGATGTGCAGGCCGAAGACCAGGGCAAGGTCGTAGACGGGCAACAACGCCCAATGAAGATCGGTATTTAGCGTTAACAGCTCGGAGACACCGAAACATGAACGCTACTCTTCTCCAACAACACCTTCGCTCGGCTACAGGCACCACGATTTCAACTCAGACTGTCCGAAACCGGCTCCATGCTGTAGGTCTGTATGCTCGCCGACCGATGGTATGTGTTAGATTAACATCAAGGCATCGTCGCGACCGCAGGGAGTGGGCAACCGAGCATGTCAACTGGAGGAGAAATGAATGAAGCAATATTCTGTTTTCTGACGAGTCCCGTTTTTCTGTGCATCCGGATAATAGGCGTATTTTCATCTGGAGGGACCGTGGCAGTAGGAATAATCCTGCGTTCGTGCACGAAAGTGTCAGATTTGGCGGTGGAGGAGTGTTGGTGTATGGTGGCATCTCCATTGACGGGCGCACTGACCTCTACATCATTGGAGATGGAGCTCTGACTGGTCGCCGATATAGGGATGAGATCCTCAGACCTATTGTAGTCCCTTACGCTGCAGCAATCGGAGATAACTTCATTTTAATGGACGATAACTGCAGGCCACATCGTGCAAACCTGGTGGAGGATTTCTTTTTCGAGGAAGGAATCGTTCGAATGGAATGGCCAGCGTGTTCTCCAGACATGAATCCAATCGAGCACCTTTGGGACGCTCTAGGAAGACGAGTTTCTTGCCGCCAACAACCCCCACAAACTCTCCAAGAACTGGAAAGAGCTCTTCTGGAAGAGTGGGGCAGAATACCCCAACTCGTCATTAATAGCCTCATTGAGTCCGTGCCTCAAAGGTGTTCAACGTTGCTGGCCGCCCGTGGAAACCATACCCCCTACTGAAAATGATTTTCTTTGAAGAAAACACCTTTTCTTATTCTTTTTTTCTCATATGCACAAATTGTGTTTTTTTTCCTTTTGTACACAAATGCGCAATAAAATGCATTTTTTTCTGTCAAACATGTGTAATTTATTCTCATATAACCTACTATGTCTGTCGACCATGTATCAATCAGCTAAAAAGTTTCCCAGATACAAAATCCACCTAAAACTGCAATATTCTTTAATTGTTTTGAGCAGTGTATATATATATATATATATATATATATATATATATATATATATATATATATATATATATATATATATATATATATATATATATATATATACAGGGTGTAACTGAAATGCTTCAACAAACTTTGAGGGATGATAGTAGTCATGAAGACGAACAAAAAATGCTATGGACCATGGGGTCGCAAATGACGTTTAACCCCTTCAGGGGCAGTGGTATGTTTATGAAAGGGCTTAATTTTAATTCCAAAACGCCATAATGGCACCAGAATTTTGCTAAAATCTTTTCCATTTAATATGTATGTGAAATATAGCCTTTTTCTTATTTACAAACAAATTTTTTTATAAATTCCGGTGCCAGTCATTTATTTCAACATTTTAGTACTAAAAGTAGTTTGCCCCTAAAAGGCTTAAAGGATACAAATAGAGAAAATGCGTCTGAAAATGGACTGGCACCGGAATTTACAAAAAAAATTGTTTGTAAATAAGAAAAAGGCAATATTTCATATAAAAATTAAATGGAAAAGATTTTAGTAAAATTCTGGTGCCATTGTGGCGTTTTGGAATTAAAATTAAGTGGTTTTTTAGACATACCACTGTCCCTGAAAGGGTTAAATGTCATTTGCGACCCCGTGTTCTATTGCATTTTTTGTTCATCTTCATGAGTAGTATTATCCCTCAAAGTTTGTTGAAGCATTTCAGTTACACCCTGTATATATATATATATATATATATATATATATATATATATATATATATATATATATATATATATACATTTCATTTTTTTGTGTAGTCATTCATTTTTCAGAAACCTATATGCGATAACTTTTAATAAGTTTTAACACTTTAAGTGTTTAACAATCTTTTTCTACCATGTAATTTTTTAAATCAGTTTCAATATATATATTTTTTATTTTTTTAGAATAAAACTATATTTAACAGTTTACTTATGTTACACTACTATTATTAATTGTATTAAATACTGTTAATACATATTACACGACATTATAAGTAGAATACTTTTTATATGTATGTGAAGCGATGCTTTTTACAGTAAATGTAGATGAAAATAAATTTTATAATAAAGTTTTCTGTAAAATTAATACAAATATCATTTGTTTCATTTCATACGTAAAACTTTATACTTAGGTAGATAACCTTTCTATAGTTATCTTTATTTCTTCTTTTAAAGTTTGAAGGATTTTTCCATTAGATGATACTATCAGCAAAGATATCATATATGCTCCTCCAACGTCTCTTAACATAAAATTTACCAAGGTCATTAAACACAAAAAAAATCTATTCACGTTTTACCCAGAAAAGGCATGATGCAGAGGTAATTTATGGAAATTGTTTATTACATGTCGATCAGTTTTCCATCACATGAAATAATGAAGCTTGAAAAATGAACAACATCCTTAAGAGAAAAATACATTTGGGTGAAATATATATTAGAGTGCTGATGTATTTAAATTTGTAGTAAAGAAATATTTTTTAATAAGGTACAAAGAAATTTCTTCTTTATAGTGATTTGTCAATTATATTGGAAGGATGAATTTGATAAAAGAGTACATAACCCTGCTTCTCAGTTTATTTTATTTTCCTATAAAATGCATAAATGACTCTTTTAATTTAATTCCAGTGTTTTTCGTTCGAGCCGAAGGTGTGGTATAATACAGAAATGCTTTTTAAAGTTTTTTACGAGAAACTAATTTATAACATTTGAATATTACGATATTACGGAAAACTTCAGGCAGTATTAAAAAATGACTAAGGATAAAACTAATATAAAGTTGGTTTCCTTCATATATATTGTGTGAAATTCTTTAATTTTTCGCTTTGTAAAGTAATCGTGTTGTGCCTTGCTGAAACAAAACAAAAAAAAGTTACAGATTTTTAGCCCCATGTATGTAATTGTGCGAAAATACATCTTTCTAAAGACAATATATATATATATATATACGATGTGAGATATCGTTGGATTCATTGCTGCTGCTTCCGTGTCACCTTCTATAATATTTTTAAAAATCTCATAATTTGTATAAAGTTTATGCAAATAAATATTTATTGAATATAAAAATATTTTCTTTTTTGTTATATTCCTATATTTACATTCTTGATAAAGTAGAAAACACTTCTTTTATAGACTGATTGCAGAATTGTTCATTACTAAACTCAGTGTTTTCTTATTGTTTAAGTTTAAACGTTCTTTAATCAGCGATTATGAATATTCATTAATCTGAAAAAAGTTAAGTCTGTTAAATCATATAACCACAATCATTATTGAGAGGATAAACTTTTGAGTTTTGGCATTTTATCTGACCCGCAGTCAAATCAATTAAGAACAAGAACGAAAAATCATGCGTCAAGCATAGATTATGAAGCACTTTCCAACACATTCCGAATACTGTAACAAAACTTCACAGTTTTATAAGGTGAAAGAGGGTGTCTAAGCAAAAAAGTTGAAATAAGTGGGAAGGCCTTCTAATTGCTAAAATTCTACTAGCACCACCTAAGTGTATATAAACAATTTGGAAAACGTATAACACATTTGAGAGCCCAATTGCAGCAATTAACAAGAATAGTCGGTAAAATATCCGAATTGTTTTGTGCAGCCCTGGGCGGATCTATAGATTTGTATATAGTCTACTTCGTATACTAAAATGTAGTTCAGTTAGGAATTGCATAGCTCAGCTGAAAATCCCCCTTCAGCAAGTTCCGTCACTACACCGAAACACACTTGTCATGTTTTTTAAAGCCCTATATATGATCTATAGATATTATACACTAACTAATATGCAAAACATTAGTTAAATTTAAAAACGCATACCACAACTGAAATTGCTCTTCCAGCAATTATCGTCTATCTACTGTACTGTAATCGAATTATTTTGTGTGTCCCTGTAAATAAACTATTAATGATATGTACACCATATTCTACAATCACGATTTTGTAGTGCACGTCAGTCATATACATCAATTCCAATATATTTTAAATAGTGTAACATCATTTAAATACGCAGCAAATGCTTTTTTTTCATAGAACGAAATGTAACAGAATTATTTTGAATGTCCCTGCATAGGAACTATAAATGGTACGCACGTGTCATGGTAAACATCACTAAAATAATAAAACTCACATCTCCATTGCACAACAATCAGAGTATATATACGAGAGTTAGAGCACGGACAGACGTCAGACAGACAAACCGAATTGATAAACTTTTTCAATACTCGCGTATAAGTCGAGGAATTTCTGACAATTTTCGGCAAGCGAATTGGGGGGGGGGGGGGATGGGTCAACTTATACGCGAGTCAATTAAAACAACGAAAAAAAACCTTCAAATACTGCCAAAATTCTGGTTTTTATGTGTAAGAATAATAAAATAATATTTAAAATATACAAATAATAATAATTTATCATTAAAAAAATTTTCATTGATTTCTTTTTGTTTACTTACTTTTTTTCGCATTGACGAGAATTTGTAATGCGTCTAGAAAGTGAAATCTTTGGCTTGATTTTATGCAAAATTCAAGTAAAAACTTAGGGGGTCGACTTATACGCGGACTTTTGATTTTTTGCAGAATTTGCATTTAATAGTTAGGGGGTCGACTTATACGCGAGTATATACGGTATGTTGGAAATTGTTAGAAAATAAAATACAATTACGAGTTATTCTGATTCAAAAAATATTTTAATCATGTTAACTTAACTTGATATTAATATCATGTACAACATGAAATGAAATTCTGTCGTTTTGTTGACAGATTTCACTTTAGTGCCAAAGTGCTGTACCTCATATTTAATCTGGTCTTGTGATTTATATGCTTTATTTTTCTTTTAAAATTGCTGTGTTTCAAAATATTTTATTGTGTTTCACAAATTTTCCACTTCACACACGATGACACTTTGCATGCGGAAGATTGTGGATAGCACTGAACAATAAAATGTTTTACTTTCTGTTGCTTATTTGTCCTTTATTTGTTGTATTCACTTTTCTTCTTAGTCTGTCTAGCGCTGGCGATTTTCGTGCTACAGTTACCGTTCCAACGCTTTTTATGATGTTTCACTATGAAGATCATATTCCAATAAAAAGTAGGTATTATCATTTGAAATTTGTCACTGCAACCGTGATTGTTAGAATTAATCTGTTGTTTTTAATATGATACGCATACCTCAAAATACTTTAAAACAAAATTTCGTTCAGCTTCTGTAAACGGTATGATAGTTAGGGCGGCTCATATATCGGTAAATTTTTTTCTATAATCACCCTGTGTATATGTATTGTATATGTATATTGGTTGATCCGCAAAGTTCTACGGTTTTTTCAATCGAAGCGCTGTTTTGTCTGCTTATATCTTGCTGCTGCTAATAGCAAGTGACCTTGAATGGCCTATACATGTAAATTAGGTCTTTTCTGTTAGCTCTGCCGAATTCTCTTTTGTGACATAATTTTTGTTTCATTGCAGTGCTACGAATATCTCTACATTAAAAAAAAGTAACCACCGCCGCCGCAGCCGCTGTCAAAGAAGATTTTGTGCCTTGAAGTCTTTCTGAACTAAAATCCAGAAAACTATTGCATATAAAAATTTAAAAATTGGTAATTTTATAAAGAAATGTTTGATAAAAACGCTGAAGCAGACAGTTTTTTAATCGAAGAATTATTTTAAGAGATATTTAGTATTAAAGTTGGTCAAAATAGTTTTCTTAAAAAAGTTTTATAGGAACGAAAACTATCCACAGGAATTTAACCATAATTTATAAGGATATAGTTGACAAGCTTGCAGTGTGCAGACTGCAATTATTTTTCTTATTTGAGTAATTTTTTGAAGTTATATTTAAATATTTTATTCAAAATTTTCATATTTTTGATGATTTAATTCATATTTCATAAAACCCATTATTTGAATTGTTGCCAATTTGTAAAATAGCGCACATAATAATATTCCCTTTCAATTAAGAAATGTATTTACGCGTGACTATTAAAAACAGAAATAAAACTTTAAAATAATAATTAAATGATCACGTGTTAAAAGCAGTAAATGTAGAAATTTACTAATAAAAAATATACTTGCGCGTGAATATTAAAAAGAGGAATAATTAAATTATTATGCGTTTTCAAAACATTAAGTAAGGAAACTTACGACATATTTAAAATGCTCAAATAACATTATTTCCAAACAATTTCAATTAAAAATTATATTTACACGAGAGATTAATTTATTTCGACAATTTTTTTACCTATTATTGCAAATTTTAAAAACAGCGTAAATAATAATATTTCCTCTCAATTAAAAAGTTTATTTTTACGTTTAATAATTACCTTTAAAATACCGAAATAACTAATAAATTGTTAAAATATCATTAACAATATGGTACTTCTCCTTTATACCGTCGAACACTTTTCATAACAAATAAAACTATCGCCAAACTATAGGATTCAACACCAAAACCAAAAACGCATGATCGTGGCGTCACATTCACTTGACGTCAGAGGCATTACATGTGTTTTGTTATGGCATCAAGTGGTTTTTAATTCGACATATACATATATTTTTCATTATATTTTACTGATTGATTAATTATTTCATTAATTCAACTGACGTCACAAACATGTATTCACCAGCCGAGAGAGATAATTAAGAAAAAATAATGTAAATAAATATCCAAGATTTTTCTTTTCTGTTTTCAATAATATATTGTAAATTTTATTGTTTAAACTTACTGGTAGTTGACACTTTGGTGAGTGGGATTTTCCCGAATTTCTTGTATCTTATTTATTTATTTATTTATTTATTTATTGAGATTCCAATGGCAAAATTCTTCTATTTGTTTGTTTGGCGTTACAGTTTGGCGATAGTTTTTTTTTTTTTTTTATCGACGGGGGGTAATGGAGAAGTATCAAAAAGACAAATAAACGTTGAATTGAAAATCCCTCGATGAAAAAACTGATACCTAAAAGGCATCTGATGTCAACTGAATGTGACTCGACGCCACGATTATGCACGTTTGGCGTTAAATGATATATTTTTGCGACAATTCTTTTCTTTTTATAGAAAGTAGCCGACGGGATAATGGAGAAGTAACCAATTTTCCATAGCATCGTTGTAAAATTCTCCGATACAGCGACATTGTTTACTTAACCATTTCACACAAGTTGATTATTAAATCTTTAATTGATGTTATTTAATCAGTCAGGAAAACATTTGTTAGTTGTTTCGACAGCAGTTGATTCGACCTTAAAATCCCTCAGTCAAAGGAAAATGAATGGAAATCCGGTTATAGCAGATCGCCACTGGTCATTTAGTTATAATACAATCTTCCGTAATCGTTTTAGAGTTGATCAAATCAAAGTATTTTTAAAGTTTGCTGTGTCAGAATGTGGGTTTGCGAGCGTAGCTCATAGGGGGCAGAGCCCCCTAGTGAAGAAAAAAATATCTTCGTCAATTATGTTCTTTTATTCCAAGAAAGGAAAAAATGAAAGTCAGACTGTTAATAAACTTTGCACTACAAAACTATGTACAAAGTGCTGTTTCAGATAATACAGTTCGACGGTAGTTTGAGATGTCTAAGTGCGGAAATTTCAGCCTCGAAGATGATGCTCGCTTTTCATCAACTGTCTCGACCATCATCAACTGTAAAAGAGGACCTCTTAAATGAAGCTATCAAATGATAATGCACTGTACTTTTTGGAATATTTAGTCTGTGTGATAGCTCCTGAAACGTGTAACGTGGATTTTCTGCGATAGATTCTTTTATGTGGTACTCCTTTACAGATGGTGGTTGTTTATCCAAAGCGGCATCATCTTCAAGGCTGAAATTTCCACCCTTAAACTTATCAAACAACGTTCGAACTGTGTCATCTGAAACAGCACTTTTTCGATATACTGCACAAAGTTTACAAACAGTCTTAGTAGCGTTTTTACCTTTCTTGAAATACGAGAGCATAATTTATGAAAATGAACTTTTTTGTTCACCATTCTTAACATTGACTGAAAAAAAAATATGCCACAACTCAAGCAGGAGTTATGCGACTGAAGCAGAAAAGACCGAATATCTGGGTCATTCAAGGTCACACCTTATCAAACGTAGCAAATTAAATAAACGAAACCGCTCTTATGTGGGAAATACCTCAAAACTTTCCGGATAACCCTATATATATATATATATATATATATATATACAGGGTCATTCATAATTCCGTCCGGGGTTTCGAAACGTTATAGTAAAAAAACGAAGACGAACATGAAAAAAAGAAACATATGAGATTATTCCGAAACTATTCAAGTTTTACTTACATACATTACAGGTGTTCTATGTGTGCATACATCCATGCGATAGTCCAGTTCCTGCCATACTCCGTTTCTTTAAATCTGAACCAGTGGTGTCAGTTGGTCCCTGTTTTCGATATTTATTACGAAAGGCCCGTTGAACTGACACCACTGGTTCAGATTTAAAGAAACGGAGTATGGCAGGAACTGGACTATCGCATGGATGTATGCACACATAGAACACCTGTAATGTATGTAAGTAAAACTTGAATAGTTTCGGAATAATTTCATATGTTTCTTTTTTTCATATTCGTCTTCGTTTTTTTACTATAAAGTTTCGAAACCCCGGAGGGAATTATGAATGACCCTGTATATATATATATATCTACAGGGTGAATCTAAACTCTTGGGCAAAACTTTAAGGGGTGATAGTACACATCAAGACAAATGATATTAAATGGATAACTAAGGTTCCCAAACGTCTTCCGAAGGAGATAGGCGCCATTAAAGTTTAGGGTCCAAAATTTCAAATGATTATAAAAAACGGAAAAATTGGTCGATTCGTTTGCGGTTTTCTCTAAAACTATTCCTTATGTCAGTATTTTCTTAAAAATAAATTTTAAAGATAAAGTTCAAAAAATGCCAATAGAGGGCGCTTTAGACTTTGGAGTAAAGAGCAACAATTTTTTACCGTTATTTTTTGTATCTCATTACATGCTTTCAAAAGCTTAGACACAAACTTAAATTTTGGGCTCAAAATCTGAATCGTTGGGAGTGGTTAAGTAGCGCAAACTGAACTGTGTTCAGAAATTGAAATTTGAACCCTCCGCTCCCCCCCTGAACGCAGTTCAGTTATTCCCGATATTGGTGTCGTAGACCAGACAGAAACTACTACCCCCTACACGTAAAATAAACGATAGAGGGATAACAAAATTAAATAAAAAATTTATTCATAACAGGCATGAGCAATTTCTCCGCGCAAAATAAACAGAAACAATTTGATGTACGCACGTAGTGCGCAATATGAATGAAGGTTGACACGTAGAAAATGGCACACACATGATGTTCGTGCGTAATCACAAAAACTGCTTGAAAGAGTGCCCACAAGCAACGATGCAGGCCTCACACCGCGAGCTTGCATTCGAGGAGCACCTCCGGTTGCTCCTCGAATTCACACAATACATGCTGTTCAAGTTCCGGTGTCCTCGTACTCCTGGTACGTACAGTGTTGTGCATCCTGCTGACAAACGAACCGGTTTCTCCGAGACGCCGATGCAAGCGTTCAAAAATTTTTCGGTCCAGCAAGAATCTCGAAGGGAATCGCTCCCGTACAATCGCCGGGATTCCAGGGCATTTCCATCCGCAGCGCCGTAAATGAAATGCATATCGGCCATTTCCTGATTAGTGTATCTGTTAATCCCTACAGCCGTCAAAGACGAAAACACAATGAATGCGGACAACCAGCGGTTTTATAGCACTTTCGATCACAGCGTCATCATAGAAGTTACATCCTTCTGTGCTACGCATTGCCCCCCAATCGAGTGACACGTACCGTTACTACGTAATGGCTACGTAACTGTAAATTACTTCTACCTAATTTGCTCGGAGAAATTGCTCATGTCTGTTATGAATAAATTTTTTATTTAGTTTTGTTATTCCTCTAACGTTTATTTTCCGTGTAGGGGGTAGTAGTTTCTGCCTGGTCTACGACACCAAGATCGGGAATAACTGAACTGTGTTCATGGGGGGATGGGTGTGTTTCAAATTTCAATTCCTGAACATAGTTCAGTTTGCGCTACTTAACCAATCCCAACGATTCAGATTTTGAGCTCAAAATTTAAGTCTAAGCTTTTGAAAACATTTAACGAGATACAAAAAATAACGGTAAAAAATAGTTGTTCGTTACTCCAAAGTTTAAAGCGCCCTCTATCGACATCTAACTTTATCTTTAAAATTTATTTTAAAGAAAATACTTACATAAAGAATAGTTTTAGCGAAAACCGCAAACGAATCGACCAATTTTTTTCGTTTTCTACAATCATTTGAAATTTTGGACCCTAAACTTTAATGGCGCCTATCTCCTTCGGAAAACGTTTGGGACGCTTAGTTACCTATTTAATATTGTTTGTCTTGATGTGTACTATCACCCCTCAAAGTCTTTGCCCAAGCGTTTAGATTCACCCAGAATATACTCGCATATATATATATATATATAGAGAGAGAGAGATTATTACAAGAAGAATAACACAAAATAGAGTCAAATAACTTTTTATACACTAATTAGTAATAAGGCATAGTGCATTTTAGTTAGAAAATTTTAAAAAAAGCAATTAATATTTAAGCACAACTATTCTAATTATGTTTTATAATAATTCCATGCAAAGTGATAAAATGATAATTTTAAATGTGTTTAATTTTTTTTTCTACTGAATTAATTTATGTTTCTTGACTCGATAACTTTAACCTATAATTTCTCGAGATTGTATGTGAATTGAAATTGGATTTCATTATAAAACATCTTCCTACTTGAAAAGTCATTTACACGTCTCATATAAGGTAAAGCCAGACGAGATGGCGCGGTCCGAGAGATTGCGCACCTAGAGGTTTGGGGGGAAGAAGTAGAGTGAGCGCGCAGCGACTGCAGGTAGTTGTACAACAGCAGTAGTGGAGTGTCTACTTGAAAGTGCAAGTTAATTGTTTGGAGCGTCTAAGATAAAGCATTGCTATTTTGTTTTGTTTTCCCAAAGTCAGTACTTGAATTTTCATATCTATTCGTCAGAATTTTTATTTAATGTCAGTAGTACAAAATATTTTAAACTTAAGCGATTTCTCATAAGCTACTAATCTAGACTAACAGTGTGAACACCAACGGTTTGTTTTAGTAGCGGCCATGTTTAAGTTAAAGGCGGCGCAATCTCTCCTACCGAAATTGGAGAGTATCGCATCTGCTACTTAGGAGAGATGGCGCATTGTTCCCATTAGTTTCCATGCTAGAAGAGATTACGCAGCTTATTAGTAAAATTGCATAAGAAAATGAAAAATGAAAATGGACTAATTTTAAGTTAAACGTGTTATCAAGTAACTTAATGTTATTTTGTATTCTTATCTGGACTTGATTTTTCTGTTTCTTTAATTTTCCCCACTTTAATTAATTTTTTTTTAATCGTTTTTAAAATTATTTCCTTTTTCTGATTCTTTAATCATTAGGTTGAAATATTCACTCCTAAAACAATAATATTTTTTCAGAAAAACCTTACAACAATGTCATTTAAGTATAATTATTATTGTTAAGAATTTAATTGTAGTTATTATTAGTAACAATCTCTCCTACCCATGTGCGCAATCACACCAAACCTGTAAGTACAGAATGCGCAAAATAACTTTATATATATATAACACATGGGCTGATAAGTTCCCGGTCTGGCACACAGATGGCGTTGCAATCGCCGAACCGATGATTTTTTAAGTAAATACTAACCTTTAAAAGGTAGCAGAGAAAATGGCATGACGATTCGCAATGAGGATAAAACGTTAGAGTGGTTTCAGATGAACGACTTTGTTGAAAAACAAAAAATGGATAAACAAGAATTTCAAGAATTGTTATTTGATGGGAAAAAACATCGTTCAAACAAAAGCTTGGCTTTATAAGCGTTTTCCGGACACTGCACCAGGTAAATCAACCATTATTGACTGGTTTGCTGAACTTAAACGTGGTCGTACGGACACCAGTGATGCACCACGCAAAAGAGGTGGTTACTCCGGAAAACATAAAAAAAGTCCACAAAATCGTTTTGGGGAACCGTAAAGTGAAGTTGCAGGAGATAGCTCAGACTCTAAAGATATCCAAGGAACGTGTAGGTTTTATTTTGAATGAACATTTGTCTATGAAAAAGCTGTTGTCAAAGTGGCTGCCGCGCGTGTTGACTTTTGACCAAAAACAACAACGAGTTCTGAGCACTGTTTGGAGCTTTTTCGTTATAAAATTATGTTATTTATTATTAAATTATTATTATTATTCATTTACTAAATTAATATTATTAAAATATTATTATTATTCATTTACTAAATTAATATTATTAAATTATTATTATTATTCATTTACTAAATTAATATTATTAAATTATTATTATTAAATAAATATTATAAAATTATTATTATTAAATTATTATTATTAAATAAATATTATAAAATTATTATTATTAAATTATTATTATTAAATAAATATTATAAAATTATTATTATAAAATTATTATTCAAAATGTATTAATATAAAATTATTATTATTATTATTAAATTATTATTCAAAAAGTATTAATATAAAATTATTATTATTATTATTAAATTATTATTATTTATTATTAAAGTTATGTTATTTATTAAAGTTATAAAGTTATAAAGTCCTAAAGTTATAAAGCTTTGTTAAAAAGTTGTGTTTTCTTTATTAGACTGGTAACTTATCAGCCCATGTGTTATATATATAATATATTATATTTTAACTGCATTATTGTCTTAAAACTACACATATATTTTTATAATGCAAAAGACAAAATTAAATGACAAAGTTATGATACACACGAAAATCCTCACTCTCGGTACATTTTATCACCCAACCAATCTGATCAATCTAATCATTATCGAAAAAGTATAATGTTCTTCTTTTCTGCTAAATTAAATACTTTATTTATAATTATTTTAAGTGGTTCGACTGATAAAATCGTATGACTGGATATATATCCTGTACTAATAATACCTTCAAAAAATTAAACAGTTCGTGATAAAGATTGGTATTAGTTTAAATTTCCAATTAGATTTTCAGTAGAACGGAATATACGCCTTAAATCTTTAAATAGCACTACAAAGGATGTGAATTTTCTTTTCACTTTGCTTAACAGCGTACAACCAACTGGAGTGAAAAGTGTGACCAGACCGGGTATCGAACTCAGATACCTTGGTATAGCTCACCAAGTGCTTTACCAATTAAGCCATCCGGACGACATCCTGTTTGGCGCCTCTTTCACTAATATTACGTTGGCAAGGCTGCAGCTCCGCATCGCAAGATCTAATGCCAACATGAGAACACTATCAGTGGCGTACATGCGACAATCTTGTGCTGCAGAATTGCAGCCTTGCTAACGTATATTAGTGGAAGAGGTGCCAAACTGGATGACGCCCGGATGACTTAATTGGTAAAGCACTTAGCGCGCTACACCAAGGTATCTTGGGTTCGATCCCCGGTCTTGACAAATTGTTGACTCAAGTTTGTTGTACGCTTTTAAGCAAAGTGAACAGAAAATTCACATCCTTTGTAGTGCTATTTAAAGATTTAAGGCGTGGTTTCAGTCCTACTGAAAATTTAATTGGAAATTTAAATATAGATTATCCAATGCTGGGAATTTATTCGTCGCATGCACGCCACTGATAGTGTGTTCCATCTTGCGCAACGGACTTGGAGCCTTGTCAACATATATTTGTGAAAGAGGTATTAGACTGGATGTCTTCTGAATGGCTTAATTGGTAAAGCACTTGGTGCACTTTACCAAGGTATCTGGATTAGATCACCGGTCTGGACAAATTTTTAACTCAAGTTGGTTGTATGCTGTTAAGCAAAGTGAAATAAAATTCAAATCCTTTGATTGGTATTAGTTTTTAAAAGTCGTATTATAATACGTTAGGAAATCACAAATTCACACTTACATAGTCGTACTAATATGCTTTACACTATAGATAATATTCTCTTTTTATTTGTTATATTTCTTTACAATTTCAACAATATTCAATCACCATAAAAGACATAGTTTTAAATACGGATATTAAAAAATAAGAATAAAATAATATCAGTTTTTTAAATATATAATTTCAGCCGAATCTCCCGTCATTTTAAAATATCCTTTAGCTTATTTAAATTTCAATCGTTTTTCTTCCAGAAATGAAAGGATTTTTTTAAATTTAGAAACATGTATTTAAAAGAAGTAATACGAAAGACGATCTTGAATGGATATAGCACATACTTTAATTAGCATGACAAAGAAATGCTGTTTAAAACAAATTGAAATATTTCAAATTAAATTTTCCTCTTTAATGAGCTGAGTAATCAACGGCACACTTAAAGGAATCGACTTTTTACAAGTGAAAGTGGGGCTGAATTTCTTAAATAGCATTTTATCTTTTCCTTTAAAGGAGTTGGTGGAAATCACTACGTGAATTAATTAAGGAGACCGATAATGTAAAACTGTAAAGAACAGAGATGAGCAGCATTTTTTTTCATTCTTTCTTTCAAACAATTTTAAATGGGTGAAATGAAATACGCTTTCCTAAATTCATTACTTTGTATTACGTAGTATCGAATTTAAAATTAAGCTGACTCTGTATCCCTTAAGTCTAATAATGTGCATGTATTTGACTACAATGACGTACTTATACGCGAATGCTATTGTATAGCATGTTTAGTAATAAATGCAATAATTATAAATATCACTGATTCATTCATCTATGTTTTATATTTTTTTAAATTGTTTTTTGTAACTCTTTGTTAATAACTATACATTTTCTTATTCGATATACTGCAGTAACCGTTTGTGATCAATAATTAGTGATATAGAGCCATTCGTACACTCTGTTAAATTGTGTAAACATAATAGGAGTAAGAAAAAAAAAGATCCAGAAGTTAACTAATATCTATGTATTTGAATACATTATTGTAAAGTTTACGCGAATGTTCTTGATTATCATGTTTAGGGATGAATGCAGTAATTTTGAATGTCGTTTAGTCATTCATCCTTGTGTTATATTTCATTAAAATGTTTCGTGTAGAATTTCTTGAATTACTATACACCTAATTATACGATATTTTATAGTAACCATTTGAGATCACTAATTAAATATTTCTACACATCTGTTTGTGTTATATAATTAGGAAAACAGAATATGAAAAATAAGTTTCAGAAAATAATTTAAATTTTACAATTTTACGGCTTTTATCTGTATAAAGATTCATATGTATAACATGAAACATTTATTGTTCTTTTAAATATTATATTGACTTCAGATTGACAGACACAGGATAATAAAATCAACGTGTTGTACTCTGTGAAACTTTAATGTGGTTGAAATATTTTTTATGTGTTTTATATATTATAGAAAAATAGTAACTGTAGAAAGTGCATAGATGAGAAATAAATTTTCTGTATGATTCATTGACTAATAATTCATTGCTATTTTGACAGAAGAGTGAAATTGATTTAAATTTCAAATATATTGATACATGTTTCTTGAATTTTATTCTCTCTTTTTTTTTTAACCATTAAATAAAAACATAATGAAATAATTTATACAATGTGTTTTAAATTTATAATCTAGTGTATCAATAATAATTTTAAGTATAAATACTTTGAATAAACGTTAAACTAAATATTTTAAAATAACAAAGATAATTTAAATATAAATAAAAAAATGGTATTTGATAAAGAAAAAAGTATCAGATTAATTTATGGAAAATACATCAAAATAATTATAGAAATATATATGAAAGCAATTAATGTGTAATACAAAATGAGAATTATTCATCGATATAAAATACCAATAACGAAATTTATAAAAACCTAAATACTTAAAATCTAAATCTGTCAAGAATTAGGTGCATCATAGAAACGTAAACAAAAAAAAAATCCATATTATAAATCACAAAGATGTCCTTGAAAAATCTGACTTCATATTGATGAGGGCAATGAAGTAACCAATAAAGATCACTTCTCATTTTGGAACTCACAATTTGAATTTTTACCCCGTCGAATTTTAAAAGCAAATGTATTTTAAATTGAAATGAATTTAAAAACTGTATGTCAGTTTGCTAATATTTTATGGTTTTTTAATAATTTTCAGCTTTTTAAACCTCCGTAAAACCTAATAATGGAACATTGATTCGTTTGCATTCCATTGTTTTCCTGTAATATTCTATAACGACTTGTCAAACGAAATTTAAACTTCACCATTGAATAAATAATGGGGTAAGTATTACGGTGGCCTCTCACGACTAGTTTAGTCGTATGGTCGCGATTGTGTGCTGGAATGTGACTGACTAATTCGAAAGTACCAAAACTGCTTTTTGGTGTATTTCGTGGGCAATCTTTGAAGATATAGTAAATGTAACTATATTAAAGTTTTCAATTAAAACCAATTTTTTTCTTTGTTCTTGTTAATTAAAAAACGAAAAAACACGCTAATTATTGTTTCTTATTTGCGAGTGTGTTGTGTGAAAAATTTTATTTATTTTATATAAATTTTATAGTCTTTAAGATGTGAACACGAATAACTTTTTTGTACAATTATGTCATTAAACAAATAAGAAATTATTATCTATCGTTGTCTTCGAAATGTTACTTAATTGAATAATATGGTTTTGACACAAAATAGCAACCCGCAATGGAAGCTTATAGCACCTTCGGGATTCATTAGTATTACAATTTTTTTCCTTTCAACGAAGATATACGCCTAAAGCTTAAAGTTTACTCAGTTTGTTGCACGGAATTTCGAAAAGATTTTATTAATGTCTTCTAATAAACCCCATGCTTTATTAAAAGAAAAATACCTGATGGAATTTTAATATTTTTCTGTGGAAAACATTTTACACTTTTAAAGAAAGAATATTTTTAAATGTCAGTTTCAATTAAAAAAGCATTATGTAAAAAAAAAAATAAATAAATAAAAAAAATAAAAATAAAAATAAAAAATTACATTTCAAACAGTTGTTGAGTTGAACATTTAAATAAAACAATTGAATTACAGAAAAGATTTTTTCTTCTTTGAAGTGTTTGGAAATTATCATATCTTTTCAGTACTCTAAACTAAGATCTAACAGTAAATTATTTTCAAAATTCGAAAAAATAAATAAAATAAAAAAAATAAATAAAATAAAAACATTTGAATACATTTATGTCTATTCGTTCTATCTTATTATAAAATTAACTCTAGAATTCGATGATTTTGTCGGAAACTTTAAATAAAAGTTTGTCATGTGTATTTTAATATTAGCATAAAATAACAATGACCTGTTCTAACACAATGAAAATTTAAGAAGAAATACATCAACTGAAACATTTTCCGAGCCGATTTCATCCAAAGAACACAACTATAAATGCATTTTTATGACGTAATTATTTCCATTTCCCGCTTTTAACGCGTGATGATTTAAATATTATTTGAAATATTTTTCTGTTTTTAATAGTCACGTGCAAAATTATTTTTTAATTAAAAGCAAATATTATTATTATTTGCGCTGCTTTGCAATTTGGCAACAGTATAAAACAAGTGGGTAAGAGTGATCGAAGATAGCTCAAAGGGTTTCGTTTAATATTCCTTTCAAAACACTTTATCCTTTCTTTAATAAATCCAAATTAATTTCATATAGAAACCAAAAAAAAAAAAAATCATGTTTTTTATAAAGTAAAAATTTGCCGGTCTATTTTTCTCGTTTTTTCGAATATCTAAGCCAGCCCGATAGCGTCCGAAGCCCGCTATTATATTCTGTCATAATAATATCTGTCATATGGACTAAATATGATATTTAAAAAAATAATTTCAAAATTAAACATGTTGTACACCTTCAAAATGTTAAAATATGCGAATATTTCCAAAATCGGGTTTTTATCATGATTCAATACGTTCCTCAAACTCATATATTCACTATTCTCCATTACTCATATTGATATTCGCTTTGTATTATTCTGAAACATTTGAAAAATCCTTTAAACTTCCGATATGACGTCAGATTTTCTTTTTAATTCTCTAATGACGTGATATTAATCTGTTTTGTGTACATACACATACTCACATACTCCTTGTATTACTGAGAAATTTTTCTGTTTTATTACAACTATGACGTCAATCAATGTTATTTTATATTAATGTTTTTTTCAATTGGTGAAACTTTTTATTTCATTTTCATTTTTCACGTGAAAATCGTCTGATAGAAAATTAATTATTGTAGAAAGAATTTCATCGTGGATTTTTAATTTTTGGCATCTGCTATAACGAAAAATGTTTAAATTTAATAGGAAAAGGCTGTTAGAATTTTGGTTTTTTATCTCTATTTATTAAAATAATACGAATTTTTCAAATTTTAATATTTTCAGCTCTTCATAGCTAGTATTCGGGTTAATACACAAAGTTTGAACTCTGTAAGTTACATAGTTTTTGAGAATGGCTCTGTGACAGACAGACAACGGAGCGGGAGTAATAGGGTTTCGTGAGATGAACGAAACCCTAAAAAGACCTTTTTTAAATAGGAAATAATTCTCTTGTAAAATACTGAAAAATTTAAAAAGAAAAAAAAATAATCAAAATAAAAAATTAATTGCACACTACACACCGCAATCTTGACAAGTATGTCCCTACAAAAGATGGTTAAATTGCTGTGCATAGTTTTTGCTCTTATAAATTATTTAATGGAACTAGTTTGACTGACATAAAAATTAATAGCTCTTAAAATAATTCATCAACTTAAAAACTGCCTGCTTCAATGTGTTTATCGAATACTATCAGGCTACGCTCGCTGCGCTGTTCGGTATCTCCAAACGAACTTTGAATCAAACGAAATATACCGGTGAATTTGACCTTGTATTTAAAAGTAATCTGTACCCTTACCTGGTATATTCTTCCGCATTACTGAAAATAATACGAACGCCATTGCGTTATTATATTTTCTAATGTGCACTCAAAATTTTAGCTGTTAAGGACCAACTCCTTTTTTTATCATTTACAGTAGGATTAGGCAAAGGATGATAGAACTATATGCAATATACTAACCCCATCCCTACAAATTATCTAACTATTCAGTAGAACTTTTTAAAAAGACTAATCGCTCGTAATCGGGTTCACCTGACTATAAAACCTCCGCACTTAACTCTTTGACTAAGCAACGTACAATGATATGCAATATATTAAAACCATTCTCGAAAAATTATCTACTTAGCAATGCAAGTCTCAATAAAATCAATTTGGTAGAACTTTTTAAAAGGGCTAATCTTTTATATTAGAGTTCACCTGATTGTAGAACTTTCCCCCATAACACTGCAATGTAGAATGTGATACACTAAAACCTCTCTAAAAAGTTATAGGAATATTGATCATTAAAATTTATAAACTGCAAGTTATTTCTCGTTCTCTTTTCTGAATAAATACTGCAATTGCGTCAAAATGACGTAATTTAATAATTTTGCATATACTTACGATCACATATATTATTTCTGTTGTCAACACTCCTTTTCTATGAATTTACAAAACGCACAAACACAAATTGTAGAAGGGGCGAGGCCAACTAGGTAAGCGCTAAACATCAGAATATTAGATTCTTTTAGAATATTATTAACTCTAGTCTTCAACATGGAGAAAGAAAATGAATTGCTTACCTTTTCTATGGTCTATCCAATTTATGAAATATCCAACGATGTAATCCAACAGAACGTTATATTAATTTTCATGAATCTGCTAATAATCCAATGTAGACACTGAAGAAAAAAACTTGTAAAAAATAATATTAATGCACAATTCATACTGAATAAATAGGTTCACGTTTGGACTAATTTTAAAAATTATATTCTACATTATTTAAAATTTTAAAAGGTTTACATTTAGAATTCGATTAATTTTAGCATCACGAAACATTTTTTTTCCTGTGACTTTACAGAATGGGATTTTGTAATACACTGACTCATTTTCATAAAGTTTGGAAAGTTACAAGTAATGTTGCATCATTTCTTTGAAATAAATTGACGGCACTAACATAAATATTTCACAAATAATTAAGGGTTTTTCTGAAGAACTTTGTTGCACAACTGTAAGTTTACAAGTTACATTTCTAGTAAAAATACATGTGTCTGCTGTACTTTGGATAAAGTTAAATTTGTTTAGTGTTTCAGCGATTTTAATATGCCAAGCTCTGGCGGCTTGTTTGAGGCCATAGATTGCTTTTTTGAGCTTGCATATCTTTTCAGGAAATTGTTCGTTTACATAGCCTTCAGGTTGATTTATATATATTTCTTCATTTCAGTTCCCATGAAGAAAAGCGGTATCAATATCTATATGTCGCACATTCAAATTACCATAAGCTGCTGCTAAAATAAGTGTTTTGATCGTACAATGTTGTGCTACTGGTGAAAATGTTTCTTGATAATCTTACCCATATTTTTGACTGAAACCTTTGGCAACTAAACGTGCTTTATATTTTTGTGTATTTCCTGAACTATCAATATTTCGTTTGAAAATCCATCTACTTCCTATGATTCTTTTATTAAGAGGAGGATCGACTAGATCCCATGTATTATTTTTCATTAACGATTGTGTTTCGTTTTCAGTGGCTTTGAGCCAGTTTTTCTTTTCTAGTGGATTGTTTATTTTGATAAGCTGTTTCCAGTTTTCAGGTTCTGTTGTATCACAATTGTTTGCTAAAGCAATAAAATTGTCGGAAGTATATCTTTGAGGTGGCACTCCTCTGTTTTGTCTTTCAGATCTACGAGGTTGATGTGTTTCTGATTGTTTGGGCGCGGCAGGTGCACAGGGTGTGTCACCTATTTCTATTTCAATGTATTTTTTATCTTCAATTAATTGTTCGTGTTCATTAATTTTCTCGTATAAATTGTTTCGTTTTTCTTCCAGAAATTTTACAGATCTGGAAATTAGTATTTCACCATTTTTAGTGAATACGCGGTATCCCTTTGTATTATTATCATAGCCCATGAAGATACCCTCTTTTGCTGTGTCATCTAGTTTAGATCGTTTGTGTTTGTTTATATAAGTGTATGCTTTACAGCCAAATACACGTAAATAATAGAGGTTTGGTTTTCTTTTGAACCAAATTTCATATGGCGTTTTATTTGTTGACTTAGTTGGTAGCCTATTTTGGAGGTGATTAGCAGTATTTATCGCTTCACCCCAGAACCTATGAGGTAAATTTGCTTCGGATAATAGGCTTCGTGTCATTTCAATTAACTTTCTGTTTTTTCTCTCAGCAATGCCATTTTGGCTGGGACAAAATGGAACTGTGTACTCATGTTTTATACCATGTTCCCTTAGAAAGGCTTCTGTATTTTATTTCCTATGTATTCACCACCGTTGTCCGATCTAATCGCCGTCGGATATTTTCCTTGTCTGGTTTTGACCATTTGTACATAGTCTTTTATTTTTTCATAAACTTCATCTTTACTTTTTAATAAGTATATTACTGTGAATCTAGAACTGTCATCTATGAATGTAAGGAAGTAATTCTTTACTCCTATTATAGATGTTTTAAAAGGACCACATAAATCAGTATGCACTAATTCTAATACTTTTGTTGTTTTATTTTCGATAGATTTAGAGTACGGCGCATTTGTTGACTTTGTTTTAATGCATGTTTCACAGTTTGTTTTATGATTACAGTTATTTATTTTTATCCCACTGGCCAAGTCATTTTTAACTAAATCTTTTATACTTTCATTATTTCTGTGGCCAAGGCGTTTATGCCAAATTTCGAGGCAATCTTTATTTCTGCAATCATGTGCAATGTTTATTTTATTTTGAGAACTGTCTTCTAGTGTTTCAACTTGATATAAGTTATGTTTCTTAAATGCTTCTAAGTATATTTTTCCATTGCACGATAGTATGCATTTTTCATTTTCGAAAAATACTTTGTAGCTATGTTCTGTGGCTTTACTTACGGAAATTAAATTTGATTCCAATTGTGGAACAAATAACACATTTTTAAGTGTAATTCTATTTATACATCCATCAGATGTTTTTGTCATTATTTGTGTTTCGCCGGTACCGTACGCATTTAATGTATTCCCAATAGCAATTATTACTGTAGTTTTTTCAGTATCGTTGGATTTTGTAAATATATCCCTATCGTTCGCAATATGCGAAGACGCTCCTGAGTCAATTAACCAGGTTCTCTTAGCGGGATTGACAATTATGAATGCTGCATCTTTATGTTCACTTTTATTTATCTGTACCTTTTCATTTGTTTTTGATTGATTCATTTTATTTTTACTATCACCTTTTGTATTTTCAAAACACAAAGATGTGTACTTTTTGTATTTTTTATTGTGTGTTAGGTGTAGTGGTCTGTGTGTTTCTGTTCTTGAGATGTCAGCATTGTTTGTAAGTGTGGTTTGATTGTTTACAGTAGGTACAGTATTTGTTTTGCCCTTTATAATCTTGGGTGTATTTCTTTTGTGTTTTAAACTCCTTTTGTGAGTTATCAACTTGCTCACTATTTTCTATCCGTTCATTAAATTCATCAGTAAGTTTGCTTTTGATGAATTCGGAGTTAATTCAGTTTCATTTCGGGCTTCGAGAGCTCTTATTAATGTATTATAACTCGCAGGTAAAAGGCACAATATAAGTGCAGATAAATGCGAGTCGGTTATGTTCTCTCCTATTGCGGAGAACTTATCTTTTATTTCCAGTATATTAGTAATGTGTTTGTGCATGTTCCCATTTTCGGGAAGTTTTGCACTATATAATTTTCTTAACAAATATAATTTACTGGATAAATTAGCTCTCTTGTGAATATTTTTTAAACTATCCCATGTCTGATTTGCTGTTTCTAAATGTTTAACGTGAACTATCTGCGTATCGTCTATACTCAGATTTATTAAAGCGCTTCATTCAAGCTTTCGCATCCTTTTTTCTCCAATCTTCGTTAATTGGTGTAGGGGGTTCCTGAGTTACAAGTTCGTACAAATCTTCTTTTATTAATAACATATTAATTTTAAACTTCCATGTAGAATAATTGTTATTGTTTAATTTATCTACTATTTGCATTTCCTTTATTGTCGCCATCTCGGGAACTTGTTTATACAGTTTTTAAAGTTTTATTAGTTTAAATAGTTTATTAAATTCAATTATGTTTTCTTGAATTTTTATTCTAGCATAAGAGCTGAGTATTATTTTTATTAATTAGAGTCAATTATTAATCCTTAATAATAAATTCTGAGTTCATATACTCATCAGTACTCATAATCACTGTAGAAGGGGCTAGGCCAACTAGGTAAGCGCTAAACATCAGAATATTAGATTCTTTTAGAATATTATTAACTCTAGTCTTCAACATAGAGAAAGAAAAGGAATTGCTTACCTTTTCTATGGTCTATCCAATTAATGAAATATCCAACGATGTAATCCAACAGAACGTTATATTAATTTTCATGAATCTGTTAATAATCCAATGTAGACACTGAAGAAAAAAACTTGTAAAAAATAATATTAATGCACAATTCACGCTGAATAAATAGGTTCACGTTTGGACTGATTTTAAAAATTATATTCTACATTATTTAAAATTTTAAAAGGTTTATATTTAGAATTAGATTAATTTTAGCATCAGGAAACATTTTTTCCTGTGACTTTACAGAATGGGATTTTGTAATACACTGACTCATTTTCACAAAGTTTGGAAAGTTACAAGTAATGTTGCATCATTTCTTTGAAATAAATTGACGTCACTAACATAAATATTTCACAAATAATTAAGGGTTTTTCTGAAGAATTTTTTTGCACAACTGTAAGTTCACAAGTTACATTTAATGATAAATAATTGTCTTTTTAAATGTTTGTTAGTTCTGTAATAAGTTTATAATAGCATAATCACAAATCACAAATTATAAACATACTTCACTTTATTAGAAGAGTGACGATTATAACGAGGTAATAAATATCTATTGCTTGATAACTTGAAACTTAAGAGTCATAAATTAGGTCATTTGTTTTTGAAGAGATGAGAGAAAAATTATCGTTGGGTTTTTTTCTGTGCTTCATCAATTTCCTTCTTTCTTTATTTTACTTTGAGTGGAAAATATTAAGTTGATTGAAATGAATGGATTAGTTTTCTACACAAATGAGGTACCATTCGAAAGGTTTTTGAAGAGGCTTCTGGCATAGTACACTCACATTTCGTTAAAACATGTTTTTTGCTTAAAAATTGCTGTAATTAAAAATTAAATCGGCATTGTTTTCATAAATGAATGAAAGGTTTGCTTAATTAGTGTTGACGCAAAAATAAAATACCACATTATATCATGCTCAAGAATGATTATAAAAAATAAATTGTACAAAAATGATGAAGTATGATTTCTCCGCGCAGGTTTATGTTATATTTATGGTTTAAAAGCAAAATTGAAATTGAAATGTTTAGGACAAAAATACATTATTGATCGAACGAAGCAGTGTTATTTCACATGTAGAATAAAAGGTATGCTTTGTTATATTAGATTAAATTAAATTTATTTTTCTTTGTTTCATGTTTTTCAAGAAGCAGATGACATCTTCTAATTCAGTTAAAATACGATTGTTAATTGTTTTCTCGCGAACGTGTCTTTTGCTATCTTCAGTCAGTTTTTACTGTAACTGAGACGATAGTCTGGTTTGACTAATGTTGTTTGCAGGTGTTTCAATCATTAATTTTTTCTTTAGAAGAATAAACCTGCATTCGCATTCCATAAATAGCGGATCGCAATGTTTGGCCCTGTTAGCAATAAAATTTCTTTGCACGTTCAGAGTTCAAATAAATGACGCATTAACATACATTTTGGCATGATGTTGCTATAACGGAAAATTACCAAAATTATCCAAAAAATTTGTTGTAAATCATGCCAATTCTCTGTATTCTCGATTATGGAATAAGTCCATTTTAAAAACATAGAATCAGCACAGCCGTTTTCTTAAGTTAATTATGCGCCAAACAACGCCCGGTTACTTACGACAATTGTCTGTAGACACGTTTATGTAATTTACCTACTTAATTAATGCATATGGTACAAACTACACCTACTTGCCAATCAGTATCAGTGTTTACGGCTGGATGTAGTTAGGGTCTGTCCTCGTAGCCGTATTTTAATTTGACCTACTCAATATTATCATAACATTCAATATATACAGGGTGATTCATAAAAGATGGGCAGAACTTTAAGGGGTTATAGTACACTTAAAGACAAATAATATTAAATAGGAGACTAAGGGTCCCAGACGTATTCCCAAGGAGATAGGGGGCATTAAAGTTTAGGGTCCGAAATTTCAAATGATTATAAAACATGGAAAAATTGGTCGATTCGTTTGCGGTTTTTGCAAAAAATTTTCTTTATGCCAGTATTTTCTTGAAATAAAATTTTAAAGTTCAATTTCAAAAAATGCCGATAGGGGGCGCTTTAGACTTTGGAGTAACAAACAACTATTTTTTAACGTTATTTTTTGTATTTCTTTAAATGATTTCGAAAGCTTAGACTTAAACTTAAATTTTGATCTAAAAATCTGAGTCCTAACGAGTAGTTAAGTAGCGTAAACTGAAATTTGAAATTTGAAACCCTTCTCCCCCCAGAACAAAAATCAGTTATTCCCGATCTTTGTGTCGTAGATTAGGCTCTAACTACTGCCGCGTTTTGCTAAAATTATTCTTTATGTCAGTATTTTCTTGAAAATAAATTTTAAAGAAAATTTTCAAAAAATTCCGATAGAGGGCGCTTTAGACTTTGGAGTAACGAACAACTATTTTATACCGTTATTTTTTGTGTCTCATTAAATGCTTTCTAAAGCTTAGACTTAAATTTTCAGCTCAAAATCTGAATCGTTAGACGTGGTTAAGTTTCTGGGGAGAGGGGTTTGAAATTTCTACTCCTGAGCACAGTTCAGTTTACCATGTCCACACATTGTGTGCTGTGATACGAGGTAAAAAGACACAAATTAGGATTATGTTACCAAAGCATATTTATTAACATGTAATCACAATAAATGTTCAAAATTGTGACCACCAGAGGTTATGCACGCAGAACAACGGCGACGAATGGAACGGCGAACATTCGCGAAAACATCAGGCTTTTCGAGCACTTCCCCTACAGCGGCGGAAAGTCTGGCGACCAGTTCCTCGGGGGATTCAATGGGTGTCTCATACATAAGAGCCTTCAATCGTCCCCAAAAAAAGAAATCGAGGGGTGAAAGATCTGGCGAGCGAGCAGGCCAAGCAACAGGACCACCTCGACCAATCCATCTGTTCGGAAATGTGATGTCCAGATAGTTGCGGACGTCTCGTACGTAATGGGCTGGCGCTCCATCGTGCTGGAACCACATGACCCGCCGGATGCGTGGAGGAACAACGTTTAACAGGTCTGGCAGCACATGTTGCAGAAATGTGAGGTATGTTTTACCGTTGAGGCGTTCAGGAAGAAGGTACGGTCCGATTAGGTGGTCTCCGAGGATTCCTGCCCAAACATTGATGGAAAAGCGTCTCTGATGAGCATGTGGATACGTAGCATGTGGATTGACATCCGCCCATACATGTGCATTGTGTGTGTTAAATGTACCTTCACGTGTGAAGGT
The DNA here is from genome assembly GCA_963931845.1 of Maratus michaelseni. NCBI lineage: Eukaryota > Metazoa > Arthropoda > Arachnida > Araneae > Salticidae > Maratus > Maratus michaelseni. The sequence goes on from OZ007592.1 coordinate 420,153,072, forward strand.
ACATTCATCGGTGAAAAGCACAGTTCGTCCAAAATGTGGATTTAGCGCGTTCTGCTGCAGAAACCAGCGGGCGAATTCAATACGATTTGGATAATCCCCTGGAGACAGTTTCTGGACTCGTTGCACATGAAACGGGAGCAAATGTTCATCCTTCAGTACCCTCCAAGTCGTGGACTGTGAGGTATCCACCTGGCTAGCCACTGTTCGTGTACTTGTACTTGGCTGCGCCGCTACTACATCCAGAATGGCTTCTGCAACAACTACTGATTCGTCCTTTTTTGCACGACCTGCATTCGACCGGGAAGCGAGAAATGATCCCGTCTCACACAACTGTCTGTGCAAGCGCTCGAAAGTTTTGCGGTTAGGCAACCGCCTGTTAGGAAATCGCTCTCCGTACATTCGTTGTGCCTCTGCACCATTTCCATCTGCCGCTCCGTAAATTAAATGCATCTCAGCCTTTTCCTTATTCGTGAAGGGCACCATCTTCCGATTCATTACTACAGTGACTTACACTTGACTCACCGTTCAGTGGTTTTTATGCCTGAATCGTGTCGAAATTTTGCATACGTGTTCTTCTTCTTCCCCATTTAACATTTGCATACTTTCTGTTTCCTTCTTCACCCGGTGACTAGCGTCAGGAATGGAGCTTTAACGTTTGCATGAGCGACGTTTCCAACTGTGCCAGTGCCTTTATGAGTGAATTCCGACTATGCAGTCCTTGACGAAAGTTGTATTTTTGCCTCGTATCACAGCACAGAATCGTTGGGCATGGTTAAGTAGTGCAAACTGAACTATGTTCAGAAGTTGAAATTTGAACCCCCTCCCCTCGCTACTGAACCACGCTCAGCGATTCAGATTTTGAGCTGAAAATTTAAGTTTAAGTCTAAGCTTTAGAAAGCATTTAATGAGACACAAAAAATAACGGTATAAAATAGTTGTTCGTTACTCCAAAGTCTAAAGCGCCCTCTATCGGAATTTTTTGAAAATTTTCTTTAAAATTTATTTTCAAGAAAATACTGACATAAAGAATAATTTTAGCAAAACGCGGCAGTAGTTAGAGCCTAATCTACGACACAAAGATCGGGAATAACTGATTTTTGTTCTGGGGGGAGAAGGGTTTCAAATTTCAAATTTCAGTTTACGCTACTTAACTACTCGTTAGGACTCAGATTTTTAGATCAAAATTTAAGTTTAAGTCTAAGCTTTCGAAATCATTTAAAGAAATACAAAAAATAACGTTAAAAAATAGTTGTTTGTTACTCCAAATTCTAAAGCGCCCCCTATCGGCATTTTTTGAAATTGAACTTTAAAATTTTATTTCAAGAAAATACTGGCATAAAGAAAATTTTTTGAAAAAACCGCAAACGAATCGACCAATTTTTCCATGTTTTATAATCATTTGAAATTTCGGACCCTAAACTTTAATGCCCCCTATCTCCTTGGGAATACGTCTGGGACCCTTAGTCTCCTATTTAATATTATTTGTCTTTAAGTGTACTATAACCCCTTAAAGTTCTGCCCATCTTTTATGAATCACCCTGTATAAATATTTCTGACATTATTAATAGTCCTCAGAGCGGCACTTTTTATGGCACCAATATATATTTTTAATTATTCTCGTGATAGGTTACCACAACAATTGCAAGGAAATGTTAGCCGGGCGTATGATGTGTTAAATATCCAAATATTGTTCCCATCGACATCATTCTATCGCATTCATTACATTTAAATTACATTTAAAATATAAAACTTTCGCTCATTTAATTTAAAATACATACATGTAAAATACATATATTACATACATTTAAAACATACGTCTTTCACAAATTTCATTTAAAACACAAAACAATAAAAATGTGAAATAATGCTATAAACCAAAACAGTTTATATTATCATCAATCTGCTATTGCCGAGAAAAATGCTATTGGCCAGATTTCAACCCGGCTAACGTAAAAGTACTTAAAATCTCATCATGTAGCGGGTTTCTACGACATTTGTAAGAGAAATAGAAAACGAAACATTTTGTAAGGATATAGTGATGGTCATAAAAGATACAATTACGGCGCCTATATTAGTGACTAACAACTTCATATTGCGTCAAATATCAGTAAGGAATAGATTGATTGGACCCATTTATGAATATTTTCCCATTAATCAACGATGGTTAGTCAAATAGAAAAGCTGTCATCCGAGATCTGTCTTAAACGGGTTCACCTGATTACAGACTTTATCCCCATTGCTCTATAACTAAGCAATTTAGAACGATATATCATATACTAAAACTATCTTTGAAAATTTATAAACTATAAGTACAAGTCCTATCAAAAACGGTTTATTATAACTTTCTGAAAAAGGCTAATATTTGATAAAAGGGGTCACCTGATTTCAAATTTCCTCCTACAATTCTAAGAACTAAGCAATGTAGAATGATATGTTATATGATAAAACATTTTCTAGAAAATTATTTTACTAACAATGCAGGTTCCATCGATATCCATTCGGCATAATTTTTAAAAAAGTCTAATCTTTCATAATTGGGTTTATATGATTATAGAACTTTCGATCATAATTCTATAACTAATCTGCGTAGAACAATATGTTGTATAATAAAACCTTCCCTGAAAAATTATCTATCTAACAGCTTAAGTTCTATGAAAATCCATTCAGCAGAACTCGAGTTATAAGTAGCCAGAAAAAAATTTCATATATATAAGAGTAGAAGTAAATAGAAGTATATTGCTATTAATATAATTTATACTTGAATAAAAAAATACTCCAAAAAGGCTGTCATACATCTAAAAAAAAAAAAAAAAAAAAAACTTTTGGCTTAAAATAAAATTGTTTGGTGACAAAAGTAAAATCAAAATTGCCAAAAACAAAAGATAAATTGCCAAATATTGTTTCAATAGCAATCTTGCACATTGAATAATTTTTTAAGCATTGCGAATATTCTCAATCATGTTTAAATTAAATATTTTTGTTTTATAATATTATTCCTCGTCTAAACTGTTTTTCTTTTTTTTTTCTTTTCTTTCTTTCTTTTTTTAAAAATAAAATTAGTAACAGTTTTTTCCTTTATTTTTCGAGGTGTATAGCCGTTTAAATTTTTTCTCCAACAATTTTTTCTCTTGCGAAGAAATGATCAAAGGTAATCTTTTCCTCCCAAAATAATAGAACGTTCACCCTTAATTCTATACCTAATCTACTTAGAACGATATGTTGTATACTAAAACCTTTCCTAAAAATTATCTATATAACAGTGCAAGTTCCATCAAAATTCATTCAGCAGAACTCGACTTATAAGCAGTCGGAACGAAATTTCCGTTCGTATTTTATATATATAGTAGATAGTAGATTTCTCTATAAAACTACCAGTTTTCATATTTTAAAATGCAATAGTTGTCCTAATATTAGCAGAAAAACATCCCGTCACTGAAAATTCATTTACTGTGGCAGCGTGAAAGCGTAATTTCCTATTTCTCCGAATTGAGCGAAATAATTATTTTTCTATTTACAATCACAGAACAAATCTTCTTAATGTACATATGCCCCAATTTTATTTTATTTTTTAATTGAATCGTTAAATAATGAAAACATGCATAATATTAAATCCTTGTACCTTATTTTTAAATATTAAAAAGTTTTAGTTAATACTGTATAACGTCAGAAGTAGACTGTCACTTTTATGCACCTAACATATTATATTTAAGAGAAAAGTTTGCTCGAAATATAATTAATAACAATATACGTCGAAATAGAGTCTATAAATATCATTTATCAGATTTTTATATTTAATATGTAAGGTCTTCTAGTTACATATTGTAATACCATTTTCCTGCCTACATTTAGTTTTTCTTCTCCAAAGAACATTATATTTTCTATCTATATGCACTTTCGCATAGTTGGAATTGTCCATAAAAATTCCTTTCCTTATACTCCTTTCACCCCTCCTAACGCAAGTCATTTACCAAGATCCGCAAACTCTAAAAATTCTTTTCACGCCTTAACCAGAAAAAGAGTGATGTAGAAGTAATTGATATAAATTGTTTATTATATATATGTCGACAAAGTTCTGTATGACACGAATGATGAAGTTATGAAAGATGAACATTTTATCAAGAAAAAACATGGAGGGAGCAATTATTACTGTTCTGAAGTGTGTCAGTATGAAATAAAAAGAATTTTTTCAATAAGACGAATCCTTTTATTAAAAAACGTTAAAGTTATTAACAAATATGTTGGAATTGTGGATTTGATAAACGAATCCATTGACATGTTTTTCGGGTGTTTTTTCAGACATTTTTTAAAATAAAGAATAATTTTAGTAAATATCATGCAGAGTAGCACTAAATTTATCTTTAAATGCATGTAAGGTGGCATTATTTTAAATGATTTTATTGAACAGAGAATTCAATAATAAATATTGAAAATTAATGAATATCATTTATCAAATATTTATTTTACTTATTACGTAATGCATAAATAAATGTAACTTATTTTTGTAGATTTACAGATTTCTCTTTTGCAGATATCAATTTACTTTCCATCTATTTGCACTTCCGCATAGTCAAGTGAGAAAACCGTTCCTTATACTTTTCTTGACTCGCCTAGCACAAGTCATTTACCAAGGTCCGCAAACTTATAAAATTATTTCTACGCATTAGTTAGAAAAATATTAGTGATGTAAAAGGAATTAGATGAACATTATCTATAAAGGAAAACAATTGAGGAAACAACCATAAGTACTATGGAGTAATTCCGTTTGAAGTAAAGACAGTTTTTTCCCTTAACGTGAATTCATATTTCAAATTTATAGTTATTAAAAATATGCTGAATAAATCAAATTTCTAATGAGAGCAATTTTTCTAGGTGTATGACTCCCATCCGATATATACATAATTTGTCGTTTTTAATGCTTTTTTGTCTAATTAACTGTGATCAGAGGTACAAAGGGCTTTACATTAAAACAAAGGTTTCTCAATCATTTTATTTTTCGTCTGCCTCCTAGACGAATTACATGTTCCTGACGTAGTTCTCCTTTTTAGGTACGTTCGTAATTATATAAGTACGTAGCATCTATAGTCATCGTCTGGACCGTCCATCCGTCTGTCTGTCTGTCCGTCTGTCCGCATTTAACAGCGCACAATCTACCCAACCGAATGGTTTGAAATTTAATATATATAATCGTTGCAGAATTTTGTCATTTCAAATTTTATGAGAATTGAATCAAAACTGAAAATATAAAAGTTAAAAATATTAGTTAAGTAATTTGAATTTTTTTTAATCGGTACTTTCTTGTTATAGCAGCTTCCGAGGATTAATCGTCAAAGGACCGAGATGTATCGCCAAGTTATCTGGACATGTATGACGTTATAGTCATATATGAAGTATATGACATTTTATAACCTCTATGACCAAGTTATAGTCACATTTTTCATTGTATTAAAGGCAATCATTCTAGGTTGCCATGGTAATTACATCATATTTAAGATGGAGTCATATTATTTCCGTAATTACTGAATTTAAAAACCGAATTTGTATGCTAAAATTATTCAATTACAGCAATCCTATAATCTACCAACAGTTTTTTGGATAGATGTTTCCAGAGAAATAGATATTAAATGGAAAAAGAATCTAAATATAGATTTCAAGTTCTGAAATTTTCAAAGCTAGTCTTAAGTTTCCCATTGGAATCATCAGCAAATGTCAACAAAAGATAAAATGTGACCAACTTAAAATGTACTTAAAATGTACGGAAATTAATAATATCATAATAACAGACGATATAATTCATTTCATTGAAACTTCTTATAGTACGAAAGCACCTCATTTGTCACGTTTGACGTACAATCTAAAACTTGTTTATATTACAGTCATAAATTGGCATGTGTTTCTGTTTTCGCACATATGATTTTCTGCTTGAGGGAATAATGCAGAGGGTGGTGATTGTCTTCCCATGATATCTTTCAAAGGGAAACTAATCCATATTTCCACAAACTGAGGAAGATGAGAAAAAAACTACTTCAAACGGTTAGGCAACATGAGTTCAAATTTTGCACGTCCCGTAGGTTTTCACACCCCTCGAGTTGTGGTAAAGCAAGTACGGGGTCGGAAAAACCCGACTTAAGGCCTAGGGCCTGGTTCCCTTCTGGTTGCCCAGCTCCGAAGCTGTTGGGGGCCGCCGGCCCCAAGTGTCTCGTGGTTACTCCCCTACTTTGTTTCACCGTCGGCCAGCCTTGTCGACACGTGGGTTTAAGCTTGGAGAGTCCTCAGGTGGCGGTCCTCTGGCCGGCCGAAGCGCCGCAGGGAGCCAAACCTGCTGGTGCGATAAAAGTCCCTCAGGACTTCGGTTCGGTGGTCGTCTACGCGCCTCCTCAGGGCGTCGGGCGGCGCAGCTTACTTTTATCCCAGCTTTGAGACCAAAATTTCTCAGCCGCTGGTAGCGCAGTAATGAACAAAAAAATAGAAATTTCGATAACAAATGTATACTAACACAGTTATTTTTCACTTATTTAAGCTTTTCAGGTAATATTGCTTTTAGTGTGACGTGTGGACTTTTTACTTTTCAATAAATGTTGCATATAGAGAAAGAAGCTTTTGTAGAAGAAAGAGTTTGCTGATATAGAGGAATAAACCATATTAAAAATCTATTTTTTTTTCATACTTTCTGTTTAAATCAATGATAAAAAATTTCATGAGAATTACATAAGATAAATTACAGGTAGTTTCAATATTTTCAGAAAAAACCCCCCTTAAAGTATATTTCATAGAGATACTATAAAGAACTGAAAAAAATTATTCAGCTGTTTTGTATAATATTTAATAATAATAATAAAATATTCATAAAAGTAAATTTTTATTCAAAGATAATATAAATATTAAAGATTAAAAATCGAATAATATACAACGGAAAACATGATGCAATTTGCAATAATTAGGCTTTTTTATAAATATAAAATGTATAGGAAATATATTCGTATGTGGAATAAACAATTTAGATTAAGTTTTTAATGCATTTTTCTAAAGTATGAAAATATATTGTAATGTTTGAAGTCTAATTATTTATTTCTCAATGAATATGGTGCACTATGGTGTTGTAAGCATGTATATAATGTAGACCGAGCAGTAAATGAACACTTAATCACATGTTTGTTTTATAGGATTGATAATATTTTAATGAACAGTATCTTTTTGTGTCTGACAGTGCAATACATGTGTTGGTATACAAATGATTAAAAACTAATAAAAGGGAGTTTATATTTCATTTGTTTTGGAATGTTAAAGTAGTATTAATAAAAAGCAATGCAAAAACAGACAACTGAACTGTTCTTACCAGTGAATGAACGCAAAAATGTCCAGTGAATGAGCAGGCACAAAGTTAAAAACACTTAAGTTTCATATTATGTTATTCATTTTACAACTTGTACAAATAAAGTTTAACACGTTTTCACTGAATTATGGGTTTTTTAATCGCAGCATGATAATTAACTAGCGGGGAGTTTTTTAAACCTTATTCTATTAAAATATTCACTAAAATTCCATTCATTGGGGGATGTTCACTTACTGGTCGGAATACTCTGTTTTAATACTTTGTTTTAATTTCGATTACCTTAATTTTTAGGCTTTTGACTGAAAACTCTCTATCCAATATCAAACCAAATACTTTTAATGTATAACTGTTGCATTAAATATTAGCTAAGGAGATTCGCACTTAAAATAAAAGGCAAATAATGGAGTTTTTGCGCAATGATTTATTTCTTATGATCCAGACTCTTAAAAATACCATTTAAATTGGTTTCAACTAGGTAGTTTTAAGTTACTACAGTGATCCTTTCACTCTTTCTACCATTTTTTGTTTCAATTTCTTCTTCTACAAGTAAACTTTTTTGTAATAAATTAATTTTAATATTATTCCAAATGACAAGTTTACACTTAATTCATAAACTATTTAATACATAAAACAATAAAACCATTTTTTCATTTGTGCGTTCTAACGTTGTTAATGGTTTTAGTTTATGAAATAAAATTCGCACAAAGCGTTTGACTTAAGTTTACACTAACTACATTGATGCAGGAAAAACATTTTTTTTTTTTTAAATATTTACAAAATATATTTCCACAATACACACATTTTTTTAAATATTTAATTTAATATTTGTTAAAGATGTTATGCATCAGTTGAGACAATAAAATATTTAATATTTTAACCACATATTTTAATGTAGGAAGATGAAGATGAGATTTTTTTTTTTTACCATCTACTCCAAACCGTTGATAAAGAAGAATGTAAAAATATGCGTCCTTTTAAAAAAATACGTATTCACTTTTTATGTTTCTTTGAAAATGTTAAAAAGATTTTCTTTCAGTCTCTTACTTGTATTCTTCATTGTATGTGACAAGTGTCTAAGTGATAATCAATCTTTCCTCGTTAGTTGAATTTCTCTCCGAATCGTATAATTTTCTTTTTAAGGAGTTTTAATTTAATGATAATTTTGAGAGGAAAAAGTTTCTAATTTTTTTTAAACTTTTATTTTAATTTTTACGTGTCGTACATGGCTTATTATGTTCTACATTTAAGAGTTTGAAGTTGTCTATGCATTGATTTATTGGTGATTACAAATGTATTCATAACAAAACAATCATCTAAAAGGCTTTGTACAAGTGTTTACCCATGAGATAAATGAGTCATACATTTTTTTAAATAATAAAGCATAGATAAGGTCGATTTTAATACTTAGTAGAATAGAAGATAATCTCAATTAACATAAACATTAATTATTTAAATACATACAGAATTAGGCTTTAATTTTAAAATGCTAAAAAAACCCTTTTAAATCTGATTATCGATAATCTGTATTAAGTAGTAAAAATTCCGTATTTTCTATTTCTATTGTAATAAAGAATACTTTTATTACTTTAAAATTTGGCTTATGGTTAACATTTGACTAATTTAACGTATAAAAAAGGAAAATGCGGCTACGGGTGGCAGTCAGGCATATCAGCCACCAAGTTCTGACTAATTTAACGTATGTCCCGGAAGTTTGTTCCTGGTGATTTAAATCCATGTTACATTCCTTCAAGGGGTTGTTCTGTAGAAACACTCAAAGTTAAAATGTGGCATGAGGATACGACGTTGCTGAAATTTGAGTGAGACTTGGCCAGTCTACGATATAGCTCCGAAAAAGATTAGGTTATTAGAGAAAAGAAGAAAAAAATTGCACCTGCCTTGTTTGCTTTAGATGAATATCCATATTTTACCCGAGTTTCACAGTTTAAGAAAATAAAAGGATCACTACTTAAATGAAGAGATTAACAGACAACTGCAAAACTATAAAAGAAGAACTAGCATCTGGAAATTAAAAAATTGAAGAAATTAAAAGAGCAGAATTCATTGCATGCAAAATTGTGCAAAAAGTTACTTCAAATCAGAAAAGGATGAACGTTTGTGACATTTAAAACCCTTTGTTGATCCATGAGGACTTATAAGTCTTAAATCAAGAATATTTATGACATAACACTCAGAAGATTTGAAACTATTGATAATTTTGCAATTTAATCACCAAGTTGTGACGAAATTAATAATAGAAACACATAAACAATCACTCATTTTGAAATTCAAACATTAATGACAGTCTTACGCGAAAATTATTGGATTTCAAAAAGTCGTAAAACATTAAGAAAAGTTTTGAAGAATTGTGTAAAATGTAAAAGTTTTTTATGCAAAACCTCAGGATGTTTAAATGTGACCCTTTCCAGAAGATAGGAATAAAGACTCTTTTATTTCTGAAGTTATAAGCGTCGATCTGGCCGAACCTTTGTTTTTGAACCATAGACTAAAATTATAGGTGATTGTTTTATTCACCTGCGCCGTGTATCGAGGTATACACCTCAAACTCGTCAGTTCATTATCCACTAAAAATGTCTTACTTGCATTTCGTTGGTTTATATCCGGACGAGAAAGATCTCAGATTGTTTATACAGATAAAGTTCGTTGAAGTTTTCTATTAAAGAAAATAGACTGAGAATAAGTGACTAAAGATCATACTGTCAAACAAATTACTTGGAAATTTATTCCTCCTGCATCTGATTAGTAAGTAGGATTCTGGAAACGTATGATGGCATTAATTAATTGTATTCTTACAAATGTGTTAGGAAATTCATCATTGAAATTTGAAGAAATTAATACTATTTTTGCGATTGTGAAAAAATTGTAAATTCAAGACCATTGACACACATTCCTGGAGATCTTGAATTAGAGCATTTAATTACTGCTGATTTCCTTCACGACATTGGTGATGGTTATGTGGACAATATAGATGTAAGTTATCTTCAAAGATATATGAATATCAAATAAAATATTTAAGAAAACGCTTCCGCCTAGAGTATTTGGTACAGTTGAAGAATTATCGTAAAACGTCCAATAGGTATCCCGAACTGACAGTTCGGGATATTGTTATAAATAGCACCAAAGAAAAAAGAATAAATTGGTTTCTAGGAAAATCTTTTCAGGTGTTTCCAAGAAAAGATGGCTTAGTACGCTTAGCCAAATTACGCACTAAATTTAGCGAGATACTTCGTCCTTTACAAAAATTATATCCATTGGAAGTAGATTTCGATTTAGATAACTTTTTTTTGAAAAATTATCGAGTGTACGCATCCTAGTAAAACTCCAAATAATGATTCTACCGATTCTCTTGAAGTTGAAGATAATTCTCCTAGAGTGTCTTTCTTGATTTGCTCAAAAACGATGTGACCCCTGAATGTTTAGACCTCATGAACCTATCTTCCACTGTGGTCGAGTTTCAACATGGGAAATCTGAACTGTGGGAGTATGTCGCGGGCAGTTTCCTCTGTTTCACTTCGCAGTGACTCATGAATTGAATTGAAGTGAAACTTTTACTTTTCTATTAGAACTGAAATTAGTCATACCTGTCATTACCATAATATAATTAATAATAATAATTCAATAAAACCGTAAATCAATAAAACGATTTCGGCTGGTATGTTTCGTATATGCAAACGTTCCCTTAGCTAAAAAAAATGGGAGATCAAACACACAAAAAATTTAGTTTTTTTCAAAACTAAAATTGTCTTTTATCTGAGAATAATCCAAGTGTTCGTAGTTAAAAATATGCAAATGATATATGTGTTGAAGAATAAAAAATGTTTGCTAAATGGTGATGTCCTGTATTTACGAATTACTGTTACGAATGTCTTTTTTTGTTATATATATTATTTGGCTCAAATAATGGTAATTTTTTTATTTATAAAAATAAAATTGCCTATTATTATATTATTTTATATTTTAAAAGAAAATTACTGTATAATTGACACTTTTATTACAAATATAAACCTATAAATATAACTGTTGCGGAATGTTGGTTTCTTTATGTATGACTGATCATTTTGGGGAATGATAACACTTGATTTCTAACTCAATTCCACTGAGAGCGTTTTGAGATAACTTCGATATTTTCACTAATTAGCTTTCGCAGAGATAATTCAAAGAGAAAGTTAAAAGTTCCTTGTCGTTTTTTACTAATATGTAACCACGATTATTTAAACATATTATATTAAACGTTAGAAAAGATTGGAAAATTCTATAATTTATTATACAAAATTGAAATGTTTATATTTTAAAAATATTTTCGATATTGTAATAAAGTTGATAAAATAATAAATTTGTAAATACTATTTGAAATTTTTAATGTTGCGATATTGTTGAAAATTGTTTGTCATTATAATGCAATATTTTAAGGTTTGTTTTTGAACTAAATACCAAATGATATCTTCTAACATTCATCAAGTCAGGTGATTTTTGTCTGAATCTTTAAGTATCTGTTCCAGAACACATGAATCAGATTAGAAAATTTTCCCATTATCTAATGCTGATAAATGCGAATAATTGATGTACTTTGAATTTGCTTTATTATAGCCTTTTCCTGTTTGTACTACGTTCAGAAACTTTTCATATAAAATTAGTTAACAGCCTTTTGTACCGTTTTAGGGCTTTTCAATTTTCTTTAATTCGAACATATTCTGCAGAAAAGAAATGTTACTTTTAATGATTCTTTCTACCTGTCGCTAAATATGTATTATTTTAAAGCTTTAGCAGTGCTCTTTATATAATATATTAACAGAACTAACAAACATTGCATATGTGTTAAACACCTCACAACCATTTGTGAACTGCCACCTTACATTAACATTTATGTTACCACATAGATAAAATTGGATGGTTCTAAAAGCATCTTATTAAAATAGCAAGTGTTAATTAGATATCAACGCCTTCATTAGTTTACCATTAACTAATGATAGACCTGAATGTGACAATTTTCAAATTCAAGGATATGCAACTGCAGAACGCATTGCGAAGTGGATGGTTAAAATAGGCGTAAATTTTCAAATTCTGTAGATGCCAACTTCACAGCACAGAAATGTCGCCATCAGACTCACTTAGACTCAGAAAAATGAAACATTACAGGTTTTTTAAGCGTTTTAATAAATTGAATCTGTACTTTAGTATGGAAATATTTCATATCTACTTTTCTCTTATACATTTTACTATCGCTTGGTTTAGATTTTGGATTGATAGACTCTTATGTAGCTTTAAGCAATATTGAAAGTCATGAATCTTCTCCTGAATATGAACATGTAGATGGCGCAAGAGGTCACCCCTGATGAGAGGAAACCTTCAATAAGGTGTTAAAACAACGAACTAGACACTGAATGCTGAATTGACCGTCGATGCTGTTGTTGTTCTAAGCTGGTCAATTAACTAAGGGAAGATTCCATATAAAATGTATAATTAGTTGAATTACACGACGTATGACAACTGATTATATTATGCCCATAGCAACGATGACAGTTAAGTGTATTTTTATCCGTTTCTATGCATTTCTACATCATCCTATACAAATCCTAATCGAATAAAAATGTCCGTTAATTATCAATAGAGTATTTCATGAACTTTCCCACACATTGTGATGTGCATAATTGTTTTTTATCACACTTCTATGTTTTCTATGTCTACCTGCATCAACATATACCAGTTCTAATCTAATATAAATTTTCGTTAATAATCAATAGCGTATTATATGAACTTACCCACATATTTTGGTTTGTAGAAGTATATTTTATTACATTTCTATATCGTCATTATTCAATTTCTACGTCTTTAACAAGTAAAATTGCAATTCCATCAAGTTGGATATTTTCACATGTGGTGAGTACGACATCCTATTTTTGTCATGAATTAGTATCCCGCTGCAGGAACTTTAATTAAAAAATTAAAAAACTAATAACCCGTCCATTATTTTTTTCTATTACTACTAAAAATTGTATGACTGAACATCTCATTATTTTTCGTTTGATGCCAGTTGAACTAGCATTCAAAAGGTAATCTTAAAAGAAAGGGATTAAAGTTAAGTTAATAAATAAGTTTTGAATCAATTCCAAATTAATAAATAAAAGTCTTAAAAAACTTACAAATTAATATTTTAAAAATAAAAATTACAAGGTCAGACTCTCCCTGCATTTATAAACCTTGAACGTACGAGTATCGCATTGACTGGATTGAGAAATTCTAAAATCAGATCGTTTGGCTACTTCTCTACGTAAATTATAATTGTTAATTCTAGTTATAATACTAATATTTATGTAGTACCATATTATTCCTTATCTTTTTACTTTAGCCTTGGTGCTGATGTTATGCAACAAAGAACTTTAACAATTTCCAACAATTAAATTACTATGTTTGTAAAAATTTACTATGATGTAATAAATTTACTATGTATGTAAAAAACTGTGAAAAATGAAAATATTCTGATAGTTTTTTAATTAATGTAATTTAAGTGCTAGAAGAATCAAATCGTCATTTATGTCATATTACAGATGAACCATTCGTTCGTAAATTTTACAAATTAATCTTAATTTTTCGTCTCGAAAAATAAATACAACAAGCTTCAATCACTCGATTCATTTCAATGATAAAACTCCTACTTCTTCCACTGTTGAAAACAATTTGTTGAAAAACAAATTTCCGAAAGGTTTAAATAGAGAGAACAACATGTAAAAATAATTCTAATTTTTCATCATCAAATCTATACTATTATATAAAGAGGAAATGGTGACTAACTGACTGACTGACTGACTCATTAACGCCCAGCCGAAACTACTGAAGTCAGGATCACGCAATTTGGACTGTAAATTGCTGTTATAGCCTAAGCAAGCAATAAGAAGGAATTTTTGAAAATTTCCCCCCGAAAGAGGTTAAAGGGGGGTGGTCGAATGTTTTAGGTTATTTTGCCATATCTCAGCAGCAGTTATAGGTAGGAAGCGCGAAAATCAGGAAAACAAATCTATTAAAAAGTGATTAAACATGTATTTCAGCGATTTTAGAAATCCCCCCCGAAAGGGGTTAAAGGGGGGTGGTCGAATGTTTTAGGTCATTTCGCCATATCGCAGCGGCAGTTATAGGTAGAAGCGTAAAAATCAGGAAAACAAATCTACTGAAAAATGATTAAACATGTATTTCAGCAATTTTAGAAATTTCCCTCCCGGAGGGGGTTAAAGGGTGGTGGTCGAATGTTTTAGGTCATTTCGCCATATCTAAGCAGAAGCTATAGGTAGGAGCGCGAAAATCAGGAAAACAAATCTACTAAAAAATTATTAAACACGTATTTCAACGATTTTAGAAATCCCCCCCTGAAGGTGGTTAAAGGGGTTGGTCAAATGTTTTAGGTCATTTCACCATATATCAGCAGCAGTTTTATGTAGGAGCGCGAAATTAAGGAAAACAAATCTACTAAAATATTGGTTAAGCACGTATTTCAGCTATTTTGGAAATTCCCCTCAGAAGGTAGTTAAATGGGGGGGGTCGAATTTTTTAGGTCATTTCGCCATATCACAGCTTTTATGTAGGAGGGGGAAATTAATCAAAACAAATCTACTAAAAAATTGGTTAAACACGTACTTGGGCGATTTTGAAAATTCTCCCCAGAAGGTGGTTAAATGAGTATTCAAAATTTTTTGGTCATTTCGCCATATCTCAGCAGCAAATTTAGGTAGGAGCTTGAAATTCAGGAAAAAAACATCTACTAAAAAATGTATGAACAGGCATTTCAGTTTTTTTAGAAACTCCCCCCGAAGGGTTTGAAAGGGGTGGTTTCGAAAATTTTACGACATTTCGCCCTATCTCAGCAGTTGTTTTATGTAGGTGCGCAGCTGTTTTATATAGGTGCGCGAAATTCAGGAAAACAAATCTACTAAACAAATGATTAAACACGTATTTCAGTGAATTTAGGAATTTCCCACCCCTCCGAAGGCGGTTAAAGGGGGATTCGAAAGTTTTAGGTCATTTCGCCATATCTCAGCAACAGTTTTTGGTAGTATCGTGAAATTCAGGAAAACAAATGTACTAAAAAAATTACATTGTCTACCCGTGCAAAGCTGGGACGGGCCGCTAGTGTTTTTATAAAGAAGAAAGACCGCTCATTTCCATTGTGTGTTAATAATCAAAAATTAAAATATAAAACGTATAAACAGTGTTTTCCTCCCCCTGTAGTTGATGGAATAATTAACCAGCTAGATTCCGCAAAAGTATTTACGATTCTTCATATTAAAAATGCATTCTTCTATGTAAAAATAGACGAAAATGGTAGAAATTATTTGTCTTTTGTCACAAAACCCGATCAATTTGAGATAAAATTTATGAATTAAGATCACTCATATTCCCCTTTCGTGTTTCAAAGATCTAGTTATAATGTTTTATGTGACCTCATTAATAAAAAAATTACTTTGTATTTATACGGATGACATCATAATTCCAGCTGAAACCGGAGATGACACTGTACAAAAAAATTATTACCCGCCTTTACTATCTTATCCGAATATGGTCTACAATTGAATTCTAAGAAATGACACGTGTTACAACTCGAAATAGACATTCTGGGAATGGATGCAGTTGACCTTATTTAATCCGATAGCAGATACCTGATTAAACATGTTCAAATGCATCCACATTCTCTGAAGCCTAAATTTGTTTTGAATTTCCCAGAACCACAAAGCGTAAAATATGTATAATCTATTGTTGGTTAGATTTCATATTTTCAAACATTTGTCCAAGATTTCTCTTTAATACCTAAACCTTTCCTAAAATTTACTAAATTTCACTTCGGTGACAAAACAACTGAATGTATTTAAACAGCTGAAACTTCTTTTATCTTATCCTTTTATTGTATTCATAACCCTAATAGTGAAACACAACTTCACTATAATGCTTCTATTGATGGTTATGGCGCCATTCCTTTTTAAATGTCTACTGTTGATAGCCAGTTTAACCCTATTTTATGAGCAAAAAAACCACGCATACTGACAGTAAATATAAAGTTATGAATTGGATGGTTACATACTAGACATTCCCTTTCGGATAATCACTGATTGCCATGCATTTAATCTTATTATGAATAAAAGAGTTATCTGTACCAAGATGGCTCGATGGATTTTAATGCTAAGTGACATTAAAACCACAATCGAGCACATAGAGAATGCTCGTATGTGCTGTTTTGGTGCTTTAAGTATAAATTGAGTACGCATCCTAATTCATGTTAGTTTTTCTTCGAAAATCATACAGTCACAGGATACTAACGCATACATACAGGCTCTAAAGTAAATTTTGAAGACAAAGTCATATGATAGTTATCTCCTTACAAATAATCTCCTTTATAAAAGTGACAATGATCTGGATCTGATGTACTATATGTAACCTGATGTAGTACAAGATGAAATGTAGCTAAATGTCATTATAAGCATATTTTTTGGTGTAACTGTTGTGAGAAAATCCTTAATGAAATTTTTTTCATACATGATATTTCAATCAAATTGACAAATTTATAGCAAACTGCGTCGCATGTCTTTTATACAATCGCAAATGTAGGCACCAAGAAGGTGAACTACATCCCATGCGGGTCGTGACAATGAATCTTATTAGGGACGTGTAACAGCGCAAAAGTCAAACTCCAGATGAGACGAAACCTTCTGTCGAGGTTTAGGTGGGAACACGACATAATGGTTTGTTTATGTTTATCTCAACGATAAAAGTTGAATAAGTGTTTTGTCACTGTTTTGAATAAGTATTATTATTGTTTCTATGTATGCCAGCCTTAAACAAACAAAAGTGTCCGTTAATAATTAATGGAGTATTTCCTTAACTTTTGCACAATACATTCAACCGTTTATTATTTTATACATTTGTAATGCATACTAAAGTGATAAACAGTTGTTTCGAAATTAAATATCATTCAAATTGATCTTTACAAATTCATATTTAAATTGAGTACTTTTATTATGCGTTAATTTAACTACAAAAGTCTACATTGTACTAATTGTTTGAAATCGTTTTAAAATTATCTGTTTTCGTCTTTAACATACAGCTATTTTTAAAGTATGTTACTGAAACAGTTTAAAAAAATCAATCACATAATTATGTATAGTAAATATAATTAAAAAAATTGGACTTTTTAAAAATAGATGTCAACTTATGTTAGGAACTTTATTTCTTCAATATACATTTAAAAAGCATATCCTATATTTGAAGGATTGTCCCAACAAGTTCATTCGGCAACTGGATTTGAATATCAATCTTTAACTGTAGAGAATGGTCTGAAATTTTAATTAATCTTTTTCATTTACACAAATAATTCCTTCGTATGCATGCTTAAGAAAGATTGATACTATTGACGAGAAAAGCAATTTTCTTTTACTCGTAATTTCAGTTAATATTCAATAAATAATTCACTATACTATTGTTAATTAAACCTCAAATGGATACTTCAAACAAGAAAATCATTCCGTTCATTTGTTTTCTAATTGATTGGATTTTCAATCAGTATACACACTATAGAATTAACTTGTTTCAATTTTGTTCCATTGTGTCTATTGAAAATAGAAGTCATTTCTTTGGTGTTGTACCTTTCCTGTAATATATGCATTTTTTATTTCAAATTGATTATAAAACCATGTAAAAATAGAAAGAAATGAAGGAATCTTTATCGTATACCTACTCGGACGTTTAAA
Organism: Maratus michaelseni; assembly: GCA_963931845.1. Classification (NCBI taxonomy): domain Eukaryota; kingdom Metazoa; phylum Arthropoda; class Arachnida; order Araneae; family Salticidae; genus Maratus; species Maratus michaelseni. Next base: position 420,171,147 of record OZ007592.1, read on the forward strand.
TTCTAAACTGGGTACATCAAATTCGGAAAATGTGAAAGAAACTCCTTTTCAGAATAATCTTAGTCATTTAATTGTGCCTAAAATTTAAATCGGAATATTGAAAAAATAATTTTAGAAATCGAAGAATTAAAAAAGTTAAAATATAAACAATAATAACTCAAAAATCTAATATTTTGGAAATTGTCCTCGAGGTACCTCTAAAACATATACAAGGTGCGCCAGAAAGATGTTATACACTTTGAATGATTATAACTCTAGCTTTTATTCATTTAATTACAAAAGAATCTACATAAAATGTATAGCTTTTTCTGCTTCGGAAATTTGCTTCTAACACGGTGTTTAATAGTATTTTCTGAATGATCTTCCGCCTTTAAAAAAAAAAAAAAAAATGGAACATGTTACCCGATTACTTAGTTTCTAATTATCACCTGCCAAATCCCTACGTTTCTGAACAAAACTGAATTCAGATATGTACCAGAAAGTAGCTCTTTTGGATTTGAGAACAGCTTTAAACTAGTGGAGTGCAAACGGAGCATCCACACATAATACAGATATAAAAATAAACAACATTGCATTAAATAATATAATATTTAATATTAATAAAAATAAATTACAACATTTGACAAATATATAAAAATTTCTTAGAATGTTTCACACGAATGACAACTATTTAATGTATCGCCTTACATGAAAGGCAATATTTAACATCTCATCAAAATCTATTTCTCTGTGTTTATAATAGGTTTATTTACTTTATTTTTTTACGTAGCGAATAAATTGATTTTAACCATTTTAAAATGCCGAAGTCTACCTAAAAGTAGGTCGATATTAATGAAGTGTAATTTAAAGTACTTGTTCAGTTTTTATAAAAAAAAATTGTTTGGTGTAATGCTGTTGCTGCTGAGCGACCTTCAATTTAATCCGTGCTGGTGACCAATGAGTGTATCATTCATCTTTATTTAAATACAAATTCTGTGTAAAAACAATTTTTAGTATATTTTACCAAATATTGGTAGAAGTGTTATTGGTTTAAATGAGGACGCTACATTTTCTGGTTTACCTGCATTTAAAAATATAATTGTCGACTCATTTTCTATGCAGCAACAGAAGTGTCAAAACCCTATTTTGTTCATCCTGCACATTACAAACTAGACAGATTAATTTTTATTCTTTAAACATCATATGTCAACAATTGGCGGAAATTCATTCCTATTGTTCTTTACTCAGTAGTTGTTTCTTGTGATTAGACTTTTACGAGTTTCTGTGATTAAACAGAAGAAAAATATCTGTTTTTTTTCTTTAATTCCAAAGTGGCTGCAGAAATACGTTACTAAAATGAATGAGAGGAAACTAATTATATTAAATATTTATATAAAAATAAATTTAGAAATAGTTTCTGAAAAGTCATTTTGATAGTTGGTTACCTTTTAAAATATGAGTCTAATATATGTCGTTCCTGCAAACGTATCTTAACCAACAGCTTATTTTCATAACCAATAATGGTTTCATGTATGGCCAAAATTATACAATATCATCCTGCATTGAAGAATGGCTAATTAAGATGAAATGGAAGAGAAATACTTTATATGTTGCTAAGTTTTAAGGTAATTTCATTTCATTTTGTAAGTGTTAACACGCTCTTAAGACATTCTTGTAATAGTGTTATAGAATGAGCAACTAAAGTTGAGTACTCACTCTGTGATTCTCAAATATATGAAATCAAGTTTAAAATTTGAAATATTTCTCATATGATTAATGAAATAAAACACATTCACTCTAATGACTATTATCTGCCATTGTCCCTGCAATGCAGCTAGAATAAACTAAATAATTAAATGTAAAATAAATAAAGAAATATAAAATATAAAAAAAAAACATACTTTTATTAAAATTTACAAAAAAAAGTCCAACTTATATTGTAAAGCACAAATGTGTCCGTCGCTCAATGCTGACGTCATAATGATACGGGCAGCAATGTGGTGGAAATGGATGAATGTTGCAAAAATGGAGCTTTTTTTTTTTTTTTTTCAAATAATCAATCGTAACGTTATTTCTATGGGGAAAATGCAAGTTTTGACCCGACGTTGACTCCCATTAGGTTTCCAATGTTTAAACAAGAAAGAAAAATCATGCGTCAAGCATAGATTATGTATCACTTTCCAACGCTTCCAAAATAATCTTACAAATCATACCGTTTAATAAGCTAAAAGATAACATCTAAGTAAACAATTTGGAAAACGCATAAAATATTTAAAAACATAATTTTAGGAATTTCCAACATATACAATATTCGGAAAAATATCCAAATACTTTTATTCAGCCCTGTATATGATCTATAGATTTGTGTATATACTACATAGGATGCTAAATTTTTGTTCAGTTAGGAAACGCGTAGCGCAGTTTAAAATTCTCCGTCAGGAGTTTCTGTCAATAAACGGAAATGTGTTCGCGAACTTTTGTGCTTCCCTGTATAGGATCTACAGAATTTATGCACACCACGTAATAGAAAAAAAACGAGTTAAAATTAAAATTGCAAAGTAACTATAAGTGCTATCCACACCCTATTCCATATTAAGCTTCTTCTAATGCACCTTAGTGATATATATAAATTTCAATGTGTTTAAAATAGTGAAACATTATTTAAATAATCCGCAAATGATTTTTCCCCATAGACCGCAATGTAACGGATATCTTTTGAATGTCCCTGTAAAAAAACTATAAGTGCTACACACTTCCGTTGAAATAGGGAACATGCTATAGATAACAACAATAACATAAAAAAATTGCAGAGCAATCCGAGCATATTTACGGGAGTTAGAGCACGGCCAGACGGCCAGACGGCAGACGGCCATCCGGCCAGACAAACCGAAGTCATAAACACTTTTCAACTAGGTTGGAAAGTGTTAAAAACAATGTCCAATTCATGTATTGCTATCCAGAATACATATATATATTCCAGATTTCAAAGCTCTACGTCAACAGGAAGTGGGTGAAAAATGAGTTACAAGATTTTACTGCCACATACATACAGAAATATAAGTTAAAAGAAAGAATGTAATAATAATAATAATAATAATAATAATAATAATAATAATATTTTTTTAGGAAAAATCCTGCGACTTGTATTCACCACATTTTTAAAAATCCAGAGCCTAACGTACAGCTAATAATTAGATTTGACAAGCTTTTTAAACATTTCAAAGTTTTGCATAATTTTCTTTAGAAGTAAAATGCTCTAAAATTTTCCCTGTCTATTGAGCACTGTTATTAACATATTCCGCGCCTTTAAAATACCTATATTCACGTACTGAATGATATAAAATATGTTTATACAAATAGAGTTCAGAAAATCTTTCTTTAACAAATTTAAGTTTGTTTCTAATGGTTTTTAAGATAAGAATTTACATGCATGTTTTTATTCAAATGTTTATTTTCATAGGTAATGCAATTTTTATGGCTGGCATTCTTGATTATTCTTTTTGAACGCAATTCAAAGATACTTTTTTGTGTCTGTTCTATACGTTCAAATAAAAGTTTGCGAAAAGAAATAGAAGACTAATAAGTGAGAGAAATTGAAGATCCCCGATAAAACTCTTTTACCCAAATTTCACGACAACATGATCAGTCAAAAACGAATTTATTTTTTTCATAAATTAGAAATTGTGATAGCTTTAAGTGACAGAATTTATTATTTATATTATCAAAATTTATAATTTATAATATTTGAAATGCAATCTTCAGTTTTTGCTTGTGAGTTTTAAAATAAGAGTCTGTCATTCTGAATTTTCTTAAAACACTTCTTTTCATAGCTACTGCACTTCTCATGGCCGAAATTGTCAATTATATTTTCAAATCATGTTTGCACATATATTATGGAAAAATATAGATGAAAGAAGTTCCAAATTCTGACAGAGTTAGTAGTGGGCTACTTTTTTGAATTCCGTTTTCTTGATTGCCAGCAATTTTTTGAGAAAGAAAAATTAAAATTCGCCTTAATTAATGACAGATTAAATAAGAGAAAACATGGGAAATAATACCTTTTGAAAAAAGTGTTGCCAATCAATTAATCTGAATTTTTAAAAAGTAGCCCACTGGCACCACTGAATTCCAAATGATTTTATCCATTTTCTTCTCTGAGCACAGCGATATCATGAACAGTTAAAAGCAATTTTTGTAAATGTCGATACCGGTAGGTTAGAGATTATCACTTTAAACATAAAGCATCGAAATAGTTTTAAAAATATGTCAGAATATTGTCTATAATAATGTAAGAAAATTTTTCCTTAGAATACTTCTATGGGGGAGGTTCAAATTAGGAGTAATGACAATTATTTGTTAAACTGTTGGTGACAGAAATATACTTCCAAACACAAAAATACGGTAAGTAGTTTAATAGGAACTAATGTTTAATAGGAACTATATACACTGGTGACCATTAAAATTGCAACACCAGAAAGGGATGCAAATAACAGAATGGTAGTTATTGGACAAACACATTATAATGGGAAGGACAAGTGATTAAAATTACAGAAAATTTGGAGACATAGATCCTGAGAAAACACTACCAAGAGCAGCCACCGCTGGCCGCAATAACAGCATTTATCTGCCTAGACATGGAGTCGAACAGAGATTGGATGTCATGTACGGGTACATTAGTCCATGCAGCTTCAACACTATGCACAGTTCATCAACCATAGTGACGGGCGAGGGGTAGCGGGCCAGTCGCTCAGAAGCCATTGACAGGACATTTTCAATTGGTTAGAAATCAGCAGAACGTGCCGCCCTGGGCAACAGTCGAACATGTTCTGTATCCATGAAGGTCAATATAGTACGAGTAACATGCGGTCGTGCATTGTACTGCTGAAAAGTATAGTTCCGGAGGCCTAGAACATAGAGTGAACCACGGACAATTACACCTAAAAAATGTAACGCTCTCTGTTCATATTGCCGGCAATGGGAACAAGGGGTTATCGAGATGTGTATTCAATGGCATCCCACACCATCACTGCAGGTTATAGGCCTGTATGATGTCGAATGCAAGCTGGCAATGTGCATTCTCAAGGATGCTACCAAACACGGATGCGGGAATCATGACGCTGTATACATCTGGATTAATCTGAAAAGACGACGTGAGATGCTATTTCTGCGTCATATACAGTATCATGATGCTCGCATCCATGTTTGGAGGCATCGTGGAAAACGCACATTGCCAGCTTGCATTCGAACTGTTATACTGACGTATCACCTGGAGTGACGGAATGAGGTGCCATTGGATACACGTCGAGGTAACCTCTTATTCGCATTGCTATCAATTGCATTCAGCAGCCGTTACATTTCTGATGTGTTACGGCCAGTGGTCCAGTGGTTCAATCCTATCTTCGATGCCTCAGCAACTCTACGTTTTAGCAGGAGAATGCACGACTGCATGTTGGCCGTATTATACTGACCTTCCTTGATACAGATCGTGGTCTACTGTTGCGATGGCCAGCACGTTCTCCTGATTTTTCACCAATTGAAAATGTCTTGTCTATGGCTGCTGAGCGACTGGCACGTCACCACTCGCCAATCACTACTGTTGATGAACTGTGGCATAGTTTTGAAGGTGTATGAACTGCTGTACCCACATATGACATCCAATCTCTGTTCGGCTCCATGGCTAGGCAGATAAATTCTGTTATTGCGGTCAGGGTGGATAATCTGGGTAGTGTTTTCCCAGGATGTATACCTCCAAGTTTTCTGAAAATGTAATCAGTTGTCCTTCCCATTAAAATGTATTTGTCCAATAAATATCATTCTGTTATTTGCATTCCTTCCTGGTGTTGAATTTTAAAGCCAACAAAGCTAATATTTACATAAACTTAGAGCGAATGACAGAAACCGCAAATACTCCATACATACTTCGAAAATTAGAGTAAAAAACAGCGTAGATGTCGTTGTTGTGCACACAAGTTAGACGTTGACTTCACGTATGCATTGAAAACAGTAGAACCACTTTAAAAGAGTCCACTACATACAGTGATTAATATAGTTCATGGTCCTATCTGACGCTCAGTTTTTAAATTGTAGTTTAATTCCGCTATCTGCACATGTTTCAATATTTGTATCTGGGTCAGCCTTTTTTAGATTCCTTGCTCCTTTCTAACCCGTCAGCACACGCGCCCCTTTCCATTACGTTACTACACGCGCGGGATAAATTTTAACCCAATGGGTTTTCTTGTGTCAATTTCCCCCCGGTTAGATTATAAACAAAAATTTATATTTTGAAATAAACTGTAAATCAATAAAGGACAAAATTTAACCTAAAATAAAAAGTTCTTTTATATTTAAACCAAAAAAAAACATAAAATCTCGCGCTAAGATTTTTTTTTTGCATATCATTACATACAAAGCTTTTACAATCCAAATTCAGCCATGAAAATACAAAAAAATATAAAACTGATATATAGAAACTGTTTGTGCAAGAGTTGTTAACGTTTAAAAGAAAAATTATATTGTTATTTGAACACTATATTTTTTACATAAACATTTGCATTAACATTTTCCTATCATTATGGGTTACGTTATAACACGCGTGGGGTAAATTTCCTCCCACGTGACATTTTTATAACAAAAGAATGGAAAATACACAACTGGAGGTAAATTCTTTTTGGCCACATCTTGATATCATTCAGCTTGAAAGGTACTATAAAGCTCAGAATGATCACGAACTATTTTCGCACATTTTAAAGTAATATTTGTAAGCTGAGGTAGATTTTATCCCAGCGCGTGTGCTGACGGGTTAACCTCTTGACCTATGCGTGGATGGTCGATCTGCCCTCCCACGCACTCTTTCCAGATGACCCCTTATGTCTCCTGCTGTTGTTGACAATCCTGTATTACTTGGGTTGTTCAATCCACTCCCCTTTCGATTTACATATACATAAAATAATCCCACATTCCTTCACAGAACTTTTTTTAATCATTACCCGGATATAATTAGTCTCTGCTAATATAATTTGATGTTGATAACAGATAATATCTATTGGAACTGTTGTTTTCTCTGTTATAATTTTATGAAAAATTAATAATTATATCATATTCATTTAATTATCCGGAAACTTCAGTTTTCAAACTGAGTGTTAAATATCATCTAAATAACTGTAAATTTTAAATATAATTATTCGTGTTTTTTTTTAAATATTTTATAATGTTAAAAGAACATTTGATAATCAATTCAAAACAGATTTTTGTCAGTGAAAATAGTGGTTTTGGATAAAAGATATATATACATACATACATATATATATATATATATATATTTGTTAACATGAAATACATATAGAAACATTAAAATATTCAGAAACGTTTAATAACGGAGAACCCATAAATTCTTTAACGTTTATTTATATTAATACATAGAAATTTTCCCTTTGACATGACACACATGATTATTATGCTTTCATTTACGATCTTGATATTTCATTATTAAGAAAAAAAACCGACACTGTTTTTTTAGTTTTATTTAACGGATTTTTTGTATGCTTTTAAAGTCATTAACTTGTTGCATGACAGTAATTAAAGAAATTAGATGAACAACTTATTAACGATGTATTTTTTATATTTTGAAAGACTTCATCAAATTAGTTGTTTTAATTATAATTCGTAATTTTTTCGCATATCAGATTTCACACTTGATGTTAGATAAATGTTAAATATAAATATGAACTTATTGATTTTTTCAAATTATTAAGAATGGTTATAATTATATATTTTTGTAAAAGCTGTTTTAATGTCTTCGATTAAATTTAAACTTCTATTGTATTCGACAAAGCAGGGTCTTTAAAATCAAATTCTTAATTCACTTTTGTTCGGTGGAATACATAATCATGATTAATTAAATCTAAAACTATTTAAAAAATAAGTTAAACAAAATAATATATGTATAAGCGTAAATTTAATCGCAGGTCAACTAAACCAGATAGACGAGAGATCTTTAGCAGAAGCAGAAAGTTTTTGCATATTTAAATTATCAGTTGACTTTTCTGTAGTTAATTTGTTTCAGTTTAGTATCTCATTTTAGTTTTACAAACGTGTGTTCTTTAAAAAAAACTGACACATACTGCAACAGATGTATAATTTTACGTTTCATCGAATATTTGGGAATCACAACAGATTACATTACATTCTTAAAAAATCCACGAAGATAATTTATATATCATGGCATGCATGCATACGCTCACCCAATAATGTTGTAAAAACTATAACGGCTAAATGTGCTTTACGCCTTTTAATGTGTGCGACGTCAGTTCCTTCTTCTTGTTTTTCTTCATCATACTCTTTCAGTAAAACTAGGGAGTCCAACCCGGGCTTCCCGAGATAGAGAATATATGGGAAAATCATTTTTTTTTTAAATTAAAAACGAAAATAGCGATTTTTGCATTTAATATTTTTTTAGATTGCCTCCTAACAACACCAAATAGCATTTTTATACGAAATATGTAAATTATATATTAAAATAAAATTTTGAATTTCGTTAAAAGAGATAATTTTGTATTGGCCTCGTGCCAGAAGTCAGTAGCCGAAGAAATCGTTAAAAATGTCGTTATCTACTGCAGTTTTTTTTTTTTATTCTGATAATTTCAGTGGTATTAAGCGCTTATCCCAATTACATGTCTATTAATTTTTTGTTTTGTTTATAGTATGCTATTTACTGCTTAATAAAGTTTAAATTCGTTATTGAATATTAGCTGGAAACAAATGCTGAACTTTTTATACTGTTTAAAGTGCAAATGGATCAATATTTTGCAATCGTCTGCAAGTGATAGAGATGGAATTTATTTTATAAAATCATGTCTGAAATTTAATTTAAATGCTATATAATAAATAAATAAATTACGATACAGTTTTTAAACAAATTGCATTTGAAAGTAGATTTCTTTTCCTACGTAACGAGGTAAAAATTGAAAATGTGCGATGTTTAGAAAAAAAAATGCAGTAAAAATCGTAAAACCGAAATTTTATCGTCAAGTGTTACCATTCGCAAAATGACGTCAGCGTTACGCACGTACACGTTTGTCCTTTATAATATAGATATTATATGGACTATTTTTTCATATTTTTACCTAGTACATAAACATATTTAAACATAATTCCAACGTATAGAGACATATTTCCAAAATCAAACAAATAAGTGGCGAATATTGATTTAAAAATTGGAAATAAAAACAATTTACTAGAGTTATATTATTTCAAAAAGCCATATTTAATATCTACACTAAAAACCAACATTTAAACACACAATATCAAACTGTAGCACCATGAACAGACGTACGTTACATGGTGCTACACTTTGATATTGTGTGTTTAAACGTTGGTTTTTATTGCATATTTAGCCACACAAGTTTTTATTCATTATTTTTTTCATTAATATTTAATATATCTTATTTTTAAAAAAATATTTTTTTTTATAAATAAACCACAACGCACGAACCATTAAATGTTACCGTCCATTTAAACAAAACAGAAAAAAAATATTTTTTATTTGAAAGAATATTTTATAACGTTCGAATATCTTAGACACGAAATTCTTATTTTTTTAAGATTTCACATATTTAACAATGTATATATATTTTTTGTTTAATATTTGTTCCATGTTTCTTTTTTGTTGCTCGTTCAATAATAAAATGTTCTTTTAAAAGTAAATTGAATTGAAAGGTAGTTTTTATCTGTGTACAGGTGGTTTTATTTTTATAGTAAATGCATTTTTAATATAAAATTGAATTCCGAACATAATAGAAATTATCATGAAATAAAACAAAGCATATTTATGTCACAAAATTCGATTTCCAGTAATGTCCTCAGCGAGACATTAAAATAATAAATTACTGATACAAAAAGGATACATCATTTTCTAAATGTTTGTTTAAAGCATTTCTTTATGAAATTGTTTGTATCTGTATGACATTTTAAAGAGGTAGAACACTGACTAAAAATATTTTACTGTTTATTTCTATTCCGTTTCTTTAAGTAAACTGTAGCGATTTTTATTTTATAAATTTTCAAATTATAACATGTTTTCCGATGTCAGACATCTAATGTTAAAATAACGTAACGATATTACGAATCGTAATATGATTTAGGAGCTATGCTATAGGACAAAATATCTAATTCTGTTTGACAACTTAGAAAGTCAGTTTCTTTGAAATTTCTTCAATTCGCAAAATGCGTTTTGTATTACTTAATAAATATTAATGTTTAACAAGTAATGTATATATATATATATATATATAGATAGATAGATAGATAGATAATTTCTATTTAAGTAGCAAATTTATTTATTTATTTTGTTATTTGAACCTCATGTAGGTTATTAATTTTCTTGTTTCGTATATATATGTTATTAGGGCTTAATATTGTCAATTTTTGGCATAAAGCTGACAATATATGATGAAATGACATATATTTACTATAAATATTCTTATAAAGCCCTTCTGAAGAGTCTATAAGGCATTCATAGTTTTCTAATTTTTGCATTTTTGCTTTTTCATCGCAGTATAATTCCTTCAGTGTCCATTACTTTTTATAATGCCTTATACATTGTTTATAAGATGTGTTTTATTTTTTTTAAATATATATATAGTGATCTCTCACTTATGCACGACAAAAGGGGACAACGAAATTTTCGCGCACAAGTGAGGTTTGCGCATAAGTGAAAAACCATACAATAAGCTTAAACGCGAAAAGTTAACATAACTAATACTAATAGTTACACTACAATTACACTAATAAATAAATACGCATATAATTTCCGTTTATATATTGTAATTTAATAAGAATGTGAAGTTGTTACATACGTATCAGACTTTTGTTAAATTATATTTTCTTTACAAAGAAGTCATCAACAAAGGTTTGTTTTTGTTTTCGGGGACTGTCGATGGGAGTCTTTTCAAGTTCATCTAGGTGCGAAAAAGTTCTTTCGCTTCCGGAATTAAATTGAAAAAAATCCCGCAGAGTTTCCAATGCTTCATATGCTGTTGTGTGGGTTGGAGGAACTTTTGCTGTATCTCCTTCATCGTCTTCCACATCTTCGTATTTGTTGTTGCCAATTTCCGCTGCAATATCGCTGATATCCCGCATCTCAGTTGTAATTAAGGTTTCGTCGACAGCCACGAATTCGGAGAAAGTACACGAAGCCAGTCCGCCAGATATAGCATTCCAATCATTTTCGCTTACATCGGCCTCGCTTTGTGTTTCTTTATCGTCTTCGCATTCCTTATCTTCCGGGAGCAGAAATCTTGCCTTCTTAAAACAGTTTTTGATACAGATGTCAATAATGTTTGCCCATGACGAGCACACCATGTGGATAGCATCAAAGACAGTGATCTGCTTCAAATCATCTTTCACTGATTCTATAGCAGCAAGAAGACGCCGGATTAAAGTTATTCTGTACTGCACTTTCACGCAACGAATGATGCTCAGGTCCATAGGTTGAAGTTTGCTTGTGCAATTGGCTGGAAAAACACAACTTTTGTATAGTTTAGAGGCGGAAGATCTTTTGGGTGTGCTGGGCATTGATCCATAAATAGGATCTCTTTTCCCATTTCACTGTCAAATTTGTGCAGGAAATCCAGACTAGTCGGATGTGCCAATCCCAAAAACTTTCTTCTATCTCAGTCATGTTAATACTTCAAAATTCGCTATCACATCGCCAATAAAATCAATATTTTTCGTCATTCTGTTGTACGTCAGCTGCTTGCGAATAGTCGGGTTACCGGGATGCGATCAACTGATGTATACTAAACTACGAAAAGTCCTTCTGGCCTGAACCGACAGGAACAGATAGCCTCCCTATTCCTTGGTTTTACGATTTTAGCTAATTTTACTGGAAAACACGAAGATAAAATGCGTGGAACCTAATTAAAGAAAATTCAATCCCAGATCTCGTCAACAATGTATTTGAATGAGAATATCGCCAAATTAGTCCTCTATAGCCAAGTTGGCTTCATTTATGGCAACCTATTTTAGTCGCGAAATTTGGCGAGAATTTGACGTTGGCGAATATATATAGATAAGCATATAATAGGAACAGTGGTTACAACAATGAAAGAAAATTTTCCGAAACCAATGTTAACTAAAACTCATAAATTAAACCCGTTTATGGATGAATTCTGCTGTCTTGTTTGAAAATGTCAGCCACCCTAAAATTTCAAACCGCTATATCTCAGCCATTTTTTAAGATAGAGGTAAAACAAAAAATTTTCTGGATTCTCCGGATCAAGGCCGAACATTTAACGAAAGAAACTTTTAGGATCTCTAATTTTTTTGTACATCTTTTTGAATTTGAAATCTTTAAATGGCTATCACAGCGCCCCCTTTTGTTGAAATATCCCCAAAATCTAATAGAACCTGCTTGCCATACCCAAAAACATAGAAAGAAAATGTGGTTCAATTTGAAGCATAACTTCATACACTTTTAGATTGTACAATAGTGAAAATGGAACAAAAATATCGATCACAGCGCCCCCTTTCGTCGAAATATCCCCAAATTCTAATAGAACCTGCTTGCCAAAACCAAAAACATAGAAAAAAAAACTGTGGTTCAGTTTGAAGCATAACTTCATACACTTTTCGATGATACAATGAGGACGGACAGACAGACAGACATTTTGTAAAAACATGTTTTTCGGAATCTCTGACCCCTAAAACGTGTAAATCCGTCGAAAACCGGAAGTCGAAAAAAATTTTGATTACAATACTTTCTTCTATTATAGATAGAAGAAAGTAAAAAATTACCGAAGTCCTCCATGCCGTTTTAATACTAGCATAATCACATGGAAGTTTCTTTACATTTTTGAAACATCGGGTATTCTTTGATTTCCCAATGACTAGTGGAGGCAGTTTATCCGAACCATCGGCATTGCAGCACAGCGACACAGTTAACCTTTCTATACTTTTTTCCACTATTGCATGGTTCTCCTTTAAACGCCAAAGTTCGGTCGGGCGTTACTCGATAGAAAAGTCCAGTTTCGTCACAATTGTAAATGTTTTTCGGTTCGTATTCTTTAACTAAATCAGGCAAGTCTTTTTTCCATTGTTTAACAGATTCATTATTGACACTTCCACTTTCACCAGAAAGGACACGATTTGACAATTCTTGTCTAATCTTAAATTTCTCATCCCATCCGTGTGCCGCAGACAAGTTTTTCATGTCATAACTCATCGATAATTCCAAGGCTTTCTCTCTTAGAAGTTCAACGTTTACAGGAATGTTGGATGCACGAGTTTCTTTTAACCAGAACTATAACTTTCTCGAATTCTTCGTTCTTTCCGCTTTGAATTCGACTCCTTTTTTTGGCCTTTATTCAACATTCTACATAAGCTGCATTTATAGCTTCTCTGCTTTTCAGAATTCCTCTTAAAGATCATTCTGGAATACGGAAATGATGAGTTAATGCTGTTTTTGATTTAAAGCATTTTTCATCAATTTTTTTTATGATATCCATTTTCAAAGAAAGCGACAAGTTCGTACGTTTTGTCATTTTTTATACACTGTACAGTACGTAAGTGAATGACGTAGTAGCGCAAACCTAAAGCTTGTTCTGCGAGCAGTGCTTACCGTCCACACCGATTGGCTGCGACTTTTAGTGACGTCAACATTTTCGTTTGTAACCGCTTCGCTCCTCTCGATGTCAATCACAAGCGGAAAAGAACGCGTTCTTGCAAGAATCTGAACAATGGATTAAGGGCGTGTGAATGCATTCCAAGAGACAGAACAGGAAGAGTACATTCTTGCGATAAGAAATTTGAAAAAAAAAAAATTCGCGCATAAGTGGGAGGTGCAATTTTGGCTTCGCGTATAAATGAATAAGTGTTAGCATTGTTTTTCTATTTCGCTGGCCGGGCCCGCATGAAAAACGCGCATAAGTGAAAAACGCGTATAACAGAGGTCGCGTATAAGTGAGAGATCACTGTATATATTACTACAAACTTGTGATAATGTGAAAGCGTGATAACAAAATGTTAACAAGCCGCCATGACAGTTTTCGCAGGGCATTTAAATCGGAAATGAAGGAGTGGTGTGTACATTTTTCCTAGTATCTCAGTAAATAATTATCGCACTATTAAAAGATTGGTATCAAGTTATTCAGACTAAAATTATCGTTCTAAAGATGTAAAAATCTAAAAATCTATTTTTGGATTGTTTTAAAGGTGTACTCCCTTAAATAAATAATTTAATATCTTCAGGATGTAATTTCCCTATAGGGTGGGATTGGTTTTTAATTTTTAATACTAGTATATTTTTTGTTGAAATATTTGCCATGTCTAATAGAAGAAATCTTGTATAAAAATGCTCAAAATACTTTACTAAATTACTGGTTTTAAAATTTAAAATGCCATTCAATGACGCCTTTCCTGGATAGTTAAATGTAGTAGTAACAGAAACTATGTTAAAGCGCAAACATTTAAGAATAAACTGAAAATAAAAAATAACAAATATATTTTAGATTAAACTACTTTTTAATTTGCAAGCCGCTTAAAAGCTGTCAATAGAACAAACTCTCTCCCTTTTTTAAACTTTCTTATCAACGTCTCTACACAGTAAAAAAACGTAAAAAATTGCATTTAATTGGAAAATATATTTTAAATTTTAAAGATTTTTTAATATATGCAAAATATACTAATGCACAAGTCATAGAAATTCGAATACTAAATATATTTATTTTATCATATAACATCATTTGTATATGTATTTAAAATTTCAGAAGAGCTGAAATTGCGCAAAAATTAATGGATTCAAAGGATGTGAATTATCACTTACAACAAAGCGTACAACCAACAGAGTGAAAAGTAATAATAGCAAATTATAATTCACATCCTTTGTTTTCAATTATTTCTACACTCTCAAAAGAAATTGCGTCAAAAACCATAAAAAATACAGACAGCAAGTTGCCGGGACACCCCTGTGATTGCAAGAGATTTTTCTGTTATTTGAAGAAATTTCTTGTGACAGGGGAATTTCAGGAAAATTTTACCTTCGTTTCTTGAATTTTCCGCGTTTTGAAGGAAAACAACATACGTAAATAGTGCCTTTCTAATACGGAAAAGTAACACGCAGCACAGTTGCCGGTACACCCCTGTGGTTTGAAGAAATTGCAGTCTTAGATTGGAGAATTGCAGGTAAATGTTATGTCATATTGGTGAGTTTTCCGTATTTTGGAGGAAGCGAAGGAAAACAAAACGGAAATTTTCGTGTTTTAAAGAAAACAAGAACGAAAAATCATGCATAGATTATGTAACCAAGCATAGATTATGTAACACTTTCCAACGCTTCAAAAATAATTTTACAAATCATACCGTTTAATAAGCTAAAAGATAACATCTAAGTAAACAATTTGGAAAACACATAACATATTTAAAAACATAATTTCAGGAATTTCCAACATTATACAATATTCGGAAAAATATCCGAATGCTTTTACTCAGCCCTGTATATGATCTACAGATTTGTATATATACTACATAGGATGCTATATTTTAGTTCAGTTAGGAAACGCGTAGCATAGTTTAAAATTTTCCATCTGGAGTTTCTGTTAATAAACGGAAATGTTTTTGCAAACTTTTGTGCTTCCCTGTATAGGATCTACAGAATTTATACACACCACGTAATAGATAAAAAGCGAGTTAAAATTAAAATCGAGTTCAGTAACTTAAAACGCACTTCCAGGAATTATTATTAACAGACAAAAGAGAATTCTTTTGTGTGTCCCTGTAAATGAACGATGACTGCTATACACACAATATTCTGTAGTAAGCCTCTTGTCATGCACCTTAGTGATCTATATAAATTTCAATGCGCTTAAAATAGTGAAACATTATTTTAATAAACCGCAGACGATTTTTCTCCATAGACGGAATGTAACGGAATTCTTTTGACTGTCCCTGTAAAGTAACTATAAGTGGTATGCACACCCTATACCATATTAAGCTTCTTCTAATGCAACTTAGTGATATATATAAATTCCAATGCGTATGAAACAGTGGAACATTATTTAAATAAACCGCAAATGATTTCCCCCCCCCCCCATAGACCGCAATGTAACGGAATTCTTTCGTGTGTCCCTGTAAAAGAACTATAAGTGCCACACACTTTCGTTGAAATGGGGAACATGCTATAGATAACAACAATAACATATAAAAATTGCAGAGCAATCCGAGCATATTTACGGGAGTTAGAGCACGGACAGTCGGCCAGACGGCTACACGGCAGACCAACCGAAGTCATAAACACTTTTCAACTAGGTTGGAAAGTGTTAAAATGCAACAAAAAAAATTTTCAATTCACGGATTTTTTTGAGAGTGTAGCGTAATTTCAGCTGTACTGAAAATTTAATTATATATAGAAATATCCAACGATACATGCATACCAGTGAAGTTGTGCGCATGATTGACGTTCCATCTTGTTCAGCAATGCTGTAGACTTGCCTTATAATAGTAAAAAAATACTATACTGGATGTTGTCCAGATAGTTCAAAATGGTTGAGCATTGGTGTGTAATACCAAGGGTTCCGGGTTCGGGATTCGATCCCGGGTCTGGGCATTTTCTCACTCTGTTGGTTTTACGCTCTTTAGTAATTGATAATTCACATCTATTGTATCCATTAATTTCCAACGTAATTTCAGCTCTGCTGAAAATTTAATTAGATATATAAATATTCATCGATACTTTGTTTAATCTGTCTCATGGTTGCTAATGAATATGTGCTCATGATTGACGTTCTGTCATGTGCTGCAAAGTTGTAGCCTCTCCATATAAGAGTGAAAGAACGCTGGACTGGATGTCGTCCGGATAGCTCAAAATTGTATAGCATTGGTGCGTGATTCAAGGGTTCTGGGTTCGATCCCCGGTCTGGGCATTTTTTCACTCCGTTGGTTGTACGGTCTGTAGTAATTGATAATTCACATTTATTGTATCCATTAAATTCTACCGTAAGTTCAGCTCTGCTGAAAATTTAATTAGATATATAAATATTCATCGATACTTTGTTTAATCTGTCTCATGGTTGCTAATGAATATGTGCTCATGATTGACGTTCTATCATGTGCTGCAAAGTTGTAGCCTCTCCATATAAGAGTGAAAGAACGCTGGACTGGATGTCGTCCGGATAGCTCAAAATGGTAGCGCATTGGTGCGTGATTCAAGGGTTCTGGGTTCGATCCCCGGTATGGGCATTTTTTCACTCCGTTGGTTGTACGGTCTGTAGTAATTGATAATTCACATTTATTGTATCCATTAAATTCTACCGTAAGTTCAGCTCTGCTGAAAATTTAATTAGATATATAAATATTCATCGATACTTTGTTTAATCTGTCTCATGGTTGCTAATGAATATGTGCTCATGATTGACGTTCCATCTTGTGCTGCAAAGTTGTAGCCTCTCCATATAAGAGTGAAAGAACGCTGGACTGGATGTCGTCCGGATAGCTCAAAATTGTATAGCATTGGTGCGTGATTCAAGTGTTCTGGGTTCGATCCCCGGTCTGGGCATTTTTTCACTCCGTTGGTTGTACGGTCTGTAGTAATTGATAATTCACATTTATTGTATCCATTAAATTCTACCGTAAGTTCAGCTCTGCTGAAAATTTAATTAGATATATAAATATTCATCGATACTTTGTTTAATCTGTCTCATGGTTGCTAATGAATATGTGCTCATGATTGACGTTCCATCTTGTGCTGCAAAGTTGTAGCCTCTCCATATAAGAGTGAAAGAACGCTGGACTGGATGTCGTCCGGATAGCTCAAAATTGTATAGCATTGGTGCGTGATTCAAGGGTTCTGGGTTCGATCCCCGGTCTGGGCATTTTTTCACTCCGTTGGTTGTACGGTCTGTAGTAATTGATAATTCACATTTATTGTATCCATTAAATTCTACCGTAAGTTCAGCTCTGATGAAAATTTAATTAGATATATAAATATTCATCGATACTTTGTTTAATCTGTCTCATGGTTGCTAATGAATATGTGCTCATGATTGACGTTCCATCTTGTGCTGCAAAGTTGTAGCCTCTCCATATAAGAGTGAAAGAACGCTGGACTGGATGTCGTCCGGATAGCTCAAAATTGTATAGCATTGGTGCGTGATTCAAGGGTTCTGGGTTCGATCCCCGGTCTGGGCATTTTTTCACTCCGTTGGTTGTACGGTCTGTAGTAATTGATAATTCACATGCTTTGCATCAAAATAATTTACTTCTTAAAAATATATGTTAGAAATACACATTTGTTGTACAAAAAAAATTAATTTGTTGGATTAACTATTACTTGTTTTAGATTGTTAATTTTTGTTTCATTTAACACCATATGTTAAATAAAAATTATTTTATGAGACATTATTTTGATTTGCAAGTACAATTAGGGGATTGTTCTCATAAGAAATAAATATGTTTAATTTCATTCTATTAATAACACTTTGAAAGAAAAGTATAATTTCATCTATCTTTAGGCGTAAATGTCATGTAATAGAATAATAATGTTTTGACACAAAATAGCGACATGCAGTGGAAGTTTATCGCACCATGGAGATTCATTATTGTTAGAATTTATTTCCTTGCAGAATACGTACACAACACCTAAAGATTAAAGCGGATTAGTACATGAAGGGAAGAATTTCAAGAACAATATTTTCTAGTGAAATTTAAAATTTGTTTGCCCCAAATATTTCACACATATTTTTGAATATATTTCCTCGCAGAATAGGTACACGCCGAAAGATTAAAGTAACAGCGGATTTTATTTGAAAGAAAGAAATATCAAGGGATGTCCATGTTGAAACTTTTTTTGTTCAAAATGTTTCATACATATTTTCCTGTATACCATAATTGAAATCTTGTTTGAATAAAACGGTGTAGTATCAGAAATAAATGTCTAAATTTGAAAATTAATTTAATTGACTTGGTTTCAAAATATGGATTTAATAGATTAAAGTTATCTTGACTTCGCTAGTCTCCTTATTTTATGAAATTATTCTACCAGTTTTGTTTCTGAATCTTAAATATAATAACGAATAATTTTCGAAATTCTAAATTTGAGTAATGGGGTAAAAGAAACTGAATTTTAATTTCAGACTTTACCCTCTGAAATAATGTGTTTTTCCGCGTTTTTGTTTTATTAAATACATAATTTTTATATGAAATATTAAATTTAATATATTTTAGTTGAAATATTTACCTTGTCTAACCGTAAAAATCTTTAATAATTAAGGTGAAAAATACTATACCAAATTATTGGTATTAGAATTTATACTGTCTCCCGATGATGCCGTTCCTAAAGGATTAAAAGTAGTAATAATAGAAATTATTATACAGCCTAAACAGTTAACATTAAATACCTGAAAGTAAACGATATAAAAAATATTTTAGAAAAAGTAAATCAGTAAGCCAAAAAGTTATCATAAGAACATTTCTCTCTATATTTAACTATGTTTTATAACAATTCTTATCAGAAACACTTTACAGAAAAAAATGTTTCTTTTCTTTTTCTTTTTAATTTTTATATATTTTCAATTCCGGCTAAATATACGAAGATTAAAGAAAAATGATAAAGAAACTTAAAGCTATATATTTCTACTCATTATTTGTAATATACATGTGCTAATCAAAAAATAAATTTATTTTATATGTTTCATAGTTTCCTTTTACAGTTGAGCATAATTTTTATTGACTATAGCATATAACGTTCTAAAGATAAATAATTAGAATTATTTACAATTCGTTACATAATTTCAATACATTAAGGTAAATTTATAGTATCAATTTTGTATTATTGCTAATAAAGATTTTTTAATTGATTAATATGAACACAAAAGAAAACATTATTAAAATAATATAAAATGAATGCATTTGAATAAACAACACTAATACAGCATGTAGAAATATTTTGTATTCACAATACACTGCATTCAGAATCATTATGAAATGTTTTAAAATAATAAATAGGTAAGAAAAGTACTATGGATAAAAATTAATCGATTATCTGCAGATGTTGTAATGCTAAAACCATATTTTAAAATTCACTTTTGAATTAATAAAAACTGTTGTATGCGACTTAGAGTTCTTTGTCGAATAAGTTTTAATCTAAAGAAGTTCTTCTGCATGATTTTTGAATTATTTTCCCTTTGTATATAAAAGAATCTATGAAGAATTAATAAAGATAAAATTCGTACATTTCAGTTTTATTGTCCAAAATTAAATAATATTTTTCTCTTTCCGAAATAGTAGAGGAATTCCGGTTGTTAAGATCTCTCTTCATTACACTGGACAAAACGAAGGTTATATTTCGTTTACAAAATTTTAAAGTTCTTCTTTGATTTACTAAAACGTTATACAATTTGAAGCTTTTCCCAAAAGTAATTATATAAAAAATAGAAAGAAATGAAAAGAAGACTTATCTCATAACAGTGTCTCAACATATTATTATTTTGATATTTCATTGCTTTACTTTTGACTATCTGAACCACCCGGCGCTGCCCAGGCCCGTGATAATAAAATTAAGCAAACATAATGTTTGTATGATTTTATATCTTTATCCCGATTTTCTGCGAAATTATTTATTTAAAAGAGCTTCGCACGCGACGGAAAATCATTTTTTTTTTTATTCGCTGATAGGATTCGCATTCTTATATAAACGAATCTCCGACATGGTTCCCGCTGCCTGCTGCACTGTATAGTAGGCGTGCAGCGCACGTGCTGCAAAATCTTTTAGTTCCACCTTCCGCCACCAGGGGCGCAGTCTGTTACAAATAAACCACTTTCCCAATGAAACTCTGACATGTGTCTCCGCTGCCTCCGGCATCGTATAGCAGGCGTACTACCCACTCGCTATAAAATAACTTTATTTCCTCTTTCCACCGCCAGAGGGCGCAATTTCATCTATACGAACATCCAACACGGGTACCCGTTGTATCATGGGAATTGACTGTAGTAGTTCCCGTCGAAATCGGTCCCATAGAACTCTAGAAAATAATGCGCCTCCTGGGGGGAGAAGGTGGAACTAAAATCTGTAACGCGGTCGAAAACCAATTCAAATCATCCAAACCCAGTTGTGATCGGAGGCATAGAACATGAGATAAGAATGCACAGTTAGAGAAAAGAAACGTGTAGGATTTCCCGCTAAAGGGCGCTTGGCTAAGTACTTCAAAGTAGAACAACAAATCATTTACTTTGATTGTTGATATGCATCAAGTAAATACGGGTTGTGTAATTTTATATGAACATAAATTTAATTTTTACGAAAATCGTTATCTGAAATTTCCGATATTCACTATGTATAACATTTATAAAACGTTACGGAAGAAGCTAAAAATGTTAAATTTTTTAACTGAAATTTGTTTTGTGTAAATCAGAGTAAGGAGTTAACCCCCTCTCTCCCCCTACCCGAAAATATAACGAATAATTCGTTTAAGAAAATCACCTTCTCCTACATTAACGCGATCATTAAAAAATAATTATATTTTTTTCTGATAATTAGAATATAACGAAGACGCTACTCTAAAATAGCCGCCAAATGGCTCTTTTCCCATCCTCAAATTCAAATCTATATCTTTAGCTATTTTAATGTTGTTCATTAGTAAAAATTGGCAATTATTTCTTTCCATTTTAGCAAACTCAATGGAGGAGTCGTCCAGATAATCAGACTTCTTTGTAGTTTTGTTTTTAATGAAAGCCGACCCTTGTCTGAAACTGTCTCGGATTTTTTTGACTGGCGCCGCCAGAATTTTACAGTTTCTTTTTTCAAAAATTAAGAAAAATTACCAGCCGAATTTTACTAAAATTGCATTGTCGGATGCAGAAAAATTTTCTACATATGCTAATATAGTTTAAAATCGATATCTTAATTAGTTTTCTTAAAATTCGCTAATTAGTAAATTTCAAATTCCTTCATTTCTGCTTGTAAATCGAAAACAGGAGTTCTTTTCTTTAGCCATTTTAATAAAAAGATGGCATTTTCGATGTGATGTTTAATGAGATTCTGATTAATATCTTGAGTAATTATAAAAATATTATAATTATGTGTCCCAGGTGCATCACATCAGGCCTTGGACTACCAATTTTCAGAATTCTAGGTGCTCTAGATTCAGCTGGCCATCGAAGACAGACAGACTCGCAGACACACAGAGCAAAACTTTAGTATAGATATTTATATGAAATGGAATTTATTTACTTTTGAGAATTATGCATAACAGTTTTTGCTTTATTTATTAGAAACTATTAGTTTTTTTTTTTTTTTTTTTTTTAATCACAAAAATGGTAAATTAAAAGATTTATGTTTGATTTCGTATAGTAAGTTTTCAAGACAGCAGGTTAATTATTTTTTGCTATTTAAAACTAGGAAGAGAGTATACAGAAATAGTCTACAATCGCAACAAAATATGTGATGTGGAAATAATATAAATTTCTTAGTATTTTATATGACCTTTATTTCCAGTTGAGCAATTCTTCAACCATATAATATTTCTATTCTTTATATTTTAGGAATAAACAGCATGTGTTTTCAGCCTGGAATTAAATTGTTTTATTGATTAAGATATTATTGGGAAATTATAATATTTAGGTATTTTTAAAATCTGTGTTTATTAAAGAACTAGTTAAATGTTTTGCCTTACAAACACTTTCTAAAAATAATTTATTCATCATTTGCTATTTGTTTGGAATTGAATTTTGTTGTAAAATTTTTTGATTCAATAAGAAATTTATCCACTTATAGGATTTTTTAATGAAAAATAAATCGAATGCAAATGCAATTAAATTGAAATATTACTTAACACTTAAAATTTTATTTTTGACACAATGACATTTATGAACATTTAAAAATATTTTCAAGTAGATTTGTAGGTGTTGTTAGAGCGTACTGAGATCTAAGGTTAGTAGGATGGTATCAAAATGCGGAGCGCGGTGCTGATAATCGGGAGTTTAGAACTAGAATGATCTGCGCAAGTTTTTTCCCTAATCCCAAACGGAAATTCGGATGTTTTACAGTAAAAACACTTTCGAAGCGACCACTAAAGTGTTAATATGATTGAAAATTGGCCGATTCCTGGTAAAAATTGTTTTCGACTGTAATTTTCAAATACTTTTTTAAAATGTATATAATAACATATTTCATTCAATTCCTCCTATTTTTTTATATGTCTTATGTAAAGTCTGATATTAATACTTCAGAGACCTATATGCGATATCATTTACTTTAAAACTTTATTAAGTTCTAAAATATTTTTAAAAATTGCTTAGAATAAAACAATATTTAACATTTTACTTATATTGTAATACAGTTATTTTTAATATTAATAAATACAGTTAACAATTATTACACGACACTAGAAATAGAATAGCTTTAAAAAATATATGGCGTAATGCATTTTACAATAAAGGTAGTTGAAAAGATATTTTGTAATAATGTTTTCTGTAAAATTATTATAAATATCATTTGTGTTACTTAATACGCAAAAATCCATATTTACGGACACAACCTTTTTTGAAGATATTTTTATTTCTTCTTTTACAGGTAAAATTATATATTTGCTTATATGACACTGGCAGTAAAAATGTTCTTTACGATTTTCCTACCTTTGCTGACATAAATTATTTACCAAGGTCACTAAACGCATAAAATTATGTCCACCTGTTATCCATAAATGTCAGTATGTAGAGTTAATATATGTAAATTGATTATACACGCTGCGCTAACAATGTCTTCTAAATGTTAAAAAGTGAAATATAACGATTAGTTTTAATTTTTACTTTTTCTAAGAGACGTATTGTAAAACATCACAAATTCACAAATTTACACCTACAAAATCTTACTAATATTTTTTACTTTGTAGATATTATTTTATTTCCCTAAATGTCAGTGTGTAGAGTTAATTTATGTAAATTGATTATACACGCTGTGCTAACAATATCTACTAAAAGTTAAAAAGTGAAAGATAATGATAAGTTTAAATTTTTAGTTTTTCTAAGAGACGTATTATAAAACATCTCAAATTCACAAATTTACACTTACAAAATCGTACTGATATTCATTACACTGTAGATATTATTATTTTTTATTATTATTGTTTACACTTTTTTCGAATTTCAACAATATTCACGCACTATAAAATACATAGCTTGAAATAAACTTTATTGGAAACCAATAAATTTTAAAATGAATTTTTTTTAAATACATGATTTCACTTGTATATGCAATCCTTTAAAGTGTCCTTTAGCTTGTTAAAATTTTTATCGTTTTTCTTCCTGACATGAATTGGAAATTTCTAATTCAGAAACATTTATTTAAAATAAATAAAACGCAAGACGATCTTGAATAGATATAGGAGATATTTTAAATTGCTTCACAAAGAAACACTGTTTGAAACAAATTGCATTATTTCAAATTTAATTTTCCACATTAATGAGCTGAGTAATCGACGTTACACTTAAAAGATCGATGTTTTAACAAATGAAAATGGGGCTGAATTTTCCAAATAGCATTTTATCTTTTCCTTTACAAGTGTTGGTGGAAATCACATGGTGAATTAATTAATGGGAACGATAATGAAAAATTGGACAAAGTAGTGATAAGCAGTTTTTTCTTAATATTTCGTTTAAACAATTTTAAGAGGATGAGAAGAACATTAGAGTACATTAATGTAAATTTTATTCAAAATTTCTTGATTTGCATGTTTAGTGATGATTGCATTAGTTTTAAATAGTCATTTATCTTTGAGTTATCATTCATTAAAGTAATATTGCTGATGAAACTACTTGGAAATAACACAAAAATTATTAAAGCAATAATATTTACAAAAACGGATTTAAAAGAAATGAGAGAAAAAAACCTGTTATTTTAATTATGTTAATCTCTTTTATCTTGTAACATAAGATATATGTTTAAAATAATTTCTGCAGAATATACTTATACAAATAAAAATAAATGTTAAGTAATAATCTGTTTTAGATTTATATAAATATATCAACTGTTATTAATAAAAAAAAAAAAAAAAAGTTACGTTAAAAATTGTTTGTATTCATTTTCGAGAGTTTTGTGAAATATTTTATTAATTTAATATAACTTTTATATAGTCTTTAAGATGTGAACACAAATAACCTTCTCGTATAATTATGTCATTAAACAAATAAGAAATTCTTATCTATCGTTATCTTCGAAATGTTACTTAATTGAATAATATGGTTTTGACACAAAATAGCAACCCGCAATGGAAGCTTATAGCACCTTCGGGATTCATTATTATTACAAATTATTTCCTTTCAACGAAGATACACGCCTAAAGCTTAAAGTTTACCCAGTGTCGTGCACGGTATTTATAAAGATTTTATTAATGTGTTCTAATAAACACAATGCTTTATTTAACAATAAGATCTTATGGGATTTTAATATTTTTATGGGAAAAATATTTTACACTTTTAACGAAACAACATTTTTAAACGTTATTTCCAATTAAGAAAGCATTATTTCAAAAAAAAGATAAGATTTATCAATTTCAAGTAGCTATTTAGTTGAAAATTTAAATAAAGCACTTGGATAAAATACGTTTTCATTTTTAATATATTTTAATACTATTGGTCTTTTCATTTTTAATATGTTTTAATACTATTGGTCTTTTCATTTTTAATATATTTTAATACTATTGGTATTTTCATTCAAACATGCTTTTTTTCTACTTTGAATTTGTTTGTCTATATCATTTCAGTATCCTAAACTAGGACCGAACAGCAAATAATTTTCAAAATTATAAATTGCGAAAAAATTATTTTAAAAAATCACATTTTAATATATTTATGTCTGTTCATTGCACCTATTTATAAAATTAACATTGTAATTGAATGATTTTGTCGTAATCTTTAAATAAAAGTTTGTCACGTGGATTTTATTATTAGTATAAAATAGCAATGGTCTCTTCTAACATAATGGAAATTTAAGAAGAAATACATAAACTGCTACGATTTCCTCGCCGATTTCATCCAAAGACCTCAACTCTAATTACATCTTTATGACGTAATTATTTTCATTTTCTGCTTTTAGCACGTAGTTATTATTTCAAAGTTTTCTTTCTGTATTTAATAGTCACATGAAAATGCATTTTTTAAAAGAATTAATATTATTCTTTGTTCTGTTTTACAATTTGGCGACAATATAAAATGTACTTTTTCTAAATATGAAATAATTCTCTATTGAAATAATAATAAAAAAATAAAACAATAAAAAAACTCAAAAAATTATTCAAAGTATAAAAAATAGTTATTAATAATAAGCACACTAAACACCGCAATCTTGTTAAGTATGTCCCTACAAAATACGTTTAAACTGCTAAGCATAGTTTTTGATCCTATACATTTTTTTTAAAGGAACTAGTTTGACTGACTTCAAAATCAGTAGTTCTTAAAATTAATCTTTAAAAACTGCCTTCTTCAACGTGTTTATCAAATCTTTCTCTATAAATCTACCAGTTTTCATATTGTAAAATGCAATAGCTTTCCTATTATTTGCCGTAGTAATAATAGGAATAGAAATAAATCCCGTCACTGAAAATTCATTTATGGTGGCAGGACGGCAGCTTTAGATAATTGTTTTCTGAATAGAGAGAAATAATAGCTTTTCTATTTAAAATCATAGAACACATCTTCTTTATGTACATATGTTCCCAATTTTTATATATTTTTTCGAATCGTTAATGAATGAAAATATACGTAATATTAAATCATTGTACCTTATTTTTAAATATTAAAAAGTTTTAGTTAATTCTGTATAACATCAGACGTAGACTGTCACTTTTATGCACCTAACATATTATATTTAAGAGAAAAGTCTGCTTGAAATATATTAAATAACAATTTACGTCGAAATAGAGTCTATAAATATCATTTATCAGATTTTTTTATTTAATATATAAGGTCTTCTAGTTACATAATGTAATACCATTTTCCTGCCTACATTTACTTTTTCTTCTCCAAAGAACATTATATTTTCCATCTATATGCACTTTCGCATAGTTGGAATTGTCCATAAAAATTCCTTTCCTTATACTCCTTTCACCCCTCCTAACGCAAGTCATTTACCAAGATCCGTAAACTCTAAAAATTCTTTTCACGCCTTAACCAGAAAAAGAGTGATGTTGAAGTAATTGATATAAATTGTTTATTATAAAATGTTGACAAAATTCTCTATGACACGAATGATGAAGCTATGAAACATGAACATTTTATAGAAAAGAAAAAACATGGAGGGAACAGTTATTACTGCCCTGAAGTATTTCAGTTTGAAGTAAAGAGAAATTTTTCAATAAGGCATATCCATCGTTTTTTTTTTTAAGTTACTTAAAAACATGTTGGAATGATGGGTTTTATAAATGAATCCATAGCCATGTTTTTCGGTTTATTTGTTTCTGGCATTTTTTAAATAAAGAATTATTTTAATATATTTTAGACACCATTTTATTAAAATATATTTAATAATACATATACTGTGAAAATTAATTACTATTATTTATGAAATATTTATTTTACTTATTACGTAATGCATAAATAAATGTAATTTATTTCTGTAGATTTTAATTTTTGCCTTTTGCAATGAGCATTCTATTTTCCATGTATGTGCAGTTTTGCATGCATAGTCAATTAAGAAATCCGTTTCTTATACTTCTCGATTAGTTTAAGTCATTTACCAAGATCCGCAAATAAAACAAATTTGTTTTTACGCCTTAGCTAGAAAAATTTAGTTATGCAAAATTAATTGACCTAAATTCTTTATTTGATACCGATCCTCCATGACAAGAATGATGAAGCTATGGAAGTTGAACATTATCCAGAAAAGAAAACAATTGAGGAAACAACGTTTAGTGTATTGGAGTAATTCAATTTGATGTAAAGAGAAATTTTTGAATAAGGTAAAGCCAGGAGACATGGCGCGGTCGGAGATATTGCGCACATACAGGTTCGGGGGGAAGGAGTAGAGTGAGAGCGCAGCGACTCCAAGTAGTTGTACAACAACAGTAGTGGAGTGTCTACTTGAAAGTGCACGTTGATTGCTTTGAGCGTCTAAGATAAAGTAATGCTATTTTTTTTATTTTCCCAAAGTAATTGCTTGAACTTTCATAGCTATTCATCAGAATTTCTATACAAGGCCAATAGTACAAAATATTTTAAACTTACACAATTTCTCATAAGCTACTAATCTAGACTAACAATGTGAACATCAACGGTTCGTTTTAGTAGCAGCCATATTTGAACAAAAGGCCGCGCAATCTTTCCTACCGAAATTGAGAGTTTGCGCATCTGCTACTTAGGAGAGATGGCGCATTGTTCCCATTAGTTTCTATGCTAGGAGAGATTACGCAGCTTATTGGTAAATTTGCATTAAAAAATGAAAAATGATAATGGACTAATTTTACGTTAAACGTGTTATTAAGTTACATAATTGTATTTTGTAATCTTATCTGGACTTGCTTTTTCTGATTCTTTATTTTTTTTTCCTTTAATTAAAAATTTTTAGTCGGTTTTAGAATTATTTCTTTTTTCTGATTCTTTAAGCATTAGGTTGAAATATTCACTCCCAATACAATAAAATTTGTTCACAAAAACCTTACAGCAATGTCATTTAAGTGTAATTATTATTGTTAACAATTTAATTGTAGTTATTATTAGTAATAATCTCTCCTACCCATGTGCGCAATCACACCAACCCTGTAAGGAGAGATTGCGCAGAATAACTTTCTTGGTTTTATTACAACTGTTCTATTAAATTTCAACATAACAACAAAACAGCAATGGAAATGCATAAAAAACAATTGAAGTAAAAATTATTCATGGATAGTTTAGCAAAAAAATAATATTTAGATTTTTTATTGCTATTCTTTTGAATTGTGCGCAGACTATCCTAGCTTTACCTTATTTTTGAATTTAAATTTAAAATTTATAATTATTGAAAAATATATTGGAATCAGGAAATTCATAAAAGAATGAGAAATGCGTCTCGGTGTTTAAGTTTCTCCGTCCCCTATATAAACATTTGTTCTTTTTTAGTTGTTCTTTTGTCTAATTCATTGTACTCAGAAAAAAAAAATATATATCAAAAAGCTATCGATTTAACCCAAAGTTTCGCAAACAGTTTATTTTTTGCCTAACGTATTACATGTTTCTGACGTAGTAGTACCCCTTACTTATATGAGAGTCATAAATATGTGTGTGTTTGTATTTTTGCTCATCCCATTATGTGTTCGAAAGATACAATGATTGGAGAGCAGTGATTGTCCTTCTTAGGGGAGTCTTTCTACGATGAACTAATCCGTATTTCCGCAAACTAAGTAAGATTTGAAGAAAACTACGTAAAACTCCAAACGGTTATGCAGACGAGCGCAACTGTAAACAGTTAGGAAATTCCCGACTAGCAGCATTGAGAGCAAAACAACGAGGCCTCTGATAGAGCAGTAAGGAATAGAAAAATGAGAATTATGTTAACAGATGTGTACCTATAAATTTCATTTTCCACTTAAATTGAACTTCACATGTAGTAATTTATTTACATAGACGTGTGGGCTTTTTACCTTTGAATGTATTTTGAGAGTTTGTCTCCGTTTGCTGATATAGAGATGTACATCTTATTCGAAATCTAATGTGTTCTTGTATTTTCTTTTTAAAGTTTCCACAATGAGTTTGCACAACATACACTGTTTTCTTATTTAATGAAATGATTTTTAAAGATGTTACGTATCGATTAATATAGAAAAAATATTTTATCTTATAACAACATCTTTTAATGCAGAAAGATGTTTTTAGATTTTATCATTTACTCCAAATACTTGACAAAAAATAATGGAAAAATATGTGTCATTTTTAAAAAATACTTATTCACTTTTTATTTTCCTTGAAGATGCTAAAATTATTGTATTTCAGTTTCTTACTTGTATTTTTCCTTGCTGTTATTCCAAGGGATAATCTATCTTTTCACGTTAGTTGTATTTCCCACCGAATCATAAAGTTTTCTTTTAAAGGAGTCTTTAAATTAATGATAATTTTGTAAGCAATAAGTTTCTAAATATTTTACTTTTTGTTTCCTTTTTACATATCGTGTATGACTGATTATGGTGTATAAGAAAGATCTTGAAATTGTTTATTCATTGATTTTCTTCTGATTACAAATGAAAACATAGCAAAATGTCACATAACAAATTGTCATGTAAAAGCTTTATTACGAGTGTTTTGCTAATGAGATAGATGAATAATAGATTTTGTATTTGTTCAATTAATAAAGCATAAAATCGATTTTAGTGTGTAATATAATACAAGAAATTTCCGATTTGTACAAACATTAGTTATTCAATTGAATATAGCATTAGGCTTCAATTTAAAAACGCAAAAAACAAACTTATAAGCCTGATTTTTGACGATCTGTATTAAATAGCAATAATTCTGTAATTCTATCGTAATAAAGAATACCTTTTTACGTTGAAGTGTGGCTTATGTGTAATAGCCCACTAATGTAATCTAAGTCCGAAGTTTTAGAAAGTTATTCTTTTGTTTTCTAATTCTACATATCGAGTAAAGATGGCATAAGCTTTAATTGTTTTTGCCATTAGCAAGAAAGAATTGGAAATAATGACTCAGGGTTACCGAAAATAGATATCAATGGTATTTTAACATGAATATATGGAATACTGTGTTAGAAATAACAGCGAATTCGGCTAGAGATCGAGCGATTATAAATTATTCTATTCTAGAAAAATTATTAGACCCCTCTAGATGCTATTCAGCAAAAATAA
The DNA here is from genome assembly GCA_963931845.1 of Maratus michaelseni. Classification (NCBI taxonomy): domain Eukaryota; kingdom Metazoa; phylum Arthropoda; class Arachnida; order Araneae; family Salticidae; genus Maratus; species Maratus michaelseni. Next base: position 420,201,935 of record OZ007592.1, read on the forward strand.
AATTATGCCATACTAGCATGCTACGCCCGCTGCGCTGGGCCATTTTTCTAAATGTAGATCTTCACCTACAGATGCTACCTTAGTAAATATTTTCAAACGAACCTTGAATCAAATGAATTATATCAATGATTTTTCTTCAATATTGCTGTAAACGATGAGAACGACATTGGGTTATATTATATCATACATTGGACAAAATTTGGGCTAAAAGAAGGAAAATCATTTAGTTGATCATTTTTAGTAGAGTTTGGTAGGGAAATGAGGCCATTATGAGATTATGACAACAGGAACTAAAATGTTCTCTAGTCAACATACTACTAAAAGAAAAAGCATTACAATGATTGCATAAATTGACCATTGAACTTATATAATGTTTGGGTGATTCATTTTCGTCTGTAAGTTCTTTAACTCCATCCCTCTTTTTTGTCTCCATGTGAGATTCTGGTAACGTAAGTACAATCTCACTCTATGTTACGTTATATTTTGCAATATACGTTCTCTTCTGGCAAGTCTACTACGTTTTTTCATTTTTCGATTCCAGTAGAGTAAATACAGTGAAATTTTAATAAATTGTTTGCACATAAAGAACAGTGTTTAACGTTCGTATTTAAAAAAATTGTGAAACATAAAAAAGTGCATTTTTAAAGCTGAATATGAATAAAATTAAAATGACGCCATTTTCACTGTCTTTCCATGTTTTAGACCAGTTGCATTCGTGTAACCGTTAATCTGAAAAAACCCCAATGATTACCTCTGGCGGAAGAATAAACCTCTAGTTTGTATCCAATAAAATCTTCCTAATCTTCCATAATCTTGTCGATATCCAAATTTGACGTCAAACATTAGAAATGCTTGAACCGATATGGTTACTAATGTACCAGAGTTAGTTACAAAACAAAGTTATTTACGCGTCAAGCTATGTTCCATTAAATAATGTCAAATTACTGTTAATTCAATTATAGATATTTCATTAACAAAATTCCATACCTTAAATAAAACTGACAATGATAAATTTAGTTATGCAAAATGTTTAGTAATATTATTTTTGGTGAATACTTTTTTTGCATTTCTCTAAAGAGCATAATAACACGCAGAAATAAATTCATTTATCACTATGTTTAGCTGCTAGGGCTGTGTGTACGTCAAAAAGGCTTTATAATGATCGAAAAATTATCTAATCAGAATTTCACGTACTTGTTTTTTCTTATCCAGCCTGAAATGATAAATCGACAAATATTATTTATTCCATTCGCCACCATTGACATTACAAAGTTTTACCGTACATTGAAAGCGCCAAAACAGTGGCTGAAATGTTCTGCTCTCAAAGCTGGCATACGGGAAGTGCTGAGTTCAACCCCCTGTCGCGCTCGTTGACCTAACCGTTCGGAGTTTTTTCCGTGGTTTTCTTCGTACTTTGCGTAAATACGGGTTAGGATTCCTTAGAATGACACTCACGGAGGGCACTTGCCACAGGGTCTATATCCCTCATGTAGGTAATTGGCCGTCATAAAATCAACCAACCATACATTGGAAGCATTGCTTTTTTGGTAAAACTTTGCTTCATAATAAAAACAAACCCCATAAATTTAGCGATCGCTAATTTCAAAAGTCGTCTAATCTTCTGTAATCTGAATCGTCGTCCAGAGTAACCTTCAAACATATACGAAACATCCAACAATATAGTAAAAATGCCAACTGGCAGGTGACCGGAATACGGACAATTAGTTCAATGTCTTTTAAAAACCTTCCTGAAAGAAGGGAAGATGTGCAGGAAAAACTAAAAAGAAATGTCGAATCAAAAAGAGCATCGAAAATTTATTTCAGCAAACAATTTTTATTGCAAAATGTAGCCTTTTGTGATAGTAATAACGCATAAAGGCACACATCTCCTTTAGAATATTCTTTGGTTCCTAACTTTTGAAACAATGAATATTTCTATAAGTAAAATTGGTGATATATTAAAAAAATAATAAAATAAAAATAAAAGAATAGACAATATTCGCTGATCTGAGTTCGAGGCTATAAAAATAATATGTTTGGTGAAAACAAACCGGCATGTTTCCGTAGTAAATTTTTAACTGTCTAAAATTCAATTATTTTATAATATGTGTTTGAGTGGCAGACATTCACTAAAATTTAAATATTAATCCATATTCATAACAATAACTGCTATTTATATAATTTGCATTTGAATATAAAAATTTACTCCAAAAAGGATCTTGTATACACGAAAAAACACTATTATTGCTAATATTGCTCAAGCTGATGTCACGCTTGTGCATTTTTGGCGTAAAATCACATTGCTTGGCGACAAAAGTAAAATCAAAACCGTAAATAAACAAATAACATGTAACTCATAAATGCACTCATTTTTACAATTACATCTGCTAGTTCCTCCTGTAAGACACATGATAGGGGAGTTATATCAAGCAGGGCGGTCGCTCTGCCAAGCCAAGCTTAAAAAAAAAACGCCACAGAAACAACGCCAAGAACTGAACTAGACCGCTACTGCTTATTTACAGGAATCAACTTCGCAATGTTAAATCGACAAAACATGCCAGATTAAAATATCAGATATCAAATAAACCAAGCGTCGCAGAAAAAAAAACGAAAACTAGAAGAATCTAATGAAGAATTTCTTCAATTTAAGACCAAACTCATCTTCATAAGTGATTTATAAACAGAGATATAGATTTTTTTTAAAAACGTCGAGATACTTAAAATGATCACTTTTTTCTTCGTCAAACTTTTTTTTTCAAACAACCTACAGACCTTAATATTCGGCAGAATAAAAAAAGGATTGCATCTTTGGACAAGTAATTACGTAATCTATGTGCTTTTATAAAATTCAGTGTAAAAAAATATTATTTTCTATTCTTAATTAGCAAAAAACTGTTAATTAACTTGGCGATTAAAAAATTATGCCAAAACAGAGATAAAACATGCCAACGACCATGTACCATCTCTATAATGAAACCGTAAGTCATGTGACTGTCATCAACAGTTCCGGGATGCCCGTATCGCTTTTTCATATGCCAGGCGGCCATTTTTATTCAAAATTATTTTTTCGAATAAAACTTCATAAATGTGACATTTTTAAACAGATCGTTCAAAATAAATTAATGTTTGAGAGATGACTTACGTTCAATTAGGTATATATTCTGCAATAACTTCAGTTCAAATTAGCTTCGCAGTTCAAATTCTCTATCCATGAAAGTAAACAAAAAAAAAAAAAAAGATTCATTCGTCGTGAAGTTTTAAAATATTAAACCATTAAATCATGGAGATAATCGTTCGTAAAATAAGTTTTCCATGAATGATTTTTTGGAGCGCTGCCTGGTGTCAAAAAAGTAATTTGCACCAGGACCTGTAAGACCATCAAAGTTTACCATAATTCTGCTTGATGAAGTGCTTTACAACTCAACTTCCTTCGGAATCTTTTCTTGACAAATTTGAATGTAAACAAATACAAGTCATGTAATAATATTTAATGAATCAAATTTCGAAACGAATTGTCAGTTAATTTGATATTTATGTATTATATGTGGCAGGAAGAGAGATCACCTAAAATGATTGTTAATTGCCAATCATATTTACCATTGTTAATGACCAATCGCATTCCAAAGAGTAATTTAATATACATTTATAAAATACATAACATCATTAAGTACTTTTATGTTATTTGGGTGCAAATCTCGCCAATATCATTTTTAAAATCGCCAATACCAGCTTTTATTCTTCACGTGTTCAAATTAGAAACGATACTTTGATTCTGAAATCAAATGTTTTGATTTATGATATTATTTTTTGGTACTTTTCCTTTATACGGACACCATTGTCGCCAAGCATACATTTACATACATTTACATACATTATGCATTAGCATACATTTTGGCATGGTGTCCGTATAACGGAAAAGTACCTGTTTTTTATTTATCTATTTTCTATTTTGAATGAAAAATGTGAACGGCATGCATTTTAAATTGGAAAAGCTGTCGCAAAAGCTCCGTTGTTGGCGCGATTTCTGTTTTGCGCCATCTTGGCGAGAAAATCCCATTTTCAGACACCTGTTAGAGATTGCTAAAACAGCATGTTACTTTTATTTTATTATGAAATAAGTCATTTTATATTTAAAAAAACACACAATTTTATTTAAAAACCCACACAATCATTAATTTGTTGTAAAACACACAATATTCAATTTATTATAAAGCATGCGGAATCTGCTCTAGCAGGTTGCCATACGAAGCAAAATCTAGCCTAAGACGCCAGGTTGGCCAGGCATAAAATCGCCATTTTGGCACAAAAATGATACCCCGATGCGTCTGCGACAACTGTACCCAAAAGGACCCATCATTAAAAATGGTTAATAATATAGAATTAAAGTAAAATAATGCAGAAAATTATTTTTGTATACACTTACTAAACACATAAAATCATATTGATGGTTTTTAGATTAGACATTTACGATGGAAATTTTATTTGGGGTATGTTATATCCAACGGAATGAATATGAGATATATATATTCTAATCACATATTATATACCCATGAATATACTATACATATCTATATCTACTATATCAATAGAACCGTCTTCAATAGTCTTTTATATTTCTACTACGTAATATTAACTATAGAGTTACAATATAGAGAGAAAAAACGGGTTGCTGTAATTAGAATTATAGATGCCAATGTTGGCGCGGCGTATTTTACCTGTTACGAATCTTAATAGTCAGTAGACATTAAGCAGACATGCCGAAATAAGAGAATTACGCTATTATAAAAACTCCCGAACTATATCAAGAAAGGGGAGCAGAGAAAAACAAAGTCGTACTAGGCATCTAAAAGGAAGTTCGCGAATTTTAATCAGATTGTACGTCATGGGAAAAAAGTCCTGACAGAAAATATGGTTTAAAGGGAATGCGATTATCAAAACTGGCCTTCAAAAGTTCAATTTTCCACCAAACTATACTCGAAAATTACGTGTAATAATATGTAGCCCGATTATGGCACATTACTCAAGACGTTTTAGATGAGAATAATGATAGATTTTATAATCTTTCGCAATCGAGTCTACAGCCAAAGTTAACGAAAAACAAAAACAAATATTAGCAACAATATGGTTCAGTGTAAATGTGGATATCATTAAAGACTTTCACAAAATAGACTTCATTGCATCAAATCGTATTAACTAAAATACGCCAATTGGCAATGGACCCAATTACGAAAAATTACTTAATATGTTTAAGAATCTCCGCCTTAGCGAACATATTGCAACTGAGAAGCAAACGGACATGAAGGACAAATGCTTAAGTGGGTTAAGCGGTTTTTATCATGGAAGATGAAATACATAACAACAAAAAATATGCAAAATGCTACCATGATCACAAAAGTTCTTGATTTGTCTATTAGAATCATCCGGTTTGGCGAAGGATTAAGGAAAAAAAATTAAATTATGAATAAAAGTAACGTGTTACAATGCTTAACATACATTTAAGGGAGACCAAACTGGTCGCCAGTGGCGGATAGTCTGTATTATAATAGCACAAATCAGTTACAAGTTATAACAACATCAAATTTCATCTGCAAGTCAGCCATTTTCTTCTGAAGATATTTTTAAAAAAAATAAAACTTCATAATTATAAGAACACACATTTTATCAAACAATTAAATATGACTGCAAACTGTGGCAGATGACTGTTTCCAACATGAATAAGTATGAGAAATTCCCGTCAAGCGTATCGATTTGAGTAGCTCAGTCGCAGAGCGGCGGCACGGTATGCGTAAGGTCCCAGGTTCGAGTATACATTAAGAGTTATCGGCATTTAAAATTTCTTTCCAAACGTAAACAAAACTTTTGAAATGAATTAAAGGTGATTCATTTATTTCTAAAAAAAAAAAAAAAAAAAAAAAAAAAAAAAAAAAAAAAAAAAAAAAAAACGGTAAAGGACAGGCATTTCGTTTGCAGGAATACCTTTCACGTCATTTTTCTATAAATTAATGAAATCCAGTTGTTAAATTATTTTTGTTTTAGATGTGAAGTTTCCATTTAAATTTATTGTAACAGTACAATGTTTAATTGAATAAAATAATGTAAATCTAAGAAATTGCTAAGAAATTCCAAACATGCACAGGGCAATGCAAAAAAAATAAATAAATAAACAAAAAATAAATAAATAGATAGATGAATAAATAAATAAATAAAAATCAGCTTTCATAAATTCTAAAAATTGTTCATATATCTCAATTACAATCTAAAGGAGGGTCTATTTCTATATTATTCTACATATAATAGTAATTTCAGCAAATATATTAAATTCCAATGCGATCTGTTTTAAACTTTAAGAGGGTTTATAACACATGATAAAAAAATTATAAAAAAGAATGGCGCGTCACAGTTCGGGAAGAGGATGGGGAGGAGCGTGAACAAAATTAGGAAGTATAATAAGGCTATCTGTTTGAAACTTTACGATATTTTATAACACATAACATAAATTTTAAAAATAAAGCTGCGTCAAAAATTATAGGGAGGGGCGGAGCGCGTTTTGCCAACACAAGGGGGGGGGACACTTTTCTAAATTTAACGATATCCGTCATGTCACATATCGTTACAAAGGGCTGTGACCACTTATTCATGTTATGTACCACAGGTGAAACCCCCACATTTTGCGCCCCCCCCGACTCATGTGATATATTGTTCGAAAGGCCTGTGGCCGCTTATTCATATTATGTATCTTCGGGGTCCATCCTCCCGCTTTCACCCCCCCCCCCCCCAGAGGGGACACTTTTCTAAATTTTGCCGACACCTCTCATGTGATATATCGTTGGAAAGGTCTGTGAACGCTTAATCAAATTATGCAGGTGTGTGTGGGGGGGGGGGGTATTTTCTGAATTTTGCACATATCCCTCATGTGATACATCGTTGGAAAAGTCTGTGACCGCCTAATCTGATTATGCATCTCCGGTGTTCATCCCCCCACTTTGCCCCCCAAACGCGATTAGCTTTCACCACCAGTAGGCGCTTTCCTATCTCTGTTTCTATGGGTCGGATCACGACGGGGTATGGCTCATTCGACTCGACATCTATAGAGCTTTCCGATTTTAGTACGTTTTTTCACCACCAGGGGGCACTTTCTTATCTCTGGTTCTATGGGCTAGATCACGACGGGGTATAGCTCATTCGACTCGACATCTATAGCCTTAACGATTTCAGTGCCCGAGGTTCGTATAGAACAGATTGCGCTACCTGGTGGTGGAAGATAGAACTTGAGCGTGCGCAGCACGACTGCTGTCCGTGTCGGAAGTGTCGGACCCGTGTCGGAAGTTCGTTTGTTTACAGGTTTATACAATTCGATGTGCAAATTAAGGGATTATCCGGTGCCGAAGGCAGCGTGGAACCAGGTCGGAGGTTCGTGGTTTATCTTATTCAAGGTTTTAAAAGGATTGAGGCCCCGGTGTAAATTAGGGGCCCGCTAGCGGGCGAAGCCTGCTAGTGCTAATAATAAAAGAGCGTGATATCACGTTTGATTTCAAATGCAGCGCTGAGACGCTATGTACATATTCCATTTTTATTCATTTAATGGATTAGTCAGTGATATTTTTTAACGGAGGATAACAAGTATTATAACAAGCCACATTTAGTATGTTGTTTTTAAGAGTGTAATTAATTTAATTGAAAAATCTACTGGTATTTCTAGTTAACCCTTTAAACAATGACTGAAAGTAAAATGTATTTTAAAATTGTTTCTCATGTTTAGATTATTTAAATTATGTTCAATATATTTTAAAAAAAAGAAATGATATCTACAAAAACAACTTTTCAAAAGTAAAAAAAGGCCAAGCGTAAAAAAAAAAAAAAAAAAAAGTTGTGGCTAAAAAATGGTGTGATATCGAATTTCCAAGCTATTATATTGCTTATTTAACTTTTTTCTATTAAATAAGTTATCATATATATAAGTCGAGTGCCTACGTATATGTTAATAGAAATCGTTTTCTACTGTACTAAATACATCCTAATGAGTTTCTGAAAATTCAATTTTTTTCAAATTATGCATGATGGGCTTGGCGGCCATCTTTCTATATTTCTAAGCACCCGAATTTCCAAAGTAAAAGCGTAATATGTTTGCAATGTAATATGTTTATAAAAATTTCGAACTTCAGATTCTAACTACGGACAGATAAATGAGATAAGACTGATATTTTGATAAATTGATTTTTACTAGTTTGAAATTAATAATTACTCTAAAAAATAAATCATAAGATGAATATTTAAGATAAGTCATCATTATCTTAAGACACAATTTTCAGAGCATACAAGTCTATAAATGAAACCCTTAAAATATTTGCTTAAATAACAATTTTGAACTTCGGATTTTAACTACGGATTTGGGTGGTTAGAATTTTGTGAATAATATGCAAAGATGGCCGCCAAGCCCATCATGCATAATTTGAAAAAAATTGAATTTTCAGAAACTCATTAGGATGTATTTAGTACAGTAGAAAACGATTTCTATTAACATATACGTAGGCACTCGACTTATATATATGATAACTTATTTAATAGAAAAAAGTTAAATAAGCAATATAATAGCTTGGAAATTCGATATCACACCATTTTTTAGCCACAACTTTTTTTTTTTTTTTTTACGCTTGGCCTTTTTTTACTTTTGAAAAGTTGTTTTTGTAGATAAAAAAATAATAGAAAGAAAAAAAGAAAAAAAAAATACTCATATTTTATTAAATCAAATTTTCAGATGCATCTTTGTTAACCTGACGCAAATGATAAATCGCCAAATATTGACTTAATCTGAATTGCAATCTCATGCATTGCAAATATTTTTAAGCATTACAAACATTTCTTTCGGGTTTAAATTAAATATTATGCCTCATTAAAACAGTTTTTTTTCCTTTTTCTTTTTTTGTGCGGGGAGGGGGGGGAGGATTTTAAATAAAATTAATAACAGAATTTTTGCATTATTTTCCGATATAGCCGTTGCAATTCTTTCGCCAACGATAATGGTCGCCAAAAAATGACCTATGGTAACCTTATCGTCCAAAATAACAGAACTTTCCATCATAATTCTATAACTAATATACGTAGAACAATGTGTTATATACTAAAACCTTCCCTGAAAAATTATCTATTGAACAGTGCAAGTTCCATCAAATTCCATTCAGCAGAACTCGAGTTATAAAGGAATGGAACGAAATTTCCGTTTGTGTTTTATATATATAGTAGATTAGCGTATTTTTCAATCTATCTATGTTCGGATGATGATGAGGAGGAGGAAGGAGACGAACAAAGAAACCAATACAAACCAATACTAAATTGCCTATTTGGTAAGCATTTCCTTTAAATATCCTTCTACTTAAAAATCCTTCTACTTAAAACTGCTGCTGAGATATGACAAAATGACCTAAACCATTCGACCCCCCCCCCGTTCAACCCCCTTGGTGAATATCTAAAATCGCTGAAATAGTTATTTCACTATTTTTTAGTAGATTTGTTATCTTCAATTTCACGCTCCTAGCTATAATTTCTACCGAGATAGGGGAAAATAATCTAAAACATTCGACACCCCATTTAACCCCTTCTTTAGTGTATTAATTTCTAAAGTCGCTGAAATACATGTTTATTATTTTTGTAGATTTACAATCCTGAATTTCATGCTCCTACTTAAAACTGATGGTGAGCTACGGCGAAAAGCGAAACAACCTAACATTTTCGACCTCCCATTTAACCTCTTAGTGGTTAAATTTCTAAAATCACTGAAATACTTGTTTTGAGACTCCTTAATGGATTTTGAGACTCCTACTTATATTTTGTAGATTTGTTATCTTGAATGTTACGCTCCTACCTAATCCTCCTGTTGAGATATGGCAAAAATGGAAAATGATCTAAAAAATTCAACGTTTCATTTAACTCTTTTAGTTATTGAATTTCTAATATCGCTAAAATACCTGTTTAACTATTTTTTAGTACATTTCTCATGCTGAATTTCACGCTTCTACCTAAAATTTCTGCTGAGATGTAGCGAAATGACATAAAATTTTCGACACCCTGTTTATCCCTCTTGGTGATGGGTATTACTATTTAAGTACCTATTTACCTATTTAAGTATTTAAGTATCCTATTTAAGTACTTTATAGTAGATTTGTTATCCTGATTTTCACGCTCCTACCTATAACGTCTACTGAGATATGGCAAAATGACCTATAACATTCGACCCCCTTTAACCCTCCTTAGTGACTGAATTTCTAAAATCGCTGAAATACGTGTTTAACTATTTTTTTGGTAGATTTTGTTATCATGAGTTTCACGCTTCTACCAAAACCTGCTGGTGAGATATGGCGAAAAGGCCAAATGGCCTAAAACTTTCAATTTCCCATTTAACCCTTTAGGTTTTAAATATCTAAAACTGCTCAAATATGTGTTTAACTATTTTTTACAAGATTTATAATCCTAAGTTTCACTCTCCTTCCTATAACTGCTGATGAAATATGGTGAAAAGGCGAAATAAATCTTTCGACACACCATTTAACCCCCTCACGGGGTGGATTTTCAAAAGCCCTTTCTTAGTGGGTGCCTACATTATGTAAGGAACATCTCTTCAAATTTCATTCCTACGAACAATAGTTGAGGCTTGGCGTTGACTATGAGTCAGTCAGTACATGCTTTTTATATGTATAGAAGTGGTGGATTATTTTGACGATATTGATTAAACATATGTAATAATTATGTTTCAATAATTTGAAAATATAAGATCCCAGTAATGACAGAATGTGACACATCATACACACCCTAGCAATATTTATGCTATATTTATTAATTTATGGGGATGTATGAATTTAGTTTAAAAAAATGGACTTAAGATACGAACATTCTCCGCGTGTTCTTTTGAAAAGGGGTTTATATATATGCATGTAAGTGTTTGTTTAATAGATAAACGGAAATGCATTAAACATTATTTGTTCTAACGCATGAAAAAAAAAAAAAAAAAAAAAACTCTACCACAAAGAAGACCAAAACACTTTTTCTAAGACCGCAAATATTTTTGAATGTTTATTAAATATTCTATCCACATTTCTTCTTTTAAATGTTTACAAGAATAAAATGGTCCTTATAAAAGTAAATTGAATTTAAAATGCATTTTCGAATTTTTCCGGAAGATTCATCTTTTCTTGTAAATACTTTTTTGAATATAAAATTGAATTTTGGTGATGTAAATATGATTATAAAACCAAACAGAAGAGACTTATATTACTTAAGTTGATTTTATGTAATAGCCTTCACCGGATATTAAAAAAGAAAATTCTAAAATAATATTATGAACGCTAATATTGACACACGAAAAATATAATTAAAGGAATATATAGTGTTTAAAAATGTCTATAATAAATTAGTAAGAAGCGACTCATATTTCCAAAAAGGACTAAATTGTTTATTTGAGCTTTATTTGTATAAACTAAATTAAAATATAATTTACTAAATCATCGAAATAAATTGTATTATATTCCTAAATTCTAACATTTGTGCATGATTGTTTATCTATTTTGCCATTTCTTAAGTTTCGTAAAGTATGTCCGAAAAAATTGGAATATGATTGTCATGGTTATTTTTTGCAATAATATGTTAATTAGGTATCTGTGGTTGTGTAGTTGCTATATATAGTGCTGTAATAGTTGCATGCGATGGGTTTGGACACATATAGCCGAAAAGCAATGTATTTGTGGATTGTAAACTCCGAGTTCTCCACGCCGTCAGCAAGCTTAGTTTTCCCATTATAGATCTCAGAGAGAACCGACGGATGTGAAATTCGTTAACGTGGTAAGGAGTTAAGTTTTGTATTTAAGAATAAAAGGATTGCGGGAATAAACGGGTTTATCTTTTATTTTGATATTAGAGTGTTTATAGCGGTATTCTGCATTCTGTTGAAGATACTTGCAGAACGAACAAAGAGGTCAGTTTGCTTTGAGCGAAATGATTTGAATTTAATAAATATAATGGAACAAAATTTTTCACTCTCAGTCATTAGTAGAATCGAACTGAACATTGATCGCCTATGTTAAAGTGTGTTCGCCGTCTGTCAATCACCCTGTTTATCATTCGAAATAAATTGTTGTGTGTTTTGTTACAATATGTCTCATTCCTGGCATTCAAGTGAGCATCCCGGAGAGGCATCTCAAAAGCGTTCTCATTAAACACATGTGAAAAGTATCTGAAAATAATTTGAAATAAAAGGTTTATGGACTACTCAGAGTTTTAAAATGTTTCCCACACTCAAAAAGTTTGTTAAATAATGGCGCGCATTTTCACCTGCTAGATGTACTCAGAAAAAAATATGTTGCAAATTTACTTTCATGTACTATTTCAATATTCTTTTCTTATTTTCCACTGCCTTAATACTATCTAGGAAGTAACAATTTTTTATAACTAGATAATTTTATTTTTATTTGCACTAATGACAGGTTTATACACGATATAAAAAATAAATGTTTTGTAAAAAAAAAAGTTACACGCTAATTTACGATCATCTACCCTAATTTTATATTCTTGGAATCAATTCTGCGAAAATGTTGAACATTAATCAAACTTCTGAAATATTTAAGTCATAGAACCACACCCTCTGCTTCAGACAGACATCTTTTGTTTTTTGGCATCTATTCCAGCCCACTGCCAAGCAAGAATGTGAACAATATGCTTTAAAAAATGTTTTATGTTCTTTTCCTTCTTCTTTGAAGATGCTAATATTGAATAATCCTATATTTTTTTACTTGTTTTCATGTTAATGTAATCATTAAATAATCGATCGCTCTTCGTTATGTGGTTTATTCAATAAAACCATATAATTTGTTTGTACCGAGGTTTATTTTAATGGAATTTTTGCGAGTACTAAGTTCTTAAATTTTTGAATTGTTTTATTTTATTTCTATGGTTTAGTAAAATATGCATTAAATTACGCAGGAGACGTTTCTTTATTGACTGCTTTATTAAGTGCTTACTCATAGATTATAATATACTTTTATAAATGACATTGAAACTTCATGCAAAAGGTTTGCTGATGACACAAATCAGTTATAGATTGATAAGATATTAAGTTAATAAAACAGAGAATCACATTGAAATTTTAAGCAAATTTGTAGAATGAATTTAGGATCCATAACACAAATAATTAATTATATAAATATATCATGAGGGGAAAGATCATTTAAAAAATAATTAGAATTTGAAAGTGTGACTAGCATTTATTTAAGAACTTCTTTATTCATTAATTAGTCATTGATTATAAAAGACAGTTACAAATAATGGCATTAATTAAAAAAAAATTCTAATGGTATCAATCAATTATAGTTCTTCAAATATAAAATAAATAAAATAGATAATCACGTTGGCATTTCTCACATTGTAGAATGAATTTAGGAATGTTACAATAAATAATTAATTATAAACATACAAATTGAGAGAAATGTTAATATAAAAGTAAGAAGACAATTTGAAAATATAACTCGCATTTATTTTTGAACTGTTTTATTCATTGATTACTCATTGCTTATAAAATACTTACAAAAATAATAACATCTAATATATTTTGTATTGCTAAAGATAGCAATTCATTACCCCATTTTTAAGATACTTAGTTAATAAAGCTATGACTTTTTAGTTTTGCATATTGCAGAATGAATATAAATCCATATAATAAATAATGATAATAAATAATGATAATCAGTTTTTTATATTGTTGCCAATTTCTAAATAAGCGCAAAGGATTATGTTTTATATCAAATAAAAAATGTATTTGCGCGAGACTATTAAAAACAATAATGAATGTTTAAAATAATAATTAAATGATCACATGTTGATAGCAGGAAATAAAGAAAATTACGTCATAAAAATTGTGTTTACACATGAATATTAAAAATAAAAAAGATGAATTAAATGACAAAGCATTATAACCAGTTAAATGAAAAAGCATTATAACCTGATTACAGAAGAAAGTCGTCGTTCGTGATATCATCATAATCTTTTAAAAACAGGATACATTACCAGGTTTTAAGAGGCTGTGAAATCAGAACAGGGGTTGGTGTGCGTAGCGAGCAGGGGGCAGAGCCCGCTAGTCCTTCTATATTAAAAAAAAGTAATCTGGAACTGAGCCAAAAACGAAATAGACCAATCAAATTCTGCGTAGATATTCCGGGTTATTCTCATCGCTTTTTTACTAGGGACTTTTTTGAGGAGGGATTACTTTTTTTCTAGCCATCCTACGGATTCATTTGAAAATCATACTACCAGACGCGAAATATAGCAAGCTTTCAGAAATTAAAAAAATTATCACGGTCGGACAATAAAAACTCAAAAAATCCTTAAAAATCGAGTAAAAATTTTTTATTGAAAAAGTCATTTTTTTATATTGTTGCCAATTTCTAAATAAGCGCAAAGGATTATGTTTTATCTCAAATAAAAAATGTATTTGCACGAGACTATTAAAAACAAGAATGAAAGTTTAAAATAATATTTAAATGATCACGTGTTGAAAGCAGGAAATAAAGAAAATTACGTCATAAAAATTGTGTTTACACATGAATATTATAAATAAATAAGATGAATTAAATGAAAAAGCATTATAACCAGTTAAATGAAAAAGCATTATAACCAGTTAAATGAAAAAGCATTATAACCAGTTAAATGAAAAAGCATTATAACCAGTTAAATGAAAAAGCATTATAACCTGATTACAGAAGAAAGTCGCCGTTCGTGATATCATCATCATCATCTTTTTAAAACAGGATACATTACCAGGTTTTAAGAGGCTGTGAAATCAGAACGGGGCTTGGCGAGCGTAGCGAGCTGGGGGCGGAGCCCCCTAGTTAATTATATAAATACATATTTATTTATTCACTTTAATATTCATTAATTACTCAATGATTATGAAATACTTTTAAAAATAATGGTATCTTTAATGACTTGCAAAAGGTTAGCAAATGAGATTAATTAGTATCGATTTTTAAAATATGAAATTTATAAAGCAGCTAATTAGTTTTAAGTTTCCCGTATTGTAGAATGACGTTAAGATCCATATAAAAAGTAATGAATTATATAACTACATACTGAGACAAAAGTTAATTATTATAATTAAAGTGATACTCAGATTTAGCAACATTTTGAGCAACACAAAATATATTAGATGTTATTATTTTTTTAAAGTATTTTATAATCAATGAATAAAACAGTGCAAAAATAAATGCGAGTCATGTTTTAAAATTGTCTTCTTACTTTTATATTAACATTTCTCTCAATTTCTATGTATATAAATAATTATTCTTGTAACGATCCTAAATTCTTTCTACAATGTGAGAAACGCAAAAGTGATTATCTGTTTTATTAATTTTATATTTGAAAAACTTTATTGATTGATCTCATTAGATTTTTTTAATTAATGCCGTTATTTGTAACTGTCTTTTATAATCAATGATTAATTAATGAATAAAGAAGTTCTTAAGTAAATGCTAATTATTGTTAAGAAATTATTCTCATAAAATATATCAGAAAAGTATTTCTATCTGAAAAGAATTTCAAATAATAAGGTTTTAGACAAATTACATTTTCAAAATTTTTACCACACTTAAAAAGTGTATTAAATAATGGCCAAAATTTCTACCTGCTATCTGTACTTAGAAAAATGATGTTACAAAATTATTTTCATTTATTGTTTTAATATTCTTTCCTTATTTCTATTTCCCTTAATACTATCCAAAAAGAAAGAACTTTTTGTAGACAGTATTTTTTTTTTTTCTTTGTGATGACATGTTTATACACGATATCAAAAAGAATGTTTTGGTAAAACAACAGTTATACGATAATTCACTATTATATATACTCATTTTGTATTATTTAAATCAATTTTATGAAAATGTTGAACATTAATCAAACTCCTGAAATATTTAAGTCATAGAACCACGCCCTCTGCTTCAGTAAGAAAACTTTTATTTTCTGGAATCTTTTCCAGCCAACTGCCAAAGCAAAAATGCAAAGAATATGCTTTAAAAACTGTTTCATGTTCTTTACCTTCTTCTTTGAAGATTACTAATATAATTATCTTTCCTTTTTTTTTCTTTTTTTCATGTTATCGTACCATGAAATAATCCATCTTTCTTCGTTATGCGGTTTATTCAATAAATCACTATAATTTGTTTGTACCGAGTTTTTCAAATTTATGAAATTTTTGCGAGAACTGAGTTCTTAAATATTTGAACTATTTCATTTTATTTTTATTGTTTCGTACAGGATACGTTAAATTACGCTTAAAACGTCTCTTTATTAAATGCTTACTCATAGATTTGACTCTAAAAAAAAATCGGAAAATTTTGCAAAAGTTTTGCTATTGAGACAAATCAGTTATAGATTGTTAAGATATTAAAATAATAAAACAAAGAATCACCTTGAAATTTTAAGCAAATTTGTAGAATGAATTTAGGATCCATAACACAAATAGTTAATCATATAAATACACACTGAGCCAAAAATTCATTTAAAAGTCAGAAATAGAATTTGAAAACGGGACTAGCATTTATTTATGAACTGCTTTATTCATTAATTACTCATTGATTATAAAAGTCAGTTAAAAAAACTTTCATTAATTTTTTGTTATAATTTTGCTAATGAGATCAATCAGTTAAACATTTTTAAAATATAAATTAATATAGTAATCTGTTCAGTTTCTCACATTGTAGAATGAATTTAGGATCGTTACAAAAATAATTAATTATATATATACATATTGAGTGAATAATTAATTTAAAAGTAAGAAAGCAAATTTGAAAGTATAACTCGCACTTTTTTTTTGCACTGCTGTATTCATTGATTACTCATTGATTATAAAATACTTTTAAGAAATAATGACATAAAGTATGTCTTGTATTGCTAAAGATAACATTTCATTACCCTATTGTAAACATATTAAGTTAATAAAGCTGAATATGACTAAATAATTTCACATATTGCAGAATGAATTTAAATTCACATAATAAATAATTAATTATATTAATACATATTTATTTATTCACTTTAATATTCATTAATTACTCAATGATTAGAAAAGACTTTTAAAAATAATGGTATCTTGAATGTCTTACAAAAGGTTGGCAAATGAGATTAATTAGTATAGATTTTTAAAATATTAAATTTATAAAGCACATAATTGGTTTTAAGTTTCCCACATTGTATAAGGAAATTAATATCCGTACAAAGAATAATTAATTATATTAATAGATAACTGAGACAGAAGTTAATTGAAATATAAGAAATACAATTTGAAAACGTGACTCGCATTTATATTTACACTGCTTTATTCATTGGTTACTCATTTATTATGAAATACTTTGAAAAAAAATAATAACATCTGATCTGTTTCGTCTTGTTAAAGAGAACAATTCGTTATCCTATATTTTTAGATATAAAGTTAAAAAGGCTGAGTATCATGTTTTAGTTTCGCATATTGTAGAACGATTTTAATATCCATATAATAAATAATTAATTATATTAATCCACACTGAAACAAATGTTAATTTAAAAATAAGAAACACCTTTTGAAGATGTTGACTACAGATTACTTATATTGTATAATTATATACCTGTTATCGTTATTATAATAACGAGCGATTTATTAATAAAAAAATTGCTCATTTTGTGTTGTAAACAACGCTTCACAAATAAAAAAAAAATAATAATGAAACTCTCAATAAGTGGTCCGATTGAAAATTACTAAGCACGCATACCTGCAAATTACGCATAACAATCTTATTTAATTAATTATCATTTTACACTGAAATTGATATTTGTGAGCGGCAGCTACAAGATAAATGCTGTTAATAAAATTGAAAGGGTAGCAAAAACCCAGTTTAAACTTGGGAATAAACCGGGTTTTTGGGGAATAAACTGGGTTTTTTGGTAAGAAACCAGATCTTTTGGGAAAAAAACTGGGAATAATCCGGGTCTGTTGGAAATAAACCTGGAAATAAACTGGATTTTTGCAACTCTAGCTGTTCATGATGCTTCAAATTAAGACTACAAAATTAAACTACGTTCTAAAAAAAAAAAACAGACAGATGTTTCTTACTCTAAGAAAACATAATATAGCCCCAAACAAAAGTATAAAATAACCTTTTCCGAGTTACCTATGACTTCAGAAATCTCAAAAATCAGTATGTTCGTGATTTATAGAGTCATTTATAAAAACAAAATTTATGTTGCTGGCACGGATTTTTGGAAGCATTACAATACGTTAGTAACATACAAAAATTACAGGGCAATTCGCGTATATTTAAGAGTTAGAATACGCACAGTCAGGTAGGCAGACAAACCGAAGTCATAAACGCTTTTGAACTATGTTGAGACGTGTTGAAAACACCAGTATTTAGCGACAAAAATATATCTCACAACATTTACTTTGTAAATAACAATGGTTTTTCATATTTAATTAAATGTACTAATTAATAAGTGTAACAAATAAGTGTAATGAGTTTAATTTCACTATTTTATAAATTATATTTCAACACATGCTGAAGTATTGAAGTAAATAAAAAAAACTATAAAAAAATTATTTCTCGCAAATTTTATTTTGTAAATAACAATACTTTGTATATTTATTTATGCTTAATTATTCATACTGCATTTGTTGCTTTTAAACATTAAAACTGAAAACGTAAAAAAAAAGTACTTATATTATTTTTCACTCTTAAAGTAAAACCAAACCTTTTGAAAAAAGTCATATTTACATATATATGTAATTTCATTAATTCTTTTGAAAAGAAATTGCTCTTTGATTTTTACATAAACTGCCAGATGCCATTTAAAATTAAAAGCAAAATAGAAAATGAAATCTCTTTGAATAAGTTTATGTACTTACACAAATGTAACGCCAGAAAAGTATCTAAACTTGAATAATAATTAATTTTTTTCAAAAAGTCAAAATTTTACTGATAAAAGACATTTTAAATGAAAAAGAAGCGGAAAAATTTAATTTATTAAACTTAATTTTATATTTGAAAAAACTTTCAATTATCGTTACATTTATAAATAAATTTAATAGAAAAGAAACTAAAAACATCATTTGAGAAAAAACAAGAAAATACCGAAATTCTGAGAGCTTAGTTTTAAAATGAGATGTGGTTTTTTTTTAATCAATATATTTATACATTATTCTTTCGATAAACTTTAAAAAAATAGTTTTGTATCGAAATACGGCAGTTAAATAAGCAGTTCATCAAAGGACGTTTTAAACGACAAAAACAAATTATTTCGTTTATTCTTTACAAAGAGATCTTTCAAAATAAAAAATGAAACATAATTTCTCTTGATCAAATTAAAACTGTCGAAGGATGTTTTTGTTACGACAGTAAATGTTTTCACAAATACATTTTATTTATCTACGACTTAAAAAGAATACAGTAATAAATAAAAAATATCCTATCAATTTTATTTAACAGAAAAAAAAAGCTGTAATTATATTATGTAAAGAGCAAGATTTATCCACCTGTTTTTGAAACATTCTGATTAGATTCCATTGTTACGTTGTTTTCGGATTTAAAAAAGAAACATTTACTTACTTATTTATATTTCCATTTAATTATTTCCAATTTTGCTGACTTCTAAATTAGAAGGTAACTCATGCCCACAATATAAAATGCATATAAACTCTATAAACTCATTCAAACGGATTTCAGAAATTACACACACACACACACATATATATATATATATATATATATATATATTACATCATTAAAGAATAGTTAAAATTAATTCGTAAATATGGATTTATATCAAAATACATAGATTTTGTAACAGTTGAAATGACTTAAATAATTGACGTAAATACATTGAGTAACACAAAATTTTAATTTATTTTGTTTTTTGAAAGTTCTTGTGATTGATACTTTAATACAATACAATATAAATGATATGTAATTTATATTTTTCGAAAGTTCTTGTGAACGATACTTCAATACAGTACAATATGAATGATATGTAATTTATATTTTTAGAAAGTTCTTGTGAACGATACTTCAATACAATACAATATAAATGATTATGTAGTTTATAATTTAGGAATTACAATACAATATAAATGATATGAAATTAATATTTTTTGAATAACAATACAATATAAATGATATGAAATTAATATTTTTAGAATTACAATACAATATAAATTATATGAAATTTATATTTTTAGAATAATTATTTTTTTAATGTTTGGATTTCTTTTTTTCAAATTTGAATTAATTGCACCTTTTCATAGTGTTCTACGTTATTAGTTTTGAAATTAACAATATAACAAATTCTATAAAGATATTAACTTTTTTTAACCGTCAAGATTCAATGTTACCAGTTTGGGTAATTTTTTTATTCAAAATATCAATTAGTATTTAAAGAAAAAACATATTGCAGACATTTCGTAATTAAGTAAAGCTAACTTGGTAAGACTGAGTAAATTAAGCCGTAAAATTACATAAGGTATGAATATAGTAGATTATCAAAACATTAAATATATATATATATGTCAGGAGATACTCCTGTTCGTGATCATAGTATTCTCCGGCAAAAGTTGAAAGGCATGAATACCAGTTAGCTAGAGAAAGTGTTTTATTTACGCTATATAAAAATAGGCGTCAAAATGTTTTTAAGAATAGAGGTTCTAATAATTTGTCATGCGTAGAATGCAGCTTAAATGCTTAATTGATTATTTCATTATGTAATAAGTAAGGAATTACAAAAAAGACCTGCACTAATATCTGTAAAAAAATATAAAGGATTCTCCCTAAAATCGATTGCCAGGATGCCAGTGGTATATTTACGAAAATGGATAATTTTGAATTATTACACACACAAATATATCTTTATATATATAGATTCATCTAATCTGACCAGTATGGATAATAAATATGTATAAAAAAAATAAATCCGAAATCAATATTTATGAAAACTTACCTGAAATGCTTTAAAAATTAAAAAAACTTTATATAAAAATAAAATAAATAATAAAATAAAATAAAATTTCATCCCCCCTAAAAAAAATAATAAAAAATGAATAATAATAATAAATATATATATATATATATATATAAATCGAAATACCGTTTTTTAAAGAAAAAAAGCTGGTTTATTGCATCTATTGATAGTCATTTATCATTATTTTATTAACAAAATAATTTTATCATTTACATAATGTCTCTGTATACACAGCTATATGTTTTCACATCTCCTTAACCCATTAGGCGCCGCTATATATATTAAGCAATTTTTTAATGAAACAGTTGTTTTTTATTTATGAATAGAAAGTCTTTAAGGTATTTCTGAAGAAAAAAATTTAAAAAATTCGAATATTTAGAAAAAACAGCATGTTCCCAAAATGGGAGCAATGGCGCCTAATGGGGGTAAATTTTTTCACAAATTTTACTTATGCCACCGTGCATATATGTTTGTTATTTCTCAGTTTTTTAGCTATAAAAGGGATAATATCATTCTGAAACTAATATTTTACGATTAATTCATAGAAATTAGTCCAACATCTACATTTATAATAAAAATAAAAAATAAAATTTCCGATTCCATAAGCATTTTCACTATCCACCTCTTTATTTTTCTTGAATACATAATTTTTGTCCTACTATTTTACATGAAAATGATTGAACATTTTTTATGCAGCATTATATTATATTTTTTTCGTTTTCTGAAATTGTTTTTTTAACAATATTTTTTTTTGTTTTTGCATTTTGTTTAGTTTTTTCCATATTCCAATTTGAAGTTCGCCTGAACTTTCATCTAAAATATCAAGCCTGTGTTTAATACTTTTTCTTTTTTAAACACTAAATTAGATATTTCTTCATTGTCTCTTGATTTAAAATTTACTGAAAGTTCTACTCCACCAAATATAACATGGGATAAATCATCACATAAATTATTTTCTATTACATATGTAATAGAAAATAATTTATGCGACATACATATGAGGAAGATATCTTCCTCATATGTTACAATACTGCAATCGGGTGGCAAACAAACGATTTCCGGAACATCCGAAAAATCATCAAAATCTAAAAAATTGTTCAATCATCTTCCATGTAAAATAATCACAAAAAATTATGAAATGATGAAAAATAGAGAAACGGATAGTGAAAATGCTCATGGAACTGGTAATTTCATTTTGTTTTTTATTGTAAATGTAAAAGTTGGACTAATTTATATGAAATCTTCTAAAAATATTAGTTTCAGAATGGTATTATACCTTCTATAGCTAATAAGTTGAAAAATAAATACCACAAATGCACGGAGGCATATGTACAAGTTTTCAAAAACCTTACCCCCATTAGGCGCCATTGCTCCCATTTTGGGAACATCTTATTCTTTCGGTAATTGTGATTGATCTATTATACATATTAATTCCGGAAAGACGTTGTTTAACACAATACACTGTTATGAACATATTTTAACTAAAAAATATAATTTTTATTATAAAGTTTTTTTTTTAATATTTTTTTTTTCGAATACTGCCGAAAAGCTATTTATCGCCTTTTTTAACACGTTTTAAAAAATAGAAATTTCTAATGAAACTTAACAAAAAAATTTCAGATGTCATCTAATATATTCAAAATGCAAATAACATGAACCTTTTAACAATTTATAAAATACGCACTTCAGAAAAAAATCTTAAAGCAAAGTTCCCAAAATGGGAGCAATGGCGCCTAATGGGTTAAAGTAATACTTATTTTTATTAATTATCATTTACATACTCATATCTTCTTTTACTTTTCAATTTACATGTTTGTAATTAATGTTATCTTTATTTGTATTATCTTAATTTATCTATTACATTTTTTAAGTTATTACCTACATCATTTTTGCATATTTTTAAATACTATTAACTACGTACCATATTATATCTTACTACCATATTATTCTCCTTTAATCTTCATGTCTATTTATAGCTTATATTACTAAGTACAATGTATGTATTTTATCTTAAGATAAATACTCCTCATTTTAAAGATAGATCGCAACATTTCCATTTTTATTTAACGCCAAATGGCAGCATCAGCCACTTCTTTTTTTATTACTACTGCACACAGTTTTGCCAATTACACGGCATTTTCTAGTCATGCACATTTGACTTGTCCATGGATAATATTTTGGAATCTGTATTAATCATTTCATCTCTTTATTTTACTGGTAAGTTGTGTCTATATTATTATTTAGTTTTTATATCAATTACAGTTGGATCATAATTTATTTTTTCGGATATCTTATTCTTTTAACATTTTTTTGATTTTCTGCAATATGTTATCAGGAGTCAAATATTGCCATTTTTAAGCTTTTAAGCTTTTCCAAGTCATTTGAGATTATTTGACAAAAAACATATCGTTACTATGAATTATACTTATGAAACTCCTCTGAGGTATCCAAAAGATATTCATAGTTTTTCATATTTCCATTTCCATTTTATTGTGTTTAATTTTAGAACTATATTTTCCATTGAATTTTATACTCTTCCTTTGATTTTCACACATATTAATTATTACACACATTATTATATACATTATATACACATTATTAATTAACACACATTAATATATATATATATATATATAAATTTTGATTTCAATAATGAGTATACTAACATATATCATGATTATTTAAAACTGAATAGGACAAATGATGATGATCAATCAGATTGCAGATTTTTTAGATATTTCATTAAATATTTTTGACAAAAACTTAAATTTAAATTTGTGTGATAAAAGAAATAGTTTTAATTTCTTTACCAGAAGTATGCCACATTGGTACTCAAATATACATAAAAATATTTTTATTGATATTGTAATTAATCAAATTGTAAGATTAAAATAAAATCTCCTATAATGATACGAATTTTTTAAACAAACTTTTATTTTTTTTGGCTAATTTATTTTATAACAACAATTATCTTTATAATTTTTTTAAAAATATTATTTAAAGTTACTTTTGAAAACAGTTGCAACGGTGTGGTTTGGCGGCATGATCACTTTTTTGGATGTCACCTTCTTGAATTTTCTGTATGTAACGACAGCTCTAAAGTCTTGAAAAGGAGCGAGTTGCTGTGGATGTTCTAAATGAAAGAAACGGTAAGAATTTGGAAATATTGGATATTGGGGAATTTCTGTATATGGAATAAAAATTTTAATTTTAATTAGTTGTTTACAGGTGAAAGGAATTGCCCAAGCCCATGCTCAAGTATGGAATTACTTTTCCGATATGTCTGCAAGCGGGTCTGAGTGGTGGAGTGTACAACTTGCAATCGATTTATCTATTTTAATTTACTAGCATTTATAAATTATGTTTAAATACTATTGAAATATTGTTTTAATTCAGTTTATATTATGTTTATTATTTTGGTTTTATATAAAAGTTGCAGAATTATATTTATTTTTATGTATATTTTTCAATTATATGAATTTAAGACTGACACGTCTTCAGAAACCTGCTGTAGATAGATGTTATGGTGGGAGTGCTTAGTTTATTTATATTTTAACGACTTTTCCACCCACTGAAGAAGATAAAGGTAATACTCTGACATTGTTGTTTGAATATATTTAAATTTTGAAGTTAATGGTTTCTAGTTTGTTTATTAATATTGTTTATTAACATACGTCTACTTTTAAGTTTTTACATTTGGTGATTCATCTATACACGTTAGATTTAAGCTTTATAAATGAAAACAACTTGTTAAAGATTTTGAATGATTGCAGTCGATAGATCAAGAATCATGAATGGGAGTGTAGGCAATGAATGTACCCATTGATAATTTCTCCATTAAGACTAAGCCAGTTATCCTAATAAAGCGTTTATTGGGGTACAGGAGAGATTACGAAACAATTCCCACAGGACGCAGAGGTTTTCTAAAGCCCTCAAGCTTGACTATATATCATCACATCGTTGAGTTGATCTTAAATGGCTGGTTTAGAAATTCCTGGTCATAAGAACACCAAATAACCTATTGTTCAGCACTTGAAAACAAGACAAAATTATGGTCTCCGAAGTCTTGCAATTTCTTTTTGTTAAATGCGCGGATAGCTACACAATCGACGTAATACGTACACGAACCAATCAGTGAGAGGCGAAATATAAGAATTGAACGTCTAAGCGAATGATGCGCGATGGAGAGGTTTTAATAAGAAAGGATCCCGTATTTAGTGGCACACTGTTTTGAAGTAAAAAAATCTAGCGCGCGAAGCCAGTCCGTGGAATAAAATAACAAAATGGCTTTTTGAAACATTCAAAATGTAAAACTAGCGCCTCTCAGAATATTATAGATTGGATAGTTGATAAATGTTACGAATTGACTTAAAGTTTTAGATTAAGATTTTTAATAAGATAATTACTAATATACGCGTTTTGAATTGTGAAAGGAAATTAAATAGGAATAAATACTATTAAGAAATAAGGAAATAATGAATATGTCAGAATTTAGAATAATTTAAAGGAATATTACGAAATAAAATTTTATATAACATATATATATATATATATATACGAAGTAGAGTCAATAAATTCACGGAATGGTTACCTACATTCACACAGGTGTTCGTTGGAGGGGAAATATCTTTTTTGGAGGTTGGCAGCACTGATAAGGAAAACACACAGCCATCTGGAATTCATTTCCGGTACTGTTGGCGTTAAATGCAGATCATTTCTGACAAAGCGAATTTTTCATTCGCCGGATTTTGAAAGGTCGTCTTTAGAGCAGCGTGCACACATCAAATTCTGCGTTTTGCTCGAGAAATCGCCGTGTGAGACGCTCGAGATGCTGATGAAAGCATACGGAAACGATGGCATAAGTGTTTTCGTAAAGGTCAGCAAAAAACTCATCGAGGAAGAAAAAATTTCGCTTGGACAAAGACGAGGGAAAGTAACGTTGGAGGTGTTTTTCGATTACGAGGGCGTCATTCAATACAAATTTATTCCTGAAGGACAAACTGTCAATAAAGTACTTTACCTGGAGATCCTTAAACACTACGAGATGCAATCAGACTAAAACGACCTGAAAAATGGGCAACAAATGATTGGTTTCTTTTACACGACAATGCTCTACCACATCGCGCAATGATTGTGAAACATTACCTTGACAGACACAGTGTTACCACTCTGGAACACCCTCCTTATTCTCCCGACCTAGCACCAACGGATTTGTACCTGTTTCCATGGCTGAAAATGAAATTGAAGGGACACAGTTTTATGGATTCAGGTGAGTTGATCGAAAATGCGACGAAGCTACTGAAGGGCATCTAAAAAAATGGATTCAAGGAGTGTTTTGAATAGTTATACGAACACTGGAAGAAGTGTGTGGATGTAGGAGGAAAGAAGTGCCAATGTATGAATCTCAGACGTCCAAAGTATTTAAAACGGCGTCCAATCTTCAAACTTGATTCACATAATCTTAAAACTGAAAATACAATGCCATATCTAGGAATACATTTAGATTCAACCCTATCATTTTTGCCACATCTTAGAATCAAACGGGATGAAATGTCAGCAGCAATACAAAACTTGTTAAAATTCGCATCAACCACAAGTGGCATTTCCAAACAAATCATAAAAACTTGGTACACTTCCATTCTAGAAAAGAAAGTTTCATATGCAGCAGCTACATGGTTTCCAAGATTGCAAAAGTCACATGGCTTTCGTCTGCTCTTAACTATTCAGCGTCGTTGTCTGCTACTAATCTCTGGAGCATATAAAAAATCTCCTACATCGGCTCTAAATGTCCTGACAGGAATTCCTCCACTACCTTTAAAACTGAAACAGATTGCAGACCAAGGAATGATACTGAGACTGGGAGTGCCATCACATCCACATCACTCTGATACATTTCAAAACAAAGCTTACAAAAAATATATAGATACCTCAAAATAATATCTTAATATACTGGATGCACAAAATAAAATAGAGACAGATGTGCAAATATACACGGATGGCTCAAAAACTGAAATCGGCACGGGTTATGCCTACTGTGTATTTAAAGAAGAAGAAATAATATATACATATCAGCAAAGAATACAGAACGAAAACTCAACGTATCAAGCGGAACAGCTGGCGATATTGGACTCAATACAATGGTCAAAACAATCAAAATATCGCACAATAGTTATAAAATCCGATAACCAATCTATAATATCAGCACTAAAAGATATATCTACAAAAAATATAATAATCAGCCAAATAATCCAATCTCTGCAAGGAGCAACACAAAAATTTTATCTACAATGGGTCAAAGGACATTCAGGCATAACAGGTAATGAATTAGTGGATCGGTTAGCAAAGGAAGCAACTGACCCAAATTCATTAATACCAGAAAAAATTATACCATATCCATCCTCATATCTTAAGAGAATGTTAAAGCAAACTTTACATAACTCATGGCAACGTGATTGGGACTTATGTCCCACTGGGCGATATACCTATGCCTTGAAGCCAAAAGATTCAGAAGACTATCTTCTAAGTCATCGATACCTATATATATTCGCTATCAATCATGGCCCTTTCCCGGCTTATTTAATTAAATTTAATAAAGTTTTGTCTTCAAGATGCACTTGTGGTGCAAGAGGGGATTCGCTACATTACGTTCTCGCATGCCCATTGACAGCTACTCTACATTTGAGGAAAACAGACACCATCTCTCTGTCGAATTGGTTCAAATCAATCTCGGCGAATTCCTCATTGCTTCAAAAGATAATTAGCTGCATGTCCTTAATAGAAAAAAAACCAATTGTTATTCCAAATGCCACCAGTACACATCATTGGTGTTGATGATGATGATGATGATGCTTTTCCTGATGATGAAGAAGTTTATTGAAAAATGCACTGTCTCTACTTTTAAAATATTTTACGCTAAAAATCTGACAATTTCAAATAATTTTTAAACTCTTATTAATTGTGACTGTTCTGCTGAGTATGACTTTTGAGTATGACTTTTTGAGTATGACTTTTCTGCAAATTAAGCTGGGCTACTTTGTCAAATATGTAAAAATATGTATTTTAAAAAAAAAATAAACTTGCCAAGCAGGGCTTGCAGGGACTAAAGCCATATGGTAGCCCTCCCTGCTTGGTTGAATCTGAATCTGCATCTGAAAATCTGAAGGCCAATAAGGTAAAATTATTATTCTATTTTTTAATAATTTTTAATTGACCTATTCCGGGAACTTTTTGACCCTACCTCGTATATATATTTTTTTTTCGATATGTTTTAAGGAGCTTTATATTATCATTTTTAAGCTTAATGCTGAGAATATTTGACGAAAAACATATATATATACATATATATATATGTACATATATATATATGTCTACATATATACATATGTACATATGTACATATATACATATATATGTATGTATACATATATATATATGTCCGCTACACAGAAATAAAAATATGCAATAGTGCGTGTGTTGAGGAATAGAAAAATGTTCATTAAATGGAAATGTCCCGTATTTAGGTGTGTCCGATATCAAGGTTTTACTTGTATAAATTATTTTGATAAAAAGAAATGGTAAAGATTTTAAATTTATATAAATATTTTGTATGTAAGTAGACTTACATAAATTTAAATAGAAACCAGCTATCTAATTGGCCCTTTTAATAAATATATAAACTTTGTAATATAGCCGCTGAAATGTTCCGCTTTGTTTAATTATGATTGATCCTTTTGGTGAATGATTACATTTCATTTTTAACACAATCGTACTCAGGTGACATGTTTCGGGTTGACATGTTTTCGATATTTTCATTAATTCTCTTTTGTAGAGAGAAGTCAATGAGGAAGTTAAATTTATTTTGTATTTTTTTACTAGTAGGTTATCAAGAATACTTTAAAATATTATTTGAACCATGAGAAATTTTATAAAGTGTTATACATAATTGGTGAGTTTCATTTTTTAAATTATTTTGCGATATTGTAATAAAGTTAATATAATAATAAAATTGTAAATATTATTTGGTTGTATTACCCATTTTGTCTCTTAAATTTAATTTTGCTATGTTGCTAAAAATGTTTGGAGTATAGTGCAATATTTTAAGATTTGTACTTCGAAAATAGACAACAAATCATCTCTGCTAAAATTCGTCATGTCAGTTCATTTTTCACCGAATTTAGATGTAAATTGAGCAATGTATTTATGTTGCAAAATACATAACTGAAATTAAAGATATTTTCGAGTATCTAATGCTGATAAATGCGTATATTTGCAAGTAGCAATATTTTAAAACATTTTACAGATTTTGAAGTTGTGTACATTTCGAAGGCATTTAATAGCAAAAAATTATCTTTTTCATGATTTTCCCTACCCATCGCCATACGTGTAGCATTTTAAATCTTTTGCAGTGCTAGTTATGTAATATATTAACAGAACTAATAAATGTGACATTTGTGCTGTAACTTTTACACGACTAATTGTGAACTGCCATCTTCCCCTTATGTTAGCCCATGAAAAAAATTTGGATTGTTCTAAAAGCATCCGTTAAAATAGCAAGTGTTAATTAGATATCAGCGACTTCATTATTCCTCTGTATAATTATCAGATAGACCGGAATTTCAAATTGTAAAATTTCCACGTTTGCGAAGCAGAAAGGAAGAGCTGAAATTAAAAATGAAATCTGCTGAAATAATTGTGAGTAGAGGGTTAAAATAGGCGTATGTATTAGAATCCGTTACATAATCACTTTATAGATTAGAAATATGCCTATCAGACTCATCCAGATTCAGAGAAATGCTCGTTCAATAAGAATTAAAATAAATTCAATCTGCAGTTTTTTAAGAATAATTTCGGCTCTACTTTTCTTTGATGCTATTTTCACATGATTTAGATTTTAGACTCTTCTATAGCTTTAGACAATACTGTAGATCATGACGGTGCACCTGAATGTGCAGACGGCGCAAGAGCCGCAATCTCCTTATAAGACGAAACCACCTGCCGAGGTTATGTCCGGAAAGAACTAGAGGGAGAGTGAAGAATTCGCTATAGAGTTGAAACATACGACGTACGACAAATTGTTTTGTTTATGTTCATCTCAATGACGTCAATTGAATAAGTGTTTTATATTCGTTTCTATGCCTTTTTTCACGTCCTTTACAATAGGGTGGGTCGAAAAAACCAAAATTTATATAATCGAAACGTAATAGTGCGGGAAAGCTGCCATTATAAGGAATAAATTCGCAAAATATTACACCAAATGGTTAATATCTTTTACCGCCGCAAGGGGGCCAAAGTTTCGAAAAATCGCAAAATAAATGATTTTTACGGAAAAAAAAATTATCCAACCATAACAATACAATTTCTAATAGAATGCAACTTTTACTTCAAGATGTTAGTAATATTCCATTAAAATTTTATTATGGTGAAATCATTTCTATTACTACCGTAGGGGCGGTCAAAAGTTTGAGAAAACTGCAAAAATTTAAATTTTCAGTTTTTTTTTTCAATTTTTCCAATTTTTATTATATGTGCACAATTAAATAAATTTACATTATATCCAGAATTAACTTATAAATGTCTAGTAATTTTTATCATGGTGTAGTCAACCAAGTGCGAGAGGGGCCCGACCCCCTCCTAAATTTGAGAGAAAGGAGCTTTTTGAAGGGATCCTGGGGATATTCCGGGAAATTTTAGGGATTTTTTTGTAGGGTGCCTCAAAAAGGGAAAATGAGGGGGAAATTTATGTTTGGGTACCCCCCTACAAAAAAATCACCAAAATGTCCCGGAAATTCTTTAAAATTCCTCCAAAAAGACTTTTTCTCTCAAATTTAGAGGGGTGGGGGCGGTCCCCTCTCGCCCTTGGTTGACAATGCCCATGATAAAAATTAATAGACAAGTTATTACTAGATATAATCGAAATTTATTTAATTGTAGATGTAAAATAAAAATTGGAAAAATTTAAATAAAATTGAAAATTGAAATTTTTTGCCGTTTTTTTTCAAAATTTTTACCGCCTTTGCGGCGGTAACAGAAATGATTTCCGCATAATAAAATTTTATTGGAATATTACTAACATCTTGAAGTAGCTGTTGCCTTCTATTATAAATTGTATTGTTATGGGTGGATAATTAAATTTTTTTTTTCGAAAAAATATTTTTTTTGCGATTTTTCGAAACTTTGGCCCCTTGCGGCGGTAAAAGATATTAACCATTTGGTGTAATATTTTGCGAATTTATTCCTTATTACCAATGACAACTCTCTCGCACTATTAAGTTTCGATTATATAAATTTCGTTTTTTTCGACCCACCCTACTGTACAAGCACTAATCTGAAAAAAGTATTCATAATTAAAAAATTTAGTGAACTCTTCCACATATTTTGGGGTTCAGCAGTGTGTTCTAATACACACCTGAATTGTCATCATTATATTTCTTCGTCTTTAACAAGTTGAATTTCCATCAAGATGGATGTTCTGACATGCAACATGATTTATATTGAATGTTTATTATGAAACTATTCTCATCCGGAAACTCGAATTTGCATTTATAAATATACAAACTAATAAAATCAAGTTATTACATAAATTCTTATATTATACAGAAGGCTTTGATCAACTAGGAATACAATATTTCTCTGTTTTTGTTTTTAAACTGATATCATCGAATCTAAAACTAAACTGGAACAAACGCAAACTGCATTTCCTTTAAATTATAAATTAATACACTGTAAACCCCTTCAGTTGATTTTGCCACTTGAATAATTACTTAATTTTCTGATTTAACTTTACTTCAAACCAACATAATTCAGAATGAAAGTGATTCTGAATGCGATGAATTAATTTCAAATAATGCAGAAAATGTATGAAATTACGCATCGCTTCCAAATACTTTAAATAAAAGCGCAGAATTATCTCGTTGTGACCACCATAAACAACTTCCAGTTCAAAGTATTGGCCATCTTCTATTAATTTTATTGATATTGAAAATATAATATTTCCTTTTGATGCTAGTTTTTTCTACAATGTTGATAAATGAACTTCTAATTTTGGTAATGTCACTAGTATGTTTATAGTTTGTCTAATTTCCAAAAATTTGTAGTTTCTAAAAGATACATTAGTGAAAAGCCCAATTGTAGGTGCAAGATGAATGTCACATTAATTCGTGAGATAAACATAAAGAAATTCTACTATCAGAATCTATTTCATTATATAGTTCTGGCGAGTCACACGATATGTTACATAAGCAGAAATTACAAGAGAACGAAACTTTAGATAAATATTTTCTTATAATAAAACAGTTATGTGCACACGGTAATATTGAGGATTATACCCTGTTGCAATACATTATTAATGGTACACCTAATCCTGTCTTTAAAATATTCAATTTTAAATGCATATAAAAGATGTCTAGTTCAAAAGAAAGCTCATAATTTGCGACAAAATTCGAAGTGATTATAAGAATTCGAACTCCTGCAAAGATTCCTGATACGTTAGTCAAACAGAAACCTTCTTGTCCTAAAACGGACCTCCAGTGCTTCAACTTTGATCATGTTGGACACAAGTGTAGATAATGTAGACATAAAGACAAATCCTCTTTGCTTTAATTGTTCGAAATTTGGCCACAAGTCTGTCCAGTGCGACCAGCCTAGGAAATCTGAAGTTAAGACTGACCAGTTCATTATTACTATTATTACTAGTAAAACATTTATAAATAAAAATTTCATTATTTCTTCTTTAGATGTCAATCGAACTGGCACTGAAAAACCCTGTTTATAGAAAGTGTTTACAATTAATTTAATTAAAAACTCTTGAAAAAATCCAAGCTAATATTTTTTTCTTTTCTTTTTAAATTACAAATTAACAAAAGAGTTTTAAATGAATTACAAGTTAATATATATATATATATATATATATATATATGTATATATATATTACGAGGTCATAAATGCATGCAGTTTTAAACCTCGAAAGTTTGACAGTCATATTTATTGAATTACGATATACTAGGATCAAACAGTTGGGTTTCTTTATATTATGGTTACGGGTCTCTATGTATCTTACAATTGATAATTCTAGTTATAAAACTAATGTTTATGAAGTATCAGATTATTACTTATCTTTTGACATTATCGTTGGTACCTGGCTGGTCCTTCCTGGTGGTTCCGACTCGCCCCCCCCCCCCATTAAGTGGGGAAAATGACCGGAAACTCGGCACAGGAGATGTTCGTCGACACGATGGGGACAGGAGACGGACGGACTGTCGACCTCATCGTGGTTCGCCAGTGGAAAAGGGACATCCGAGAAAGCCCAGGAAGCCGCATTAGCCCACAAGGATGGGTGGAACCCTATGGGAAATGTGGACGTGGGTCCTCCCTCGTAAGCGCGTGTTCTCCAAAGCGCGAGGACTCGGCCAATGCTCGGAGCCTCCTGCGTAGGTGGTGGATTGGCACGTAGGCCAATCCCAAATGCTCGCGCTCCCCTTGTGCTGAGGTAGGTGACGTTGGGCAAAGACAAGCTAACTGCAGCTGGACCGTCTCTAAAAGTTTATCCGAGGAATTGACGGAGGTGAGATCGAGTTTCGTAGACCACGATGCCTGGTGACTCTCTAGTGAAGCTGAGCAGTGGGAGATACTGCGTGTAGTAACTATATGCGCCGTAAAAGCGGCAGAAGTGGAATAGTTACCGGGTGTGAGAACACCACACGGCCCGCAACCACCACGTCATCCTCTGCAGCTGAAGTAGTCGAGCGCTGACCTCAATTGTTGAGCAGCGCAGGAGGTGCCGAAAGCCAAGGGGCGTTTAAGGCCGAAAGCGGCCCCTCAGGGCACTGTGAACAAAGGCAATCTTCGTGGAGGATCACTCACTTCGCGTGTTGCTCGACTACGAGGAACCGGGCAAATTGATCGCTGACTAACGCGGCGGCGATCATTGTCAAAACTCGACTCCTCTGTTCGAAACCTAGTCCAGCGCGTCTATGCGTAGTCAGAGTTTTCTGTGGCTGACGGTTGGATGAACAGGAGTCTTCACTTAACTTTCGTGCTACTCACCTCGCCCCGGATCCTAATTTTAATCCTTGCGAGAATTTTCCATGCCCCGTGTAACGATGTTTATTGGCGTAGTGGTTTTACGTCGGTTAAGCTGCAAAAAGTAATTTGTTAATATCCAGGTAAACAGGTCACACAGAGTGAATAGATGCGAACTCAGGTGTTTCTTGATAAACAAATATTTTTATTCCAGGTTGCAGTTGACCATGGGTTCAGGTACAAGCATCCATAGGCATGAAAATGCCGAGAGCACTGGAGAGGAGGCACGGACAATTACATATATTTAATCACCGACAAGCAGAGAGAGAATGTCTACAGTTACATGATTTCTTTTCGTGGTTCCCGTGCAGCGATGGCGATAATTACACATGCCAATCAGCCAGATAACGTACTGTTTTGGCGAGAACAACGTGAAAAGAAATAGGTGATGTCTGTCCGTTAATGATAAGCCTATGGGGGAGAGATGAATATAAAATATGAATTTATGCGCCAGAAGGAGATATGGAATTTTGGTAAACCAGACAAAACCGCATGGAGTCCTTTCTCATGGGGTTAGCTTAAAGAATTAAGAACTGGGGTTAAAAATAGAATTGGTACGTTAGAGGTATTATACATTAAAGGCAGCTGGGCAATTGGGAAAATAATGAAATACGTTAAAAGGAATGAAACCTTGACGAGCAAAGTGTAGGCGTAAAAATGTAAGTAAAGTTTAGACACTGGAAGAAAAGCGCGGATTATAATGGGAATAAATTCTTTTTCTCTTTTTTTTATAACGACATGATTTATGCGGTGAGGAAAGAGATGCGAATGAATTAAAGAGCGCATAATAAAAGAGAAATACAGGGAGCAGCTAGATTTTATAACACGAAAAAACATAATTTTAAAGAAAGATAATTTTTAGAAAAAGGAAGGGGGTGCAGGAATTAATTTTAAGAAAGTGGAATATGTGAAGTTAAATCCACTTCACATATATCTCCTCAACAACCGAAGACGAAAAACAATGAAGGTCCATAGGAAACGGAAAACCACCCGTGTCTTTTCACTAACAAAAAAATCACACAAAATGGTGAATAAAGTAATTGCTATAGAACCCTGGTAACTACATAAAATAATTAAAATAACAATACACAAAAATAATCTTGATAAACAAACAAATACATCATGTCTCAAATATATATGCATGCCTCCATAAGCATGACACAAACCAAACTGGGTCGACCTCTTACGTTTGAAAATTAAAATATATGAATGAGCTCAATTTTTTTTTTAAATATATTTCTGGATTTTATTTTCTCTTTTCTTTTCTTTAAGTGTGCACACGTATTAAAAATATAACCAGAAACTAAATAAGAATTAACTTGAAAATCAAATTCAAGAAAATAGCAATTTTTTTTATAAATTGCAAGAAATGTTGGTTGTTTCCAACATCAAATAATTTTTTTTTTGAGACATGAAACTAAATAAAAAATAAAACTCAAAAAAAAATAATACATGTAATAAATATGAGTACTCCATAGGTGAACAAACAAAAAAAATTGAAGTGAAATTAAATACCAAAGTGTTTTTTTTTAATAAAATGTAAACTATTCTAAAATGGCATGAGAATGAATAAACATGGAAAATTAGGAACAGATTACATAACTATGCATGTTTCTGTGATGTTTGTCTAAGGAAAAAAGTTTAACTGATAAACAATTTAGAGATCATACGTTATGTGTGTTCGTTTTTTTTTTTTATTATTATTTAAAAAAAAAAAAAAAACTTAATTATGATAACTTATTTGATGTGTTTTGAAAATTTAACAAAAAGTTTAGACAGGAACAAAAAAACGTATGTTGCGAACTACGAAACAGGCGATATTGTAAAAGAAAGAGATTGTGTGTGTGTGTGTGTGAGTGCAACTTGCACAAACATCATAAATTTGATGATATATGTACATGTACATGATCTGTACCAGGTGAAGTATGCACGTGTGTGTAAGAAGAGAGGAGGTGTACACCAGTTTGAAGAACGAACAAAATTCGTGAATAAGGAAATCTTATCACGTGAACAGTGTTTTCAGTGGGTGAAAACAGCAAAAACTAAAAACTAAAAATTCTTTTTCTTATAACGATATGTCAAAATAGAAGCAGATAAAATTTTAAAGCCTAGCAAATGAGTATGATATTGCAGTAAATGAGTATATGTGTAACATTGAATTAAAACTGGCTGGTATTGCATGTAGTGAACTATGAAAAATAGAAAAAATTAGAAATAGAAGTATTCTATGTATTTAAACATTTTGAGAGGGAAGGGTAAAAATGTAAATTGAGAAAAGAAAAAAAATGTGCATATAACTGTAAATGTAAAAAAAGGGGCATCTGACATGTAAACAAGTTTAATTTAAAATGTTTAGTGCGAAATACCTCATTGACAGTATCTTAATTGTTTTCATTTTTTTTTTATAAAAAGGAGAGTGTGGTAATTAAGATGATAAAGGAAGGACAGTTGTTACAATTTTAAGTGTATGTAAAAAAAAACAAGAAAAAAACACAAGTGCTGAACCTAAGCGGGATAGAAAAAGTCAACGGTATGTGTGTAAAAAAATCCCAAAAGTTTGAGTTTTCTATGAACCACAAATAGCATACGCTATACGATGAACTAACATGTGTATGTGTGTGTGTATATATAATCTATGAACTATGCTATCAGAAAACTATGAGCAATGATTTCCGTGTATACAAAAAAAACCGAAAACAAAACAAAAACAAAACAACTAAGAACTATTCTATGAGCAACTATGAGTAACAATGAGCGAATTTCCCTATATACACAAAAAAATCACAAACGATGAACTACTTGTATATAAAAAAAAAAAAAAAGAATACCGTCGAAAATGTCTATCAACCAGTACCTATATTGAGTTTTCCCTTTTTAAAAAAAATAAAAAATAAAAATAAAGATGTGGTAAAGAGGAAAGCAAATTTAATGGCCTTCTGAGTCAAATGTGGCAAACCAAATGAGAAAAAAAAATATATATATATATATGTCTGTGTATAAAGATGATAAATACCTAGTAATCAGAACAAATGTTAGGACCATAAATTGAAAAAGAATGTGCTTGTTTTACCTTGCCATAGGAATAGTTTACAACATTAATAAGATAATATAACTATATTTTACCTTTACCTGTTTTTTTCATAGACCTAAAAAAACAAGAACTTGAGTTGTCGTTAAATTTATACTAGGAAAAAAAAATGATGCATAGACATCATGGAGTGTGAATTTATTACAGGTTGTCTTCCCTATGAATATGCATCTGTAAGCTGTAGACTACACAATAAAAAACTGAAGAGTACACTCAAAATAATGTGAAAGAAGATGTATAAAATATAATAGCGTTAATAAACATTTAAGGTTGCTTAATAAAAAAATCAGTACAATACCTAAATTTGAGAAATCACGACGTAGACATCAAGTAAAAAAATATTGCCATTATATTGGAGTAGAGGAATGTATTGAGTCACCAGTAAAAAAAAATGGGACAATGTAAATAAAGGTATATATAAAGTAACATAAAAGATATGTTAAATCGAGCAAATTAAGCAACTAGGTTTTGAGAAAAAAATGTTGTGACGAAAAGAAAAAAGTGCAATGTTCATGTGAACCGAGATACATATTTACCTAGAATATTAAATTTTGACTACCAATGGGATATTTGACAGTGCGCGTGTAAAGTATTGAGTGGTCACAATGAATGAAATTAGCATTGAATTGACATGACATTGCATGTATGTCATTAGTAAACATGAAAAACATTGAACTGTAAACGAATGTGTAAATAAATAAAAGGGGCACTGTTTTCGTATCTCAATAGTGTGTGTAAAAAAAAATGTTAATTTGAATGAAAAAGAAAAAGCTAATTGTTTGAATATATGTAACAAAAAAAAAGGTAATATTTAAGTAAGTTTAAATACTTATTTAAATTTATTATGAATAAAAATTTATTTGTGTGTCCATGCACGTAACATATTCCATTTTCAAATCAGCAACAGGCCTTATTTGCTGAATGAAAACAAAATATTTATTTCTGACATAAAGTTATTCCGCGAAAATAACTCAATGAAAGAATAACATACATGAAACCTAATAAGAAACGAAATAATAGTGCAGTTGATTAATTTTTGAATTTTAAGCTCGACAATATAAAGAGTTTGTATTTATGAATTGAACAGCTGTAAAAAAACCGCAGAAGCGTAGATGTATCGTGTCTTAGAAAAGTTGAATGGGAGAAAAAAAAAAATAATAAGATGCGGGAAGTCTGAATGGACTTTAGAAAGAGAGGGGAAAAAAAGGAGTGACAGGCAATATCACTTTAATATGAGCAAATAATAAACTCGTATTCATTCATCCCTTTTTTTTTTTTTTTTTTTTTTTTTTTAGGTGAAATTTAAAGCTTAAATTTAACATTAATTGAGTGTCTCATATTCAGCATAAGTTAACATAGGGAGATTGAAATTGGCAAAATAACTACTAAGATAAAAAATATCGACTGAACTGAAATTAAAATCAATTCTATAATTATTATTATTCCTTTTTTTTTTTTTTGGAGTCTCATTATTACTATTTTTTTTTTTTTTTTGGTACGTCACACTATAAGGTTGTGAAGAGAAAAATTACACACTTACATAAAGATAAACTGGAATATATATATATATATATAAACGTTGAAACACCTTAAAAATATATAATTGTAAATAATAAAAATATGAAATAGTTGCAAAATATATGTGCATAAACATGTATGTATAATAATATGCATAATTTAACTTCAAAGGAGTTTATAAGAGTATGGTCAAAATGAGGGTACACAAAAACTTAAAATTTCGCAATTTAATATATTACAATATGTAAAAAAATAGAATAAAATCAGTAATGCAAACAAATCAAACCAGAGAATTTGCTGTCTCTATCTTACCTTTAGGCTTCATTTGTAAGGTATGTGGAATTTTTTTTTTTAAATCTATTATACGTGTTATATTTATCAAAAACAAAACCTAACATAATAATTATGAACTTAAAATAAGATAAACAAAAGTATTTATAATATTAAGTTAAACTGTTAGAAAAAAATAGATGCAGAGGGACAAGAAATTCTTTACAGTTAAATTCTTAACGTAAAATTATAGGCCAGCTATAAACTTAATCAATCAAGAAAAACACCAAAAGAATCAAATGCAATTCATGGCCGTCAAACAGAAATAAATGCACTATTTGTGAATTGCACTATGTCACACTGTATTATTTTTTTATTATATTAAAAACTGAAAACTAAGTGATAAAAGAAAAAAAAATAATCTAAAATTTTGCAGTACCTTTGTAGGTGTCAAATAAAAGTTTTAATAAAAATGAACCTTTATAATTTTTTTTTTAAATATGAATTTTTACTTAAACTATGTATAAATTTTAATAAACGAAGCACACACCTTTCTTTCAACAATATTAAAAAAAATACAATAAAAGTGTATATTTTCAACCAAAACTCAACTCAACAATAAGTAATTATGCATTAGACCATTCTCTAAATTGTGCAAGGAACACATGAAATAAAATAACTATCAAATAGAAAAAGTATATAATAAACAGTACCAGGGCTACACTACATACCGGGCTTGCTCATTCATTATGATGACGTCACAAAAGGTGGCTGACTAGGAGGAAAGACATACAGCGATTGGCACAAAACGATGGGCGCGTTGCTTTGGACCAATCGCTGGTCGCGGTCAGCCACCATTTGTGACGTTTTCAGAGTGAATGAGCAAGCCCGGTATCCAGTGTTGCCTTGACAGTACACACAAAATCTTTGTATGCTAATTGATAGATTATAATAAAGAAAAGTCCTCTTTTTTTTACATCAATTGGCACAAATAGTTAAAAATCTTATTATTATTTTTTTTTTCATAATATCTCAAAAGCGGTAAAAAGGCTATAGCTGTAAATGATATAGTCATTCATACAGTCTTTCTATGAGTCCTAGTGTCAGTTTGAGAAATAAGATTTTTTTATCGATACACACAATAAAAATATAAAAACCTCGTTAAAAATTCTTAGTAGTACATATAAAAGAAAGAAAAAAATATAAAATATAAAGCCATTTTATAAAACTAGAAGCAGAAATTTAACGATACTGTAAATATTACTTGAGTATGCACTACATAATAATATTAAACTTTAAATAAGAGTTATTTATATCTGTAAAAAATTTCTTTTATGAAATAAAAGTTTTTTAGTCGTTCAAGTTCTGGTTGGACTATATCTCTAATAATCGGAGAACCAATTACAGATATTATTATATAAGACTTACCTTAGGAATAGCCTTTCACGAATTTAATCACACGACATTCAAAATTACTACACAAAATTTCACCTTAATTAAAAAAATGGTAGTAAAATTTAATTATTAGCCTTTATTAATTTGGGCTCTGAATCTTTCCTTCGGTATTTTTCATACAGCCACAATGTTTTGTTTATGTTTAAACTGGCCGCGCATTGGGAGTGGCGAAAGTAGGTTTTCGATGAGAGATGATTCATCTTTGGATCTATAACGCCCTTGAATATCGGCGCATGAAAATAAGTGAAAGAAAAAGCGACTTTCTAAAAGTGAAAGAAAAAGCGACTATTTCTTTTGGAATCTTCGGAAGAATGTTGACACTTAATCACGATCGCTTTTTTATGAATTAAAAAGTCTTCTTCGGACAGAAGGCAGGGGTGTTCGTGAATAAAATGTCCAACACAGTGAAAAAATAATAATCAGTCTGTACGGAACTTGAATTTTTTTGTCAAGAGGAAAAGTCTAAGATTATAATATCTGAGCCGGTGTAACGCACGCACAGAGTTCCACGAACGGAGCGGTTGGAGGTGCGGGGATGAGAAACTGCGTTCAGTTTGTCGGCTGGTCGGGAACATCTTGAAGTCACGTAATTCCAAGGATTACAAAGTCACGATTACGAAGTTGATTAACGTAGATTAGGATTAAGTCGAATTAGGAAATTCTGAATTCACAGAATTACGGAGTCACGAAATCAAAAGATTACAAAGTCATGAATTCGCAGGCTTACGGAGTCACAAATTCACATGCTTAAGGAGTAGTTCCATCAATTCAAATACAATTTCAAAAACACAGTCTTTTTTTTGTAAGACGGCGTTGGGAGTCACATAAGTTGACTGCTATGAATTGGAGAAAAAAAAATCCACGGAATGTCCATTTTTTTTAGCAGGAGAAATATGAGTTAGTAGGTAGTGGAAATATGAATATTTTTTTCCTTCAGTAATTAATAGCACCCCTCCTCTCCAGTTAAAGATGCTTGTGAGCGGCTGATTCACCAAGTAACTCTAACGATGTTTATTGGCGTAGTGGTTTTACGTCGGTTAAGCTGCAAAAAGTAATTTGTTAATATCCAGGTAAACAGGTCACACAGAGTGAATAGATGCGAACTCAGGTGTTTCTTGATAAACAAATATTTTTATTCCAGGTTGCAGTTGATCATGGGTTCAGGTACAAGCATCCATAGGCATGAAAATGCCGAGAGCACTGGAGAGGAGGCACGGACAATTACATATACACTGCTCAAAACAATTAAAGGATATTGCAGTTTTAGGTGGATTTTGTATCTGGGAAACTTTTTAGCTGATTGATACATGGTCGACAGACATAGTAGGTTATATGAGAATAAATTACACATGTTTGGCAGAAAAAAATGCATTTTATTGCGCATTTGTGTACAAAAGGAAAAAAACACAATTTGTGCATATGAGAAAAAAAGAATAAGAAAAGGTGTTTTCTTCAAAGAAAATCATTTTCAGTAGGGGGTATGGTTTCCACGGGCGGCCAGCAACGTTGAACACCTTTGAGGCATGGACTCAATGAGGCTATTAATGACGAGTTGGGGTATTCTGCCCCACTCTTCCAGAAGAGCTCTTTCCAGTTCTTGGAGAGTTTGTGGGGGGTTGTTGGCGACCAGAAACTCGTCTTCCTAGAGCGTCCCAAACGTGCTCGATTGGATTCATGTCTGGAGAACACGCTGGCCATTCCATTCGAACGATTCCTTCCTCGAAAAGGAAATCCTCCACCAGGTTTGCACGATGTGGCCTGCAGTTATCGTCCATTAAAATGAAGTTATCTCCGATTGCTGTAGCGTAAGGGACAACAATAGGTCTGAAGATCTAATCCCTATATCGGCGACCAGTCAGAGCTCCATCTCGAATGATGTAGAGGTCAGTGCGGCCATCAATGGAGATGCCACCATACACCAACACTCCTCCACCGCCAAATCTGACACTTTCGTGCACGAACGCAGGATTATTCCTACTGCCACGGTCCCTCCAGATGAAAATACGCCTATTATCCGAATGCACAGAAAAACGGGACTCGTCAGAAAACAGAATATTGCTCCATTCATTTCTCCTCCAGTTGACATGCTCGGTTGCCCACTCCCTGCGGTCGCAACGATGCCTTGATGTTAATCTAACACATACCATCGGTCGGCGAGCATACAGACCTACAGCATGGAGCCGGTTTCGGACAGTCTGAGTTGAAATCGTGGTGCCTGTAGCCGAGCGACGGTGTTGTTGGAGAAGAGTAGCGTTCATGTTTCGGTGTCTCCGAGCTGTTAACGCTAAATACCGATCTTCATTGGGCGTTGTTGCCCGTCTACGACCTTTCCCTGGTCTTCGGCCTGCACATCCACTCTCCAAAAAACGGTTCCAGATCCTGGAAATGACACTTTGTTACACTCCAATGGCTTGCGCTACTTCGGCTTGAGTTTGGCCTCCTTCTAACCTACCAACAATTCTCCAAGCTTCTGAATCTGTCAAATGACTTCGCTGAGATATCGTACTCATCGAAACAAAGCAATCACTGAATGCCGATCAACCTTGTCTTCATTCTCTTTTATGCAGTTGAAAGTCAAATTTCATTCGCTGCCGCTGAAGCGACGTTTTTGACGTCGAACTCAAAATTTGCATACTCCACAGTTTGAAAACCAGAAAAATTTGCATTTGTGATTCTCTTCTTCTATTTTCGGCAAAAAAAATTTCGTTTATATCTTTATTTTATATAAAACTTCAAATATCCTTTAATTGTTTTGAGCAGTGTATTTAATCACCGACAAGCAGAGAGAGAATGTCTACAGTTACATGATTTCTTTTCGTGGTTCCCGTGCAGCGATGGCGATAATTACACGTGCCAATCAGCCAGATAACGTACTGTTTTGGCGAGAACAACGTGAAAAGAAACAGGTGATGTCTGTCCGTTAATGATAAGCCTATGGGGGAGAGATGAATATAAAATATGAATTTATGCGCCAGAAGGAGATATGGAATTTTGGTAAACCAGACAAAACCGCATGGAGTCCTTTCTCATGGGGTTAGCTTAAAGAATTAAGAACTGGGGTTAAAAATAGAATTGGTACGTTAGAGATATTATACATTAAAGGCAGCTGGGCAATTGGGAAAATAATGAAATACGTTAAAAGGAATGAAACCTTGACGAGCAAAGTGTAGGCGTAAAAATGTAAGTAAAGTTTAGACGCTGGAAGAAAGCGCGGATTATAATGGGAATAAATTCTTTTTCTCTTTTTTTTTTTTTTATAACGACATGATTTATGCGGTGAGGAAAGAGATGCGAATGAATTAAAGAGCGCATAATAAAAGAGAAATACAGGGAGCAGCTAGATTTTATAACACGAAAAAACATAATTTTAAAGAAATATAATTTTTAGAAAAAGGAAGGGGGTGCAGGAATTAATTTTAAGAAAGTGGAATATGTGAAGTTAAATCCACTTCACATATATCTCCCCAACAACCGAAGACGAAAAACAATGAAGGTCCATAGGAAACGGAAAACCACCCGTGTCTTTTCACTAACAAAAAAATCACACAAAATGGTGAATAAAGTAATTGCTATAGAACCCTGGTAACTACATAAAATAATTAAAATAACAATACACAAAAATAATCTTGATAAACAAACAAATACATCATGTCTCAAATATATATGCATGC
The DNA here is from genome assembly GCA_963931845.1 of Maratus michaelseni. Lineage (NCBI taxonomy): Eukaryota > Metazoa > Arthropoda > Arachnida > Araneae > Salticidae > Maratus > Maratus michaelseni. The sequence continues at coordinate 420,246,023 of OZ007592.1, forward strand.
CTCCATAAGCATGACACAAACCAAACTAGGTCGACCTCTTACGTTTGAAAATTAAAATATATGAATGAGCTCAATTTTTTTAAAATATATTTCTGGATTTTATTTTCTCTTTTCTTTTCTTTAAGTGTGCACACGTATTAAAAATATAACCAGAAACTAAATAAGAATTAACTTGAAAATCAAATTCAAGAAAATAGCAATTTTTTTTATAAATTGCAAGAAATGTTGGTTGTTTCCAACATCAAATAATTTTTTTTTTTGAGACATGAAACTAAATAAAAAATAAAACTCAAAACAAATAATACATGTAATAAATATGAGTACTCCATAGGTGAACAAACAAAAAAAATTAAAGTGAAATTAAATACCAAAGTGTTTTTTTTTTAATAAAATGTAAACTATTCTAAAATGGCATGAGAATGAATAAACATGGAAAATTTGGAACAGATTACATAACTATGCATGTTTCTGTGATGTTTGTCTAAGGAAAAAAGTTTAACTGATAAACAATTTAGAGATCATACGTTATGTGTGTTCGTTTTTTTTTTTTTTTTTTTTTTTTTTAAACTTAATTATGATAACTTATTTGATGTGTTTTGAAAATTTAACAAAAAGTTTAGACAGGAACAAAAAAACGTATGTTGCGAACTACGAAACAGGCGACATTGTAAAAGAAAGAGATTGTGTGTGTGTGTGTGTGAGTGCAACTTGCACAAACATCATAAATTTGATGATATATGTACATGTACATGATCTGTACCAGGTGAAGTATGCACGTGTGTGTAAGAAGAGAGGAGGTGTACACCTGTTTCAAGAACGAACAAAATTCGTGAATAAGGAAATCTTATCACGTGAACAGTGTTTTCAGTGGGTGAAAACAGCAAAAACTAAAAACTAAAAATTCTTTTTCTTATAACGATATGTCAAAATAGAAGCAGATAAAATTTTAAAGCCTAGCAAATGAGTATGATATTGCATTAAATGAGTATATGTGTAACATTGAATTAAAACTGGCTGGTATTGCATGTAGTGAACTATGAAAAATAGAAAAAATTAGAAATAGAAGTCTTCTATGTATTTAAACATTTTGAGAGGGAAGGGTAAAAATGTAAATTGAGAAAAGAAAAAAAATGTGCATATAACTGTAAATGTAAAAAAAAGGGGCATCTGACATGTAAACAAGTTTAATTTAAAATGTTTAGTGCGAAATACCTCATTGACAGTATCTTAATTGTTTTCATTTTTTTTTTTATAAAAAGTAGAGAGTGGTAATTAAGATGATAAAGGAAGGACAGTTGTTACAATTTTAAGTGTATGTAAAAAAAACAAGAAAAAAACACAAGTGCTGAACCTAAGCGGGATAGAAAAAGTCAACGGTATGTGTGTAAAAAAATCCCAAAAGTTTGAGTTTTCTATGAACCACAAATAGCGTACGCTATACGATGAACTAACATGTGTATGTGTGTGTGTATATATAATCTATGAACTATGCTATGAGAAAACTATGAGCAATGATTTCCGTGTATACAAAAAAAACCGAAAACAAAACAAAAACAAAACAACTAAGAACTATTCTATGAGCAACTATGAGTAACAATGAGCGAATTTCCCTATATACACAAAAAAATCACAAACGATGAACTACTTGTATATAAAAAAAAACAAAAAGAATACCGTCGAAAATGTCTATCAACCAGTACCTATATTGAGTTTTCCCTTTTAAAAAAAAATAAAATAAAATAAAAATAAAGATGTGGTAAAGAGGAAAGCAAATTTAATGGCCTTCTGAGTCAAATGTGGCAAACCAAATGAGAAAATATATATATATATATATATGTCTGTGTATAAAGATGATAAATACCTAGTAATCAGAACAAATGTTAGGACCATAAATTGAAAAAGAATGTGCTTGTTTTACCTTGCCATAGGAATAGTTTACAACATTAATAAGATAATATAACTATATTTTACCTTTACCTGTTTTTTTTTATAGACCTAAAAAAACAAGAACTTGAGTTGTCTGGAGACGCTGGAAGAAAAGCGCGGATTATAATGGGAATAAATTCTTTTTCTCTTTTTTTTTTTTATAACGACATGATTTATGCGGTGAGGAAAGAGATGCGAATGAATTAAAGAGCGCATAATAAAAGAGAAATACAGGGAGCAGCTAGATTTTATAACACGAAAAAACATAATTTTAAAGAAAGATAATTTTTAGAAAAAGGAAGGGGGCGCAGGAATTAATTTTAAGAAAGTGGAATATGTGAAGTTAAATCCACTTCACACCCCGCAGAGTCCGGTAATGGTTCTATTTTCTTACATTGCTGTTGTTGTGTTTTGTGTTTTTTGTTGTGTTTGCATGTGCTGTTTTTTTTACATGTGAATGAACCTCTCAAATGAAGTCGCTTGGGAACCGTCCGTATTTCGCTGCTGAAGCTCACCGAAAGCAAAGCCAGTTGAGAGGGGAAAACCCTAGCCAAGGCGTGTCTACGCGTCAGGGACTAAGTTTCTTTGCGGTCCCGGGTTGGCGAGAAGCTCCTTCGGCGCACAAGCGGTAACCACGGAAAATGAACTAGTTGTTTCCTCCTACCCTAGCTTTCGACGTTTGGACGCCATGGAAAAGAAAGAGTCGGAAGAGCTCGACATATGACCCAGGGACCGGTATGGGGTTCCGCCGACGAAGTCGTGGGTTGCCTTCTGGCGATTCATCAGGTGTCTTCGTGGAGGTTTCCTCATTTTATGGGAGCCTCCTTGCATCGCAGCGACCTATGTCATCGACACTTAAGTTAAATCGGGGTGATTCGCAGGTGGCGGTGCTCCGGCCGGCCGCAGCGCACGTGGGAGGCAGATCCTGCTGTGCGCGTTATACGTTCCTCAACACATGGGTGCGGTGGTTGAGACGCTGATGGGCGCTACTCCGGCGTTTGGCGGCGCAGCATAGTTCTCTCGTTGGTAGTGCTTTAACGCAGCAGAGCATAGTAACAATTTTCAGAAATGAAATTACTATGCTTTAAGTTTTGAAAAACGAACAGTTGTTGATAGTTTTTTAATTAGTGTAACTTAAGTGCTAAAATAATTAAACATTGATTTATCTCATATTTCTGCTGAAACCATGTGTTCGTAAATTTTAGAAATTATTCATAATTATTCTCGTGCAAAAACAAAAATAACTAACGTCAAACACTCGATTCCTTTGAATGAAAAAACACCTGATTCTTTCGCCCTCGCCGACGGGCGCCTGTTTGAAACAACTTTGTTGAAATAATATTTTCGAAAGGTGGGAAGAAAGAAAACTACGTAAAAGTAATTATAATTTTTTTCGGCAATTATTCTTGTAAAAAAGAGAGACTGTTCATTTTGACTATGTGTTAATAATCGCAGATTGATTTCTGAAACATATAAACAGTGTTTTCCTCCCGCAGATATTGATGACATTATCGATCAACTGGAGTAGGCAAAAATATTTTGATTCTTCAGCTTAGAAATCCATTCTTCCATTTAGAAATAGACGAGCATAGTAGAATTTATACACATTTTTTCACACAGCACAGACAATTTCAGTGTTTACTTGTGAATTACGGTCTTTCTTATTCTCCTTTAATGTTTCAAAGATCCATTTATAACGTTTTACGGTAGCTCACTGATGCAAAAAAAACACTACTTAGAATTTATATGAAAACTAATTAGGGATTGCATCATAATTCTAGCTGAAACCGATGATGAGAGCCTCAAACAATTACAACGCGCGCTTCTTACCTGCATCCGAGTATGGTCTGGAATTGAATATTAAGAAAATCCACATTGAACGACGCGAGATAGACTTTCTGGGCTATCCGATACAAAATGGTAAACTGCATACATCTTCATTGAAAACTAAAGCTGTTTTAAATTTCCCAGACCCTATAAACGTAAAAGGTGTACACTCTTTTCTTGATTTGATTTCATATTTTCAAAAGTTAGTCCAAGATTACTCCTTAATAGCTAAACCTTTACAGATTTAGATAAAAATTACTAAATGTCACTTCGATGAACAACAACTGAATGCATTTAATCACCCCAAACTTCTTTCAGCTAATCCTGTTTTATGCATTTATAATCCTAATAATGAAGCAGAACGTCACTGTGATGCTTGTATTGCTGGTAACGGTGCATTTCTACTTCAAAAGTCTACTTTCGATAACTACTTTCACAACGTCTATTTTATGAGAAACAAAACCACGGATACTGAACTTAAATAATTCAGTTGATAATTGGGATTTTTAACAATTATAGAAGCATTTAAAAATATCACCTTTACATACTAGACATTTCCAAGATAGTCAATGATTGCAATGCATTTTTTCTGACTATGAATAAAAGAAATCTCTACACCAAGACAGTTCGATGTACTATAAGGAAAACTGATTTATGACTACATAATCGAGCACAGACAAGGTACACATATACAATGTGTGGCCGCTTGAAGTAGAAATCCAGTATGCATGTTAAGTCATGATAGTGTTTTTTACAAAAGCATACAATAACATGGCAACTGACGCACACATACGGGCTATAAAAGAAAATTTTAAAACAAAGCATTATGTTAATGATCTCCTTATAAAAACGTACTTTATAAATGTCACAATCGTCTGGATCTGATATTTGTACTAGATGTAATGCAGCTAAGTGTCATTAAACAAATCAATTATTAATATAATTTTAGTCGTAAACGTTGTGAGATTATAGTTAATGAAGAATTTTTCATTTGTGATATATCGAGTGAAATTGTTAATATTATAGCAAACTGTGTCAGATGTATTTTGTACAATTGCAAACATTGGAATCAAGAAGGTGACTTACATCCCATGTGAGTCGTGACGTAGCACGTTATTGGAGACGTGTAACAGCGCAAGAGTCGCATTTCAGATGAGACGAAACCTTCTGTGTAAGTTTATGCGGGAACGAGCAAGAAGGAAAACGTAGACTTCGCTTTCGATGTAGTTGCTGTTCTAAGCTGGTCATTAAAAAGACCCCCAAGGAAGGCACTCACCAAGGGCCTATTTCCTCGTGTAGATAGATAATCGGCCATCATAAAGTCAACCAACCAATCTAAGCTGGTGAAGTAACTAAGAGGCGATTAAGTATAATATGTATGACAAATGGTTTTTCTTTTATGTTTATATCAACGACGACAGTTGAATAAGGTTTTTTTTATTCGTTTTTATGTCCATTTTTAATAGTCCTGTGCTAGTCCTAATGTAATAAATGTACCTGTTACTAATTAATAAAATGTTCCCTAAACTTTTACACAATACATTTAATCGTTCATCCTTTTACAACAATACTAAATTGTTTAATTATCTCTTTGAAATTAAATTTCATTCGAATTCCTCTTTAATATTTTATACTAGCAAGCTATGAACGCTACGCTGATCAATTTCTCTTAACGAACCTTTAATCAAACAAAATATTGACATTTCATAATTCACTTTTATATTTTAACAGAATAATAAGGATACTATAATTTGTGACTCGTGCTATAGTCAATATACACGTCAGGACACGTCGCCCTTATCATTATCTTTTTACGCGTGAAGGTTATTGTGAAATTTGGTAATTTTAGAAATTCAATAGTTGAAAAATATCAGAATCATTAGATCATTTTTCTTTAGAAATTGTTCTTAGAGCGCATTTAGATCTTATAAATAACAATCATGCCGAACTTGAAGTTTCTAGCTCCTTCAGCATCGCACAAATCGCAATTTTAGAACGTTTTTCGCTTCTGCACCCCCCTCGGGGTAGTGGTACCGACATAAAATATAGCCTATGTTGGAGCAGGGATTGTCACCATCCATTTGCCACCATCACTTTTGAAATCGCTTTAGTAGTTCCAGACATTCCATACAAATTGTAATTTAGAATGTTTTTAGAAAATTTTTTGCTTATTTCAGCCTTTTAAATTTCGAAAAATTTTAAATATAATTTTTTGTGTTTTTATTTTAACAATTGTAATGCTAAATAAAATTTTTATATTTAAAGAATTCGAAGATAAAAAATTGATAAATGTTCTTCAGTGTAAATTGTAGTGTTTTCATACATATCTATTAAATTTGTCATTTTTTTATTTAGTTCGTTTTTTTAAACACCGCAACTTTTCAACAAGCACTCTATGTTTTATTTTATCGCAGAATTTCTGTTATTAAAAAAAGCGGATTAATCTCCTTAGAAACAGAATTGTTAAAAAAAAACGAAGGTATGGAAGCTATGAGCAATATATTGAAATAATATGAAATATATGCAAATATATTGAAATATATTGAAATATATTGAAATATTTGTAAATATATTGAAATATATGTAAATATATGTAAATATATTGAAATATATGTAAATATATGTAAATATATGTAAATATATTGAAATAATATGAAATACATTTGGATATATTGAAATAATATGGAACATATTGAAATATTAAGATTTTCCGAAAGTTTAATAACGCTCAAAGAACATGTGCTTCACCTCTTATGTATATTAATATATAGAAATTTCTTAGTTAAAGTGACACCTCTGATTAATATACTTTCCTTTAAGATTATGACATATTTAATAATCACCAGAAAAAGACAAATTGGCATTTTTTTGCGCACTATTCAATGGATTTTTTATAAGCTTTTTAAGTCATTAACTTGTTGCTTGACAATAATTTATGAAAATGACTAAACAACTTATTAACAATGTATTTTTTTTCTCTATTCAAACACTTCATCATTTTTTTGTTATACTTATATATCATAGTTTTCTTTTACATATCAGATTTTACACCTGCTATCAGATAAAAATGCGTTTGTTGATTTTCTACATATTTTTTAGTATGCGATTAATATTTTTTACAAGATACTATTATTTTATATTAAGGTAAAGCTAGGAGAGTCTGCGCACAATTCAAAAGAACAACAATAAAAAACCTAAATATTAATTTTTTGCTAAACTATCCATGAATAAGCTTTCTTCCATTTCTTTTTTATGCATTTCCAATGCTATTTTGTTGTTATGTTGTAATTTAATAGAACAGATGTAATAAAACCAAGAAAGTTATTTTGCGCAATCTGTCCTTACAGGGTTGATGTGATTGCGCACATGACTAGGACAGATTGTTACTAATAATAACTACAATGAATTTGTTAACATTAATAATTACACTTAAATGACATTGTTGTAAGGTTTTTGTGAACAAATATTATTGTATTAGGAGTGAATATTTCAAACTACTGATTAAAGAATCAGAAAAAGGAAATAATTTAAAAAACGATTAAAAAATTTTAATTAAAGAGAAAAAAAGTTAAAGAATCAGAAAAAGCAAGTCCAGATAAGATTACAAAATAACATTAAATTACACGATAACACGTTTAACTTAAAATTAGTCCATTTTAATTTTTAATTTTTTTAATGCAAATTTACCAATAAGCTGCGTAATCTCTCCTAGCATGGAAACTAATGGAAACAATGCGCCATCTTTTCTAAGTAGCAGATACACAAACTCTCCAATTTCAGTAGGAGAGATTGCGCAGCCTTTTATTTACACATAGCCGCTATTGAAACGAACCGTTGGTGTTCACACTATTAGTCTAGATCAGTAGCTTATGAAAAATCGTTTAAGTTTAAAATATTTTGTACTACTGACATTGTATAGAAATTCTGACGAATAGCTATGAAAATTCAAGAACTGACTTTGGGAAAACAAAACAAAATAGCAATGCTTTATCTTTGACGCCCAAAATAATCAACGTGCACTTTGATGTAGACACTCCACCACTGCTGTTGTACAACTACCTGAAGTCGCTGAGTGCTCAATCTACTCCTAACCCCCGAACCTCTATGTGCGCAATCTCTCCGACCGCGTCATCTCTCCTGGCTTTACCTTATATTATATCTAACAAAATACTACTTACAAAATCAAGTTCTAAATTAACTTTAAAGATGTGATACAAGCTGGTCGTACATATTATGCTTAATTATAGCAATCATATAATATACCGACAGTTTTTTGGATGATTTTTTCGAGAGCAATAGATATTAAATGGAAAAATAGTAAATATGGATTTCAAGTTCTGAAATTTTTAAATCTATGCTTAGGTTTCCCACTAGAATTTTCAATAAATGTCAACAAAAGATAAAATGTTTGCAACTTAAAATATACTTATTTTATTACGAAAATTATTCATATAATAACAGACGATATAATTCATTTCACTGAAATAATAACAGCACGAACGCACCTCATTTGTCTTTGTCACGTTTGACGTACAATTTTCACCTTGTTTTATTTTGTTTTTTTTATTTAAAATCTGTTAGTTTTAATAAAATTCAAATATTTGAACAACTTTTGTGATTTGTTACATTTCCAATGTACTGAAACTCGTAGCCGGAATCAGTTAATTATTTGGAATTCGTTTAAAAAAAGTCAGAAGTAAAAATGAAAACAATTTATCATAAGTATATTGAATAATAGTTTACCGGTAAAAACTTTTACAAGAGTTATATTAATTTTAAAAATTATTCTTTATTTTTCTTCTTTTAAAAATATATTTTATTATTTATAAACCAAAATGCATGAACCATTACATGCTGCGTACTGTGGAATAATAATTTTAAAAAAAACTTACTAAAAAAAATGAAGAAAAATATTTTGCTAAGTGCTCGTATATTAAAAATAAATGTTTATTCAATATTTTATCCACGTTTCCTCTTTTGTTGCTATTTCAATAATAAAATGGCCTTTTAAAAGGGAATTGCATTATAGCAGTTTTTTGTATTAGTTTTTTGTATTTTTAGGGGTGCTTTTATCTTTTCAAGCAAATGCATTTTTTTAATATATAAAACTGATTTCCGAACTTAAAAGAAATTATTATGAAATCAAAGATAACATAGTTATGTAACTAAATTCGATTCTATTCAAATTGAATAAACGGATATTAAACAAGAAAGTATCTAAACAACATTACATTTTTGAATAGAAATTCTGATACAAAGAGGAATGAACATGAAATAAAAGGGAATTTGAATTGAAATCGTACATAATATGTTTTAAACCATCGTCGTTAAAAAAATATATGGAACTAGATCATTAACATTTAATAATATACTAGATGAAACCCGTCAAAACTTGACAGAAAAAAATTACTATAACAATATCAGTAAAATAAGCTTCTCTATTACATAAGAAGGAGTGTGTATGAAACGGTCTTTCAAATATTTTATTTTAAAATCCCCCCCCTTCCAGTGAAATACAGTACTGTTTCCGATGCAAACTCCAAACAAACAATCCGTAAACAATTATGTAATGCAAATCAGTTTGACATTACCGCCATATTTCCCACGGCAAGAGAGAAAATTTCATGGAACTATGAAGTATCATACGAATAGTATATTAGTCCAGGGGAAATGTACCAAAAAAAGGCGTTACCTTACAAAAGGTCGGGTAGAAGATTTTATTTTTTTGACTTGTATATAATAAGGCCAGCCTGGAAAAACCGAATTATCCAACAAAATTTCTTAAGGGAGAATTTTCTGTGGCCAAAAAACACCAAAATTTTGGGACTTTTATTGTTGTTTTTTAAATATCTAGAGACCCGTTGTCGTAGCGTATTATTTGTTAATTACAATGTTAAAGAGGATAACACTCTCTACAACTTTCATATTTACAACTTTTTTATACGCTCAATAGCAAGCGCAGTACGATATTTCAAAAATAAGACAATTTTTTCAATGTCCTTAAAAACCGTGAAAAACGTAGTTTTGTCCCGACGCGCGACGATTCAAATGTTCCCCACAGATGTAATGATGTATGTCAACTTCTACAGATTGACAGCAGAAAATTATCTATTATTTGCACACCCTCTTCTTCATTTTTATCACAACAGACATATTTTAAATTCAATAAATCTATATAATTTAGTAAGTAGGGGAGAGTGTAGATGACTAAGACAATTTTCATATTTAAACAATAACTTTAAGTATATACAATTGTTAATTTTAAAGTATTGTTTAAAATAATATTTCAGTATTTAGTGACTTATTGGCACAACAGTTTCAATAAAAAAAAATCTTGTTTAATTTTAATAATTATTTTTATAATGTATGCATATGTTAATTTTATTCCATAAACATTTTATTCTATAGTACAATGGTATATTTTATTTACCGATTATTGATGACATATGTTTTAATGTTTTACTGTTTTAAGTATATCAAACGTTGGATTGTAGTTCTATATAAAAGGAAAACGTAGTTTTGTCCCGATGATTCAAATTTTCTCCAAGAATTTAATCATGGATGTCATCTTCTACATATTGATAGCAGTAAATTATCTGTTATTTGCACCCCCGCCCCCTATTCTTAAGTGCAGTACGGCTTTTTAAAAATGAGGCTATTTTTCCAACTTACATACCCGCTCTGTTATACAGAGTGGGTATGAAGAGGGGACGGGGGACAAATAACTGCCAGGAAAAAAAGAAAAGATACATCTAGAGCAGGTATTGGTAAAAACTATGGTACGCGTACCAGTACTGGTACAGGAAGCTCTGGCTACTGGTACGCAGAAATCCGATACTGGTACGTGGAATAAAATACAGAAATCAGCATATCATATGATACACCCTGGCACTGTATCTCACGATAGAGGAAAGAAGTGAACTTATTCAGCTCTCCTGTGATGGATTACTGGAGTCCACATTCAAAAGTATGAACGTCACAGATTTTTTATTGGCGAGAATATGAGAGTATCGTTTGTGTGTAATATCGTCAAAGTCTGCTTGTGTTTAGCACAACATATATCTGTGAATGTGCTACCCCCCCCCCCTTCGTTACATCAAAAACAAACACACGAATAAAGTAAATTTCGAATGTGACTTATGACTAAAACTACCTAATATTGAGCCAGACATGAGGAAGCTGTGCTTGATAAAACAAGTCCACCCTTTTCATTAGCGATAGAAGCAAATTAGCCTACTGTAACAGTACATGAATCAGTGTGCGCCAATATGTCATTAAGTATTGTCCTTTTTTCCTATACCAAAACATTTTTTTTTTTTTATTGTATGCATTGTTAAAATTTAATGGGGATACTACTTTTTACTTGAATGTTATTACAAAGCAGCCAATCTTAGTACCAATTTAGTTATGTAATTATTCATTTTTAAATACAATAAAACCTGCTATGACGGAAACAGGAAAGACCGAAGATATATTTCGGTTTAGGCAGGTTCCTTTTTATAGGTTTTTCTATATTAGCTTTACGTTTTTTATCTGGTGGTACGCGGGCGGAAGTATGAACTTCGATTTAGTGGTACGTCGGTCTAAAAGTTTGGGAACCCCTGCTCTAGAAGAACCATGATCCTTGATATATCTTCTATCCAGGAAACTGAACGCTAATAATCCTACAACAGTCCCATCAAAGAGACAAAAATATTGTTAAATATCCCGTAGAAATTATCATTATTAAAATACAGTTTTTCATTTAGCTTATGCAGTCATATTGCGTACCTTACTTTATTGTGTAGGGAAAGTGGACTTGAATGAGATAGGGGTTGAATGTATAACAACAAAAATGTTTATATGGTCTACAATCATAAATAACTCGGTATTTCATTTGATAGATGGTAGCACTGAGATAATTCAACAGATATAATTTCAAAACAGTACATATTACAGAATATTAGAATATTCCACAAAGTGTATTTTTCAAAAACAAGTTCTTCTGTTTTAGCTTTAAAGCATTTAATAGATAAAATCTTAAAATTTTATATATTTTTGCACGCTAAAATGTTATAATTTCTTGTCATAATATATAATAAAACTGGGAAAATATTGACAATATTTACTAAAACTAATATTTTGAAAATTTTTATGAAAATAGTTATCTCAAATATTTTATTGATAGAATTTTTAAATTTTACAAGAGATATAAATGCATAATATTAGTTAATGAAATAATATGTTGTCATTTTTATTGTAGATATTTTATAAGGTAAAAATATTTGTTACATAAGATATATTTATTTTTTGAGTCCCTCTTTTTATATAGAACTACAATCTAATGTTTGATATAATTAAAACAGTAAAACATTAAAACATATGTCATCAATAATCGGTAAATAAAATATACCATTGTACTATAGAATAAAATGTTTATGGAATAAAATGAACATATGCATGCATTATAAAAATAATTATTAAAATTAAACAAGATTTTTTTAAATTGAAACTGTCGTGCCAATAAGTTACTAAATACTGAAATATTATTTTAAACAATACTTTAAAATTAACAATTGTATATACTTAAAGTTATTGTCTAAATATGAAAATTGTCTTAGTCATCTACACTCTCCCCTACTTACTAAATTATATAGATTTATTGAATTTAAAATATGTCTGTTGTGATAAAAATGAAGAAGAGGGTGTGCAAATAATAGATAATTTTCTGCTGTCAATCTGTAGAAGTTGACATACATCATTACATCTGTGGGGAACATTTGAATCGTCGCGCGTCGGGACAAAACTACGTTTTTCACGGTTTTTAAGGACATTGAAAAAATTGTCTTATTTTTGAAATATCGTACTACGCTTGCTATTGAGCGTATAAAAAAGTTGTAAGTATGAAAAATGTAGAGAATTTTGTCCTCTTTAACATTGTAATTAACAAATAATACGCTACGACAACGGGTCTCTAGATATTTAAAAAACAACAATAAAATTCCCAAAATTTTGGTGTTTTTTGGCCACAGAAAATTCTCCCTTAAGAAATTTTGTTAGATAATTCGTTTTTTCCATGCTGGCCTTATTATATACGAGTCAAAAAAATAAAATCTTCTACCCGACCTTTTGCAAGGTAACATGTACATTTCCCCTGGACTATATCCCTACTTTCATCTCATATTCTGTAAATAAAAGAAACATTGAAAATAGTTTTTTTTGACAGCTTTTATCTTATGGATAATCTGATCTTATGATTTATCAGGGTTTTTTTTTAATTATTTATTTACTTTTTCACTTTTCATGATGGTTAGGGAAATCTATTTTCAATTGTGGCAACTTTCCCAAGGGCTATTTTACATTATTAGAGCAAACTAATGGTCAATGTTGAGATAGAATTGAAAAATATTTCATGCTTGAAACTTATTTAAAAAGCCGTTAAATTAAGCGACAGTTTTTAAAAAATTTCAATCGAAAGCTAATTTTTTTTCCTAATTATAGATTTCTAAAAATTGCTACTGTGTTGGCTGGCGTCCAAAAGAAGACTACCATTTTTTGACATCGAAAGAGAAATTCATATTGAGAGAAGTAGGACATTGCCGCTAATAAGAAACTGTTAAATGAACTTATAACAAACCTACCAAAATAATTCCCATAAAATATTAGCCTTACATTGTTTATTCTAGCTAAAAATACAATCATTATTTCAAGTTTTTTTTTTTAAAACCTTAACACTATTTTTAATAATTTTAATTTTCCTGATATCCTTTACTTTTGCGAATTTTTTTATCAAAAAATGAAATCTTCTAACATATAATTAAAAAAAAGTAATTGGTAACATGTGATCAAGGTATGCAATCAAGATAAAGCAACCAATAAACGCTCCAATTCTAATCTTTAAAATAAAAATTGAAAAATCAGTTAAAATTACGTCATGTTGACACAATCGTATTAATTTTTCTTTTTTGTTTTATCATTTTTAAAATGTGTTTCAACCTAAGCATGACGTCATTTTCACCGGCGCAAACTTTTCATACTTTGTATACGTTACTTTTACGCTTAAACACCATGTATGCAAATAAAAACATTTGTGTATTTAATTGTAATGAAAAAAATGCCATCAACTAAGTTATAATGCATAATGATAAAATAAACCCAATGGGCAATATTCCGGTGACGTCACAATAAATATGAATTTTTATTCGCTTATAAAACACGCGGATAGATATTTTTACCGAAATTTAACTTGCAAATTAAAAAATTCAGCCTAAATGCCACGTGCTTTTAATATTTATTATTTCTGTTTTATCCTCGCAACCACGGTGTTTCTCGTTACTCTATGCCTCGCAACAGTGGGCGTTATCCGATATCCGACTTTATGACGTCATACGCAGATGTAAAAGTTTTATTTAAAATTACGACTAATTAATTAAGTTTTCGAACAAACGAATGTACGATAACAAATCTGTGTCCAAATATCTTTCATTTAAAAAGAGAATGATGTAATTTTATGCAGTAGTTTGTTCTCACGGATTGTCGAAAGAAAAAGCTTAGCGTTTTAAATATATAGATTTTCATACAATTTATCACTTCTCATGTAAACATTATGTAAATGATGATATAAATAATTTTTCTAATGGTGAAACATCTATTATTTTCCTTTAAAGCTGTTAACGGTGAAACATTTTTGTTTTAGTGCTTTTTAAGCTGTCAAATATGGGACAGAAATGTAATTTCCATTTTATATATAAAAAATGACTTAAGTAGCGACTCTATTTCTTGTTTATCATCTCTTTAATCCATATGGCACTACAGTTTTTCCCATTCTTAATCACGTCAATGATTAATCTAATATCTTAGGAAAGATATTTCGAGGAGCTCGTTGCACAGTTATAAAGTTTTAGAAACTAGAATATCAAGTTTTTTAAATGACATTTTTCCCCTATTATTGCATGGCCTAGATCATATTCATAATAACGGCGACAGGATGTGGATGATGAATCAGGCAGATGTTGCTTCTCTTTTAAAGTCCACTAAATACTTAAAATAAAAATAAAGTAGTCTTCCTCTCGGACACTAAAAAGTGTAAGCCATATCTGCCAATAGAGTAAAAAAAAAAAAAAAAAAGAAAAAAAAGTAGAAATCACGCTCGTCCCCTACTTAGAAAAAGAAATCGAAAAAAAAAAAAAACAGGAGTAATTGCTGATTTAAATTCTAAAATGCTATAATATTATTTTATGATCCGTTTCGAATAAGCGATATCTGCTTTATCTGATTTAAAATTGTCTGTCTAATTTTCCTATTTAAATTTTGAGTAACTCTGCTGCATTATTCTTGAGAATATCATCACCGAAAAAGTTTTTAGAACAATTTTTCGAAATCTTAAAAAAAAAAAACCCCGTAAAGTAAAATTAAAATGAATGCAAAAAGCTGGCTTTTTTTTTTTTTTTTTTTTTTTTTTTTTTTTTTTTTTAATGATAAATCTAAATTCTTTCTGAAATCGCTTGATGATTGCTGCTGTTACGTACTATATTCTGGAGTTTCGATTTCGATTTCTTCCTGCTGTTTATTACCGAGTATCTAATATAATGTATTTCTTAATGATCAGTAATCTTATAAACATAAAGCAAATTAAAAATAAAGAGTAAAAGTCAGAATGTAAAAATTCAATCTAAAGCATATTTTAAAATACTTTGTTATATGTTCGCTATTTTAACTTAAAGGAATTATCCTTGTGATCATAAATCTGTCACTAAATTATGATTCCGATTGATTATTTAATCTCTTGAAGTGAGTTAATTGTCTGACGGAAAAATAATTTTCGAATATTTTTATATATATATAAAGTGCTTGATAATTTATATTTTATGATTTTGGTTTCTTCCGTTAAACTAAATACCTCTGCAGAAGTTTTTAATAATATTCCAAAACTAACTTTGATTTTGAATTTGACATCTAGCGAAATTTATATATAACAGTATTTTTATTTCCAAAATATTATATACATTCTGAAAGCTTTATTATTATTTCGTAAGGAACCTAAGTTTATTGCGTAATAGGATATTTTTGAAATAAAGAATTTATTTAGCAGGCATTTCAGAAATGGTATACTCGTGTTTATAAAAATTGCAACACTACAGATGACTGATGAGAATTGAATGAAACGCATTCCATTAAGGATCTGTATAGGGACAAATAAATGATCAGATTTATAAACGATAAAAACAATATTACATGTAAAAATCAGCACTTTGCGCATCCACCATTCATTGTAATATGTACCTTATATACGACGTGGTATCCAATTTAACAGATTTCCTCTCAGGAAGAGCATTCTACATTACTTCTATCTGAATCCAAAGTTCATCTGTATCAGCTACAGGAGGTCGTTACAAGCAACACACTGACCAACAAAATCTCAGTCATGTTCAAAAAGCAACAGATCCGGTGAATAGACCGACCAAGGAAGAAGCTGCATCTGTTATGCTGAAAAGAAGATTTGACCATTCTGAACAATATGTGGACGAGCTTTTGAAATACAGCACCAGGAAGACCTTGACGATAGTGTATGATTTCGGGCTCCAAAACATCTCTCATTAACCGGTTACTCTTGAGATTACACACAATTATTACCTGCTGAGATTATGCATGATAGCGTATAGCGCATCAAAGTATCACTCTTGGCATTCGTCCAGTATCACGTTGGGTGAACACATAACGGAAGATGGTGTTCATCAGTTCAGTGTCTAACGCAAACGCAGCCATATTTGTACCCCAAATTAAAGCGGGATACATCGGAAATGACGAGTTCTTGCAAATCTAGATGTCAGTGTCCATGTCGACAAGCCTATTGTAGCAGATGGTTTTTTTAGGGAGAATCCTATGCAATGGAACTCTTGCATGTAGTTTACCTTGCAGCAGACACTGCCGAATTGTTGGAGAAGACAATGACACACTTGTAGCAGAGCATCAACTTTCTGTCAACTGTCCAGGTGAAGCTGTTCGGTTTGTCACTGCCGTGCGGATCAACAAATATTAAGCATATATTTCACTGACAGTCACTTGTATCAACTGGAAATATTTTTACAAATATAATACCAATAATGTAATTTTCTGAAAATAAAATAAAAACAGTGCTGCATTTTTATCTGTATATTTACAAACTTATTGCACTCTTTAAACAGTGATAACTCAAATGCAAAAAATATTTTTATACCACCGCATACCCTCCAATACAATTCTGCTTACATTATGTAATAAGGTTACTTACATAGTATTCTTAAAGTAAATATCTTTTAAATGACGTATTTGACACTGTTCTTCACAAAAATCGGTAAGTATGTCAATATATGTCAATGAGATTTTAAGATATATTAATCACCATATCCGCAATCAAAGACCATTTCGAATAATATAAATGACAACAGGAAATATTTTGATGGAAAATAAAACATTTATTCGTATAAGCACATTTTAAAATCTCTATGAGAATCACTACGAAAATTCTTCGAGAAAATCAAAATTGTATTTTAAAATAGTATGTATTGACATAAAAGACTTCAAAGGAAACTATACCGAGTAGTTTTCTGATGCTGGAATGTTAAACAATCTTTTAAGTTCCCGTTTGAATCAGCAATAAGTATTTTATGTGATTTATAATTCTTTGTCCGATTTTGAAATTTTAAAATAAAGTAACTCTGGTGCGGGATTATTTGATTCATAATACCTCTAGGAAAACCATCTCTTAAAGAATTTTTTAAAGAAATATACAGAGAAACTTCGGAAAATGTAATAATAAAAACTTACTTCTTTAATTTTGTTATATGATCTCCTACTCCCCTTCTGAACTCCGTTTTGGGATCGCCATTGTTTAAAACATGTATTTTATTTTCTCTAGATGAAAAAAAAAAAAAAAACATTTTCATCTTAAATAAATATTTTTTTACTATTTCCTTAACTTAATAAAGTATAATGTAATAAATTTAATAATTTTAGAAATGTTGAAAAAAAATGATTTTCGTTAAGTATGCCTGGTAAATACATTTTTACGATATCATCCTATTTAGCAAACTATTTTTTGTACTAAAGTTTCATGTTAACATTACGTAATATAGTCTTATTTTTCTGATAATATACATGGTGTGAGTGACAGAATGAAATATTTTACGTTTTCATAACTTAATATGTTTTTTGTATAATTAATGCTACTCCTAAAATTTTATGTAAAATATATAAATTATAACCAGTGCGTAGCAGTTCGTCAATTTCACATATGTATTTTTTATTTATCCGTATCATTAAAATACTTGAGTCGAACATAATTACTTTTAATTAAAAAGAAGATAACGGTTTTCGTTAAATGCAATATTATTAACATAATATGGTCTTTCTTTCTAATATATTCATTACTTTATTATCTCATCTTTTACCATGTCTATGTCCAAATTACAAGACGTGTACTAAATAATTTAGAAATATTTTATAAAGAAGTCGGATAAATACTTTAACATATATTTTAAGTTTCTGTTGAGATCTTTAAACTAAACTGGTTTTCTGATTCAACATCTAATTTTCATACTTTCTATCCCGATTCACACATATTTTCACAGAATTGCTTTTTATCGACGAAATTGCTTTTTATATATTCAAAACTTGATTCCCATAATTTTCCTAATGCCTATTCCATATGTTCAAATAAAGAAAGATTATAGAAAGGAACGAAAGAAAAAACGTGAGGAAATTTCCAAATCCCGAAAAGATTACCTATTTTTTTTCTCCTACAGCACCACAAAAAGCTGGAGAGATAAAAATCATCCCTTATATATGTATGTATATATATATATATATTAATAATATGTTACAGACTATAAATCGTTACAGAATCGTTATATAAACAGATTATCCATTATGTATAGAAAAAAAAACAGTACTTATTATATCTGAAAATGGCGACTTAATTGTTTTTTTTTATCTTTGGATGTATTGGTATATTTTGTTCTTATAGAAAATATTTAAGTATTTTTTTATTACATTAAAATTATTTAAATGCAATAATTAAATTATAATATGTTTAATTTTTTTAAATGTATGGTCAGAAAAGTAGAATTCTAAGTCAAGCATACAGATCCAATATATTTAGAAAGCTATAATGACATGAGTTTGATGAGAATAATTAATTTAGGGACATATAAATTATTCGAATATGATTTATTTATCAAAACTTATTCGAAATTGTCCATTTTCCCAAAGTAAACATTATTAAATGGAAAAATTAAAAAAAAACTTATTTTTCCATAATGCGTTCTACATACAGTAAAACCGCCCATATACTGTATAAGACATTCTCCGGACATCGCACATTGACGCATTTATCAGAACTCTTGGCCTAAAATTTAGTTTTCGGATTTTCTGAGTTTTTATAAAAATAATATAATTCTATGAATAACGAATTAAGTTTCCTTGGTCAATCTTTTATCTCATCAGATATAATACGTAATTACACTATACGTGGATACGTATTCAGTGTAATTACGTATGCAGTCACTAGATTAATTTTAACACAATTATTTCAAATTGGTAAATAAATCATACGAGTAGTAATTTTCCAACTGGACGAAAAATGTCCGGGCCAGGATTCGAACCTGGGATCGCTTGGCTGAAGCCGCCACGCTCTACCACTGAGCTATCCCGGTCGAATCTGGAGGGCATAATTCATTATTATGCCCTCCAGATTATGCCCTCCAGATTCGACATTTTTCGTCCAGTTGGAAAATTACTACTCGTATGATTTATTTACCAATTTGAAATAATTGTGTTAAAATTAATCTAGTGTAATCACGTATCCAGCGTTTACTGGAGTTCCTTTACCTGCGATCTTTTCTGTTGAGCTGATTAAAATATCAGACCAGATTCTCTGATCAATAAGGTTAACTGGAGGAATTATGCTCTCCAGATTCGACCGTGATAGCTCAGTGGTAGAGCGTGGCGGCTTCAGCCAAGCGATCCCAGGTTCGAATACTGGCCCGAACATTTTTCGTCCAGTTGGAAAATTACTATATTACGTATGCAGTGTTTACTGGAGTTCAATTGTCTGCGATTTATTCTCTTATCGAGCTGTTTCAGATATCAAAACAGATTCTATGATCAATAAGTTTAGCTTGGTGAATTAGGCCCTCCAGATTAGTCCAGGATAGCTCAGTTGGTACAGAATTGGTAGCTTCAGCCAAGAAGTCCCTGGTTCGAATCCGGACAAATTAGAAAATTACAACTCATATCATTTACTTACCAATTAGAATAATTTTCTTAAACTTAATTTAGTGCATTATTATAGTTTTCTTTCAATCTCAAATTAGTACATTCTATACAGTAAAAAATGTAAATAAGCCGTATAAATGTACAATACATTTCGTTTTCATACAGCTTTATTTTTCAATATTCATTCAAAAATGAAAGTTTAAATAGGACTGTACATTAATTGTATTTTTCCAACAAATCTGTCATTTCTGTAAGCTTTTTTTTCTCCAATCGTTCCTCTTTTACATGGTGTTACGCATTTAACTTAATGTGTAGCCTTTAACTGTTACTGATACATTGGCATTCTGTTGCACATCAAAAGCGCAGTTTCAGTATCACTGTGGGTATTATTTTCTTTTGAATCATGGAGAACCTTTTTTTTTCTTTTCACATTCATTCGACTACTATCACCCCGCATTGCATCAGATCGTCACCGTCTAATACGTTATTATTAGGTAGCTTTCAATACAAAAAAGTATAAAGCTACCTATTGCAGCCGTTCGGAGGAAAGCAGTTCCGGAAATTTTCGATATATTTTCACCGATCATGACCCCCAGACCCCAAAACCACCCTCCGTCCAAATGTTGATTTATATATATAGATATATCCATATATATATATATATATATATATATATATATATATATATCTGACCTATGTCATACGATAACGCCCGTAATTATGAATAGATTTTGATGAAACTAATTGTGTGTATTAAGGTCACTAATGTCTCGACCGAGTTCGTTGGCCAGCTTGGTCCGCCATCTTGAAACAAGATGGCGGCCATTTAAAGACGTAAAATAACTTAAAATCTAAAATAAATATACAAATAATTTAAAAATTCAAATTTATTTTTTAATTACGTGTTAGGCCTTGATACAAGGATTCCAGAGCTTTTTTTGGTTAACCTCTATCTTAAAAAATGGCTGAGATAGAGCAGTTTGAAATTCTAGGGTGACTGACATTTTGAAACAAAACAGCACATTAACGCGATTACTCGCAAATTATTTTCTTTCATTGTTGTAATAATTTTCCCAATCATACGCATAAAACTATATATTCATATCCGTTAACGCCAAAATTGGCGACATTGGCGACAAAATTGGCAAAATTGGGCGACATTTGGCGAAATATCGCCAAATTTGGCGATCAAAATAAGTCTTCATAAATGAAGCCAATTTGGCTATTGCTCAATAATTTGGCGAATTTCTTATTCAAATTCAGTATTAACGAATCTTTTGTAAACGTTTCTTTGCATTTTAGCTTGCTGTTTTCGTGTAACATTAGCTAAAATTTTAAAACGAAGATATAGGAAAGCTACCTTTTCCTCCCGGTACAAGCCGGAAGGACTTTTTTTATTCCAGCGCATACACCGTGGAACCCTGTTTGGCAATCTGAACACTGAATCGTTTCTGCTATTTTAGTTTTCTAACAAATTAGGCAAACCCAATCATCACTGTTTTGATTTTTTCTTTTAGATTCTGACTCATTTGACATTTTTCTTTTTTTTTTTTTAACAAAAGTTTTCTCTACCTAATCTTATGTCTGTAGTTCTTCCCTTCCATCTTTTTCTATCCAACTGAATTACGCCTACTTTTTAGGTAACTTTCAATACAGAAAAGTATAAAGCTACTTATTGCAGCCATTCGGAGGAAAGCAGTTCCGGAAAATTTCGATATATTTTCACCGATCATGACCTCCAGACCCCAAAACAACCCTCCGTTCAAAAGTTGATTTACATATATAGATATATCCATATATATATATATATATATATATATATATATATATATTATATATATATATATATATAGATAGATAGATATATCCATATATATATATATATATATATATGATCTATGTCATACGATAACGC
This sequence comes from Maratus michaelseni, assembly GCA_963931845.1. Lineage (NCBI taxonomy): Eukaryota > Metazoa > Arthropoda > Arachnida > Araneae > Salticidae > Maratus > Maratus michaelseni. The sequence goes on from OZ007592.1 coordinate 420,267,924, forward strand.
TCGTATTTATAAATTGATTTTGATGAAACTAATTGTGCCTATTAAGCTCACCAATGTCTCGACCGAGTTCGTTGGCCAGATTGGTCCGCCATCTTGTTTCAAGATGGCGGCCACTTAAAGATTTAAAATTAAAATGAATTTACAAAAAAGTTAAAAATTCAAATTTATTTTTTGCTTACGTGTTAGGCCTTGGTACAAGGATTCCGGAGCATATTTTGTTTTACCTCTATCTTTTTTTTTTAGACCGGCGACCAGGCCCCTACCTGCCAGGTTTCCCTAACTTAAACGGGTCAGTTTTACCTCTATCTTAAAAAATGACTGAGATACAGCAGTTTGAAATTCTAGGGTGGCTGACATTTTGAAACAAGACAGCACATTACAAAAAACCAACGATTAATTTAGGAGTTTTAGTGAACGCGATTTCTCGCAAATTATTTTCTTTCATTGTTGTAATCATTTTCCCAGTCATACGCATAAAACTATATATTTATATCCGTTAGAGCCAAATTCTCGCCAAACTTGGCGACATTTGGCGAAATATAGCCATATTTGGCGACCAAAATAAGTTTTCATAAATGAAGCAAATTTGGCTATAGCTCAATTAGTTGGCGAATTTCTTATTCAAATTCAGTATTAACGAATTTTTTTTAAACGGTTTCTTTGCATTTTAGCTTGCTGTTTTCGAGTAACATTAGGTAAAATTTTAAAACGAAGATATAGGAAAGCTACCTTTTCCTCCCGGTACAGGCCGGAAGGACTTTTTTAATTTATAACAGTTTTTGTACATGTGCTATTACAGATGACAAACGGATAACAGAATCGGATAATTGCAAGTGTGACGAAAAATAGAAGTTTTGAACTAAACAATATGAAGAGAAATTTAAAAAAAAACATGAAGAGCATATAGATTTGGTTAAAGTATATAATTCATAAGTTATCAGATATGATCTACATATATTTCTCTATATATAGTATTTTAATATTTGTATTTTTATATAAATTATATATGACAAATTTGTTATTTAAGTTAAACGCAGGAATGAAAAATTATGGTTTTAACAATTTCTATGCAATAGAGTAAGATTTATATTTAATATCAAATATCGTATTCAAGGAAATCCTTCAACAGTTTCTATTGGAAAACGGAATTGAACTAAAGCTTATTTTTCAAGTCATAAACCGCTGAGAAATATGTCGAACGGATTATAACAAACGACTTGAGTATAATCTCTGAAGTAGAGAAACAGAGATCAAATATAAGTGAAACATAGTTAAATGTAAATTCATTTATTTTTATTTGATGGCATAATGTTTGTTTCCAGAATTGATTATTCAATTAATATTGGAATTATTATTTGATTTCCATTCAAACAAAAACTTTAGAAATTTTATATTAAGGTATCCTATTACGTTCGAAGAACTTGAAAAAAAAATCAGGCTGGAAACAAATTAAACACTTTTATAAATTTAGTTTATGTATATGTATAGGTTATGCTAAGTTAATATTTGCATGAATATTTTTGTGATAAATACATAGATACATTTGATGAAGATTTAAGCAAATCTTAAGAAACGGTTTCATATTGGAATTATTATTTGATTTCCATTCAAACAAAAACTTTAGAAATTCTATATTAAGGTATCCGATTACGTTCGAAGAACTTGAAAAAAAAAGGCTGAAACAAATTAAACACTTTTATAAATTTAGTTTATGTACAGGGTGTTTTTTTTTTTTTTAACTGACGCTATTCAGAGCCATCTTTTGCTCGTTCTAATAACCAATGGCAGTAAACTTGGTAAGGGAACTAATGACACCATGGGAACAGATTTCGAAAAAACAAAATAGTTTAAAACACCGCACATGTACATCATAACACAGACAGTGAGGAATATCACTTGTGACATGTTACGTTCGGCTATAGAGAATGTTGTGCAAAGAATGCAAGTTGTAGGTCAAGAGAATGGCGGTCACATTGATTGTGGTTGAATTCCTCGCCGGGGAAGTGAATGTGGTGAATAAAGCGCTACTTTTCACGTTTGTTATTAATTTTGCTTGTTTTTGAAGCACTTTTTTTCATTATGCAGCGCCACATTTCCCCCTATCGGTGATGTTTTGAACTATTTTTTTCACGGATTCTTTTTCCCCATGCCCCTTACCAAGTTTACCTCCATTCCGGTTATTAGAACGAGCTACAGATGGCTCTGAATAGCGTCAGTTAAAAAAAAACACCCTGTATATGTATAGGTTATGCTAAGTTAATATTTGCATCAATTTACTTTTTTTTGTGATAAATATATAGCTACATTTGATGAAGATTTAAGCAAATCTTAAAAAACGGTAAATGCAAATATGATCATCGAATTCAAATACATTTACTATTAAAATAATCCTCATAGGATATTTGGGGAATCAACTAAAACGTTTAGGCTAATTATAGAATTGAATATTTTTGAGCTAATCGAAGATTCAATACGAGATATTTTACATAATTTACATTATATTTATGAAAATAATACACCATAATCGAAAAAAAATTCCCGATAACATACTTTTAGTTCATTACCTTAGAAACATTTTAACAAAAATATGTGTTTGAAAAATTAAATGGCAATATTTAAATTTTTGATTTTGGAAAAAAGTGATTTTGAAAAAATGCATTTTTAATTAGCATGACAAAATAAGTGTTGCCATATTTAAATTAAATTCTTCACTGCCCGATACTTAAATGAAATGTTAATTATTTTAAATAGCAATACAAAATTGTTTTAAATTATATTTGGTAAAAAATATGGTATTTTGATATCGTTTGTCTGCTTTAGAAGCTTAACTCCGGACACTTTAACGATCACTTCCAGTTTGTATAGCTTTATAATTTCTTCAATATATTGGCTGTTAAATGATATAAATACAAAATGAAAACTGTTTCTTAAAGGGAAATAAATGTTCTATCCAATATGTCTGTATTCAATAAGTCGGAAAATTTCATGTGTTGCAAAAATCGAGCACTTTACCGTACTCGAATACCTTATGCCAGATGTATAGTTTGAGAAAAATTAATTAAAAGTAAATTAATACTTATTTCTTTAAATATTTAACATGGACTCCGATACAAAACAAAGCGAAAAAAATCAAGAATCAAACATTAATTTTATGGTCAAAATTTTAATTTGCTGATTTCTGTTTTTTTTATTAAATATTTCTGATAAAGATTGAGCAGAGTTGTAAAGCACAGTGGTTAAGGTCTGTGGTGTGACTAAGTATATAGCACATTGAAGAAACAGTTTATGTAGAAATCAGAATTATATTTATTCATTCAACTTGAATGTTAAACTTAAATAAAGATATATACATAGACCTCCAGCCATTGCTGGGAACTTTGGTATCACATTATAGCAAATAAACATTCAGAAAGGGGGTTAACTGTCCTTCCATCACATCACCACACCTTCCATGGAGTTGTTTCACCCTAGATATATACTTACTCCGTACCTCAAACTAGAATAAAATATGCATACAATTACAGTTAAAAGAGAGTGCATTTACGACCGAAATGCAAAAAGAAAAACCGGTTCGGAACGATTCTACTCCCGAACAAACTACTTGACAGAGAAAGCGGGACAAGATTTTGTCCAGATTTCCAACATGCGGCCCCATCGGTCGTAAAAACTTCCTCTTTCTTTTCATAGTCAAAATCAAAAATGTTACAAATGGCTCTCTGAAATTTTATATACAGTAGAGGTTTTGTTAGAAAATCAGCCTTATTAACTTTAGAACTTACATGTTTTAACTCAAAAACATTTTCATTTATTAATTGACGAATAAATTGACACTTTATGTCAATATGCTTAGTTTTAAAGTTTTCTTGACTATTTTTAGAAAAATAAATAGCAGATTCATTATCACAGTACTGAACTGGTTTTATTTTATCACATAAATTAAGTACATTTAACACATTTGTATACCACGTTAGTTCTTTTACACTTTCAGTTAATGAGATAAACTCTGACTCCATAGAACTAAGTGCAATGCATTTCTGCTTTGATGATTTCCAAGCAAACGGAACGTTACTAAAGTAAATTATATAACCACTACTTGAATGTCTTTTAGTAAGGTTACATCCCCAGTTAGCATCAGAATATGCATATAAACTTGAGGATTTTACATTAGACAGGTTTATTTTATAACTTTTTGTAGCAAAAACGTAATTCATTATATCTGCCAATATCAACCAATGTTTATATGTATAACCATTACAAAATTGTGACATTATATTTACAGAAAAACTAATATCAGGTCTCGATCTATTTGATAAAAATGACAAACAACCGATTAATGATGGGTATGGATATTTTTTCATCAATTCATTTTCCACAATTTCATTTTCGTTAACCTTATCTGGTAAGATACAGCCAATTTTAAAGGGTAATTTAACATAACTTTTAGGTAAACCTTTATATTTTAATTCTAATCTTTCAATGTAAGTTTTTTGATGAATAAATAATGAATCAGCAATAAGTTCAAAGTTAACACCTAACAAATATTTCGTTAAACCTATTTCAGTAATTTCTAAGCTATTTTTTAACATATTAGTTACAGATTGCAGTATATTTTCATTTTCAGCAAACAAAACTAAATCATCTACATAGACAACTAAAATTGCATTACTTTTTAGTTTATATACACAGTTACACCATTTTAACTTACAAAATCCTAAATTATGTAGTATATTGTCCAATTCAAAATTCCATTCTCGGCCACTTTGCCGTAAACCATAAATAGATTTATTTAACAAACAAACTTTATTTTCGGCACCTTTCATGACAAATCCTGGTGGTTGTTTCATAAATACAGTTTCTTTTAAAGACCCATATAAGTAAGCTGATTTTACATCTAATTGAATATGATACTAATTTAACATAGAAACTAATAAAATAAACATTAGTTTTATAATTGAAAAAATTACAACTGGTGAAAATATATCATTAAAATCGATACCTTGTTTCTGTTTAAAACCTTGAGCTACGAGACGTGCTTTGTACTTTTTCCCATTTTTTTCTGTGTTTTTAATATTATAAACCCATCTGCTTCCTACTATTGTGGCGTTTTTGGGTGGATCAACCAACCGCCAGACCTTTCTTTTACTCATGATTTCAAGTTCTTCCCTCATCGCGGCGTTCCATTTCCCTCTTTCTGGGTTAACTTGTGCATCCTCAAACGATTTAGGGATTTCAGTATTGTAAGTGTCATGTTGGAATATCTCACTTAAATATGAATCATCCGAATCGCTAGTTGAAGGTTCATTTAAAGTTTCTAGATTGGGATGAGTAGTTTTAGGTTTAAAGTCAAATTTATCCGGTTCATAAGCGATTTTATTTTCTTGACAATATTTTTTAACATCATTTAATGATCTCAGTCTCTTATTTGTTATCGGGGTATAATAATACATGTCAATCCTGTTACTTTTAGTTCTAGGTTTTTCGATTCTTTTCCATTCTGAAATATTTATAGAAGTTAAAGTTATTTTACTCCCCCTTTTCTCTTCGTCTTCATTTAAACTTACTCCTGGTAGTTTATGATTAAGATCTAGAGTTGCGTTACTTAAGCCATTTGATTCAACTTGAGATTCATTAAAATTCAATACAATATCCTTATACTTATTTACTCCAAATAATGTTTCTACCCCCTTTTTGGATTCATCTATACGCACATGAATAGTTTCTACAATTCGCCTTTCTTTTGGCATATACATCCTATATCCTTTTGTTTTCATGGCATAACCAACTAAAATACCGGGTAAAGCTTTAGGTTGTAGTTTATTTCGTTTAACTTTAGGAACATTAACAAATGCTAAAGAACCAAAAATTCTTAAATGTTTTACCGAAGGTTTGAATCCTGTCCATAATTCTTGGGGTGTAAGACCTTGGGTTAAACTGTGTTCGGTTCTATTTTTTGTATGAACAAACGCTAAAAGAGCTTCCCCCCAGAATGATGGTTTTAATCCGCTATCATGTAACATTGCTCGAACTGCATTCATTGCTACTTTATTGAAATTTTCAGCAACACCCACCTGTTCTGGCGTATAAATGGAGGATCTTTCTATTTGTATACCCAAATCAGTTAACAATTTCTCAAATAATTTATGAATAAATTCTAACCCATTATCAGTTCGTACACTCTTTAATTTTTTACCAGTTTGTCTCTCAGTTTTCGCTAAAAACCTTTTAAAGTATTCAAAAACTTCCGTTTTATCCTTAAGTATATACACTTCAGTCCTTCTAGAATAATCGTCAATTATTGACAAAAAGTATTTCCCCCCCTCCTAACGAGTTAACTGGGCTAGGACCCCACAAATCCATATACACTCTATCAAGAATTTGACTAGAAATGCGTTTATACTGATAATTCCTTTTAAACGAATGTCTATTAGATTTTGCAATTACACAAGATTCACACATCTTATTTTTGTTTTTACAGTTAATATTTTCAATACCTTTAACACAATTATTTTTACTCATTTTTTCAAGTAAAGGCAAATTTGTATGACAAAATCTACGATGTATAATTTCTGCATTTAAACTAGTCGAAAAGGCAAAATTTTCACATTTTGAAGCATAACCTTTAACAATATACAATTTATCTACTCTAGGTACAGTAAAACAATATCGATTAAATTTATCATACACAATCATTTTATTTTTTCCCCATTGAATGTGGTTTCCTGCAATATCGATGTTGGACCCACCAATTAAATTTCTTCTCATATTTGGAGCATATAAAACATTTTTTAAAGCTATTTCTACATTACCTGTTACATCTTGTATGGTGAAGTCAATATCACCTATACCCAATACTTCCGACGAACAGTCCTTGTCTCCAATCAGCACTTGTTGGGGGGGGAGGTCCTTGTAGGTTACAAATAAACTCCTGTCATTCGTAAAGTGAGAAGTAGCTGCTGAGTCCAGAAGAAATTCAACAATTTTCTCATTTGAAGACATTAGGGCGGATTCCGATTGCCTTGTAGTTTCACTGTAGAAAACTTGCTTCTTCCCTCTATAGTTTCTCTTTTTGAAACACCTTGTATCTGTGTGACCAGGTCGTTTGCAGTAACTGCATATTAAACTCGGCCCCATACGAGTAGCTGGTGAAGTACTAGAGCATCGAGAGGGTTCCAGGTCGCTTCCACTACTTGAAAACCATGGCTTTTTACTGGTTACGAAATTCTTCTTTGGAATGGTTGGTCTATCGGTAGGATTCTTAAACTTGGTTGTATAAGCATCACCTACAGTGATAACCTCTTTACTTTCGTCCTTACGCTTTAAACAAATTCTTCCATATTCACTAATTAACTGTTTAGAAAACATTTTCCAATTTAAATTCTGTATCATCTAACCTGTATAACATTTGAACGAGATTATCATATTCTTCGGGTAAACGACGGATTAACTGGAAGCATACTAACAATTCTGGCATATCAAAACCTGCATCTTTGATTTGAAACCTTTTTTCTTCAATTCTCTTGCAAAATAAACCGATGGTTTCCTCTTGCGAGTTTAACTTCATTTCAAAAAAATCATCCACTAATCCAGCTAAACGTGCCCGTGACGTTGGTTCGAAGTTTAACTTTAGGATATCCCAGGCAACTTTTCCGCTTTCGGTCTGAGCGATTAATATCTGGAATTTCCTTTCGATGGATTGATAAATCGTGGTATAAGCTCTGCGTTTACGCCATCCAAAATCACTTTTCTCTCTATCAGATGCATCCTCTTTACATGCAATATCGGGATTCGTAATAAACTCCCAGCAATTCTGATCTATCAGTACACATTTGACGTCGAGCTTCCAAGAAGAGTAGTTATAATCCGACAATTTCGGGAAAGAATAAGTTAACTCTGGAACTTGTGCCATTATACTTTTTAAGCTATATATATTTCATCTAAAACACACCACACTGCATCTATTTGACCTTTAGCAAAGCATGGCCCCTTAACCATGATAAAGATTGAGCAGAGTTGTAAAGCACAGTGGTTAAGGTCTGTGGTGTGACTAAGTATATAGCACATTGAAGAAACAGTTTATGTAGAAATCAGAATTATATTTATTCATTCAACTTGAATGTTAAACTTAAATAAAGATATATACATAGACCTCCAGCCATTGCTGGGAACTTTGGTATCACATTATAGCAAATAAACATTCAGAAAGGGGGTTAACTGTCCTTCCATCACATCACCACACCTTCCATGGAGTTGTTTCACCCTAGATATATACTTACTCCGTACCTCAAACTAGAATAAAATATGCATACAGTTACAGTTAAAAGAGAGTGCATTTACGACCGAAATGCAAAAAGAAAAACCGGTTCGGAACGATTCTACTCCCGAACAAACTACTTGACAGAGAAAGCGGGACAAGATTTTGTCCAGATTTCCAACAATTTCCTTGGAATTAATTTTAACATTTACATTTACCATTAAACACTGTATAGAATTCCAATCGCCATATTTCCCCTTTTAAAATATAAAGCTTTTAAATGTCCTAAAGCCATTAATAAACAGTTAGTGTCAAAAATATTTTAATAAACAGCTAAGGTTTAATCTTTGAAGTTTAGCAACATAGAGCACGTCACTGTGGAATTGAATTATACTTATGTTCATTTATCATTTTCATAACATTAGATGTGAATCTTTTATCACATTTATAAATGTAAGGTAAATAAATCTAGGAGATTCTGCGCACAATTCAAAAGAATAACAATAAAAAATCTAAAAAATATTTTTTTGCTAAATTATCGATGAATAATTTTGACTTCATTTGTTTTGTATGCATTTCCATTGCTATTTTGTTGTTATGTTGTAATTTAATAGAACAGCTGTAATAAAACCAAGAAAGTTATTTTCGGAAATCTGCCCTTACAGGGTTGGTGTGATTGCGCACATGGGTAGGAGAGATTGTTACTAATAATAACTACAATTAAATTGTTGACAATAATAATTACACTTAAATGTCATTGTTGTAAGATATATGTGAACAGATATTATTGTATTAGGAGTGAATATTTCAACCTAATGATTAAAGAATCAGAAAAATGAAATAATTTTAAAAACGATAAAAAAAATTTAATTCGAGGGGAAAAAATTAAAGGATCAGAAAAAGCAAGTCCAGATAAGATTACAAAATAGCATTAAGTTACTTGATAACACGTTTAACTTAAAATTAGTTCATTTTAATTTTTAATTTTTTTAGGCAAATTTACCAATAAGCTGCGTAATCTCTCCTAGCGCGGAAACTAATGGAAACAATGCACCATCTCTCCTAAGTAGCAGATGCGCAAACTCTCCAATTTTGGTAGGAGAGATGCGCGGCCTTTTATATAAGCATGGCCGCTACTAAAACGAACCGTTGATGTGCACATTGTTAGTCTAGATTAGTAGCTTATGAGAAATCGTTTAAGTTTAAAATATTTTGTACTACTGACATTGTATAGAAACTCTCATGAATAGCTATGAAAATTCAAGCACTTACTTTGGGTAAACAAAACAAAATAGCAATGCTTTATCTTAGACACTCAAAACAATCAACGTGCACTTTCAAGTAGACACTCTACTACTGCTGTTGTACAACTACCTGGAGTCACTGCACTCTCACACTACTCCTTCCCCCAAAACCTCTATGTGCGCAATCTCTCAAACCGCGTCATCTCTACTTGCTTTACCTTACTTTGTTATTGTGCACTAAGTGGGTGCGCAATTAAAATGTAAAAACAAACAGCACTTCATTGAATCCAAATTACCATAAAAAATTAGATGAAATATTCAGTTATATAAATTTCTAATAATATTTTAAGTTATTAAATCGAATTTTTTCTGTGAAACAATCTGACAGCTTTTCTTATAGATAAACGTTTTATATGTAAAGCAGAAAAAAGATTACAAAAAATACAGATATATTTATCTATTTATTTGCCCAATAATAAAACGTAAAATGTTGTAAATTCTCTAAATCCAGGAGCACAAAGTTTTACAAAAAATAGTCAGTATTGTGAAAATACCACATAGAAACAAATGTGTTATTTTAAACAAAAAATGGACGAAAGCAATAAATAACTTTTCTAAAAATAAATTTGGTAAATCTATGATTTATATAAGCTGGGATCGTAAAACGGAAATAATTTGTTTGTGTTCGGAAAATTTGAGAATATATTCTTAGACGTAATGAAAAGAAGGATTTTTATACAAAACGTAAACTGAATTCCTGTTATTACGAGTATAATGGAAGAATAATTTTTTAGTGATTTTAATTTGGTGTTCAATTTGTAAAAATAACTAAAGTTTGACATTTTACTTACCCATCATACGTTGTATAGGGAAACTATACGAAAAAAATTGTTTGACGGATTTAAACGTTTCAGACACTGAAAATTCCAAAAAACATATTTTTAGAAAAAAAATTGCCGTCCGTCTGTCTGTGTGTCTCCAACCGTTCTATCTCCCAAACAAATTGAGATGGAGACTTAAAATTTGGTATGTACTTAGTATGTAATAATGGGAAGAAGCTTATTGAATTTCAGTAACCTCGATTATCCGGGGGGTTTTTTCGGACTCTCGAAATTTTCGTTCTGATAAAAGGTATATAAAATTTTTCGAAATTGTTTATTTTAAGGAGTGAATATAAAAGAAAATAAAAAAAAATCGCATAAAAAATGAAATCGGTCGGATAATTAATTGCCGAGATATTTGTAATCATATTTGTCATATTCTACGATTTTTCATGACACTAAATTTCATTCAAATTTCAATTCAAAGATATATTTTAATTAGTACAGAGACGTTTAATCTAACACAGTAAGTAGTTAGTTAATAGGATTATCATTTTTAGAGTTATATGGATGTTTCTCTTACGCAATTCAGCAATAGAGCATTTAAAGTTTATGACGTCATCAAGCCCTGATTTTATTCGACTTGCAATGCATTTTATAAATAGTTTACACATGCTTTATTTTCATATTTTATATTATGCATATCCATGATGGGTAAGTATGACGGTGGCCCCTAACGACTAGTTTTATTTCCAAACGTGTAAAATTAACACTTTGTATAAAATTCACAAACATTGCCGTGACAGCGAATTGGGAACCTACTTGATAAACACTGAAATCCTCTTTGTAAATGTCTGTCAAAAAAAGTCACGTCTGCGCAATCTACGGTAGTCAACGTGTTAATTTGATAATGGTGCATCAAATTTGTCACTATGTTACGCTTAAGAGATAATAGACATCTCAAACATTCTACAGTTAATAAATTAATAATACCTTATTGTATTATTCTGTAGGTATGTTTTTTTCAAATTCAATAATTACTTTTTCCTTTTCTATTTATTGCTTTCCGAAAATATTCAGCATAAAGCTATTCACTACAACATTAGCATAATAATCAAACCATGTTTTTTTTCTTTATAGAGAAGTTAAATATATTTATGTTATAGAGATAAAAAGTCTTATTTTTTAAATCAACTGCACAATATATATATTGTCGATATAAATAACATATTTGTGAATTAACGTAAAATTAAACAAAAATATAACGATTATAAGGAAAAAATAAAAAAAAATATTTGTATGTGAATGTAACACGAAATTCTAATGATCACCAATAAAAAACAAAATATGGTATGAATTTTAATTATATTCATTTGGTGCTGAAAATATAAATTGCTACGCGTTGTGTAAACATCATTATATCAACAATATAAAAAGCAAGCTGATATGTTACAAAATTCTGTGATTTAATTAAGTAATGATAACTATTCAGTGGTTTAAATCAAATATAAAAATAGCGACATAGAATACAATAAATTTTTATAATAACGTATTTGTTTAACAATGGGAACCTATATTTTTAAGAGTAACAAGGATTATTTTTATAGTGAAGAAAATAAGAAATAAATAAAATTTAATTGGAAACAATGCTACAATTACATATCTCTATAATATAAATTATTTAAAACCATGTCAAAGCAAACCATCTAGTTTATATATTTCATTTTTCCAATTCTTCTTAATTTCATATACATTAAATTAAACATGTTTCCAAATTATTACTTTATTTTTTATCTCTTTAAACATTTCTATTCTTAAACAGATAGTTACTATGCATATGACAATCCTTATATATTATTTCTCCTGTCAACATCCCTTTTACTCAGAAAATATGAAACGCAGAACAACGAATGAGATACCATATGAAAGGGTTTAGAACAGGCTTCTGACATAGCCCACTTAACAATTCGTTAAAACATGTTTTTGATTAAAATTTGCTGAAATTAAAAAATTAAATCGGCATTGTTTTCATGAAAGAAATGAAAGGTTATCCTGAAATTATTGTTGCCAAAAAAATAAAATACCACATTATATGATGCTCATAGCAATTATTATAAAAAAACACCGCACGGGTTTATTTTATACTTATGATTAAAAAGCGAAATTGAAATTGAAATGTTTAGATTAATATTTCCCATGGTTTTCCCGAAGCGAATGACGTCATCCTCTAGTGCAGTAAAAATACGATTGTTAATTTTTTTTTTTCTCGCGCGTGCCTTTAGCAATCTTGGATCAGTTTTTAGTCTAACTTTGATGGAATAAATTAGATGATATTCTGGCTTGACTAACAACTAAATGTTGTTTGCAGATATTTTTATCCTTGCTTTTTCTTTAGAAGTTTAAACCTGCATCTAATAAATATCACATATTGATAAAAAATGATACTTCTCTATTATCCCGTCGACCACTTTTCATAACAAAAAACTATCGCCAAATAAACGGGAGAACGTTGCCATTAGAATATAAAAAAATAAAAAAATAAATAAAATATAAGAATTTAAGGACACAATTGTTATTTTAATTAATAAAATAACTACTAAATCAGTAAAACATAATGAAAAATACACGCAAATGTCGAATGTAAAACCACTAGATGACGTAGCAAACACGCATAATGATTCTGACATCAAGTAAATGGGACTGCATTTTTGGCGTTTAATCTTACAGTTTGGCGGTAGTTTTTTGTTATGAAAAGTGGTCGACGGGATAATAGAGAAGTACCTAAAAAGTATTAGATTTCAGTGCGAAATCTTCGCACGGGCCCTCTGGTACATTATAATTTTCAAGCTAGAGAAAGAACATGAAACTGGTAATTTAAATCTATCATCTTCTTTCAATTAATTAAAACGAGCAGGGAAGACCGAGCTATGCTCGGTCAAAATTAAATTTGAGTTCAAATATCATGACCCATGACCAAAATGACCCACTAATTGAATTTTCTCGAACATGTGACTTAGCCTAACAGTCTTCTCGTGCCCGAAAACCATACGATGCAAAATTTAGTGTAAATAGTCTGAGCCGTTTTTAAGATAAAATAGCTTGACCCATAATGACCCATGACCAAAATGACCCACTAATCGAAATTTCTCGAACATGTGGCCTAGCCTAATAGTCTTCTTGTTCCCTAAACCTCTAGGGTGCTAAATTTATTTAAAATCCTCTAAACCATTTTTAAGATAAAATAGCTTGACCCATAATGACCCATGACCAAAATGACCCACTAATTGAATTTTCTCGAACAGGTGACCTAGCCCAACAGTCTTCTCGTGCTCGAAAACCATTGGATGCAAAATTTAGTGTCAATTGAGCCGCTTTTTAGATCTTGACCCACAATGACCCAGAAATGACCCACTAATCAAATTTTTTCGAACATGTGACCTAGCCCAATGATTTTCGCGTGCCCGAAACTCGTAGGATACAAAATTTAATCAATATCGTTAGAGCCGTTTTTTAGATAAAATTAATTTGACCGCTTTGACCCAAAAATGACCTAATCGAAAGTTCTCGAACATGTGACCCAGCCCAATAGTCTTCTCGTGCCCGAAAATAGTCGGATACGAAATTTCGTCAAAATCGTTTGAACTGTTTTTTAGATACAATTAGCTTGACCATGATCCAAAATGACCCAAAATGACCCACTAATTGAATTTTCTCGAACATGTGACCTAGCCCAACAGTCTTCTCGTGCCCGAAAACCATTGGATGCAAAATTTAGTGTAAATTGAGCCGCTTTTTAGATCTTGACCCACAATGACCCTGAAATGACCCACTAATCGAATTTTCTCGGACATGTGACCTAGCCCAATGTTTTTATCGTGCTTGAAACTCGTAGGACACCAAATTTAATCAAAATCGTTAGAGCCGTTTTTTAGATAAAATTAATTTGACCCGAGTTGATCCAAAAATGACCCACTAATTGAAAGTTCTCAAACATGTGACCCAGCCCAATAGTCTTCTCGTGCCCGAAAATGGTTGGATACAAAATTTCGTCAAAATCGTTTGAACCGTTTTTTAGATACAATTAGCTAGACCATGACCCAAAATGACCCAAAATGATCCACCAATCGAATTTTCTCGAACATGTGACCTAGCTCAATGGTTTTCTGGTGCCCCAAAACGGTAGGATAAGAAATTTCGTCAAAATCGTTAGAGCCGTTTTTAAGATAAAATTTGCATATATATATATATATATAACCACACACAAGATTTGCTCGTATTAGAATATATGAGTGTATATCCAATAGCTTAGATTTTAATTAAAAAAGAACCGCTTTACAATTCCAGGTATTTGTTATTCGGTGGTTAATCAAAATGTATTTCTTTAAACAAATAATTTGTTAAAGAATTGATAAGAAATATTATGCTTGGTATCAGTTAAACAATTAAGAATTTATTTTTCCAAAACAAAAAATATAAATATTTAGATGGCGTTTAGATGAAGGAATCAGGTGACGAATCGTGGTGAGGTTAGAAGCAGGACATTTTCAAGTCCAGATTGGTAGACAGGTTCATGCCGGGCAGGGTGGCCTACCATTTGGCTAAAGCTCCACTGGCCCCGCCCGACCAGATTGGTAGACAGTTAGATGTAACGCCAGCGTCGTGTTCAACTTATGGAAACAGTTTCAGGATACAGGATCCAGCGAGAGAAAGCCTGTCCAAGGTCGGCCAAGAACTACAACGGTCAATGAAGAGCGTTATGTGTCAATTACAGTGAGTCGTAACAGTCATCTTACAGCTTCTCAGCTCTCTCATGACTTCTATGCGGAAATGAAAGCCGATTTTCAAGGTTTACTGTTTTCAGAAGGCTTCATGAGAGAGGACTGTTTGCAAGAAGACACGCAGTTTGTGTCCTGCTCACTTCTGCAAACGGGAGAGTCCATTTTGCATGGTGCAATGATCACAGAGATTGGTGCAAGCATCAATGGGCAACCGTTCTCTTCATTGATCAGTCCCGGTACAGCTTAACAACTGATTCTCGCCGTACTTTTATATGGATCCTTAAATCGATTTTGTGTCTTAAATCGATTTAAAGCTAACATCATCCGATGTGAAACACAACTACGAAAAATCGAGAACATCGCACAAAAATCGGTATCACAGTTCCTCCTTCCGGCAGAGCAGTCCAAAATTCAACGGGAATTTGCATGCAATAGTAAAAAATATATACATACAATTTAGTTCATTTGTATGCAAAACTTCATAAATTTTTCGATGATACAATGATGGAAATGGTACAAAAATCTTTTTCACAGCACCACCTTTCGGTGGATCATCACCCAAATTCAACTGGGACCTGCTGGCCATAGTCAAAGCATATAAATGAAATTTTGCTCCATTCTATATGTACCATCATACACTCTTCGATGATATAATGATGAAGCACACACGGCCAGACACAAATTTCGTATAAACATTTTTTTCGAGATCTCCCATTCCTAAAATATGTAAATCCGCCAAAAACAGGAATTCTAAACAACATTCGATTGATATACTTTATTCTATTACAGATAATATTAACTTCTTCTGTTAAAGATAGATTCGAAAGTAAAAAAGATTTCGAAAGAAAGAATTTCGGTTAAAATGAATTAATTTTTATTTCAATAGCTTTCAACAAACTGGACCTGTAATTCCAACAAATTCTGTTTCGACACATATTTGTTTAATACTTAGAGCGACGAATGACATTGTTAAAAACCCGTATACCCACCATAATTTTAGTTTCAGATTTTTCAAATCTGTGTAATCATGATTAATCAATTACTGTAATTATATTTCATGACTACAAAGAGCCATAATTAAAAGCATTATGAAGTAATCATGATTGAAAATAATCATGATTATTTGAAATAACGATTACTTTAATCATGATTATTAATCTCATTACAAAAGTAATCGATTACGCCCAACACTTGATGTTGGGAAACTTCTGATTGATTGATGTGTGACATGAGTTCTCCATTTTCAGTCTCGTCAAGCACTGGGAATGTTGCATGCATAATATTAGTCAAACCCAGCGGAACAAATCATAAGCAATTTCTCCTGTTTCCTGTTGATTTTTTCCATCATTGTTGGTGTCTCATTGTTGCTGTCGTTCGTCTTGGTTTCTATTTTTGTATATAGTTTGTGTATGGTTTCTAGTTGTTATAGTTTATCGGTTTTAGTTGGAAAATTAGCTGTCAAACTTGTTTGTGCTAATTGTGTTTGTCTGTAAAACAATACATGAATTATTGATCAAAGAATTTTGATATATTTTGTAATATAATAGTTTCATAGAGATTTTAAGCTAATAGGTTAAATTCGTATCCTTAAAATTAAAATTTTAATTAATTTTTTTTAAATTAAAATATTGGATTTAATTGTTATTTGCCAAACGGAGCCATAATTTAGAAATCCATCAAAATTAATTGCTCTTGATTTTCTGTGTATTAAAAAAACCTTTAATCAATGATATGATTAAAAAAAATTAATGGGATACCGATCTTTATTTAGAAAACATTTGTTACAGAACTTTTTTTTTTAAAAGAAAGCATGTGCATACGAATACAGAATAGCACTTTAGAGAAACGATTTTCGCAATTAATTTTTGAAATTATATGCTACATTCTTTGCAACAATTTTACTCTACTGTATATTCCTATCTCTTGATTTAAACTCTAGATCGAAATTTCCATCATATTTGATTTTTCTCTTAGTACAATCATATAAATTTTCTCCCGCACCTCCTGGAAAACCTTCCACAGTCTTTTGAATGTTTGTGAATTAATTTAAACAAGTCAAATGCAGAAACATTGAGATGCAGCCATTGAGAATTAGGATAAGGGTTCTTCAGGTGATTTTAGATGTATTTCTTCAATTGGGACGCAATTAATTTCCGTTTGGGACGCTTTCTTTTCTAAATATGCATCAGTTGAGTTATGGAAATGTAGGTGGGAGGACTTTGTTCATATGAAGCACTAATGTCTTTTTCATATAAATAAATTCTTCTTCAAAAATGGGTTCTATAATGTTTTGCTGATAATAAAGCTTTACTGCATTTACTTTTATTGTTAAAATTGCTTTTTTATGATACACTCACTTACATAAAGCCATGTTTCCTCCTGTGTTACAACAAATTTTTATGTATCACCACCTATGTGTTTATTAAAGCGAATGGTACAAAACGCTGTCCACAACACATTGGAAGACTTTGGAAAGTTTTCCAAGAGGTGTGGGATAAAATTGATATGATTGTACTAGAGAAAAGTAGACAGTGATGGAAATTTTGATCCAGAGTTATAATCAAGAGTTAGGACTATACAGTAGAGTAAAATTGTCACAAAGAATAAGGCATATATGCTCAGAAATTAATTATGAAAATCGTTTCCATAAAGTGCGAACGACCTTCTGCATTTATAATAAAAAACTTGCCTAATTTATTGGCATTTTAATTGCATAATCATTTCATTATTTATGTACTTCTCGAAAATCAGTTATATATATTCAATAATAGATAAAATTAGCCGTTTCATTTTCACAAAATGTTTTCGAATTTAAATGATGCCGTAAATAAAATTTTACTGAGCAGAATAAATTAATTTTGTACTAGATTTGTTTTTTTTTTAGATGAAAGATGTTACATGCAGTCAGTCGTGTGTGTCTAACTTTCTTATACTTCAGCGTGTTTTCTAATTTATATTTTTATACAGAAATATGAAATTTAAATCAGGTTTGAAGCAAATTTACCGGCAAAGATTTATTATTTTTTTAAGAATCAGAATGTTAAGATATTATTAATATGTCATATTGAAATATTAAACAATTAAATATGACTTTTCAATTTTAAACTTTACTTGTAGAAATATTACTTGCATACACAGCATCCAAGGTAACTCTTAGGGCATAACGCTCAAAATTCTACGTTTTTTTTTGTTTTTTTGTTTTTTTTTTAACTATTTATTGTTACAAAAATATAAATTATCAAGTAACTGGAAAATAATAAAAAAATTAGAATATATTTTATGTATTTTTAACATTTGCCAGCTATAAATAATTCGTATTATTACATTATTTTAATATTGAGAAATATGAGCTATAAACACTTATTCTGGGTTTAAGATGAATTTTATAAGTATTTTAATAGACGCATTAGCACATCTGAGTAGTTCTGCTTTCTTAGCTGGTAAACGGTAGGTGATGGAATGTATGGTATCTATTTCTATACGCGCTCGTCGGTCTAACTGTTTGGGTTTTCTCTTTATTTTCCTCTAACCTTGCATTAATACCGGTTAAAGTGCCTTAGAAAGAGATGTAATCGGCCGTAACATATCCTAACCAAATGTTTTAATGACTGGACATAAAGAGTCTCAAGCTATATATAAATCATACAAAAAACAAGAACGAAAAATCATGCACCAAACATAGATTATGAAACACTTTTCAACACCTCCAGAATAATTTAACAAAATTTTACCGATTAATAATGTGAAAGTTGATGTCTAAGTAAACAATTTGGAGAATGCATAACACATTTGAAAACCCACTTTCAGGAATTACCCTAAATCGTCCTGAAAATATCCGAATTCTTATGTACACCACTATTTATCTATAGATTTGCATATATAGTACATAATAGGCTAAAATTTAGTTTAGTTAGGAAACACATAGCACAGTTGAAAATTCGTATTCAGCAATTTCCTTCAATAAACCGAAATGTATTCGATATTTTTTTGCTGCCTTGTATATGATGTATAGCATTTATACACACCTTGTAAAACGTACAAAATTAGTTAAGTTTAAAAACGCGCACCACATCAGAAAACGCACTTTCAGCAATTATTGTTTATAAACAGTATTGTAAGCGAATTCCCTGGTTTGTCCTTATAAATGAAAGGTGGATGCTATGCCCACTATATTCTGTTGTAAAGCCTCTTGTAGTGCACCTCAGTGATATATCTCAATTTCAATATTTTTGAAATAGTGTAACATCATTAAAATACTCCGCAACGATTGCCTCCTCCCCCTTACACGGTAATGTAACGGAATTCGTTTGAATGTCTCTGTAAAGGAAATATAAATGCTACACACTTCATTTTCTTTTCTGAACATGCCATAGTTAACATCAATATTGATTGCATGGCAATCCGAGTATATTTACGCGAGTTAAAGCACGGACAGACGGACAGAATTCCTAAACACTTTTGAACTACGTTAGAAAATGTTAAAAAACAAGGATGTTTTATCTCGTCGTTAACAGCAAAATGTTATTTAATTAAATAATACCGCTTTGACAAGAAAGAGGATATTTCAATGGAAGCTTATTGCACCTTGGGGATTCAGTGTTGTTATAATTTATGTCTTTGAAGATTAGGTACACGCCTAAAGCTTAGAAAATTAAAGAGTCATTCGTGGTTTAAGATTGAAAATTTTTAGTGTATTATTTTGATTTATATTGATAGAAGCTTAACAAAAAGAATAAGTCTTTGCGAAATTTTAAGTTTTCCTTTTTACAAACATTAACTATTTTGTACACTTTCTTATATTTTGCCAAATATTCCCTGCATTTATTTTTTTCTTGCGGATTTCTCATTTTGTGTTAAAATAAAAAAAAAAAAAAACTTTCTTACAAAGAAATAAGTTTCTTTCGAAATTTTAAGAGGAATTGTTCATAGATAATATCACACAACATATTTTAAACAAGAATAATTAATTACACGTGGGTAATTTTAAACAGGGATAATTTAAAGAAGTCTAAATAACATAAATTAGCACCATTGTAAGTAATTATCACAAATAGTTTAAAATATGTAAACTGATTTTATTGTATATCAAATAGTTTTTTTAAGAAAGATGTGTATAAATTTCAAATTATATTGCATTACACAATGACAAACCTTTCATCAATAATGGAAAAAGAAATAACCTACTTTATAAATGAATAATTGTTTTCCAGTTTATTCATGTACAGTAAAAACTTGCATAAATAAATTAAAATAGATACTAGAAAAATTTCGTGATTGTAAATACAGTGACTCTCTTTAGAAGTATCGTAATATTTTATTCATTGAAAGTAGGTTTGTATTATAGAAGCAGCAATATAGCGAATATTGGAATTTTACAAAATCACATACCAGGAAAAACTCATAAGTAATGCGTTAAAACTCGCATTTAAAAATAATCTACAATTAATGGGGAAATCACTGATGTCAGATTTGTGATTCTTAACGAAAAGTACATTTACTACTCTCATTTGAATTTGAAAACGAAAAATGTGTTCAACCGAGTATTTCAAACTCTTTAACTAAATCATGTCCTATTTTATTTTATTAGTAAATTATTAGTAAGAAAAGACTTATTTTCTTAATTTGAGACTTTTGTGAAAATATAAACATGTTTCTTGTTCAGCTAACAGAAATTAAATTGTTTGAAAAAATTTTAATTTTATCTTTTGCGATTATGTGTTCACACTTGCACTGTAAAAAAATGATAACGTACCGATAATGGTAATAATCCAGAAAAGAATATTGTTTCATGTGTTTTTATAATAATTAAGCAATAAGCTGTGAAATTCTGGTTTTCCATTTTGAAACAATAATCTGTCATTAAATATATCACAAATGAATAACAGGAAATAGTGGTAACAATTCGTCCAGTGGCATGGGGGTTCGCCACAACAAGTGTACTCAATACGCCTGCCGTATTCTTACACAGTAAAAAAAGAAAAGAAAAACAAAGCTGAGGATGCTTGTAAATACAATGCCATCTATTGATGATGTATGGAATCGATACCACAAAATGTAATAGCTTATACATTTCTAATTCCACATAATAGGCTATTGCAAGAATAAGTTCAATAGCTGTTAACACTTACTTGTTATTAAATTTTAAACACTACCACTCTATTTTAGTAATTCCATTTTAGGAATTTTAACTACTAAACACCTACATATTACATGCATTATGAGTATGAATACATACATAATGAGAAAAATTAAATATTATTAATGGAGAATTTTTTTTTTTATTTAAAGGTGAAATGTCATCTAAACAGATTCTCTATTAGATTTTTTTCTACATATTAGCAACTAGTTTATTTAAACCTAAAATTGAAATATATTAAAACAGGCAATAGCATAATGGCAATTGATTGTAATAAAAAATCTGATTTAGTAAGGTTTCCCCGGTTTTATACGTACGGTTATAATTTATTATTTTCTCTCAGACTGTGTTTATTTATACGACAGATTATTTTTCGCATTATAGAGGTGCTAATTTCATGGTTTTCGCTGTAATAGATTTTTGTTTAGAAATCACTCGAAAATAGTTTTATTTTACTTCATTTTATTATATTTTGTTTTCTAGGATTGATTAATTTTTTACCTTAATAGTGACTTAACACCAAGGACGACTTACAAAATTTCAAATTTTAAAATATTAAAAAAATAATTCCTAACTTTTCACTTTTATTCAACTTATATCTAAATATTGAAATTTGGTCACACGTTTTTTATTTATGTACGTATTCAAAATTGTCAAGATATAGTATTTTAGCGTTGTTTAGACACATGTTTAGACTGTTAGAAACTTTAGAAATTTTGTGCAATTATTGATATACTTCTTGTTGCACTAAACTTTGTACCTCTTTTTGTATATCTATATTTAACCTGTTGCTAGTATGTCAAATACATATTCAAAAAATTGCTTATAGTTTTTTTTTCAAACCAAATAAATTTCTTGTATTGCAGTGTAAAAATAATCAAAAAATTTACCCTAAATATAGGCTATTTACGACTACTTAAATGCATTTCAAATGTCAAAAAACAATTTTGAATTTCTGTTAAATAGAATTAATTATAGAATTTTAGCGAAATGCAGATATTCCCCATTATGAATTGAATATCCCACACGCGTCTACACATACATCTCCTGTAACAGTTAATTACATAATATATCTCATTTTTGTATAAATTTTTCATAAATTTATGTAGATGTTTTATAATTTTTCAGTTTTTTATCATGATAATATGATTTACATCTTAATTACAAACTCATAAAAAATGTTATATTATGCATCCTAAGAATAAAATTAATTTAGAGAAATGACAAATCATTCGCGTAATCATTTTTTTAAATCTTTATCCGAAATAATGCAACATTTCTTTGATAGAAGAAATTCAACTCATTTTAAAAATAATATCTAATTACGTAAAGTTCATCCCAACAGGATATAAAGAATGATATTCAGTAGTTTCTGATGCTGGAATGCTTAATCGGCTTTGACGATCCCTTCTGAATCAGAAAAAGAGATTGTATACGATTTCGGATTACTTGTTCAATTTGCAATTTCAAAGTAGAATAATCCCTCAGAGGATTTTTGACCAATAATACCACTGGAGAAAAGACATAAAAACTTTCATAAATGATATTTGAAAGCATTTCTTTAAAAAAGTAAAATTAATTTACTCTTAATAAAGAATAAATATAAAATGTTTTTATTCAGTTTTGATATTGTATAGTAAATCTCTTCCAACTGTCTGAAAATCCATCTGGGATTACTATTATTAAGAATCTTTTTTTTTCTTTCTCCAAATATAACAAAGTTTATATTTCTAGATAGAATTTTAAATCTGTTTTCATTTACTACAATGTAATAATTGGGCTGCGAGCTCCTCCGGGTTGTTCCCGAATCATTACGGTCCTTCGGGATGCGGAAGGATGACCGGGAGCCCGGCAGTAGGCGCTGTGGCGGCCGGATTCCATTTTCAGGAGTTTGGGACAAAACAGGGCCTCCGAGGGAGCGGTAACCGACGTAAGCCCACTTCCGGGGCGACTGGGTAGCCGGTTTTCGCTGGTTTGAGTGGGCAGCCGGCTTTCGCTGGTTCGTCCGGACAGCTCTAAGTGCAGCCTGGAGATCTCGAACCGGAAATGATTCGAGCGGCCTGAGACTCATCATTTCTCAGCGTACGGCACTCCAGGGGATAGACAAGATGAGTGCTTCTCTTGTCCGTTCACAGGGCCCCTGGCGGGGGGCGCCGGAGACAGCGGTTGTTGAGGTATGGAGCCAGATGTCGGGAGCCCTCTGGTTAAGGTCTTGGAAAGCTGGTGTTCATGTCTAGTGAGAGTGAGCTAGTGGGCGCGGGCGGTTACACAGGTCTGGCCGGACCACCGGGACTAAACAAATGCAGTACTTGTTTCGATCCTATCACTTTTTGCTTTAATTTACTAACGTTCTCCCGGCCCTACGGTTCTGACGGACTGATCACCCGACAGCGTGGTGGGGGTCGGAACCCCTTCCTAGTTTTTTAGCCTATCTGTGTTTACTAACCTAGTTTTTAAGGTGTGTGTGTCCATTCCCGACTAGAGAGACAAGAGATCACTCGTGTGTGTTGTTCTCGATCTCGAATTGGCATATAGCAAATCATGAGAAGGAGCCCCTGATTAGTGGCTGGGCCCTGGTTGTTCTTATGAGCTCTCCAAACAAGCCCGGCCTCGAGGATGTCACGGACTGTCTTTCACGAACCGAACCTGTCCGGCCACTCTCGTACCCATGCGTGGGGTTACGATCTCGCCGATACAGGGATCAGGAAGTAATGGGGGCCATTGTCCAGTAGTGGATGAACGCCATGCTTTTTTTTAAGCACCCGATTAGTCTTTACGATTCGGAGCGTTTGTTTCATTTCAGCCTCCATATAAACACAAAGTACTAAAAAAACCTTTGTATCAGTAATGTGACAATATATTAAACATGCGGAATTTATATTTTTTAATTACCGATATTTCAGTCTCAGGGAATTTACTCGTATTTTAAAAACGTGTATATTTTGTTTGCAATAAATTATTTAATATAATTTTTGTTATTTAAAATAAAATATTTGAATGCAAAACAGTTATTTGCTTATAAATCATTTCGCATATTCATAAAAGCATAACTTCTAACTCATGTTTTTACATGTATATTTTGACCATGTTAATTTTTTTTAAATAATTGAATCAGAACAAATTTAAATATATCTCAAAAGCCTACATTTAAAATATAAACGCTAGCATATAATGTATGTAATTCGTCAAAATGATCGCAAATGCTAGCAAAAAACTCAAACTCTTGTTATCATTACAGAACGGTAATACTAATGAAATATTGGGAAAATGAGGTTTTTTACAACCTGGTTTAGCAATAATTTAAGTTTGTACAGCAGCACTCTTGACACTTCGAGTACACCTTCGATTACACACAGGATATCTAGGCATTATAAATTATTAAAATTGTAATTTGCACACCTTTGTACAATTAGCCTTATCATCGCAATTTAAAAAGACTGTGTGTGTGCATTTAAACAACAATTAAGGTACTGTTATATAATATATAAATATGTAGAATATAAATAGATAGAATATATAGAATATAAATTTTTGCAATTTTAAAATACTGTACATTTAAACAACAATTAAGGTACTGTTATATAGTACATATATAAATTTATGATTATACTTTTTATAATTTGCCTAAGTAATGTTAGAATTATATAGTGTATGTTGTTATAATTAGAATTACAATTTGTAAACTTATTGTTATATTTATATTATATATAATGTTTATTATAATTAGCGTAATAATTTGTATTCTAGAATTTTTGGAATTTTTAAAAGCTATATCCTACTGAAAAGTGTTCTTTTTCATATTTATCATACATTTCACTCCCCCAATGCAGAATACAATATTTGTAAACTTTAACAAAATCATGTGACATTGAAAATGTCTTTTGAGAATGACATGTCGCATGTTACAGTTTAACAACAAATGGATTAACAAAATGGATTATTTCATAATTATGTGGTATTTTAAATCATACATTACAAAGTGCGGAATGTATGTCGTTTTTATGTCACACCTGCATAGTATACAAAATAATTATTTTTTAAATAAAAACTATTTTTTTTTAATTGCTCAGTGTGTCTAGACTATAAAATCTTCTTCGATATAACACAATTCCCAATATGTATAGCTAATGTGAGGGCTTAAAATTCTTTACATAGTGTGGCAATTTTAGTATATGGGTGTTACACCCACAACGAGGGATTGGGCGATGTATATAGACTGTGTTGTGTTTAGAACTTTAGTTAATTGTGTTTTTTACGTATAAATACCTGTTTATTTGGAATTAATTCAACGTTTTGCTTTAGATATTTATTTTTGCTTAAGTTATACATGCGTTATATTCAACTGCAATTATAACTAGTTTTCACAGGATTATGATTGGAGCCCTAAACATAGAATTACGCTGAATGCTTTTATAAGTGTATTTTGAATTACATAATTTTTCACAGTTTTTTCATTACGCCTTTCTGTGTTTACGGCAATGGTGTCAGATAAATTCCCTAATATTTGAAAAAAAAAATCACAAAGAGGAATGGAATCGAGTAATGTAACGAGTTTGCGAATAATGTACATTTAAATGTAATTATTTGTAATACAACACGATTAACGATTAAAGTAAACAAAATCATTATTAAAATTAAAACTTTGAATTATTGCGCACATGTTAAATGAGTGCTAAATCAATTAGAAAATAATGCCCAACGATCTAAGAAATCTTTAACTGAAAAACTATTTTTAGATAAATCGACAAGCTATTTATTTTCGTTATGAGATTTGTATTAGTTGATATTTTACAATGTTTACTATTCTTATGGATACAAAACACTTTTTTTTAAACATATAATGCAAATGAAAATCAAAGTATGTGAAACAAAGTATGTGAAAAAAATTACAGATCGTATAGATGTTTTCCTCATACTTATATAACATTTATAACTAATTACTGTTATAATTAAATATTTCATGTTGTGATATCCATTATTTAATACTAACTATGTGCCGAAGAAACTTGTTATAGCTGTTTTAAGAAATAAACACAAAAAATCCCAGTCCATAAAAAAAAACGAAAAAATAAAATAAAATAGAAAAAAATAAGAAAAAGGAAGTTTTATCTCATTGTTAACAGCAAAATGCTATTTAATTGAAGAATAAGCTTTTGACACAAAATAGTGACTAGCAAAAAATTATTATTGCCCCTCTGGGATTCAGTATCATTATAATTTATTTGATTGAAGATTAGGTACACGCCTAAAGCTTAGAAAATGAAAGTGTTGATCATTATATAAGATTGGAATTTCTTATTATAATATGTTGTTTTTTATTAGTATAGGCTAAACACAAAGGAAATGTTATTGCGAAATTTTGAATGTTTTTGCAAACAATACCTTTTGTTACATATTGACAAATGTTCCTAATTCTGCTGAATTTATTTATTTTGTTAAGATTTATTTCAAATACGTATTCAAAGCAAGAGTTATATTTAAAAATTTAAAATATTCTTGAGAAATTTTAAAAGGAATTGACTAGATATAACACGGCACAACAAATTTTAGGCATTTTTTAGTCCTATACATAAATGCAATCTATTTTAAGTGTTTCTTATAACCAGGTTTAAAATAAGTGATCAGATTTTATCCCAACATATATAATGTTTTTCCATAATAATATGCTGAAATTTCGAAAGGTTTTACATTAATGAGTACGAGGGAAAGTCATTAAGTAAGTCACAAAAGATATTTAAATAATACCTTACAATGATATTCACTTCAAAACTATTTTTATTTCTCAACATATTCTCCACTAATATTTTTGCACTTATATAGCCGTTTTATCAGTGTCCCGACACCAGCTGTATAACATTCTTTGGGTCGCTGTCACAGCCACATTAGGATCCAAGATGGTTTTTCAGTGGACTAAACAGATTAAAATAGCTTGGGGCTAAGTCGAAGCTGCATGGTGGATGTTGAAGAAGTTGCAAGATGATGTTCATAGATGATGAAAAGTTTCAACTTTAAGTCCTAATGTGGCTGAGACAGCAACCCAAAGAATGTGATATAAGTGTGGTGATATAAGTACATAAATATTTGTGGAGAATATGTTGAGAAATAAAAATAGTTTTGAAGTGAATATCATTGTAAGTTACTATTTAATTATCTTTTGTGACTTACTTAATGACTGTCCCTCGTAACAAATGTACGAACACTTCTTTTAAAAAATAGAAAAAAACTTCTTATAAATAATTTTAGGCATTTCATGTATAGTAAACTATCTTAAGAGGCCACTGTTCATACAAAAAGAAAAAAAAAAACTCCAAAGTGATAGGGTAAACACACTGTCACGCCAGGTATATCACCAACTATCTGGAAACATTTTTAACTGAGTCATGTTTCTCTCCGTTCGAAGCAAGATTGCATTAAAAAATTAACAATGGATGAGATTCAGAAGACTTTTATCAAAACATTTTTTTCTATATATTTTTAGCAAAATTATAGTGATGTAATTTTATCTAGATAACTTGCATTAATATCTACAAACTTTCTTGGATATATTGGGAGATTTTATTTATTCTTGTATAATAAAAAGAATTTGAACGTGTATGAATCATACTGCCCACAATTTCTTTGTCTTTTTTATCTTAGGAAAATATTGCTCCGCTGAATGCTACTTTTTGTACCTGCTGATCACAATTGCCATGACAATAAGTATAAAACATTTCTCTTCATATTACAAGTTTTAATTGGTACAGTATATCGAACTTTATCGCGATGATCAGTTTTGTTTTTGTGGGTCCTTGTAAACGATCTATAAGAGCTACATACTTGATTAATGGACTCATTTAAGATACTGGCATTGTCAATATGCTGTCCCAATTTGATTAGCGTTTATTCAGTATTTTAGAAGTTATAGTGATGACAGGATTTGCGTTATATTTATATTCATCCTCGTATTTTGTACGGTAAGAATTTTCAGAATAACGAATGTAATAAAAAATTATCATATTAGCATATTTGTTATTTGTTTCTGATTAACTACAACAATTATTGAAGACAACTTTATAAAGCTTCATTTTCCAATAATATTTACTTATGTAAACTACTTTTTAAAGGAAACATGTGTAAATGACTAAATAGTAACTGATGATATGGAATTCAATATGCATACAATATATATATATATACATTATTTCATTTGAAACAGCCATAACTGTTGTATATTCAGATTATTTTTTTCAATTTTTCAGTTTAAAAAATATATAGATAGATATGTGAAAATAGACAGTTAAAATAAATTTGTTTAATTGTTTTGCAAAAAAATTAACAAATAATAAATAATAATAATATTGAAATAACTTATGTGGAAAATAATGAATTAAACTTTAGATTTTATCTTTAATAAATAGTGATAAATTTTTCTCCATTTTTTAAATAACACCACAATTGCCGTTGTTATCAACCACTTCCTTCTAGAAACAAAACGAAACTTATATTTCTTTAAAGAATTGCCATTCCTTGATTTTCTAGGCAATAATCCGATTTGGAGTAGTTATTTCTTTTAACAATCTTATAAATACGATATAGGAAACAGTGTTTCTGATAACAATGTTTCAAAATAATACAAATCAAAATAATATAATTTTTAATGTTACTTTATTCAAAATTTTTTATCCGTATTCTTAAAACTGGCTTTAACTTTTATTTCAAAGTAGTTATTTATTATTTTGCAGTTTGTTTTTTAAGTAAACTACTTATATGCAGAATGCATATTAAAATTTGTTTGTTTAGCAGGGGGAATGTTTTTTTTTTTTTTTTTTTTTTTTTTTTTTTCATTTAAGATTTTTATATTATCGTATATTTTAAAGATTTTATGTTGATTCTTTTTTCAATAATTTAAAGCGAACTTTTATTAATACCCTTAAAATAACAAGTTTTTATACTGTAGCTAATAGTATAATTTAAATAATTCAGCATCATGCTTTATTCTCCTATGACAAAGGCTGCATTTCGGGAGGTGTTTTCTAATTTTCTAAAGTTACCAGAGTGAATATATTTCATTTATAAATTGCATAGCTGGCAACACGGTTACACTGTCAGAAATGGATACCCAAATTCCACGAAATTTTCTTCGTTTTTGACGAAACATTTTCCTGGGAAATGCCCCGAGCGAATATTTCGTCAAATCGAGTAAATTTGTATCCTCAAAAAACTGAAGAAATTAATTTCGTCAAATTGCTTGTTCGAACGTGTAAAAGAAGGCCGGTGGCACCACCTATTGACAATTTTAGAAGCATCTATAATTGACAGAGGGAAAATTACATCGCTTTTCTCAAGTTTTCAAGGGTTTTCGAACGCGCAACCTTTGGCGTGGAAGAACAACGCGCTGCCTACTTCCACAGCGGGCCCTTCCGTGAATTCGATTTTAAATGTATCTACGGGATGTTGATGTGTGTTTATATTTTTATAAGGTAGATGTATTTTTATCGGTGTTGTCATAATTTCTGCATGTTTTAATTAATAAGGCTAGATTATTATTATGGTTTTT
The DNA here is from genome assembly GCA_963931845.1 of Maratus michaelseni. Taxonomy (NCBI): domain Eukaryota; kingdom Metazoa; phylum Arthropoda; class Arachnida; order Araneae; family Salticidae; genus Maratus; species Maratus michaelseni. Next base: position 420,297,690 of record OZ007592.1, read on the forward strand.
CTATATTTAATAAATAATTAGAATATTACTTGATTAATATAATTTATTAGAAAAATTTCCTTTGTTCAATGAAGTATTGGAATAAGGGCTAGTTAATTTGTTGGTCAGAAATAATAAATTTTGAAGTGTAAGAGAGTTTATCAGTTTTAGATTATGGTTAAGATTTTAACACGTTACTGTTTATAGAGGGGAAATGGATCAGTTATGCATATTTTAAATTTGATTGTTATATGAATATATATTTCTTAAATAAAACAAAGATCCTGTTTTTTGTTTTTGTTTTTTTTGAACGATTTTGTAACAACAAAAATAATCTGGCACTGAATGGGGAAATAGTTTCGTCAAATATTTGAGTTTCCATTTCATTAAAAATGACTGTCAAAAATGATGAAATGTAGCTCAAGAATTGCTGCATCGTCAAAAGTGAGAATTTTATTTTTGACAGTGCGGAAACAGTTCCGTCAGATATTTGAGGCTCGTCAAAAACCACGTGACTCTGTGACAAAATGATTGTCAAAAATAACGAAATACATCTTAAGGATTGCCGAATCGTCTAAATTGAGTGTTTTATTTCTGAGAGAGTACTTACACCATTTCATCGAGTAAAAGAAGAAGTTAAAAATAAAATATGGTTTAATATGTTTAATGGAAGGTATTTGAAATTTTTATAATCTGGAATTAGGAGTACTTAGGTATAACTTTGAAATGATAGGATTAAAAATTGTTTGACCAGCTACAGTTCAGAAAATAATCGAAATTAATTTTTATTCCTTCTGACTTTCTATGAAACTCACATTTTTTCACTCATATACATGTCACTGTGAAGTGGACATGTCTCCTCTTGTGATGAAATGAAAGTGACGGTCATTTATAGTTGCTTTGTGACCTATGTGTGACTCGAGTCACACAAACATGACAAAGCAACTCCAATTAAAAGTCATTTGCTGCTCGTCACAAATCGAGGCACATTGACATCAAGGTGGCGTGGATGTATCTTTTTTTTGACAACACAAGGTGACTATAGTCCTCGTTTATGATTTCAGACTTTAGTGATTATTGCGTTTAATAACCCTGTATATATATACGGCAATACTGTGTTTTGCTATGGATACTGATTCTGTAACTATTGATATTTCATCCATCAAATGAGTACCGCCCATATACTTTTTAAAAGCTCCAATCAAACTTTGTATTTGGCTATTCAGAAATTTTGAAAAAGATTTGATTTCGCAGCAACTGATTTGGTTTTACAGGAAATATTACTTATTCTAAAAGAAACACCAGATGACATGTTGAGTTAGTAGTAGTAGCAACTGCGTTCTCACGCCATCAGATGATGAAACATATTCAAAACGTCTTCTATCTTTGGTTTTCATTGTTGTAGTACACGAGATTTTACACTCGTTTAGCGTTCGATTTTCTCGTATAGTACCAGTTCAGCCATATTCTAAATACTTATAGTTCTCTAACTATGGAATACCAGTGAATACATTAGCGAAATGATAATTTTTATTAGTAAAATTAATTTCCTTTTGCGATGTGATGTATGAATAATCGACATGATTATGATCGTCTTTGAAAATAAAATCGCTAGCTTCACTCAAGGCCAGGTCACTAAAAATAAAAATTAAAAAATATATAATTATGATTACAATAATGGTTTGATAATTTTTGTGCCTATAAAAGCGAGAAATTCCTTGTTATAGCAGATCCCGAGGATTAAGCGCCAAGTGACCGGGACGTATCGCCAAACAAACAGTGTTTATCGCCAAGTTATATGACATATGTGACATAGTAGTCATATATGACATGTGATATTTTATGACTTATATTAACAATTTATAATGATATATGGCGCATATATAAGATATGTGCTTAACAAGTCTAGGGAGAACCTATAACTTATGAAATGTAAATATCACAAATATTTTACAAATGTAGCCCGTAAATATGACAAATATATGATGTATACGCTATATGTAAGACGTAAATATGAATTACTATAAGGTAAAGCTAGGATTGTCTGCGCACAATTCAAAAGAATAGCAATAAAAAATCTGAATATTATTTTTTTGCTAAACTATCCATGAAAGTTATTTTGCACAATCTCTCCTTACAGGGTTGGTGTGATTGCGCACATGGGTAGGAGAGATTGTTACTAATAATAACTACAATTAAATTGTTAACAATAATAATTACACTTAAATGACATTGCTGTAAGGTTTTTGTGAACAAATATTATTGTATTAGGAGTGAATATTTCATCCTAATGATTAAAGAATCAGAAAAAGAAAATAATTTAAAAAACGATTAAAAAATTTTAATTAAAGGAAAAAAAATAAAGTATCCGAAAAAGCAAGTCCAGATAAGAATACAAAATAAAATTATGTAACTTAATAACACGTTTAACTTAAAATTAGTCCATTTTCATATTTCATTTTTTATGCAAATTTACCAATAAGCTGCGTAATATCTCTTAGCATGGAAACTAGTGGAAACAATGCGCCATCTCTCCTAAGTAGCAGATGCGCAAACTGTCCAATTTTGGTAGGAGAGATTGCGCGGCCTTTTATTTAAATATGGCTGCTACTAAAACAAACCGGTGATGTTCACACTGTTACTCTAGATTATTAGCTTATGAGAAATCGTTTAAGTTTAAAATATTTTGTACTACTGACACTGTATAGAAATTCTGATGAATATCTATGAAAATTCAAGCACTTACTTTGGGAAAACAAAACAAAATAGCATTACTTTATCTTAGACGCTCAAAGCAATCAACGTGCACTTTCAAGTAGACACACCACTACTGTTGTTGTACAACTACCTAGAGTCGCTGCTCTCTCACTCTCATCCTTCCCGACGAACCTCTATGTGCGCAATCTTTCCGACCGCGCCATCTCTCCTCGCTTTACCTTATATGGTATGTAAGGCATATGTAGAACGCAAACACAACTTATATATGACATACATGGCATATATATGACCGTTAGGCGCATACGTATGGAATATGGCGTATATATTGCGTGTAAGTGGCATATCTATACCAATATTATAAAGTAGTAAAGATTGTTTGTTTGTTTGTTTGTTTGTAGGGGGTAATCTCTGGAACTACTGAAGCGATTTTAAAAGTGATGGTGGCAAATTGATGGTGACAGTCCCTGCTCCAACATAGTCTATATTTTATGTCGGTGCCACTACTCCCAGGGGTCTGTAGGAGCGAAAAACGTTCGAAAATTTCGATTTTTTTTATACTGAAGAAGCTAAAAACATGAAATTTAGTATGGTAGTTACTTATAAGATGTAAATGCTCTCTATGCACATATTCTAAAAAAATTCGAAATTTAAAAGGGTGAGATGAATGAAAAGCGTTCTAAAAACATTCTAAATTACAATTTCTACGGAATCTCTGGAACTACAGAACCGTTTTCAAAGTGATGGTGGCAAATTGATGGTGACAGTCCCTGCTCCAATATAGGCTATATTTTATGTCGGTGCCACTAGCTCAGGGGAGTTCAAGAGCGAAAAACGTACTAAAATTTCGATGTTTTTTCATACTGAAGGAGCTAGAAACATGAAATTTGGCATGGTAGTTATATATAAGATGTAAATGCTCTCTAAAAACAAATTCTAAAAAAATTCGAAATTTAAAAGTGTGAGATGAGCTAAAAGCGTTCTAAAAACATTCTAAATTAATGGACTCTCTGGAACTACAGAACCGTTTTCAAAATTGATGGTGGCCAATTGATGGTGACAGTCCCTGCTCCAACATAAGCTATATTTTATGTCGGTGCCACTACTCCCAGGGGGATGCAAGAGCGCAAAACGTTCGAAAATTTTGATTTTTTTTTACTGAAGAAGCTAGAAACATGAAATTTGGCATGTTAGTTACTAATAAGATGTAAATGCTCTCTAAGAGCAAATTCTAAAAAAATTCGAAATATAAACGGGTGAGATGAGCGAAAAGCGTTCTAAAAACATTCTAAATTACAATTTCTAAGGAATCTCTGGAACTACAGAACCGTTTTCAAAAGTGATGGTGGCAAATTGATGGTGACAGTCCCTGCTCCAACATAGTCTATATTTTATGTCGGTGCCACTACTCCCAGGGGGGTGCAGGAGCGAAAAACGTTCTAAAATTTCGATTTTTCTTATACGGAAGGTGCTATAGATACACGAAATTTCGCATGGTAGTTGCTTATAAGATGTAAATGCTCTCTAAGAACAAATTCTAAAAAAATTGAAATTTAAAAGGGTAGGATGAGCAGAAACTGTTCTAAAAACGTTCTAAATTTCAATTTCTATGGAAACTCTGGAACTACAGAATCGTTTTCAAAAGTGATGGTGGCAAATTGGAGGTGACAGTCCGTGCTCCAACATAGGCTATATTTTATGTCGGTGCCACTAACCCCAGGGGAGTGCAACAGTGAAAAACGTTAAAAAAGTTCGATGTTTTTTATACTAAAGGAGCTAGAAACATGAAATTTGGCATGGTAGTTACTTATAAGATGTAAATGCTCTCTAAGAACAAATTCTAAAAAAATCGAAATTTAAAAGGGTGAGATGAGCGAAAAGCGTTTTAAAACATTCTAAATTACAATTTCTATGGAATCTCTGAAACTACAGAACCATTTTCAAAAGTGATGGTAACAGTCCCTGCTGTAACATAGGCTATATTTTATATCGGTGACACTACCACACGGGGGAAGGGGGGGGTGAAACTGCGAAAAACTTTCTAAAATTTTGATTTTTTGTCGACATTAGTGTGGCTTAGTTAGTAATTTCTAAATTATCTGTGGCAGTAAAATTTCCTCTAATGAAAACAGACCAACGAATATCTGTTGGAAAACAACGTTCATTTTCTCCTCTCCGCACATATGGCGCATGCGCGTACAGTTACAATGATGATGCTCCGGAAGAGAGAGCAGTTGCTTACTTGAAGAAAGATGTCGGCGCTCAGTCGCATACGAGCTGTATATATTTTGTCTTCGTTTAATTGTAAATAAATGTCTTATGTCGTGCTATTCTGCAAACTCTGCTTGCCTCATACACCTACAAATGGTTATGGGCCCAGCACGCATCCACTGCGCTATAATTAGCAGAAATTATTTTTAATTCGAACATTCGGATTTGGAACCCTTAAGCCTAATCGAAAGTAAGAATTGTTCTTCATTCTGTTTATCATTTGCATTATTTCTGGGTGTGAAAGACTCTGCATAATTATGTCTCACGTAACGACAATTAAAAAGCTCGAAAAGGACAATTTTGATAGCTGGAAGCTTCAAATCGAAGCTGTATTAATCAAAAATGATCATTGGAATTACGTAATTGGTAAAGAAATTAAACCGGCTGAAGGAACCGCAGAAGAAAAGAAGTGGCTCCAAGCTGATCAAAAAGCTCGTGCAGATATAATTCTTTCTATAAATCCTAGCGAACTGAGTCATATAAAGCATTGTACGACTTCAAGTGCCGTATGGAATAAGCTAAAAGATGTTTATGAATCGAGGGGACCCGCAAAGAAAGCAACTTTGTTAAAACAACTTCTGTTTAGAAAAATGTCCATAAATGAGACGATGGCTGATCATTTAAATATTTTCTTCGAAATAGTTGATAAACTGAAAAATATGGAAATAGAAATCGCGGATGATTTATTATCAATTCTACTTCTATATAGTGTTCCTGAGAACTTCGAAAATTTTAGATGCGCTATAGAATCCAGAGATGAGTTACCTAAACCCGAATCTTTGAAAATTAAAATGCTAGAAGAATGGGATGCCAGGAAAGAAAAATCCACTCAAGATTCACAAAACGCATATTATATAGAAAACAAAAGAAATAATCAAGAACAGAAGAAGAATGAAAAATGGAAAATGAATCCAAATAAAAAATTTTCCTCGGAAAGGTGTTACCGAAATTTCAAGTGCAATTATTGTTCGAAAATGGGGCACAAAGCTTCGGAATGTAGAAAGAAAATAGCTGATAGAAAGCTTACATCTTTAAATAAAGGAAATCAAGGATCGATGATAGCCACTAATTATGAAAAACCGACTAGTATGGCATTTAATGACGCATATCAAGAACCTTCTGCATGGTGTTTAGACAGTGGATGTACATCTCACATGTGTAAAGATAGAAATTTATTTACAGAATTTCATCCTCGTACGAATTCTACTATACAGCTTGCAGTTGATCAAACAGCGAAAATTACAGGAATAGGAACAGTTTTCATTACAGTACCTAACGGGGTGGAATTACTAAACTCACACTCAAGAACGTTATATGTGTTCCAGAATTAAAGTGTAATTTGCTGTCAACATCTAAAGCAACAGCCAATAATCGTTCAGTGATTTTTAAAGAACGATTTGCTAAAATCATCGAACTAAATGGTTCTACATTAGTACATGCTGTCCGTCATGGGGATTTGTATTACGTATACCCAAGTATCGAGAGAGCTGCGATAGCAGAGGTAAGGGAATTTCTAAAATGGCATCTTAAATTAGGTCATTTAAATGAGTATGATTTAAAAAGACTTAAATCAAAGAATATGGTTAGAAATTTAAATTTCAGTGATAATGAGTCTCTTAAAGACTGTAAAATTTGTATTCAAGGTAAACAAACTGTGCCTTCTTTTCCTAAAGAATCAAACTTTAAAAGTGACGATTTATTGTCTCTTATACATTCAGATTTGTGTGGTCCTATGAGAGTGACATCCCACGGAGGATCGCGATATTTCGTTACTTTTATAGAAGACAAATCACGTTACATTGAAGTCAGTTTTCTTAAAACCAAAGATGAGGTTAAAAATGCATTTGTTAAATACAAAGCAGCAGTTGAAAACCGTGTAGGAAAGAAAATAAAAATTCTTCGTACGGATAATGGTAAAGAATATTTCGGAGAAGAATTTAATAAATATATCGAAGAAAGCGGTATAAAACGAGAATTTCCCTCACCACTAACTCCGCAACAGAACGGAACGTCAGAGAGGGACAATAGAGCTTTAGCTGAAATGGCGAGGTGTTTACTATTACAAAGCAATCTCCCACAATCTTTTTGGGCTGAAGCCATTAATTGTGCGGTATACATACGTAATCGCTGTCCTTCGCGACGTTTAAGTGATAACAAAACACCCTACGAAGTATTTTTTGGCATCCAGCCAACTTTATCATATTTTAAAATATTTGGGCAAAATGTTTTGTACTAAATAAAAGACAAAGTAAAGGAAAATTTGATCCTAGGTCAGAAGAGCATATTTTTGTTGGATATTCAAATGAATCAAAAGCGTACAGGCTGTGGAATAAGAATTCCAGAAAAATTGTTATAAGCCGAGACGTCCGATTTATTAACGAATTTGAAAACGATTTACCTTCAAATAGTGAAATAAAATTAATTTTTCCCTTCTCTCAAAATAATGAAAATAAAACAATTACGCAAGAATCAGAAACATCTTCTCCTCCCGTCGAAAATGAACCAGACAGCTGTGGCGACAGTGATTCTTTCCCTACAACAGCGCGCGGCCGGCCGAGAAACATAAAAACTGGTAAAAGAGGTAGACCCAGGAAATAATTTAAAATAATAATTCCAAAAGAAGAAAAATCCCAAGTTGTAATGGAAAATTTATTTTCTGACTCATGACCGGAATTTTCTGAGCTTTAAACGGGCCATTTAAACATGAATGGATAGATGCAATGGAATTAGAATTTAATTCTTTAATGCAAGAAAATGCATGGCAAATAGTTGATAGGCCAAAACATAAGAAAATTATAGGAAGTAAATGGGTTTTAAAAACTAAATATAAACAAGACGGGTCAATCGAAAAGTTTAAGGCGAGAATAGTTTCAAAGGGGTGTTCTCAAAAACCAGGAATTGATTTTGAAGAAAATTTTTCGCCTGTAGCCAGATTAAGTTCGATCAGAACCGCGATCGCTTATGGTATTCAAAATGGTTTTTTAGCTTATCAATTAGATTTTATTATGGCTTATATTTAGTAAATGGTGATTTAACTGAAGAAGTATACATGGAGTTACCTGATGGTTTTAAATATGAATCTAATGTTGACAAAGTTCGTTTATTAAAAAAATCCCTCTACGGAATAAAACAATCAGGTCGACAATGGTTCAATAAATTAGATGAAAAATTAAAACAAATGAAGTCTGAATCACTAAATGCTGATAAATGTGTTTATTTTTCTAAATCTCCAATTGAAGCAATTGTCATTGTTTATGTTGATGATCTCATAATTCTTACTAAATGTAAACAAGATTATGAATATATTAGAGATGAATTATCCAAATCTTTTAAAATGAAAGATTTAGGTTTGTTACACTATTGTTTGGGCATAGAATTTATGCAAAACGGGGACAGTATTAAAATTACTCAAAAGAAGTATATTGAAGATATTCTGAGCAAGTTTAATATGAAAGAATCAAAATCAATATCTACACCTTTTGATAACAATGTGAAGCTTACTAAAGATATGTGTCCCAAAACTGAAGAAGAAAAATCTGAAATGAATAATATTCCTTATCGTCAACTAATTGGATCTCTTATGTATTTATCAGTAACAACTAGACCTGATATAACTCATGCTGTGAATTTTCTAAGTCAATTCGACAACAATCCAGGCAAACCCAGCTGCAAAAAGAGTTTTAAGATATCTAAGAGGTACTCAAGATCAAGGACTGATTTTTAAACGTGATACTAAGTCCTTTGTTGCATTTGTTGATGCTGATTGGGCTTCAGATGTCAATGATAGAAAGTCCTATACTGGATACATTTTTAAATATGCCGGTGGTGCTATATCTTGGGAATCGAGAAAGCAACGAACTGTTGCATTATCCACAACTGAAGCAGAATATATGGCTTTATCAGAGGTTGCTAAAGAGACGTTACATCTCAGACGGTTCTTAAATGAACTTTCTCCTGAAATAGTGTCAGCACCTACTTTAATATTCTGTTAACCAGTCTGCTCAAAAATTAGTAAGAAATCCAATTTATCATTCTCGCACAAAACATATTGACATTCGCCATCACTTTGTGCGCGAAATATATGAGACTGGAGATATAGAAGTTAAGTATCTAGAAACTGAAAATATGGCAGCTGACATTTTAACAAAAGCTTTAAGTGCCTATAAACATAAGAAATGTTGTGATTTAATAGGACTAAGTGTTTAAAAACATTCAATGTTATTCTGTATCCTTTTTCCATATAAGTTTAAAGTATATACTGTTTGTATTTGTAATTTTAGATTTTGTTTCTCTGTAATTTGCATATAATATTTGCATAATAGGAGAGTAATTAATGCCTTTGTTAAGAAAATGCACGTTGTAAGGGGGGAATTGTTGGAAAACAACGTTCATTTTCTCCTCTCCGCACATATGGCGTATGCGCGTACAGTTACGATGATGATGCTCCGGAAGAGAGAGCAGTTGTTTACTTGAAGAAAGATGTCGGCGCTCAGTCGCATACGAGCTGTATATATTTTGTCTTCGTTTAATTGTAAATAAATATCTTATGTCGTGCTATTCTGCAAACTCTGCTTGCCTCATACACCTACAATATCACTTGGCATTTTCCAAGAATTACGCGAGCAAAGCCGCGGGTTTTGCTATCATGTAATATATGTTTAAGCTTGGCGACGACTTTGACGAAATCATAATTCGAAATTGCGGGGGCCACCATGACAATTAAAACCATAAACACATATACCACGTGTACCATAAACACATATAAATAATTGTCTATAATACAGTATACCACAAAAATATTAACAATAAATTTAAAGTAATTTTCATCTTATTAAATCTCAATATTTCTGTCATGAAAAAAAAAATTTTTTCAGACAATACTAGTACAAGTTCCACATATTTCATAGGGCACTACTTATAATTAAATTATTCAGATATTTACTTTTAATCTTTCTAATTGTGTGTGTTTAGCTCGTTATAAAGGCATATGAGAATAAATTCGCTATCCATATCTTATTTCCGATTAGGAACACTTTTGTCCTATCGTTGCATTAAACTAACGCTTCTTCTTTCAGCAGTTAGAATTATAAAATCATGAAACAAAATTCACAAAGGCATTATGTTCTACTTAATTAGATTAATTGCATCACTTTTTATAAAATATATATCATATTATGTATTCAGTTTTGAAAAACATGAAACTTGCCAATTACGTCGCACCATGATCCGTGGATATAAACAAAAGCATGAATTCATGGTGTAGCTTCTTTAGAAACTGAAACTGTACATGGAAACGGATGTTATGTTTAATTAAGTTAATTCATGGAGAAAATAAGAAAATGCAGAAATATAACAATTAAGTGTTTTAAGGTGAATCAGAATCAACACAGCATCTCTTTGATACATTTTCGCAAAATAATGAATTAGTAAATACGTCACAGAGAAAGAAATATATGCATTACTTTTTTATGCTGAACTTCTAAAACAAGTTCTTTGTTAATCCTTTTAGATTAGCAGGTAATGCGATATGAAATTATTTGTAATATTTCAATATTACACAAAGCACACCCAGAAAAAGGAATTGATTAAAACAACAAAACATGTTTTGTTGAGTCATTTTGGTTGTTTCTAGCAAAATTTTTAGTTGAAGTAAAAAGTTGGTTTTGTTGCACTGACAAAAAAATATTGATAACACTCTTACAACATTTTAACAAAACTTCATCAATTTTAATTGAGTTAACAAAATCTGTTTTTTTAATTTTACCATAATTTTGTAATTTAAATTTGTAATTTATGCAAAATTTATATTGTTCTGTAGTAACCACAACTCTCTCACGTAACTTGGTTTATTTGACTTATATAGCTATAATAATTAAAGGATCAACATAATTTTTGGATAATTAAAACATTTTTAATTGGAACGGACCAAGGTAGTTTTAAAAATCCCCCTATCCCATTTATTACTTTCTTCTATCTTTACAAGAAGAAAGTATTGGAGTCATGAAAATTTTTCAACTTCTGGTTTTCGACGGATTGTAGAAGGTCCTGAACACAATTTTAATATTTTTAGAAAATGACTGTCTATGACTCTGTCTGTCTGTATGTGACAAAAATTTTGTGGGCGTTCTATTTCAAGAACTAATGCACGGAATTTAATAAAACTTTATATTCAGTTACTTCTTGATATAAATTGGCGCTGATTAGTTTTTGGCGTAAATAGCGCAACAGGTGGCGCTGCTATGATTCAATTTTCACGATTTCTGCAACAGATTCGCGATTCCTCACGAACTAATGCACTGATTTACATCAACTTAAAGATTGAGTTAGACGTTGACATAAATAGAAGATGATTACATTTTGGTGTAAATAGCCCAACAGGTGGCGCTGCTATGCTACTTCTTTCATGATTTTCACTATAAATAAATCTCAAGAACTAATGCACGGATTAATTTTTATTTCATTTTGAGCTGGGATTTACGTCTGTAATTCTTAAATAATAACCAGTGAATTTTTATCATGCTTTTTTTCAAGCGTAAACTGACAGAGTGAAAAGTGTCCCAAGCCGGGAATCGTACCCGGGTCCTCAGAAAAGCGCTCTGAGGCCGCAGCATACGGCAACACAGTTAATTTTTAATAAATTTTCGGCAGTGAATTACGCCTGTAATCCTTGAATAATAACCAGTGAATTTTTATCCTGCTTGTTGCAGGCGTAATTCACTGCTGAAAATGAATTAAAAATTAACTGTATGTTGCCATATGCTGGGCTTTGTATTTTCGTCTCATGTTTGCCGCAGAAATTTGCATGCTCATGCAGGGCCTGTTTACCGAAAATGCCCGGGAAGCCCGTGCTTACCCAAAGAAATACAAAGGTACCCCCAAATTTATTTTTCAGAATAACTTTTAACAAAAAAAAAAAAAAAAAAAAAAAAAAAAAAAAAAAAAAAAAAAATCAATTAGGGTAAAAAATGCACTTTTTCCTTAGGAAATTTTTATCTAAGAAGCTCGCTCTTTCTAAATTGCTGTTTACTCAAAATTTTGATGGTAAAATTTCAAATTGTTGCAGCATACCAAAAATGGATTTAGTAACTAACAAACAAATTGGTAGAGGGGGGGCAGAGTAACGTCGGGCTTCCCCTACTTTTATGTCTTAAGAGGGCCCTGTGCTCATGATGACTTTCCATCTTGTGCTGTGGTTGCAGCCGGTCCGACATATATAAGAGTGAGAAATTCCGAGTATGGATATCGTTCCTTGTAGTTGAGTAGTAGAGCCTCAGTACGCTGTTCTGAGGACACGGGATCGAGTCCCGGCTTGGGACATTGTTCAATCTGTCGGTTTACGCTTGAAAAAAACAGGATAAAAGTTCATTTGTTATTATTCAAGGATTACAGGTGTAATTCACTGCTGAAAATGAATTAAAAAATAGTTACGTTTAGATTGGTTCTAATACAAAAAATAATTTTAAAGTAAATATTATAATTGTTTCTGTAATAAAAACCCTTTGTTGCTAAAACAAAGAAAATTCTAAAAATTACACAAAATACTTGTTCTTTAAACAAAAGTTTTTGTTGCCGGAACTGAAAATAACTCTTAAAGTAACAGATAATTATACTTATTTTGAGAAAACATTCGAAAAAAGAATTTTGTTAATTCAAGTAAAATTGAACCATTTTTACTTGAATTAACAAAACATTTTTTTATTGATGATACAAATTTTTTTGTTGAAACTGCAAAAAAAAAATCAACAATATTTTTTCTTGTTGATTCAAACAAAATTTCCATTGACCCATATTTAAACGGAAAGTTTTGTTAGGCCAACCAAATTTTTGTTGCTTCAACAAAATTTTTCTCTGGGTGCAACATTTATAGTGTAACAGTTAGCATTTAATTTGAGTAATTCACTGGTACTGTTATTTACAAAATGTTATTTATCATGCATCTAGAAACTTTTTTCAAACTATTTATAGCAGGAAAAATGCAAATAATGTTAAGAAAGTAGGAAATCCATAATGTGGAAACATTGAATCATGTTTTTGTGCCTTTTACTGTACTCACTGAAACTGCCTGCCAAATTTCAGATTCAGTAATAATATTTTTTAAATATTAACACGTAGACGGACAGTAGGAGATAGTGAAGTTCGAAAATTGACACTATATGTTTTTGTAATTTTTAGAATATTAGAAGTATAGTTTTACTCTTTCTGCTTAAATAAACTTAATTTTGATTAAGTCAGCACCTTTAATTAGGTTGCACTACTCCCTTCACAACCACGTCAGGGTGGCTAGTGGTCAGGGAAAAATACAGTCAAAAAAAGTGACAAACACCAGTATATTCTTATAGAAAAATTTATGTTGATTATTCGATCAAATAAATACATTAAAAAAAACATTATCTATTTTTTAAATACAGCTAAACTTCTTATTATTTCTTATTTTTATATATGTATGGCAATGGAAACTGCCTTTTTTTTATAGTCACTTTAGCAACTGAAAATACATTTGCAAACGTTGTTGTTCCGAACAGTTAACATATATCTTTTTACATATTCAATTTAATTTACACATCGCTTTTTCGTATATCCTTCAATCTTTCTTCCTAATCTCACGCACGCTAGTCCAACCCCCCTCTCTACATTATCAAATCAAATGTTTTTAGCTTTCTCCATCTATTCGACACGTCGCGCCATCTATTGTATTTCCTACGCTCTAATTACTATTTAAGCTCATACCCTGCGAGGCGCTAGACAGTAAACGTTTGGCGCCATCTATCGCATCTCTTAGGCACTTTTTAAAATTCTATTTCGCTGTAATGCACTAGACAGTAATTTTTCGCCCTTTTTTACATTCTTTTTAACTTTTTGTTACCTATTATTATTTTAAACTTTCTCTCATTGCATTAAAGTATAATTTAACGCATCTTTTTGTAAACTTATAGTATTTTAAACTCTATTTAAATGGCTCTCTCCAGATATCATACTCATTTACTCATATTCTGAGAGTTGAGTTTTCTACAAATATGGTGAAAAAATAAATATTATTAATCAAAACCTACCTATACGGAAAAGGTGTTCTATTGTATGGAGATTAAGAGAAAAATAATTAAAAAAATTAATTTTAAAATTTAATACTGCCGCAAAGAGTTTGAATTTTCGAAAAAAAATTGGAAAAATACCTAATTTTGGTTAGATGACTTTTGATTCAAAATTATTGTTTTAATTTTAATCAAAACATACCTATGCGGAAAAGATGTTATATTGTGTGGAGATTAAAAGAAAATTAATAAAAAATAATAATTTCAAAATTTAATACTGCCGCAAGGGGGTTGGATTTTCGAAAAAAGGGCAATTCCAGCTTTTTCATTTTCCCGCTTTATCCTTCCACCCCTTCATAAGTTGGAAGCGCTACGTCATATGATATGCCCACGTAGCTCTGAATTAGGGCTCCTATAATAGTTAAAGGAGCCTTACTCTGAATAATACTGGATAAATGTGTTCCCACCGCTCGCTCATTCAGTTCAAAGGTAGCGGCTTACGGAATCGGGCGCTGTTCTCGCAAAGTGAAATAAATTTCGATTTCATTGCGTAAGATTTATTTTTAAGTGTATTGTGTTGGGTAGTGTACTTTGAATATTATTGCACCATGGTGATGTTAAGAAAAGACATGATTTGCCCTATATATTGGTCTGGTTTTGATATGCCAACGAATATGCTTCCTACCTACAGTAACGTAATAAAGTGCGTATGTTGGCATTCAAAAGAATACCGAAGCAAGGAAACATTGTCTGCATCTACACTTTCCTTCTCATGTGAAGAAGTTTCTAATAAGTTAGAAGAGACCTTGAAACCAGCTTCAATCCCAATAATTGACCACTATAACATTTTGAGAAAAGTTCGATTATACCACGACAAATGTCGCGGTCTTCTTAAATCTGACAAAGCCAGAAAAGGGATTGAAAGCTATTGTAAGCAGATTGACGTTTTCCGGAAAAACACAAATGCTGTTTTTGATATATGGGCGTGTACTTGTAAATCATTTGAATGTTGCTTCTGTAAGAAAGAACGGAAAGTACCAATGAACGAGAGAGAATTTCTATTAGACATGCGAACTGTAAGAAAAATGGTAATCGGGTCGCTGGATCGGAAAGTCACTTTACAAATAACTAAGGCCGTAAAACGAAAATTAAAGCAAGGGCAATACTTGGATAAAAACAAAACACTGCTTGATGTTTCTGCCAGTTCAATATATTTGAATATGAATATGAATAACGGGTGCAAATTGAAGCGGCGTATATGTGAGCATCAGGGAGATAGAAATAAGAAGTAGAACAGTAAAGATATGCTTTCAAGATCAGAACATGGACCGGAAATTAGTACCCGGTTCCTGGCGCTGGTGCTCCCAAAGGCCGGTCATGTGACCTGTCAAACATGACAAATTGTCGTCTGCTCTTCCTGCATTTTGGTTTTGAGCATAGTAAAGAGTTGTCAGTCGAAACCGGAATTAGAGGGCGCTACACTCCCCAAATGCCCAAAAAACCGGAAACGTCGCCATACTAGGTACTGCTTTTAGTTCCATAAGTAGAAACATTATCGTTGTTCTCCCTCTCTCTATCTTCCTGGTGAGCATACTGACTTTTCTTCATCATCAGCTGCCATTGAAAGCGGCGCCCAAAACGCTGAAGGTGTCACTGTCACATCTGTATTGACGAAATTACATGCCGTAGCAAAGACATTGGACCGTTTTGGCTTTTCCGACCGAGCAGGCGCTGCCATCGTGTCAGCTGCGCTTCAAGATGTGGGCATTATCTCACAAAGCGATGTATCGAACATCGTTGACAGAAATAAAATTCGACGTGAGAGAACAAAGGCAAGAACCACTCTACCGTCTCAGTCAGTTGTGAAAGATTCTGACCATGACCAATTTGGTTTATACTTCGATGGACATAAAGACAGGACTATATCACTAGGAGATAACAGAAGAAAAGTCATAAAAGAGAAGAACACGTAAGCTTGGTAAAAGAACCTGGTTCCGAGTACATCGGACACGTATTTGTAAATTCTGGGAGAGTGCAAGTCATTGGAAAAGACATCGTAAATTTTTTGTCCTGCGTTGACAACAATATAGATGTAACAAAGTTGGTTGCGATCTGTTACGTCGGAACATCTATTAACACAGGTGTTAAAGAAGGTGTTAGTCGAAATTTAGAAGTGATTCTGAAGCGTCCACTACAATGGTTTGTGTGTCAGTTACACGCCAATGAGCTTCCACTACGTCATCTTTTCGCGTACGTGGATGGAACCACGACTGGGCCCAGAAGCTTCACTGGTGGAATAGGACCTTGTTATTAGGAGAAATGGGTTTTTTGCCATCCTTAAAATATCCTGATATCGATGTTACCTGACGACGAAACTCACATAAGGCAATTTGCCTTTCGAAGAATTCTAAAAGCGAGCGAAGTCAAACGGTCTACTGCAATCCCAAACATTTAAACAAATAATATCCGTATCTTCAATTTACCAGCTTTTGAACTATGTGCGACGGATTAAATTTATTTGATTAAATAGTAAAATGTGATAGAACCTCCACTAACTGAACGATTTAGTGACGACATGATTTCAGAAGCAATAGTAAATACAACAATTATGTAGGCGGCAATAATATCTACAATCATGGGGATTCCGTGCCACACTCAAGCTATAGAACGGATAGTCAAAACAGTCACGGAAGCATCTTCTGCTGTTTGTTGACCATATAGAAGAGACGGTTTCATAAGAAATCGCATCGAATCATGAAACCTCATGCCAATTTTCAACACCAAACGTGATTATCGCCCACTGTAATTTCAACGATTTTATAGGTTTTTCTTTATTTAATAATAAAGAAGCTGGTAAATAAGCAGCTGAAGTTTTTTCTTGTAATCAACTAAGAGTCCTCTTATTGCAATTAATATTTAAAATTACTGAAATGTATATTTCATTTAACAAAAATCACTTTGACTTTTTACCGTAAAAATACTCAAATACATAAATTTCGAAGACCTTGCGGCAGTATTAAATTTTGAAATTAATTTTCTTAATTATTTTTCTCTTAATCTCCATACAATAGAACATCTTTTCCGCATAGGTAGGTTTTTATTAATATTAAAA
Source organism: Maratus michaelseni (assembly GCA_963931845.1). NCBI lineage: Eukaryota > Metazoa > Arthropoda > Arachnida > Araneae > Salticidae > Maratus > Maratus michaelseni. The sequence goes on from OZ007592.1 coordinate 420,314,796, forward strand.
TAATTATATTTATTCAAAAATCATCTAACCAAAATTATGTCTTTTTTCAGTTTTTTTAGAAATTTCAACCCCATTGCGGCAGTATTAAATTTTAAAATTATTTTTTTTAATTATTTTTCTCTTAATCTCCCTACGATAGAACATCTTTTCCGCAAAGGTAGATTTTGAAATTGTGAAAAAAAAAAAAATTTCCGATCCGCCCTACTGTTTACCTGTTCTGTTCAATTTGAATTTTTCTATAAGAATATACTGGTAATTATCATTTAACAGGTAACAAAACATGACACTGGGCTTCTACTTGTACGCCGATAAATGCACATTTGTGCTGCTATAGCCGTAGTGTCTAAAAACGACCGTTCCGCTTTGGGCGGCTATAGCCGTCATGCAACATTGTGAACTTCGCTTTGACGGCTATAGCCGTAAGTGTCCGTCAACGTGTTAAATAACACTTGAGTAATTTTGATTCGGATGCTATATCTTTTTAACACATCCAGACGACTGTAAATCTCGTAGGTGCCAACCTCTCATTAATATTCCGTAATATGCGGGTTAATTTGACCCAGTTTAACAACGCTTCAAACCAGAAAAATTATTGGATGAATTTTTATTAATTCAATTTCAGGTTTCTACATGGAATTCATTAAATTTCATTTCTTAAAATAATTTCTGGTGCGAAACGTGTTAAATCTGGTTCAAATTACCCGCATATTACGGAATATTAACGAGAGGTTGGCACCTATGAATACTCTAAAAGCGACATTTTCAAAACTGAGCAAACAATACTCAAATCTGTGCATGTTGCATTGTCAAAATGGTTCCGAATCACAATTACTCAAGTTTGAAACATGTATATACTCATTTCTGAAAACATGGACACACTCAAGAATAAAACATCATGTGATCATAGTCCTGTTTCAAAAATGAATTTGAATTGATTCTAATAAATTTTGACTATGTCCATGTTTCAAAAATGAGTATGAACTGACATCTATGTGCTCAGTTTTGAATATGCCCATGTTTCAATATTCTGAGTATTTCTGGTATTTCAGAATTGAAACCATTGGGTCGTCATATTTGAAACAAAAAGTTTCATAACAGAAAGAAAACATCGATTTACTCAGATTTGAAGGTGTCTTTTTTCTCAGTGAAGAAACTTCACCGCTAAATAAAGTGAAAGAGGATGTGAAAGTAAATGAATTATTATACATATAACAAATTTTAAAAGGCAGTTTTAGTAATTACCATCTATACTAAAAAGTACTCGTATTATTTAATTGAACTATAAATATGATCTTTAGATTGGCATATATATTTCATAGCACGCTACAATTTAGCTCGCAAAGTAAAATTCCTTTTAGCTTATTTTAGATAGAAATGCACTCGAATAATTTTTACAATCCTGTATAATATCTAAAGTCTTTTGTACACACCATATATTAAGCTAAAATTTCATTCAGATAAAAAACGCAAAAACAAACTTAAAACGTACTTCCAGCAAATATCAACCATAAACTCCAAAATACCTTGTTATTTGCGTAGTCCTGTATATAAATTTACTTATATACCATATTCTATTAGTATACAAAATATTCTTCAGTGGGAATTGCAGAACAGAAATAAAAACTACAAAATTTTAAAAATACCCTCCCAGAGTGTGTAATACTTACGAATTGCTTTGTGTGGCACTGTATGTGATCAGAAGCATTTATGCATACCGAGTACTATATAAAATTTTACTTATATATAAAAACGATAAGCGAAATGTACACGATACTTTTCAGTAAGCAACTTATAGTGCACCTCAGTAATGCCTTTAAACTTTATTATGTTTTAAATAGTGTAACATCATTAAAATATACTGCACACGGTTTTTCCTCGTAGACCATTATGTAACAGAATTATTTTGTGTCACCTTGTAAATTAATAATAAATACTTTTCACACGATATTCTACAGAAAGCATGTTTTAATGCACTTCAGAAATGAATATAAATTTCCTTGTGTTTGAAATAGTAGAACATCATCAAAAAGCACTTCAAACGATTTCTTCCCATTGACCCTTCTGTAACGGAACACTTTTGACTGTATCTGTAAACGAACTATAAATGCTACATCAGTCACTTTCAATATGGCTAAAGTAAACGTCAATAACATATAAATAATTACAGGGTAATTCGATTATATTTACGGAAGTTAGAGAACGGAGAAACAAACGAAGTTATTAACACCTTTCCACGATGTTGGGAAGTGTTAAATTTTGTGTCACCTATAATATTCCATACGTCATTTCCAAAAACAATTTCTTAGATAAGTAGATGGTTATGATATTTTAATATTAAATTAATTTCCTCCTATTACTTAATTTTTCATGCAATATTTTGTCATAATTTTATTGAGTATGAAAAATAATATTACAAGATCTTTGTTCATTTATCGACTTTTAATAGACGTAAGAATGATAACGAACGGATTATAAAATCGGGCAGTCTAAAATATTATTATTATTATTATTATTATTATTATTATTATTATTTTACTGAAGTTTCAAACATTTGTTTTACAAACATATTATTTTTCAAACATCTTGCTGCTATTTATGAACAGATCTCAGTTTGACGGCAATATACAGAACCAACTACGTATTATTATTATTATTTTTTTTTTAACTAGCAGTTAAAAAAAAAATCTAAATTTTGCGTTTAATATATTTCAAGAGCCTGGATATGATTTCTTAAATTTAATTTATCACATGTGAACAATTATTAAATTATTATATTAATAATTTACCACATTTTCTTAATAGTAAAGCTAATTTACAAATGTATGAACTATTTACTCTTATAGATGAAACAATTAGTAAATTAAATGCGAAAGTAAAAATACTTTTTAATTTCAATAAAATAGCTATACAGACTAGAGAACATTCTAATAAAAACGCAAATTATATCATCCAATTCATCACACAGAGATAGTTTAAACCTTAATTTAATACAATCATAGAAATATGATAAAAATACCATTTTTACTCTTACATTGACATAAATAAAAAAAACTGATGGCAATATTTTATATAATGTCCAATGCTTATTTACTGTGTAAAATTTTTAGCACTTTTCAAGAATTTTCTGTTTCTAAAATAATTTCTTATCCTGCATCTATATTAGGCATTATGCAGTATCCTGCATTGAGTTATGATGCTAAGACATTGGTTTAGCTGTACTATTTTTCAGAATTTACGATAGTCTATCTGACATTAACTTTCAACATATCATTCCAACAATTGCATTCTATCTGACATATACATTTCCGAGATACTATTTTCCGTTGCGATATTATGTGTAGTTAATTTCCATATGATAGTATTCATTTTAAGCAATATGATATAATTGAATTTATACCGGTTTATAATATAGCGAAATGGATATTTCGATATTATGGCATACGAAATTGTAAGCAGTTCATATGATCTGTCAAATATTTTCAAAAAGGTTTCTTATTAAACAGGATATACAAAATCACCGATTGTTAATTATGCAGAATACTGCATAATGCCTAATATAGATGCATGATACGAATTATTTTAAAAACAGAAATATCTTAAAAGAAAATAAGCATTGGACATTATATGAAATATTGTCATGAGTTTTTTTTATGTCAATGTAAGAATAAAAATGGTATTTTTATCACATTTCTATTTGATTGGATGAATAACATTCAATGAATAACTAGTGGCGTTGTTAAAAACTAAATAAATAAAACCTACTGAAATATATTTATCAGTGTTGTCAACTTATTAAAAAACTACAATCGTACCAGAATTCCTGTATAATAATTTTGTTTTATTTGATGACAGACATTCCGTGAGTAAATAAGACAAAAATTACTGTACAGAAATTATGTTAGAATGATAAACAAGGAAGAAACATCATGCATCAAGCACAGATTATGAAACACTTTCCAACACTTCCAGAATACTTTAACAAAATTTCGCTGTTTAAGAGGATAAATAAAATACCTAAGTAAACATTTTAAAACACTCAAAGCGCATTTGAACAAACAGATTTCGGCAATCACAGCACATGGACTGAAAAGTATTCCACATATTTCACTCTACAATTGATTTGTATATATTCTACATAGTATGTATAATTTACTTTAAGAAAACGCATAATGCATTTCTACCTTCAATTTCAAGACGAAAACATACTTGAATTCGTTCGTGCCAGCCTTGTATATTACCTACAGATTTATACACTCCACATATGAAGCTAAAATTTAATTCAAAGTAAAGCACACTTAAAATTACTGAAATCACATTTCCAAAAATTATCATCCATAGGCAGCCATGTATCCAGTTTTTTGCGCGACTCTGTGTATGATTTTATTATTTAAGGTAAAGCCAAGAGAGATGGCACGGTCGGAGAGATTGCGCACATAGAGGTTCGGCGGGAAGGAGTAGAGTGAGCGCGCAGCGACTCCAGGTTGTTGTACAACAGCAGTAGTGCAGTGTCTACTTGAAAGTGCACGTTGATTGTTTAGAGCGTCTAAGATAAAGCATTGCTATTTTGTTTTGTTTTCCGAAAGTAAGTGCTTGAATTTTCATAGCTATTCATCAGAATTTCTATACAATGTCAGTAGTGCAAAATATTCTAAACTTAAACGATTTATCATAAGCTACTAATCCAGACTAACAATGTGAACATCAACGGTTCGTTTTAGTAACGCTAATGTTTAAATAAAAGGCCGCGCAATCTCTCCTACCGAAATTGGAAAGTTTGCGCATCTGCTACTTAGGAGAGATGGCGCATTGTTCCCATTAGTTTCCATGCTAGGAGAGATTACGCAACTTATTGGTAAATTTGCTTAAAAAAAGAGAAATGAAAATGGACTAATTTTAAGTTAAACGTGTTTTAGAGTAACTTAATGTTATTTTGTAATCTTATCTGGATTTGCTTTTCTTTAATTCTGATTCTTTAATTTTTTCCCCTTTAATTAAAATTGTTTAATGGTTGTTAAAATTATTTCCTTTTCCTGATTCTTTAATCATTAGGTTGAAATATTCACTCCTAATACAATAATATTTGTTCACAAAAACCTTACAACAATGTCATTTAAGTGTATTTATTATTGTTAACAATTTAATTGTAGTTATTATTAGTAACAATCTCTCCTAACCATGTTCGCAATCACACCAACCCTGTAAGGATAGATTGCGCAAAATAACTTTTTTGGTTTTATTACAACTGTTCTATTAAATTACATCATAAAAACAAGATAGCAATGGAAATGTATAACAAACAAATGAAGTAAAAATTATTCATGGATAGTTTAGCAAAAAAATAATATTTAGATTTTTTATTGTTGTTCTTTTGAATTGTGCGCAGACTCTCCCAGCTTTACTTTATGTTGCAAACATTAATATACTAAATTTAGTTCAGCTTGAAAATGCATAACTCAATTAAAAACTACCGTAACACAATTCACGCTCACACTCCGTACTTACAAATAATTTTATGTAGCCCTATATAAGATCTATACCATTTATACACACCATTAAATATGCGAAAATTTAGTTAAACTTAAAATCGCACTTCCAGCATTATCACTATTAGACAGTATTTTCGATACAGTACTGTACCCGAAATATCTTGTGTATCCCTGTAAATGACCGATAAATGCTATGAACAGCATAATATACACTGTTAAAAATTTGCAACTACCTGTTTTGCCATTTGACCGATTTTACAGAAAACGGTGGTTATGTAACCGTTTTCTATAAAAACGGTCGAATGTCTGGACAGATTGCTGTAAAATTTTATCAATGTACAGCAAGTATCTTGTAGTAAAATTCATTTTCTTTATATTTGAAATAGTGTTAACAATACTCTTCAAACTACAGTCCCTCTAAATGAACGATGAATGCATTGCACACCATATTATTTTAGTAAGCAACTTATAGTGCCTCAGGAATGCAATCATTATGTTTGAAGTAATGTAACATGATTAATATACACTGAGGACGATTTTTTTCCATATACCATTATGTATCTGAATCCTTTAGTGTGTCCCTGTAAATGAATTATTTTACATCCTATATTACATAGAATGCATGTTTTAGTGCACCTCATAAAAACATATCAATTTCATTATATTTGAAATTGTGTAACATAATTAAAATGCACATGAAACGATTTTTTCCCATTCACCATAATATAACGAAATAGTTTAGACTGTCTTTACAAAACAACTATAAATGCTACACACTTCATTTTCAGTAGCGATCGTGGTATAGTAAAAGTTCATACTATGCAAACATTTAAAAGCAATGCGAATACATTTAAGAGTGTTACAGCACTGACCGACAGAGAAACAAATGGAAGTCATGAAGACTTTTAAACTATGTTGGAAAGTGTTAAAAAGCGATAATTTGGCAATACTTCTTTTACTTTAAAATAACGATCACTTAATTATTAAATTCCTCATTATGTACTTCAGAATTTTTATGGCGATGAAAAAACAAAATTTGACTTTTTTTTCTGTGGACTCTATTTAATTAGTTTTTCACGTCATTAAAGTATTGCATAAGAGCCGTTAAATAAATCGCAAAACGGCTTCTTAATAAAAGTGTATATTTTTTTCAAACACTTAATCAACTTCATTCAACTGAATAAAAAGGTAATACAAGTATCCTGTAAGTATAAGATGTTTGAAAATATTGTAAATCTTTATGCGAAATTTGTTTATGCATTTTGCACATAACTGTATTAGTTATTATTTTTTTCTTTTAATTGAATGACAATGTCAACAGTAATTGATATCTGTCGTATTTTATATTATGCAGTGATTACAGAGAGCTAATGGGACATGTTTTATATTTCGTAATGTAGAAAGTATACTTTATAAAATTTACAGATTTATTTATTGTTTATATATGTATTTATTTTTTTTTGAAAGAAATCACTTTAAAGCGTTTTCTATTAAAAGATAAAAAATGTTAGTCATAGCTTAATTATATGAAGATATGCATACTTAATTTGTCAATTGTTATTTTTTTCTGATTAGACCGCTGACCAGGCATTAACCCTCCACACGGGGTTTAATTGGTGTTGCCAAGGGTCTGATGGGATACTCTAATTAAATATAAATGTTTCCAAAATCAGCGATTACAAGATTTATATCAGCATCATTATAAATTAAATTAAGAAAATCTAACATTAAAAATTACATTTTCTTTCTAATTTTAAAAATTTTACTAAAGAAAAATTGATAGATGTCTTTGTTATCCTGTCTTGTTTTTATCGATAGTTAATTTGGTAAAATATTATTATAAACACATATCATACACTGCTGTCCAGAAAATAAGGGCAGTGACCGGACGCTTTAGGTTTTAGCATGGTTTCTTGAATATCTACTGAAGTTCTTGGAAAATTGTTCTTGAAATTCGAGGATGAAAAGCATATGTTTGACATCAAGAATAGTAGAAACAGTGTACTGCAATTAAACAATTAATATTTTGAATATTTTATAAGATATGGCCATTTGTATGAAATAATGTATGACTGCGCATGCGCGAAGTATACCAAAGATTTTTTTTCAAGATTTGGTAGTCAATTCTATAGAGTAACTCATATAAAAAGACCAGACAAATCTCGTGAAAACTGAGAAAGATACCAGCAATACAATTTCGGGGAAAAATCTCATATAATCCAATGTGATTTCTCCCCCCCCCCCCCACACTACCGAATTTGTCAATTAGCTCAATGTATTGTTTGTTATAAAATTGGCTGATGTTTTTAATTGTTAGATGGAATTTATCACTTAAATAAGAAGTGTATGTATATTTTTTTCTTTAATTCTTATATTATAGTTTTAAATGAAAAATAAAAACTGTGGTTTAATAAAAAATGCAGATTTTTTTTTTCTTTTTTTAGTATTTGAACTAGTTTTAAATTCATTTCTTTGTTTGAATTCAATTTACTTACGAAAATTAAATGTTTGTCCAAGTTTTATTCTTCTACCCAATGTTCTAAGAGCTATATTACGTTTATATATTCTCTCCCAACATATTTTAAGTATTTTCTGATTTTAAAAATACAGAAAATCAATTTTACGCGGAACGAAAACTCACTAATTTCATTTCATTTATTCAACCAGAAATCCTGGACAATCATTTGGTCACTCAAAGCAATATTGTTTAGTTATTTTTATTGTAATATTTAGTCATATATTTCTGGCACAAAAAAAAAAAAAAAAAAAAAAAAAAATGTATTCGCGAATTCATTGCAAAAAGCACACGCTTTAACTAGCAGTCCAAAAATGTATAAACATTGTATATGGAATGTTTGTATACAAACAAAATAGATGCTTAGCGTAAATAGTATTTACATATTAAGATATTTCCATGAAAATAGTAATATATAAGTATTATTAGCATTCCAATATTCCAATTATTTTGCAATTTTGTTTTTATTCTTTCAAACTCATCAAATAGTAATTGGTTTAATGGTCAATGTTTATTATTATTATTTTTTTTTAATTTTGCCACTTCATTCTTAAAATTGGGTATATTTTTTTACTTTTAAAATTAAATATATTTTTAATAAGGTATGATTACACTAATATTGACGTAATATTGCACAATATTCCTCCAATACTCGTTTATCGTAAAGATTAAATTAATTCGACATCTCGAAATTCGATATCTCTATATAATAAAACACAGTGTAACCATGCCGGGTCCGACCACTCTGGTTTGCGAATCGACAGTAGCTAAACGCCATGTTAGGCCTAATGAAAAACATATTACAGCTAAATGATCATTTCTTCTACTTTAAATTATACCTGTTCAGCATATTTTCGTATAAAACATGTATATCATATCCAGTTATAATGTTTTAAGTTTTAAATTAAAAATAACAGATTAAACATCGGATTACCAGTTGTAAACAAACGAATACTGTTGCCATTCAGAAACACAAATTCCAAATCTAGAAAAAAAAACGAATGTCTCTTTGAACGTTTCATTAAAATATCTGATTATGCTCTTAAAATGTTTGTAAAAGCGTATTAAAGTCTTTAACTATTTTAAAGGATTTTTTAATTTATTTCTGTAAGCTTTTTTTTCCTGTAAGTACTTTTTTTTCAAAAATAGCGGTGATACCTTTCGAGGCTTTGTGATGGTCTACCAATATTTTACATTTCGTTCCTAAATACTGCTCTGGCGCCATCTATTGGCAATACATGCACATTATACCTTTCTCTTGGGAAAAAATATAACATAATAATAAAGTTGTAAAATAATATAAAATGTATATAAGTATATTTTTAAAATAAGAAAAATTCGGGACGTATTGATTTATTTCATGATCAACTTTTTTAATGATTTAAATGATTTTTAATTATTCATTTTGAAAGGGAAATATTTGACTTTGTATAAAAATTAATGCATTCTTTTAGATTTGGAATAAACTAAAAGATCGTTTTCGTATTACTGAGAGCGAAAATTAATACCTATAGTTTACTTACCATAATTAATTATTGTGATCTTAATTAATTATTGAGATCATTATTATGATTAAGATTTTAATTATTCAGAAAAATATTTGGAAATTTTGAGTTAAAAAAAAAAAAAAAAAAAGATTACGCTTTGTAAAATTTATCATTAACATAACTACCATTGATAGTAAAATTTACCATTAAGCCAGTTTTCCTTATTGTCGGTAAATAGTATATGAATATTTTTATCAATTACTTCAAATTTTAAGTAAAAATCCCGATTTCTACCCACCGTCTTAGGACGGGCATTTACACTAGTATATATATAAATAATATTGTTTGCTTTTAAATTATGACTAATACGTATATATTTTATTCTTAATCCGATTACGTATCCATCAAAATTTTTTTTATTTTATAAAGAAAGAACCGTCTATGATAAATGAATTCGTAAAATATTTAGGTACTTCTCTATTATCCCGTCGACCTCTTTTCATAACAAAAAATTATCGCCAAACAAACGGGAGAACGTTGCCATTGGAATATGAAAATAAATCAATAAATAAAATATAAGAATTTAAGAACAAAATTATTATTTTAATGAATGAAATAACTAATAAATCAGTAAAACATAATGAAAAATACACGCAAATGTCGAATTAAAAACCACTTGATGGCATAACAAACACGTATAATGCTTCTGGCATCCAGTAAATGGGACTGTATTTTTGGCGTTTAATCTTACTGTTTGGCGACAGTTTTTTGTTATGAAAAGTGGTCGACGGGATAATAGAGAAGTACCAATATTTATTTACATATTAAGCCATGTTTTTAAAATTTCCTCAATACCTTCACTTTATTTTTGTTTCATTTTCAAACATAAAATTGGGATTTAAAAGAAAAATAAAAGGATGCTTTTTATCTTGTCACCGGAAATGTTATTCTTTGATGAAAATGATACTTAAAAAAAAAAAAAAAAAAAAAAAAACGAATAAAAAAAATAATGTAACCAAAGTTTAATTTGATTAAAAAACTGCTCCCGGTTTTTCTTACAAGAAAAGAAGACTGATGATAAAATTCTTAATGCAAATACTGATATAAAAATGAGTATATTTTGTGTAAATATTTAAAGGAGCCGCCTGCTTATATTAATTGAATCAGTATATTTTTCAGATATCTTTTATATTTGAATAAACATTTAATTTTTTTAATTGTTAAGTAAAAGCAGCGTAATGTATTGTCATATTCTGACACGCATTTTGAGGTAGATAATAAAGAAAATAGTTTATAAATAATTGTCTGAGTGCAACGAAGACTCATACACAGCGCAGTATTACTTTGCCCCATATACCCAGCTAAAAATGAACTGCAGTTTTTCTACAGAAGTGGAGTATTTTTAAAGTTTTTCTACAGGCAACTGTAGATTTTCTGTAGTGCAATCTTGACTGTAAAAATACTTCAGTTATTTTGCAGTTAATGTGAAGTAATTTTGCAGTAATTTATTTCAAAAATACTGTGTGCTTTTATCTGCAAAAATACTGCAGTTTACGTGAATTTATGTTATATTCATAAATTTAAAAAATAATGAGACTTTACATCTGTAGTAAAACTGTAGTAAATTTGAAGTATTTTTACAGTCATTATTTCAGTATTATATTTTCTGATGTATCTGCAGTATAACTGCAGTTACTTTAAGGTAATTTTACAGAACTTAATTTTAGTAAGTTTGTGAGATATTTTCTGCAATTTATCTGCAGTTTTAAAAGCTAAGCAATATTAAAGTCTTTCAGTTTTTGACAATATTGCGTATTTACTCTGTTATTAATAATTAACACTGTTTTCAAGACTTTTAGTTTAATGGGACTAAATTGAACAAAAATCAAAATCCTCAGGCGGGGGGACACTGCTTTGAACCACCCATTTTGAGATAAATTTTTAACACATAAATATATATATAATAAAAATAACTTTCATGGGGAATTTAAGGGGGAAAGTCCGCCCTTCCGCCCAACGGGAAATTTGTACTTTCTCTTAGTGTTTAATTACTTTAAATTACTCGGAAAAAGAATAAATTTACTGTTTTACAAAATCGGTCAAAATAAAAAATTAAATAAAATTTTAAAATCCAGGGAGGGTTAATGACGCAACCCCCGCCTCCAACGGAAAATTCTTAGTTCCTCTTTTAAGTTAAGCGAGGAACAGCGAGTTAAGCAGCGGACACTGCTTTGAACCACCCCTTTTCAGATAAATTTTTAACACATAAATATAAAAATAACAAATAAATAACTTTCATGGGGAATTTAAGGGGGGAAAGTCCGCCGTTCCCCCCAACGGGAAATTTGTACTTTCTCTTAGTGTTTAATTACATTAAATTACTCGAAAAGAGAATAAATTTACTGTTTTACAAAATCGGTCAAAATAAAAAATTAAATAAAATTTCAAAATCCAGGGAGGGTTAATGACGCCCCCCCCCCTCCAACGGAAAATTTTTAGTTCCTCTTTTAAGTTACTCAAAAGAACCAATTTTATTATGCTGTTCAAAAACGGAGAAAACGTAATTTTAGTTACTTAAACTTTAAAATTCAGGAAGAAAGTAGTAATTGAACACCCCCCCCACACACACACACATATACACCCTACACACAACGAAAAATTCTTAGTTCTTTTATTTTAAGTTTATTATTATTATTATTATTATTTATTTTAGTTATTTTAATTATTTAGTTATTTAAATTTCAAAATCGAGGGAGGGGGAAATTGCCTTTCCACTTATTAACTACAGGCATGATGACTTCCAGTTTTTAAGAAAATTTTACTTAAAAAAACAAGTGAAAAATGTAAATCTCCTTTTGAACATTTGATTTTTTTTTTCGTAACTGACTATGTGAAGAAACGCTACATCTCAACTCAACTCAGATTCTGATCGTTCTGTTTACATTTTGACGGCGACGGCACGGCGGTAAGCGGTAAGTGCAAGCGTTTGTATATTATTTTTCTTATTCGCTAGCTTTGTTAATATAATAATTAATGCCGTAATTTTTTAAATGTTTATATATAGCCATAAAATGGCTAAAAATATGTACTGACAGACACCTCTGCAAATCTAGATAGATTAAAAAATTAGATACATTCAACGTATTTATAAAGTACCACGTTGTCTTGCCAAAAAAAATTATTTCGGAGGAGATTTGTATTGTCAATGTGTCGTCCATATTGTCTTATTTTAGACTTTTTTTTTAAATACTGTAATAGCGATGGAGTTAATTTAAAGTTTGTTGCCCCTACAATTACGATTATGCCAAGGTTGCAGCTATGATTTTATCAAAATCATCGCCAAGCTTACATATGCATCGTATATATGAATATATATATATTATACACCAAACACTCATATTATGCGTAATTAATACGTCATTATATATATATTATTTGCATCATATGACTATAACTTTCGGCCACATAAATCACGAAATGTTGAACACATATAGTATTATTATAATGTCATATATGCTTTATAATTTGATAAATTTTGGTCACTAGATGTTTTTTCTTATATTAATTTTACATTATTTTGTAATAAAAAATGCAAAAAAAGAATCCTGAAATGTGTTTTATGGTGTTCAATGGATAAATAAGCTGAAAAAAAATTATTTTCTTTAAATCCAAAGTTTTTATTATTACAAACAAGTAACAGCATCCAAAATTTTAAAATAAGCTATCAAGCTGGGGTGTAAAAATCTAGGAGTCAATGGGCCAATTCTCACCACTAAATTTTATTAGTATTCTTCAGCTAAATTTTATTATTATACTTCACCTAAATTTTATCAGTATTCTTATTAGTCGAAGAATATTAAAAATTTAGTGATAGTAATCTACCCATTGGCGACTAGATTTTTACACCCCTGCTATCAAGTATAAAAATATAGCAACAAATATTTTGTTATTAATTGAAAAATGTTAACTGACACCTGTAACATACCAATTTGGCAAACTATCTTGGAAAAAGAAGAAAAAGCTTTTAATCACATTTCATGTAACATATCATCATTCAGGAGGACAATATTTAAAATAGCATTACTTTAAATTAAATTATAATTTTTATAAAGTTATTTTCCTCTTGGTATATTATTTGTAAACTTTGATTAAAAGCAATTGAAAATATATGTAAAAACCTTGAGAAACCATTAATTGTATTGACACACAGGCTAAGTACAGTCAAGATCAACCCAAACAATATTATAAATTTCATTGTAACGATAAAAGGCTCCAATATTTAATTTAATTTTGTAATAAATATGAGTTATTTGAATTCACAATAACAAACTCTAAATTAACTCCATCACTATTAAAGAAAAGTTTAAAATAAGATAATATGAACAAAACTTTGAAAATACAAATATCCTATGAAATATTTTTTCTAGTAAGGCTATTATAAATACGTTGAATCTATCTAATTTTTTTTAAAAGAGAAACCAGTTTTGAAGAAGTGTCTGTCGGTACATATTTTTAGCTATCTTATGGCTATGTATAAACATTTAAAAAATGAATTAAGGTGTTAATTATTATATTAACAAAGTTAGCGAATTACAGAAAATAATGGACGAACGCTGTCACTTATTGCTCAATGCCGAGAGTCGCATGTAAAATGTAAACAGGTTTAGAATTTAGCTATAGGTGAAAATTAGCAGTAGCTATTCACCACATAGCGATTAAAGTTGTAAAACGGCAATTAAAACATTGTCATTGTTTACCACCTCTGCTTTCAGGTAACACATTCCATGGCAATCCTTGAGCGACTAATTTTGCGATTCCCCCCCCCCCCCCTAAAGGTGAAAATAAGCAGTCGCCAGTTGTTGATTAAACTTTAAAACTGGCGATTAAAAATGTGGAAAGCACAAGCCAAATGCAGGATTTCCCAATTACCATTTTCTCATAAATTTCAAGATTTTTCAGCGTCCATTCGACGAAATTCATAATTTTTATGCGTCCGTTCGAAGAAATTCATGGCTTTTACGCGCCCGTTTGAAGAAATTTACGATTTTCCGTGCATAATCGAAGAAATTCATGATTTTTACGCGGCGATCCATAAAATTCATGATTTTTATGCGTTTGATCGACGAAATTCAGAATTTTTACACTGCCGAATGACGAAATTTGATTTTTACGTAGCCAATCGACAAAATTCATTATTTCTCTCCGGCCGATCGAAGAAATTCATTATTTTTATGCACACGATTGACAAAATTCAAGATTTTTACACTGCCGAATGACGAAATTTGATTTTTATGTAGCCAATCGACAAAATACATGATTTTTACACGCCGATCGATAAAATTCATGATTTTTATGCCCTCGGTCGCTAAAAATCATGATTTTTACATGCCCGATCTACGAGATTCGTGATTTTTATGCATTTGATCGATGAAATTCAGGATTTTTACACTCTTGAATGGCGAAGCTTTTTTACGTAGCCGATCGACAAAATTCATTACTTTTTCTGAGCATGATCGACAAACTTCATTATTTTTACGCACACGATTGAGAAAATTCATGATTTTACACGCACTATCGATGAAATTCAGGATTTTTGCACTCTTGAATGGTGAAATTTGTAATTTTTCTTCCGAAATTCAATTTGTGTTTTTTTTTTTTTTTTTTCGGTTAATGTGCGTGAAGTGTACATATATATATATATATATATAAGTTACTAACCGCTGTTTGAAGGAATTTCATGCATTCTAGAGATTGCTGCATTGTGAGTTTCGTGCATCCAGGAGTGTTTTTTTTTTTTTGGGGGGGGGGAGTTATTGTAGGCGAAGCGTACATATATATATATATATATATATATGTATATATATATATATGTATATATATATATATGTTACTAACTGCTGTTTGAATGAATTTCATGCATTCTCAAGATTGCTGCATGGTGAGTTTCATACATCCACGTTTTTTTTTTTTTTTTTTTTCAGTTAATGGGTTGGGTTTGGTTGATTATTGACGGCCAGTTATCCACACTAGGGATATAGGCCCGGAGGGAGTGCCCTTCGTGGGGGTCTTTCTAAGGGAACCTAACCCGTATTTACGCATGGATAAATCCACGGCTCGAAGAAAACCATGAAAACTCCGAACGATTAGGCCGACGGGCACGATTGAGATCGAACCCAGCACCTCCCGTCTACCAGCTTCGAGAGCAGAACCTCTCAGCCACTGGTGGGGCTTTTCAGTTAATGTATGCGAAGCATACATATATATGTTACTAACTGCTGTTTGAATGAATTTTATGCATTCTAGAGATTGCTGCATGGTGAGTTTCATGCATCCAGGGTTTTTTTTTTCAGTTAATGTATGCGGAGTTAATGTTCGGTTAATGTACCTGCTTAATCCGGTAACGGATAATTGCATATATTTGCATTTATATAAGTGTTTTCGCGGTCTCCTCTGGTAATGGGATCCAGGATAATGGATATTCAGGGCCATGTTGCCTGCAAGTTTGTTGTAAATGTATCACTTGTACGTGCCGCTATTCGAAACAAGCTAAATTCGGCAGCAAAGGCTGTGAAATGTGAGAAGAATTTGTAAATACATTTGGTATTTAAATACGATGTAAATTATAAAGCATAAACATCAAATGTTAATAAAATGGTTTTTTTTTAAATTTAAACCTTATTTGCACCATAATTGTATACAAGATAAAATTGGAAGGACAAATCAGGACGCAGGTAAGAGTAATTTTTGTAAAAATGCAGTTGAAAGACCGCAGTGATTTGTCACAAATCATTGCAGTTTTTTTTAAGTCGACATAACTACACATTTACTGCAGTAAGTGTGTAGTTAAAATGCAGTTGGAAGTCTGCGGTTATTTGGCACAAATCCTTACAGTTTTTTTTAAGTCGACATAACTACAAATTTACTGCAGTAAGTGTGCAGTTAAAATGCAGTTGGAAAACTGCGGTGATTTGGCACAAATCTCTGCAGTTTTTTTGAAGTCGACATAACTACAAATTTACTGCAGTAAATTTGTAGTTATGTCGACTTCAAAAAAACTGCAGGGATTTGTGCCAAATCACCGCAGTTTTCCAACTGCATTTTTTTTTGTAGTTTCACTGCAGTTCATTTTTAGCTGGGTATAGCTACGATGGATATTAAAACCTTTCGTCAAGCATAACTCAAAAAATATTTAACGGATTTCGTTCAAATTTTTACAGCAGGTACCTATAAAGGTGACAACGACGTCTATTTATTACCAAGAATAAATGTCAAACCGTTTGGAAATTATATTAAAAAAATAGATAAAAAAGCACAATTAAAGTACATACGTCAGGAAAATTTTGTGCGTACGTCATTTTCACCCGCGGGAGATTTTCGTAGACAATCGGAATTGAAAAGTTCATGGAGTACATGAAGCAAAAAAATATGCACGCACTAATATTCAGCACAATAAAATATATTTCAATTTAGTAGAAATCGAAAATTAATCTGGATTTTTTTCTGTTTGAAAGAAAAACTCCGCAATAACTTGGTAGACTTGGTATTAGAGATTTGGCGCAAATCTCAGCAATAGCAGCTTTTTTTATTTCGCGTGTGTAAATAAAAAAAAAAAATCTTTGGTGTTTAAATAAAAGGTTTCGATTTATGGCATTATTTCTTTTTTTTTTCTCTCTTTTTAGCATTTTAAATGGGATTAATGAAAGGCATGTATTTTAAATTAAATGTGTGAAAGGTTTACATTTAAATGAAATGAATTCAATATGAAAATGTTATAGGAACAATATTTGGCGATTTATCAACTGCGCCAGGATAACATAAAAGTACCAATATATCAAACAGTATGTAGTATGTAAAATGAAACAATTATATTATAATCACCCATCGTACAAGAAAAAAAAAAACTAATATTCTGCATTCAGAGGGAAAAATCCATCTCCTGTGCCGTAAGTTTTTGGCGAGTTCTTTTTTGGTGATAAGTTTTTCGATGTGATTGTAGGGATCTGCAGGATTTGGCTTACTTTTTCTAAATCTTATTTTTTTGCAGATGTAGTATTATGTAAATATATTTTTTTGCAGATATATTTCTATTTTGTATATTTGGCATTCTATTTTGTATATTTTCTATTTGGTATTTGGAAAAGAGATTTTTACCTTTTTATCTGTGCCTTCGGAAATATTAAAAAATAAAAAAAAAAGATTTACATATATCAAGCGTATAATGTATGTTTTGCATTTTTATACGGGACCACGGTACTTTTCGGTTAGCCGGGCGCCAGTGAAATAAATAAATAAATATACACATATAATAAAACTTTTGTAAATAATAACCATTTATATGCCGGGTGATCCAAAAGTCAGAACGAACTTTAAAAATGAATAATTCGAAAACGAATCAAGATACAAAGATACGGTTTGCACCAGACGGATGGAAAAGAAATCGGGTTTTGTTTGGCAACGAAATAAAAAAAATAGTTCTATTGGCGACCAACAGATGGCGCTGTCGGATTTCTGATGTAGGATTATGCAAAGCAACAAACAAACGATATAAAAATGAGCAACTGCAGCAGGCAAAGCCATTAAATAATAAGCCCAGTCAGATAAATGGGAAACTTTTCGCAAGTTGAAAATAGCGCCATCTAGCGGTTGGGAGTGCTGCATTCGGCACCAAGAATATTTTAATAAAATTTTGCTACTAAAATTAAAACTTAAAATAAGGAGTTCATATTTTCTAAGAAAGTCGTTTGTAAATTCCGGTGTCAGTCAGTAATTTCACATTTTGCGAACATAATTTGTCTGTGCCGGAAAGGGTTAATTGCATAGTGATGTAAATTTCCATCACTTTTTATTTAACTTTTAATAAATAAATCAACTTCTTCGCCACCACTATATTTATATAGAAATATTAATCGAGTAAATTTCCACATTTTTTTTTTTTTCATTATAGTTTTAGCTTTAATGTAAAAGATCCCAATAATTAGCAAGCTTTTAAAGGAAATGCAAAAACAAAAAATCGATATAAATCGTATAAAATATCGATATAAATAAATCGTATCGTTTCTCTGTGACCCACTTCTGTTTTGTCCTCCTTCCGCAGCAGAGGTTTGGCGCTAGTGTGTCGATAACAAATTTAACACTATCTGACTGGGCTTATTATTTAATGGCTTTGGCAGCAGGTAATTGTAGTCGAAGCTTGTATGCATCGAAATGCTGTCCATAGTTGAGCACTGAAAGATGCCATCCACCAAAATGTATCTGCCATAACGCAAGAAATGCTACTAAATGCCGTGAACGGTGTGGTGCCTCGTCTCACAGCTGTACTTCTGAATGATGGACAGCGCATTGAACATTTACTGTAGTACTAATTAACTGTAATTAAGCTGACTTGTAAGTTGTCAACATTTTTTCATATGTAAATCATCTTTTGGTGCAATAAAACACTATAGCGCCATCTGTTTGTCGCCAGAAGAACTATTTTTTTTTGTTGCCACACAAAACCCGGTTTCTTTTCCATCCGTTTGGTGCAAACCGTATCTTTGTATCTTGATTCGTTTCCGAATTATTCATTTTTTAAGTTCGTCCTGACTTTTGGATCACCCGGTATATGTATATACATATATACATATAATAAAACTTTTGTAAATATATACACATACATATATGTTTGTATGTATATGTATATATATTCCACTGGCACCCGGCTAACCGAAAAGTACCCGGACCACTTCTCCATTTTTAGATTTTAAATGCTATTTATTATTTACTAGCCGTTTATTAATTGTTTACAATTTACCACCCTGACAATAACAATTATTTATCACAAAAATGCCTTTTAGGTTTGTTAAATAAGTTTGTTTATATATTTTCATTACTTATTAAAATATCGAATATGGCGATAAAATTTTATTTTAGCATCGTGCTTAAATTTTTAAGATGGTACAAAAACATGCTTTAATAAACGTATGTTTGTAAATATTTGAAAAACATGTTTTACCGCTCTCTTGAAAAATTTTGTAAGATGCTAAAACTACCTTTTGGCACCATTTAAAATTTTTTTCGCCAAGCGACATAGGATACGAAACTTTTCCCCATTCAGATACACAGGCAAGGCTGGTCTCAAACAAGAGTACAGCTAGCAACAATATTGTTTTAACTCTATAAAACTCTATAACACTTAAAATAATGATATTAAATGCTCCGATTGGCTTTGGGCCCAATTACGAAAGTTTCTCCTAAAAAAACTGTAGGAGAAGTCTTTTACATTTGTTTAAAATGAAGGTATTAGTTAACAATACAAGGTATTAGTTAACAATACAAGGTATTAGTTAACAATACAAGGTATTAGTTAACAATACAAACAACACTAATGGCATGGAGGCAAAAGTTTTAATTTAAATGTATATATTTGAAATCCTTCCCCCCCCAACCCCCCACCCCCCAAAAAAAAAGTTACAGTAATGAATTTAAAATGGCGCTAAGCCATGCTTTCTGACATAAGCAATTGGCTGCAAACGTGATAACGAAACTTTCACTTAACTTAATAACATGTAGGTAATATAGCCCTCAGGGTACTTTGCAGTTGTTATACAGACCTTGTGGTTTTTTTTTAAAAGCTTGAGACAATTCAGGTTTAAGAAGTTGAGATTTACTGTCAAATGATATAAACAACTATGAACACAAAAGTGATGAATTATTATTCAGGTTTATGTATGTATTTAAAAAAATGTATCTGATTACACTTATTAGATAAATTACTTCTGTTTGCATTTAATAACTGATAAACGGCTTCTGTATATTAAATGAATTGTTTAAATATTGGGAAGAGGTGGCGAGAGGTAGAAAGACGAGTAAACAAACAGGTAGACAGACGGGTAGAGAGACGAGTAGCGACATAGGTAGGCTGACGGGTAGCGAAACGAATAAACAGACGGCTAGAGAGAAAAGTAAAAAGAGGGTTGACAGAGGGGTAGTGAGATGGGTCACGAGACGGGTAGCGACACCGGTAGACAAGAATATAGCGAGAAAGGTTGCGAGACGCGTAGCGTGGTAGATAAAGAGACGAGTAGAGAGATGAGTACATAGACGAGTTGACTGACGGGTAATGAGATTGGTAGAGAATCGGATACAAAAACAGAAGGATAGTGAGACGGTATACAGACGAGTAGAGAGACAGTAGATGGGTACGGAGAGGGGTAAGAAGATGCGTAGAGATGCGTATAGCCAGACGGATAGAGAGACAGATAGACAAGTTGTGAGACACAGATAGACAAATAAATAGCGAAGTGGATAGAGAAACGGCTAGACATGCAAGTAGTTAGACGGATAGACAGACGGTTAGAGAAATAGATTGGCGGGTAGAGAGACCGGTAGAGAAATATAGAGACAGGTAGCGAGACGTGTAGAGATATAGACAATCGGTTAGAGAGACGGGCAGAAGAACGGATAGGGAAACAGACAGATTGTGGAGAGACAGACAGACAGGCAAAAGAAAAGTCTGCGGATTGGCGCAGTAAAGGCGCAGGGGGCAGAACCTCCTAGAGAATAATCAAGAAGTATATGTTAAACTTAACTTTGAAATATATATACTTTTTCAATTTTGCCGATATGGAGATTTAATGTAAAAGTTATTTTATAGAAGTCATCGAAAGATTTTTTGTATAATTTAATAGTAATTTAGCTATTGTTTTGCAATCTGGTTTGTAGCAAAGCATGCTACCAATGTGGTTTGAAGTGTAAGAGTTTCTATAAACAGTTTTACAAATAATAGATATATAATCAAAGAAGAAAAATTTTATATTCACACACAAAACAAGGTGCAACAATGAAATTAAATTTGCGTTAAGCCACGCTTGATAGAATAGGCTGCAAATCCAATTACGTAACTTTAAAAAGCTTGGCGTTTTAAAAGATCCGGCGGTTTTTTTTTCCAAGTTTTGCGCAATATGCGCTTAAGAAAATGAGATTCTTTGCCACATGTTAAAAAAAATATGACAACACATCTGATGAACGGTACTTCTTTTCTATTTTTTTAACAGTGTATATGAATTTATATATGATATTTTGTAATTCTGTCATTTTATTTGCTCTTTTTCTTTATATTATAATTGTTAACCCTATGTTCTCAGCAATATCACTCAGACTAATCCCTTTGAGGGAAGTACTAGTTAAGATATGCACTAACAATATGAAATTTTCAAAAATATTATTTCCAATTTAATACTGCAATTAAATCTTGAGAAATTAGAAGAAGAAGGATTTGAAGATTTTAAATCTGACAAGTGAAGGCAGCGTAATAAAATGGGAAATCATACTACAATGCATATAGATCAGCTAGGTAATAAAGATTCCCTTTTTGATTTACTATATCGTATTTTAATACAAACACAAACACACACACACACACACGCGCTTATGTTTTTTTTTCTCTTTTCTTTCTTTCTTCGAATGTTACGAATTATTTTTTTTACAATTCCTGTTGGTTATTATTAGAAAATTTTGTTCTTCATGCTCTAACAAGTAAAACAAACAAAAAATTCGTTCTATGATCAAAAGTTTCTGAGTTACGGTACGTTGAATTTTATGACCTTCCAATATGATTTTTTTATAACCTTCGAATATGAGATTTTATGACCTTCCAATGATAGTCATACTGACGCTAAAACCGGAAAGATGCATTTTTCGTTCAACATTAAAGGTCTAGACTTTATTTATTCAGATATTAAAAAATTATATATATATATATATGTATATATATATATATATATATATATATATATTATTTTTTAAATATACATTAAAAAAAACTAACATTAGAAATAAATTAAAAGAAAATCCGTACAGAGGAATATAAACCAAAATAAAAAGAAAAAAAATATCGCCAACAAATACGATAACAAACTTATGGAAAAACTTCAAGCATAATTTAAATGAAAAAAAAAAGAATTTTTTTTTTCTGTTATTCGCTTAAATGTATTTGATTTGTCATGTAATTAATATATATTATTGAGGTTTACTGTGATGCGTTCAGCATTGAAAATTAAGTATGTAGCAATTTCAGTTCGTTTACAGGGACACTCAAAAATTTTCGTTGCATTGTGGTCCATGGGGAACAAAATGTTTGCATGTATTTTAATGATGTTGGTCTATTTTAAATATATTGAAATAGAAATATATCATTGAGGTTTTCTACAAGATGCTTATTGTAGAATATGGTTTGCATCTGATCCATCGTTCATTTACAGGCACGCACAAGACTATTCGGTTACAGTACTATGCCTATGCGTGATAATTGCCGGAAATGCGCTTTCAGTTGTGGTGTAAATTTTTAGCTCACAGCCTATCAAAGCCTGAGAGCTAATGTGCCCGCGTACTTATGTATGTACGTAACGAGGTAACTCTTGATAGATAAAGCCGTTTTGTTGCAAATTTTGTTTATTGGTTCATTTTGATAACGCGCTTCCCTGATTAGTTTTGGGGTACATTGGTTAAGTGTAAAGGGAGATACGGGGGGGCTGACACCCCCCTTAATTTAGATAAATGGGTTTTTCATGCAGAATTATCTGATTTTCTTCAAATTTTGTATATTTGTTCAATGTGATAAGGTGCTTTCCTGATTAGTTTTGAGTGTTCATTGGTTAAGTATAAAGGTGGTAACGGGGGGGCTAACCCTCTTTAATTGAGCTAAATGGGTTTTTCATGCAGAATTATCCAATTTACTTCAAATTTTGTATATATGTTCATTGTAATAAAGCTCTTCTGTGATTAGTTTGAGAGATTCATTGGTTAATTATATGGGGGGCTGATCCCCCCTTAATATATTGTCGATTTCTTTATATTTCGAGGGGCTTATTTCAAATTCCTTGAAATAAGAGTATACTATACAATTAGTGTGAATAGCCTGTGAGCTCAATGCCCTCAGTTTAACTGGGTAGTTTTCTTTTTATTACATTTATCTATTTATTTGCATATTACTTGGTGTCTAGGAATACATGTAGAAACTTGCACAAAATAATTCGAGTTCATTTCTGTGTTATGCGTTTTCTAAAAGAACTAAATTTTAGCATAATATGTAGTTTCTATAGAAATTCTTATATGATACACAGGGCTCCACAAAGGAATTTCAATAATTTTCCTATTATAAGTGGTAATTTCTGAAATTGAGTTTTTAAATGTGTTATGTGTTGTCTAAACTGATTACTCAGGTACCTTAGACTCCTGAGACTCCTTTAGACTCCTTAGACTACCTTAGATACCTGATTACTTAGATCTTTCATCTTATTAAACGGAGATTTTTTTTTACAATATTCTGAATTTATTGGCATGTGTCTAATACAATCTATGCTTTGGCATTATTATTTTTTTTAAAAATCTTTCTAACATTTTTTTGTTTGCTGCGAAATTCTTGATTTTTTATTGACTTTATATGTGAAAATCTATAAATAGAAAATAATTTAAAATCCTTTTGCAAAAATTCTCCATCTTAAAATTCTATTTAATTAGAAAATGCCGAAAACTCCAGAAGTGCTGCAGCTTTTTGAATTCTGATTATATGTTTAAGTCCATAGTTAGATTTTATGTTCCTTGAATTTGAGTTTCATTTATTTTATTTATTTATTTATTTATTTATTCATAAAGTTTAATTTCGTTACGGAACATAAGTAGGAGACGAAAGTATTAAAGTTGTCCTTTGCACAAGGGAATAAGCTTCCGTAATCGGGCTGCATGCGATAGAGATTAAATTATGAGATGTAATTTTCCAACTGGACGAATATATGTATAAATAAAAAGTAAAGAGTAATATATATTTTTTAGCAAAACTCTTGCATCATTTAATTGTTTCTATTAACTACATTATGATTGTTTGTTCAATTTAGAATTCATGAATACTTTAAATAATGCTTATTTTTTTCTTTGTTTTTGCCATATCTTAAAAAAGAAACAAAGCGAAAACTATATATATTTTAATAATTTTCTAGCAAATGTAAATAACAGTGGGGAATTTTCAATAATCGGAGTCCACATCAAATTTCCGTATTATTTATGAATTGCATATGAACTACATGAATTGCAGTTATGCTATTTAGGCGTGATTTTAAAGATATAAATGGAATGCGTATAAATTCCTTTTTTTATAGCAAATGGTATTTTCATAATCTTTAAACATTGACTGTGACAGCAGATTTTACGCTTTAACAAGCGTTCCCATGAGAGATCTCATCAGGATGTTAATATGAAATATTTAAAAAACATGTTCGTTATTGAGTAATGCATTATCTTATTTAATTAGATAATATATACGGGTCTGTAAAATATATACTTAATCGAAAATATCTAGTTGCATATTCCCATTCAGACTATCACATTTCTTTAAAATCACCTAGACTTGTTTAAAGGGCAAAAATCTTCTCTAAAACTTGCTAAGCAGTAGAAAGTTACCTATGTAGGCATTGTGTGACGAATTCCAGAAGTTACCTCTCGTCAATGAATACGACTGTGATTCTTATGACCATGTTATTTTGGTGTTATTCACTTTCATGCTTCTTTTAGTTGCTGAAAGGCGTAAAATAAAAACTTTATAAAAAGTAAAATAAGTTTCGTTAGAATGTTGACATGTTTCGACTCCATCGGAGCCATTATCAAAACAAATAAATTTTTTCTACAATTGCACGGTCAATAAAGTTATTATTTGGAACGCCATCATTTAATTTTTCACGTAATTTTCCAATTGCGCACTTCATTTTTTATTTTTACTTGGATGTTTATTTCTATATTTGGAACCGTGGAGTAATTAGAGCCACAATTTTGGTAAGTTAAATGATACGGCATTGTTACATATTGCAATTTTACTAAACGCCGTTGTGATCAAACCTCCGCTGAAAATATGAGGTCAAACACATACTTTATATATACGAAATTCAAAAACATTTCGTCAAGTATTTCACTAGATATTCTACAAATTGAGGAGGTTGAAGCACGAAAGTGCCAAACCACATGTTTGGTGAAAAAATCTAACACTGTAATCGGTTGCTTAATATTGTAAAGTAAAATATCCTACATATAATTTGTTTCTAATGTAACTTTATGGCAGTATATGTTCCAGGTTTCGTTTTGGTGCCAGATATTTATGCCCCCAATGAAGATATCTAATTGGCAAAAAACGTAATAGTAATATCGTTAAAGTAATGCCATATTGTTACTCAGAATCTCTCAAATGTTATAAGGCATTGGCAAAAAATCTTTGTGTTATATATCTTGATTTGAGTATTTGATCAAATTTTCAAATTGAAATATCTCAAAAGTTTAAAAATGTGGCTTGTCACTCTCTTGCCCCGACCCCCTCAATTGTCTAACATCGCATGTTTCCGGTGACTTTTAGCCACATAATGTATATATAAATCACAGGAAATGTAGCACATATCTTTTTCTATTTCCAACAAACGCAGATAAGTCTAAAATAAAAAAAGAAAGCTGAAACAAATTAACGCAAGTTAATTCTCAGGAATTAGCAAATGATTTTTAGAGTGTAATTGCTTTAATATTGGGAAACAAATATTCTGGATAATTTTCTATTCCTGTGAGATTTAATTAGCTATCACAGCAGATTACATCATGTATTTTCACGTAGATCACGAGAAGAAAAAAAAATCGCTTTTCTTATCAATATAGTATCAACCTTGTTTAAACAAGTAATGAAATTACGCTAATGAAAAAAAAAATGGCTTATAAAGTAATTTTACTAAAATCTTTCATTGTTAGAAATAACCCATTTAAACATATTTTAAAGTAAATGAATTTCAATGCTTGTCAACTTTTTAAAGTATTATTATTTGAAAAGATTTTGAAATTAAGGTTGACAATTTAAGTTTTATGTCAGTAGTGACTTATATCAGCGTAAAGTAATGCAAATTTTAAGCACATCTCGCTTATACGTAATACAAAGCTTGTAGCATTTCTAATATTTTATACAATTATTACCACTATTTCAAAACAAATATTTTTGAGGTACATTCCAATATCATATGAGGGGGGGGGGGATACTTTATGAACTTTGCGAGTCCTGTAATTACTCCATTAACTATAATTTATTTCGATTCAATTATTAACTAATACAAAAATCATTTTTAGGGTTTCGTTCATCTGACGAAACCCTATTGCTCCCGCTGCGTTGTCTGTCTGTCACAGAGCCATTCTCGAAGGCTATGTAACTTACAGAGTTGAAACTTCGTGTATAAATCATAATATCAGCTGCGAAGAGCTAAAAATATTAAAAATTGAAAAATTCGTATTATTTTAATAAATAGAGATAAAAAACCAAAATTCTAATAGCCTTTTTCTATTAAATTGAAACATTTTTCGTTATAGCAGATGCCAAAAATTTAAAATCCACGATGAAATTCTTTCTAGAATAATTAATTTTTTATCAGACGTTTTTCACATGAAAAATGAAAATGAAATAAAAAGTTACACCAATTGAAAAAAAAGATAAATATGAAATAAAATTGATTGACTAAGATTTCTCAATAATACAAGGAGTATGAGTATGTGGATGTACACAGAGCAGATTAATATCACGTCATTAGAGAATTAAAAAGAAAATCTGACGTTCTATTGGAAGTTTAACGAATTTTTCAGATGTTTGAGAATAATGCAAAGCGATTATCAATACGAATAATAGAGAATAGTAAATATATGAGTTTGAGGAATGTATTGAATCATGATAAAAACCCGATTATGGAAATATTCGCATATTTTAACATTTTGAAGGCGTCCAACATGTTTAATTTTGAAATTATATATTTTTTAAATATCGCATTTAGTCCGTATGACGGATATTTTTATGACAGAATATAATAGCGGGTTTCGTCCACTATTTGGCTGGTTTAGATTTTCGAAAAAACGAAAAAATAGACCGGTAAATTTTTACTTTATATGACTTTTTTTCTGTTGTTGTTGCTAAATTATATTTATTTGAATTTATTAAAAAAAGGATAAACTGTTTTGAAAGGAATATTAAACGAAACCTTTTGTGCGATCTTCGATCACACTTACCCACTTGTTATTATTTTGTGTGTTAACTATTTTAATAGTATAAATCCTTAACATGTCTAAAATTGTAAAAGGGATATTTTTAAATAAAGTTGAAATATTCCTTAAATTAGTAGAAAAACCTACTTACACTTTGAAATAAATTATTTATGTAAATTATACAACAGTTATTTTTATAGCAGATTACCAAGTATTGGTTATTATAGATGCAAGATATTTTTCTTAATACAAGTTTATAAATGTAACTTCGCTTGGAAATAAAAACAAAAAATAATCGTCATATATTGTCAAATATATTTAAAATACATCGATATGCATTTTCTTATTGAATGTTTATATACTCATTTTTCGAAGGGAAAAAAAATTCTATTTCAAATTTGTAAATTAATTGTTTAATTAATGAAAACCGTTTTATTTATTTCTTGTTTATCTTATAATTATCTATTATGCTTTCTTAAAAATTACATGTTGATTAATAACTATAGCATAAATTCATTTAACCGTATATCTGTTGGATTTTAATTAAAATCCTTATTAATAGATAGATATTTTTAATTAGTTTCACAAAACATTCAGTTAAATTTCTTTTACCGACCTTATTTCACTTCAAAATCTTCAAAATTACTATGCATTGTCAAAATGAATAATTATGATCTTTTCGCAATTAGCATGTTTAAAAACATAAATATTAAATATGAAACATATCGCAAATATGTTTAATGAAATAGATTGGATTTATTGAATTTATTGGTATGTATTGGAGAGGGGATTCTTATAGAAATAAGTAACACAAAAAATACTTTTTCTTATGAAATCTGATTTACGTTATATATTTATGTAATTAATCGGCTTGCTTTTTATTATGTTGTTTTATTAATGATATCCAGTGTGCTGAGATTTAATTTATTCAACTCAATGAAATATAATTTAACTGCACATGGCAAATCCTTATTTGAGATTTTTTTGAATAATAAACTACCTATATTTCTCTATATTGTAAAAAAAATATATATATATATTATCTTAAAGTGAGAGATAGTTACTTTTACATGAAAAAAATAAAAATTTGCCGTAGCCTTAATTATGGCAAGAATTTGTTTATCTTTTTTCACATCATCACCTTTTCATTACTTTTCATCCCCTGCATTAACAAGCTCGTATATTCTTTTTTTCTTTTATATAAACCAAAAAGAATAATTTCATTCTATAAATATCATATTATCTTAACACGTTCTTCTCATCATTTTAATGTTACTTATTTGAATAAAATGGTTTTGACATGAAATAGTAACCCGCAATCAAACCACTCACCGCGATTCATTATTGTTGCAATATAATATTTCTATAATTTATGTCCTAGATTTTTGATAAAAGGAGGAGCTGTACTGGTAATAAATATAAATGCAGTTGATAAATATTTTGTAAACTTTTGGCATTAGGCAAAAATTTATTTTTGAAAAAAAATTTAATTTTTGTTTTTATTTTCACGAATAAAAAATATTTTATCGGGTACTCCACTGTTAAGCATTTTTTTGCTAATTTGCAATTCATTCGTCCAATTTCTTGTTAATATTTTATTTCTTGTTACGATTTCATTCAAATATTTATTAAATAAAAGAATGCTTCATTAAACTAAAATCTATTTTCGTTTTTGAAAGTCCGCAGAGCAATCAAAGCTAAAGATTTAAAACATTTATAATAAGAATCTCGTTTTTAGACAGTTCCAAATATTATTCTTTATAAAATCATGTATATTTATTCATTAGGATGAAACAGAAATATGTACGTTATTCATAACAGTTATTTGCATGATATTCTTCATTTACATTTTTCATAGCGTGTGTTATAAATATAAGTTATACGTGTCAGTGTATTATCGTATTTACGATTTTTGTTGTCCGTGAATTTTTAAGGCTACACAACTTGCACATAGCTTCCAAATCACTGGATTTTTTTAAGTTAAATAAACATATGTGAAACAGAAATATTATTTATACAAAATGAAACAAATGTGAAATTAAATAGCATTCACATAAAAACATCACATGTACAAATAAATATATTTCCTGGTTCAAAGTACGTACATTTGATGTAACGAAACTGGAATGTTATTTGTTTATTCCTATGCTTATATATCCGTACACATACACACGACAATAATCCATTATTATTAAGCTAACATAAGATAAGTATGAAAGTGCTTGAGAAATGCATTAACATTAATTCAGATAAACACACTTTATAATTTATGTAAAATTAACTTCAACATGTTATCCAGAACTTCATTTTGAAATAATATCTACTTACGTAAAAAAGTTCTGAGGAAAGTGCACCCAGCCCTTGCTAAAGCTGGGATGGAAAACAATCTTTTACGATCCTTGTGTTACAACTCATAGCTGGTAGATAGGAGGTGCTGGGTTCAAACCCCTGTCGCGCTCGTCGACCTAACCGTTCGGAGTTTTCCGTGGTTTTCTTCGAACCTAGCCGTAAATACGGGTTAGGATCCCTTAGAAAGACCCCCACGGAGGGCACTATCCCTAGAGCTTATATCCCTCGTGTAGATAATTGGCCGTCATAAATCAACCAATCAACCAAACTTGTGTTACAACAACTACTATATGCGATTTACGAGTCTGTGTACAGTGTAATTTTGTTTCAGGATGTTTAGATTGATTCTACTATAAGGAAATATACTCCTGATTTAATATTGGTTATACATAAAGTATATCGTAAACCTATGAGAAGTAACACAATAATCCCATTTAATGCCTCTACAACTTTTACTTATAAGATTGCTGCATTCAATTCGTTCATCAAGCGTGCTTTTATGGTTTGTTCAAGTGAATTCATCCAAGATGAACTTAATTTTATCAGAGATATCGCCATAGACCATGGATTCCCTACTCATCACGTACAAAAAAAAAATTCAATGGCCATTTAATTCAGCACCCTGTCCCTAGCAATAATAAACCAAACTATCGGAAATTCCAGTATATACATATCTTATTTGAAAGAATTAAAAATGCCCTCATTAAATACAATATCCATCTTATTGCGCCCCCCCCCCGCCCCAGAAAATTGGTTGACTTAGTTTCATGTAAATTAGATCCTATCCCCCCTGATCAACTGGCAGGTGTATATGAAATCCCCATTCGCTTAAATAATAGTCATATAATCTTTTACATTGGCATGACTAAAAGAAAGTTTTTGGAAAGGTTGAAAGAGCAGAAAAACGACATGAAATTCGGAAAGTTATCCCCTGCACTCTCCCGGTTTTACGCTAAAAATAATGATATTGTAATTAATTTTGAGAAAGCAAGAATTATCTATAGGTTCAATAACCCATTTAAAACCGCTATTAGAGAATCATTGAAGATTAAAATTAGGAAGAATTATAGTTGTAACGATAACCACTCTTTCAACATACCTAGTTTATGGAATACATTTTTAACCCACCCCCCCGTTTTCAATTCATAGTTTAAGTTTTTCAAGCTTTGGTCAACAGAGGGCGCCAACTTGTTTTATTTTTTCCAAACTGTTAGTTTCAGTATTCTCGTGACGAAATTTAAAAGGTCAGTAGTCGTTTGTTTTGTTTCTGTCCCCGATGATGGCTTTGGGTTCAAAGCCGAAACATGTACGATTTTAACCAATTTTTACACTGATTTTAGCAACTAACAAGCACAACTTGTGCAATTTATGCTTTTAAAATAAGTAATCAACGGTGTAGTGTCCAAATAGATTTATATTTTTACTTGGGAAATATACTATTATAACTTTCTATTTCTTTTTTTAAATATATAAAATGAAATATCTCTTTGAAAGATGGATAACAATGCAAATCATATGTTTTATTTTTATTATCAAAATGTAACCATATATCTAGTATTTTATCCTTTTTTTTTAAATTACTCTGTAAATGATGTTTTTTATAAAGAACATCTAGCTTTCTTTCTGAATAACACAATAAAGTTTATATGTAATTCCCAAATTTTTCATAGAATTTTAAGTCTCTTTCATGGTATACCGAGTAGTTATCGGATTTAAAGCATGTTTCCTATTAACAGTCCTGTAGTTATATATATATATAGATATATGGATATAGGAGAGGAGATCTACAGGTATAGATATATATGTAAATCAGGCATAATCACCAGTTACTGACCACGAACAGGGGGAGGTACTGACGTTTATATCGACAACTCTTGCTAGAATTGACGTGGATGCAACTTGTCTAAAGCAGATTTTGTGGAGCAATGAGGTTCATTTCCACCACAGTGAAACAATGAAAAGCCATAACTGTCGCATTTGGGACACGGAAAACCCACGTACCTTCCCAGAGATTCTACCTCTTTCACCGAATGTTACAATTTGGTGTGGATTCACGGCCGCATTTATTCTTGGAACTTTCTTTTTAAAAGAGGATACTCGAAATGGCCCTGTGGCATGCAACGGGACTGCCAACGGGTAGAAAAGTATGTTCGAAACTTTTGTACCCCATTTTCAATCAATTACCTTTATGCAAGATAAACTACCTCCACACATTGGATTCTGTGTACAGCAGTTTCATAGGCAACATTTTACTAATGACAGAGTAAATCATTCATGCGTTTCTGACGACTTGGCCATCTCTAACCATCTTTCCGGATTTTAATTAGTGCGATTTTTGGAAGTGGAGACACTTAAAAGTCTTGTTTATCGAAGACGTCTAGTAATATTGGCTGACTTGAAAGTAGGCACCACTCTGCATGTGAAAAGCATCTCAGTCAACCAGTTATGATCCGCAGTTCAACGAGCTGCCCATATGCTGTATTATTACTTTTAATGTATTTTGTGACAATTGTTTCTGTAAAACTTTTAAATTCAACGAAACCTACAGATAGTTTAAAACTAGAAAAATAAATTCTATAATTAACTCCCATATTCAGTATATGAGCGTTTATAAAATTTTGGTATCACGAATTAAAAAATTTTCGTACATATATATTTCTTGTTCTAACTACACTGTATGTCTTTTTTTTAATTATAAATTTAATCAATTACTAATATGTGAAATAACGATTGAAAGTATTTCTTTAAGTTTATTTATAAAACAAACTTAATATTCTATCATTGTAGTGACAACAAATTGGAATAATTATCCCCAAATATTGACTTATATAATCCATTTTAAAATACACGTGTTTAATTCCCTAGGTAACAAATATCTAATACTTACTTGCTATTACATTAAAGACTAGCTGTCTTCGCCCACTAGCGGCCCCTAATTTACATCTCGTTCTCGAATCGAGATGAAAGTCGAACACGGAAAACGTAGAACCGAATGAATCTCCTTCTAGGTTCCCCGCTGCCGTCGGCACCGTATGACAGGCGTGCTGCTCACGCAACGGCAGAATACACCTCGAATAGAACCTCGAATAGGACCTCGAATAGAACCTCGAACAGAACGAACCTTAGACACGTGTCCCCGTTGCCTGCGGAACCGTATGGAACACGTACTGCGCACGCGCTGCAAAATCCATAAGATCCAACTTCCGGCGCCAGTGGGCGCAATTTATCTTATACGAATCTCAGAAACATGGCCCCGCTGTCTACGGCATCGTACAGTATTCGTGCTACGCACGCGTTGCAATACCCATTAGTTCCACCTTCCGCCACCAGGGAGCGCAATCTGTTCTGTACGAACACAGCCGAAATCTTTAAAGATATAGAAATCCAGTAGAATAAGCCGAAACCCGTCGTAATCAGACCCATAGAACCCAAGATAAGGAAAGCGCCCCCTGGTGATTAAACTTGTAACTAAAATTTGTAATCGCGAATGATTTCGAGTCGAATAAGCCAAACCACGTCGCGATCGAACCCATAGAATGCGAGATACTCTGAAATGAATAAAAAAATAGGAAGTTATTAATCGAAAATGGTGGTGTATATACCTCATAACTTCACTTAAATGGTATAGAGAGTGATTTGTAAGTGAATCATAATGTTTGGAATCAATCAAGTTGAAATTGGAAAGTTAGTTGCTGATTTATAGAAACGGTCCATTGTTAGAGAAAAAAACTTTGAATGGGGAGGGGAGATGAGACTGCTTTTTGCCAGATAAATAAATAAGACTACCGGATTATTTGTTTAAAGACTGGGATTCGTAAAAAAGCTTGGAACTTAAAAAAAAAACTGAATTTACTATTCGGAAATAGTGGTAGTTATCTATCTAAAATACATTTTCAATATTTGTGAAAAATCTATTTAGGGATATCAAAGTTGCTATTTTTTTAAAATACGGAACACGTATTTTTCCGTTTTTCTATCCGATTTATATTTCTCGAGCTCATTTGAGTTAGGAGCCTCATATGAAGCTCAGGTGGAGTCGAATGTTAAAGCTGATATTTCTAACTTATAAAAGTGTAGTTTTTTGTGGTGACGGACACAATTACCATTCAATGTTCTAAAATGTCAGTAAGGATTTTTCTGAACACATATAATCAACCTTTAATACATAATTTGAAGTAGCGAAGTGGATCCAATTGGCAAATATTTCAACTAAACATTTTTTTTATAATCAAAAACAGTTATTTTCGTTAAAGTAATTTCCTTTCAAACAATGCTGATTCCTTATTAGATTTATTGGACACTTCCTCGGATGTGCAGTTTGCGTCGAAATAAACAAAAATCAATTATAAATATTTGGATGTTACTGCTGTAATTCTTGTTAACTAAGCCCGAGATATTTTCCTACATGTTGGATTAGAAGAATTCTCAAATTGGCAGATCAAACTGTAGCAGTTATAGCAGAACCAGAGGGGACGACTGAGCTACGCTTGGTTAAAATTAGCTTTGTGTTCAACTGTATATAACAATAAATTATTGCTGTATTACTTCTATAAAGCATTCTATTTTATAACAGTATTACTAACAGAAACAATCAAAATTAAAACAATATAATTATTTCTAATTTTCAATCATATTTACAAAGTTAATATATACACAGGAAAGTCATCCTTCCAAACTACACTTTTAGTTTGTTGCAGTTTATTTTGGTAACAGGAAGTGTAGGGCTGAATGGCCTTTTACATGCGGAAAGCAAAGTACACCATTCCGTGCATAAAGAACTTTGGACTCTGAGTGTTATGGAATCATGCATCCCGGCTCCTAATGGGAATTTATAGAAAATTTCCTTCAGATTTTAAAAGCAATTTTTTTCGCCAGTTGTCGCAAATAATTGGGAAAAATCCTCAAACTTGGAGGATTTCTATCGTTGGGAGACAAACATGTGTTTTTGCATTGGTAATCTTAAAAGTCGATTTTGTCACCTATTTTGGCAAATGTCAATTTTGCGACTTAGTTTACTGCCAACTCTTCAACAATTTAATAACTGTTTCAACAATTTAATAACTATTTCAACAATTTAATAACTGTTTCAACCTTCATTCCTATAGAAATTCATTGACCGGTAGTGTACCCAAAATATCCCACTAATAAAATTTTCTCGAACATTTTACCCAGCCTAATTGTCTTTCGTACCCCAAAACGTTAGGATACAAAATTCAGTCAAAATCGTTAGAGCCATTTTTTAGATAAAGTTAACTTTACCCGTAGTGACATGAAAATGTTTCACTAATCGAATTTTCTCGAACATGTGAACTAGTCTAACGGATCTCTTGTACCCCAAAACGGTAGGATAAAAATTTAGTCAAAGTCGTTAGAGCCGTTTTTTATATAAAATAAGCTTTATCCGCAATGACTCCAAAATGACACACTAATCGAATTTTCTCGAAAATATGACCTAGTCCAAACTTCGGAGGGTGACCACCTGGGTAAGCCGCGTGTTGTTGGCATCCTTTTTAACTTCCCAGAAGAGGCTATACGCTCCTAGTGTATACGCTCTATACGCTGGTCTATACGCTGGTCTATATGCTCAGAGGCTATACGCTCCCTGCCTTCGGCAGGACCAGTGGCCTCCTATAGGCATTCAATGGTCTTCTCGTACCCCCAAAACGCAAGGATACAAAATTTAGTCAAAATCGTTTAAGCTGTTTTTAGATACAATTTGCATATATATACAGACACACACATAGATTTAATCGTATTATAAGATATCAATTATGACTTTATTTAAAAGCTGAATAATCAATAATAAAGAAAACAAGATTTTCGCTACACTTACACATTATGGCTAAGTAGGACATTTCTGCGGCTTATTTTATAAATATACTTAATACAATATTTATAATGTCGATATAAATGGAACCGTTCTGGAATATTAGATGTATACTGGAATTATATCCAACTTACAAAATCAATAAATAACTTTTTTAACAATGTACTTAATATTGGCATATAATTATGCCAAACAATCCCAATAAAGAATTAGTATGCGCAGTTTACTTATATTTATTTGCTCTGAATGAAAATAAATTGCAGCACATTGTATATTTAATTACGAAACAACATGGAGAGCACAACATAAATAGATAAATCATAAATATGTAACTTGTTTAAATGCCAATTTATATTCATTCGATTTGATTTAAAAAGTACTATTTATTTAACTAAATTGATCAGAATCCCTCACCTTAAAAAATGTTCATCAATCCAATATATAAAATTAAACACATTTCCAAAATTACATATTGTGTATTTTTGTGCTTTTAAACATTACTATTTGTGAAAATACATTGATTAATATTTTGTCAATGCGTAGCGATTTTGAAGGGATAAAAATTACATGAAATTTAGAAATTAAACCTATTTTATTTTTTAAATTAATTTTAAAATATGCATTCATTAATATGGAATTTAATTAATAAGCAAGAGCTTTACAATTTGAAGCATTAGGTCTTTAGTTAGTCACCAACATGCATTTGTATAATAACATAAAACGTAAAAGATAGAGAATATAGAAATATAACTATTTTTATAAATTATACTATTAATTTATATTTCTTTCAAAAAATATGTTTTTTTTTTTTTTTTTTTTTTTTTTTTTTTAACTTCGGAAAATAAAGATTTAAAGGAAGAATTATAATATATATATAGATTGTCCGATTTTAAATGGCAAAGAATTTGTCATTAAAACTATCCAAGTCGTCACAATTTTCCATAAAAATTTTATATATGACTATCAATTTACGTAGAAATTAAATAAGAGAAATATATATATACGCATATATATATTTCAAAGCATCAAACTAACTATAAAGTATTCAGAAATAAAAATAATAATTCTATTAACAAATCAAATATTGAAGATGGAGATTTTTAATGACAGGACTCTTCATCTTTTCATTGTTAGTTAAAAATACTATATTTCACAAAATATGTGATGTTTCGCACATGATATTGAAGATCATGATTGTTATTTTATACTATTAATTTATGAAATGCTTTATTTAAATTATTAAAAACATCTTATTTCTTCCATTTGCAAAAAAAAAAAATAATGATTAAATAATTTGAACAAACCGCCATATTTCTATACTTTTATAATTCGAGTTAAAGAAAAACAACTCTACACTAAATAAAATAAAGTTTGCACATGATCTAAAACATCAACATTAAATTTAATATTATTTCTTATTCACGCATGTATAATTTCAACTACTCAGATGAAAATGTTTAACTGAATATTTTAAAAACAAATATTTCTGTATCAATATAATAAATTAATATTTATTATATTGTTATATAAATTAAACATTATGTAAATCAATATAATAAATTAATTCATCCATAATAAAAGAAACCGCAGAGATAGTAACACGCAATTATACAATATGTAACGATGCAACATCTTTTAACTTACCGAAATTGTGGCTGGAGTTACTCCATGGTTACAAACATGAAAGTAAACAACCAAATAAAAATAAAAGATAACGTGCGTAATTTTTTAAAAGTACATGAAAATTAAATGATAGCATTGCAAATAATATCTTCACTCATTTGTCTTGAAAATGGCTCGGTGTGAGCCGAAACATGTCAACAACATAATAAATGTTATTTTACTGTATATTATGTTGTCAATTTACACATTTTAGGATTAAAAGAAATATACAGATATTTATGTTTCAGAAAACTGATTAATAAAATCGAAAAACTACTAACAATACGAAAATAAATGGCAGCAAAAGAAAATTTATTTTTAAATGTAATTCTTTAAATAATTTAAAAAAAAATTGTTTTTCAGCTTTCTAAAAATAAAAAAATTTTCTGAATACTAGTCAACCCAAAAGAGGTTATTAATCAGGTTCGTTCGTGGATATTTTATAATTGTCT
The DNA here is from genome assembly GCA_963931845.1 of Maratus michaelseni. Classification (NCBI taxonomy): domain Eukaryota; kingdom Metazoa; phylum Arthropoda; class Arachnida; order Araneae; family Salticidae; genus Maratus; species Maratus michaelseni. Next base: position 420,352,595 of record OZ007592.1, read on the forward strand.
AGAATAAAATATATTTGACTCTTGTTACAGTGTAATAATTCGATGTTGCAAAATTTATATAAAACATTTTATTTTAGTATTTATTTTATTTTATTTTATTTTATTTTATTTTTTGCTTTGAAAAAAAAACTACTGATAGATTGTTTAAAAGAAAATCTTTCATACAATGTATTCATCAACATTCATCTAAAAGAATGTGCATAATTATCAGTTTTTCATCTTCATAATTATGTGATTTGACATTATTTAAAGAGCCGTGAAAGGCTGAGATGCTGCGAAAAAAAACTATTTTAAATTGGAAAAAATCTGCCGCAATGGAACAAAAAAGTTTATATAAAATTTCTGGATTATTATTATTTTTTTAATATAAAATGAAATGAATTTTCAAATGATAACAAAAATTTAAATCTTACTCTACTTTTTCTTCTAGAGTGAAGAATACCTCTCCACTGATTTTGTGGAAAAGCTCTGTAACTGTTATCTTAAAAAATCTGTCTTCCTTTCTGAATTTACAAAAAAATTAGTTTTATTTGAATCTTTTAAGCATATTCCTTGATTTACGCGATCAGAATTTAATTTATCGCATTTGTTTCATGTAAGCATTCGTATAACTATATAAAAAATCAAACACAAAAACACAAATATATTCTTTCTGTTACAAATGTTTCATATATTATATATTGTGAATAGCATTGCTTTATGTTTGATATATTCTTTCTTGGGAATTTATTTATCAAGCAGGGCGGTCGCTCTGCCAAGCCAAGCTAAAAAAAAAAAAGCGCCAAACAAACAACGCCAAGAACTGGACTTTAGACCGCTACTGCTTACCTACAGCAATCAACTTCGCAATGTTAAATCGACCAAACATGCCAGATTAAAATATCAGATATCAAATGAACCAAGCGTCATAGAAAAAAAAAACTAAAACTAAAAGAATCTAATGAAGAAATTCTTCAATTTGAGACCAAACTCGTCTTCATAAGTGATTTATAAACAGAGATATAGATTTTTTTTAAAAACGTCGAGTTACTTAAAATGATCACTATTTTCTTCGTCAACCTTTTTTTTTTCAAACAACCTACAGAGTTAAATATAGGACAGAAGTGTAAAAGGATTGCATTTTTGGACAAGTAATAACCTAATCTACGTGCTTTTATAAAATACAGTGAAAAAATAAATACATTTCTATCCTTAATTAGCAAAAAACTGTTAATTAACTTGGCGACTAAAAAATTATGCCAAAACAGAGATAAAACCCCGCCAACGTCCGTGTACCATCTGTATTATAATAGCACAAACCAGTTACGGGTTAATCATATCAAATTTCATCTGCAAGTCAGCCATTTTTTCTGAAGATATTTTTTTAAAAATAAAACTTTCTAATTAAAAGAACACACATTTTATCAGACAATTAAATGTGACTGCAAATTGTAGCCAATGACTGTTTCCAACAGGAATAAGAATGAGAAATTGCCGAGTTAGAATATCGATCTGGGTGGCTTAGTGGTAAAACGTTAGCACGGTACGCTGAAGGTCCCAGGTTCGAGTCCTGGCGCAGGTCAATTTTTCACTCATGTTGGTTTAGTGCATTTAATTGTCTTATAAAATGTGTGTTCTTATAATATTGTAAAATAAAGTAATCAGACGTAGTGTTCATGCTTTTAATTTATATAAAATTTACATTTTTAGAAAGATCTCTAAAAAAAAAATTATTTTGAGGGAAGAGGTACCTTCTGAAATGTATACATTAAGAGTTATCGGCATTTAAAATTTCTTTCCAAACGCAAACAAACTTTTCGAAATTGAATTTAATATGATTAATTTATTTCTATAAAACCACGGTAAAGGACAAGCATTTCGTTCGCAGGCTGGGATCCTTTGACGTCATTTTTCTATAAATAAATGGAATTAGAAGTTAAGTTTCCATTTAAATTTATTGTAAGAGTACAGTGTTTAATTGAATAAAATAATGTAAATCTAAGAAATTGCTAAGATATTTTGCTACTTTTCACCATTAACTACGTTTTATAAAGATTCGCCAATCAATGGGATTTAATGCTAATAATAAAAGAGCATGATATCACGTTTGATTTCAAAAGCAGCGCTGACGCGGTATGTACATATTCCATTTTTAACACTTTCCAACCTAGTTGAAAAGTGTTTATCACTTCGGTTTGTCTGCCGTTTGGCCGTCTGGCCGTCTGGCCGTCTGGCCGTTTGCCGTATGGCCGTCTGCCGTCTTTCCGTGCTCAAACTCCCGTAAATATGCTCGGATTGCCCTGCAATTTTTATATGTTATTGTCATTATCTATAGCATGTTCCCTATTTCAACTGAAGTGTGTAGCCCTTATAGTTTTCTTACAGGGACACTCAAAAGAGTTTCGTTACATTACGGTCTATGAGGAAAAATCATTTGCGGTTTATTTTAATGATGTTACACAATTTCAAACACATTGTAATTGATATATATCACTAAGGTGCATTACAAGAAGCTTAACATGGAATAGGGTGTGCATAGCACTTATAGTTGCTTTACAGGGACAGTCAAAAGAATTCCGTTACATTACGTCTATGGAGAAAAATCGTCTGCGGTTTAATGAAATAATGTTTCACTATTTTAAACGCATTGAAATTTCTATATATCACTAAGGAGCATTACAAGAGGCTTACTACAGAATAGTGTGTGTATAGCAGTCATCGTTCATTTACAGGGACACACAAAAGAATTGTCTACTGTCTCTTATCAATAATTCCTGGAAGTGCGTTTTAAGTTGCTGAACGCGATTTTAAATTTAACTCACTTTTTGTCTATTACATGGTGTGTATAAATTCCGTAGATCATATACAGGGCAGCACAAAAGTTCGCAAACACATTTCCGTTTATTGACAGAAACTTCAGAAGGAGAATTTTAAACTGTCCTACACGTTTCCTAACTAAACTAAAATTTAGCATCCTATGTGGTATATATACAAATCTATAGATCATATACAGGGCTGAATAAAAGTATTCGGATATTTTTCCTTATATTGTATATGTTGGAAATATATGTTGGGAATTCCTAAAATTACGTTTTTAAATATGTTATGTGTTTTCCAAATTGTTTACTTAGATGTTATCTTTCAGCTTATTAAACGGTAATGATTTGTAAAATTATTTTGGAAGCGTTGGAAAGTGTTACATAATCTATGCTTGACGCATGATTTTTCGTTCTTGTTACTCATCTCATGGATTAGTCAGTGATATTTTTTAACGAATAATAACAAGTATTATAACAAGCCACATTTAGTATGTTGTTTTTAAGGATGTAATTAGTTTAATTGAAAAATCTACTGGTATTTCTAGTTAACCCTTTAAACAATAACTGAAAGTAAAATGTAATTTTACATAACATTCTCATGTTAGTTTCATAGAGTTGATTATTTATATTATGTATAATCTATTTAAAAAAAAGAAATGATATCTACAAAAAATAACTTTTCAAAAGTAAAAAAAAACAGCCAAGCTTAAAAAAAAAAAAAAAAAAAAAAAAAAAAAAAAAAAAAAAAAAAAAACGAAAGTAGTGGCTGAAAAATGGTGTGATATCAATTTTCCAAGCTTTTATTATAGTACTTATTTATTTTTTTTCCATTAAATAAGTTATCATATATATAAGTCGAGTGCTACGTATATGTTAATAGAAATCGTTTTCTCCTGTACTAAATACATCCTAACGTGTTTCTGAAAATTCAATTTTTTTCAAATTATGCATGATGGGCTTGGCGGCCATCTTTCCATATTTCTAAGCACCCAAATTTCTAAAGTAAAAGCGTAATATGTTTGCAACGTAATATGTTTATAACAATGTCGAACTTCAGATTTTAACTACGGACAGATAAATTGAGGAAGACTGATATTTTGATAAATTGATTTTTACTACTTTGAAATGATTAATTACTCTAAGAAATAAATCATAAGATGAATCCTTAAGATAAGTCATCATTATTTTAAAACACAATTTTCAGAACATACAAGTCCATAAACGAAACGCTTAAAATATTTGCTTAAGTTACAATTTTGAACTTCGGATTTTAACTACGGATAGGGGTGCTTAGAATTTTGTGTATAATATGGAAAGATGGCCGCCAAGCCCATCATGCATAATTTGAAAAAAATTGAATTTTCAGAAACACTTTAGGATGTATTTAGTACAGGAGAAAACGATTTCTATTAACATATACGTAGCACTCGACTTATATATATGATAACTTATTTAATGGAAAAAAAAATAAATAAGTACTATAATAAAAGCTTGGAAAATTGATATCACACCATTTTTCAGCCACTACTTTCGTTTTTTTTTTTTTTTTTTTTTTAAGCTTGGCTGTTTTTTTACTTTTGAAAAGTTATTTTTTGTAGATATTGTTTAAACTGACTTTAAAAAATTTATGTTATTTATTGATTAAATTTTCTTGTTGTTATTTAAAAAATAAAGTTTGAAATAAAACTATATATTTGAAAATGTTTCTTTCACAGAGAGAAGCCTTTTATCTTTTTACGTTACACGTTTTCTTTCTTATCGTATATTTAGATGATTTCTAGTTCTTGTATTAAAAAAATAATTAAATTTACGAATATTCATACACAGGTCTATATCTGAGTAATTATTTACGAATTCACAATAAGTAACCTTTAATTTCGAAACAATGTAAAACAAATATCCTGGAAACTTAGTAGATTTTCATAATGCAAAATGATTTATTAAGAATTATTTATTATTATTATGCATTCTTTAAGAATTTATTATATGTCTTAGAAAGGAAAATATTATACAATTCAAAGAGGGAAAATATGAAATACGGAATTTAGAGAACATAACCAACCACTACCCACACAGTTTTCTACCAAAAATGTCACAAGTGAAATAATTTCATTAATAAATTTTTTTTGTTAAAGTAGATACAACACGATTTATGGGCTACATTCAATTTTTTTTTAGTAGATTAAATAATATATTCTATTTTCTATATTTTATGTTGAAATATACCGAAAAACACAAAACCACACCCAAAGACGAAGGCCAAGACTACACATCCCAAGTATAGTGCAAAAACGTACATAATTTCTTTTAAATTTATGTCAGATTTAGATTTTTTAAATTATTTAAATGAAATGCATGTCTGCAATGTCATTTCCTTATCGTTTTACCTAACTTTCAGCTTTCTCCCCTTTTTTCTGTATAATTTCTTCAGTTCAATAATTCGATCTGTCTATATGTTATGCGTTTATAGAAACTTTAACCTAAATGTGTACATATGTCAATTGTGTATGGAATGGAATATTCTGAATTTTAAGATATATTATACACTTGTAAGTTTACTAAGTAGTTTTTTGTATTGAGCTTGTTTGTAAAAAACGTGTCTGTATTATTTTCTTTAGTTCCGTATCACAATTCGTAGCATGATCGATCATATCGAAAATTCTACTAGTGTAAATAACGAAATAATTTGTGCAGGAAAAATTGCTCGAATCATCGTGATAGTTTAAAAATCCATACTGAAGTAGAAAAAGAATAAATTTTATTATTTTTGTTATTAATATTAATATTATTGTATTTGATCATAGTATGGTTTGTGATATCGCAATGCATTTTTTTATGATTTTATATATTTAAAAAATATATATTTGTATTCTATAGTGCGTTCAACTAACAATAGTACAAAACATTTCTGTTTAAAATCTATTGTTGTTGCATTTTGTTTCCCAAAAATTAAGACATTTTTGGTAATTTAATTTAATGTTGCTTATTTAATTGTAGATTTTCGTATTAATTAAACATTGGTCCACCTCAATAATTATCTTCTTTAATACCTCACGATATATTACAAAAATTATGTAATAATAATAGTAAATTTAGATAAGTTTTGTTCTTTAAATCATATAAAAAATCGCTAATTACAGGCATCTGTATTAAATTTTTACAAATAGATTATTTAAAAAATACATTGAATAATAAACATGCGAATTTTTACTTTGCTAACTAATCTTAAACAAACATAGTGAAAAATGCGAACCCGGACCCTTGGAATAACGTTCCAATGCTCTACCATTGAGCTACGACGATGACACCCGGCTTGGCATCTCTCACTTACACATGTCGGTAAGGCTGCAATCGCAGCACAAGATGGAAAAGTCATCATGAGCGCGCACATTTTGCGGTAAACTTAAGACGACGTACAAAGCCACACACAGCCTAGCATATGACAACATAGCAGTAATTTTAATTAAATTTTCAATTAATTTTCAGCAGTGAAACGGCTGAAATCATTGAAAAACAAACATGTAATTATTTACCTTGTTAACTAAGTGTAAAGCGACAGAGTGAAACATGTCCAAGCCGAGAATTGAACCCTGACCCTTGAATAACCTGAACCAATGAATAACCCAACCAAGAATAAGCCAATGCGAACCACCGAGGTACGAGGATGATACCCGGCGTTTCATCTTTCACTTATATGTGTCGGTAAGGATGCAATCGCAGCATAAAATGAAATGAAAACATCCTCTCGTGGAGATTCAGCTGTTAAGCATAGGAACTTTTCTCCACGAGGGGAAATGTTTATTGAAAATTCATATTTTAGATTATACATGTTGAATATTACATTACAGATTAAAGTAAAATTAGTACAAAGTTAGTTTTTAAAATACTGGTTTAGATCACATTTTTTAATATAAAAAATTATATAAGAAAAAGTATAAAAGAAATTAATCAGAAATTTATGAAAAGAATACTTAATCATAACACAACTAAAATCGCTGCACAAGATGGAAATGCCATCATTAGCGCGCAAATTACCGCCCCTGAATATTAAGCCTGAGTGCTGACACAAAAATATCAGTTTTCGTAGGCGGATTTTTTTAAGCGGTTGTACAGTCCCTTGAATTAGAGCACTTTTAGTTTCTGAAAGTTTGCCTTGAATTATTTCATCTCAGAAAAATAGGGCAAAGTAAACTTTTAGAAATTATTTGCTTTCAAATTCCTGGGACCGTAAAGACTCTCAGAAAAATCCGTTTACGACAACCGCAATTTTGTGTCAGTGCCAGGCCAAGTATTTAGGCAACGGTGGAGCAAATACAGCCTTACCGACATATACAAGTCAGAGATGCCAAGCTGGGTATCGTCCTCGTAGCTCCATGGTAGAGCATTTGAGCGTTATTACAAAGGTAAGGGTTCAATTCCCGGTTTAAAAATTTTTTACTCTGTGGGTTTACGCTTCGTTAGCAAGGTAAAATTATCATTTTTATTATTGAATGATTTTGGGAGAGTTTCACTGCTGTAAATGAATTGAAAAATTAATTAAAATTAATTAAAAAATCTCTGTCATGGAAATCTTGAAATTCTTTAAAAAAATGTAAATAAGTGTATTTTGATCCTGTATATATGTTTGTGTAATTATCGTCTGCAGCGAGCTAAAGCTGCATGTTCCTTGATTTCATGTGCTCTGAATTTATGTAAGTTTCTTTTTCTTACTTTCCGCGTTTGGCAACACTCAGTGTTTTGTTTTCTTCTTGTTATTTTTAGAATGTGAAAAAAAATGTTATAGAATAAGCCGTGTCATGGCTCGTATTTTGTTGCTTGTGAATAAATCGCATTTATACAGTCCATTGCATCAGTTTTAGTTAAGTGTTTTTAGTTAAGAACCAGCAGTGTGTGTGTATAGTTTAAAACGCAATAACATTCTTGGTACAAGTCTAGCCGGAGCGCTAGTGAAAAAAAAAAGTGTAGAATGGAACATTTTTCTGAATTGCCGTGATGTCGTTTTGTAGCGAAAAATTGCCTCAGCTTGTGAGGTAAGTTAACTTTGAACATTATATTTCGAGTGTAAAAATAATTTGCTATTTAAAACTGTAGAATTGTGATGAGAATAATAGTTTAGATTTAAACTAAATTTCGTATTAACATATTTTAGAACTAGTTTTGGGTTTGATTTAAGTAAAAATGAGTGAACTAACAACTTTTAAAACGAAAAGAACTGCTCTACGGAGAAGTGTAACGAATTTTATTAAGAAAATCGAAAGTATAATTGCAGATGGTGAGATTAATTTAACAGAATTAGAAGAAAATATTGAACTGTTAAAACAGAAAGAAACGGAACTAAAAAAACTTGATAGGGAAATTGAAAGTTTAATTACAGAATCTAAACAATTAGAGAGTGAGATAGATACCGCACAGGGAATTTCAGATAAAATTGATTTGTGGAAATTTAAAGGGGAAAAAATATTGAAAATCGAAAATGCGAAGTTAAATAAGAGTGAAAATAAATCTGATAGTGTAATTTCCGAAAACATTTTTGAGAATATTAAATTTCCTAGGTTATCATTACCTACTTTTGGAGGCAATATCACTGAATGGATAGCTTTTAAAGATCTTTTCAATGCATGCGTAAACAGTAATACGACTATATGTAATGCTCAAAAATTGCAGTATTTGAAGGCTTCATTGAAAGGTGAAGCGTATCGCTTCATTCAGTCTATTCAAATTTCGGATTCTAAATTTGAAATTGCATGGAATCTACTAGACGAAAGATATTCAAATAAGAGAGAACAAATTTTTGCATATATTAAACGATTTCTAAGTTTACCAGCAATTCAAACAGAATCAGCTGTTGCTATTTTAAATCTAGTTGATAACATTAATGAAGTTATTTGCTCGTTAGAAATATTGAACCAAACCATTGACAAATTTGGTGATACATTAATGACTTATTTAATTTTGCAAAAATTGGATCCTTCTACAAAATTGTGGTGGGAACGTCAGCTTAAAAGCAATGAAATTCCGAAACTTAAGAACTTAATTGAATTTCTTAAGAATTACGCAAGAACTCTTCAAAATAGCAAGTTAGTGGTAAATAAGGTACCTAAATCTGTACTTCCAAATAAGAGTAATGCTTTTATAGCTACTTTGAGTTGTGGTTACTGTAAAGAAGAACATAGTTTAGCTAAATGCTCGAAATTTCTTAATTTGCCTGTTCAACAACGAGTAGATTTCGTAAAACATAATCATTATTGCTTCAATTGCCTATCTAATATGCATTTTCTCAATAAATGTAAGAGTCTAAATACGTGCCATCATTGCTTTAAGAAACATCATAGTATTTTGCACATGGTAAATAATTCAAGGAATAAGACTCACACGAATAGGATGTCCCCACACTCAAAAGAATTTATCCCTAAAAAAGTTGAGTCAGCGAGTGATAATGTTTCGTCTACAGTCTGTGCCTCTCATTATGAATCGAACGCAAAGAGTAATCAAAAGAGTCATATTTTGTTGTTTACCGCATTAATAAAAGTTCAAAATTGTAAAGAAGAGTTTGTAAAATGCAGATGTTTATGTGATACAGGCTCCCAGAAGTCATTCATTTCTAGAGAATGTGTAAGCAAATTAGGATTAAAGGTAAAAGATAGTTCTATTTCTGTGTCATGTTTGGGAACATTTAATACTGTGAGTAATGGGGAAGTCGATTTATTATTCACTTCTCACTTCAAAAGCAATCTTAGAGTATCAACATCAGCATTCGTAATGGATAAAGTGACAGATAATATTCCCTATGTGTCTTTACCTTCAGTCATTTGCGATAATTTCAGTGATTTAATGTTAGCTGATCCATTGTTTTACAACTCACAAAAAATTGACATTTTATTTGGTGTAAATATATTTATGCATTTAATGACTGGTGAAATTGTCAAACGTGAACCTAACCTTCCATTTGCCTTAAATTCGGGACTTGGGTGGATAATTTCGGGTACTACAAATTTTGAAACGCTGGTAACTGATCCAGTACATGTAAATCATTTAATTTCAAAAACTGACGAGTTAGTAAATTCATTCTGGGAATTAGAAAAAATTCCAAATGTGCAACCTTTAACAGTTGAAGAAAAACATTGTGAAAAACATTTTGAGAGTTCTCATTTTAGAGAAAAATCAGACCGCTATTCAGTCGCATTACCATTCAAACAGGATCGAGATATTTTAGGTGATTCACGCCAAATGGCGCACAGAAGATTTCTTTATCTTGAGAAAAGACTAATATCCATGACAGAAATTTACAACCAATATGTTCAATTTATGAATGAATATTTATCTCTGGGCCACATGGACTTTGTTTCGAATACAGATCGTGAATTAGAAACTAAACATTATTACATCCCACACCACTTCGTCTTAAACAATTCTAGTTTAACTACCAAATTAAGAGTAGTTTTTGATGCGAGTGCTAAAACAACAACAGGTGTTTCTTTAAACGGCATTCTAATGGTAGGTCCCAAAATACAAGATGATTTAATTTGCATTTTATTAAGGTTTAGATTTCATAATATTACCATAACAGCTGATATAAGAATGATGTATAGGCAGGTAAAAATACATGACAATGATAGGGATTTTCAGAGAATATTATGGAGAGATAGTCCAGATAAACAAATACAAGTCTTTCGCTTAAATACTGTCACGTATGGATCTGCTGCTGCTCCATATCTTGCAACTAAAGCTTTGAGTCAGTTAGCAATTGATGAGGGTCTTAATTTCCCAAAAGCAAAGTCTATACTTTTAAGAGATTTTTATGTCGACGATGTTTTAACTGATGTTGAGAATAGTCAGGAAGGTACTGAATTGATATATGATCTGCAAAAAATGCTAAAAAAAGGTGGGTTTGAGCTACATCAATGGTCCACAAATGAACCATCACTATTAAAAATTGCTGGGTTAGCAAACACAATTAACAATAATATACATAGTGTAGTGGGCAATAAGGCCACAAAAGTTCTAGGAGTGGAATGGCATCCTGATAATGATATGTTCAAATGTAATTTCAGTTATATAAATTATCAAGGTGTCCCTACTAAAAGAATTATTCTGTCATTTGTCTCAACGCTGTTTGATCCATTGGGGTGGATTGCACCTTTTGTGATTTTAACAAAAATTATCCTTCAAGAACTGTGGAAATTACAATTATCATGGGATGACCCAGTACCAGCAAATATTGACCAAAAGTGGAAAATTTTGCGCCTAGAAGTCAAACTCTTAAATTCCATATATATACCTAGAAAAGTAATCTTGCCCAATTATTCTCGATGTGAACTTCACGGATTTTGTGACGCGTCAGAAAAGGGTTATTCAGCAGTTATTTACGTTAAAACTTGTGATAGCTCTAACATTGATGTGAAACTTTTAACAGCTAAAACTCGCGTAGCACCACTAAAACCTGTCACGATTCCAAGACTGGAATTATGTTCTGCAGTATTACTGGCACACTTAATACAGGCAGTCAGAGCTGCGTTACATATAAAACCTGATTCTGTACACGCATGGAGTGATTCTCAAATTGTATTGTCATGGCTAAGATCAAATCCTAAAAGATGGCAAGTCTTTGTAGCCAACAGAGTATCTGAAATCCAATCCATTTTACTAGCTGAGAATTGGAACCATGTGGACGGAAAACAAAATCCTGCTGATTGTGCATCACGTGGGTTACTTCCTGCTGAACTACTGTCCCATGACTTGTGGTGGAACGGCCCACTATGGTTAAGAAGCAGAGAGGTTCCAGTGCATGAACATATTCCCATAAATGAAGAAGAATTACCAGAAGCACGTAAAACCTTATCATTTGTAGTTTCTGAAACTGTAAAAGAGCTTGATGTTATATCAAAATATCTTCGTTTTCCAAATTGCAACGCATATTTGCTTGGCTATTGAGATTCATCTCCAATTCAAAGGTAACACGTGTAGAAAGAAATACATCCTTTTTATCAAGCAGTGAAATTCAAGCCGCAACACGCTGCATTATTCGGATAGTTCAACAAGTGAACTTCAGTAAGGAAATTCAGTATTTAGAAGCTGGAAAAGAGCTACCTGCAAACAGCAGTCTCATGAGCTTGTGTCCAATTTTAGATGATAACAAAATATTAAGAGTAGGAGGAAGATTGAAAAACGCACAGCTGTCGGAGAATGAAAAGCACCCAATCTTATTACCATCAAAGCACCATGTGACTAAGATCATAATTAAACATTATTATTAAAAATACTTACATGCAGGTCCAGAACTTCTTCTTTCTTTAATTAGACAGCAATTTTGGATCATTACTGCTAGGTCTGTTATTCGGAAAGTGGTAAGAGCTTGTGTTACGTGTTGCAGATATAAAGCTCAAACTGCAAAACAAATAATGGCTGATCTTCCAGCATCAAGAGTAACACAATCACGACCATTTCATTGAGTTGGAACAGATTTTTCAGGACCATTCATGATTAAATATCGTGCAGGACGCGGAGTAAAATCATTTAAATCATATGTGTGTGTATTTGTCTGCTTCGTCATCAAAGCAGTCGATCTTGAAGTCGTCGAAGATCTTTCAACAGAGGCATTCTTAAGTGCATTAAAACGATTTATTGCAAGAAGAGGGAAACCTTTTGAGATTTTTAGTGATTGTGGAACCAACTTCAAAGGTGCAGAAAAAGAAATTAACAAATATCTTTTCCAGTGCAAGCAGAATGAAGAAATTCGCAAAATTTTGTCGTCCAATAGTGAAACTTTGTCTTCTTCCCATAGAAACTAAAAACTGTGAACTGTGAACTGTGACACTGTGATCTGTGTTAACATTTTCTATTTTTTTGCATTAATTTGTTTGTGTTATTAATTGTTTTTTCATTGTAGTAAGAAACTGTAAGCAACTAACCACTTGTTGAAATCCCAGGGGATTTCAACGGGGGCCAGAATGTTTGTGTAATTATCGTCTGCAGCGAGCTAAATCTGCATGTTCCTTGATTTCATGTGCTCCGAATTGATGTAAGTTTCTTTTTCTTACTTTCCGCGTTTGGCAACACTCAGTGTTTTGTTTTCTTCTTGTTACTTTTAGAATGTGAAAAAAATGTTATAGAATAACCCGTGTGATGGCTCGCATTTTGTTGCTTGTGAATAAATCGCATTTATACAGTCCATTGCATCAGTTTTAGTTAAGTGTTTTTAGTTAAGAACCAGCAGTGTGTGTGTATAGTTTAAAACGCAATAACATTATATAAATTGGAAATATTTTAGTAGTTGCAAATTTTTATCATATACCATTTTTAATACGCGAAGTGCTACATCTTTATGGGAGGTTTAGAAATGCTTTTGGAAAATTTAGCTTCGACTGTTGTTCACAATGTGCTTTCTAAACGTTGTCGAACAAAAACTTTTGTATACAAGTAAAATCTGTTATTCTTAATATACAAACAAAATTATTTTTTTATTAAATATTCTACAATTATACTTAGAAGAACTATCGTAAAATGAACGGTTAAAAGAATATTCTCAAATAAATTAAACATATCCTTCGAAATATTAAAACATATGCAGCAAGGATTTAATTAAAAATGTCATTAAATATAGCCAGAATATTTTTCTTTTTATGAATTGATCCGGGTTAATAAAACAATAATAATAAACATAATTGTAGACGGGAGAATAGCTGGATTCAAATAATATCTACGAATTATTATAATCCGTAGAATAATCTTCTGCTACATAGCATACTTTCTTCCACAGGACATCCTGAGAAGGAAAATTATTAAATGCTTAAAATTCCCTAGGCATCCTGGAGGAATCAAAATGACGGCCACGGAAACTATAAAGTACGTTTTATAGGATTCTGCGTAGCAACTTGAGTCACCGTCTCACGAGACTCTGAGGAGGATTATAGAATATGCAAAGTGAATGTCAAATGACAATATGTCTGGAAGACAACCACATAATTACGTATGTAAAGTAAATAATTATATTTTTGAAATTATTTATTTTACTATCTATTACATTATTGGTCAAAATATTAGCATTCAATGTATTTTAATTAATTAATTTTAGAAGAAAATTATACGGATTTACATTTACACGTAATAGATATTGTTGTGTTTATTATCACGCAGAAAAATCACATGAAAGAAATGAAGAACATATTGCGGACACGAATTTCTGATATATTATCCTCCACTAGGATTTGAACCTAAGTTATTTCAAACACAACATACGCGTTCTGTCCACAAATCTAGCGGATTTTTGTTAAAAAAAAAAAAAAAAAAAAAAAAAAAAAGATTTTTTTTCGTTCTCTAGTAGGAATTCTGTAACTTAAAAAACGCATAGCTTTTAATAAATATGTATTAAAATTTTAAATATCTAACTATAAGAAAGCGTATGAATAACTAATTTATAACACTTCAATGTCATTTGCTTTGTAAATGTCACCATTTTATGCCTCTGACAATGTGAATGTATTTTTGAAAAAATATTTCTCTGTATTTTTTTTTATTCCGAAACAACATATGCAGATTTCCCCATAATCTTTCTTTATGCATACCGAAAGTATATAAATTAGTCGTATTTGCAAAAAACACATAGCGATAACTACAACTGGTTATTCATGCAAAAAGTGATAGGAATGAAAAAGTTAGAATTCTGTTATTACACATACCTCGTGGTATGTGTGTAAGCAGTGATGGAAATATTAATAATAAATTTACAATATCTTTTACATTTACTTGTAATGTCAGAATAAATATTTACTGTCCTCACAATCTACACGTGTTTCATCACGGCCTAATGTGATGTTAAGCGTCGTTTTATAAAGAGAGAAATCGATTTATTTGTAGTAATGTTAAGTTATACGCAGACTGATGTTACTAATCTAATTAAAAATGGGATGATATACGTTGTCATGTAATACAGTGCCAGCAAGGTGCGTTGTTTTATCAAATATTAATAAGATTCGAAAGAAAAACTTTTAGAAACAACAGTTATAAATTCACAAAATACCGATATTTTGTGTATTGCAAATATTTAATCGTGTATTAAATATACTAAATATACAAAAAATATATAACGAAAGACATAAAAAATTGCTCTTTTAAATTTTTCCATGCAATGACAATAAACATATGTTTATTTCATAATAATGCTGCTACATGCTAAATTATATTTCTGTGATTTGTCATTATGTCTATCTAATAATTAGATTTTTAAGACAGTCTGTCATATCTTCATTTTAGGTGTTACGGCAATAAATTTTGTATACTCTTTCGAATTTTATTCTATCGAGCATTATTCCACCACTGGCTTTCTATGTGACATTCATTTCCGAGGTAATAATAGACATTATGACATTCTGTGTAGTAAATTCCGACATGATGGCATTCATTTTCGCAATGTGCTATGTTGAAATTCCGGCACGCTTGTAATGCATTAAAATACATACTCTGAAATTATGCCATTAACCAACAGAACTTATCAGATCCTTTTTCTCTTCTCTGGCCATATATGGAGCGTTTACCTTTTAATAAATAAATTTTTGCGTTCACTGATTTTTTTCTTTTGTTTTTCTTTTTTTTCTAAATTGGAAATAATTGTAAGCTAATGAAAAGTAAAACTATTTTAAGTCAATCTATTACAAACTAATTTTTTTTTAATACTTAATCATTAAGAATTTAATCAGATTACACAGTAAAAATATATATTAATAATTAAGTATAAATTAAAAGAAAATGTATATTTCAATGATTTATTTTCCGAATTAAAATATTCTATAAATGTATTATTATAGTCATTATCGTATTACAGAATACAAAACATTTTTGAATTAACAATTTACAATAACATTCCTACTCGTGAAAGAGAATAAATTGATGGGTTAATTTCAAAAGAAAACACTTTAAACAATATATTTTTCAATTTCTACTTCAAAGTGGCACACATAAATATTAACTTTCCTATTAAGTGCTTGGGGAATTTTATAATCGTAAAAGTAATGAAATTTGACACGTTCCCTTTTTTGGATACACTTAATGGGCCTTTTAAGTCATTAACTTGTTGGAAGTCAGCAATTAAATTAACCGAAGAAAAGTTTATTAACAAAATGTTGTTTTTTATTCTCAGAAACACATCATTAAATATATTTATGTAAATATATAATTTAAAGTTTCAGAAATTAGATTTTACTTTCAGTGTCATTTAAAGTCCGTTCAAATTAAAAATAATAAGAAATTGCTATACATTTGTTTCATTGCTATACATATTACTGAAACATCAGAGGTTAATATTAATAAGTACATTTTATTTTTTAAATTAAAATCATTCTGAGATGTATTCACAATTAATATTACATACGTAATTCAATATCCCAATTCAGTCATACATCTTATTCCTTTCTTATGCGCTTATATGTATGTATCTTACATAGTTATATTAATCTTTATCCTTATACACATGTTATAACATAAATGTATGCAGACGTACAACTTTCAATCAGTTCGCTAGAAAGAAGAACCCTATATTTCAACAAATGAAATTAAAACTGAGTAATATAAATTATTCAAAATATTATTTTACGTATAGATTAAAAATTATCTTAGTTGACTGAAAAGTTGCTAGTGTGTAATATTTTTTCATATAACCAGCATTAATGAAAGTGTAACGCTTTCACTTTCACAAAACAACAAATGAACAATAATGTTTTTGTTTAATGATTGAGTCGATTTTATAATACATATCACGGTCTTTTTAGAGAGTGAAGGCAATAACCAATTCTGTTTCTAAACAAATGCAATTAGAACTTTATCTTTATATTTTTAAGTAATATATATATATATATATATATATATATATATATATATATATATATATATATATTAACAATATTAAAGTTACTTATACAACTAATACACATACTGACTGAGAAAAGACCACTAGTTATTGAAAGAAATTTTGTTTAAGAATTTTTTGTATAAAAAATTAAACTGCATTAAGAGTTTTATATAGATTTGTTCTTTAACACTTTGAAACCTAGCTGATAAATGTTTATGACTTTGGTTTGTCTGCCGTCTGGCCGTTCATCCATGCTCCAACTCTCGTAAATATATTCGGATTGCCGTGAAATTCTTGTATGCTATTGACGTTTAATATATCATGATCCCTATTGAAAATAAAGTGTGTACCACGTATAGTTTATTTACAGGGTCAGTCAAAAGTATTCCATTCCATTACAGTCAATGGGAAAATAATTTCAAGAGCATTTTGATGATGTTACGCCATTTAAAACATGATGAAATTGATATACAATTATGTAGCCCACTAAAATATTCTTTTCTAAAATATGTTGTAAAAAACTCACATGTTATTGCTCAATATCATAAAGGAGAAACATTTATCAGGAAATATGGAAGAAAAAAATACATAGCCTTTTGAAAAAATCATTTATGGAAACATATCTGTGCACGTAAAGCAAGATCGTAGAGCATAAAATTTACTTACTTATTAAGTACTTATGTACTTATTAAGTACTTTTCGGTTAGCCGGGCGCCAGTGAAATTTATATATCTGTGTATACATATATATACATATATATATATACATACACACATTTATATATGCATGTATATATATATACATATATATACACATACATATATGTGTGTATGTATACATATATATGTATATATAGATATATACATTTCACTGGCGCCCGGCTAACCGAAAAGTACCTATTTCTCCATGTAGAAACATTTTAGCGAGAAATCGATTAAAATTGAAGTTTAAAAAAAATCTTTATTTTTGAAAGATAAAACTGGGTAGATATTTCTGTAGGAAAAAATTCAAGACTCGATCTTTATAAAATATAAAATAAAAATAAATAAGAATAAAAATATAATAAAATAAAATAAAACAGAATAATATAAAATAAATACAAATAAATAAAGGAGTAGCTTAATGCAACTAATAATATATATGTATTTAAAAAATGAGTTTTTTTGTATTTGTATTTTGAGTATTTTGTAATAATGTTGCGTATAAATTTAAATTAAAAGTTATAGATAATATTAGTTTTGGTGTCTGATAAATTATAATAGATAACATATAATAAGAGTGTATAGCTCATGATTGATTTGCAACAATCTCAAAATTTTACCTGAATTTGTACATATCCACCATAAAGCCATTCAACGGTTGTTACTTTATATAAATGATATTCACTTACTAAGTAAATTGTATTATTTGTCTATATAAAGCAAATGTATTGCTATCTTATATAACACAGAAAACAATTCCTATCTTTAATAAAACAAATTAAACTTTGACATGATATGTTGAAATGCGGTATGCATACTAAGCTACAAATCTTTAATTCCACAATAAATAATTATAGCATATCCAGTTTTATTCTATCACACTGGAGCTTAATTAAATTAAAATACTCTACATTGTATTGATAATAATACAACAAACAATGCTAAAAAAACAAGCTCATTATAATTCTGTTGATTAAACATATAAAAATCGATATTAATTTGACTTGTATCAAATACAAATACTAGTCAAGCATAAAGAAATAAATAATCAAAAACATTTATACTTACTGACTTAATTAATAAAGAGTTCTGTAATTTTTCCCCTTCCTTTTTCTCATATAAAAAAATAAACATTAGTTTTCAAAAGAAAGAAGATATCAGATGATATTTAGTTGCAACAATGCAGCTAACATTTATTATCATTGCATAAATTATTTTAGATCATAATTAAAGCAAAGCATCTAATTCATTTGTATCTTTATTTCTTCTCTTTTTTGTTTCTTTTATAGGCCGGATAAACTAAATTAAACACACTTCCGAAAATTCATTGTAATTCGTTAAATTATACTGATTATTCATTTTGACAATGCCTAGTAATTTCCAAGCAAAATGAAATACATAGAATTGATGAATAAAAGCTATTGTACTCCTTTATTAATTAAATATATATATATGTATCCTTCAATATAGATTCTAATTAATACGCAACAGCTTTGCAGCTCACTGCATTTGCTCTTCAGTAATTAATTATTACACTTGTGAGAATTGCAACGAAGATTTTTCGAAAAGGTAATTATTGCACGATGCGAATTCAAAGAATTTGACTTTTAAATGAAGTTATATCACATCACATTTTAAGTACATCTCTTAATATATCCGAGACAAAAATTTCAAAAATAAAAGATTAACGTGTCTTGAAAAAAAAATGCTATGAAGGAATTTTTAAACAAAAAAGTAAAGAAAGAAACTTGAAGCAATTGTTACTTAATCCATGATTTGTCTCCAAATGCAAAAAAAGTATATGATTAATATCGATTATTTTTTTCCAGTTACTTATTGTGCAACATTTAACGTATTTTGGCAAAACAGAGTGTGTTTTGTGCTAAACCTTCATTGTTATGTAAGGTAAAGCTAGGATAGTCTGCGCACAATTCAAAAGAATAGCAATACAAAATCTAAATATTAATTTTTTGCTAAACTATTCATGAATAACTTTTATTTCATTTGTTTTTTATGCATTTCCATTGCTATTTTGTTGTTATGTTGCAATTTAATAGAACAATTGTAATAAAACCAAGAAAGTTATTTTGCGCAATCTCTCCTTATAGGGTTGGTGTGATTGCGCACATGGGTAGGAGAGATTGTGACTTATAATAACTACAATTAAATTATTAACAGTAATAATTACACTTAAATGACATTGCTGTAAGGTTTTTGTGAACAAATATTATTGTATTAGGAGTGAATATTTCAACCTAATAATTAAAGAATCAGAAAAAGGAAATAATTTTAAAAACGATTAAAAAAATTTAATTAAAGGAAAAAAAATTAAAGAATCAGAAAAAGCAAGTTCAGATAAGATTAAAAAATAAAATAATGTTACTTAATAACACGTTTAACTTAAAATTAGTCCATTTTCATTTTTCATTTTTTATGCAAATTTACCAATAAGCTGCGTAATCTCTCCTACCATGGAAACGAATGGGAACACTGCGCCATCTCTCCTAAGTAGAAAATGCGCAAACTCTCCAATTTCGGTAGGAAAGATTGCGCGGCCTTTTATTTAAACATTACCTCTTCTAAAACGTACCGTTGATGTTCACATTGTTAGTCTAGATTAGTAGCTTATGAGAAATCGTTTAAGTTTAAAATATTTTGTACTATTGACATTGTATATAAATTCGGATGAAGAGCTATGAAAATTCAAGCACTTACTTTGGGAAAACAAAACAAAATAGCAATACTTTATCTTAAACGCTCAAAGCAATCAACGTGCACTTTCAAGTAGACCTTCCACTACTGTTGTTGTACAACTACCTGGAGTCGCTGCACGCTCACTCTACTCCTTCCCCCCAAACCTCTATGTGCGCAATCTCTCCGACTGCGTCATCTCTCCTGGCTTTACCTTACATTAAATTATTTTACGTTGTTGACAGTAAATGACCTTTAAACATGCAAAACTGGAGAAATATGCTAACTGCGCATGATTGGAATTTTTTACTTAACCTATGCCAACTCACATTCCACAAATTAGAAATTGTCCCCTGTCAAGTTTTATTAAACGAGAGAGAAATCTGTATATATATATATATATATAAGCCGTTCTTGGTAAGTAGGTATGTATGCTCCCTATACAAATCTACAATTTTCGTCGGATTGGAACGAAACTTGATGTACATATGTTTTAGAATACGAGTAAAAATTAGCAATGTCAACTTTACTAAATTTTCACAGACCATTCTTTACCACTTTTTCTAAACATCTTCCATAGTTTATCATTACAGAAATCTTTTTTTTTCTCAATTTCTAATGCAGTAATTCTTCCCTGTTTCCACACTATAAAAAACTGCAAAACAATTTAAAAATAAATGATAACACGCTTTTTTTTTTTTTTTTATAAGCCAATAAAAATTCAGACTCACTCGCTATATTTTTCCGAAATTGAAGTGATTCTAAGAAGAAAATGCGCATTTTGTTTCTATATAAATAGAAAACGGTAAGTTTAAATGCGTTAAGATGATGTAGTATCTTAATTAAAATTTATTTGTAGTTAACACATCTACTTTAATACAGACGTTTAAATTTCAAGAAAACAACTTAGAAAAAAAGGTAAGAAAAAGAAAACCTAGGCATGACGTCACTATCTAATAAAGGTTTTTATTTTAATTTCAAATTGAGTCTAAGTAATCATCTGCTATGTTTTATTCCTTCTGCGGTTGTATACTAGAGCTGTATCTTATAGCTATACATTACATTGCTAAATGCTTTATTGATTTAGAAGAAGTGGTAACATTTTCTTTGATTTATATTAAAGAGAGGGTCATTTCTTTCATTTTTCAACAAAAAATTCCCGACTAAAAGTACATATAAAATTGACATGACTTTAATCTAATCATTATAGTTTTAATATTTATTAATGGAAATTTAAATTTAAATTTTTTTAAATGATGTTTTATTATCAGCGAAAAGTCTTGATTTTCTTGAATTAATGTTTTATTATTATTTAGTTGTTTTATTATTATTATTTATTATTTAGTTAATAAAAATATTTATCAGTATCCTCTAGGGATGAATGAAGCAGCCCCATTCATCCCCATTTGAAATGTCCCAATCATCTCCATGATGCATATATTCAATTGTCAGCCATATTGTCTCATAAATTATTTTGTCACAATGGTTCATATTCCTTCATTTTAATTACCAATATATGAGCCTTGAAATAAATAACTATGTTTATAATGCATAAAATATGTAAACAACTTCAAATATAAAAAAAAAAATCCTTTTAAGCAAAGTTTTCAGGAAATGCAACTTTGAAAGAAATTGAAAACAGCCATGTGGTCTTGCTTTTGGTTCTGAAGCACACTATGATAGTGTCATTTATGAGGCTAAGAAGCAACTAAACAAATTTTTTACTGCCTGAAATATTGAGAATATTCCATCCATCCATAACCCATTCATCCCCCAGTTCCCCTGTAACTTTTCATGTTTGAATTCTTCCCATATTTAATACATTTTTAGTGTAAAAAGTTATGTTAAAATCCATTACGTTATTGTGAAATAAATCCCGTACATGCATACATGCACACATTAATTACAAAATATAAATTTAAAATAATAATAATTAAAATGCACCTTATGAAATTAAATATTTCTTAAACTAGACCAATTTTTGCTGTTCACAATTAATAACAAATATATAATGGCGTAAATCTAAAGTATATTGATTTCAATGGGGGAAATTTAATGATACTAAAACTGATACATAAACGTTTTCAAAGAAATTTGAATTTAAACACATTATATGAATTGTGAAATATTTAACGGCAGTAAAAATGATTGGTGTTTGTATATTTGCAGATCATATTCTGATAATGAAATATTGTACTAATGTGATTGCTTTTCTCAGTTTTACTTTAAACTACCACACGGGTATTCATATTTTTTTGTGTTTATTTAAGTATTTGGAAGAATCCTTTGCGGATTGTACATAAAGTTCTCCAAACCTTTTACATTATTTTCGCAACTTCCAGTTAGTTTGTAAGGTTGGTGTTTGCAAAATGTGAACTTCGTGTTAATGTTTCACGTCCAGGATAAGTGAGTAAGCGGAGAGATGTTATGTTTTTTTAAAAGCCAGGATTCGATTATACTCGTGGGAACTTGTCTCTCTTTCAGATTTGAAAAAAATTTCAACCATTAACTTCCAAATTTGGGTTTGTAATTAATGTAGTTGAAATTCATCAAATTTCATTTATTGTATCGCTTCAGCAATATAATTGCAAGGTATTGATATTTTATCTATGCCATTGCATATAACAGAAGATATGCTAACGCCAACGTGAGATGGAATTTCGGGGGTCATAATCAACCTGAATAGCTCAATTGACAGAACGTTGGCAATTTACGCTAATGATCTCGAAATCGATTCCTATGATGGATACTTTTAACGCTAACGGGCATGAAAATCCCTTAAATCTGAAATAATAACATCGCGTTTGTAATTATTGTAGTTAAAATTTAGCTAATTACATTGATTCTCATGCATGTGTGAAATGTTTAAAATAAATGTTGTGTGAATATGAATCTCCACTTCAATCTTTTATTTTGTATAGACATTTTGTAGCGATGAAAATAGTTTTAAGTTTTAAAAAAGAAGCATTCGTATGCAAATGGCAACAGCTTTTTAGCTCTTCAAGCAGCAATTAAGAACAGATGAGTATTGATTCCTTTGATCAGTTATAGTCAGGATAGTGTTAATCACTGATAATTATTTAAGTACGCTACAGGATCTTAAATTAAGGAATCTTAAAAAAATAAATTAACAATAGTACGTTGAAGGCAGTAAAAGGTTTAAACAAAAGGTTACACAATTGGAACATATCCTCGAGAGTGAAATCGTCATAGACTTTCAAATATTAGTCAGAGAAACAGCTAAGCCGATCCACCGTGACAGTCTGACAATCTGATTAAATTTTAATAACCTCACCTCGTGTCTGCCCGCTCATTTATCGTTTTATTACGGGACTTCAGTCAGGTAGTTGATTCCTAATGTTTGGCATTTTCCCTTTGTTTCGTTACGCATATTTATTTCCGTATTCTTTCCCTTGTCTTATTATATTCCCATAACATGCATTGAATATTTTTTGTTTGCTATTTAATGGTTTGATCGGTGGAAGTTCGTTTTGAAGGTGTTTTTGAGTTTAAAAATGAATCTTGAAAACGGAGAAACGAGCTTTGAAACGAGCTTTAAAACGGATACTTTAAAATTAAAGTATCCTGGTGAGACAGATGGACTGACATTTGTATTAAAGTTTCCTTTTCTATAATAAATAACTTAATTACATAGCATCTATATTATCAAATCTTTTTTTTTAAATTAAACCTATCAATATACACATAAGAATGGAAAATAATTACATTAAAATAGAAGGGAAAGTAATTAAATACTGTATTGCGCATTTAGAGTAAAGAAAAGACAATGTAAGAAAAAAATAAAATATTCTAAAATTTTGTTTTTCTTCTCATTCTTTTTATTTATTATTTTTATTTCTACTCTCACAATAAATGTGAAATTTAAACACATTTGTTTACATTTGAAAGACTATTGAAAATTAAATATAAACGCCAGAGTTTAAAAATGTATTAGTTATTCATCTAGTATATGTGCAAAAATGCGAAACAAAAATTATTTAAAGACGTAAATTATTTTACGCCATATCATTCATTAGACTACAAAATCCCAAATAAATATTTGATAAGTGATTACATCAACATAATTGAATATATTTTCTAAGTAAAAAACAATTAAGTGTTTATTAACTAGAGGATTTTTTTTTTTATAAGGCGTGTGTTGATTTTCTAAGATATCTGTTTTTCATGAATAGACTGAGACAGGAAAGTAAAATAAATAAAAACTGTAGATAAAACATACAAATTGAAGAAACTATCACACAAGCATGCAGAGTAAATGTATTGAGCTAATCCTTAGCAATAATGTTCTATTTAGCATGCTAGATAACTTTTTTCAATGTACTGAGTTTAATTAAACAAAGAAACAAAAATATTTCATCAACCATTTCGGTTTAGATTAATAGAAAGTAATATTGGTACCTCATTTAAATTAAATACAATGAATGATATTTGTTCCGTTGGTATAAAATGAGAAATAAATCCTTTAAATGCTTCTTCTGATAAATTTACATAATATCGGTTTAGAAGATTGCAAATGTTAGAAAGACTCGGGTTTTAATTTGTAAAATAAGCGAAATGATTAAAAGATTAAAATTTTACAGTATATCATAATTCGTCAATTTAATTATATCTTTCTATCTCAGAAAATTAAAAAATAAGTTCGGGAGTGTGAATAATTCGCGTAGGATGATTAAAATTCCAGGATATAAGTACAGCGGATATAAAAGAGGATATAAGAAATTTCCAACTCCTGGCTCTTCTGAACGTTAAAAAAAAACTTTTTTTTTACATTTTAAGCATATAAATTACATGTCTGTTTTTTTCTCATACCCAGACTGCTAAGGTAGCACGTTATATAAAATTTTCTTCGTATTTAAAAGCTTAAGTACAAATATAACAGGTTTTCAAAGTAAAAATTAATATTAGTAACACTGAAGGTTACTCATAAAATGAGATAAATGAATATTAAATGACGTACGTTTTAAATATTTTTAAAATTAAATTCACAAGTTTCTAATTAAGGTAAATTTGTATCCAGTTTCTTTAATTTTCTGCAGTAAACAAATATTATTTTTCAATCATCTTTGTAAAAGAGATTGTAGTGGTTAGTTATAGGCATGTTTAGAAATATGCATTTTAAAAATTGTGTGTCCCCTAAATTGTTAAATGTCTTCCTGTTGTTTAGTAACGAACGTTTGTACGGAATATAATGGATTTCTATTATAATTAATTTATGATACACATAAATTTTAACTGTAGTATCACTTAATTAAGTATCAACAATTGCATATTCTAGGGAAAGTAATAATTTTTTCCACAAATCATTATTCTTTCAGAAGTCTATGTTTTAATAACGATATTCAAACTAAATACCAAAATCGAGTCTGTTTGGGATATTTCCCCTTAAATATTACTAATACAAACGCTGTTTATAGTAATATTGATTATCTGAATAATAATAATAATAATAATAATAACATATAATTAATATAGATATACGGATTGTATTTAGTGTCAAAAATTTTTTACACAGCACATAATAATCTACTGTTCCAATTTTGTGACACAACATTAAAAAAAAAGAGCTGTGAATTTTAATATCATTCTAAAATTCTTCGGTAATTTTGTAAATAATATAAGTTTTGAATAATATAATATAAGTTTTGAAGGGTTCAAGGGAGAACATGGTAATGAATTATGTCTGGGAGGGCGGGAGGGGGGGGGGCAGGGGACTTCCGAAAACAATTCTGAGAATCAGGAAAATCGGAACAGTTTCCAACTCTTATAAGCATTTTTTAATTTATAAAACCTAAGTTAACCGTTTCTACTTTTACAAACATTTTGAATATTCAATATCACTTTATCTTCAGATTTCAGTAAAAAATACTAATGACTATATTGCATAATAACAAAGCAAGTACTTTTGCCGTGTACGTGGTTTGTATAGTTTATTGAATATTTATTTCGATTTAATTTTTTATAATTAATACAGAGCTTGCCTCTGCATACAAACACACGTACACGTATTCATTCATATATATATTCTGGCATATACAGCGCATCTGTTATTTTAGACTGCTTTTTCTATCTTTTGATTTATTCGCATATTACGCGCACGCCCTTTCTTTTCAAAGAAACTTTCACGATATATGCAGGATGAAAAAACAATAAAGAGCATTTAAAAGTATAATAACTAGTAGAAAACATAAATAAAATTAGGAAATGCAAATGGAGGATATACAGGGTGCACCAGAATCACATATAATTAACATTTAAATTGCAAAAGAATGTACATAAAATGTACATTTCCTTTGGTCTTCTTGACGCATTACTGCTCAATTGCGGTTCCGGAACGTTGTGTATTAAGATCCAGTCGTTTAAAACTTATATTTTATCCGATGACTTGTAAGTCGCAACTTGTAAGTCGCAGGTGGATCTTCCTGAAACTCCGTGTGATATTGTTTTTGTACTTCTGCTACATTTTCATACTTACAATAGTATTTTAAAATAAATTTTCTTTTATCGAAAATTAATCTTTGTGTACTCATTATTTTCAATTAATTACACTTTGAAGAGAAAGTACAATTAGAAAGTTATGACCCGTTAAACAGAGTATGTATACATTTTTCTGACGTACCCTGTATGCTACCGACAAGTCTATCCGCTTTAATCCGCAAAAAGGTTTTGGAATCATACTCTCATTCATTTAATAGTCACTTTTTCATTCGTTCATTAATATAAATCTCAATTATTATGCTTCATTTATTAAGATTTAATTTTTATAGCCAGCGTATATTGCGCACATGTAAAATTTGACAAATTTCCCTTCTTTTTTCTTTCAAAAGTGTGCTTTATACATCGGAATATACAGTATTTAGTAAACAATACCTATTAAAAATTGTGTGTTTTATAGAAGGGGGTACCAAACTATTGCGGCGAAATGTAATTATCAGTAAATATTTTAACAAAAATAGAAATATATATTATGAGATGCTGCATTATTCTTTTTTTTTTTTTTTTTTTTTTTTTTTTTGTATTACAGATTTTGAAAATAATGCCACTGTATTTTGATTATTCTTAACGTAAAGCCTTTAAGATATGTGGAAAATTACAAAAACTGGTGCAGATTTTTTTTTTTTTTTTTTTGTTTACTTAAAACAGACTAAGCTACTTTTAAAAACGTATATAGTTTCCCTTTCCTATAAACTTGGTAACTTTCAAAGCGTGACTTAGCGTGACATAGAATCAGATCCATTCTCGCCCTTAGATGGCGCTACAGAGCATGCTGAATACTGTCACTTTAATTATGGCCACTTTGTATCATGGAAATATATAAATTCCTTTTAAGCAAAGAAAACTTCTGTAATATGAAAATCTTTGGAGAAGTTGTTATGTGCATATAAATAAAAATTGTGAGTATAAAGAATCAAATTAAGAGAAAATTAGTTAAATTTTAACAGAAAACTATAACATATCACATGTTTGATGATGCAGTATCATTGGTTAGAATACCAACTGCTTTATTCTAGAAAGCAATAAAAAAAACATGTAGAGTATTTGCGCCATTGGATTAACATAATTAAAATAAAACATAGTTTTAAATCTTTGAAGGGCGGATCCCACTTAATTTTATTTTTCAAATGTGACAATAGCAGCAGAATATTTGGATACAATTTTGCTTTCATAATGTACCTGAAGAAAAATTGTTACTTATTTTCAAGTAAAATTGTTCGTAAATCCTCGTGTGATTCCATCCTTTCAACATTTTAGCAATAAAAGTAATTTGGCTTCCGAGGGGGTTAAAATCTATGATGTGGAATGAATAACTTCAAACAATAGGCAATTTAAATACCATTTCAGTAAATTACCATTTCAGTAAATCAAGTTACCAATTTCTGCATGTAAAATTATTCGCGCATTTGTTTTTAAAGAAATTTAATTTTAAATATATTGGGTGCAGAAAAACTGGGGTCATAATTTATGTGGCCAATTACAGTTAATATTGTGGAGTCCTTTTGAATTTATTTGTGCTTTGAAACGTCAAATGTATAGTGTGAAATCCCGAGTTATTGACACCTAACCAGTAACTGACACTTAAGCAAAAATCTAACTCAAATAAGCATTTTGTTGTAAAATTCTGCAAAGTAATGTCATCTAGTGAATACTTAGGCACTTATTTTTATTTTGGAGTCAATTTATTCACCACTAGAGGGAAAGACCATATTCAATGAAGTAGAAACTTTTGAGAATACAAAAAGTGCCATTTTGAAGCAACCGTCTTATTTCTAAAATTAAGGAAGTGTTTTTCTAATCCATTTGTAATGCAACCATCCTAAACTTTTTTTTAAAGAAATGCTAGTAGAAATTAGTTGAAAGATGCATATGATATATTAGGGCCAATGAATTAGGACTTATAGTTATTTCATTTAGATTAAAGGGTTTAAACCAGTTATTGGTTCTTAGAATTTCATTTCACCAACCTCTGACAGAGATGTTAGTTATTGGTTATATTGAAGAAAGTTGAAAACTATTATTTGAACTGTTTAAAAATGCACAATAATAAATTAAATTTATCTTGCAGTAAACACCATTAAAATTTAAGTTGTTTTACCAGTGTCTGACACCAGATTTCAGTTACTGATTCATAAATGTCAGTTATTAGATATCTGCATTATTAATAATGCAGTACTAAATAAATATTACTGCTGTATAACTCTTACTATATACTCTACATTACTAATAATGCAGTACAGGTTATTTAATCTCACTTTTTCTAATAAATATTAATGCATATTTTGTTTTTAGAATAAATAATAAAGTTTTTTAAGTATTTTAATCCTACATGGAATGATTATTTCGCCAACGTTTTAAAAATAAATTTAAAAAAATAAATTTTTTGAATGTTTTTGAATGATTAAAGAATTCAAACATTTTACATAGACAGCTGCAATTCTCGCATTCAATTCCCTGCCATTCAACTCAAGATAGATACATACGATTACTACCGTGTTAACTTTCGCTATGCGAGAAAAATGTATATCGGAAGCCTGCATTGTCTTGATTTACCAGATAGTTTTAGTTATATTTCCAGTAAATATACTAGTGCCTGACACACTGGAAGAGGTAAAACCGTAGTCCAGAATCGATCTCAGAAATATAGTTGAAAGTTTGCAAAATTATCACATTAGGAGAATAGATAAGGAGTAATAAGCAAAAATATACCCTCCTTTCAATCACATACAAGCACACACTCTTTAGGACGGCAAAGTCATATTTTAGATTATATCAGGGACACACAACTGAAATTTTGAATTGCTGAAAAACTCGGGACCTTAGAGACTATCCCGCGCTACACTGAAAAATGACTGCTATTGAAACATAACATTGTGCACTGAAAAATGTACATCTATTTTATTTCGGCTAATTTTCTCGAATTCTCTTTAACTACAGTAGCTTTAACATTTTAAAACTGTAACTTTAAAATGTGGTGTTAAATTTAGGTATATGAGCTAAAAGTCTTCATGTGTGATCACATCTTAGAAATTTCCGTTTGTATCTAAATATAAAGATGGATGCATTGAAATTAACTTTTTTTTAATGAGTGTTTCTTTATTCAATAAAACAGAGAATAAAAAAAAATATTCAAATTAAATAAGAAAACAAAATGTTGCAATAAGTAAACTTTCGTAAGAGTAAAGAAAATATTCAATGAAATACAACCATGATATTATGTGAAAATGAAAATAATGTTTCAATTTTTCAGATTTTTATTTTTTTAACTGGTGTCTTTAAACATGCTCTTTTATAGAATAAAACAGATAATTCTTAATTTTTGTCGCAGCTTAATCTTGTAAGAATAAAGGACAATTTCATACGATATTTGAAAATTTCCTCACGTTTTCCTTTTATTTTTTTCCACATATTTTCTTCATGAAACGATTGGAAAAGGCAAAAGGTAAAATATGGGAAGCGTGTTTTGAAAATATAAATGGCACTTTGGCCGTAAAAAATGCATTAGCTATGGAAATAAGCATTCGAATATAAACTTTGAAAGAGAATATGCGAATTAGATTCTTATTTTAATGCTAAAAGCAGAAACTGAAAATCGATTTCTAAAAAGTTTTCAAAAGTCATTTATTGATTTATATCTCTATTTACATACTCGCGATTTGGGATATAAACATTCTAATTGTTCAGACATGTCACTAAAAGTATGTAATAGATAAAAACTATTATAGATTAATACTACCATTTGTCGAATACCATTAAAACTTTAGACTTTAAGAGAATTTTTTCTTTTCGTATTCTAAATCATAAAAGCACACTAGAAGGCAGACTGGGCGTCAACTTCCCCCCCCCCCCGTGGTGTAAATTTTATTGGCCTAGGCTCGATATATAAGGTAAAATGTCGGCAGGCCCGATCCGGCTCATTAATTATTTCGCAGTTTAAAGATTTACCCGATACGATACAAATTTGTCGGAAAAGAAAAAAAATCATATATATGCATAGATAATGAAGTATGGTATTAGTCAGATATTAAGTCAGAAATTCATTGAATTGGGAATAACAATGTTATCATGACCGCTTTGACAATTACGTATACAAACACAAATACAAAATAAGAAAATATTGTATTCAAATGAAGATTCAATAAGAAAAGCAATGTTGTTTTGAATGAAAAAATAAAACTTGGTTAATAAAAAGATTATAAAAAAAAGTATTTGATAAACCAAATTAAACATGTAAAGTATCTGAACTAGTATATCATGCTTATTTACAAAATATGTAATTAAATAAACTGCACCCAGGACAAGTTCTCGGGCCTGTGAAGAATAAAGTACAGCACCGTGTAGGACTGAACCAAAGGAAGTTAGGCACAGCTCAATCCATAACTACGGAAAAAATAATTCATCTTCCTCGGTCCCACCGGGGTCAGTAGGAGAAAAAAAAGACCGTGCCCGGCATAGCAATATTCTACAGATAGAAAATTGGTCCGAGCCGAGTTGCACTAAACTGATATATAAGCGCACAACAAACGTCCTGCAGGAATCGGAACGTTTTGTTTTTGTATCTAACCTGGTGTGCGTGAAAGAACTGTACTATCGTATCAGGTTTTTGAAGTTCCGATTAAATAATATGCTAATGTACTTTCAGGACGTGGTTGTTTGGTTATTTTAAAGATTTTTTTGTGTTGCGTTTTGTAATTCGTTATTACTGCTTTCCAAAAAATGTGTTTAGTTTGGGAATTGAGTCTTTGGATGTCGTGTTTAAAAAAAAATAAAGAAGTAATTTTTGTTTGTGATGAACATTTTCGTTTCTGACAGTGTTGTTTAAATCTATGCAGAATATTAGTTCATTGTGTAAGCTAATATTTTGGTAGTACCTTTCACAAATTAAAGTGTTACGTATTAAAATTGTGCACTTATTAGAATTTACCAACTGACACCTGTGCCTTTTAAAACCAGCTGCTATCTTGCTGTTTTCTAAGAGAGGCCTTGTGAATCAAAGATCTAATGTTTGACGCTAGCGTTGTAATGCAAGGTTTCCGGGGTTTCTCTTGAAAAAAAAAGGTAAATTTGGGCCACTTTCTTCTTAACAGATCTATGCTGTAGGTGCCCTTTGTAAGGGAATATGGCCAAAAATAACTGGTCTTTTGCAAGAATCAAATCACTCACTTTAGATCTTTTGACAACTAACAAATAAACTTTCGTTTAAGCATAGAGTGTTGTATTTAAGGAAAGGCCACCGAAATGTTTTACAGAAATATTTAATTATTAAATCTTTTGTAGAGTTAATAGTAATCGCAAAGTTAATGTAAAAACTAATGTACGAATCGAGGGCTTTAAAAATCAAAAGAAGAAAATGTTTCTTATATTTAACAAATCTATTCTCATATATTAATCTTAAAAAAAGAAAATAAGCTTACTTACTAAGAAGTTGTAATAATAATGTAATTGCCATCACCAGAAGAACAAGAAAAGAAACACAAACTTACGCCGATTTGTTATAAACGATCGGTAAATATTTATAAATATGAAAATTCATTCTTATTGAATACTTAAATTTATATTTACAAGCATTCAATTAACTTTATATGGAAAACTAATTCGTTTAAATCTGTTAACTTTTAATCAATAATAAAAATAATTATGTAGTCCATCTTTAATAAACACTATCGGAATTACATTATTTATTCACAAGCATATATGTTAAATTATCTGATTTTTGAGCAGATATATTTACATCTACGTCAAAATATCTGATAGTTTTGCACCTTTTCGTAGGCATGTTTCACACACTTGACATTCTGATAAGTTTTAATAATTTGTGTTAGAATATTTCAAAAATCAATTCTTTATGAAATTCTTTATGTCTGTCAATCAATATCTGTTAAAAGATTATTCTTTTAAATTCCCATTTCTTATAACAATGGAATAAAAAACCAAATATTACAATTTTGGAAAA
The DNA here is from genome assembly GCA_963931845.1 of Maratus michaelseni. Taxonomy (NCBI): domain Eukaryota; kingdom Metazoa; phylum Arthropoda; class Arachnida; order Araneae; family Salticidae; genus Maratus; species Maratus michaelseni. The sequence goes on from OZ007592.1 coordinate 420,385,091, forward strand.
AATGCATTTTTTAACTTGTTTACATGCATTTTTTACTCGTTTACGTGATGTTTTTTCTTTTAGATGAGCCTCTAATTTATTATTAATTGTCTAACATATATTTCACTTAAAATAATGTTCATGTTGATTAATAACTAAGTGGTTTAGAAGGTACATCGGTGGCTTATCAATTAATAGCCAAATTAACTGATATTTTTTATTTAATCCAGAAAAACGACGTCTTCATATTGATAGTTTTTTCGTTCTCTCTCGTTTTTTTTTAAATTATTGTATTTTTAAATAGAATAATAAGAATCCATTTAGTAAAAGTAATATTTTAAAGCATAAAAAAGGAATAATTTAATTCGGAAAGGTGTTCCACTTCTGATACAAATACATTACTTATTTTGCTTTTAGTTCTCCTGAAATGTCGTTTATTGCGTTTTGACAGTTTTAGAACATGTTAATTTTAAAATTTAACATCTGTACTACATTTACACATTTACGTAAAATGCATTCAAAATGTTTCAAATTCATGAAATAAATCCAATTTTAATTCTATACATAATATATTTCATAAAATCCTATACGTAAATTATATCTGCTTAAAGTGAAATCTGGTTAAATTGTTTATATCAAGCGTTTTATTTAACTTATGTTTCTATATATTTTGACTAAAAATATTCATTTCAAATCGAAGATTTGTTTATCATAACGTAATTTTTCAATTTCGATAAAAGGTTATGTATTTCTCGGTCTAATCTATACTAATATTATAAAGGAGTAAAGATTGTTTGTTTGTTTGTTTGTAGGGGGTAATCTCTGGAACTACCGAACCGATTTCAAAAGTGATGGTGGCAAATTGATGGTGACAACCCCTGCTCGTACATAGGCTATATTTTATGTCGGTGCCACTAACCCCAGGGGATGCAGGAGCAAAAAACTTTCTAAAATTGCCATTTTTAGGTAGCTTTCAATACAAAAAAGTATAAAGCTACCTATTGCAGCCATTCGGAGGAAAGCAGTTCCGGAAAATTTCGATACATTTTCACCGATCATGACCCCCAGACCCCAAAACCACCCTCCGTTCAAATGTTGATTTATATATATATATATATATATCTCCATATATATATATATATATCTGACCTATGTCATACGATAACGCTCGTATTTATAAATCAATTTTGATGAAACTAATTGTGTGTATTAAGCTCACCAATGTCTCGACCGAGTTCTTTGGCCAGCTTGGTCCGCCATTTTGTTTCAAGATGGCGGCCATTTAAAAATTTAAAACTAAAATAAATATACAAAAAAGTTAAAAATTCAAATTTATTTTTTAATTCAGTGTTAGGCCTTGAAACGAGGATTCCAGAGCATTTTTTGTTTTACATCTATCTTAAAAAACGGCTGAGATAGAGCAGTTTGAAATTCTAGGGTGGCTGACATTTTGAAACAAGACAGCACATTACAAAAATTTTCATTGTTGTAATAATTTTCCCAATCAAACGCATAAAACTATATATTCATATCCGTTAGCGCCAAATTCTCGCAAAAATTGGCGACATTCGGCGAAATATCGCCAAATTTGGCGACCAAAATAAGTTTTCATAAATGAAGCCAATGTGGCTATTGCTCAATAATTTGGCGAATTTCTTATTCAAATTCAGTATTAACGAATCTTTTGTAAACGTTTTATTTGCATTTTAAGTTGCTGTTTTCGTGTAACATTAGCTAAAATTTTAAAACTAAGATATAGGAAAGCTACCTTTTCCTCCCGGTACAGGCCGGAAGGACTTTTTAGCTATCAAACTGGCTGTCAAGCCCTGAGAGCTTGCCAGCCGGTTCTGTATGTATGTGTGTACGTACGTAATGCGATAACTCTCCATAGAAATATCCGTTTTCCTTCAAATTTTGTTTATAGGTTCACTGTGTTAAGGCGCTTCCCTGATTAATTTTCGGGATTGATTGGTTAAGTATAAAGGGGGGGGGGACAAGGGGCTAATTCCCCCCCCCCCTTAATTTATATAAATGGCTTTTTCATGCAGAATTCTTCCGTTTTCCTTCAAATTTTGTTTATAGGTTCACTGAGTTAAGGCGCTTCCCTGATTAGTTTTCGGGATTGATTAGTTAAGTATAAAGGGGGGGATCGGGGGGGCTAATCCCCCCCTTAATTTATATAAATGGGTTTTTCATACAGAATTATCCCATTTCCTTCAAATTTTGGTTAAAGGTTCGCTGTGTTAAGACGCTTCCCTAATTAGTTTTCGGGATTGATTGGTTAAGTATAAAGGGGGGAAACGGGGGGATAATCCCCCCTTAATTGATATAAATGGGTTTTTCATGCAGAATTATCCCATTTCCTTCAAATTTTGTTTTTAGGTTCACTGTGTTAGGGCGTTTCCCTGATTAGTTTTCGGGATTGATTAGTTAAGTATAAAGCGGGGGGGGGGGGGATCGGGGGGCTAATCCCCCCCTTAATTTATATAAATGTGTTTTTCATGCAGAATTATTTCGTTTTCCTTCAAATTTTGTTTATTGGTTCATTGGGTTAAGACGCTTCCCTGATTACTTTTCGGGATTGATTGGTTAACTATAAAGGGGGGGAATGGGGGGCTAATCCTTCCTTAATTTATATAAATGGGTTTTTCAAGCAGAATTATTCCGTTTTCCTTCAAATTTTGTTTATAGGTTCACTGTGTTAAGGCGCTTCCCTGATTAGTTTTTCGGGATTGATTGGTTAAGTATAAAGGCGGGAACGGGGGGGCTAATCCCCCTTAATTTATATAAATGTGTTTTTCATGCAGAATTATCCCATTTCCTTCAAATTTTGGTTAAAGGTTCACTGTGTTAAGGCGCTTCCCTAATTAGTTTTCGGGATTGATTGGTTAAGTATAAAGGGGGGGAAACGGGGGGATAATCCCCCCCTTAATTGATATAAATGGGTTTTTCATGCAGAATTATCCCATTTCCTTCAAATTTTGATTTAGGTTCACTGTGTTAAGGCGTTTCCCTGATTAGTTTTCGGGATTGATTGGTTAAGTATAAAGGAGGGAACGGGGGGCATATCCCCCCTTATTTTATATAAATGTGTTTTTCATGCAGAATTATTCCGTTTTCCTTCAAATTTTGTTTATAGGTTCACTGTGTTAAGGTGCTTCCCTGATTAGTTTTCGGGATTGATTGGTTAAGTATAAAGGGGGGGAACGGGGGGATAATCCCCCCTTAATTTATATAAATGGGTTTTTCATGCAGAATTATCCCATTTCCTTCAAATTTTGTTTATAGGTTCATTGGGTTAAGACGCATCCCTGATTAGTTTTCGGGATTGATTGGTTAAGTATAAAGTCGGGAACGGAGGGCTAATCCCCCCTTATTTTATATAATTGGGTTTTTCATGCAGAATTATTCCGTTTTCATCCAAATTTTGTTTATAGGTTCACTGTGTTAAGGCGCTTCCCTGATTAGTTTTTGGGATTGATTGGTTAAGTATAAAGGAGGGGACGGGGGGCTAATCCCCCCCTTAATTTATATAAATGGGTTTTTCATGCAGAATTATCCCATTTGCTTCAAAATTTGTTTATAGGTTCATTGGGTTAAGACGCTTACCTGATTAGTTTTCGGGATTCATTGGTTAAGTATAAAGGGGGAACGGAGGGGGCTAATCCCGCCTTAATTTATATAAATAGGTTTTTCATGCAGAATTATCCTATTTTCTTTAAATTTTGTATATATATTCATTGTAATTGGAGATTTACCTGATTAGTTTAAGGGGTTCATTAGTTAACTATGAGGGGGGTAACGGGGGGTTGACCCCCCCTTAATATATTGTTTATTTCTTTATTTTTCATGGGCTTATTTACAATTCTTTGAAATAAGAGTATAATATACAAATAGTGTGAATAGGCTGTGAAATTAATGCCCTCAGTTTAACTGGGCAGTTTTTTTTTATTTTTTATACTGAAGGAGCTAGATATGTGAAATTTGTCATTGTAGTTACTTATAAGATGTAAATGCTCTTTAAGAACAAAATAAAAAAGAAATTGAAATTTAAAAGGGTGAAATGAGCGAAAAGCGTTCTGAAAACAGTCTAAATTACAATTTCTATGAAATCTCTGGAACTACGGAACCGATTTCAAAAGTAATGGTGGCAAATTGATGGGGACAATCCCTACTCCAACATGGGCTATATTTTATGTCGGTGCCACTAACATCAATGGGGTGCAGGATCGAAAAATGTTCGAAAATTGCGACTTTTTTATACTGAAGGGGCAAGAAATTTGAAATTTAGCATTGTAGTTACTTATAAGATGTAAATGCTCTCTAAGAATAAATTTTAAAAAAATCGAAATTTAAATGGGTGAAATGAGCGAAAAGCGTTCTGAAGTCATTCTAAATTACAATTTCTATGGAATCTCTGGAATCACGGAACCGATTTCAAAAGTGATGGTGGCAAATTGGTGGTGACAATCCCTGCTCCAACAGCCTCTTTAATAAAAAACTATGCGTTGCTGACGACTGGGTTTTTCGCTAATTGTTGCAACAGATTAATCTCGGAAAATTAAACATTTGAAGTTACTGAAAAAAATGATAGCTCAAAAAGTATTTGTCAGAAAATTGTTAGACAAACTGCGTTTGAAAGGTAAAAAATTGTATTTTTCTTGATATCAATTTCAAATATAATGATTATGCCGTTTTTCAAATATTGAATTTAAAAAATTACCAAATTTTCCAATGGAGTACCATAGCGAAACCTTCATGCGTAAAAAGATAATGATAAGGGAGACGTGTCCTGACGTGTATATTGGCTATAACACGAGTCACAAATTATAGTAGCCTTATTATTCTGTTAAAATATAAAAGTTATTTATGAAATGTCAATATTTTGTTTGATTAAAGGTTCGTTAAAAGAAATTGACCAGCGTAGCGGGCGTAGCTTGCTAGTTTTCTTATAAAAATACATGTATGTAGTATTGAAACAATTCTTATTATTTTTCATAAGAATGGTTTATTTGCAGTGTATTTGGAAATTTTGAAGAAAGTTTACTTTTCGTCACTGAACAAAAAATATAGTGCTTAAAGCAACTAAAGTACTTTAAGTTTTCTATGAAATTACGATATCAACCATATTTATTAAAGAAAATGTAATAACAAAGAGAAAAATTTATTCAAACAAATTTTAAATTGCCAAATTGTGCAAATTTTCCCTGTGTTAGTTGAAAATCACGCGTCAGCGGTATCTGCCAACCTTCCGTTTTTGTAATCAAATAGACACACTTTGAACTAGAAATTTTAATTAATAAAATGTAAAAAATGAAGTACCACACAGAATCCACGCACACATTATTACACGTTCTTATTAAAGGAATTTTCTACTTCCATGTATGTTTTCTTATTTAAAAATAAAAAAAGGAACATTTCCAGCTATATATTAGTAAAATGTCACTTTTAGCTCCTTTAAAAAGAAAGGCGAAAATATATCAGTGACCAACGCCGTAGCTTGGACTACAATTAGATGTCATTCGGGAACACTTTAGAACTAGAAACGGATGTCAAATAATACGCTAAGATACTAGAGTTGGAAGAACGTTAAATGAGAAATATTTAAAAGCTGTGGATACGAAATATAAAAATTACACATGAAAAATTTGTGCCGATTAGACAGCGTTTTGTTAACATTGACATTTTTCTGATCTTTGATTATGTGTTTGAGTCAAATGGAATATCTTTCATTAATTACAAATATTCGCACATAAATATATCTATTGATTTTGATTATTTGATTAGATTATTTACATTGGGTGCATGTCACTGCTTGCTTTATTTTGTAACTTAAAAGTTAAGTCTAGTTAAAAGTTACAAACAAAATTAATAAAAAAGTAAATTAAAGCTAAAACTAATAGAATTAGTACTTTGGTACTTAATTTCTGTTAAAAATTAAATATATTTTTTAATTATAAGTTATCTAACGGGCTAGTCAATGTAAAATGAAATTTTGATTACATTTTTTTAAAAATATAATAAAACCATCTAATGGCTCCTTTGAAAATTTTTTATTGCTTCGAACTTTGACACGATTCCTGTCATCATTTTATGATATTGCAGACAGAGAAAGAAAATCCATTATTAATGTGAAAATCTCCATTTTCTGTCATTATCCGATTACACGATGTTCTAAAAGTAGAAAAATCGAAGAAATATAAAAATCCGTTGCTATATATTGGGTTGTCCAGAAAATCTGTGTCGTTTGGGAAAATAAATCTACCATTTAATTATTAGACATTATTTCCGATAATGACTAATAATTAACAAGCAGATTTTTCCGGTATAAAGTAATTTTCCCAAACTGCATGAATTTTTCAGACAACCAAATATAATTACGTGCAATACTATTTCCGTGTATATATTAATATACTTTCGCACAAGACACACACAGACACATACCTGTGCTCAAACATGCACAACGATATTTTGTGAAGTATAATTTGGCATTGACAATAAATCTCGAAATAAGAAAGTAATATTCTCGCTAACTGACCAGTTTGGTCAAATTCTAACTATAATATATAAAAATTATATAATATAAAAAAAATACTGTAATATGTCAAAATAGTATAAATATGTAAATATTAGCAACATTTATCACACATGTCAGCGATAAATCGCTTCTGGGTATCATTTTGTGGTTTTTATAATGTGTATAGTAATGTGTATAGTTTTGCATTATTCTTATGCAAAACACTGTACTTTTTATATTTGTGATAATACTTCGAATATTCTTCATACTCTTACGTATAAACTTTTATCTGTTTATAGCTGAAGCTTATATTTATACTAAACTTTATCCCAATAGTGCGTCGATATTACTCATACCTTTTAGAAATGCAATGTTGGCAATTTAATTTTTTTCTTTATTTAAATGGAGTTTTTATGTTAAAAAATAAATGTGCATTTTCCTCAATATTTTCTTGGAAATTTGTTTTAGTTAATACAAAATATTAAATAAGAGATCATTTTATAATGTATTATAAATCTAATGTTCAGTGAAGAATAATTATTTAAACTATGTTTATCAAATATAATTATTTAATATAAACCCATAACAGCGACACAATACCGCAGTTTATATACACAGTACATTTTTCGAACAAGATATACAGGGTCATCAAAAAAGAATGCCGGGATTACAAATTTGTATTACGCAAATAAAGCAACACATAGGAACATGAATTTAGTATTAAAATATTAAGAAAAGTGTCAATTTTTATATCCATTTCAATACACTTCGATATGTGCACCATTAGTCACTCGACAGACAATATTCAATCTCCCTTAATGTCCTGTGAAGCATATCTGGAGTTACAGTTTCAGTTGAGGCTATGATTCAACGTTTTAAATATGCTGATATCAGTAATACTTTCACTGTACACAATGTTCTTCATGTATCACCAGAAGACGAAGTACAGTGGCATGAGGTCGGGGCTTCGTGAAGGCTCTGGAATTGGGCCATCTAGTACAATCCATGAGTTGAGGAATTTCTCATTCAAGGCTGCAAGCCATCTAGTGAGCGGAAGTGATAGTACGCTCTAGACATAGCCGACTAAAGGCCGGTTACAGCTGTCCATAATTAACAAGTCACCACACATAGAGATTGGGTGCACCTTTACCCTAACTCAGAAATTATCTTAAAGGGGCTTCTTGGCACAGAATACTTTGTGATCGTTGCTTAATTAGATACTAAAGTTCTAAAATAATACAGAAACTTAAATAAATAAATAAAAAAATATCGCGTTGTGTATTAGAAGAGCATCTAACATATAACCTTTGTTTTGATAGGAGTGTCAAAGATTCCCAGTTTCACAATATAACCCCAAAGATAATCTTTAACTAAAACTTTAATACTTATGTTAATGAACGCTGAAAAACATTTAGGTTTTAAAATTTAAAACACTTAAATTATGACAAAATCTTTTTGAACAAACAAATAGTTAATTTATTTACATTAAAAATATTAAATAAACATATTAAAAAATATAGACAAATCATAAAATACATCCTTTGAAATAAAGCTGAGTACTTTTTCTCTAATTAACAGTATAATTAACACTATATATAACAATATATAAACACTTCTTAAAATTTCGAAATATTTAAAATTATTGAATTAGAAACGACATGTTCTCCTGTTTTGAGATACCACAAATAACATGCGGTACACATTTTTTTACATAGATAAGGAAATAAAAAAGCCGATTCATAACTTATAAACTTTTGGGGACACTAGAGAACGAGGCCGTGTAACTTGAACCCTGGGTATTACGAAACACTGGAGCCATATATGACCACACGAGGAGTCTAATCACTCCTCAAGACGGACGTCTAGTTCCACACTCAGTTAAACATCGAGTTACACGGGCCAACTCACACTAAGTTGAAACAAGCATCCAATTACTCAATCCAAAAACTTAATCCAACTGCTGATCTCCAATTGCCGCTTCTCTATACTTCATAGTCGAAGTAGCTTATATTTAGCCGAAGTATATATAGCCGAGGGAGCTCTATATTTCATAGCCGAAGTAGTTATTTTTTCCGAAGTAGGCGGGGCTCCTCCCAGTATCCAAAATTTACATACTTGAATTCGAATGGCTACGGTGGGCTAACCGTCACACCTATTTTCTTTGACCATCCAATACAAGCTAAACACCACTACACTGTCTGTTCAGTGGACTTAGTTTTTCTTGGCCCTTAGCTCCGACAGACATCCATCTTCTCTGAGTCCCCCACTTTACTGAAAATTAAAGGTCCTCAAAAGAAGGTCCTCACATTAAAGGTCCTCACTCTTAAAAGTGTCAGCCAGCCCGATAAGTAATGTGCCTCAATATGTACTTTGTACAACCATAATATATAAAGTAAATACAGTGTACAATTAAAAATATAAAACAGTAATATAACAATTATACACAATGTGCAAAAGAACATGTGATTATATTAATTACATAAAAAATCACTCAAAATGTGTAAAAACACTTTTCTTAAAATTTTACTCTGCAAGATGATAAACTCTTGCCACCAGGAGAAAAAACTTACATTATTTCACTACATTTCAACACATGAATTATTTACGTACGTTTAAGAATATTTTTTCTATAAGATTGGAAAATCCCGGAATTCTTTTTCAATGACCCTGTATATAAATTTGATGTTTCAAAATTTCAAATAAAGATCTTATATTTATTTTTATTGAATAATTTGTTATAAATATTTAGTGCTAAACTCAATCACGCAGCTATTAAATATTCTTGAATATATAGAATAAAATAAAGAAAAACTCTCTACTACAAATGAAATTCCAAAACCTTTTTTTTTGTTCGTTTTTTACATATTAAGTACAATCTATTCAGTTTTCACGTCACGGCTTCTATATTTGTGTTACACTTTCAAATATAAAATGAGCGTTTTCGGAGAAAATTACATTTAAAAGATGTTTTGTATTTTCATCGCAAACATTATACTTTGAAGTAAATGTTTTTTTACTAAATAAAATAATCCCTATGCTTCGAAACATGATTATAAAAATCATAAAAACCAAACAAAATTGGATTTTTTTTCCTTAGACATCTTTTTAATCAGTAAATAGTTTTCTGAATATGAATTTGAAGGCACTCCTCAGTGTTATTAAATACATTATTTTGCGTTCCATGTAAATTAGGCATAAATTCAAATAATATTTTCAGAAATTATTGTTTTTGCATGCTTTTGTATTTTTCACAATTAGATCAAAATGCGAAAACATTAATTTATTTTTTTTCATAACAAAAGTTACATATTGTAATAAAATTTGTTTTTTATGACTGTTTTCTTATGTTTTAAAACACACTGTTTTATCAAAAGTAACCTATTGCTAACATATCGCTACCCTTTTTGAGGAAGTATTTGTTTCACAAATTCAGCTAATGTTGCCCAGTAACACATGATACATTATTTAATTCAAATACAACTTTGAAAATCAGTATTTATTATATTTTTTGGTGGTGCAAATTTTGAAAAGATTACACTGATATTTAAACAATATTGTTAAAATCTGCATCTTAAAAAATGGCGAAAATATCTTGAAATGCTCATGCAAAATTGTTTTTACGCTATCATCAGCATTCAGTTAAAAAAATAATTATAGAAATTTATAAACCAGATGCTTCATTAAAAGTCGGACTAAATGTCAAAGGAAAGAAGGAAAGTAGGTTTGCACACACACACACATACACCCACCCACACACCCACACACCCACACACACACATATATATATATATATATATATTAATATGTAGATACTAATGAATAAATTTCGAAACATATATATAAGAGTTTGTACATGAATTAATTAATGGAAATGATTGCATATTTCCCAATAAATTTGGAATATTCGTATAGTTTCTTTTCTTTTAAATAAGCTGCTTAAAATGTTGTGGCATAATTTCAAGAAATATAATTCCCTTTTTATATCACTCTAAATCTAGATAAACTTTTACACTTCTTTCAGCTTTTTTAAACAGTAAAAATTAAGAAATAAAATAAAGAGACTTAACTAAAAGCATTGGAAATATTAAAAAATATATTTATGTAATTTATGACCTGAAAATTTTAATGTACTTTTATTTACTTATTTATAAGTATTTTATGACTTTTAATGGTTTTAATTACTTTTTAGCATTTGTGAGCTTCTTATTTAATAACATTAAGTGGTTTGAGGTATATTTTATAATATGTATTTTTATTTTTCAGAATTTTCAGTTATAATACAATCATGAGTAACAGTTTTTAAATGAAAGAAAACACCCATAGTTGAGGAATTGTAGTAAACAGATGAATTTAGAAATACACTTAATTAACAATCTTCTATTTAAAAATTTCGTATTTAGTATACGTTAAACTGTTCAGTAATATACAGGGTGATTTTTTTAAAAGTTGTGAAAGTAAAATACTATAACAAAAGAACCACTGATCCAAATGACGTAAAATTTCACCAGTATGCTCCCAAAGCAATGGGCTTTTTTAGCATGGTTAAAAAAACTTAAAATAGCACCGACAGATGGCGCTGTAAGGTAGCAGAAACAAAGAATATCGTCTGTGGAAGGAAAACAATGGACTGTACTTTGAGAAACCATCTTCCGTAGACCCTCTGTCGTCATTGGACCTTTTCTTAAATTCTTAAGTGTCCTAAATCTCCTAAGAGCAGTTGCTGAGCTGTCATTATTCTGATAATGCAGTTTCACTAACAACGCAAAAAAAGGTGATTTTTTTTTAAAGTTGTGACAGTAAAACCCTATAACAAAAGAACAACTGATTCAAATGACCTAAAATTTCACCAGTATGGTCCCAAAGCAATGGAAATTTATTTGGCGTTGTTAAAAAAAACTTAAAATCACACCGACGGATGGCGCTGTACATGCAGTAAAGTGGGGTTCATTGGCGTAAAAACGTGAAATAGGCGCATCTCGTGTTCATTATTCTACGGAAATCCTCGCAATGACTGCTGCATTGACAGACCGTGCGTTGTTAGTGAAACTTCCTCATATTGTGCACCATTGCTTTGGGAGCACACTGGTGAAATTTTAGGTCATTTGGATCAGTGGTTCTTTTGTTATAGTGTTTTACTTTCACAACTTTAAAAAAAAAATCACCCTGTATATGAACTATTGTGAAATTTGATAGCAGCAATTATTTAAACGACAAAATATAGTATTTTATTAATAAATTATTTTGACATTTATTTAATTTGAGGGTTGCAACATGTTTAAAATGTGAAAAATTGCTCGATAGGCCCACTAAATATGTTTAGAAGAATTAAAGCTGCCAACTTTACTTTTTCCTGATTATAAAATTCCTCAAGCAGATAATGGTAAGAATAATAAGTTTCTCCATAAAATAGAAGGGCTAAAATCATATGAACTGAAAACCTAATATATCCGTTTTGACTCAAGTTGAACCGTTCTCTAGCTGGTAATCATTGAAATACTTATTATTATTATTATTATTATTATTATTATTATTGTTATTATTATTATTATTATTTAACCGCAGACCAGTTCCCTAGCTGCTGGGCATTATGCCTAGCTTAACCAGTTTGTGTACCTGGCCGCGGGACGAAATTCGTCTAATCTCCTCATTGCGGAGTTCTACTTGACTAGCTCCTTAAGTTAGTGTGAGTCACTTTTGTTACTGTGTTGGCCGGTTCTAGATTGTTATTAATAATGGGTTTCTGGGTACGTTGTCGAATAAGAAAAGGAAACAAAAAAGCTTACTTCCGTTACAGACTATGACATGTTAACATAATTCATTTTAATCTTTGTGTTTCCACTATGTATTACAGATCGGTTACGCTGTGGTGTTCTCTAGTAGTTTGCTACAGTTTCTTTGTTTGACGGTTCATGATTTCTATTTAACTTTGTTAAATTGGCAGATTAAAAAAAATGCAAAAATTAAAAAAGAGATTTGTCACATAATTTAGAACTTTGATCAGGTGACGAGACCTTCACCTGACTAGGTAACACTCCAGAGGTATAATTCGTTGGGAACTTGGATGACTTTGCACCCAAGATAGATCTTACATGCACCATGTGCCATTGGAGTACATGGCTTCGTATATGCTACCTCAAACCGATGACCAAACCACTGATTTTTTGCAATAAAGAACAAAAATACATAAACAAAACACAAATAAACATAATAAACAAAAATAAATTACAATTAAAAATTTATACTTATTGTTTTTCTTTTGTCGTAGTTGATTTGTTTTGTTTTATATCTTTGGCGTTGGCTTCAAATTGGTCGCTCTCGCTTGCATTTCAGTCAATTTTTAAGGTTTTATTGTCACTAGGGCTTTTTCCGTCACTTTTCTTGGTAACTAATTCTGTTGTCATGGTTAATACTGTCACATCAGGGTAAGAGTTGTCACGTATCTTGGTAGATTTTGTCAGAATTGGGTGCATTCATTTACACAAGATGATTTGCGTATTATTGTTATAGATATTGATAGTAAGTGTCAGGTATCTCTATAGTTATTGTCAAAATCGTGTGTAGTAATATAATTTTCACGAGTTAGTTTGCTTGCTCGTGGTTTCTTATTTTCTTGGTCCGCTATAGGGTGAATCCTGTTGATTGACATTTAGTTCATCTTTTCTGTTTAGAGATGACTTTTATGACTTAATGTAATAATAACTTTTTTTTATTTATTGGCTTTGGGGTTTTTTCCTTGTTATTTTAAGCTCGAGGGCTGTCCGTTCAATTGGTTAAGATGTCTGCTATCACTTCGTTTGCACTAAATCTTTATGTGTCTCGTGAATGGGCTCATGGGCCCTCAGTTAATCTCTAAAAGACTACCCCACTGCTATAGTGCAATTAAATCGATTATTATAAAACACCTAGTAGATGGCTTTTTATTTATTTAATTTTTTTGTGCACATTGTGCTTTTAATATATTTTTATAATTTTCTTTTTTGGTGCAGTAAAAGTAAAGTTTTTTAACGCTTTTTTTATGCAAAAATAGAATATTCTATTAATTGCTTTTTATTATTTCGTTATGCTGTACGTTATGCTCTACGCTAGATTACTATTGCTGCTGGGGAATTAATCTTGTGTGGATGGTGGGAAGGGCTTGTTCAGATTTGCTTCAAGTTAGTGTGAAATTAGGTCTAAGTTATAAATTAACCATCTCATCACTGTTTTGGCTTTTGCTTGTATATGTTTATTTTGAGCTGGCTGTTTGTGCCAAAGTTGCTAATTGTTTGGTGTTATGTTGACCAGATGGAGTGCTTGTGTCAGTGAATAGGCTATGGGGCAGTGTTTGGAAGTTCCCATCAATCCGCAATCGCATTCTTGTATTTCCACCAGTGCGAATTTGTGCAGATATGGTGTGGACGCGCCATGGCTTGCGTAGATTTGAGTAGTAGTTAGCAGCTTATTAATCTATGTGTATCTACTTTAGCGAAGTATCTGTGTATCAGCCTGCCTGTGTCCCCGTAGTCCCACTCGAACCGTCATTGCTTAAATGTTAGCTCTTTCAAGGTTCTCTTTAGTTTTGGTATTGGTCTCTGCTTGTGGTAAGGGATTGCATGGTATTGGTTTTGTGTTGCCTGTTTGGCCATTTCATCAGCATCCTCGTTTCCTTGGATACCCACTTGAGCTTTCACACAGCTGATTTTAAATTAATTATTTGAATTTTTGACTTCTTGTTATATTGTATGTATTATTTAGGTTAAAGTGTTTACTTAATGCTTGTATTGCTGACATGCAGTCAGTGCGCATGCTGTAATCTTGCCCTGTAGTATTACCCCATTCTGCGGCTTTCAGTATTGTCAGTAGTTCGGCTTCGAAGACACTGTTGCACTGTTGTTTGTGGCACTGACCATGACTTTATTTTTTGTTCATTTTTGTATGCTACGAAAGCCGTTCCCGTAGCGTCTAATTCCAATTTCGAACCATCTGTGTATACTGCGATGTATCTTACATTTTGTCCTAATCTTGGTTCTACTGTTTATGCTGGGTGGTTGATCATTTTGACGTAGTCCGCGTTATGGGTAGTTGTGGGGTGTATGTTTACTATTTTGTGTAATCTTGAGACCTAACCGTAAGCTGCTTTATAATGTTTTTGAAGGTGAATTGAAATCAGGCCAGATAGAACCTGAAGTGCCGATCCTGTAAGTCTTAGCTGTGGCCAATGCAAAGTACCTTTGAAACTTTGCTAATACGTCTTTGCTGCGCCTATTCAGATTGTGCCCCATATTGGGGAAGCGTATGTAAGTGTTTTCTCCACTACTGATCTATACCAAATGTTAATTATGTTGGGTTGTATGCCCATCCCTTGGAGCCAATCCGTCCCATCATCCAAAATGACTTTTTAATTTTCTTTGTTGTTGGCACTGTCGGGGCCAGTTTTGATTCTTGTGTTTCATTACCCCTAAACTTTTATTTTGTTCATTGACCTCTAACTTTTTACCGTTGAATTCTATGCTCTTTATGTTGTATGAATTTCTTTCATGTATACGAATTTTCTACGCTTTTAATATGTCTCTGCGCTTTGAGTCCAAATACTCTTTATCTCGAAAGTAGAGTAATTTCAACTTGCAATGTACGTTATTTTGCATCATTGTATGCAAATGTGCGATCCTCTTATAAAGCTACGAAAAATAATTAAATGCGAAAACTTTTTTCATTTTCTGTTTTTTTAAGTTAATATATTGTTGGCGTATTCAAAAATGAATTGGACTCCTAGTGGTTGGTGCAGGTAAAATTCACTTTTAGATAGTACATACTTTTATTATGCCGTATTTCATATTTCTTAATTAATAGTTTTCATATTTCTAAAATTTTTAGATATGTAGAACACGTTTTGCATGGCAAATACCTGTATGTGATTCTATTGATCATATTATTAAAAAACATTATGGTGAATTACAAAGTTAAATGAAATGTTAGCATTATAAATGCAGCTTATGTTCTAATTATTCGCATTTTTAAACATTATTATTATACACTAAAGGAGACAAAATATAAGATAATTATGCTAAGTGTTTCCGTATAAAACAGTCACATTCAAATACCTGTAAATACCTGTAAATAGCTTACATGGGTTATATTTCATTTTTGTAACAAAAAGAACAATTCAATAATCAGTTCTAAACAACATGTAAAGCATTTTTTCAAAAAGAAAAAATTCCTTTAGATCAAAGTATCGAAAATAAAACAATGTAATTTCAAGATGACTAATATCTTTAAACATACTTAACAGAAAGATCTTTTTATATTTTATTTATAGGACTTCTCAGAGGAAATAAACTCTTAAAATAAAATTATTATCTAGTAAATCCAAAAAGATACATATTTCTAGACTTATAAAATTTGTTATGTACCCCGAAAAAGAAGTAAGAGTTTCATAACAACAGCTGTCCTTGAGGGTTTTCTTAAAGACAGTGGAGACATGTTTACCACTCGATAATAAAAATACAATGTAAAATTTGTATCTTTCTTCATTTTCAAAATTTATTTTATTCTATTTCTCTTATGAAAACAAAATCAAGAAATAGTTTTATCAGACTTTTTCCCAAGGTATTATGAATGAAAGAAACTAGCAATAGAATTACTCTATTTTAAAATTGTAAAATCGGACAAAGAATCTTATATTACAAACATCACTTATTGTTGATTCAAAGAGGATCATAAAGTATTGTTTTGGTATTCCAGCATCAGAACCTACTCGGAAAATATATTTTTTCGTTGATGTGTTTTACGCAAGTAGATTTTATTTTTTAAATGAAGTTTTGAAGATTTTTATCAATAAAATGTGGAAATGGTTCTAAAGCAGAAAATGGAATGTGCTCACGCGAAGAATTTGTTTGTTATTTACTTAAAAATAATATTTGTTTTACCATAAACTTTAATATTTCAAACGATATTTTAATATGTGCAATTTAATTGGAATGTGCACTAGCGTAAATATCCCTGAAAATTACAATATTAACAACAAGGAAATGTAAATTAGAAATATTAGCCAAACAAATATAGCGTCAAAATTTAAAATAAATATCAGAAGAATGACACAATAAGTACATTCTATACTACAGTAATAATCTACGCAGACTTAAATATATATATATATATATATATATATTATATATAAGAGCTTTTTTAAATAAAATATCTTTGACATTTAAATGATGTACTTTTTTTTAATGATTTTCGTAGTTTTCCTTTCGGAAGCTTAAAAATGTATCTTTCATACTTGATAAGTACTATATCTATAAATCAGAAAGAAAAAATATAAAATATTTTGATCTATTTTTCTAACAAAGCAAAATGAAAAAAGGAAAATATATATAATGTCTAAATCTAGGTATAGAAACCCCTTGGGAAAACAATCGAATGTACAAAATCCCTCCGTACATATAATATTTAAGAGCAAAAATATAATAAAATAATACGTAAGCATTTAAAAAAAAAACAATATTTTTGAAATCTTTGATTTATCATTCTATTTTAGCTTTGATCGCTAAATCTTAAACAATTTCCGGCGGTCTGAAAATGTTTAGATAAAATCCATAACATTGAAACTTCAAAAAAGTGTTATATTCGAAACCTAAATAGCAGTTTCATTTTCTTTGGTATAAATGATAAATCGATTGATTTTCCTTTTCTGTCTATATATATATATATATATGTATGTACATAATAATAAACAATTCTTCCAAGTTTTAAGGAAAATAAAAGAGATTAAAAAAATATATATGTTCTCGACAGTTTCACTATATTGATAAAATATGTCTTTATTTTCTCAGTGAATGCTGGATTCAAAAGTTAAACATATAATCCAAAAATAAGATGTTACATCCAGTTATATAACAAATACACAGGAAAATTCTTTTACTCATAATATCCGATTGAAATTATAATACCAGTTTCAATACAGTATGAAGAAGAATTGTATCAAGCAAAGGAGAAGAATATTTGCAATAGAACTTAGGTCGAAATCCAGTTATTTATTAAAAATACTGAATATCTTACTCAAAGCGAAATCCAGGTTTTCTTTCATAATATTGTAACTAAATTTTCAACAGATTTACAATAAATTGTGTGAAATATGTTGACATTAGGAGACATGCTAAAAATCACAATTACGTCTATCAAAATAATATTAAACTAAGTCTCCATAATCTAAAATGTAGATAACAGTGTATACAATGCAACTGACCAAATTACAGTGAACTCATAATAGGTATTGTGATGACATAAAGTTTCACATAATACAAAATTAGCCAGTCGAAAGTCCATTAAAAATAAATGTCTTCATTATATTTAAAGTCATGAGCGAAAATCTTAATTTATCCTGGAATTAAACACTCTTGTTTATATGAATAAGCAAATAGATTGGGAGTCTGGTTTCCAGTACAAAAAATATTTGATTTATCGTGTATTATCATTTTCATACCATTAAATCACGAAAACGCTCGTTGTGTCTTACGTGGTGCAAAAATATACCGTGCGTTATCATGTATATTGTTATCACGTATATTGTTATCAGAGAAAAAAAAAACTTCCCCGGTTTCTTAAATCCATTGTGCGTGCCCTTTTGTTTATTTAGAATAAAATATTTAAACTCGGAACAACTCGTAGAGGAAGTGAAATGAAAATAGAACTTATTAACTCAAGTATGAGCTTCTTTTTCTTTTCTAAAAGGCGTAAAATAAAAAGATTATAAACTGTAAAATAGGTATTATTAGACAGTTGACAAATGTTTCTACTCAATCTAAGCCATTATCAAAACAAACAAACATATTCTATAAATGCACCGTCTATGAAGTTACTTGAAACACAATCATTTAATTTTTCACATACTTTTTAAATGATTACGCACGTTACTTTTACTTTTTACATGGATGTTTATTTTTGTATTCGTAACCATGGAGTAACTCGAACCACAAATTTGGTAAAATAAATGATGCTGTATCGTTATGTGTTACAGTCTCTGTTACTATCTTTAATTTACCAAAAGAGTGGCTCGAGTTACTTCATTGTTAGAAATATGGAAAAAAACATCCAAGTAAAAAATAAAAATATTTGCATAATTTTTAAAACTTACGTGAAAAAGTAAATAATTGCGATTCAAATAACTTGATAGACCGTGCATTTATAGAATATTTTTGTTTGTTTGGATAATGACTCAGATTGAGCTGAAACCTATGTCAACAGTCTAATAAAACCTATTTTACTGTTTATAATCTTTTTATTTAATTACAAGGTGTTATGATTTGTTGTAATGAAGTATGGTCTGATAAAAAATTGTTCAATGAAAAAAATTAAACAAGAACAAAAATACTGCATTAAATATAGATTGCGAAACACTTTTGCAACACGTCCATGATACTATAACAGAACATCATCGTTTAATAAGGTAAAGGTGATGTGTATGTAAACAATTTGGATAACGCCTAACAGATATAAATAGCCAATTTCAGTAATTAACATCAATAGTCGAAAAATATCCGAATTATTTTGTCCATGTCTGTATACGATCTATAGATATGTATATATACTACGTAATATCTTAAAATTTAGTTAAGTTAGGAAACGCACAGCGCAGTTGCAAAATGCCCTTCAGCAATTTCCGTTAACAAACAGAAATGTCCTCGGATCTTTTGTGCTGCCCTGTATATCACCTATAGAAATGTATATATACGACATAATATGCTAAAATTTAGTTCAGTTAGGAAACGCATAGCACAGTTGCAAATTGCCCTTCAGCAATTTCTGTCAACAAACAGAAATGTCCTCGATATCTTTTGTGCTGCCCTGTAAATCACTTATAGAAATGTATATATACGACATAATATGCTAAAATTTAGTTCAGTTAGGAAACGCATAGCACAGTTTCAAATTGCCCTTCAGCAATTTTCGTCAATAAACAGAAATGTCCTCGAGATTTTTTGTGATGCCCTTTATATCAACTGTAGAACTTATGCATATTAGGTAATAGGCAAAAAAATTGTATAATTTATTAATGTACCATAAATAAAAAGGCACTTCCAGCAATTATTATTCTTAGAGCCGAATACTATTGTGTATCCCTGTAAATAACCGATGAATGCTATGTACATCATATTCTATAGTAAGCCTCTTGTAGTGTACTTTAGTGACATATAGGGTGTCAAAAAGTCCGGAAATGGAGGAATAACTCGACAAATATACATCGTATTGAAAAACGGAAAAATGCATATTCAATATTTTTGAAAAATCTATATAGGGATATCAAAGTTGTCTCCCTCAACTATGGCTTCCTGGGGAAAAGGGGGGAAACTTTGAAATCTTAAATGATAAACCCCTTTTGATGATCCCCTTTTTTATTGTAGATTCGGATTATACGGAAAATAATACGTAACTTTTGTATTGAACATTTTCTTTGGAAAATCGAAGATGGCGCTGTAATCCAGTGCAATGCTGTGAGAATCGTTTCCATTGAAATGTCTGGAAACGGTCGTATAACTCGAGAAATATACATCGGATTGAAAAACGGAAAAATATGTGTTCAATATTTTAGAAAAGTGGCAACTTTTATATCCCTAAATAGATTTTTCTAAAATATTGAACACGGATTTTTTTCGTTTTTCAATCCGATGTATATTTCTCGAGTTATTCGCTCGTTTCCATATTTTCAATGGAAACGGTTGTCATTGTATTTTACTGGATTACAGTGCCATCTACGATTTTTCGAAGAAAATGTTAAATACAAAAGTTGCGTATTTTTCCCGTAGAATCCGAATTTGCAATAAAAAAGGTGAGTTATCATTTAATATTTCAAAGTTATTCCTCTTTCCCCCAGGGGGCCATAGTTGGGGGATAGCTTTGATATCCCTAAATAGATTTTTCAAAAATATTGAACATGCATTTTTCCGTTCTTCAATCCGATGTATATTTCTCGAGTTATCCGACCGTTTCCACAGTTTTCGGATACTCTGTATATCAATTTAAATATATTTTAAATGTGTAACATCATTCAAATTCACCGAAGACGATTTTTCTCTATTGACCGTAACGTTACGGAATTCTTTTGAATGTCCCCGCAAATAAACTAATACATTACATACTTCATTTTTAATACCGAGCATAACATAGCACACCTCATTGGCTTATATCAAATGTATTACAAACAGATGGCATACAGAAAGACAAACCGGATTCATAAACACGTTTTTACTGTGTCGGAAAGTGTTAATAACAGTTAATGAAGAATTCAGAAAAATAATTAGATTCAAGTCACGATGCAGATATATTTCTAAATTCTCTGATGATTATATTAGTAGTAATGGAATTACTAAATGTAAAAAAGAATGTGACAAGAAAGAATGTGCACAATTTTGCATACAATATTTTTCTAAAAATACATAATTTCCTGTATAATTTTTCCATAAAATAAATCTTGAGCCTAAACGACCAAACTCGGGTACACTGTTAAAAATTTGCAGCAAACTGTCCAGTCATTTGACCGTTTTTATAGAATACGATTACAGAACCGTAATTAAACTCTGTTCTGAGCATAATATGGGCAATAATATGGTTAGAATAGAGTTAAATTACGGTTATGTAACCGTTTTCTATAAAAACGGTCAAATGACTGGACAGTTTGCTGCAAATTTTTAACAGTGTACGGTGTAGCATAGTGTGATGCGCGTTCTCTCGGGTTAATAACACAGTCAGTCAATGCAAAACAGGTATAAGACAAAAACGGAAGTATGCTCTAAAACAATAGCAACTGTGCGTTCTTTAATACTACAAATAGTTTAATGAAAATTGCTGTTTTCGAGAATCAACACGGTTTTTAAAATAAAGATATTAAATATCTTTACCATTGCTCCAAAAAGTTCGCTTTTATGAAAGAAAAACAAGAACGAAAAAACAATTTGCAAAACGCATACCATTTTTCAAATCCCAATTTCAGAAATTACCAACAATATTCGGAAAAATATCCGAAATCTTTTGTGCAGCCCTATATATTTTCTACAGATTTTTATATAGTACATAAAATGCTACATTTTAGTTTAGTTAGAAAACGCGTAGCACAGTTTAAAATTACCTTTCGGAATTTCCGCCAATAAGCTGAAATGTACTGGCGAACTTTTGTGCTGCCTTGTATATGAACTATAGAATTTAGACACAACAGACAATAGACAAAAAATGAGATAAATTTAAGAACGCTTTCAGCAACTGAAAATGCACTTCCAGCAATTATTGTTAATAGAGAGTACCGGATTGTTTTGTGTGTTCCTATAAATGAACGATGAATGCTATACACACAATATTCAATAGAAAGTCTCTTATATTTCACCTTAATTATATATATATCAATTTTAATATGTATGAAATAGTGCGACATTAATAAAATAAACCGCAAACGGTTTTCTCCATAGACCGTAATGTAAAGGGATTATTTTGGGAGTCTCTGTAAAGAAATAAGTTCTATACATATCACACTCTATAGTAAGCTACTTGTAGTGCACCTCAGTGATATATATCAATTTTAATACATTTGAAATTATGTAACATCATTAAAATAAACCGCAAATGATTTTTCCACATAGACCGTAGTGTAATGGAATTCTTTTGAGTGTCCCTATAAAATAACTATATGTGCTACATACTTCATTTCCAATACTGAACATACCATAGTAAACTTCAATAACATATATCAATGGCATTTCAATCCGAATATATTTACGCGCGTTAGAGCACGGACAAACAGACGGCAGACAGACAAATCGAATTCATAAACATTTTTCAGCTGCGTTGGAAAGTATTAAAATAAGCATTACGGAACAAAAAGCAACTCTCTATTTAAGAAAAAAAAAAAAATAAATAAATAAATGCGTTATGAAATTCTCTTTCAGCAATTTTACATTAAATATATTTCATATTTATTTACCTTGAAAAACTTAATAACAGAAAACAAACATATACAAATGCAATTAAAAATTACAACATGCTGTTACGATGTTTACTTGTATACCATGGGAAATAATTGCTATTTATTTAACATACATCGAATGAGAAATTTATCCATCTACAGGTATAAGAAAACCGTTTCTCGAATGTTTTTTTTTATCAGTCTATAATGATTTAAAAGAATATAGAAACAAATATGTATTCTAGAATAAAGCATTAAATTTAATACAAATTTTATAAAATGTAAATTAAGTTTATGATGCTAATTTTATTTGTTTCGCATGATAATCACGATTATATTCAAATTTTTATTTTTAACGTAAAGAAAAGAAAAGCAATTATGTAATTGCGTATATATTTTTAGATTAGTAGAAGCATATTTGTATTTTACTTTCTTTTAATGAAATCGATAATATACGTTTTGTTAATGTAAATTAATAATCCCCATTTTTAACACTTTCCAACCTAGTTGAAAAGTGTTTATGACTTCGGTTCGTATGCCGTATGGCCGTCTGCCGTCTGCCGTCTGTCCGTGCTCTAACTCCCGTAAATATGCTCCGATTGCTCTGCAATTTTATATGTCATTGTCGTTATCTATAGCATGTTCTCTATTTGAACGGAAGTGTGTAGCACTTATAGTTTTTTACAGGGACACTCAAAATAATTCCGTTACATTGCGGTCTATGGGGAAAAATCATTTGCGGTTTATTTAAATAATGTTTCACTATTTTAAACGCATTGAAATTTCTATATATGACTGAGGTGTATTAGAAGAAGATTAATATGGGATAGGATGTGCATAGCACTTATAGTTACTTTACAGGGACAGTCAAAAGAATTCCGTTACATTACGTCTAGGGAGAAAAATCGTCTGCGGTTTATTTAAATAATGTTTCACTATTTTAAACGCATTGAAATTTATATATATTACTAAGGTGCATTACAAGAGGCTTACTACAGAGTAGTGTGTGTATAGCAGTCATCGTTCATTTACAGGGACACACAAAATAATTCTCTACTGTCTGTTAACAATAATTCCTGGAAGTGCGTTTTAAGTTGCTGAGCGCGATTTTAAATTGAACTCACTTTTTGTCTATTACTGGGTGTGTATAAATTCTGTATTTCATATACAGGGCATCACAAAAGTTCGCGAACACATTTCCGTTTATTGACATAAACTCCAGAAGGAGAATTTTAAACTGTGCTACGCGTTTCCTAACTAAATTAAAATTTTATTATCCTATGTAGTATATATACAAACTATACAGGGCTGAATAAAAGTATTCGGATATTTTTCAGAATAATGTATATGTTGGGAATTCCTGAAATTACGTTATTAAATATGTTATGCGTTTTCCAAATTGTTTACTTAGATGTTATCTTTCAGCTTATTAAACGGTAACTTTTTGTAAAATTATTTTGGAAGCTTTTTAAAGTGTTACATAATCTATGCTTGACGCATGATTTTGCGTTCTTGTTAAAATTAGCATACTATAATTTTAGGTAGGAAATTATCAAAAATTTTTCCAATGCCATTTCAAAATTGCCTAAAAATATTAAAATAGTTAGAGTGTGCCATGAATAAGAATTACTTTAAAATCGGTTTTATTTAATAGCTACATGCTACTCATAATTAGAATACTAAATTGTATTATTATTATGCATTTGAAGATTATTATTATTATTATTATTATTATTATTCATTCATTTGAAATAAAAATGTATTTCGATACTTTTAAATTTTTAGTAATTGTACAATACTGTGCATCACAAGTGATTATACTGTATATCAAGTTTATACTGTAAAACACTCAAAATGTTTTAATAGCATATTTTATGTGTCATCGTCCCTGATTAATGTCAAAAAAAGGAGACAAAAAAAAAAAAGAGATTAATGTCAAATGAATACGAATTTTTTTAATTACATATATAAAGTCGTTCATAAAGATGCATACAAATTAACAGTTTTAGGAGAAAAAATATAATTAGCTTCGTGCAAATTGATTAACCCTTTCAGAAAGGGTGTCACGTAAAGGAAATTAAAATTTTAATACAACTAATTCATTGCAAAACTTTTCGGCTAATTTTACAATCACTCAACGCTTATACAAAACAAATATTATCACTAAAAGATGTTGATACTAAAGAATAAACACCCTACGCACATTATATGGAACTGCATGAAAATATAAAAACAGGAAATACAATTATTTTTTTTTTATTTTTTTTTATAGGAACAAAAATACAACAATTGTAATTTATAGCCATTTAATTTCTTTTTTAATGTTATAATTTATAAACACATTTAATTGATAAAAGTACATTCTAAGCAATGTTTATAGAGATTAATAAATCTCAGTTCTTCGTACTTGTCTATTTTCCGGTGGACAATTGAGGGGGGTCGGGGCAAGACAGTGCCAAGCCACATTTTTGAGCTTCTGAGATATTTCAATTTGAAAATTTGATCAAATACTCAAACCAAGATATATAACCTAAAGTTTTTTCACCAATGTCTTAGTAACATTTGAGATTTCCTGAGTAACAATATGGCATTACTTTAATGATATTACTATTACGTATTTTGGAAATTAGATAGCTTCATTGAGGGCATAAACATCTGTGGCAAAAACCAAACTGATCACATATGCTGCCACCAAGTGACATTATAAGAAAATTATATGCTGGATGTTATAATTTACAATATTAAACACAAGATTACAGTGTTAGATTTATTTCACCAAAAATGTGGCTTGGCACTTTCTTGCCCAGACCCCGTCAATTTTCTATTTTCAGATAACTGTAATTTTATTTAACGCCAAAAATGCGAAAGCATGTGGTCACATGCACTTGACGTCACATTCGTAACGCGTTTTCAATTTTCGGCCAATAACCGTGACTGAATGTCTCATCTGCGTATTCCGACTACGGAAGATTGAGGAATAATTATGTCTTCCATCTTTGAAGGCTTTGTGCCACCTAAACACTTGAGCCTTCCCGTAGGCTTCTTGCACGCGTATCAGTAGCCAATTTGTTTAGTTTTACACAAAACGTTGACACTCCGATGCATTCTGAAAACCTAACGCCACTTTCAAACACATGTTTGCTTCACGAGCGACCCGTGTGCTGCACAGGCTCAAGGCCACCTGGCTGGCTTCCGTTCAACACTGACCTGGCTTCAGACTCTGTAGCTAACAGCGTCACCGCACGTAGCGCCCTCAAACTGCGCCCCTTTGGCCTTCTGCTTGGCGCGAAAAAATCAGTTTATTTACTTCCTGGACAGACACTGTAATTACGAACCATCTTAGCATCATGAAATAAGGCAGTACTTCTCAGGCCATAGACAAAATTTTAAAAGTTGGAAATTGTACGTCAAACGTGACAAATGAGGTGCGTTCGTACTATAGCTAGTTATATAAATATTCAGATGTTGATGATTTTTAATTCTGTGAAATGAATTATATCATCTGCAGATTCATTTCTGTAATAAAATAAGTATCTCGGTCGCTTGACGAATAAACCTCGGAAGACTCTTATAACAAGAAAGCCCCGATTTTTAGAAAAAAATCAAATTTCTTAATAAATGTTTTTATTAATATTTTCTAAAGTTTTCATTCGATTTTCATAAAATTTGAAATGTCTCGACAAAATTCTGCAAAGATAATATATCTTAAATTTCAAACCATTCGGTTGGATAGTTTTTTCGTTGTTATATGCGGACGGACGGTCGGACGGACGGACAGACAGACGGACGGACCAGACGACGGCAATAGGTGCTACGTATTTCTATAATTACGAACGCACCTAAAAAGGACTGATGCAAGTTGTTTTTAAAGAAATCTTAAATAAAGTCACTTACATTTTTTATTAATAATAGAAAATACAATAAACTAATACAATAATTTTATAATAAAGTTTCTCTAAATAAACTTTCGGAAACTTCCTAACTTTCAAGAATCAACTTGTTCTCGAGTCTCTTTTACATTACACCATTTTTTCGTCAACTATTTACGCAATAAAATAAAAATTAATTTGTGAATTCAGATATGTTATAAATTTTAGATTATATAAAAATTATATTTTTAACGAATTTTAATATAACTTTTATTATTATTATTTTGTGTTCATAAAGCCGGGCTCCTTCGATTTATGGGCCTAGACATTTGTCTTATTTGACTATTAGTTAATACCGCCCTGCCCAGTAAAACACTTAATTAAAGAATTTTATTGACTTTTATAGGCTTATGAATGTAGAAAACAAATTCTTAGGCTGTAGGGCATTTTGACATAGTGGGCCAACATGCCCCGTATTAAATGGGCCAACTTGCCTCATATCGCCATTTTGGTTTTTGATTGTCGTATGAAAATATTCTGTGAATATTTTAAAAAATCAGTAGGTAAAAATTAAACTCTGAACAATGGTATTTTAGAGAGCTATTCACCAAAGTGAAACTTTAGTTTAGAAACAAATCAGAAACGATTATTTATAAGTGCAAAAAAATACTTACCTGAGTGAAAATTTGAAAATTGGAAGTGGCTTTCGTTTGATTGCTTCTTCACTGCTGACGTGTTGATGCTGTTGTGGGTGAACGCTAACGTGATAAGACGCATGTCAGTTAGCTAGTAACTCTATTCACCGGATATTTTGAAAAATATCGGGGATGAGCCAACGTGCCCCGGTCTCCCCTACTAGTTATGTTTATAATTTAGAAAATTATTTTAAATGACGGAATTTTATAATGTTATTGTAAAATAAAGAAGGGAGATTTATCTGAAACATACGAATTATTATTTTTTCACTATTTACAAGTGGACTCGCCTGGCGTTGCCCGAGACCCTATAATAAACTTAAATATAATAAAAAACGAAACTCTGGTCATGGTCTCCGAAGGCGTCGGCACCGTTTACCGGGCATGCTCGTACGCTCCTGAAAATCTTTTATTTCCCGTTACCACTTCCAGGGGAGCATTCTGTTCTAAACAAACCTCTTTACAAACGAACTTCTGAGATAGGTCCCCGCCGCCTACGATACTGTATAGTAGGCGTGCTACAAAATTGAGCTGGTATCGAGACGATGGGAACATTATTAGCCGAGTTATTGAAATAAGACACATTTAGAGAAAATAACTTTGAGTGAGGTGGTGCCGGAGAGAGGGGATGTTCAACTGTCCTTGAGAAAATGACTAATTAGGAAGCCCACTATGCATGTTTAAAAATTTGTTCACTTGGTTAAGCTAAAAACCTAATTAAAATTTAGATTAACCTATTTTTCGGAAATAGTGGTAACCGCAACTGATAAATTTAGTTTAAATTTATAAAAGGTGACTATTAAGTTACATATAATGTTTGGAATCACTTGCGTTGAAATCGGAAAGATAGTTGCTAAGATATGGAAACCAAGTATAGTTAGAGAAAAAACCTTGAAGGAAGGGCTGAGGGGAGGGGTTGTTCAAGTACCTATCAACAAATGACTAATTAGTAGGACCACTATGCATCTTTCAAATATCATTCGTTTGCTTAAGCTTTGAACTTAATTACAAATTTTGCTTAAACAATTATTCGGAAATAGTGGTAACCGCTACTCATAAATTTAGTTTAATGTTATAAAGTGTGACTATTAAGTTAATTATAATGTTTGGAATCACTTGCGTTGAAATCGGGAAGATAATTACTGAGATATGGAAACGGAGCATAGTTAGAGAAAAACCCTGAAGGAGGGGCCGGGGGGAAGGGGTTGTTCAAGTTCCCTTCAGCAAATAACTAATTAGGAGGATCACTATACATCTTTCAAGATTGATTCATTTGGTTAAGCTAGGAACTCAATTTGAAATTTGGCTTGGACTATTATTCGGAAATTCTGGTAGCTGCTTTCTAGAAATACACCTTGAAGCTATGAACGCAAATTTTTACGATAATTTAGTAAAAATGGAACTGGTTTGGAGATGTTCGGAACACTATTAGCTGAGATTAAAAATAGTGGTATTCTCTATATAACGTGGCGTAGACAGGGTGGAGGTCCAGATGGTTTGGATACCACCAATTTTATAAAAATATTTTTGCCTTATCTAATCGGAGAATTTTCTACGATATTGAAGGCGAAGAAAACTTTATAATAATATTGTTTTCCAGAGCAATAGGACCCCCTCCTCCCTCTATGGCTACGCCACTGTCTGCTAGCTCTTTTCAACGCAAACATTGTATAAGAATCAAACTGAGAAAACGTTTCAGCTGGTGGTAAGTATTTTAAATAATTAAATTATACCATATTTCCTTCGACTTGGATAGTGATTTTCATAAGCTTTTAAACTATGAATGATACTGATCATGACCAAGAAAGATGATGCGCATACTTTTGTTCCTGGTTGCAGTACTCGATACAATACAGCAAACTAGAAACTATCCCTATTTAGCTTACCAAAGAATGAATCTCTGCTAGAAGAGTGGAAAAGATTAATTACCTGATATGATAAAAAACTAACTTCAAAATCAGTTACATCTGAAACATACACTTACAAGAAGATTTTATTAACAGAAATTATGTTCATGTTGTCAATAGTGAAACGGTTACTTTTGCTAGAGGTAAATCTATTTTTAAAGAAGATGTTGCTGCGATCGCCCTATTATTCTACCGCGTCGTTGCATGTTTATCGGCGACACTTTTTTATCACTTTTTAAAGCATTACCATTTTGGCCTTTTTTAAATTCCGAAATTTCGCATTCATGTCAGAAATTCCCTATAATGTTCTTTTCGTTAGTTAATGGCAGATATTTCGCGATATCTTAAAGTAAAAATTCTTGTTTCAGAATTTCCGCTTTAAATTCGAAAATTTTGAATTAAAAAATGGTAAAACCGTTTTCCACACTATATATTCTAGGCGCTGTAGCTATGATAATATCCCCCCCCCTAAAAAAAAAAATACAAAAAACGTATGTTATGTCATTTCCTATTTGTTTCTTATTCTGTCAAGTAGCTTGTAGTTAAAATTATACAAATATTTAATGAATTAGGAAATTAATAATTAAAACCTATATTTAAGTAACTAAAATATAACGATACATTACTTTATGAAGTTATACAATATATGTCTTTTTCTAAAGTAACCATATTTAACAAAACATATTTAATCATGGAATATTATAACATTATTGTAAAAATAAAAACGTAAATTTACCTGAAAAATAAAACTACTAACAATGCTTCCTGAAATAAATGAAAAATATAAACAAAATGAATCTCAACGTAATAAAATGGTGCATATTATAATTAAATAAAATATACATCTTTAAAGTACCGTTATTCGTTTTTCTTTTTATATTACTTAATTACATTTCATATAGTACCTCTACAAATATACGCTTTCAAACAGCATTATTCATGAAATGATACACTTTCATGTTTTTAAACACACAGAAAATTTCTCAGATAAGGCTGCAGACGGAATAAATTAAGACAAATTTATTGCTAGAGTTAATTAAAAATATACATCCAATAAATATATTGATTAGTGCATAACGCTTTCGCAAAATAATTAGAGTTGCAAACATGTGGATTTCAATGATTACGAATCTGATTTCAACCTAATGCATTGAAATTCTTTTGCGTAAGCCTTTATGACATTAATAGACAATACATAATATTTTAAAATTATCTTAAATATAATTAAATGAAAATTTGTGTTTTTAAGCCTTTTTTTATTTTTCGTAAAGTTACAAATAATCAATATTAATGTATTCCTCATTTTTAGGGTTTCATTCATCTCACGAAACTCTATTACTCCCGCTCCATTGTCTGTCCGTCACAGATCCGTTCTCAGAAATTTGTGTACTGATAGCTAAATACCTACTATGAAGCTCAAAATATTAAAATTTGAAAAAATTGTATTATTTTAATATAGAGAGATAAAAAACCAAAATTCTCACAGCCTGTTCCTATTGAATTTAAAAAAAATTCGGTATATCAGTTGCCAACAATTAAAAAGCCACAATAAAATTATTTCTACAATAAATAGTTTTCTATTCAAAGATTTCCATGTGAAAAATGAAAATTAAATGAAAAGTTTCACCAGTTAAAAAAAGATTAATATGACGTCATATTGGTAATAAAACGGAAAATTTCCAAACATTTCTCAATAATACAAGGAGTATGAGTATGTGTATAAACAGAAAGCAAATTAATATTACGTCATTAGAGAATTAAAAAGAAAATTAATCTGACGTCATATTGGAAGTTTAACGGATTTTTCAAATGTTTGAGAATAATACAAAGCGAGCATCGATATGAGTAATAGAGAATAGTAAATATATGAGTTTTAGGAACGTATTGAATCAGGATAAAAACCCGATTATGGAAATATTCACATATTTTAACATTTTGAAGGTGTACAACATGTTTAATTTTGAAATTATTTTTTTTAATATCGCATTTAGTCCACATGACAGGTATTATTATGACAGACTCCTATCGGATTGGTTCAGATATTCGAAAAAACGAGAAAAATAGAACGGTAAATTTTTACTTCATAAAAAACGAATTTGTCGGATTCCACTTCTCCGTCCACACAACTTCGAAATTGATCCGGTCTCTTGATATGCTGCCACCACCGATATAAAAACGTGATATCGGGCACGATACTTGATGTATATTCAAGAAAAACCTAACTCTTTCAATTAAAGTTAAAGTAACAATTTATTAACAATATTTACACTTAAACTCGGATGTAAATTATCCGATTTAACACTAAATCATAACAATTACAGAAAACGCTCTACGTGTACCGTTAGACTACGTCAATTCATCCCGCACTCAGATTTCTATTCATCTCACACCCGCACTCAGATTTCTATTCATCTCACACCCGCTCTCAGCGATCATTCCCCGAACAACCTTCACACTTCGCTGCTCCGTCCGAAATAACTTTCTCTCTCTCGTAAACTGCAGAGCACCCTCCTTTCTACGGGGTTTCTCCTCTGTTTCCAAGGGACCTTGACAACCCTTCCTCCCTCTTGACGGATCTGTCTTCCTAAACAAAAGGTCGCAATAGCTTTCTTATCTATGAAAGACCACATTGCAATGGAAATACTTCTTTCATTCTGTTCCACCTTCCTTCCACTCATATTCTGAGTCGCTCCCCTTCGGATTAAGATTCTTCTTAAACCAGACTCTAACGGTACACAATAGATACAGATACAATACGCTAATACCTTAAGAATAGTTTTCAACTCTTGCCGCTGTGAGAGAAACCTGACACCTCCCACCTTAGCGGAAAATATGCATTTTAGGGGCTAATTTTCCTCAAACTATGTAATGTCTGAGAAGAGTTCAACAGTTCCTTGATAGGTTTCTTCATTACTACAATTACATAAATATTTCAAGGTGTCTGAAAATTTAACTACTGACATCTCTAATGAACCATATACTAATGTGATAAATACAGAAAAAAATTACACAATATGCTAATACACTGTTATAAACACAAGATGTACATACAATTATAAATACACAAAAAAAAAGTTACACTAGTATTATGTCATTTCAATGTCAGTCCTTAGGCTCAGATTGCTGGAGGCGGTACTACCTTTTCCCTCCAGTCCTTCCTCGTTAACTTAATTGGTACATCCCTTTTCGTAATGCACCCGCTTGAATGGCTAACTTCTGCCTCTGATGTCCCAATTAAATCTTCCTCTAACCAATCAGGCACTTGCCTGTCCAAGTCTTCTTTGTACGTAATAAAGACATTGTACAATTTCTGCCTTATCTTACCCCTTTCCGGTTTACGACCAATCCGATTTTTCTCCATTTCTACCAGTTGGATAGGACCCATAAATAATTCCTTATTTTTCCTTAAGATTGATTTTATGTCCCCAACTTGAATATTGGTTAACCCTTTTATTTCGAATCCCTTCCTGTCTTTATTTTCCGGTTGTTCTCTGTCTAACAACAGATCTTTCCTACAGTCTTCAAACTCCCCGTCACTATCCAAGACAATATCTACTACTTTATTTTTAGCCATAAATGCTCTCATTTCATCTTGATACACCAGTTTCTTACTTCCGTCCCCTCACTCAACTATAACTGCAGGTCGACATATTTCCTCTTTCTCCTTATTACTCACATTCATTTCCCTCGTTAATCGACATTCTACACATGATTCACAATATATTTTAGCTTCCTTCGCCATATTTTCCCAATAAAATGAATGCTCGATTCTTTCTAACATTTTCTTAACCGTCTGATGTTCTCCATATAAGGAGGTATGCGCTAGTTTTAGAATTTCCTCCCTTCTAATTTTAGGTATTATTAATTGAGCTACCGTTTCATCTACCAATTTCTCCTTATGATATAATAACCCATTGACAAGATAGTAAGACCCTTTATCATTTTCAGCTAATTCCCAAGCTTTCTCTAAATCTTTACAATTCATTTGGGATTCCTGAAATACATTTAGACTACTTTTCGTAACTTGATTAATCTTACTTTTCTCTACCTCGGCTTTTTCCTTCGCCTGACTTTGTAAATTTTCCGATCTCGCGTCTACGACATAACGGTTATTATTATCATTTCTAATCCTTTCTCCTTCCTTCACTTTGTTCCTACTATCTTCCTTACATTCCATTTCTACCGATTCTCTTAATGATTTCTCGTTGTTTAACTCTGACAATTCATTAGCCACGTCAGGATGTAAAATTATCTGTTCCTTACTATTATCAATTATCGCGCAAAGTACATCCTGATGAATTACATCAGTTTCTCCTCGTTTTGGAATAGCTAAAGGTAATAGAATTAATGGTGATTTCACTGTCTTACCAAATATCCCTTGTAAATATATACTACCAGCCCCTCTTAGTTTCTCCGCTGGTACTAAATCTTTATGAACGAAGCTAATTTCGCAACCAGAATCCACTAATCCTTTTGTTATCATCCCATTTACACTAACTTCCACTTTCTCAAGCTTATTTAACTTCTATCCAATAACTTTAGCTCTCCAATTCCCTCTTGCTGCGATTCTTGCCATACTCGCTCCCCTTGGTAATTCTTTAATTCCTCGCACTGAGACATTATTGATACTAGCCCTTGATTCTTGTCGGTTATTAATTTGATTACTTCCCTCATTATTTCCTTTTGTACAAAACCGCTGTACATGTCCTCGTTGAGAACACTTGAAACAGATAGGCGTCGTATCATTAGGTTTCTTATATTCCGGTTTTCTACCCAAAAATGGACTAACTTCATTATTCCCATTTTGACTCCAATTACTACTAAATCCCTCATCTTTTGCCCTTCTAGAATCTTCATTATTCACATACCTTTCTTTACCTTTATAACCCTTATAAGTTACCGCATAAGATTTTTGTTTAGCATCAAAGAAATTATCACATTCCTTAGCAATTTTAGAAACTTCTAACCAATTACTGTGCTGAGTTAATCCAACATGCGTCGCGGTTTCCTCATCTAACGTAGTTAACAACTTATCCGTGACAATTAACTGATTAACCTTCTCATACGTATCTGCACCTCTAATCTTACAGTAATTTTCCCACGTTGCTATTAAACGTGACACAAATAATACATGAGTTTCATTTTGATTCCTTCTAGCCTTCTTGAAATTTTCCAAACACGCCTTCGGTGTCGGCTCGTGTTCCCTTAGAACTGATTCCTTTAATTTCTCATAACTCTCAATTTGTTCCCTAGTCGTGTATATTAGCAAATTATCGGCCTTATCCCCTAGCATATTTAGTAAAATTTCGGCCTGCTGGGTTTCCGGTACATTTTTTGTTTGGAATGCTCGTTCTACACTGCTAAAGAAAAGATTCCATCCCTCAGTCCCTTCTGGAACTTTGATAGACAAAGTTTTAACACTTTTAATCAATTTCTCTAGGCTACTCTCATGATTAGATTCTCTAGTCCCATTAGCGTTATTAGCCGAACTTTGAATCTTTATCCTTTCCAACTCTAACTCATGTTCCAATCTCAATTTTTCAGCCCTTTCTTCTCTATCTAACTTTTCACGTTGTAACTTTTCCTCGCTTTCTAACTTTTCTCGTTGTAAATTTTCCTCCCTTTCTACCTTTTCTAACCGCTCCGTAACAATAGTGTTAGATAATTCCATAACGGTCACCTCTTCATATTCGTCGCTCTCCACTATCTTTTTCTTAAGCTTAAACCTGGTATCATCGTCCGAGACTTCAATCCCTAACTCTTCACATATCGCCTGAAGATCCACCCTTTTTATTTTTAGTAAGAAAGCCATACCTTCTAACGATAATTATTACCACCCTACAATAATACTTAAGCACAATATCAAATTACTACTTCCTCCAATCCTACCTTCATAAATTACCTCCACATATTATACTATTTAACATATTTCAAATAAGTAATAATAAAATGACAAATTTCCTTAAACAACGTTACCCCACAATTTGCTTCCAATAACCAAGTAACAATAATTTCAATTTGATTAGTATGCAATACAGATTTTATATTTATCATAAATAATAAAATACAATTTACACAATAATACTGATACGTTGCTATTTGAATAAAACACTGCTGCCAATCACTACATAAAAATATCCACCTAACAAAAATTTGCATGAAATACACATAAATTCCTAAATTTAATCTCAATAAAATATTTCAATTTCAAAATTAGTTCTCACATTAAAAAGTAAATCACAGCACTTTTTTTTTTCTCTGGGCCTTCAGTTCTTCCTTGAAGGTTATTTCAATTTAATTTAAATTCTACACAAATTTGCTTTCCTCATTTACTATCAATATTTCAAACTTAAAGCAAAGAATATCACTTAATTTAAATCTACCCTATATATATAAAATCCTAATGAAACGAATTTGTGAAACGATTTTATGAAACGATTTTATGAAACGAATTTATGAAACGATTTTATGAAACGACTGATTAAACGACTGATTATGTTTCAGGGCTATTTTTAATAAAATATTAAACGCTTGATGGGGAAATTAATACCAATTGTCCATAAAAATCCGCGGATGTCAAAACTGGTAATAGAATTTTGAAATTGGATTTAGTTTTCGAGATATTAATTTTTTTCTAATTTTAATGACATTTCTGTAATGATGGCAACTAATTACTCTGTTTTTTTGGGACAAAAAAGGGAAAAAAATGAAAAGGATCCCGATAGGGATTATTGATTTCTTTTTATTTGTCATTTTCAAATTGAAATTGAATTTATCTTTTATTTCAATCGATAATGAAGACAAGATTGTGATTAAATTATGTTTTTCAGGAAAATTTGAAAAAAAAATCACATTTCTATCGTTAGGATTCAATTGTCTGTCAGCATTTAATTTAATTTATAAACTGAAAATATTTTGAATAAATTCGTCCAAATGACGTCATTTATGTAAACGCAAAAGAAAGGAGCAAAAAAATATTTATATAATTTGTTTAGCGTAAAATGTCATTTATCCTATTTTATATATATTCAGATGTAATTTGTATAGAAAAACAATAATAATATACGTATAATTAAAATACGCATATAAACAAAAAAATCGTCGAATTTGTTTCCATGGCTGTTTATGTCATTTGGCACCAAATCTCACTTTCTGATGCCCGAATTGCGCCAAGCTTTTTAAAAAAGCGTCAAGACCCCTATAATAGAAAAGCACCAAAAACTCATTGGGTTTGTTTTCATAACTTTTGGCAACAAATCTATGTATATTAACGAATCTATCCCTTTTCGAAGCTCGAATTACGCCAAACCTAAAAGCAAAGGATCCTATACTGGAAAAGTACCGGATTTTCTTATGGACAATATTCAAGTGACATAACAATGTGTAAAATTATCGCGGATAGCAAATTTGTTTAAATATGTCATCAATTGATGCCGAATAAATGCATGCATGCATGCATAAAATATTTAGGTAATTTTGTATGATAAATAATTATTAGAAAATTTGTATATACATATTAATTAAAATAAATAATTTACATATTTAAAATAACATGAAAATGTGCATGATGGTGCACTAAAATAGAGAGAAAATTAAAACCTGTTACTGAAAACGTCTTTAACAGTACTTTTCAATACCATAGTTCTTAATGTTATTCACAAGCAGATGGAATTTTTCTCATCCTTAAACACAAAGGAAGAATAGAATACAGATCGTTGTTATAAAAGTCCGAGAGGTAGCCACAATTTAAACCTAACCATTTTATACAAGCTGATTTTCAAGTTGTAATTGATTTTACTTATCAATCCCGAAAACAGTCGTCAGTTGTCGCAACAGCTGTGTATGAGGCCATGGTAATCAAAAAATGCCCCATTAAAACGTTAAAAGCATGGCAACCCAATTACAGATTTACCAATATTTTTAAAATAAAGCACGCTGTCATGTTTTTAGAGGCTTCGAAGTCTGAGCGGGGGTTGGCGAGCGTAGCTCGCAGGGGGTAGGCCCCCTAGTATTACTTTAATAATCATTTAAATTTAAGAAATTTCAATTATTCCTTCCAACTATTAACACAATGCATTAATTTTAATCATTAATCTTATCCGTTTAAAACAATTAGAAAATCACTTCTAGTAATTTATATAAGATCCTTTTCTTAAAACAATAGTGTAAAATGGTTGTTAATATCTCATTTGATTTAGACCAATTATTATATTGCACATAAATTATTATAAATTAACCACAACATTAACTTAAATTACCATCAATTATACACAATAAAAAAAAAATAGGTTCGAGAATGTCAGTAGAGTAAAATGATCAAAACACCTTACCTCGTACTTCATTCGCTGGGGCAATTCTCTGCTCACCTTTCCACTGGGTAAATCTTGCACTCTCGGGCCACAATCACTGCACCTTGCTTCACAATGCACAAAAAACACTACGCACAACACTACACTAACACAGCACCACCACTAATTCACTTCACTGTAATGACGATAGGCTAGCTGGCACTGGTCTACGACGATAGAGCACAAACACTTCCACTAGACGATCCGGCATAAACTGACTTAATACGGCTAACTGGCGCTGGTCTTCGACGATAGAGCACAAACACTTCCGCTAGACGATCCTGCACAAACTCTCAGTAACACGGCTAACTGGCGCTGGTCTTCGACGATAGAGCACAAACACTTCCACTAGACGATCCGGCACAAACTCTCAGTAACACGGCTAACTGGCACTGGTCTTCGGTGATTCAATCCCGTCGCTGCCAACATTGTCGGATTCCACTTCTCCGTCCACACAACTTCGAAATAGATCCGGTCTCTTGATATGCTGCCACCACCGATATGAAAACGTGATATCGGGCACGATACTTGATGTATATTTAAGAAAAACCTAACTCTTTCAATTAAAGTTAAAGTAACAATTTATTAACAATATTTACACTTAAACTCGGATGTAAATTATCCGGTTCAACACTAAATCAAAACAATTACAGAAAACGCTCTACGTGTACCGTTAGACTACGTCAATTCATTCCGCACTCAGATTTCTATTCATCTCACACCCGCTCTCAGCGCTCATTCCCCGAGAAACCTTCACACTTCGCTGCTCCGTCCGAACTAACTTTCTCTATCTCGTAAACTGCAGAGCACCCTCCTTTCTACGGGGTTTCTCCTCTGTTTCCAAGGGACCTTGACAACCCTTCCTCCCTCTTGACGGATCTGTCTTCCTAAACAAAAGGGCGCAATAGCTTTCTTATCTATGAAAGACCACATTGCAATGGAAATACTTCTTTCATTCTGTTCCACCTTCCTTCCACTCATATTCTGAGTCGCTCCCCTTCGGATTAAGATTCTTCTTAAACCAGCCTCTAACGGTACACAATAGATACAGATACAATACGCTAATCCCTTAAGAATAGCTTTCAACTCTTGCCGCTGTGAGAGAAACCTGACAGACTTTATTTATTATTTTTTATTTTTTTGAAAATGAATTAAAAAGAAAATTAATCTGATGTGATATCGGACGTTTAACGGATTTTTCAAAGGTTTGAGAATAATACAAAGCGGGTATCAATATGAGTAATAGAAAATAGTAAATATATGAGTTTGAGGAACGTATTGAATCATGATAAAAACCCGATTATGGAAATAGTGGCATATTTTAACATTTTGAGGGTCTCTATACAACATGTTTAATTTTTAAATTGACTTTTTTAATATAGCATTTAGTCCACATGACATATATTATTATGACAGAGTATAATAGCGGACCGGTTTAGATATTCGAAAAAAAGAAAAAAAATAGACAGGTAAAATTTTTTGTTGTTGCTAAATGAAATTTATTTGGAGTTACTAAAGAAAGTATAAAGTGTTTTGCAAGGAATATTAAACGAAACCCTTTGTGCGATCATCGATCACACTTACCCGCTTGTTCTATTTTCTATCAACTAACCTTTATTTCATAAAAAAAAAGTATTCAGAAGAAAAAACAATTACAGCAATCACCATACATAGACGCCTGTAAACCAATTCCTTTGTGTAGAATAGCACATCTATAAGAAGATATGTATAGTTTACACCGAAACCATTGTACATTAAAATACATTGTATATGTCTTCTCTATACAAAACACTTTGTATATTAAAATAGATTCTGTTGTTAAAATTATACAGTGGGGGACATAATTATAAGACACCTACCTAATTTGTCATACAGTGAAAGAAAAGATTCAGAGCTTAAAAATGCTTTATCAAATACGACAAAAACATAAATTTATTCTGTTATCACACGTAATTGTTTTACAAAAATGATATTTTTATAGAGTTTAATTAAAAAAAAATAAAAATACCATGAACAAAATTATAAGACACCCGAACATTTTAATTAAAACACCTGCTTTTTTCGAAATTTGCAAATTTTCTGCACTCTGTTATTTGGAGATTAAATGGAACTGGTGCTTCAGTTAATAATATTTCAAAAGTTATTAAACGCTCTAGATGTGCAATTTCAAATGTTTTGAAAAGGGGAAGTAATTGATCGGTGATTAAAAGGTCTGGACGAACACCTTGCTTGTTCTTGAGAGACAGACGCCATGTTCTTTCTCTCGCTACACAGAATAAGGTGACCACTACAGGCATTAAAAATGCTTTGAAACTGAATTGTTCAAGGATAACGATTCGCAGAGTGTTGCATAATACTTCCTATGTGAAATTTAAAAAAATGAAGTAAAATCCACCGCTTCTAAGGCGGCACAAAATGGACCATTTAAACTTTGCTAAACAAACTTTGGCCTGTATCTCCATATGGTACTCTGTGTTATTTTCTGATGAAAAAAAGATCAACCTGGATGGTCCTGACGTGTTTAACTATTATTGGCATGATTTACGGAAGTCTCCTGATGTACAAATGAGCCGCCAAATGGTTGGAGGCTCATTAATGGTTTGGTCTGGTTTTTCGGCTCAAGGGAAAACCGATATCGTTTTTGTGCATTCAAGAATGAATTCCAAAAAGTATAAGAATATTCTTAAAGATCAACTAGCCATATACAATGAACTTCTTTGTGGCGAAAACTATACTTTCGAGCACGATAACGCGTCAATTTATACATAACACATAACAAAAATGTCTCTTTCAGAGCAAAGTATCAATGTTCTTCCATGGCCTTCTCACTCCCCAGACTTAAACCCCATCGAAAACTTGTGGGAGATCTTAGTTCGTTTACCGAAATGGTAGGCAGTTTACATGTGTCGAATACGTAAAGAATGCTATAAAATGTTCTGGGGCATCCTCGTGGTATGTTTGTAAGTGCGTGAAGTCGGTTATCGTCTGTTTTAGTTAACTGCTGACGTCATAACAGAGTGCAGAAAATTTTGCAAATTTCGAAAAAAAGCACGTGTTTTAATTAAAATGTTAGGGTGTCTTATAATTTTGTCCATGGTATTTTTAATAAACTCTATAAAAATATCATTTCTGTAAAAAAATTACGTGTGATAACAGAATAAATTTATGTTTTTGTTGTATTTGATAAAGCATTTTTAAGCTCTGAATCTTTTCTTTCACTGTATGTCAAATTAGATAGGTGTCTTATAATTGTGTCCACAACTGTAACACTTTTGGGAATAGTATTCTAGAAAATATTTTATATTATTGATTTATTATAAAAGTATAGAAAATTTTGTTTAAGATTAAAAGAGGAATAATGCTCTCATAAATAAAATTAAAAATAATATTCACATTCGAAACACGTTTGTTTATTCATAATTTTCCATCACACGTATGGATAATAGGTTGCCACAATTTCAGTTTAGCTAAGCACTTTTAAAATTTTGTACATTTGCAAAGAATATATATTAATCTACTCCACATTTTTCTATTCCCTATCAACTATCCTTTGGGTAAAATTGCATAAGTATTGGAATAATTTAGACAATACTAATTAGTTCTTAAATGTATCAATATAAGTAAAATAAACATTAAAACTTTTTTTTTGTTATTCACAATACCGGAAGAACGACATCATTAATTAACAAAAACAATTTTCGTTATACAATTATCTAACATTACTATAAAATTAAATATATATATACATATAGAAACTTATCTACCACTAAAATAAAAAAATAAAAAAATCTATATTACAATTTCAAATAATAAAACCTTTATTTATTCTTAAGCTTATGAAAATATAAAATACAAATTTCCAGTAAGATAAATAAAATAAATGTATTTATTTTAAACTGCAACAATCCAATAAGCAAGCATCTCAATGGAATAAAATGTTTCACATCATAATTAAAACTAAGCACCTAATTTATTTGTAACAAAATCTTCATTATAATTCCTTTACTTAACGTTTAATTAAATGGGTATCCGCAACTACATTTTACAAATTTATGCTTTCAAGCATAATTATTCGTAAATTGATACAAAAATTTCATTTGTAAAATGGACATTTTTTTTTTTTTTTTTTTTTTGAGGAACAAAAAAATAATGGCATGGAATCTTTTCCATTGCTAAAATTAATTTAACGTAAATATCCCCATAAAAATATTAATTAATGAATAATAATTATTCAACAAATTTACAGTTTTGATAACTTTTTGTTCAACAAGTTTATGGTTTTGAATAATTAGGCACCATGTATTTTTATGAGGTCATAAAATATTTTGTAGAACCCCCGCCTTTCCCAGAAATACTATTTTCATTAATCCTTTAAATAAAACTTTTCAGAATTCATAATAAAACTTTTTTTTTCTTTCAAAATATTGAAAATAAACTTCATTGTCACAATATGAATTTAGTTTATCTAATAACTAATTTACATTTAAATTTTTGTAAACTTGCAAACAATCCATTTATGACACTTTATTTTTTGTTATTCTACACAATGTAGCTGCAATTGTGTAAATATAGAACGACTTAGTACATTACAAATAAATAATTATATTAAAGTAATATAAACATAAGAACACATTACTTTTTTTATTTAGTATAATATGCGGATTTGCCGGATGGTATAATATCATTATTTTACAAAAGAATTTTAATTATGCAATTCTATAACATTGCTATAAGAAAAGAATGGAAATTTGAATACGAAAATTACATTAAAATGCGTAATGTAATAATTGATAAAAAGTAACCATAATCATTATTTTGCTGTAGAAAGAATTTTTACTTATCATAATACAGTTGAACCTCGTTAACGCGAACACTCAAGGGGAAACTATTTTTGTTCGTGTTAAATGTAGTTCGTGTTATCCGAACTTAAATAGATTACATACAACTGGACGGGGCAATCGGAAACGGTTCGTGCTAAAAGTAATTCGCGTTAAGCGAGTTCGTATTAACGAGGTTTGACTGAAATACAGAGGTGCGAACCTCTCATTAATATTCCATAATATGCGGGTTAATTTAACCCAGGCTTAACTGTTTCGCACCAGAATTTTTTTTAAGAAATGAAACTAAATAAATTCTACGTAGAAACCTGAAATTAAATAAATAAAGATTCATCCTATAATTTTTCTGGTTTGAAGCGTTGTTAAACTGGGTCAGATTAACCCACATATTACGTAATATTAATGAGACGTTGGCACCTCTGTAATATATCATATCATATAAAAATGAAAAAAATAAATAAGTTTATGACAATTTGTACGAATAATTAATCATGAATCTCAAAGCAAAATAATAATAAAAAAATAAAAATAATATAATTAAATCAAATTATTTATTTTTAATATTGTAACTACTGCAAATTGATCTTCCTTTGGGGTCATGACATCCTGTTCCACATATGTGTTGTAAGGTTTAATAACAAAGTTATTAGCATTGAGGGATTGAAATTTGTGTTTTAAGGGGATAGAAGGATCAGGTAGATTTTTCCTTTTCCTTTTAACACTGATGATGGTAAACCCGTCACTTCAGTTTTTCACAATATAGAAATAGCCTAATTTTGTTAAAGTATCAATTAGGTCAAAATTATGTTTAAACAAAAATTACTGAAGAGATGTAAGTTAACAAATGGAATGCGGTAAAATGTCTCCGTCAATAGTTCATAACATCATTAAGAACATCTCTCACCTCTTGTTGAAGTCTATCATTTTTCAGGTAAACACCAATAACTTGTCATTCAGTCATATAATCATCACATACCTTAGGGAACGCAGTGATGAGCGAATTCCGATTCACATCGGATAGAGGTTGTTTCTTCCAAACTTCGAAGAGGTCGGATTTCTGCAATCCACAAAGTATTACTAACCGCAGTCCTCTGAACGGTAGTTGTCAATTGACGACTAAACCAGAAGTTTTAAAAAACACAATAGTGCTAAATACCACTGCACCACTGTCAGGCAGAATGAAACTAAAAGCCGCTTGCGTATTCACGATCTCAGCAATCGATCAAACACGTCGTCGTATCATTACTAAAGCAATGTTGCGAAAACGTAACAGCAACTTTGTTTACGAATTTTTTTCCGGTTTCAGACGTTTAATTACATAAATTTCTGCAACAAAATTCTCTAAATTTTTGCTTTAAACATTATTATTCATGGAATGTTGCTCTTTATTTGTTTTTACAACTCACAGATATTTTAACAGAAATAAAAGATATATATATATATATATATTATATATATATATATATATACATATTCTGTTCAATAATTATCTAGATGAAATTATTGATTTTCATATGATACCATAATTTAGCCTATTTGGCTCATAAATCACTTTAATTAACTTCTGTTTGGAATACATAGTTATTATAGCTGCATTGCGCTTTTAATGGTGTATTTAATAATAATTACATAATAATAATTATATAATATTACTATTATTTCTTGGTAACATTTGTCCATCTATTGAATTTTCAAATGCATCTTTATAACATCTTATTCAGGTTCTTTTTTTTTTTTTTTTTTTTTTTTTTTGCCAACATTAATTTTGCATTGACTTATGACTGCTAGGGGATTTTAATCATATATATATATATATATATATATATATATATTAATAAGAACACATAATAATTTTACCTCCGATTTAATGTTTAAAGCAGGAGGATT
Source organism: Maratus michaelseni (assembly GCA_963931845.1). NCBI lineage: Eukaryota > Metazoa > Arthropoda > Arachnida > Araneae > Salticidae > Maratus > Maratus michaelseni. The sequence continues at coordinate 420,429,059 of OZ007592.1, forward strand.
TCAATGATTATCAAACTGATTTCTACGTAATGCAGAGGTGCCAAGCTCTCACTAATCTTCCGTAATATATGGGTTAATTTAAATCAGGTTTAATACTTTTGCACCAGAATTTTTTTTAAGAAATAAAATTAAATAAATTCTATGCAAAAATCTGAAATTAACTAGATAAAGATTCAACAAATATTTTTTTCTGTTTCGAAACGTTGTTAAACTGGGTCAAATTAAACCACATATTACGGAAGATTACTGAGAGTTTGACAGCATGTTTGGAATATTTGACAATTATTTTGAACAGTCCTGTATGTAATTTCTAGTCCATCACATAGTATACTATAATTTAGTAGAAAAAGAAAACATAATAATATTCTTATTATTCGATGAAATAGTAATATTCAACATTGAGAACACAGTTAATTGTTTCGTTGCATTAGCCAGCGGTTTTGAAAATTGAAGATTTTTTTTTTTTTTGAGGTACATTGTTGAATCTAAATTTAACTTAGCTCGTATATAAAAAAAGTTTCCTTGAGTAGACAAAAAATCTTTAATGTTTCGGTCATGTTTTATTATTTTGAACTAACTAGCCTGCGACTAAAATTCTGTAAAATAGAGATGAATTAAGGAAATATTTATTAGTTTTTATATATGAAAATTTATGTACATTAAACACGCGATTATTTTGTTTTAGTAGCACATTTATTACCTTTATCAGACAGTAAACTATCAATATTTATAACGATACTATAAAGAAAAAGAATAAAAATTTTCTGAACTAATAATAATGGTTACTGAAACTGGTGATAAAAATTATGATTAGTTTACTTAGAGACTAATTTTTACATTTCAGCTAATAAAAATATTAAATAAAAACTTTTTATAAGATAAATTAAGTAAAGAAAGTTATTGTAAATTCTAATAAATAAATAAAAATGCATCCGAACGAGATAAAAGGCTTCACGTTGTAATTTAAGCTGCACTGTAAAATAAAGACAAATAATCCCGAAAATATTGAAAAATTACTACGGTTTGCGAAAACCCAATATTACCGCTACTGGATTATCCATGAATCCAAAAAGCTGTCTTTTGTCTTCCGAAACATCAGTTGCCAACAGATTTCAGAAATGTAATGAGCATTTTTGAAAGAAACGGTTCTTTTCCTTACCATAATTTTCGGATCCGTTTGCAAACACATTTTATAGTTTTCTCAGCACGACGCATCGTATGTGCGGATGCTGCTAAGTCCCAATTAAACGTTTTCAGCTGCGCCACAGTATTTAGAATTGAATGAATAAAATAAATAAATATTGTTAATGTTAATCTGTTAACTTAGCATACTTGTCTTTAAGTGTACATATAAATGTTTACTGGAGTATGGACAGCATATAACCCTTATTTTATGTTGAGAAAACTAATTTACACACTGTAAAAACCATTCGCAAGCTATTCAGAAAATTAATGGCAGCGAAATAAATATCTCTTTTACAAATGCATCTTTAAATCTCAAAATTATTTTGATTTCTGAGGTTTCGAAAGTTACAGTAGCACTTTCGGAATCGCGAATAACTCAAAATCTATGATTTATTTTCGTAAACCATATTAAATTTCGCAATATCTCCAGAAGCATCTTTCTTTTTTTTATACAGTGTAGGCATGCAATTTATTTGTAGCAATATCGCCATTCTTTTTTAACTATGCTTATAATTTAACTGAATGCTTTTCCGCAATTACATTCCACTAATTTATGCTCCCAAGCATGAGTATTCGTAAAATGATCATTGATATGGATCGCTTCATTGACATAATTAATTAAACACAAACATTCCATAAATATATTAAAATTAATAATTGTGAAATTAATTTATAGTTGAAAGCAAGCATTTTCTAATGATTATTCATCAAGTATTTTTATGAAGGAATAAAATATTTTGTTACAAAAAAACAAAGCAAAACTAATACTCTTAATATTAATTTAAATAATACCGCTCAGCATTATGAATAAAATAATATTGTTTAAAATTCTTTCAATCAAGAATGTCAAAAAAATATATTAAAAAACAAATTTCTAGATATATTGGTTGTCATATTATACATTTAGCTAAGCTAATTATAAATTAATATGTATATATATATATGTGTGTGTGTGTGTGTGTGTGTAAACTTGTAAACAATCTCTATTAGAATATATCTTTTTCATTATTTCCACTTGTCTGCGGCTGTACTTACTGAACTTTTGGACATACTGAAATTATAAGTGTGAAATAAAAAATTATATGTATATTTAATTAAATTAAACGTAATAATTCATTACCACATTATTATATAGAACATCTGACTTTGTCAGATAGTGCAATATAATTGTTTCAGAAAAGCATTTTAATTATGTATTTCCACATATTTGTTTTAAAATAAAGAATATAAATCCGAATCAAATAAAACTACTAAGAATGCACTGCTAACAATACATCCTAAAACAAGTGTTTAAAATATTCATAATCATTACTTTACTTAATAAATAAATTTTATTTATCATATTATCAAAATATTAAATAGAAAATTTTAATGCAAGGAATAAAATAAATAAATAAATTTTAAATTATAAGAAGAAAATAACAATGCATCTCAACATAATAAAATGTTTCACATCATAATTAAAGCAAATTATCCAATTTATTTTAAACAAAATCTCCATTCCTTTTAACTGTTCTTAATATCTAATTAGATGCATTTACCCTATTACATGTCTCATAATTTATACTTTTGAGCATTATTACTCCTGAAATGATACTCGTTATTTATTTTTTAAACGCACAGTAGTTTTAGAAGAAAGAACGCACATGGAAAAAATTTGATGAATTTGATTGCTAGAATTAATTGAACCTTTTCATCCGGTAAATATGTTAATTGGGATTTAATAATTTTGCATAAAAAAAGTCTCTTACAGAATAAAACAGAAATAATATTCGTTAATAGAAATATAAATATCTAATAAATAATGATATTAAGCTTTGAGAGTAGCTCTGTTGTTCCCTAAGCTATCTTAATCTTTACAAAAAAACAACAGCAACAAAATTGTTTGTAAACACAAAAGCAACTAGGGTCGCGGCGTACTTTTTGAACACAGTCAGTTTAATGTCTGAATCACAGCTTTTTAATGATATCATTGTTTAATACAATACCCATTAGTAATATAAATGCAATGAACAGTAAATTGATAAAAAAAAGACTAATCGAAACTTAATGTAACATGGTATGTGTATTAACATAAATACACATACAAAATACGACAGTATATATTGAAGACTAAAAATATCAACTTTTAATGACATTCTTCTATAATGTAATCTCTTGTACACATATAAAAGTAATGAACACCAATGTTATAAAAATGATAATTTAATTAAGAAATACAACAGAGTAAATTGCACAAATATACTACCGACGTATTACGTACTTCAGTATTGATTTATCAATAAAATTATTGAAAATGCCAAAGAAAAATTGCAAATTTCCACATTAAACATTGGTCGAACACAGAAAGGTCTTTGAGAAGAGGATAAATGAGCTGCAGGTGTTAATAAATTAATTTGGATATCAAAACTGCTTGTTCAATGAGTGGTGCACTCAGTCGATATTGACAGAAACTGTATTAATTTTGAACACCTGCGGTATGAGGAAAAGTTATACATTTTATGTTCATTCCTTTGCAATTTAAATATTAATTATATGTGAATAAAAACTGGATTTATAATCATACAAAGTGTGTATACATTTTCCTGACACACGTTGTATTTTTAAAAAAAAAATGTATAAAATATTATTTCTATAATTTTCTAAAGTTAAAAATATAAATATGAAAAGTATTAGTCACATAAATTTCAACAAATGCAATAAAAACATAATACCTCACTTTATATTTCCTCCGTTTTTTAAATCACAAAAAAAGGAATAAGGAAACTTTTTTTAACTCTCTTCTTTGTTCACTTAAGTGGTACTTTGCAGAATTTATTTCTCACCAAACGTTTGACACCACTTCCTTTGAGTTGAAAGTATGCCGCATCAAAGTAAATGTCACGTTATCGTCGCATCTCCTTTTTCAAGACTAATAAAACATGCTATATTAGAAATAAATTTGTAACTATAATAATTTTTGAGATGAAAATTTTAATTTTAATAAAGTGCAAAACGTTGTATATTATGAGTGTTTGGAAAATTATAACTTCGTAACAATTATATTCATTTTTAACTGTTTTATTATATTTTTGAGGAAGTAAAAATATTTTACGAACTAAATGCTCTAAAAATTAAAAGCTTATTTATAAAAATATATATTACATCTTTTACTTTTTATAAAAAAATTTCTATTTTTTTAGTGTTTAGAACATTCAGTTGTTGTAGTTTCACAGCCAATTAGCAAATTTATTGCGAGTGGATTGGTGCATAATTATCTTCATTTTTATTTAAACTCATATACAATTGTAATCATGAAGAATATTTGGCGATTTATCACCTGAGCCCGACTAACGGAAAGTTACTTAAAAGTTAATTTCTTAATTTATAAGTAAGTTTTAAATATATGTGTATAAATGTGTAATATAAAATGTTGTATTTTCATGGAAACACACATGGGTATTTTTTTAGAAATGTGAATATCTGGAAGTGGTGGAAAAAATTATTTACAAAATTGCATCATAACATAACCCAGTTAAGTTTAATAAAACAATGCAATAACCGTGAATCCATAGGAAATAACAACCTGCATTCTCCAAAAATGCAACATTGTTGAACACCTCGTTCTTACACTTAACACTTCTACCTCCCACAATATTTCAGATATTTTATATGGCATGCTTGAAAAGTAAAGTTGTTCTTGGTTTAGTGAATTGTTCAAAGATCAATTTTTAAGATTCTGCTCTCACATAAGTTATAATCATTTATTCTGTATGTAACTTAATTAAAAAATTAAATACTTGGGAGTTATTTATAGTTAAAACAAAACATTGAGGATGTCTATCATTATCTTTTTTTTGTTAGTGGTATTAAAAAACAGATTTAAAATTAAATTTTCATTCATAAATTGTAGGAAAAAGTACTGTATTATTATTTTTGAATAACTATTTTTCAAAAGAATAAATAGTCTAACATGATCCAATATTCATGGTTATTAGAAACTCAACATTGATCCGATATTCCCACCTATAGCATAGAACATATTAAAAATGAAACATATTTACAGAACAGTATATATACATTCCAGGTGTTTAAAAAAAATAAAAAAATAAAAATGCATATATTTTATGAAAGCAATAGATTTTACTGAAAATCGCATAACTTCAGACGATTCGGCTTAGTGTTACAATAAAATAATTGAGTTATTTTGTGTTTATTAAAAATGCACTACAATTCAAAAGGATTGTTCAACATATAGACGGTAAAATATATTTTAACATTTTATAAGTTATAATTTTCTTATATACAAAAACATACAACATTAGTGAAAAAAATACTTCACTTTATATGCTCGGCAGTTTGCGATCACCATTTTACGCCATCACATAAAGCAATACTTAATTGTTTGGAATTACTAAATACGTAGAATATTTAAAATTGCTCTATAAGTGCATATTTTGTAACATATACATTTTTTTTATTAGAATGATTTTTATTTATTGTGTCAAAATCAGATGACACAATGCAAAATCACACGCATAGTATAATACTTCTTTAAACGTGGCATATTATATTTAGAAAATATTATCATGGTGTAAAATTTTCGAAAATCCCAGTCGATTACCTAACTTTCTAGTTATCAATACAATATTTATTTAAATTTGATGCGATTAAAATCTATGTATCGAATTTTTTTTCAAATATACAAACTAACCGATGAGACAAAAGTAAGACATATTATGTATTAAGAATGAGAAGGGAAATATAAAGAGAGCTGGAGGTGGTTGAGAGAATGTGACACTGTGTGACAAGGAAATGACATGCATAAAATAAATCTTGTTGCAACTTGGCATAATATAGTTTTTAAAAAATTTTCCTGGTGTAACATTTTCAAACATCCCAGTCGATTACCTAACTTTCTAGCTACCAATGTAATATTTATTTAAATTTCCTGACGATTAAAATCTAGATATCGAGTAACGCATATTGTGTATTAATAATTAGAAATAAAATATGAAGAGAGCTGCAGGTGGTTGTCTAAACATGACAAGGAAAAGGGTGGTTAGCACTTCGGTGTGATGATAGTTATTTTAGCCGTTAATATATGTATTAAAAACAATAAAAACTTATACCGATCTTATAAAATAAATAAATACTTTTAATTATAAAGTATTAATCTATTATTCAATTTTTAAAAATTGAAACAAATTGTTCCCTTTTTTAGAGATTCATATGAATGTAAATTAATATAGCACATAAAGTATTTTAATACATTGAAACAATTTATCACACAGGTATGACGTTCTAGTATTTAATGTTAAAGTATTGGAGCTGTAATGATAAATCTTTTACAGATGATAAAAATGTGATACTGTTTTACATTTCATTTTAACTTTCGTTACATGCTCGTAAAAAATTTAAATCCAAAACCAAAATACAGCAATTGCCAGGTTAATTAATTCAAAATTAGGTTTAAAGTTACAATTACAAAAATATGACGTCACAGTGTAGGAGGGTGTATTACTCGTGTGTGACAACCTGTGATGTAGGGGGAGGGGATGGAAAAAACATGTTATTTTGAAATGAAAGGCAACCCCGATTTCCGTTTAATTCTGTAAAAAAAAAAAAAAAAAAAAAAAAAAATCTCTTTAAATGTACAGCGATCATACTACTTCCGTGCAAATTTGAACGGTGCACGATCATTGGAACTGCGATGCCAATTCTTTTAACATAGAAGGCTTCAATCTTTCACGCTCGAAAGCCACATAAAAAAAGTTCAATCTGCACAAGTCACACGTAATACAGATAAATGGCATAGGTAAGATGTATATACACGCATAGGTTTCAAGGCCAGTGGCGAGTTTTTATGAGTGCTAAAACAATATAATTCTCATTTTCTGATTGATTCATATAAAATATGTATTTATTTATTCACAAAATATTTAATTTAAAATCGTAAATTCTGTAAAATTACTTAATTTAGTAATAGTAGTAAACGTACACTCTAAAAAAAATCTGTGAAAATACAAGAGATTTTCCGTTAAATTTTAGGGAGAAGTTTCATTTTTCCAAAACAACAGTACAATTTCCGTAAATGGCATTAGTTTCGTAAAGGAGATTTCAAATCCGTAAATATGCAGAAAGTTTTCCGTAAATTTAATGAATTTTTCCGTATTTCTTACAAAACTGTACAATGTCCATATTTCTAGTGCCATTTCCGCAAATGACGTTCAGAGGTTTGCGTACAGAAATCGAATTGTTTGAAAGCGAATTAAGACTGTTGTATTTACTAGAGTTCTTCAAGGATCCAAATCTGAACCAGTCCTACACGTGGGCTTATTTTTTGTCATTAGACTCGGGCCAATCGTGAAACTCATTCTAACCAGGGTTGTGTCTGGGCGGTAATTTTATGTGAAAATAACAGTGATTTTTTATTTTTTAGTGAAATCTTTAGAAATTTATTTTATTTCCATAAATTACAGAAAACTATTTTTTTAAATCTACTTTTTTTTTCTTTATGGTACTTTAAATTGTGAATTTTTTCACAAACGTTTTAAAATTTTATTTTAATTTTATTAACGTGAGGCAATATTAGGTTATTAAAAGTTTCATAAAATATTTTCTTTGCAAATTATCGATATGTATATTGTATTGAACAAAACTGATTTGTCTTATAAATTTGTGAATTACACTAAAATTTAATTTTTTATAAATTATAATTTTTTACAAAGTTTATATTTATTTCTTTGATTTTATAAAAGTTATTAATCATTTTTTCTTTACTTTTACAAAAATGAAGTTTATAATTTATTTCGTTAGTTTATGATTTTATAAATTAAACTAAATTAATTTAGACTAAATTAAGAAGTCCCAATTTAAACTTACCTATCCCAAGGTCATTAATTTCAAAATTTTCTCTAAAAATCTATTTTTTTATTTTAAAATTTTTAAGGTTTCATAAAATAATATCTTAGGAAATTATCGGTATGTGGGTATTAAACTAAACTGATTTGTCTTATAAATTTGTGAATTAAACTAAAATTTATTATTTTATAAATTATAATTTTACAAAGTTCATAATTTTCTCTTTAAATTTATTAAAACTAATAACTTTTTGTTTACTTTATAAAATTATAAACTTCATTTTTATTAAAGTTTATAATTTATTTTGTTAGTTTATAATTTTTATAAATTAAACTAAATTACTAAGTCCAAATTTAAATTTACCTATACTAAAGTTATTAATTTCAAAATTTTCTCTAAAAATCTATTTTTTCGTTTTGATATTTTAAAAATTATTCATTTTAACAGAACCATACACAAAAGCTCGCAGCAAAGCTTAAATATAATAATTTAATTTATTATAAATTTGTTTATTCACATAAGTTTTTAAACTAAGAGATAAAGAAAATTCACTTTAATAGCATGTAATAATACGTCTGCTTAAGATAATTTTTGTTTTTGCTGAAATTGATAAATAAATCAACACACAAATTATTATAAAAAGTATATGTACTACATTGCAAAAAGAAACAATCATTACTGTTAATACAATATTTTACGCATATAATACATAAAAATATTAAATTTATATGTTATAAAGCATCAAATAATAAAGTAGAATATAGAACAATTTTGAAAAGAAAATATTATAAACAATAGAACTCTTAAAATATCCATCTATGACAACTTATAGTTTTTGCATCGTTAAAAACATCTCAAAGAAATAACAACATTTGAACATGCGTCCTGTCCAACCGTAGCGTAATGGTTTGACGCGCTGGGTTAGTAAACGGAAGGTCGTGGGTTTGATACTTGTCGTGGGAAGTGGTGGTTGTTTATTAAAAATTCTCTCAGAAATGAACGGTAACAAAAAAGAAAGTATCTGTTCCTTGAGGAATATTTTTTTTTTTTTTTTTTTTTGGGGGGGGGGGGTCCTATAAAATTTATTTTAACGACATAAAAATTTCTAAAAAATACGGAAGATATCTGTTAAAAAACGGAAATTTAAAAACGGATATTTCAGAAATCACGGAAAATTTCCTGAAATTTACGGAATTTTTTTTTCCGTTAAAATACGGAAATAGTACTGGCGTCTCGATTGACAGTACAATTTCCGTTATTTTCAGGAAATTTTTTTTACAGTGTATGTTTTACTCTTAGGAGCTCATCTTTCTTTAATTAGGTTTTAGTTTATCTTTCTTCAAATTTCGACTACTAGCAATAAATAACATCCACTTAGTATCCACAAGCCATTATGTTTCAGGGATGACTACAGGCACCTCGATAAACCATACGAGAAGTCAAGAAGTCAGTGTACGAAACATTTGTTACTTACACTCAAAAAAGAGAAATTCTCTAGTGCAGAAGATGTTTTTTACAATATCGTAGTGATGCATTTAAACGCACACATATATATGACATTAGAGTGTGTTAGATGGACAGTTTTTTTTTTATTATTAAGATTGCAATCTGAATAAAAATATAACCACCAGACTGGAAACACTGCATCCGGTGAAGTTCGAATATAAAGGTATTTTTGTGGACTCCAAAAGTTGCAGCTACAGCAGGAACGGTACAAATACACTTCGCCAGTAATTAAATTGATGTGGAGAAAAATGATATGTAACAAGTGGATTTTACCTTGTTTCTTATTTCTTTATTTTTTATTTATTTATAGGACCTTACCAAACTCTACACTTTTTTAAAGTAAGATAAGTACAAAATTTTACTTAATAAATCAAGTCAAATAAGTACCACACACAAGCAAGAAACATTAGATTAAATACATTTTCTAATCAAAAGCGATTTTTTTTGACGCAAAAAAGCATTAATGATGGTATGTATGGATTTTCTTTTAAAATGCGCTTTTGAAATATTTTAGTTCCGCTTAAAACGATTCGTTCAGAATAAGTGGAGGACACCAGCGGGACACGAACTTAAGACACTTGTTTAAAAAAAGGATGAAAATACCGGTTTATTAAGTTTAAAGAACCCAGGTACTTTAATATTTTAGCGAATTTTCCACAGAGTATTTATTATATACATTGTATTATGGTTGTTGTGGAAACTGTTTGTCCAGAGTAGTTTCGGTACCCATATAATCGTTGGATTGTCTGCCTCGCGTTGCTGAACTAGGATAAAAACTTGTATGGTTATCGCATAGCTTCTGTAGTTACGGTATGGTGTAAATAGTTATAATATTGCTCTAAACAGCTCAAACATATGTTAGATTATCTGTGTTCCATACTGCATGCATTTCAGAGCTACGTTTCTATTTAGACCTTTATGATATTTCGAAACCAAATAGTGTATATATTTTCCACAAGATCTCGAGAGAAATATTACTATATATTAAGTTAAGACTCTCTAACTGTATCTACATAAAGTATTATAATATTGTGTATTGTACTTAAAATTACAATCATTCATACCACAGTTTATTCATTAAATCTTTATAGTACTATAACAGTGAAATTTTGTTTTTAATTTAAAAAAGTTAATTGAAATTATAGGATTATGAATGAACCTTGAAAATACAAGTGCAGAATTATATATTAGAACTTTTTTTTACGTTAATGAAAATGGTGTAAATTATGAATTTCATTTTTACATCACTCGAATATTTTCCTGAACTAGAAAAGTAACACTTAGTACTATCCAATACAAAAATTCATTCTTTGTTAATGACATTGTTTCATCAGAATGGTGCAACTTGCATATTAAAATCTCATTAAGCTGCATAATCTGTTTTCGTGATATGATAAGAATGCCGATTAGAGATTTAATTAGAAATTAAGGTGTTTAATAAAATTGAAATGGAAATTTCATTAAGTTTTAGTTAATCTGTTTTGTCAGTAGGATATTAATTACATACAAAGAAATTATTTAAATGTATATAAATGAGTATGGAGTGAGTAACTGTCAATCTTTTTAAACATTATATCTCATTTAAACACAAGCATAATTGTTTTTCTTTTTCAATATAGGGGTGATTTAAATGTAGTTTTCTGCGAAGCAAAAATTATATAATGCGTTTACTGCTTAAATTAAAAAAAAAAAAAAAAAAAAAAAAAAAAAAACTTATATCAAGTATTATTTATTGACTTTTCATGAGAAGAGACCTGTCAATCATTCGTGACGTAGTCGAAGACGATTCAGTTACTTTAACCCGTTCGCGACGGCGCGCACATTCTGAAGTGCGCATCTGAAGACGGAGCGGGAAAAAAGAATTTCTCCTTCTGGACCAAAGGATTTTGCACAGTTAAGTCTTACGCTTGTAAAATAGTCTTTAAATACTTTTCACAAACTAAATTTTTCATGAAACTTTTTGAAATTCACAGACACGAAATAAGTTGTTATTATATATATATTTATGCAAAAAATGAGGTATATTCTATGATATTTTAATACAAAAATGATTTTTAATAGATTTAACCCATAAGGGCCGGAATTATTTTTCTCTTTAAAATGCAAAAATTGCATTTCATACCAATTTTTTAAAATAGCAACTTTAGTCTCCTTTTATTACGTAGTTTCTGTCATCAGATAAAGACAATATTTCTCTTAAAATATACTAGTATACAAACAACATAATTGATGGCAGCTATTCTGGTACCACATGGTACCACTGGGCTTTAATGAGTTAATGCATTTTTAAAACACGTTTTCAGTTTTAAAAGTAATAAAATACGATAGAAAAATACTTACATGCCTTCAAAATACAAACATATGAAACATTCTCCTCTAAACGTAACAATTTTCTTACTTAATAATTTTTACACTCTCAAAATAAATGTTTTTAAAAAGCCGATTTATTCACAAATGAAAATAATTAAATAAAACTTCCAGAAGTTAGCTCATAACACTTATTGGGCAGATATATGAATGGTGCAGATTCAAAAGTCACATTATCCACTTTTTCAAGGTATTGAGTTATTCATATCACCGTGTTCGTCTTTTTAAGTCGAATCGGACTTTAATAGTGATTTGGACCCTAAAAAATATATTAAGGTTGAAAAAATTCTGAAAATCTCGTTTTGATGCATAACCCACATTATCGAACAACTGTTTTGCAGCAAAACTCACACGCTTCAATTCAATCAATTAGGGAGGTACAGAAGGAAGAAGTAGTGTAAAATGTTGCACTAGTTTAATGACAGTGAAGAAGTTGAGCCATGTCTAATAGTAAACTTTTTGCACAAATTATTATATATAAATGTTTTTCGATTTTTATTGTTTATTACCCTCGAAAGTAACATAATAAAAACTAATGTTCACATTTTTTTTTTGGTTCTTGGTGTTTTAAATTCATAACTATTTTGATTTATAACTAACATTACCGGTAAATGTTTGCTCCAAAACTCACATTTTCCATATTTAAATTTAAATTCTGGCTTTACCACAATTATTACAGGTTTAGGACTATGTGCAACTAGTTGTTATGGCAACAAATATATCACACAAAACAAAATTGTGCCAATGTATCATGTTTGTTAATAATAATCAGTTTTTTGCATTTTTCTAAAACCTAGGTTATGTGGAGAGTGTGAATTTTGCATCTACACCCTTCATACACAAAAAGAGACTTTTTTTTTTTTATCCACCCACAGGGAGGCTTATTCTTTCAATCTCTATCATTTTTCATGTTTATGAAAAGTCACAGCAATCCATCGTTGCCACAGGTTAATCTCGGAAAATGAAACATTTGAAGTTACTGAAAAAATTAGTAGCTCAAAAAGTATTTGTCACAAAATCGTTAGACAAACTGAGTTAGAAAGGAAAAAAATTGTTTTTTATTGATTTAAATTTCAAATCGAATGATTATGCCGTTTTCCAAATAATGAATTTCAAAAATTACCAAACTTCACAAATGAAGTACCATAACGAAACCTTCACGCGTAAAAAGATAATGATAACGGTTGTTGCTTTTGGTCGAGAATGGACCAAACGATGTTCGCATTTTACTATTTTAACCGTTTTTAACGAAATTCTGTAACTTTAGTAGACTTTTTCTTTGAATAAGCAATAGAAAAGCATAAAATCGTTACAAAAATTTTAAAATTACAAAAAAGGATAGATGCAAATTATCAGATATGAAAAATAAAAAAGAAATTTGGTACTTTCGTGTTATAGCAGCCACCAAGCATGAATATTTTTGTTTCTGTTTTTATTAATATATTGTCAATTTGGTACTTTCGTGTTATAGCGGCTTCCAAGGATGAACTGCCAAGCGTCCAAGATTCATCGCCAAATTATAAAGCATGTATGTCATTATAATAATATATGATATATATATATATATGTGTGTGTGTGTGTGTGTGTGGTGACTGGGAAATGGACTCTGTGGACTCTGTACCGCAAAGCCAGCAAATTCTCTAATGAGGCTCTTGATGAAGACATAAACTGCCGAACAATTGGTTTTGATGAGTGCAGTAATTTTTACAGCGTGAGAACAGAGGGAGTCGAGAGACGGAGTCAGACGGACTCACGGAGAGATGCTCTAAGATCTCCGCTGCCAGCCTTTGGGAGCTGAGCTGAGTAACGGCTTATTGGAAAACGGCCATCACGAGCTGCAATGTTGTTGATATTATCTGTAAACCTGTAAATATTTGTAATTATTTTACATATAACCAAGAACATTAAAATGAGTAAGATTTCCTTAAGAATCTCCCGTGGACTTATTTATACCCATTTAGACAACCTAGCATATTTAACATAAGATATCTCTACAAAATTTGGAGGCTACCGTCCTGGTTTAACATGATCAACGGAATCTACGTGATTGGATCTACGTGAAACTCTAATAAAGAAGAAAAATGATTTATGCGTGTGTCTTCAGTGCGTATCGGATCTACATGAATTTGTGCGTATAAGAAGAAAAAAGATTTGTGCATCGTATATAAGTGGTTCAAGAAAAAGTGTTTTGTGCTGCCGAATTTTTTTTTTTCATCTGCGTATTACTACACATCCAAGTGTGTGCGAGTGGTTATTATGTGAGATTTGCATCGTATCTGTGAGGTGTGCATCGTTTCTGCGAAGTGATGATCTGCTGTTTCGATCATATGTCAGTGATGTGCTGTGATGAATCACTGAAAAACCGATAAAGTGCTTTCGGTAAAGTGTGAAATATTTCCAGTATCGGTGGAGAGAGTCTGATCCACTGACAGTGTATGCCGATATATGTGTTGTGTTCTTCGTGCTGTGCGGAAACTGATTTTTTTCTCTCCTGGGGATTTTGTTTTTCTTCTTTCGATTACGCAAGAAGAAAACATGTTGTTTATCAGCAAATAAGCGAGCCAGAGTCAGAGTGCTCGAATGAATGAAAATAAAGAACGTATGTGGTGTTATTTTTTTTCTCGCAGAGTGAAAAAAAAGAGTGAAGTGCTTCGTTTTTTTTGTGTTTTCTCTTTTTCTTGCTTTTCGCATGCTTATAAATTGAGGAAGGTGTGTTATTTTTATTGATTCCTCGTGAAACTGAATGTTTCTTTTTTCTAGAATAGAGTTAAGAGTATGACGATAAATATTTTTTTTTTATGTTGTTATTTTTTATGGGAAAAGAAACAAATATATATTCAATTTAGAATATATGAAAGTAAGTGTTTATAAAATTGTTGAATATTATTATATATGTTATATTTGATTCGTCAGGTGAATATATGGAAGTAAGTGTGTTATTATAATGGTTACATATTATTATATGTATAGATATATTTGATTTATCGGTTGAATATACGTATATGTTTGATTTATTTAATGATATATTTTATTTTTATGTGTTAATTAGTTTATGATAAAAATGGCACATTTAATAAGGTCAAAAAAGATCGATCTGGTTACTGTGGCAGTCGAATTAGGTTTAAATCCACCAGAATCGGCCAATAAAACTCAATTAACTGATTCAATTGTAAAATCCAAACGGTATGATGAAGATTTAGTGAAAAATTTGTTAGAGGGAATTGTGAGTGAGCGCGAAGAAGCTGAACGATTATTACATCAAAAAAGAAGCTGAGAATCGCGAGTTTGAATTAAAACGATTACATTTTGAAAATACACAAAAAGCCCAATTACATAACTCTGTACCTACAATCGCCGGAAAGGGTTCCGATGTTTTAAAATTGTTAAATAGGTACAATAAAGAGGAGGAAATCAGTATATACTTAACCCTTTTCGAACGCCAGGCAAAGCGGTTAGAGATAGACAAAGATGAATGGGTAACCTATCTTCTCGCATTATTACCTCTTGATATAGTAAATTTAATAAATCGCGAAAGTGAGGAACAATCCAGTGACTACGACTATGTAAAAAAAAAATACTTTTAAGACGCTTTAAACTTACACCAGAGCAATTCCGGCAAAAATTCTTCTTACATAGAAAGCAGAATTCGGATTCGTGGAAAGATTTCTCGTTTGAACTCTCAAATTTCTTGGATAATTGGTTATCTGGCTTGCAAATATCAGCGTACGAACAATTAAAATATATTTTAATTATTGACCAAATCAAGAGAAAGTTGTCTTTAGAAATGAAAGAACACTTTTGTGATGAACTACCCAAAATTACGAATATAGATGATTTGACTAATAAGTTGGATGATTTTGAAACTGCTCGAATTAACTTACGGAAGGCTGAAATTAAGTCCCCAAATACGGAATTTCGAAAACGTCAAGGTTTTGAAAATAATAGAGCGTTCCACCGAAATGATATTAGCCGCGTACCATCTGAAAAAAATTACGCAAATGCCCCCCAAAAGAATTTAAATACAAAAATCCGTTGTTTTAATTGCAATGAATTTTCGAACCGCTGGAGGGATTGTCCCCGAAAAAAAGAAGGCCCGGTGTGCTGGAAGTGTAAAATTCCTGGCCACAGGTCTGACCAGTGTACAAACAATTCTCCTAAAAATGCAAATGCCGCCATAAGCAACAACTCTAATCCAGCAGATAAAATAAAAAAGAGCGTGAGGATTTTAGGAAAAAATATAGATACCTTGATAGACACAGGGAGCGACGTAAATATGGGGAATAACGATATTTATATTGCCCTGGGATGCCCTAAACTACATAAAAATGACTTGGTTTTGTCAGGTATTGGTGAAAACCAAATAACACCCATAGGATTTACGACCGTAAACATTGAAATAGATGGTTATACAGTAAATTCAGATCTATACATCGTAAAAATTTTGAATCATTCTATAATTTTAGGGAATACCTTTTTGAGACAGTTAAATTTCAATATTTCAGAAAAAGATTGCAAATTATGGGAAAACGGAAGTTAAAAGAAGTTAGGGTAAATTACGTCACTGCTTTCCCACAAGAAACAGCCATGACGAAAATCAGACGCGTCAGCTATGTCACACCCAGATTTCATGCGATGTTGCGGTCAGAAAAGCAAAACAATCCCACGATAGTAAAACTGATTTCGACAGCTGAATTAGTGAGAAAAAAACAAACTAATCAAAATGAAACAGCTTTTAACTTTAGTGAAAAAGTAAACATGCAATTAAGTACTGAGAAAAGTTGTTTATTAGAAAGCGAACAGTGTTCTATCCCACAGTTAGACTTAACGAAAACCACAGACATTTATTTAGCTGAAACAGCAAATTCTATTAATTTTCAGGAAGTTGAGCTGAATCATATTACAAACAACACTATTAAGAAAGACTTAACGGAACTGATTACTAATTATAAACCAAACAAGGTTAAGGACACAGAGTTAAAAGTAAATATAATATTAACTGATGATATTCCGATTGCGCAACGACCGCGTAGATTAGCGTATCCGGAGCAGGAGTTTGTGGACAAACAAATACACGAATGGTTGGAAACGGGAATTATAACGGAGAGCAACTCTAATTATGCATCTCCTATAGTGTTAGCGAAAAAGAAAAATAATTCTTGGAGACTTTGCGTAGACTATAGATTGCTAAATAAAAAAATAATTAGAGATAATTTTCCCTTGCCAAGAATAGAAGATGTTTTAGATAACATTGTGAATGCAAAGGTTTTCACAACATTGGATTTAAAAAATGGTTTTTTTCATATAGACGTAGCAGAGGAGAGTAGGAAATATACAGCATTTGTCACGCATAACTCACAGTACGAGTACTTAAAGCTCCCATTCGGAATATCGGTTGGACCTCAACAGTTTCAAAGATATATTCAAGCTGTTTTTAAACAGTTAATTAAAGAAAAGGTAATATTAATTTACTTAGACGATGTCATAATACTTGCGGAAACTGAGGAAGAAGCCTTGGTAAAAGTGAAACGCGTCCTAGAAGTTGCATCGGATTACGGACTTGAATTTAATTTTGCAAAATGTCAATTTCTTAAACGGAAAATTGAATTTTTAGGCTATATTATCGAAAACGGAACTACTAGACCCTCGGAAGCCAAAACTTTGGCAGTAAAGAAATTTCCTTAACCCCGCACCCTTAAACAATTACACAGTTTTCTGAGTCTAAATTCTTATTTCACAAAATACATTCCACATTATGCAACTATAGCGAGACCTTTAAGTGATTTATTAAAAGCAGGAAATAAATTTAAATTTGGAATACCCGAAAAGCAAGCTTTTGAAACTCTTAAAGAAAAATTAGTTAACCCCCCCCCCCTCCCAGTATTGCATGTATTCCGACGAGGCGCCAGACTAGAATTGCACACCGATGCAAGCGCCATAGGTTTTGGTAGTGTCCTACTACAAGAAGATGAGAACAAAAACTTACATCCTATTCATTACATGAGCCGTAAAACTACACCTACTCAAGCAAAATTTTCGAGTTACGAATTAGAGACCCTTGCGGTAATAGAATCGGTCAGAAAATTTCGAAACTACTTATTAGGAACGAAATTTAAAATTGTGACAGATTGTTCTGCGTTTCAAAAGACTATGGACAAAAAAGACATTACGCCAAAAGTAGCAAAATGGGCGCTATTCTTACAGGAATTTGATTATGAAATAGTACATCGAGCGGGAAATCAAATGAAGCATGCCGACGCGCTAAGCAGAAATACGGTATTGGTAGTAACACGTTCTTATGACGAATTAACAGCAAAAATTAAATTAGCGCAACAAGAAGATGAACATATTCAAACCATAAAAAAGTTAATAGAAAAAAATGAAAGCTCGGAATATTTTAATCGAAACGACATACTGTATAAATATGAAAACGACAGAAAATTGGTGATGATTCCCGTAAATATGCAAAAAGAAATAATACGCAATGTTCATAATAAAGGTCATTATGCGGTAGCAAAAACCGAAACAATTCTAAAAGAAAACTATTTTATACCCCAATTAAGGAAGCAAATAGAAAATGTCATTGCGAATTGCGTAGAGTGCATTTTGTGTAATAAAAAGCAAGGAAAAGGAGAAGGTTTATTGAACCCAATTCCAAAACAAAATATCCCCCTTGAGACTTATCATATTGACCATATCGGACCAATGCCATCCACACACAAAAATTATAATCATATTTTTACCGTCGTAGATGCTTTCACAAAATTTGTCTGTTATACCTAATTAAAACTACTGCTGCCGTAGAAGTTATAGATAAATTAAAATTACAACACAACATTTTCCGAAACCCGTCCCGAATAATAACCGACAAAGGACCCGCGTTTACATCCGACGATTTTGAAGCATATTGTAGCGAACAAAAAATACAACATGTCCCAACAACGACAGGTGTTCCAGGAGGAAATGGCCAGATAGAACGGATGCATAGAATCCTGATACCAATATTAGCGAAACTTAGCATAGAAGACCCCACTAAATGGTACAAATACGTAGCATCGGTACACCGAATTATAAACAGCACTATATCTAGAAGTACAAAATTTTCACCATTTGAGCTTCTAACCGGTGTTAAATTGCGAAATAAAAACGATTTGCAAATAAAATAATTGTTAGACGAAGAACATATAAATTCGATTATGTCAGAAAGAAATTTCAATACGGAAATTGCAAAAGAGAACATTTTAAAAATACAGGAAGAAAATCGTAAAACCTGTAATAAAAAACGAAAATCGGCCAACACCTATAAACTCGGTGATTTGGTGGCGATTCAAAAAACGCAGTTTGGGACAGGTACCAAACTAAAGCCTAAGTTTTTTGGACCTTACGAGATTACCGCAGTAAAAAGAGGCGATCGGTACAATGTAAACAAAGTTAGACACCATGAGGGTCCAAATACGACCTCAAGTGCTGCAGATCACATGAAACCATGGACTTCTACTGTCTGAAACAAAGCAAATGTGCTTTCAGGTGATTTTGTGTTTATTATTATTATTATTATTATATATTTTTTATTTTTTTTAACTGTGTTTTATTGATATTTTTGTGAATAATAAATAAACTGTGAAAAGAACTGCGTCCAAGTGACAAACACAAAAAAGAACTTTCCAAACTCCCAAAATATTATTTAAGGACTAAAAACATTTTATTCAGTAGTATTTAGTGACTGATCTTGATATTACTTTATTTTTATGTGTGTGTGTTTTTTTTTTTTGTTTTGTATCTTATACGGTCTGAAAAAGTCGTCCGGTACTCAACTGGTATAAAAGGTAGATGATGACTGGGAGGACCCAGCCCGGTCAGGTAGGCCGAATTGTGTCGACTGGGAAATGGACTCTGTGGACTCTGTACCGCAAAGCCAGCAAATTCTCTAATGAGGCTCTTGATGAAGACATAAACTGCCGAACAATTGGTTTTGATGAGTGCAGTAATTTTTACAGTGTGAGAACAGAGGGAGTCGAGAGACGGAGTCAGACGGACTTTCGGAGAGATGCTCTAAGATCTCCGCGGCCAGCGTTTGCGAGCTGAGCTGAGATACGGCTTATTGGAAAAAGGCCTTCACGAGCTGCAATCTTGATAATATTATCTGTAAACCTGTAAATATTTGTAATTATTTTACATATAACAAAGAACATTAAAATGAGTAAGATTTCCTTAAGAATCTCCCGTGGACTTATTTATACCCATTTAGACAACCGAGCATATTTAACATAAGATATCTCTACATATATAACATTTCTGTACGTATGTGGCCAAGTTATAGCCATATATCATGCATATATGATGTATGTATATGACATGTGTATATGATGTATATACGACATATAAAACATAAACAATATGTGTATAATGACGTATATGGCACATTTAGGAGTGTTTGGTATATATATATGCGTATATAGGATGCGAATATAAGCTTTGCGATGATCTTGGCGAAATCATAACTCCAACCTTGGCATAATCATGGGAAAGGTTCAGTAAGACCTTTTTGGTGCTCCCCGCAAATGTAAACCCCATGTAAACCCCTTCATGTAACATATCAATCGATAGGTCTCGTCAAGCACTATGGTCTGGTCCTACTCTCCGCCTCTCACTCCCCCCTCACTTAAGAAACATTGTTCTCTGTTTCAACTCTTTTTAAATTTTAGTTTTTCCAATCTTTCTCAGCCCCTTTAAGCCCCACAGCGGGCGTAGGCCTCTTCTAAAGGATCCAACGAAATTAAAATCGTCGAGGCCGACATTTCTAAGAGGGTCCCGAGGCCCTATCTCCCATAGGACCGGAGTTACCCCCCCCACGGGGGAGACATGCAAGGTGTTCAAACCCCGTCATGTACCACATAAAAAGTTTGATCTCATCAAGCATTTCTGTCTGGTTCTACTCTCCCCCTCCTTCTCTCTCGTCTCCTGTAAGGAGCAATTTTCTTATTTATTTTTTTCAATTTCTCATATTTATTTTAGTTTTTTCCATATTTCTCTGTTCCTATGGGCCGGACAGCTCCAAAATTTCACCAAAATTAGCTGTAAATCGCCTAAAGGTTATCCCCCCCCCCCGTTTCTTTTGGCGCCCTCTGTTTTTACGTATCTCTCTTGGGGTGGGCCGTCAGAGGGGAGAAAAGGGGGATCCCTTTTAAAGTTCCATCTCTCAATTGCAAGGGAGGATTCATTTTAAATCGGGTCTCGTAGAGCACTTGTGTTTTGCATAGCTCCCCCCTCTCCCCCACCGCTTTCCAAGATCCCGTCAATTAATGCTAACTCATCATTTGTTAAACAACTTCTCTTAGCTATATCCATCATAAAAGCTGCTATCATGGAACTTTTCATTACCTTTTTTAGGTTATCTATTAAGTGCTAAAATACCTTGCACCATTAAAAGCAGTTTAAAGGGTGTCATTAAGCTAGCACATTTGTAAACAACAACTACCTCGCCATGTCTCAGCCCATTGGAGCGACATCTTTTTTACTATTATATTTATTAAAAATACTTCTAGTCACCGAATCTTTTTAAAACTTGGTGTGTTCGTGCCTAATATGTTCCACCAGCCTCACAAAAAAATCTTAGAACGCTAACTAAATTCTAAAGTGGAAAAGGTGGCTTATGCTAATAATTTTTTTTTGACGCGTTAGACTTGGCTGAAAAAATCTCAACGATAAAAGCCGTGGGTGGCCAATCTATATTCTGTCGTAAGGTAGAATTTTTCCCGCTTGTTTTTTTTTTTTTTTTTTTTTTTTTTGTATAATTTCCAAAATGTATTTTATGTTAAAATTATTTTTCTAAACAAAAAATTGGTTTTATAAATCCCATTCAAATACTTTATAATGCAAGTCAATAAAGTTTTAAAAGTGTATAAGAAAAATATAACACATGTTTTAGAACGATTAAAAAATCACAAAGATTTTTTACTAATCGATCTGATTTATTAAATGATCTCATTCAAACAGGTAGTGCTCTTGTTTGTTTGTCTTCTGAGTGTCAAGAATAATTAATTATAGTTAATTAAAGAAAACATAGCCGTCAGTTATCTTTATCTGAGATGGAGAATTCTTGTTAAGAATTTAATTATAAAACTCGTATCTCTGTGTACGAGGAAATCCTTTACACTGTTATTCCTCCATTGTAATCGGATTTCCTACTGAGGAATGATGTCAGATTTATTTTTTAAAGATAAAACCAAGTGTTTAAGTCTCGTTTCGGATTAAAGTGCAATTAATTTAAAATGTAATAACGGTGATATCACGAGTACTTTACAGATTTGATAATGAATCCAATATATTTTCTCATAACTGAGAAATAATGGATATGACAAAAGTAATTTTTGGAAAAGAGGATTTAGAATATTGATCTGGCGCAGAAGAAATTATATTGTACTTTACTTTAGGAATTTTATCGGCTTACTTGAAATCAGAAATAGAATATAAATGCATTTTTTTTCGAAATAGAAGTGCATTAACGCTTACTATTTTATGTGGGCGGAAGAAACTAAGATTTTAATAAACATGAATGAAAAATCCTGTGTCATGCATTGAAAATGAAACATTTCTCGATAATTCTAGAATGATGTAGCAAAACTTCACTATTAAGATAATAGAAGATATCTAAATTCAGGGCTTTACAAATTGGAAAAAATCTGGTAGCCAGGTATAAATTCTAGTCGCCAGTAAAAAATCTTACCCCCCCCCCCCCCCGTTATTGATTTTTAAAAAGCACAATTTTTTTTTATGAAATAAGTGAGAAAAATAATAACAAACAGTTTAGAATTATTAGATACATTGTTTGGAATAGTAGATAGTTAAAAAAAAGATAATAAAACTAAGTTTCCTCAGGAAACTTATCAAAATTATAATCTTTGAAAAAAAAAAAACAGACATGTTCCGGAAATGCTGATTGCCGAATGCTTGAAATGTCCGAATAGTTGAGTGTTACAAAATCCATATCTGATGAGGGCATCGAAAAAAGAGTGAAGCTGGAAAAGAATTTTTGGCCTATTTAGCTTACCGATTTCAGCCAAATAATTCTGATTTTATTATTTCAAAATTTTTATTTAATAAACTGTTCTAGTTTATCAAATTAAGAATAAAGTTTTTTTTTTGTTTGAAGATTATTTCAATTTTATTTCTTAATGTTTTGTAACTTTGCAGCATCTATAATGAGACATCTTAGAACAAATTTAATTAAAAATTGTGACATTCGCAAAATGACTCCACAGTTATTACGTAATATGCATTGCTAAAAAGAAAAGAAAAACATTTTCCCGCACTGGGATTGCATAATCCAGATAAGCAGCCAGCTGAGTTTTATTTTGATCCTATGATCTACGATGGGAATTTAAGAATAAATAAAAACAAAAAAATACCTTACCCTTATAAAGTGCAATCAATGATTTTTATTTCCATTTACTGCAGATAATAATCCAAACAATGTAAATATAAAATATTCTTGAGTAAGAACCCAGTACCCAACACTTGTCTCTAAGACAGAGTGACGCCGAACAATTGTCCAACGTGAGTGATGCACACAGGCGCTAGGCGCCAAGCATTTTAAGTGCAGAGGGAAGAAATATTTAAAAAATACATATTATTTTTATTAAAATGAATTACTCTTGAAATTGAAATTAAGTTTTATAGATTTACTTCGAATGAATTACTTATAATCACTTATATGTTATTATTCTTTAAAATGAATGTGATAGATTAATCAGTTTTAATTCTGAATACAAAAACCTGATTTGAAACTTACAAAAAATCGTAAGCCTTTTTTATCATTGCATGTAGATTTTAGATGGCACATAGGTTTGACTGACAATATTTCTTATTTCAACTTCCCATTTTCCTCCTTTCCCCACATTCTAATCACGTGACATGCTAGCCGACTACAGCGGAAAATAATGGCGTTTTATGTGCATGAAATGGAAAATGATTTTTAAATTTGGCTTTTCCATTAAAAGTATGATAGAAGAGGGAGATCACTGCACTTGATGCCCGCACGAGTAGGGGTGTTGGAGAGACAAATTGTCGTTTATGCTCATTTTTTAGTTCAAACTTTGTGTAAAAAATAAAGAATAACAAAGAAAAGTCAGAATAACGAATTTAGTCGCCAGATGAAAAAAGTTGGTCGCCAATGGTGACCTGGCGACCGCATTTGTCAAATCCTGTCTAAATGAACATGTTAGAAAACTCACAAGACTGCTGAACACCAAGTTTCAGCTATTAACGCCTTCAGTCAATAAGATTCTTTATTTAGGTTCTTTTGAGCAATAGTGTCTATGATATACATATTTGTTACACCTCACAAATTTGTTAAAAAATAATTTAGCTATACAACGCAAAACAAATTTGATTTTTTTTTTTTTTTTACATTTGGGTAACTTGCATTATTTTGTGTAGACATGTATGTAATCTACAAATTTTTATACACATCCCATATTAAGCTAAAATTCAATTCCGTTCGTAAACGCATAACACAACTAAAATCTTACTTTCAATAATTACCAGATATAAAAGGCAATATATTCAGTTTTTTACATATCCCTGTACATGAATTTATATAAAAACGCATCTTAATATATACTACCTAAATATAGTTAAGATGGAAAATAGATAACATAATTAAGAAAAAAAACCCGCTTAGCAATTGACACCCATACACGCTAATACTTACGAATGTGTGCTAATCCCAGTATATGAGCTATAAAATTTATGCACATCAAGTAATGTTCTAAAATATGGTTTAAATTTAAAACGCATACCTCATCTGAAAACATACTTCCATCAATTATCGCTCATTGTCTGTACTGTAACAGAATTATTTTGTATCCCAGACACTGAGCAAAGAAATACTATGCACTCCATATTCCACAGTAAGCATCTTGTACTGCATATCAGCAATGTGCATTAATTTCATAATGTTTGAAATATTGTAACTTCTTAAAAATACCTTGTTGATTGACACGCTTCAGATGTACACGCTTGACACTGACACTAAACTCTGTTGTCTACATCTATTTAGCAATTCACGTTTGACACTCTAGTTTTGCTCCTAAATGCTATTGAAAGTCTGTTGCACTTTTCTAACAAGCATACAAGTTGATTTAGTGGTGTTTTGGACGAACACCGTATGGTGTAGTTTGTTGAGTAATCAGATTTGAGCAATTATATAAATAAGAAATACAAAGAAGTACATAGCTGTCAAATCTCCTGATTTTACAGAATCTCTAGTTCAGAATAAAAATATTGCTTACTTTAATGACAAAAAAAAAGAGCGATTGCATAAAGCGGAGATATCGAAGCCGTATATAAAAGCGTGATGTTTAGCAGCGATGAAATTACGTATAATGACAATAGCATATATACTTAAAAAGTTATTTATTGAGTTATTTTTTTCTTGTCACAAAAAAAAAGAGTTAGTCATTTTATTCACAGAGAAGTTTATTTTTTCGTAAGTTTAACTCGCAATTGCCCGTTGCCAATATATAGATTTTCTCACAAAATTCCTTATTGCATTTCTGCACTGAAATTTTACATTATATATCAGATGTTATTTACCACATTTTAAATCGTCAGCCGAGAACCAAGGTCAAAGTCAAACAGGGCGCGGAGGACTACCTTTCGGCTTAAGCTCAACTAGCTCCGCCCACCAGCCGATAATTCATAAAACATCTCGGTTAAAAAAAATTACGTTGGATATATACAGGGTGATTCATAAAAGATGGGCAGAACTTTAAGGGGTTATAGTACACTTAAAGACAAATAATATTAAATAGGAGACTAAGGGTCCCAGACGTATTCCCAAGGAGATAGGGGGCATTAAAGTTTAGGGTCCGAAATTTCAAATGATTATAAAACATGGAAAAATTGGTCGATTCGTTTGCGGTTTTTGCAAAAAATTTTCTTTATGCCAGTATTTTCTTGAAATAAAATTTTAAAGTTCAATTTCAAAAAATGCCGATAGGGGCGCTTTAGACTTTGGAGTAACAAACAACTATTTTTTAACGTTATTTTTTGTATTTCTTTAAATGATTTCGAAAGCTTAGACTTAAACTTAAATTTTGATCTAAAAATCTGAGTCCTAACGAGTAGTTAAGTAGCGTAAACTGAAATTTGAAATTTGAAACCCTTCTCCCCCCAGAACAAAAATCAGTTATTCCCGATCTTTGTGTCGTAGATTAGGCTCTAACTACTGCCGCGTTTTGCTAAAATTATTCTTTATGTCAGTATTTTCTTGAAAATAAATTTTAAAGAAAATTTTCAAAAAATTCCGATAGAGGGCGCTTTAGACTTTGGAGTAACGAACAACTATTTTATACCGTTATTTTTTGTGTCTCATTAAATGCTTTCTAAAGCTTAGACTTAAACTTAAATTTTCAGCTCAAAATCTGAATCGCTGAGCGTGGTTCCGCCGCTGTAGAGGAAGTGCTCGAAAAGCCTGATGTTTTCGCGAATGTTCGCCGTTCCATTCGTCGCCGTTGTTCTGCGTGCATAACCTCTGGTGGTCACAATTTTGAACATTTATCGTGATTACATGTTAATAAATATGCTTTGGTAACATAATCCTAATTTGTGTCTTTTTACCTCGTATCACAGCACACAATGTGTGGACATGGTAAACTGAACTATGTTCAGAAGTTGAAATTTGAACCCCCTCCCCTCGCTACTGAACCACGCTCAGCGATTCAGATTTTGAGCTGAAAATTTAAGTTTAAGTCTAAGCTTTAGAAAGCATTTAATGAGACACAAAAAATAACGGTATAAAATAGTTGTTCGTTACTCCAAAGTCTAAAGCGCCCTCTATCGGAATTTTTTGAAAATTTTCTTTAAAATTTATTTTCAAGAAAATACTGACATAAAGAATAATTTTAGCAAAACGCGGCAGTAGTTAGAGCCTAATCTACGACACAAAGATCGGGAATAACTGATTTTTGTTCTGGGGGGAGAAGGGTTTCAAATTTCAAATTTCAGTTTACGCTACTTAACTACTCGTTAGGACTCAGATTTTTAGATCAAAATTTAAGTTTAAGTCTAAGCTTTCGAAATCATTTAAAGAAATACAAAAAATAACGTTAAAAAATAGTTGTTTGTTACTCCAAAGTCTAAAGCGCCCCCTATCGGCATTTTTTGAAATTGAACTTTAAAATTTTATTTCAAGAAAATACTGGCATAAAGAAAATTTTTTGCAAAAACCGCAAACGAATCGACCAATTTTTCCATGTTTTATAATCATTTGAAATTTCGGACCCTAAACTTTAATGCCCCCTATCTCCTTGGGAATACGTCTGGGACCCTTAGTCTCCTATTTAATATTATTTGTCTCTAAGTGTACTATAACCCCTTAAAGTTCTGCCCATCTTTTATGAATCACCCTGTATATATAATGTTAAACCATTGGTGATTGCGTCCTTTTCCAGAAGAAAGACTATATGAAAAAAGTTTTGGGTATCTAAGGCAATATATTAGCTATTGGTCTTCGATAAAAAGGAAACCCTATATGCAGAGGGAACCAAAGTAGTGTTTCTGCTACGACTTTTTAAACTTTTAACTTTAGAGATCCATTTTAATTGTCTGAGTGAACACGAAGACTCATACACAGCGCAGTATTACTTTGCCCCATATATAGCTACGATGGATATTAAAACCTTTCGTCAAGCATAACTCAAAAAATATTTAACGGATTTCTTTCAAATTTTTACAGCATGTACCTATAAAGGTGACAACGACGCCTATTTATTACCAAAAATAAATGTCAAACCGTTTGGAAATTATATTAAAAAATAAATAAAAACGCACAATTAAAATACATACGTCACGATTATTTTGTGCATACGTCATTTTCACCGGTGGAGATTTTCGTAAATAATAGGATTTCAAAAGTTCATGAAGTAACACGGAGCAAAAAAATATGCACGCACAGTGAAATACAATATCAGTACAATAAAGCATATTTCCATGTAATAAAAATGGAAAATTAATCTGGAATATTTTTTCTGTTTGAAAGAAAAAAACCCGCAATAACTTAGTATTCGAGATTTGGCGCAAATCTCACCTAGCTTTTTTATTTCGCGTGTGTAAATCAGATAATAAAAGGTTTTTTGTGGCATTATTTCTTCTTATTGTCTTTTCCTTTTTAGTATTTTAAATGGAATTAGTGAAAGGCATGATTTTAAATTAAATGAGTAAAATACATGTATTTTTAATGTATGTATTTCAAGTGAAATGAGTGAAGGGTTTATAGTTAAATGAAATTAATGAAATATGAAGATGTTATGAAAACAATATTTGGTGATTTATCAACTGCGCCAAGCTAACATGAAAGTACCAATACATATGTGAAATGAAAACAAGGCACAGATGTCCTATACACACCACGTTGGCGCGATTTTTCCCCCGCCAATTTGGCGAAAACTTTATTTTTGAATATTAGTTACAAATTAGCGTGCAATAATAGCACGTGAATTTTTATTTCAATGTAAAAATAAAATAACGTAATAAATGAAATAGCTTCTATTATTTTAAAGAAGGAAATAAAAATAAATAGATAATAGTTTGACATAAATAAATATTGATATACATATAAAAATAATCTATAGAATTAAAATAAAAAATAAAAGTAAATAAACATAACAAACAGGTTTCGCCAAATTGGCGAGGAAAAAAATCGCGCCAACGTGGTGAGTATATGACATCTGTGCCGGGATTCTTACCCTTTTATCTGTGCTTTCGGAAATATAAAAAAATAAAAAATACTTATATCAGGCGTATAATGTTTTGCATTTTTATATGGCCCACTTCTCCATTTTAAGATTTATGCTATTTATATCAGATACATCTTTCCTGAGATTCCCACGATTTATTTTCGGTAATTTTTTAGTTCGCTTATTAATTGTTTACAATTTGCCCCCTTACATTAAGAATTATTTATCACAAAAATGTCTCTTAGTTTTGTTAAATATGATTGTTATGTATTTTCATTACTTGTTAAAATATCCAAAATGGCAATAAAATTTTATTTTAGCATCGTACATATTTTTTTAAGATGGCGCAAAAACATGGTTTAATAAACGTATATTTGTAAATATTGAAAAACATGTTTTTCCACTCTCTAGAAAAATTTGGTAAGATGCTAAAACTGCCTATTAACACCATTTTTATTGTTTTCTCCAATGGCGCCAACCAGCACATGATACGGAAGTTTTCCCCATTCAGATACACAGACAAGTTTGGTCTCAAATAAGAGTAAAGCAACAGTATTTTTTTAACTCTATAAGAGTTACAAACAAATTATGACATTAAATTATCCGATTAGCTTTGGGTCCGATTACGGATGTTTCTCCTAGAAAAAAAACTGTAGTAGAAGTATTTTACATTTGTTTCGAATGAAGCTCTGTCACCAAAGTATTAATTAATAATACAAACAACATTAATATTAACATGGGGGCAAAAGTTTGAATTTAAGTGTAAATATTTGGAACCTCCCCCCCCCCCCAAAAAAAAAGAAAGAAAGTTACAGAAATGAATCTAAAATGGCGTTAAGCCACGCTTTCTGACATAAGCAATTGGCTGCGAACCCGATTACGAAACTTTCGCTTAACTTAATAACATGTATCTAATAGACCTGAGGGTACTTTCCCTTCCAGTTATGCGGAGCTTGGGGCTTTTTTAAAAAGCTTGACGTAGTTCCAGTTTAAGAAGTGGATATTTACTGCTAAATGACATAAACTACTATGAAAATAAACCTGATGAATTATTATGCTGATTTGTGTATGTATTTAAAATGTTGCATCGGATTACTCTTATTAGATAAATTACTCCTGTTTGCATTTAATGACAGATGAACGGCTTCTGAATACTAAATTGTTTAAATATTAGAAGAGTTGGCGAGAAAAAGAGAGCCACGCTTTCTGACATAAGCAATTGGCTGCGAACCCGATTACGAAACTTTCGCTTAACTTAATAACATGTATCTAATAGACCTGAGGGTACTTTCCCTTCCAGTTATGCGGAGCTTGGGGCTTTTTAGAAAGCTTGACTCAGTTCCAGTTTAAGAAGTTGAGATTTACTGCCAAATGACATAAACTACTATGAAAATAAACCTGATGAATTATTATGCTGGTTTATGTATGTATTTAAAAAGTTGCATCTGATTACTCTTATTAGATAAATTACTCCTGTTTGCATTTAATAACAGATGAACGGCTTCTGTATACTAAATTGTTTAAATATTGGAAGAGGTGGCGAGAGGTAGAGAGACGTGTAAACAAACGAGGAGACAGACAGGTAGAGAGACGGATAGCGACATAGATAAGCTAATGGGTAGCGAAAAGAAAGAGTGTTGACAGAGGGGAAGCGAGATGGTAGAGAGACGGGTAGAGAGTCGAGTAGTGAGACCGGTAGACAGGATGTAGAGGGAACGGTTGCGAGACGGGTAGCGTGGTGGATAGAGAGACGAGTATAGAGATGACTACAGAGACGAGTTGACAGACGGGTAGAGAGAGGTATATAGACAGACATACGTGTCAAGAGACGGGTAGTGAAACGGGAAAATAGACAGTTAGAGAGACGGATAGACAGATGGGTAGCGAGACAATTAAAAAGTAGGGTAGAAAGACAGACAGATAGTGAGATGGGTATACAGACGAGTAGAGATACAGTAGACAGATGTTTACGGAGAGAGACACGGCTAGACATACGGGTAGTTAGACGGGTAGACAGACGGTTAGAGAAACAGATAAGCGGGTAGCAAGACCAGTAAAGAAATATACAGACATGTAGAGAGATGTGTAGAGAGATAGTCAATCGGGTAGAGAGATGGGTAGAAGAACAGATAGGGAAACAAACAGATTGTAGAGAGAGACAGACAGGCAGGCAGAAGAAAAGTCTGGGGTTTGATGTCGTAAAGGCGCAGGGGGGAGAGCCTCCTAGAAAATAATCAAGAAGTATTATCTTTGAAATATTTGTTTTTAATTTCGCCGATATGGTGATTTAATGTAAAATTTATCTTTACAGAAGTCATCGAAAGATTTTTTATGTACTTTAGTAGGAATTTAGGCTACAATTTGGTAATCAGGTTTGTAGCAAAGCATGTTATCAATGTGGTTTGAAATGTACGAGTTTCTATAAATAGTTATTCAAATAAACAAGGAGGAATATTTTTTCATTCAAATGTAAATATTCGCTACAAAGAAAATGTTGCATCAATGAAATTAAATTTGCGTTTAACTACGCTTGCTAAAATACGCTCTTTGCTGCAAATCCGATTACGAAACTTAAAAAAACTTGGTGTTTTAAAAGATCCCGGCTTTTTTTTTTTTTAAGTTTTGAGCATTACCCGTTTAAGAAAATGAGATTCTTTGCCAAATGTTATAAAAAATATATATGAAAACATAACAGTATATAGGAAGTTATATATGATATTTTGTAATTCTATCATCTAATTTGCTCTTTTTCATATATTGTATCTTCTTTATATCGTAATTGTTAACCCCATGTTCTCAGCAATATCACTCAGACTAATCCCTTTGAGGGAAGTCCTAGTAGCAAAAATGTTTAAAGTGTGGTTTTTCAACATTTTAAAAGTCCGCATATATATATACATATATATTGTAAAAGTTACAAAGTTAGATTATGTATAGTCCCGGGTTATATTTAGAAAATACCATCCATCATGATCTAACGCATCAAAAAATAAAATTTTTATGAGAAAACTTTTTAAAATATTGCACTTTCGACTTTATGTACGAAAGATATTTCATTGTTCTACCCGACTTTTAAGAAACGCTTAAAATGACTGTTAATTTAATCACTGAAATACCGGGTGGCCAGAATTAAAACACCCCTACTCTGACTTCCCTGTATATCGAACTACTCAGTATAAAAGCTTCAAATTTTCTGAACATACTATTCAAGACATGGAGAAAAGGATTACGCGAAAAAAAATTAGTTCCAGAAATACCTATACATGGCGCTCTGCAACGGAAATATGTAAATTAAAGACGTTGAAGGGTTGACGTGGATGTATCATGACCATGGCAGATTCTATGGAGCAGAGAGGTTCCATTTCCCTCTCAGAGATGGCATTTTAATACATATAGCCAATAGAAAAGCATTCCATAAAAATAATATTTTATTTTAAAATGGTAGTCAATAAATTCTTAAAAATGTAATTGTAAAATATATAATATGTTTCACACAGAATCAAAATTCACAAGGTTTTTTTCTATCTATCTAAAATTTATTAAAAAGTTCTCATTCAAACAAGTAATGCTTTTAACATGTTTGTTTCATGGGTTTGAAGAATAACTAATTACAGTTAATTAAAGAAAGCACAGCTTTCAGTTATCTTTATCTGTGATGGAGAATTCATGTTAAGATTTTAATTATAAAGATCGTATCTCTGTGTACGCTGAAATCCATTACACAGTTATTTCTCCACTTTAATCCGATTTCCTTCTGAGTAATGACGTCAGATATATTTTTTAAAGATAAAACCAAGTGATTAAGTCTCGTTTCGGATTAAAGTGTCATTAATTTTAAAATTTAAACCTTCTGATACCATGAGTGCTTGTTAAACTTTAAGACTTGATAATGAATCAATTGTATTTTCTGATCACTGAGAAATGGGTATGACAAAAGTATTTTTTTAAAACGAGGATTTAGAATATTGATCTGGAACAGAAGCAAATATATCATATTATCTTATAAGAATTATTTTGAGTTACTTCACATGAGAAATTGAATAGAAATGCATTTTCTTCAAAACAGAAGTGTATTAACACTTACGATTTTACGTAGTCGGATGAAACTCAAATTTTAATAAAGATGAAAGAATATAAAGCGATACGAATAAATTATGAAATGCTTCTAACAAAACTTCACTATCTTACTTTAAAAAAAAAAAGAAAAAAAAACTGTAGAAAATGCATATGCATAATACAGTTGACCATCCAATACCCAATTTCAACTATTAACGTTCACAGTCGATCAGATTCCTTATTCAAATTCTTTTGAGTAGCCGTGTATATGATCCATATATTTTTTACACTCCTCTTGGTCAGCTAAAATTTAATTCAGCTATACAACGAAAAAAAACACTTAATTTTTTTCAGCATTTACCGCTCATATATGGTAATTTGAAATATTTTGTGCAGCCCTGTATATGATCTACAGATTTTTATACACACCATATATTAAACTAAAAATTAATTCCGTTACAAAATGCATAACACACCTAAAATTTCAATTCCATTAATTACAATCCATAGATGACAATATATTATGTTATTTGCATAGTCCAATCCATGAATTTATTTATAGAGAAAAACATTGTAAAATAAGCATCACAATCAAAAAGTGTAATTAATTTCTGTACATATATTTCATTATATAAAGTTAACTTGCTGCAAATTCAAATACGTAACGTGATTTATGAAAACTTAGCATACTTGAAATGGTGATAAATGGATATTTAACTTTAATCTAAAATATGGACTTTGGCGTTTTGCATATATGCTCACAATGTTATATAACCCAAAATGAATGTGCCAACGAATATTTTGGGGGTATTTTACGGTAATACTTATTCCATAGATGCTTAAAAAAATATAGCTTTCTATTTGTGGATTTTTAATATCTATATCTTGTAAGAACATTAGTATTTTAAAATAACAACATAATCCAAAATATGAATTCGCAATATATTTATCATTTTACAAAGTGCAATATAAATCCAAAAACGGTTGAAATACATTATTTATTCTATGAACCATGCATAAAAAACTACTTTCTCTTTAAGAGAAATAAATTCTTTGTTTGTCTATTACTTAATAAACTTTTGTATTTGCAGTATCGTTTTGCATTCAGTCAATAAATGTATGGTGTTGCTATTAAACTTTTAAAATTTACGATTTCTTTTAACATGTAATAGGGGGTTCCCATAATTACTGTCATTTATTTTTTGGAAGCATGTATGTTTTTAAAGCAGCATTCGATTAGCTTAATTACTTAATCACTTGTTTGTGTTTTACTTACTCAAAATTGGTGGCTTTTGTATTTTCAGGTATGTTTTGCATGCTAAAGTTAAAACTTCTGTAAATGTATGGTGTCGCTATTGAAAATCTAAAATTTTGGTTTAATTCCCATATATGTGTTAAGGGTACCCATAATTTCTGTCGTTTATGTTTTGGGGAAGTGTATCTTGTTAAAGCAGCATTGTGTCAGCTTTATTACACTAGGATTCTATAATTCTTCAATCTATTTATCAAGTATCCTATCCAAATTTAAGCAACCCTAAATCTTACGCATATAAGTAATATGTTTGAAAGCGACAGAATTTATAGGTATCCCTTAGATATAACATTCGAACAGCCGCATGAGATAATTTGATTCAAGTCATATAAACAAACTAGCTGACCCGCCCGGCGTTGCTCGGGCAGACTGTCATTGAAAAATATAACAGTGGAGTGGATTTCATAAAAAAAAGACTGAATAATATTTATTTATACTGAAAACTTGTAAAAAAATTAAATAAGAGCTAAAATTTCAAAAGTATAACAGTTACGTTTAAAAAATGAAACGATCAGGGAAAATTATTACACCTACTTTTACAGAATGAAAAGATCAGGGAAGTTCTTACGGTTGAACCTAAATGTCATATCGGTATAAGATCGAGGTTTCATATATGACAAATTAAGATTTGTGAAATGCTAATGTGATGCATTTTATAAAACTACATTATTGCCATTAAGCAATTAACAAATAATCGCGATTTCAGTAATAAAAGTCTTGGCAGAAATTGCACGTTTCACTCAAGGTCCCACAGTTACGCTACGGAACGTTTAAATCAATAATTTGGATTTCAGAAGCAACACGTTCGTGCATGCGACGTGATTAAGCCTATTTTGGCAATCGCTTATGTTCTGTGTTTGACGGCGTTCTCGATCCAATCTATTTCGAGTTTCTCTTCTTAATTCGGATTCTTCTTCACTTTCAAACATTCGCCGAGATCTTTTACAAGCATTTCTAATAATATTTTGAAGCTCCATAATTGCGGCTAATGAGCGAAATTTCAGAAGAAACGCGTTCGTGCATGCGACGGTTATTAAACCTATTTTTACGATCGCTTATGCTCTGTGATTGGCGGCGTTCTCGATCCAATGTATTTCGATTTTTTCTTCTTAAATCAGCTTCTTCTTCACCTTCAAGCATTCTCCTAGATTTTTTACGGACATTGCTAATGATATTTTGAAGCTCCATAATTGCAGCGAAAGTGCGAAGCGTAAGTAAACCCAATTTACCTCGGCCGAAATCCTGCCAAAGGACTTTTACACATTAACGAATGAGATGCGTTTCATTCGGGCGTTGCCATTAAACAATTAACAAATAATCGAGATTTCTGTGCCACGTGCGATAGCCTAATATATATATATATATATATATATATATATATATATATATAGAGAGAGAGAGAGAGAGAGAGAGAGGTAGAGAGAGAGATTTCAAACCAGAAATTTTACTTAATACTATTTCACTAAAATATTCAACTTATTTTTTCTCTTATATTTTGAAAGTAAACGTATAGAATTTTGTGCCAATATATTAAAATACATATAGACAACATGATAAAACAATCAAATAAATATTAAATGTAGGAATACGACATGTGTTTCTAAGTTTCTAAAACTTTATCTTCAGTACAAGGTTTAAAAAACATTTTAAAGATGTAAAAAAATAAATGCATTAGAATAGGAAAAAGGGAGCAAGCAATCTAGTTTACGTTCAAAGGCGAAATCGGAAAGAACGGTTGAATAGAGAAGATAAGTAATTTCAGTATATATGAAGTAGTCCTAGAAGACAAATGAGAAGACAGCTCCTATGTCATTCATAATGAGATAGAAATTGCATAAACGCAAAAGAGAGCAGGAGGGTGGAGAGGCGTGTGAGATTAAGAAATAGCAACCAAATTGTGAGAATCTGGAAGTATTTAATAAGTTATTTACTAATGCGTTTGAATTTTTCCAGGTGTGGAAATCTTCCTAAAAGTCACAATCATAAAAAGTTTTGTATAAAATATTTTGCATATTTTTTTGTAATTAAACTTTCGAAAAATTGAAAATGTAGTTTATATACCGAAAATGCTTAAAAACTAGCAGAACATTTAATATGCAGGGTGATTATAATTAAAGTCTTACTTTCAAAATGCTGTAAAAAAGAAAACTGGTCAGTATGTTCCGCAATGTAAGCACTAGGAGATTGGTTTGCGAAAGAAAATTAAGTTCAAAAGTGGACCGATAGATAGCGCTATACTCGTCATAAGATGTTAAATAAAAGGCGTGACATGGTGCTGTGGAATTCTTTGTTCAAAGCCTATCCACCACGAAAAGGTTGTGCCACAGCGGATAGGAAAAAAAAGGTTTTTAATTGTCCCTAGGCCAAAGATCGTAGAAAAAGCAAAAACGAAATCAATTTTCAACTGTCCCTCGGCCAAAAACCGTAGAAAAAGCAAAACCTGAAGACACCATCAAGAAAAGGAAGTCGGGTATGACTGGCTTAAGAAATATTTAACATGTTGTCTACCATTTTATCCTACGAGCTTAAAACGCAAAACAGCATGTTCCACAACAGATCGCAGGGTTTCAGGGGTGATATTGTGAATGTGTTGCGTAATGCATGTTTTCAATTCTCCTAAGTTCGCAATTGGACCACCGTACATAACATGTTTCAGGTAACCCCACAGATAGAAGTCACAAGGGTTCAAAGGTCGGGTTATCGTGGCGGCCAAGCTGTTCGGAAATGACGACTGATAATTCTGTCCTTTCCAAAATGCAGATTCAACAGCTCCTTCACTGGTGTTGCAATGTGCGAAAGAGCACCATATTGCATTAAAATTGTGCTATCCACACATTCGCGCAGTTGCAGTGCAGTAATGAGCTGGTTGCGCAAAACAGATTCATAACGTGTCTCACGACTGTATAGCTGACAGTATCCGGAGGACCAATCTCCTTGAAAAAGAAAGGATCAACGACAAATACTGCCGTAAACCAGCACCACACAGTGACCTTTTGCATTTGGAACGGATTCTAACTTGCCCATATTCTGCAGTTTCGAGTATTGACAGAACGTTGGAACGAAAATGGGCTTCGTCTGTGCACAAAACGTTCCATGGTCATGATTTTTCCACTTCCATTCGAGGAAGAAATTGTTAAAGTTTCTCGTTTTGACAGGTGAGCAGGAAGCAACTTCTGAACATGCGTAATTTTGTATGGATAGCATTGGAGGATGGTTCGTAAAATTTTGCGAACCATGCGTCATTTTGCATGGATAGCACTGCATGACGTTCCGTAAAATTTTGTTAACCGTGCTGACAGGCATGTATAAAGTTCGGGAAATTCGCAGTGCACTGCAGTTTTCCAAAGCACTACTTGAGCTTCCTGCAATGCTGTATCCACATCCTCCACTGACGTCGATGCAATTGCTTTCCTCCCTCTGCCACATTTCACCTAAAATGAACCCGTCTATTGGAATTATCAATCATCTTCTTCAGGCCGAATGCAGTCATCGGATTAGAGCCGCTTCTTAAACCCTTTAATGTCCGGAATTTGTTCAATTCAAGTGCCTCATAGTCACCGTTCTTGAAAGAAAGCTTCACAAGCAGATCCCGAACCTTTAATGATAGAGTGATGACTACCTTCTTAGACGGAGATTAACAGGAACTGTATGTTCCTTACTTTTTTATCACAAGTGTAATGTGCGGTGCACATTTCAAGTAGTTTATTTAGCGTCTTATGACGAGTACAGAGCAATCTATCGGTCCACTTTTGCACTTTTTTATTTATTTCGCAAAACAAATTCCTTTGCGTCACGTATACTCAGATGAAATATCAGGTCCTTTTGACCAGTGTTTCTTTTTTTATAGCCTTTTGAAAGTGCAACATTAATTATAATCGCCCTGAATTTGTTTATACAGAGTTTTGAATGAGCTAGACGCTGCAGTTTTATTCGTCTCCTGGAGGCTATGTCATACACAACCAAGTTATTTAGATTTTGTTTCCTCACTGTTTACATCTGGGTGTAAGCTACATTGCTTTTCCCCTCCTTTATATTCTCGTGCATTTATCTGTTATGTTTTAATTTTCTTTAAACCTTGCATTGAAGATGGAGTTTTAGAAACTCCGAAACAGCTGTTTGCTGTTTATATCTCATATCGATTTGGAACATCTGATGACGTTGTGACGTTGTTTTTGACCTCAGTAAAATTGACCGCTATGGCCTTTCCAGTTCGTATGTCAAAAACAATATTTACAAAAAAGATTCAACAAATAAAGCAGTATTTTTATTGCTCGTGTGCGCGATTTCTTTCGTATAGTACATGTTCTTTTTTGCAGTAAATTTTCAATTTATACTACACTTAAAATTACATAATATCTGTTATTGAAATATAAAATTCACAAACATTCAATTCAACGTTCATTATAACATCGTATTCAAACAGTTTATTCATTTGCCATATGTACCTGGTGACTGACAGAGTTAATTAATTATTATCTTTAACTTAATACTTCAGCGAAATCCTGTTTCGATTCTGTTATTTTTAGTTGAGTAGTATAATTCGTATTAAAAATTTAATTAAAAAGATCGTGGCTCTGAGTTCACGAAAAATCATTACTCACCTGTACGTTTCATCAATTTAATCAGATTTCTCCCAGGGTGAGATATCAGATTTTTTTTTAAATATATTATGGAGTGTTCCCATACCGTTTGGGATTAAAATGCAATTCATTTTAATTTTAACTATTTCAGTATCATAATGATTCAGTATCAGTATGATTTCAGTATTGCAAAATGATTTCAGTATCATTTCAAATAATTGAAAACCGACAAAATGAAATTTAACTCATATGTAATTAAAATTTGTATCAATCTTGTTACTTGATCTATATTTAAGGACGCTTTTGAAGGCCTCAAAGAGAATTTGAAAAATATTCTGAATTATACATTTCTTAAAGCGGAATAGTGCATTAATAAGTGCTTCCTGGATGTGAGGGAATTTTAAAAAAATAATTCTTTCTTTGTCTTAGAATGAGAAATTTTCATCGATCTTTATTCCAAAAGAAATCTGTTACGACCTGCGGTAATGTTTTACGTATATGAGTACATTTTATTTGAACAATTCTCATACTTTGATTGACCATCTACTTTTTCTACCTGTTATTCTTAACCCTTTGAGCACGAGTAATACTCGGACCAATTTTTCCATCTAATTTAAACATTTTGATCTTGTGACGATAGCGGAGAAACTTTCCCTTCTTAGAAGTTAAGGTTCAAAGCTCTAAAAAATTTTCCAAGTGAGTCAAAGTTTGGATAACAAATTTTTCTGGTCTAGCGACGTGATTACGGCGTGACGTAAGTCGGTATGCTACTATATCGCTTCAGTACTAGTAGAGTGTGATACATATTCTCAAACTATAAAAAAATACAATTTTGGTGAAAGTAATGGAGAAATATTGGTTCACGCAAAAATTGATTAAACTTATTTTGTGATTCTTATTTATGTATTTGTTTTATGCAATAAAATTCCATATCTTTAAAACTAAGTAAAACATTAAACTTATTCATATTGTACAGATAATAAAACTATATCAAAATAAAAAGTGTAGTGTACTTATAGAACTCCATAAATTATTATTAAGGTCTACAGAACAAAACTTGACTTAAATAAAAAAAAATCATGAATGTATATCAAAATATATAATATGAATATTAATAAGAATTATATATATTTGAAAAAAAAGAACTATTTCTTTTTTAATATATTAAAATATAAAATCAGAATTTGCGACAAAAAAATACAATCGGCAACCTTATATAGTTTTACTAGGATAAAATAACTAACTATGCAACTAGAATGAATGGTAGAATAGAATAGTTAATATTAATATTTAAAATAATAAAAAAAAAACACTACCTAATTTATTTGTATCTGCATTTTCACTGTTTTCTCTGACACTCATAATTATGACACATTAAATTAAAGACATCCTTTAATTGATATCCTTAATTTTTTTGCTTTTAAACATTATCATTCTTGAACACGTACTGATAATCTTACATTGACAATGCATATAAATTTTCGAGAAAACGAACGAACATAGAAAAGATACTTTAAAAGCATTGTATTTCAAGAAATAATTAAAATTATATCCTTCTTAAATATAATAATTGGGATATTAAATAATAATAAAATACATTACAGATAAAAAGAATTTTTGTTTTCATAATTAATGAACATGCTTTAAAAATAGCAGTTAAAAATGTTATAATGAATGAAAGATAAACAATATTTTCATCATCAGTTAAATAATTACGTTATATTTTAGGAAAATAATGTTACATTTTATTTTTAATTAATGGAGTTATAAATAAAGATTAAAAATGATATTTTTCAAAACATCATTATTGTCGTAAGACAAACGTATTTATGCGTATATAAAATTTTGATTTTTAAACATAAATGATTTTTATTTGTAGATTATTTAGTTTGTCTTTATGATTTTTTGTATCATGAGTAATAAAATAAAATGTTTTTTTTTTTTTTTAAGGAAAATCATTATTTTGTATTTTTTTCACTCAAAAGAAAAGTGCGAAAAAAGAATTTTTCTCCTATAGTAAAAGAAGTGAAATGCTACAGAAGCTATGAAAAAAGAAAAATCTGAGAATACCTGTCGATATATTAAAGCGAAACTTTTTATTGCCCTGGTGAAAAGGATATCATACAATTATACCCGATAGTACTGATATTCATTTGAAACTCAATTGTATCTGCCTCTTTGCTATTCCATCATAGCAGGTTTTCTTGCAAAACAATATTTAAACATTGTTTAATTTTTTTTTTTTTTTTTTTAGATTTTAGATTATTTTTTTCACAGAATTTGAAATGTATATGTGAAATACAGCGGTGTACGAGTGTGGATATTTCATAGAAATGCTTACAAAGGAATAAATAAGGTAAGAATAAAAATTATCTGTATTTCCTATAAAAACCCGAATAATTAAATAAGAAATTATGGTAAACACTTGAGAATAATAATAAAACTGTTAGAAATAATCAACAAAATATTACAAGTAGTTACATGAGTACTTTTACGCACAGTAGTGTCTGAGAAGGCGCACGCTTTTAGTATTTTGAATTTTGAAAAACACTGAGTTCCCAGAACTGATGTCTATGAAATACCATGCGGCTTTCTTTTTCATATGGAACATTTTCAAAATTTTGTCAATCAATGTAAAGACCGAATGATGCTCCCATTCAATACTTTTTTCAAATATTATAGATGTTGAAAAACATAAATATATCCTCTCACACCGCACAGATTAATAATGATGAAGATATAGTCACAGCATTTTAAATTAATGAAATGCACCATAATGTGAATGATATTGTAAAAAAATAAAATTTAACACAGATAATACATTTAAAAAAATAAATATTTTTAAAGCAATTCATTGAACTAATTTAGACATATAACTAAGTAAACATATAATCCTCTATTTTTTAATGAAAAACCTTTATTGTTAGAAGTACCTCTTCGAATAATATTCTGCAGCAGTAAAATACGCTGCACTATAGTCTAAAAATGAAAAGAAATCTAATAATAAATATAAATATTGTGAATGTTTTCCATTAAGGATTTACAATTAGTTTATGTTTATCATTAGATGAATGGAAATGTTCTTATATTTTCTTATTGTCTTTAATTAAAAACAAATATTTATAAAAATATTTGTTTTAGATTAAAAGAAAAACAATACTTGTATCTCATT
Organism: Maratus michaelseni; assembly: GCA_963931845.1. Taxonomy (NCBI): domain Eukaryota; kingdom Metazoa; phylum Arthropoda; class Arachnida; order Araneae; family Salticidae; genus Maratus; species Maratus michaelseni. The sequence goes on from OZ007592.1 coordinate 420,470,816, forward strand.
TCCATTTAATTAAACGAATTCCGCTAATGCAAAATGATAAAGAAATTCTACTCCCTTTTAATTTTCACTGTTTTAATTAAAAGACTGGGATTGTACGATGTGTTACATGTTAATTTAAATGCAATTTTATAATTAGCTGAAGGATAAAAATCTTTAGAAATTGACAATGAGGTTTGATTTAAGCACACCAGAGTTTTATGCGTTTTATCTTTCATGTAACAAGAAATTATAATAATCTGAATTGTTGGACAATTTTCTTCTTTTTTTGTGTGAAATTGCGGAAAATTCATATGCATAATGTTTAATATCTAGGACTGTATGAGAGCACTCAGAATGAAACCTTATTACCATAGAACGAGCTGTAAGAAGCATCGAGGACATTATATTTTGAGCCACGAAATTAAAGGGATTTTTCGCAAATTCTGAATTAAAAAAATATTTATTTTTAAATCTAAAGCACACACACACACACACATATATATATATACAGGGTGATTATAAAAAAAACTATCCCGATATATGAGTCCTTAACTGTCACACCGTTCACAGAAACTGACTGAAATTTTGGTTTTAAGTATTTTGAGGTATGTGCTCAAGAATCGTATGAAAAACAACAGTTAAACTATAACAGTTACGGTTACAATGACAAAATTTTGAAAATTTCAAATGGCAACACCTAATTTTTTATTGGAATGTGATCTTCATAGTGAAAAACCATAAAAAGTGTCGAAACGGTACCTGTAACACGAAATTTGCTGGTGCTAGAGAGACTAAGAAGAAAAGTGAAAACAACCAATAAAGGACAGAGAAGCAACAGAAAGTAAAACATTTTATTATTCAGTGCTATCCACCATCTGCCGCATGCAACGTGTCTTCGTGTGTGACGTGGAAAATTTGTGAAACACAATAAAATGTTTTGTTTTCTGTTGATTCTCTGTCTTTATTTGTTGTTTTCACTTTTCTTCTTAGTCTGTCTAACGCCGGCAATTTTCGTGCTACAGGTACCGTTCTAACCCTTTTTATGGTTTTTCACTATGAAGATGACATTCCAATTAAAAAAAATAGGTGTTGCCTTTTGAAATTTTCAAAATTTTGTCACTGTAATCGTAACTGTTAGAGTTTAACTGTTGTTTTCCATACGATTCTTAAGCGCATACCTCAAAATACTTAAAACCAAAATTTCAGTCAGTTTCTGTGAACGGTGTGGCAGTTAAGGACTCATATATCGGGATAGTTTTTTTTTATAATCACCCTGTATATAAATATATACATATATATAATTTTATAAATGCGTAATTCGTTGTGTGAGCTTTGAAATAGCATAAAATAAACCTATGAAAGTTTTATTAAATATTATATTAATATTATATAAGGTAATTTTGATAATGGTTAAATAGGTGATATCAAAATCTATGCAATCCCAATTTGTTTCGAAATATGTTTAGTTGTTGCAAGCATGTCTTTAATTTAATTGTATTTAAAAATTCTTTGTGAGATTCAATGAGAAATAAAATAAATGATTTTAATTCAGCAGTTCATTTGAATCATAAACAGTATTATACATTAGAATTATATTATAAAATTATTATCCTAATAATATTATAAATCTGATTGTGTGCAAATGTTAGGCTGAAGCCAGCGTCAAAATGGAGCATTTAATGATCCTGTACCTTTGCACATAAGTTGATTATAACCCTCATATGAACATAGACTGGTTTTTGTTTATTTTATTCAAATATTTTTCTTAATAATCCAAAATTTCGTTATTTTCATTGAGAATAAATGGACATTTTTTCGTATAGCATTTTAAAATGATTAAATTTATTTTACCGTTGCTAATACTTTATCGTTGCCAAAACTAATTCAAAACCCGAAAATATAATTTTTACTCAACAATTTAGTTTCAATTGAAAAATTTTCACGGGAAAAATGAAAATGAAATTAAAAAAATTAAAGAATTAAGAAGAAGATTAAATAATATTATTAGAAATAAAACGTACTTTTTTAGTTTTTGATAATAATACAAGGTTTCAATATGCGTAACCATAGGAAACAGGCGAATATGACGTCATTTATTGAAAATAAAGCGGATATGGTTTGATTGGTGAAATAAAATGATCTTGGGTTTTTTCTTCACTTTTTTTCTTTTTTTTTTCTTTTGTATGGTAACAATACTTGCCGTTTTACCATCTGCGTACGGCTAATATAACTAACTATACCGTATTTTTTTATTTAAATTTTAAAAAAGGTAAAAAGAAGTTTCAAAAGAAAATGGTTAGCAAATGTCAAAAATATGCTCCGCAAAATTATCCACGTCGTAAATGATGTCATGGATCGCGAGAAATAGTGATTTTTCATTCTTAAAACTAAAAGAAATAACTCTATTACCTAAAAAAAAATGACGAATGTTAATAGTTCCATTTTTGTTGATAAAACCTAAAGATTTAATATTATTTCGTTAAAGTATCATAATTTTCCCTATGCCAGTATTGAAAATAATTGCCTGGAAAATAAAATTAACAAGAATTATATCATTAAAAAGGGATTTCTCTGGGGAAAAAGGAGACGTCCTATTTGAAATAAAACGGGAATTTTCCAATATATTTTTAAATGAGTGTGAATCAATTCCTTACATTAATAATACAAGGATCAATAAGTATAGAAAGTAGATGAGTTTCACGCCATAATTATAACGAAAATTTTAAATGTTTTGTTATATATACTGTTTATTAAGCATGAGTATCCGTTATTTCGTTATTTCGTTCCGCATGAGTATCCGAGTTTTCTGCTAAAAATCACATCATAATTTTAAGAAAAGGAAAATGAACACGAATCTATTATATTAAAATCTGACCGTGTGTTTGTATTTCGCAACTACTCCTAGACTATTGAACGCAATGCGATTTATTACCGGTTAGTTTACTACCGGTTTAGCGAATACCGGTTATAATTGATCCGAGGATGTCACACAAACTCTCAGAATTAAAAAAATTAAATTAAATGCCATTTTTTTTAACGAAGTTTCTCTAAAAACGGAAAGTAACTTACTCCATATTTGTGTATAAAAAGGAGAAATAAAACAGATCAGTATATTTTTTACACCATTTTCTCATTAAAACTGAAAAACAGAATTTATTTTCACTTTGAATAGATGGTGAAAACAAAATCTTGATTTCAGTAAATTATCCGAAAAATACAAACATATTTTCACATATTCAAACTTCATGAATCAATTTATTTTGGAGAACAAAAATTGACTGCCAATATACTGTCATTTAGAAAACAAGATTTGTTTCAACTATATATTAAACCAAGGAGGCAGAATTGAATTTAAAGAAAAAGGCATATACTATTTCTAATTAATGTTTTTTTTTTGAAGGATGGCTGTTAAAACGTTTTACAAAGGCGTTAAAAGTAAAATTGTTTATCAGGTAAAATTGACATTTGTTTTTACCCAATTCGTCTATTTCCATGATTTTATTCTGCCCTCCTTTTTGCATTGGTTGCAATTTCATTTTCGCGATTATTTGGCACAAAATTTCACTTTTTTAAGACTGAGTTATGTCAAGGTCCCTATAATAATAAATACCGTATTGTCTCCTATGAAATGTGATAAATAGTTAGTTAATTATTAACGTTTTTAATTATTGGGAGTAAAATATTTTGCTTAATTAATGTATTTATTGTTGCGTGGACGAAGTCACGGGTAACAGCTAGTACATTATAAAATAAATAAATACCTTAATATTTGAGAGGAATTGCCAAATCCTGGCAAAACTTTTATTAACGCTGTTCAAAGTAATTTTTCATACGTTATTTATTTTTAAAAATTCTATGATTTAGTAACATTTCAGAGAACAATATAGAACAATCAGAGAACACTATTTCTAAAATCGGGTATTTATCATGATTGAATACGTTCCTTAAACTCATATGATGTTATATTCATCTGCCAGCGTCATATCCATTTGATTTTTGTACTTACTCAATGAGTATACTCATATTGATATTCTCTTTGGATCATTGTCAAATGTTTGAAAAAATCCGTTAAACCTCCAATATGTCGTCATATTTTTTTCTTTTTAATTCTCTAGTGACGTTATATTAACATGCTTTTTGTATTTTCTAATACTCATACACCTCGTATTATTGAGACATATTTGAAAATGTTCATTATACTTCAAATATGACGTCATATTCACCTTTTATTTAGTTCTTGAAACGTTATTTCATTTTAACTTGTCACGTGGAAATATTTCAATAGAAAATTAATTTTTGTGGAAAATTTTTTATTGTGACAACAGTTGTAGTGAAAAAATTTTAATATTATAGGAAATGGTTGTTATATTTGTAGTTTTTTTATAAATTAAAAATTAACTATAAATTATTTCGATTCCGGATTACTTTAGTTGCCTAGAACATGTTTTAATACACCTGTACATGAAATTTAGCAACTATTGCTTCTAAACTGTGAATTTATCACAGAATTATAGACAGACACATTTTCATTTTTATATATTAGATTTTGTCAAGAGCCGCTTGAGGATAAATATTTAAAAAAATTTTGATTAATAAATGACGCAAAAGGATATATATACCTACATATTAGGTGTGTCGTGAAAAAAAAAAAAAAGATCAATGTGGATCACTAGCAATAAAGTGTGGGAACCATTGCGGACCTTACGAATATCATTCAAATGTTATATGTGAACTAAAGTATAGTTATGAGATTTGAGCGCACATTGGTTTTTAGGACTAACAGCTTAAACTGAAGAAATAATAACTTTTGTGATGGAGCATGTTGCATACCAGTTATATATCGGAAAATTAAACATATTTATGTGTAACTTCGCTTATATATGTTATGGAATGCAAATGCTTTATTATGTGCAGTAAATTGCGTGCATGCAGATCATTAAAATTTTTGTAATCGGTCCGGACAATGTGTTTTTAGGAGGTACAGAGTTTTTAGGAGGAACAACTATGCCATTTACCGACTTCCAACATCCGCATATGAACAATCTTACAGGTACTTTGAATTCTGTTCTTTTATCAAAAGTTCACACTATTTCAAGCATTTGTAAAAAATAGGTATTTATGTAATCCTATTTTATTAAATTTGTTCTTTGTATATGATCTTCATTTAGTATGTCATACAGTTAAATGTTATAGAATTCTTGTTATGTTTATGGAAAATCACAGTAGGAAATCGATGTTGAAAGACTCATGTTACATTGTACTCGTGTTACTCATGTAGTACAGAGTGTCTCATTTATTTTGCAACTCCAAAAACAGAACAATGTACAAACATTAATTTTTATTTTACAGAAGTGCTTAAACGACTAGAAAAGGTGTTGGAAGTGACCGCCGTCTTCATCCTACATATCCGGGCCCGTTTGAGGAGGTTTCCAGACACATTCTGTAATGTGTTTGGTGTGATAGCGTTTATCTCTTCTGTAATGTGAGTTTTCAGTTCAGTAACCGAGGCTACCGGTTCACGGAACACGCGATTTTTCAAATAGTCCCACAAGAAGAAATCGGGCGGTGACAGGTCTGGACTGCGTGGAGGCCATAGTCCATTTGTAATTGGCCGATCATCATAAATTTCTTGGAGAAATGATAGGGTGTCCTTGGCCGAGTGTCAAGGCGCGGTATGCAGTGTTTCGGTAAACGTTTGTTTGTAAAGCTTATTTTCTTACTGACGTGGCCGGTTTCTCCTTGATTTTCGATTCTATTTAATTCATTTGTGGTCAGTTAGGACAAACGACAGACGGTACTTTCTTTTCGGTTCCACAGTCCATTCTGTTTGAAAATGGTCTACGATTCAATTAATTGTGCTTTTATTCTGCACCACGAAGACGTTCGAAAATAATGTTCAATAATAAACACGCGTTTTTCTGCACATAGCACCATGTCACAAAACTACCTTTCACTTCGTTCTCCTTAGCATTGAAGTGTCTCGTGCGGTTTTCTAGCGTGCTGGTAGTGTTGCTCGCACGCCCCTCCACACCGCAACCTGCGCTAACGGTGTGCGCGTGCACTAGTGTTGCTTATTTGCTTCGCGTTTATTCGGGTTTCAAAATAAATGAGACACTCTGTACATTAGGCTCAATGATAATATGAATCTAGGCTTGCAGTATCGGTTGTAAATTTATATTACGAACAATACAGCTCTAATAAGTTCACCAAAATTTTGCATGCTTTAAAATGACTCCACTTTGTTACTCAAATAAAGAAATTTGGTATAAAAAAATAAATAATCTTAATTAAAATAAATAAACACATTTTTGGCGCAATAATGGAGGAATATTGATTTGCATCTAAAATTGTTACGTATACTTAAACCATATAACTATAATTTGATAAAATAAAATCCTTATATGATAAAAACGTCCTTCCGGCCTGTACCGGGAGGAAAAGGTAGCTTTCCTACATCTTCGTTTTAAAATTTTAGCTAATGTTACACGAAAACAGCAAGTTAAAATGCAAAGAAACGTTTAAAAAAGATTCGTTAATACTGAATTTGAATAAGAAATTCGCCAAATTATTGAGCAATAGCCAAATTGGCTTCATTTATGAAGACTTATTTTGGTCGCCAAATTTGGCGATATTTCGCCAAATGTCGCCAATTTTGGCGCTAACGGGTATGAATATATAGTTTTATGCGTATGATTGGGAAAATTATTACAACAATGAAAGAAAATAATTTGCGAGTAATCGCGTTAATGTGCTGTTTTGTTTCAAAATGTCAGCCACCTTAGAATTTCAAACTGCTCTATCTCAGCCATTTTTTGAGATAGAGGTAAACCAAAAAATGCTCTGGAATCCTTGTATCAAGGCCTAACACGTAATTAAAAAATAAATTGAATTTTTATTTTTTTGTATATTTATTTTAGTTTTAAATTTTTAAATGGCCGCCATCTTGAAACAAAATGGCGGACCAAGCTGGCCAACGAACTCGATCGAGACATCGGTTAGCTTAATACACAAAATTAGTTTCATCAAAATTGATTTATAAATACGAGCGTTATCGTATGACATAGGTCATATATATATATATATATATATATATATATATATATATATATATATATATATATATATATATATATATATATATATATATATATATATATATGGATATATCTATATATATATAAATAAACATTTGGACGGAGGGTGGTTTTGGGGGTCATGATCGGTGAAAATATATCGAAATTTTCCGGAACTGCTTTCCTCCGAACGGCTGCAATAGGTAGCTTTATACTTTTTTGTATTGAAAGCTACCGAAAATATTAACATAACATAGCTTAATTATAAAATTAATTATAAAATTCTATAATATCATATTTTCTTAGGTCGATTACATCTCTTACTTTTTTTTCTTAAGATTAGAAATGCAATCCCCTTGGTCCGGATAGGAACACAAAAAAACTAAAAATATATCTGTCGCAAATACAAACATAGCGATTTTCGAAAACAGTAAAACTACCCGTTTTAATACTTTCGTCATTTTAAAGCCAAGGAAAATAATACTTTAATACGTTAAAACAGTCCTCTTAAAAAACATAACGAATATATTTTATTCTCTGACTTCCGTGCCGACAAAAACATTCTACAAAACCATTTCTGACAACCACATTTTTTCACACAGCTTAGAAAAACACAATTTCGAAACAAAAAAAAACATCTTTCTCACACAGCTTAGAAATTTACATCTGCAAAAACAAAACATCTTTCTCACACAGCTTAGAAAGATGCATTTATGAAAACATCTCCTGTTAGTAGGAGCCGAGAATACGTTTAATTCAATTGGATTGGCGACAATCTCCCACCTTGAGTTTTCAACAGGAAAACTCAACAATATGCACAACAAAATTCAAAATAAAACAAAATATGTGTAACGTTATACTTACATTACATGGCCAAAGCATAAATATTCTTAACAGTAATTTTCAAAGACAAATTATACAATTTCCTGCAAAAATTCAAACAAAAATTAAACATATTATTACAAATTCAAATTAACACTAGTAAATGAGATATACTAAAAATAAGGGAAAAAAAGTTTCTATTGTTCAATGTTCAAAAAATAGTCTTATGACTGATAACGTTTTGGCACAGTCACTGTTCAACCACTTCTCGTTCATAATACTGGCTCTAAAGATTGTTCTTTTGGAATCTCTAGATTGTACACTTTTTGTATTGGTCTTAAAAGTTCACCATTTTCAGTTTTTACCCGAGCAATTCTCGGGTGACCATCTTTTCCAGAAATTAGTTCTTGCACACGAGCTAAAGTCCAATACGTACGTTTCTTAGCAGACTCTACGAGAACGACATCACCAACGGTCAGTTGCTTGACATTCTTTTGCAGGGAATTTTGTTGGCGTAACTGCCCTAAATACTCAATACGGAATCGTCTTCTCAGATGTTCTCGAACTTGTTGTCTATACTTTGCTCTTCTGTTTAATTCTTGTTCATCAATTGCATCAAAATCTATCACATCTGAAGATCTTATTTCTTGAAAAACATTGATGGTGTTAAAGGTGCTAGATCATCCACATCTTCTGAGACATACGTGAGTGGTCTAGCATTTACAACTTGTTCGCAGTCAGAAAGAATTGTGATAAGCTCTTCATAGGATAATGAGGCTCTGCCTAGTATTTTCCTCAAGATGCGCTTCACCATTTGTATCAACCTCTCCCACCAACCACCCCACCAGGCAGCAGTAGGCGGATTGAATTTCCAACGAATCTTTTGTACAGCTGTTGCAGCTGAGATCTGTTCCCAATCGATGTCTGAAAAAGCTCTATCTGCACCGACAAAATTTTTACCATTATCAGAATAAACGATCGTCGGTCTTCCTCTTCTCGCTATAAAGCGCCTAAAAGATTGGAGGAAGGTATCTGTTGCTAATGACGTCACTAATTCTTAATGTATGGCACTATACACTGCACAAGTGTACAACACAATCCATACCTTTTTTCCATTTTTCAAATATAAGGGCCCAGCTAAATCTACTCCAATTATTTGGAATACTACCGCATCTTGAACTCTTTCTGCTGGCAATGCAATAGGTTCTGACTCTGTCTTCTGTGCACTAAATATTTTGCAACGCACACATATCTGAACTACTGCTCGAATTGTTTTCCTGGCTTTCAGGATCCAGTAGACTTCTCGTATAGATGTCATCAAAAGAGCTACTCCTGCATGTAATAGCTCTTGGTGTTTCCAGGAGATCAATCGATGGACTACAGGATGGTCAGACGGCAAAAGAATTGGGTACTTAAAATTGACAGTATCTTCTCGATAGAATCTCGATAGAAACTCGATGACTTGTGTTTTTACTCTGATGATACCATCTTCATCTTGGATTGGTCTTAGGCTACGAATTTTCTCATTATTTTTTCAAAGCTGTCTTTCTGGATCAAAATGATTAATTTTCTTTCAGCTTGTTCTATTTCAAAACATGTAAGATCATATACTTCTTTTGAATTCGGTTTTCTTGAATTACTTATGAATCTTAGAATCCATGCGATCAATCTTATTATTTTCTTGTATGATCAAAATCGTCGATAATACCAATCATTAGGTTTCGTGTTCTTGTTTAATGCTGAAATGACACTTTTCCGTTTCCCAGCATTAAAAACTTCTTCATCTGGTGATTCGACACTTTGATGCCAAGTAAATTCTGGCTCAGCCAGCCAGGTTGGTCCCTCCCACCATTTTAGCTCCAAGAACTGTTCAATGGAACAACCTCTGGAAGGAAGATCAGCCGGGTAAATTTTCCTGAAATACGTCGCCACATATCTTTCTGTGACAAAGACCTGATTTCTTCTACACGTTTCCAGAGAAATGTTCCCCATCTATCATCTCGCTTTATCCAGCTAAATGCTGTGGTTGAATCACACCAATAACAGATCTTCAAATTTGGAATTCTTAAATCAGCAATGACACGACTGCCCAACCTCGCTCCAATGCAGCATAATAAAAGCTCTAACCGCGGAATAGTTAGGTTCTTAAGAGGAGCTACTCTTGCGCGTGCTTGTATAAAACTCACCAAAATTTCATTTTTCTTCTTTAATCTCAGAAAAATACAAGTAGCATATGCGTGTTTACTTCCGTCACAAAATATGTGAAGACTTACATCATTTTCAAAATCATCTAGATTCATCCACCGCTCAAGTTTGATGTCAGAAATTAATTTTATTCCCTGCACCCACTTCAAAAATTGTTTAGCTAAATTCTCTGGAATTAATTCATCCCATTTTAATTTCAACTTCCAGCATTCTTGTAGAATAAGTTTAGGGAGCAAAGTCACGGGTGAGGCAAATCCCAAAGGATCAAAAACCTTCTGAGCCAATGAAAGTAGAGCTCGTTTTGTAGGAATAATTTGCTCTTCTTCAATAGGGCCGATTTTGCAAGATAGGGTATCGTTTTCTAGATCCCAGTTTAAGCCTAGTACTGGTGTTATGTTAACTGTTGAAGTTCTAGACATAATTTGAATTGGATAATTCGACAGCCATCCCCTTAAATTGAATTTCGCGGAGGACAGTAACATTCTCGATTCAATTATGAACTTGTTTAACTCTTCAGTTGTGTTGAAACTACAAACATAAATATCTACATACAAAGATTCATTCAAAGTTTCTGCTGTAGAAACAAAATTATCAGGTGTATTTTCCAGATGGTGTTTCAGAGTAGTCGCTAGTAAAAAGGGGCTGCAATTGATTTCGAAAACCACACGTTTATGTCTGTAAATTATATTATCCTTCCATAAAAACAGTAGATAGTCTCTATCACTTTCTGTAATACCTATCTGTAGGAATGCCTTTTCTATATCAGATACTGCACCAACAGGAAATTTCCGAAAACGATGCAATATTGAAGGAATCATTTCAATCATATTTAATCATTTATCCAGACAATCATTTAATGAAGGAAAACGTTTCACATCAGCCGAAGCATCAAAAACCGGCCTTACTTTAGTAGATTCACTCGATTCTTTAAATACAGGCCTGTGTGGCAAATAATGTATTTTGGATTTTTTATTATCGACCACCCTTTCAATTATTCCTGCATTTAACCATGTATCAAATACTTCATTATAAACTTCAGTTTTATTCAAATTTGATAACCTTTTCTTCGTTGCAGCAAGCCGTTTTTCGGCCAATTCTCTATTACTAGGTAAGCGGGCATGATCTAGTACCCAAGGCAATGCTACTTCATACCTCCCATCTGAATCTAGTCTTATGTTTCTTTTAAAATGTTGCATAGTTTCTTCATGAATTTCATTTTTAGTTTTAGATTCAACCGGATCAGTTATAACAAGAATATCTAGCTTCCATAAATTAGCAACGGAACTTTCGTTCCAAACAGACGAAATAACCATAAGAGATTCATTTGTTTCAGATTTAATGCCTGGAATTTTCCCCATGAGAGTCCACCCCAAATGGGTCTTTACAGCAACCGGACCACTTTTTAAAACTTTAATATTTCCGGTGAGTAATTTTCCCGCCACATCGGAACCAATTAACAATTTAATTTCATTTTCGGTTTTACATACATTGTTTTCAACATCCGAAATCTTAATACCATATTTATTTAATTCTTTTAACCAAGGTCCATTTGGCACCTTTTTTATATTAGAACAAATAACAGGAACATCTAAAACATGCATATCACATTTATAACTATTATCAATACTACTTACATGAATTCTATATTTGTTGTGGTTTGTCTCACTTGTTTCAACACCACCAAATAATTTATGAATTAATTTAACTTCATCAATACTTTTATAATTCAAATATTTAATTACATCTTCTGATAAATATGAACGCTCAGAGCCCGTATCTATGACTCCCCGTACAATTTTTTCTTTACCATCGTGCTTTACACGTACATGCAAAGTTTGTAATAACACAGTTGGGTTGGAACCTTGAGTAGTCAAAACAGTATCCCTACTCCCTGACTCATGTTCATGTTTACGACTTTCTAACGTCGTATTACTTTCTTCATTACAAACATTTTGACACATTACAGCAAAATGCCTTTTACCACAATTTAAACATTTAATCTTCGATTTACAGTGACGTGAAATATGATTTTTCTTAAGACAGACAAAACAAGCCCCCTTTTTCAAAATTATACTTCGTTTATTTTCAAAAGAAAGCGAATTAGCTTTAAAACATTTTTCTCATAAGTGACACTTGTCACAAAATATACATGCTTCATCATATTTCTTAATTAAATGTTTACCTTTAGATTTATCACCTACAAATAAATCAGTAGCAGTTGGCATATAATTATATTCAACATTTTTAAATCTAGTAAAATTCTTAGATTTATCAAAACCAAAACTAGTACGCGCCAATAAAATACGTTCTTCAGACAACACTTCATTTTTTAAGAAATTAAGTATAGAATTTAATTCACTCTTACCTTGATCAGACTTTTCACGATCCCGTTCCCAAATTCGGAGAACATCATGAGGTAAACACGATTCCACCAACGGGAATAAAATGCTCGCGTATTTATTCTCTGTGACCCCAAGAGATTCCAACGATCTAAGTTTGGTTTCTAGGTTGTCATATAACGATGACAAATTGCACTTTCTTTTCGATGTATTATTATTGCATAATACCAGCTGCAGAAGATCGCGAACATAAATTTGTATCAAAGTGTCTTCTCTTCCGAATCTTTCTTTTAGATGTTGAATTACTTTAGCATAATTTTCAGCCGATATAGGATAACTTTTCACAATTTGAGACGTTTTCGATTTCGGAGTAATTGCTTGCATCAGATATACGAACTTCAAGTGATCGTCTTACACAGTGTCTTCGTGAATTTTCTTGAAGGTATTCCAAAACGTTAGCCACGATCTTGAGTCCCCATCAAACGGCTGTAAACTAATTTCAGGCAATCTGAGTGTGCGGGATCCCATTCTTTCGTTTTCTATCGAATTAGGTAAAATAGGCTGATGTTCGACGGTAGGCTTAACAAAAAATTGTCTTACACTTTGCTTCACTATTATTAATTTTTCATGGTATTCCTCGCATGCCTCGAACTCTTTTACATAATCTTTTTCTGGAGACCCATTCGACAACATAAAGTTTAATATTTCGTCATCTGTGGAACGTAATCTTGATGCTTTGTCTACTAATTGATCTAAAAGCTCTTCTATTAGATTAACATCTGGGCTTGACTGGTTAATAGCTTCGTTTTAAGCATTTAAAGTCTTCGTAAATGCGCTTCTAAGCGGCGTTCTTTTTATTTTTAACGCATCCATACTTGTACAGTTTTCCACTTAAAAAATATTACTTCCTATGTCCTTCTGTTCGGGCGCCAATTTAACGCAAATACAAATATAGCGATTTTCGAAAACACTAAAACTACCCGTTTTAATACTTTCGTCATTTTAAAGCAAAGGAAAATCATACTTTAATACGTGAAAAACAATCCTCTTAAAAAACATAACGAATATCTTTTATTCTCTGACTTCCGTGCCGACAAAAACATTCTACAAAACCATTTCTGACAACCACATTTTTTCACACAGCTTAGAAAAATACAATTTCGAAACAAAAAAAAATCATCTTTCTCACACAGCTTAGAAATTTACATCTACAAAAACAAAACATCTTTCTCACACAGCTTAGAAAGATACATTTATGAAAACATCTCCTGTTAGTAGGAGCCAAGAATACGTTTAATTCAATTGGATTCGCGACAATATCCATTTATAGAAGACTCTTTTCTGTTTTCAACGGTACCTTTCATTTAAAACAAAATATTTTCCTTGGGTCGTTTACATGTTATCTCTTTTTAAGCAGTTTTAGATACCGTGCTTGTAGCCCGGATAGAAACAAATAAATAAAACTGCAGTTTTTTGTGGGCCTGGGTATCGCTTGATATTATATAAATGTGAATAATCTTTAAAATAGGCCTCTTTCCTTTTAAGCATATTCAGCTATAAAATCTGATTCGACAGAAGAAAACAATCTATGAATTCAAACCGAATTATCAAAACGAAAACAAACATGCAACTACAACGAATGGGATAATATTTGCATCATTATTGAACCAACGAATCTTATTTATTTGCATTGGCATTTCCACCCTCTTTCCGAAGTTCATAATTAAGACACAATAAATTAAAGATATTTCCGAATTTACATTCTGAATTTTCTACTTTTAAACTTTTGTATTATTGAAAATACATTGTTTATTCATTATGACAATGCTCGGAAATTTTTGACAAAATGAAAGAATGGGATTATTAAATTTAATCGTGAATTATTTATATAATTATATAATTAAATATAAAATATAGTTACAAAGTATTTCGTGAATTAATTAAATTATGTATTCATTAATTATATTAATATCTATATTAATTAGTAATAAATCCCTTTTAAAGTTATAAGCTTTTGGTTTCATTAATTAATTAATATGCATTTTACAAAAAAAAAAAAATGAAATAATTTTTTTTCCATTGCACAATATCAAGTTATGATCATCGTTACTATCAACATCGTATTTTCAGCGCAGTCATCTTGGCTAAATATATACGAATGAAATATTTTCTTTATTATTTCATATAAGTGCAATTAAATTTATATTTCTTAATCCCTTCACGACGGGCATCAAGTGCATTTCTTTTAACTTTCTGGATCTGAAAATTTCATATTATTTATATATTTATTTAATTATTTATTTTATTAATCGATGTGATTAAATAAGAAGAATAACTATGTTTCAAATTACTTGTGTTTAAATTTAAGAATTTTGAACACCTTATACAGCATGTATAAGTGATGCTCATCACGAAAGTGTATGTGAAACACACGAGTGAGTTGATTAAGTTTACATTGATTTACGATTAGATTTTTTTAAAAGTTTATTTACCAAAGTTGTATCACTCCTATTTATCTATATAGGATTCTTTAACATCAAAACAATTTTCTCAAGATATTGTAAGGTTTTTTTTTTTTTTTTTTTTTGTATTATAAAATTTATTAGGACGTGTATGAAGGCAATTTCAAAAAGCTTCTTTGACTTCTTTATCTGATGATAATCTATTTCATCCTAACAAATGCTAGTTTGAATTGATAATCGATTTTGGATTATAAAGAAAGTCGTCGAATATTGTCCAGTGAAACTTTTGTTTCACTGGACAATATTCTGTTTTGTGACATTATATATATTTTAATATGCATTGTCGTAATTCAAAAGCATTATTGAACTAACTTCTTAAGCGGTTTATATGTGATTCAGAAATGAAAATAAAATATGCACAGTTCGGGATACTTTTCCAATACAACTTTATATTGGGTTACAATGCACTAGAGCAATGTTTCGCAAAGTGCGCTAAACGTACCCTGTCATCCAATAAGAGATACGATACGAGTCTGTGTTCATAACCAGAATACAACGTAGTGTGGTAAAAATGAATCAGTAAAATGGGTTTTTACCTCATTAACTGTTTTAAAAACAAAATACTAAAACAAACTAAATATTGAAGATGTCTTACGTTTCTATTTTAGCAAACTAACACCAAATGTGCAAGATATAAGCAAAATTATAAACGTTTACTCTCCATGTTAAACAATTTACTATCTGTGAAGTTAGCGTTAAATGTACAATAACAATTACATTTATTGGCATCATTTTTTGTTTTCGTGATTTTCATTTCCTATGCGTAATTCTTACAAGTTACAAAATAGGAAATGCGTCAAGCATGTGATAGTCTTCACAAGTTATAATTGCAGCATTGAAATTTGGGAGCTATAGCACCAGCGAGTTAAAAATGTTAATTTTCAGAAAAAAATTATGTGAAATTTCACTTTAATAGATTCAATAACACTACAACTACGGTGAAACATTTCTGATCCCATTTGCACTGACAACGAATGAAAATGATTGCACAAACTTTTAAACAGATGAACAAATATATCATACGTTCACGATATTTGTATAATCATCCTAATAATGCAACCTGTTTAAGAAAAAACAGTGAAAAAAAGCATAATTCTGTATTTTTTTAAAGTTCTTTCTAAGAGGTACTTTTGAAACAATTATACAGATGCAGAAATAGTAGCACATAAATATGCTACAGTGTATTCTAAAAATAATTCTAAATATTCTAAATATCACAATAAAAGAGTTAAAAAGCATATATTTTTGTTTAAGCGTTTGAAATTAGTTTATTTTTGATACATGATGAATGATATTTTTTTCATTACTGTATTTGATTACAGCAAATACTTATTAATATATTTATGAAAACAATCTATATTATTTTCATATAATTAAATGTATTATGTATTTTTGGCTAAAAACAAATGAAAAACTAACTATTTCTACTTTCTACATTCTTTTAATTTTGAGTTTATCAAAATAAAGTCTGGGAGTAAACATTGTCTCACATGTAAGATGAAGTATAGGGAACTTTGGGGCCCTCCGTGGCCGAGTGGTTAAGACACCACTCCACTAATCCCTTGAGAGGGTAGGAGAAAGCGGCGGGTTCGATTCCGCTGTATACTATTTGTCAAATTCCTGGCTGTATTCCTCAGTGCTGTTTACTTTCAGAAATTACTGTCCATAGACTGTGATGTAATTATCTATTGAGATCCAAAGGCTGCAATATGTTTCTTTTCTTAACCCTTTATATGAATTTATTTATATTCTTCAAAATCTCTTATTATACAAAGTATAGTTCATCTGGAAAATGAATAACTGAATTAAAATCACCCGTAAGCAGTTCACGCAGATAAAGAATATTGCTCACGAATTATGTTATGTATTCTTGTATATGATCTATAGAGATTTTAGACACAACGCAGTATGCAAAAATTTACTTATACATAAACACGCATACCACATCTAAATACGCACCTCCAACTTTCATTCTTCATATTTAGTAATGTAATCAAGTTCTTTTGTGTTTCTTTGCAAGTGAACGATAGCTGTCATTATACATTAATAATCTTATATTGCACTTAATTAATATATATTAATTCCATTATTTTTTAAATATTGCAACATTATTAAAATACGCTGTAAACCAATTTTTCTCCGTAGACCATTATGTAACACAATCCTTTTTAGTGACCCTGATACAAATGATAAAATCTTTGCACACCATATTCTACGGAAAGCATGTTTTAGTGCACTTCATAAATGCCTCTCAGTTTTATTATGTTTGATAGTGTGCAACACACACACATCAATACGCCGCGAACGTTTTTCCCTACTGACCCTAAAATAAAGGGGAAATTTTGAAAATGTCTTTAAACAAACTATAAATTATATAAGCTAAATTTTCAATAGCGAACATGGTATATTAAACTGGAATAACCTATATGAATTCAATAGAAATATGAGTATATTTACGAGAGTTAGAGTAAAGACAGATGGCAGAGAGACGGCAGACAAACCGAAGTTTAACGTTTTTCAACCATGTTGAAAAATGTTATATATGTTGTGAAATTATTGAATTTCATAAAATATTATTAAGATCTGCAGAAGAAAAGTTGGATCGTATCAAAAACTTTCATCAGACTTTGGGATGAAAAGTATACTATGTAAATGTTAACAATGATTATTTATCTTTTTAAATTATTTTTAAGCATATCAAAATATAAAATGTGACTTTGTATCAGGACAATAAAGTTGATAAAGCTATTTATTTTTGTGAGAATAAAATAAATATGCAATTTGAATGAATGATAGATGATTACAATTTACACAATTATTAAAGAAACCAATCTATTTTTTCTGAATTTCCACTGTTCCAACACTCATAATTGCGACATTAAATTTAAGAAAATTTGCAAAGTTGCATGCATAATTTTAATGCTTTTAAATGTTAATATTCTTGAAATTATACTGTTTACCTATAGTGATAACGCCAATGAAATGTCGAGAAAATCAATAAATACAGAAAAAAAGTTAAAGCATCGCATTTCGATAAAGAAATAAAATTATATATCCATTAATTATATTAATTGGGATAATAAGTAATGATAAACACAGATGCATTTTGTTTCATTAATAATTAAACATGGAATTAAAAAAAATCACTTTAAAAAGTTTTCATAAATAAAAAATAAATAATATTTTTATCAATTAGTTAAGTAATTAAGTTACAATTTCAGAAAAGAAAGCTATATTTTAACATTTGACTAATGGATGAATAAACAAACATTTAAAAAGTGATATTTTTAAATTATTGTACTTGTCATACGGTGAAGTTATTTAGTTGTTTATCAACAATGGATTAGAAGCATACATTGAAGAAGCTGTCTTTGAGATGTTTACTTTCTTCTATCTATAATAGAACAAATTATTGTAATATAATTTTTTTCGACTTCCGGTTTTCGACGGATTTACACGTTTTAGGGGTCTGAGATTCCGAAAAACATGTTTTTACAAAATGTCTGTCTGTCAGTCTGTCCTTTTGTTCGCATGTCTGTCTGTCCTCATTGTATCATCGAAAAGTGTATGAAGTTATGCTTCAAATTGAACCAAACATTTTTTCTATGTTTTTGTCTTTATCCAGCAGGTACCACTTGAATTTGGGGATTTTTCGACGAAAGGGGGCGTTATGAACGCGATTTTTGTTTCATTTTCACCATTGTATCATCGAAAATTGTATGAAGTTATGCAATTAATTGAACCAAATTTTTTGTATATATTTTTGACTACAGCCTGCAGGTCCTAGTTGAATTTGGTGATATCTAGACGAAAGGTGCAGCGATCGTGTTTTTTGTTCCATTTTCACTATTGTACCATCGAAAAGTGTATGAAGTTATGCAGATAATTGAACCAAATTTTTTGTATATGTTTTTGACTACAGCCTACAAGTATCAGTTGAATTTGTCGATATTTCGAAGAAAGAATATTTTAGAATATTTTTATATATTTTTCTGGTATATAAAATTATTGAAGGTGATTTTCTGAAGATCTTGCGTATTTAGGGTATTCATGAGAATAGTTTATTATTCCAGTATTGCGGCATATTAAGGAAGTAATTTCCAAAAAGACATTTAAATATTTCAAAATTATAACTTTCCAAGTAAAAAAAAAATAAAAAGTCGTTGTTTCGTTTTCTTTTATCTACGTACAGGTATACAAAAACTGTATAAATAATTATAATAAAAGAAAACTGCCCAGTTAAACTGACGGCATTGAGCTCACAGGCTATTCACACTATCTGTAAATTATATTCTTATTTCAAAGAATTTGAAATAAGCCCTCGAAAAATGAAGAAATCGACAATATATTAAAAGGGGGGAGCCATCCCCCGTTTCTCCTTCTTATAATTAACTAATGAACCCATAAAACTAATCAGAGAAGCGCCTTACCACAATGAACCTATATACAAAATTTGAAAAAATCGGATAATTCTGCATGAAAAATCCATTTATCTAAATTAGGGGGGGGGTTAGCCCCCGCCCCCCCTTTATACTTAACCAAAGAACCCCCAAAACTAATCAGAGAAGCGCCTTATCACAATGAACATATATATAAAATTTGAAGAATATCGGATAATTCTGCTTAAAAAACCCATTTATCTATATCAAGGGGGGTTACTCCCCCCCGTTCCCTCCTTTACACTTCACCAATGAACCCACAAAACTAATCAGGGAAGCCCCTTACCACAATGACCCCATATAGAAAGTTTGAAGAAAATCGGATAACTCTGCATGAAAAAAATCATTTATCTAAAATAAGGGGGGAGGACTAACCCCCCGTTACCCCCTTTATACTTAACCTATGAACCCCCAAAACTAATCAGGAAAGAACCTTATCACAATGAATCTATATACAAAATTTGAAGAAAATCGGATAACTCTGCATGAAAAAAATAATTTATCTAAAATAAGGGGGGAGGATTAACCCCCCCGTTACCCCCTTTATACTTAACCTATGAACCCCCAAAACTAATCAGGAAAGAACCTTATCACAATGAACCTATATACAAAATTTGAAGAAAATTGGATAATTCTGCATGAAAAAACCATTTATCCAAATTAAGGGGGGTTAGCCCCCCGTTCCCCCCCTTTATAGTTAACCAATCAATCCCCAAAACTAATCAGGGAAGCGCCTTATCACAAGGAACCTATAAACAAAAGTGGAAGAAAATCGGATAACTCTGCATCAAAAATTCATTTATCTAAATTAAGGGGGAGGATTCCTCCCCCCCCCCGTTAGCCCCTTTATACTTAACCTATGAACTCCCAAAACTAATCAGGAAAGAACCTTATCACAATGAACCTATATACAAAATTTGAAGAAAATTGGACAATTCTGCATAAAAAAACCATTTATCTTAATTAAGGGGGGTTAGCCCCCCCGTTCTCCCCTTTATAGTTAAACAATCAATCCCCAAAACTAATCAGGGAAGCGCCTTATCACAAGGAACCTATAAACAAAATTGGAAGCAAAACGGTTATTTCTGTCAAGAGTTATCGCGTTACGTACGTACATACGTACATACATACATACATACATACATACAGAACGGGCGGGCACATAAACTCTCAGGCTTTGATAGCCTGTGAGCTAAAAAAGTTGTTTTCTTTAGAACGTCGATAGTATTTTGTATAATATATTTTTATTTTTTGCTTAGTCTTATATTTATTTATATATTTATTTTTGCTACATCTAATAAAATTATAAAGTTTCTGATTCTTTACAATTTCCATTTTTTTTTTGTACTTTATAACATGTTTTATGGATAATGATAAGAGTACAAAGGAAAAATCAGATATTTAGAATAAAATAGGTTCTTATCTTGATATATGAAAACCGATGCATTGTATCCCGAAAATGAGGATGCATTATTCGAAACAGAAAAATGCTAAATATTTTCTATAATGCTTTAAACATTTCATAATTCATGTCACGTTCGAAATTCCTATTTTTCCAAACATACGTTGGATGGTTGATTTATGACGGCCGATTATCTACTCGAGGGATATAGGCCGTAGGGGTGAGCGCCCACCGTGGGGTATTTTTAAGGTATCCTAAGCCGTATTTACGGCAAGGCCAAACATAGGAATGTTAATTTTGCATTTTTTTAACTGCTAAAGTGAAAAAAATGCATGTTGTTCAACACATAGAACGAAAAAATGACATAGGTGAAAAACATTACATTTGAAATCTTCATTAGTTTTTTGTTTACAATGGATAGCCAAAGTAATATGTTTCTAGCTGTTAAACGTGCTTTTGTATTTTCAAGACAATGTGCTGTCGGATTTTCTTGACAAAATGATTAATCTACGCGTGTGACAAATTAATTCTATCTCGCGTTTTAGAATAATGGAGTTATGCTAAAATGTGAGTAAATTAATTTTGTATGAGTAAATAGAGATAATTAAATTAAACAAGAAAGAATAATTCACAAGAGAAAAATGAAAGTAGCCATTTAATTAGGAAGAAAAGATTTTGTTATGCATCGACCAGTTCTTCAGGGAATAATTTTGAAGGGAATGACACATAATTTCTATTTTTATTGTACAAAGAACTCCATGAAAAAACTTCGACATTCACCCAGCCAGACCTCGTTAGTATCGAAACAACGAACATTGGTAAAAACGTTTTCAGTTTGTTGACAGGATGCTAACCACTGGGCAGAGTAAGGCCCCGCTTGTTTGTGAAAAATGTATCTTTCAATTTATATAAAATAATCACAGTGGACTGTATTCATCTTGATATAGTAACATATATTGACATTTTTAAACGAACATATTATTTTAAATGCAGAAGACGAAAAAAATATAATCAAATTAGCAAATATGTAGGTTTTATTAATTTTTTATTATTGGTTATAGAGATATTCAAATTCAAAATTGTACTTATTTCCGGGTGATAAAGGAATTGTAGTAATGAAGTAATATTTATATTTTAAAAATGATATATAAATAAACAATATATATATATGTAAACTTTTTACGAAGATGATTTAATATTCCACAAGAAAATGGCAGTTTGTTAAAGATGGTGACTGATTGCAGTCGATATCAAGAATCATGGCGAGGAGGTTAGGCAATGATGAAACACCATAAGAATTTCTCCAATAATGAGCAGCCAATTTCCAGATAAATTGTTTATTAACGACCAGGAACGATGCCAGTAACAGTTCCCACAGTATCAGGTATAAACTTATAGCTCTCAGGCTTGACGATAACTCACTACATTTAATAGATCTTAAGAGGCTGTTGTGAAGAGGCTGTCGTCGCAGAACACCAGATAACGATTTGGTCAGCACTTCCAAACACGACAAAAATCTGCACTCCAAAATCTTGCAAGCGAATTTTGTTAACGGCGCGTAGAGTTATTGAAACGACGTAACGTATGCAGGAACCAATGGGTGACAGACGAAATTAAGCTAAGCGAATGAGGTGCGATGGAGAAGATTTAACAGGAAAGAATCCCTATCGTAGCTACGCATTGAATTTGACGTGAAAAAAATATATATATATGAATTAATTTTTTCCACGTATTATGGTTCCCAAATTGATATCATTTTTAGCACAACTAAAAAAGTTATCAGATCGAGCTGTAAGTTTGCATACTCACAGTAGAAGGTTTCACAAATATATTTCGGTTAACAAAATTAGGTTACAATTGAAAAAAAAAGTTTAAATATTATTTTCATAATTCATATTACTCATTGCCGAAACGTCAGTTGAGGCTCACTGTGGAGACCCGAAAAGTTTTTGGTTTCTGTCTGTTCCGCGATAACTGCCGCAAAAATTATCCGATTAGTTTGATTTTTGGTAGGTATGTTGGTGAGGTACCCGGAATGAGCTGAATCGTTTTTAGTTACATTTGTTTCATTCGTTCGGAAAATATAGAACATTTTTTTTAGGTCAAAATGCTTTCCTATAGGAATTCAGACGATTTTCAAAATTTTCATTCGTTGAAAATAAAACGACGCATTTGATTAATGTATTTAAACGGTAAGTTATGAAGGCTAAAATTTATCAAATAGAGTCTTAAATTATTCAAATTAATTTAAATTTTGTTAATACATTTGTCAGATTTTTTTAAATTAGGTGTATAATTTTTGGTGCAATTTTATACATCTGTTTTAATAATATAATACATTTTATTTTATCATTTTTTGCAAATTTTAAA
Source organism: Maratus michaelseni (assembly GCA_963931845.1). Classification (NCBI taxonomy): domain Eukaryota; kingdom Metazoa; phylum Arthropoda; class Arachnida; order Araneae; family Salticidae; genus Maratus; species Maratus michaelseni. The sequence goes on from OZ007592.1 coordinate 420,493,967, forward strand.
ATGCATTTATTTTTATTTTCCTCTTTAATTTAACCGTAACCTAGTAACTATATTTCAAAGAATATCAAAATAATAAAATTCAAATAACTCGGACTATTTTGCTACAATATTTTATTCGCAAAATATAATATTTTTGGGTGATTTTAATATTTTATTGAAATAAATGAGAATTTATTTTGATACAAGTTACTTTTAACTGCTATAGAATGATAACCAAAACATTTTTACATGAGATATTATTCATTTTCTGGAAGAGATGTGGAGTTTGTTATTAAAATGAGTATTATTTTTAATACTAATTTTAAATTATTAAAATCTTCTTTAATTTTAAAATGAATTATTAAAAATTATTATTTTTTTTTAATTGGGATATAATATTTCGTACAACGAGATGGTTAATCTAAAGAATATAGCGTAGTAAAACGCATCCATACAGACTGAAAGAGCACAATTATTGGAAACTGAGATCATAAAAAGTTATCACAAAAAATATTTTATAGCGCCAAATCGCGGTTGCTATTTAGTGAATTGGCAGTGGGACCGATGATGAATGATTACCCAATAGGTTTAAAAGTTTCCAAATTAGCTTATTTTGGGGAGATTTTAGTATGCTATTGAAATCGAGTTAAATCAGGATGTACTTAGGTAAAATAAATATTATAGAATGACCATCAAAAATTTATTTTTTTTATCTAAAAAATTGAATAAGAAGTTCATAAGAATGTCAGAATATTATTTCATAAACCGTGTTTAATTTAACGTTTCTAATTTCTGAAACCTTCGAATTACTTTATATGCGTATAAATATATATAAAGTAATTAAAAAAAAATAATTTGTGGATTGAAAGATGTTAAATATTATGAAAAGTGAGATTAAAAAACATTGACCTTCAGAGCTGACGTTGAGGCTCCTGATCTGTAGATTTACTAGTTTAAAATTTTTATTAGGAATGAAACATGGATTTTTATATTTTTGATAGTTATTACTAACAAATCCAAAAAGTAGCGTGGAAAAATAAATATCACAATAGAAAGGAATAAAAATATTAAAATTTAGTTAAAATTTTGCGATTAAATTTTTGTAGCTATAAATTGCCTAAAAGTCTTGACCAAAGCGCTCGTTTGGACTTCTTTAACCAATCTCCCGTTTTATACCCAAAGTGTATGTCTATCCTAGAATCAAAGTATGATGTTAATGTTAGTTTTTGCCATTAAACATTTTAAAGTTTTGTTCTATCTTGATAGGATGACTCAGCATTCTTTCAATAAATGTTTTAAGGAAACATTATTTCCAATCAAGTGTTTATTACATTATTCTCTGGGATAATTTGACAGTTAATATGTATAACGTATTCCTGTTTTGATTTATGTAATTAATTAATTTATTTTTGACCGAGTGAATCTCAAAAAAAATACGTAATAAAAAAATGCATTTTACAAACATATATGCATTGTAAAAAAAAAAAAAAAAAAAAAGGGCGATCAACTAAAAAAAAAATTTGTTTTTCTCATTGATCTTTGCAATTACTAAAAATTTTTTTGTATTCTTACTCAGTTACAAGAAAATCTGTAAGAATTAATAGAAAACAACTAGCAACGAAAAATAAAAATGCATTTTACAAACATATATGCACTGTAAAAAAAAAAAAAAAAAAAAAAAAAAAAAAAAAAAAAAAAAAAGGGTCGATCTACTAAAAAAATTTCGTTTTTCTCATTGATCTTTGCAATTACTAAAAAAGATTTTGTATTCTTACTCAGTTACAAGAAAATCTGTAATAATTAATAGAAAACAACTAGCAACGATTTCGGTTTATAATACCGGTTACTAAAATATTCTGTGAAATACAAATATACTAAAAAAATTTGGCAACCTCAGGATTTTTTTTTTTTTTTTTACAGTGTGGCGTAAGGTTCATTTTAAAGGTCCTTTTCAAAGAAATTGAGAACAGGGTAGTATCAAAAGTAATTAATCATATTTAAATAAAGATGACAATACATCGTAGTATCGAACGCAATTACTTTTCTTTCAGATCTTCTGTACAATTTAGATGTTTTACTAAATATTGAACCTGAAATAACTATGTAACAACTGAAAATTAATCTTTAAAATTAACTAATCATCGGTTTAAGATTCATTTTAAAGTTCCTACTCCAGGAAGTGATGCATTTGTCGTGTTTATCGGGTCAGTTTCGAAGACAAATAATCATTTTAAACTAAAGATGGCAAAGTATTTCTGTTACGAAAGCTGTAATCTTTCTTTAAACTTAGCAATTCTTATTAAGACTTTAATTAGAAATTTCATGACTTAGTTCACAGAAAACCAATATGCAATTCAGTACATTTCTTCCTTTTGATCAGATTTTTTTTCTTTTGAGGGATAGTTCACGTGACATCAGCTTCATTATACTTCAAGATATTATCGTGTTTTTAAACTCCATTATGGATTAAAATGCATTGAAATTAAATTTCAATACTAATTCTGTTACGATCACTTGTCATGTTTTACAGATAATGTAATAATTACTGTATCTTTTCTGATAACCAAGAAGCAATGAGAATTACAAAATTACAAATTTAAAGCATATATATTTAAAAAAAAATAGTGTAAAAGAATTTTTGTATTTTTCTGTGTTAATCCACTTATATTTAAACTCTATTCAGCTAAAATGGAAATTTAGAAATTATCATTGTATTATCTTGTTTTCGACAGACGTGCGTATTAACCCCTTCAGGGGCAAAGTACTTTTGTAGTTAAAATATTGAAATGATTGATGGACACCAGGATTCACGAATGAATTTATTTTAAAATAAGTAAAAGCTTTTCCTCATGTACCTTATAAATTCAAAATTTTATTATAAAATTCTGGTGTCAGTGTGGCATTTTGGAATAAAAATTAAGTGGTATATATAATATACCGGTGCTCTTCAAGGGGTTAATATGTATTTCATATAAGACAAAGAAAAAATAAATTGATAATAGTACTGTGTTATCAGTTCATAGGGTAAGCGAATAGAATTGGGTGCTAGTGTTATTTCAAAGTGCGATTTATTTTTATCCCTTAGATGGAAATCTGAGCAATTTAGAGCAATATATAGATAATCTAATTACGCCCACATGAGTTTGTATAAAAGAGTTCTGTTATATATAACACTAGCGTCCTATTTCCTTCCCCGATATCCCCAGATCTGTATTATGTTACATATCTTATATTCAATACTTTAAAATTTTCTATAATTTCAGTCTTTAATTTTGGTGATACGCGAAGACAGACGATATAGGAAAAGGTATTCGCAGCAGTTAATATTTTAAGTACCGTTGTTGTAGAATATTAACAAAAGGTTTCATTATTACTGCTTAAATTGAAATTTTGTTACAGTATGTTTGATTTTTGTAACCTGATTTTGAACATCCTGCACTGAAATATCTTTTTTAAAAAGAAAACAACATAACACAATTCTAGAACTGCAATTGAATTCATTTTTAACATACAAAATTCAAAACGCGTTATATTAGGATAACCATAAATAAAATAACCATTTACCTTTTATTTCTACAAAAAAATTTTCATGATTCTTTATGTTTTAAAAACTATTTCAATAGCATAATTGAGCGAGAAAAGTTCTGAAATTATACGCAAAACAACTAACATTAATCTGCCCTTTTTCGAGGACTACTCAAACAATCTCAAAATTCTTCATAGACGATTATGTAACCGAATGACTGACCCTGTAAATAAATGATAAATGTTCCCACTATATTCTCCAGAAAGTACACTTTAGTGCACTTCACAAATACGTATCAGTTTTATCATGTTTGATACAGTGTAACACCAATACACGGTGAAAAATTTCTCTATTCACCATAATGTAACGTGATACTTTTGAATGTCCCTGTAAACTGACCATCATTAAATATGAGATATTTGAAAATTAGCATATTTATAATCTATACTTTTAAATGTTCCTACTCTTGAACTTATGCTCTTTATGTATATACTCAATGTCTATAAGTATTCGAGAAAAGAAAACACAAAAAATGAAAATCATTATATTTCAAAAAATAATTATAATTATATATCCATTAAATATATTAATTGGAGTATTAAGTAACTATAAAAATAGATAAAAGCATTTTGTATCAATAATAAATGTACAAGCATTTAAAATATCACTTAAATAATTTTGATGAATAAAAGATAAATGATAATTTTATCAATCAGTTAAATAATTAAGTTACAATTTAAAAAAAATAAAGCTACATTTTAGCTTTAATTAATGGATTAATAAACAAAGATTTTAAAAATGATATTTTTAAAGGCGTTTATCAACAATGTATTTTAAAACCTTAATTATATATAAGTATATATTATTAAAGTTTTGTTTATATATAAATATGGTGGTTTTCATAGTACAAGATTCCGATAAAAGATCCTTTTTTAGTAGTTAAAAAATATTATTTCTTATATAAAAATATACATATATTTGTAAATTTTGAAGACAAATTAATATTTATTTAGTTTATACTCTAAAATATAAAAAAAAAATGTGCAAATAGAGTAAATGTTCTTTAGTAAAAGCTGTGTAACAAGAATCTGCCTATAACATCCCGACTTAAACTTAAAACAAACAAGAACGAAAAATCAGGCGTCAAGCATAGATTATGTAACACTTTCCAACGCTTCCAAAATAATTTTACAAATCATTACCGTTTAATAAGCTGTAAGATAACATCTAAGTAAACAATTTGGAAAACACTTAACATATTTAAAAACGCAATTACAGGAATTTCCAACATATACAATATTCGGAAAAAATATCCGAATACTTTTATTCAGCTCTGTATATGATCTATAGATTTGTATATACACTACATAGGTTGCTAAATTTTAGTTTAGTTACAAAACGCGTAGCACAGTTTGAAATTCTCCTTCTGGAGTTTCTGTCAATAAACAGGAGTGTGTTCGCGAACTTCTGTGCTGCCCTGTGTATGATCTACAGAAGTTATACACACCAAGTAATAGACAAAATGTGAGTTAAATTTAAAATCGCGTTCAGCAACTTAAAACGCACTTCTAGGAATTATTGTTAACAGTCAGTAGAGAATTATTTTGTTTGTCCCTGTAAATGAACGATGACTGCTATACACACCACATAATATTCTGTAGTAAGCCTCTTGTATAGCACCTTAATGATATACAGTCCCTGGCCAAATTATTAGACGCAGTTGTTTTTATTATAATTTATTAAATATCTGGAAAGATACATGAGGAATTATCCTGAAACTTCAGGAGTGTAAAAAACATGATAAACGTCATATATTTCCACGAAGATTTTTTCCCGAAACCCCATAAGGGGCCGTCAACAAATTGAAGAAAAACGAATATCTTTTGGATAACCCTGTAAAAGCTAATATTGCAAAAAGCATTCAAACTATTGATTATGATTAAGTGGCTTACTGTAATAATTTGGGTTCATTTTTATGAAGATAGCATGTATAGCCGAAGAGTAATTCGCGTTTTTATAAAAACAGTCCCAAATTTTACCAAGTTTTTTGCTTATTATTTGCAGAGTTTTTAATATAAAAACAAGTTATTTTCAGAAAATATGACAAACGAAATTATACACAATACCCTGCAATCAGAATTAAAAAATAATAAAAATTGTATGAAAAATGAGCAGGTTTACTAAATATTGTTTCACTCGCATGCGCGAATTCAATCAAATTATACTGTGCGTAATATATTAGCTAAATGTATAGACCAACTTTTATGAAAGTCTCAAAAACATAGCTTGATAATTCTGATAGTAATCGTCGATAGAATAAGCTCGAATTTCGCTGTTCCCAAAAGGAAGCAAAAAGATGAGGGGTTGTATCCAAATATACTAGCTTATGAAAGTTGACACAATAAGAATGAAGTGTCTCTCATTCTATATTTGATACAACCCCTCATCTTTTTGCTTCCATTTGGGAACAGCGAAATTCGAGCTTATTCTATCGACGATTACTATCAGAATTTTCAAGCTATGTTTTGGAGACTTTCATAAAAGTTGGTCTATATATTTAGCTAATATATTATGCACAGTATATTTTGATTGAATTCGCGCATGCGCAGTGAAACAATATTTAGTTAACCTGCTCATTTTGCATGCAATTTTTATTATTTTTTAATTCTGATTGCAGGGTATTGTGTATAATTTTGTTTGTCATATTTTCTGAAAATAACTTGTTTTTATATTAAAAACTCTGCAAATTATAAACAAAAAACTTGGTAAATTTTGGGACTGTTTTTATTAAAACATGAATTTCTCTTCGAGTATACATGCTATCTTCATAAAAATGAACCCAAATTATTACAATAAGCCACTTAATCATAATCTACAGTTTGAATGCTTTTTGCAATATTAGTTTTTACAGGGTTATCCAAAAGATATTCGCTTTTCTTCAATTTGTCGACGGCCCCTTATGGGGTTTTGGGAAAAAATCTTCACCGAAATATATGACGTTCATCATGTTGTTTACACTCCTGAAATTTCAGGATAATTACTCGTGTATCTTTCCAGATATTTAATAAATTATAATAAAAACAGCTGCGTCTAATAATTTGGCCAGGGACTGTATATAAATTTCAATGCGTTTAAAATAGTGAAACATTATTTAATTAAACCGCAAACGATTTTTCTCCATAGACGCAATGTAACGGAATTCTTTTGACTGTTCCTGTAAATTAACTATAAGTGCTATGCACACCCTATTCCATATTAAGCTTCTTGTAATGCACCTTAGTGATATATATCAATTACAATGTGTTTGAAATTGTGTAACATCATTAAAATAAACCGCAAATGATTTTTCCCCATAGACCGTAATGTAACGGAACTCTTTTGAGTGTCCCTGTAAAAAAAACTATAAGTGCTACACACTTCAGTTGAAATAGGGAACGTGCTACAGATAACGACAATAACATATAAAAATTGCAAGTCAATCCGAGCATATTTACGGGAGTTAGAGCACGGACAGACGGCAGACGGCCAGACGACAGACGGCAGACAAACCGAAGTCATAAACCCTTTTCAACTAGGTTGGAAAGTTTTAAAAATTACAGAATACTCATCTCATGAGGCTATATATGTCTATAAAAATATTCCTGCGTAGTCTCGCTATAGCGCTATAGCACATTAATGTATTTATATTCCACAAACTTATATTAATCTACTAAATATAGCTCAACAGGAAAATGCGTAATACAATTTAAAATTATCCTACGCAATTCACTCCGATACTCAGTAATACTTACGAATTCCTTTGTTTAAATCAACAGAATTTATACACACCGAGTACAATGCAAAAATTTAGCTAAGTAAAAGCTCAAACCTAAGTTGAAAATGCACTTATCACTGTAATTATCTTCTGTAAATATCGCACATAGACTGTAACCGAATTATTTTGTGTGCCCCTGTGAATGGACAATAAACGTTATTCACACTATACTTTTCAGTGAGCAATTTATAGTCATCTTAGTTATGAATATAAATTTCATTATGTTAGAAATATGTAACATCGTTAAATTTCACTACAAACGGTTTTTAGCCATAGAGCATTGTGTAACAGAATTATTTTGTGTAACTCTGTAAATGAATAATAAATGCTTTGCATCCTATATTCTACAAAAAGCATGTTTTAGTGCATTTCATAATTGTTTATCAATTTAATTTTGTTTGAAATGTATTTAACATTATGTGACATCATGAAAATGTGCTTTAAACGATTTTTTTCCAATGGCTCTTATGTTACGGAATACTTTTGAATGTACCAGTAAACGAACCAAAAATGCTTCACACCTCATCTGCAATAGGATAAATGTCAATAACATATGAAGATTATATTATCCAAATATGTTTACGAAAGTTAGAGAACGCACAGACGAACAGACGGACAGACGCACCAAAGTCATATACGCTTTTTAACTACGTTGGAAAGTGTTAAAAGGCATCTCCAAATAACAAAATGCCTCTTATCATTATTACGTTACTCTTTATTGCATCTAATTTGATTGTATGAAAATGTACATTATTTTTACATCGCTCATAACTCTACATATTAAATTAAATGCATCTCCGTATTTACATATTTCATTCGACTGTTTTTAAACATTAGTTCTCGTGAAATGATCCTGATTATGCATACTGACAATGCATAGCAATTTTCAATGAACATAAATAAAATGGAACTAATAAATTAAAACTATTGTGTTTCATGAATTAATTAAAATATATCCATTGAATGAATTAATTGATATTTTAATAAATAATCAACTACTGAAAGCATTTGGTTTCATTGATTAATGAAAATGTACTTTTGTAATCGGAAGAAAAGAAATTGGAAAATAATATTTCTATTAATCTGATGAATAATAAGTAATTATTCGGAAAATCAAGCTATACGATTCCTTCCATTGTTGATGGGTGTATAAATGAATATTCGAAACATAAAATAATGAAATGATCTTGATTGTCGTAATGTTGACTTAATTAGGCAGTCACTAAATTTGTTTCTTAAATGTCTTTAACGTTGCAAAGAATTCACAATATACGATTTTATTTTAGTTTTATGGATAGTTTACGTGATGTAAAATTTGTACAAATAATAAGTTCTTTCTGTATTTATTAACTCGAATGAAGACCATAAAAAATGTTGATTCAAAAAATATATATATGTTTGTGTGTGTGTGTGTGTGTGTGTGTGTGATTATTGTTAAATTGAAATAATTATATTCTTTTTCAGTTATGGTTCGAAAATATTTTTTTCAGTTTATTAAAAGTGGGAGTTATCTAAGGATTCAAACAAAATCCAGATACAGTTAAACTGTCGTTCTTTCAATTTATCTACTTAACCGATAATCGAAGGGAGAAATTTCTAATACATTTTCTCTCCATACGGTTTAGAGCGTTAAGAGCCTACATCAGTCATGCAAAAAAACGCTCAAGCTAATGTTAAGTCTATGGGAAGGTTCTCGCGTTATTTTCCAAGGCATTTTAATATTTTTAAATGCTTCTTTTTTGCATAAGATAGCTGAGGTCAATCTCCAACGTTGTTAATTTTTACTTTTTCGATTGTGGTTCCAGTTATTTTATATAAGGGTACTTTCACTTTCAGAACCGGTTCCAACCGGTTCCAAAATTGAAAATGCCCGCTTATAAATAAACTGCAACAAAAATCGAAAAAGTAAAAACTAATAACGTTGGAGATTGACCTCAGCTAACCTATGCAAAGAAAAACAATTAGAATCTTCCCATAGAATTAGCATTAGCATGAGTGTTTCTTCCCGTGACTAGTGTAGGCTCTTAATGAGTCAGTGAGTAAGTCTAATAAGGCTTTTATACACGGAAGTGTCGCCGATTTAGATACACCTTAAAGAAACACGTTACAGATTTTCGGACCTAGATAGCATCTGCCACATGACGAAGTATATTTTCCACAAATTTACGGAAATATTTTGAAGGCATGACATTCTAAACATACACTAAAATTTCCCATAAATGAGAGCCTAATTTCGTGTGGCGTGCTTCCTCACCAACGTCAACAGTGATTGAAGAATGATACATGTTTTTGAAAGTGTTTTAAATCCGAGATTGTTGATTGTCATTTCAGTAAGAATTATCCTCCTACCATGTGACTGCCAGCAAGAATTTTGGCAAGAACAATTATTCTCCTTGGCGCTAAATTTTAACACATGTGGCAGAAAAAAATATGAAAGTAATTGTTCAGGTTGTCCTAAGTATTTAAAGCCACAGAGAGTACTAGTTGTGTAAGTTCAACGTATCTCAAACATTGCAAAGGACAAATTCATTCAGCCATTCCTAACACCAACAGGACATTTTATACTACGAGCCTCGAACGCTAGATGAATGTTACATATAACTTAACACCGTATTATTTGCCTAATACAAGAGTTACGGGATAGTTTTCGAAGCTCATCACTCAATGCTATTTGACACTAACCGTCAATGGTCCACTTACAGTATTCTTCTTTCCATGCTAGGCCCTTATGAAGCTCACTTATCGGAGAGAGTGCTGCATAACCTTTTGGCTGACTATATATGATTATATCTGTAAAGTCACCTCAATCAATTCGATGGTCACATCAGTTAAGAAATGCTGTCACTATCAGCTTACTATGCAGGTCAAAGCTACCTATCCTTTTTAGCTCACAGGCTATCAAAGCCTAAGAGCTTATGTGCCCGCCCGTTCTGTATGTATGTATGTATGTATGTATGCACGTATGTACGTACGTAACGCGATAACTCTTGACAGAAATAACCGTTTTGCTTCCAATTTTGTTTATAGGTTCCTTGTGATAAGGCGCTTCCCTGATTAGTTTTGGGGATTGATTGTTTAACTATAAAGGGGGGAACGGGGGGGCTAACCCCTTAATTAAGATAAATGTTTTTTTATGCAGAATTGTCCAATTTTCTTCAAATTTTGTATATAGGTTCATTGTGATAAGGTTCTTTCCTGATTAGTTTTGGGGGTTCATAGGTTAAGTATAAAGGGGCTAACGGGGGGGGGGAGGAATCCTCCCCCTTAATTTAGATAAATGAATTTTTCATGCAGAGTTATCCGATTTTCTTCCACTTTTGTTTATAGGTTCCTTGTGATAAGGCGCTTCCCTGATTAGTTTTGGGGATTGATTGGTTAACTATAAAGGGGGGGAACTGGGGGCTAACAACCCTTAATTTGGATAAATGGTTTTTTCATGCAGAATTATTCAATTTTCTTCAAATTTTGTATATAGGTTCATTGTGATAAGGTTCTTTCCTGTTTAGTTTTGGGGGTTCATAGGTTAAGTATATGGGGGTAACGGGGGGGGTTAATCCTCCCCCCTTATTTTAGATAAATTATTTTTTTCATGCAGAGTTATCCGATTTTCTTCAAATTTTGTATATAGGTTAATTGTGATAAGGTTCTTTCCTGATTAGTTTTGGGGGTTCATAGGTTAAGTATAAAGGGGGTAACGGGGGGGTTAGTCCTCCCCCCTTATTTTAGATAAATGGTTTTTTTCATGCAGAGTTATCCGATTTTCTTCAAACTTTCTATATGGGGTCATTGTGGTAAGGGGCTTCCCTGATTAGTTTTGGGGGTTCATTGGTGAAGTGTAAAGGAGGGAACGGGGGGGACTAACCCCCCTTGATATAGATAAATGGGTTTTTTAAGCAGAATTATCCGATTTTCTTCAAATTTTATATATATGTTCATTGTGATAAGGCGCTTCTCTGATTAGTTTTGGGGTTCTTTGGTTAAGTATAAAGGGGGGGGGGCGGGAGGCTAACATCCACCCCTTAATTTAGATAAATGGATTTTTCATGCAGAATTATCCGATTTTTTCAAATTTTGTATATAGGTTCATTGTGGTAAGGCGTTTCTCTGATTAGTTTTATGGGTTCATTAGTTAATTATAAGAAGGAGAAACGGGGGATGGCTCCCCCCTCTTAATATATTGTCGATTTCTTCATTTTTCGAGGACTTATTTCAAATTCTTTGAAATAAGAATATAATTTACAGTTAGTGTGAATAGCCTGTGAGCTCAATGCCGTCAGTTTAACTGGGCAGTTTTCTTTTATTAGTTTATCCAATTACTACTCATTTCAGCTATCGTCTATTCTTGTCCTACTCGTGATACTCTGCAGCGAAACTTTCCCATTGCTGAACTCATTCTAAAAATAATTGGTCCATGATTTCGAACACTTATCATTTGTCACTAATCAATGGTGTCTATCATGTAACGTTGAACAGCTGTTCTAGAGGGCCATGTATCCAACTACATATATCATATGGCAGCATTCCCACATGATTAGGAATGAGACAGCATCTACACTTTTTTTCCCATAACATTATCTACTTCTAATTCAATGACACCTCAGCGTGCTACAAATGGTTATATACAAATTAAACAAATATTTTTTTTTAAATGTTGCTGTTCTTCTGTATAATCATAAAATAAGTATGCTAAATAGTATCAATTAAAATACTCCTTGTGCATATCATAGCTACTATACCACTGTCCATCTCAGAGCCAGAAAACGAAAATAGCGGCAAGCGTTACTATCCTTTGAAATCTCCTTAATATTTCTGAACTTGCACTTTGGCATACATGAGACACAGAATACAAATTAAACATTTTTAACCTAGAAGAAAATTTTGGAAATTAAAATTATTTTCAAGATATAAAAATATTTTTTTTTACCTTTTTATTAGTTTTTTTTTTACTATTTTATTCCCCTTAAAATGTTTTCTAATAGTTATTAAACAATCGGTGAACAAACCTCCTCAAATCCGTTCACGCGTAGGAAGCAGTGAATTTCCTATTATGCTTTATGAAGGGGATAATTTTACAGTGTTTAAGGTCATATGTATAATGTTACATTGTGAGGTAAACAACTTAAAAATATCAAGTTAATATTTACTTATATTAAATAAACCTGATACATATGAATTTTAACATTATGTGAGCTTTAAATAATGTCCCACTACAAGTTTTATCCATCATAATTAAACAGCATATTACAATATATGCATTTAATAGCATTATCCATAATGCAGTTAGTTGCGTAATTTCTTATTACAATCGAGGGAAACAAGACGAATTTTTTTTTAATACTATATTTGTGGTGCAAAATAAACATTTGTATAGAGATCGCACTGATTACATAAAAAAAAGATAAATGCAAATTTGTATTTTAAATATCCCCTTATTCATATGTGGTGTTTGCATAAGCATTATAAAAAAGGCAATTTTTTTAAACACAGACATTTGGTAAGCAACGCATCCATTTAAAATACAAATATTTAACTAAGTGAAAAATATTTCCGTAATTTTATATCATTCCTTTTTTAGGTACCCTAAGCAAGGATATTTAGAAACAGAAAAATCTGCAGATAAATAATTTGTAACGTAAGTTAAACACTAAAGTAAATATGATAAAAATACCAATGTAAATATGTTTATTAATCCTTTGGAATTAGTTCATGTTTCGGTGTTGATGTATGCAAATGAATTAAAATAAATATTGTTTATCTGATTTAGATATATTAAAAAAATAATATTATTTGTATCTCATTTTCATGTAATGGATCATATTACGCTTCTTTCGCTTTGGTTATATGAAATAAACATTGTTTCCTCCTAATCATTTAGCAGATCGGAATTTCAGACAAACTGGTGTTATTTTAAAATTATACAAAAAATAAAAATTCAAAATGGCATCAATGTAAATTCAAAATTTTGCCATTCTTCACTTTATATGTTTTATGCATTAATGAATTGAAATAATCTAAAGAGGGTAGTTAGTTTTATTTGACTGAACAAATGTAGTATATGCGCAGTTTTTAGATATATTATAGAAGAAACATAACTGTACCTAACCTATAAAGGAAACATAACCAGTTTGTACCTAAATGAGATTATTTCTGTATCTGATTAACAAAAACGCGCTATATACTATTTTCTTTTCCATGTTAAAAATCATTTCTTCAGTTTTTTAATTTAGAAGAAACAGGATTAAATTAAATTCCGTGCCTTATTTCTTGATATAGAGTTCCCACAAGTTTTTATCACATACAGGTGTACAGAGAGATAGAGTCTCACAGACAGACTTATAAACAGACATTTTCTCAAAGCAGTCAAATCGTTTTCAGGACCTTCTAAAACGTATAAATTCATCGAAAACCGGAATTCGAAAATTTTCGCAAATCCAATACTTTCTTCTTTTAAAGATAGAAGAAAGCAAAATTATACAAAATCTTTGACAAAGGAATGTTTGAAAAAAACCAAAAGATGTTAATATCTCACTTTTCATATATTAATACATACTAAGCCATTCTATATATGTACACCCAGAAAAAAGTTTTGTTGAATCAACAAAAATTTGGTTGACCCAACAAAACTTTTCGTTTTAATATGGGTCAATGGCAATTTTGTTTGAATTAACAAAAAAAAGTATTGTTGATTTTTTTTTTGCAATTCCAAAAAAAAAAATAATAATAATAATAATAATAATAATAATTGTATCGTCAGCAAAAAAATGTTTTTTTAATTCAAGTAAAATGGTTCAATTTTACTTGAATTAACAAGATTCTTTTTGTTACATAGATAATATGCTATGTGATATTTTAACAATCTTTTTCTTTTTTCAACAAAATATATTTTGTTTGTTTAAATTATAAAATATATTATGTTACGAACTTGTTTTGTTTATACTACAAAAACTTTTGTTGAATGAACCAATCTAAATATGCAATTTTAACTATTTTTAGCTCACAGGCTATCAAAGCCTAAAAGCTTATGTGCCCGCCGGTTCTGTATGTACGTTACGTATGTATGTATGTACGTAATGCGATAACTCTTCATAGAAATATCCGTTTACCTTCAAAATTTGTTTATAGGTTTATTGGGTTAAGACGCTTCCCTGATTAGTTTTCGGGATTGATTGGTTAAGTATAAAGTGGGGGAACGGGGGGGGGCTGATCCCCCTTAATTTATATAAATGGGTTTTTATGCTGAATTATTCCGTTTTCCTTCAAATTTTGTTTCTAGGTTCACTGTGTTAAGGCGCTTCTCTGATTAGTTTTCGGGATTGATTGGTCAAGTATAAAGGGGGGGAACAAGGGTCTAATTCGCCCCCCCCCCCTTAATTTATATAAATGGGTTTTTCATGCAGAATTATTCCGTTTTGATTCAAATTTTGTTTATAGGTTCACTGTGTTAAGGCGCTTCCCTGATTAGTTTTCGGGATTGATTGGTTAAGTATAAAGGGGGGAAACGGGGGGGACTAATCCCCCCTTAATTTATATAAATGGATTTTTCATGCAGAATTATCCCATTTGCTTCAAAATTTGTTTATAGGTTCATTGGGTTAAGACGCTTCCCTGATTAGTTTTCGGGATTGATTGGTTAAGTATAAACGGGGGGGACGGGGGGGCTAATTCCCCCTTAATTTAGATAAATGGGTTTTTCATGCAGAATTATCCGATTTTCTTCAAATTTTGTTTATAGGTTCATTGGGTTAAGACGCTTCCCTGATTAGTTTTCGGGATTGATTGGTTAAGTATAAAGGGGGGGGGGAATGGAGGGGGGGTTAAACCCACCTTAATTTATATAAATGGGTTTTTCATGCAGAATTATTCCGTTTTCCTTCAAATTTTGTTTATAGGTTCACTGTGTTAAGGCGCTTCTCTGATTAGTTTTCGGGATTGATTGGTTAAGTATAAAGGGGGGATCGGGGGGGGCTAATCCCCCCCCCTTAATTCAGAAAAATGAGTTTTTCATGCAGAATTATCCGATTTTCTTCAAATTTTGTATATATATTCATTGTAATTAGAGAGTTCCCTGATTAGTTTAAGGGGTTCATTAGTTAACTATGAGGGGGGGGGTAACGGGGGGATGACCCCCCTTAATATATTGTTGATTTCTTTATTTTTCTCTTATTTCAAATTCTTTGAAATAAGAGTATTATATACAATTAATGTGAATAGCCTGTGAGCTCAATGCCCTCAGTTTAACTGGGCAGTTTTCTTTTTTTATTTAATTCATTTCCAGCAGTGAATTACGCCTGTAAACCTTGAATAATAACAAGTGAATTTTTATCCTGTTTTTTTTTTTTCAAGCGCAAACTGAGAGAGTGAAAATTGTCCAAGCCGGCAGTTGATCCCGGGTCCTCAGAACAGCGCTCTGAGGCTCTACCAGTGCGCTACAAGGAACGATACCTGAGCTCGGCATTTCTTACTCTTATATATGTCAGAACGGCTGCAACCGCAGCACAAGATGCAAATGTCATCAGGAGCACGGAAATTTCTGCGGCAAACATGAGAGTACAATACAAAGCCCGGCATACGGCAACACATAGTTAATTTTTAATTCCTTTTCAGCAGTGAATTACGCTTGAAAAAA
The DNA here is from genome assembly GCA_963931845.1 of Maratus michaelseni. Taxonomy (NCBI): domain Eukaryota; kingdom Metazoa; phylum Arthropoda; class Arachnida; order Araneae; family Salticidae; genus Maratus; species Maratus michaelseni. The sequence goes on from OZ007592.1 coordinate 420,509,912, forward strand.
GCAGGATAAAAATCCACTTGTTATTATTCAAAGATTACAGGCGTAATTCACTGCTGAAAATGAGACAGAGCTATTGCAGAAATCGCGAAAAATGCAACATAGCAGGGCTACCTGTTGCGGGATTTACACCAAAAACTAATCAGCAACAATTTATATCAGGAAGTAACTGAATATAAAGTTTTATTAAATTCCGTGCATTAGTTCTTGAGATAGAGCGCCCACAAAACTTTTGTCACATACAGACAGATAGAGTCATTGACAGTCATTTTCTAAAAGCAGTCAAATAGTGTTCAGGACCTTCTAAAAAACCGTCGGAAACCGGAAGTCGAAAATTTTCATGATTCCAATACTTTCTTCTTGTAAAGATCAAAGAAAGTAATAAATGGGACAGGGGGATTTTTAAAACTACCTTGGTCCGTCCCAATGAAAAAAAGTTTTAATTAACCAAAAATTATGTTAATCCTTTAATTATATAGCTATATAAGTCAAATAAATCGAGTTACGTGAGAGAGTTATGGCTACTACACAACAATTTAAATTTTGCAAAAACAACAAAATTTTGCTGGAATCTTGTAAAATTAAAAAAACAGATTTTGTTAATTCAAGTAAAATTGATGAAATTTTGTTAAAATTTTGTAAGAGTGTTAAAATATTTTTTTTGTCCAAACAACAAAACCATTTTTTTTTACTTCAACTAAAACTTTTGCTAAAACAACCAAAATGTACTCAACAAAACATGTTTTGTTGTTTTAATCAATTCCTTTTTCTGGGTGTACATACTAGATCTGTACTTAAATAAGATAATTTTTTCATTTGTGAAACAAAAATGTACAAGAGGCTGTGTTTTTCTATTTAAATGTAACAAATTATAACACCTTCCAGCAATATAATTATATTAATTGCTAAACCTTTTAGCGATTAAAAGAAATATAATTTTTCCTTCTAAAAAAAAAAAAATACTTCAGTTTTATATTTTATAAGAAACAGGATATAAATGTGACAGTCAATAACATTCATTAGTAATCCCCAATTATTTCTCGAATATCCATTTAAATATGATTGCAATTTTAAATTCTATCCGGTAATGAGTTTTATATGTTTGGGAGGTGAATGTCATGAATAATTAATTTATAGGAAGTTAGTGAGTAGGAAGCACTTAGAAAGCATTTATCTTTATTTGCGACAAATAAAAGCAAATTGACATGTTTATTTAACGAATTTTTGATTTTTTATAAATGCAATATATGAGTTAGAAACATTTAAAACAATACTGATATTTTCCTCAGAGAAATCATATTATCAAATACATTGTAAAACTAGTCCTTGGGAGCCACCGTAATACCTACCCATCATGGATATGCGTAACATAAAATAGGAAAATAAAACATGTATAAACTATTTATAAAATTCATTGCAATTCTAAAATAAAATCGTGTCTTGATGACGTCATAAACTTTAAATCGAGGCTAACGAAAAAGACAGGCTACCGCGGTGCATTCCTCTTATCTTTTTTTACAGACCGCTAGAGTGATGTGATGCTCTTTTCGTACACATGCATTGGTGCATTCGAGCATCACATGACACCGCCGGTCTGTAAAAAAAGATATGCATAAAGCACCGCGGTTGCCTTTCTTTTTCTTATAAATAATTAAAATTATTCTTATAAATCTAAAACTTAATAGATATGTGTACATGTAAATTAAAGAGTTTTATATGATTCTCCTATATGTTTTTATAACAATGACTTTTCCCACAAAGAAAAACTAGTCGTTGGGGGCCACCGTAATAATTAGCCATTATGGATATGCATAATATAAAATATGAAAATAAAACATGTGTAAACTACTTATAAAATGAATTGCAATTCGAATAAAATCGTGGCATGATGACGTCATAAACTTTAAATGCTCTATTACTGAATTGCGTAAGAGAAACATCCTTGTAACTCCAAAAATGACAATCCTATTAACTAACAGTTTACTGCGTCGGATTAAGCGTCTCTTTACTAATTAAAATATATCTTTGAATTGAAATTTGAATGACATACAGGGTAATGAAAAATCGAAGAGTGTGGAAAATGTGATTACAAATATCCCGGTAACTCATTATCCGATCAACTTCATTTTTTATGCAAAATTTATGTTTTTTTAATGTATTTTATATTCACTTTTATATACCTTTTATCAGAACGAATATTTCAAGAGTCCGAAAAAAATAGTTCCGGTTAATCGATGTTACTGAATTCAATAAGCTTCTTCCCAATTCAATACTAAGTACACACCAAATTTCAAGTCTCAATCTCACTTTGTACGGGAGATAGAGCGTTTACAGTCACTCACACACACACATACACAGAGAGACACACAGACGGACGAAATTTTTTTTCTGAAAATATGTTTAAATGCGTCAAAATATCTTTTTCGATTTTCAAAACGATTACAAGACTTATCCTATACTACGTATGATGGGTAAGTAAAAAGACACATGCTTCTTAATCTACGAAAATATAATAGAACCACAAACAAAGTTGTGCAATAACCTCTTCCGTGTTACCCATGATTCCGATAAATATTTTTTATCCGTAGCATACGTAAAAGCACAGTCTCTATTGTTGCCACAATTTGCGTATATATTTCCAAATAGTCTTTATATTGCATTGATCATTTTTATCAACTCGGAATGTAGGTTTTTAAGAAGTTAACAATTCTCAGTTACACATTTCGATGTTAAACGAGCATGTTTACATTCAAACATGATAAAACCGTTCGCGTATCTATGTAACCTCAAAAACTCAAAAACCACAGGGCGCAGGGTTAGGAAATTTTGCACACGGGTAGCTGGTAGGGGGCCCATGAACGATCGGGGCAAAAAATTTGAAAATTTTAAATAGATTTTTGATAGATTAAATATTAATTAAAATCTATCCACAAAGAGATCTCATCAAAAATACGCTTATTTATTTTCGGTTGGTTGGTTGTATAAAATCTCCACAGAAGTAATTAAATAAATCAAAGTAGGGATGATTACAATTCCCAGTTGAGTGTTTAAAATCGATGGATCAGAGATTATATGAGGTGTAGGTAATCAACTTAATTATTGACCAAATGCTAAAACTTAATTTTAAAATATTTTATCGACTTAATGAATGATAATTAGCTGGGGTTAATGTTTTTTTTACAAGACATATTATTAGTATGATAGAGATTATTAATATAGAAAACTTTATTTAACAGATTATTTGTTAAATTTGCGGGGAATGGGGAAGGGTGGGGGTAAACGACTTTTTATTAAATATCACATATATTTTACTTCACCGCGTACCACCTGGCAGCGGCTTTTTCATTAATTAACCCTCCTTATTAATAAATCCAAATCTACTGCTCTGATTTCAACTGAACTAATTCCATTTAACAAATTTAACATTTTTTTTTTATTCACCCGTAACGTTTAATCGCTGTTTTATATAGATAATACCGCTATTTTAGAATAACAATTTTCGTAAAAATTAAATTTATGTTCCTAATAAAAGTACAGAGCCAGTATTCAGTTATGCATACTAACAGTCAAAGTTAGTGATTTGTTGTTGAGCACTTGACCGCGCGAAACCTCGCGGCCCCTCCCTCCAAGTTTTTTTCTCTAACTGTGCTTTATTTCCAGAACTCAGGTAATTATGTTCCGAACTTCTCCAAACCAGTTCCATTTTGCTAAATTATCATAAAAATCAGCATTCATAGCTTCAGGGTGTACTTCTAGAAAACAGTTACCAGTATTTCGGAATAATAGTCTAAGCCAAATTTCAAATTAAGTTCCTAGCATAACCAAATGAATCAATCTTTAAAAATGCATATAGTGGCTCTTTTAATTTATCATTTGCTGAAAGGCACTTGAACCTCCGCTCCCCCCCGGCCCCTCCCTCAAGGCTTTTTGTCTAATTGTACCCTGTTTCCATATCTCAGCAACTAATTTTCCAATTTCAGTGCAACTGATTCCAAACATCATATTTAACTTAATAATCAACGTCTATATCATTAAAATAAATTTGTGAGTAGCGGGTACCTCTATTTCCGAATAACAGTCTAACACAAATTTCTATTTAAGTTCCTAGCTTAACTAAACGAACGAATTTTTAAAGATGCATAGTGGTCTTCCTAATTAGTAATTTACTGAAGTGAACTTAAACATTCGCTCCTCCCCGGCACCTCCTTCAAGGGGTTTTTTTCTCTAACTATGCCCCGTTTCCATAACTAAGCAACTATCTTTCCGATTTCAACGCAACTGATTACAAACATTATAATTAACTTAATAGTCACTCTCTATAACATTAAAGTAAATTTAGGAGTAGTAGTTACCACTATTTCCGAATAATAGTTTAAGCTAAATTTGTAATTAAGTTCATAGCTTAACCAAACGAACACATTTTTAAAGATGCATAGTAGTCCTCCTAATTAGTCATTTTCTGAAGGCCACTTGAACATCCCCTCCTCCCGGCACCCCCCTTTACGGCAATGTCAGATATGCATATTACGGACGGCACGCTGCAATACCAACAAGCTGTAGCAGGTATTACGATAATTATTTTACCTCGCATGCAAATAATTAGAGATTATTTAAGTGCGCTTTATTATTTCATTTTTTTTAAATAAAGAAAAACATTTTATCACAAACGGCAACAACATTTTTATTCTATTTATTCCCTTATTCTAAAGATATCGTTTTATCGTCTGCTGCCATAGCAACAAAAACTAAGTTTCATTAAAAAAAAATGCACAGTGGTATTTTTTTTCCTAAATCGTATAGATATTGAACAACTCAACACTTTAACAGGGGAATTAAATTCATTTTATTCACATTTTAGAATTAAATTCATGAACTCCCGTGCGTAGAACTGGTTAAACAGCTAGTAGATATGTAATTATCGTAGCACGTATAAGTTCAATAATGTAGCTGAAATTGTTTTGTTAAGAATTGGTAGCAGCCTAGAGCCGGTATTCCTGCTTGAGAAAACTGTTTAATACATTATAAAAACTACACGAAAACGTTACCGAAAGTCAGAAGCAGCAATAGATATTTTGTTTTTAGAAATGTTTCTTTAAATATCAAAAATATATTGATTACTGAAGAATCTAAAGAACACTTTTCGGCGTCATGGATAACTCGAAAGAGATTATTGCATATGTTGCAATATTTCCGTTCGTGATTTTATTATATTTTCGTAAATAAAATTCTTTTTTTTTATTACAATGTGATTCCATTTTGTTAAAAAGATTTAAATAATTCTAAGAAGAGTTATTTAATAAATATTTGAACTTCAAAATTAGCCAAAATATTTAGAAATAGGGAAAGGTGGCCTAAAATGATCCTAACGAGCAAAACGATCCATATATGTTTTTTTTTCAGACAGGTCGCGCTATCTACAGGGTAACACATAAAATAGTTGTGATAAGTGAAGAAGCAGCAATGACGGTATTCAAGCGATCACTGTATTACGCGTCTGAATAGAATTCTTTGAAAAATGGGTTTTATAACATCTGTTATAAAGTAAGCACTAACTTTCATATTTATTTAGATATGCAGTCTTTCATGCACATAAATATGACTTGGTTTACTTAATGGAGTATGTTTTTAGATGTGAATTACAATTATGTACTGTCATAATTACTTTAATATCTTTTTTTTTTTTGCAATTATTTTTACAATTTACAATTATTTTTAAATGAAGGATCATTTTGCCCTTTGGTGAGGGTAAAATGATCCTTTGGACACTTTTTCAAAAATCTATTTTTCCATTACTCAATTTTTGTTCAATATATTATTAAAATATGTTTATAATGCAAAATATAGTGTAAAACATACTAACAAAGTGTCAAAGTTTTATCTAAACAGTTATGTTATTTTACACAAGTTTTTTCCTTAACGGGATCATTTTAGGCACCCCACACATACAACATTTCAATTTTTCTTTTTGTTCTAAAAAATTAAATTTTTACCACTTTTCCGTATATATGCTGTACATTTAAAATTTAATTTTTCTGGAACTTACAAGGAAGGTCTCCATAAGCGCATACTCAGAACATTTTGAAAAAATTACAGAATACTCATCTCATGAGGCTATATATGTCTATAAAAAATTCCTGCGTAGTCTCGCTACAGCACCCGTAAAAAAAATTTGAAATTTTCATTTTTTTGGCGATTTATTGTTGGTTTGCGACACAATAAAATTTCCAAAAATGCGCTTTTATGATAAATACTCTTTAAGGAAAAACTTGTTCTACTCTTTATATTGAACTAGTTTTTGTAACTTAAACTTAAGTAAATGCACTTTTATAACTACAGTTTTGTCATATGTATTTATATGTATATATACAAGGAAATTTAATCTTCGTATTATATGGTTTGAGAATAAAATTCAGATTGAATAAAATTGTTTCAAGCTCAAAATTAAGATCAGTTTCTGAGCAATTGTCAATTCGGCTTGTTAGTATAGGAAACAAAAAAAGGCATTGTTGCTATGGAAAAAACGACTTATTCAATATGGAAATTTAGAACGACAGCATTCTTAATCAGGCTGTTACTTTTGAAGTACACACATTTGAAACTTATTCAGCCGATGAAACCTTGTAAAATTATATAACTGCAGCAAGACGGAACTTATATATATTATATAAGCTTAATCAAAATAATAATAAACTATTTCATCGTTTAAGTTTGAATTCGCATTTAAACACTCATTTAATAATCAATTTCCAAAAAAATTAAAATCGTTTGCATTTGGCGAGGTAAAAGTGTTGCTAGGTAAATCGCCTCTTTTTACCCCAAATACTCGAAAGTACTTTTTTTTTTTTTTTTGCAGATTTTCTACAGGGATTCCGCAGCTAAATTTGACTGATCCTTTATAACGTAGCGGGTAGTTTAATTAATATATTTTTTTCAAAATATTCTAAGTATGCGCTTTAAAGAGACCGTCCTTATAAGGTTTTTTACGTTTTTTAAGGTTTCGTTCATCTTACGAAACCCTATTACTCCCGCTTCGTTGTCTGTCTGTCACAAAGCTGGTTCTCAGAAACTATGTAACTTACAGTCATAAAATTTTGTGTACTTATAGCTAAATACATATTATGAAGCCCAAAATCATGAAATTTGAAAAAATCGTATTATTTTAATATAGAGAGATAAAAAACCAAAAATAAAATCTAATAGCCTTTTCCTATTAAATTTAAACATTTTTCGTTATAGCAGTTGCTAACAATTACAAATACACACTTAAATTCTTTCTACAATAATTAATTTTCTATAAAAAGATTTACACGTGAAAAATGAAAATGAAATAAAAAGTTTCACCAATTGAAAAAAAGATTAATAGGACGTCATATTGGTAATAAAACGGAAATTTTCAAACATTTCTCAAGAAAGGGATATTAAATAAAAGCTTTTGTGCGATCTTCGATCACACTTACCCACTTGTTTAGTAGTTGTAATTGCCATTAAATAAAATTCGTTTGTTGATTTTCTCATATTCATATTTCAATACAAAAAAATATTTCGGTTATAGTGCAACATACAATTTTCTAGTGTCATTGTATAAGTACATAGTTTGCACAAGATTCTAGCTTCCTCCATTCGTCTCTCTCCAGTTAAACTAAATTTAGCAAGATACTCTTATGTTCCATATCAATTAATTATTTCGATTTTATCATTTCCTTTACAATACAGGACAGTATAAATTATAAACAGCCATTTAGCAAATACAACAGATTCATTTTATTTTCCACAAAATAAAAAATATTTTTCTTTAAAAAATCTTTAATGAATAAGAAGTATATATATTTGCCTACCATTAACATTTGTTTAATGATAAATTATCTAGACTGTTTTTTTTTTAATGTACATCATAAATTAGGACAGAGGATTTAATAGTGAATATCCTTCAAAAATATATGTTTTATCAATTTATTTAAACTATGCATTCTCAATAATTTAAGTTACTATTGTATTATTACGTACATATTAGTACATATCTTTATAACTATTTTCCGTATGTATCTTGTAGACGAGCAGTTATATTTAATGCTAAATATGTATGTTACGGTCAATATGATTAATCCGGTCATTATTAATAATAACCGGTTATTATTAATAATGACCGGATTAATCATATTGACTGTAACATGTACATATCTATACTAATAAAAGAACGTTGTATGTCTGTATGTGTGTTTGTGTGTGTCTGTGTGTGTTTGCGTACGATGGCTAGCAAAACCTACTGCACGTAGAAGTCTGAAAATTTGGGTGCGGATAGTCCACGGCAGGTTCTGATGCACCTGAAGCTCGGATTTTTTATTTTTTTATACACGGGTCTCTTGGGGCCCCTTTAAGATTTTTTCTCTAAATTGTTAATAACTTGCCCAATTTTTAACCGATTCTCTTGGTTTTTCGAGCCCTATCTCCATTTAGCTTTTCTCCCATTTCTACGTTCCAATTAAGACCCTGGCTCCCTGGAGCCCGGTACGGGGCAGGTTGAAGTTTTTGTTTCCTAAACTGTTAATAACTTGCCCCCATTTAATCCGATTTTCTTAGTCTTTGGGGCCTTTTCTTCATTTAGTCATTCCCCCATTCCTTATTTCCAATTAGGATCCTTCATTTTAGGGTCCTGCTCAAACTATCAGCTGAACCTTTCTGAGCCTCCTACTATACTTCCCTTAAAAATCGTCTGATTTACTAGCTTTTTTTCTCTGACACCTTCTTAGTACTTCAGGGTACTACATGAATGACAAAAAAAAAGGAGAAGATCCAGCCACCCTGGACCCTTGAGTTTTCCATTCCCTAAATTGTTAATATCTTGCACCCGTTTAATCCCATCTTCATTTTTGGGGCCTTTTCTCCATTTAGTTATTCCCCCATTTCTACATTCCTGTTAGGAACATTCATCTTAGGGCCCTTCGCAAAACTATCAGCGTACCCTTTTAGGCCCCTTAATATAGCTCCCTGAAAAACCGTCCGACTCAACAGATTTTCTTACTAACAACTTCTTAGGACTTCCAGCTACTACATGAATAACAGAAAATTTTCACGGTCAAGACCCGGGCACCTGGACATCTTTATGTTTTTCTTCTTTAAATTGTTAATAACTTTCTCCTTTTTAATCTGATCGTCTTCGTTTAGGGGGCCTTTTCTCTATTTAGTTATTCCCCCACTTCTAAATTCCAGTTAGGATCCTGGCCCCTTGGGGCTCTGTCCGGTGCCCTTGAACATTTTGAGCGCTATGCATTTTCATCACCCCTTCCTAATTGTGTGTCCAATGCATAATTTTAAAGTTGAGTCAAGGATTTCTCTTCCCGGGACACCACCCTCATATTTTTATTGAAACCCTAGGGTTCCATTTTAGGCATTTCTTTATTTTATTCTAATGATTAATTCATACCCTATGCTTAATTTTGGCCAATTAAAGATCTAAAGCGCTAAGTATAAGCCTTTTTAGCATTTTTTAATCTTAGGGACCTGTTCAAAACAATCAAGTGGCCCCTTTTTGAGCTCCCTATTACAGCTCCCTTAAAAATCGTCCGATTCACTAGCTTTTTTTTTCTAACAATTTCTTAGAACTTCCAGCTACTATCTTCACGACAAAAACATTTTCTTGGACTTCAGCTGCCACAAATTTTGAATATTAATCTCCTTCTTGGGGCCCTTGGTGCAGCTTCTTTATAAATTATCCGATTATCTTGCAATTTTCATTAACATATTTCTAGGTTACTCAAGCTACTTTATAAACTACTAAAATTTCCTTAGACCCTCAACTACCACATAAAAAAAAATATTAATCTTCTTTGGTATCAACTTATGTTTACTCATAACAGCCGTAAATTGAAAATCGCGTTACTGTTAAAGGTAAGTGGTTAAGTTTAGAGAGAGGCGGGGCGATTTCATCCGTAAATTAAATATTGCGTTAATGGTAAAAAGGAAACTCGCTAACACTAGAAAGGCGGCGAAATCTTACCTACTGGAACGGCGGCAAGGGGTCATTTTGACACGTTGATGAAACTACTGAAATAACAACGATAAAACCATTTTAAATGACATGCATTAGAAATATGTAATTCACGCGTATTTCATCATTTATCTTTAATTTATATTTAATATTACTTGATAATTTATTGAATTTTTAAAGTACTGTAAATGTACATTAATTTCATATAAAAACTAATTGGTTTCACAAATTAAAACTATATATATATATTTCATATATATGTATATTCAATGCTGTCCAATATGCTGTCAAAAACTGACAAATCTAAAATGCTGATTTTTTTTTTTTTTAAATACTTGTTATCTATTTAGAAAAAGTCACAAAATTTCAAAAAAATTCTTCCAATCAAACAAAAGTGCTCAGGCCTTGATATCCAAAAATTAAGTTTTTTTTTTTTTTTTTTTTTTTTTTTTTTTTTTTTTTTTACTATTATCACGGGCCCGGGCGGGTCAGATAGTATATATACAAGTTACAATTGTTGCTTTAAAGATGAATTTGTTTAACATTAGGATGTAAAATCTTCCACATATAAGTTATTTGCATATATGTAGTTGATTCGCACATACTTTAAAAACGATATCCATTTGCGATAACAGGAAATCCTTTTTAATATAAATGCCAACATTATTAATTTTGAACTATTTTAAGTCTATTAAACTAATGTAGATTTAAAATTCTCCCGTTAAAGTAAACCTAATAATTCCTTGAGTGGAGAAACATCTGAATAAACATCTCCTAATTCAGTAATTCAATATTTATTGATGGCAAGGGCATTGCAGACAGATATAAATTACACTTTAAATCTGCCTTACTATGCCATTGAAGCTATTTGCAGGATGTGATAAGAGTTCCCACTCGAAATCTAATTAGAATTTAAGTTGATTTTGATGTCAGAACGAAATCCAATGAACCCATTAACATGCAATTAATCAAGTAAATTGTTGGGTTGAATTTAAATAATGGTGATCAGAAGTTTTTGTGTAAAGATTTTTAGAAACATACTATGTTTTTTTTTTTGTTTTCTGAGGGGATACTGGTATCCGTAAAGAAAAATTCTTGCGATCTCAACTACATATGACATATCGAAAGGCATAGGAAAAATCAAACAGCCTATTTTATTTTAAGACTACATTTATGTGTTTTTACTAGTTTTTGATACATTTATTAAAATAGTCTAATTTTAAAGATATATAGTGAAGTTGGTATAGAACTGTTATTATTTGTTTTTATTTATGCAATTGTTAATACATGCTAAATGAAGCTCTGAATTAAACAAAGATTATAAACAAATTCAAAGTTTCTTTAAATGTATAAAAAATATATATTTATACCGTTTGTTTCTTTCTCGAGATTACTTACCCACTAATTTATCGAAAAGATATAAATTGAGTTTTTTAATTCAGGATTAACAGCGGGGAAGACAGATCTACGCCCGGTTAATATCAGCGTTGTGTTCAACTCGATATAACAATAAATTTTCGCTGTTTTATTGATAATAAAGCATTTTATTTTAAAACAGCAATGTTTACAGAACAAAAGGGTACCCTTCCAAACTACATTTTTTGTTCGTTGCAGGTTTTCTTTTGGCAGCACCAGTTTCAGGCCTGAACGCCTTTTTATGTGCCAGAAAGAAGTACAGTATTCCTTGCATAATGTGCTACGGACTCTGATTGGTTGAAACATGTATCTTGGCTCATGTTGGAAATTTCTAAAAAAATCCTTCAGATTCTAAATATCCAATATTTCGCCAAATGTCGCCAACATTTGTCGAAAAGTCGCAAACTTGGCGACATTCTTTCATTTGGCAAGTTTTCTTTCAAGTTTTTTTTTTCGCCAAATCGCGTCAATGTCGCCAACATTTCACAAAATTTGGCGATATTTGTGATATTTGTCAAAAAGAAAAGCACGCAAGTGTTCTATAGATTTTAATTATGGTTGTTGGTTGAAAGTTTATGCAATGCTCGGAGAAGTTTGCAAATTATGTTTCTATCGATGTATAAGAGTTAGTATCATTCAGAAATATTAACCCTGTTATATACTTGTATTTGAATCCAATCCTCAGTTGTATATAATGTTATTTGTTAAACCTGTTTTGTTTATATTATATTTGAAAAACCTTCTGTTGTGTTGTAAATATTATTCATCATAATCCCATATATATATGTATATATATGTATATGTATATATATATATATATATATATATATATATATATATATATATATATATATATATATATATATATATATATGTATGTGGTGACTGGAAACGGACTCTGTGGACTCTGTATCGCAAACCCTGCAGATTCCTTAATGAGGCTCTCGATGAAAGCATAAACTGCCGAACAATAGGTTTTGATGAGTGCAGTGATTTTTTTTACTGCGTGAGAACGAAGGAGAAGGAGTCGAGATGCAGACTTAGTAAGACGGACCGGGAGATGCTCCTAAATCTTTCCGGCCAGCCGGGGCGAGCTGAGCTGACCAATGTTTGATCGGAAAATGGCATTTACTGTAAATAAATTTAAATTTGGAATACCCGAAAAGCAAGCTTTTGAAACTCTTAAAGAAAAATTAGTTAACCCCCCACCCCCCAGCATTGCATGTATTACGACGAGGCGCTAGACTAGAATTGCACACCGATGCAAGCGCAATAGGTTTTGGTAGTGTCCTACTACAAGAAGATGAGAACAAAAACTTACATCCTATTCATTACATGAGCAGTAAAACTACACCTACTCAAGCAAAATTTTCGAGTTACGAATTAGAGACCCTTGCGGTAATAGAATCGGTCAAAAAATTCTGAAACTACTTATTAGGCACGAAATTTAAAATTGTGACAGATTGTTTCGCGTTTCAAAAGACTATGGACAAAAAAGTCATTACGCGAAAAGTAGAAAGATGGGCGCTATTCTTACAGGAATTTGATTATGAAATAGTACATCGAGTGGGAAATCAAATGAAGCATGTCGACGCATTAAGCAGAAATACAGTATTGGTAGTAACACGTTCTTATGACGAATTAACAGCAAAAATTAAATTAGCGCAACAAGAAGATGAACATATTCAAACCATTAAAAAATTAATAGAAAAAAATGAAAGCTCTGAATATTTTAATCGAAATGACATACTGTATAAATATGAAAACGACAGAGAACTGTTGATGATTCCCGTAAATATGCAAAAAGAAATAATACGCAATATTCATAATAAAGGTCATTATGCGGTAGCAAAAACCGAAACAATTCTAAAAGAAAACTATTTTATACCCCAGTTAAGGAAGCAAATAGAAAACGTCATTGCGAATTGCGTAGAGTGCATTTTGTGTAATAAAAAGCAAGGTAAAGGAGAAGGTTTATTGAACCCAATTGCAAAACAAAATATCCCCCTTGAGACTTATCACATTGATCATATAGGACCAATGCCATCCACTCACAAAAATTATAATCATATTTTTACCGTCGTAGATGCTTTCACAAAATTTGTCTGGTTATACTCAGTTAAAACTACTGCTGCCGTAGAAGTTATAGATAAATTAAAATTACAACACAACATTTTCGGAAACCCGTCCCGAATAATAACTGACAAATGACCCACGTTTACATCCGACGATTTTGAAGCATATTGTCGCGAACAAAAAATACAACATGTCCCAATAACGACAGGTGTTCCAAAAGGAAATGGCCAGATAGAACGGATGCATAGAATCCTGATACCAATATTAGCGAAACTTAGCATAGATGACCCCACTAAATGGTACAAATATGTAGCATCGGTACAGCGAATTATAAACAGCACTATACCTAGAAGCACAAAAATTTCACCATTTGAGCTTCTAACAGGAGTTAAATTGCGACATAAAAACGATTTGCAAATAAAAGAGTTGTTAGACGAAGAACATATAAATTCGATTATATCAGAGAGAAATTTCAATAGGGAAATTGCAAAAGAGAACATTTTAAAAATACAGGAAGAAAATCGTAAAACCTATAATAAAAAAAGAAAAAAGGCCAACACCTATAAACTCGGTGATTTGGTGGCGATTCAAAAAACGCAGTTTGGGACAGGTACCAAACTAAAACCTATGTTTTTTGGACCTTATGAGATTACCGCAGTAAAAAGAGGCGATCGGTACAATGTAAGCAAAGTTGGACACCATGAGGGTCCAAATACGACCTCAAGTGCTGCAGATCACATGAAACCATGGACTTCTACTGTCTGAAACAAAGCAAATGTGCTTTTAGGTGATTTTGTGTTTATTATTTTTATTATTATTATATATTTTTTATTTAACTGTGTTTTATTGATATTTATTTCGACTAATGTAAATAAACTGTGAAAAGAACTGCGTACAAGTGACAAACACAAAAAAGAACTTTCCCAACTCCAAAAATATTATTTAAGGACTAAGAACTCTTCATTCAGTAGTATTTAGTGACTGATCTTGCTATTACTTTATTTTTATGTTTGTGTGTTTTTTTTCTTTTGTATCTTATACGTTCTGCAAAAGTAGTCCAGTACTCATCTAGTATACAAAGATGATGACTGGGAGGACCCAGCCCAGTCAGGTAGGCCGAATTGTAGTGACTGGAAATGGACTCTGTGGACTCTGTACCGCAAAGCCAGCAGATTCCTTAATGAGGCTCTCGATGAAAGCATAAACTGCCGAACAATAGGTTTTGATGAGTGCAGTGATTTTTTTTACTGCGTGAGAACGAAGGAGAAGGAGTCGAGATGCAGACTTAGTAAGACGGACCGGGAGATGCTCCTAAATCTTTCCGGCCAGCCGGGGCGAGCTGAGCTGACCAATGTTTGATCGGAAAATGGCATTTACGAGCTACGGAATCTGCCATGCTGTTAGAATTATCTGTAAACTTGTAAATATTTGTAATCCTAATATTATTATAAATCTGATTGTGTGCAAATGTTAGGCTGAAGCCAGCGTCAAAATGGAGCATTTAATGATCCTGTATTTTTGCATATAGATTGATTATAACCCTCAAATGGACATAGGCTGGTTTTTGTTTATTTTATTCAAATATTTTTTCTTAATAATTCAAAATTTCGTTATTTTCATAGAGAATAAATGGACATTTTTTCGTATAATACTTTAAAATGGTTAAATTTACTTTACCGTTGCTAATACTTTATCGTTGCCAAAACTAATTTAAAACCCGGAATAACAATTTTTACTCAACAATTTAGTTTCAATTAAAAAATTTTCACGTGAAAAATGAAAATGAAATAAAAAAATTAAAGAATTAAAAAGAAGATTAAATAATATTATTAGAAATAAAACGTACTTTTTTTTAGTTTTTGATAATAATACAAAGTTTCAATATGCGTAACCATAGGAAACAGGCGAATATGATGCCATACATCGCAAATAAAGCTGATAGGCTCTGATTGGTGAAATAAAATGATCTTGGGTTTTTTCTTCACTTTTTTTTTCTTTTGTATGGTAAAATACTTGGCGTTTTACCGTCTGCGCACGGCTAATATAACTATACCATATTTTTTATTTAAATTTTAAAAAAGTAAAAAGAAGTTTCAAAAGAAAATGATTAGCAAATGTCAATAATATGCTCCGCAAAATTATCTATGTCAAAAATGATGTCATGGATATCGAGAAATAGCTATTTTCATTCTTAAAACTAAAAGAAATAACTCGATTACCTAAAAGAATGACGAATGTTAATAGTTCCATTTTTGTTGATAAAACATAGGTTTTAATATTATTTCGTTAAAGTAACATGATTTCCCCCATGCCAGTATTGAAATTAATTGCCTGGAAAAAAAAATTAGCAAGAATTATGTCATTAAAAAGGGATTTCTCTGAAGAAAAAGAGACGTCATATTTGAAATAAAACGGGAATTTTCCAATATGTTTTAAAATGAGTGTGAAGCAATTCCTTACATTAATAATACAAGGATCAGTAAGTATAAAAAGTAGATGAATTTTACCGCATATTTATTATGAAGAATTTAATTTTTTTTTTATCTGTACTGATTATTAAGCATAAGTATCCGTTATATACAGATGAGAGTTTTCTGTTAAAAATCACATCATAATTTTAAGACCTTTTCTTAAAAAATGAACACAAATCTATTATATTAAAATCTGACCGTGTGTTTGCATTTCGCAACTACTCCTAGACTATCGAACGCAACGCGATTTACTTAATACCGGTTGTTACGAATTGCCTCCCTGGCGTTAGCAGACGATTATTTTTTTGTCTGACTAGCCCTTTTGTCTGTTGCTAGTGGCAACGGCCCTTTTTTGTTTATTCTGATTTTGTTCTTTCAGATGATGTAATTTTGATTTTTGAACCGAATGTCGGTAATAATTGAACTCTGAAATAAGAGTGATAAAATAATAATAAGCTGTAAATCTGTAAATAAATAGTATTTATTAAGTTTTTAAAGAAAAGGATTTTGAGTATCTGTTGAAACATTTTGAACATAAGTTATTTATTTGATCAAGAATTGATTCCTGAAAAATGGAATGAATGGCGTTGTGTTTCGAAAAGAACCTGCAGTCTTACGTAAAATGGCTGTCATCATTTTTTGGCGTCCATCTACAGGATTATTGAAATCTTCTTTTATATTGATTGAGGTAAGTACCTCAAATTTGTTGAATAATTGAATTAAATTATTGATTATATAGAATATATTGAGTATTGAAGTATATTATTATTTACAATGAATATCGAAACGCTAAAGAAAAAAAGAGCTACAATACGTTCTCAAACTACGAAAATATTCGATAAAATAAAAGAAATATTAGATGATACACTAGCATTAGATTTAGAAAATAAAAAATCACAGCTAGGTATTTTAAAACAGCAATTGAATGATAAAATGGAAACATTAAAATCATTAAATGCAGAAATTGAACCACTGGTTCTAGATGCTGAGTTCGAGAAGGAAATAGAGAAATCTGAAACATATAATGAAAATATTATAGAATGGAAATTTAAAATTTCCAAATTTATAAATGATAATACCGCTATTACGGAAAATAAACAAGATGTTTCAGATAACGAAAGTGAGCATAGTAGTAACAATACTTCTCTACTAAAAAGTCAGAAATTTCTGAATCAGAATTTGGTAAAATTACCCAAATTGAATATAAGTAAATATTGGTGATTCTTGTTTATGGCTCGAATTTTGGAATCAATTTTCAAACACAATTGATAAAAATGAGCACTTAACTGCAATTGATAAATTTTCCTATTTGAAGTCACTTTTAGGTGGTAGCGCTGCCTATACAATAGCAGGATTCTCGCTGACTAAGGAAAATTATGATCACGCTATAGAGCTGTTAAAAAACCGTTTTTGTCGTAATTACCTTGTGATAAATAGCCACATGACGAAATTATTAAATTTGAAACCTGTAAGAAACGCTAGTAATATTAAAGCTCTAAGAGAGCTATATGATGAATGTGAGATTCAGATTAGAAATCTCAATTCTTTAGGCGTAACGTCGGGTTCATATGGACATTTGTAATGTCCGATTCTTCTTAAACTCATTCCATCTGATATTGCGTTAGAATTTAATAGAAAACGTACGAAAAATGTAGATTGGGAAATTAATGAATTGATTAATTTCATTAAAGAAGAAATTGAATCGCGTGAAGCAACTTTGAAATTAAATTGCTTTGAAAAACCAGTTTCTGATAAACACGAAAATTATAAGAAAAATTATCAAAATTATAAAAGAAGCACTCCTTCAGCTTCTGCTTTGACCACTAATATTAAAAATAACTGTGTATTTGGCAAGTCTGTTGAACATGATACTGAAAATTGTAAGGCTCTTTCCATTCCTGAAATGCGTGAAAAATTGAAGAGAGAGGGTAGATGTTTTAAGTGTTTTCGTAAATTTCATATTTCAAGTTTTTGCAAGTTTTCGAATGAAAATTGCAAGGTTTGTGGTAAAACTTATCATAATAGCATTCTTTGTAACTCTGGTAATCGAAAATCAGAAGTATCTAAACAGCCAGACACTATTATTTCCTCTGTATCACATTGTAATAATAGCATAAATAACCATCCTAAAGAAATAATATTGCAAACTATTCATGTTAATGTAGAATCGGGAGAAAATTCCGAAAGAGCACTTTGTTTATTTGATTCTGCTAGTCACAGAACTTTCGTTACAGAAAACTTAGTTTCTAAATTAAACCCTGAGATAATTAGAAATGAGAAATTAATTGTCTATACTTTCGGTTCGAAATCATCTGAAGAGAGATGCTATGATGTCGCTCAACTAAAGTTAACTCACTTTACGGATAGAAACCGAAGTATATTAATTGAAGCTTTAGTAACACCGGTGATAACAAATTCGTTGATACAAATTCCCCCCCTTCCAATTAAAATAAAGAGAAAACTTTCTAAATTTCGTCTTGACTTAGAAAATTCTGATGTTGATATATTGATTGGGGCAGACTATTTTTATCAAATTAATGATAAAACATTTCCTATAACTAAATCATTATACATATGTAGAAGTTTATTCGGATATTCTGTCTGCGGGGCAATTGACGCGAATAAAAATTATAAGAGTAATCAAGCTGGCGTCTTATCTACTCATGTTATGAAACCTATAGAAAATGATTTGAAAAATTTGTGGGAATTAGAATCTTTAGGGATGAATACAGAAGAGCATATGTCTGAATTAAATAAAGAGATAGTAAAAAAATTCGAAGACAATTTGCATTTTATTGAACATCGTTACGAAGCTAAATTACTATGGCAAGATGATAAAAGGGATTTAGGAAGTAATTATAAAAATGCTAGAAATCGATTTATTAGCTTAAACAGAAAATTGGATAAAAATAAGGAATTATTGCAGAAATATAAAGAAATTGTGGTTGAACAGGAATTAAATAACATAGTGGAAGAATGCCCTAATAAAGCAATAAATAGCGGATATTTTATGCCCCACCGCCCTGTTTTGCGGGATGATAAACCCACAACTAAAGTGAGGATGGTGTTTGACGCCTCCTCAAAAGAAAACAACAAATTGTTAAATGAGTGTTTGTACTCTGGACCAAATTTAAACCCTGATTTGTTAGAAATTCTTATTAATTTCAGAAAATTCAATACTGCGTTTTGTGCAGATATTGAGAAAGCCTTTCTTCAAATTTCTATAGCTGAAGAAGACAGAGATTACCTTAAATTTTATTGGTTCGATAATGACGAAAGGAACTTTTTTAAAATTTTAAGACTTAGACACGTACCATTTGGAGTTTCATGCTCCCCGTTTATTTTGGCTGCCACAATTAAATATCACATAAAGAAATATCAAGATCAACATCCAAGTGTTGTAAAAATGTTAGATAGTTCTCTGTATGTCGATGATCTAATTTCTGGATCAGATTTAGATAGTGAAGCTTATTATTTATCAACGACAGCTTCAGAAATTCTTAAAGAGGCTGGGATGAATTTGAGAAAATTTCAAACAAATTCTGTTAAACTTAGAGAAATGTGGGGAACAAGTAAATTTGGTATAAGTGAGGAAAACCCAGGTAGTATTTTAAAGGTACTAGGTCTAATTTGGAATACGGAATCTGATGTTTTAATGTTAGATGTTCAACCCTTTCAGGAGAGTTATATGAATGACCCCACCAAGCGAGCAGTACTTAAGATATTACTGACAATTTATGATCCCTTAGGAATTTTGAATCCATTTGTTATTCGTATTAAAGCCTTGTTGCAAAAAACATGGCAAAGAGGTTTAGAGTGGGATAGTAAATTACCAGACGATTTGAAATCTGAATGGGACACTTGGTGTTCACAAGTTGTACAGCTGAAAACATTTGAAATACCCAGAAAATATTTCCCTAATGGTATAAACATTTCCGAAAAAACACAAGTTCACATTTTCTGTGACGCTAGCCCTATAGGGTTTGGAGCAGTTGCTTATTTGCGTTGCATTTCATTAACTGGTGAAATCCAAACAAGTTTTATTTGGAGCAAATGTAGAATAGCCCCCCTCAAGAGGTTAACCATCCCTCGCTTGGAGCTTATCAGTGCTTTAATTGCCGCTAGAATGTGGAAATATTTGAAACAAGTATTACATATTCCAAATTTAAAAATAAAGTTATGGTCAGATTCTGAAATAACTCTATGTTGGATTAGAGGTACGACTACAAATTGGAAACCTTTTATTGCAAATCGGGTCACTGAAATTCAGTCATTGACAAATCCAAAGGACTGGAATTATTGTCCTGGAAAAGAAAACCCAGCAGATCTGCTTACACGTGGGGAAAACTTATCGAAGTTAACGGGTAACAAAATGTGGTGGTACGGCCCACCTTGGTTATCACTGCCGGAACATATGTGGCCTTCCAAAAAGGCTATAGAAATTGATCCCGAAGCTTTTATTGAATTGAAATCAAAACCAAATTTAACTGTATTGTGTAATGAATCAAATACTACTCCTAAACCAGTTTTTGATATGACAAAGTTTAGTAGTTTAAATCGAGTGTATAACATTACTGCCTGGATAATGCGTTTTATTCCTAATGCCAATTCGAGAAACTCTAAAATTTTAGGACCTTTAACTGCTTCAGAAATAGAAACAGCAGAAAAGTATTGGGTAAAACTAATTCAGGAAACTTCATTTAAAGTTGAAATACAGGCACTTAAACAAAAGAAACCACTTAACAAAGATTCTTCTCTATACAATCTTAATCCCCAATTCGATGAAAATAACTTACTTGTATTATCTGGAAGACTTCAGTTTTCTGAAGTAACAGAGAAGGAAAAACATCCATGGATTCTTCCTAATAAATCTTATTTTGTAAAATTACTCATTAAGGATGCTCATGAAAGAATGTTCCACTTCGATGTAGTTGTCACCTTAGCTCACCTTCGTGAAAGGTAATTTATAATAAAAGGAAGAAGATGCGTAAAATCAGTCTTAAGATCTTGTATGATATGTCGGAAACTCAATGCTACTCATTGAAAGGTGGAAATAGCCCCTTTACCAAAAGACAGAATCATCCAAACACCAGTTTTTGAGACCTCTGGCGTCGATTTTGCCGGCCCAATTTATTATAAAAATTCTGAAGGTACCGGAAAGGCTTATATTGTTGTATTTACATGTGCTGTAACTAGAGCGATACATTTAGAACTAGTCACCAATCTAAGTACGCAAACCTTTATTTTAGCACTGCGAAGATTTTTCTCTAGAAGAGGATTCTGTAAAATAATATACAGTGACAATGCAAAGACCTTTTCTAAAGCAGATTTGGTGTTAAAAGACGCTTGGGAAAGAATTTCTAAGCAAGAAATTTTTGATTATTTGAGAAAGAATAAGATAACATGGAATTTTATAATCCCCAGGGCTTCCTGGTGGGGGGGCTTCTGGGAAAGAATGGTACGATCAGTAGAAACACCTTTGAAAAAGGTTCTAGGCAAAACATGTCTCACTTATGAAGAACTAGAAACAATACTTACAGAAATAGAGGCTGTGATTAATTCACGTCCCTTATGTTATCTCTACGAAGAAAATACTGAACCATCACCTTTGACACCATCTCATTTTTTAGTTGGTAAACGATTAATGTCCTTACCTTCTTATGGATTACCAATTTGCACCCAAGAAAAATCCAATAAGATCTTGTTGACGAAAAAATATAAATATAAGCAACAGATTACTGATCACTTTTGGAAAAGGTGGAGAAACGAATATCTGTTAGAACTTAGATCTGCTTTTCAGGTGAAAAACATAAATTCATCGCCTCAATTCAAAGTAAACGATGTAGTGTTAATTCATGATGAAAAGCTCCCAAAACATATGTGGAAATGCGGTCGTGTTAAAGAACTTATATGTGGACGTGACTCTAAAATAAGATCATGTGTATTACAGACTGTAAATGGTAATCTTAAAAGACCCGTGCAACTTTTATATAATCTTGAACATTACTTGGTGGACTGATGGACACTATAAACTATATTCTTAAATATTTAATTTTTTTGGTTACTCCTATTTACTTTATTATTGTTTAATTTGCATTAATTTCATGTGTTTTATTTTTTCTTCTTACATTCCAGAATTGTTTGTATTAATTTAGCCTTTTGAATAGCTATATGTATATGTAAGTTTGTTACCGAAAATGTTTTTCATGTATGTAAGTAAACTTTTATGTTTATTAAATTGTTTAAGAATTGTAGATGCTGAACTAAGTGTTCAGCCGGGGGCAGTGTGTTACGAATTGCCTCCCTGGCGCTAGCAGACGATTATTTTTTTGTCTGACTAGCCCTTTTGTCTGTTGCTAGTGGCAACGGCCCTTTTTTGTTTATCCTGATTTTGTTCTTTCAGATGATGTAATTTTGATTTTTGAACCGAATGTCGGTAATAATTGAACTCTGAAATAAGAGTGATAAAATAATAATAAGCTGTAAATCTGTAAATAAATAGTATTTATTAAGTTTTTAAAGAAAAGGATTTTGAGTATCTGTTGAAACATTTTGAACACAATTTATTTATTTGATCAAGAATTGATTCCTGAAAAATGGAATGAATGGCGTTGTATTTCGAAAAGAACCTGCACTCTTATTGAAAATGGCTATCATCACCTGTTATCATTGATCCGAGGATGTCATACAAACTCTCACAATTTAAAAAATTAAATTAGATACCAAGATTTTTTTTATTTTTTTATTTTTTTGTAAATTTTAACGAAGTTTCTCTAAAAACGGAAAGTAAATTACTCCATACTTGTGCATAAAAAAGGAGAAATAAAACAGATCAGTATATTTTTTACACAATTTTCTCATTAAAACTGAAAAACAAAATTTATTTTCACCTTGAATAGATGGTGAAAACAAAATCTTGATTTCAGTAAATTATCCAAAAAATTAAAACATATTTTCACATATTCAAACTTCATGAATCAATTTATTCTGGAGAACAAAAATTGCCTGTCAACATACTGTCATTTAAAAAACAAGATTTGTTTCAGCTATACATTAAACCAAGGAGGCAGAATTGAATTTAAGGAAAAAGCATGTACTATATTTCCAGTTAATGTTTTTTTAAAGGATGGCTGTTAAAACGTTTCACAAATGCGTTAAAAGTAAAATTGTCTATCAGGTAAAATTGACATTTGTTTTTACCCAATTCGTCTATTTCCACAATTTTATTTGGCCCTCCTTTTCGCATTGGTTGCAATTTCATTTTCGCGATTATTTGGCACAAAATTTCACTTTTTTAAGACTGAGTTATGTCAAGGTCCCTATAACAAAAAATACCGCATTCTCTCCTATGAAATGTGATAAATAGTTAGTTAATTATTAACGTTTTGAATTTTCGGGAGTGAAATATTTTGCTTAATTAATCTATTTATTCTTCTTTTAATGTTGCGTGAACGAAGTCACGGGTAACAGCTAGTTATTTTATATATATCCAAGAAAATTAAACTGTCTAAGATTTCGTTAAAAATCTGACCTGGACTTTATTCATTCCCATCTAGATGACAGAGCATAACATAAAATATATTTACATGTATATATATAAATATATATATATATATATATATATATATATATATATATATATATATATATATATATGTATATATGTATGTATGTGTATCCATGTGCATATAAATTATTTTACATAATTCTTTCGCAATTGTTTTGAATATTTTATTCATTTAAGGGGAAATCATTTTTAATATAATTGCCAACATTATGAATTTTGGCCAATTTTAAATCCCTGAACTAATGCAGATTTAAGCATATTTTACTATATTAAATCTAGTGTTTCTTTCACTGGAGAAAATTCTCATTAAGCAATGCTTAATTCCGTAACTCAATATTTATTGATGACAAGAACTTTCCACACAGATAAAAAATATACATTAAAATTAGTTTACTCTGTTATTGAATTTATTTTCTGCATGTGATCCCACTCGTAATCTAATTAAAATTTAAAGTGACGTCAGAACAAAGTCAAATGATTCCATTACATGCAATTAATCAGGTTATTTGGTAGGTTGAATTTAAATAATTGTGACTCAATAGATTTATATTTTATATCCACATCTTACAGATATAACATATTTTTATATCAGCTTCGCAATTATTTCGAAAACGTTACCAATTTAGAACAGTTTTTTTAGCATTGAAAACATAATTAACTTTGTACAATTTTGCTTCCATGAAAATAATGCACTTTTAAATATCCCCCGTTATATTAAATATAGTATTTCCGTCTCTGGAGAAGTATCTTAATAATCGACGCCTAATTCTGTAATTCAATATTTATTGATGAGAAGAGTATTGCACACAGATGAAAAATACACATTAAAATTACTTTACTAAACAATTGAATCTATTTGCAGCATGTGATAAGAGTGCCCACTTGAAAGCTAATTAGCATTTAAAGCAGGTTCTGATGTCAGAACGAAATCCAATGAACTAATCAATGTGTAATTAATCAAATTATTTGTTCGGTTAAACTCAAATACATGTGACTCAAAATTTAATGTGTTTCCTATGCAGAGATCCGAAATGGTCCGCTATTTGAATCAGTATTTCTTAAGAAAAATCTACTTCTTAGATTTTTCTTGTACACTTCGTAGAAACGGTTTCTGAAGGTTATTTTAATTGCAAATGTTATCGAAATATGTTATGATTTTTTTTTCTTAGGAAATATCGGTATTTCAAATGTGGGCCATTTCAGAGATTATTTGCATGTAAGATATCCGAGGGTGTAAAAAATATCGAGCAGCCTGTTTTACTTACACCTCTGTAAAATGGACAAAAATTCGATTCTTAGATTTTTACATCTTTAGAAAGATAATTTTATTCTGAATAACTTGATACCAATATTTTAATTAAGTGATAAATATTTACTGCGATATTAGGAAAAATGTAGTCATCCGTTTTTCACTTTCGATTTAAATGCCCTGCGACAACTGTTAAAATTTAGTTTTACGCTTTCACATCACTCTGTAAATATCCTAAAATGCGTTCCATGTTTTTAGTTAAATACGTAAATAATAATAAGAAAACTTTAAAACATTAACTCCAACTTCCATTTTCGCCAAGTCTGTTTATTTTTATGGCTTATTTGTTGTGAAAAGCGATCACAATTGCTATTAAGTGCTTTTTAGAGTAATATTTTCCTGATTTTGTAATATTGTTGAACTTTTTAGTTGCCGAAACGTCATAAAAGCTCACTGTGGATATGCGAAAAGTTTTTGGTTTCTGTCTGTCTGTCTGTTCTGCGATAACTGTCGTAAAAAACATCCGATTAGGTTGATTTTGGTAGGTATGTTGGCGAGATACCCGGAATCAGCTGTAGAGTTTTTGGTTAAAATTGGTTCATTCGTTCGAAAAATATAGAACATTTATTTTTAGGTCATAATGCTTTCCGATAAGAATGCAGACGATTTTCAAATTTCCTGTTTACCTGAAATGAAAATAGCATATTTGAATAATGGATTTAAACGTAAAATTATGCTAAATTTTCGGTATGGAGGTATTAAATATATTCAATAGCTTTGAAAATTTACCGATACATCTATTAGAATTTAGAAATTAATTGTTTAAATTATTGGAAAAAAATTGTAACTGTCCGGGAAATATAAAACATTTCATTTTCCTTTCTTTACAAATATTAAAATGCATTTCTTTTTTTTTCCCTCTTTATTTTATTAGTTGCTTAGCAACCATATTTCAAAGATATATCAAAATAGTAAAATTCCAGCAACAAGCACTATTTCGCTGCAATAATTTATTATCAAAATAAAGTTTTTTTTCGCTACAGTGCGAAGATAGACGATAGCTAGCAGGTCAGGCGAATATGAATAGAAAGGTCTGCGTCTGCAGTGGAGAAGGCATTGTGTGTTCAACAGCAACAAAGTAAGAAATTTTATGTTACCTGTAACAGGAGTATGGGTGAATGTTTCAAGTTATTTTAGAGACAGTCACAGGTGCTCTATGTAAGCACCCTTAGTCACATGACACACATCAAACCGGTAATCCATTTCTGTCCACTTTTCACAAACAGACTGTAATATCATGACAGCCGAATGATGCACAAATTCTTCTTTTTAAATTTTAAAATACACAGTTTATTAAATATGAGCTGATATTTACAATATTATATACACTATGTACAATTTCACTAATATTCATCAAAATTCCACCTAAACCACATTACTTCTTAAAATAACCAAAATATACTCGGCCTTCCCACATCCTACTTACTCCGAACGAACCACGATTCCTTCTCTCTTCTCTTCACTTCTGTTTACTTTTCAAAAAAGTGTTGGAAGGATATTGGTTGCATGACACCCCCCCCCCCCCCCGATAAGATTGTGCTACGCAAAGCAAAGCAAAATCTGACAAATAGCAACCATACAACTATACAGCATAAAATATATATAAAAACACAATTCAAAACAGATGTATAGAAGCCTTGTTATAATGAACATATAATAAACATATTAAAAAAAACACTAACAATTCACAACAGATGGAAAGACGGCTTGATATAATACTGCATGCCAAAATTAAACACAAAAGAAAGTATCACTTAAATAATCCTTATACAGTAACTAGTCGTGACAGACTATCTGCATTTTTTAATTTTGCACCTGGGCAATGAGAAATATTTATATTATATCTTTGTAGAGATAAGGCCCATCTTTGTAATTTTGCAGACTGAGGTGCAGATTTCTGAAGATATATTAAGGGATTGTGATCAGTTATTAGTTCAATTTCAGCACCAAACACATAAACTTCAAATTTTTTTAATGCCCACACTACCGCATAAGCTTCACGCTGAATAGTTGACCAGTTTTGTTGCACCTTAGTGAGCTTTTGGCTAGCAAAACTAATAGGACACAAATTTTCTTTCTCAT
Source organism: Maratus michaelseni (assembly GCA_963931845.1). Classification (NCBI taxonomy): domain Eukaryota; kingdom Metazoa; phylum Arthropoda; class Arachnida; order Araneae; family Salticidae; genus Maratus; species Maratus michaelseni. The sequence goes on from OZ007592.1 coordinate 420,536,815, forward strand.
CTCTTTGCGATAGACAAGCACCAACTCCATAAGAACTGGCATCACACTGAATAGTGTAAGGCTTTTTAGGATCTGGTGTATACAGCTTAGGGGCTTCACACAATAAACGTTTTAAAGTTTGGAAAGCCTCTTCTTTAACCTCAGACCACGAAATGATTTCTGGGATTTTCTTTTTTGTCAAGTCGGTTAAAGGCTTGGCGATTTCCGCATAATTTCGTATGTAGTCACGATAATAATTAAATAAACCCAATGCACTTCTGAGAGCTGTTTTGGTTTTAGGCGATTCTATTATCTCAATGGCACGTAACTTCTCCGGATCGGGCTCATGTCTACCTCCTCCTATGACATGACCTAGATACTTAATCTGTGCCTTTGCAAAAACACATTTTTTAACATTAACTGTGAATTTCTGATCAGTTAATTTGGATAAAACAGCGTCAAGATGTATCAGATGATTTTCCCAGTCATTTGAAAAAATAGCAATATCATCCAGATATGCTCGACTGTACTCACGATGTTCATCCAGAGCATTGTTGATCGATTTCTGGAACGTGGCAGCCGCATTGCGCAACCCAAAAGGCATGACTTTCCATCGGTATTGAGCACGATGGGTTTTAAAAGAAGTAAGATCTCGACTCTGTTCTTCTAGAGGAATTTCCCAATACCCTTTTAATACATCTAAACATGTAATTATGTTAGCACTTCCTATTTGATTAATTAATTCAGTTGCATTTTCCATAGGGTAATCAAAAGGTTTTGTCACTGTGTTCAATTGACGAAAATCTATACATAAGCGCATGCTACCGTCCTTCTTTGCGACACATACGACCGGATAAGCTATTTCAGCTTCACTTTTTTCTATAAGTCCTAGATGCTCTATCTCTTCTATTTGTTTATCCACTTCATTTTTAGCGATTCCGGAATTTTATAAATATATGGTTTCTTTCTTTCCGCACCTGGTAATAAACGAATTTTGTGTTCTCCAACATTGGCAACTTGAATTTTACCTGAGAATAATGGTGCATGTTTTTGTATAAGTTTACTTAACTCGAATTGTTTATCAACCTCCAGATGACTAAGGTCTACTTCTATGTTATTTTCATTCGAAGTATTAGCTTTAATTGGTGTTGGGTGAATTTCACCAAATTCTACATCGTCTTCAAAAATGACCCCAACAGTCTGTACTCTTACGTTAAATTTCCTTATTTTATTCGCATGAACATGCCTGACACCCCCATCAGGTAATTTCACTTTATACGAATGTGGTTTTGTTCTTTCAAGTATTTCTCCGGGTCCTGTCCATCTAGCATATAATTTATTGGTAGAATCAGGGATAAGCAAATATACTAAATCGCCTTTTTCAAATTCTTTCATTCTACTTCGACGATTGAAATAGCGAGTATAATTTTCTTGTTTTTCTGCAGCAGTTAGAGAAGCAATGTCAGCGGCTCTTTCCAAATTTATTTTTAATTCTTGTAAATAGTCTACTGCTGAATTACTAAGATTCAATGGTAAGGGGATTTCACCTGACCATGATGACTTTAGTACTGCCAAGGGACCTCTAGCTTCCCGACCATACATGAGCTTAAACGGTGATACTCCAGTTGTGCAATTTGGCACTTCACGGTAGGCAAAAACTAGAAAAGGAATATGTTTATCCCAATTAACAGGATACGTACGAATTACATGATGTAGCATTTGTTTAAACACACGATTAAATTTTTCAATTAATCCATTCGAAGCGGGGTATGATGGAGTTGAAAAGCGAGGACATGCCCCTAACCGGTTCTCAAATTCTTTAGTCAGTTCAGATTTAAAATTAGTGGCCTGGTCTGAACAGATAACTTCAGGAATTCCGGTGCGCATAAAAATATCTAATAAAGCATCACATGCTGTTTTCGCAGAGAGACTCCGTAATGATACAACTTCCGGCCATTTAGAATTTTGATCAATTAAGGTAAGACAATATTTATGCTTCCTTCCTGACGGCGGAATAATTTCACCTATACAATCAATATTTACAGTATGAAATGGATATGGTGCGCGGACAACAGGGGTTATCGGAATTTTATCTGTTTGTTTCTCAGGGCTCTTTAACTGACAGTTCTTGCATGTTCTACAATAATTTTCTACATCTCTTGAAATATTCGGCCAATAAAAAGATAATTTAATTCTTTCTTTAGTTTTTCTCATCCCTAAGTGGTTTCCAAAAATTGAATCATGAGCTAATTCTAACACTTTATTTCTATAACTTTCCGGTAACACGAGCTGATATATTTTATCACCGCAAATAGTTTCTTTATGATACAACAAATTATCCCGTATCAAAAAATTATTTTTTTCTAATCTAGCGTCCTTGAATGAATTCTTTAAAGTTGCGCAATCTTTTTGTTCTTTACAAAACTTGTTAAACTCTGAAAATTCATCATTTCGATCATTTTGTTTATTCTCTGAAGAAATAAAACAAACATTTAATTCCTCTTTTGCCAGTGGGGCTTCTGAGCTATTTTTAGCTTCGTGACCTTCGAACTCCTGCAACTGACTATTACACAACTCTTCATTTTGAAGTTCAATCAAAGCATTATATACGTCTGGAGTTAATAAACAAGGGACATTTAAGTTTTCAGTGAAAGCAAAAAGCGTATTTAAAGTGACATAAATTCCACTGTTAGGTAATTTATAGTGGATGGGTATAGTAGCCAAATTTGCTTGTACTTTTTCTTTGAAAGCGGACTGTAACAAAATACTACCTTTAGCTTCGATTTTCAGATCGGAAATTAATGACGTATTTAAAATACTAATTTGGGTACCTGAATCCAAAATAGCTTCTATTTCTTTTCCTTCTACATAAATAATGATTTTTTTTAAAGGAAAAAGAACTTCGTTTAATTGATCATTCATGTGTAAATGCATGGAACTAACATTAGTGACTACCTCATTATTATTTTTATTTGGATTCAATTTATTTGTATCTTGTTGCATTTTCGATTTCCTCTGACCCTGATCATCATTTTGAGTATAAGATTTATCATACTTATTTCTTCTGTTTGGGCACAATTTTGCTAGGTGTAATGGGGAATTACAAATATAACAATCACGTGATTTTGAGAAGTGTCTGTTCTCATACGTAGCTTGATTTTTCCTTAGTTGTGGGGGAACATATTTAGTATTATTATCATTATTCACTTCACGATAAATAGGTCGTTTCTCAAATTTTGTTTCCTCGAAAGACCTGCCTTTTGCAGTAAAATAAATGTCACAGTCTTTCGATAACTGATCGGGCAAAAGCCAACTTTCTCCTTGCTTGACTGCAATGTGAGTAGCTAGCTCATTATCCAAAGTTTCAAAAATTGTATCTGATATTATTAAATTAATAATTGAATCGAAATCTTTAACGTTTCGAATTCTACAATAATTTAACCAACAGGATCTTAATCGCGAACCGAACTGTTGATGGGTTTCACCAGGTAATCTTTTAGCGTTTCTAAAATTTTGTAAACAAGTAAATGGGGACGGTTCATATTCTTTCAAAATTAAAGATTTAATTTTATCATAATCAGCTAATTCTTCATCATCAATATAAACAAGAACATTTCCTGCTTTTTCACCTACTAATTTTAGCAAAATTTCCGATTTATATTCTAGGAACATTTTTGTGCTTAAACGCTCTTTCTAAAGAATCAAAAAAAAGATTCCATGTTTCATTTTTCTTGGGCACTGGGATTACCAAAACTTGAACTGCTTTAATTAATTTATCTAATGATAATGACGTACTATTTCCCCCTTCGTTATGGGTTAAATTCTCGCTTCTCATTTGTTGTTGTAAACGCAATCTATTTACTTCCTCGCCATTTTTTCTTTCTGAAACTGTAGTCGATAAAAATTCAGTTACGAAATCTTTATCTTTTAAGTATTCTTTAGATTTCAATAACAAATCTTTTAATTCGGGTACTCTCTTACTAGCATCAGCTTCTTCGCCTATTTCTTCCAGAACAATAAGTAAATCCGCTTTAGTTACGTTTTTAAACATTTTCGAATAAAGTTAACAGTATCTTACTACACAATCAAATGATAAAAAAAGAATAGCTCACCTCTATTTTGTAATCCAAACACTGCGATTCAAAGCACATACTTTATTATTTTAAATCGTAGAAATAACTCTTCTTCTCGTTATGAGAGCGTGCTGTAATATCATGACAGCCGAATGATGCCCAAATTCTTCTTTTTAAATTTTAAAATACACAGTTTATTAAATATGAGCTGATATTTACAATATTATATACACTATGTACACTTTCACTAATATTCATCAAAATTCCACCTAAACCACATTACTTCTTAAAATAACCAAAATATACTCGGATGCCTTCCCACATCCTACTTACTCCGAACGAACCACCATTCCTTCTCTCTTCTCTTCACTTCTGTTTACTTTTCAAAAAAGGGTTGGAAGGATATTGGTTGCATGACACAGACCGTAGTGTCAAATTTTATAAACCAACCACAAATGGATTTTCTGGTTAGAGGTTGTTTTCCAAATCGTGTTCGAAAATGTCGTTCCACAATGGTGGTAGATTCCGTTGTGCTCAATGCAAGAACACAAAATGTCCTCTCCACTGCAGACGCAGCTATTTCTACTGATATTCACGAGGTACGCTAGCTATGTCACTTCGCACAGCAGCGGTAAAAATACTTTATGTGTACACATATCTTACGGCTTGCATTTGGGAAACGTGCATTAAACTGTTCCTGTGAAGTGGTTTTAACTTCACATATTCCATTTTCTTAAAATTAATTCCCCCATCCCCTTACTTTTTCTAAATTTTTCGTTCCTTAAAATTACGTTATTTTTCGTGTTATAAAGTCTAGCTATTCCCTGTATTTCTCTTTTATTAAGCGTTCTTTAATTCATTCTGATCTCTTTCCTCACCGCATAAATCAAGTCGTTATAAAAACAAGAACGAAAAATCATGCGTCAAGCATAGATTATGTAGCACTTTCCAACGTTTCCAATATAATTTTACAAAACATACCGTTTAATAAGCTAAAAGATAACATCTAAGTAAACAATTTGGAAAACGCATAACATATTTAAAAACGTAATTTCAGGAATTTCAAACATATACAATATTCGGAAAAATATCCGAATTCAGCCCTGTATAGGATCTATAGATTTGTATATATACTATATAGGATGCTAAATTTTAGTTTAGTTAGGAAACGCGTAGCACAGTTTAAAATTCTCCTTCTGGAGTTTCTGTCAATAAACGGAAATATGTTCGCGAACTTTTGTGCTGCCCTGTATAGGATCTACAGAATTTATACACACCACGTAACAGACAAAAAGCGAGTTAAAATTAAAATCGCGTTCAGTAACTTAAAACGCACTTCCAGGAATTATTGTTAACAGACAGTAGTGAATTCTTTTGTGTGTCCCTGTAAATGAACGATGACTGCTATACATACACTATTCTGTAGTAAGCCTCTTGTAATGCACCTTAGTAATATATATAAATTTCAATGCGTTTAAAATAGTGAAACATTATTTAAATAAACCGCAGACGATTTTTCTCCATAGACGTCATGTAACGGAATTCTTTTGACTGTCCCTGTAAAGTAACTCTAAGTGCTATGCACACCCTATTCCATGTTAAGCTTCTTCTAATGCACCTTAATGATATATATAAATTTCAATGCGTTTAAAATAGTGAAACATTAATTAAATAAACCGCAAATGATTTTTCCGCATAGACCGCAATGTAACGGAATTCTTCTGAGTGTCCCTGTCAAAAAACTATAAGTGCTACACACTTCCGTTGAAATAGGGAACATGCTATAGATAACGACAATAACATATAAAAATTGCAGAGCAATCCGAGCATATTTACGGGAGTTAGAGCACGGACAGACGGCAGACGGCCAGACGGCCAGACAAACCGAAGTCATAAGCACTTTTCAACTAGGTTGGAAAGTGCTAAAAAGGAAAAACAATTTATTCCCATTACATTCTGCTATTTGCTATCGGCGTCCAAACTTTACTTACATTTTTTACGACTACACTTTTATTCGTCAAGGTTTCATTCCTTTTAACGTATTTCATTATTTTTCCCAATTGTCCAGATGCCTTTAATATATAATATCTCTAACGTACCAATTCTATTTTTAACGCCAGTTCTCAAATCTTTAAGCTAACCCCCATGAGAAATGCTCCATGCGGTTTCGCCGGTTTACCAAAATTCCATATCTCTATTCCGGCGCTTAAATTCATATTTTTCATTCATCTCTCCCCCATAGGCTTATCATTAACGGATAATTACCACCTGTTTCTCATCACATTGTTCTCGCCAAAACAGCATGTTATCTGGCTAATAGGCGTATCTAATTATCGCCATGACTGCACTGTAACAACGAAGATAAATTATGTAACGGCACACATTCTCTCGCTGCTGGTCTGTGATTAAAGATATGTAATTCTTCGTGCCTCCTCTCCAGTGCTCTCGGGCATTTTCATGCCTATTGATGCTTGTACCTGTGTGTAACCAACCCATGGTCAACTGCAATCTGGAATAAAAATATTTGTTTATCAAGAAACTCCTGAGTTCGCATCTATTCACTCTGTGTGACCTGTTTCCCTGGATATTAACAAATTACTTTTTGCAGCTTAACTGACGTAAAATTATACGCCAACATTCCACGCCACAAATACTTGTTGCATTTGACATACTGTTGTATAATATTAATAAAATGTTTCATTATTACTGATAAAACTTAATTTTGTAACAGTATGATAATTGTTTTCTGATATGGAACGTGCTGCGCTGAATCATCTTAAAAAATATTAGAAAGAACATGACACAACTGTAAAACTGTAATTGAATTTGTTATTAGCATAAATTCAAAACGTATTACATTAGGATTATTAAAATAAAATAATAATTTGCCATTTATCTTTACAAACAAAATCTCATGATTCCTTATGTTTTAAGAACAATGTATTTCAATAGCTTAAGGAGCAGGAAACAGTATTGAAATCATGTGTAAAACAGCTGATATTTATTTGATATCTTCTTGTAGACTATTAAAACAATCTCAATACTTTAGTTAACAGTTTTGACAACAGATAATCTACAAATAGATCGACAAAATTTTTTTATTAAAAGGAACATCAAAGCCAGCTGAATTGCATGTGAATTTCTTTATTTACTAAACCTAGTAGCTGTTCTTGCAAAAAGATCAGCTACTGGAAAAACTATTTAAAGACTTTTGAAATCGCTTCAGTAGTTGAAAAAAAGGTGCATCAATGTCATATGAATCAGTTGCATGACATACAATTTCTTTTTAATTATACGAAGAAAAAAAAACTTCAATCAACTTCATTTTGTAAAAATAAAAGAAATGTAAAAAAATAATTTTTTTTATATTAATTTAAAACATGACACAACTTTAAACCTGTCATTGAGTTCATTAGTATAATGCATTCAAAACGTGTTACATGAAAAGTACTAAAATAAAATAATAACTTGTGATATATTTTTACAAACAAAATGTCGTGATTCTTTATGTTTTAAGAACAATGTATTTTATTAGATTAAGGAGTCGGAAACAGTTTTGAAATCATACCTAAAACAGCTGATATAATATTTGATGATTTCTTGCAAACAGCTGAAATAATCTCAATAATTTAGTTAATAGTTTTAACAACAGCTAATCTGCAAATAGATCCATAAAAAAGGATAAAAACAAAATAAACAAAATACAATAATTACTTAAATATAAATAATAGATCTATTTTGTTTGTAAAAGTGCACAAATATTATATACTAGCAAGCTACGCCCGCTACGCTAGCTACGTGGTCTAATTCTCTTAACGAAGCTTTAATCAAACAAAATATTGACATTTCATAGTTCACTTTTATATTTTAACAAAATAATAAGGCTACTATAATTTGTGACTCGTGCTATAGCCAATATAAACGTCAGGAATCGTCGCCCATATCATTATCTTTTCGCTATGGTCACTTTTCGCTTTTTCATTGTGAAATTTGTAATTTTTGAAATTCAATATTTAAAAAATAGCATAAACATTAGATTTGAAATTTATATTAAGAAATATAATTTTTTTTACTATTCAAACGTAGTTTGTTTAACAATTTTCTGACAAATGCTTTTCGAGATATTATTTTTTTCAGTAACTTCAAATGTTTCATTTTCCGAGATTAATCTGTGGCAAAGATTAGCGAAAAACCCAATCGTCAGCAACGCTTAGCTTTATATTAAAGAGGATGTTGGAGAAGGGATTGTCACCATCACTTTTGAAATCGGTTCTGTAGTTCCAGAGATTCCATAGAAATTGTAATTTAGAATGTTAATAGAACGCTTTTCGATTGTTTCACCCTTTTAAATTTCGATTTTTTTTATTTGTTCTTAGAGAGCATTTACATCTTATAAGTAACTACAATGCCATATTTCAAATTTCTAGCTCCTTCAGTATAAAAAATAATAATAAATTTCGCAAATTTTTCGCTCCTGCACCAAATTGGGGTTAGTGCAACAACATAAAATATAGCCTCTGCTGGAGTATGGATTGTCACCATCAATTTGCCACCATTACTTTTGAAATCGGTTCTGTAGTTCCAGAGATTCCATAGAAATTGTATTTTAGAATGTTTTTAGAACGCTTTTCGCTTATTTCACCCTTTTAAATTTCGAATTTTTTTTTAATTTGTTCTTAGAGAGCATTTACATCTTATAAGTAACTACCATGCCAAATTTCAAGTTTCTAGCTCCTTCAATATAAAAAAAGTCGTAATTTTCGAAACTTTTTCACTCCTGCACCCCCCTGGGATTAGTGGCACCGACATAAAATATAGCCTATATTGCAGCAGGAAGTGTCACCATCAATTTGCCACCCTCACTTTTGAAATCAGTTCTGTAGTTCCAGAGGTTCCATAGAAATTGTAATTTAGAATGTTTTAGAACGCTTTTCGCTCATTTCACCCTTTTAAATTTCGATTTTTTTTTTTTTTTTGTTCTTAGAGAGCATTTACATCTTAGAAGTAACTACAATGCCAAATTTCAAATTTCCAGCTCCTTTAGTATAAAAAAATGCAATTTCAGAACGTTTTTCGCTCTTGCACCACCCTGGGATTAGTGGCACCGACGTAAATATAGCCTATGTTGGAGCAGGGATTGGCATCAAAAATTTTCCACCATCACTTTTGAAAAGGCTTCGGTACTTCCAGAGATTCCATAGAAATTGTAATTTAGAATGTTTTAAGAACGTTTTTTGCTCATCTCACAGTTTTAAATTTCGAACTTTTTTAGAATTTTTTCTTAGAGATCATTTACATCTTATTAGTAACTACCATGCCTAAATTTCATGTTTCTAACACCTTCAGTATAAAAAAATCGAAATTTTAGAACATTTTTCGCTCATGTACTCCCCTGGGGGCAGTGACACCGGCATGAAATATAGCCTATGTTACAGCAGGAACTGTGACCATCAGAAATTGTAATTTAGAATGTTTTAGAACGCTTTTCGCTCATTTCACCCTTTTAAATTTCGAATTTTATTAGAATTTGTTCTTAGAGAGCATTTGCATCTTATAAGTAACTACCATGCCGAATTTCATGTTCTTAGCTCCTCCAGTATAAAAAAAATCGAAATTTTAGAACATTTTCGCTTTTGCACCCCACTGGGGGTAGTGGCACCGATATAAAATATAGCCTATGTTGGTGCAAGGATTGTCACCATCAATTTGCCACCCTCACTTTTGAAATCGGTTCGGTAGTTCCAGAGATTACCCCCTACAAGCCAACAAACAAACAAAAAAACAATCTTTACTACTTTATAATATTAGTATAGATTTATTTTTTATTTCTTTCTAAACCGTCAGTTTATAATTTAGGTACTGCCAAAACTATTCAAAACTATTGAAATCGGTACAGTAGTCGTTTATTAAAAGACACAACAAATCCAGGTGGATTGCATGTGATTTTTTTCATTTATTAAATCTCGTAGCTGTTCTTTCCAAGAGATCAGCTACTGGAAAAACTATTTAAAGACAACTGAAAACTTGAGTTATGATAAAACATACTCATTGAATCTATATACACCTTCAGTAAAGTATTCTATAAGATGGTACGTATATACTTATGTTTTTTATAATTACTATTTAAAGACTTTTAAAATCACTTCAGTAGTTGAAGAAACAGAAAGGTACATCAATGTCATATATTTTATGTAATCAACCTATCGATATTTGGACAAAAAGAAAAAAAAAACTTTAATTAACTTCATTTTCTTTAAAAAAAAAAGACAGAGTAAAAAAATAATATTTTTTATATCAATTTTAAAACAACGAATCTAATTTGCAATTTTTTTTAAATATTATACATCTAAGACATTTATATGAAGACATCTCCTAATTTACATGCTTAATTTTATGCATTAAACATTAGTGTTCTTCAAAATATAAAACTAACAGTTTATTAATGATGCTAATTTTGTGTCTTCTTCAGCGTTCGTTCTATGCAAAACTTTTACAAAAACATAATCTAGAAAAAACTAGATTAAAATGAAAAAATATATCAATGATATTTTTTAAAGTTAAAAATCTTCGTAATAATTCTATAAAATTAAGAAGTCTTTTGCCTGAATTGTATTACACCAGCTCGTTCAATATATATTTTTTTCTAATATACAATAAAAAAATATTTAAACATAAATCATTAATTCAGTTCATATAAAGTATTTTGTTAGGTTAGAATAAATCAAAACGATATTAGAAAATACATAATAATGCTAAAATAAAATTATTAATCTCCCAAATAAATTAATAATATCTTTCATTTAAAAAAAAAAAAAAAAAAAAAAAAAAAAACATACTCATAGAATAAAAGAAACCATATCATTATTAAGTTATTTTTAATCACATTTCATTTGATTGTATCATTTTTCTTTTACAAATCCGATAATTCTATTATATTAAATTAAAGGTATTTCCGAATTTACATATTTAATTTGTCTGCTTTTAAACATTAGTTTTCGTGAAAAGATACTTGTTATTCATATTGACAATGCATAGCAATTTTCGATGAACATAAATAAAATGGAACTAATAAATTGAAACTATCGTGTTTCATGAATTTATTAAAATATATCCATTGAATGCATTAATTGGAATTTTCTTTATCAATCAACAACTCTATTGCTCAAAGCAATCGGTATCGTTGATTAATGAAAATGCGGTTTTGTTGTTTAAAAAAAAAGAATTGGAAAATAAATAAAAAATGACTAGTATTTCATTAATGTATTGAATAATAAATAACATTTCCGGAAAATCAATCTGTCTACGTTCCTTTCGACTGAAGTAGGTAAAACATAGTTTTGATTCTTAACTTAATGAAACAATCTTGGTTACCGACACGCAGTTAATAATTTCGTTTCTTAAATTTATATACGGTTGCAAATAATTCATATTATATGATGTTATTTTAGTTTTTCGAGTAGTTTAGACTATGCAAAATTTAAACAAATAAACAAAATATTTCTCTATTAATTAACTAGAATAAAGTTCATTAAATATGATGTTACAATTTTATTAAGAACGTGTAAGACGTTCATGAAGTAATTAAAATAACTACTTTATTTATATTAGTTTAATTTTTTTTTTCAAATTGCGGTTAAGAAATATTTGTTCAATATAGTCATTGAAAGAAACGTAGGTGTTATCTAAGGATTCTATCCAAGGCCATCTAGATAGTAAACTGCCAGTCTTTTAATTTATCTACTTAACCACATAACTACTAATAGAAGGGAGTAATTTCTAATATATCTTTTACCTATAAGTGTTAGAGCGTTAGTTCGTTTGTGAGACAGTCGATCATGGCTTTTATACACTAAAGTGACACTTGATTAGAGACACTTCATAAGAAACGAATTGTGGATTTTCTGACCTAGATACTTCTGTCACATGGCTAATGGTTATTTTAACTCTACGTACGTATTTCGAAGGCATGTAAGTAAAAACATATACGACAAATTCTCAAACATGAGAGTCTAATGTAGTGTGGTGGTGCTTTCACAACCTCTTCAAGAGTATCGCAGTGATTTTGAAAGGGTTTTTAATCCAAAGTTATTTATGGTCATTTTAAAAAGGCGATTTCGATGGAATTATCCTCTTACCAGATGACTTGCAGTGGGTATTTTGGCAAGAGCAGTTATTTTGTTTGAAACTCCATTTCTACACGTGTGGCAGAAAAGAAATATAAGGTGAAAATAATTCTTATCTACGTATTTAGAGCCACAGAGGGTGCTTTGTATAAGTTCAGTAGGTTCGAAACATTGATAAGTAAAAATACATCTGGTCTTTTCTAAGTCGATATGACCTTGTATACATACAGCGGGACATGCTATATTAATATTCCAATGACGTAGCACCGTATTCTTAGCTTATAATTAGACCGATGGTGTCGTATTTGAGGCTCATTACTCCTTACTACTTGACACTAACCGTCAATGGTCCACTTAAAGTATTCACCTTCCCATGCAAGTCTCTGAGCTCGATACCATGCATTGACAAGACAAGTGGATCTCTGGCGCATCTTCTCTGAAGTCCATTTACTGGAGAGAGTGCTTTACAACCTGTCTCCTGACTATCCTTATGAGAACCTCAATCCATTGGGCGATCACATGAGTTAAAAAATGCTGTCGCTTTCGGCATACGATGAATTTGAGAATGTCACTTTTATAAAATCTGCATATCCTTTGTAGTTTATCCAATTAATACTCGTTTTCCGTTATCCGTGTTTTCTTGACTTACTCGTGATAATCTGGAACGCAAAAACCGCATTGTTGAACTCTTTCTGAAAATAATTGTCCAATGATTGCGAACACTTATTCTTTGTCTTTAACCTATGTTGTATATAAGAGGATTTCGTTATCATGTCACATTGGACAGTCGTTTACAGAAGGCTTATGAAATTGCATAGATAATATGGCAGCATCCACAAATGCATAGGAATGAGGCAACAAAACCACCCTTTTCATTTGAAAGTGTTACACATTCTTATACAGAGAAATTAAGTTTAAAACATTTGTAGTTATCCCGTATAATGAGAAAAGTGTATGCTAAATATCAATGAAAACACACCTTGTGCATATCACAGTTATTATACGCTTGTCCATCTCAGTTGTAGATAACGAACATAATTACATGCATTAATATACAGTTAAATCTCGAAAACATTCCCCAACATGCGCTTTGGCATATATGCCACACAAATTGCAAACTCAGCATTTTTAAACTTCTGAGCAATTTTTGAAAATAGAAATTGTTTTCAAGGTATATACTTTTTTTTCTACAGTTCATTTTTTTCTTTTTTATTCCATTCCGAAAATTTTCCTAATATTTATTTAACAAATGGATGACCAGGCCTCCTTACATTTATGACTGTAATTCACTCCTTGCAAACAGTAAATTACATTAAAAGATTACTTTGATAATATTTCAATGACATTATACTGTTAAACAAACTGACAAACAAAAAACAGATGCAATTGCGGCAATGGCACCTCCAAAGAATGCGAAACAAATAGCGACATTTTTGGGTATGGTGGCTTGGTTTCAAAAATTTATACGACATTTTTCAGAAATATGTGAACCACTATATGCTTTAAAACGAAAGAGGGTTAAATTTGTTTGGTCGAAAGCGGCTCAAAATGCTTTCGAACATTTAAAAAATTCATTAATTCCTTCACCTGTTTTGGCTCATCCTGATTACTCTTCACAATTTGAATTATACTGTGACGGGAGCGCAGTCGGAATTGTTAAATCTTCAAATAATTTGACTTTTCGAAAAAGGTTTGTATGAAAGGACAATATTTTCTGGGCAGTTAAAAGAAACCGAAGAAAAACTTCCTCCAATTACTGCAGTTATGACTAAAATTTTTTCTCGTATTCGCAATGTAAGCAGAGAAAAAATTGACAATTTAAGGCGTTTTCTCTGAATGTGTTAATAATGTGTTTTTCATTTTTATAAGTTCTCGCATACTTTTTCGTGATCTACTTAATATTTTTACATTCACAGGTTTATAGATAATATTGTTATATTCAGAATGATGTTAAATGTTTGTATATTGTAGAAAAATGTGTATTTTTAAAACAAAGTTAAGTTGAAACTACTGCATAGTTTGTCGGAGATTAAAACGACATATTTTATTTATTTATTTATTATTATTTTTTTTTTGTGGCTGTAATAATAAACATATTTAGGTTAAGCTTTTATGATAAAATCTGTAAATCCGTGACTAATGCATGTAAAAATGTTAAGTAGTTTTACATTTGTGGTACAGAAAATAACATTTTCATAGAGATAACACAGATCAGATTAAAAAAGAGAAATGAAAAATTGTATTTTAAATATAATATCATTCATCTATGATGTTTGCATAAGCATTATAAAAAATGACATTTTTTTTTAACATAGACATTTGGTAAGTAACGTATCCATTTGAAATACAAATATTTAACTAAGTAAAAAAAAAAAAAAAAGACTTATTTTAAAAAATATATCTCATTAATTTTTTATGTACCCTAACCAAGCACGTTTAAAAGCAGAAAAAATTCAAGATAAATAGTTTGTGACGTGTTAAAGACTACAGTAAGTATGATAAAAGAGACCAATGTAAATATGTTTGATTAATCCTTTGGAATTAGTTTATGTTTCTGTGTTGATCAATGCAAATAAATTAAAATAAATATTACTTATTTGAATTCGATATATTAAAAAAAGAGTAATATTTTTATCTCATTTTGCAGTAATGGAACAAATTACGTTTGCTTCGCTTCGGATAAGTGGAAGAAAAAATTTCCACTACAGAAAAACTGTGTTACTTTAAAAATATATAATAAATAAAAATTCAAAAATAGATTAATGTAAATTCAAAAGTATTGCCATTATTTACGTAATATATTTTTTATACATTAATAAATTGAAATAATCTAAACAGGATGATTAGTTTTTACTTCACTGAACAAATGTATGTATTTGCATTTTTTGCTAACAGTACAGAAAGTGCTATATATTTTAAAGTGACAGGCTGTGTTAGATGCATCGGCTGACAAAAATGTTTGAATACAAAATTACAGACATAAACAGAATTAGAATTTTATCACATTGTAAACTACTAATTCTCACTCAAATAACGGTATATGAATTAACACGCAGTATTTAATTTTCATAAATATTAAACAACCAGTGCAATCTGTGATTATTATGGATGTAACATTGATTTGGGTTAAACTTTTCATTTCTTTTAATGTAAACAATATTAAAGCTATGTCAAGCAATTGCCCATCTAGCGTCATCTCGTATCAGGGCCTGATTACCCATGGGACACACTTCCACCTGTAAAATGTAATAGAAATTTTCATCTTATTAAAAATCCCTATTCATGCAAAACGTCTGCCATGAATAAGGAAAAAATTTCCATTATTTTTTATTGGTGGAAGCGTGCCCTGTTGGTAATCAGGCTCTGTCTCTTAAGAGCAGAAACGTTTCTTCTTTAAGTTTTAATTAACTGCAGTTTTTAATGAATCACATGTCGTAATCAAATATGAGTGTATGATGTCAGAACCATGTCAAACTTTCGGATGATAGCACATTCATCTTTCTTGCTTTGTAATGCCATAGAAAAGGGAATTTTGACAACATAAATAATATATATAATTTGGTCTAATTGCTTTTTTAAAAACTCTTTAAAAAAACACAAGCTCAAATATAGAAAGAGCTTTCTTCATACTGAAACGTTCAAACTATTAAGAAAAACGTGAAGGCAAATACAAAGTATACTGAGGACGTCCTCTGTTACTCCAACTTGAAGAAAAGTAGATGGTAAAACGTTTAGTCCTAAATTTTTAATAAACTGTCATTTTCAATAAAACAACGTGTTTTAAACAAATATGAGAATACTATGTCAGAAACCGGTTAAAACACCTTTCGAATGATAGGTCTTTCATTGTTCTGCAATTTTGTAATTTCGTAGAAAACAGGATGTTGACAACAGAAATAATACATACGATTTCTCTTTAATTACTTTATATTGTGATAAAAAAAAAATATAACGTATACTTTAAAAATACTTTAACTAAAACCCCAAGGTCAAATATGGTATGTGCATATTTTATACTGAACAGGCAAACTATTCAGAAACAAATCGTAAAGGAAAATATTATTGTATGCTCAGGAATAATATTTAAAATGTTGAAATAGTGATGATTTTAATAGATAGTTTTATCAAAAATATTTATATGAGTATCTATTGTAAAAAGTGCTATACTCGAATATTTGAAACCCTTGAATCTGCACTTTTTGTGTATTAGAAAATCAAACATAAAACGGTTATTTTTATGTGGTCCACAAAGACTAGAAATCATTTATTTATTTAAAATCGTTATACTAGCGGAATTGCCGAATGCAATTAATATATAATATATATATATATACATATATATATTACATACAACAAAAATTATATATATATATATATATATATATATATATATTACATACAACAAAAATTATGTATATATATATATATATATATATATATATATAGTTTTTGTTACATAAAAACGGAGAAGATGCTATTATCTCAGTTTTTGAGATTAGTACATGCAAGCCACAGTATATACAGGATGAATCTAAACTCTTGGGCAAAACTTTAAGGGGTGATACTGATAGTACACATCGAGAAAAGCAATATTAAATAGGAAACTAAGCGTCCCAATCGTCTTCCGAAGGAGATAGGCGCCATTAAAGTTTAGGGTTCAAAATTTCAAATCATTATAAACAAGAACGAAAAATCATGCGTCAAGCATAGATTATGTAACACTTTCCAATGCTTCCAAAATAGTTTTACAAATCATTACCGTTTAATAAGCTAAAAGATAACATCAAAGTAAACAATTTGGAAAACGCATAACATATTTAAAAACGTAATTTCAGGAATTTGCAACATATACAATATTCGAAAAAATATCCGAATACTTTTATTCAGCCCTGTATATGATATAAAATATATAGATTTGTATATATATTACATGGGATGCTAAATTTTAGTTTAGTTAGGAAACGCGTAGCACAGTTTAAAATTCTCCTTCTGGCGTTTCTGTCAATAAACGGAAATGTGTTCGCAAACTTTTGTGCTGCCCAGTATATGATCTACAGAATTTATACACACCAAGTAACAGAAAAAAGTGACTTAAATTTAAAATCGCGCTCAGCAACTTAAAACGCACTTCCAGGATTTATTGTTAACAGACAGTAGAGAATTATTTTGTGTGTCCCTGTAAATGAACGATGACTGCTATACACACAATATTCTGTACTACGCCTCTTGTAATGCACCTTAATGATATAAATAAATTTCAATGCGTTTAAAATAGTGAAACATTATTTAATTAAACCGCAAACGATTTTTCTCCATAGACGAATGTAACGGAATTCTTTTGACTGTCCCTGTAAAATAACTATAAGTGCTATGCACACCATATTCCATATTAAGCTTTTTGTAATGCACCTTAGTGATATATATCAATTACTAAGCGTTTGAAATTGTGTAACATCATTAAAATAAACCGCAAATAATTTTCCCCATAGACCGTAATGTAACGGAATTCTTTAGAGTGTCCCTGTAAAAAAACTACACGTGCTACACACTTCAGTTGAAATAGGAAACATGCTATAGATAACGACAATAACATATAAAAATTGCAGGGCAACCGAGCATATTTACGGGAGTTAGAGCACGGACAGACGGCAGACGGCAGACGGCCAGACGGCCAGACGGCAGACGGCCAGACGGCCAGACGGCCAGACGGCAGACGGCCAGACGGCCAGACGGCCAGACGGCAGACAAGTGTTAAAAACGGAAAAATTGGTCGATTCGTTTGCGGTTTTCGCTAAAACTATTCTTTATGTCAGTATTTTTTTAAATAAATTTTAAAGATAAAGTTTAAAAAATGACGATAGAGGGCGCTTTAGACATTGGAGTATCGAACATCTATTTTTTACCGTTATTTTTTGTATCTCATTAAATGCTTTCAAAAGCTTAGACTTAAACTTACATTTTTAGCTCAAAATCTGAATCGTTGGGAGTGGTTAAATAGCGCAAACTGAACTGTGTTCAGGAGTTGAAATTTGAACCCCCCCCCCCCCTGAACACAGTTCAGTTATTCCAGATCTTGGTGTCGTAGACCAGGCAGAAACTACTACCCCCTACACGTAAAATAAACGATAGAGGGATGGCAAATTAAATGAAAAAATTATTCATAACAGACATGAGCAATTTCTCCGCGCAAAATAAAAAGAAACAATTTGTTGTACGCACGTAGTGCGGAATATGAATGAAGGTTGACGCGTAGAAAATGGTACACGCATGATTTTCGTGCGAAATCACAAAAAACTACTGGAAAGAGTGCCAACCAGCAACGATGCAGGCCTCACACCGTTGGTGGAAGGAGCTGCGAACATTAGCGAATACCCCGAGTATCTCCCGGATATCGCCTGCGACGACGACAATCTTCGCAACCAGGTCCTCATTGGAGTCAACGGGGCTTGCGTAAACAAGACTCTTCATAAGGCCCCAGAGGAAGAAGTCTAGGCAGGAGAGGTCAAGCGAACGTGCCGGCCAATTTATCGGACCACCCCGTCCAATCCATCGCCCTGGATATGCTGTATCCAATGTATTTCGCACATCTGCGCTGAAATGTGCAGGCGCTTCGTCATGTTGGAACGACATACCAGCCTTTATGTTGGCTGGAACACTTTGCAGTAGAACTGGAAGCCTTCTTGCAGGAATACCAGATACGTACCACCGTCCAGGCGCCTTGGCAGTAGATTTGGCCTGATAAACTGTACGTGGATAATTCCGTTCCACACATTGACGCTGAAACGCCGTTGATATGAATGAGGACGGGTGGCGTGTGGGTTCGTTTACGCCCAGTTGTGTGCATTGAAAATGCCTTTCCTAGAAACTGCATTCATCGGTGAATAGCACGTGTGCGGCAAAATCTGGTTGCGCATCCAACAGTTGGAGAAACCATTTTGAAAAATCGACACGTGGCTGATGGTCAGTTGCTTTCAAGGCGTGCACACGCTGTGCATGATAGGGTCGAAGACCTTCGGCTCCTAAAACACGCCAAACCGTCATCTGGCTCACATTTGCGGCGGTGGATACAGCCCGCGTGCTCGTATCCACCGCAGCTCCGGTTGTTTCTCGAATTCACGCAACACATGCTCTTCAAGTTCCGGTGTCCTCGCACTCCTGGTACGCCAGGTGTCGTGTATCCCGCTGACAAACGAACCGGTTTCTGTGAGACGCCGATGCAAGCGTTCAAAATTTTTTCGGATCGGCAAGCGTCTCGAAGGGAATCGCTCTCCGTTCAATCGCCGGGCCTCCAGGGCATTCCCATCCACAGCCACATTTAATCACAGCATCTGGTCTGATATTTTAATCAACTCAACAGAACAGGTTAACTGGATGAATTATGCCCACCAGATTCAACCGGGATAGCTCAGTAGTTAGAGCGTGGGAGCTTCAGCCAAGAGATCCCAGGTTCGAATCCTGGCCCGGACAATTTTCGTCCAGTTGGAAAATTAACAACGCGCATACCAATGAAGTCTTTAACTTTATAAGATTTCATTCTATTTTCAACTATTTCCATAGTAACTGGGATTCTATAAATTCCTGCTAAATTTTCAATCGGTATGGGATCAATCTTCTTATGTAGTAACGCATTCAATTTAACTGGAGGGATGCTACCAAATGTATTTCATATTTCTGTAAATTATATTTTAATTTTTCAAAAAGTTTCGGAATATATTGAAATTTGTAAAATTTAGTTGGTTTTCCTGTTAATTCTTTTTGTTTTTTATCCTTTATTTTTGCCGGAGTTATAGCCATTTTAATTTTAACAGTTGATGCGCCACGCACCTTTGTTTACTTTCCGCCACTTTTTCTTGTTTCTCGTCGTATATATATGTAATCTAATACCTGGGAAATAATACTTACACAATTTTCTCGAGTTCACTCCATGTAATTTTCATAAAGTATATAGGTACTACTCTATTATCCCGTCGACCACTTTTCATAACAAAAAACTATCGCCAAACTGTAACGCCAAATAAACGGGAGAATGTTGCCATTGGAATATCAAAATAAATATATAAATAAAATATAAGAATTTAAGGACATAATTGTTATTTTAATTAATGAAATATCTAATAAATCAGTAAAACATAATGAAAAATACCCGCTAATGTCGAATTAAAAACCACTTGATGACATAACAAACACGTATAATGCTTCTGACATCAAGTAAATGGGACTGCATTTTTGGCATTTAATCTTACAGTTTGGCGATAGTTTTTTGTTATGAAAAGTGGTCGACGGGAAAATAGAGTAGTACCAGTATATATATATATATATATATATATATATATTATTATTATTATTTGGCGACAGAGTATTTTAACTGAGACCTAAACTGGTTGTTTCCGCGTTTGTTTACCTCGTTGTTTTCGTATTTTGAATTTCGTTACAGTTCTTTCTAGTTATAATTTTAGTTTAAAAAATGTTCTTTTAAGAACTAGAACTACATGTTGTTAACAACATTGTTTTTAAGAATATTTTTTAAAATATATGTTATGTTAATTTACTAAATTATTTTTTGAGTTTGTTTAGTTTCTGAAAGCATTTGTAAATATGCATTTCATGAGTTCAAAATATCGAAATCCTAAAAACCGACAGAAAAAAATAAAATACTCGAAAATTTTCTTAGTCCCCTTTAAAAAAAAATAATAATTAATCAAAAATTTCTAATTCTCCAAAATAAGTATATTTCAACCAACATCGTGTTAGAGTACACGCAATTTCCCAAAATAATAATAAAAAAAAGATACTTAGAAATTTTCTAAGTTCCCAAATTAAAATAAAAAAATAATAATTAATCAAAAATTTCTAATTCTCCAAAACAAATATATTTCAACTAACATCCTGTTAGAGTACACGCAATTTCCCAAAATAATAATAAAAAAAAGATACTTAGAATTTTTCTAAGTTCCCAAATTAAAATAAAAAAATTAAAATTAATCAAAAATTTATAATTCTCCACACATAAAATTATTTCAACTAAGATCGTACTCTAGCATACAATTCTCCGCGAAAGAAAAAAAATCTCGGAAGTCCCCCAATTAAAATAAAAAAATCTAATTCAGCAAAATAAAACTATTTCATCCAACATCATGTTAGAGTATACACAATTTCCCCAGGGAAAAAATGCTATAAAATTTTCTAATTCCCAAATTAAAATAAAAAAAAATTAATTAATTAAAAAAAACAAAAATCCCCCTCATCTTACAGTAGATATTCCACCTCCACCACTCAACACTGGCACGGTCATCTCCACACCTCCACCACAGTGCACCACCTGCACAGAGCCGGCGTGCAGGTGGTGCAAAACCCCCATTATCATGCTACTCAAAACTATCAAAACTATTATATAGGTTATTAATAATATTATATCCTTCACTTGTATCGAAAATTGTTTCAATATAAACTTTAAAAAAAATTACTACCATTTAAATTATTAAAACCTGTTTTTCTCAGAATGAATATTTTAAACGTTTTCATAACATTAAAATGTCCCATGCACCACACATTGCTTTCAACTAAAATTATTGAAACATCTCAGAAATGTTTGTTATACCTGTGTAAATATTATTTACTTAAAATAAACTTTATTACACGTATTTAAATTTGAAAATTTAAGATTAGTATAAAACATTTCATTAAACTTTAATGAATAAACTGTAAAAATCAATTTAAATCAATTTTTTAAAGTTTTTTTTATATAACTTGCTAAAATTTCGTAGTAAGTTTTGTTTTGTGCATTCAAGGATAATTATATGAGATTATTGTAAATGTGTCTAATATCTGATTGCACATGGAACATTTTGAAATCTGGCAATTTTAAAATTTTAAAATTTAAATATCTCAATTTTTTTTTCTCAAAATATTTTACATTTTAAATTATTTTCACCAAATTTTGCACATGACATTTTTTAACATTATAACTATATCCTGAAAATTTCAATAGAAAATATTGGTAATTTAAAAAGTTAGTTTTCAATTTATTTAAAAATTGAGGATGTGAAATCTTTCAGATATAAATTATTTCCATATGAGTAATTCCTTCGCACATATTTTGAAAACGTTATCCACTGCAATAACAATAAATCCTTTTTAATATAATTGCCAACATTATTAATCTTGAACTATGTTAAATCTTTGAAACTAATGTCGATTTAAACTTCTCCCGTTACAATAAACGTAGAATTTCCTTGACTTGAGAAACATCTCAATAAACAACGCCTAATTCAGTAATTCAATATTTGTTGATGAAAAGAGTATTGCGCACATATGTAAATTACACTTTAAAGCTTCTTTACTGCGGCATTAAATCTATTTGCAGGATGTAATGAGAGTTCCTTCTCGAAATCTAATTAGAATTTAAGACGAGTTGTGATGTCAGAACGAAATCCAATGAACCCATTAACATACAATTATTCAAATAAATTGTTGGTTTAAATTTAAATAATTGTGATAAAAAAATTACGTAAATATTTTGAGAAACATACTATGAATTTTTTTCTGTGAAAATAGTAGTATTGGAAAAAAGGAATATTTGGGATATATGTCTGCACTTGGGAGATCCAATGGCAGACGAAAAATTAAACATCCTATTTTATTTTAAGATTACATTTATATTTTTTACTTATTATTGATATATTTAATGAAAAATACTAGTTTTAAAGATACAGAGTGAATACACTGTCATTTTGTTTTACTTATGCAATTGTTAATACGAATGCACACTGTTAATTTTTTTTGTAGGTTAAACCAACATTTGGGGTTTATGTAGCTGCAGCCATAAGATGGTGAGATCTTATTTTAACATTTGGATGTATATCTCAACAACAGCTCCAAATATTCGAACGATATTTCACCATCTTATGGTTGCAGCTACTGTAGCAGCAAATATTATTTCACCCTACTACAAACATTTTAGCAGTGCATGTACATTAAGCGTTGATTATAGACGAGTTCAAATATTTTCTAAATGTATATAATACATATATATGTATTTATATTGTTTGTTTCGTATCACGCGTTTACTTACCCAATAACTTATTCAAAATATATAAATTGAGTTGTTTAAATCCAGATTTTCAGCATTCTACAAAACGATATTATGGTTTGAGGAAACTGTTTAATACACGATTAAAAACTTGAGTTATGATAAAAGATACGCTTTGAATCTATATTCAACTTGTACTATAAATACTAATTAAAAACAACATAAATGTCCAAAAACATATACGTACCATTTCATAAAAATGCTTTACTAAAGGTGTTTTCATATACAAAACTGTATTTCTACATAGATAACCGAGCGCTTTCGAGCAAACGTTTGCTAATCTTCAGGGTTACAAATCAAAATGCAAACACACATATTGATTTGTAATCCTGAAGATGAGCAAAAGTTTGCTCGAAAGCGCTCGGTTATCTATGTAGAAATACAGTTTTGTATATGAAAACGCCTTTAGTAAAGTATTTTTATGAAATGGTACGTATATGTTTCTGGCATTTGTGTTGTTTTTAATTAGTGTTTACTACACTATAAAAACAACTGGGAGACATTTCTAAAAATCTGTGACAGCAAAATAAACTATTGTTTTATAATTACGTATTTAAATATAAAATATATTTACGTTTTTGAGGATTCTAAAAAAAAAAAAAAAAAACATTTTTCGGAATAATGTGTAATTCTTTAGAAGTTATTCGATATTATCTTTCGTAGTTATATTATATACAGTGTGTTTTCGGTTTGTTGAAAATATTTAAATAATGCTAGTAAATGTTGCTTAATGTCTGAACTTCGAAATTATTGAAAATATTTAGAAATATAGTATTTCAAATTTCCTTTCCGTTCTAAAACATAAAGTGTTTCCTAATATATGCTGCACATTTCAAATATATATTTACATTTCACGGAACTAACACTATATGCTTTTAAATAGGTTTAATTGCCGTTAAATAAACTTTGTTTGTTGATCTTCATATATCCACGTTTAAAAGTACAAAGCTGTTTCGGTTAAAATGTTAAAGTTATTTTCTATTGACCTGGTATCGGGATATTTCTAGTAATTGTGCCTAGCTCCTTCACCTCCTCTTGTTTCAGTTATGACAAATTAACAAATCACTTTTAAATTTATTATGAGTTTGTCATTTCGATTTTAATTTTTCGTTTTCAGTGGAATCTAGAATTCTCCAAACACGCACGTTTAGTACATACAAGAGTTTTTTTTTTCTCAAGATCAAAAGTATGTTTCATTAAAAACATCCAAATTAATTCTCCTGCTTACTGTGATCCTTTGTTTAACGTTTATTATCAGATCAAATTGAAGTTTCATATTTCATTATTTATTTACTTCATTACTTATACTATTTTTTTAATGTATATCATAATTTATCGTATAATTAAAAATATTCACCACTAAAATATTTTTTATCAATTTACTTTAATCTACGCTCTCTCATGAATTTAAAGTATGTAAAAACATTCTAATATTATGTATATACACATCTACAATACTACATGACACATCTTTGTACAAATTCAATCTGTATGTTGTAGAAGAGCAGTTACTTTCATTTTCTGCATATTGGACAAATATATATATATATATATATATATATATATATATATATATATATATATATATATATATATGCGTGTGTGTGTGTGTGCGTGCGTATAAATTACTTTCATATAAGTAATTCTTTTGCACTTGTTTTCAAAACGTTATTCTTTTACGATAACAGGCAATCGTTTCTATTATAATTGCCAACATTATTAATTTTGGACTCTTTTAAATCCTAGAACTAGTGCATATTGAAACCTCCGCTCGTATATTAATTCCAGTATATCCTTGACTTGAGAAAAATCACAATAACAAACACCTAATTCAATATTTATTGATGACAATAAATTTTCACATTGATGTATTGAAGTATTGATGTATTGTATTAAAGTTATTTTACCAAGCTATTGATTTTATTTACAGGATATGATCCCGCTAGAAATCTATTTAGAATATAAGGTGGATATTTATGTCAGAACAAAGTTTACTAAATCCGTTAACATGCAATTTATCAAAAAAATTTGTAGGTTGAATTTGCGATGTTTATGATATACCAGAAAGACCCGTGTGAAGCTTCCGCACTGCAATCTTAGAGATTATTTCCTGGTACGTTTTAGCACTAATTTTTAATTAACTGACTTTTTTTTAATGAAACAACGCGTTTTAACGAAATGTGGGTGCACTATCTCAGAAACTTGTTCAAACACTTTTTGAATGAATCCTCATTTATCGTTGTATGTTTTATATGTGTATTGGAAAAAGGATGTTGACAACAGAAATAATATATATGATGATTTCTTGTGTATAAGAAAATGGGAATATATTGTCAGAAATTTTTTGCCAAATTTTCTGCTCTCACCAAGGTTATTTCTCTAGATTGCATTAAAAGGCGAATTAAAAATCATTTGATGAGATAACAGGCACGTGTAACGCATTTAACGTCAACTGAATGTGAGGCCACGATCAGGCATTTTTGGCTTTAAATCCTATAGTTTGGCTTTTTCTTTTTTAATGGAAAGTGGTTGACGGAGAAGTACCAAAATTCTTATAAATCGTATGAAAACAAAGGGCATAGGTACTTAATTTGTTTGAAAATACGATTAACGTTTCTCAAACTTTGACACTGTTGTTCTTTACAATACAAATAAATTACACTCTAAAACATTAAAAATCTGTCACATCTGCGGATTGTATATTATTATTGTACGAAAATTTCTCACTATTTACATAAGAATTGATTAGTTTTAAAGAATGGATGCGTTTTAGAAGATATTTATTTGAAACGAACAATGATTAAAGTGAATTTCGACGGTGCCTGTGACCAGATGCAATGCACATGCGCATAGGCCGGAGCTCACTCGGTTACATTATCACAGGGGGAGAGATGTGTGCTTTATTTACTATGTTATTTTATTTACTGAATATGATATGGACGTAGGAATATACTATTTGTATGATACTTAATAAGTCCTTGAATTTTTTTTTCTTGCAGTACAGAATATGACTGTAATTTCTAATTGGTTGCATTACACAGTTGCTTACGGATTGTTTGTTTGGAGTTTGCATCGAAAATAGTACTGTATTTCACTGCAGGAAAAAAAAATTGAAATTTTTTTTCATTCCCTCCCCCTGTTAAATTATAAAGAAGCTTATTTAGCTGTTATTGTTATAGTAATTTTTTTCTGTCAAGTTTTGACGGGTTCTATCTAGTTCATTATAATTTTAGTAGTTGGGCTAATTATGCATTTAGTATATATTATATAGTCTGTAAATTTATTAAATATAGTTAATCAAGTGAATCGAAGCATTACGGTTTTGTAAGGAGTTCTCTTTACTCAGATGGAGAAATCTTTTTAGGAATTTAATTATACGGCTCTGTTTGCTGAAAACCATTATATATTTAAGAATACTTCATTATTTTGATCCGGTTTACAGCTGAGGACTGATATTAAAAAGTTTCTCCGTTCTCATTCCAGCTGAAAACGGAAAAGATTAATTTTAAATTGCGCTGAAGTTATGAGTGGTTTTTATAATTTGCATTGGAAGTAGTACATATATTACATATGCTATTGAATAAAATATATTTTCAAATAATTTAGACGTAATTGAATGGACATTTTTAATTTTTAATACATAGAGCCTTGAATTATTAACCACGCATGGAATCATTTACGTTATAGTTAATGTAACATTTCACATATAATGTAGGCAATTTCTCAGAAATGATTTGTTTAATTCCATTCAAAAAAGGTTAAAAAAGAAAGTTTTCAATACAATTTTATAAACAGATATCAGTGTGAATATTTAAAACATTAATATAAAATGTAGCAATACCATCGTATAAATCACTAGTCACTGACTCGCCCGTGTTAAAACTCATAATTGCACACAATATATATATATATATTTAAAAATAGATTACGCATATCTCTATATTAATGCGTATTAAATATATTTTCTTAATTAAAAAATAATCAGATAAGAGGAAAATCATTTATTAAGCAATTGTCCAATTTTGAAAATGCAATCATGTGAAATATGAAAGAGGAAAATCGTATTACGTGTAACAACAATTTAGCCTTTAGCCTTAATAAATACTTTGCTTCAAATTAAATTTTAGCAACAACAACAACAAAAAAAATAACCTATAATCTTGTAAGCAGATAGAGAACATTTCTAGAATTCTGTTTCGTAAAGAAAATAAGTATTTAAAAAAAATTGTAATTTAACAAATTACAACAACCATTGGGAAAATGTTCCGAAAGCTTAAATAAATAAATATATATATATATATATATTCGTTATTCAATTGTAAGCAATGCGCCATTCCATCATCGCATGTCGATGTCGCAGATGTTTCAACCAGCTAACGATAAAAATTTGCGCGATACGTAATAATATTTATCAACGACGAAAAACTATGTAAAAACATTTCGTCTGAACCATCGCCACAATTATCATAACCGTTGCATACTGCTACAAATATGCACATTATCCATTACTACAGTTGAAGAGATCCTGGCATTCTTTGCCCTCGCAAAATTATTCGTCAGAACCATCTATACAATACACATTTTCCATTACTACAGTTGAAGAGATGCCGGCATTCTCTGCCCTCTCAAAATTATTCATCGGAACCATCTACAGATAAGCACATTTTCTATTACTACAGTTGAAGAGATCCTGGCATTCGCTACCCTCGAAAAAATATTCGTCTAAACCATCACAATCAATCTATCCATCGCACCCCTGACAGCATTGAATGCATTCGTCATTCGATTGTTGGTGATGTTTTTCATGTCAGATTCACTTAACAAATCTGACGTTTATACCTAGAATTTTAAACACAACAAGTCACATAAGGAAATGGAATTGTATTTGGGTAACGCTGTCAATAACGAAAACACCATCCAACGTGATCTTTAACAGTACGGTCGCTAAAAGCTCGAATATCGACAAAGATTTTTTTTTCTATGACCACCTTGTATTCTTGGAAAATAAAGTTTTTAAGTTTAACTAAATTTTTGCATAATACGAGGTGTGCATGAAGTTGGTTGTCATATGCAGGGCTACACAAAGGAATTCATAAGTATTGCAAACTATGGAAGTGAATTGCTTTGGGTAGTTTTTAATTTTGTTACGAATTTTTCTGCTGAACTATAGTTGGTAGATTTATAGAAGTTTGTGGAAAATAAATAAATTCATATACAGGGCTATGTAAAGAACAAGCTACACTTTCGTTTATGGTTATTAATTGATGAAAGTTTGTTTTAAGTTGCCTCAAGCGTTTTTTATCTGAATTAAATTTTAGCTCAATATGGGTGTGTACAAAAGACTTTTGCTAATATACAGGGTTATACAAAAGATTTCGAGTGCATTTCCAGTGATTGGCGAAAACTGCTAAATGTGAAATTTCTAAATGAACTAAATTTTATCATGCTATGCACTATATATATCCAAATCTATATATAACATACAGGGCTCAACAAAATAATTCGACTACATTTTTGTCCATGGAAGGTAATTGCTAAAACTGGACGTTTAAATGTGTTATACGTAATCTATACTGTATACTTACATATCTTCTTTCACATTATTTAACAGTGATGTATCGTTACAGTTTTCTGGATGTGTTGGAAAGTGTTTCATAATCTATGCTTGACACACGATTTTTCGTTTTTGTTATGATTTGAAAGTGGGTTTAAATGAGAAAGACCGTTTTTAAAACATATCAGAGGTTGTTCTATCTTCTTGCCCTTAATGTGGAACAATATTTAGATTGTTTAAAGAATTTAAGTATGCAAAATCTGATTTAAAAGATAACGGGCGAAGTTGAAGGTCATCGCAATGATCCTCAAATGAAAATGCTGAAAGGCTAAATGTGATTTTAAAAGAAAACCTGCATATTGCATATCAATATATTCAGAGGACTCTGAATATTGGATCGGCAGCAATATTTAAATTGCTACAGGTAGATTTAAAAGTGAAGAAGCTTGATGGGTGCCTCATGTGCTGACAGTAGAGCAAATGCAGCAAAGAGGTCATGGTGCAAAGAAATATTGGTAAACATTGATTCTAGCATCTCCAAACGTATTTATGAAGTTGCTACGGGAGATGAAATACAGATTTACCAATTTTATCTATAAACTAAAAGACATTCTTCAGTTTGGGCGCTTGGAAATGAAGAACCGTCAACAAAAATCAAGCGACCGAACGTTTCGGCAAAAGAAATGCTGGCTAAATTTTTCCCAAAACTTCCAATATTCACTCAGTACATTTACAAGAAACAAAAATATTTATTGCCGGATTAGTATACTGGCATTTGTCTACCAGAAGTTATTAAAAATGAAGGAAAAGCGATAAGAAACAGAAAAAGCGACATTTTCTTCACCATGACAATTCCTCGCCACATTTTGGTGTTTTTCATCCTGGGTTCAGCTTCAACCGAATTTTGTATTTGTTAAGGCCTTAATAAAGGTAAGACCTTAAAAAGGGTCCGAGAGGGACATCTATGCTCTACCAATCTGGTTTCCTCGTCTGAGCAGTCCCTTTTAGGAAGACAATCAAGTGTAACTCTTGCATAGGTAGTTTGATCCACCTCAAAGAAATCAGCCTGGATGAGAGGGAAAACATTTTTGAAGTCTGGTTTCAAAGAATGAATAAATGTATTGAGTATAAAAGTAATTATTTTGAAAATAAATATATGCCTTTGATTTTTCGTATTTCAAAGCTTCGTATTAAAACTAACATTATTACATAACATTTTCATTAAAGTCCTTTTACTAACACATTTATAATAAAACAAACATTATTATTTAACTTTTCTACTGAATTTTTTTTATTATAATGATTATTTAAAACTAACATAAAATAATTTAAATAAATGGATACATTATTATTTTTTTATATATTTCTATATTAAGTCTCATACAAAAATTAAATGAAATATATTAATATGTTTCTATATTGTTACACAATATTGAATATATGTAAATAAAAAGTTCTTCATAAAATTGGGAGCGTTATGTTACTCTATTGAATGTATCATTTCGGAGTTTAAAATACGTCCGAAATTTTAAAGTTACAATAATAAATATTTGACCTTAGAAATTCTACCTTTATTGATGACGAGATTATTGGACAAAGAATCTGAATTGCATATTAATTTCTCATTATGAGGTTTTAGCCTATACTCAGCAAAGGTGATATTGGCGAACATTCGAAATCTAATTATTTATTTTTAAATTAATGATGCCGCTACTAATTTCATGAAGCGTAGCGTTCAATAGAATGTAATTACTTATTTAAATAATCGGTATTCTTTGAGTTTTTATGTTTATTATGTCATAAAGTTACGTTTCCTCTTCAATAAGGAAACATTTCAACTTTTCAATAGACAAAAAAAAAAGAGCTTGGAATAAATTTTACTTAAAAATATGCATTTGAACAAATACTGAAATTATTTGTTGTCACACTCGCAGGACGATTTAAGCTAATCTATTTCAGAAACAATTATTTGAATTAACTTTTCACCTCAAATTATAAAATACGAGCAGGGAAGATCGAGCTCTGCTCTGTCAAAAATAGCTTTGAGTTCAAATATCATGACTCATGGCCAAAATGACCCACTAATCAAATTTCCTCGAACATGTGACCAACCCCAATTGTCTTCTCGTGCCCGAAACCTGTAGGATATAAAATATAGTCAAAATAGTCTGAGCCGTTTTTTAGATAAAATTAGACCCATTGTGACCCAAAAAGGACCCACTAATCAGATTTTCTCGAGCATCTGACTAGCCCAATGATTTTCTCGTGTGCAAAAACTATAGCATACAAAATTTACTTCAAATCGTCTGAGCCGTTTTTAAGATAAAAGTAGCTTGACCCATAATGACCCACTAATCGGAATTTCTCGAACATGTGACCTAGCCCAATAGTCTTCTCGTTCCCTAAAACTGTAGGACACTAAATTTAGGTCAAATCCTCTGAGACGTTTTTAAGATAGAAATAGCTTGACTCATAATGACCCATGACCAAAATGACCTTTTAATCGAATTTTCTCGAACTTGTGACCTAGCCCAACAGTCTTCTCATGCCCGAAAACCATAGGATGCAAAATTTAATCAAAATCGTTAGAGCCGTTTGTTAGATAAAATTAACTTGACCCGCGTTGACCCAAAAATAACCCAAGTTCTCGAACATGTGACACAGCCCAATAGTTTTCTCGTGTCCGAAAATGGTAGGATACAAAATTTAGTCAAAATCGTTCGAACCGTTTTTTAGATATAATTAGCTTGACCCTGAACCATGGTGAACCAAAATAACCCACTAATAAAACTTTCTCGATCATGTGACCTAACCCAATAGTTTTCTGGTGCCCCAAAACGGTAGGATACAAAGTTTAGTCAAAATCGGTAGACCCCTTTTTTAAGATAAAATTTGCATATATATTTAATCACACACAAGATTTTCTCATATTAGAATATATGATATATTATATTTCTTGTGATACACGGAACCATTCCTTTAAATCAACTTTTACAATAGATTATGAAATCAGTTTTACATGTCTCCTTAATTTTCAATTATTCTGAAGTGTCTTTAGGTGAAGTCTCAATTAAAGTACTTGTGTAGTTAGCATATGTGTATAATAGGGATCATATATATATATATATATATATATATATATATATATATATATATATATATATACATTATATGAGAATGCAGAAATAACGTTTACCCTTTAATATTAAATTTCGCAATTCGTATTCGTATTCGTTTCGCAATTTGAAAATTATGATAACAAACTTTTTAACTCAAAAATTCTATCTTTATTGATAGCCAGATTAAAGAACAAAAAAATCTAAACTACATATTATACAACCCTCATATTTTTGCTTCTTTTTTGGGAACAGCGGATTTCGAGCTTATTCTATCGACGATAATTTTCAGAATTTTCAAGCTATGATTTTGAGACTTTCACAAAAGTTGCTCTGTATACTTAGATAATACATTATGCATATTATATTTTGATTCCATTCGCGTATGCGCAGTGAAACATTTTTTAGTAAACCTGCTCATTTTTCATCCAATTTTTATTATTTTTTAATTCTGATTGCAGAGTATTATGTACAATGTTGTTTGTCACATTTTCTGAAAATAACGTTTTTTTTTTCTATTAAGAACTCTCTACGAGTATACATGCTATCCTCATAAAAATGAACACAGTATATTACAATAAGCCACTTATTAATAATCTCGAGTTTGAACGCCTTTGCTACATTAGTTTTTACAGGGTTATCCAAAAGATATTCGTTATTTTTCAATTTGTTGACAGTCCCCTATGAGGTTTCGGGAAAGAATCTTCACGGAAATATATAACCTATACTATACTGTTTACTCACTTGCAGTTTCAGGTTAATTCCTCATGTATTTTTCCAGATAGTTAACAAAACGTCTAAAATCGCAAGTGACCGGTCACCTTTGGCAATATAGTGTATTATCATTTCGATGCACGGAATCTGTTACGGTGATAAGAACAATAATTCGAAAGCTATCAGAATTTTTGGAATTAGCTATGTGGTACCGGAATCTACTGATTTCATATGAATCAAGTGTAGGGTTGAGACTTATCTAAGTTTACACTTTTGAAATAGTTAATATTTAAGGTGATATATTTTTTTCATGTCATAGTGTTGTTATGTGCATGTTTCGATGAAAAAAAAGTTAATAGGTTATGTACATAGAGTAATTTTTAATACTAACGCTTTTATGGAACGGTTTGTTACGTTCAGAATAAAAAATATATTTTTAAATAAGTTTATTCCTATAACTTCAAGTACGTTTAATTCAAATAGAAATGATCATTTCAAATTGCAGAGAGCAAATAAAACCCCTTTTTACGTATAAATAGGACAAGTAAATGCTAACATCTTATTGTTCATTGAATAGTTTGTTACTTAATATAATAGCTTGAAACTTCAATATTAGACGCATTTTATGACTTGCATGCTTAAATGCAAATTTGGAAATATATTAATATGTGTCAGTATTACACTATTTGAAATTTTAGTACATAGATGTCTGAGAACTGCTCAGTAGAAAATTTAATTAGAAAAGTTAAATGCAATAATGCATAGTTCAATACATTAAAATTCTTTAAGTGAAAACAAGACTAAAAATAAGTTAATTTTGCGTGTTTTATATTTACTATGATAAAAGTACGAGCTGGTATGCACACATATACATGTAAAAAATATGTTCTTTTTTATATGTCACATATGTTCAAGCATTATTTTCAATAATGAAAAAATCTTGTGTGGATAAATATACTAAAAATATCAACGTTTGACACACAATAACATCGTGTAATAAACAGACGCACGTTTCATGAGTATCCTGGACTCATTTCCTCAGTGTAAATAAACTAAACCCTATTGTATCCCCCCAAAGACATGAAAATGAATCTAAAAACCCAAATGAAAAACAACAACACACCGAGAAACTCCTCCAATCTGATTAAGTCGGTTGGTTGGTTGTAGAGGATTCACTATGACAAAGTAACTCAACCCAGAAAGGTGAGATGTACGGTACACTTGAAAAATCATTAACCAGGGAGTTACCAAATTTATGAATATAAACTGCCTCAAAGAAGTCTAAATCTAATGGAGTGTTACATTTCTTAATAATAGTGGCTGAGTCGAAGTTAAAATTATGTCCCTCACTCCAACAGTGACAGGCAATAGAGGACTTTTGTAATTCTTTTTTCTTAATGTAATTTCTGTGTTCATTGAGTCTGAAACGGAGTTGTCGTTTAGTCTGTCCTATATAGGACAAACCACATTGACATTGGATATTGTAAATGCCCCAAAAGTTTTGATGTGAAATTTTATCCTTTAACTGTGAAAAATTTAGTTTATTAACTGGCTTAAAAACAACCTTAAAATCATATTGCCTTAAAATATTAGCTATTTTATAGCTAATGCTATTGTGAAATGGTAAAATAATGAGGTTAGAAAAAGATTCTGGGACATCAGAAGGAACAAGATTACTATTTTTATTTAGACAACGAAAAATTAAACGGTTGATATAAGTCAAACTAAAAC
This sequence comes from Maratus michaelseni, assembly GCA_963931845.1. Classification (NCBI taxonomy): domain Eukaryota; kingdom Metazoa; phylum Arthropoda; class Arachnida; order Araneae; family Salticidae; genus Maratus; species Maratus michaelseni. The sequence goes on from OZ007592.1 coordinate 420,571,194, forward strand.
CACGATTAATAGCAACAGATCTAATATAATTCAATTCTGTACCAAGGGAAACATTATCAGAACAAATGGAAATTGCTCTATTAATAAAGAAATGAAAAGCCGAGGCTTTCTGAGAAGGGGGGTGACACGAATTAAAATGAGGGGGGAGTGAGACTGCAAAAGGTTTCCGGTATACACAGGTATCAAATGTATTAGGCTGACGTGTGACTAACACATCAAGAAAGGACAATTTATTTTCAACTTCAACTTCATATGTAAACTGAATAACAGGATCTATTGAGTTTAGAATAGTTAAGACGTTATCAATGGATGAAATAGACAGGTCCAAGAGTGCAAAAGAATCATCAACATATCTGCAATAAAATGGAAAATTTATAAAATTAAATAATTTATCCTCAAAATAATGCATATACAAATCTGCTAGGAAAGGACTTAAAGGATTACCCATCGCCAAACCATCTGACATAGAATAAAATTGATTTAAAAACTGGAATGCATTTTGCGTTAAACAAATACTGAATAACTCAATAATGTGGTTTATCTCATAATCTGGGTAATGGAATTCTTTTAATCTTAAAGTGAGACATTGAAGTGCCCCTTGGACAGGCCCCTCGGTTCCTGTCCAAGAGGCACTTCAATGTCTCACTTTAAGATTAAAAGAATTCCATTACCCAGATTATGAGATAAACCACATTATTGAGTTATTCAGTATTTGTTTAACGCAAAATGCATTCCAGTTTTTAAATCAATTTTATTCTATGTCAGATGGTTTGGCGATGGGTAATCCTTTAAGTCCTTTCCTAGCAGATTTGTATATGCATTATTTTGAGGATAAATTATTTAATTTTATAAATTTTCCATTTTATTGCAGATATGTTGATGATTCTTTTGCACTCTTGGACCTGTCTATTTCATCCATTGATAACGTCTTAACTATTCTAAACTCAATAGATCCTGTTATTCAGTTTACATATGAAGTTGAAGTTGAAAATAAATTGTCCTTTCTTGATGTGTTAGTCACACGTCAGCCTAATACATTTGATACCTGTGTATACCGGAAACCTTTTGCAGTCTCACTCCCCCCTCATTTTAATTCGTGTCACCCCCTTCTCAGAAAGCCTCGGCTTTTCATTTCTTTATTAATAGAGCAATTTCCATTTGTTCTGATAATGTTTCCCTTGGTACAGAATTGAATTATATTAGATTTGTTGCTATTAATCGTGGTTTTAGTTTGACTTATATCAACCGTTTAATTTTTCGTTGTCTAAATAAAAATAGTAATCTTGTTCCTTCTGATGTCCCAGAATCTTTTTCTAACCTCATTATTTTACCATTTCACAATAGCATTAGCTATAAAATAGCTAATATTTTAAGGCAATATGATTTTAAGGTTGTTTTTAAGCCAGTTAATAAACTAAATTTTTCACAGTTAAAGGATAAAATTTCACATCAAAACTTTTGGGGCATTTACAATATCCAATGTCAATGTGGTTTGTCCTATATAGGACAGACTAAACGACAACTCCGTTTCAGACTCAATGAACACAGAAATTACATTAAGAAAAAAGAATTACAAAAGTCCTCTATTGCCTGTCACTGTTGGAGTGAGGGACATAATTTTAACTTCGACTCAGCCACTATTATTAAGAAATGTAACACTCCATTAGATTTAGACTTCTTTGAGGCAGTTTATATTCATAAATTTGGTAACTCCCTGGTTAATGATTTTTCAAGTGTACCGTACATCTCACCTTTCTGGGTTGAGTTACTTTGTCATAGTGAATCCTCTACAACCAACCAACCGACTTAATCAGATTGGAGGAGTTTCTCGGTGTGTTGTTGTTTTTCATTTGGGTTTTTAGATTCATTTTCATGTCTTTGGGGGATACAATAGGGTTTAGTTTATTTACACTGAGGAAATGAGTCCAGGATACTCATGAAACGTGCGTCTGTTTATTACACGATGTTATTGTGTGTCAAACGTTGATATTTTTAGTATATTATTTTCAATGTTCATACTGTTTACAATATGCTGGTGATTCTGTCGAATTCAATGTGGAATACTAGGAAATTTGGAACGAGTTTATTAATCAGAGTCCCTGGAGCCATAATCTCCGTATTTTTAGTATGATCTTTATTTATTTTTTGTTTTATTTTTCAATTTTATTTTATCTTTCTGTGTGATTTTTCTGGTAGTTATACGCACTTTATTGCAATTTGAATATTCTAATGATTTCTGCTACATTAAATGAATTATGAAGCGACTTAAAATATTTTTGTCATTTATTAAATTTTTGTTTAGATAAACTTTTATTGTTTTTTTTTTCGACGATCCATCTTACATTATTCAGAAATAAAATGTATCTTCCTTTATTATATAATGCATCATTTGACATACCATACCGACATAAAAAAAAACGTTTTTTTAAATTGTAATTTTTAATGCGTAAAGTTTCATCATATATAGACTAAATCAAAATAACAACAACAACGAAAATTCTATGAATTAGATATATTAAAATTGTTTAAGCCATACATATAATTATTGGACTTCCAAATAAAAAGGTTTTAGTTGTATAAATCTGCAGTATTAACATGAAGTAAAGAATACATAATAGTTTTCAATGAATAAAAATTCATATATATTTGTCAGAAAGTACGTAATACTTTTTTTATCATCATGTAATAGCTTAGAATCAAGCTTCATAAAAAACATATTACAAACTTAAAGCGTTATATCAAGAAAAATGAGTTTTTTCATTTTATACGGATAAAACAAGCATCACCACTGAATAAAATATTACACCTATTCATTTAAATTCTGAATCACATTTACTTATGTATGAATTTCTGCGTCACACAATTCTGAAAAATTAATTACACATATTTCTATAGTTGCGTCATTAATTTTCATCATTTTAAACATTAGATTTTATTTATTTATTTTTAATATACTGATTATTCGTTTTGACAATGCACAATAGCTTCTGAAAAGAAACATAATATGGAACTGATAAATTTAAGATATTACATTTCGCCAATTCATTAAAAATACATATCAATTAAATGCATTATTTGGATATTTAATAAGTTTCATTATTAATGAACCTCTTTACGGTTAAAAGCATTTAGTTTAATTAATAAATCACCATGGATTTTTAAAAAGTAAAAAAAAAACATTTTAAAGAAAAATGAAATAAAAATGATGATATCTGTAATCAAATAATTAGTAAGTTACCTTTTTGAAAAATAAAGCTTTTCGTATCTGTTTATTAATTGAAATCTAAATGATGATTTTAAGAATGATATTTTGAAAAGTTTTTCTTTGGTATAATGAGTCCATTGTATAATATTTTTTTCTGTATTCTGTGAGTTTCGCAGAGATTAAATGTCTAGAAATATAGAATTAAGTTTTTCCTCAAGTAATTAATATTTACGAGTGAAGGTCTATTTTAATCCTTTAAGTGTTTTTTTTAAGTCAGTAGAATATAAGGAATTCGAATTAATTTTGTATGGATATAGAAAGAAAATCTCAGTTAAAAGAGGAGCGAAGAATATGACAGAGCAGTTTTCTTTTCTGTGTATACAAGAGTATACAGCAGTATACAGTATTGGCCAAATTATTAGTCCTATTCGAAACAAATTCCCCAAAACCTTGTTTCTAAGATTATTATATTAAAATAAATCATCCTATTCAAAGGATAACACTGAATACTGACTTCAATATAAAGGAGATATTTCGAGATTGTTTTGTTTATATTTTCTATAGGTGAGTGGCAACACTAATCATTGCAAAATCGAGAAATTTTGTTCTGTTTGCATTGTTTGATTTCCTGTTACAAATCAAATGCTGTAACTTCTAAACATTAATTTCAGTGCTTTAAAAGCAGGTTTTTAACTGAAAAATACCATTGTTTAAGGAATTTTCTATAGCATTAATTAAAATGAGTGGCAGGAAAGATATTTCTCCAAGAAAACGTAGACAGATTCCAGTTTTCTTTCAAAATTCTAACTTGACCGAAACTGAAATTATCAATAGACCTTCTGTGTCTCGACAAACAGTAGTAAGAATAAAAAAAAAAAAAAAAAAAAACATAAATTTGAACGGAAATGGAACATCGAACAGAGTTGAACTATGTAGAACAAAATTGATTTCTTCACAACGTGGATGATACTGTTTTACTGATTTTTAGCAGAAATAGTAGAAAAAGTTCTCCAAGACAGTTGCCTGGAGAACTTTTTCACTGGTAACCAGGGCGTCCCTATGAGCACAAGAACTATCCACAGAAAACTTATCGAGACTGCCTAGAAGGCTTGTCGTCCTTCGTCATTCGTCCTATCGGCCTATCGTGAGAGTTACCACTCACCAATGGAAATTGAAAACAAAACAATCGCGAAATATCTCATTTATATTGAAGTCAATACTCACTGTAATCCTTTGAATAGCTTATTACACTACTAGGATGATTTATTTTAACATGGTTTATTTAGTAACATGGTTTGGGTTTTTTTTTTCGAATGGGACTAATAATTTGGCAATACTGTATATATATTACGGTCAATATGATTAATCCGGTCATTATTAATAATAACCGGTTATTATTATTAATGACTGGACATAAATACCGGTTATTAATAATAATAACCGCGGTCATTATTAATAATAACCGGTTATTATTAATAATGACCGGATTAATCATATTGACCGTAACATATACATACATACCGGTTGTTTCTCTCGGTACCTACACAAACTTCGTACTGTATAAATTAAATACTGCTTGATTCCTGGTTAACTACTCAACGAAACGCCCGAATAGAGAAAGTTTTGTGCAAATAAAATTTAAATATCCTTCTAATAAACTGCAAACATTACATTAGTCTTCAAACATGTATATGTAAATCTCTCTATTACTATTCTATTTTGTCAAGATGAGCAATTTACCATCTCTGAAATGTTTGTATTTTTTTTTGTAAAATTAGTAAATTATACATATAACAAGTTTCGTCTTGTAACTAAATTCTACCTTCTCCTGACTCCGATTTTTGAATAAAGACTCTGTCACAGCGATTGTAAATAACATTCATTACAAATTCCAATTAATCGTTTACTATTGATTTTAACTTCGTTAGGAATTTAATACTAGCAGGTAACGAATTTAACATGTTTGCAAGATGACTATCAGAAGTAATTAATTATATTTGATTAAGGAGAGTTTAGAAAGTAGTTTTCGCCTTTATTTGTGAAGATAAATTTTTATTGGGATGTTCATTTTCGATTGTTTCTTTTCCGGTAAAATGTAAAAAGACTATGATCGTATTATTTTTTCCTGAAATAATTAGACATCTATTTTTTCATATTGTTGACAAATAAATAAAGTTACTAAATATTAATAATTTAATTATGTTAAGGGCTTCTGTAAAAATCTTTTGGGTAAGTGATGAATGCAATGGGATTGTTAAAATTTACTTGAAACAGAACCACTTGAAATTTTCTATACATCAAACATAAATAATATTTACTCCTTCTATAATATGGTATATATTGGAAAATTATTTTTCTTGAAACATAATTAGTACATCTATAAGTAATTGCCATTTTAATTATTTAAAGCACGATTTTTGATTATAACAGTTATGTTATTCGAAATAGAAAATTGCTTCAACTGAAGTTGAGCCTAATTTTACCTACACTCTCCGAAAAATTCGTGTATTGAACAAATTTTTTCGTTGGTTATAATTCGTTAAAACACGACAATTTCCAGTTGGTTTTGCCCATTTCCACCCAAAATACAGATATCTTCCCAATATAACGTTAGAAATTACCAGACATCCTCCAATCTAAAGCTGCATTTTCATCAAATCACAATAGTGTTATGCGACAGTGATCTTTTTCGTATTAGAAACGTTATTTTTACGTATCTCCTTTTAAACTGTAAACAGGAAAAAATGCACACCTAAGCTCATTTTTTCGGTCGAAAAATGGACATTTCTTCAAATAACAAAAAAAAAAAAAAAAATATATTTTCTACAATCACAGGAGTGTGATGCCTATACTTTTTACGATTTTTGACGAAATTTGTTTGAGAGGGTATGGACTGGTCCATCAATAGCAATGAGCGTTTGTCTTAGTCCTTCTTCATTTATAACAACAAGCTCATTAGAAGTTAGTTGTTTGCTTTAGTCCTCTTCTTTTTCCAGACAATTCTACTTTCATTGAGATCAATCATTTCTTTGGTGTGGCTGGAATTATTTTATTTTACACTGGAAAATTTTCATTTATTATTAAAAACTTCTTACTTAATTTAAAATAGTGTTTGCTTGCTACTATATATCATTATGTAAGTATAACTGTAAATTACAAACATGGTTGTTTACAAGTAACTAAAAATTACATAAATGTTCTAAAGACATTTATATCATTTTTTTAAAAACATTACTGAAGGTGTTTAACACTAGAACCGCGGGGAATTTTACTCAACTTTTATAAAAAAAATATTGCACACCAAAATTAATATTTAAAACTATTTAACTTATTTATACAACTAATTTTTGTACAGTATGTAATTAACTTAAGGTAAAGCTAGTATAGTCTGCGCACAATTCAAAGAATAGCAATAAAAAATCTAAATATTAAGTTTTTTCTAAACTATTCATGAATAATTTTTACTTCATTTGTTTTTTATGCATTTCCATTGCTATTTTGTTGTTATGTTGCAATTTAATAGAACAGTTGTAACAAAACCAAGAATTTTATTTTGTGCAATCTGTCCTTACAGGGTTGGTGTGATTGCGCACATGGGTAGGAGAGATTGTTACTAATAATAACTACAATTAAATTGTTAACAATAATAATTACACTTAAATGACATTGCTGTAAGGTTTTTGTGAACACATATTATTGTATTAAGAGTGATTATTACAATCTAATGATTCAAGAATCAGAAAAAGGAAATAATTTTAAAAACGATTAAAAAAATTTAATTAAAGGAAAAAAATTAAAGAATCAGAAAAAGCAAGTCCAGATAAGATTACAGAATAAAATTATGTTACTTAATTATGTTACTCAATTCTTAAGAGACTATACCATGATTTGTGAATATTGTAGGATAATGAATCATTGCATGTGTTATCTTTTTTACTTAAGTTTGCTTAATTAATAATTTATTTACTTTATCCGTTACTCTTCAATCTTTTATGTGTATTTTAATTTATAACAATCCGAGTGAACAATCCTTTAAAAAAAAATCATCATATGCATTTGTTTTTAGTTCTTGTAGCACATGGCATTGCATCCGGCATTGGATACTGGAGCAATAAATTATTGACAAGATTCATACCCAAGAAACACATCTAAAACTATTATGCATAAAATGAATGGCGAAAAAAATGTTTATACTTTCTTTTCATAAGCGATGATTGACATAAAACTTAAGGTTATTGAAGTGTCGCAAGTGTAAAAGTCACAATAAATTGTGAAAAATGTATAAAAAGCATCTAGTTCTAACACCAAGTGTTGATTTGATGCCAACACCTTCATTAGTTCCTTAATAGCTCAATAAATGACCATGAATTTGCGATTTGTTCAAAGATTACAGAGCAAAAACTGAACAGAATGAGAAATAACAGAAAAAAAAAACTGACAAAGTGAAAAAAAGAGAAAAGAAGAAATCGTGTTATAAGTTTTAAACGGAAATGTATAGAAAAGAAAAAATATATTAATAAAGAAAATAATATAATGAAATGAATGAAAAATAGAAGCTATAGAAAAGGACTTCCTCTGTTTTTCACCCCCCCCCTTCTACTATGTGTTTGCTTTCTCTCTATGTGTGAATATTTACTCAAGTAATGGAATATCACAAAAGTATTTGAATATTTTGATAAAAATGATCGTCATACCTTTTTAATTCTGCATTTAAATATACAGATGTTTTATACTTTGATTTTTTTATTGCCTGTATGATTTCTTTTAAAATTCGTGTAGCATATATAAAATATATTTAAAAATATATTTAATTTATATAATGAGCTATATCTTACTGATGCAAATTATTAACCTAAAAAAATTCCTTTGTTCTCGCATACAAATCTTCTTCTGATATATAATTTTTTAACTATAGAAGTCCTTAATTACAAATAGAAAATTCTATCTATAGAAAAACATAGTCACCTTAATAATTTAAAATATACAACGTAAATACATTGATAAAATTTCTCTTTTTTTCTTCCCTCTCTCCAATTTATGGTTTTTGGTTTAGACGTTTGCTAATTGTCCAGTGTACGTCTTTAGAGCTACATTTTTTGTCTCGTTTAAGATATCCGCACAGCTTTAAAACGTCATTTTCAATGAAAATATCGAGTTTGCGATTTTGCAATAACATTAAAAGTCGATGTTTTATCTATCGAATTCTGCTTTAATTGTGCATGTATCTGATTTAGAACCTGAGTTACAGCCGTTTAAAGTTACATCTAATGCAGCTTGCCGAATAATTTTACAACCGGAAATATCGTTCTGAAAACCGGAAGTAAGTTTAAATGTATGTTTACATTGTTCTTTTACTAGATTTAGCATTTAAATTGGATTATATGTTCAAGAAAATACATGGAGTATATAATCAAACCATTAAAGAATAATAATTATTTTTATAGCAAGAACCGCCTTTAAAAGTTATTTTTAGCTTTTCTCAAAATGAAGTTTTTCAGATTTTAACTGTACGCAAAACATACTATAGCAAAAAATTATGCATGGAATACCTTGAATTTTTTAAACTTATTTTACAAATGTTTATTGAGGGAATAGACTACAATTATGATGATATATTAATTAGTTTTATATTTACATTGGTACAAGTTAAAAAGTTGCAAGAAATATTACGAATTTTTCATTACTTTAGTACTTCAAGTGCCATAGCTTTTGCGAAAGAGATGCTATTATAATGCAGCGCCTATGCCCTAGAGAAAGTTATTCTCTTTATTATGGAATTTACGAACTGTGAATGCATTGATTTTATTTTGAGTTATCATGTTTTGCACAAATGTCAATTTTTCACATAATTTTGACTATTTTTCACTTAAAAAAATTATTTATGTGTCATTTCTAAAATGGTTATATATTTTTCAAAGTTTGAACTTAAATGTCATTAGGAAAAATTAATATGAAGAGAAAATTTAAAAATTCAAAACATTACCTCCGAAGGTGTGCGGATACCTTAACTCCTCTGATGATGGCTAATGTTTAGATGATAGCGCCCAGAATATTTATGACATTTGTGTTTTTAACGTCTTAATACTTTTACTGTATTTGCACTTATTTTAGTAACGATTAAATTGTGAAATCACGTATTTACATTGTGTATTTATAGAAGTCCTTTATGTTAAAAAAAAAGATTTAAATATCATCTTCATAATAAGCCTAGCTTTCTATTATTCTCTATTCGCACAACAAAGAATTTGAAGTTCAATAATTGGACATTTATTAATGCCTAGAATATTGCTTAAAAGCGAAAATTACATATTAGAATTCTATAAACTCCTTGTATGTTGCGGTAACTCTGATTAGAAATTAAAGTGTATTCTGATATAGGAACGTTGGTGTTTTATGTTTTTGTTACCACAGAATATTTGAGCGAGGCATACATAGATGCCGAGGAGTGAATTTTTCAGAGGTAACGCAACCGCCGTTTGCACAAACTAATCACGGTTCGAAGAAAACACCTGAAACTCTATACGGTTATGCCGACGAACGGGACATAGAGTCGAACATAGCACTTCCCATCTACTAGCTTTGGAAACAGATTCCGTCAGCCGCTGGTGGGTCCGACAATGGAATGTAATCCATTATAAATTAACTTACAATTAATCAAATATACATGTTTTTTCGAAATTAAATTATTAGGACTCAAAACGTTTAAACCATATTTTTGGACCAAAACTCTAATATATATATAACGCATATTTAAAAATATTTTTATATATAATATAATAGTATTATTGCTTATATACTAATTAATGTTTCAGCACAGCTGAAATTACGCTATAAATTACTAAAATACAAAGGATGTGAATTATCACTTTACTAAACAGCGTAGAATCAACAGAGTGATAAAATGTCCAGACCGGGGTTCGATCCCGGATCCCTTGGTATAACGCACCAAGTGCTTTATAGTGCATATAAGAGTGAAAGAATGCTAGATCGGATGTCGTCCGGATACTTTAATAAAGCACTTAGTGTGCTATACCAAGGGATCCGTAATCGAACCCCTGTATGGACATTTTTTCACTCTGTTTGTTCTACGCTGCTTAGTAAAGTGATAATTCACATCCTTTGTATTTCATATTATTATAACTTTTACATGTAAATTATTAAAGCAAAATAAATTTTGATTATTTTCACGTAATAATATATTTCTAATAAATTTATTAGTATATTAGAATAGAAATATAGTAACAATAATGTAGATTCAAACATACGCATTTTCACTAAACATAGCATTCCCGTTGTTTTATATACCAAGCAATAAACAAAGTCTAATTCACTAATTTAATATTTTATAATGTCAAGAGTATTACGGAAAGGTGCAAATTACATATTAAAGTCACATTACGTTGCTATAGAATGTATTTGTAGAATGTGATAATGGTGCCCACTCAAACTCTAATTAGAATTTAAGGTGGGTCCTGATATAGAAACGGAATTTAGTGAACCCATTAATTTGTAATTCATCAAATATTTCTGTTATGTTGAAAATACTTTAGTATCAATCAAAATGTTTAAAGTTTGGTGAGAGATAATTGTAAATTAAAATTATTGTCTCTCATTTATACATTATGTTTTATTGAAAAATAAAACATTATTATTACATCTTGCTGATGTTAACAGATGCATTCAAATAATATAAATCTAAAGAATTGCAAGCAAGTGGAAAACGTTGTAACTTATTTAGATGTTAATGTACTAATAAGGAAGAAAAACTCTCTATGGAGCATAGCGGATGATAAATTAATATTAAGTTTTTGTAAGAAATTATATTAAAGTATTTTTCGATGAGAATTTTGATAAGAGTTATAAGAAATGAATTTACTTCCAGTATACACTATAAGACAGTGTATTGTTGAAGAAAATGTTAGACATTTATAAGACTTTTATATAAATTTTAATGAAATTAACAAGCAAGTGAGTAGATTTGGTGTAAAAATTGCTGAATTGTGTTTATTCTATTGTGAAAAGGCAACCGTAATTCTATTGTATATATCTTTTTTCCATTATGTAAAAAAAAACGGTCGTCATTTCTTACATGTGTGTTTAATAGTTTTAAAGATCTAAAAAATTTGATGAAATTGATCTGATATAATGAATTTAAAATGAAGAAGAAGATGAGTGCAGTGTTCTTTTACATATACAGGGTCATCGAAAAATGTTGGACAGATTTGAACGAATTTTGAGCGAACTTCAAATTCGAACTAGCTACTTTTTGACACATTCCATAGTTTATTTCTGTTCGAAAACGCACGATAGTTGCATGTGTTGAACAGATGCGGAACATCGTTCAGAACAGAGTTTTCGAACGCAATAATTTGATAAAGGTCGTCATTAGACAACAATCGCTTATGACTCAAGAATTTTTTAACAATGTATGAAAATAAACATTCGATAGCACATGACACAAATAGTCATGTCTCCAAATGCCATTCATTATTTTACGTTTAAAATAGGAATCCGAAAATGTATCAAAAATGTTTGAGGTGAAGAAATTTTTTTTAGCACAACAGTAATATGTTTTAATATATTTTTTAGTACATTTGACATATGTGATTTGCATTATGTTTGAAATCCGCGATAATGTTTGTTTTGTTTCATGTATTGATTCTGATATCAGTGAAGACCTTTAATAAAGACATCAAAAATTTGAAGTTTCTACACATAAATGACATATTTTTTGCAACAATTTGACTTTGCTGAATAGCCTTGACATTTGGCTATAGTTTTGGCTCGAAATCTCTATGATAATAGAATTTCCTTGTTACAGTCACGTCATTTTTTTCCGAACCCTCTTGTAAAACATTCCAAAGTCTTTTCAATATTCGTGAATTCATTGAAAGAATCGAAATGCAGATAAAGGCCATTGATGAGGAGGACAGTGCGTTAGATGATTTTACATGCATTTCTTTAATTGATACACAATTTATTTCAGTTTGGGATTCTTTCTTTGCTAAATATACGTGAGCTGAGTTATGGCAGAGCGGCTGTGAGACTTTGTTCATACGAAACTCAATTAATGTCTTTTTCAAAAAAATCTGGAATTTCTTTTTCAAAAATATATCCAATAGTTGGAGTATCATAGTTGAGATTTTTTCCAACAGAGAGAAAATATGCCGGGAACAGGACTCGAACCTGGGTACTTTGGTTTGCCGTACCAACGCTCTCCCTACCGAGCTATCCCGGCCACATCCTGGCTGGCATATTTCACTCTTATCTGTTGACAAGGCTTCGCTGCGCAGCCTTTCTTGACTTGAATAACTTGCTTCAACTGCCGATTTTATTGATACTTCTATACAAGACATTACACAAAATATATCCTGAAAACAAAGAGGAAGTATTCCGTAATTTTAGACACTCATGTGCGTAAATCAAATCTGTCACTAAGATAATTTTCGTATTACAAAGAAAACATGCCCGTGAGTAACAAGTCCGCTAATGTCATGTCGAAGGTGACAAGTCGAATGACATGTCGAAGGTCGGAGCTGAGCAAGCAATTTCTTTTTATCGCAATTTTTTTAATTTTTAAATATCGCACAATTTCAATTTTCACACCATCGAATAGAGGAAATATATATACTTTCAAATGCAATGAATTTGAATATTATATCTCACTTTACTAATATTTTTTATGGATTTTTAAAATAATTTCCAAGCATTTTTTTTAATTTTTTTTAATCTCTATAAAAAATGATTGTGAAACAGATTTCATAAGAGTAACCCGTTTTCACTTTAAACTACGTAAATAATTCAGTATTTGTTTGTTTCCTTTTAACATTCCGTAATTTAATTGCCAAATGTAATTAAAACTTCTCAAAATAATAAATATAAGTAAACTATTAGAGCTTTCAATTTAAAACAATTTTTATCTATGTTCGTGCGATATATCAGGCATCTATAACCTGAATAGCCCGGGTTGGATTACTTGAGTTTGTTTATAAACATCTTAATTATCTGTTGCATTTTTTTTACTAAAATTATGCACAAACGTCTACTAGTTCGGAGCTTCAATGAAACCAGGCTGCTTTGACAAATATTTAGTCATTTACTAACTATGCTCATGCTGCATAGGCTTAATACAATGATAGGAATTGAGAATCAACTAGACAATTTCATAATAAACTAAAATTGAATTGCTTCTTTGCAATAAGCATGAAAAATATCAGACCTATTAGAAAAGCATAAACGATTCCCCAATTATCGAAAATTTCTCAATTAACTTACTGCATACATATATCAAAATCTGAAATCTGTATTTTAAACAGTTTTTTTTTTAGAACCCCCCCCCCCCCCCAAAAAAAAAAAAAAATACTTGAAGTGATTTTTTTAGTTTTTACGCTATTATATATTTGTTGCAAGCCAGTTGTCGTAATTTACAGAATGTGGAGAGTGAAACAGACTGTTTTTGTTGCAACGTTATTGTTCTCCATTTGAATCGCTTTGCTGCCTATATCAGAAATTATGAAATGTAATTGACCGACATATATTAACATTTTCGATGAGTTTCTATATTATAACTATTCCCGATACCACATGAGTATTTTATCCCGGGAAGACGCGGGAACCGTATACGCATCGGAGGACGCGTGCCGGCTTTCGTAGGCCTGGAGTACTTTTTCTGAACAAAATACAAAACAAAAGTACATTTGCTAGAGAACAAAATTTCTTACGCAAAAACAAGGTTTATATATATATATATATATATATATATATATATATATATATATATATATATATATATACTGCGATACTGAATTTTTTTCACACAGGGATTGATTTTCTGCATTATATTTTTTCAGCTCACGGTCTGGGAAGTCCCGATGCCTCCTGGGTTAAAAACGTAAAATACTGTCGCATACCTTGAAATTTTATTTAAATTTTATTTAATTTTATTTAATTTTTCTAACTTTTTTCAAGTTAGAGCATAGAAAATAGGGAAAAAAGACTAAACTACCAGGCAAACAAATATAATTTTTTAATCAATGTGAAACTGATACAGGCTCATTACTAAACGAAGATGTATTAAACAATTTCAATAAATTCCAACAAAAAGAAACATTGTAGTTCTAGGATCCGTTCAAATGTTATACGTCCACAAACCATAAAAAAAAGAATGCATTGCATAAATACTGGATAGTCGATAAAAAAGAAAAAGTGGAAAAATATTTATTTGGCACCACCTTTTCAGAAAATATTTTTTTGTATTATTTAATTGCTTCAATTATGCAATTAGGTAAGGCGAAGTTTTCTGTGCAAAAATAAATATAAATAAATAAATAAAATCAATTAAAGAATTAAATAAAAATATAACTAGTGATTAAATTCAACAATTTGGCCCACCCCATACGGAACGTATTACGAGTACTCATAGCAAAGGGATTTAAAAAGCAATGAATCTATTTATATGGGTTTGAATATCTGAGTCACACAATTCAGACACATCAATTTAAATACATTTTGAAATTTGTATTATTTAAATGTTATTTTTTTAACATAACAATCCTTAAAGAGATACTGTTTATTCCAATTAAAAATTCATGATAAATTCTAGAAAAGAAAACAAAACATGGAACTAATAAATTGCTAGCGATAAATTGTTAAAGATAATTATTAGAGACTATAAAAGGTATTTTGTTTCTTGAATTAATTAAAAATGCATATATTCATGAAATATACTGAGAATGGCTTTAATTAATAACCAACCACTTTACAGTTTAAAGCATTCGGTTTCATTAAGTAAATGAGTTTCCAAAACTAGTAAAAATATTTTTACTAGAGGAAAACAAAAATAAGATATTATGTTATTTAATTAATATAATAACCAAGTTACGTTTTTGGAAAATAAAGCTATTTGTTTCTTTTAAATTAAGCCTTTCTATGCATATAAAATTGTAATGTAACGATTTTATAAAATGAATTTATGTAACGATTTTATGAAACTTTTCCTGAAACAGTTACATGCGTAGATTGAAGAATGGTGACGGTAATGTAATCTCTATAATAAAACTGTAAGTCATGTGACTGTCCTCAACAGTTCCGGGATGCCGCATCGCTTTTTCTTATGCCAGGCGGCCATTTTTATTCAAAATTATTTTTGCAAATAAAACTGCATAAAAATTACATTTTTATAAAGATCGTTCAAAATAAATTAATATTTGAGAGATGACTTACGTTCAATTATGTATACATTCTGCAATAACTTCAGTTTAAATTAAGTTCGCAGTTAAAATTCTCTATTTATGAAAGTAAACAAACAAAAAAGATTCATTCGTTGTGAATGTTTAAAATATTAAACCATGAATTTTTGGATTGCTGCCTGGCGTAAAAAAAATAATCCGCACCAGTGAGACAGTCAAAGTTTACCTTAATTCTGTTCCATACAACTCAACTTCTGGATCTTTTTTTGACGTAAGTTGAACTCATGTAATAATATTTAATGGATCAAATTTCGAAAAGAATTGTCAGCTTTTATTTTTTGCGCGTGCAAATTAGAAACGATACTTTAATTTGAAATCAAATGTTTTGATTTATGATAATTATTATTTTTCCATTTTCTATTTTAAATGAAAAATGTGAACGTCATGTATTTAAAATTGAAACAGCTGTCACGGACGCAGCGGGTTTGGCGCGATTTTTGTTTTGCGCCAAATATGTTTAAGAATCTCCGCATTAGCGAACATATTGCAAGTGATAAGCAAACGAACATGAAGCACAAATTCTTAAGTGGGTTAAGCGGTTTTTGTCAAGAAAGATGAAATACATAACAACAAAAAATATGCGAAATGCTACCGCGATCGCAAAAGTTTTTGATTTGTCTATTAGATTTTTCCAGTTATGCCAGAGATTAAGGAAAAAAATAAATTATTATGAATAAAAATAATTTGTTACAATGCTTAACATACATTTAAGGGCGACCAAACTGGTCGCCGGTGGCGGCTAGTAATAGTATATTTATATTAAAATCATTAAAATTACAGACATTACATTACAATTAAATAAAACATTAAAAACATATTAAAATTGGACGTTTCGGATTTACATGAAAGTCACTCATCAGTAAAAATTTTTCTTAACGTAAGTCACAATAAAATTAATCCGACTTTCATGGACTTTCATGTAAATCCGAAACGTCCAATTTTAATATGTTTTTAATGTTTTATTTAATTGTAATGTAATGTCTGTAATTTTAATGATTTTAATATAAATATAAATATGTTCAGACGTAATATTTTTGTTTACTTCAAATCTAATTATAGTATGTAGTTACAGTCATCTACAGCATGTGTTTTTTTTAAAGAGGGTGTGTATAGAAACTATAATTATTTTACATGGCCGTACAAAAGAATTCAATTACACTACTCGGTAATTACTTAAAATGCATTTTATTGTCATTATGTTATTTTAAAGTCTAGGAAAATTGTATGTGTTACTGAAGGTTATCACGGCATTTTCTCTATTGAAAAAAGGGAAGTGTAGCACTTAGCTACTCCAAGCGGGAAATTTTCTTTCTACATTTAAAAATAATTGATTTTTTATGTTTTACTGTGTGAAGACATTTACAGTGATTACATCGATTTTAAACACATTCCTAATGCAAAGTAATAATAATAATAAAAATTAAAATAAACAAAAAATAATAAATCATGAATATGAAAATAACTACAAATTAGTAATTCATTACTTTAAGTAAGAAATACACTAAGTTATTACAACAAGCAAACATAGGCAAAATAATTCATCTGTCTGCCCGCCGGTCCGTTTACACACAATTTAGATTCCATGAAATGCTCTTAAATACATAAATTTTAAATTTGTTATTGGGGTAGATTACAGTGTATTTCCACCAATGGATGAATTCAAAACAAGATTGCAACTCGTGAGTCTGCTATGCATCCGGTGGTTAGCTTACGTAGAAACATCAGTCAAACAGCCCTAGTAAATAAAGATTTAAAGAATGATATTTAAAAATAAATTTGATTATTATGATGTGAACATATTTAGATGGTCATTTAAATTCGATTTTTAAAACTTTCCAACATGGTTGAAAAGTGTTTATGAATTCGATTTGTCTTTCTGTCTGTCTGTCTGCCTGTCTGTGCTCTAACGCGCGTAAATATATCCGGATAGTCATGCAATTGATACATGTTATTGAGGTTTACTATAGCATGTTCGGTATGGAAAATGAAGTGTATAGCACTTATACTTCTTTTACAGTGGTACTCAAAATATTGCCGTTACATTATGACCAACGGGGTAAAAACTTTTGCAGTGCATTTTAATGATGTGACACTATTTCAAATATATTGAAATTGATATACAGCACTGTAATACACTACAAGATGCTTACTATCAATCATGGTGCGTCTAGCACTTATACCTTTTTTTACAGGGGCATTCCAAAGAATGTCGTTACATTATGGTCTACGGTGGGAAATCCTTTGCAGTGCATTTTAATGATGTGACACTATTTCAATTATATTGAAATTGATATAGTGCACTCAAATACATTACAAGATGCTTTATATAGAACATGATACGTCTAGCCCTTTTTTTTTGTTTTACAGGGCGACTCAAAAGAATGCCGTTACATTATGGTTTAATGTAGAAAAACATTTGCGGTGCATTTTAATCATGTTACTCTATTACAAACAAAAATGAAATCGATATAAATTTCTGAGATGCACTAATACATGCTTTCTGTAGAATATGGAGTTTATTTTTTTTTTCTTCTTTCATTTACAATGCCACACAAAAGTATTCTATTACATAATGGTCTACGGGGTGGGGGGATGTTTGCAGCGTACTTTAATTATGTTACGCCATTTCAAATATAATGAAATTGATATACATTATTGAGATTTACTACAAGATACTTGTTATGTACATAGCATTTATCGTTTATTTACAGGGACACACAAAATATTTCAGATATAGTACTGTGTCCGAAGTATTGCTTATAAGCCATAATTGGAAGTAGGATTTTAGTTAGGTATGGGTTTGACTAAATTTTTGAATGCTATGTGTTATGTATAAATGCTAGAGATCTATACAGGGCTAAACAAAAAAAATTTGTAAGCATTACGGTGCAGCAGCGTAAATTGACTAAAATGGGTTTTTAATCGAGTTATGAATTTTGAACGTGAAATATATTTAGTATACCAAGGAAGGTTTGTGGAATATAAATAAAATCATATACAGGGTCACGCAAAGAGCTGGATACATGACTGCCTATGTATGATAATTTCTGGAAGTTTGATTTCAGCGTGTATTTGCCTGATAAAACTATAGCTTAATATGTGGCGAGTATAAAAACTTTAAGTTAATATACAGGGTTGTACAAAATAATTCAAGTATATTTCCGTCTATTGGTAGAAACTGCTGTGGATGAATTTCCAACTGTGTTAAGTGATTTATTACTAAACTAAATTGTAGCATAATATAGATTATACACAAACAAATAAATTATATACAGGGCTGCAGAAAAGAATTGGAGCTCTTTTCCGGCTGTGGACGGTAATTGCTGAAATCTGGTTTTGAAAAGTGTTTTGTGTTTTTCTGAAATGTTCACTTAGATACCTTATTTTCCAGCGATGGTTTGTTAAAGTATTCTGCTAGTGTTGAAAGTGCTTCTTAATCTATGCTTGATGCATGATTTTTCTTTCTTGTTTAAACTTGTTTTATATTGACGAGAAGTTACATTGTGTAACAGCGATTTTTTGCTGTTATTTTATTTGAGACTAAAGTAGAATTAGTTATTCCTTCAGTTGTTATTATTTATATATGTGTAAGTTAAATATTATCTTATCACTGCTTCTTAAAAATTAATGATATATATTTTTTTAGTTTATTTTGTTGGGTATGGCCCGAATAACTCTCATAATGCAACTGTATCACTTGTTTAATAATACATATAGTTACAGATATGCCAGTATATATAAAAATACTTATGTACACAGTCATCATTTATATACAAACAGTAGGTATACATAATCAGTGTATATACTGTTAGTTTATATACACATACAGTATATATTAAACAATTATTTACTTTTGTTTTATTTTTTCATTTAAACAGGTTAAGCTTTATTTTACGCTAGAATGTATAAATATATAAATAAATAAATAAATAATATATTAGCGATTTTAAATCCGAAGAAACGTAAAAATACAATTTAATATATTTTTTAATGAATGGACCGTCGTTCACTAAAATATACACGCAAATTTCAAACACGTTCAAATATTCTGTCTTCACCAATTTCAATATTATCGGATTTGTTTTATCAGTATAGGAAAACCCTATCATCCAACTTAACATTTAAACAGTAATTCAGTGAATGTACAAATTTCAATGTCGCCTAACTTGGCAGAAACCGATGACTATTATTGCGAACTGAATGCAAAAAATTCTAAATATTTTTGTAGGAAACAAATCAATTAAGTAAAAATTCTACATATAATATTACAAATATCACAATTTTAACTATTAGTTTTCAATCAAATTCTATGCTTCTTAAATTATTTTAATCAGGGACAAAGAGTCGCTCAGTCGGTCGATAAACATGTGATGCTTACATTTATAGTAGGTCTTAACAGACGTATCAAAAATCGTGCTATAACGATTTAGATCCTTTGAAATCCACATTCATAACAAACATTAATTATTAACTTACACCCTTTCAAAAAGATACAAATATTTTTCCCTATTTTACACTCTAATACTATCGCTTGTTTTTAATAAACGAAGGATGAATTGTTTACACAAAAACACTAGTATCCACGTTACACTTAGTAGTATAACGTGTACATTGAATATTGTAAAAAAGAAAAAACTCACATATCAGTTTTAGAAAAATACTTTTAGAAAAAATAACATTAATAGGGAAAAAATCATATGTAAAGAATTCAATATCATCAACACATTTTTAGCAATGCAGCTGTGGAGAAACATATATATATATATATATATATATATATATATATTCGCAGCTAGAACATATTCAGAATGGGTAACAGTTACGCATCGTTGATATTTGTATATGCACATAATTAAATATTTCAGTAATTATAATTATGGGTATTTGTAAACAAGATTTTTAGTGAAAATAGAAATGCTTACTGAACGAAAATTGTTTATTAATGAAAAACGTACATATTTTGTAAGGTGTTTTCTCAAAAATATCTAGATACAAAAATATATACACATAAATATGCCACATTCTAGCATAAAAAATAAAGCAAATGCAGTAAAATTCAATAATGTAAATATACATAATCCTTTTCATCGTGTGATAATTTTATGTTCATCACATAATGGATATTTTTTCTCGCTGTTTTACTTGTTTAAAAAAAAATCATTTAAAAAAGCATTTCTATACATTATTAGATAAATAATATTTGAATTTATTTTTTTAATAGGTGAATAATATTTGTTTTCATTAATTTAAAATTAGAAATATTTACTTTAAGTATTTTTCTTTGAATTTGGAAAATAACGATTAAAGACCGGTGTTATAAACAAAAGCTGTAGTATTTTAAAATTAGCTGAAGGATGAAAACTTATTAATATTTCTTATGTTAAATTCCACTATATTAGTGTTTAATGAGTAATAAATTTTATGCAATAAAAAAATTGTATAGTAATTATATATTTTTCATAATTTATTAGAAATGTGTACATAATAATGTTCAGTAGTCATAATGTTCAGTAGTTCAATACTTGGATTTCTCGTCTACCCCGCTAACTCGAATTATCAAATGCTCATGGTCGGTATAATGTTAAATCTAATGATAGAGTAACTTGCTAACGCATAACATTTTAGCACACACCTGTTTTGCAGACTACAGTTTGAATTATTCAATTCCAAATCAACTTTAGTAATCACGCCATCATCGATCAGTAACTTCTTTACTAATCGCCTTTACTACGGCAGTAAGAGAGTACTTATCATACTTAAATTTCATCAACATATCACTCTCCAAATGTCAAACTGTACTAGGTGTTTTTAATAAAATTTTGCTTTCATTAGGTACTTGAAGGAAAAACTATTCACTTTTTTGCAAATCCTTTTGTATTTAAATTCTGGTGATACCTAATCATTTCAACATTCTAGCAATGTTCTAAATGTGTCTTTGAAAGAGTTACGCATTATTAAAGAATTTGTTTATGTTTCTTTAGACAGAGATGTAGCAGTCCAAAACTTTTGATTATTTTTTTTAAGTAAATGACGTTTATTATTACTTACCCGTCATACGTAGTATAGGGTATATCTTGAAATCGGTTTGAAAATCAAAAACAAAATTGACGAATTTACACGTTTCAGACACTGGAGATTCAGAGAAAGATATTTTTAGAAAAAAAAAATTGCCGTCCGTCTGTCTGTGTGTCTGTAAATGCTCTATCTCCTATACAAATTGAGATAGAGACTTGAAATTTCATATTTTCTTAGTATGTAATAATGGAAAGAAGCTTATTGAATTTCAGTAGCCTCCATTATCCGGAACTATTTCTTCGGACTCTCGAAATATTCGTTCTGAAAAAAGGTATATTAAAATTTTTGAAATTGTTTATTTTATGGAATGACTATAAAAGACAATAAAAAACATAAATTTTGCATAAAGAATGAAGTCGATCGGATAATGAGTTGCCGAGATATTTCTAATCCTAATTTCCACACTCTTCGATTTTTCATGATTCTGTATTTCATTCAAACTTCAATTCAAATATATATTTTAATTGGAAATGAGACCCTTAATCCGACGCAGTAAACCGTTAGTTAATATGATTATCAATTTTGGAGTTATAAGGATGTTTCTTTTACGCAATTCAGTAATTGAGCATTTAAGTTTATGACGTCTTCAAGCCAGGATTTTATTCGAATTGCAATACATTTTATAAATAGTTTACACATATTTTATTTTCATATTTTACATTATGCATATCCATGATGGGTAAGTATTACGGTGGCCCCCAACCAATGGACACCCCAAACTATAAGTACCGGTAAAAGATATTGGCAGTTCAAGGACAAACGTCCTGCTTTCTTATCTCTCCGTTGCCATGGCACTGCAGGACGCAAGCCTCTCGTCTCTTTTTTCCCCACTGCATTTTCGCAGAAACAAGTTTCCCCATGCAAGAGTGAGTTACTGCGGCATTCAAAACGGTCTCAAATCCAAACAAGCTGTTTTCTGACACATTTTTAAATTAATTTTTCTTCGTAAATGCATGAAATTGGCAGGTGTTTTTTTGGCAGGTGCACAGTTTGGGACCAAGAGTTTAAAAATAACAATATAAAAAGAAATAATATAACTCAAAAGTAATTTAATAATTTTAAGTATGTTGGAATTATTATAAAATTTAAATTTTATTGGCTGTTATTTCATATGTTATTGATAGTATAATTCAATTTCATATTACATTATTAGTTCCGAAATCTTCAAGTGAAGGGATAAATGCAAACTTACAACTATCTGTTTTAATGTGACTTCTTTAACAGCATTTTCTGAAAAATACCTTGTTTCTATGAAAGAACTCAAATTGTTGTTCCATTTATTGAAATCTGAGTAAGAAAAACTTCATGTATTTTGTTTTCATGGGAGAAAGTGCTTTCATGAATGTTGCGAGTAATATATTTAGATTTGATAATATATTCAGAATTTGAGATCTCACAGACCAAATACCCTTAAAACAACGACAAAAAATATTTTAAGAGGAGGGGGGGGGGGAGATAAGTGTGGTTCAACCAAATCGCACCACTGTAAACGGCACGGCGTAAATTCATTCTGTATAAATCTAAAATAATTCCTGTTCTTGGTGTGATGTGTGGGGGGGAGGGGGGGGGGGTATAATTCAATTCCATATTACATTATTAGTTCCGAAATCGTCAAGTGTAGGGATAAATGCAAACTTACAACTATGTGTTTTGTGCCTTTTTAAACAGCATTTTCTAAAAAAATACCTTGTTTCTATGAAAGAACTCAAATCGTTGTTCCATTTATTGAAATTTGGGTAAGAAAAACTTCATGTACTTTGTTCTCATGGAGGGAAGTGCTTTCATGAATGTTGCGAGTAATATATTCAGATTGGATTCCGGGAATTTGAGATCTGACTGACCAATGCCCTTAAAACAACGACAAAAAATATTAAAATAGGGGCGGGGGGGGGTAAGTGCGGCTCAACCAAATCGCACCACTGTAAACGGTGGTGTCTTGGTGTGTGGGGGCGGCGGAAGGGGAGTATAATTCATTTTACATTCTGCATTTTTTGCCTCAAAATCTTTCGGGGAAGGGAGTAAATGCTTGATTTAAAGTATGTGTTTTAAAGTGAAACTTTCTTTTTATTTTTTAGCCTTGGGTAAGGCTTAGTCCTTAAAAGGACTTTTTTATAGTCCTTAAAAGGACTTTTTTGTATAGTTTTTTAATTAGAAAACAGTCGATTGAAAGTTTAATCATTCAACATTCAAATTCACTATCGCTGCTACTTTCGCTATCATCTTGCAGATTGATGATAATCTGTTGGGTGAATTCATTTTCATCTCCTAGGCCCTCTTTGACAAAATCTGCTTCCTGCAACTCTTCGGAATGCTTGACGCATTTTTTCCAGTTATCCACAGTAACATGGGAAAGAGCCTCCTGGAGCAGTTGTCTTACATCCTTTATTTTAAACGTATTATTTCTTTTGCCGACTTCTCCTTTCACCTGAGCCCATATTAATTCAATTGGATTGTACTGGCAGTGATAAGGTGGAAGCCGCACTATCTCATGCCCCATTTCATATGCAAGAACATCCAATTCATAAATTTTATATTTTTCTTTATGTATTTTAACAATACTTAATAATTCGGGTACAGTAGTGTTTGGATCGTGCATAATACTTTTTCTTTCCAACCAAGCAATAATATCCGATTTTCGGGTCTTTGTGGATGGGATTTTTTCTAAATAATTCGAATGGTAGCTGGCGTTGTCCATTACTATGACGCTGGGTTCTTCAAGTCCTCGCAATAAATTGATGAATCATTCTCTGAATACAGTGCTATTCATTTCCTGATGGTAGTCTTTTGTAGAGCTTGACTGGAAAACTAAATCTGCTCCTTCGATAAAGCCATGCTGAGCTGACCCGGCATGACAGATGATCACCCTCGACCCTTTCCCTGTCGGTACTTTAAGACCACCCGAATTTTTAGAATCATGCCATACATGATTCTTTGAGTGATTTTGATTCACCCAAGTTTCATCTAAATAAATAACTGGAAGCAGTGGAGACTCTTTCCTGATATTACGCATTTTTCTGAGAAATTTTATACGTGCAGCTATGATGTTGCTTCTCTCAATCAAATATTTTCGGCCATCATTGCCTTTTTTATATTTGTAGCCCATATCTGTTAATATAGTCCACACAGACTTTGCGCATCCAGGAAAATTTATTTTTTGTTGCAAAATTTCTTTTAAATTGTCGCAGGTTGGGTAATTTCCACTCTCGTAATGCTCTTTAACTGCGCGACATACAACTTCTTTGTTAAAATCATCTAATCCTGTCACACGTTTTAAGTGAGGAACTTTTTTTTTAGGCGATGAAAATGACGGATTTTCTAAGCTGGAGTCTGGAAAACTATTAGCTTCAGCACAGATCCTTGCAACAGTACGAGGAGATACGCCACATGCTTTTGCGGTAGCCTCTTGCGTTTTCATAAATATATCTTTGATTTTTGCATCAGGATTGGAAGCAACAAGCTCTTTCAAATATTGATATACATGATAAACAACGTTCTTCGAATGTTTTCTAATATCAGGACTAGAACTAGAAGCCATAATTAAAAGAAAGCAAAATGAACAGAAAATCAAAGAAAGTATGAATCAAACAAAACAGAAGCAGTTATACTGAACAACTGATCTCTCGCTAGTTCTCGTTCAGTCTCAAGTGGGGTGGAGAAAATGAGAATGGCCAATCCGTCACGTGAGCTGTTACCATAGTTACTGACTTAAGATAAGAGTTGCGGGGCTGCAGGACGTTTGTCCTTGAACTGCCAATATCTTTTACCGGTACGGAAGTGCCTTACCACAACGAAGCTATACACAAAATTGGAAGAAAATCGGATAATTCTGCATGAAAACCCCATTTATCTAAATTGAGGGGGGGGGGGTTAGACCCCCCCGTTTCCCCTCTTTATACTTAACCAATGGACCCCCAAAACTAATCATGAAAGCTCCTTACCACAATAAACCTATATACAAAATTTAAAGGAAAACGGAATAATTCTGCATGAAAAACCCATTTATATATATTAAGGGGGGGATTAGCCCCCCCCCCTTTATACTTAACCAATTAATCCCGAAAACTAATCAGGGAAGTACCTTAACACAGTGAACCTATAAACAAAATTTGAAGGAAAACGGATATTTCTATGAAGAGTTATCGCGTTACGTACATACATACGTACGTACATACATACAGAACCGGAGGGCACATAAGCTCTCAGGCTTTGATAGCCTGTGAGCTAATTAGAAATATTAGAAATATTTATAAATATCATATAGTTATAATGAATTAAGAGGAATGAATTGAGAACCGATTTTATTAAAAAATAATAGACAGTTCACACATTATGTTTCAAAATAAATGGTAGTTATTAAAAATAACAAATTTCCTAATGAAAATGGAGTTTGTAAAATTCCTCTGGATAAGTGAGGGATAAAATATGATTATTAAAATTTAACTATAACTTGGGCAGTTGAAATTGTCTTTACATACTAAATAATGCTTACTATGTCAGAAACTGTGGTACATATTTGAGACATATATTTGTCGGAACAGATAATTTGTACATATTTAAATTATTGCCACTTCAGTTAGTTGAAAAACAGTTATTGATTATTAAATATGCGCAATTCGAAATACAAAAAATCATTTAATTAATAAGGACTCTGGCCTAATAATCGTATTAAGTTTTAGTTTTCCTTCGAATCAGTTCTAACAACCTATATACCAAAATATCCCAAAATCTATTAAGTCCAATTTTTTGTTCAACCGAGTTTGAGGCGCGAATATGTTATTTAATGAATTTGGTGTTAAATAAAAAACATGTCCTACGTTATAAAAATTTGCAACAAGGAATCCTAATCCCCTACTATTGGAAATGAAATGCAAAGAATCCGATAATCGATACTTTTAAATATACCTCGATAATATCTCATTAATTTGATCCTAAACTTCGCAATTGTTTGCTTCGGTCCTCATGTTTGCAAGAATAGGGCTTCTTCTTTCATAGAAAATTTTCATTTTGTTGATAAGAGCAGGTTTACATTAGAACATCTGACTCAACCCTCTGCACGAGACACAGGTCTCTTGGACCGATCAATGTTTCTATTTTTGTATTTCTTTAAAATTGTAAATTTTTCTCATTATGTATAGTTTAGTGTGTATTTTTGTATAAATAAAGAATTTGAAATATTACATATTGTAATTAGTCCACCCTCCTTATGTAAATCAATTTCAGAAGTTAGTAGGAATAGACGTCATGATCTGAGAGACCGGTGTTCCTTTTATAACTAAGAAAAAAAAAGATGTTCCGTGTTGAGGGTTAACTCAAAAAGAACGTTTGAGTACTACTATATGTTAGTCTTTCGATAACTGTAAAATACAAATGTTACCATTGTGTTAGAATTATTAAAATTGTCCATTAATCTCATGTTTTGTAGAATATTTAGATTATTTTAGTATTGGCGAATAATTAATAAATAGTCAAAAAAAAATTCTTAAAGGTTACAAATTATGAATACTTCAAACTGTAAATACATTCCAATATGTACGTTAAACTAACCATATTACATATGATGTGTTTTTTTTTTCTGTTTGTGGTTATTATTAGTTATTAAACACAGGTGATCCCGCGTTAGGCAAACCGCCTGACTTTGACATGCCGCCTCAGAGCCCAGCGTCATGGAAACTGGGTTGGGCACTATAGGTCCTGACAGTTAATAGATCGTAACGCCGCAGGTTTATTTTAATTAGTTTTTATTAGTGTAGTTATAACTTAACGCGTCTTACCATATATTCCCTATTGTGTAATAACGTGGAAATAGAATACAGTAATCCCTTAACATTCGCGAGGGTTACGTTCCAGGAAAACCTCGCGAATGTCAAATCCGCGAATGTTGAGTCTATCTCTCTGCACTAAAAACGGAGTTACGTTCTCTACAATTTTAATTAGTGTGACACAGCATTTTAAAGAACAAAATAAAATATTTATTTAACTATATTTTATGCATAACATATATGTAGAAGGGGAATGTACACACTTGTTCATAAATATGAAAGTTATTTAATGAAGATAATTCAAACTAAGTGACTGAAGAAATAGTTACAGCTAAAAAGCATTGGTTTTTTTTTTTATAAAGTAATTTCAACTCTCTTTATTCGCAAAGAGATGATAATGTATATTAGTAGGCCAGTTTTGCGATACAATATTAAAATACGATATTTAAATACAGCTAAATGCTTCAGAGATATTTTTATTCTCTAAGTGCAGCTTTAGCTCCATCTCTACGAGAACCTGTACATTTTAAATTAATAGAGTGAGGACGCCGTTACCTTACCACTTCTAATATCCCATTGCAATGAGTATTCTTCTGCAGTTATTATTTTGTTTTCCTACAGCACTCGCTCCTTTTCAGTAGACAACTGAAAATTGATTTGTAAATACGTACTGAGAAAACACAGGGAAACAATCTTTAACCACTGTAAATTCTGAAAAAGCAAAGATATAATTAAAAAAAAAAGCGAATAATCATGTCAGATTCTCGCGAATGTTAAGTTTTACGCATTTTCATGTTCGCGAATAATCAAAATTCGCGAATGCTAAAACCGCGAATGTTAAGGGATTACTGTATTTAGAAATCTTTATAGACATTTCATGATTTTGTCTTCACAGAAGTATTCATATCACTTAGAAGATAATGCTCATTTATTCCATCTTAATATGGCATCAATAAAATGGTATTGTTTAAACGTTTAACTTTTTGGATTTTACGGTTAGTTGTAAAACTCCCCTGAAAGAGTAGTAGATATTATGAAAACTAAAAACTAGACTCCCTTCCTGTATACAGTGGATTTGCGATAATTAAAACTTTAATCAAAAAGCCAACAAATCGTTACATTTGCATATCAAAAAAATCTTATTAGTTCGATTTTTATTTTATACTTATCTGATATTTTGAACAAAAAAATTAATATAATTGTTTCTCTCATGAAATAAAAATAGGGGGATAGAACTGAGATATCCCTGCAGACTTTTAGAATAGCAAAATTATCTATGATCTGAGATAAAAAAAACAACAACAAAATGATATTAAACTACTGCAGGTACTTCTAATCGCTGGTAATGGAACTCATCCAGCTTTTATTTGGAGTTCCATTACGTACTATTTATTCGGTTGAGCTGTTTTAGATAACAGAACAGATGCACTTATCTAAAGGTATCTGTATCAATTGTGCCGGACAGTATTTATTATTAGACAGTATTTTCAGTTGTGAGCTAACTTGTATCTTGTACCTACACCACAGCCTTGCTTTCTCTCTGAGTTGTTAGTGGTTTGAGCCGTCCGTGTTTTGTATGCAAGTGAGCTTTAAAAATTTAGTAATCTGATATTTATATTGTTAATGAATATTGATCTAGAGACAAACTGTTATTAGTCACAGCATACTGTGGGCAAATTGAAAAAAAAAGTACCGCAGCATCCCTTGTCCTATTAGCTTTAAATAAAGTGATTGTAAAGATAAAATCTGCTTATGAATGCGACTTCCTTGCCACGTACGTCACAAATTGTGTTAAAATTAATCGTGTATTAAACTACTTCAGCTCACGGATGATTTGTAGGCTACCTGAAATAATATTAAATTTATTCGCATTGTTGCATTTACAAACAAATTACTAAGAAAAACATCATGCTGAAAATAAAAACAACAACTTGATTGGCAAAAGTATCATATTTAAAAGAAAACATCATCTGTGAAAATGTAACGTAATTCTAAATATGTAGCTCTAGTTAAAGATTTCAATATCTGTAG
This sequence comes from Maratus michaelseni, assembly GCA_963931845.1. Classification (NCBI taxonomy): domain Eukaryota; kingdom Metazoa; phylum Arthropoda; class Arachnida; order Araneae; family Salticidae; genus Maratus; species Maratus michaelseni. The sequence continues at coordinate 420,600,512 of OZ007592.1, forward strand.
GAATTTAAACATTATAATAACTGTTATAGGCAAAAGGGCTAGAAATTATGATTGATTTAGCAGAAGGCTTTGGGTCAAATGATGAGACTTCGAATTGAACTGTATGTAATGTATCAGTAATAGATACAATTAACATTTCGAAAAGTTTCATTTAAATAGAAGCAGATTAGAGCAACAAGCAACTTTGAGTATTAAGGATACAATGAACTGAAAATATTTACTGAAAAAATAAATATTGAATGTAAAACGTGATAATTCCAAGTAACAACAAACATTGCTTAAACTTTATATTTACTGTAATTTTTTTTATATTGCATTATAAAATTAAAATTAAATTCTTCTCCTTTATTTCGGTTTTTACACACCGTGTTATCATAAAATTAAAGTATTTAAATTGTAAAAGTAAAACCCTATAACAGAAGAACCACTGATCCAAATGACCTGAAATTTAACCAGTATGCTCCGAAAGCAATGAGAATTTTTTGACTTAGTTAAAAAAAAATATATTTAAAATCGCACCGATGGCGCTATGGGTAAACATCAACTGGTTTCTTTCATCTACCTGGTTTTAGGATCAGTGAAGCAGTCTGTTCGAATTTCAAAACCATCTTCCCTAAGTCTTCTGTCGTCACTGACCATTTTCTTAAATTCTTAAGTGTCCTAAATCTCTTAAGAGCAGTTGCTGCGCTGTCATAAGTCTGATATTACAGTTTCACTAACATAACATGGTCCGTCAATGAAACAGTCATTGCGAGGATATCCGTAGAATAATGAACACGAGGGGTACGTGCTTCACGTTTTTATCGCACTGTATGTGTGTCGTGCACAACCTGGTCTCCCGATTTTGCGGCATATACAGCGCCATCTGTCGGTGGGAGTTTTTTTTTTAACCACGTCTAAAAAATTTCCATTGCTTTGGGAGCACACAAGTGAAATTTCAGGTCATTTGGATCAGTAGTTCTTTTAATATAGGGATTTACTTTCGCAACTTTAAAAAAAAATTCCCCTGTATGTTTACAACAAAACATCGAGTTACAGAAAAAGCATTTTTTTTAAAGCTAGATGCGTATGTTTTCTTTAATGATAGCATGAAACGCATTTTTTTTAATTGGATAATCAATGTCAAGGCGCACTGCGCACAGGTGCAAATTACATATTAAAGTCACATTATGGTGCTGTATAAAATGTATTTGTAAGATGTTTTAAGAGTGTCTACGCAAAATCTAATTAGAATTTAAGGTAGAACCTGATATTGGAGCGGAATTCGTATATCCCATTAACTTGCTATTAATCAAATACATCTATTATGACGATAATTATTAGTAAAGAGTTTAAAAATTAAAAACATTTGATAAGGTATATACTTAATGAAATCTTTTGCCTGTCGTTAAAAATTCTTTTTCATTAAAAACAATTTTTTTACGTATTTTTGCTTTCAAGAAATGCTGTTAAATAATCAAATTCTATAGAGATACGAGCGAGTTGGTAATTTTATACTTTGCATACATGATAACGGTTAAAAGGAAAATAATGCATCAATCACAGCTTATAAATAACTGCCAGTTATATATTTTTTTAAAATATATATAAAAGTTTTTCGAAACGCGCTTGTTTGATTTATGGAATTTATACTCCGAATGCATAAAAAGTAATTTTTAACAATTGAAAAAACAGCTAAAACATGTTTCAAAATAATTTTCTGCTACCTTCAAGCTTGTGGTAACATTTTATTATTATTCACATTAAAGTTTTCACGTTGACAAAAGTTCTATTTCACCTTAATTGAAAACCGACGAGCTTGAATCCGAAACCGGGCGAAAACTCAAAATAAAAGTAAATTAATCATTTCACTGCAAATATGAAAAAAAAAATCCATATTTATATCATTATATTAATTTTACTTTTTATGTAATAAACTATACATTGATATGCTCATTCATATGTTTATATTCAAATGAAACAATGGGTGGGGGGGGGGGTATCAAAAATTAAACTAAACAAATAAAAAACGACAAAAAAAAAGAGTTAATCCGACATCCGGTAATATCCGGTTAACATAAATGATGCAAAACTACTCCAATTGCATTTTTAATCTCAAGAATGCCAATATCGCATAGTTCGACACGCAGTAGCGATGGTATCTTTGTTTTGATGCGTTCCTGTACAAAACGGTACACTATACAACAACTTTTTCAACGCAATTTAGTAGCTTCACACCATACTCAAAATGCGCTAAGCTTGGTTCATTTTTACAAAAGGTAAAACCTATAAAGTTTAAAAGAGACATGAACACAAGAAGGCGAAAATAAACATAATTTTTTAAATCCTAATGATAAGAATTGGCAACTTAAACATAAAGAGGCCAATACAGAAAACACAAATTAATGAATAATACAAATGGCTGGATAATTTTAGGCGTTACGTTTATCTTTTGAACAATAGAGCCAGTCATATGAGTATTTCTATATAAAATGAAATTCGACAAATTTTAAACACTTTTTTTTCTGAATCAGGATTTTAATCCGATACATAAAAAAAATTAACATTGCCCTAAGGGCTAGAAACGCAGGTGGGTAATTGGCAAAAGGACATAAATGGACAATAAAGATATTTTGTCCCAAAACTCAGGAAAACTTTTTCCAGATCAGTATCGAGAGTATATTAATAATTACCCAAACAACAAAAATAACATTACGTAGAATATGGATGAGGATTGCCTCGTTAGAATATTTATTAAAAAGTCTTTTTCAAGATCAATATCAACAGTAGTTATCGATAATTACCTAGATACCAAAAATAGTAATTCATAGAATACAAATAAAGATTGTGTCGTTAGAATATTGCTGAAAAAAGACTTTTTCAAATCAATATCAAGCGCAATTATTAGTAAATATCCGGATATCAGATATAGTATTTCGTAGGCTACCGATAAAGATTGCCTTGTTAGAATATTGTTTAAACGTAGATGGCAACAGTAAGAATTATGCATTACGTTTCCGTGTGGAGTTTTAAAATATCGTTTTTATTTAAGAATTTTTAACAGATTATTGCGTCATAAAATATTAGATCACTGACTAAATAATCCAACAAAATATGCCTGTAAGTCAGCTATACCTAGAAAGCAGCGAAAGTTATTAAAATTTTCATTTGAATCTCGTGCTTACGCATCTGAAATTTATTAAACAATTACTAGAATATAAAGTTAATATCATATGTGTAATGACTGACAAACATAAATAACCATAGTTTTAAATGTACACATTATTAATATGTTTAACAAGGTATATAAGTATCTGTACATACAAAATACACATGTAGCTATGTAAATTACAAAATAAATTTCAAATCCATACAAAAAACCTATGTAAATTAGAAATATTTCTCAATTATTAATCTAACATTCATAGCAAAAACCGTAATTGGACAGGAGAGGCATTTAGCATTTATGTCTGGTAACTTTCAAACATAAATAAACATATTTAACTAAGTGAAGCAATCATCTTTCAAATTCTTTGTGTGAGATTCAGAAATATTATTAATAATTTTGAAGCTTCAACTTTCGAGAAAGAATTTTCGAATTTTGTAGTTTTCTATTATAAAAAATAGTAGGGTGTTGATTGTTTTACAAACGGACATAATAACACTCAAAATTTTAACGTCTAGAATTGCTGAACGACAGCTAAGAATTCTTGTACTTAAACCTCACGCTGCAGGATCAGAAGTACTAAAATATCATTAGAATCTATATATAACTGTATTGGAAAAATATATGAATATTAGTTTAGGTACCATGCATAAGTATCTTTACCTAAATAAATTAGACGCGTTTTAATTTTCCAAATGAGTGAAAAAGTGTGCATGCCAGAATTTGAACCAGGGACTTTTGGCGTAAGCTGCCAATGCTCTGGCAACCGAACTATCGTTGACACAATTCATCCAGATAACTAAGTTTATAATTCCATGTGATCTGATATCTGAATCAGCTGAAGACAATAAATCGCAAGTAATGGAACTCAAAGTAAACATTGGATACGCAATTACACTTTATTAATTTTAACATAAATATTCTATTTGGTAAATAATTAACAAGAGTTCTAATTTTAGAACTCAGTGAAAAAGTGTCCAAGCCATGATTAATACCAGAGATATTACAAGTACAGCTGATTTTGCCTTAGACCATATTTTATAGTTAACAATGTACCCTGGGTGAATTGTGTCCGCCTGATTTGCCCAGGATAGCTCAGTTAGCAGAGCATTGAATCCTGACGTGGACACTTTTTCATACAGTTGGAAAATTACAACTCATCTAATTTATTAATTCAATTAGAAAAATTATGTTTAAAATAATAAAGTAAATGAATTACGTTTCTACGCACACAAGGTATAGTGTACCTTATAAAAATTACATAACACGTTTGAGAAATATTTTACAAAATCTCAAACATTCTTTGTATAATCGTCAACATTCATTATAAAATTCGTATTTTTCCAAGAAATACATTTATTATGTGTGTGTTGTGACTGCCAAAAATAATTAATTAAATTGGAACAAGTAGAGCATTTCTGTTTTGTAACTATAAATTCTTATCTCAGATGCTGAAATCTTATTAGGAATTTAATTACGGGCATCGTATCCTCTTTGTGCAGGGAAAGGCATGACACAGTTAAGTGTATTTTTTTCAATTTTAATCCGATATAATTTTGTGGCATGGTATCATAATAATTGTTTAATGATAAAATCGGGTGTATTCATGTCGCTTGAGATTAAAATGCGAATAGTGTAAATTTTAATAAAGTCTAGCTTATGATTGCTTTTAAATGTCAGATGCTAAATAATAGTTATAATATATTTTCTAATAAAAAAGGAGTACTAAAACTGTAATTTTTTTTTTCTTAAAAAAAAAAAAAAAAAAAAAAAAAACAGCTTTAGAACATGGATTTTACACAAAGGGAAATTGCAACAGGTCATCGGGATTTTATTTAAGATTCCCTTTTATGGTTGAAGATGAAGGAATATATTAAAAAGTGTTTAAGTAACATATGGTGTCCACGCAGAAACTTATCAGATAAGGCTAACTGGTACACGTTAATTTACCAACTTTTAGAATTGTTCAAAGTAGTCTCATTCAAGATATATGGGCCTTTGTAGGGGAATTTACCAAAAATTAAATACCTCAAGCCATCTTTTTCTTCGAATAGATGAAAAATATGCCTGTATAACTTTATCAATCGCATCTTTGTAATGAAAATGACGTCCACGTAATTTTTCTAGTTAATAAATAGATAAAGGTCCCACATAGGATGATCAAAAGAATAGTTTGAATGCTTCATCATTTTGATGATTTTTTCTTTTATCGACTGTAATTCTTGTTGATTAAGAATACGCATTGTCATGGTTGAAGCATAAGTCTTCTAAAATTCATCACTCGAAGGATTTCTGGAAGACACGTAGTGATGTACGAGTTACCTGTAACTGAATTCTGTCACTGTAGCTTTACGACTTTGACCAGCCCAGTACTTCTGGAGAAAACGTTTTAATTTTTCGTTAAATTTTCTCCATTGTTGGTCTGGTATCATTTTTATAGACTGATACATTACTTCCTTGGCGTGATGGAATGCCAAAAAATGTTTGCTAAGTGACATAATCAGTTATGATTGTAGAAATAATGCGGTGCACACCCTCACTAAATACTTTTTGGGTTTCATTACTGATTCTGACATGGTGTTCTGCTAAATTATCGGGTATATAACGAAAACTAAATTTTTCACATGCAGTTCTTAGTGAATAATATTATGTATATCTGCGGATACAATGTTAAATTCTTACAAGAGAATTACGTAATGCAATTTTCAATTTTAACCTAAACAAAGCTCCAGTTCGGATGGGATTGATCATAGGATGATCAGGACCTTATTTTCAGGTAACCATGATGTCCTACTCGACATGTACAATAGTGCATTCCGTCTAAATTCTTTTCCGGAAGCCTGGAAGCTGGGAGAGCTCGTTCACTTTAGGAAGGAAGGTAAGCCAACAGATCAGCATACATCTTACAGACTAATCACACTATTACCGACTTTTGTTAAAATTTATAAAAAAAATATTACTTAGAAGAATAAATTATTCCCTAAAACACAACAACAGGCTAACCGATAAACAACATGGTTTCACCCAATTAAAATCAACGAAAATGATATTACAACAGGCTCTGTCCTATATTGATATAAATAAAAAATTTAAAAAATACATCCTTTATCTCGCTGGATATCATGGGAGCATTTGACAATCACCCATGGAATCTGTCTTTAATAGATCTGGTACTCTTCAATTTTGCAAAGACAATTGGCATACGCATGCGGCGTCTGTTTTTTGCGAATACAGCGATCGCACTGCGACTGCCATCTTTTAGCAGCTCAGAGAAAGGCATTATTGCTGATCTCTAGAGCCTATAAAAATACATCAACGGGCCTTCCCCAGCTAAAAATAAACTGCAGTTTTTCTACAGAAGTGCAATAAATTTGAAGTTGTTCTACAGTCAACTGTAGATTTTCTGTAGTACAATCTATACTACTGAAAAATACTTCAGGTATTTTGCAGCTAATGTGAAGAAATTTTGTAGTAATTTATTTCAAAAAGACTGTGAGCTATTATCTGCAAAAATACTGTAATTTATGTGAAGTCATTTCACAAATGTGAAGTCATTTCACAATCATAAATTAAAAAAACAATGAAACTTTACATTTGTAGTAATACTGCAGTAAATTTGAAATGATTTTACAGTTATTCATCCATAAGTATATTTTCTTATGTATCTGCAGTTTAACTGTAGTTAGTGTGAGGTAATTTTACATAACTTAATTTATAGAAAGCTTGTGTTGTATTTTTTGTAGTTTATCTAGAGTTTTTAAAGCGATGTTAAAGTTTTTTAGTTTTTGATACTGTTGCATGACTCACTATTTACTTTATTAATAATAATTAATACTGTTTTCAAGACTTTTATTTTAATTACATAATTTTCACACCTGGGAAAATCCCCGTCCTCTTGTTTAAGGGAAACAAAACAAATATTCATAGAAATTATACTTTTAACTTCAAAACAAATATGCATATAAAAATTAATCAATGTTGTTTATCGTTACACTCTTAGATCTAACAAGAGACCTACTTACAGATTTGGGGGCCCTGGGCACAAACGTAACAGGAACAGGGCCTTCTTATAACATTTTAAGTGCAAAACTAATGCATTAAAACCATACCAGAGGGCCCGTGCGAGCATTTCGCACTGATATCTAATATTTTTTAGGTACTGCCCTATTATCCCGTCAACCACTTTTGATAACAAAAAACTATCGCCAAACTGTAAGATTAAGCGCTAAAAATGCAGTCCCATTTACTTGATATCAGAAGCATTATACGTGTTTGTTACGTCATTAAGTGGTTTTTAACGCGACATTTGTATGTATTTTTCATTATGTTTTATTGATTTATTAGTTATTTCATTCATTAAAATAACAATTGTGTCCTTAAATTCTTATATTTTATTTATTTATTTATTTTTTGATATTCCAATGACAACGTTCTCCCGTTTATTTGGCGATAGTTTTTTGTTATGAAAAGTGGTCGACGGGATAGTAGAGAAGTACCACTTTTTATCAATATGTAATATTTCTTAGATGCAGGTTTAAACATCTAAAGAAAAAGTAAGGACAAAAATATCTGCAAACAACATTTAGTTTTTAGTTAAGCTAGAATATCATCTAATTTATTCCATCAAAGTTATAGTAAAAACTGATCCAAGATTGCAAAATGCACGCGCGAGAAAAAAAAAAAAATTAACAATCGTATTTTAACTGCATTAGAGGATGACGTCATCCGCTTCGTGAAAACATGGGACATATAAATATAAATCTAAAAATTTCAATTTCAATTTCGCTTTTTAATCATAAATATAAAACAAACCCGTGCGGTGTTTTTTATAATAGTTGCTGAGCATCATATAATGTGGTATTTTATTTTTGTGGCAACGATACTTTGAAGAAAACCTTTCATTTCTCTTATGAAAACAATGCCGATTTAATTTTTAATTTTCAGAAAATTTTAAGCAAAAACATGTTTTAACGAATTGTTAAGTGTGCTATGTCAGAAGCCATTTCAAAATCCTTTCATATGCCATCTCATTCTTCGTTCTGCGTTTCGTATTTTCTGAGAAAAAGGGATGTTGACAGGAGAAATAATAAATATGATCACCTGTTTTACTAATTTTCTATTCATACAATATTATATCATTATCTTGCACATTAATTAAAAAAATAAAAGTGCTATGAATCATAGATGTATTATAAAACATATTTTAAAAGTCAACAAAAATTTCTAATTATATAAAATAATTAAATATCTATCTATCTATCTATCTATCCATCTATATATATATATATATATATATATATATATATATATATATATATATATATATATATATACAAAACTTTATTAAACACCTATATATTTAAAACGCTAAGCGTTTTGTTTCGACAATCCGTGAGAACAAACTACTACATCAAATTACATCATTCTTTTTTTAAATGAAAGATATTTGGTCACAGATTTGTTATCGTACATTCGTTGGTTCGAAAATTTAATTAATTAGCCGTAATTTTAAATTAAAATTTTTCTTCTGCTTATGACGTCATAAAGTCGGCAATCGGATTAACCGGATTAACGCCCACTGTTGCGACGTACAGAGTTTATTTTCTGAACTCAATGATTGCGAGCATAGAAAAATAAATATTAAATATTAAAAGCACGTGATTTTTAGGCCGAATTTTTTAATTTGTAAGTTAAAATATAGTTAAAATATTTAAGTATTTCGGTAAAAATATTTATCCGTGTGTTTTATAAGCAAATAAGAATTCATATTTACTGTGACGTCACGGAAATGTTGTCCTTTGGGTTCATTTTATCATTAAGCATTATAACTTTGTTGATGCCATTTTTTTCATTACAATTAAATGCGAAATATATTTTTATTTGTATGCATGGTGCTTAAGCATAAATGTACGTGTGAAAGTTTGTACCGGTGAAAATGACGTTATGCTTAGCTTGAAATGCATTTTAACATTGATAAAACTAAAAAGAAAAATTTATATGATTGTCTCAACATGGCGTAATATTAACTGATATTTCATTTTTTAATTTTAAAGAATAGAACTGGAGCCTTTATTGCTTGCTTCATCTTGATTGCATACCTTGATTACATGTTACCAATTACTTTTTTTTAATTATAAGATTGAATTATAGGAATTATACGATTTAAATTATTAAGATTTCCTTTTTTAATAACAAAAATTCACAAAAGTAAAGAATTTCAGGAAAAAAAAACTTGAAATAATGATTGTATTTTTAGCTAGAATAAACAATGTAAGGCTAATATTTCATAGGAATTATTTTGGTAGGTTTGTTATAAGTTCATTTAACAGTTCCTTATTAGCGGCAGAGTCTTATTTCTTTCACTGTGAATTTTTCTTTCGATGTCAAAAAATGGCAGTCTACTTTTGGACGCCAACCAAAACACAGTGGCAATATTTAGAAATGTATAACGGTTGTGACAACAAACGGCACTATCGCTTTAGCTTTCATCGCGCTTACATCACTTCTAAATACTAAAAATTTAATTTTTTTACTACATTTTATAATTTCAATTCTTACATCCTCAATTAGAAAAAAAAAACTAGCTTTCGATTGAAATTTATTTGAAATCTGCCGCTTAATTTAACGACTTTTTAAATAATTTTCCAGCATGAAATATTTTTTAATTCTATCTCAACAATGACCATCCGTTTGTTTTAATAATGTAAAATAGCCCCTTGAAAAGTTGCAACAATTGAAAATAGGTAGCCCTAACTTTCATAAAAAAAATAATAAAAACCTGATAAATTATAAGATCAGATTATCCATAAGATAGAGTATTTTGGCGCTAATATAAAATCTGTCAAAAGAAAAAAAAAACTATTTTTAGTTTATGATTAACATAAAATCGATATGTTGAATTCGTTGATGTATATGTTGAATCAGAATATGCTAGGAACTGCTATTTATTATTTTTTTAAAGATCCATTGTATATTTAACTGTATAAGAGACCGACTGTGATGGAAAAGGAATAATCATCCTGATTATGTAAAGGGATAGAAGAAACCATACAAATAAATTACAATTGAAAATTCATTACATTACATTACATTAAAATTACATTAAAATTCTCCCTCATCTGCATATTAATTTATTATTTTTAACAAAAAATTTTAATTTTTACATAAAAATTGATTAGCTTAAAACAATGGATGCGTTTTAGAAGATATGGATTTGAAACGAACAATGATTAAAGAGGACATTTTAAAACTTTTAATTTAAACATTTTAAAACTTTTTTTAACGTTGAATTTCAACGGTGCCTTTGGGCAGATGCAATACATATGCGCATAGGAGCTCATTCGATTGCATTATCACAGGGGAGGGGGGTGCTTATTCTATGTTCTTTTATTTACTGAATATGAGATGAAAGTAGGAAATTTGTATGATACTTTATGATAGGACTATTTGTATGATACTTTATAGGTCCATGACCTTTTTTTTCTTGTGGGGAATATGGTGGTAATGTCAAACTGATTTGCATTACACATTTGTTTACGGAGTGTTCATTTGGAGTTTGCATCGGAAATAGCATTTCACGGGGGGGGGATTTTTAAAATAAAATATTTGAAAGACTGTTTCATACGAAGCCCTACTTAAATACCGTAATTTCCGGCGTATAATCCGCAGCTCAAAGAGTCGTTTTTCGACCCAGAAATTTTATTCAATAATTGTAGTTAAATATTTACAGCGATCTTATAAGTTACATTTTATAATATAATATTTCTGGGTCGAAAAACGACTCTTTGAGCTGCGGATTATAAGCCGGAAATTACGGTAATAAAGAAGCTTATTTTACTGATATTGTTATAGTATTTTTTTCCGTCACGTTTTGACGGGTTCCATCTAGTCGCTTATAATGTTTCAATTAATAAAAAGGATCTTAATAGAAATGTCTAAAGTTTCCATGCATTATTTTATTTAAATATCACTTACAATTGTTTGAACCATGTGCATATACAAATTACTTTATTTAAAAAATATCTTCAAATGAAAATGTCAGAAAATTTCATGCTCACACCAAATTGAACTAGTAATAAATGTATTATAACAAAATAATTCGTGAATTCATTCTTTAAACCATTATTCCTTTATAAACTTAATCGTAGAAAGAAAAAAAAAATCTAGTTCGCAAATTAATTCAACTTATTTTTTTTAATCATGTATTCATTTACAAAGCAATGAATAATTTTATTATTTTATTTATAAATTAAATTAGAATTATTTTTCAAGCTATAAAAATATAAACAGCCCCCTTCACATTTTAAAAAATGAAACATATCAAAACTAGTTCGCAGATTAATTCAACTTATTTATTTTACATAATCACAATAGTTTTCTTCTTATTTTATTTAAAATTATTAATTATTAAAATTGAATGTTTATGCATATGTATATGTGTATGTATATATACCATATATATATATATATATATATATATATATATATATATATATATATATATATATAATTTAGTTGGTTTGTTCACCGGTATCGTCCATTTTCTTATTTGCATTTTCGTGTGTAATAATTTTATCAGATGTTAATTTTAACAGATGTTATCAGATGTATAATTTTATCAGTATTCCATTTCTGTATTACTTCTTAACAAACTGTAACTTGTCAATTGAAAATCTAATTTGACCTATGTTCTTCATTAATAGTATTTTTTTTTATTTATCAAGAATATTTTAACTATTGCACTTTTGTAGACTTGTTTAACCCTTTGAGGGGCGGTGGTATATATTATATACCACCTAATTTTAATCCGATTCAAACCAGAAACTTTTAATTAAATTTTACTTTTTTAACTTTGACGAGAAAAAGTTGAAAAATTGCTTATTCATAATTTGAACTAAATTCTTTCCTAAGTTCCGGTGGGAATTCAACGTTACAGGAGCACAAGTGCTTGCCCCTGAAAGGGTTAAAATATATGTAAATAATTTATGCAAACATTTGACTATAAACTTGTAAAACGCAAAGTCATCCCTATAATGTAAAATTCATAGTATGAATGTAAAAAAGTAAATAGTGGGTTCTGTCTGCCCCCTAGATTGCACTTATACTCAAACGCGCAAGCCGAGTTTCCGGAGCGGTCATCCCTTGTCATCCTTTGTATCATCCAGTAGCTAAAGGGATTATCATTGATTGACGTTTTTCGTACTGCCGACACATTTTCTGGGACTACACTTAACAAATGTTTTACTTATGTTCGTTATCCAGGAGAGAATTTTGACCTTTTATAAATTCGTTAACCATTTGAATAGAGGGACACGGGATGAACATTCATTTCCCATATGCTAATGTAGACGTTGAAGGTATTCTGCTTGATTTCGCCGCACTTCAAAATAATAGAAAATCATAACTCGGTAATGCTCTCGAACAAACTACATTTTCTCTTGATTCAAAATTTATTCAATGATAGCTAATTAGAAATTTTTGCCAGGCATTATCGTCTGCGGAGTTTAACCGATCAAATGTTTTTAGGTGCGTTCGTAATTATATAAATACGTAGCACCTATAGTCGTCGTTTGGTCCGTCCGTCTGTCCGTCCGTCTGTCTGTCTGTCTGTCTGTCCGTCCGTCTGTCTGTCTGTCTGTCCGCATATAACAACGCAAAAACTACCCAACCAAATGATTTGCAATTTAAAATGTATTATCTTTGCAGAATTTTGTCGAGACATTTCAAATTTTATTAAAATCGAATCAAATATTTAGGAGATATTAATAAAAATATTTATTAAGAAATTTGGATTTTTTTTTAAATCGGTGCTTTTTTGTTATAGGAGCTTCCGAAGTTTAATCGTCAAGCGACCGAGATGCTTATTTTATGACAGAAATTAATCTGCAGACGATAAAATTCATTTCACAGAATTAAAAATCATCAAGATCTGAATATTTATATAACTAGCTGATAATATATATCTGAATATTTATAGAACTAGTTAAGATATTTGTATGAACAGTGTCATAAAATATATACTTAACTAGCTGTTTAACCCGTTCTACGCACGGGAGATCATGAATTTAATTCTAAAACGTGCGTACGAACGCACCTCGTTTGTAACGTTTGACGTACAATTTCCAACTTGTTTTCTTTTGGTGGCATATTGTATGTCCTTGTCTCAAACATATCCGTGCTACCCTTCGAAATTGTTTTTCCAAACCTGTGCATTATTATCCCCTTCATGTAAGCAACAAAAACATATTCGTTAATATAATGACTGTTTTCAAATATAAGTGATTCATTATTTTTCTAATAATGTAGGGGTAATGTAACCGACAAAAATGATTTTTAACAAACGTAGGTTTAACATAGTAACACTGTACAAACGAAAATAAATCAATATATATGGTGTATGTTTAAGATTCCTTTGATTACTTTTGTTATGAAAAATATGCAAAGAAATGTTTTAAGCATGTATTGTTTCTGCAGACCTATTATTATTGCCTATCTCGTGCAAATAAAAAAATAACATTTTATATAAAATTAAGCAAGAAATACGGAACAATATATTTTAATTAACTTTTGTCATTTTTATGCCTACAAAAAAGCGTGTTGTGAAATTCATTTAATACTTCGAATGCTAAATAACATAATTTTAATTTTCCAATTTATTAGGTACTGTACTATTCATCCAAATATAATACATTTTCGACGAACAAATTCTTTATTTATTTCTTTGTATATTCAATTTCAGTAAAATAAATGTATGTTTCTTTTTTATATTATTTTTCTGTATTTTATATTAGCACTAACATTTCTTCACCACTCAAAGCTAGGGCAATCAATGTCTGAACTCTGAAATTCTACCTTTATCGATGAAGAGATTATCGGACAAAGAATCTGAACTACGTATTAAATTCTCATTACGAGGCTGTGGAATCTGCTTGGCAGAGGTGATAAGAGCGATCATTCGAAATCTAATTAGAATTTTTGGAATTAGGTATGCCCTAACAGAATGCATGAATTTGTTATATAGAAAGTGTAGTGTTTAACAGTCTAATTTTATGTTGAAGTAATCGATTTTTTTAAACATATTATTTTGTATATCGTACGTTTGCTTGGTGCATTGTTCGATGTAACTTGTTAAGCTTTTTGCCTTGAAAAACGTTAATTTTTAGGACATGTTTCTGAATTATTTTTCAGTTTTAAATCTGTTTCTAAAATGTTTATTATCTTCAACTTAATTCATACACTGCAAAAAAAGTGTTGATTTTACAGTATAATACTGGCATCCCAGCTGCCAGTATTATACCGTAAAATTAACAATAATAAACAGTAAAATAAGCATTAATATGCTGTCGCGCGCGGCAGCGTATTAATGCTTATTTTACTGTTTATTATTGTTATTTTACGGTATAATACTGGGGATCCGAGCAAACATGAAGGTACACAAACCAAACGTAGTCTTAAATTTCGTATTAAAGAACATAAACAATATATTGAAAAACAAGAAATCAAAAAATCCTCTATTGCAAAACATTGCTGGGAGATGAATCACGTTTTCGACTTCAGTTCGGTTAAAATAATATCTAAACCTACTTCTGTACACGAACTTAATTTCCTTGAAGCATTCCATATTCATAAAAATCTTGGAAATCTTGTTAATTGTGAATTTGCTATTCCACCATTATCAGACTGCTGGAAATATTACATTAAAACCAATTTTTCTTAACTTTTTAAACTATTTCTCACCATAGCGTTTCCATTCCCTATCGATTTTCCTATTGGATGTTGCCTAGAACCCTCCGTTTTCTTATTGGCTAATAAATCTGTCACTTGAATCCTCTATTTTCCTATTGGTTGTTTGCCTGGAACCCTCCGTTTTCCTATTGGTTAATAAACTTGTCACTTGAATCCTCTATCATTTCTATATATATGAGCAAATTTCCATTTTCTTCAGCACAGAGGAGGGTATGCTATATGCTACCGAAACCGGAATGCTGTAGATTCAATTACACTGGTGTTTTAACGTTGTATTTTATTTTTACTTTAATTATATCACACCAAGCTCTAAATTTATATTTATTACCTGATTACCATCTGTGCTTTGTTTACTCTCTTTTCAAACGCCCTTCAATGTCCATGCAATGTTTAAAGTTGAAGTTCACATTTTTTTCTGTTCTTTTTCATTAGTTTTAGTGGTAAGTCGCCACTGGTTTACGCAATGTGCTGCCCGTGTATTTGTGTATTTTGTTGCATTTTCTTTCTTGATTCAACATTTTCTTGATATACGTCATGTCTATTAATTTTATTCTATTACTAGACATCATACATTATCATAAAAATTTGATTGTTAGGCTTTAAAAGGCATTAGAGAATGGACTATGCAGTCCGTGTCTTTATTTTAAAACAAATCGTGATTGTGGTATTAATTCTAAATAAATAATTTTTATTTTTTTAACAATTTGATTATTATTATTTTTATACTACAACTGGGTATTAGTTAAACAAGGACATCATCAAAAGATGTGAATTAATCTTTAAAACTAGCCGCCACTGGCGACCAGTTTGGTCTCCCTTAAATGTATGTTAAGCACTGAAACACGTTACTTTTATTCATGATTTATTTTTTTTCCGTAATCCTTCGCCAAACCGGAAGATTCTAATAGACAAATCAAAAACTTTTTCGATCATGGTAGCATTTCGCATATTTTTTGTTGTTATGTATTTCATCTTTCTTGACAAAAACACGCTTAACCAACTTAAGCATTTATGCTTCATATCCGTTTGCTTATCAGTTGCAATATGCTTGCTAATGAGGAGATTCTTAAACATATGAAGTAGTTTTCCGTAATTGGATCCATTGCCAAATGGCGTATTTTAGTTAATACGATTTGGTGCAATAAAGTCTATTTTGTGAAAGTCTTTAATGATATCCACCATTTACACTGAACCATATTGTTGCCAATATTTTTTTGTTTGTTTGTTTGTTTCACGCTACCTTTGGCTGTAGACTTGATTACGGGAGAATCAAGAAGAAAATCTATCATTATTCTCATTTAAAACGTCTTGAATAATGTGACATAATCGGAGTGCATATTATAACACGTAATTTTCGAGTATGGTTTGGTGAAACATTGACCTTTTGGAAGCCAGTTTTGATAATCACGTAAATATGTCACACCAACATTACCGCCTATAATTCTAATTACAGCAACCAGTTTTTTCTCTCTATATTGCAACTCTATAGTTAATATAGTGCCCCGGTGCGTCTACGACAGCTGTTCCATCAGAACATTTGATTTCAAAATAAAAGTATCGTTTCTAATTTGCACACGCGAAAAATAAAAGCTGGTATTAGCGATTTAAAAAAAAATTCTATTGGCGAGATTTGCGCCCAAATAACACAAAAGTACTTAATGATGGTATGTATTTTGTAAATGTATATTAAATTACTGTTTTGAAAGCGATTGGTCATTAATAATGGTAAATATGATTGGTGATTAACAATCATTTTCGGTGGTCTCTCTTCCTTTCACGTATAATACATAAATACCAAATTAACTGACAATTTGTTTCGAAATTTGATTCATTAAATATCATTACATGAGTTGTATTTGTTTACATTCAGCTTACATCAAGAAAATATAAAGAATGAAGTTGAGTTGTATAGCACATAATTATAGTAAACTTTGATTGTGTCACTGGTACGAATTATTTTTTTGACACCAGGCAGCGCTCCAAAAAATCTTTCATGGAAAACTAACTTTACGAACGATTATCTCCATGGTTTAATGGTTTAATATTTTAAACCTTCACGACGAATGAATCTTTTTTTTTTTTTGTTTACTTTCATGGATAGAGAATTTGAACTGCGAAGCTAATTTCAACTGAAGTTATTGGAGAATATATACATAATTGAACGTAAGTCATCTCTCAAATATTAATTTATTTTGAACGATCTTTCTAAAAATGTCACATTTATGAAGTTTTATTCGAAAAAATAATTTTTAATAAAAATGGCCGCCTGGCATATGAAAAAGTTAAACGGACATTCCGGAACTGTTGATGACAGTCACATGACTTACGGTTTTATTATAGAGATTAGATGGCGCATACAGTGCGCCTCCCGTGTCTTCATATTACTACAAAAGTGTTACATTTATTGAAATATTATATGATCTTTGCTTCTTATAAATTATGTTTAGAAATATTTTCACCGTGCGAAGCATATGATAAATATAACCGTGCAAATGCTCTTCTTCTAAGACCAAATCTCACTGAGTTAAGATAAAATTTTGGTAATTTCGGATGTTTCCGGCATTAAAAATCGTCTGCTTGTTTTTAGTACGAGAAATATCATAAAATTCATGAAATTCCACGCATGAGAACTCAGTAAGTTTTGTTCACAGAAGAAATAAACTTTTACTGCCTGGAGAATTTGTTAATGCTTGGAGAAAAAAAATCTTCTAAATATAATTTATAGGAACGTATAAAAGGGACAGTATAAAAATTATTAATATGTAGCCTTTTGGAAAATAAAAGCAGTGCTATTTTACAAACATAAACTTAATTCCTACTTTATTTTGAATATTTTTGAAATTTACAATGCTTACGTATCTCTAACAAGGTTAAAAAAAATAAATAAATAAAGTGCGTTTCTGTATAATAGACATACAATAATTTACCACCCACATGACCAAGGATATGTAGTAAAAATGAAATCGTTGGAAAATCGACAGGACATAATCTAATACATAATCTATCTATACAAACAGCAAAATATTAAATTTATATTTTTTAATTACTCTGCATAAAATATGTAGCACTATTATAAAACAAAATATTATAAGAAGATTAAAGTAAATGTCTCGCAAAATAAATAAATAATAAAAATAAATAACACGTAACTGAATGTACTTTAATTTTTCATCTTAAAAAAAAAAAAAAAAAAAAAAAAAAAAAAAAAAAAAAAAAAAAAAAAAAAATCCCTGACGGCTTGGCCTACAGGCACAAGTAGATTTCGAAGACACAGACTTGTTTGTTGGGAATTGCGGAAGAAATGACCCTTTTTCCATGATGCGGCATTTTGGAAACGCCAACTTCGAAACCTAACTTGTTTGCAGGCGGAGCCGGCAGGGATTTTCTTTTGTTTTTATTTTTTTTTTTTTTTTTTTTTTTTTTTACTATAACGGTTGGTCCTATAAAAAACTTGTCAATATAAAAGTTTTAGATAATATTAAGAGGCTTTATAATAAATTTAAACGAATTTGATATCTTCTGAATTGACGAAGTTATGATTTTTTTTTCTTCTAAACCGCCCTTTTATGCCCCCCCCCTTGGGACCATTTTAATGATACCAAAAATCTGTCATACATAAATTTTCGGCCCTTTTATTAGAAGTAATAATAACTTTAAACGGATTCGATAGTATCATAACTAAGAAATTGTTTTTTTTTTCTGTTTTCACATAAAACCCCCCATTCCCCCCCCCTTGGTTCAATTTAACCGATTATTGAACTTGACCGAGATTTTATGCCCCTTGGTTTTATGTATCAGTTTGGAAGAGATTTGTACAGAATTATGGAGGTTATCGTGTCCATAAAAAAGTGACATAGATAGATAGATAGATAGATAAAGTTTTGAACTGGGGGTGGTTTTGGGTTCTGGGAGTCATGATCGGCGTAGATCTGCAAAAATTTTTCAAAAATTCCAACTTAGGGGAAAATGTAATAGGTAGTATTTCTTACGAAATCTACCTAAGAAAAGAAGAAGAAGAAGAAGAAAAACAGTTTACAGGAGAAAATTGTTACGTTTTTTTTTATTATTTAATTTTTCTTTTAATTTGATTGGAGGGAGATAATACGTTATAAAAGATGTTGTGTTACCTATACATCATTATATTTTTAATGCAAATTTATAGCATATTTTCTGTATCTAGAGGACTTATATTGCATCCAGACATTTTACTTATCATACAGTGGTGTCTTAATTTACCGTATTTAAAGCTATTTGAAATTACTTATAAGTTAAAAATAATGAATTTTCTTCCGGAATTTCACTATACAGCCGCAATCAACATTAAATTCGCTTACACAAATTGGATAGTGAAGTATCTGAAGAATGGTGGTTAAACGAGTGTATCGGAGATTTGTGGGTTCACGGTATATCATTAACCATATGTTTTTTTAAAAAAGCATTATATGTACGGTATTTTATGTGTGTAAAACTTTCGAAATTTTATCGAAAATGTACAGGGTGTCCCAAAAGCCTTTTACATATTTTAAAATTCAATAAAAGGTCAAGCAATTGGCGTACGAAAGTGCGGTTTGGACGAAAATGGGTCTTATGATCTGATATTTTGTTTATGTAAATAAAAAATTTGTTCCAAAAATTTCTCATAGATGGCACTGCTTCAGGAAAGTTATCGAATAGGTAGAACTTAACAATACTCGCCCTCTTGAGTTCGATTACACGAGTGAGGATAGATAGACGAATACTGTTAACTTCTGGAATGTGGGTTCTCATAGTTTGGACAAAAACTGTGCATACGCATCGTGCGTCTTTCGCCATTGTTATGTATAAAGGCATTCTACCTATTCGATAACTTTCCAGAAGCAACGCCATCTATGAGAAATTTTTGGAACTAATTTTTTTTTCTCAAACAAAATTTCAGATCATAAGAAGCATTTTCGTCCAAACCGCAGTCTCCTACGCCAACTGTTTGATCTTTTTTTGAATTTTTAAATGTGTGTAGGACTTTTGAGACACCATGTATGTTATATTTATCGAAATTTCATATAAGAGAAATGATATTTTTGGTAGATTTTTGGTAGGTATGTTTGCGAGGTACCCGGAATTAGCTGTATAGTTTTTAGTTACATTTCGTTCATTCGTTGGAAAAATATAGAACATTTCTTTTTAGGTCAAAATGCTTTTCAATGGGAAGTCGGACGATTTTTTAAATTTTAACATTCACCGAAAAGAAAATGTCGGATTGGGATAATTGTAAATGCTAAATTATTGAGACTAAATTTACGAAATCGAGATTTATTTTTAATCCTATTGCTTTGAAAATTTGCCAATATATTTATTAGAATTTCGAAATTAATTGTATAAATTATTTGGAAATTGTATGCATTAATTTAAAATATATAAAGCATTTTAATTTCTCATTTTTTTACAAAAATTTCCAATGCATTTTTTTTCTGTCTTTCAGTAAATGGTTGCTAAGAAACTATATTTAAAAAAATATCAACAAAGGAAAATTCAAGTGAATCACATATTTTGACACGAAATTATATTAACAAATAGCTAATTTTCAGATGATTTAAGTTTTTAATATGCTTCTGTTAATGAAATAGATGATAATTTATTTTAACTACTGAAGAAAGATTGCCAAATCGGTTTTCCATATGAAAATAATAAAAACGTTGAATGTGTAAATTGAATATAGGTCACATAAAAGGAATTTACATTTGTATAAGTATATTTCATACACGAAATTTAATTCAATTTCAGCAACATATGATGTTTAGTGGTTGCAATATAAGTATTATTTTAAGGATAGGATGAAATATCTTGTACAAAGAGATGGGTATTCTAATGAAATTAAAATAGTAAATACATTTAGACATATACTCAAGAAATGAAATAGCACAATTACTGGAAATTGAGAATATAAGATTAAAGCGACAACGGGGGTTTCAGGAGAGCTCCGCCCCTTGAGTAATGTATTGTTATTCTAAAAAATACAGTAATAAGCAGTTTACATTATCATTGCATAACATTGTGTTTAATGCGATACTTCAAAAATTTCCTGAACTTTCGATACATTTTACATTCTTATAAATGTATAAATAACTTTAAAAAAATGAATTTTAGGATATCAAATTTTATGCATATAATGTTAAAAAGTGAGATTAATGAACAATGATTTGTAGAGCTCACGTTGAGGCCACTGATCTGTAGATTTACTAGTAGTTATAAACAAATTTCTCGTTTTATTATTAACTCATAGGATTTTGCTGAACATGGAATAAATGATATCTTACCTATTAAATTTCTGTTTTGTATCGGTATTTTAATTTTCAAAACTTTATCACAATTATTTTACTAAGCGATTTTAAATCTGATAAAAAGTAAGAAATATATGTATAAATAAGTAATTTCAATTTATTAAAATGAAAATGTGACGCTACAATTTGATTTTTTTTTATTCAACAATCGTACAACATAAAAATACCATTTTGACAAATGCAATAAGAATGCAATTCAACAGGGTCCCCCGCACCCGCAGTCAGTTTAACGATGTTTGCAACAATGTGCTTCGTTTGGAAATAAATGGGAGAAGTATCCGTAAGAAAGTTCGTCTGGCTCCACCTCTACAAAAAACCAGAACTATTGATTTTGAATCTACGGCGCCTCGACTGTTAAAAGTTATGTTTTGGAAGATGACTTAATGAGCGGAACTGTCAAAAATGCTTTTATTTCTCGCAAAAAGGAAATAACTTTAATAAATCAAAAGAAGCAGAAAGTCCTTGTCCTGTTAATCAGTCACCTTTAACGGTAGGAAAATTAAATGTGTAAGATTTTACCTTGAAAATATGCCACTTACAGATTTAATTTTTTTCTTTTAAATAAAACGTTTGTTACACTCTTTTATTTAACTTAATTTTTGTATTCAAAGAGGAAATTTTGTAATACATTTTCATCCAGTTTCTCATAGAATATAGTTATAAAAATTATGTATACAGGTGTGTTAAAAATAAACGAACAACTTGAAAAAGCACAAATAAAAATATATAAATTGACAGACAGTTGTTTCGGAGCCCCAAAAGCTCCATCATCAGTGCCAAATCAAAAGATTAAAACCCCGATTTTAATGGATTTACAGGTGTGTTTCCGATCACAAGACATGGTATTATTTCATTATTTTTAGAACCTTTTCATAAATTAATACGTTAATTTTAAGGCATTTTCACATTTTTTGTCACCTTTAAGTGTAGGAAAATGAAATATGTCAGATTTTACCTTGAAAATATTCCATTTACAGATTTAAATAGTTTCTTTTTAAGTTGGTCCGGGACATAAAAATCTTCAAATTTTTGAAAAATATTTTATTGTATTAAAAAATTCTCTGTTTTTATCCACTTAAAATGACGTTTAAATCATGTTTCTTTCTTAAATAGAACAGGATGTATTATTTTTTTTGTTTTAAAAATCTAGCTTTCAAGTAGTGGTTGTCATGGAAACGTTTTTACATTTTTCTGCATGATGGGTTCTTTCACGCATTCTCGTCTTTAAATCGTTAAAAGTCAAAAACAATTCAAGATAAATGGTTCAAACTTGGAACATCTCTTTTTCCGTTATTTTACTTAAATTTTGATTCAGCAAATTTGAAAAAAAAAATATATTTACTTTTGAAAATGTGATTTTTTTTTTTAAGTTACATCATTTTTTTTTTAAAGTTTATACTTTAAATATTTTAAATTTTTTTTTAATTAATATTTTTTAAATGCTGAATCAAAATTAAAATTTATATATTTCTGTTTATCTAAATGAAAAAAAAATGTACAAATAATATTTCAAATTATAACGATTTTAAATTACCCCACTTTTTTAATAAATTTTAAAATATTTTTTAAGTTATGAGAGTTTTATCATGTGATTTTGATTACAAATAATATGGTTAACCATCACAAAAAAGTTCAAAATTTTAACTAAATAAATTTTTTTTTTTAAATGTGTCCACCCCCTTAAATACAATGTTTTTTTTACACTCTTTTATTTAACTTAACTTTTGTATTTAAAGATGAAATTTTGTAATACATTTTTCATTATCTTTCTCATAAGATATAATTATAAAAATTATGTACACAGGTGTGTTTCCGATCACAATGCATGATGTTATTTTATTATTTTTAGAAATTTTTCATAAATTAATGCGTTAATCTTAACCCTCTGGGCGTTTGAAAAAGGGTAAAATTGTAATGTTGTTTTCTCTACATTTTATTAAAATGCTAAAAAAAATATGATTCTTTCAGCATTATAAATAAAACTTAATTACAAATATGAATGTAACGCTTGAAAGTATTAATCATTCTTCAATGTTTTGAAAATTCATTAAATCTATAGAATTATATTATCTTAAACATTGCATATATTGCAGTGAAACCTGGAGCTTAGTGAACGGAATATTACGTTCCACACTCTTAGAGGGTAGGCATTTTTACATTTTAGTCACAATTGATAAATCGCCAAATAATCTTTATGGTTACAGCTGTTTACGAGTAACAAAAACATTAGAATTAATTATTATGCACATACACGATCGGCAAAATATACTATCTGGCTGTGAAACTAAAACAAATAAATGGTTTAAACACTTAAACTTAAAAAAAAAAAAATCAATTTTTTTGAATAATTTAATATTAAGATTATACGTTAAGTCAACAATTTTGAAATCAGGAATATATAGTTTAAATATGTTCACTGCCGAAAATGAAGTGTGTAGCATTATGAGTTTGTTTACAGAGATACCCAAAATTATTCGATACATTAATATCTGTCGATCACAACTGTTTAATGGCCATCTTAATAATATTATGTTACTTCAAGCATTGCGAAATTCATATCCATTACACAATACTTCTTTAAAATAATGGTGCGGAAAACATCCATTAATCATGTATGGGTACATAGAAAATAAATTTACTGCAGCGGGAATTTTGTAATCCATTTCTCATTCACTTCCTCATAGGCTAGAATTAAATTTATGTACACAAGTGTGTTTCTGATTACGATACAACATGGTATTATTCTTAGAAATTAATATATTAATTTTAAGGCATTTTTACGTCCTGCAATTACAGTTGTTTCGACTCTACTTGAGTGAAATGTGATTTATGAAATCTATATATTATAGCGATGCACGACAACATATTTCCAACGGTGAATTCCAGAATTCACCATTTAATATTCTGGCCGCGCAGAAGAATTCATACCGAGTGTCCCAAAAATGACCGACGATTTGAAAAATCAATTAAAGAAAAACGGATGACGTTGGAAATGTACGGTTTGCTGCATTCTACTTAGGTAACCAGGGAATTTATTCTTACCAATTTTCAAAATTAGTTACAAAGTTCGTCAACAGATGGCACTGCTGACTAGCAAAAACTATAAAACAATGTTTTCAAAATAACTTCCGTTTGCAGCAACAACGTGGCGCAGTCTGAGGACAAAATTCGCATATACCCGTTGTAAAGACTTCGGGGATTAATAAAATGTTGATCTGGTAGCCGTGGCGCCCGAAGCATTACTTATTTCATTAGGAGAAAATATTTTATTCAACAGAACAAATACAGTTTATTCTTCTAAGAGTTTTAGTTTCATATATTCAATACTGATACGAGTGAGTTCGGTGAAATTTTAAACTATTGGGATTAAGTCCTAAATCTCTGCTTCAAATAGTGGGTTCAGTCTATTCTTTCAGTGAAGCGGTTGCGTTGGACCAGGTGTCCAATAGATGTCGACTCGAATTCTCTCCGGAATTCCTCTCTTTCAGACAGGGCGTCTGTTTCCTCCAGCTTCCCCTGCGCTGCTCGTTACTCCACAAAGTCCGTTCCTCAGGGTCACCTCCTCTCTCGCTTCCAAAGACCCATCTCCCTCTCGTCTTCTCTTCTTCCTCCAGCTTAAGAAAAACGGGGGGCGGGGGAAACTTCCTCCAGGCCTCCTAAACTTACTGCGGCCTATCGTTGCTCATATCTCGTTCTCATTCACAGATTTAAAGGACTTCCCTTGGAGTCAGACAGTCTGAGGGAAAACCTTTCCATCTGCGACCTCACAAGTAGAATAAATAATTCGTTAACGTCGGATAGTCGCCATGCAGTCTCAGGTATTGTTCATAAAATGTCCACACCATTCAGCATAGGAGATTGATCGTTCCTTTAGGTTAGGCCCGACAACTTGGGGGACCTGTGGTAACGGTTAAAAGAGGTACTTTCGCTGGGATATTCGGGAAAATGTCACAGCATTACCCCCTCGAGCAGATGAGATTTTTCAAGCATTTGGAAAATATTACATCATTACTGGTGCGCTAGCCTTCCATACACACCCAACACACATGTTATTTCACAATAGAGGCTTACCTTAAACATTATTATTCACAAGTTTACAATACACTTTACAGACTCACATCGTTAAATTAAATTTCAATATTCATTGCATGATTCAAATGCACAATTATTTCAGTTACAAAAAATAAAAAACTATGTACAAAATTACTGAGTAGAATGTTATTTATTCTATTCTACTTAAACAGTCTACATGTGGAATTTGGCTGCCTGGGCGGTGCCTCATCCGATAGTGGTAACCTTGCAAGATTAGTGACCATCTCATTAATCGGGGATTATTTCCAGCGTTGATTTTCAACCAAGTGAGTGGGCTATGATCGGTTTCGATGAGAAACTGTTGCCCATCTATATAGTGACGCAACTTCTTTATGGCGAAAATTATAGCCGCACATTCTTTTTCAGACGTGCTGAAATTTTGTTCCGGGGGTGAGAATTTCCTACTGAGATAAATTACCGGGTGTTCTTCACCATCGACTCGTTGGGCCAACACCACGCCTACGCCTTTATCCGAAGCATCAGTTTGGATTATGAATTCTCGACTGTAATCAGGGGCAAATAATACCGGATTCTCAGTCAATTTACGTTTTAATTGCGCGAACGCATCTTCCATTTCTGCATTCCACGTCACTTTTCCCTTCCTTTCTTTCCCTTTCAGTGCGTTTGTCAAGGGTTCTACTAAGGTAGCGTAGTTACGGATGTAGCGGGAATAATAGCCAGACATTCCTAACAGCCTGCGTATTTCGGCTTTCGTCTTCGGCGGGGGGAAATCGGTAATAGCTTGTATTTTAGACTCGGCGGGAGAACGCCTCCCTTCACCTACCACATGCCCTAAATATTTTACAGATTTCTGCGCGAACCTACATTTAGACAATTTGACTTTAACCTTAGCTTCCTTTATTCTTCCCAGTACTATCTCGAGATGCTTTAAATGGTCACTCCACGAATTCGAAAAAATGACCATGTCGTCTAAATAAGGGAGACAGAAATCTTCTAATCCTCGTAATAATTTGCTCATAAACTTAGAAAACCGATAGCTAGCTCCTATAAGCCCGAAGGGCATGGTTACCGGTAAAAATGAACCAAAGTTCGTAATAAATGCAGCCACCCGTTGGGCCCGGGGGGTCATCGGTATCTGCCAATAGCCTTTAGTGAGATCGAGTATGGTTATGAATTTTGCTGCAGCTACCTTCTCCACGCGCTCTTCGATATTTGGTAACGGGAATATCTCCGGTTTAGTTATCGCATTCAGTTTACGGTAATCGATGCAGGGCCTTGGGTCGCGCCCCGCTGATTCCACCAGTATCAGGGGCGATGCAAAATCTGACTCGCCTTCAACAATCACTCCCAACTCCAACATTCGCTTTATTTCAGCCTTCAAGATTTCTGTTTGGCGAGGGGAGGTGCGATAAGGTCTTAGGCGCACCGGAGTGTCGCTAGTTAACTCAATATCATGAATTATCATATCTGTTTTCCCAGGATCATTTGAAAATATATTCCGGTTTTTGCCTAACAGCTCAGATAATTCGGACAATTGTTCAGGTGAACACAATTTCCTCAAATTACTTTCGATAATTACATTATGAAAATCGTATTCTTCCGGGCTCGTATTTAATTGGGGAATTTCAAATTCGTCTTCGCTCGCATTGCTCTGAACACTTTCGTCAATTATCAAATTCCTCACCTGCTCTCTTTGTAAGTAAGGTTTAAGTAAATTTACATGGTATACCTGCGACTGAGCCCTCCTACCGGGTACGTTAACTACATAATTTGTCTCTGAAATTTGTTTTTCTATTGTCCCTGGTCCTATCCAGTTCACCGACAATTTGTTAGGTTTCGATAGTGCCAACACTAACACTTTGTCCCCTGCTTGAATGTACGCTCGACCGCGCTTTTATCGTAATACCGTTGACGATCGCCTCGAGCCAAACTCATTTTTTCGACCGCCAATTCCTGACATCTCTTCATTCGATTAATAAGATCGAACACGTATTCGGTAACCAGATTCTCTTCCTCGCTCTCACATCTCCATTTCTCATATAATAAGGCTTCCGGGGTTCTCAGATTTTTCCCGTGAACCAACTCCGAAGGACTGAAACCCGTTGACTCGTGAGTAACTGTGCGCAAGACTAGCAGCGCATAGGGCAGAGTTTTTTCGGAATTTCCGGATTCGATGCATAAAACCTTCAATAATCTTTTTACTGTGCGGTGCCAACGCTCTACCGGTTGAGATTGGGGGTGATGCACACTAGAATGGACCACTTTAACGCCAAATTTTTCTAAAAATTCGGTCGTTAAATCGCTAACAAAAGAGCGACCAAGATCACACTGTACCTCTCTGGGGAATCCTAAACGACAGAAAACCAACATTAGCGCATCAATCACCGTTACTGAACGTATGTCTCTTATAGGTACAGCGTCTGGGTATTTCGATGAGGTGCACAGGGCCGTGAGCATAAATTTGTTTCCGTTTTCGGAGAGGGGCGAGGGACCCACAGTGTCGACCGAGACCCTCGTGAAAATTGTCGTTATAATAGGGACCAGCTTTAATATTGCCTTCTTTTGGTCACCTGCTCTACCCACCCTTTGACAAGGATCGCAAGAACTCACGCAATTTTCTATGTCTTTTATTACGTTAGGCCAGAAATAATGTCTCAAAATCTTATCTTTAGTTTTCGTAATCCCGAGATGACCTCCTATTTCTTCATGACACAAAGCCAGTAATTCGCGTCTATATTCCAACGGGAGTACGATTTGCTCTCTTTCCGTCCCGTGGTGGTCTTTTATTTTCCTAACAATAATCCCGTTTCTCACGTCAAAATTGGAATTTTTCGCCGCAGCCCTTTCTCTAATCCATTCTAAGGAGCTATCTGCTTCTTGAGCAGCCCCCAATCCTTCCGGGGTCAGTTTAGCTAAACTAGCGGATGATTTTCTTTCTTCGGAACAAGGGGGGATAATCAGCTCTTCTTCTTCTATTTCTGCCTCGGGATTTTCTTCCGCGATATTTTCCGCTGCCGGGAGCGTATGACCTTTTTCCTCCTCTTTTTCCGAAATACTCTCAAAGAAAGGGGCGGTTTTGGTTTCCGGTCCCGAATTGATCGCCTGACGCGCTTGCTGTCGCGTAAGGACGGCGTTGACAAGACTGGGTTTTGTGTTAATTTTATCGATTAACACTTGAGTTCTATTTCCCAATAAATAATGCGACATTTTCGTGTTTTTCTCTACGACTGCAGCCTTGGTTGTAAACTCGCCTACGTCGGTCAGATTCAGTTGTATTTCTACCAGAGGAAGACATTTAAGTTCGTTCTCTAGGGGTTGTTTAACCCAGACTACCTCTCCCGTGTTTTGTTCTGTATTTATGTCATTTGCACTGATCAAATCTAAAGACGATCCTGTGTCCCGAAATATCTTTATTTTTCTCCCATTTACAACTCCCACGCTTAGATAGGGTTTGAAAATTTCGTCAAATTCATCTGGATCAGTTAACTGACTCACGCTTTCGGGTTCATCTCTTTTCTTTCTTAACTCTGGACAGGAGTAGCGTAAATGTGTCGTAGAATGACAGATGTAACACGACCTGTCTCTTCTCCTGTCAAACACCTCGTCTCTATTTTTTGGTCATTTTTATCACGCCAATTTCTTGTCGGCTCTGCCCTTTTGGGCTCCACCTTCGCCTTTCCGGGGAACTTATTTTTTTCTAACGGCCTTTCATTAATTAGGTTTTTCGGAGGGTGGGGCTGTCTTTTAACCGTGATTCTCCTGACGGACTCATAATGATCTAATTTCTGGGTTAAAACTAAAGGCGTAATTAAATTACTCCAGGAATCTATGAAATGTTGTCTCATTTCACTAGGGACTTTTCGCTTGATCTGGTCGGATATTATCAGATCTCTCAGTTGACTAAATTCTGTCACCTGAATCCCTTCTAACCACTGGTCGAAATAATTAGTTATTTCGTAAGCGAAATCTTTCCAGCTTTTTTCCGACGCTCTATTCGTCGTTACGAATTTAATTCGAAAATCTTCCGCGCTAATTCGGAATTTTTCCAATAGTTTCCTCTTTACGAATTCGAAATTATCTGCCTGCTCTGTAGGTTCTCTCAAGATTACTTCTGATAACTCAAAAGGTAACATCCCCATCAAATTTGTAACCCATTGACTTTTCTCAATTTGGGCTCTCGAAGCTTGTCGCTTAAACAAGTCCAAATATAAAGAAATTTCCGTTTTTCCTAATTCAAATTTCGGTAAAACATTTTTTAAGATAATTTTTGGTTCTTTCTCTATCTGGCTAGAAGATAATGTAATTGTATCACTTTCACGTTCTGCTCTGATTTTAGCCAATTCAAATTCTTTATCGGCCTTGTCTTTATCAAGAGGAGCCTTCTCTAGCAGATCCTCCTCAAAAATTTTCAACTGGCTTAGGGCCATTTGTTCTTCATAGTATGGCGCCTCCGTTATTTTTTTTACTAATTTCGGAATCGTATCTTTAGGAAAGACTTCTATTTCTAATTCCGCAGCTAAAGACTGCAAATCACATCTTCTGAACGTTGCTAAATTCGCCATATTTACAATTTTAAAATCCTGGCACAATAATTTACCCTACTCTATTTCATACATAAATGCACTGTAAAAATTCAGAATTTTGACCCCACCACACAATATAAACAATAATTACAAACAAATAAAATGCACCCAAAAAACATAAATTTATGAAATTTTGACCGCAGGTCACAGATTTTTAAAATTTTGAATTACAAGAAAACCAATTCCACATATAGGCTACAACTTGCCAAGAAAAATATATATCTTACTTTAACTTAACTGAATTACTAACAGACTTCAACTTAATCTTACAGCTTATTTAAATTCAAAATTTAATTCCTTAGCAATTTTCAAAATAAGAGAGCACATTAAAAATTACGGCCGAAAAATACAATTACCATAATTTGCTTTTCACCAAAAAAATTTTTAATTAAAAAGATTAAAAGAATTTTTCAATTACTAGAAAAAAGATGAATTTAAAGTTTGTTACACTTTTAATTTACCTTAAACACACAAAAAACATCTGTTGGTAATTAATATTTAAGATTTTTACTTATACTACCGAACACAAATAATTTAAAGAAAAATTGCTTCCTGTCCAAAATTTAAAATATACACACTATGCCTCCACTGAGAATAAAACAAGTGCTCACCTGGGTATAGCTCTGTCTGCGATTCTCGTTGGTGATTCTGCTTTCTTTTCTCTACACACTATCAGCAAAGTTCGGATGCTTCCGGTTCCTGGTTCAGCGGTTGCAGTTTCAGATCTGGTCGGGTCTTTGCTTTGGCTTTGGCGGGTCGCTTTGGGGTCTGTGGATCTTCCTCGATTCGGCGGAATCTGTCTCTCTATCACAGGATTCTGTACGAATTCGGCGAGTCGTCCTACTCTGCCCCGATTCGGTATGTAGGTTCAGGTTCCCAACGGCTGGTGTAGGTTCTGAAGAAATTCGGCGAGTTGCCTACTCTGCCCCGAATTAATAAGACTTAATCACTCTTGTTTCTTTTCACTACTTTAATAATCCTTTAACGCTGCCACCAATCTTCTGTAAAGACTTCGGGGATTAATGAAATGTTGATCTGGTAGCCGTGGCACCCGAAGCATTACTTATTTCATTAGGAGAAAATATTTTATTCAACAGAACAAATACAGTTTATTCTTCTAAGAGTTTTAGTTTCATATATTCAATACTGATACGAGTGAGTTCGGTGAAATTTTAAACTATTGGGATTAAGTCCTAAATCTCTGCTTCAGATAGTGGGTTCAGTCTATTCTTTCAGTGAAGCGGTTGCGTTGGACCGGGTGTCCAATAGATTTCGACTCGAATTCTCTCCGGGATTCCTCTCTTTCAGACAGGGCGTCTGTTTCCTCCGGCTTCCCCTGCGCTGCTCGTTTCTCCGCAAAGTCCGTTCCTCAGGGTCACCTCGTCTCTCGCTTCCAAAGACCCATCTCCCTCTCGTCTTCTCTTCTTCCTCCAGCTTAAGAAAAACGGGGGGCGGGGGAAACTTCCTCCAGGCCTTCTAAACTTACTGCGGCCTATCGTTACTCATATCTCGTTCTCATTCACAGATTTAAAGGACTTCCCTTGGAGTCAGACACTCTGTGGGAAAACCTTTCCATCTGCGACCTCACAAGTAGAATAAATAATTCGTTAACGTCGGATAGTCGCCATGCAGTCTCAGGTATTGTTCATAAAATGTCCACACCATTCAGCATAGGAGATTGATCGTTCCTTTAGGTTAGGCCCGACAACTTGGGGGACCTGTGGTAACGGTTAAAAGAGGTACCTTCGCTGGGATATTTGGGAAAATGTCACACCGTGAAAACATTTCAGTTGGAATGTTCTGACAAGCAGCAGAGATGTATTGTTCCAGTTCATTTACAGTTTGTGGATTGTGCCAATAAACCTGATTTTTCTAGTACCCCCAAAGAAAAATAATCGCATGGCGTCAAATCTGGTGAACAGGGAGGCCAATCCATGCCACTTTGTGTATGCTTTTCGTAGTCAAGGGCAATGTCACGATCACCGAAATGTTCGTTGAGAAAATCGAACATTGCAGCCGTTGTGAGCAGTCTTTGCAGTCGATGTGTCCGAGCACCGTCTTATATAAACAACGAGCTTTTCCTACCGTCCTCCAAAGCATTTTGAATGGCCACGAATGCATGGAGGATGTCCAGATATTTTACTAAAACAAACATTTTGTGTCCGAAAAAGTGTCCAATAGCAAAGTCATCTGGAGGTAATGGCGCCATAACCCATGACTTTTGGTGAATGCAGAGATGAAGGTACGGCTACATGCGGATTTTCTGTTCCAGCGCCAGTTATGCTTATTAAGAAAGCCATCGAGGAAAAAATTACGCTTCGTCGGAGAACCAAGTGTTTTCAACATCGATGTCGCAGGCATCCAACGTCAGCAGCATAGCGATTGCGAACTTCTCGCGTGCATTAATGACACCAGTACTCAGAGGTTGTCGAGTCTGGACCTTGTAAGGAAACAAGTGAAGGCTGGGACGGTGTGTAGTCATTCGTGGTAGTCCAGTCTGACAAGCAACACGACGAACGGAAACTTGGGATCGCTGTTGGATGATCAGCTGAACGACAGCAGCATTCGGCTCTGAAAGGCTGTGTTTGGGCGGCTAACATTTCCAGCACGGCCATCATTGAAATTTCCAGTACGCTAAATTTTTTCGTACAGTGCCTGTATTGTACTGTTTGCCGGACCGTTTCTGACATTGAATTTCCTTTGAAAACTACGCCTCGTTCCAACAAAAATGTAGTAAAGGCGATGAAACTCCAAAACAATAAAAATACGCTGTTCCAGCGAATAAACCATTTTCGAAGCATACGCTAGGATATAGAAATAATACCGATGTGAAAGGACGGAATGCGTACAGAATAGCAGTGCCATCTATTGACGAGCTTTGAAATTGATTTGAAAATTGGAAAGAATAAATTTCCTGGTTACCTAAGCAGAATTCAGCGAACCGTACATTTCTATCGCCTTCCGTTTTTCTATAATTTATTTTACAAACCTTCGGTCATTTTTGAGACACCCGGTATATTGGGTTGCCCGGAAAGTACCGGCATGTTGGGAAAATCAATTCGTACAGGAAAATTATATCTTTTAATTATTAGACATTAGATATAGAATCAATGTATATTAATTAAATTCTACAATTTTCCGTTATAAATTGATTTTCCCAACCGGGACGAACTTTCCGGACATCCCAATACTTTATAATATATTTTATGAGTGACAACTGCTAAAAGTGCATTTTCAGTTGTTCAGACCAAATAATAAAGGTTCAGACAAAAATAATAAATGAAATAAATATACTGATTTATTTAACTCACAAACACAATCATGTAAAAATGCCATTATTTTTATAAAAATTCATTTTATTTGTTTAAATACTTTGTAAGCTTTAATACTAAATGGGGTAGACATGGCATCCTGACGCTAGTTATGCGCAAAAAATTCACGACGCCGTCAAAGGGTTAAATGTAAACCGTGATTATATGGTGAAAAAATAACACTCCGATAAATATAACAATACTCAACAACCTGCCCCCAGGAACATCCCAGCCACTTTATCGATATTTGCAACAAATGGATATTTTTAGAGAAAAATGAGAGCAGTATCCTTATGAATGTTTTTCCTGGCTTTCCCTGAACAAAATAGAAACCTATCGATTTTTGATTTATGGCGTCGTGACTGTTAAATGTTATGTATCAGAAGAACACTTTTTTGGTGGGATGGAACTGTAAAATTTTGTTATTTCTCGTAAAGAATAACGATAAAAAATAAAAAAAAACGCATAATTGTAATATATTAAATGTAAAAGAAAATCTACGTCGCGTAATTTAACAAACTTCGACTGAAAAAAAAAGGATTGATTAATCTGTTAAATGGCAAAGCGGATGGACTTGTTTTTTAAGTTGTCTTTCTTTGTAAAAGGAAAAGTTTTATAAATAACCTATTGAAAAATTTATGATCTTTAAAAAGAGTTTGCTGCCAAAGGTATCTTAGTTGAAGAATTCGTTTTATGATGAATTTTAGAAATTACTTAATGACGTAATTATATCGTAATTCAGGTAAAATACACCTGAAATATAAATAATCACTTTCTTTTTTAAGAATAAGTATGACTCTAATACACGTCTTTTTTTTAATTTAATATACACTACAAGCGTATGACAACGATAGAGCGATCGGATAAATGGATCAACACTCAACAGGGAGTCCTCAGTAAACCTCAGACCTTTTTTTCAGTGCTTGGAACCATGAATTATGTATGGAGATAAATGGAATAAACCCTATTATTTTTTTCTGGCTTCGCATATAGATAGAATATAGACAGACTTATTGATTTCTAACGTACGAAATCTATGCTTCGGAAGAAAACTTATTGAGCGAACAGGTACAATTCATTTATTTTTCGTAAAATAACTCATAACTGTTATACAGGAACATCGAAAAAAGTTCAACAGATTTGAAAAAGAAATCATAACTCTAAAAGTAATTGAGTAAACGAAATAATATTCTTTTCAATGTTCTCGGCAATTATCCTAGATTTGTTAGATGTAACGCTTGTAAATCAGTGAAATTTAGACGATGTGCATAATCGATGATCCGAAAACTACATTATTCGCAGTTTTCACATTTTGGCTTAGGCTATTCGTGTACATAGTTATATAGTGATTCCTTTCCTACTAAATCGAGGTTTCTGAAGAACTTCCTAATTGACATTTTACTTACCCATCATACGTAGTATAGGGCAAGTCTTTTAATCCTTTTTGAAAATCGAAAAAAAATGACGTATTTACACGTTTCAGACACTAGAGATTCCGAAAAACATATTTTTAGGGAAACAAAATGACGTCCGTCAGTCTGTGTGTGTGTCTGTAAACGCTCTATCACCCGAACAAATTGAGGTACAGACTTGAAATTTGGTATGTACGTAGTATGGAATACTGGGAAGAGGCTTATTGAATTTCAGTAACCTCGATTATCCGGAACTACTTTTTTCGGACTCTTGAAATATTCGTTCTGATAAAAGGTATATAAAAATTTTCCACATTGTTTATTTTAATTAGTAAATATAAAAAACAATAAAAAAAACATAAATTTTGCATGAAGAATGAAGTCTATTGGATAATTAGTTGCCGAAGTATTTGTAATCCTATTTTCCACACTCTTCGATTTTTCATGATCCTGTATTTCATTTAAATTTCAATTCAAAGGTATATTTTAATTGGAAATGAGACGCTTAATCTGACGCAGTAAACCGTTAGTTAATATGATTATCAATATTGGAGTTATAAGTATGTTTCTTTTACGCAATTCAGTAATAGAGCATTTAAAGCGTATGATGTATTCGAATTGCAATGCATTTTATAAATAGTTTACACTAGTTTTATTTTCATATATTATATTATGGATATCCATGATGGGTAAGTACGATGGGTGGCCCCCAACGACTAGTTTCTATACCTTTAATAGTTTTAGATATTGGATCATTAAAGGATCGGAAAAGGTTGAAAACCACGAAGTCCTTGTTCACCGTGTAATTACTTTTTGGCTTCGTCCAAAGGTCAAGGCATCGAAAAAGTTACATATAAAAAATGTTGAATAATTGCGAGTATACTTGTCAAGGAAAATTACTACGTTTCCTCAATTACTTTTGAAGTTATAATGTTTTGAAACGTGTTCAACCTTTTTCAATGACCCTGTATATTAAACGGCAAAACTTAAAAAAATAATTTTTTTTAAATTCCTGAAAATTTATATTTTATTTTAAACATGATATCACTAAGTTTGTTGATTAATCCGAAATAGAAAATTTACTTTAGAGCTTGATAGTGATGGAACATGAGTATTTTATTAATATATTTGCGATAATGACATTTCATTGTATAAATAATTCTTTAATAAATAATACCAATTAACAGACCTTAAAATTAGACTGTTAATATCAGTTTAAATATTTTCTATTACGAAAATATTTTCAAAGTTTGTCAATTTTCATTTTAAAAGAGTAACATATTATGAATACAAGATTGTTTACTGCAGTACGTCGCCTTTCTATATATTTCATTGCCTTGCATTTATTAATGATGCTGCAATCGAAAAGGTTTTTTTAAAATTTAAATTACCAAACATTTCAAATAATTAAAATTTGAATTAATGAAAGTTAAACGTATTATTAAAACATGAAAATATTTTATCTTTTTTTTTATTGTAAATTGGATCTTTTATTTGATCGTAATTGTTGGCTAGTTTTCTTTAATCCACTCCACATTGCTTACATGAAATATAAAGAACAATTTTAAAAAAACGCCAAAACATAGAACAGGGTGTCCCCCAGTATCTATCAATCTATATTTGTTTGTAATAATGGAATATGTTTGGAGATAAGTGGAGGAAGCTTCCTTAAAAAAGTTCTGACTTCACCTGAAAAAAAGTCAGACCTATCGATTTCTGATTTACGGCGCCTCGACAGTGGGAAGTCATGTTTCTGAAGAAGATTTATTGGGCGAAACTGTAAAATTCTTTTATTTCTCTTTTAAAAAAGCACAGGACTGCTATACGTTAAATAACAAAGATAATTCTTGTCTTCTAAAATAATCATTTTTAACTGCAGGCTAATTGATTAAATACTATTTTATCTTAAACTCGATATCACTTAGTTTCATAATTTAGCGTAAGTTGAAGTTTTACTTTAATGTTTGTTAGTGGTAAAACTTATTTGTTACTGTAATTGCGAGAATGTCATTTCACTATATAAATATAATAAAATAATATGTAAAATAATTTTTTTAAAAATAAAATGTACTTTTTTACAGACAAACAAAAAACTAGACAGTTAATCTTAGTTAAAAGATTTTTTATAGCTAAAATATTTTCGCAATTAGTCATTTTTCAGTTTTATAGAATAATATAATGTAAATACCTGAATGTGTGGTACATTTATTAGAATGAAATATGTTACATTTCTTGAAATTGTATTGCCTTACCTATATTAAGATTATATATATATATATATATATATATATATATATAATATATATATATATATATATATATATATATATATATATATATATATATATATATATATATATATATATAATATATAAATATATATATATATATATATATACATAGATAGATAGATATAGATATAGATATAGAATTATTATATATATTTTTACTCAATTTTCTTCATTTAAAAATAAATATAATCAGGTACTAAAACCTAAAAGTTTCTTAAATTCAAATTACCGAACAATTTTGCATAAAACATCAAACATATTTTTTTCTTTTGAAGTTGAGTTAGATTCATTCGAAGTGGAGTTAGATTTTTACTTTCATATTGTGAAGAGATAAAATATATAAAAATGATGTATTTTAATTATTTAAAGATAAATATGACATTATTCTTTGCCTTTTTTACTGAATACATAATGCCTACATGTAGAATAGATGACCATTCAAATAAATGCAACAACACTCAAGGGGGTATCCTCCAGTACCCTTCAGTTTGTATATGTTTCCAACATTAGACTATATTTGTAGACATATGGAGGAAGCATCCGTAAAAAAAATCGTCTTTCTCCACCTGAAGAAACGACAGAACTATCGATTTGTAATATACTGTGCCTTGATGATTGTTAAAATTTCTGTTTTGGAAGAGGGTTTAAACGGAAATGAAAAAGTCATTTAATTCTCATATAAAAAGAAATATAGATCAAATGACAAAGAAATCCTTGTATTCTAAATATACCACTTTTAACTCCAGGCAAATGAATTGATTAATATTTTACATTGAAAAATGCTTCATTAGCATTGAAGTATACCTCCTTCCTCATAGCATTTTTATTTAATATTAATGTTTTTAAGGATTTTTACTTAGCAGCATATTTATTTTAAAGGATAACGATTGTTATTTTAAATTTTTAGCATTTATTTGCATTCATTTTTATTGCATATTTATTATAAAGTTTTTAATTTCAAACAAAATAAATGACGTTAATAATATTTTATAAATAAATTAGAATATAATGGGAAAACCCATATTTATTAAACTTATTAAAGTAGTACAGAGTGTATCTAATGTCAACATGTTTGTTTGAGAAATTGGTTACTAATTCTTTTTTCTTCAGGAGAATTTGATAGAATACATTCAACGTAAGAAAGAACGGCTATTGTTTATGCTCACATATGTGGATTAACGTATGAAAAGGGGTTTCAACCACAAATTCATAAAACCAGCCGCTAACAAAGTTGCTATTAAAAATTAGTAAACAAAATAAAGCAACATGGTAGCTTTAAAGCTAAAGATCGTTCACATCCTAAAGATCGTTATCTGGTAAAATCAGATGGTATGTGAAGAGTAACGAAATGGGTACGTGTAACCACAAGGCATCCACGCACAGAGTCAGTCAGAATCTCGCTATTCCAAATTCTACTGTTTCGAAAACTGTACCTCACCTGTTAAAAAAACACGCTTACCACATCCAAACTGCGCATATTCTTTAAGCTGTAGATTATGCAGCATGACAGATATACAGGTTGGTTATAATATAAGTATCTCTATTTGGAGCTGTCCGTAGCTCGAAAGAATAACCCTAATGAAACAAAAGTCGGTATGCTTACTATTCGAGAAGGGAGAAGGAGACTGGAACAATAAAAAAATAAATGTAATAATCATCGACAGATGACGCTACTGAGTGTGAAATGTAATGCGTAACACAATAAGAAAGAATTAGGCGTCAAACCGGATGGCACACTTAATTTATTGGAAAATGTCACAGTGAATATGGTTACGCTTTCGCTTGTCGGTGCCGATCATGTTCAGATTTCACATGGCCATTGTGCTGGAGGACATAATCTAGGTGCACGACATGCTCAACTGCGGAATGTAACGCATCAGGAGTGATGTTTCGTACACGTTGCGTTATGCAGCAAAGTCATTGGGGTTTCCAACACCTCCACGGTATATATAATATTACACATTACATTTCACACTCAAAAGTGCCATCTGTCGGTGATTATTGCAATTAATTTATTTTATTGTGCCATTCTTCATCCCCATTCTCGAATAGTAAGTGTGCTGATTTTGGTTTCATTCCGGTTATTCCTTCAAGTTACAGACAGCTCCAAATATAGATACTTATATTATAACCACCCGGTATGTTACTGAAGTTGCGGAGGA
Source organism: Maratus michaelseni (assembly GCA_963931845.1). Classification (NCBI taxonomy): domain Eukaryota; kingdom Metazoa; phylum Arthropoda; class Arachnida; order Araneae; family Salticidae; genus Maratus; species Maratus michaelseni. The sequence continues at coordinate 420,639,531 of OZ007592.1, forward strand.
TGAGAACTTACTGCGGTTAAAGCACAGCTGCAATTTTTATAAGGTAATACATGTAGATGAACACAATCAATGACTATTACTTTTACTTCTGAAAATAGTCTATCAAGTCATCTGTAACAAATTTGATTTACAAAATTCTTGTCTAAAATGTTTAGTGACTTTGGGTACATCCTGTATGTGTAATATTTTTTATAAACTACATCACTTTAAATATTTCCTTACGTACTTTACATTTCACATTCAACAAGGTGTATTCGAAACATCTTTCAGTTTATAGATATTTTCAACAGTGGATCATTTTTGGAGATAAATGGGAGAATATTTTTTTTTTATCCCCTTGAACCGAAGCCAAAACTATTGATTTTTAATCTACGGCGTCTTGACTGTTGGGCTTTATGTTTCGACAGAAAGTTTTATAAGACCGTAAACTAATTTATTTCCTTAAAAAAAGTGCATAACTTTAAAATATTAAATGGCGGCGCACTGTCGAATAAATTAAACAGCTGCAGTGTAGGTGAAAACATGTATAATTATTTAACTCAACTAAGAAATCGTCTTAGCTATGAATATATTTTCTTTTGAAATAAAATGTAAATATATTTTCTATTAAAATATAGATAAGATGCTTGTGTGTTACAAAGAGGAAACCCAAGAAGCTTTTGTGTTTCCTCTTTGTATCACTTAAGCATTTTATCTAAATTTTAATTATAATTAGTGATCTTATTATGTGATTATGTAATATATAATTTCTATGTTAGTAAAAATATGTTTTGTTTGCACTAAAAGCGATTAGAGATATATTTATTGAATTATTAATTTTATTGTGATTTGTTAGTTTCTTCCTTTTCATACGTGACTAGCCATGGGCTTTGTACAAATTAGCCATATAAGGCTTTTGGGTAATACAAAACAAAATGTAATATCTAAAAATACAGTGCTTAACAATAACGGATCTCTATGTGTTTGTGCTCATAAATCATTAAAACGACAATTAGAAAAAAAACTGTTATGTTAATTTGACGTAATCACAGCAAAATCTCTCAGCTTTATAAATGAGAATGCACGTTTTCTGTTGCGCGTCGAACAGAAAAAAAACAATACAATTTTCCTTATAACGTCGCAGAATAAAAATACAGCAAATCGGATGTGCCAACCCCAAAACTTTCTACTATCTTAAAGATTTTTCGCATTCACTAAAAAGAAACAGCAACAATTTATATCAAGATCTAAATGAATCTAAAGTTTTATTAAATTCCTTGCATTAGTTCTTGAGATATGACTATTGCTAAAATCGTGTAAATCCTGTAAAATGGAGCATAGCAACGCTACCTATTGGGAGATTTAGACCAGAACCTAATCAACAACAACTAACGTCATCGTCTACCTAAATCTGAAGTTTGATGAAAATCCGTGCATTTGTACTTGAGATATAGTTATCGTGATAATAATGAAAAATGTATCATAGCAGCGCCACCTGTTGGGCAATGTACACCAAAACATTAGCATTATCTACTTATGTCAAGGTCTAACAGAATCTGAAGTTTGATGAAATTCAGTGAATTACTTCTTGAGATATAGCTATTGTAAAAATCATGAAAAAAGGAGTGTAGCAGTGCCACTCGTTGGGATACCTACAACAAACCGAAATCGGTGTCTATTTATGTCAAGGTCTAACTGAATCTGAAGTTTGATGGCAATAATTGTATTAGTTCTTGACATAGAGCTATTGTGGAAATCGTGAAAAAATGCTGCATAGCAGTGCCACTTATTGGGCGATTTTCCCCAGAAACTAATCAGCACCAATTTATATCAGGGACTAACCGAATATAAAGTTTTAATAAATTTCGTCCTTTAGTTCTTGAGGTAGAGTACCCACAAAATGTTTGTCACATACAGATAGGCAGAGTCACAGACAGACATTTTCTATAAACAGTGAACTCGTGTTCAGGACCTTCTAAAACGTATAAATCCGTGGAAAATCAGAAGTCAAAAATTTTCATGAATCCAATATTTTCTTCTTGTAAAGATAGATGAAAGTAAAAATGTATATATTCAAACTCTACTTCGTACGACTTCAAAATAAAGCCTTTACTTTATAGTTTACAAACATCATATTCAGAGGAGCAAAGGGGCACAACTCATGATAAAGCGTTATTTTTAAATAGAACTTCCATTCTTACTCATAAAAATTAAATCTACAGCTATTACTTAAAAATGTCATTTGCGTTTTTTGCTCTTTTTTATCTAATTAGTGCTGATTTTTATTTATTGAGCTTTATCGTAAGTGACGTTATATTTTGCATGTTAATATTTTTATACCTTTTTCTTGAATTCTATTCTTTTCATGTAATGTCTATACTATAGTAGATGTTTCAACTCCAAATATATTTAAATGAAGCGCTGCGTTATTTTCAACAAACTTACTGTGCATTTTTTAAATTTTATATACAAAATATATGCATTACCTCTATTGGCGCCTCGTGACAAACATTTTGGGGAGCACTAAATGCATGCCTGAAAACATATAATTTTCATACCATTATTTTTTATAAGAAATCTTTTCCTTGTTTAATATCAGAACTCCGAAGGTAAATACAATAAAGAATTCCTTTTTAATAATAGTGGTAAGAAAAGAAAAAAATTAGCAGCCATCCATTTAGTGAGCCAAATAATCACGATCCGCCACTGATTACCTGCTAAGAATGGCGTAACTTTCACATTTAAAAATATAGGAAGTATGTCTGAATTTTTATTGGAGTATAAAAACAAAGGACACGTGTTATCATTTTTTTTTAATTGCGCCGTTTTTCTTTCTTCTATCTTTACAAGAAGAAAGTATTGGATTCATGAAAATTGTTGACTTCCGGTTTTCGACGGATTTATACATTTTAGAAGGTCCTGAACACGATTTGACTGTTTTTAGAAAATGTCTGTCTGTGTGTCTGTGACTTTGTCTGTCTGTCTGTATGTGACCAACATTTTATGGGCGCTCTATCTCAAGAACTAATGCACAAAATTTAATAAAACTTTATATTCAGTTAGTCCCTGATGTAAATTGGTGCTGATTAGTTTTTGGGGAAAATCGCCCAATAGGTGGCATTGCTATGCTGAATTTTCCGCAATACCTCTATCTGAAGAAATAATGCACTCATCAAACTTCAGATTCAGTTAGACCTTGACATAAATATACGTTGATTACGTTTTGCTGTAGATATCCCAACAGGTGGTGCTGCTATACCACTTTTTGCATGATTTTTAGATAGCTATATCTCAAGAACTAATGCACTTATTTTCATCAAACTTCAGATTCTGTTAGATCATGACATATATAGATGCTGCTAACGTTTTCGTGTAAATAGCCTAACTGGTGGAGCTGCTATGGTACTTTTTTCATTATTATCATGATAACTATATCTCAAGAACTAATGCACGGATTTTCATCAAACTTCAGATTCAGTTAGACGTTGACATAAGTTATTGTTGATTAGGTTGTGGTCGAAATCTCCCAAAAGGTGGCGCTACTATGCTACATTTTGCAGCATTTACACGATTTTAGCAACAGTCACGTGTCGAGAACTAATGCATGATTAGGTTTAGGTCTAAATCCCCCAACAGGTTGCGCTGCTATGCTACATTTTGCAGGATTGACACGATTTTAGCAACAGTCATGTGTCGAGATATAATGCATGGAATTTAATAAAACTCAGTTAGACCTTGATATTCTTTTTAGTGCATGCGAAACCTGTGTGAGGTAGATGAAAGTTTTGGATTGACATATCAGACTAGTTTTAAATGTGACAACAGGAAAAATACATCATTAGAAAAAAAATATATATATTTGTGTAAAATATGACAGGTGGTTAAAAAAGGATAAAAGTGGAGTGGGAAATTTTTGCAGTTGACAGTAATTGTTGTCTTGGTCTAAAACATATGTGTTTGGTGGTTGATGCAAAAAATTCAAAAAATTGTTCGTTTGTATAAGGAACACACTGACTTTCACTTATATATATCTAGATTGGGGAAACAAAGAGTTTGAATTTGTTGAAAAAAGCAACATTTCCTGAAAAGATGGAGTTACTGTACTCACCGTTTTAAAAGTTCAAATAAATCTATGACAATTACATGATCCAACAGAAAAGTGTGAATACTTTACCACCCCACTGAATAGGCCTATTTGAATTTTTTGTTTAACTCTATGAGTTTTTAAAATATGCAGGAATTTATAAGCATTTAAATTTTATAAAAACGTGCAAAATAGCTTTCTTCAACCTACTCTAATTAAAAATATTATTAAACTAGATGTTTATTATTCAAAATTGAATTTTGTTTATTTCCTGCATATGTTGCCGCAGACAAATTATGTGAAAAAAAAGTAGTGTGGCAACGAAAAAAAAACTGGTCGAAGTTCTCCTGAATCTTTATTTGTTTTTTAATTTTTTTTTTCCCGGCAGCCTTTATGTCTTCTAGGACAATCTACAGAAGGTTCTGGTTTTTTTCTACGTAAAATATTTTAACTTTCATCAAAAATAATTGTAATACCTCTTGAAAGGTACTCTATGAAACTTATTTTAAAAAAACATCTTTTACGTTTATTTTAAATGCTAAAAGATGTAAACAACTAAAAATGTAATATACAGTAAAATACGTTTTATTTGATTGTTTACATGTTTCGGCTCACTCAGAGCCATTATCAAAAGCAAATGAGAATATTCTATAATTGCACGGTATTTGAAGTTATTATTTGAAATGCTATCATTTCATTTCCATGTACTTTTATTTTAAGTTACGTACGTTATCTTTTATTTTTACTTCATTGTTTATTTCCATATTTGTAACCATGGAGTAACTTGAACCACAATTTCAGTAAGTTAAATTATGCTGCAACGTTGCATATTGTATTTTTGCATGTTACTATCTCTATTTCGGTAAGTTAAATGATGCTGCATTGTTACATTTTGTATGTTTGCGTGCTAAGATCTCTATTTCGGTAAGTTAAATGCTGCTGTATCGTTACATATTAAATGATAGCATTTCAAATAATAACTTCAAAGACCATGCAATTATAGAATATTCTCATTTGTTTTTGATAATGGCTCGGAGTGAGTCGAAACATGTCAACAATTTAATAAAAGTTTTTTTACTGTGTATTATGTTGTTAGTTTACACCTTTTAGCATTTACAAGAAATATATTATTACAAAGTGTTATAATTTATTATATTTTATTATCTTCTATGTTTTAGAAGATTATTATTAGGTCTACCTTTATTTATTTATTCGCATATATATGCTGTCTTCTTAAGGTTAAAAAGAACATTTCGAGAAATGCAACAACACTCAACAGGGTGTCTCGACATCACTCCCCAGTCTCTTTATCAATGTTTGCAACAATGGAATATGTTTCGAGATAAATGGAATAAGCATCCGTAAGAAATTTCGTCTGGCTCCACCTGAAGAAAAGACAGAACTATCGATTTTTGATCTACGGCGCCTCGGCTGTTGAAAGTCATGTTTCGGAAAAGGATTTAATGGACGGAACTGTAAAACGCATTTATTTCGCATGAAAGAAGCATAACTTTAATATAATAAGTGATGATGATTGTCCTTGTTGCGTAAATTACTAGTTTTAACAGCAACAAATGCGTTATTTATTTATTTAATATGTTAGTTTTTAACGTTGAAGGCTTAGCTTTTAATAATTTTTTCATTAAACTGGAACATTTTCATTGATATTATTTTTTAAATGTCTGGTTTTTAATAATTTAAAAATATGAGGAATTTTTCGTTTTATTATGTGTTTTATTATGATTTTTTATTATGACATAAAGAAGTTTAAGAATGGCATAAAGTTTTGTCGTACGTAGGAAAAATATTTGAAAAGAATGCATTTGTTAAATACTTAGGACATTTTTAAATCGCTAAAGGTGTATAAAGTAATCAAACGATTTTAATATTACCTAGACAACTTTATTAGAATTGCATGTTGAGAGCGGTAACAATGTTTTAAATTTATAATTTTTTGTACATGTTTTTGAATTTTTAAAAATTAAAACTTTTTTAACTGTCCGCCATTTGAAACAACGTTTTTCTTACAATTATGTTTGAGTAGAAAAATGAGTATTATGTAATACTAGATTTTCAACGATTAAGTAAGGAAAATATTACAATACAAACTAGAGCTAACAAAAAATGTCAACAACAACAAAGGAAATGTTGGCAGTGCTACGGAGATCGACAAATCTCATTAATCCTGATTTAGCAATTAACATTTCTAACGTACTATTTTACACTAAATATTCACCTACCTCAACTGTCGAACTAACAAATGATACTGAACATTAACCTGGTTGTACTTGATCGCGACCGAAGTCAAATGAAAACAAGAACGAAAAATCATGCGTCAAGCATAGATTATGTAGCACTTTCCAACGCTTCCAAAATAATTTTACAAAACATACCGTTTAATAAGCTAAAAGATAACAACTAAGTAAACAATTTGGAAAACGCATAACATATTTAAAAACATAATTTCAGGAATTTCCAACAGATACAATATTCGGAAAAATATCCGAATACTTTTATTCAGCCCTGTATAGGATCTATAGATTTGTATATATACTACATAGGATGCTAAATTTTTGTTTAGTTAGGAAACGCGTAGCACAGTTTAAAATTATCTTTCTGGAGTTTCTGTCAATAAACGAAAATGTGTTCGCGAACTTTTGTGCTGCCCTGTATAGGATCTACAGAATTTATACACACCACGTAATAGACAAAAAGCGAGTTAAAATTAAAATCGTGTTTAGTAACTTAAAACGCACTTCCAGGAATTAGTGTTAACAGACACTAGAGAATTCTTTTGTGTGTCCCTGTAAATGAACGATGACTGCTATACACACACTATTCTGTAGTAAGCCTCTTGTAATGCACCTTAGATATATATATATAAATTTCAATGCGTTTAAAATAGTGAAACATTATTTAAATAAACCGCAGACGATTTTTCTCCATAGACGTCATGTAACGGAATTCTTTTGACTGTCACTGTAAAGTAACTATAAGTGCTATGCACACCCTATTCCATATTAAGCTTCTTCTAATGCACCTTAGTGATATATATAAATTTCAATGCGTTTAAAATAGTGAAACATTATTTAAATAAACAGCAAACGATTTTTCCCCATAGACCGCAATGTAACGGAATTCTTTTGAGTGTCCCTGTAATAAAACTATAAGTGCTACACACTTCCGTTGAAATAGAGAACATGCTATAGATAACGACAATAACATATAAAAATTGCAGAGCAATCCGAGCATATTTACGGGAGTTAGAGCACGGCCAGACGGCCAGACAAACCGAAGTCATAAGCACTTTTCAACTAGGTTGGAAAGTGCTAAAAAGATTCCAAAAGTTGGATATAAACATACACCTCCCACTGTAATTTGATCGTTCTTCCTTTGAAAAAAATGTATTTCTTAGAACTCGTATTTGTTAGAATTCTTAGCTACGTTTAGAATAATTTTTAATGCTGTTTACTGTAAAATAAATTCTACGAAATGCCGGTATGCATTTTCCAAAATTGTTAAAATTGAATAAGGTTTTAAAACTATTTCCGATTGCAAGTAAACACATTGCAGAAATGTTGATATTCTGTAAAGTCTTTCATTTTTTTTTTTAGCATTTAGTTTCAGAAAACTTCTGTTATGGTTGTAAATGCTTTCCACTTTCATAACTATTTATCTTAAGGTGTACCTCAGCAGCTCAAAAGTGCATAAACATTTAAAATCTTTGAAACACAACGAAAATTAACTTTATTCTTTGAAATCAAAACATTTAACTTTTTTTTAATTTAATAAAAAGAATATTTATAATTCATTATTTGGAACTTCAAGTCAAACCAATTTTGCTTTTTATTTTCATCAAGAAATAAAAAAAAACCTTAGCAAGAACTTTTCATATCGGATGCTTAGTCAATGAAATTCATAAAATTCTACAATAAAAAGCTTTCCAAAATTAACATACGAAAATACTCCTCCCAATATCATATATATAGTCTATATATCGAAGATCATTTTTATTAAATGCTGTTTACTTTAAATACGATTAAACGAAATCATGGTGTAAAGATTTCAGTATTCTTAAAATTCAGTAATTTTTTTTTTAATATTTCACATTGTATGTAAACACACCGCAAAACTTTGATATGCTCTGTAAAGGTTCTCGTATATTTTTGGTATTGTGTTTAATAAGACATCTTACATGGTACATGGTAGAAAATGCTTTTACATTTAATAACTATGCAACATAATGCATACTTCTGAAATTTAAAAAAAAATGCATAAAAATTTAGAAACTAAATACAATTAAAATTATATTCTATTTTTATTAAATAATAAAAATAAAATTGTATTTGAAACATTCATAAAGAAAATCTACATTCTATTTTTCATAAAGAAAGAAAATACCATAAAGAGGAGAAAAAATTGAAGTCGGGTGCTTTCTCAAAGAAATTCCTACGATTCTACAAAAATAACCCTTCTAAGTTTTAAATTCTAGAATAATACTATCTGAATAATATTATTTGAATACCTTCAATAATAAACTAATATGTCTTTGCTCTATTTAGAAGATATTTAATTTAATGGTATTTCTTTTAATTTAAGTTTAATGAAATGGTGGCCTAAAAGTTTTAAAGTTGTTAAAAATCAGTAAAATTTTAACAAAATTTTAGAATGTAAGTAAACACGACGCAGAAAATTTGACATTCTCTGAAAAAATTCCGGTACATTTTTAGTATTTACTGTGTTTAATAAGATTTCTTATATGGTTGTAAATGTTTTTTTTCTGTCTAATAACGATAAAACGTAGGCATAGAAAAATGCACAAAAATGAGAAGCTTAATGTAAATAAAAGTACCATTTTTTAATAATCGAAGAATCTATTTTATTATTTCAAAATGTTTCTAAAACGTTAGAAAATCCAGTTAAATGTATATATATAATGAATGAACAAACATAACTGAGAAAACTTTGAAATCGGATACTTGGTCAAATTCCCTAAATACTCTTCAATAAAATTAGATACAAGAATTCTACTGTATTTCCACTGTATCATATTATTTGTCTATCTTTGAAAATTAACAAGCCTTTTTTCTGTATTTAAAAGATTTTTTTATTGGATGCTATTTATTTATATTAAATGAGGTTCAACTAAATTATAACATAGATTTATAAAATTGATAAAAACCAATAAAGTTTTTTAAACACTTCAGAATGTAATTTAACATAACGCTGACACTTTGACCTTCTGTTGTAAGCATTGCCATAAATAATTAGTATTGTGTTAGAAACAACTTCTTATGTGGATGAAATTGTTTTTCAGTTTTAATAAAGATGAAGCTTTAAGAATATATCTCTAACTGAAAAATACATAAAAATGTAGAAGCATTGAAAACAATTTAATATTATTTTATTATTTCTAAACGAAGAATTTAACTATTTGATTTAAACAATATTTGTAAGATCATTATTTGGAACTTCAAGTTACAACTAAAAGCTGCTTTTTATTTTCAATAAGAAATTTAAAAAAAAACTTAAAATATAAAAGATTTACATCTTATTCTTGATTAAAGAATTTTTTTAAGTATTTGCGTAATACTTTTTTCCAAAAATTAAGCACTCTCCGAAGTAAAATTTGAGGTATTTACCTTTGAAAACAAAACAAATATTTCTTTGTCTTATATGGATTAGTGTTTTTTTATTTAAATGCTATTCTCTTTAAATAATATTCAACGTAATGATAATATGAAGTTTTCAAAATTGTTAAAATTTACTAAAGATTTAAAAGCATTTAATGTTGTATGTAAACACAACTCAGAAATTTTGATAATCTCTGTAAAGACTCACATATATTTTTATTATTGTATTTAAGAATTAATTATTTCTTGGTTGCTAATTATTTTCAGTTTTAATAACTATGGAGCTTAAGACGTATGTCTAAAATTGTAAAATAGGAAAAAAACTTAAAAGCTGAATATAACTAAAATTAACTTTGTTATTTTTAATCGAAGAATTTATCTTTCTATACAAAAACAATATTTATAAAACGTTATAGAGAACAACCAATTAAAAACATATTGTTGTGAGCTCGGGGTTCGAAAGGATTGATGCCAATATATAAGAACAATCAACAGATTTTATTTACTCCAAACAGTTCGATAAATACACCAATATCTTTTTAAAGACACAAATATTCAGTGATCTTCAAATCTAATAACAGCACAGCAAAATTTCACACAGAACAATATAGCGTATTGTTCTACACTAAATCGCTCATAGACAACACAGTTCTCAATGCAAAGCCTCTCGTGCGTATTCAATCGCATTTGACAGAGAACTAGCTGAACTGAACTGATGGAGGTCCTTATATAGGTTTCAGAGATCTTTCCAGATTATTCCAGAGCCTTCAGATGCTAGAAATTACCAGAAGGTCCTTCAACTCTCGATAGAGTACTCCAAACGTGAAAGGATCCCAATGTAAATGTATAAGGGGGGTTGCACAAAAAGTCGCCAAATCCGTCGCCAACTTGGCGACATTTGGCGATATATCGCCAAATTTGGCGACAAAAATAAGTCGCCAAAACTATCGCCAACTTGGCGATAAACCCATTCCTTGGCGATTTTTCCATAGACTCCATTATAAAACCGATGCTGTAAGGCTGTTTTTCTTGCAAAGCACCTGAGGCCTTTAGCATTGAGTTACATGATGCTCAATAGGAAATACATTAATAATACTGCAATTTTCACAATAATAAAATAAAATAAATTAAAAAGAATGAAATATTTACAAAATTGATAACATTGCCCCCCTCTCAAGGACTGCACGTCCCGGGCAGTTCAACCTTTGATCGGAAAGCAAACCCGTTACCAACAAATGCTATACTATTCAAAGCACTTAAAGCAAATATGGAAAATAACAATTAAACACATTCATAATGCTGAATTATAAAGCATAGACACCATTACATACAAGTATTTAAATAACTAGGACTTCCCTCAAAGGGATTAGTCTGAGTGATATTGCTGAGAACATAAAGTTAACAATTACGATATAAAGAAGATACAACATATGAAAAATAGCAAATTAAATGATATAATTACAAAATATCATATATAAATTCATATACTGTTATGTTTTCATATGCATTTTTTTTATAACATTTGGCAAATACTCTCATTTTCTTAAGCGGGAATTGCCCAAAACTTTAAAAAAAAAACCGCCGGATCTGTTAAAACGATATTTTTAAAGTCATATAATCAGATTTGCAGCCAATAGCATATTTTAGCAAGCGTAATTTAACGCAAATTTAATTTCATTTTTGCAACATTTTCTTTGTGACAAATATCTAAATAAAATATTAAAAAATAAAATATTAAATATTAAAATATTAAATCAAATATTTAATATTTGAATTAAAAAAATTTCCTCCTTGTTTATTTGTATAACTATTTATAGAAACTCGTATACTTCAAACCACATTGATAATATGCTTTGCTACAAACGTGTCTACCCGTGTAACTACGCGTATGTCTTAGCTGTGTCTCTCTCCGAACTCATCTGTCTACTGTCTCTCTACTCTTCAGTATACCAGTCTCAGTAACCAGTCTTTCTACCGAACTCTGTAATCGTCTCTCTACCTGAATCGCTTCCCGTTACACTACCCGTCTATCAACACGTCTGTCTGTCTATATACCCCTCTTTCTACCCGTCTGTCAAGTCGTCTCTATAATCGTCTCTCTATCCACCACGCTACCCGTCTCCCTACCCATCTCACTACCCCTTTGTCAATCCTTTTTTTCACCTGCCTCGCCACCCGTCTGTCTATTCGTTTCGCTACCGTTAGCTTATCTCTGTCGCTATCCGTCTCTCTACCCGTCTGTCTACCCGTTTGTTTACACGTCTATCTACCTCTCGCCAACTCTTCCCAATATTTAAACAATTTAGTAAACGGAAGCCGTTTATCTGTTATTAAATGCAAACAGGAGTAATTTATCTAAAGAGTGTAATCAGATGCAATTTTTTTAAATACATACATAAACCAGCATAATAATTCACCAGTTTTATTTTCATAGTAGTTTATGTCATTTGACAGTAAATCTCAACTTCTTCAACCCGAACTGCGTCAAGCTTTTTAAAAAAGCCCCAAGGTCCGTATAACTGGGAAGGGGAATTGCCCTCAGGGCTATTAAACACGTGTTATTAAGTTAAGTGAAAGTTTCGTAATCGGGTTCGCAGCCAATTTCTTATGTCAGAAAGCGTGGCTTCACGCCATTTTAAATTCATTTCTGTAACTTTCTCTTTCTTTTTTTGGTGGGTGGTTGGGGGGGAAGAGGGTGCCAAATATATACACTTAAATTCAAACTTTTGCCCCCATGTTAATATTAGTGTTGTTTGTATTATTAATTAATACTTTGTTGATCGAGCTTCATTCGAAACAAACGTAAAAGACTTCAGTTTTTTTTTTTTTTTTCTAGGAGAAAGTTCCGTAATTGGGCCCTAAGCTAATCGGGGAATTTAATATCATTATTGTTTGTAACTCTTATAGAGTTAAAACAATATTGTTGCTAGCATTACTCTTGTTTGTGACCAACCTCTTCTGTGTATCTGAATGGGGAAAAGTTCCGTATCATGTACTGGTTGGTGCCAAAGGCAGTTTTAGAATCTTACAAAATTTTTCTAGAGAGCGCAAAAACATGTTTTTAAAATATTTACAAATATACGTTTATTAAACCATGTATTTGAGCCATTTTAAAAAATTAAGTACGATGCTAAAATAAAATTTTATTGTCATGAATAAGAAATGAAAATACATAACAAACAAATTTAACAAAACTAAGCCATTTTTGGGTACTTCTCTACTATCTCGTCGACCACTTTTCATAACAAAAAACTATCGCCAAACTGTAAGATTAAATGCCAAAAATACAGTCCCATTTACTTGATGCCAGAAGCATTATACGTGTTTGGTATACCATCAAGTGGTTTTTAATTCGATATTTGCGTGTATTTTTCATTATGTTTTACTGAATTATTAGTTATTTCATTGATTAAAATAACAATTGTGCCCTTAAATTCTTATATTTTATTTATTTTGATATTTCAATGGCAACGTTCTCCCGTTTATTTAGCGTTACAGTTTGGCGATAGTTTTTTGTTATGAAAAGTGGTCCACTGGATAATAGAGAAGTACCCATTTTTGTGATAAATAATTGTTATTGCCAGGGGGGCAAATTGTGAACAATTAATAAGCGAACTAAAAAATTACCGGAAATAACTAGTGGGAATCTCAGGAAAGAAATATCTGATATAAATATCATTTAAAATCTTAAAATGGAGAAGTGGTCCGTATAAAAATGCAAAACATTATAAACCTGATATAAGAATTTTTTAATTTTTTTATATTTCCGAAAGCACAGATAAAAGGGTAAAAATCCCGGCACAGATGCCATATACTCACCACGTTGGCGCGATTTTCTCCCCACCTCTTTGGCGAAAACTGTTTGTTGTGTTTGTTTACTTTTATTTTTTATTTTAATTCTATAGATTATTTTTATATGTGTATCAATATTAATTTAGGCACAGATGTCATATACGCACCAGATTGGCGCGATTTTTCCCCCGCCAATTTGGCGAAAACTTTGTTTTTGAATATTAGTTACAAATACCATACAATAATAGCACGTAATTTTTTATTTCAATATAAAAATAAAATAACGTAATAAATGAAATAGCTCCTATTATAAAAAAGGGAAATAAAAATAAATAAATGATAGTTTGATATAAATAAATATTGATATATATAAAAAAACAAATTTATAGAATTAAAATAAAAAATAAAAGTTAATAAACAACAATTGAAACAAATTAACCGGGTTACCATGTGAGGCATAAAATTGTCATTTTGTTGCAATCGCGTCAATGTGGTGCGTATATGACATCCGCGCCTTTATTTATATCAAACTATTATTTATTAGGTAGCTTTCAATACAAAAAAGTATAAAGCTACCTATTGCAGCCGTTCGGAGGAAAGCAATTCCGGAAAATTTTGATATATTTTCACCGATCATGACCCCCAGACCCCAAAACCACCCTCCGTCCAAATGTTGATTTATATATATATATATATATATATATATATATATATATATATATCCATATATATATATATATATCTGACCTATGTCATATGATAACGCACGTATTTATAAATCGATTTTGATGAAACTAATTGTGTGTATTAAGGTCACCAATGTTTCGACCGAGTTCGTTGGCCAGCTTGGTCCGCCATTTTGTTTCAAGATGGCGGCCATTTAAAAATTTAAAACTAAAATAATTATACAAAAAAATTAAAAATTCAAATTTATTTTTTAATTACGTGTTACTCCTTGATACAAGGATTCCAGAGCATTTTTTGGTTTACTCTATCTTAAAAAATGGCTGAGATAGAGCAGTTTGAAATTCTAGGGTGGCTGACATTTTGAAACAAAACAGCACATTAACGCGATTACTCGCAAATTATTTTCTTTCTTTGTTGTAATAATTTTCCCAATAATACGCATAAAACTATATATTCATATCCGTTAGCGCCAAAATTGGCGACATTTGGCGAAATATCGCCAAATTTGGCGACCAAAATAAGTCTTCATAAATGAAGCCAACTTGGCTATAGCTCAATAATTTGGCGAATTTCTTATTCAAATCCAGTATTAACTAATCTTTTGTAAACATTTTCTTTGCATTTTAACTTGCTGTGTGTTCGTGTAACATTAGTTCAAATTTTAAAACGAATATATAGGAAAGCTACCTTTTCCTCCCGGTACAGGCCGGAAGGACTTTTTACTTTTATTTCCTTTTTAACACTATTCCAACCTAGTCGAAAAGTGTTTATGACTTCGGTTTGTCTGGCCGTCTGCCGTCTGCCGTCTGCCGTCTATCCGTGCTCTAACTCCCGTAAATATGCTCGGATTGCCTTGCAATTTTTATATGTTATTGTCGTTATCCATAGCACGTTCCCTATTTAAATTGAAGTATGTAGCACTTATAGTTTTTTTACAGGGACACTTAAAAGAATTCCGTTACATGACGGTCTATGGGGAAAATAATTTGCGGTTTATTTTAATGATGTTACACAATTGCAAACACATTGTAATTGATATATATCACTAAGGTGTATTACAAGAAGCTTAATATGGAATAGGGTGTGGATAACACTTATAGTTAATTTACAGGAACAGTCAAAAGAATTCCGTTACATTACGTCCATGGAGAAAAATCGTCTGCGGTTTATTTAAATAATGTTTCACTATTTTAAACGCATTGAAATTTATATATATCACTAAGGTGCATTAAAAGAGGCTTACTATAGAATATGGTGTGTATAGCAGTCATCGTTCATTTACAGGGGGACACACAAAAGAATTCTCTACTATCTGTTAACAATAATTTCTGGAAGTGCATTTTCAGTTACTGAACGCGATTTTAAATTTAACTCACTTTTTGTTTATTAATTGGTGTGTATAAATTTTGTAGATCATATACAGGTTAGCACAAAACTTCGCGAACACATTTCCGTTTATTGACAGAAACTCCAGAAGGAGAATTTTAAACTGTGCTACGCGTTTTTTAACTGAACTAAAATTTAGCATCCTATGTAGTATATATACAAATCTATAGATCCTATACAGAGCTGAATAAAAGTATTCGGATATTTTTCCGAATATTGTATACGTTGGAAATTCCTGAAATTATGTTTTTAAATATGTTATGCGTTTTTCAAATTGTTTACTTAGATGTTATCTTTCAGCTTATTAAACGGTATGATTTGTAAAATTATTTTAGAAGCGTTGGAAAGTGTTACATAATCTATGCTTGACGCATGATTTTTCGTTCTTGTTTAAAATAATGGAAGCTGTTTCATTTATTAAGTTATTTTATTTTTATATTGAAATAAAAAATCGCGTGTACTATTTGTCACACTATTTGTAACTAATATTCAAAAACAAAGTTTTCCCCAAGCTGGTGGGGGGTAAAATCGCGCCAACGTGGTGCGTATATGACATCTGTGCCTTGTTTCATTTAACATATGTATTGGTACTTTTATGTTAACTTGGCGCAGTTGATAAATCGCCAAACATTTTTCTCATAACATCTTCATATTGCATTCATTTCATTTAAATATAAATCTTTCACTCATTTCATTTGAAATACATACATTAAAAATACACGCCTTTAACTCATTTAATTTAAAATACACGCCTTTCACTAATTCCATTTAAAATACTAAAAAGGAAAATAAAATAAAAAATAATGCCACAAATCGAAACCTTTTATTTAAACATCAAAGAATTGTTCCTAATATACACACGCGAAATAAAAAAGCTGCTAATAGTGTGATTTACGCCAAATCTCTAATACTAAGTTTTTGCGAGTTTTGTTTTTTCAAACAGAAAAAAAATCCAGATTAACTTTCCATTTTTATTAAATTGAAATATATTTTATCGTGCTGAATATTAGTGCTTGCATGTTTTTTTGCTCCATGTACTCCATGAACTTTTCAATTCCGATTGTCTACGAAAATCTCCCGCCGGTGAAAATGACGTACGCACAAAATTCAGTGACGTATGTACTTTAATTGTGCTTTTTTATCTATTTTTTTAATATAATTTCTAAACGGTTTGACATTTATTCTTGGTAATAAATAGACGTCGTTGTCACCTTTATAGGTACCTGCTGTAAAAATTTGAACGAAATCCGTTAAATATTTTTTGAGTTATGCTTGACGAAAGGTTTTAATATCCATCGTAGCCATATATGGGGCAAAGTAATACTGCGCTGTGTATGAGTCTTCGTTGCACTCAGACAATAATAACAATAATAATGATAATGCTAAGCAAAATAAATAATTACATTAATTTATATACAAGACCATGGTCATACTAATTTACATTATTTACATTACACTATTTACAATCAATGAACTAATGGCCATAGTATGGAGCCAGCCTGTCGTAATGAACGACTCTAGGCTTCGAACTTGGTGACTTTCGGATCCGAATTACGACATCGTTCAGTCTGTTTAGGACTGTATAAGGACCGTCCCAGTGCGATTGCAGGTTGGGAGAAAGTCCTTTACGTCGAGTCGGATTATAAAACCAAACCTTGTCACCTTCTTTGAATTGATGTCCCGTGGCTTTCGTGTCGTACCTGGTCTTCATCTTCTCCATCTGTATATTGATCCGCTCTCGAGCCAAGTTGTGGACGTCTTCAAATCGTGCCTGGAGATTCTGCACGTATCCCTCTGGCGATGAAGGCGCATCTGGAGGGCGACCAAAAATCAGATCACAAGGTAGACGAAGATCACGACCGAAAAGCATCTGAGACGGGAAATAGCCGGTTGTTTCATGGACGGCGCTGCGATAGGCGAGAAGAAACAAGGGAAGTTTTTGGTCCCAGTCTTGTTGGTTTCTTGAGACTAGCAGTGAGAGATTGTTGAGGATGGTACGATTAAATCTCTCAACCATGCCATCCGATTGTGGATGTAAAGGCGTCGTCCTAGTTTTGTCCATTCCGAGAAGTTGACAGAGACCCTCAATCACAGCAGAGATGAAATTTCTCCCCTGGTCAGAATGCATTTGAAGGGGGACTCCATACCTTGATATCCACTGGTGTACCAAGGCATCCGCAACCTTAGAAGCTTCTTGATCAGGGATGGCATAGACTTCAGGCCATTTCGTGAAATAGTCCATGACAACAAGGAGGTATTTGTTGCCATCAGCACTTCTTGGCAGAGGACCTAGGATGTCAAGGCCGATGCGTTCGAAAGGTGCTCCTACATTGTAGAGATGTAGTCTTCCTCGGCTACGTTTCTTTGGTCCTTTTCGAGCTGCACATGCATCGCAAAATCTGCACCATTGTTCGACGTCAGCTCTCGTTTTTCCCCAAAAGAAGCGCTCTCGGACTCTGTGTAATGTTTTCATGACTCCAAAATGGCCTCCGGTGGGACTGCCATGTAATTCTTCGAGGACCTCTGGGATTCGAGATCGAGGAAGTACCAACTGCCACCGAGATGTCTTCCCATCTTCCGATTCGAATTTTCGGTACAGGACACCATTCCTGACATGGAGGGAGTTCCAAAGAGCCCAATATTGCTTCGTCGTAAGACTATAGGTCGAGATGTCTTTCCAACTGGGCTTCGTGCCAGAAGATTCTAATAACTCCAAGATTGGTTTGATGTCAGAGTCTGCCATTTGATATTCTCGAATCTTCTCATCACTCCAGGGATCTGGTGGCGTCAATAGTGAAGTCTTCGTCTGCCGTATGACATATTCGGGATTATACTTGCTCTCCGCTCTGGAACAATAGCGACAGCTCTCGGGACACGGTCTTCTTGATAAGGCATCAGCATTTCCATGCGATGAGCCTTTACGATGCCAAAGTCTTATTCCTGGAGTCGTTGTATCCATCTGGCTACTTGGCCCTCTGGGTTCTTAAAATTCATCAGCCATGTTAGGGATGCGTGATCAGTACGAAGGAGAAATTTCCTGCCATAGAGATAGTGATGGAAGTGTTCTATGGCTTTTACTATAGCTAATAACTCCTTACGAGTGACGCAGTAATTCCGCTCTGGTTTCGACAAACATTTGCTCCAGTATGCTACGACTCGTTCTTGGCCATCTATTTCTTGGGAAAGTACAGCACCGACACTTTCATGACTAGCATCCGTGTCCACAATGAATTGTTTGTCGGGGTGTGGATAGGTTAGGACTGGAGAGGATGTGAGAGCTTCTTTCAGCTGCTGGAAGGAATTCTCGCATTCTTGTGTCCATAGAAACTTCTGCTTGCTTTTAGTGAGCCTATGCAAGGGTCTTGCGATGTTGGAGAACCCCTGTACAAACTTTCTGTAATAAGTGCATAGTCCCAGAAAGCTTCGCAACTGATGGACGTTTTCCGGACGCTTCCAGTTCTTTACTGCAGACACTTTTTCAGGATCTGTTCGAACACCTTCAGCTGAGATTATGTGTCCTAAATAATTTACTTCGCGTTGGAAGAACTTGCATTTCAGAGGGTTCAGCTTTAAATTCGCCGCTCTTAGCTTCGTTAACACTTTTCGAATATTTCCAAGATGTTCTTCAAACGTGCGGCCACCAATGATGACGTCATCTAGGTAGATGAGACAAGCTTCAAAAGTCAGGCCTTTTAACACTGTCTCCATGAGGCGCTCGAACGTTGCTGGAGCATTGCAGAGCCCGAACGGCATAACTTTAAATTGCCAAAGTCCTTGTCCAGTAGTAAATGCGGTCTTCTCTTTGTCATCAGGATGGATCTCTACTTGCCAATATCCACTCTTCAAATCCAGTGTGGAAAACCATTTATGTCCTGAAAGAGTATCTAGCGTGTCGTCTATTCTTGGTAGAGGATAGCTGTCCTTCTTCGTGATATCATTAAGTTTACGATAATCCACACAAAATCTTGTGGAGCCATCTTTCTTTCGGACCAACACGATGGGAGAGGCCCACGGACTTGATGACGGTTCGATGATGTCACTATCCTGCATCTCTTGTAAGAGCGTAGAAACCTCTTCTTGTTTAGCGAACGGCAAACGTCTGGGATGCTGTTTAATCGGTGGATGGCCGGCAGTATCAATTCTATGCCGTGTCAGTGAAGTGCGACCAATATCACTCCCGTTTTGAGAAAACACATCCTTAAATTCCTGGAACAGTCTTTCTGCGGCATGTCTCTGTTCAGGAGATAAATTTTCATTTCGTCCGATTTCAGGTGTTAAACTTGTAGGCGGCTCCGACAACGTCAAGCTCGGGTCTTTGCAAACACAGGTGACTGGAGCACAAGTTGCAAGCGCTTCACCCTTCTGGATAGATCTGGTTCTAGATTTTTCACTTACGTTCGCAATTCTCACAGGTATGACATCTCTCGACAGATCTACCAGTGCTGATGCTATTAGCACTCCCTTTGGGCTCTTCTCAGGATATCCAGTCAAGCCATATTGGAAAATTCTTTCGTTTCCAGTTACTCCAGGTATCATCATTTCGGTTCGAGGAGGGATGGTAACATCTGCCTTGGCTGTGATCCGTTGAATGGACCCGGACTCATTTCCAAGTTTGAAAATAGTGACATCTTCTTGAGCAGAGCGTAACTCATTATTCTTAAAATGCAGTGTAAATCCATGCTCTTTTAAAAAGTCCAGTCCTAGTATGAAAGGATCTGAAATATCGGCCACATAGACTGTATGATGGTAAGCGGCGTTCCCAAACTTTATTTCCAGTGTCATTCTTCGAAATATGTCGATCTTATCTCCGGTCACAGTTTGAAGGATAACACGTGGTGGGGTCCACGAGAGTTTTTCTTTCAGCCGCTGAGCTAGATCTTTCCGAATGATGGTCACATTGGCTCCTGTATCGATGATCATATTACAGGGCAAATCATTCACACTTCCGACTAGAAAAACTCCGTTCTCGCCGCAACTTCTTGCAGAAATTTCACATACTTGAAAATGAGGCTTCTTAAGATCTGGAAACCTCCGCCCCGCAAGATGGCCATTAATCAATTTTCCTGCTCCTCCGTTAGCGGGTGAGCTATTACCTTCGGTGCTGGGTCGTCTTGGGCAGTCGATTTGGATATGGCCTTCTCCACCGCATTTCCAGCACTTGATCTTCCTGTAAGGTTTGTTGGCCATTATGGAGTTCATCTGCCTCATCATGTCCTTCATCTGCTGCTGTAAGCACTCCACAGCTCTATCCGACGTCTCAGGCATGTTGGCTACTCGCACAAAGTGTCGATCTTTCCTTGTAGCTTGCTGGGCTGCCTCGAATTTCAGGGCATAAACTAAAGCCCCTTTTAAGTCACTGAGATCTGCAATCCGGAGTGCTTTCTGGATCTCAGAGTCACGCACACCATCAATAAAATGCTGCAGAGCTAATCTTTCTCTAATTTCAGTCGGACAGTCGGGATAAGCAAGATGTGAAAGTCTCTCGACATCCGTAGCAAGATCTTGCAGGGATTCAGTGGATTTCTGCTGTCGAGTTTTGAGCTGGAGTCTGCTATATTCCTTCATGCATTTCTCGCCAAAGCGCAATTCTAAGGCACTGACGAGCGTTTCAAAATCCAGCGGTTCATTTGCAGGCAAAGTCTGTAGGACGTCGGCAGCATCAGCTCGTAGAGAAGCAGCTAACTGGCAAGCCTTTGTCTGGGAATCCCATTCATTGGCGTCCGCTACGATCCCAAATTGTGTCTTAAAAACTGGCCATGAGGATTTTCTGTCATAGGTCGAGAGTTTAATACAGGAACGAGGAAGCATAGATTGATACTTGACATCTTCGGTATAGCTTCCGGCAGTTATCTTCTGTTTCTTGACTTTTTCCAAATCTTTTTTTACATTCTCTATGCTTTCTTGGACGGTCTTGGCGATCTTTTGAACTTTTTCTTCTACATTTTCTTCAACGGTCTCGGCGATCTTTTGAACTTTTTCTTCTACTCTTTCTTCTACGGTACTGGCTGTCTTTGAATTTCTTCTACCTTTCCTTCTATTTCTTGAAATCTTCCTTCAACTTTGTTTTCCACACCGTCAATTCTGTCATTTAAAGATGTTATTTTATCCTCTATTAAGTCTTTCAACTCTCCAAGGTTGGTTGACATATCCTTCTTCATTTAATCTTTTAAATCGCCAAGGTTGGCAGTCATTTTCTCATCTATCGCTGACATTTCCTTCTTCATTTCTCCCGACATTTCCTTCATTTCAGCCTGGTTCGCAGTCATTTTCTCATCCATCGCTGACATATCTTTCTTCATTTCTTCTTTCAACTCGCCAAGGTTGGCAGTCATTTTTTCATCCATAGCTTCTAATTTCTCCAATAATTTGTTCAGTTGCTCCTCCATTGCTCTTGTAATCGGCATTCAACCCCACTCCTGACACCAAATGTTGTGAGCTCGGGGTTCGAAAGGATTAATGCCAATATATAAGAACAATCAACAGATTTTATTTACTCCAAACAGTTCGATAAATACACCAATATCTTTTCAAAGACACAAATATTCAGTGATCTTCAAATCTAATAACAGCACAGCAAAATTTCACACAGAACAATATAGCGTATTGTTCTATACTAAATGGCACATAGACAACACAGTTCTCAATGCAAAGCCTCTCGTGCGTATTCAATCGCATTTGACAGAGAACTAACTGAACTGAACTGATGGAGGTCCTTATATAGGTTTCAGAGATCTTTACAGATTATTCCAGAGCCTTCAGATGCTAGAAATTACCAGAAGGTCCTTCAACTCTCGATAGAGTACTCCAAACGTGAAAGGATCCCAATGTAAATGTATAAGGGGGGGTTGCACAAAAAGTCGCCAAATCCGTCGCCAACTTGGCGACATTTGGCGATATATCGCCAAATTTGGCGACAAAAATAAGTCGCCAAAACCATCGCCAACTTGGCGATAAACCCATTCCTTGGCGATTTTTCCATAGACTCCATTATAAAACCGATGCTGTAAGGTTGTTTTTCTTGCAAAGCACCTGAGGCCTTTAGCATTGAGTTACATGATGCTCAATAGGAAATACATTAATAATACTGCAATTTTCACAATAATAAAATAAAATAAATTAAAAAGAATGATATATTTACAAAATTCATAATAATATAATTTATTTTTTTTTAAATAAATCAGAAAACATAAACGGAAAATTTGCAAAGCTAGGCCAAAAAAATTTCCAAAATTCTTCAGTCGCCCTTCTTCCAAAAATTGCTTAAAATATATTCCTCCATGTATCATATTACAATTAAAAATAATTTAACTTTAACAAATAATTTTACCTTTTTCAAAATATTATTTGAAACTTCAAGTTAAAGAAGAAAAATATATAGTTTTTATTTTAATAAGAAAGAAACACTTTTTTAACTAAGAAATATATCAAGTCTGATTCATGGTCAAAGTATTTTTCATCTTCTTTTCAGTAATTCTCTTTCCAAAATTTAGATATAAATATACTTTTTCCTGTAGAATTTGATCAATTTTCTATTCATAAATATATTTCTTTAGTGTAATTAGAAGTAATTTTTAATTAAATTCTATTTACATTAAAAAGGAAGCTATGGAATGCTGGTATAATTTTTTTATACCAGTTTTATAAGAATTATGAATATGTTTAACGCATTCATACACAGGCATGACAACTCACAAATTAAAGGAAAGGATTAAAGAACATACAGCTGATATGAAAAAGGTAAATTATTGACCGCTCTATCCGAGATTAAATGTGAGCTAAAGAAATTGATGTATTTTTCAATAAGGATGAAATAATTGCACATGGTTCACAATATAACAGTTGCATAATCAGAGAGTCCCTGGAAATTTTGAAAAGAGGTGATAATACATGTAATGATGTATTGTATTATCAGATCCCATGTATTTGGTATAATGTGCTTGGTGTCACTGGTGTTTTTGGTTTTTGCTGACCCCCCCCCCCCCCCCCCCAGCTGTTAGTGGTATCGTCCCATCTTTCTTGACTGCCTCCATTTTCATAGTTTGTTGGTTCCACCTGTCCAGTGCACTTCTTCAAAACTGTGTTTTTAGACTGTTTTTTATCCTCTGATGATGGCTAATGTTTAGCCGACTTAGGCATTTTGACATCTGATTTTACATCATAAATAGTTTTAATGCTTTAAAACAGTGCTTATGGTATTTGCACCTATTATAGTAACAAATAATTTTTTATAATAATAATTTTTATGTGTTTTTTTAATGCGTTTATTGTTTGGCGTAATATGGTTTTAATGGTAATAGCTATATTGATTTTGTTTTTGCTGATAATTTGAAAGAAATATACAGATGATCCAAAAGTCCTTCACACATTACAATGCAATAAAAAGTGAAGTAGTGTGCGTACGAAACTACGAATTAAATATGATTTCTGTGATCGAACGTTTTAGGACCTAAAATTTACGCACGCATGGCTCTATACTTTTAAAGTTTCCAGAAACATCAAACACTCGACATCAACTGTTACAGACAATTTATTTTAAAGAATGTACTACATATTTGAAAATGTGTGTGACATTCGTAGATCGAACTAATTCAAAACGGTAGTCCACATATGATAATATGGCATTAGAATGAGCAAAATAAATGGTCTGCCGTTTTTGATATTATGATACATGTTTACAGTGTATTGCGCCATCTATGAACAGAATTTGAACTATTTTTTTTATTCTTTAATTTGATTGAAAGAAAAATCGAACAAAATAATCACTTTCTTCGAAGCCGCGCTACTATTTCGATAATTACTTGATTAATTTTGTGTGTCAAGGATTTTGGCCCACCATGTATATCTATGTCTACCTATGAAATCTGCACATGCGTGTACTTGAAGATTCAATGAGAAGTGGGTTTTTTAACACATATCTTTCATTAGAATGACTTAAAAAAACATTTTGTATTAAATATGATATGTAGATTTGCATGATAGAAATCTTACTTTCAAGAATACTGGTGTCTAATTAAAAAAATAAAAATCCGAATTTTACATATAAAATGTGATATTCGATCAAAATCGTTAAATTTTCTTTATATTCTTAGAAAAGTGTTAAAAAATGCAACAGTAGTTGAAGTTATCACAGTGGAAATCACAAATAATATTCCAAGCATAAGAAAAACCTTTTTTAAAATAAAAAGTGATCTTGATTGATATAGACTTTTTTTATGTTATGCAATTTTACACCCTTATTATTAATATTTTATATTAACTATTTTGCAAAAATAAAATTGCGTAAAAGCGCTAAATTTATTTTTGAAATCTTCTCAAAGTTTAAATATTAATTTTAATCGCATTTTTGAGATTTTATAAAGGGGGGGGGGGTAATATTTATGAACTTATATGGCATTTATATCTAAAAAGAGATAACATGAAACCTATCTGCAATGTTTAAGAACATAACTAAAAATAACTAAGATAAGTTGAAATATTTCTTCATAAATGTGTCTGTATCCTTTTGTGTTGGGAGGGGATCGTTATTATCGATTTTATGTTAGTCCAAAATTTGATCGCGGCGCCGAATTGCTCAGATCAATATTCCTGTTGATAAATTCAGATGGAGCCAAAATGGTGCCAGACGTCTTGGGACTTCAGGAGAAGGTGATCAATCAGTCAGTGACAACAGACCGAGAGAAGTGCCTGCCGGTGAGTTTAAAGTGAGATATGGATATCAGACGCACAACCGGTGAACATAGAGAATTTACTTCTAAATAGAGAATTTACTTCTAAATTTTCGGAGCGTTTTATACTTTATTAGACGAATGAAAGCAAATTCCATTTAAATATGATATATTTTTCCCGGTACGAGTAATATTGAGACAGGTATAAAATACTGATTATTCGAAAAAGGGTTTAAAAAACTGCTCAATTATTAATTGTTTATAGTTTGATTTAATATACTATATATTGCGGCGTACTGCGCGTTATGCAATGGATAAAAAAATATGATAATAAGAATTATTATTTAATGAACAAGTTACTTATTTACAATAAATAATTTGTTGCTATTAAATTACATGGAAAATAATATTTATTATATCAGGGTGAAACCCCCAGTAAGTGACACTTTAAGGATTTTTTATTCTTCAACAAAGTTTTAAATCTATTTTATACTTATCGTTGTTTTTGGAAGCATAGTAAAGATACATTAATATAATTATTGTTAAAAAAAATTATAATTTTTATTAGTATATATATATATATATATTTAAAATATGATCAATATCTCCAATAACTGACACTATCCTTTTTTGAAAAACCAATAGCTGAAAAATAAGTTATAACATTTCAGACAAATAAGTTACCACTAGATGACATTACTTTACAGGATTTTACAAGAAAATACTTATTTGAGTAGATTTTTGCTGCAGTGTCAGTTACTGGTTAGGTGTCAATAACTGGGGGTTTCACCCTATAAGTAATCTTTAATTTATTTTTTGCTATGAATCTAAGAATGTTTCTTTGCAAAAAAGGAAATGCGCGTTACACTACAAATATATATAAAAATATAAAAATGAAGCCTCATCTATTAGTTGCGAGTGTTACAGAGAAGCGTGTTCTGCTCTGGGATATACAGTAGAATGAAAATGATTGATATATGCGGGGCGTAGTGAGCGTTATGCACCGGATATATATAAAAAAATATGATAATAAGATTTATTATTTAATGAACATGTTACTTATTTACAAGAAAAAATTTTCGCTACTAAATTACATGGAAAGAAATATTTATTATAGTATAAGTAATCTTTATTTTATTTTTTGCTATGAATCTAAGAATGTTTCTTTGCAAAAAAGGAAATGCACGTTACACTACAAATATATATAAAAATATAAAAATGAAGCCTCATCTATTAGTTGCGAGTGTTACAGAGAAGCGTGTTCTGCTCTGGGATATACAGTAGAATGAAAATGATTGATATAGGCGGGGCGTAGTGAGCGTTATGCACCGGATATATATAAAAAAATATGATAATAAGATTTATTATTTAATGAACATGTTACTTATTTACAAGAAATAATTTTCGCTACTAAATTACATGGAAAGAAATATTTATTATAGTATAAGTAATCTTTATTTTATTTTTTGCTATGAATCTAAGAATGTTTCTTTGCAAAAAAGGAAATGCGCGTTACACTACAAATATATATAAAAATATAAAAATGAAGCCTCATCTATTAGTTGCGAGTGTTACAGAGAAGCGTGTTCTGCTCTGGGATATACAGTAGAATGAAAATGATTGATATATGCGGGGCGTAGTGAGCGTTATGCACCGGATATATATAAAAAAAATATGATAATAAGATTTATTATTTAATGAACATGTTACTTATTTACAAGAAAAAATTTTCGCTACTAAATTACATGGAAAGAAATATTTATTATAGTATAAGTAATCTTTATTTTATTTTTTGCTATGAATCTAAGAATGTTTCTTTGCAAAAAAGGAAATGCGCGTTACACTACAAATATATATATAAATATAAAAATGAAGCCTCATCTATTAGTTGCGAGTGTTACAGAGAAGCGTGTTCTGCTCTGGGATATACAGTAGAATGAAAATGATTGATATATGCGGGGCGAAGTGAGCGTTATGCACCGGATATATATAAAAAAAATATGATAATAAGATTTATTATTTAATGAACATGTTACTTATTTACAAGAAAAAATTTTCGCTACTAAATTACATGGAAAGAAATATTTATTATAGTATAAGTAATCTTTATTTTATTTTTTGCTATGAATCTAAGAATGTTTCTTTTCAAAAAAGGAAATGCGCGTTACACTACAAATATATATAAAAATATAAAAATGAAGCCTCATCTATTAGTTGCGAGTGTTACAGAGAAGCGTGTTCTGCTCTGGGATATACAGTAGAATGAAAATGATTGATATATGCGGGGCGTAGTGAGCGTTATGCACCGGATATATATAAAAAAAATATGATAATAAGATTTATTATTTAATGAACATGTTACTTATTTACAAGAAAAAATTTTCGCTACTAAATTACATGGAAAGAAATATTTATTATAGTATAAGTAATCTTTATTTTATTTTTTGCTATGAATCTAAGAATGTTTCTTTGCAAAAAAGGAAATGCGCGTTACACTACAAATATATATATAAATATAAAAATGAAGCCTCATCTATTAGTTGCGAGTGTTACAGAGAAGCGTGTTCTGCTCTGGGATATACAGTAGAATGAAAATGATTGATATATGATATCTAATACCCTGTATTAATACAGGTCTAATATATTTAATAATGCATGTAGCAGAGCTGTACAAATAGTGCCCTGGAAGACATCTGAAGGAAAGCTAAGTGTTGAGGTCAGAACAAATAAAGAATCATTTGTTTGGTGACTACAGTTCTTTATTCAAAGTAAACTTGATCATTTAAAACTGTTAAAAACACTTTCAGATTTATTCAGAGCAAACGTGTGGATAAAACAGAGCTTCATCGTTAAAATATCTTAGTCAAGCATAACTTAACAGATTAACACGGAGTTTTGAAACAGTATTGAAATAAAACTAACTCATAATAACAACTTAACCTTTCTGTTAAATTATAATTAGAACGTACTTGAAAACATTTTAAAATTAAATCAAACTACTATAAACTCAAGTTAAACCATTTACAAAAATAACATAACTAATTCAATTCAAAACTAAAAGAAACACGCAACAGAAGCGAAGCGAAGCTCCTGCTTCAAAACGTTGAAAGCATTTATACTGTCTGAAATACGAAAAGAGGAGATTCCACTTTGGCAAAAGGGTATGTTCCGCAGCAGTCGATTACGGAACAACCAACGCCATCTATAATATGCTTTTAAATTACACGGCAGATTTTAAACATCGAAATTAGAACGAGAGCTATTAAACGAAAAATAAGTTTTAAACCCAGTTTAGCAGTTTAGCCATAAGTGACAAGTAAAAACCTGCTGATTAGATAACAAAGCCCCCCCACTTGTCACTCATGGGAAGGACAAATTTAGATATCCAAAGATAATATTAAACATGTACAACCCCCCCCCCTAAAATATCCAAAAGTTCACTCTGAATTTACAAAGGCTTAAATAGATTTCATATTAAATTACCATTACAGCTTCAATCTTCTTAGTAATTCCAATAATACTTCAAAAAACTTGTCACCATTTAAACTATAACATTTCAAACATTATAAAACATTAACAAGAATTTATAACAAGATTTAACAAAAAAACATTTTACCCTCATGCATCCAAAAATGCAATATTTCCAGATTACCTAATACGTAACTCTGGCTTTCCCAATAGTTCATCAGCTTCAATAAGTATTAATACATTACTATATAAATTCATAATTTCCTGAAAAGCAAATAGTTTTAATACAAAATTTCATAATTCTGTAACGATACAATTTCAAAAGAAACTTCCAATACATTAATGCATATCAAAATTTGTACAAATATTTCATTCATCCATCATCTTTCATCCATCATCATACTTGGGCCCAAGATTTCATTCTCTTTCATAACACACAATAATCAAACAATTTATGCAAATTCATATTAAACATATTTCATTTCAATAATTTCTGCAAGCTTTTATATTCAAATTTCAGTCAGAACAAAATTAAACTTTCATTACCTTCAAACTATTACACTGATAAAACAGAAATTTCAATTACCTTATATCAAAGTTAACGCGATGAAGTCGACTTCTTACATATTGAAACATTAAAATTTAACCTTTACCAAGTGAACCAGTTCAATAAACTGGTATTTCCAATATTTAAAGAATCAAAACTGACTTGCTGTTGATTCACAAGGTTAAACCAACCAACCATTTACATAAAAAAATTGACCTTATACATAATCTTATACTTAAAACTGTAAGAGTGATAACCTGATACAAAACAATTGAACTATCTAATATCACAGGATTTTACACATACATTTCAATGCAATGAGGGGTTTTCAACAATAAATCTAAGAACAAAATTAACTATTCAAAAACATTTTCAATTTAAACTCCGTTAAACCAAATTTGGTAAGTGGTTTGGTGAATATGTCCGCTAAGTTTTCTTTTTAACATACTTTACTTCAAAAACATTTTTATATACTAAATCTCTGATAAAAAATAACTTTACATCTATGTGTTTAGATCTGTGATTTTCAATAGGGGATTTGACAAAACTAATGGTGGCCTGATTATCAACCAACAATAAAGATTTTTCTTTTTCATTAGAAATTATTTTTCGACTAATGCATTCGTCCATTATTATATCAAACCACAAAAGCTCTCTAGCAGTTTCTGTCATGGCAATGAATTCGGATTCCATGGTTGATAAACTTATACATTTTTCTTTAAAAGACCTCCACATTATTGGTGATTTATCTAACAATAACAACTGACCACCCATTGAAATTCTATCATCCCTATTGGTAGCAAAATCGGCGTCTGAATATGCAATTACGTGTGCATTTTTAGAATTTAAATTTAATTTCAAAGATTTAGTCGAACGAACATATCCCAACAGCTTTAGTAATCCATTCCAGTGACCTAATCCCGGATTATTCTGGAATTGACTGAATATATTTACTGCATAGCTAATGTCGGGCTTTGTTCTGTTAGCTAGGAATGACAAACATCCCAACACACTTCTATATGGGTACTTAGACATTTCAAATATTTCGTTATCAGATTGGGGAGATTGGGTCTTTGAATAAACTACACCTTTGCTTATTGGGAGAGAAGGTAATAGGAAAATTAAACCTTTTAAATTTTTGACAAACCTCATCAATATATGTAATTTGATGTATTGCTAGAAAGTTCTCCCCGTCCTCGAATTCCACACCCAATAGCTTTCTGGTTTTACCTAATATCTTAAGATCAAAGTATCCACTCAAAAGTTTAACCACTTTCTCCACCACTCTATCACTTTTACCAAAAATTACAATATCGTCCACATAAAGAAGCAGGATGATATTGTCCTCGAAACTATACACACAATTGCACCATTCAAACTTAACAAACCCTATATCATGCAAAATTTATTTATTTCAAAATACCACATTCTACCTGACTGATGTAAACCATATAAAGCTTTTTCCAGTTTACATACTAAATTTTCATTTTTCACAAATCCTGGGGGTTGGGACATGTATATTGTTTCGGCCAGAGGTGCATATAAATAAGCACACTTTACATCACATTGCAGGTGTGTCCATTTTTTACAGGAGACTAAAAGGGAAAAGAAAAATGTAATAATAGCAAAATTAACGACTGGGCTAAAGGTTTCGTCGTAGGTTTCCCCCTTAACTTGTTTAAACCCTTGCACCACTAGTCGAGCTTTATACCTTGCAATTTTACCCTTGTCATCCTTTTTTAATGTAAAAACCCACCTACAACCTAAAGGTTTAATGCCGTTTGGTAACTTAATTAATTTCCAAACCCCCCTTTCATTCATAGTATTTAATTCTTCTCTCATGTCCTGTTCCCAAAACTTTCTTTGTGGGGATTTTAAAACTTGTTTATAGGTATTGGGTATTTTGAGATTGTCTAGTCATATATCATTGTTATCAGAAGTCTCCGTATTTGAACAAGAACTACCCTCTTGACCTGAAACTATCCCTTTAAATTTATTTGACCCTTTAAAGCAAAATATGTGAGGTTCAAACTTAAGATGATGTATTTTACAATATCTTTCTACATCATTTAAGGATCTTAGCCTTTCAGTTTTCCCCTGTTCGTAATAATAAATATAATTACGACTACCGTTTGCACTCGGGACAACTTTTCTTAACCAAACAGTATCTGACAGTGGAACCCCTTTCAAAACATCTTTACTTGATTTTATTTCCTCTACTGGATTTTCGTCTTCCTCTGATGAGGATAAATCTGGAGGTTTATATGAAGGGAAATAGTTTAAATTTGGGGTATAATTATCCTCAATCTCACCTTCAGAACTTACTTCAGATTCTTTACAAAAATTAGAGGATCCAGGGCCTTTTGAGCCCATCACGAATCCACTGCCTCTAACACTGTTGGGGATTTCCTCATTAAAAGAAACATTAATAGTTTCAATGATTTTGTCATCTTCGGGTAGCCAAATTCGGTAACCTTTTGTACTAAAGGCGTAACCAATAATTACCCCCTTTTTGGCTCTTGCATCAAGATTCGACCTAAGTTGCTTGGGAACAACTACGTATGCAGTAGCACCAAAGGGTTTTAAATGTTTAACGGATGGTTTAGACCCACTATAAAGTTCAAAAGGGGTCTTCAACTGTGACTTATGACAAATACGGTTCCAAGTATATGTAAAATATAAGGCTGCATCTGGCCAAAAACTTGAATCCAAACCACTTTCATTTAAAACTGACCTAATCCCATTAGCAATCGTTTGATTGTATCTTTCAATTCTTATCTTCCGCCATTTTGTTCTGCGGTATACACGTTTGAGAATTCGTGTTTATTGCCTTTCCCCTCACAGTAAATCTTAAAGTTATCATTCTTAAACTCTTTCCCATTATCAGTTCTAATATATTTAACCTTACATTCGAGAAATCTCTCGGCTCGGGAGACATAATTACGGAAAATGCTAAACGCCTCGGATTTTTCCTTCATTGGGAAAAGACTGTCCTTTCGGGAATAATCGTCGATTATCGAGAGAAAATATCTCTCCCCATTTCTACCCTTCTGTTGTACAGGACCCCAGGCATCCATGAATAATAACTCAATGGGACGTTTAGATCTAATTTTATTAATTGATCTAAATGATATACGTCTGTGTTTACTAAGTTTACAAATTTCACAAAAAAAATGTCCCGATTTAAACCGGGGAAGACCTTTAACACTTTCATTTTTAGATGTATTCACAATCAGATCAGGACGTAAATGGGCAAACCTACGATGCCAAACTCTAAAGTTGTCTTTAGATACATGAGAAGTTTCAAACGTAACCTTTTTAGGAACTGAACCTGGGATTTTAGGATACAGATGATAAGTACCATTTTTAAGGAAAGCAGAAAATAAATATTGGCCGTCTTTAAACACCTCCACCTTACCACTTTCGCCAATAAATTTTACCCCTTTTACATCTAATTTTGGACCTGAAATAAGATTTCGTCTTAACTTGGGAGAGTACATTACATCAGAAAAATAAAATAGCCTTTGGCCAAACTTCAACTTAATATTTCCTTTTCCCTCTACCGGGAAGGTAACACCATCTATAGCTACAAACATTTTTTCATCTTTTAAGGGTTTAAATTTATAAAACAAACTCTTATCACGGCAAAAATGGTGTGAAGCTGCTGTATCAAACAACCAGCTATTTTCGCTTTCACTACCACTCAAATTTGCCTGTATATAAAACAAAAAAGGATTGTTTTTACCTTTTTGGATAACATTATTATAGTGTGATGGTGATTCTTTAGCTTTGCCTCGGCCTTTGCAGCTTCTGTTCTTTCTCACTTGAGTTGGGATACGTTCAGAACTAGATTCAGAAACATCAGATATACTAGACATAGATGGGGCTCGATAGTTTTAGCCTCTGGAGTACCTCCCACGTTGACGACAATTTCTCTGTAAATGATTCATGCTTCCACACCGAAAACACCTCAATCTGGTATTTTGAGTCTCGTATGTTGATGTATGTTGAGTTTCGACGAAAAGTTCTTTACGTTTATCCAGGTCTCTCAGGGCTAATCTTGATTCTTCTGCAATTAACTCCATCAAAATGTCGTCAAAGAGAAATTTCCTTTCTTCCCAACGTAATATAACTTGAACTACATTATCAAACTGACTTGGTAAGTGGCGCAAGAGTTAGAACGACTTATAAACTTCTTTAACTGGATGACCAAGGTCGCTTAGCTGATCCGCAATTCGGTTAAGTCTGGCTGCAAACAGGTCAACTTTTTCATTAGATTTTACTTTACAGGACATAAATTCAGAAAACAGGAACATATGCCGAGATCTGTTGTCAGGCTCAAAATGTTTCTTCAGCGTTTCCCATACATCTTTGGGGTTATCCTTATTTTCTATAATTTTTCGAAAGTCCTTTTCCATATTTAAATATATGGACGATAAAGCAAGTCTCTTTCTAGCATAAAAATCTTTCACATCCCTTGCTGTCACCCCCTTTTCAGTGTCAATTTCTGGTTCTTTCTCAGCTCCTGTTACTATATCCCATGCGTTTCTTTCCAACAACAGATACTTCATATCAATTCGCCAGTTTGAATAATTTAAAGCTCCAAGTTTATCTATCTGTACTTGTGTAGTCGCCATTTTTCAAAAAGAATTATTACCCCCCCCCCCTCTTATTAAACTTAACAGTCTCTGAAATGGGGCTAAAAATTATGACTTTTATTGTCGAACTTCAATAAGCTTTATTCTTCAGATATGGCATGGCCCATAACCTATTGATATCTAATACCCTGTATTAATACAGGTCTAATATATTTAATAATGCATGTAGCAGAGCTGTACAAATAGTGCCCTGGAAGACATCTGAAGGAAAGCTAAGTGTTGAGGTCAGAACAAATAAAGAATCATTTGCTTGGTGACTACAGTTCTTTATTCAAAGTAAACTTGATCATTTAAAACTGTTAAAAACACTTTCAGATTTATTCAGAGCAAACGTGTGGATAAAACAGAGCTTCATCGTTAAAATATCTTAGTCAAGCATAACTTAACAGATTAACACGGAGTTTTGAAACAGTATTGAAATAAAACTAACTCATAATAACAACTTAACCTTTCTGTTAAATTATAATTAAAACGTACTTAAAAACATTTTAAAATTAAATCAAACTACTATAAACTCAAGTTAAACCATTTACAAAAATAACATAACTAATTCAATTCAAAACTAAAAGAAACACGCTACAAAAACGAAGCGAAGCGAAGCTCCTGCTTCAAAACGTTGAAAGCATTTATACTGTCTGAAATACGAAAAGAGGAGATTCCACTTTGGCAAAAGGGTATGTTCCGCCGCAGTCGATTACGGAACAACCAACGCCATCTATAATATGCTTTTAAATTACACGGCAGATTTTAAACATCGAAATTAGAACGAGAGCTATTAAACGAAAAATAAGTTTTAAACCCAGTTTAGCAGTTTAGCCATAAGTGACAAGTAAAAACCGGCTGATTAGATAACAATATATGTGGGGCGTAGTGAGCGTTATGCACCTGATATATATAAAAAAATAGGATAATAAGATTTATTATTTAATGAACATGTTACTTATTTACAAGAAAAAATTTTCGCTACTAAATTACATGGAAAGAAATATTTATTATAGTATAAGTAATCTTTATTTTATTTTTTGCTATGAATCTAAGAATGTTTCTTTGCAAAAAAGGAAATGCGCGTTACACTACAAATATATATAAAATATAAAAATGAAGCCTCATCTATTAGTTGCGAGTGTTACAGAGAAGCGTGTTCTGCTCTGGGATATACAGTAGAATGAAAATGATTGATATAGGCGGGGCGTAGTGAGCGTTATGCACCGGATATATATAAAAAAATATGATAATAAGATTTATTATTTAATGAACATGTTACTTATTTACAAGAAATAATTTTCGCTACTAAATTACATGGAAAGAAATATTTATTATAGTATAAGTAATCTTTATTTTATTTTTTGCTATGTATCTCAGGAAGGTTTCTTTGCAAATAGGAAAGTGCGCGTTACACTACAAATATATCTAAAAATATTAAAACGAAGCCTCATCATTTAGTTGCGCGTTTTACACAGAAACGCGTTCTACTCTCGGATATACAATATACAGTGGAATGAAAATGATAGATATATGCAGGCGAATGAAAATGAATTTCATTTAAATATTCCCTAGTAGCCAACCAATATTGGGCCTATATTGGCTATATCTTGGGGCAATATTGGCATATTGGTTAAATATTGGCATGAAATATTGCTCCAATATTGGGGTGTTTACATTTTGAAAACATTTAGCCAATATTTGTAGCCGCCAATATTGGTTATAAATTGGCAGAATATTGGTACAATATTGGCATGAAAGAGTGTCCCAATATTGGGATGTTTATATTTTGCACTTATTTAGTGAATATTTATAGCCAATATACCAATATTGTGGTCTTCATATTTTGTATTAATCCATTTCTGGCAATATTTCCTACCAACATTGCCGTTACATCGATAGTAGCTAAAAATATTTGCTAAATAAGAGCAAAATTTGGTGTAATATTGGCTAAATAAGGACAGAATGTAAACACCCCAATATTGGGGCAATATTTCCTACCAGCATTTGTACAATATTGGCTAAATAAGGGCATAATGTAAACACCCCAATATTGGTGTGATATTTCCTACCAACATTGGGGCAATATTGGCTAAAAATATTGGCTAAATAAGTGCAGAATGTAAAAAACCCCAATATTGGGGTAATATTTCCTAAATTTGGCTACAAATATTGGCTAATTAAGGGCAGAATGTAAACACTCCAATATTGGGGCAATATTTCCTATCAGCATTTGTGCAATATTGGCTAAATAAGGGCAGAATGAAAACACCCCAATATTGGGGCAATATTTCCTACCAGCATTCGTGAAATATTGGCTGGATAAGGGCAGAATGTAAACACCCCAATATTGGAGCAATATGTCTTCCCAACACTGGCGCAATATTGGCTAAATAAGGGCAGAATGTAAACACTCCAATATTGGGACAATATTTCTTACCAACATTGTCGCAATATTTCTTACCTATATTGGCTAAATAATGGCAGAATGTAAACACCCCAATATTGGGGCAATATTTCTTATCAACATTGGCGCAATATTTCTTACTTATATTGGCTAAATAATGGCAGAATGTAAACACCCCAATATTGGGGCAATATTTCTTACCAACATTGGCGCAATATTTCTTACTTATATTGGCTAAATAATGGCAGAATGTAAACACCCCAATATTGGGGCAATATTTCTTACCAACATTGTCGCAATATTGGCTAATTAAGGGCAGAATGTAAACACCCCAATATTGGGGCAATATTTCCTACCAACATTGAGGCAATATTGGCTAAATAAGGGCAGAATGTAAACACCCCAATATTGGGGCAATATTTCTTACCAACATTGGCGCAATATTTCTTACTTATATTGGCTAAATAATGGCAGAATGTAAACACCCCAATATTGGGGCAATATTTCTTACCAACATTGGCGCAATATTTCTTACTTATATTGGCTAAATAATGGCAGAATGTAAACACCCCAATATTGGGGCAATATTTCCTACCAACATTGAGGCAATATTGGCTAAATAAGGGCAGAATGTAAACACCCCAATATTGGGGCAATATTTCTTACCAACATTGGCGCAATATTTCTTACTTATATTGGCTAAATAAGGGCAGAATGTAAACACCCCAATATTGGGGCAATATTTCTTACCAACATTGGCGCAATATTTCTTACTTATATTGGCTAAATAAGGGCAGAATGTAAACACCCCAATATTGGGGCAATATTTCTTACCAACATTGTCGCAATATTGGCTAATTAAGGGCAGAATGTAAACACCCCAATATTGGGGCAATATTTCTTACCAACATTGGCGCAATATTTCTTACTTATATTGGCTAAATAATGGCAGAATGTAAACACCCCAATATTGGGGCAATATTTCTTACCAACATTGTCGCAATATTGGCTAATTAAGGGCAGAATGTAAACACCCCAATATTGGGGTAATATTTCCTACCAACATTGAGGCAATATTGGCTAAATAAGGGCAGAATGTAAACACCCCAATATTGGGGCAATATTTCTTACCAACATTGGCGCAATATTTCTTACTTATATTGGCTAAATAATGGCAGAATGTAAACACCCCAATATTGGGGCAATATTTCCTACCAACATTGAGGCAATATTGGCTAAATAAGGGCAGAATGTAAACACCCCAATATTGGGGCAATATTTCTTACCAACATTGGCGCAATATTTCTTACTTATATTGGCTAAATAAGGGCAGAATGTAAACACCCCAATATTGGGGCAATATTTCTTACCAACATTGTCGCAATATTGGCTAATTAAGGGCAGAATGTAAACACCCCAATATTGGGGCAATATTTCTTACCAACATTGGCGCAATATTTCTTACTTATATTGGCTAAATAAGGGCAGAATGTAAACACCCCAATATTGGGGCAATATTTCTTACCAACATTGTCGCAATATTGGCTAATTAAGGGCAGAATGTAAACACCCCAATATTGGGGCAATATTTCTTACCAACATTGGCGCAATATTTCTTACTTATATTGACTAAATAATGGCAGAATGTAAACAACCCCAATATTGGGGCAATATTTCCTACCAACATTGAGGCAATACTGGCTAAATAAGGGCAGAATGTAAACACCCCAATATTGGGGCAATATTTCTTACCAACATTGGCGCAATATTTCTTACTTATATTGGCTAAATAAGGGCAGAATGTAAACACCCCAATATTGGGGCAATATTTCTTACCAACATTGTCGCAATATTGGCTAATTAAGGGCAGAATGTAAACACCCCAATATTGGGGCAATATTTCTTACCAACATTGTCGCAATATTGGCTAATTAAGGGCAGAATGTAAACACCCCAATATTGGGGCAATATTTCCTACCAACATTGAGGCAATATTGGCTAAATAAGGGCAGAATGTAAACACCCCAATATTGGGGCAATATTTCTTACCAACATTGGCGCAATATTTCTTACTTATATTGGCTAAATAATGGCAGAATGTAAACACCCCAATATTGGGGCAATATTTCTTACCAACATTGGCGCAATATTTCTTACTTATATTGGCTAAATAATGGCAGAATGTAAACACCCCAATATTGGGGCAATATTTCCTACCAACATTGAGGCAATATTGGCTAAATAATGGCAGAATGTAAACACCCCAATATTGGGGCAATATTTCTTACCAACATTGGCGCAATATTTCTTACTTATATTGGCTAAATAATGGCAGAATGTAAACACCCCAATATTGGGGCAATATTTCCTACCAACATTGAGGCAATATTGGCTAAATAAGGGCAGAATGTAAACACCCCAATATTGGGGCAATATTTCTTACCAACATTGGCGCAATATTTCTTACTTATATTGGCTAAATAATGGCAGAATGTAAACACCCCAATATTGGGGCAATATTTCCTACCAACATTGAGGCAATATTGGCTAAATAAGGGCAGAATGTAAACACCCCAATATTGGGGCAATATTTCTTACCAACATTGGCGCAATATTTCTTACTTATATTGGTTAAATAATGGCAGAATGTAAACACCCCAATATTGGGGCAATATTTCTTACCAACATTGGCACAATATAGGCAACAAATAATGGCTAAATAAGGGCAAAATGTAAACACCCCAATATTGGGGTAATATTTCCTACCAATATTGGTGGAATATTATCTAAATAAATGCAAAATATAAACATCACAGGAACTTTATCGAACTATGGAGGAGTAACTGGGAGGAGTATGGATGTCTAAATAACTGAATTTGAACATTGAAAATTGATGCTAAAAGATTCTGACTTCGAGTCCTTGGAGACTTTTTCATTTAGATGGAAAAAAATACAACTTGTATGAATTATTTACCAATCAGTTGATTGTAATTAAATTGTATAAATTTTCATTTTTATTACATAATTAGTGTAAATGCCCGTCCTAGCACGGTATATAGAAATTGTGGTTTTCACTTAAAATTTGAAATAACTGTTACAAATATTTCAACTGACCTCAAACGGGTC
This sequence comes from Maratus michaelseni, assembly GCA_963931845.1. Classification (NCBI taxonomy): domain Eukaryota; kingdom Metazoa; phylum Arthropoda; class Arachnida; order Araneae; family Salticidae; genus Maratus; species Maratus michaelseni. The sequence continues at coordinate 420,678,945 of OZ007592.1, forward strand.
ATGATCTGCAGCTCAAAACCCGATTAATGCAAGAGCCACTGCGGTTTTAACACCACATTTGTAAATCAAATTTTATGTAAAAATGGGGACAGATGAGACAGATTTTTAAAGTTTTGAACTGATAATTTCTTTGTTTGGTTTCTTTTTTCTATTTCCATATTCAGGATGGCTGTCTCTTTTCCTTAATTGAGGATGCTTAACCAACATGTATTCAAATAAAAATATATTTTATATCTAATATGAGTGAAAAAATAGCATCAATAAGCATAAGGATAATATGAACCCATTGGATAATGTTCTCGTAATGTCACAATAAATATGAAGCAGATGTGGATAAATTTATCTTGCAAAATGTATCTAAATATGTTTCATTTTTTCTTTTGTCTGCAACAATGGAAGATTTTTTTAAATCAATGAATCTCAAAAATGAATTAATCACAGGTAAACACAGCCATCTAACTAACAATGTATTAATGTCCTATGTTTAACAAATATACAATGTTGGTTAGATGGAGTGTTTTTGCCCAAAATTGTTACCAACACTTTGCAATTCTTGGGTTTTATTATAAGTAGATTATAAATTGCTAAGTCTTCATTAGGCCAGAATTTCTCAATCTTTTTTAAGTGGGAACCACTTACGGATTGAATATGCATAATTCTTCACTCTGAGGTTTTCAGTTATAGTGTGTGACACACAATGGTTGTTTTTTATTGAAAAATTGATTGTAACCAAAAAGAAAAAGTGTGCAGATAATAGTTTCAGAAACAATGTAAACATATTGAGAAATATGTTATTGTCAATTAGAAAGTGGCAATTATCATTGTCAAAACTACCTTTTTTTTTTCTCACGGTAGGTATACTTGGGTTTTGGGACCAATCTCTCATACAACAAGTTTTATGAAACTATCACTTCTACCACATTTCCTATTAATAAACTGATTGTCCTACTATACTTTCCTGAACCTAGCATTTCCTCTTTATAATTTTCAAAATTATAATAGTGATAAAAAAAAAAGAAGTTTATTATGTATTTTATTGTGTGAGTATTCCACCTCTTAGTGTATGTCCCAGACAGCTGACAGAACTTGCCCCTGGATCTGGATGTAAAAAAGGTAATTGTTGAATTAAACAAAATATTTTTAAATTGCATATTTTCCTCTCCTTAGTTTTTAGTGTCCAAGGTAGTTACCACAATCTTTTTATTTTTTGTCAATTTTAATGTACTTGGCTCACTTTTATTTTTTAGATTTTCAAGCTGCAAAATATTTTTACCCAAATTTCATAAATTCCCTGTATGAAATGACAAACCAAATCTTCATTTTGCTTGCCCTTTGTTTTATGTTCTGGCACCCGGGGCACATGCCCCCCCCCCCCTAGTTTTGACCCTGGCAATTATTTGTGTGAACTTATTTTGCACCTATTGAAATTTCCTTTATATATAGTAATAAAAATTATTACATAAGTATGCATATTTATTGAAAAAATATATTAAAATGCTAATTATGCTACTTAAAAATATTTTTAAGTAGAATATCTTAATTAAAACATGTAGATATTCAACAGAATTTATTTTAAATTTTAAAAGGAATGCTTTTTATTGCAGCTTTTTACATATTTAATTTATTGTTCAACTTTTGTTATGTACAATCAAAGTTGAAAATTTTTAAGCTATCAGTCTCATTGACAATTTATTCCAATGATATTTTTATTTTTAGAGAATAATATTTTATCTCAATAATTAATTTATTCTTTTTCTTCCTCCCTTTCTATCGGCTGCAGTGACCAAGAAGATTCCTATTCTCTTTTCAATATCCACTTGAGAGGTTTCTGGAACTCTCTTTAATACAGCTCCTGTTAAAAATATACATACATATATATAATTATCATTTTGGAAAATTTTAATGAAAATACAAATGCTAACCTTCTGGGAAATGTATTAATTTGCACATTTATTAATAAAATTATTAAAATTGCTTTTTCACCATCCGGTGTAGACACTGATTTCAAATGCAATGCATTTTTTTTTTTTTTTTAATTGTGTGCTTATAATTTAAATAATTTTTAAAAATACAATACATTTTGAAAATGATGGAGAATTATTTTTTTAAGAAAATTTGGGAAATATTGAATTGAGATTCCCGATTTTATTAGTGCATAGCAAAATTGGGATAATAATTTTTCAAAAAGTAGAACTAAAATTATTGGACATCAACCCTTTAAGCAGCTATAAAGTAATTTCTTATTTCCCCCAAACAAGTTTAATCAGCTGTAGATAAAAATATTTTTAGAAGAAACATGTTTTAAAGGTGTATAGGATGAAGTCAGGGTTTCCCCCACGTTGAAAAAGGGGCAGGTTGCTGCTGGTGAGAAAAGGGCACTTTTTTTATTCTTAAGGGCACTTTTTGGATTTTTGAGGGCACTTTTAAGATTTTTAAGTGCAATTTTTTTAATTGTTACATGTATTCTTTTGATTTTTAAGGCCACTTTTGATATTTCAAAGTCAAAACACTCTTTTTAAGACAACATTGAAAGACACATGAAAGCAATTTTTTTAATGCAAAAAGGAGAAAGGGCACTTTTTTTACTGAGGGCAAAAAGGGTGCTAATTATTTTACTGGAGAGGGCAAGAAGGGTGCTGATTGTTTTATGAGGGGCAAGAAGGGTGCTATTTTGTAAACCAAAGGGCAGGCAGGGTGCAGCACCCTTCTGAAACTGTCTGGGGAAACTCTGATGAAGTGATATGAAAAGATAATTTTGCATTAAACTGGGAAATGAAATTTAATAATCATGGATATTATAACTGTTTATATGAAAATGCATGAAAATCCTCAGGCGCTAAAAGGGATATCTGATGATGAAAACAACATTTAAATAACTGATTGGTAATCAAAAATCTTGTTTTAATTTTCCCATAAATTAACATGTGATTTATGGAAATAGTTATCTGTTACGAATAACTGTTATGAATATATTAAGAATCTGTTATGTATAATTGTGTTTCTTTACAAAAGAATTGATTTTTCACATTTAATATTATTATTAAAAAAATATATGCCATTTTCTGGGAAAGGAAGACACAAAAAATACAAAGAAAAAAGTACTCTTTCATCAACATATATTTCCAAGATGCAATAAACAACTGACTGCTGCTTTCCATAAAAAATACTTTTATGTGTACTATTCCATGTAGTAAATAGTATAATATTTTACTTACTTGTTCATCTTTCACCTATTTCTGTGGTATACTGCTTTCTCATTGTTAATACTTTTGCATACTTAATGTCAAAAATTAAGAAAATTTTAGAAAAAGTTAAGAAAAAACGCTAGAAAAACTTACATAAATATTCTATAAAAATATATGTAGGATTTAAAATATATATATATATATATATATATTTAAAACGAAAAGCGCATTCTATCAAATCCAAACTGTCTTTTCCACACAAAAGTCGTCTCTTTGCGCATGCTTCAACTTTTTTTGAAGGCTTCTACTCTCAGAAACGGGAAACTTGATTGATTAACCCTCACTTGTTTAGCCCAGGGGGAATGAAAAGAGTTGATTGAAAACGGATGAAGCCGTACCAATGCATTGAAAGCTCACTTTCTAATATATTATTGCTCTGAGGTTGAAAGCTAAAGCTTTTTTAAAAAAAAGAACTCATGTTTTCACTATTAAATATGCATATTTTTTGCAAACTTTTAAAGAGAGCTTGAATACAGTTATATTTATAATTGATTCAAATTTCAGAGAGTTCGGAAGATGAGACCATTTTTTTATTGCTATATTCAAGGAGTCGACGCGAAAACTAACAAACAAGCAAAAAAGCGAGACGAAAATATTTATTTTACAACTAGATGACAATATTTTTTCACGAAACTTTTCACGTGCTGTAAAACCCTTTTATTTATCACCAATAAATATTTCAAAGAGTTCGGACAAAAAGAACTTTTTATTTTAAAACTACGAAACTGCCCTAAGTAAAAAACAAGAAAATGAGCACTTTTATCACTAAATATGAATATTTTTTCATGAACTTTTCATTTTAAAATATAATTTCATACAAAATCGGGTTAAAGATATAAAATAATAAAAACTTGTTATTATTATTATTATCATGGGACCTGGCAACGCCGGGCGGGGGTCAACTAGTATGTATTGATAACATTTATAGTAATTTGAAGCTATAAAACAAAATTCACAATATAATACAGTTTAATTTTATTATTATGAAGATACTTAGTTGCCACAGTAATTTTTTTTATAGAAATGATGCAACAAATTAAAATTAGTGAATGGAATATTTATCTGAATGAAAAGTATGTTCTTTCATATTAAACTGTGATATAATTATTTCTTTATAATTTATATGTTGATTAGCACATTTATCAATCAAAAACAATTCAGTTAACTTAAATAATCTAACTTTAGTCTTCAATCTTCAATTAACTTAAACAATTAAGTGTTTAATAAAAAATAAATAAACGTTGAATTGCTGTTGATTACCATCCCCAAAAAATTGCCACCCTTAAATTATACATTTTTAAATGTTAAATAAATAATTGAAACATCAAAATAGCTGAAATAATCAAAATAATTAAATAATTTAAATAATTAAGTTTGTAATCAAACGCATAAATATTGAGATACTGCTGATTGCTACAAGAGGGAAAAAAGTATCTCTCGCAATGTAATTTTTAAATGTGAAATAACAATGACCATTTTCAGTTTAAACTTTTAAATATGAAATAAGAATGAACATTTTCGGTTTAAACTTTTAAAATGATTCTAATTTAATCTTAAGTTTCAATTTTCTAAATATGACAAATTATGTAAAAGAAAAACATGTAATTTAGTTCTAATAATGAAAATAATGAAACATGTTAATGAAAACATACCAATACAGCTTAAATAATAGTATTATTATTATTAATTATAACTAGAGATGCAACGATTATTCGGCCGAAGCCGAATATTCGGCCCATTCGGCCTATATGCCGAATATTCGGCTTCGGCCGAATATCAAGTCCATTATTCGGCCAAGGCCGAATAATTTTGTATTTTGTGCCGATTTGTGTGCCGTGTTTATATTTTTGTGCCGAATAAGTTGGGTAATGTATAATGGACACATTTACATTACATTTCATCCATTATTCGGCCGAGGCCGAATAATGGATGGAATGTAATTTAAATGTGTGGAAAAATGTGAATGTAAGGAATGTTTTTATATTTGCACAGTAAAATTTTTTAATTTGACACTTTATAGTCATCATGTATAATAAAAATTTTATTTGAAATTAACTAACACTTTTCCCACCCTTAATTTTCATACCCTGAATGGGTTTTACCTTCCCATTTTGTATAAGAGGGTAATTTAGGAATCATGTTAAAACTTTTATGCTATATCAATAAGTACAAATAGTATCTGTAATAAGCTAAGGTAATCAATCTGTTAAATTTAAAATTAATCTATTCAAAATTGTCCTAACAGAGCCATACAAGCAAATTCTAAATTTTTTAAGCATAATGGGAAGTTTAATATTTATCCCTTGTTACATAAAAAAAAAAAAAAAATGGTTTCAATGATATTTTAATTATACCCATAAAGAACATAAACATATACGATAGGTTAGATATAGATGTATTGCATGTATAACATAAACAGAGTTTCCCCCAGCTTTAAAAAAGGGCAGGGTGCTGCTGGTGGAAAAAGGGCACTTTTCTAATTCTTAAGGGCACTTTTTTTTAATTGTTAAAGGCATTATTTTGGTTTTAAAACCACTTTTGATATTTAAAAGTCAGGGCACTCTTTTTAAGACAACATTGAGTCAGTTTTTATTATGAAAGCAAATTTTTTAATGCAAAAAGGAGAAAGGGCACTTTTTTTACTGAGGGCCAAGAAGGGTGCTAATTATTTTTATGAGGGGCAAGAAGGGTGCTATTTGGTAAACCAAAGGGCAGGCAGGGTGCAGCACCCTTCTGAAACTGTCTGGGGGAAACTCTGACATAAATATTTAAATCGTATATGCTGCAATACTTAGGAGTTTTTTTTTTTTTTTTTGGGGGGGGGAGTAAAATACACTTAAAAGTTAAATATAATTTAAGTTATTTTTTAAAAGTGTGTTATTAATATTAAATAATGAAAGAAATGTAAATATACTAAATTCTTTTAATTATTATATGCATCATTGTAATGTTTAAATTTATATTTACCTTAAAAAATAAAGTTAAAATGTTTTTAATAAATGTAGATTACAATGCAGAAATAATAATAATTCAGTATTTTCAGGTTATAGTCTTATTTCTTTTTTTTCATAAATGATAAATTATTCTGAAAATAATCGCTCACTATATATGGTACTTCCTGGTGAAGAAAGGTATTTTTTGGCTAAATATGAAAGGTTTAGAAAGTTTTCTGAATTTTTCGCCCACCACTCCAAAGGACACTATTGTCTTTCTAGTAGTGACTGAGAAAGAAAATTACTAATTTATTTTACTTCTTCACATTGAGGGGAATTTTCTATAGAAGCTTCACTCTGTGACTGTCTTGCAATTTCATTAAAGCATGCCCACAAAGAATTTGAAATTTGAGTTTGAGAAACTGGAATGGTTATGTTGGAAATATATTGTTCAGATTCTGTTACTGGTTTTATACTAGCCTTTCTTAGTCTTACTATAACAATTAATTTGGACTTTACATCAACATCCTTTGCTTCATCTTTGTTGAAAAATAACACTTTAAATCTGGGGTCCAAAACAGTTGCAATGGAATAGTGTTCCTTGTCTTGAATCGATCCAAAATTCTTCTCCAAATTTTGTAGAACGGTGTCTTTCATGGTGCCTACAGCAAAAAAAATCTTCAGATTTAGATAAATATAATTTTAATGTTATAACTATCGGGATAGGGATGATTTCAGAAATTAATGATCTTGATGAGGCAATTTGTTTTGTTATTACTTCAAATGGTTTTAATAGATGAGCAATTTTTCTAAAATATTCCACCGGTTTGTTGTCAGATTATTTATTTCTACAAATTTAGTTGTATGTAGAGAATGTGCATTTTTTTGTTCCAGTAATCTCTCTAGCATATAATAGGAACTATTCCAGTGTGTTGCCACACTTTGAACTAATTTCTTCCTAGAAATTTTCAACTCATTAATTTGTATATCAGTTAATCTTGAACATGCTAATGGCGAATGATTAAAATATGTAACAATTGTTTTACCTCAATTTTTGTTCCCTTTACGTGCATTGAAATTTATGCTGTCTAGTACTTTTAAAATGTAACAGCGAAAACATAATATCTATTAAAATGTAACATTACAGTACCTAAGATACTACATATTCATTATTTTGATATTTATATCTATTTTGCTTTTCCTTACAGATATTTCCTTCCTTTGAATCTGAAAACTTTAATTATACACTTCTTAATAATGCTGTCTACTGACATAGCAAAATAAATAAATAAATAAATACATAACTTTTTTGATAATTGTGAACTTTATAAAGTCTACACTGATTTCTTTTCACCCTTTTAGAGGATATTCTTTTCTATCAGTGATTTTTTTCTTAAGATAGTAAGATTTCTTATTTTTTATTTTCTTTCAACAGAAAGTTGAAATTTGTTTTCTAGTATCTTTAAAATTTTGTCATTATTTTAAAATGTAACAACATATATACATAATATCTATTAAAATGTAACTAGACAGTACCCAATGAGGAACTTTTGCTAAGAATTTTTTTGGGGGGTCGAATTATATTACTGAGGCAATATTTAGGCCGAACATAGCCGAATATTTTTTCAGAATAAAATAATGCTTTAAAAAAATTAAAAATTTGCATATAAATAATTTTTAAAAAGAAAATAATACATTTTAATTGTGAAATATACAATAATTGTGCATATAGTGCATACTGTATTTTGTTTTTAGACAAAAATGAGTTCATTATTCGGCGGCCGAATAAGCCGAATATTCGGCTATAGCTAGGCCGAATAATCGGTATTCGGTTATTCGGCCAAACCATTATTCGTTGCATCACTAATTATAACAAATTTACAATCAATTATTGAAACAGAACACTGTGGAGTAGGAAAATTAAATGATTTTGTAGTTCCTTCAATCCACTATGATTTGGTTTCAGTACTACTAGAATTTTATGAAAAAGGTATTGAAAATGTTTCTTAAAAAAAAAATTCTGTAACACTTTTATAGAAATGAAGCAAGAAATTAAAATTAGTTAATGGAATAATTATCTCCATAAAAAGTATGCTATTTCCTATAATTTGCGATGTAATTAATTTCTTTATTATTTATATATTTTACCCTCCAAAAATTGCATCCCTTAAAATATATATTTTTGACTGTTAAACAAATAATTGAAACATCAAAATTGCTGAAATAGTAGTAATAATAATAGTCAATTAATTTAAATAATTGTTTAAATTTTTGACATTATTCAGATTTAATATTTAACTGTTATAATTTACTAAATATGACAAATTATGTAAAAGAATCACATATAATTTAGCTCTTCTAATATAAACGTTAAACTCAAATGAAACATGTGTATGAAAACATATCAATACTGCTTAAATAATAATAATAATAATATTAAATAAAATTTGCAAACAACTGTTGAAACAGAACTCATTGGAGAAAGGAAATTAAATGCTCTTGTAGTTTCTCCAATCCACTATATGATTTGATTTCAGTTATACAAGAAATTTATGGAAAAGGTGTTAAAACTTTTCTGGAAAAAAAAAAAATCTGTAAAATTTTTATAGGAATGATGCAACAAATTAAAATTAGTGAATGGAATATTTTTCTGTATGAAAAGTATGTTCTTTTCTATTAAATTCTAATGTAATTATTTCTTTATCATTCCTATGCTGATTAGCAGATTTATCAATCAATTAACTTAATAATTTATGTATTTAAACAAACAGGCAATTAAATTGCTGTTGATTACCACCCCAAAAGAAATTGCATCCTTTCAAATAAACATTTTAAAATCTTAACTTAATAATTAAAATAATCGAAACATCAATATAGTTAAAATGATAATAAAAATTATTATGCATCTTCAATTAATTTAAATAATTAAGTTTGTATTCAAACAAAATAAAGTTTAAATTACTGCTGATTACTACAAAAATAAATAAATAAATTAATTAATAAAGTATCCTTTAAAATGTATTTTTTAAATGTTAAAAAACAATGAATATTTTCGATTTAAACTTTTTATTTAATCTCATTCAATCTTTACATTTTGCAGTTTACTAAATATGAAAAATTATGTAAAAGAAATACATATAATAATTTAGCTTTTATAATACTGTAAAAGTAAAAAATCAAATGAAACATGTGAATGAAAACTTATCAATACAGCTTAAATAATAATAATGTTATAATAATAATAAATATTCAACCATTGAAACAGAACTCAGTGTAACAGGAAAATTAAATGCTGAGTAGTTTCTTCAATCCACTATAATTTGGTTTCAGTTATAATAGAATTTTATGAAAAAGGTAATCAAAGCTTTTCTTGAAAAAAAAAAAAAAAAAAAAAAAAAAAAAAAAAAAAAAGTCTAAAATTTGCATGATGCAACAAATTAAAATGAGTGAATGAAATATTTATCTCTATACAAAATATGTTATTTAAAAAAAAATTGCATACCTAAAATATACATTTTTAAAATTTAAATAAATAATTGAAACATCAAAATAGTTGAAATAATAATGATAATAATAATAATAATAATAATTAATTATTTTAAATAATTAATTATGTAATTAATCAAATAAATATTAAATTACTGTTGATTACTACGAAAAAAAAAGGTAGCCCTTAAAATATATTTTTTAAATATTAAATAACAATGTCGGTTTAAACTTTTTAAATATTCTGATTTAATCTTTAAAGGTTGCAATTTTCTAAATATGACAACTTATGCAAAAGAAACACATGTAATTCTGCTCTTCTAATAACGTAAAAGTGAAATCTGATGACAGACGATCAAATAAAACATATTAATGAAAACATAACTATACAGCTTAAATAATATTATTGTTAACTATGATAAATTTACAATCACCTGTTGAAACAGAGTCTGTAGAGCACGAAAATTAAATACTTTTGCAGTTCGTTCAGTCCACTATGATTTAATTTTAGTAATTTTAGAATTTTATTAAAATAAAACGATGTTCAAAGTTTTTCTTGAAAAAAAAAAAATAGTCTGTAAAATTTTTGTAGAAATGAAGCAACAAATTAAAAGTAGTGAATGGAATAATCTCTATGAAAAGTATGTTCTTTCTTATAAATTACGATGTAATTAATGTCTTCATGATTTATATGTTGATAACACATTTATCAATCTATTAACAATTAAATTAAATTAAATAATGTAACTTTAGTCTTCAACTAAATAAGTTTTTCATAAAAAAAATAAACATTTAATTGCTGTTGGTTACCACAAAAAAAAAAAAAAAAAAAAAAAAAATGCATGCCAAAAATAAACATTTTTAAACGTTAAATAAATAATTGAAACATCAATATAGCTAAAATAATAATAAGAACAATATTATATTAATTTAACTAATTAAGTTTGTAATAAAACAAATAAATGTTGAACTACTGCTGATTCATAAGATAAGGTATTCCTTAAAATGTTTTTTTTTTTTTTTAATGTTAAATAACAATGAATATTTTCGATGCAAACTTTTGAAATAATTCTTCTTTAATCTTTAAATTATACAGTATAATAAATATGACAAATTATATAAAAGAAACACGGATAATTTAGCTCTTCTATTAATGTAAAAATGAAAATCAAATGTAACTTTTGAATGAAAGCATATCAATATTTCTTAAATATTACTGTTACTAAATAATAATAATAATAATAAATTTACCATCAATTGTTCAAACAAAACTCAGTGCGGCTGGTAAATTAAATGCTCAGCAGTTTCTTCAATCCACAGTGATTTAGTTTATGTTATATACTAGAATTTTATGAGAAAAGTATTGAAAAGTTTTCATGAAAAAAATAGTCTGTGAAATTTTTATAGAAATGATGCAACAAATTCAAATTAGTGAATGGAATATTTATCAGCATGAAAAGTATGTTCTTTCTTATTAAATTGCAATGTAATTATTTCTTTATAATTTATATGTTGATTAGCACATTTATCAATGAATTAACTATTTAATTAACTTAAATAATCTAACTTTAGTCTTCAATCTTCAATTAACTTAAACAATTAAGTATTTAATCAAACAAACAAACATTGAATGTCTGTTGATTACCACCCCCAAAAAATTGCAACACTAAAAATATACATTTTTAAATGTTAAATAAATAATTTAAACATCAAAGTAGCTGAAATAATAATAATAATAATAATAATAATCAATTAATTTAAATAATTAAGTTTGTAATCAAACACATAAATATTGAATTACTGCTGGTTACTAAAGAAAAAAAAGGTAGTCTCCCTTACAATGTATTTTTTAAATGTGAAATAAGAATGAAAATTTTTGGTTTAAAGTTTTAAAATTATTCTAATTTAATCTTTAAAAGTTGCAATTTTTTAAATAAGACAAATTATGTAAAAGAAACATATCTAATTTAGTTCTTCTAATAATGTAAAATGAAACTCAAATGAAACATGGTAATGAAAACATAGCTATACAGCCTAAATAATAGTATTATTATTATTAATTATAATAAATTTACAATCATGAAAAGTATGCTAGTTCCTATAATTTGTGATGAAATTAATTTCTTTATTATTTATATATTTATTAGCACATTTATTTTATAATTTTTATTTTACATTAATTTACAATTCAATTAACTTAAATAATGTAATTGTAGTCTTTAACTTAATAAGTTTCTAATCAAACAAAGAAATAATGAACTGCTGTTTATTATCACCCCCCGAAAAATCGCATCCTTTAAAATATACAATTTGAAATGTTAAATAAATAATTGAAACATCAAAGAATCTGAAATAGCTGGATAATACTAATCTTCAATTAATTTAAATAATTGTTCAAATTTTTGACATTCTTCTGATTTAATCTTTAAATGTTGTTTTTTACTAAATACGACAAATTATGTAAAATAGCCAAATATAATTTAACTCTTCTAATATAAAAATTAAATTCATATGAAACATGCGTATGAAAACATATCAATATTGCTTAAATAATAGTAATAATAATAATAAATTAAATTTGTAATCTACTGTTGAAACAGAACTCATTGAAGCAGGAAAATTGAATGTACTTGTATTTTTTTCATCCAAAATGATTTGATTTCAGTTATACGAGAAATTTATGAAAAAGGTGTTGAAAACTTTTCTTGAAAAAAAAAAAAAAAATTTGTCTTTAAATTTTTTATGGAAATGATGGCAACAAATTAAAATAGTGAATTGTATATTTATCTGCATTAAAAGTGTGTTCTTTTCTATTAAATTTTGATGTAATTATTTCTTTATCATTTGTATGTGGATTAGCACATTTATCAATCAATTAACGATACAATTAACTTAAATAATTAAGTGTTTAAACAAACAAACAGACACAGAATTGCTGTTGATTACTCCCCCCCCCCCCCAAAAAAAAAAAAAAAAATTGCATCCTTTAAAATGAACATTTAAAAATCTTAAATAAATAATTAAAATAACTGAAACATCAATATAGCCGAAATGATAATAATAATTAATATGCATTTCCAATTAATTTAAATAATTAAGTTTTTGCTGATTACTACAAATAAATAAATAAAGAAAGAAAGAAAGAAAGAAAGAAAGAAAGAAAGAAAAGAAAAGAAAGAAAGAAAGAAAAGTATCCCTTAAAATGTATTTTTTAAATGTTAAACAACAATGAATATTTCCGATTTAAACTTTTGATTTATTCTGATTTAATCTTTATTCTTTAGTTTACTAAATATGACAAATTATGTAAAAGAAACACATATAATTTATCTTTTCTAATACTGTAAAAGTGAAAATCACATGAAACGTGTGAATGAAAACATATGAATACAGTTTAAATAATAATAATGCTATAATAATAAAAAATTTGCAATCAACTGTTGATTGTAGTTTTTTTATTTATTTATTTATTTTTTTTTTTTAATCCACTGTGATTTGGTTTCAGTTATACTACTAGAATATTATGACTATAGTGTTGAAAGCTTTTCTTGAAAAAAACAAAAAATGCCTGTAAAATGTTTATTTAAATGGTGCAACATATTAAAATTAGTGGATGGAATATTTATCTTCATGAAAAGTAGGTATCTTTCATATTACATTTTTTTCAATTAACGATTCAATTAACTTACATAATGTAACTTTAGAATTCCCTAACGTAAATAATTAAGTTTTAAATTTTAAGAAATAAACATTGAATTGCTGATTACCACTAAAACAAAATTTGCATTCCTTAAAATATACATTTTTAAATGTTAAGGTATCTGCCTACGTACGGAGCACTTTTTTTAAAAAAAGGACAGTTTTGAATAAATATAATTATTTTTAGTTCAATTGTAATACAGAATGATAAGAAAACATAAAATCCTAGCAATATCTTTTTAATATTTTAAAAAATTGGGGGTTTTTGACATTTTTTTAGCAAAATTTCATGTTTACGCCAGACAGCGTACACTCAATTCAAATAAATATATTTCAATTTCATTTATGCTGCATACTTCAATGACACTTATCTGTGCACTGAACTAGGAGTTTTACAATATCTTCAAAAATAACCGAAAAATTTCAAAATATGTAAAAAAGTACATTTTTTTTAGTAAAAATTACCATTTTTTCATATTCGAGTACCTATAAAATAATTAAATTATCACATATAGCTTAGATCCTAGTTCAGAGCATAGTGAGTGATATGGAAAGCATTCTCACAAAATTTCACTGAAATATCTTTAAAACTTTTTATGTAATGAATTTTATCGCACATTGAAATAACAAAAAAACTGATTTTCCAGAAATCGCATTTAAAGATTTCTTTTTAGGCAAAAAACTACAATATTTAATTGTTAAAATTGCCATTACTCCTCTTCTAATAATCGGTGGAATAAAATTAAAACAGATTTAGAATCGTAAAAGATTGCTCTTTCAAATAAAACAATAAAAAAAATTCGAAAATTTTCACCAAAACAGCCAATTTGATGTAGGCAGATACCTTAAATAAATAATTGAAACATCAATATGACTGAAATAATAATAGTAATATTAAAATAATATAAATAATTTGTAAGGAAACAAATAAGTATTCAATTACTGCTGATTAGTACCAAAGAAAAAAAATGTATTCCTTAAATTGTATTTTTTAAATGTTAAAAATAACAATGAATATTTTGGCTTTAAACTTTTGAAAATATTCCTAGTAGAAAATACATTTCTATATTATTTTATGCTGTACTCACCTTAAATATAAAGTCAATGAGTTGAAAATGACGAAAAAAATAGTTCCAGAAAACTTTAGCAGATATCACGAATTTATGAGGTCAGGTGCATCTCCATTAGCTATATATGGAATGAAAGGAAATAAAAATAAATATAAAGCATGACAAAAAATAATTTAACAAAAAAATGATTATACATATCATCCTAATTTATGTTTAGAGCTGTTTTAGAGTTATTGGAAAAATCAAAATTATTGGAAAATCGGGTTCTCAGGTCTGAGGCAATAAACTCTCTTAACAAACACTCTTTAAAAAATATATTTTCATTAATAGTTATAAATGTTGCATTCCAGTTATTATTATTATTATTATTATTATTATTATTATTATTATTACATTACTCTATCAGCAATATTTAACCGAAATCTCACAGTCATGTTTCCCATAGTGAATCCAAAATATATGCAATAACAGAAATAAATCAAAACCCCCAAAATTTCAGTAATGGATATCCAACATGCATATAATGGACACTCTACAAAAAGTCACAGATAAATGTTTTTATAATTGTATTTAGAACCAGAACTTTATGAAAGCATACTAATGAAAGAATATAGTCATTTTCAGGTAACTTTAAGGATTAGATATCAGTAATAAATAAAATATTTATGAGAATAATTAAATGTTCAAGTTAATTATTAATGTCATTAACACACGACTAAATATTTTAATTTATATAGAAGATTTGATATACTGAATCCCAGATAGTTACATTTATCAAAATATTGAAATAATAGGAGGGGGGATCACAGAAAAATATCTTGGAGTATCAGATGAATCGTATTTCCTGCTACAATTCTTAAGTGTTAAGTTTCGCAAAACTACTTGTAGCAATTAATAATTAAAGTATGAAAGAAAGATGTTTTGAATATTGCTTAAAATGATTTCGAAATAGAACTGCAGAAATGACATTTGTGATGCCTGATTTTCACATTTACTATTTATACTTAATACCTATAGTATTTTGTTCATCAGAGATTAATAATCAGTCATTCAAGAAATGAAGTAGTAAATTTTTAACAACTCCTGTGGCTTAGAAAACTGCCTTTATTTGAATGAATAGGGTTTGATCAACACTCACTATAATCAGGGGGTGTTGGTTTAATCCCCATGAGCCCCTTTTCACCTAAGCTCTTTAACATTATGCTGTGCTTTATGATTGGTTTGATTGATAGCCGGATTAAAAAATATACTAGTGAGAGTTATGAGAAAAAAATCAAACTTAAATTTAAAAAATATTGATCACATGAATTATTAAAAGCAGCTATTTATAAAAACTGTGTTCTTATTATATTCTGTAAGTGCAATTTTAAAATTACATTTGATTACATAGTTATACAGTTGAATCAGAAAAGAAGATTTTATGCACTATCACCATTTTTGAAATGATGCGTTTAGTGATGACTGTATGGGATTTCCATTATTGAATATTGACTAATAAAGCGTACTCCAGTAATGGACACTGATCTTAAAACCTTTACAAGCAGTGGCGTAGCCAGGATTTCCTTTCGGGAGGGGTCCAGAATTTTTCTTCAGCTTATACTATATACGCCTATCTTTACTATATACGCCTGTATATAGTAAGACCTGCCAAGATAATATTGCAAAGAGTGGTAAAAAATTCCGTGTTAGACAGTTTTTTGTCTTAACTGGTGTATGGTATTCTTTTCTATTTGACGAATGAATATTTGTGTTTAAGTCAGCATTCCGTTATAGGCAGGTTTCGTTTCCCCAGGATTTGCTGTATGTATACAAATATAACTTATGTATGTAATATGTATAGTAAAACCTGTCTATAGCAAATTCTTGTCTTAAACGGAAGCATTACATGGTCCTGATATGGATAACCATACAATTAAATCTGCTCAAAACCTGCCTGAAACGGGACTTTTCACCGTTCTTCTGTGAATCCGAGTTCGTTTTGTCAGGTTTTACCCTACTTACAGTAATACATATAAATACAGTAAAGCCTGTAAAAGCGGAAACTTCCTATAACGGAATCCTGTCTAAAACGGAAAAGTTTCGAGATCCTAACAAACGCGTCTTATTGAAGTAAAGTGTGACAGGATTGACTGTGTGTGTGTATATGCAATACGAGTATTTTCGAGTAACTTTAAGAATTTAGGTATTTCCTTATCAATTTCTTAATTTAAAAAATAGCATGTGTAAAATAAAGTAAGATCAATATCTATCGCTGTAGCTAATAATACAATGAAGTTACATTAATATTTACCAAAGAAAAAGATTTTACAAACACTATGATATAAAAAAACGAGCACACACTGAAGAGAATGCATTTAAATCAAGTTTCATGCAACATAAACATTTGATTACGCTAAAGTTATGATCGAATGGTTAAGTTTATAACAGCATTTGGTTGAAATTGTTTTTTCAGTTTTCATGTTTAATTTCTTGTCATTGAATTAAGACCTTGTGCAGTAATAGGTGTACTGAATAATGTGTTGACATAATTGCCAATGCCGTCAGCCGTTGATTCACCATGGGAGTTTCTGAGATAAGGTTTTAATTTTTAAGAAAAAAAATCTTGTGTTTTCGGTTACAGAAGCTAGTAATGTAACAAACCCGCGCAACAAATATAGTTGATGTTGGGAAAAATTATTTTGTTACAATTGTCTAAAACAGCCATAATTCTTTTTCAAGTTTCACCACTTTTGATACTAAAGTAAATATTCGACCTCAATTGTTGTTTCCGATATCGGGTCGACTTAAAATATGTTAATTTTTGTAAAAAAAATAATTATGATGAATTAGCACATCTTGGGAAATATTAGATTGTGTAAAAAATAATGATGGTTTCTGCTTTTTAATTTCAACCAATTTATTTTCATCGGTTGGAAACACTTATAGAACGTACTCCAAGTTCAGCAGCAATCTTTCAGACTTTGGTACGTGGATTAGCTTCAAACTTTGCTTTCAATTTCTCATTGTTAATAATCAAATGCCACCTACGACCTTCAAATTCAAAACTCTCATTGCCATCATGAAATTTCTGAAAACAGTGTTAAACTGTGAGTTGGCAAGTCGTACTTCGGACAAATGTAATGTTGAATTCAGACATTTTTCTCCAGGAGGGATTTCTGCGGAGGGTACCATTTTTCTCCTGAATGGTCTCCCCTTTCCACACTGTGGAGTTCAGGAAAGAGAGAGATTGCACTCCTAGACCATTAATAAGCATAAAATCTCAAATCTTCCGAGGGGTCATTTCGATGCTCCGGGGTGGATGCCCCACCCCTGCTCTCCAGAATTCAACGCTGTAGCGTGGTTGATATACAAGTCGTTTTCTCTGATTTTCGTACCATTTTGAATTAGTAAAAAAATCGTATGAAATTTCCCAAAGTTCTATAACTGTCTTAAATATCCCTGTACAATAACGAAAAACAAAATTATAATACTAAATAAGTAGGTAAAAACCTGCCCTTCAAAATAATATACAGCAGCGTGATATTCCATTAACAGTTTATTAAAAATAGTTCAGGTTGAAAAGTTTAATAACAAGAATCACCATTATTTTGTACAAACCCAGAAGAACATCAAAATATTTCAATATCCCTCTGTTCTTTTCTTTAACGATTAACGAATAACGAGATCAGAAATAAAAGTATCAAAAAGAGGATGAAAATTGATCTCCCGAAATGTTCTTCAGGTTTGACATTGAGCGAGATGTATCTGGTGGTCAACATGACAAGTAATATGTGTGAATAAAGAAAATTGTGTCAGAGTTTTCTTTAGCAAAGGACTGTGCTGTCTTGAACAGGTCAGAAAACTTTTGAACACTAGTCTCCTCTTCCTTGCTTACTGATTACTGTAAAGTTTCATAAAGCTGAAAAATGACATCATCAGCATGTTTTACAGCACAAGACAAATCACATTCAGATGCAGTTATTTTGACAGTGGTAATGTAATGTTGAATAAGAATTCACAAATATCTAGTCGAATAATAAAGTTACTTTTTTTTAAATTCCAGCCAGCAGATTTAAAGTAATTGATAATATTGCTCGATATAAAATTATAAATGAACAAAGATAAGGTCGCCAAACTCTGATCGATGTGCTGTTATTGCATTCGTGTAAACTCGTCTTTTCCCGTAAGTGTTGGCAACAGTTGGCGCCATCGAAATCTCTATTGAAGAATTTTTGCGTTTAATCTAGTTACATTAAAACCTATGAAAACGGAATCGCCAAGGATCGTTAAAATATTCCGTTGTAGATAGATTTTCGTCATATCAGGTATACTTGTATAGTTATCCTTCCTTCATCGAGACCATGAAATGTTTTCGTTTACTAGAGGATTCCGTGTTCATAGAAAACCTGCCAAGAAGGAATAACAACCAGAATAAAATCCATTTTAGATAGGTTTCAAATCTTAGCAGGTATTAATATAATATGTAGTGTTGTTTTCGTTGAACCTTGAACTTTTGCTGTTTAAGATAAGCTCTCATCATCAAAGATTTTATAGTAATACATTTATGCTTTTCAGAAGTATACTATAGAGTGGATACGTTATAACAGTTTTAGAGGATACCTGACAAAATGGGACATGTCTATGACAAAAACCTGTCTTAAACAGAAAATTTTCATAGCCCGGGCAACAGACATACCTTTAAATAATACTTGCTAAGACAAACACCTGTCTAAAGCGGAATTTTTCATTGCTTCTTTGCGATTCCGTCTTATCAGTTTTTAATGTTGTATCTATGATTCAGTAAACCAGTTCTTCGGTCGGGGTTCGGGGGGGGTCCGGACCCCCCCCTTGGCTACGCCACTGTTTACAAGAGATAAAATTTTGTAAATTACCCTTAGTATATAAAATTTTAAGTTCTATATTAATATCCAAACAAAAACATGCAATTTTTGCAAGAAAATAAAAAATAGATTTATAAATTAAACCCACCTTCTGCCATCCCAAAATGCACAACGAAAAATCCTTAATTATTTTTTCCTTAATGTTTAATTATTTTAAATAATTTTAAAAGAATAAATTTCTTTTTTTTTTTCGAAACCATAAAGAAATAGGAAATTTAATTAAATAAATTTGAAAACATTTCTGTAAAGCGCATTGTTCTCTTTATTTATGGAGCTTATAAAAAGTTTGTCTTTAATAGACTGAACCAAATGATTTAATGTAAATTTAGTATTGCAAATGATTTATTTGAAAAATAATTTTTTAAATGATCTATTATTATAGAATATTTAATAAAAAAAATCTCCTTGCACGTTAATTTAAAAAAAAAAAAAAAAAAAAAAAAAAAAAAAGATTTTTATTGATTTCTAAATTGTTATCAGTTTTCCTATTAATATATCTATCAAAAAGTAGTTACTCACAGTTTTCCTTCGTGGAAATTAGAATAGTAACAAACAGCTATTTTTTTTTAACATTTATGCAATTATAATAATGCTTACTTTTAAGACTGTTGTATACTTTCTTCCATAAGACAGTCTCTGCTCAGTGTCAATAATGCTGTTGAAGACGTGAGAACCGTCCGTCAACTCCGTATGAATGACTTCCGAGAAATAGCCTGCAATTGGAAACTAAACTTGGAAGTGGATTGTAGTAGGAGGACGGACAACGGGGTCATCTTGTTCAAGGTCAGTTATTACTGCTGGTCGCGGGCAGTATTGGAATCAGTTGGAACCTCAGAGAGGAACTCTCCCCTCTTTTCCTTTATCTCGGATAAAATGTGAGGGACGTTTCGCGCTAATTTCGAAGGGTGAAAATATTTTATTTCTCTCGGTTGCAGAATAAGAAAAGAAAAAAAAAAAATGTTTCAGCCAGTTTTTTTTCCCAAATAGTAAGAATAAAAATAAATTCCATGAATCAGTCACAAAATTACTATGAAATTTTTTTAAATGTTTGGATAATGTGTGTACATTTTAGAATAGGCAAGATTCTAGTTGTATTATTTTTTTTCAAACAATTTCAAGAATTATGTCTTCACTATCTGAAAGTTTTATGCTTGAATGCATTTTCAGAGAAAATAGGATAAAAAGAATCTCGAGAGGTAAAGTTTGAATTTACTTATTACGATCCTCTGGATATCGGAATTTTGTCCATTAATTAATAAACTGTGGTTATTTATGACAATTAATAATAAATATATAAATAACATAACTGGATTCGATTAATATTATTAATTTAATAATTAATATATTTATTAATAATATAAATACTAATATATTGAGTATTATTGCAGTTATTTTGTTATATTTACAAACAGAAAAATGACAACAGAAGTGAACTGAACAAGAAACTGAACAGAAAAATTTAAATGCCAAAATTGAAAGTCGAACAATTCCATCACAGTATATAGGTCGATACAAGGTAATTAGATTAGGAATCTTAAATAAAAAATAAATAACATACAGTGACATAAAAACTTGAGATATAAAACATTTCAAACAGGTAAAAAATTAATTTAAAAATGCTGAATATGACAGTTTAAAAAATCTTAAAAGCTACAAAGCGAAAACATGTCATTATATAATAATTCACTTATTAAACAAAATGGATAATCAAATGCACAAATTTAAAGATTTGCTGAAATGTGGAATTATGAAAATAAACGATTCATTCATAGGATTTCCTGTCACACAAGATACTTTTCCAGAATATTGAATAAAATTATCATAAATTTTATTCTTTCTGATAAAATGCAGTATGTTTAGAATAAGCGAGAATTAGCCATCGATTGCGTAGCGAGTGCTATGGTTAGCCAGCCACTATTTTAATTAATTACAGACACTATTCTAATTTCGTCGCTCCATCTCCGTTTTATCTTTAGGTCTTTTGACATATCTTTGATACCACAGTAGGTTGTTTGTACTTTGTATACTGCTTTTCCTCGTCTTCTTTCAGTATAGTAGACGATGCGTGTGGCATGCCAGTGATAAAAAATATCAAGAAGTTATTTTTAAGGTTGAATTTGTTATACATTCGTAAAAGACTTAAAAATAAAAACCACTATGGTGTTTTAATCAAAATTAGTTTTAAAAACAGTTACAAAAAAATGTGACAGCAATACAGAGTACAGGGTAATGTATCATTCGAGTGTAATAACCTATGACATAGGGGAAGAGAGGGGCAAAGAGCCCTCATGAAACTAAGATGATCAACTGACATGCCCTCCTGAATTGAGAACAATTTTTATATAGGAAACCAAGATAAGCAATCCGCTTATTCAGTCAAAAATAAAGGGTGTCTCACTCCAAACTGAACGTGAATTTTCATACGTAACTTTAACAAAAAAGAAGATATTTTAGCGAAATTTTTGAATGACTAACTTTTTTTATACGAAATGTAATGACATCTCTGGAAGTTTAAAAGTGTATTATAATTCAGCCAGTGACAACGTACGTGCAGTTAAATTCTGAATTATGGAGCGTCTATTTGAATATTATTTAGAAGCAAATTGTAGTTACTTACAGCACTTCTGCTGAGGACATCACATTTCACATAAAGAAAAATTAGCATTTAGAATATTTCGCTAAAATATGTTAATTTGTTTTACATTTATCGACCGAAATACAAGATCCACTTGAACTGAGACACGCTGTATTTTTTACTAAATAAGCAGATTCCAACCCTAGTGTTCTGTATGAAATTTTTTCATAATTTTTGGTGCTATCGCCTCTTTTAATTTGTAAAAACGCTTTCCATGTGAAAACCGACCCGACTTGAACCACTGGTCTAATAAAATCGGATCCGATTCTAAATCCATATTTTCGAATATTTGTTCGTATATAGAATGCATGAAATTGCAATTTTATTTATTTTTTAACTTTAGATGACAGTTGCCGCACAAATGAAGATAGAAGACCCAATCTTGGACACACACATTTATATCGTTATATATTATTATCATAAAATTATCCATTAAAATATACAATTTTATCGAATTATTCTTCTGATACGGTTGTATTTTCTCTTATCACAATCAATATCTGGAAAAATAACTAAAATGCAAATAATTAAAATATTTGGAAGTATCTATGCAACGTACTCTTTTCATTACAATCATAAATAATTTAAATCTCGGACAAGGGCACCGATAAAGGGAGAGAAAATTGAGTCTTGACCCCAATCCCCTTATCCGTCCTAGATTTTTGTACAGCTAATTTTTTTATCAATATAAATTAGTTGTAAGTTATAAAAATTTTAACAAATTTTAACTTAATCTTGTAAAAACACAGTATATAGTAAAAAAAAAAAAAAAAAAGCTAAGACAAAAGCATCAGCACCGGCAGAAAATTCCGTATTTGTCAGGTTTCCGTCTTAGCAGGTATAATTAAAGAGAATTCCTTTTCTCAAAACCATGATTTTTTCCTTTAAGCAGAATTCCGTTACAGATAGGTTCTGTTTTCATGCGTTATTAACAAATCCCAAGTAAAAGTTTTCTTTTTACAAAAAGGGAAAATACAGTAAAATTTGTTAAGACTAAACAGCATTTCACTTTAGCAGTTATAAATGTATGATTATTTTTCTACGAGACAATGACATTTTTCTGGATAAGGAAGGAATACGTTATACACTGGTTCCGTTTTCATATTACTGTACAAATAATTGTGCATGAACAAAGAAATTAGAAATTATAGACAGGTTTTTATAAAGCGTTCATGAGCCCCTATAGCTCACTACTAATTTAAATACTAAAATATATCAAATATCGTTTAAATATTTTTGTACAGATAAGATGTGAATGACACAGTGCAACTTTTTATTTCAAAATTCATTTGCCCGAAACTCCCATGAGTCGCGTTGTATGCGCCCGAACTCGAAAATTCTATTGGAAGTCAAACAGAACACGACAAAATATATTTAGTCGACTCGTAAGAAGCCTAATAATTCTTTTAAACATCGTTAGAGAAAACTTTATTTATTATAAGTAAAATAAAAGATCAACATAATATTAATGTTTCAGGAGTTTCACTTAAAAGGCTACTTTCACTCATGCGAAAACACCCGCTCGCTAACGTTAATCCTATGAAATAGTTATTTTATAATATCTTGTTTGCATTTCCATATTTTCAAAAGATTATTTTTTGCATCGGATAGCTGAGGTCGATCGCTACGGAGGCGTTTTTTTATTCTTTAAATTTTTTATTCAGGTATTTTTTTATTAGCATACTTTCACTTAACCCTTTCAGGGGCAAGCACTTGTGTTCCTGTAATGTTGAATTCGCACCGGAATTTAGGAAAGAATTTAGTTTAAAATAAGGAAAAGCAACTTTTCAACTTTTTCCCGTCAATGTTAAAAAAGTAAAACTTAATTAAAAGTTTCTGGTTCGAATCGGATTAAAATTAGGTAGAATATAATATATCCCACCGCCCCTCAAACGGTTAAGGAGCCGGTTTCGAAAGTGAAAGTATAGTCATTAAAATAATCTGAAAACAAAATCGGAAAAGTAAAAAAGGGATTGCGTAGCGATCAACCTCAGCTATTTAATGTAAAAAAAAAAAAAAAAAAAAATTAAATATTTAAATGAGAACGAGATATTATAAAATAAATGTTCAACAGGATTAACATTAGCGAGCGGGTGTTTTCGCGTGAGTGAAATAGCCTCTTAATCTATTATTTAAAACTGAGAAACATTCTTAACAAGATTTAAAAATGTAACCGCGTGCCGGGGAACATCCCGGGCGGGGCGCTAAAGGTATGGTCTGTAATCCAGACCGATCTGCCCCGCTTAAGGCATTAAATCACTAATGTGCGCAATTAATAAACCTCAATAGTCAATACAAAGGAATGGCCTTGTTAAGCACACCATAAAAACAAAAACGCTAAGAATTTTACTACACGATCAGAAAGGGGGGGGGGGGACTCTGTCATTAATATACCCACGTCCACTTTGTTTGAATAATTTGACAAAATAATTACTATTGAATTCAAATGAATTAAGCTGTACAACGACTGAAAAACCCATGGAAGCTGTGGTGGCAAATGTATACAAAGTTAATTTTCAAATGGCGAATGTCTTTTGTTTTTTAAGAAAAATCGATAAGTTTGTTTTTGTTAAGGTATTGTTTTGAGAATTATCAGTTTCACGTAAAATTTCAGTATTTATTTTATTTTTATACATGTATAATGCTCTTGAATTCTTTGTACAAATATCCCCACCCCCTCCTCTTCCCAGCGTTCTGATAAAGATTCCAACTCTAATATCAACTATTCTAAAACATAATATATAAATGTATATATAATACCTTTATATATTATACATATAATACCTCTGAAATCCAAATACGTTAAACAAGTTCTATCAACAAAATCTGACTATTTCCTTTCTTTCCTTTTTTATTTTTTTTAAATCGCGTTCTCATTCCGGTTAAAAAAGATAACAAACTGAAGGTCACTTTCACTTCAAATTCTCTGCAAATGTTTCTCATTCTTACAAAAAGAATGCTGGAGATTTTAAAATAGTAATTTGTCCCTCCAAAAATTACTTTAATGTTAAACTACTATCAGAAATTAGACTTTTCTTATTCCTGTTGTCTTTCTTAAAATTTACATTTCAATATTTTTCTATTTTCGTATTTGTTATTATTTTATGTAAATTATTATTATATAACAGTTAGAATTGTAATATTAAATACATATTAAATAATTATTAAAGTATTAAAGTAGTATTGGAGCTATAAATGACATGTAAAAATATTTTTATGTATCTGGATTTTTTTCTGTTTCTTGGTTAGATCAAATGCAACGTTGGGATCTATTGGAAACTAGGGGGCTGCACTGATTTTTCTAGCCAAGTCAGGCTAGCAGTATATATATATATATATATATATATATATATATATATATATATATATATATATATATATATATATATATATATATATTTCTTTTTAAGCAGTTAAAAATTTGTATTCTTGTTCATTTCTTAAACGGAATCAAGAAGTTGCATATTTAATGAATTGAAAGTTATTTTATTTCATTAAATTGCAAAGTGATATTTAAAAAAAAATCTGATTTATTTTTCTTTGTCGAAATTCAATCAATTCTTTTATTTAACCATCTCTTTTCTCTCATTTTAATTACATTAATATTATTTTTTAAGTGTCTTGAATTCTTTATTGTCATATAACTGTGCAAGTTATAGTTAATATTGTTATTTTATATTCGGCAACTGTGGACATAAGAAATAAAAAGAAATACCATACTTTAGAATTTTTCTATAAAAATGTTTCATAATCCTTTTTAAAATAATTTTGATTGTTGGATAATGGTTGATAATAACGTAAGTTTCTGCAGAAATTGTGCCGGGCCTTCCAATAAAAACTTTTGTCCGAGTCTGGTCGATTCTGGGTCTGGAAATTTCAGCATGGGCAAACCTCTAGAATCTACTGACTTTTCATTCCCTTGAATCTTGAAAAGCGATAACTATAATGGCTTTCTATGAATTAGTCTTTTTGAAAATAGAGGAAAAAATCCAAAATTCCAATAAATTTTCGTGGCTGAGAGGTTCTGCTCTCGAAGCTGGTAGACGGGAAGTGCTGGGTTCGATCCCCAATCGCGTCCGTCGGCCTAATCGTTCGGAGTTTTCGTGGTTTTCTTCGAGCCGTGGATTTATCCATGCGTAAATACGGGTTAGGTTCCCTTAGAAAGACCCCCACGAAGGGCACTCCCCCCGGGCCTATATCCCAAGTGTAGATAATTGGCCGTCAATAATCAACCCAACCCAATAAATTTTCAGTTATAAGCTCGAATATTTTTACAGTATCCGATGATTTATCCTTTAGGTTTATTCATTACTAAATTTCACATATTTACATTGAGTTATGCATTAAAATGGTAAATAATTTTGACTGTTATAAATAATAGAGCGCGAAAAATAGCTGTTACTTTTATATTCACAATGTCGGGGAACAAATCAAAATATTTTATTTAATTTTCACTAATATATTAGAAAACAAACAAGTTAATGTATGAAAAAAATGACTAAGAATTGACATGCCTGTGCCATATTTTATTTATTTATTTATTTATTTTAAAAGTAACATATAAAATTGTATTTTACTCTGTGAGAATACGCTTGTAGACAAATGTATAAGAAAAATGAAGCGAAAAAAAATACTTATTAATTTGAGGGCTACTTTTCCTTGAAGTAACATCTCCGTATAGCTCAGAATCCTTGTTAGGTTATCTGTGTGTAATCAAACAAAAAATATTCATCGAATGCTTATTTTGGAAATAAATATCAAATACTTATTTTATCTTTGCTATTATAGAACAACAAAATTATGCTCTAATCCAACTGAAATTTTAATTAGTTAAACGTAAATTTCTAACATTTCTTATAATAGAAGAATAATTAAGCCTTATGCGATAACCGCCGAATTTGATATTTGACATTAAAATTATTTTTTTACAAATTTACAATGTATGCTTAATAACTGACTACTATTCTTTTCAATGATTTCCTAATTTATGTAATATATAGCAAACATCCTGAATATAACATTAAAAATTATAACAAAATGCATAGATTAAAATATTTGACAAAATCTATCTATTTCCTAAAATATTGTTTTAGAAAACCTGGAACATTGATTCTTTTTTAAATTTCTGTAGTTAGTGTTTTATTTATTTATTTATTTAAACTTTGTTCTCCCTTCCCCACAAAGGCTTTTCTTGGTGAAAGTTAAAAAATATATAAGGAGTTTTGCTTCTATATAAGGTACCTACGTTTACAGTTTAAATAATCTATACACTGTAATGTCTTTATTTTTAATGCGCTGTGCACCCCCTTTTAATTTACATACATCGAAAGCACCTCCTTGAAAAATATAGAATTTTTTTAAAAGTTTTACTCAGTAAAATGTCAAATCTAGTGCTGATTTGTAAAGACTGAAAAATAATATCATAATTTTATGTTACTGTTTTTCCTATTCCCCACTCACATTCTTTACACTGAAAATGTCAAAGTCGTAAAAAATCTTCTCATTTAAAAGATTTTTGCCTTTGTTACTATTTCCCTTTAGTTAATATTTATTTATTTTTTGTTTTCCTTTCACGTTCCTCTTCCCCTCTCTCCCCTAAAGAAAGGCCCTTTTCGTAAAAGATAAAACAAAAAGCATAAGGAGCTTTGCTTATATATAAGGAATCCATGTAGTCAGGATAAAGAATCTATAGACTATATATATTTCTTTTCGCATGCTCTAGCCACAAAGGACCCCTCTTGAACAAATAAATTACTTATAAAAAAATTCCTCAGAAAAACGTCAAAATTGGGCGTTCATGTTCGAAATCTAAAAAAAAAAAATACCTGATATTTTTTCACCTCTGCGTCGCTTACTATGAAATGCCCGGTAATGAACATTATTTACATTTAAAAAAAACCTCTGTTCGTCTTTACCTGATACCTTTTTACATCTTCATAGTTAGGATTTTAATTATTTTTAATTTCCCCCTCCCCCGACTCACCCAAAAGCTATGCTTAAAGAAAAATAAAAGTATACGGAGATTAGCTCATAAGTAAGATGGTGATCGGAAAAAAAGGTGACCGGAAAAAAGTGGCAGAAAAAACAGGAGCGGAAAAAAGCAACCGGAAAAAAAAGTGACAAGGAATTGATAAATATTAAACTTATTGATAAATAAGTGTTAAAAACTAACGAGGTACCAAATGTCGGATTTATATCACTCCTGTAGGTGAATATTTGCTGTAAATATTTGTGAATTCTATTAGCAATAGTGTAAAAAAGTGGGAAAATCAGCGTACTAGGGTGTTTGTATTCCCCACTACGAGTATTCTCGTATGCAAATATTCACACCAATTTTCAATATTCGCATTCGTAGACATTGACGAAAAACATTCGTATTCGCGTTCGTGAATGTCTTAAATCAAGTAGTGATTAAGACGAGTATTCTCGTATGCGAATATTCACACCACTTTTCAATATTCACATTCGTAGACATCGACAAAAAGTAATCGTACTCGCGTTCGCGAATGACAAAAATCAAGTAGTGATAAATAGGAGCATTCTCATATGCGATTATTCTCACCTTTTTGCACTATTGCTAATATAGCATTCACAAATATTTATAGCAAATTTTCGCCTACGGAAATGATAAATCAGACATTTGTTAACTCGTTAGTTTTTAACACTTATTTATGAATAAGTTCAATATTTATCAATTCATTATCACTTTTTTCCGCTCTGGTTTTTTATTTCAATTTTTTTCCGGTTTTTCTTTTGCAAGGTTAGTTTTTTTCCTAGTATCAAGTAAGGTATCTATGTATTACAATTTAAAGATTCTACAAATACACAGTAATTTCTTTTTAATGCACTCTTGCCCCCCCCCCCCCCATCAAAGGCATCCGCTTTGAAAAAAAAGTTGAATTTATCAGTATTTTTTGTACAATGTTAATGATGTGCGTTTTACGAATCTCACTGCCATTTTTTCCGTGTCCTTTTTCTCAAGTGCCTATATATATATATATATATATATATATATATATATATATATATATATATATATATATATATATATATATATATATATATATATATATATATATATATATATATATAACACATTTATAGGAAAAGTGGTATTTCATACTTTCTTGTGTCCACTAAGAAACAGTGATTGATTTTTTTTCTGCTTGCTTCTAAAAAGACGGTTTCCTCTGACAGGAAATAGACACATACACACTAAACAAAGCATCTTGGCAGTTTGCATTCTTGAGAATGTGGGGCTGAGGGTGTAATCCGACACTTATCTTGTGTCCAACGAATATCTTCCAACAGGAGACGAGGGGTAGTGAAGTTACGTATTCAAACAGTTCCAATACGATTTTCCTCCAAGGTTACGATAAAGAGAAGCAGAAAGGAAAGACATAAGTGAGTTGCAAAAAGAAGACGGATGTAAACCCGGAATTTTTGGAAATATAAAATTTCGGAGAAATTTTGAAGATAAACAAAACCAGTAATTTTTCAATTTGAAAATTTTACTATTAATAAATTTCCGGCACTTTTCTGCGAAGTTTCAGCTAGATTTTTTTATTATAAATATACAAAAGTTATGACTCATTAGTTTTACAGCAATGGCGGCTGTGAATTGGTGAGGAATTGAATGTTTCTATAAAAATGAAAATTGTTTGATTTCTGCTAGCTAGCATATATACTATTCAGGAATACTGTATATTAATTTTCTTGTGAATTGAATTGTATTTTCGCATTAATTTCTTTTATATTGTTAATTTTCTTCACTCTGCTTGCTGGGCACAGAGTAAAGAAGAGAGCAGAGTTGAGTTACTATTGCAGTTACAGTTAAAAAGAGACAAATTGAAATAATTAAAAAAATGAAAAAATCCCTGCATAAACTTTCTAAAAACTCCCGAGATTTTTCAAAATGTCCCTAACAAACACCCGGTTTATTCCCGGGAATAAACCCGGTTTTCCCACCCGTTGCAATTCTACATATAAATGGAATAGAGAGAGGGCTTCTAAATAAAATTATGATTTTCAATATTATAATTGAGTATTGTAATTGAGTATTTCCATATTTTTTTAAATAAATATTATACTCTTAGTAAGTGTACATAACAGAGGAAAAGTTCTATTTAATTTAAAATACTTTTCAGTCGCCGTACTTGAGAGCCATTGGCATATAATATAATATATTCAACATTTGCAACAAATCTAACATAACAGTATAACTTGAATATACCCAAATATATATGTATATTGGCTTGCAAGGTATTAAATTTAAATACTTTCACCAATTGAGAATTTGAATTTATATCAGCATATTTAAATATTTTAAATAAATAAAAATAAATTACTTTTCAAAAGAAATCTTTTTTCTGTAATTAATACACTTTTTTTTTTTTTTAAGAAGTCAAATGGAGTTGCAGGTGCATAAAAACTGAAACACAAATAAAAATTACTGAAGAAAAAAAAAAAGTCATTAAAGTGAGAAATATACTATATATGTATATTTATAATATTTCTACATTTCATAAAAATAAAGCTATACTTAGAATATGCTTATTCTGTTTCTTTATTCTACGTTACTCTCTTTTTAAAAACAATATAATGCCTGAAGAAGATTGTAAGTTTTGTACTTTAGAGATAATAATAATATAAAGAAGAAATCTGAACAAATTGGTGTGAGAAACACAATTTTAGTTACAGTTTAATATATAAAATCCCAACAAAGTTAAACAGAAACCTTGAACCGGCAAACAAAGATAGCGGTAGCAAATCACAAGAGAGCAAGCACAGCAGCGATGTGAACAAATCAATAGTCAGGTGGATCACAGCCATGCTGTGATCAGGCGATTTCCGCCCCGCACCCAGGTACTAACCCGTTAAGCTAGGCATTCATGCCGGGCAGGTAGGGGCCTGGTTAGCGGTATAAAAAAAAATATATATATAAAATCCAAAATAGATAACTTAATTACCTATTAATTATTAACTTACTTATTAACTTAATTTGCAATATTAATAAATTTTAAATATTTATTATAATCTATCAATAACCATGAATTTTCGATTCTTTTTCATATGTACAATGAATTTAAAAATAAATATTTGTATAAAGTCCCGTTTTATATATCTAAAAAGGAGAATTCTTATTATGTTCTTTTTTAAGAAAGATGTTCTACGCGAGATTTAATTTAATGCTATTTTCATACATACTATAGTGTATCAACCATTTGGCATATAATTAGTGATCTGTCTCCAGTAAAATGTGTATTAAGTTATCAGGCATAGAAAAAAACAAATGCTTTTCACTGAAAACGTGTGTAAAATTTTGAAATTCCTCCCACATCAATCATTTTTTAATTACACAGCCAAAATCTGCTAAAGAAGTTCAATTCGACAACAGTACTTACATTTTTGCAGTGATAGGTTTATGACATTATAATGGAATTCTATTGTATACCAATTATCAATACCTAAATATTAACTTTAACAAATGTCAACAATTTAATATTATAATTACGAGATAAAGTCCGTTAGTATTATGTCCGTTATAGAAGTCCGTAATAGATGTCCGTAATAGTTAGATAATGTCCGTAAAGATGAGATTCTTGAAGGTAAGATGGAACGCTATAGACTTTTACTCCAGGATTTAGGTTATCAATTAGAAAAATCTTGAGTGACTTCACTCCACTTTCCGAACATTTCATAGAATATTTTACATTTAAATACCAGGTAACACAAAAGTAACTGAAAAATACGTAACACATTAAGTGCAATGTATTCTATACTAAAATAATTTAATTATAGAGCTAAACAGCAGTAAGCGGATTCATAACCAAAGTTTGTGTCAAACATGAGAAATCTTGGCAACATTTAATTTCAAGTGTATGACAATTACAATCCTTTTTTCACCTAAAAGCAACAATTTTTCGCATATTTTGCAAAAGTATTTTGTTTGATTTTTTTTCTCTTTTTAATGCAGATATTTTTTTTCTTCGACAAAATGATTTCATAAACTTACAGTTTTATTTAGTAAAATCTTTTATTTCTTAAAAAGCAAAATATTTTTTTATTGTTAAAAAAAAGAAAACCTTTTATATATAGATAAAATATTTATATGTTTTGTATGAGCTTTTTAGGTGCGTTCGTAATTATATAAATACGTAGCACCTATAGTCGTCGTCTGGTTCGTCCGTCTGTCCGCATATAACAGCACAAAAACCAAAAAATATTTACTCCGTAAACAAGATTCACTCCCATAGGCGTAATGTAAAACGCATCGAGTCAAGTCGGCAGAATGAACAGTAATGCGCAATAGACAACGTTACAGGAGAGTAAGCGCAAACCAACCGGTGGTTTTAACTTTTTTTTTTTCGGTCATTTTGCTTTTCGTCATTTTTTATTCTATTATTCTAAATTACGGAGATAATTACTTCATTTAAGTAGAAACTCCTTTCAAAACATCAGATAATATTTACAATTTAAATTTGAATGCTTAAATAGCTAAAATATTTCTAAAAAAAAACAGGTATATATATATTTTTTTAATCAGCCAATAATATATATCACAAAACAATAATGTGTGAAAGCTTATTGTTTCTTCGAAATGAGGGAAATGATATATTTTTTTTAAAAACAAGGCTTTTGTAAATCGACATTTGATTATTAGTAGACAGGGTTGATAAAAATCATGATTTTTTTTTAAATAAAAAAAATCTGATTTATTTGATTTTAATCGGATTTTTTTTTATTTAAATCAGATTTTTTTTTATTAAAATTATTTGTGTACTGTGCATGTATTTATTTTATTTTCTCTGCATAGATAGACACATTTCTATTAATTTTATTACAGTTCCTAGATAAATTTCAAAATAATTTAAATAAAAATAAATTGTTGCAAACAAATTCAGATTTACTTAAAACTTAAAATATTATTCTACTATTAAATTGTTATAGATAAGATTATATCTATGTGTGTTGTGTCTATAAATTTGCAGTTAATTTAAGTTATTAAATTTTTCATTAAGGTATTACTCCAATAATACAGTAGACTGCCTTAAATCTGCATAGCTTAAAACCGGAGGTTATGCAGATTTTAGAATTTTGTTGATTTCTGGTCACTGTTTACATTTTTTAAACAATAATTTGAATTTAACAATGTACTCAAAATTATAACGAATGCTTACAATAAAGTAAAATAGTTAAATAAAATAAAAAAATTAAAAATAAAGGTCAAGTAAATAATTAAAATAATTAATAATGCATGACTAAATACAAATATGCATAATGATGAGATAATTTTTTCTTGAATTATTCAGTGAAACTCGCCTTATAAATGTACACTAATAATTCACATCAAAATCTTAAAATAACAAAGTTTTCTTTCATGTTTAGCCATACTTAATAACCATGGATTGAATTCTAACATTATTAAAACCTTTCTCAGAATTTTTAAAAATATATATTTGTAAAATTCCACTATTGTTAAAATTTTAGTCTTTTGTGTCAATTGGAATAATATTTTGCATTCCCCCCCCCCCATTCTTAAGTTGTAGTAAATGATTATTTACAACTTAATACTTAATTGAAAAAATAATTACACCACAGCGATTTTTTCTTTCTTTTTTATTGCAAGTGGAATTATAATCGTTAACAAAGTTTGTATTTTTAGAAGATCCATTTCATATATTTTAACAATACTTTTTCCTGTATGTATAAGAATGATTTATGAAAAGTAAAGCATATTTCACTTTTGTATTTCTGAAACGAATAACTTCACCTTTGTTATTAACCCCATCATTCCATTTTTGCACCATATCCTTTAAATTTGTTTTTCTAATTTTAATTAAATGACAAAGACAGGTTTTTTTTTTTTTTTTTTTTTTTTTTTTTTTTTTTTTTTTTTTTTTTAATCAGCCAATAATATGTATCACAAAACAATATTAATTTGTGAAAGCTTATTGTTTTTTCGAAATGAGGGAAATTATATTTTGTTTTTTAAAACAAAGCTTTTGTAAATCTATATTTGATTATTAGTAGATATTGTGAATATACTAATTTCACACATATTTAAAAGGAAATACAACAACAAAATAATTTGTATAAGTGATGTTTTGAAATGAATTCTAACATTATTAAAACCTTTCTCAGACTTTAAAAAAAAGATATATTTGTAAAATTCCACTATTATTAAAATTTTAGTCTTTTGTGTCAATTGGAATAATATCTTGCATTCCCCCCCCCCCCCCAACATTAATAAATAGCCAAATAAATAGCTATGAAGCGATGGAAATTCTGCAAAATATTAAAAAAAAGAGCGAGAACAGTGGAATGTTGTTTGGTTGGAACGAAGGGTGAGGAGTATGTGACAGATTGGCGCATGCGCGTTATTGTCGGCACACCCTGTAAAGTTTGTTTTTCCGTCCTGAAAATGTTCTACCGACTTTACCCAAAGGTTTTACCCAAAGTAAAACTTCTTATCTATTCACAAAAACTACCCAACCGAATGGTTTGAAAATTAATATACATAATCGTTGCAGAATTTTGTTGAGTCATTTCAAATTTTATAAAAATCGAATCAAAACTTAAAAAGACATTAATAAAAGCTTTCTTCGTTCTGTTAAATCCTATCATACGTAATTAATTCAGTGATATACCATGAGAGATAATGATTCTAGGTTGCCATGGTATGGTGATTGCCAGTCATATTATTTCCATATTACTGAATTTAGAAACCGAATTTGTATACTAAAATTGTTTAATTATAGCAATTTACCGACTGTTTTTTGGATAGATGTTTCCGGAAAAATAGGTATTAAATGGAAAAAGAGTCTAAATATGGATTTCAAGTTCTGAAATTTTCAAAGCTAGGCTTAAGCTTCCCATTGGAATTTTCAGTAAATTTCAAAAATTTTTCAAAAAAGATAAATTGTTGCAAAATTAAAATGTACTTATTTCAAATAATCATAATTCAACATTATTATAAAATTAATCATATTATAATAACAGACGATATAATTCATTTAAATGGAATGATAACGATGATTTTTTTACATTGTCTTGTATTGAATATTTGTGCATAGTATAATTTTAATGTCACATAAGTGTAATTAATTGTTTTTAAAAGTGTATTGAAACTTAATTTTAGAAAATAAAATTCATATCTATAATATGAAAATCTGCACATAAAATAAATTTTGTATTCATGCATTTTTGCATAAGAATGCACCAGCTATTGCACACAAATCGGAATATTCATAAAATTAGTTATAGTGCGAACGCACATCATTTGTCACGTTTGACGATATACATATATGGATATATATAGATTTAATATATATAAATGAACATTTGAACGGAGGGTGGTTTAGGGGTCTGAAGGTCATGATCGGTGAAAATATACCAACATTTTTTGGAATTGCTATCCCCCGAACGGCTGCAATAGGTAGCTTTTTGTATTGAAAGCTACATAATAAATGTTCAGAAAAGTACAAAAATGGAGTTACCATGAGCATTATATATACATATATGATATTTATTTGTAACACATTTCAACATAGTTTAAAAGTGCTTATGAATGCGATTTTCCTGGCTGTCTGCCTGCTTCTCCGCGCTCTAGCTCGCGAAAAATGCCGTATAATTAATATGATGTTGAAGTTTACTATGACATTTTAGGTATCGAAAATGAAGTATGTAGTATTTTTAGTCCGTTTATAGGGACACTCAAAATAATTCCGTTACTTTATAGTGTATGGAGAGCGGGGGTGGGGAATCGTTTGCGACATGTTTTAATGATGTTACACAATTTCAAATAAATTAATATTGGTATAGAACACTGAGGTGAACTACACGATGCTTACTGTTTAATAGGGTTTGCACAGTATTTATAGTTCATTTAGAGGGACACGCAAAATGTTCGGTTACAGTACTGTCTATGAGCGATAATTGCTGGAAGTTCGTTTTCAGTTGTGATATGCGTTCTTAATTTTAACTAATTATTTGAATATTACTTGGTGTGCATAAATTCTTTAGATCATATTCAGGGCTGCACAAATAAATTCTAGTAGATTTTCTTTTATTGACGGAAATAGTTGCAGGGAAATTTTCAACTCTGTTTTGCGCTTTCTAACTACACTAAATTATAGCATACTGTGTAATATGAATGGAAATCTACAGATCACATACAGAGATTTACAAAATGTCGGATATGTTTCCGACTATAGATGGTAATTTCTTAAATTGGATTTTCAAATGTGTTTTGCGTTTTCCAAATTGTTTACTCAGTTATCATCTGTCATCTTTATTAAACAGGGAAGTTTTGTTACACTTTTTTGGATGTGTTGGAAAGTATATTATAATCTATGCTTGATGCATGATTTGCATATTGATGCATGTATCAAAATCATGCGAAAAAAACCTATATTTTGGGTTTAAAAAACTGTTTAATGCACTAAAAATTTTACTCGGAAATACTTCCGGAAATAAGTTGCAGAAAAAGAAAATTTGTTTTTATAAATGCTTCTTTAAATCTCAAAAATATAGTTTCTGGGCTTTCTAAAGTTAAAGAACGCTTTTAGGAATCATTAGTAACTCGGAAGTGGTTATTGTATGTTTCTGTTCGAGTTATATTATGTTTTCCTGCAATGTTATATCTGTCCTTTTTCCCTGTGTAGTTAAAAATTATATTTTGAAAGAATATCTTGAGAAAATAGAAATATTCTTTCCATTCACTTACAAATGCAATATGTATATGTATATATTAAAAATACATTTAATTAAATTTATTTATCCTTGAAATGGATAAAAATGGTAGTTTTTCTTTGTGAGCATAAGCAAATGAGCTTGACAGTTGGTATGCATTCGCAGTCCCTGATTCCGGACTCCTTAAATTCCGAGAAAATCCCAGGCAGGCAAATAAAAGGGTGTAACTCTCCCTTTCCCCAGAAAGGGACCTTTGTCCTTCTTTTGTGATGACAATGGGGAGCTGTGGAATTCAGTAAATAAGGAGAATGATGCAATGTTCAACCATCTGTTTTAAAAATAAATGAATAAAAATAAATTACTTTCCAAAAGAAATCGTTTTCTCGTTACCTTCAAATTTACTTTGAAAGAAACCTAAAATAAATGTTAGGTTAATAAAAGGGTAAACTTCAAGCAGCAATAAAAATGTAAATAAAGAAAAATTTTAATTAAAAATGACAATTTGTGAAAATTTTCTTTTAACACAGTTACTTTTAGAAAGCAACTGAAATTTAGCTCACACTATCGCTGATATCTTTATTGATTTTCACTGTTTTTTTAATGAATTTACTCTATAGATTTGGCTTTCAAATCATGAAAAGAATAATCGGTATTAGTTCGCCCATTCACACTTCAAAATTATTTTATAGAAATGTTTTAGAATGTATAGAAAAATTTTAATTAAAAATGACAATTTGTGAAAATTTTCTTTTAACACAGTTACTTTTAGAAAGCAACTGAAATTTAGCTCACACTATCGCTGATATCTTTATTGATTTTCACTGTTTTTTTAATGAATTTACTCTATAGAGTTGGCTTTCAAATCATGAAAAGAATAATCGGTATTAGTTCGCTCATTCACACTTCAAAATTATTTTATAGAAATGTTCATATTTCATCAAATATATATATTTATATTATAATGTTGTTTCTACTTTACTTAGGGCCTGGTTAACAATTGAATCTAGGGAAAGCAAGGTATTATTTTGGGGTCCTCTTTCATTTGGAGAAATTTTTTTCTTAATTCTTTATTCATGAAAACTTACCAATGATACTAACATTATTCCCGGAAGTAGCTTAACCGAGGTCGCATATATTTCATTAAACAGCTTTTTTGTATACCCTTATACTCTGTAAATACTTCAGATATATTTAGTACATATAGAGGTATGCTCAATTTCCCGGGTTGCTTCTAACAGGAACATCAGGATGCTATATGATTTATTAACATCCTATTGGTGACATTCATATTTCCCTGTTAAATAAGTTGCGTGAACTGCAGGGTTTTCCTCTTGGATTAAGCAAACTTTCTTTTCCAAAACTATTAAAAATATAATGTAAAAAAAAAGAAAAAATGAAAATGTAAAATAGAGGGCCATTTTCACAGTGATTTTGGATGCCCTTTTAAATTTTAGAGGAGAAACATGCGCTTCACATGTTTTTTTTTTTTTTTTTTTTCGATAATCAAGCCCTGATTTCAGCGGAATGTGAGAAGCGTCATAACTTTTACTACTCCCCGCTAACCAGGTGTATTCGCAGGGATTACTGAAATTAGAGAAATACCGCAAATCGTTTTAAGGTGCTAAAAAGTCATTAGTACACCTGTTTAAGGGAGGATAAATTTTCAGCTTTCATGTGAATGCGGCTAAAAGAAATGCTTGTTAAAACGGGACGGTGAAAAAAATGAAATTGTCTTTTTTTTTTTTTTTTTTTTTTTTTTTTTTTTTATTACTTTAAGGAATACATTCTTTAAATTTATTTTAACGAAGGACAAATAAAAAAGGATTCATAATCTTTTATTTTATTTTTTTTATAAAATGCTTATAAATGTTTCTGGGTGAAGAAAATGAAATAGTTGTCCTTTTTTTTTTTTTTTTTTTTTTTTTTTTTTTTTTTTTTTTTAACTTGACAGAATACATTCTTTGAATTTATTTTAAGGAAGGAAAAATAAAATAGGATTCATAATCTTTTATATATATATATATATATTTTATAAAGTGCTTATAAATTTTACTGGGTGAAGAAAGTGAAATTATTATATATATTTTTAACTTTACAGAATACATTCTTTTGAATTTATTTTAAAGAAGGAAAAATAAAGTATGATTTTTTTTTTTTGACAATATGCTTATAAATTTTACTGTAATTAAACATATTTACAAAAAAAAAAAAAAAAAAAAAAAAATCTTGTAACATCTTTTAATTTAATATCCAAAAGTAGTGCATATGTATGCTCTGAATATTTATAGATAACGCTTAATAATGGAGTCACAATCATCAAGTAATTTTCAACACACACTCATAAAAGTTTCAGATATTTTAATTCAAATTCCATACAACTGGAGACTATTATTATTACTCGCATCCATAGCTTTACAAATTTGAGAAAATCTGGTAGCCAGAATAAAATACTAATCGCCAGTCATCCCCGTCATTGATTAAAATAAAACACAATATTTTTTTATGAATTAATTGAGAAAAAATAATAACAAGCATAGTTTAGAATTATTAGTTACATAGTTTAGAATAGTACATAATTTAGAACGATAATATAAAATATGTTTTCTAATGAAACTTATATCACTTATAATCACTTATATTATGTTGACAACTTATATAAACACAAAAATCTGATTTGAAACTTGAGCATTTTTGAGAATTGTATACAATTTTAGATGCCACAAAGCCACATGCCATTGACACTATTTCTTGACACTCTCCCCCAACATTCTAACCACATGACATATACTAGCTAGCTATAGCTGAAAAGAATGGTGTTTTCTGTGTATGAGTTGGAAAAAGCCTTTCAAATTTAGTTCTTCCATTAAAAGTACGAGAGAAGAGGAAGGTCACCGCTTGCCGAGCTCGAGTAGGGGAGGGGGAGATAAAAAATGCAATTTGTGCTACTTTCTTATGTCAATTTTTTTACAGAAATCACCCCGAAAGATTAAATAACTTGGTCACCAGATGAAAAAACTTGGTAGCCAGTGGCGATCTGGCGACCGTATTTGTCAAGCCCTGCCCGCATCTAATATGTAAACGGAGGAAAATAATTGTTTTGAACCTGAATACGAATACATGAATGTTTTATATGCATATTAATATTAGAGTTTTCAAGAGTATGGGCATAAGGGCTTTATCATATGAAAGGAAATACAAAAAAATTAAAACAGCCAAGAAGTTCCTGAAATAGACAATGTTTTTTAGCAACTGAAAAGTTCTTTTTCTGTTCGTCCAGTGAATTTCTACATTCCCCTTGCTATTGTTAAACCTATGGGCGTAGGATACATCCGTATATTAAAAATATCTCCTCAGGAAATTAATATTTTTAACTTCTGTTTTCTGTGTACACATCTTAAACGATGTATATTTTTTTTCTTAGTTGTCAAATTTCTTTTAAATATAGACTTTATTTTATGTGAAGTGTTAAAATCTTATTCAGTTTCGATAAGATTTTAACACATAAAATTATAAATTAAGCACATATTTTAAGATGAAGCACAATTTTAGAGGAGAAGCAGTACTTCGCGTGCCCTTTGGATAATCAGGCCCTGACTGTACTTTGTCTTGTTAAATTAAGGCGTTAAATTTAATATAAACAAAAACATACGAAATTTTCTTGAATTTTTTAAAGAAACCTTTATATGTCAAAGGATATAAGTGCTATTCCTACACAAATTGACACACCTATTGTATATTATTGGCAGAGTCATGTGCTGCAGCTACAGATCATTTCGAACATTTTATTTTACAGAATGATCCCAAATATTATTTATTTTTTCAATTTGATTTTAATCTCTTAATTGTCCTAGTGATCAATCCTTCATTAAAAAATATGAGGTGAAACGTGTTCTTTATATTCCCGAGGTTCTAGAAAAATTCGTCAATTACTTCTCAGGTTATTCGACAAAACGTCTGAAATCGAAAGTGTCCGATAACTTTGGCCACACACACACACACACACACACACACACACACATATATATATATATATATATATATATATTTCTACCTTTCAACGAAATAAAACTCTACTTAAAATTTTTATTCTGTTTTTCGTTCCACCTCCCTACAGCTCAGAAATATCCTACAATAAAAAGGTTATCTGTGTAAACAAACAAAAAATAATCATCGAATACTTGCTTTGGAAATAATTATCTTTGCCATTATAAGACAATGAAATTACCTCCTCACCCAGCTGAAATTTTATTGGTCTATAACTTAAATTTCTAACCTTTTTTTTTTTAGTTTTTTACAATAGGAGAATAATAGCCACATTATAAGATAATCGCCGAAACTAAATGGGTGGGTGGGGGTGGGGGGAAGGCAAGCGAGGAATATGCCTCAGGCGAAGAGGGCGTCAAATGAAGGTTTGGTTTGTCATTTGATACAAAACATGTCATGAAATTTGGATAATAATGTCTTGCAGCCGGAGAATTCACAATAAAAACTGAGCCAAGTACATGACTATTAACAAATAGATAAGAAAGGGTCGTTTATAAAAACAAGATAGCAAATAAATAATAAAAAAAAGCCATTCTCCTAGACCTAGACCTACGCTATTTGCGCATCGCGGAAATCACTTGTTGTATAGGAAAAACACATTCCAAGGTCACGATCCAGCAATGGTCATTTCGAACGATTCCCCCGCACTTCTAGTAGGTGAAAAAATTCTATTATATCTGTTATTATTTTAAAATCGCTGATTAGGGGCCGTTCAAGTATTACGTAAGCAGTAAAGGGGGAGGGGGGGGGGGTCCAGAGTCTGCTTATTTTCTCTGACAAGGGGGAGGGGGGGGGTCACGACAGTTCTTACGTAAGCATTAAACAATGAATTTGGTGGTTTAAACAATGGTTTGTTTAATGCAATAAACAACAATATATTAAAACCATTTTGTATTTTTTGATATCACAATCCCTATATGCCTATTTATATAAATTTGTATGATTAATAATGTAATTTATTGGTAACTTTTTATCTGTCTAGAAGTCTTGATGTATAAACTGTCATAAAATATTACGTAAGCAAAGGGGGGGGGGGCTAGCATTTGCGTATATTTTCTTACAAGGGGGGGGATGGGGTACAAAATGACTAAAAATATGCTTACGTAATACTTGAACGGCCCCTTAGCATGAAATTTTCTGACATAGTCTTCAATTAATATTTGCTATTAAATACCAGCTTTAGAGCGAGAGAAAGAGGGAGAGGTACACCTGAGGTTCTAAAAGCTAAGGAATGTAAAAATTTACTACTTTAGGAGGAAGGTGGTTATGTCATTTGTAGGGGCTCAAAAAATAATTTCGGGCAAGGCGCCATGGCTAGTAAAACCGCCCCCTTTCCCCTAAAATTATTTCCGTTATTGTAATTCCCTAGGAGTTCACCTACTTTTGCCTTACTTTACAAACGGCTTGCATTTTGGATGACGCTATTCGATTTCAATGCAACTCAAATAAAATGCCTGCAATCTGCATGTTTGAGTGAAAATGATTTCGGAAATATGTCAGAAAGTAGCCAGTTATGATTTTGAGCAGAGCTCTAAATTAAAAGTCCCAGAGACTGCCGAACTATAGCTATTAAAAAATGTCATAATTTAAGTTCATTGCATTTTAAAAATTTCTTTTAAATTTGGTTAATTGCCTTTCTAAAAATATTTTATTTTCCTCTCTACGATAATAGAAACATTGGAATTGAAATTTAACATCATAGCAAATCCTAAACTCTGACCATTTAAAAGAGACAGAAAATATGCATTTTTCTTAAAATATAGTTTTTCAAGGATTTGATTCACCTTTTTATTTCTACAACAAATATTATCATAAAGTTTTTACAGTACACATTCGCTCATTAAATCAGGCAGTAACTAGACTAATATGTGCTTTTATTGTCATTAATAACTAACTAAATGGATAA
The DNA here is from genome assembly GCA_963931845.1 of Maratus michaelseni. NCBI lineage: Eukaryota > Metazoa > Arthropoda > Arachnida > Araneae > Salticidae > Maratus > Maratus michaelseni. The sequence continues at coordinate 420,721,537 of OZ007592.1, forward strand.
ATAAAAAAATAATGATGAAATCTTGGCAAAACTTGAAAAAACAAGAAGAATCTGTGGTAAATAAATTTCTAATTTTATTATGAAAAAAAAAAACATATTTTGGGGTGCGTAAGTGGGGTGCACTAAAGCGCGTAAAATAAGCAAAATACTTGATTAAATTTTCAATAGTTTCCTTAGAAGCTATCATTATTAAGGGCAAAAAGCCTCCCGCAGGGCGCTCTGATTTTAAAAGCCATCCGTGCCCCTTAAGATATGCAAATATTATACATGAATTAAGATGTTTATTACTTCTTTTATGCTTTCCTTTTTTGTTAAAATGTGCCGTATTTTAGTCATACTTTCTAAAATTAAAATAAACTTAAAGCCGTTGTTGTTATTTGATAATACATAGGATCAGTTTTTGGTATTTGCCGATATCTATGCATTTTAATGTTAAAAGCTTCTCTAGTATTTGCCCGCAGTACGATTGGTATAACGACTGTACTTTGTACAAATTACTAAAAACATTCATTCGCCACTCTTTTAATCGATATATATGTGATTTATTACATGCCACTTATACGTAGGATTTTTAAATAAATAAATGTGAAATTTATATTCACAATTTTTACAATTGTGATTTATAGAGACCTATAAGAACAATAAATGACACATGATTTGCAAAATTTTTGTTTTAAAATGCAGTCGAGTGTTAATAATCTTATATAAGATGCCGCTCAGTCTCTCTTTCTCCAAAATAGTAAAGCAAGCTCAGTATAGAGCAATTGAGTAGCTAACCATTGTAAACAATATCCGGTCAATTTATTTTTAGACAAAAAATTTCCTCCAAGTCACCCTTCATATGTATTGCAATGAGAGTATTGTGGTATTGATCACACTCCTTTGATCTCTGAACTTCATGTTTCTGTCTTATGCAAAGTCAGATAATAGAAGTCCAGCTAACGGATCTGGGAATGTGTTTGCTGATTTATTAGTGTTATGTTTTTTAAAAATACTAATACGGTTATGCCAGTTTCAGGGCGTTTGCAAAATCCGTCCCACGTAACCATTCCGCGGGACGTCAAAAGACCTGATTTTTCTGGATGCACAAATTCTTTTAAATTTCTTTTAGCACCATGTACAATTTAATACCTCAATCTAATTGTTAGCCTGCATCGAATGGAATTTAATTGCAGTAAAACCTGTATAAACGAAACCTGCATTAAACGGAAAATTTTTATGATTCTGTCGAAAGTTATACCGTTGTGACAGGTCCAAGATGTTATGAATTAAAGGGGTAGCGTAGAACCTTTAAATGAACCGCTTCCGTAAATCATCGAAATGGATTTTATTACATTCAACACTTCAAATAAATAAAATACAAATTCTTGATTAATAGGATTGCACAACAATAAAATATTTCGGGCTCTTTCAGCTTATGATTCTATATCAGCTAAGTGTCCAGATTTAATAATAGTCTATACTTTCAAAGAATAAACAAAGTCAATGTTCCCCTTCAAAGGTAGGAGTGGGAGTCGAGGGTCGATCTGCTAGTCTGATCCTTCACAAAATATAAAGGGTTACAAATTCTGTCAATCTTCTCCTGAATACGGGAAGGGGATCAAAATAGTCGCTGTTCTGCACAACTAGGGAGTGTTCACGCTCGCTTTACAAGTCTTTCACGCAACAATCTCAAAGTTTTTGTTAGAGAACGGTTTGTTAGAGTTCAACAATCACCTGAATGTAGTTTTTCCCCAGAGTGATGACTCGTCTTTTAGGTTGAGAAAAATCTGCAACCTACCTCGAGTACTCTTTACTCTTAACTCAACTAACAGTCTTTTCTTCATCTATCCTCGATGTTATCCCTCAAACAATAAGATTCTCTCTAGCCATCAAAAAGTCTTTCAGATGAGGTAATAAAAAAGTCCATTATGATAGGTGGGAAAAGGATTTCCCACACACGTTCTCTAATAACTGAGGTTATCTTGGCTCCCACGATACATGGGGCGGGCGGGCTCAACTAAAGGGATTCCATTCAGCTCTCTCCATTCATCTAGCTGTCCCCAAACCTTGAAGTAGTAAGATTGGTGATGATTGAGTAAAACTTTTGAAGTATCCCGGCCGACTTTGTTTTATTTTGGAAGAAAATCCCAAACACATGGGATCTGCCTATACCTGGCTTACAGCTTCACAAAAAAGGGTTTTAGATGAGGTATAGTGAATTTCTCACAAATTTTACATATACCTGTTAAGAAAACCTGTGTTAGACTGAATATTTGTTCATTGCAATTCTGTTTTTACAGGTTTTACTGTTCTTTGTTTAGTAAAACCTGAAAAAATAGAACCTGTATAGAACGAAATATCGTTTTATACGTAAAAAATTCCTTATCCGTACGAAAAGAATATCATAAAATTATAATTTTTCAATCGGAAACATCTTTAAAAATAAATTTTATTTCTGTCTCTAGCGATTCCGCTTTCACTGATTTTACTGCATAAAATTATTATGTATATTGAATACAGTAAAACCTTCTAATCGGAAAGATTCCATTTCAGACACATTAGCATCTTAAAAGCTATAATTGTATTATATGGTATTCTTCCGTAGAAACCAGGATTTTTTTACGTTTAAGATAGCATTATGTTATAGACAGGTTCCGCTTCCATATGATTTGCTGTATTTTTATGTCTCAATTTAAAAGTCACTGTTCCGCTGTTTGTGACAATGGTTCTGGCAACACTAGGAGTGACCCACGTGAAAATAAACGGAAAAAAGTGTAGGGAATTATTAATTTAAATAAAAACACACGTCATGAAACACATGCATCTAAATTTATTAAAGTCCAGCTTCAGAAAGCCATTGTGATGGATTGAGGATCCATCAGCATATTTCATTCTGATAGGATTAAAATAATCCCAGAATAAAATGGAGTGATCGGTCTTGATTGGCAACTATTATAAGAGGATTATCCTAAAGAGAAGAAATCCTTAGTTATTTTCAAGTAAGATTGAAAAGATTTCATGCTGTGTATAGCCTTGCTAAATGTGTGTAAACTTTATATTTAAGAAGATTAACTCAAGGGGTTTAAAATGTATCAGGAAGGTATTTGTATGAGTGGCATGACTAGAAAAAAGGTATTTCGAAGAACCCTGGATACCAAGGGGTAGGGGGATGGAAGAAGGGTGTTTCAATCAAGGAGGATCAGTGGATTATGCACAGGGGAGGAGGATAGAGTTTTTCGTCACTGAGCAGCAGTCTGGTTTTTGAGTTCTGGAGAGATGGACCTTGTTTTTTTGGGGTTCCTGAGATGTACAAAAATGTCTTGTAAATATCATCTAAATTTTCAGTATCATGTCCTTTTTTACAATTGTGATTTTGAAATAAAACTTTTCGTTTAATACGAAGTGACATGTTTAATTATATGTATGCGATCACGATACCATACCGTGTATGGGGCACGAACAGTTGTTTGCTTTAGCTAATAAACAGTGTAATCAGAAAAAAAGTCCGCAATTAACAATACGACTCTTTTTTAAACATCCACAAACTCATTTCCATTCATATTTGCATCATATTTGCTTGAAAATTTTAAATATTCGCATTCAGGTAGGGGGAGGCCGGACAAAGTGGTCACCCAATATAATGACGTCACCAGAGCACTGACACTGCGTGGTTTGTAGTCAAACTTTTTCGTTGGATGGCAGTGAGTAACCATACAATTGTTGAACAAGGTGGTTCCATGTTTTATAATTTTAGAGCGGGTTTTCCAGTTTGTGAAGTTTGTGATCTAAGGTAAGTGACGTAAATTGCATACAATTAACAAAAACCTGTTGTACTTGCATTTATTTATTGAATGTGTAAGGGAAGAGCATGTTTCCAGCTTCACATTGGTGGGTGAGTGGTCGATGACTGTTCATTAGTTTCCACTGTAGAACGTATTTTCTGTCGTGGCTCCCAAACGGGCAAAGTGGTCAGAATAGTGGCTGTTTGATTGGATCAAGTGATAAAGGCTGGATCAAGTGCAATGTTTGTCACCTCTTGGCTAATGAGGCCTAATCACTCCGAGAAGAAGATGACGTGGAGATCATTTGCGAAAAATGCAGTGCTTGATTCTGATTTTTAATTTTTTATTTGGGTTTGTCAAACTCTTTTTGGATTTTCATACCATTGTCAATCTTTCATTATATTTAATACGATTTGTTATGACAATAAAACTGTTCTAATCATTTAAATAGTGTTTTCAATCTTTTTACACCTGTAGGGAAAAGTGGGCATGGAGTGCCCACTTTGCCCGTTTGTGTCGGGCAAAGTGGATGTTTTGACCTTTTTTGGAAAAAAACAAATTTTCACTTCCACATTATTATTTCGTAAAAATTATAAAAACCCTTACACTTCTAAGTAGTCACTCTAGATCCATGCAAATTGTCAGTTATGTATATGTATTTTAAGGGGTAACAAAAAATCACAAAATCTTAGGGTAACCACTTTGCCCGCCCTTCCCCTACCTAAGAATCAAATACCGTTCTCCCTTTTCCTACAAATTCCAAAGAGCGTGGTGCAACAAATGCAGACAGTTTATGTGTAAAAGTCATAATTTATGTGTGATTTTGTGCGTGACTTGTAGCGGACTACTCTACAAAAGCATCCTGTAATTGTCTTGCTTTGGAAATTAAAAGGCGAATTTTGATGTCATTTTCTAAATGTTTAAAAATAATATGTCATTTTCTAAATGTTTAATGTTTTCTAAATGTTAAAAAAGTTTTTTGGAAAACAACTTACATTCTTTTTTTCAATGTAAGCCAATATTGTAATAAACCCAAAATGCGTAAAATATTGTTTTTTCATTGGAAAATATTTAAATGTAAGCCAATATTTGTTCAATATTCGCATTTGATTGGAATTATGTCTAATGTAAAGCCAATATTTGTACAACAATGGCAGTTCATTGTAGATGTTTTTTCGTCCAGTCTTTATGAATGCGCCTTTATCGAACTGTTCAAAATACGAACAAACTAAAAACGTTTTCTAAAATTTTGTACTTTTTATTTTCGAATGTTGCAAACCAACATAATAAAATACCAATTTTAACCCTTAAACATTTTTTGAAAAAATGTCTATTTATAGTTTTTTTTTTTTTAACGAAGCTCACTTCGTGTTGAATTTTAGAGATACAGATGAACAGATGAATGTAAAATACTCACTCATCAGAATATTTTCTTCTCTACGACGAAAAATACAAATATTAACCCTTTCAAAAATTCTCGATTCGAAGTCACTTCGCGCCCTCTTTTTTTCTATGCTAAATGTCGGTATTTTAAGACAATGTTTTTACACGTTCTTCGTACAATCGATTTGTATCACGTATAGAAATCTAGAAAAATTTCGGACGATTAGAAGTATTTAAAAAAAATAAATAAAATCTTCAGAATTTTCGTTCATAACGTGAATACGCGGGTGGTCTTTGGTGATGTTTTTAGAAAAAAATGTACAAAAATATTTTCACGAAAATTATAAGTTTGCTTTCAAAAGAATACAGACGAAATTCTAGATTATACTTATCTAGATTTATACTTTTCAGATTATAGATATAACTAATAAAAAATTCAAAGAGATCGGACAATAAAGCTATTTTTTTATATTAAACGACTCGACACATTAAAAAGAAAAGCGAGAACAAAACACAGCCCTTTTACAATTAAACATCAATATTTTTTCATAAATATTTTACACAGGCTTCAAAACCATTATATTTATAACAATTTCAAAGAGTTTAGACATTAATAACTACTTTTTTAACTACTAAACGAGCCGATGTTTGAAAAAATCATTTTACAAGCGACTTTATCACGAAATATAGTTTTTTTTTCACGAATTTTTTATACAGGTTTTGAAACCATGTATCGTTCATAGAAGTGTTTGGACAATAAGAAATATTTTTTTAATGTTAAATAACTCGTTATCAAAAAAAAAAAAAAAAAAAAAAAAAAAAAAAAAAAAAAAAAAGCCGCATAATTTATAAATCTATACAGATTTGATATTTATTAAAGATTATCATACAAAGGGCCAACAATTTGGAAATATTTCCAAAGTTACACTAATATGTAAAATATTGGCGTTTGATCGCAAATATTTCCAATGTAACGCCCATATTGTACAAATGTTGGTGTTACATTGGAAATATTTCCAATGCAACGCCAACATTTGTACAATATTGGCGTTTGATCAGAAATATTTCCAATGTAACGCCCATACTTGTACAATATTGGCGTTACATTGGAAATATTTGCTGTCAAGCACCAATATTGTACAAATGTTCGTGTTAAATTGGAAATATTTGTGATAGAACGCCAACATTTGTACAATATGGGCGTTACATTGGAAATATTTGCAATCAATTACCAATATTGTACAAATGTTGGTGTTACATTGGAAATATTGCCAATGCAACGCCAACATTTGTATAATATTGGCGTTTGATCACAAATATTTCCAATGTAACGCCCCTATTTGTACAATATTGGCGTTCTATCACAAATATTTCCAATGTAACTCCAACATTTGTACAATATTGGTGTTTGATTGCAAATATTTCCAATGTAACGCCAACATTTGTACAATATTGGTAATTGATTGCAAATATTTCCAATGTACCGCCCATATTGTACAAATGTTGGTGTTACATTGGAAATATTGCCAATGCAACGCCAACATTTATACAATATTGGCGTTTGATCAGAAATATTTCCAATGCAACGCCAACATTTGTACAATATTGGCGTTTGATCACAAATATTTCCAATGTAACGCGCATATTTGTACAATATTGGCGTTACATTGGAAATATTTGCAGTCAAACACCAATATTGTACAAATGTTGGTGTTACATTGGAAATATTTGTGATAGAACGCCAACATTTGTACAATATGGGCGTTACATTGGAAATATTTGCAATCAATTACCAATATTGTACAAATGTTGGTGTTACATCGGAAATATTTCCAATGCAACGCCAACATTTGTACAATATTGGCGTTTGATCACAAATATTTCCAATGTAACGCCAACATTTGTAAAATATTGGCGTTTGATTACAAATATATCCAATGTAACGCCAACATTTGTACAATATTGGCGTTTGATTGGAAATATTTGTACAATATTTTCATTTGGTTGGAAATATTTCCAATGCAGCGCCAATATATTTACAATATTGGCGTTTGATTGGAAATATTTCCAATTTAACACCAATATTTCACAAATATTGGGCATTGATTGGAAATATTTCCAATTTCACACCAATATTTAACCAATATTGGCGTTTTATTGGAAATATTTCCAATGAATGCAATATTGGCGCAATATTGGGCCAATATTGGTTGGCTACTAGGGTTGTATACTTTTTCAGGTTAGAGCAATAGTGAGACAGACATAAAGTGCTGATTATTCGAAAAAGGTTCTAAAAACTGCTCAATTATTCAATGTTTATAATTTGATTTAATATGCCATATATTACGGCGTATAACCCTCATTTTTTGATAAAAGAAAAATGATCGAAATTTAAAGGTGCGCATTATACGCCGGATATAAAAAATGAAAGATTAAAAAATAATATAAAATGATGATCATAAGAACTATTTCTTTTTTTTTTCATATACCATGTTGCTTATTTACATGAAATAATTTTCACTATCAGATTACATGAAGAGTAATATTTATTATAATATAAAGTATTCTTTAATTTACTTTTTGGATCTGGATCTATCTCATCAAGGTTTATTTGCAAATAGGGAAGTACGCGTTATACTACAAATATATTTAAAATAACAAAAAATGAAGCCTGATCTTTTTACACCGGAGTGTGTTCTCCGCTGGAATATAAAGTATATATATACGTTATTTATAACATATGTTATATATAGCGTTAAAACACACGTGTATTGCTGACTATGGTGAAAAAACTGAGCTTATTTTATTTATGAAGTAAGCAAAAATTTTACGGCTGAACATATTTATATTTATATTAAAATCATTAAAATTACTGACATTACATTGCAATTACATAAAACATTAAAAACACATTAAAATTCGACATTTCGGATTTGCATGAAAATCCCTCATCAGCAAACATTCTTTCTTAACGTAAGTCACAAAAATGTTCTAAAATATCAGCATACTTACTATATATATAAAACACAAACGGAAATTTCGTTCCGTTCCTTTATAATTCGAGTTCTGCTGTATAGAATTTGATAGAACTTGCACTGTTGGATAGATAATTTTTCAGGGAAGGTTTTAGTATACAACACATAGTTCTACGTATGTGAGTTATAGAATTATGAGGGAAAGTTCTATTATTTTGGACGATAAGGTTAGGTCATTTGTTTGGCGACCATTATCGTTGGCTTGAACATTCGAATTGAAACGCCTATATCAGAAATAATTGCAAACACATAGAAAAATAAAATAAAATTCTGTTATTAATTTAAAACTCTCCCCCCCCCCCCACCGCAAAAAAAATTGTTTTAATGAGGGATAATATTACAAAGCGAAACTATCTATACTATTAAAAACTGTTCGCGTATCTATCTATGTAACCTCAAAAACTCGAAAACCGCAGGGCGCAGGGCTACAAAATTTTGCATACGGGTAGCTGGTAGGGCGATCATGAACGATTGGGGCAAAAAATTTGAAAATTTTAAATAGATTTTTGATAGATTAAATATTAATTAAAATTTATCCGCAAAGAGATCTCATCAAAAATACGCTTTTTCACAGAGTAATCATCGGTTGGTTGGTTGTAAAAAATTTCCGTAGAAATCATTAAATAAATCAAGGTAGGCATAATTCCAATTGCCAGTCGAGTGTTTAAAATCGATGGATCAGAAATTATATGACATGTAGACAATCAACTTAATTATTGACCGTTGCCAAATGCTAAAAACTTAATTTTAAAAGATTTTATTGACTTAATGAAAGATAATTAGCTGGGTTTAAGGTTTTTTTTTTTACATTACATATATTAGTATGATAGAGATTATTAATACAGAAAACTTTATTTAACAGATTATTTATTAAATTTGCGGGGATGGGAGGGGTGGGGTCAACGACTTTTTATAAAATATCACATATATTTTACTTGACCGCGCGCCACCTGGCGGCGGCATTTTAATAATTGACCCTCCTTATTAATAAATCCAAATCTGCTGCTCTAATTTCAACTGAACTAATTACATTTAACAAATTTAACATTTTTTTTTTATTCAACCGTAACGTTTAATCGCTGTTTTATTTAGATGATACCACTATTTTAGAATAACAATTTTCCTAAAAATTAAATTTATTTTCCTAATAAAATTACAGAGTCCGTATTCAGTTGATGCATACCAACAGTCAAAGTTAGTGATTTGTTGTTGAGCACTTGACCGCGCGCCTCCTTGCGGCCCCTCCCTCAAGGTTTTTTTTTTGTCTAACTGTGCTTTATTTCCAAAACTCAGAGAATTATGTTCCGAACTTCTCCAAAACAGTTCCATTTTGCTAAATTATCATAAAAATCAGCATTCATAGCTTCAGGGTGTACTTCTAGAAAACAGTTACCAGTATTTCCGAATAATGGTCTAAGCCAAATATCAAATTAAGTTCCTAGCTTAACCAAATGAATCAATCTTTAAAGATGCATACAGTGGCTCTTTTAATTTATCATTTGCTAAAAGGCACTTGAACATCCGCTCCCCCCCCCAGCCCCTCCCTCAAGGCTCTTTGTCTAATTGTACCCTGTTTCCATATCTCAGCAACAAATTTTCCGATTTCAGCGCAACTGATTCCAAACATCATATTTAACTTAATAATCAACGTCTGTATAATTAAAATAAATTTGTGAGTAGCGGGTACCACTATTTCCGAATAACAGTCTAAGTCAAATTTCTAATTAAGTTCCTAGCTTAACCAAACGAACCAATTTTTAAAGATGCATACTGGTCCTCCTAATTAGTAATTTACTGAAATGAACTTGAACATCCGCTCCTCCCCGGCACCTCCTTCAAGGTTTTTTCTCTAACTATGCCCCGTTTCCTTAACTCAGCAACTATCTTTCCGATTTCAACGCAACTGATAACATATATTATAATTAACTTAATAGTCACCCTCTATAACATTAAAGTAAATTTATGAGTAGTAGTTACCACTATTTCCGAATTATAGTTTAAGCCAAATTTGTAATTAAGTTCATAGCTTAACCAAACGAACACATTTTTAAAGATGCATAGTGGTCCTCCTAATTAGTCATTTTCTGAAGGACACTTGAACATCCCCTCCTTCCGGCGCCCCCCTCAAGGTTATTTTCTCTAACTGGGCCTAATTTCAATAACTCGGATAATAATGTTCCCATCTTCACCAAACCGCTTTTGTAGCCCGTCTACTATTACGATGCCTTAAGCAACGGGAACCTGTGTCAGATGTTCGTTCGTAAAGAGGTTTGTTTAGAACAGAATACTCCCCTGGTGGTGGAAGGTGGAAATAAAAGATTTTCCGGAGCGTAAGAGCATGCCCGGTACACGGTGCCAAAGCCATCGGAGATCCGGCACAGAGTTTCGGTTTTTAAGAGATTTAAGTTTATTACACGGGTTCGGGAAACGCCGAGCGGGTCAGCTAAAATAATATACCCTATTAAAATCCGTGCGCGTATCTGTCTATGTAACCTCAAAAACTCGGAAACCGCAGGGCGCGGGGCTACGAAATTTGGGAAACGTGTTGCTGGTAGGGAGCCCATGAACGATTGGGGCAAAAAATCGAAAATTTTAAATAGTTTTTAATGTTTTTGACGAAGTTTTGCCTTTTTTATGTCAACCCGTAATCGCGTGAGTTCTAAACAGTTCTAAATGTTTACTGCAATGTGAGATATACATATTACGGACGCAACGCTGCAATAGTAAGAAGCTGTAGCGGGTATTACGATCATTTTTTTGCCTCGCATGCAAATAATTAGAGATCATTTAATTGCGCTTCATTATTTCATTTTTTTTAAATAAAGAAAAACATTTTATTACAAACATCAAGAAAATTTTTATTCTATTTTTTCCCTTATTCCAAATATATCGTTTCATCGTTGGCTGCCGTAGCAACATAAATTAAATTTCATTAAAAAAATGCACAGTAGTATTTTTTTTTCTAAATCGTATAGTTATTGAACAATTCAACACTTTCACAGGGAATTAAATTCATTTTATTCACTTTTTATAATCAAATTCTCCCGTGCGTAGAACGGTTTAAACAGCTAGTCTATACTATTAAAAACCGTTCGCGTAACTATCTATGTAACCTCCAAAACTCGAAAACCACAGGGCGCAGGGCTAGGAAATTTTTCACACGGGTAGCTGTTAGGGCGGTCATGAACGATCGGGGCAAAAAATTCGAAATTTTTAAATAGATTTCTGATAGATTAAATATTAATTAAAATCCACCTACAAAGAGATCTCATCAAAAATTCAAAAATACACTTTTGTATTTTCGGTTGGTTGGTTGTATAAAATCTTCGCAGGAGTCATTAAATAAATCAAGGCAGGAATCATTGCAATTCCCAGTCGAGTGTTTAAAATCGATGGATCAGAGATTATAAGAGATGTAGACAATACACTTAATTATTGACTGTTGCCAAATGCTAAAAACTTAATTTTAAAAGAATTATCGACTTAATGAATGATAATTAGCTGGGTTTAAGGTTTTTTTTTTACATGACATATATTAGTATGATAGAGATTATTAATACAGAAAACTTTATTTAACAGATTATTTATTAAATTTGCGGGGATGGCGGTCATGAACGATCGGGGCAAAAAATTCGAAATTTTTAAATAGATTTCTGATAGATTAAATATTAATTAAAATCCACCTACAAAGAGATCTCATCAAAAATTCAAAAATACCCTTTTGTATTTTCGGTTGGTTGGTTGTATAAAATCTTCGCAGGAGTCTTTAAATAAATCAAGGCAGGAATCATTGCAATTTCCAGTCGAGTGTTTAAAATCGATGGATCAGAGCATGGAGAAAGAACCTGGAGGGGAAACTAGAATAGGCGAGGATATCGAAAATGCAAGTCATATTTTTTTAACGAAAGAGGGCGCTGTAAAATTTGGCGGCTGCCTTTAAACAGAATGTCATTAGATTACATGTTAAATTCCGAAAGTATTTTACTCGATTATTTTTAATTATAGCAATTATATGTCATAAATATAAGATGGGATATAAATGTTTTATTCCGGGATGTAGATCGGGCTATGATGATGAGTAGGGTGGGCCGAAAATGCACTTTTGCACAAACTTTCGAAATCGATGAGGCTTGGGGGCGGAAAAGTTGTGTATTGGGTTGCTCAGTAACCATGTAAAAATTTTTTGAAATCGAACAATATCTTCAGGTGGCGCCGGCGCCTTAAAAATTTGAAATTTTGACTAAAACAGACCTTTTTCTTCTAAAAACACGATTTTTTGCATTTTCGAAATAGATTACGCTCTAGTGCGGAAAAGTTGTGTATTGGGTTGCTCAGTAAACATGTAAAATTTTTTTGAAATCGAACAATATCTTCAGGTGGCGCCGGCGCCTTAAAAATTTGAAATTTTGACTAAAACAGACCTTTTTCTTCTAAAAACACGATTTTTTGCATTTTCGAAATAGATTACGCTCTAGTGCGGAAAAGTTGTGTATTGGGTTGCTCAGTAAACATGTACATTTTTTTTAAATCAAACAATATCTTCAGGTGTCGCCGGCGCCTTAAAATCGGAGATTTTATTCAAAACAGACATATATTTTCATGAAAAGAGAATTCCTTATCGGTTTTCTATTTCACCCCCCTTCTTCTACTAAATGAAATGCTCTCGCACCTGCAGTCCACGTGACAGTCAGTGTGATAATATGCAATACACAGTTATCGTTTAGTTCAGTCTAGTACAGAAGCAATCAATAAGCTTACTTTATGTCGTTTGTTCATCGAAGAGCAGTCTCTTTAGATATTTAAATGTCATTAACTAGTTAGTTATAGTTATACTTTTGTCACAATGGCCGGTTGTCATTCAACTAGAAAAGTTACAGATTGTTTTGTTTTTGGTTTGCCAGAAGAGCTGAAACCTAACGTCTTACCAACTTACAGTCAAGTTATGAAATTTTACTTCCTTATAAGAGAACAAGTGAAATCTTCAAATCACGGCAAAGATCCAGCTTTTACTGACATTGCCAATGTTGTTGCTGAGAGGGTAGCTGATTTGTGGAAGAAGTCCTCGATTCCTACTATTTCTCATTGCAGAATTGTGCGCATCCTTAAATCATATCATGCTAAGTATAAAAATATCCTGAAAAGTAAAAACAAGTCTACGGAATCCTATAGGAACAAAGTAAAGGAATTTTTGGAAGACGCCGAGAAAACTCTCTTTGACATTGCCACATGCAAATGTCATTCCTTTAAAGCATGCTGCTGTGAAAAGGATAGAAAAGTGCCACATTTAGAACAACCATTTTTGATTGATCAACGAACCGTCAGAAAAATGATTATCGGGGGCATTGATATAAAAGTAACTGAGAAGCTGCTCCGAAAGCAAAATAGGCAATCCAAGACAGTGTTGAAAGCTGCTACAAGTGAACAGCAGTTCCAAACACCAAAGTCTATGTTCGAGTCGCCTGAGTTCGAGGATTGTGAGAACGAAGAATTTGAATATGAAACGCGTAATGATGAAGAATACACTCCTCCTAGATCCAGAGAGAACCATTCCAGAAAAACGAAAAGAGAGACCAAGGTAATCAGCCAGATGAGGATAAAACTGCCAACCACAGCACTCGCCTGCGATAGTGCAGGGATTGGAGACAGGCCTGCAGCGAAAATTATTTCTGCAGTTCTTGAAGATGTCGGAATGATTTCTGATAATAATCGTTCCAAAGTTACAGATAAAAATAAAATAAGAAGAGAGAGAAAGAGAAAACGAAGGGAACTACAATGTAAAGGAAAACCAGAAGAGCTTCAAGCCCTCTTTTTTGACGGACGAAAAGATAAAACTTTAGCAGATCAAATCAAGGGAAACAAAAAGCACAGGACAACGGTTATTGAAGAACATGTAGTTTTAATACAAGAACCTGGATCTGAATATATCGGCCATGTTTCTCCAGCTAGTGGTTCTGCAAAATCTATTAAGAGCAGCATCGCTGAATATCTTTTACAGAATGATATCAACACTGAAAATCTTTTGGCAGTTGGCTGCGATGGGACACCCGTTAACACAGGTTGCAAGACTGGAGTTATACGTCTCATAGAAGAAGATGTTGGTAGACCTCTTCAATGGCTCATATGCATGTTACACGCAAATGAGTTACCGTTGCGGCATCTTCTAAAAAAGCTAGACGGTCAAACAAGTGGTCCTGAAACCTTTTCTGGTCCAATAGGAAAAGATCTCGAAACCTGTGAGCTGAAACCGGTAGTCAATTTCAAAAAGGTTGATGTCGTAGAGTTAGTAGCAATATCAGAAGAGCTTCGAAAAGATCTGAGTACAGATCAACGATACATGCTGCAAATTTATGAAGCTGTAACATCAGGTTACTGCTCTGTTGCCCTAGCAGAGAAAAAACCAGGAAAGCTAGCGCACTCCCGTTGGCTAACGGCAGCATGTCGAGTTTTGCGCCTGTACATTTCAGTTACAAATGTTTCAGCAGAACTGAAAACCTTAGTAGAGTTTATAATTAAAGTGTATGTGCCGATGTGGTTTGATATAAAATCCAAACCGCATTGCAAAGATGGTGCTAGAAACTTATGGAAGATGATTAGCTTGTCACGTTATCTCCCAGATGACTTGAAGACTGTCGTGGATGGCGTAATAAGCCGAAATGCTTTTTTTGCGCATCCTGAAAATATTCTTCTTTCGATGCTTACGGATGAACGAAATTACATCCGACTGCTTGCAATACGAAGAATTTTAAAAGCCAGGGAAAATAAACAAGAATGTATCCGGCGGTTCAGTGTTCCTGTAATAAAATTCGAAGCAAAAGATTATACGGACCTAATTGATTGGCACCAATCAGTTGTTACGGAGCCACCAATGCTTCGTGCAGTCAGCAATGAAGATTTCCGAAATATTCTAAAGGAGAAAATATCTTTACTAGAAATAAAAGAGTTTCCATGCGACAGCCAAGCAGTGGAGAGGGCAATAAAAATAGTGACAGATGCTTCAGCTTCTGTGGTGGGACAAATCGAAAGGGATGGCCTTATAAGGGCGAAATTAGAATCACAAAGAATAATTCCTTCATTTGAAAGCAAGACGAAATACAAAAAAGGCCAAGTAGATCAGGCAACAGAAAAGTGAAATATTTAATAAAATCTCAGTGTCCATTATATGGTTGGGTGGTTGGGAGGGCACGGGTGGAACTCGATATGCAGCCACCTCCTCGTGGTGAGTTCTGGGTTATCTCAGTGAATTTCCTCTGAGATAAGCAAAGAGCTGCATTGCTTCATGTTTGTTTGCTTACTTGGCACACATGACAGCAGTAAAAGATGAATTCAATTATTATTTATGTGTTTATTGACGTTTCCTTTTTTCTGCTGAACAAACCGAATTTTAAAGGCTCAGGCTCCACCTGAAGATATTGTTTGATTTTAAAAAAAAACTTACACGGCTACTTAGCAACTCAATACTAAACATTTCTGCACTAGAGCGTTATCTATTTCGAAAATGCAAAAAATCGTGTTTTTAGAAAAAAAGGTCTGTTTTAGTCAAAATTTCAAATTTTTAAGGCGCCGGCGCCACCTGAAGATATTGTTCGATTTCAAAAAAATTTTACATGTTTACTGAGCAACCCAATACACAACTTTTCCGCACTAGAGCGTAATCTATTTCGAAAATGCAAAAAATCGTGTTTTTAGAAGAAAAAGGTCTGTTTTAGTCAAAATTTCAAATTTTTAAGGCGCCGGCGCCACCTGAAGATATTGTTCGATTTCAAAAAATTTTTACTTGGTTACTGAGCAACCCAATACACAACTTTTCCGCCCCCAAGCCTCATCGATTTCGAAAGTTTGTGCAAAAGTGCATTTTCGGCCCACAACTGATGAGATGAGATAAACAAAAGAAAAATCGAAGAATTTTTTTTTTTTTTTAAGTATGTTTAGAGCTCCAAAGATGAGTGCTTTTTATTATACTTTAATTTAAAGTTATATGCATGTAATCATTTTTAAACTAAGAAATTTTTATTCTAGTATATCGATCTTAGTGTATATGTTTTTAAAATGTTATACTTAATGAATGCTAATGTCTGTGGCTAATTGATATGGTCATTTAAATTGTCTTATAGAGTGCTATTTGTTTGGCTGTAATCTGAAGCTGTTTTTATTTGAATAATACTTTTAATCTCTAAAAATTATACGTCCATTCCGTATTTCTTCGCAGTACAATATCCGTGATATTTATTTTTAAATGACTACTATTCAGATGCTTCTGTCAGGATGAACTCTTATTTAAAGAGTTATAAAAAGCAATCGAAACGCCAAATATCTATTAAAATATATGCATGGTGTGAAGAAAACTTTATTTAATGAAATTTCTACTTGTTTGACTTTTTTAAAGTTCAAATTTTCAATCAAAAACATTTAAAAAATAAATGCTTTTCGCATTGAAAACCATTGCAGAAGCAGGTTAGGATAGCCTTCAGTTTACCGTGGCGCCATCTATAAGGAGAAAAACTGTATTGTAAAATTTCAACGTTACTTTCCCCTCCATCTATCTTCCTCCGTGGATCAGAGATTATAAGAGATGTAGACAATACACTTAATTATTGACTGTTGCCAAATGCTAAAAACTTAATTTTAAAAGAATTATCGACTTAATGAATGATACTTAGCTGGGTTTAAGGTTTTTTTTTTACATGACATATATTAGTATGATAGAGATTATTAATACAGAAAACTTTATTTAACAGATTATTTATTAAATTTGCGGGGATGGCGGTCATGAACGATCGGGGCAAAAAATTCGAAATTTTTAAATAGATTTCTGATAGATTAAATATTAATTAAAATCCACCTACAAAGAGATCTCATCAAAAATTCAAAAATACCCTTTTGTATTTTCGGTTGGTTGGTTGTATAAAATCTTCGCAGGAGTCATTAAATAAATCAAGGCAGGAATCTTTGCAATTCCCAGTCGAGTGTTTAAAATCGATGGATCAGAGATTATAAGAGATGTAGACAATACACTTAATTATTGAATGTTGCCAAATGCTAAAAACTTAATTTTAAAAGAATTATCGACTTAATGAATAATAATTAGCTGGGTTTAAGGTTTTTTTTTTACATGACATATATTAGTATGATAGAGATTATTAATACAGAAAACTTTATTTAACAGATTATTTATTAAATTTGCGGGGATGGGAGGGTTGGGGTCACCGACTTTTTATAAAATATCACATATATTTTACTTGACCGCGCGCCACCTGGCGGCGGCATTTTAATAATTGACCCTCCTTATTAATAAATCCAAATCTGCTGCTCTAAATTCAACTGAACTAATTACATTTAACAAATTTAACATTTTTTTTTATTCAACCGTAACGTTTAATCGCTGTTTTATATAGATGATACCACTATTTTAGAATAACAATTTTCCTAAAAATTAAATTTATTTTCCTAATAAAATTACAGAGTCCGTATTCAGTTGATGCATACCAACAGTCAAAGTTAGTGATTTGTTGTTGAGCACTTGACCACGCGCCTACTCGCGGCCCCTCCCTCAAGGTTTTTTCTCTAACTGCGCTTTATTTCCAGAACTCAGGTAATTATGTTCCGAACTTCTCCAAACCAGTTCCATTTTGCTAAATTATCATAAAAATCAGCATTCATAGCTTCAGGGTGTACTTCTAGAAAACAGTTACCAGTATTTCCGAATAATAGTGTAAGCCAAATTTCAAATTAAGTTCCTAGCATAACCAAATGAATCAATCTTTAAAGATGCAGATAGTGGCTCTTTCAATTTATCGTTTGCTGAAAGGCACTTGAACATCCGCTCCTCCCGGCCCCTCCCTCAAGGCTTTTTGTTTAATTGTACCCTGTTTCCATATCTCAGCAACTAATTTTCCGATTTCAGTGCAACTGATCCCAAACACCATATTTAACTTAATAATCAACGTCTATATCATTAAAATAAATTTGTGAGTAGCGGGTACCACTATTTCCGAATAACAGTCTAAGACAAATTTCTAATTAAGTTCCTAGCTTAACCAAACGAACGAATTTTTAAAGATGCATAGTTGTCCTCCTAATTAGTAATTTACTGAAGTGAACTTAAACATTCGCTCCTCCCCGGCACCTCCTTCAAGGTTTTTTTCTCTAACTATGCCCCGTTTCCATAACTCAGCAACTATCTTTCCGATTTCAACGCAACCGATTACAAACATTATAATTAACTTCATAATCACCCTCTATAACATTAAAGTAAATTTATGAGTAGTAGTTACCACTATTTCCGAATAATAGTTTAAGCCAAATTTGTAATTAAGTTCATAGCTTAACCAGACGAACACATTTTTAAAGATGGATAGTGGTCCTCCTAATTAGTCATTTTCTGAAAGGCACTTGAACATCCCCTCCACCCCCCTTTACTGCAATGTGAGATATACATATTACGGACGCCACACTGCAATACTAACAAGCTGTAGCGGGTATTACGATAATTCTTTTACCTCGCATGCAAATAATTATAGATTATTTAATTGCGCTTCATTATTTCATTTTTTTTTAAATAAAGAAAAACATTTTATCACAAGCGGCAACAACATTTTTATTCTATTTATTCCCTTATTCCAAAGATATCGTTTTATCGTCTGCTGCCATCGCAACATAAATTAAGTTTCATTTAAAAAATGCACAGTAATATACTTTTTTTCTAAATCGTATAGTTATTGAACAACTCAACACTTTAACAGGGGAATTAAATTCATTTTATTCACATTTTAGAATTAAATTCATGAACTCCCGTGCGTAGAACGTGTTAATTAGCTAGTCTATACTATTAAAAACCGTTCGCGTATCTATCTATGTAACCGCAAAAACTCGAAAACCGCAGAGCGCAGGGCTACGAAGTTTTGCACAAGGGTAGCTGGTAGGGCGTTCATGAACGATCGGGACAAAAAATTCGAAATTTTTAAATAGATTTTGATAGATTAAATATTAATTAAAATCCATCCACAAAGAGATCTCACCAAAAATCCGGTTTTTTTCATTGGTTGGTTGGCTGTATAATATCTCCACAGAAGTCATTAAATAAATCAAGGTAGCATTTGCAACTGCGATTCGAGCGTTTAAATTCAATTGATCAGAGATTATATGATATGTAGACAATCAACTTAATTATTAACCGTGGTCAAATGCTAAAAACTTAACTTTAAAGGATTTTATCGACTTAATGAGTGATAATTAGCTGGGTTAAGGGTTTTTTTTTGCGTGACATATATTAGTATGATAGAGATTATTAATACAGAAAACTTTATTTAACAGATTATTTGTTGAATTTGCGGGGATGGGAAGGGGGGGGGGGTGTAAGCGACTTTTATTAAATATAAAATTTATTTTACTTGACCGCGCGCCACCTGGCGGTGGTTTTTTCATTAATTGACCCTCCTTATTAATAAATCCAAATCTACTGCTCTGATTTCAACAGAACTAATTACATTTAACAAATGTAACTTTTTTAGCTGAACTTGTAACGTTTAATCTCTGTTTTATATAGATAATACCACTATTTTAGAATAACAGTTTTTATAAAAATTAAATTTATGTTCCTAATAAAAGTACAGAGCCCGTATTCAGTTGATGCATACCAACACTCAAAATGAGTGATTTGTTGTTGAGCACTTGACCGCGCGCCTCCTCGCGGACCCTCCCTCAAGGTTTTTTCTCTAACTGTGCTTTATTTCCAGAACTCAGATAATTATGTTCCTAACTTCTCCAAACAAGTTCCATTTTGCTAAATTATCATAAAAATCAGCATTCATAGCTTCAGCGTGTATTTCTAGAAAACAGCTACCAGTATTTCCGAATAATAGTCTAAGCAAAATTTCAAATTTACTTCCTAGCTTAACCAAATGAATCAATCTTTAAAGATGCATATAGAGGTTCTCCTAATTTATCATTTGCTGAAAGGCACTTAAACACCCGTTCACGCTCCGACCCCTCCCTCAAGGTTTTTTGTCTAACTTTACACTGTTTCCATATCTCAGCAACTAATTTTTCGATTCCAGTTAACTGATTCCAAACATCATACTTAACTTAATAATCAACGTCTATATGATTAAAATAAATTTATGAGCAGCGGGTACCCCTATTTCCGAATATCAGTCTAAGACAAATTTCTAATAAAGTTCCTAGCTTAACCAAAAGAACGAATCTTTAAAGATGCATAGGGGTCCTCCTAAATGGTTATTTACTGAAGTGAACTTGAACATCCACTCCTCCCAGGCACATCCTTCAAGGTTTTTCTCTAACTATGTCCCGTTTCCATAACTCAGCAACAATCATTCCGATTTCAACGCAAGTGATTCCAAACATTGTAATTAACCTAATAGCCACCCTCTATAACATTAAAGTAAATTTATGAGTAGCAGTTAACACTTTTTCCGAATAATAGTTTTTTGCGCAATTAAGTTTCTAGCTTAACCAAACGAACGAATTTTTTTAAGATGTATTGTGGTCCTCTTAATTAGTCATTTTCTGAAGGACTTGAACATCCCCTCCTCCCTGACCACCTCTTTCAAGGTTCTTTTCTCTAACTATGCCACGTTTCCACAACTCAGCAACCATCTTTCCGATTTCAACGCAACTGATTACAAACATTATAATTAACTTAATAGTTACCCTCTATAACATCATTTCAATCTATAACATTAAAGTAAATTTATGAGTAGAGTTACCACTATTTCCGAATAATAGTTTAAGCCAAATTTGTAACTAAGTTCCTAGCTTAACCAAACGAACGAATTTTTAAGGATGCACAGTGGTCCTCCTAATTAGCCATTTTCTGAAAAGGACACTTGAACATCCCTTCCCCCCGACACCCCAGCAAGGTTATTTTCTCTAACTGTGCTTATTTCATTAACTCGGCTAATAATTTTCCGATCTTCTCCAAACCAGCTCACTTTTGTAGCACGTCTACTATACGGTGTAGTAGGCAGCGGAAACCTGTGTCAGAATTTCGTTCGGAAAGAGGTTTGTTTAGAAATGAATGCTCAACTGGCGGTGGAAGGTGGAAATAAAAGATTTTCCTGAGCGTACGAGCATGTCCGTTATACGGTGCCGAAGAGTCGGAGACCCGAGCCACAGAGTTTCGTTTTTTAAGAGATTTACGTTTATTACACGGACCCGGGCAACGCCGGGCGGATCAGCTAGAATAATCTCTTCTATTAAAATCCATGCGCGTATATAAATCTATGTAACCTCAAAAACTCGAGGGCTCAGGGCTACGAAATTTGGCACACGGGTTGCTGGTACGGGGCCCATGAACGATTGGGTAAAAAAATTCGAAAATTTTAAATAGATTTTTTATTTTATTTTATGTGTTTGACGAATTTTGGTCATTTTTTATGTTTAACCCGTAATTACGCGAGTTCTAACCAGTTCTAAATATTTACTGCAGTGTGAGATATGAATATTATGGGCGCCAAATGAAGTACTAAGAAACTGTAGCGGGTATTATACACTGTAAAAAATGGCCAATGTTTCTTTTTTTATGAAAATATGCTATAACCACGAACGAAAATATAATATAATCTTCTGAGTTATCCGAAATTTCAAATAGCATGTTACATTGTCTTTTGAATCCCTAGAAACGAATACATTTTCAAACTTTAAAGAATAATTCATAAAAACAAATTATTTTTAGCTGCCCGAATTTTCCAGAAACGTTTCCGAAGGGTTTTTAAAGTGTATTAATTAGCGTCCTCAGGCTGGAATACCTGTCTTTCGAATGTTATCCATTCTCAAGTACATGTTTTCAGCAGCATAAGTTAATTTATACATGAAAGAGTAAAGCACTTTATGTATTTTAATGTTATTGCTAACGCTGTTAATTTTGCATGTTTGTCTGTTAATTTTTTTTTTTTTTTTTGAGCATGAAAATGTTTACTTCAGAATTGATAGCATTCGAAAAACAGGTATTCTGGGCTGAGGACACTAATTAATGCACTGTAAAATCCCTTCGGAAATGTTTCTGAAAAATTCGGGCAGCTAAAAATAATTTGTTTTTATAAATTATTCTTTAAATTTTGAAAATGTATTCGTTTCTGGGGATTCAAAAGACAATGTAACATGCTATTTGAAATTTCGGATAACTCAGAAAATTATATTATATTTTCATTCGTAGTTATAGCATATTTTCATAAAATAAGAACCATTGGTCATTTTTTACAGTGTTCGATAATTCTTTTACCTCGCATGGAAATAATTAGAGATTATTTAATTGCGCTTAACTATTACCTTTTTTAAAAAATAAAGAAAAACATTTCATCACAAACATCAACAAAACTGTTTATTATATTTATTCCCTTATTACAAAGATATCGTTTTATCGTCTGCTGCCATAGCAACATGATAAATTAAGTTTCATTTAAAAAAATGCACAGTAGTAGAACAATATTTTTCTAAATCGTATATTTATTGAACAACTCAACACTTTAACAGGGGTATTAAACTCATTTTATTCACATATTAGAATTAAGTTCATGAACTCCCGTGCGTAGAACGGGTTAAACAGCTAGTTTAATTTAAACCCCAAAGGAATGTTTGTAATGCTTAAAAATAATTGAAATGCATGAAATTAGAATGAAGTCAATATTTGGCGATTTATCGTTTGCGTCAGGTTCACAAAAATGCAACTAATAATCTGATTAGATAAAATATGAGTGACATATTTTTCTTTCTGTTAATTTTTTTTATATAACTCCCCTATCATGTGACTTACAGGAGGAACTAGCAGATGTAATTGTAAAAATGACTGCATTTATGCGTTACATGTTATTTGTTTATTTACTATTTTGATTTTACTTTTGTCTCCAAATAATGAGATTTTAAGCCAAAAATGCATCAACGTGACATCAGCTTGAGCAATATTAGAAATAATAGTGTTTTTCGTGTATACAAGATCCATTTTGAAGTAAATATTTATATTCAAATGCAAATTATATAAATAGAAGCTATTGTTATAAATATGGTATCAAATTTTTAAATTTTAGTGAATGTCTGCCACTCAAACACATATTGTAAAATTATGGAATTTTAGACATTTAAAAATTTTGTACGGAAACATTCTGGTTTGTTTTTACCAAACATAAGACTTTTATAGCCTCGAACTCAGATATTGTCCATTCTTTTATTTATTTATTTATTTTTAATATATCGCCAATTTCACTTATAGAAATATTCACTGCGTCAAATGTTAGGAACTAAAGAATATTCTTAAGGAGATGTGTGTAATTATGCGTTATTACTATCACAAAAGGCGACATTTTGCAATAAAAATTGCTTACTGAAATAAATTTTCTATGCTCTTTTTGATTCGTCATTTCTTTTTAGTTTTTTCTGCATATCTCCCCTTCTTTCAGGAAGCTTTTTAAAAGATATTGGACTAATCGTCTGTATTCCGGCCACCTGCCATTTGGCATGTTTACCATATTTTTGGATGTTTTGTTTGTATTTGAAGGTTACTCTGGACGACGATTCAGATTACAGAAGATTAGACGACTTTTGAAATTAGCGATTGTTAAATTTATGGAGTTTTTTTCATTATGAAGAAAAGTTTTACCAAAAAGGCGATGCTTCTAATGTACAGAAAAACTTTTTAATGCCAATGTTGGCGAATGGAACAAATAACATTTGTTGATTTATCATTTCAGCCTGGATAAGAAACACGACTACCTGAAATTCTGATTAGATAACTTTTCGATCATTATAAAGCATTTTCGACTTACATACAGACCTAGCAACTAAACACAGTGACAAATGAATCTTTTTCTGCGTGTTGTTATACTCTTTACAGAAATGCAAAGAAAATCTTCGGTTTAAGTATTCACCAAAAAGATTATGACTAAACATTTTGCATAACTAACTTTATCATTGTCAAGGTATAGAAATTTTGTCAATGAAAGATCAATAATTGAATTAACAGCAATTTGACATTATTTAATGGAACATATTTTGGCGCGTAAATAACTACGTTTTGTAACTTACTCTGGTACATTAGTAACCATATCGTTTCTAGCACTTCTAATGTTTGACGCCAAACTTGAATTTTGAAAAGATTATGGAAGATTAGGAAGATTTTACTGGATGCAAACTAGAGGTTTATTCTTCTACCGCTGTTAATCATCGTTTTTTTTATTATTATTATTCAGGTTAATGGTTACATGATTGCAACTGTTCTTAAAAAAGGAAATACAGTGAAAAGGGCGCCATTTTAATTTTATTCAAAGTATTCAGCTTTAAAAATGCACTTTTTATGTTTCACCATTTTGTTTTAAATATGAAAGTTAAACTCTGTTTTTTATATGCAAACAATTTATTACATTTTTGACTGTATTTACTCTGCCGGAATCGAAAGATGGAAAACCGTAGTAGACTTGCCAGAAGAGGACACATATTACGAAATATAAAGTAACATAGAGTGATATTGTACTTATGTTACCAGAACCTCACAACAAGAAAAGAAAAAGGGACGGAGTTTAAGAACTTACAGACGAAAATGAATCACCCGAACATTACTTAAGTTCAATGGTCAATCTATGCAATCATTGTAATACTCTCTTTTTTAGCAGTATGTCAACCAGAGAACATTTTTGTTCCTGCTGTCATGATCTCATAATGGCCTCATTTCCCTAACAAACTCTACTATAAATAATCAACTAAATGAATTGCTTATTAGCCCAAATTTTGTCAAATGTATAATATAATATAAAGCAATATCGTTCGCATTGTTTACAGCAATATTGAAGGAAAAACCAGGTGAACGTCCCTATTGCTTTAATATACATGCTCAAATCATTTCATATAATTCGTTTGATTGAAGGTTCGTTTGAAAATTTTGACTAGGGTAGCATCCGTAGGTGAAGATCCATATTCATTTAAAATACAAAGCCAATTCGTTTGATTTAAGGTACATTTAGAAAAATGGCCCAGCGCAGCGGGCGTAGCATGCTAGTAGAAAATACAACGCATCAACTACAACGCAGCGACTAAAGAACTCGAACTTTCTTAGAAGCATGGTATACGAAAATTACAGATTTACCTCTTAACGAAGCATGTGCAATCCCGAATGAATACTCCGTGTTAGTATAACTGTAACTTTGGCCTCAACATTTTGATGCGTTGTAGTTTCTATGTGTTGATATTTTAGAACTTATTGTGATTTACGTTAAGAAGAAAATTTTGCTGATTAGGGATTTTCATGTAAATAAGAAACGTCGAATTTTAATATGTTTTTAATGTTTTATGTAATTGTAATGTAGAGTCTGTAATTTTAATAATTTTAATATAAATTATTTTATTTCCTTTCTTATAAAAAAATTGTGTACCTTACTTTTTTCTCTTAGTGTTATTTCTAAATACAAATCCACCTAATAAGACAACATGCCTCCAAGCCATTAATGACATATTTAAATTGCTGTGAAAAATTAACATTTCTTGGTTCTCTTCACTTTTTTTTACTTGAGACTTTATTTTCATGATATATCGCGGACACTATACACTCTTTCTTAACCCTTTAACGTTCATTGGTTTCCCTGCGAAACCACAAAAATTTAATTACGAAATTCAACAATGACAGCAGAATTTTAATAGAAATGTTTTCCATTTATTATGTATGTGAAATATCGCTTTTTAACTCACAGGCTATCAAAGCCTGAGAGCTTATGTGCCCGCCGGTTCTGTATGTATGTATGTATGTATGTATGTATGTATGTACGTATTTACGTACGTAACGCGTTAACTCTTCATAGAAATATCCGATTTCCTTCAAATTTTGTTTATAGGTTGACTGTGTTAAGGCGCTTCCCTGATTAGTTTTCGGGATTGATTGGTTAAATATAAAGGGGGGAACAGGGGGGGGGCTAATCCCCCTAATTTATATAAATAGGGTTTTAATACAGAATTATTCCGTTTTCCTTCAAATTTTGTTTATAGGTTGACTGTGTTAAGGCGCTTCCCTGATTAGTTTTCGGGATTGATTGGTTAAATATAAAGGGGGGAACAGGGGGGGCTAATCCCCCCTAATTTATATAAATGGGGTTTTAATACAGAATTATTCTGTTTTCCTTCAAATTTTGTTTATAGGTTCACTGTGTTAAGGCGCTTCCCTGATTAGTTTTCGGGATTGATTGCTTAAGTATAAAGGAGGGAATGGGGGGTGGCTAATAACCCCCCTTTATTTATATAAATGGGTTTTTCATGCAGAATTATTCTGTTTTCCTTCAAATTTTGTTTATAGGTTCACTGCGTTAAGGCGCGTCCCTGATTAGTTTTTGGGATTGATTGGTTAAGTATAAAGGGGGGGGAACGGGGGGGTAGTCCCCCCTTAATTTATATAAATGGGTTTTCCCTGCAGAATTATTCCTTTTTCCTTCAAATTTTGTTTATAGGTTCACTGTGTTAAGGCGCTTCCTTGATTAGTTTTCGGGATTGATTGGTTGAGTATAAAGGGGGGGGGACGGGGGGCTAATCCCCCCCTTAATTTATATAAATGGGTTTTTCCTGCAGAATTATCTCATTTGCTTCAAAATTTGTTTATAAGTTCATTGGGTTAAGACGCTTCCCTGATTAGTTTTCGGGATTGACTGATTAAGTATAAAAGGGGGGAACGGGGGGGGGGCTAATCCCCCTTAATTTATATAAATGGGTTTTTCATGCAGAATTATCCCATTTGCTTCAAAATTTGTTTATATGTTCATTGAGTTAAGACGCTTCCCTGATTAGTTTTCGGGATTGATTGGTTAAGTATAAAGGGGGGGGGAAGGTGGGTGCTAACCTCCCTCCCCTTAATTTATATAAATGGGTTTTTCATGCAGAATTATCCAATTTGCTTCAAAATTTGTTTATAGGTTCATTGGGTTAAGACGCTTCCTTGATTCATTTTCGGGATTGATTGGTTAAATATAAAAGGGGGAACAGGGGGGCCAATCCCCCCCTAATTTATGTAAATGGGTTTTTCAAGCAGAATTATCCGATTTTCTTCAAATTTTGTATATAGGTTCATTGTGATAATGCGCTTCTCTGAATAGTTTTGGGGGTTCATTGGTTAAGTATAAAGGGGGAAGGGGGGGGGGCTAATCCCCCTTAATTTAGATAAATGGGTTTTTCAGGCAGCATTATCCGATTTTCTTCAAATTTTATATATATATATTCATTGTAATAAGAGTCTTCCCTGATTAGTTTTTGTTGGGATTGATTGGTTAAGTATAAAGGGGGGGGACGGGGGGCTAATCCCCCCTTAATTTATATAAATGGGTTTTTCCTGCAGAATTATTCCGTTTTCCTTCAAATTTTGTTTATAGGTTCACTGCGTTAAGGCGCTTCCCTGATTAGTTTTCGGGATTGATTGGTTAAGTATAAAGGGAGGGAACGGGGGGGTAATCCCCCTTAATTTATATAAATGGGTTTTTCATGCAGAATTGTCTCATTTGCTTAAAAATTTGTTTATAAGTTCATTGGGTTAAGACGCTTCCCTGATTAGTTTTCGGGATTGATTGGTTAAGTATAAAGGGGGGACGGGGGGCCAATCCCCCCTTAATTTATATAAATGGGTTTTTCAAGCAGCATTATCCAATTTTCTTCAAATTTTGTATATATATATTCATTGTAATAAGAGGCTTCCGTGATTAGATAAGGGGTTCATTAGTTAACTATGAGGGGGTAACGGGGGGATAACCCCCCCTTAATATATTGTCGATTTCTTTATTTTTCAAGGGGCTTATTTCAAATTCTTTGAAATACGAGTATAATATACAATTAGTGTGAATAGCCTGTGAGCTCAATGCCCTCAGTTTAACTGGGCAGTTTTCTTTTTTTAGCTCACAGGCTATCAAAGCCTGAGAGCTTATGTGCCCGCCGGTTCTGTATGTATGTATGTATGTATGTATGTATGTATGTACGTATGTACGTACGTAACGCGTTAACTCTTCATAGAAATATCCGATTACCTTTAAATTTTGTTTATAGGTTGACTGTGTTAAGGCGCTTCCCTGATTAGTTTTCGGGATTGATTGGTTAAATATAAAGGGGGGAACAGGGGGGGCTAATCCCCCCTAATTTATATAAATGGGGTTTTAATACAGAATTATTCTGTTTTCCTTCAAATTTTGTTTATAGGTTCACTGTGTTAAGGCGCTTCCCTGATTAGTTTTCGGGATTGATCGCTTAAGTATAAAGGGGGGAATGGGGGGGGGGCTAATAACTCCCCTTTATTTATATAAATGGGTTTTTCATGCAGAATTATTCCGTTTTCCTTCAAATTTTGTTTATAGGTTCACTGCGTTAAGGCGCTTCCCTGATTAGTTTTTGGGATTGATTAGTTAAGTATAAAGGGGGGGGGAACGGGGGGGTAGTCCCCCCCTTAATTTATATAAATGGGTTTTCCCTGCAGAATTATTCCTTTTTCCTTCAAATTTTGTTTATAGGTTCACTGTGTTAAGGCGCTTCCTTGATTAGTTTTCGGGATTGATTGGTTGAGTATAAAGGGGGGGGGACGGGGGGGCTAATCCCCCCCTTAATTTATATAAATGGGTTTTTCCTGCAGAATTATCTCATTTGCTTCAAAATTTGTTTATAAGTTCATTGGGTTAAGACGCTTCCCTGATTAGTTTTCGGGATTGACTGATTAAGTATAAAAGGGGGGAACGGGGGGGGCTAATCCCCCTTAATTTATATAAATGGGTTTTTCATGCAGAATTATTCCATTTGCTTCAAAATTTGTTTATATGTTCATTGAGTTAAGACGCTTCCCTGATTAGTTTTCGGGATTGATTGGTTAAGTATAAAGGGGGTGCTAACCCCCCCCCCTTAATTTATATAAATGGGTTTTTCATGCAGAATTATCCAATTTGCTTCAAAATTTGTTTATAGGTTCATTGGGTTAAGACGCTTCCTTGATTCATTTTCGGGATTGATTGGTTAAATATAAAGGGGGGAACAGGGGGGCCAATCCCCCCTAATTTATATAAATGGGTTTTTCAAGCAGAATTATCCGATTTTCTTCAAATTTTGTATATATGTTCATTGTGATAATGCGCTTCTCTGAATAGTTTTGGGGGTTCATTGGTTAAGTATAAAGGGGGAAGGGTGGGGGGGGGGGCTAATCCCCCTTAATTTAGATAAATGGGTTTTTCATGCAGCATTATCCGATTTTCTTCAAATTTTATATATATATATTCATTGTAATAAGAAGCTTCCCTGATTAGTTTTTGTTGGGATTGATTGGTTAAGTATAAAGGGGGGGGACGGGGGGCTAATCCCCCCTTAATTTATATAAATGGGTTTTTCCTGCAGAATTATTCCGTTTTCCTTCAAATTTTGTTTATAGGTTCACTGTGTTAAGGCGCTTCCCTGATTAGTTTTCGGGATTGATTGGTTAAGTATAAAGGGAGGGAACGGGGGGTAATCCCCCTTAATTTATATAAATGGGTTTTTCATGCAGAATTGTCTCATTTGCTTCAAAATTTGTTTATAAGTTCATTAGGTTAAGACGCTTCTCTGATTAGTTTTCGGGATTGATTGGTTAAGTATAAAGGGGGGACGGGGGCCAATCCCCCCTTAATTTATATAAATGGGTTTTTCAAGCAGCATTATCCGATTTTCTTCAAATTTTGTATATATATATTCATTGTAATAAGAGGCTTCCCTGATTAGTTTAAGGGGTTCATTAGTTAACTATGAGGGGGTAACGGGGGGATAACCCCCCCTTAATATATTGTCGATTTCTTTATTTTTCAAGGGGCTTATTTCAAATTCTTTGAAATACGAGTATAATATAAATTAGTGTGTATAGCCTGTGAGCTCAATGCCCTCAGTTTAACTGGGCAGTTTTCTTTTTTTAGCTCACAGGCTATCAAAGCCTGAGAGCTTATGTGCCCGCCGGTTCTGTATGTATGTATGTATGTATGTATGTATGTATGTATGTATGTACGTATGTACGTACGTAACGCGATAACTCTTCATAGAAATATCCGATTTCCTTCAAATTTTGTTTATAGGTTGACTGTGTTAAGGCGCTTCCCTGATTAGTTTTCGGGATTGATTGGTTAAATATAAAGGGGGGAACAGGGGGGGGGCTAATCCCCCCTAATTTATATGAATAGGGTTTTAATACAGAATTATTCCGTTTTCCTTCAAATTTTGTTTATAGGTTGAGTGTGTTAAGGCGCTTCCCTGATTAGTTTTCGGGATTGATTGGTTAAATATAAAGGGGGGAACAGGGGGGGCTAATCCCCCCTAATTTATATAAATGGGGTTTTAATACAGAATTATTCTGTTTTCCTTCAAATTTTGTTTATAGGTTCACTGTGTTAAGGCGCTTCCCAGATTAGTTTTCGGGATTGATTGGTTAAGTATAAAGGGGGGAATGGGGGGGCTAATAACCCCCCTTTATTTATATAAATGGGTTTTTCATGCAGAATTATTCCGTTTTCCTTCAAATTTTGTTTATAGGTTCACTGCGTTAAGGCGCTTCCCTGATTAGTTTTTGGGATTTATTGGTTAAGTATAAAGGAGGGGAACGGGGGGGGTAGTCCCCCCTTAATTTATATAAATGGGTTTTCCCTGCAGAATTATTCCTTTTTCCTTCAAATTTTGTTTATAGGTTCACTGTGTTAAGGCGCTTCCTTGATTAGTTTTCGGGATTGATTGGTTGAGTATAAAGGGGGGGGGCCGGGAGGGGTAGTCCCCCCCTTAATTTATATAAATGGGTTTTCCCTGCAGAATTATTCCTTTTTCCTTCAAATTTTGTTTATAGGTTCACTGTGTTAAGGCGCTTCCTTGATTAGTTTTCGGGATTGATTGGTTAAGTATAAAGGGGGGGAACGGGGGGCTAATCCCCCCTTAATTTATATAAATGGGTTTTTCCTGCAGAATTATCTCATTTGCTTCAAAATTTGTTTATAAGTTCATTGGGTTAAGACGCTTCCCTGATTAGTTTTCGGGATTGACTGATTAAGTATAAAAGGGGGGAACGGGGGGGGGCTAATCCCCCTTAATTTATATAAATGGGTTTTTCATGCAGAATTATCCCATTTGCTTCAAAATTTGTTTATATGTTCATTGAGTTAAGACGCTTCCCTGATTAGTTTTCGGGATTGATTGGTTAAGTATAAAGGGGGGGAAGGGGGGTGCTAACCCCCCCACCCCCTTAATTTATATAAATGGGTTTTTCATGCAGAATTATCCAATTTGCTTCAAAATTTGCTTATAGGTTCATTGGGTTAAGACGCTTCCCTGATTCATTTTCGGGATTGATTGGTTAAATATAAAGGGGGGAACAGGGGGGCCAATACCCCCCTAATTTATATAAATGGGTTTTTCAAGCAGAATTATCCGATTTTCTTCAAATTTTGTATATAGGTTCATTGTGATAATGCGCTTCTCTGAATAGTTTTGGCGGTTCATTGGTTAAGTATAAAGGGGGAAGGGGGGGTCTAATCCCCCTTAATTTAGATAAATGGGTTTTTCATGCAGCATTATCCGATTTTCTTCAAATTTTATATATATATATTCATTGTAATAAGAGGCTTCCCTGATTAGTTTTTGTTGGGATTGATTGGTTAAGTATAAAGGGGGGGGGACGGGGGGCTAATCCCCCTTAATTTATATAAATGGGTTTTTCATGCAGAATTGTCTCATTTGCTTCAAAATTTGTTTATAAGTTCATTGGGTTAAGACGCTTCCCTGATTAGTTTTCGGGATTGATTGGTTAAGTATAAAGGGGGGACGGGGGACCAATCCCCCCCTTAATTTATATAAATGGGTTTTTCAAGCAGCATTATCCGATTTTCTTCAAATTTTGTATATATATATTCATTGTAATAAGAGGCTTCCCTGATTAGTTTAAGGGGTTCATTAGTTAACTATGAGGGGGTAACGGGGGGGATAACCCCCCCTTAATATATTGTCGATTTCTTTATTTTTCAAGGGGCTCATTTCAAATTCTTTGAAATACGAGTATAATATACAATTAGTGTGAATAGCCTGTGAGCTCAATGCCCTCAGTTTAACTGGGCAGTTTTCTTTTTTTTATTTATTATATACAATTAAATTTGTTTATAATTTCCGGTGTCAATAATTTATTTCAACATTTTAGCAATTGAAGTGCTTTGTCCGTTAAAGGGTTAAGTAATCAACTTCCTCATTACACCACTTTTTTCGGATATGACATTTTCTCCTTATTTAGTCTTACGATTCTGCCAATAAAAAATACGAAAATTTGTTTTTAACGCTTTCCAACCTAGTTGAAAAGTGTTTATGACTTCGGCTACTATGCCGTTAGTCCGTGCTCTAACTCGCTTAAATGTACTCGGATTACCCTGAAATGTTTGTATGTTAATGTCGTTTACTACAGCATGTTTCCTATTAAAAATGAAGTGTGTAGCACTTACAGTTTTTTACAGGGACAGTCAAAAGTATTCGGTTACATCACAGTAAATGTTAAAAAATATTTTCAAGTTAATTTTGATGATGTTACTTTATTTAAACATGATGAAATCGATATACAATTACGCAACGAAATTGATATACAATTAATTTGTAAAATATTGATTGCAAAGTCTTTATAATTTTTTTACAGGGTCATACAAAAGAATTCTTTTACACAATGTCCTATGGGGAAAAATCGTTTACAGCATAATGGAATGATATTTCACTATATCAAACATAACGAAATATATGTGCATTACAGAGATTCACTATAAATTGCTCACTGAAAAGTATGGTGCGCATTACGTTAATCGTTCTTTTACAGGGGCACACAAAATTAATACGATTACAGTCTTAGTGCGATAATTACAGTCTATGTGTGCTAAGTGCGTTTTGGCCTTTGGCTTGCGTTATACAGTTTAACAAAATTTTTGCATAGTACGTGGTGTTTATAAATTTTACTGATCATATACAGGGCAACACAAAGGAATTCGTAAGTGTCATATCTCGATGATTAGTATCCATCTATAAACAGAGATGGCGCTGCTAGTCCAGAGTTGAATATCTCTTGCAGGAGAGTTACGGAGACGAGATGTAAGGCAGTGAAGCCAGTATGTACGAAGTAGCGGTGCGTTTGGCCGTAATTGTAAATAATGTATAATAAATATATATAATTAAATAGATATCTCCTTGCTGTTAACGAAATATGAATAAACAAAGTTGAAGCCTTATTAATGGCGACGATGCGGATGAACCCAAGATTTTAAATAAATGTTGCATTTTTTTTTTTTCGAAATAAAAAAAGAAGAAAAGAAAAGAAAATGGCAGAAACAGAAATTATCTCTCTGGGACGTCTGGAAGAATATGATTCGACCGTGCCCTGGTCAATTTATGTTGAAAAAATTGACTTTTATTACGCTGCTAATAATATTCAAGATGTGGATAAGAAGAAAAATATATTATTAAGCTCTGTTGGAACGGCAACATTTTCGATATTGAGAGATATCATTGTACCGACTTCGCTGAAAGAGATAACTTATGATGATCTCTTAAAGAGGGCAAAAGAACATTTTTCACCTTGTCCAAGTGAAATTGTTGAACGGTTCAAATATCAAAAAAGATTACGGAAGCAAGCGGAAAGCATAGCCAACTTTGTGAGAGATTTACGACGGTTATCGGAATACTGCAACTTTGAAACGACGTTAAGCGATCGCCTACGGGACCAGCTAGTGTTTGGATTTCAAGACGAGAAAATACAGCAAAAATTGTTGGATACGAAAAATCTAACGTTCCAAACAGCTGTAGAAATCGCGGAATCATTCGAAACAGCCGAAGCTGGAGTAAAATCACTACAGATTAATGGAGCAACAACTGTAAATAAAGTTCAAGATGCCCGAATGGAGAAAACGAAAGTATACCAGTATTCGTCGAAGCCGAAAGAAGGGATGTATGCACCTGGGAACCGGAACAGTTATAAAGATAAACCATGTTATCGTTGTGCTAGAAATCACAACCCTGTTGAGTGTCCATTTAAATCAGCATTATGTGATGTTAGCCACAAAGTGGGACATTTAAAAATTTGTTGCAGGAACCGGAACTTCTCTACAGTGAATCAAAAACTGAAAAAGAACAGTAAAATTAAAACTGTTCAAGAATATTCCCTAAATGTTATGAGGGATGAGTGCAATAATCTTTTGTGGGAAAAATGTGTTAATATTAATGTGATTAAAGTTAATTTTGAAATTGATTCCGGAGCAGCTCATACGATCGTAAGTAAAAATATTGCCGATAAATTATTTTCATGTAAGCCTCCTTTGGTTAAATCTAATATTAAGCTGCAAACGTATGCTAAAGATTCTTTAACTGTATTAGGTGAATTAAATGTAAATTTTTTGATTGATGATAATTGTATACCTAATTTAAAAATGCTAGTTATTAAAGAGGAAGGTCCTAGTTTAATTGGTAAAACTTGGTTGAAAGCATCAAAATTATTTTGGCCGAATGTAAACATAATCAAAAGTATTTCGAAAGATGATTTAATAAAAAAATTTCCTAATGTTTTTGCTGACGGGATCGGTACGATGAAAGGTCCTCCCGTTTCAATAAATTTGAAAAATGATGCAAAACCAGTTTTCCTAAAATCTCGCCCTGTTCCTTTTTCTTTGAGAACAGCAACTGATTTGGAATTGGAGCGATTAACAAATGAGGGTATTTTAAAACCTGTTTATTATTCTGAATGGGCTAGTCCTATAGTAATTGTTCCAAAACCAAATGGTACTGTCCGAATTTGTGGTGATTATAGAGCAACAGTAAATTCTAATACTGAAAATGATAATTATCCTCTTCCAAGAATGGAAGAATTGTTTGCTAAATTAGCAGGTGGAAATTTCATTACTGTGTTTGATTTAAAAGATGCCTATTTACAACAACCTGTTAATGATGAAAGTAGTAAAATTTTAACTATTAATACTCATAAAGGTTTATTTAATGTTTTAAGACTGGCTTTTGGTGTAAAATGTGCACCGTATTTTTCAAAGAAAAATTGAAAATATATTAAAGAAATTTGATTATGTTGGTGTATTTTTAGATGATGTTATTATAAGTGCTAGATCTGAATCCGAACATTCTGAAAGAGTTGAATGTATTATGAAATGCTTTTCTGAGCATGGTATAAGATTAAATAAGGAAAAATTAAAATTTATGGTTTCGGAAGTTAGCTATTTAGGACATAAAATTTCACAAGAAGGCATTAAGCCTATACTAGAAAAAGTTGATGCTATTTTGAATGCACCTTTTCCTACTAATGTTTCTCAATTACGTTCATTTTTGGGATTAATTTTTTATTATAGAAACTTCCTATCTAATATTTCAGATGTGTTAGAACCTTTGCATAGATTATTAGATAATAATGTAAAGTGGACATGGTCAGAGAAGCATGAAAAAGCATTTCAGAAAGTTAAACAACTTTTATGTAAATCGCCTGTTTTAGAATTGTATGATATAAACAAAGATGTTGTTTTAAACTGTGATGCATCTGAATATGGAATTGGTTGTGTGTTAAGCCACATTTTTTAGGGTAAAGAAAAACCAATAGCTTTTGCATCTAGAACGATGAATAAGACTGAAAGAAATTATGCCATGATTGATAAAGAAGCTTTATCTGTAATTTTTGGTGTAACGAAATTTCATCAATATTTAGCAGGTAAACAGTTTAAAATTATAACTGATCACAAACCTTTAATTCGATTGTTTGATCCTGTAAAAAAAGTACCTGATACATTATCACCCAGAATGCTGAGATGGTCGTTAATGTTAGCAGGGTATGACTATACAATTGAGTATCGCGAAGGTAAAAATAATAAAAATGCGGATGCATTAAGTAGATTACCCCTTCCAGAAACTGTAGATGTTGTAAATAATCCATCGGAAATAATGTTCGTTTCTAATAGTAATGAGTGGCCTGTTACTTCTAAAACGATTTCAAAGTGGACAACTGAAAATCCAGTAACAAAACAAATTTTAGAGTGTGCGTTATATGGATGGCCAAAAACGGTTAAATCCGAGGAATATAAACCATACTTTCGTAGACGTGAGGAAATTTCGTGTTTAGAAAATTGTTTATTATGGGGACATAGAGTAATTATACCAGATGAAGGTCGCGAAAAAATGTTACAATTATTACATTCCGTTCATCAGGGTATATCTAACATGAAAGCTAAAGCTCGAGGTGTGATCTGGTGGCCTAATATGGACAAAGAAATAGAACAAATGGTTAATTTTTGTAGTAGATGCCAAATGTTTGCTCGGGATAACCCTAAAATGAAACCTTTAAAATGGGAATCGGAATTTGCTTGGGAAAGAATTCACATAGATTTTGCCGGTCCTTTTGAGGGTAAAATTTATTTAATAGTGGTCGATTCTTATACTAAATGGTTAGAGGTACAGGTGGTACCCAGTGCTGATAGTAAATCAACTATTAGAGTACTACGTAGAATTTTTGCTACATTTGGTTTGCCCGTTGAATTAGTCAGTGATAATGGACGTGCGTTTACAAGTGATGAATTTCAAGATTTTCTTAAATCAAATGGAATTATACATACACCTATTCCGCCATATCATCCATCATCGAATGGACAGGCAGAAAGGTATGTTCAAACTGTTAAAAATTGTCTTAAAAAGCTAGGTAAGGGTGACATAAATTTGTCAATTGCACGATTTTTATTGGAAAATCATTCTACCCCACATTCTGTCACTGGTAAGACTCCCGCAGAATTAATGTTTGGAAGGTCGGTTCGAACAGCTCTACACTTGGTATTACCATCCAAACCTAAAATACAGCAACCCTTACATAAATACAATCTTCCTGAATCAGTTTTTGTTAAAAACTTTGGAAATGTGAGAAATGGATTAAGGGAAAAATTATAAAATTATTGGGGAGCAGATGGGTTTTAGTAAATAGAGATGACGGAATAATGTGTAAACGTCATGTTAATCAGTTGAGACACAACAGAGAAATAAGTGATGAAACGTCAGAGGAAAGTAAAACGGGTCAGTTTGATAAACAAAACACTGATTTCGATAGTTATGATAGAGTTAAGAGAAATAAGTTTTCAAGATATTATGTAAATAATAAAGAGCAAATTAATGCCGAGAATGCTGAAAAATCTAACCAATCTCAGTCTTCTCATGATATTGTAACAAGTACAGTTGTGAATAATAATTGTGATAATACTATGGATAAAAATATAAAGGACAATTCCGTGATAAGTAATGATGTGGACTTGCAGAAGAGTACACCTATAAAGACTGATAAAAAGGACAATCAACCTGTTCGAAGAAGCAACAGACAGATTAAACCAGTGGTTCGTTTGAACTACGAGGGGAGGGGTGTCATATCTCGATGATTAGTATCCATCTATAAACAGAGATGGCGCTGCTAGTCCAGAGTTGAATATCTCTTGCAGGAGAGTTACGGAGACGCGATGTAAGGCAGTGAAGCCAGTATGTACGAAGTAGCGGTGCGTTTGGCCGCAATTGTAAATAATGTATAATAAATAGATATAATTAAATAGATATCTCCTTGCTGTTAACGAAATATGAATACACAAAGTTGAAGCCTTATTAATAAGTATTACGGACTGTGGGAGTAAATTACATAAGGGAATTTTGTGTTAAGCATTTTCCTGCTGAACTGTATTTAATAGACTTATAGAAGTTTGTGGGGTAAAAATAAATTCATATACTGGGCTACACAAGGAACAAAATGCATTCTCATTTATGATTGGTAATGGCTGGCAGTAAGTTTTAAGTTGCATTATGCGTTTTTTACCTGAATTAAATTTTAGTCTAATATGTGGTGTGTACAAAAATCTTTAGCTAATATACGGTGTTTTACAAAAGATTTTGAATGCATTTCCACCGATAAGCGAAAACTGCTATATGGGAATGTGTTAACTTAACTAAATTTTATCTTGCAATGTAGTATATATTCAAATCTATATATCTTACACAGTGATGCATAAAATAATTCTACTAATAATTCGATTTTTTGAACTATGAAAGGTAGTTGCTAAAACTACATTTTTAAATGTGTTATGGTTCCTAAACTGTTTACTACCTATGCTTTCCCCATATTTAACGGTGGAGTTTCGTTAGAGTGTTATGGATGCGTTGGAAAGTGTTTCATAATCTATACTTGACGCATGATTTTTAGTTCTTGTTAAAAATATTTGTGGAATTTTGCATTGGCCGAAGTCACGCTCTGCATGTATTAGTAAAAATATATATGTGATAACTAAAACACTCACAATTTAGAAAATGAGAAATATGATTTAAATGTTAAAAAATAATTATTTGTGTAACAGCAAATATTATTATTATGTAATTTTATATTTTTACAAATATTTTTGACATTATTTTATACATAAAGATTATTTTTGGATGTCTTATAAGATTTTTGTTAATTCTTTAACATAGTATTTTCCCCTTAATTATTTATGAGTATGAATTATTTATATTGAACAGATAATTTTCGTATTTTATATTTTGTTCAAAGTCTGTTCTGCAGCAAAATTTAATGCAAGGATTTATATTAAACTTTAAAAATACTCCTTAAAAAACTGGCTTTAACCTATTCTGAATATTAATTATATCTCCGTGTTCCCAATGGTCTATCGCATCCCACATTATTTAATGCTCTAAAAATTTTAAATCAGGTATTCGAAAAATACATCTCTGTAGAATTAATTTAATATATTATATACGATGCAATATATGTTTACGTTTCTAGTAGTTTTTTAATGCTTTATTCAGTTTAACTATATTACAATTCAGTTTGAATTAATTTCAGTGAATTAATTCAAATGAGTAAACTGCAATGAATCGGAAGTATTATGTTTAAACTATTAACGACAAACACCGGTATAGTTAATAAATAAATTAATATAATATGAAATTTAATACGCAATTATAAATATAACGTTAATTAAATCAAATACATTTTTATTAAAAATAGTTTTTATTATTTCATTAATAGGTGGGTCAAAATAACATTTAAAAATCATCTGTATTTTGTACACATAACTTCTATCACAATCGCTTAATTTATCAAGGGCAAATATAACTAGCGCTCAAATGGTTTCGTACATTAAATTTATTACTAAATAATCTTTTACTACCCCTATTTTTTCATAATTTTAGTTTTAGTAGATTCGGAAATAAGAGGAGGGTCGGGGCGTATTTTTCCAGCACTTTCGACGATATCGCTGAAAATATAATACCTAAAATTAAAACAAATATATTTTTGAGTTCGGTCATACGAGATCTTTCGAACAACACCCTACAAGAAGAATAAAAATAATTTTTCCAAGTAACTAAATTAATGCCTCGGCTAATTATCGACAATTCTTTTGGAAAATAATTATCAAATATCCTTGGATGATTCTCCGTTGATAGATACCTCGAGCGGCCGAAAAGTAAAGTTTGGGTGTAACGGAAAAATGCGTTTTTCTCAAAAACTATGTTACCTAGAAAAATCTCTATAGTTTTCCTGCAAGGCTTAAATAAACTTTTACTACCCCTAATTTTTTCATAAATTTAGTTTCAGTAAATTCGGAAATAGGAGGATGGGCGGGGCGTATTTTTGCAGTGCATTTTCGATGATATCTCTGAAAATATAATACCTAAAATTCAAACAAATATATTTTTGAGTTCGGTATTACAAGATGTTTCACACGATGTCTTACACGTTAAACAAAAAGAAAACTTTTTATTTCACATAACTTAATTAGACTCCTAAATTTTTACTACACATATTTGTGAATGTCTAATAGTCTGAAAATATGTGGGTAAAAAGGCTTTATAACTTTCCCAAGTTTGAACGCTCCACTTCCCAAAGCTCTGTCAGACGGACAGACAAACACAGGAGTGATCTTAAAATGGTTCTATTTTTATTTTTTTAAGCACGGTAACCTAAAAATTGATTTAGAATCTTAGTTTTCCTATATATATTTATAGGATGTTTAATCATGTCAATACACAAATTTTAGTTAGGTTAAATATTAGGTAAATTTGTGAAGTTCATGTCCAATTGTATATAACTGTAACTATAACTATAACTATAACTTTACTTTTTTTTTTTGTTATGTATGTACTTGATACTATTATCAGATTTTTTTTTTAAATCACATTATTCTGAAAGAAAAAGAAAACACTGTGTAAAATACAGAGATTAAAGTGCTGTTTTATTGAACTTAGAAAAGGAAATTCCCTAAATTATGTATAGAGAGATAGTGACGAAATACGACATACAGTGATCTCTCACTTATATGCGATACACGGAAATCTTTTTACAGCATCAGTTTTTTTAGGGTAATTTTCGTCTTCTTAAATCGCAGAATTTATAAATCGAATTTTACTGTTTTAAAATAGTGGTATGAAAAAGTAATTACTGAACCTCGCGTATAAGTGAGAGATCACTGTATTTACTTAAAAAAGGGTTATCAATATATAATTTCGATTTAGTTTAAGATTTCTGAATGTTTTAGTTATAGAAACCGCAATTTTTTTCTTTACTAAATAAAAAACTGATTTAAATGTTAAAGAATATATATTTGCATGACATAAAATATTATTGTAATGTATTTTTATATTTTTATTCATATTTTTGACATTATTTTATACATAAAGATAATTTTTGGACGTTTTAAGATTTTTGTGAGTTATTTAACATTGTATTTTGTCCCTAATTATTTATGAGTATGAATTATTCATATTGAACAGGGAATTTTCATATTTTTATAATTAGTTCAAAGTCTGTTCTGAAGCAATATTTAATGCAAGGATTTATTTTAAACTTAAAAAATAATCCTTAAAAAACTGGCTTTAACATATTCTGAATATTAATTATATCCCCGTGTCCCTAATGGTCTATCAGATCCCACAGTATTTAATGCTCTACAACATTTAAATCAGTTCTTCGAAAAATACATCTCTGCAGAATTAATTTAATGTATTATCTACGATGCAATATATGTTTACGTTTCTAGTAGTTTTTTAAAGCTTCATTCAGTTTAACTATATTGCAATTCAGTTATAATTGATTTCAGTGAATTAATTAAAATAAGTTAACTGCAATGAATCGGAAGTATTGTGTTTAAACTATTATGTAGAAAGGACGGTATAGTTAATAAATAAATTAATATAATATGAAATCTAATGCGTAATTGTAAATATAACGTTAATTAAATCAAATACTTTTTTATTAAAAATAGTTTTTGTTATTTCTTTAAAAGATGGGTCAAAATAACATTTAATAATCATCTGTATATAGTACACATAACTTCTATCACAATTGCTTAATTTATTATAGAGTATTGTGGTTGAGGATAGTGTACTTTAAACATATATTTGGCTATTAAAAATGAATGTTTATGTAGTGTTTTGTATTGTTATTACTTTCATAAGTAACGCAGATTTTTCAAAACTTTGGCGAGATTATGCTAAGGGAAATACTTAGAAACTAGTAAAAAATATTCATGAAGTTTTAAATAGCAGCGTAAAGTCTGAGGCACTCTGCTGTAGTGAAATTGAAACGAACAAATGCTAAAAGAACAAGATTAATGATGTATCTTTCTGCTTCATTTGAAGTATTTAATATCTACATCCATGAATATTTATTGGTAGAAATAACTGTCAGAAAGTAATTTATAATAAAGGTGGTATCTGCATTTCTCATTACTTAAGTTACTGTTTCCAGCTTACTAAAATGCGCCAAAAATGTTTAATATACACGGTAGTCGCAAAGAAACGTTGCTGATATATGGATCTTTAATTCCCTTTCCGTTGAACCTACGGAAATGAAATGTGAAATATTTGAAGATAGGCCCTCGAGATTGTGTTGAACAAGAAAAATAAAGCCTGCACCGTTATGATTAGGGTGAAAAACTTTCGAAATTTTCGAATGGTAATGCACACCTTTTTTCATTTCAAAATAATAAGAGAGATGATAAACCATAAATAGTATTGGAACAGTACATGTAGCACGAAGAACTGCAACGTAGAACACATGCAAAGAATCAACTAACAGCTCCCACCAATAGGAAGAGATAAGACAATAAAATAAAAAGGCTTTACTGAGTTTTCCACACTGTTTCTTAAAGGATTTCCACAAACGGTGATTTACGCATGGTGTTCTAAGAATTTGCGCTTATGCATTTGCATTTGTAAGCAGTTTCAACACGCGGTTTGGCTAGAATACAGTTTTAAGGACTGAACAATTCACGCAACAAATAAATTATCAGTTCAATATCCCTGAAAATGAAACTGACATGTGTTTAGAAAATTCTATACAGCTATTCTCTCTTCTGGATCACAAAACATTGTTCTAAGATATTCTGATTTGAGTTCAAAAGAAAAATTATTAGTTGAAGCTAAATCTTGAAGATGAAGGTAAAAGTCAATTTATTAAAAATTAAATGTCCCTCCTATTTATTTTCAAAACACAGCTTCAGTTTTGAAATAACATTGAGAAATAACTATTTTGCTTAGTCTTTGTTCATGTGATGACACTTTAATGTGCAGGTAAAAATTAAATGAAATAACACATGGATTTTTTTTTCAGTTAGTCTTTCTTTTCATATTAAATCTAGTTCAAGTAATGTACAGTATGCCCACTAAAGTCCCTTGCCACGCTCTTAACTTCGGAACGGTTGCTGCTATATTCATAAAAGGGCTGTCTAGGTATAGTAAAGTAAAGTAAAAGCCATGCGCTGCTGAATGAAACCACCTATGGCACCACCTGGTGGAAAACTGCGGAGTTACCATTCCTATCTCGAAAACGGAAAGAGGTAGGGGGGAAAAAGTGATTGACAAAGTTGTAGATCTTCATCGAAGTGCATCGAGCATTTAGTACGAAAAGATACCTTGTTGACATTAATGCGAACAATAGAACGGTTAAAACACGCATTTGTGTTTTCGTGATTTCCTACACTGTGACCTGACAAAACGATATTAGAAAGTAAAAAACAACTAGTTATAATAATATAACTTAGTTATAATAATAATAATACCTGAGATGTTAAAACTTCTCACCGTCATCTGCAATGCATATTTGGATACTTATTTGAATTTCACGTTGCACACGTTGGAGCACAGAGGCTGATACGTTAGCACAAGCGTCCGTAATGCGTCGTTTAAGGTCCTTCAGGTCCTTCAGGTCAATGTCCTTTAAGGTTTGTGGAGGGGTTACATACACATGCTGTTTCAGGTATCCCCACAGGAAAAAGTCCATTGGAGTCAGATCAGACGAACCTGTAGGCCAATCTTCGAAACCACCATACCCAATTATTTGGTTCCCGAATTCCTTGACGAAGTACTGCTTCATGGAGATGACTTGTGAGCAGACGCGCCGCCATGTTGAAACCATAGATTCCGAAAATTAAACAACGTCAGGTTGTCTAAAAAATCCGGTATTACATTCTGTAGCAGTTGCAAATATCGTGCGTCCATTAACGTGTCATCGTAAAATACTAGGCCTATCAACTTGTTATTACACCAAACGTTAATAGCAAACCGCATTTGATGTCGAATTTCGGTAAAACATCTAGGATTGTCCAGCGCCCAGTAATGGGTATTCTGCCTATTATACATGCCATTCCAAGAAAAGCATGCCTCATCCGTCCACACTATACCTGCCAAGAATGTTGGCTGGACATGTATTTGGTTTAGGACGAAGTTGCGCTATGCATAGCGTCACTCTGCATCCCCGCCCAGTAAAACCTGTTAAGGTGTTGGTCGGTATGGATGAATGTCCAATTCGCTTAGGATTTGCCGAACCTGACTTTTTGAGAGGCCACAGTATTCACTGATCTCTCTTGTGCTGCATTTCGGATATGCGAGGACGTATACAGATACCTCATCCGGTTGAACTTGCCGTTCTACCTTTGCTGGTCTGCCACATCGAGCTGAACTAGTCATGCAGCCTGTCTCCCTTAAACGTTTTACAACAGTTAGGGTGATTTGATGAGAAGGATGCGGGCATGCAGGGAAACGTTGCCGGTACAACCTTGCTGTTGATCGTGCCTTGCGTCCACATTCACCGTAAAGTAAAACCATCTCACAATAATCATCTTTGGAAAATCACTCCATGACCATGGGCAACCCCAAGAAATAGTCTCTTTTATAGCTGTCTCAGGTGAACACGCGTGACGTTTCTTACGTATTTACATACTAAATAATTTCGACCACCAAGCGCAAGTTGCGTTGAGTTGGTAGGACACTATTTTTCACGATCTGCATATTGTATACTCTGT
This sequence comes from Maratus michaelseni, assembly GCA_963931845.1. Classification (NCBI taxonomy): domain Eukaryota; kingdom Metazoa; phylum Arthropoda; class Arachnida; order Araneae; family Salticidae; genus Maratus; species Maratus michaelseni. The sequence goes on from OZ007592.1 coordinate 420,766,000, forward strand.
TTATAAAGTATATGTTATATATCTACTCTCTACAACTTTGTAAATCACTTTTTTCCCTATCTCTTTCCGTTTTCAGGATAGGAATGCTAACTCCGCAGTTTTCAACAAGGTGGCACCGTAGGCGGTTTCAGTCAGTAGCGCACGGCTACTTTACTATACCTAGACACCACTTTTAAGAATATAGCAGCAGCCGTTCCAAAATTAAGAGGGTGGCAAGGGACTTTATTGGGCATACTGTATATTATAAATGTAATGCTGAGGTCATGTTGAGGTTTCCAACGCCTGACGATTAAATTTCGGTTTTGTAGGTTTTGTTACTCCATTCTTTTAACTTCTATAAATCGCACATTTCCTTTTCTTACTCTCTCGTATAGGGAAGAAAAGCGGATTTTCAGGTGCAATTTGTTTGAAATTTGTATCGCAATGTACACATTTATTGTGGGTTTTAAAATAATTTTCATGCGTGATTTATTTAAAAATCGATTTCCATCGCGTACGTGCTTCTTTACGAGACAATAATAACGCATTGGTATTTAAAACAATTTAAACAGTTCAGTATTTGTTTCCGTCTAATTTTCCATAACGGAATCAAAATTTCATCAATAAATAAATAAATAACCCAGATAAAATAAAATAAAATAAGGAACAAATGTAATATATATGTAATCGAACAGTTTCAACTTACACACAGCCGAATAGGGAAAAAAAATCTGTATTTTTAAATATAATTTGTTTAAAACAGCATTGTTAAAGTTTTGCATCAAAATGTCCAGTCATTCGACAGTTTCTATAGATAACGGTTACTTAACAGTAATTTTAATTAATCCTGACCGTAATATGGTCAATAAGATGGTTATAATACCTTCACAATATGATCAAGTAACCGCTATTTACAAAAGGGGTTGAATGACTGGACAATTTGCTGCAGATTTTGTCCAGTGGGTATCTCAGTTTATTGATTGTTTATTCCTTTTAAAATAATTTTCAAGTATGAATTACCTTTACATCTATAAATCTATCGCGTGTAGCCCGATTACCAAAAAATAATCCGCTTGCACTTAAAAAATATAAATATTTCGACAATTGTTTCTGGTTAATATTCGAGAACGAAATTTGAATTTCATAAATAAATAAATAAATAGTATACTGTTAAAATGTGAAAAAACATATATTTAACAGACATGTAATCGAATTACGCACTTAAATTGAATTCAATCGAATTACGCATTTAAATTGTTGAAATTATTAAAATAAAAAATGCTGCAGTAAAAAGCGAAATCGTTGGCATTTTCTTCGGTTATTAACTCCTGTGTTGACGAGAAATATGCATGATTCAGTGATTAATATTAGTTGTTAGTATTATTTTCAATTAACCCCTTATTCCTGTCCATTCTATCATAACCCCTTGCACAGACAAGTCGATTTCAATTAACTAAATCTTTACTGAACGAATAGTAAGAGTTCTCTGGGGTCGGTTGATTAGCCAACTCTAGTTTAATAAAGTTCAAAAATTAAATAAATGATTTACTTAAATTATAAGGTAATTAAAAATATTGCGCGGTGTAACTTTTCATACCAACCTGCTTAAACCCTTTTGAGCAAAATCAATCTTTGTCCAATGCTGAGTTGTAAAGTTTTATATAAAAGAAATTCACAAATACTGCTAAAAATAGTTTTCTTAATTAAATTTCATTAACGTTTATTTACAAAAATATTTACACAAAAGAAAGAACAAATGAAAAGTCAGAATTCATCTGACTTTTTTTTTTCGCTAACAGAAAATAGCCATATTATTTTCAATTGACCTTCTTACAATCTTTGAGTCAAATTTTAACTTTGCAAAAATATATTTATATCTACTTTAAAAAATATACAATCTTGATTCATATTACAATTGGTAATATTTCACGACTTCCTCAGAATTTTATGGCTCACTGCTAGATGTCCCTAAAACATATTTGTATACTTATAATGGGAAAACTTCATAAATTTATCATAAGATTACCTCCGTGTTAATTTAGCTTGATGGCTGCAGGTGTCAATCGCTAATAGTCACAGATTGTTGTCACTTTCATCGTTCAGATGAATGCTGATGTTTGACGCATAGCTCATTATGATAAATCGTAACACAAATTGATGATGGGAAATTTTCACGAAAAGAAAACATGGCATCCAGATTTTTATAAAAATGCCCTACCTACTTCTATCTCGCAAAACCTTTTTTTAAATATTCTACTTGCTTCAACAAAGAGAGATAATAAATACTATAACTTTTCATTTCCTATACGCAACTCTCTCGAAAACAAGTAGGCAGGCCCAGAGATGGTCAAGAATTTGCATAACAGTTCGTATGCCCATCCTACTCGAATTTAGTTGGTTTTTCTGGATCACATCTGATTAAAACTTCCCCCCCTGCATTGGCATCAACCAATATCGTTGGCTAAAATTCCTTCGTTCTGGGAAAACGTCCTCTGATCTTCGTGTGAGGTTTTGTTGCTTTGATTACGTGTCAATCCTAAAGCAAAGTCAGATTTGATTGATGTTCACTGTCCTAAAATGGTACCAGGAAAACTACAGCCATAAATTTGACAAAGTGCGTTCTTTGTTTAGCCATTTAACACTAAATACTGATAATGTAATTTTACATTATCATGAAATGCTGCTAATACGAAAGTATAGCTCTTAATAAATAACAAAACGTTATTTGAATATATGATTGCTATTTCTGATATAAAACGGTTTTTGGTGTTGTTAATGAACAATCTAAAAATATATATTAAATGTACAAAATCTATTAGAGTTGTAATGAAATATAAGGGTTTCATAAAAAAAATGAATTAAAAAATATCAAATATTTAATCTTTGATATAAAAACTATTTATTCTAAAAAGATGATTGCTTTCCCTCAAATAGAAATGCCGTTTTAAAATATAAGTACTGTGAAAGCAGTTCTGATGAAACCCATTACAAGTATTATTTTTTTTTCATTTTAAATGCAAGATCGTTAAATTTAATCGGTATTCAAATATTTTTCCTATAATGAATTGTCTTAATCTAAGTATTTTAACCACATTTATAAATTCTTTATCATCTCAAAAAAACCCTGTATTAAAAAATAGATTTTTACAAATACCATTTTTATCTAAGGTATTCTAATTTAATCAAATACTTAAGTACCTTTCAAAGGTTAAATTAACTTTTTTATAATGAATATTTAAATCCTATGTAACGTAAATAGGTTTTAGTGCAACTATTTAAACCGATTTTTCTTTTTATGTTTTATAAAAAATAATCAGATTAATCAACGTTTCAAAAATCATTTATTAAGTAACTTCATGTATAATGTAATTATGTTACAGCGTTGTGAAATTAGTTGTTTGCGCATTAAAATGTTCTAGAATATTAACTATCTACAATTACATATCTTACATTGTTAGACTGTAATGCAATATTTTTAAAAGCATATTAATGAATGGAGATACCAAAAAAAAATTCTAGGCATACGTAATACGTACGTAAATATATAAGGAACAAATCGGAGTGGCAAAGATCAATATTTATTGTCTTAATTTTATTTTAACAAATAAACATTACACTTACCGCAGGTGCGTGCTGAAAATCAGCAAGTAAGACAATTTTTTTTATATTAATTCATATATTTTTTTTTCTAATACAGGCTTTTTCTTCTGTCTATTTACATCATTGTGGCTTCTATTCCTTTCAAATAATCGAGTCCCTTTACGTAATCTATAACGGCATGCAAAATATATCTTTTGAAATAAGGATAAAAATATAGTAATATGATGCAATTTCAAGAAAAGTTTAATGTATCTATACTAATAAAATAAAGTTTCGCTCTGTGTGTCTGTGTGTGTGTGTGTGTCTGTTGGCGATGGCTAGCAAAATCTAGCCCACCTAAAAGTCTGAAAATTTAGGTATGGATAGTCCAAGGTCTGGTCATGTGCACCTGAGTCTCAGAATTTTAATACTTTGAAAATAGACTAGTAAAGTTCTACTAGTAAAAGTACTAATTAAAAACTGATCAATAACACATCGCTTTTTTGCGAGCCGTCTTTCAGAACTCGCGCATGCCCAGAACCCGATTTTGAACATCGTACGGGAATGAAGAACCATTTGCATTAAGAGTGCGTTTATTTCGTAATTCTGTTTTAAATTATATCTACTAATTCGTTTGGTTTATTCAAAAACGAAAAGCATATTCTGAAAGATCGCACTCTTACATATCCAATGCAGCAATCAATTTGAAAAAAAAATTATGTTAACACTTTGAAAAAATTTTTGAAAAACGGCTTTAGTTTTCTTCCTTACGCCAAGGCCCCTCAATAGCACAATTTTAGTGATACAGACAAACCAAACATATGCTCTTAAAGCTGAAACCTTCTTTTAATAGGTGGTATAATTATTTTTTTAAATACAGATTTTAACCCTTTGTAAAACACCATCAAACGCAGGTCATTTAGCGCCTCGCCTGAAGATTTTTTTTCTTGCGCTCAAAGTTACTAAACGATCGTTTATCAACATAATCTTTTAAGAACATCTCGGTAGACCAGATTTACATCACCTACAACAATTTCGAAGCGTTCGGGGCAGAACAAGTATTTTTTTAAATTTAAATCTGAGAATTTTTTTGGGCGAAAACCCATAATACCGGGATGTTTTCCGCAGTCACGCTCGGCTTCTGATAACCTTTTCACTATTTAAAATGCATATAATTTTACATACATCACATATTTTATAGAGGACTTGGAAACAGTTATATTCATAAACGATTAAAATTGCAGAGAGATCGGCATACTTATTTTACAAAATGATAACAATATTTCTGATGTAAAACCGTTATATTTATGGCCATTGAAAATTTCAAAGGGCTTGGACAAGAAAAGCTTTTTTTTTTTTTTTTTTTTTTTTTCAACTATATAATAATTATACTTGAAAAAAGAAGTAAATGTTTTTTTACGATTTCGCGATTTTGTCATTAAAGATATAAATTCAAAAGTAAAATATAGAAAATAATACAAATTTGGGTTTTATTTAACGTTTTATCACGGGCCCGGGCAACACTGGGCGGGTCAGCTAGTATTAAATAAAATTACACATTTCTTTCAAAATTTTAATTTATTATTCATAGATTAATTTATGTTGTAAAAATTGTCGATTCAAGATAAATATAAAAAACCTTTACATTGAATATTTTTTCATAACTAGAATGTCTTACAATTCTAAAGAGCAATGTTCCCTTTTTTATCTAACAAAATTAATGTCAACTACGTTCATAAAAAGCCATCTCATTGTCGGTAAAGTAAAAAAGTGGCTTTAAAATTGTATTCATATATAAGGCTGATTGAACTACATAAAAATTGCATTGTTGGTTGGATACATTCACCAATTATACTCAATATAACTTATCTAAATGTAGTCCAGCACAAAAATAGTACGAATCACAGTTGACCAATTTATAACTCATATAATTTTTACTGATAATTAAGAATGATAAGCTAACAAAACTGAATCAAGGTATTACATGAGTGGAAATCGTAAAAACTTGACGTGTGAGTGTGTGTACAAGTGAAACCGAATGCAAACTTCAGTTAATGTATTATTTTTTTGTTTATGTAGGGGAAACTCGTACACAATGAAACATAAACACTTTTAAAATGAAGTTGGTGTTTCCACCTTTTCACGTTAGGCTGTTCCTTGATGCATTGTTCAGAATGTTCACAGACAACGTTTAATGAGTTTATGTTGTTTCGTTTGGATGTTTAAAAATAAATTACTTTTCTACAAATGAAAATCATTCACGTAATTCTGTTATGATGTAATCAGACGTATTATCCTATAATATACCATATCAGATATTTCCTCGTAAACATGTTTTACAGAAGGAAAACTGTCAAAACGAATATAGTGATAGTTTACCTCTCATAATCAAGTCAATTACAAACTTATCGCTATTTGTATCGCCTACGGTATTTGTATCGTTATTTGTATCGCCTATGAAAGTTATCCGCTTGAAATCTACAAAGAAGTACACCCTAAAAATTGTTGTTCCCAGTTTTTGGACTTTATGCAAATTTTTAAAACACTTTAAAAAGTAAATTTGTTTTTTCACCGTTTTATAATAGGGTAGATATTTCCACTGTTTTATGGTTAGTGATTTAGTCATCCAATTAACACCAGCCGCATTTCTGATTTCGTCACTTTATCTTACTTAGGTTGTCTTTTTAGTCGTTTTAAATGTTTAGGGTACCACTGTAGGGCGTTTGTGCTCCATCTATTGTCTTCTTAAATGTGCCCAGCCCATTTCCCTTTTAGTCGTTTAATTCACTAAATGGTTATTGTCAAAAATTTTCATCTGACTTCTTTTGCAGGCTATTCTGTTTCTGTCTCTTCTAGTAATGCTTAACATACATCTTTCCAAACTTCTATGTGTTGTTTGTAATCTTTGTAACATTTTTTGTTAGCGACCATGTTTCTGCTCCACATGTTAGTGCAGGCAAGACACAATGGTTAAACACCTTTCTTTTCAAACAAAGAGGTATGTTACTTTTCAGAATAATATTGTTCTTCCGAAAAGCACTATGACAAAGACGTTTGTCATATATCTTGCTTTCAGTTCAACTACCCCCCCCCCCCAAAATTTAACAAGTTAACATAAACTTTTCCTTTCCTCTTCCAAAATCTAACAAGTTTGTATTCATTTCATGCTTCCCCTCCCCCCCCCAAAATAGAGATAAATAATAAATTCATAAATATTCATTCATTACCCCCCCCCCCACACACACACACACAAAATAAATAAATAATTATAAGAATAAATAAATATAGTTTATAGATTTTAAAGGTCTGTAATCCCCCCCCCCCACCAAAATTCAATATTTTAACTAAAATCTATTTCTGAATTAATTTAGATAACGAATCTATTTTCTTTATTCTAAAATGCAAGTCACTCGCATACATCAGAAACTTTTCAGTCCTTGACTTTGCGGTTATGCTAAAAATAAGTTACAAATGTTCATATATTTCTAATCCAACTGTTTTCTTCTCATGAAATCAAAAGTGCATCTGTCTTAAAACTTAGACAAAATATATAAGCAGCTGTGCTCTACTTGTTAAAGTAATGTAACGTATAACCGACATTATTTATGCAAGCATTAGCACTTCTCATCCGCTCTCAAAAGAATTAATTAAAATATATCTCGCCCACATGTAAACGGTAATATGCAAGTTCATCTTTTTCACACCCTGTTATTAGATTCGAGTCATATGTAATCGTTAATTGCAGCTGCCTTTTAGCAAAAATCAAACGCCAATCCCAAAATTATTTTCTTTTCTTTTCCTTGTTCGTCTCCATGCAAGAATTCCTGCAACCCCCCACCGCTCTCAAAAGAATGCTTAATCATAGGCAAAATTCAGCAGTTATCGCTTTTTCTCACATGCTTCCATCATTATTCTCTAAAAGTTCTCTCGCCAAGTACTGGCGATTCTATCATGTTTTCCGAGCCAACACCCGTACATGTTTTTTTTTCAAACTGATCACTTCGGCCGTTTGACTTGACCAGAGAAGTTGTAGAAAAGTTATCTTCGTTTTTGTAGGGTACCTCCGCTTGCTTTTTTTGACTATCTTGCTCCTGTGTCTTATGATGCTTTTGTACGAAATAAACGCTTATGTCGTCTACTTCTGCTTCTTCACTTCACCGGATTAACTGCGTAGTTTTATCTATAACCAGACCTTTTTCAGCTATGCCAAACTACTGACGGTATGGTAAACAATAGCAAAATATCTCTGTCATAGTTCTTGGTGCATCCGCCGGTTTCGCTCGACTTAGAGACTTAATTTTTCTTCCAATAAGGGGAGGTACCGAGGTACTATAATTCAACGATGCATATTTTTTTTTCAACTGCAACGATGTGGAACTTTGAAATACATCTTCTCTGAACTACCCCTGGAAGTGTAGCCCTGCACACCACCGCACCGTTGTCTGTGGAAGCCCCCCCTCCGTTCCAGAGCGGACATGCTAGAGTCATCTCATCTGTTGTTGACAACCTCTACCTGAAGCGCGCCACCCCCCCCCATCTCTTCTGTCACCTGCTCTCTTATTGTCGTTGCCTGGAGTCCCTCTCCACCCCCTCATCGCTTCGGACTCAAGACGTGACTTGTGTTATGAGTGTCGTTTCGTTCTCCAGTGCATTCCCCCCCCCCTCTGATGAAGTTCCGTGTGTTGTGCGTGCCTTCAAATAGCGGACGTTCAAAATTAGTGTTTTAAAAAAATAAGTGTTTCGTTGACAACGTATTCACATATATAGGAGTGTGTTAGGGAGTTTCTTCGTTGGCTGCGCATCCCTCCCGCCAGCTGTGTGTCTATCTCTACGTCGTGAGGTGTGCTGATTTTTTTTTTTTTTTTTGTGTGCGTACGAAAATCAAGAACCGTGATCTACCAGTGTATTTTAGCAATTTAGGTCCGTGAAATATGTGAAAAGTATTTAAACAAAAGCCAACTTTGCTAATCGTCTTTACCGTAACGTTTGTGAACGTGTTTGTGCTTCTAAAGTATATTGTGTTTCGATATTGTCTCATTCAAGAGTATATTTACATTATGATCACTAGACAATTTTTTTAACTATAATTTTCTCACACAAACCAGGTAAATAAAGTAAGTAGGTAAAAAAAAATATAGATCTAAGTGAAAAAAAAATGAAAAAGAAAATTTATACAAGAATGTTGTGATACAAAGTTGTGATGATCATAAAAAAAAAACCTTGGTGAAAGAATCATTGTTATAAAAAAGGGTTTTATTTTATTTTAAATTAACAAGTATGAAGGATGAATGGAATATTAGTATATTGTAACTTACACTCACTCACAGTAAACTTTTTTTTGCTTAAAAAAAAAAAAAAAAAAAAAAAAAAACTTTCGCTTTGATTAAAATTTACATTTTAACCTTCATGCTTCTCTTGTAATATAATTAATTTTTTTCCTCTCTCTCAGTCAGTAGTAAAATGTTTCATTTGGTTAAAAATATTGCATTTCTATTCTTAAAAGAATATATTCAATAACAAAGTTTTATGTATATATATATTTTTTTTCTGTGTTTGCTTTTTACCAAAACCTTCTTAATTAAATATGCAGGATGAAATTTAATTTAATTTAATTTTTGAACTTTCACATCAAATGGTATAAATATGATTATTTTATCTTGTATATTTTTTTTTGAGTTGTTTTAAAATATGATATTTTTATGAATATTTAAGGCAAGATTGTTTTTTTTAAGGTGTTTTGGATACAAATATTAATCTGACTTTTAATTTTTAGTAAGCCAGTTTAAAAAAAAAAAAAAAAAATAAGGATTTTTTTTTCTCTCATTCTTTGCTGTTTCTTTTTAAAAAGTAATTAAAAATGAGCGTTAGGGATCTATACGCTAGAAAGAAACAGTGATTTACTATTATTATTTATTATGATATAAATGCAGTTTACATTTTTTTTCTTTCATGTTATACTTATTATCTGCTAGTGTATATTGATATTTTTGGTTATTTTATTGTGCATGCAGTGTTTCCTTGAATTTCAATAGTTTAGTTAACTGTATTTTTGGCCACCATGGCTTCTCGACAAATTCCTATTAACTTGCCTAATTTCGATGGTGATCATGAATCACTCAAATTCTTTTTCGACCAAGTCCGGTCTGTTAGCCAAATAAATAAATACCGTCCACAAGCAACAATTTCTCTGCTCAAAAGTAAACTCACTGGTCCTGCATGTAAATATTTAACACAGAACCCTGACTTGGCCAATTCGAATGATATAGATTTTATTGAAAAGGAATTTGCTAATTTTTTTCCCCGCCTAGCAAATCACAAGTAGCAGTCGAACTTGCAAACTTAACGCTCTTACCCGCAGAAACTATAAAAAACTTTGCCCATAGGCTTAACGTTCTGGCTGCAACAGTTTATTCGGATATTCACGACGCTAATGCGCGTGACAAAATAAAGTACATGAAATTCCTGGAAACAATTCCTTCCAATTTAAGAATTAAAATTCAAGAGGAAGGAATTACAGAATACCAACCCGCTGTGTTGAGAGCCCAGGCACTACAAGATATTTTGCACGGAGAGAAAATTTTGCATGCTTACCCCACTCCTTCCCCAGTTGATTCAACATTCGCTGATCAGCTAAAGCAACTGACCGAAAAAATCAATGCCCTTTCTGTTAATACCCAAACACAACCAGAAACTAAGGAAGACGCTGCAACTTACAAAACGAAATTTGCTGGCATGTACAACAAGCGGAAATTTCAAAATCGCAATTTTAACAAACGCCCCTCTCCACATAAATCATACAAATTTAAACGTACTACTTGCCAGCTATGTTTCAAAAGTGGTCACGAAGCGCAGGCCTGTTTTAAATGGAAGCGCTTAAATACACGACAAGGACAATTTCACAACAATAATAACAGGCAACAACAGGAAAACTAAGTCAGAGGTGTAATTTTGCTGATGGCTTTGCACCTCACCCCACTACTGAATTCACATCAGCTAGTTTTTTCCCAGATCCTTCCTTACCGAAAATTTCACAGAATAGACTAGTAAACTCAGTAAGCACACAAACATGTGATATTGTAAAAATTTCTAAGCATGAAACGACAGAAACAAACACAGAACAATATGAAAACAATACTACAAAAATCATTTATAATGTAGTTAAAGACTCGACATCACTCCCCCTTGAAAAGGCCACAATTGCTAAAAAGGATATTGTTTTACTGTGCGATACGGGTAGTACAATTTCGTTGCTCTCACAAACACTATTTAACGAATTGAAAGAAATTTTAAAATATAAGAGATTATCAACTGGTGTTGTCATCAAAACAGTCAATTCTGATGTAGATTTTTCCGCATGTATTAGAACTTCTATTAAACTCCAGCATAAAAACTTTAACCACCATTTTTACATAGTAGATATACCAGACTCATCTAGTTTCCAAGGTATTATTGGCTATGATTTCATTAAAAGATTCAATATTGTTGTAAATACCGTCAAAAATCTTATTCATATTGACAACACTTTATCGATTCCTTTAGTAAACAAACAAACTACTCCATCTTCTGAGATAAATCAATGTAGTACACAACCCACCGCCTTCAAAAATCAACTTGTAGCTTTGACTCGTAGAGTTTCTTTAAATCCTCAAGAACAAAAATGGATTTCAGTTTTCACAGACACCATTAACACAGAAAAAGAGTATTTATTTCAATACAATTCACCCATTGACAACTTAATAGGATTTGATGCTATAGTAAAATCCAAAAATCCAAAGCGAAGAAGAAAAATTCCGCAACAATATACATTTTTCCTGATTTCGGTTAAAAATAACTCTGCTAATCCCATTCATCTTCAAAAAAAAGCCAAAATAGGCCAACTTTTTGAGGTCGAGGAAATCATTGAGTACTCCCCAGATAAAATTAGTCGAGATGACTCAGATCAACAATTTGTAAATCTAATTCAGGCTTCTAAAGAAATTCTCAATAAAAGAAAAGAAGACTTGTCTGCAACTGATTTTAATCTTGAACACTTACCGACCAATGAGGCTGAAATTCTAAAAGAAATGTTACTCAAATATTATCCTGTCTTTTCAAAATCTCTAAATACACTTGGGCATACAGATAAAATTATTCCAGATTTGAAATTTATTACTGACTATCCTATAAAAACACTTCCTTTTCCAATAATTCAGGCATTACAAAAAGATGCATTAGATCAAATTAATCAATTACTTGAAGCTGGAATTATACAAAGACATTGCTCGGAATGGACATGCCCTATGTTACTTGTCAGGAAAAAGCCAGATGGTACTGGTAAACAAAAATTTCGCCTCGCACTTGATCTTCGAATGTTAAACACTGTAATTCAAGGCTCATCTTACCCACTACCAAAAATTCAAAACATCATCGCTAATTTCTCCTCTTACACATTCTTTACAACACTCGATTTTCATCAAGCCTACCATCAAATTAACTTACCAGAAAAATTTCACAATCAACTAACTTTTACCACCATGTTTGGATCGTTTTCCTACCGCAGACTTGTCTTTGGTTTAAAGACAAGTGCCTCAATCTTTCAAGCTCTAATGGACTCTTTAATTGACGAACTACACCTACAAGGTGTGTATACGTATCAAGATGTCTTTATCATAGGTGCAAATTCTTTTGATGAAATGTGTTCTAAACTCGACAAAATTTTTAACCTCCTTTCCAAGTACAATCTCACTCTTTCACCTAATAAATGCAACTTTCATCAAACAAAAGTCAACTACTTAGGTTTTCAAATTGAAAATCATTGTATTTCACCAATCCATTCCAACATTTTAAAAATAACTTCATTTCCTACACCAACTACAAAACGACAACTAAAAAGGCTTATTGGTTTGATAACTTTCTATAAATCCTTAATTCCAACATTTAACAAACTAGTGCAAACACTTATTGATTTAACTACTCCTAAAAGTAAATTCATGTGGACAGAAAAACATCAGGACATACTTAAAACAATACAGAAAATTTTCTTCGGTTCACCCATGGTTAGGTTACCAGATTGGAACAAGAAATTCTATTTGAATACAGATGCATCTAACATTGCCATCTCTGGCGTTTTACTGCAAGAACATAATGGAAATCTTCTACCAGTAGCATACTTTTCTAAATCCTTAAATTCCTCTGAAAAAAAATATCCTACTTTAAAACTAGAACTCATGGCAATTTACAAATCTGTTATTGCATTCAAATATTACTTATACAACAGAAAGTTCCTAATCTTGTCAGACAGTAAACCTCTAACAAGATACAAAAGGACTACAAACCCAGCAAACATAACCACCCGTTGGCTAATTGACCTTTCAGAATATTCGTATGATTTGGAACACATTCCAGGATCTTCAAATGCTATAGCAGATTATTTCTCTCGCTGTAATTTTGACAACAACCAAGAAAATTTTCTAACCAATCCTAACCTTATCCATGATCCTCAACCACTTCCAATAGTTGATCATGAAACATCTGATATTTGTAAATCTGTTAATAACAACAGTTGTCAAGTAAATTTTCTCATTTCAGGTGAACAAACGAAACGAGACCCATTATTGGAGATATCAAATCAAACTTTTTGCACTGAACAACAAAAAGACCCTACCTTAGCTAGTATTTATGATCATATATTACATAATGGACCTTCTTCAAAATTACCGAATTACTTCATATACCCTGATTCTAAGATACTAATGTTCAAAAAGGAAGATATCACAAATAATACTTTCTCATATCACATTGTAGTCCCTGATTCACTTAAAAGTAAAGTTTTAACTATATCCCATCTGTCACACTTTGGTATGGCCAAAACTTATGAATTTCTTTCATCCAAATATTTTTGGAAAGGCATCTATGTAGATACACTCAACTTTGTAGCTTCATGTGTCAAATGTTTACAGGCCAAACACCATAACACTCCACCCGCACCTCTTCAACCTACATACACACCAAGATATCCTGGTCATACAGTCAGTACAGATTTACTTGGTCCTTTGTCAAACAATAAACATGTTTTAACTGTAACCGATCACTTCCCAAGACACATTGAACTCTATCCTCTCACTGATACTTCTGCACCCAAGGTTGTAAAATGCTCATTTAGTTATATAACTACCTATGGGAGACCCGTCTGTATTTTGTCAGATTTAGGCCCACAATATACTTCTCATATATATAATGCATTTAATGATGCTGTTGGTATAAAAATACATCACAGTTCAGTCTCACACCCACAATCTAACAGTATAGCCGAACGGATTAACAAATCTATTAAGTACTCTGTTACCGCATTATTACAAGAAGGACACTCTTTTGAAAATACTCTATTTATTCATAAGTCACTTTATAATGGTTCGACACACTCTTCTACACTATTTTCACCTAACTTACTTCATTTTGGTCGTGAACTTTCATTAATTTTTGACACATATGATCATAGTACCAACCAAGCATTCCTTGATAAACATGTTGAAGTTTATAAATTACTAGATGACTTAAACAAAATATATGACAAAGCATATAACAACATTAAGACTGCTCAAGATAGACGTTACAAAATTCACAGTCGAAAAGCTAAATTAAGAAATATATGTTTAAAAGATATTGTTTATTTAAAATCAGTCGACAAATTTAAACCTAAATATACCGGTCCATATATTGTAACATTTAAACACTCTCCTGTTTCATTTTCAATTAAAAGATTATATGCTCATGATGACACTGCATTTAGGGTACATATTGATAGACTTCTTCTAGCACCACCTCGATATGGACATTTATGTGATCCTGCAAGTCATGTTATAGATAATAATTCTACTAACACTATTCTCGCCCCTCGCTACAATTTAAGAAAAAGATAATAAAAAAATAAACTTTTAAATTTTTATATGATCTGATACTAAGTGTTTTATCCTTGGCCAGGATTCTACGTATACTGTGCATAACTTGTCTTCACCTGACTTCACGGCTGGTCCATGTCTTCTTGTGAAGACCACTTTTACACAATATTTTGTATCGGGTCACATCTTTCTGTTAATTTTTTTCATTCAATTTTATAAACAGTAGATAAATATAATCTTTTCACATTTTTCTCTCACACTTTAAACTTTCATTCATACTAAATACAAAATGCTAGACATTCTCATTAAATAAAGTTTAAAAAAAATGTTCTCTCAAACAAACTTAAAGCATTCGCTTACATGACTTGTACAGTTTCACTTCATCATACCCGATTACGACATATTTTAGGTCTCTCAACACTCTAGGACTGTCAATACATTTGGATATGCATACGATACACTTGTATCTTGTTTTTTTTTTTTTTTTTTTTTTTTTTTTTTTTTTTTTTTTTTTTTTATAATTCTTCCCCTTCAGGCTAGTGGTACCGTTCTAAATTTTTGCCCTTAGGTTACCACGCCTCACCAGATTGTGTTTAGAGAGACAATTGTGATTTAGTTTATTAATTCACAATATTCCCTTTTCCCAAAAGTACATGTGTTCCTGAATCGTACTCCTGTGTGGGGATCAGTGTGATCTTCATTGGGGAGCAGGGAGTTCATGTTGTAATGATGTGGACTCTCATCCCTGCCCTCCTCACCTAAGTCGTAAGGCACTAAGCCTGAGACATCACACTTGTCATGCATTGACAAGATTAATGGCGGTCCCCTTTTTTATGGGCGTGCCACATGCACCTCTTTTTTTTACCGTCCTGTGCTTGCACGAATTTTTAAACCTTTTTCAAACAAATTTTCATTACACTACACTTGAGTTAATCCATTTTCACTTTTTCATATAATTCAAATTCATTTTTAAGGATATATGTTTATGTTATGTGTTATTTGTGTTTATTTTTTTTAATTGTTTTCATTTGTGTTTCATATTATACTTAAGTAGTAATTATAGTATTTAAGTGCAAGAAAATTGAGAAAAGGAGTAAAATTTTGTACTCAATTATCATTAGACATGTCTAGGAAATTGACAATTTTTTTAAACTGGTACCAGAACAGAACAAAACAGAACAAAAAAAAAGAAGAGAAGACGAAGAGATATAAAAAAAAAATCTTCGTAAGTAGTGCACTTTATGACATATTTGTAGACTGTGTTACGGACTAATGAAGTAACAAAATCCTTTATACTGTTGCAACCCATATAATTTTACAAGTATTTTGTTTTATGTTATGTATGTATTGTTTTCAGCTTGGGGAGAGTATAATTGTATTGTAAATTTTTTTTTTTTAAACTGTACTGTAAACAGTACAGCTTTTCTGGTCAATGGGGTGATATATATGACAAAGACGCTTGTCATATATCTTGCTTTCAGTTCAACTTCCCCACCCCCCCAAAATTTAACAAGTTAACATAAACTTTTCCTTTCCTCTTCCAAAATCTAACAAGTTTGTATTCATTTCATGCTTACCCTCCCCCCCCAAAAAATAGAGATAAATAATAAATTCATAAATATTCATTCATTACCCCCTCCCCGACACAAAATAAATAAATAATTATAAGAATAAATAAATATAGTTTATAGATTTTAAAGGTCTGTAATTCCCCCCCCCCACCAAAATTCAATATTTTAACTAAAATCTATTTCTGAATTAATTTAGATAACGAATCTATTTTCTTTATTCTAAAATGCAAGTCACTCCCATACATCAGAAACTTTTCAGTCCTTGACTTTGCGGTTATGCTAAAAATAAGTTACAAATGTTCATATATTTCTAATCCAACCGTTTTCTTCTCATGAAATCAAAAGTGCATCTGTCTTAAAATTTAGACAAATATATAAGCAGCTGTGATCTACTTGTTAAAGTAATGTAAAGTATAACCGACATTCTTTATGCAAGCATTAGCACTTCTCATCCGCTCTCAAAAGAATTAATTAAAATATCTCTCGCCCACATGTAAACGGTAATATGCAAGTTCATCTTTTTCACACCCTGTTATTAGATTCGAGTCATAACTAACCGTTAATTGCAGCTGCCTTTTAGCGAAAATAAAACGCCAATCCCAAAATTATTTTCTTTTCTTTTCCTTGTTCATCTCCATGCAAGAATTCCTGCAACCTCCACCGCTCTCAAAAGAATGCTTAATCATAGGCAGAATCCAGCAGTTATCGCTTTTTCCCACATGCTTCCATCATTATTCTCTAAAAGTTCTCTCGCCAAGTACTGGCGATTCTATCATGTTTTCCGAGCCAACACCCGTACATGTTTTTTTTTTCAAACTGATCACTTCGGCCGTTTGACTTGACCAGAGAATTTGTAGAAAAGTTATCTTCGTTTTTGTAGGGTACCTCCCCTTGCTTTTTTTGACTATCTTGCTCCTGTGTCTTATGATGCTTTTCTACGAAATAAACGCTTATGTCGTCTACTTCTGCTTCTTCACTTCACCGGATTAACTGCGTAGTTTTATCTATAACCAGACCTTTTTCAGCTATGCCAAACTACTGACGGTATGGGTAACAATAGCAAAATATCTTTATCATAAGCACTACACACATTTCTTTTTCTTCTATTGATTTCATTCATGATACTGTTGTCATATATATAACAAAGTAACACACACACACACATATATATATATATATATATACACTGGTGTACAAAAATTAAGGACGAGAGGGTTTTTCAAATGTAACGTCGCGCAGAAGATTTCCGCATCGACGAAAATCATACCATAAGATCGTCAAGATGTGAAATAATGGGACAAGTGATAAAAACCATCTAAACAAAGAATCAAAAGGATATGAAAAGGATATGACAGCATTTTATTGAAAAGATCACTTGGAGCACAAATGCAGAGAAGACAGAAACTTACAAGCACCTGGCAGGAAAAATTCAGTCTCTAATAGGGGATATGGTCACCCCTGACTGCGATGCAGGATTTGCAACGTCTATCTATGCTTAGGACCAGGTTGTCTAGTAGCTCTTGCGGAATAGAGTCCCATTCCTCTTGTGACGCCAATTTCAGCTCCGGAATCGTTGCTGGCGCCTGATCACGTGATGCCAAGCGTCTCCCGAGAAGGTCCCACACGCGTTCTATGGGATTAAGGTCCGGGGACTTTGCAGGCCAATCCATGCGTTGAATATCTTCCCTCTCCATGAGCTGTTCGACAGCCGCTGTACGATGAGGGGGGGGGGCGTTGTACTCCATGAAGAGGAATTCCGGCCCACAGCACCTCTAAAAAGACGCGCACGTGAGACAAGAAAATCCCGGCGCAGTAGCGGACATCAGAGACTGAAGCTCCTTGGAAGACGTGGAAGTCCGTACGGCTACCAAGCATGATACCACCCCAAACAAGAACTCCGGCACCACCAAAACGGTCCCTGTCGATGATGTTGGAGGGGTGAATACGTGTTCCCTGCTCTCTCCAGATGTGTATATGTCCAGAATAGCTCGTCATACTAAATCGGCTCTCATCCGTAAAGAGTACTCGACTCCACTCCTGTTGTGTCCAATTCGTATGTTCCTGACACCATAGAAACATGCTTCTCCGATGATCAGATTTTAGTGAACACACCGTACTTGTCGTCGTGCATACAAGCCATCTTTGTGCAGCCTCGTAGCCACGGTAAAACATGATGTACGACGGCCAGTAGTCTGATCAATCTGCCTTGCGATTTATCCAGTTGTCTGACACCTGTACGAGAAAATAACGGTCACCGCTGTTGTTGTTGCGCGTGGGCGACCACTGTTGAATGCTCGGACAGCTGTTCCGTTCGTTTGAAATGCCCTCCAGACTCGTGAAACGATGCTATGAGCGATACCGAACTCTTGTGCCACACGTGTTACACTTAGACCTTCCTCAAACTTTCCAATGATTCGACCTCGTGTAAAGGCATCCAGATGACATCTTCTGGATTGCCTCTTGGCTATATCACACAATATTAGCAAAAAAAAACCTCGCTGAAATCATTTTACACAGTGCAATAAATTTCGCCAAATTTCTGAACGGTCACCGCCACATGTCCTGCTGCATTTGTTTCAGGTCTATCACCTGATTGGTTTTTCATTTAGTTCTGTTGCCTTTTTCGGCTTTTATGCTAATTTATCTGCTCTGTCCTTAATTTTTGCACACCAGTATATATATATATCTATCTATATATATAAACATAGAAGATGCACCATAAATTCGTTAAAACATTAAAAATTCATTAACAAGGAACAAATTATGATCAAAAATTGTGGTTTGCAGGAATTGGATTAGAGGAAGATCGTTTTTTTTGGTAACAAAAACGTTGTCGTTCAAAAAATTACCGATCGGGGGCGCTGACATGCATAATATGAAGTAGATGAATGCAAAATAAGTTTATAGGAAACACCCGTTACTTTGAAGCATCTGACAAACTTTGGAATTCCAGCACATGAAATGTGCCTTTTTCACGTCTTGAGACATTTTGCCGTGCGGAATTTTCGCCATGCTTGCTGATTCCCCGTTCTTGTTACAGTGCTTAATTAACAAGGCTTTATCTGGTAACGATAGCATATTGCTGGCATCAAATGAAGAATATGTGTGCATCGAGATATTTTATTGACAGCCTGATTTGCACAAATCTGCTTCATTTTATGCATGTCCAGCGCCATCTATCGGTAATTTTTTTACCACAACCTATTGTTATTAAAAAAAATCCTATCTTCATCCATATGTGCAAACCGGGAATTTTTAGTGTCATTCGTTCCTTTTGAATGATTTTTTAAAGTTTTAACGAATTTATGGCACACCCGGTATTAATGAAATAACAGTATTTACGAAACATATACGTACGTATGTAAAAATTTATTTTCCTTTAAAGTACGAATAAGGTATTTTTCTAGTTCATTATTTCTACTACATACAATACCTTATTAGAAATATCAAATTCCTTTTTTTTTTCGATAAATGAAGTTTTTAACTTAAGTAACACTATCACGGATTCCCCACGAATTATGTCATTGCAATGTCAGAAATTTTATTTTACCGAATTGGATGCTCTAAATAATCTATTCTTCATTTACATATGTAATGATATTATTATAAAAGTTTAATCCTGTACTAAATTTTCTGGAAGTGTAATCGGATTAAATACAATTATATGCTCCGTTTTAGTTTATCGTTTAATTATAATTAGAGTTTTCTTTTTAAAATTTGTCTATATTAACCCTTCTTTTACGGATCTGTACTCGCTGCAATTTTTATTTAATTAATGTTACGAAATTTTATAAACATTTTTCTTTGTGGTTGATTTCTATTGAAAACATCCTAACATAATTGTATGGAAAAAATGTTTCGATTTTAAAAGTTATACGAATATAATATAATACGTCCAATAGAATAGTCCAATGGGACGTATATCTCACCATAGTCAAAATATTAATAGAAATAACTGCAGTTGAAATTTTAGGGAATACAATGTCTCATGAACACAGTTAATCCATTTCCATTATTAGCGCAAATATGCGTGCATTTCAGGAATTAATTTTTTATTCAGAAATTCTGAATCTATACTGGAAATTCCGAAAGAGGATTTTTTTTTTATGAAATCACGAAACGTCAGTCGTTAAATAAATAAAAAATTACGATTCAGAATTCCTAGTATGAATTCGGAATTTCTGAATAAAAAATAAATTCATTAAATGCACGTATACATGTGCTAATGATAGAAATGTGTCTTTCACAATTACACTTTTGTGCTTAAAAAATCTCATTTTGAATGAGTGATTTAATAAATTTAATTCGAAGGTATTTGACAGCCTCGTATGATACAAAATATATGTATATTATCAAGAAAAATTCATGTAATTTACAGTGTTTCCAAAAAGTAGAGTATACGTTCTCATATTCAAACGGCTACGTTGGTCAAAATAATGTAAACAAACACATCGCAGCGTCTTTTAGATATTTATCTTATGCACTTCTATAATTAAATCTCTTTTTTTTTCTTGAGACACCTGAGGTTCATTGGGTATCTTTGTACCCGGGTGTTGGACCGAAATCTGAGTGGTCCAACATAAACAAAAGAAGAAATAGCGGTTAGTACGTCATTATATGCCTTCTCTTATAGCGGAGTTGTGGAACACTGTATGAAATGAGATAAGACAGGTGGTTCGTGTTCTTAAACCGATTGAACTCATCTATAGGGAAATTCCCCCCAATTTGATTTGAAAAGGATTGAAGTTATATTTTGATCATTTAACATGACTGTTACATAATAACAAGATAAAAAAAAAGAAACAGTATGAGCTGAATTACCATTTATTTAATTATTTAAAGTTTAGTGAGATATTAATAAAGATCATAATGAACAGAGGAAAGTATATTCAACTAGGTACATTAAATTCAATGGTTGGAGTATCATACTTGAAATTTTTTCCAACAGAGCGAAATGTGACAGAACCAAAGTACCCAGGTTCGAGTCCTGGTCCCGGCATATTTTCGCTCTGTTGGAAAAAATCTCAACTATGATACTCCAACCATTGAATATAATTTACCTGGTTGAATATACTTTCCTCTGTTCATTATGACCTAATTACATAGTATACAGGAGTTTCCGTTCTATTTCAAGATTCATCATGTAAATGCTATAGTTATAGTTCGGATGAATGAAATTAGCGCTGCAGTTCGCAGCCTTGTCCAACAAATAAGAGTGAAAGGTGCCAGCCCAGGATATCATCGGGATAGTTCAGTGGGGAGAGCGTTGGTACGGCAAACCAACGTACCCAGATTCGAGTCCTGTTCCCGGCATATTTTCGCTCTGAGGAAAAAATCTCAACTACGATACTCCAACCATTGAATATAATTTACCTGGTTGAATATACTTTCCTCTGTTCATTATGACCTAATTACATGGTATACAGGAGTTTCCGTTCTATTTCAAGATTCATCATGTAAATGCTATAGTTATAGTTCGGATGAATGAAATTAGCGCTGCAGTTCGCAGCCTAGTCCAACAAATAAGAGTGAAAGATGCCAGCCCAGGATATCATCGGGATAGCTCAGTGGGGAGAGCGTTGTTACGGCAAACCAAAGTACCCAAGTTCGAGTCCTGGTCCCGGCATATTTTCGCTCTGGTGGGAAAAATCTCAACTATGATACTCCAACCATTGAATATAATAAATATCATGTTATTCATGATTAATTACGTCACAGCACAGAAAAATAAAGGCATAAGCACGTAGGCTAATTTTATAAAATATATATCACCAAAATAAAATCTGATTAATACAATAGCTAACAAACTTCAGCTTATACACTTTAAAAATAATAATAAAAACTATCCATGTAGCCAGAAAATAATAATGATAGATAAATGTCACTTACCACAGGTTATTCTGCAACCATATGAATTAGGGTGTATTCCTTGTATATATTATTAATTAACATCTGTACTGTGATGTGCCTTCATTTATTTAGTTCAACTCTCGATTTATCTAAATGTCACAATTCGTTCACACAGTGCAGAGGTCACTAATATTTCTACTTTCTATTTCCATCTGGAACGGAACCTTTAGACAGTGGTCTTGCGTCGGGCACAGAACTTTTGGATAGTGGGTCTTCACTTAGATGTTGACTTGTATCGGGCTCGGATATTTAGCATTCACGGCAGTGCACTTGCATCATACAGTATGGAATGTGTTTTTACTTTCGGATACTCGTCGTGCCTCGGGAACAGAACCATGGATAGTGTATCTTGACTCAGGCGTTGACTTGTACCAGGCTCGCAGACTTAGCATTCACAGCCTCGTCAACAGAGCCTTTGGATAGTGTATCTTGACTCAGGTGTTGACTTGCACCGGGCTCGGAGACTTAGCATTCACGGGTCCGGTTCAATGTGACTTCTCGTTTCATCGTCTTAATAATGCTGGTAAAGATATATTTTTTTTTCAATTCCTACTATTAGTTCACACTCTCCCTGTATATATTTATATATCTTGTTCAATTTTCCAATCGTTAATAAAATACTTTTTATTCATGCACTCAAGTTCAAATACATTTTTTTACACTTGTAGTGGGTGACACTTGATGTTAATACAATTTTTTCAAAAATATTAATTCATTAATTAAATTAAATTAATAAATTTTAATTTTATATGGGAGACAAAATATCAACACGCAGGCAACTTATTTCAGACATTTGTTCCAATTAAAAGCACTCACTCACAATTCTTGATATCGCAGTCGGCTAAGCTCTGAGCTCGTAACCACAAGGTCCCAGGATCGAACATCGCCTAAGACGGGAGGAAATTCGCCCGTACTCGAAAATAAATTTCTGTTATCCTAATAATATTATAAATCTGATTGTGTGCAAATGTTAGGCTGAAGCCAGCGTCAAAATGGAGCTTTTAATGATCATGTGTTTTTGCATATAGGTGGATTATAACTCTCTTATGAACATAGGCTGGTTTTAGTTAATTTTATTCAAATATTTTTCTTAATAATTCCAAATTTCGTTATTTTCATAGAGAATAAATGGACATTTTTTCGTATAATATTTTAAAATGGTTAAATTTACTTTACCGTTGCTAACACTTTATCGTTGCCAAAACTAATTAAAAACCCGGAATAATAATTTTTACTCAACAATTTAGACTCAATTGAAAAATTTTCACGTGAAAAATGAAAATGAAATAAAAAATTAAAGAATTAAAAAGATTAAATAATATTATTAGAAATAAAACGTACTTTTTTTAGTTTTTGATAATAATACAAGGTTTCAATATGCGTAACCATAGGAAACAGGCTAATATGACGTCATACATGAAAATAAAGCGGATATGCTTTAATTGGTGAAATAAAATTATCTTAGGTTTGTTTTTCTTCAATATTTTTCTTTTTTTTCTTCAATATTTTTCTTTTTTTTCTTTTGTATGGTAACAATACGTGGTGTTTTACCGTCTGCGCACGACTAATATAACTACACCGTACTTTTTTATTTAAATTTTTAAAAAGTAAAAAGAAATTTCAAAAGAAAATGATTAGCAAATGTCAATAATATGCTCCGCAATATTATCCATGTCGAAAATGATGTCATGGATAGCGAGAAAAATATATTTTCATTCTTAAAACTAAAAGAGATACCTCGATTACTTAAAAAAAATGCCGAATGTTAATAGTTCCATTTTTGTTGATAAAACCTAAAGATTTAATATTATTTCGTTAAAATAACATAATTTCCCCTATGCCAGTATTGAAATTAATTGCCTGGAAAAGAAAATGTATTATGTCATTTAAAAGGGATTTCTCTGGGGAAATATATATTTGAAATAAAACGGGAACTTTCCGATATGTTTTAAAATGAATGTGAATCAATTCCTTACATTAATAATACAAGGATCAGTAAGCATATCAAGTAGATGAGTTTCACGCCATATTTATAACGAAAAATTTAAATGTTTTTTTTTATCTATACTGGTTATTAAGCATGAGTATCCATTATATACAGATGAAAGTTTTCTGCTAAAAATCACATCATAATTTTTAGAAAAGGAAAATGAAAACGAATCTATTATATTAAAATCTGCCCGTGTGTTTGTATTTCGAAACTACTCTTAGACTATCGAACGCAACGCGATTTACTTAATATCGGTTATCATTGATCCGAAGACTTAACTCTCAGAATTAAAAAAAATAAATTAGATACCATTTTTTTTTCTTTTTTTTTTTTGTAAATTTTAATGAAGTTTCTCTAAAAACGGATAGTAACATACTCCATATTTGTGTATGAAAAAGGAGAAATAAAACAGATCAGTATATTTTTTACACCATTTTCTTATTAAAACTGAAAAACAGAATTTATTTTCACTTTGAATAGATAGATGGTGAAAACAAAATCTTGATTTCAGTAAATTATCCGAAAAATAAAGACATATTTTCACATATTTAAACATATTCAAATTTATTCGGGAGAACAAAAATTGCCTGTCAACATACTGTCATTTAGAAAACAAGATTTGTTTCAGCTATACATTACACCACGGAGGCAGAATTGAATTTAAAGAAAAGCATATACTAATTCCAATTAATGTTTTTTGAAGGATGGCTGTTAAAACGTTTCACAAAGGCGTTAAAAGTAAAATTGTTTATCAGCTAAAATTCACAGTTGTTTTTATCCAATTCGTCTATTTCCACGATTTTATTTGGTCCTCGTTGGTTGCAATTTCATTTTCTCGATTATTTGGCACAAAATTTCCCTTTTTTAAGACTGAGTTATGTCAAGGTCCCTATAACAAAAAAAAAAAGTAAAAAATACCGCAAGTAACTCCTATGAAATGTGATAAAGAGTTAGTTAATTATTAACGTTTTTAATTATCGGAAGTGAAATATTTTGCTTAATTAATGTATTTATTATTATTTTAATGTTGCGTGAACGAAGTCACGGGTAACAGCTAGTATAAGATATTTAGCGGTATATAAATTTAGGAATGAATACAGTCTGTGGCGAAGCGTGTAGATCGCTGGAAAAAAAATTATTTTTGACCAAGTAGGAATTGAATTTTTTTTTTTTTTTTTTTTTTTTTTAATACTTGTTTCTTCTTATTCCAAAGAAACTCCACTGCAGAATGAGAATTTTTTCTTTCTTTGACATCGGTCTCGGGTTTTCCCTAGGGCGTCTCTGAATGTAAATTTTTGTCTTCTTGGGACATCATCATTCATTGATCTTCTTGATCTATATGTAAATTTTAAGTCCAGCCCTCACCATTGGATAAAGTTTTGTCCGCGTTTACTACAAAACTTATCGCTAGTTAAACTGCAGTTGGATGAATTTTTCCCATACAAATCCTTACAGTGTAGGAAAGGGGTGGGGATCTAAAATCCCCTTGGTGACTTCCGTTTGTTTATTCATTTATTTTACTTTTTTGCAGCTGTGGAACATGTGGAATTGTAACCTGTCAAAGCTTGACATTCACTGTGTATTTATTTCATTTGGAAAAAATTGAATTTCCAAATTTGTTTTCTGGCTAATGGTTTCTGCTTGGTTTAGTATATATATATATCGGTTTACATCATTAAATACATACAGCCTAATAAAAATAGAGTATAAGAATACAATATATGTTGACATTTAATCTATATCTATACTAATAAAAGAAAGTTTCGCTCTGTGTGTGTGTGTGTCTGTCTGTGTGTGTGTCTGTTGGCGATGGCTAGCAAAATCTAGCACACCTAGAAGTCTGGAAATTTAGGTGTGGATAGTCCAAGTTCTGGCCATGTGCACCTGAGCCTCAGAATTTCAATATTTTGATAATTAGCCTAGATATTAATTAGATTCTCATTAACAATCGTTTCTAAAATGTCATCTTTTAAAACTAAATGGCCTAAAGAAACGAACTGGCGCGTTGGTTTTGCGAGCGGAAATGAACAAATTCAAAATCATTTTACTAATTAGCGAATTTTAAGAAAACTAACTGAGATATCAATTTGAAAACTTCTGAGCATATGTAAAAAAAAATATTCTGCATCTGACCATGTGATTTTTGAAAAATTCATTCGGTATTTTTTTTTAATTTATGCAAAAAACTGCCAAAAATCTGCTGGCGCCATTCAAATCGATCCCAGAAATTTTTCAGACAGGGATCTGCTTTCATTAAAAACTGAACTACAAACAGATCTGTTTCCCTGGCCGATCCCTCTCATTTAGTTTGCGAAAATGAAAGGAAATAATAGCCAAATTTTACTAATGAACAAATATTTAGGTAACTAATTAAGATATAGATTTGAAATTGAGGTCGAGAAGGGGGTGTCATCTGCCGGCTATTTTAGCGTAGCGTCTTCGTTATGTTCTAATGATCAGAAAAATGTAATTCTTTTTTTAATGATCGCGTTAATGTAGGTGACGGTGGTTCTCTTGAACAAATTATTCATTATATTTACGGGTATGGGGAGGGAGGGGGTTAACGCCTTTCTCTGAGATTGTAATTATCTCGGGCCCGGGCAACGCCGGGCGGGTTAGCTAGTTAAAAAATAAAGTTTCGCTCTGTATGTGTGTCCGTGTGTGTGTGTGTGTGTCTGTGTGTCTTTTGGCGATGGCTAGCAAAATCTAGCCCACCTAGAAGTCTGGAAGTTTTGGTGTGGATAGTCCAAGGTCTGGCCATGTGCACCTGAGCCTTAGAATTTTAATATTTTGATAATTAGCCTAGATATTAATTAGATTCCCATTAACCATCGCTTCTAAAATGACATCTTTTAAATCAAAATGTCGAAAGAAAGGAACTGGCGCATTGGATTTGCAACCGGAAATGAACGAATTCGAAATTATTTTACTAATTAACGAATTTTAAGAAAACTAATTGAAATATCAGTTAGAAAATTTCTGAGCATATGCAAAACAATATTCTGTATCTGACTATGTGAGATTTGAAAAATTCGGTTGGTAATTTTTTTTTTAAATTTATGCATCAATCTGCCAAAAATCTGCCGGCTCCATTGAAAACGATCCGAGAAAGTTTCAGACAGGGATCTGCTTTCATTACAAACTGAACTACTAAGAGATCTGTTTCTCTGGCCGATCCCTCTCATTTAGTGTGCGAAAATGAAAGGAAATAATTGACAAATTTTACTAATGAACAAATATTTAGGTAACTAATTAAGAATAGATTTGAAATTGAGATCGGGTAGGGGTGTCATCTGCTGGCTATTTTAGCGTAGCCTCTTCGTTATGTTCTAATTATCAGAAAAATGTAATTCTTTTTTTAATGATCGCGTTAATGTAGGTGACGGTGGTTCTCTTGAACAAATTATTCATTATATTTGCGGGTATGGGGAGGGAAGGAGTTAACGCCTTTCTCTGAGATTGTAATTATCTCGGGCCCGGGCAACGCCGGGCGGGTTAGCTAGTGTACAATAAAATGTAAACAACGACGATACAATTATTTTTATTCATAATTGTTTATTTAGTGATTAATTGCCCATATTGTTCCAAATTTTTTTTTGTCATTTTTAGTAACTAATGGATTTAAAATCCAGTAGGGTATCTTTGAACCCGGGTATTTTCTTACAAGATATAAAAAAAAATTAAGTTTGGTTGCCGTTTTTTCGCCTGGGGACACTAAATATTCAGTAATAATACAAACGGTTCAATTATGACTGCAGATTTTGATACCATTGAACAATTTTAGAACGCATTTCTTATTGCATGCAATATTCGTTCCAATTATTTTCCAATTTACTTTACCTTTTGGATCACAAATTTTCGAATTCCCACAATTGTTACGTTATGAGAGATAAAATTTATTTTCAACCTAGTAACTACGGGTACAAAAAAATTTTGTAATCGCGATAAAATTAATTTTTATAAAGTTTAAAACTTGAATATCGTACAGTTGACCGACAGTTGACCGATTTTTTTTTTTAATTACGATCATGCGACAGTTATGTAAATATCTAGTTGCGCAGGACGGCGATACATGCAAAAGCAAAATATTAAACCAATTTTTACCGGTATTAAACCAATATTAAACCGGTTTTTCCATGGTTACTTTTCAAAAAGTTAAGGAATTTACATGTTTTTAGGGTTTCGTTCATCTCACGAAACCATATTACTCCCACTCCGTTGTCTGTCTGTCACAGAGCCATTCTCAAAAACTGTGTAACTTACAGAGTTGAAACTTTGTGTATATAACTGAATACGAGCTATGAAGAGCTCAAAATATTAAAATTTTAAAAATTAGCATTATTTTAATAAATAGAGATAAAAAACCAAAACTCTAACAGCCTTTTCCTATTAAATTTAAACATTTTTTGTTATAGCCGATGCCAAAAATTAAAAATGCACGATGGAATCCTTTCTACAATAATTACTTTTCTATCGGACGATTTCCACGTGAAAAATGAAATAAAAAGTTTCACCCATTGAAATAAAGATTAATATGAAATAAAATTGATTGACGTCATAGTGGTAATAAAACGGAATGATTTCTCAATAATACAAGGAGTATGAGTATGTGTATGTACACAAAGCAGATTAATATCACGTCATTAGAGAATTAAAAAGAAAATCTGACGTCATTTCGGAAGTTTAACGGATTTTTCAAATGTTTCAGAATAATACAAAGCGAGTATCAATATAAGTAATAGATAATAGTAAATATATGAGTTTGAACAACGTATTGGATCATGATAAAAACCCGATTATGGAAATATTCACATATTTTAACATTTTGAAGGTGTACAACATGTTTAATTTTGATTTTTTTAATATCGCATTTAGTTCACATGACAGAATATAATAGCGGGCTTCGTCCGCTATCGGGCTGATTTAGATATTCGAAAAAACGCGAAAAATAGACCGGTAAATTTTTACTTTATAAAAAACGTGACTTTTTTTTTTGGTTGCTAAATGAAATTTATTTGGATTTATTAAAGAAAGGATAAAGTGTTTTGAAAGGAATATTAAACGAAACCCTTTGAGCGATCTTTGATCACACTTACCCACTTGTTTTTGTTTTTATTATTATTAATTAATTTATTTTTGAAACAAATAAATAAACAAAAAATATACAAATACAAAATAAGCATATTTATTTTGGAAAGGGCAACCATCACTTTGTAAACAATTTAAAACCCATCCATTGAACAAAACGCCCTCGTGTGGAACGATAGAAAAATAAAATTTTTTGTACATGTGAGTAAAAAAATTGTATCACATGGATCCTCAATGATTCATCTTTATCATATATTATAGTTTTGTTCATATGTTGTTATTTTCTAATTCGACTTTTGCCAGCAAGATTCGAAAAATATCCTACAGTGCGATGTGACATTGGTGGATATGCCCCGTAGGCCGAAAAATCCCCTACTCAAAGGGAAATTAGAGGAAATCCGATTACAGAAGATCGTCACTGGTCGTGATTATATGTTTCCATCTACCATAAAAGTTAATCTTTTTAAAATAGAGCAAATTAGAAAAATAATTAAAAAATAATTATTATTAATCTCGGGGCATACTTACGTAAACCTAACACATTTACATGTGTTTTTAATATTTCTTCAACTTATAAGTAAATAAATATATGTTTTTAATTATTATGTTAATAAACATGAAAGTTCCTTCACAGCATCGTTTTTATTATAGTGTTTTGATTTTATTGGATAAATTAGCGTGTCTTCAGAGACGGTGAGGTTTGGATTTCGGTTAACGATCGTAGCAGTTAGAGAACAGAGCCCCCATTTATATTATACATTTTCTTTTTATTAAATGGTGTTAATAATACTATTCATTAAAAAATCACTTTTACTGCTTAATCTTTAATCAATTATTTAAAAAAAATACTAGTTTTGCAGAAATATTTGATGTATGCATTACCGTTTCTACGTTTTTTTTAACGTAAAATGAAGATTGGAAGGTAAGTCGTTTCCCAATATAATCTTGAATTGTTTCTTTTTCTGAGTTTAAAGCGAAAATAATACAATTTTCATTCAAATCAGATTTAGGCATGATTATAAAAATTTAATCCTATATTAAGATTTCTGGAAATGAAATCGGATTATATATAATAATGCACTTCGTTCGACGAAAAGTACTTCTCTTCGATCTTCATTATAATTGGATTCTCCGTTAAAACTCGTCTACATAAGTAGAATGAACTATTTTTGAATTTCATTGCGTCAGTCTCATTAATGCAGTCAATAAATCTAATTGAATTTTACTTCGAATTCCTACCTGTACTTTTGATAATAAAGACTTACGTATGAATGTTGTAATGAGTTTTATTTGAAGCACTCTGTAGTCAAAATAAGGTTTTAAAAAATAAATATATATCAATATAGATTTTGGAGTGTGAATTAATTTTCTTTCATACTAACACAAAATAATTATCTATTTAAGGGGTTTTCACTCAGTTTTGAAAATGTAAAAATGTCAATTTAAGAGGTTTAAATATGATTATTGTGAACAACTTATGGCAGTAGTGTAATATAAACCCCTTGTGCTGCACGTTATTTGAAAATTTGTTTACTTATCCAAATTTGAATTTAATATTTTATGAGTAAATTACAAATTTAATAAAGTAAACATGAAGAAATAACATAACTTGTTTGAATTTTATTAAGAAATTAATGGGCAACGTGAAAATGGCATAATTGTAAAGATAAAATTTCTTGAAACAGTTTCTGACTGTTTAAAAAAATAATATTAAAAATAAATAAAAATAAATGTGTTTTATTATGATTATTGTTAAGCGAGTTAGGTGCATTTATGTGACTCGCTGGCAAAAGCTTTTTTACCTACACAAAATTAAAACACCATTTGCAGATCGGCCGAAATTTACGGTTACCACTAAAATTTAATATTAAAGTTTGACTTCTTTAACTGCATTTTGGAGATTAAATAAGGCAAATGTTTCTATTAAATAGGAGTGCTAACAAAAAACGTAAAAATTAGAAGCTATGCCTTTCACGAGACTGCGTTGATTTATTCATTCGGCGAATAGTTAGTTTTGCAAAAGCAATGACTGTTTTTAATCATGAATATTTAATCTCTGTCAAGGAATATATTATTACTTCCTTCTATTTTTACAAGAAGAAAGTGTTGGTTTCATGAAATTTTTCACCTTCCAGTTTATACGTTTTACAGGGTCCTGATCACGATTTGACTGATTTTAGAAAATGCCTGTCTATGAATCTATCTGGCTGTATGTATGTAAAAAAAAATTGTGGACGCCCTATCTCAAGAACGGAATTCAAGTACGGAATTTAATAAAACTTCAGACTGAGTTGGATATTGATATACATTGCTGTTTATATTTTTTGGTGTACATCGCCCAATAGATGGCGCTGTTATGCTGCATTATTCATGATTTACAAGATTTTAGCAATAGTTATGTATCAAGAACTAATGCACGGAATTTAATAAAACTTTAGCTTTAGTAAGACCTTGATAAAAAATTGGATCGATTCATTTTTGGTGTGTATCGCCCAACAGTTGGCGCTGCTATACTGCATTTTCAGATATAAAATGCATAATTTAAAAAAAATGGAACTTTTGAAATATTAATGTGCATGAGATTGAAGAAAGTTTTGGGATTGGTGCATCCAACTAATTTAAAAATATACACAAAAGGCTTATAAAA
This sequence comes from Maratus michaelseni, assembly GCA_963931845.1. Lineage (NCBI taxonomy): Eukaryota > Metazoa > Arthropoda > Arachnida > Araneae > Salticidae > Maratus > Maratus michaelseni. The sequence goes on from OZ007592.1 coordinate 420,797,641, forward strand.
ATTTTATTGTAGTATTGCAACTGGATGCCACGTGTAATATTTCTACATTTACAGAGACAAAGCATTCATGTAGAAAATATTCTGTAATAGTTGTACATTTCACTTTATAAAATAAACAAATATCTTTGATTGTGAAAACTTTACTATGTCATCTGAAATAACTTCAGATACTGATTGGTAATAGAAAATAAAGTTAAATATTTTTTTTTCATAATTCATTCTTTCGAAAAGAAATCTTTATTAAATTTCATTTCTTTATAAATTTATAAAATAATTATAATTTTAGATTACTCGAAAGAAAATGCATATGTTTGCATATATTAAAACATATTTTTAAGTAGTTTTTGAAAGAATAGATAGTACATGTCCAAATGTATTACAGAAAACTTAAGTAGTGGATCGTTCAGCTGCTTATATTTACCTTAAATGCATAAGCATTTAGAACATGAGTCATACATATCATTAACACTTTTACGCATATTTAAAATGTATAAAAAAATATGGAGCATTTATCACTCATTTATTCATTAAAACCTGATTTATTTCGCAGATTAAAGATTCCCATCGTTTTCATAATTTTAAAATGCTCCATGCAAATTGAAATTTTTTCAATTAAAATTTCTGGCATATGATCCATATAAATAAAGATAAGTTACTACATATAATGCCATGTAATGGTTATTAAATTGAAAATAGTCAAACGTAAACAAAAATAGATAATTACTTTATTAAAATATTATACAAGTCAAATGAAAGTCATTTTAAAAAGCTTTATTTATAAAATAAACAAAATAAATTTAATTTAGCTACTTCATTTTTTATACATAAAATGATTTTTGTAGAGGAATTTTGAACGTTAGATAAATTTGAAATGCTCATGGAGCTTTTTAAATAATGCTAATCTTTCGAGATTTTACAAATTTAAATTTTGATCAGCTTGAAAATTATTAAAAATATTTTCAGCAAAATTTGAATGCTGAAACTCAATACACTATAAACTTTCTTCAAAATTTATAGGTAAATAAAAACGTTGATTTTGATGGTTCACTTTACTCTTAAGTCACTTTACCTAAATATTTATCTCTTTAACACTAGAACGGCGAAAAAATCTTACCTACTGGAACGGCGGGAAGGGGTCATTTTGACCCGTCAATGAAACTACTGAAATAACAATGGTAAAACAATTTTAAATGCCATAATAACAAAAAAATATGTAATTTACGGATATTTCATCATTTATATTTAATTTATATTTAATATTACTTGATAACTTATTGAATTTTTAAAGTACTGTAAATGTAATGCCTACAGGACGATCAATTGGATCATACTACAACTCCTCATATAACTCATTAACACTAATTCTAACTAAAATAAAACGCATTTTATAAATTAATATTTTATTCATCAATATTTCATATATATATATATATATATATTCAATATTGTCCAATATTTCAAAAACTAAAAAATCTAGAATGCTGAATTTAAAAAAAAATACTTGATATCTATTTAGGAAAAGTAAAAAAAAAATTCAAAAAATTTCTTCCAACCAAACAAAAGTAATCAACGGACAAAAGTGCACAGGGGTTAAAATGACCCCTACCGCCGTTCTAGAGTTAAAAAATATACTTGTATATTTCCATAACATAAAAGAAAAAAATTTAAAAATTTCCATATTTATTCGAAAATTTAAAACATTTAATTTTTAACAGCAAATTTAGCTTTTGATATTTAGTATTTGATTTCTGCAGGAAAAAAAAAAAAAAAATTTTTTTTTTCAAAGTTCTTTAATTTGTATCCACTTTCGATAGCAGAAAAATTGTTAGTGTTATTATTTTCCTTACATAGCACAGAAAATTTTTCCATGAGCATTTTTTTTTATTCATGGAGAAAGATATTTTACATAAAATATCATAATTTTGCCACGATCGTCCCATTTTTACAAAAGTCAAAAAAGAGACATGAAAACAGGCAGACAAAAAACACGTCATTTTTTGAAATTAATGATATTAAAACCATCTGCAACACCACACGTTTGCATCAAATAGAGTATGAAAATTTGACCATCCGCACAATGTTATGGATACTCTTTTTGTAACTCATGTGCGTTTTGGCAGATGCGCACAGAAAACTTTTTTTTTTTTCACGAGTACATGTTTTTTTATATATATTCTTGGATCTAGAAAGATATTTTATACAACATATCATAATTTTGTGACGACCTTCCCATTTTGCAAAACTTAAAAGAGAGTCCTGAAAACAGGCAGACAAAAAAACACGTCATTTTTATAAATGACTGATATTGAAACGATCTGCAGAAAGACACATTTGCAGCGAACAGAATACGAAAATTTGACCATCCGTTCAATGTAATGGATGCTGTTTTTGTTACAAATGTGCATTTTTGCAGATGGTTTCAATATCGTTAATTTGTAAAAGGGATATTTTTGTCGGTCTGTTTGTTTCATGTCTGTTTTTGTCTTTTGTAAAGATTAAACAATCGTCGCAAGATTATGATTTGGTGTTAATGTACACAACACTACTTAAAGTTTCTAAAATAGTAGTCCGTGTCTAGTTTTTTCCCCTTGATTTTCCGGCACATCTCAATAATTCCAATGTATCTTCGTCTATTGCGTGTTAAAAGAAGCAATATCGACAACGATGAGATTTTATATGAACGTGGATTAGAATCGTGAATTGGACTGTGAATAGTTTGCTTCCTCAATCCGGATTTGAGCTAGGTTGACTGTAGTTGCGTCGGATTCGTGTTAGGTTTTGACACTTGCGTGTTAGCTTTTCAAAAGTCTACACTTTAGTTTAATGTTAAAGAACAGTATATTCGTATATAAATGCGTTTAAAACGTTTAGTTCGTCCAGAAAAAAATAAAAATGATCTGGAAATATAATTAGTGAGTATATTTTTCATAATTTCATAAAAAAAAAGGATTAGTTTTTTTTTTTTCATTTCGAGTTTTCTGTAGAAGTGGCTTGGGAACGGGTCGAGTTTCCGTATGGATTCAAAATAATTTTCTAGCTCGGGTCTGCATAACGTGACCTGCGCCGGAATCTAATGTCCATAACCATACAAAGTAACACCAAAATACGAAGTTAATAAACAGTCTGTTTATTTTTACTTAAAAAAATACTTATTCACGGATGCAATTCAAACATTTATGAACTCGGTTCAATAAAAATAATTTTAATAATATTATTAAGAAACATATGAATAATTAATGCTTCGGATTAACTCATATTTTTTGGAAAATCTTTAGTTTAATTAACGTAAATATTCTTTTTGCAGCAAACAATTTGACTATACACATACAAATAGTAAAATAAATATCAGCATTTTTAATTAGACTTTTCTATAATTGTTGATATAATCTTAGGTATAAATTTTGAAGGTTTATAAAATATCAAAATAAGAAATTCTGTTGCATATTAATTTAAACATAATTTAATTTTTATTCGCATACAGTTTATAATTAAAAGACCGTTTATTATTATTATATTTAATAATATTAATAATCAATGTAATTAAATCTTATAATGAAATATATTTCATTATTTAATTATTTTATGGGATAAATTTGTAGATTTATTTGAAGCAAAGATTTTCAAATTAAATTTTAGACGTCACTAAATAAACTGTATTCGTCTTTTTAAAATCAATATTTGACGTACAAATTGTTTTAAAGATAAATCGTCGTTTCAAAACTAAATTTTCTTATGGAATACAAAATGATTTTAGTTAGACAAATTACGTAGAAAATTCTAGATTGTAATTTTATTTTACTGCAAGTACTAATTTGAGTTGAGTTCTTTTGAAATCTTGAGAAAGATGAGAAATCGTTTACATCGTTAACCATCCCATCATTAAAATATTTTAAGCACCTTAAAAGAAATTTGATATAAGACTTTTCTTAGATCTGAAATTGTCAAATATTAATAAGAAAGAAACAGGGCTTGACTTTTAAAATAGTATCACTAAATATCGTCTGTCCTAAACATGGTTTTTGAAAGATTTAAGATTATTCTTTGTCTTTGGCTACTATTTATAAGAATTCGGAATGCTAAACCTTATAAAATATTTGATGGATGACTATAATGTTTAGAATGTTTCCTTTTTCTCAAAAGTTCTAAATGTTCTATTGTTTTACGAATTAAAAAAATGAATAATTATATTTTAAAGGGATACTTAATGACAGAATTTTATTTAATGATATTCTGTTTCTCGCATACAGGAGTTCTCAGAATTCAACTATAAAGACTAACAAGTTGGAAATTGTACGTCAAACGTGACAAATGAGGTGTGTTCGTACTATAGCTAGTTATATAAATATTCAGATCTTTTCTGATTTTTAATTCTGTGAAATGAATTATATCGTCTGCAGATTAATTTCTGCAATAAAGTAAGTATCTCGGTCGCTTGGCGATTCAACTTCGGAAGCTCCTATAACAAAAAAGCACCGATTTAAAAAAAATCAAATTTTTTAATAAATATTTTTATTAATATCTCCTAAAGTTGTGATTCGATTTTAATAAAATTCGAAATGTCTCGTCAAAATTCTGTAAAGATAATATATTTTAAATTGCAAACCATTCGGTTGAGTAGTTTTTGCGTTGTTATATGCGGACGGACGGACAGACAGACGGACAGACAGACGGACGGGCGGACTAACAGACGGACCGACCAAGCGACGACAATAGGTGCTACGTATTTATATAATTACGAGCGCACCTAAAAACGGTGAACATTAGATTTATTAAAGGTGCTTCCCAGTTGCAGAAGTTCTATATAAGCGCTACCTCTGGGGGTGCCAATCCAGATGCAGGTCTCTCATCTGGAATTGGTTCAAAATTAGGAGACTAGTTTCACAGTTATATGGATCATGTCAGCTATATAGAAATAAAAAGCTGCAAAACCGGGCTCTTGGGCCAAACCAACAACAACAACCCATTATGGTTTAGTCAGTTAACGGCAATAGTACATATTTTAAATTACAAATTATTAATTATTTAACAACCTTTCATGGGCCCAATGGATGGGTAGCCAAGTCAATTAGCACAATAAAAGTAAATTAATTTCAATAATGTAGTTAAAGTGTAATTCAGAATAAGTTCAGTTTAAAATGTAACATTCTTCTCTTCCAGGTTCCCCTTGCAGTTCCTCGTGCTGCCGGTTGGGACGAGCCAATGGCCGGCCCCAACTGGTAGCACAAGGGTTTTTTTTTTTAGGAGCAGTTTTTTTATTCATTTTATTTTTGACTGTTCGCCTCTTTATTAGGTGCAATTGGACATTGTCCGCAAAAGCTACCGGACCCGCTCTAATGGGACAGCCCACGGAGCCAGTTTTTACCAGGTGGGGTACGGTAGAAAGGCGCAGTCCCGTCAGCCCCCGCAGCGTTTTCGTCTGCCTTGCAACTCGGCCCAAAAATTTTCCCCGATGGTACGACTTAGTTATTGGCTAATTATATTTTCATTTCAGTGGTTTCATTATCTAGTTAATTTCTTTATTTAGTTTCCCTCAAAATTCTCTCCCCTTTTTCAAGCTAAGTTCAGTACCAACGTTTCGGCACTAAATTGTCCAGCCCCATTTCAACTGTCATGACGAGTACGTGGTGTGCGGCGTCAGATCTCAGAACATTTAAATTTAGGAGTGAACAACACAGAAAAATCCGGACTCAGTTGATTGGCCGAACTGGGTACTTGTCCTTGTGGACCGCCCCAATAGGGCGATCAGGCGAATTTCGCCCCAATGACCAGGCACTCAAACCCGTCAAACTGGGTCGAATCCCGGTAGGTAGGGGCCTGGTCAGTGGTCTCCAAGCCACGGTCTAGAGAGTGTTCATGTATCAAATATTTTGTAGCCGTGAAAAGAGTCTGACAGTAGTAATAAATATGTGCTACAATTAAACGTTATGTATAGAAATTAACAAGTGAGGAAGAAGTCGACTGTGCTGCGTAACAGTGAACAGTGAGTGAGTTCAGGGGCTTCCTAATTACCACCCATTTCCAAGTTCTGGATATTACTAAATTGTGTAATGCATTTTAGGAATAAATAAAAGAGGTCTATCAATAGTAAAATATATGTTCTACAATAATAAGTTAAAGACAGAAACTAATAAGTGAGAGAAAAGTATACAGCACTGCCTAATGCTCAAACGTGAACAACAACGTGAGTTTTTTTTTATGCAGTAACTCCAATGCCTGAAACATTGTCCTAAAAACAATTAATAGACATTTCCGGGTTCTATAGTCTATTTTCTCAGTATCAAACAAAATAACTGTTAAATAAAAATAACTTCTTTAAAATTTAAATATAAAACCTGAAATCGGTTTTTCGGTATTCATTTACTGTAATCATTTATGAAATTTTAAATTATTACAAATATAACATAAGAATTAAAAACAGACTATTTAATATTTTTTTATTTATCACAATAATATCTCAATGGAATAAGGTTTGTTAAAATGTCAATTAATTATTTAATGAGTTACTTGGTTTACTTCTAGTAAACGAAAACTGAAAATTGTAATTTGTATTTGCAGAAAATAATAATTGGAATTTAATTGTTTCAAAAACTTATAAAAGCTATAAAATTGAATGGAATATAAAATACTTATTTAAGAAAAAGTTATATCTCTTGACAAATTACATTTTATATTTTAGAATTGAATTTGTCAAAACTTTCTACGAAATAGAAAAAACGTAATTTCTAATGTATTTTGGAAACTTGTCTTTAAGAAGATATTTTGCGGCTGTCTTAAACTAAATTTTTGTAAGCTTGCTCCTGGAACTTATTCATAAGAAATTTGAAAGTGAACAATTTAGAATAAGTTGGAAGATAAAATATTTATTTAGAATATTCTTTTCAGGAATTTAAAAGTTGACAAATTCAATTAATAATATATGTTTATTGCAGTCCGCGACACAAGATTTTATTTTTTGTTATTTATAAATACTGTTTACGCTTATATTATTTTTGGTGATATATATTCTTTTTTAAAAGTAATTTTTTAAAAAATATTACAAAATTATTTTTTAATTAAATTTTTTTAATTCTGCTAAATGTATGAAAAATCACACACTTCTTAAAAGCATAGCACTGAAAAAAGTTTATAGTAAAGGAAAATAATAACTATTAATTTGTGTTTTTGTGTTTAGTATTTACAACAAATAAATATTTACTAAACATCATTTTATCATATATCATTAAGTTTTTTTAAAAAATCCCATTTTATTAGTTTTTTTTTTTTTTTTTTTTACTATTATTTTTAGAATAAAATTTTCAAAATTTCTTCTCAAAAAAAAAAAAAAAAAAAAAAAAAAAAATCTCAATACCATTAATTTAATATTTAACTGACAATCTGAGCAAGTTAAAGAAATTGTAATAAATTTAATCGATATGATGGTAAAAACGTTCTTGGGATCGATTTATACCTGAATTATAATCATCTTTTAACAATTTAAATTCGCAAATAATATATTTTATAGGAATGAAAGATAATAGTTTTCTTGTTAATACGATATAACTAGGACTTCCCTCAAAGGGATTAGTCTGAGTGATATTGCTGAGAACATCAAGTTAACAATTACGATATAAATAAGATATCAACAAGAATCTAAGTCAATATACAGCATATGATAGACAAGAGATAGATAAAGATACAACATATGAAAAATAACAAATTAAATGATATAATTACAAAATATCATATATAAATTCATATATTGTTATGTTTTCATATGCATTTTTTTATAACATTTGGCAAATAATCTCATTTTCTTAAGCGAGAATTGCTCAAAACTTAAAAAAGAAAAAAAAAAAAAAAAAAAAAAAAACCGCCGGATCTTTTAAAACGATATTTTTAAAGTCACATAATCAGATTTGCAGCCAATAGCGTATTTTAGCAAGAGTAGTTTAACGCAAATTTAATTTAATTTTTGCAACATTTTCTTTGTGACAAATATCTAAATAAAATATTAAAAAATAAAATATTAAATATTGAAATATTAAATCAAATATTTAATATTTGAATTAAAAAAATTTCCTTTGTTTATTTGTATAACTATTTATAGAAACTCGTATACTTCAAACCACATTGATAACATGCTTTGCTACAAACGTGTCTACCAGTCTAACTACTCGTATGTCTTAGCTGTGTCTCTCTCCGAACTCATCTGTCTACTGTCTCTCTACTCTTCTGTATACCCGTCTCAGTATCCGTCTGTCTTTCTACCCGACTCTTTAATCGTGTCCCTACCTGTCTCGCTTCCCGTTACACTACTCGTCTATCAACATGTCTGTCTGTCTATATACCCCTCTCTTTACCCGTCTGTCAAGTCGTCTCTGTACTCGTCTCTCTATCCACCACGCTACCCGTCTCCCTACCCATCTCACTACCCCTCTGTCAACCCTTTTTTGCACCTGCCTCGCTAGCTACCCGTCTGTCTATTCGTTTCGCTACCCGTTAGCTTATCTCTGTCGCTATCCGTCTCTCTACCCGTCTGTCTACCCGTTTTTTTACACGTCTATCTATCTCTCGCCAACTCTTCGCAATATTTAAACAATTTAGTAAACGGAAGCCGTTTATCTGTTATTAAATGCAAACAGGAGTAATTTATCTAAAGAGTGTAATCAGATGCAATTTTTTTAAATACATACATAAACCAGCATAATAATTCACCAGTTTTATTTTCATAGTAGTTTATGTCATTTGACAGTAAATCTCAACTTCTTCAACCCGAACTGCGTCAAGCTTTTTAAAAAAGCCCCAAGGTCCTTATAACTGGGAAGGGGAATTGTCCTCAGGGCTATTAGATACATGTTATTAAGTTAAGTGAAAGTTTCGTAATCGGGTTCGCAGCCAATTTCTTATGTCAGAAAGGGTGGCTTCACGACATTTTAAATTCATTTCTGTAACTTTCTTTTTCTTTTTTTGGTGGGTGGTTGGGGGGGGGGGGGGGAGGGTTCCAAATATATACACTTAGATTCAAACTTTGGCCCACATGTTAATATTAGTGTTTTTTGTATTATCAATTAATAATTTGTTGATCGAGCTTCATTCGAAACAAATGTAAAAGACTTCTACAGTTTTTTTTCTAGGAGAAAGTTCCGTAATCGGGCCCTAAGCTAATCGGGGAATTTAATATCATTATTGTTTCTAACTCTTATAGAGTTAAAACAATATTGTTGCTAGCATTACTCTTGTTTGTGACCAACCTCTTCTGTGTATCTGAATAGGGAAAAGTTCCGTATAATGTACTGGTTGGTGCCAAAGGCAGTTGTAGGATCTTACAAATTTTTCTAGAGAGCGGAAAAACATGTTTTTTAAAATATTTACAAATATACGTTTATTAAACTATGTTTTTGAGCCATTTTAAAAAATTAAGTACGGTGCTAAAATAAAATTTTATTGCCATTTTCGATATGTTAATAAGAAATGAAAATACATAACAAACAAATTTAACAAAACTAAGCCATTTTTGGGTACTTCTCTATTATCCCGTCGACCACTTTTCATAACAAAAAACTATCGCCAAACTAAGATTAAACGCCAAAAATACAGTCCCATTTACTTGATGCCAGAAGCATTATACGTATTTGTTATGCCATCAAGTGGTTTTTAATTCGACATTTGCGTGTATTTTTCATTATGTTTTACTGATTTATTAGTTATTTCATTCATTAAAGTAACAATTGTGTCCTTAAATTCTTATATTTTATTTATTTTGATATTTCAATGGCAACGTTCTCCCGTTTATTTAGCGTTGCAGTTTGGCGATAGTTTTTTGTTATGAAAAGTGGTCCACGGGATAATAGAGGAGTACCCATTTTTTGTGATAAATAATTGTTATTGCCAGGAGGGCAAATTGTAAACAATTAATAAGCGAACTAAAAAAATTACCTAAAAAACTTGTGGGAATCTCAAGAAAGAAATATCTGATATAAATAGCATTTAAAATCTTAAAATGGAGAAGTGGTCCGTATAAAAATGCAAAACATTATACACCTGATATAAGAATTTTTTAATTTTTTTATATTTCCGAAAGCACAGATAAAAGGGTAAAAATCCCGGCACAGATGCCATATACTCACCACATTGGCGCGATTTTTCCCCCGCCCCTTTGGCGAAAACTGTTTGTTGTGTTTGTTTACTTTTATTTTTTATTTTAATTCTATAGATTATTTTTATATGTATATCAATATTAATTTAGGCACAGATGTCATATACGCACCCGATTGGCGCGATTTTTCCCCCGCCAATTTGGCGAAAACTTTGTTTTTGAATATTAGTTACAAATACCATACAATAATAGCATGTAATTTTTTATTTCAATATAAAAATAAAATAACGTAATAAATGAGATAGCTACTATTATTCAAAAATGGGAAATAAAAATAAATAAATGATAGTTTGATATAAATAAATATTGATATATATAATAAAAACAATTTATAGAATTAAAATAAAAAATAAAAGTTAATAAACAACAATTGAAACCGGGTTACCATGTGAGGCATAAAATTGCCATTTTGTTGCAATCGCGCCAATGTGGTGCGTATATGACATCCGCGCCTTTATTTATATCAAACTATTATTTATTTATTTTTATTTCCTTTTTTAAAATAATAGAAGCTGTTTCATTTATTACGTTATTTTATTTTTATATTGAAATAAAAAATCACGTGTACTATTTGTCACACTATTTGTAACTAATATTCAAAAACAAAGTTTTCCCCAAGCTGGTGGAGGGAAAAATCGCGCCAACGTGGTGCGTATATGACATCTGTGCCTTGTTTCATTTCACATAGAGGTACTGCTCTATTATCCCGTCGACCACTTTTCATAACTAAAAACTATCGCCAAACTGTTAGATTAAAGGCCAAAAATGCAGTCCCATTTACTCGATATCAGAAGCATTATACGTGTTTGTTACGTCATCAAGTGGTTTTTAACGCGACATTTGCGTGTATTTTTCATTATGTTTTACTGATTTATTAGTTATTTCATTCATTAAAATAACAATTGTGTCCTTAAATTCTTATATTTTATTTATTTATGTATTTTGATATTTCAATGACAACGTTCTCCCGTTTATTTGGCGATAGTTTTTTGTTATGAAAAGTGGTCGACGGGATAATAGAGAAGTACCCACATATGTATTGGTACTTTTATGTTAACTTGGCGCAGTTGATAAATCACCAAATATTTTTCTCATAGCATCTTCATATTGCATTCATTTCATTTAAATATAAATCTTTCACTGATTTCATTTGAAATACATACATTAAAAATACACGTCTTTCACTCATTTAATTTAAAATACACGCCTTTCGCTAATTCCATTTAAAATACTAAAAAGGAAAAGAAAATAAGAAATAATGCCACAAATCGAAACCTTTTATTTAAACATCAAAGAATTGTTCCTAACATACACACGCGAAATATAAAAACTGCTAATGGTGTGATTTACGCCAAATCTCTAATACTAATACTACTCTTACTAATCTCTAATACTTTTCAAACAGAAAAAATTCCAGATTAACTTTCCATTTTTATTAAATTGAAATATATTTTATTGTGCTGAATATTAGTGCTTGCATATTTTTTTGCTCCATGTATTTCATGAACTTTTCAATTCCGATTGTCTACGAAAATCTCCCGCCGGTGAAAATGACGTACGCACAAAATTTAGTGACGTATGTACTTTAATTGTGCTTTTTTATCTATTTTTTTTTTTTTTTAATATAACTTCCAAACGGTTTGACACTTATTCTTGGTAATAAATAGACGACGTTGTCACCTTTATAGGTACCTGCTGTAAAAATTTGAACGAAATCTGTTAAATATTTTTTGAGTTATGCTTGACGAAAGGTTTTAATATCCATCGTAGCTATATATGGGGCAAAGTAATACTGCGCTGTGTATGAGTCTTCGTTGCACTCAGACAATAAATATAAGGTGAATTCTGTAGGGAATTATACAGCATAGATTTTGTTAAGTGCATGTACTAGCTGGAGTTTAATACTTTCAGAAATTTAGGAAATATATAAAATATGCCTGCAGCGTTAAATATGTTTTCCTTAAAATGTTTCAATTATAGCAAGAAATTTAATTTTTTCAAACGTAGAAAGGCATAATGCGAAACCTGAAAATGACTTAATATTTACTTATTTGTTTAACTGCCTCAAAAATCATTTTGCAATACTTATTTCTATTGTGTATACTTCAAAAAATTACGTAGTACGCATTTTAAAATTATTTCCTGGGCAAAAGTATATGTTTAAAATGAGTTATTGAAAATTTTATAATTTTTTATCTGATTGAAAGCAGTAAAGTGATAGATTTTTTTTTCCATTTTAGATTTTTAGTATAGTCTTACTAATAATATAGTATAGTCTACACTATAATAAAAATAATAAGTATACGCATTTTTTTAAAATCGAAATTAGTCGTATAAAATATTTTGGAATAATGGGAATAACCATTTTGTTTCGTATGATACAATATCACTTTAGTAAAATAAATTACACGCAATTTTCTCATTGTATTTTATTACATTGGAACTTAAAAAAATAGGGAAGTTTTAAGCAGTTATAAAGTTAATAATCTACTACTAAAGATTTCTCAAACGCTGTAAGAAAATGACATTTTAAATTACATTTTTAGAATTGAAACTGTGAATGTGTAATACTAAAGTGACAGAACGTGACTTTTCACATCTTTCGGGATATGTTCTTTAAAAATGCATTTTTGTGACAGTCTTAAACAAAATTTTTGTAAGTTATGCATTCTTCGTTTTTGACTTCATGAGATTTCTGAGCGTGAACATTTCAGAATAACAATTTAAATGGTAAAGAAATTTGTTTAAAATGATTTATTTAAATAACAAGAAATTTAACAGAGTGCAAATTTAAGACATGTACATATAAATCATTTCAAATGATAGAAATTTCATTTTATTATGAATTTTCTTTTGCTAATAAATTGGAGATTTGGCAACTCTGTCTTTTAATAATAGCTGTTGAAGGTGACTTCATTTTGGTTCTCTTGATATTCTAAGAAGAACAAATACTATTATTTAGAGTAATTAAGCAAGAAAGCTTATTGAGTAACTAAAAAATGGACTCCTTGAATTTAGAAAAGTAAAAAAGAATTAAAACATTCTTATTCTTATCGGTTATTCTGGAAGAGTGAGAAGGGATTACAATTAAGTAAGAATCCTTAAAATTTAAATTAAAACTGTAATTGGGCTTATGTAAATTAATGAACTCCATTCGTCTTTTGAAAAATTAAATTAGTCGTAAAAGTGTTTTAGAATATTATACAATGTCAATTTACATTATTCATGCAATGCGATTTTAGAAAAATGAGTTCTGTAGCAATTTTTAAATCGTAGAATCACAGAATCATAGAATCATGTTTTGCTAAAGAATCTTTTTTGCATTTTAATTGCTCCAAAAATATAGCAGGACTATAAACATACATATCTTTCTTTACTTTTTAATTCCTAAGAATATTTCAAATAATGTAGTAAAATTAAATTTTAAAATGTATATTTTTATTGAAACTGTAAAAGCCAAATATGACACACACAGAACGTAACTTTTCTAAATTTTTTAGAAGATTTCTTATTTTCAACTAAAGCTATAAAAATTCGTAAAATTTAAAGTTTCATACAGTTTTGTTCTTGGAAGAATGGATTTTTTCACTTGTCTGAACATAGAGATGTTTTCACTAAATATAACATATACAGTACCGAAGTAGATTATATAAAACATTAAAATTCATAAGTTAAAACTTTTACAACCAGTAGCAAAACAAATGCCTTATCTAAAAGCAACATTTTGTTTGTATAATTCTTGTAATTGGAAGTTGATTCCATCATCAGTGTTTTAAGAGGCCATGCCATTAATCGCAACATTTTTAATAACATCTGGTATATGTTATTATTATTATTTTTTTTACATATGTCGGGCCACTCTGAAGGATAATCAAAGGATCACTTCAACCTAGTCGGATTTCAGTCACGCTTATACGATATGTACTAACACATTTATTGCATTATGTTTTATTGTTGTAAATAGGAAAAGAGATGCTTGCATTAGGACGAAAATGCTTTCCGGAAGTCCTAATAATATGACAGGACATGTAAAGTGCTTTTTCATTCATATCCATAACCATGGACTTACAAATGCAGTCGCCAGGTCGATAGTGGCCAAGTTTTTTTCTTTAATCTGGCGACCAAGTTATTTTATCAGATTTTTTCAATTTTTATTCTTGGACAAAATTTAGTATTAGAAATAAGCGGCATTTTTTCTGACCTCCGTCATTATTCGAGCGCGACAAGCAGCGGTCTTCCTCTTCTCTCGTACTTTAATTAAACAACCAAGTTTAAAAGGCATTTTCATCTCATGTACAGAAAACGCTTTTCTTTTCCACTCTAGTCGGGTAGCATTTCATGTGATAACAATTTGGGGAGGGGTGTGGGTGCTTCAATAAAAATGTTAGAAACAGTGTCAATCCAGCTTATATGGCATCTAAAATTGCATATGCTGAAAATGCTCAAGTTTGTTTGTAAATTTCAAACCATATTTTTATGTTCAGAATTAAAACCGATTAATCTGTGACATTCATTTAAAAGTATAATAACACATAATTGATTATAAATAATTCACTTGGAGCAAATCTATAAAACTTCATTAAACTTTCATGAATAATTATTTTTTAATTAAATTAAAGAACATGTATTTCTTAAATATTTCTTTAAATAAAATTATATACAACTAGGGGGCCTACCCCCTGCGAGCTACGCTCGCCAACCCCCGCTCAGACTTCGAGGCCTCTAAAAACATGACAGCGTGCTTTATTTTTAAAATATTGGTAAATCTGTAATTGGGTTTCCATGCTTTTAACGTTTTAATGGGTCATTTTTTGATTATCATGGCCTCATACATAGCTGTTGCGACAACTGACGACTGTTTTCGGGATTGATAAGTAAAATCAATTACAGCTTGAAAACCAGCTTGTATAAAATGGTTAGGTTTAAATTGTGGCTACCTCTGGGACTTTTATAACAACGATCTGTATTCTATTCTTCCTTTGCGTTTCAGGATGAGAAAAAATCCATCTGCTTGTGAATAACATTAAGAACAACGGTATTGAAAAGTACTATGTTATAGACATTTTCAGTAACAGGTTTTAATTTTCTCTCTATTTTAATGCACCATCATGCATATTTTCATGTTATTTTAAATATGTAAATTATTTATTTTAATTAATATGTATATGCGAATTTTCTAATAATTATTTATCATACAAAATTAATTAAATATTTTGTGCATGCATGCCTGCATTTATTCGGCATTAATTCATGAGATATTTAAACAAATTGGCTATCCGCGATAATTTTACACCATGTTATGTCACTTGAATATTGTCCATAAGAAAATCGGGTTCTTTTCCAGTATAGGATTCTTTGCTTTTAGGTTTGGCGTAATTCGAGTTTCAAAAAGGGATAGATTCGTTAATATACATAGATTTGTTGCCAAAAGTTATGAAAAAACAAAAACAAAAAAACAATGAACTTTTGGTGCTTTTCTATTATAAGGGTCTTGACCTTTTTTTATTCTCCTTCCTTTCAGTTGGACAATTATTATTTTATATATTCGTTTCAAATATCCGAATTAGTGATTTTATAAATTCGTTTAATTAAATTTTGCAAAAAAATAACAAAATGATATCAATAAATAATAATTACTATTAATTCCTTTTCCCTCCTTTCTTTTGCTTTAACATAAATGACGTCATTTGGACGAATTTATTCAAAATATTTTCAGTTTATAAATTAAATTAAATGCTGACAGACGATTGAATCCTGACGATAGAAATGTGATTTTTTTTTCAAATTTTCCTGAAAAACATAATTTAATCACAATTTTGTCTTCATTATCGATTGAAATAAAAGATAAATTCAATTTCACTTTGAAAATGACGAATAAAAAGAAATCAATAATGCCTATCGGGATCCTTTTCATTTTTTTCCCTTTTTTTGTCACAAAAAACTGAGTAATTAGTTGCCATCATTACAGAAATGTCATTAAAATTAGAAAAAAATTAATATCTCGAAAACTAATTCCAATTTCAAAATTCTATTACCAGTTTTGACATCCGCGGATTTTTATGGACAATTGGTATTAATTTCACCATCAAGCGTTTAATATTTTATTAAAAATAGCCCTGAAACATAATCAGTCGTTTAATCAGTCGTTTCATAAAATCGTTTCATAAATTCGTTTCACAAATTCGTTTCATTAGGATTTTATATATATAGGGTAGATAAGTGATGATTACCTGAAAGTAGATGATTATTGGGGTCATATAGCAATAAAAACATGTTACTTGAAGAAATGAATTTCTTGTTCAGAGACCAAAGTATTGATTATTCACTATTTTTATTCGTTCGTTGTGTCTATGGAATGACTTGTTGAAAAACATTAGTAGATGTCTACTAACAGTGAAACTTTACTCTGTTATTCAGCCACGCTACATACAATATTTAATGAATTTTATTTGTATAAATGGCTTTAACCAATTATAAGATCAAACATAAACATATAGGAAAAATTCATAGTCGCGTTTGTTGCAAAATGGCTTTTCAAAAATTTAATTTCTTTGTTGAAACATGTTTAATTTTTGAATTTTTGCATGCGTGTATATGGTACACATACTCTACAGCCCATCTAAAGCTGGTATCTGGTGTCTTTAACTTAACGAAAATTGCTTTCCAAAATTCTTGAAGAAACTGTGATTCCGTAATCAGGTTTGAAGCCAAATGAGTGTTTTACCAAGTTTAGCTTTACACAAATTTATTTTCATTATCGCAACTTGTTTTTTGTGTGCTTGTGTGCGTGGAAAGCATTTACGTGTAAATACAAATATTTGCATTTATGCTGTTTGTATAGGACATTTCCTAAGCCTTTTTAAATTTATACATGGACACACTTCCCTGTATCATATATTCTAATACGAGCAAATCTTGTGTGTGGTTATATATATATATATATATATATATATATATATGCAAATTTTATCTTTAAAACAGCTTTAATGATTTTGACGAAATTTTGTATCCTACCATTTTGGGCACCAGAAAACCATTGGGTAGGTCACATGTTCAAGAAAATTCGATTACAGAGTCATTTCGGGTCATTTTGGGTCATGGTCAAGTTAATTGTATCTAAAAAACGGTTCAAACGATTTTGACGAAATTTTGCATCCGACCATTTTCGGGCACGAGAAGACTATTGGTCTGGGTCACATGTTCGAGAACTTTCGATTAGTGGGTCATTTTTGTGTCAACGCGGGTCAAATTACTTTTATCTAAAAAACGGCTCTAACGATTTTGATTAAATTTTGTGTCCTACGAGTTTCGTGCACGAGAAAATCATTGGGCTAGGTCACTTGTCCGAGAAAATTCGATTAGTGGGTCATTTCTGGGTCATTGTGAGTCAAGCTAATTTATCTAAAAAGCGGCTCAGACTATTTACACAAAATTTTGCATTCTATGGTTTTCAGGCACGACAAGACTGTTAAGCTAGGTCACATGTTCGAGAAAATTCAATTAGTGGGTCCTTTTGGTCATGTGTCATTATGGGTCAAGCTATTTTATCTTAAAAACGGCTCAGACTCGGTCTTTCCTGCTCGTAATGCATGATGTTATGCATTTGAAAGAAAAAGTTTGCTAATATCACTCGTGTTTAACAACAGCATTTGCCACAACTCGATTACAGAACACTATACTTCATATTTGTTATTTATTTAATAAGGCTACATACCAAAGATCTGTGAAAATTGTATGGGTTTAGTCTATTTATGTGTAGCAATAATGTTGACGTCCATATGACGTCCATAGGACGTTATATGGACGCATTCGTGGGAAAAATATATTACTATTTTTTTAACCCATACCCTGCCGCTATAACGTTTTATTATTTTTTTTGCACCATACTGACAAATTACGATAATTTGATCATATTAATGACAAAACTGCAAAAAAAAAATAGCTTTATTAATTCGATACTTATAAAATGGTGCGTAAACGCATCATCAGCAGAAACCATTAAAAATGTAGAATCAACCCGTTATTGGTAAGAGAGCAAAACAAAAGTATCACTTACATGAATTCTTTTCAAGATGAATGAAAATTTATGAAAATTCAAATTTTAATTATTTATAAAATGTAATGTTTCAAAGCACTTAGAATGTACAGGTACGTTGCATGTTTTGCAAAGTGTCACAGTATGGCGATGGCATATTCTGCATCTTCAGCGAGAATTTGACGGATTTCGTACAATGATGTGCCTAACTTTATCTTAGTCACACTTTTCAAAATCTGTTCTTGAAATGTTGATAAGCGCCCAGTGTTGCTGGTAGAAGGTTGCGAATCTTGTTCAGTGGTGACATCTATAGGCGTTTGTAGAAGGGAAGTTGCTAGAATTCTCTGGAACTTTAATAAACTCGTATCCATCTGGTTCGTTTTTTGATACAATTTCCAAGCATTCACTTTGTCCCACGTACAGCAAATTGAAAAACGCCACTTTATTTCCCTTTGATTTGTGTTCTGTACATAGATATAAAATTATCTAACAAGTCAACACCCCCCATGTATTTGTTATAGTTTGATATTAGCTTCGGTTGAACAATGTAAATTTTTTATGACCCTTTCTACTGAAGCGTTTTGTATTTATAGTTGGCTCAACTTGATCCCAATTTGTTGCTAAAGACACCACTGAATTGTCTTTCCACTTTACAACAGTTGTTTTATTCTGGCTGTCAAATATATAGTCATATGAACCTCTAGGCTGGGTTTTTAAATCATTTGAAGTTATTAGAGGAGTTACACTTTTATTCACTATTCGATTCTCTCTTACAGTACCTGTAGCAAAAAAAAAATCTCTGTGAGATTTTTTATCAAGACATATGACGTGAAAAACATATCAAAATAAATAGTATGATTTGAGCGATTTTCAACAACATCTAAAAGTTGAATAACAACTTGGCCACCAAGACCTAGATCATTTGAAGTCGTCGTTCATTTACCTGCATAGACATCAAATTGATATAAATAACCATCATATGAAGAAAGGCACCAAACTTTATATCCAAATCTTATCGGTTTGTCTTTCATGAACATTTTTGAAGAATGTCTTCCAAAACATGAGATCATTTGTTCATCAATAGATAAATTGTGAGAAAATATGCCATATTGCATGACAATTTTATTTATAATATCTAAATACGGGCAAACTTTTGCCAGTTTATCACATTTGTCCAGCTTCGTATTATCAGCTAAATGAAGGTTTTTCTTTATCGATAAATGTGATGACCGAGACATAGCTTTTCGCACTAATGTAATATTTAAATCTTCTGCCAACGACCAATACATTTGTTCTTGTGGAAGACAATGATAACCACCGAACAAAAGGAAGCCAAGAAATCCCTTCAACATATTTACTGAAAGTGTAAAATTTTGTCTCTTATTTTGACATGCATATAAAATAGACTGTTCGACTATATGTAAATATAATTTACCTGTAAACATCTTTGAAAATATTTCCAAGGAACTATAATCCATTCAAATCCGAAAATAAATTGATCAAAGCATCTTTTTCAACATTTGTTGGAGATTTATCACATGTAGGTAATTTATGTGACCAAGAAGGAGAAAATATTTTTTTTCTTACCTTTTGCATTTTTATTTATTTTACGCTGTTGAGTATTTTTTACATTCTCAGATGATGTTTGAATTTTAATCTCACCAGCTATATCAACAGGTATATTCCGTGAAGCACGCAATTAGTTTTCATTTATGCGTTCACTGTCTGTTAGTTAGCACACCAACTTTAGGAGGAATTATGAACATATCTATTTCTCTTTTGTTAGGATTATCAGATAAAATATCTTCATAATAACTCGAAAGCTCATCTAACATTTCAATTGTTTCCGAAATAGTCAGAACACAATATCCATTTGCATAGCAATTATTTTCTTCTAGATAAAAAAAAAGTATCTAAATGTAAATATTATCGCTTTTATGCAGCATTAATTTCAAATAATAAAAAGTATAGTAAAAATTTAGAATACAATTTGCTGCATGCAGCCAATTTTTTGATCTGTTATTCTTATAAAAAATAACAACGACAATTTTTGTGTAGCGAGTAGCGCCATCTATTGGACTGTGTAAAAACTAACATAAGGCTCAAACCAGATAAAACCCATCAATTCACGATTTTTTTTACACAATAAAATATTGTGACTGATGATGAAAAACAAATCAGTTAGTTAATACAAACGTTAAAGTTTAAAACGAAGATATTTTTGTTGATCAAAGTATTAGTTTTCATAATAGAAAAAAATGCAAATGGCGCGTTTTCGCACCATCTGCAGGGAATGGGTTTTAATGACGACATTTTCATTACCGGCATTATTGCACGCTTCTGAGATTATGTCATCATTTAAGGCAAATATTTTTCAAATGTTTGAGTTCTATAAAACACAAAACATATTTTTCTTATAAATATGACAAACATTCGTAATTCCCGAGAGAAATTCGTCTCTTTCTTTCTTTCCTATTGGAAATTGGATTAAATAAAAATAATTTTAAATGCCTTAATAAATCTGATAAGATTTCATTTGTTTTTTAATATTAAGCATGTTATTAGATAGAAATAAAAATATTTAAAGTTACGTACGGTTCAACCGACAATCGAAACAATCAACCTTTAATAAAAAATTAATAAAGAATATTTAATATTTCCGAATTAAATAAAATTGTAAAAAAAATCAAAGAACTGATTCATCTTGGCCGTAATATATTAATATATTCGAGGTAAAATATTTTTTGTATTCATTTTCGTATGAAATTTCTTTTAATAAAATGTTTCAAATAAAAAAAATTGGGCATTGTATCAAAACATTCATAGAATATTCGAGCATTAAGAAATGCAAATAATAATTTAAAAAAAGATTCATTGTTTCATATTTAAAAGAAAGATGAAAAGTTTTCAACATTAATAAAATTATTGAAAAGAGGAGAAAATCTTTAGTTAAGCTTTTTTTCCCTAATAAATTAAGCATAAAATATACGCAAATTCTGATGTTGTATTGTACAAAAATTAATTACTAGCTAAATGTAATTTTTGAAAGATCGTTATTTGTCAGGAGTCTATAGATTCTGCATATTTATTAAGAATAGCGTGTGTCGTGTCAATTCGTCCCGCACAATTCCTCCCGAAACAATTCATTGCGCGCAGTTCATCACGGCGTAAATTCATCGAAAAATCAAATCGTCGCGGCGTGAACTCGTTGCAGTGCCAACATGTCGCGCGTCGTCCGTCAATTCTCGTTGCATCAATTAATTCATCGTAGCAAAAATGAAAAAATGAATACGACAGATTTGTAAAGAACAACCCCAGTAGTGGTAATTGCAAATGTCATTGCGAGTTTTCCAGTTTAAAAAATAATAATATTTTATGATGTGCTTTGTACGTTTAGGAATTGGGTAGGAATTTTCCAGCTTATAAAATAATCATATTTTGGTTTTTTTTTCTTTTCAACGTTTAGGAACTTGGTAGGGGGTTTCTTCAAATTCGAACTTTCAAAATCTAAATTTTAATTTGCAATTTTACTACAATTTTTGTATTTTAATGTCACACGTGACAGAACTTGCATGTTTTATTTTGAATTCGTTCTTTAAATTTGTCGCCTAATCTAGAATAGGTACTGTGTAATTATTGGTTTATGTAAATGAACTTGTGTCACGTGGAACACTAGTGGCCATCGAGAAACTTTTCTGTCCCGTCATGTTATATACATGATTACAAAACAAATATTTTCCGCGCTCTGTTAGTGCAAATCCCTTCTTTCGAAAAAAATGACAAATAAATCAGGAGAAAAGTGAATCTGCACATATATTTTTCCTTCAAATCCACACAGATGCTGGCGAATTGCAGTGGTTTCTTTCATGTAGTAACAGGAACGAAAAACCATGCGTCAAGCATAGATTATGAAACACTTTCCTACACAGCCAGAAAACTGTAACAAAACTTCACCATTTAATAATGTCATAGATTATGTCTAAGTAAACAATATGGAAAACACATAATATATTTGAAAACAAAATTACCATCAATAGTCGGAAAAATATCCGAATTATTTTGTGCAACCCTGTATATGATCTATAGATTTGTATATATATATTAGTATGCAAAAATTTAGTTAAGTTATGAAAGCACAGTTGAAAATACCCCTTCAATAATTTTCGTCAAATAAACAGAAATGTACTCGAGATCTTTTGTGCTCCCCTTTATATGATCTATAAAAGTTCTGCACACCAAGTAATATACGAAAAATTAGTTACATTTAAAAATTTTAAAAATTAGTTACATTTAAATGATGAAAATGCACTTTCAACAATTATTGTTGATAGACAGTGATGTAACTGAATTATTTTGTGTGTCACTGTACATGAACAATGAATGTTATGCACACCATTCTATGTAGTAAACCTAATTTTTTGCACATTCGTGATATATATCAATTTCAATATGTTTGAAATAGTGTAACATTATTAAAATGCATCGCAAACGATTTTTTCTCCATACACTGTAATGTAACTAAATTATTTTAAGTGTCCCTTTAAATGAACTGTAAATGCTACATACCTTTCAATACCGAACATGCCATACTAAATCACATTAACGTTTATCAATTGCATATTATTCCGAGTATACGCGAGTTAGAACACGGACAGACAGACAGACAAACCCAGTTTGTCTGCCAATTCATAAACACTATTGGTAGCTGTTAAAAGCTATAGTTTTTATTTTTAATAATTTCCTGTAAAAAATTAGTTACATTTTAAATTTATTAAGTTACTCATGAACTTTATTGTTTAATTTTACATCATAATGTTTTTCATCATGATTGAGAGCGCCTATAAAGCAGGGCTGCCATTGGCGACTATATTTTAATTCTATCTCTCACCAAATTCTCAAAACATAATTTTTTCACATACACTTTGACAACAGTTGCCGAACAGTTGATGGCGGTTAAGGGGCTTCTGAGTTGCATACAACTTTACGCCCAGTCTATTTGTGAATAGTGTCTTGTATTAAATTGAGCCGTTGGGAAAAGTTAAGATGTAGTATTAACTACGAGATAAAATAACAATTACAATGAAAAGGATAGATGTAAAGTTAAGAAAATAGTTGATAACAAATTTGGAATAAAAAAAAATAAACCGAAGGAGAGTAAGGATAGAGTCTAAATAAATGGAAAAAAAGTGAAATTGTATAGCTCTAGTTATAACTAACTACTAGTAAGGAAGTTTAAAAAGTAAAAAATAGGGTTCGGGACATGTTCGTGAAACAGCACATAAATGTCATGTGATGAAAAGGCGGGCAAAACATAGACAAAGAAAAGGCACTCATACGCGCCATACATTTTTTCTTAGATGTAAAATTTTAATTAACAAATTAGGTATTTATAATGTGGAAAAAATTACAAAGTATAAATAAAAGTGAGAAAACATGTGCAAGAGAAACATACTACAAAAATTATATATATTTTTTTAAGATAGTGGTGCGATTAGAATATAAAAATAGTCGCCAGTGTCAACCACAATAATTTCAAAAATAATGGAAAAACATCGACCAACTATTAATTATGAAGCACTTTCCAATACATTCAGAATACTGTAACAAAACTTCACAGTTTACTAAGTAAATAATTTAGAAAACGCATAACTCATTTGAAAACCCAATTTTAGCAATTACTACCAATTGTTGAACAAAATATCCGAAATGTGTAAAAATGTGTAAATATTTATTTCTTAAAATGTTATCAGTGGATTAATTCGCACATCTAACATTAATTTCATAGATAAATTCATTACGCTGTATTGAATATCATCTATTGATTATTGCAAATTGAATATTCCCCGCTTTAGATGTGTACATTTTGCTGACTATTTTGTTGAAAATGTGTTATGGCATACTTCTGTGTAAACTTGATAGTTGGGGCTTTGAAATGTGCTGTATCTTATATTATAAATAATCTTATAAATTGTACAGTCGTGGAAAAAAAAAAACGGAACACCCCCCACTAACTCTGCAACAAATTATAGTAGAAGGACGTGACTGGTACCAAACGATTGGAAATAAATTCTACTTTTAAGTGATGTATATAAAATTTGCTTAAGGGGCCATCTACATATTAAAACCAGCCTAAACTTTAATTTTTTCAATGGCAACACCCACTTTTGACATGATATTTTAAATCTTCGGTTCAAACTATGCCTAGATACAAAATTTTAAGTCATTTGGATGATAAGTTTTTGAGTTATAAACATTCAAATTTTAGAGCTTCTAATGTTAAATTACATTTTCATATTTTTATTAATATCTCCTGAAATTATATTCCTAATGTGCTAACGTTTTGTTTGGTTATAAAACTCAAAAAACCAAACATAACTACGTCAAATTTGTAATTTTTAAAATTTTATAATATGAATTATGAATTATGAAATTAATATTCGAAAAAATTATGAATTGCAACCTACAATTTTTTTGATGGATTTATATTTATTATGTCCTACTTTATGTGTATTCAAAATTTCATTTTTTTTTCCAAGTAGTTTTCAAATTATGCTGAAAAAACGACAAAATGCTGCTTTAAGGGGCCGTCTATGATGTGCATTAAAGCATAGTTTGAATAGGGATGGGAGCGCTCCGACTCGAAATCCCGATTGACACCACTAAATTTTAATAGTATTTGTTACCTTATTCAAGGACAAAATTTCTGAAATTCTTTACGTTGGAGAATACTGTTAAAATTTAGTGGTAAGAATCGATATTCGGGTCGGAGAGCTCTCATTCCTCTTTGAGAAAATATTATACTCATAGGCTGGGATTATAGTGACTTGATAAACTTAGAGATTAAGTCTGTCTTACACTATAAACAATGCGTAAACCGTATTTCAATGCTTCGTGATCTTACGTTAAACAACTCTGACAACGACCTGCGATTGTAGTAAGATATAAGATAGCGAGGCACCAGAACCCCAGCCTTTATTAGTATATATATATATATATATATATATATATATATATATATATATATTTTACTTTTTCAATGTCTGCTTTAAAATTTTTCATTAAAATTACGTAAAACATATTTGCATGAGATATATATTTTCATTTATGGAAAATAGTTTCGCTTTTATTTTTAAATTAATAAAGCTCATTTTTGAAAAATATGATCAGTTCTACCGTAGAAAAAACTTAATCATTTTTGTTACCTTTAAATGGATTTATAGCTTCTTTTCCAGTCTAATAAAGCTATATTGTTTTTTCTGCAGTATATATGTTTGAAGTGAAGTTTATTATAAATGCATATGTGTAGAGTATTTGCTGAAACAAAATGGCCCCACAATTAACTGAAGCAACGAAAGGAAAAATTATTGGCATGTGGCAAGCTGGAAGAAGTTTTCGTTATATAGCTGGGCATTTTCAAGTGTCTCTTCAAACTGTTTCAACATGGATTAATAGGTAAGGTTTATATTGGTAGTTTATCGCGAAGAAAAAATTACAATATTTCTTCTATAACTTTCGTATTTAAATCTATTCGATTAAACATGCTAATTGAAAAAAAATACAAGTTATTTTTATGGTTTTCTGATAGGCAAGATTATTTCCCAATCGCTAGTAGCGTGCAAAAAAAATCTAATAATAATAATAATAATAATAAATAATAAATGTCATATGGCAAGTTTTCTTGCCAGGAGGCATTAATGAGTTAATTGTAAAATTTCAAATGAACTACCAGAATAGGTTTAATCGTAGAATTATTACCTCTATTCCGAAGGAGAATAACGGATGTAAAGTTATTCAGATGTCTTTATAACATATATTTAGTTTTAGGTCTTCAAATAAATCGGAATGTAAATTCTGCGAACATATCTCAAAACAAGACACCCCCCCCCCCTCTCGCTACTAAAAAAAAAAGCAATGTCTGGATTTATTTTCAGACTAAAAAAAAATTTATCTGCGTTTTTTTTTTGTTATTTTTACTTTGTTTCATTACGCTGCTTTATACTATTTTTTTTTAATTCTAAATTTTGTATCTGTCAATATTATTCACGTTTCTGCCAATAAACTAAAGAAAAGGCGAGTTAAATAGATGCAAAATCTGAGAAAAAGCATTATAAAAGCACCTGTAAAATTCCAATAACATTTACATATTCTAAGACTATTTTAATTACAAATAATATTATGGTTTTATTAATCCCTTCGTGACGAGAGTCTATTACAGAATTTTTAATAATTTACCACCGGTTTTTCAAAACAGAAATTTTCGTCTAATTGAATTGTGGAAATGCTAAGATATAATAAGGCAAAGCTTGCAATAAAAAATAACTGGTGGGAAAAATCGAGGATTCTGAGCATCTTATGCGTCACGCATTCGTGTCGCTCGTCCCCAAGGGGTTAAAATCGGATAATTCAACACTTGTAAACATTATCTTACAGCATATAACAATAACCGAAACTTATAAAGTGAGTAAAATGGTCATATCGGTAAAACATAATACATTAAAAGGTGACATTCTGCAGCATTTCAACAATCGAGTACCGAACTTCAATTTGGATACAGCCCCTTAAATATGCTCATTATAAAGTAATTAATTTCTCAGAAACTAATCGTAAGAATTTAATGAAATTTGGTATCTAGGCATAGTTTGAACTGTAGATTTCAAATATGTTGTCAAATTTGGGTCTTGCTATTGAAAAAAACAAAGTTTGGGTGTGTTTTTATATGTATATAGCCCCCTAAGGAAATTTTATATACATCACTTAAAAGTAGACTTTATTTCCAATCGTTTGGTACCAGTCACTTCCTTCTACTATAATTTGTTGCAGAGTTAGTGGGGAGGTGTTCTGTTTTTTTTTTTTCCACGACTGTACATATGAAAAGACATGGGAATACTTTCGTGTTACAAATCTAGATACTTTAAGGTGAACATCTTAATTTACAACTTTATAAATATTTATATTATCATAATTAATTCTATATAATAAGAACATTATTCTATATATTGTATTCTGTATATTAATACTAATAATATTAATGTAAAATATTTGTAATAAAAAAATTGCGAAAATTTAAATAATATAAAAGAAAGAGAAAAATGGATGTTTTAGAAATATATGTCACGATTTTGACTCTCAGGTTTACTCGATGCGTTGCAGTCGTAATTAGTTGTCAATAAAAATTCGCCAAAACGAACAGGGTCTCCCATTTCAAACTACATTAGGTTGGCCGGATGGAAATAATTTTCAGTTCAGTCAAACTGGAGTTGGAAATAAAATCTTTATTAACATTTTGAAGACATCACTTCAGGAGGAATGCGCGATGAATCAAAATTATCCCAAAGAATTAATATATTCCATTGCTACAGTCTGCATGATCCATAAATCTCCTCTTTGAGAACTCACTAATTTTATTTAGATTAGTTGGACGTATCAATTTCGCACTAAGTACCCGTAAAGATATTTAATGCCTGAGGGAGGCCATTCGACTTGGCGAACCATGCCGGGGAGAGTTACAGCATCCCCCGACCCGTAAATATATTGTAGAACGTTACATCACTGCATTATAAAGGACGTTTGAGGATATTAGACTCCCAGAAAAAACAGTCTCGCTTTCCTTCAGCTACTGCCCATCGTCGAAAAGTCTCTGTTGGATTCAGGACGTGAGTGTAGTTTTAACCTAGTTCACATAAGAACACAAAACACGTCACGTGACTGACTTTCATCGAATCACAAGGTCTTTAAAGGATCTTCATTGGCATTTCCGGTGGAATTATCTTGACGAAAAACGGTTTCTCGGCGCCAAAAAATCTTATACACTTTTCTACAGGCTTGGATAATCTCGTACCAGACGCATGCCGTATAAACAAACCAATTTATCTGCTTTGAGGATGTGGTTAAACTTCGAATCAAATAAGTAATAAAAAAAAAGAAAATGAATCTTTGATGTAGAAGAAAAAAAAAGAACGAAAACTTTTTGAAAATATTTTAATAGACATTTAATATTTAAAAATAGAATAATTTTACGGCAATAGGGTTTTCTGAGTGCAATAATTTAAGAGATGTGATATTTTAGCATTTAAATAAAGAAGTTATAGGAATTTGACTACACGGGAATAATAATAATGAATTTTAATAATGGGTTAAAATAAAGATGTTCTATTTAAAGAATATCTTAAAAAAGCTATCGCCATTTTTAGATCTAACTACTTTCGAATAAATATTATTAAGTGGATTAGGATAAACTGGCTTTACATATAGATAGTAAAGGATTATTTTAAGAATAAGAATTGTTTTAATAAGCCGGGGTTATATACGGAATTTTATAGTATAATTTAGCACATTGTGAAAAAAATTAAATTTTGTAATATCCTAATCCTAATAATATTATAAATCTGATTGTGTGCAAATGTTAGGCTGAAGCCAGCGTCAAAATGGAGCATTTAATGATCCTGTATCTTTGCATATAGGCTGATTATAACCCTCCAATGAACATAGGCTGGTTTTTGTTTATTTGATTCAAATATTTTTCTTAATAATTCAAAATTTCGTTATTTTTATTGAGAATAA
Source organism: Maratus michaelseni (assembly GCA_963931845.1). NCBI lineage: Eukaryota > Metazoa > Arthropoda > Arachnida > Araneae > Salticidae > Maratus > Maratus michaelseni. The sequence goes on from OZ007592.1 coordinate 420,826,371, forward strand.
ATGGACATTTTTTCGTATAGCATTTTAAAATGGTTAAATTTACTTTACCGTTGCTAATACTTTATCGTTGCCAAAACTAATTCAAAACCCGGAACAAAAATTTTTACTCAACAATTTAGTTTCAATTGAAAAATTTTCACGTGAAAAATGAAAATGAAATAAAAAAATTTAAAGAATTAAGAAGATGATAAAATAATATTATTAGAAATAAAACGTACTGCTTTCAGATAATACAAGGTTTCAATATGCGTAACCATAGGAAACAGGCGAATATGACGTCATTTATCGAAAATAAAGCGGATATGCTTTGATTGGTGAAATAAAATGATCTTGGGTTTTTTCTTCGCTTTTTTTCTTTCTTTTTCTTTTGTATGGTAACGATACTTGCCGTTTTACCGTCTGCGCACGGCTAACATAACTATACCATATTTTTTATTTAAATTTTAAAAAAGTAAAAAGAAGGTTCAAAAGAAAATGGTTAGCAATAAATGTCAATAATATGCTCTGCAAAATTATCCATGTCGAAAATGATGTCATGGATAGCGAGAAATAGTGATTTTTCATTCTCTAAACTAAAAGAAATAACTCGATTACCTAAAAAAAAATGACGAATGTTAATAGTCCCATTTTTGTTGGCCCCACCAGTGGCTGAGAGGTTCTGCTCTCGAAGCTGGTAGACAGGAGGTGCTGGGTTCGATCCCAATCGCGCCCGTCGGCCTAATCGTTCGGAGTTTTCGTGGTTTTCTTCGAGCCATGGATTTATCCATGCGTAAATACGGGTTAGGTTCCCTTAGAAAGACCCCCACAAACGGCACTCCCCCGGGTCTACATCCCATGTGTATATAATTGGCCGTCAATAATCAACCCAACCCAACCCAACCCATTTTTGTTGATAAAACCTAAAGATTTAATATTATTTCTTTAAAGTAACATAATTTCCCCTAAGCCAGTATTGAAATTAATTGCCTGGAAAAGAAAATTAACAAGAATTATGTCATTAAAAAGGGATTTCTCTGGGGGAAAAAAGGAGACGTTATATTTGAAATAAAACGGGAATTTTCCAATATGTTTTAAAAAGAGTGTGAATCAATTCCTCACATTAATAATACAAGAATCAGTATGTATAGAAAATAGATGAGTTTCACGCCATATTTATAACGAAAAATTTTAATGTTTTGTTATCTATACTGATTATTAAGCATGAGTATCTGTTATTTCGTTCCGCATGAGTATCCGAGTTTTCTGCTAAAAATCACATCATAATTTTAAGAAAAGGAAAATGAACACGAATCTATTATATTAAAATCTGACCGTGTGTTTGTATTTCGCAACTACCCCTAGACTATCGAACGCAACGCGATTTACTACCGGTTTAGCGAATACCGGTTATAATTGATCCGAGGATGTCACACAAACACTCAGATATAAAAAAAAAATTAAATTAAATGCCATTTTTTTTTAACGAAGTTTCTCTAAAAACGAAAAGTAACTTACTCCATATTTGTGTATAAAAAAAGAAGAAATAAAACAGATCACTATATTTTTTACACCAGTTTCTCATTAAAACTGAAAAACAGAATTTATTTTCACTTTAGATGTTGAAAACAAAATCTTGATTTCAGTAAATTATCCGAAAAATAAAAACATATTTTCACATATTCAAACTTCATAAATCAATTTATTCTGGAGAACAAAAATTGCCTGTCAATATACTGTCATTTAGAAAACAAGATTTTTTTTCAGCTATACATTAAACCAAGGAGGCAGAATTGATATTAAAGAAAAAGCATATTCTATTTCTAATTAATGTTTTTTTTTAAGATGGCTGTTAAAACGTTTCAAAAAGGCGTTAAAAGTAAAATTGTTTATCAGGTAAAATTGACATTTGCTTTTACCCAATTCGTCTATTTCCACGATTTTATTTGGTCCTCTTTTTTGCATTGGTTGCAATTTCATTTTCGCGATTATTTGGCACAAAATTTAACTTTTTTAAGACTGAGTTATATCAAAGTCCCTACAATAAAAAATACCGTATTGTCTCCTATGAAATGTGATAAATAGTTAGTTAATTATTGGGAGTAAAATATTTTGCTTAATTAATGTACTTATTCTTGTTTTAATGTTGCGTGAACGAAGTCACGGGTAACAGCTAGTATATATATATATATATATTTTAGAAATGTATAATTATTGCACCCGTATCCTTGTTATTATCAAAATTATTAAGTTCCAACCAGTACTGCATGCATTTACAACTTAATTAGAAAAAAAAAATTAACCTTTTTTTAATTTTTTTATCTTAAAAGTAATATACATTTAAGCAGCTATAAAATAAAAAACAATGTTTTGATTATAAATGTCTTTGCAACTAACATAAATTTCATATATTTAAATATATATCAATATAAGATTATAAACAAATTGGAACATCTATTTTTATACGTATAACTAATACAAATTTAAAATTTTAGGAATATTTAGAAGGTAATTTCTACCTTCTTTTCATGGAATATTTCATGGAATATGAGTTTTCTATAGTAACCGCTAAATACCACAACAATAGCTTACAGTCGTTGTATATACATTTGCAAGCAGCAGTCAAATGATGATGTATCGTAGTTGTTTGGTACTCCAGAAATAAATTAAGTTATTGGGGAGAAGTCAACTATCCTTATTTCCAGAAGAATACAACACATCTGATTGAGTCAGACACCCTACAGATTAATTTCCTGCAAGAACTGTATCTTTCCCGTTGCTGAATAAGTAAAGGAAAGCAGGGGTGGTTTCATCACATTGATCTGATTTCATTTGTCTTGAAAGGAGACATCTCAATGCATTATGGAGTACATTCCTTGAATTATATTTATTGATTGATATGGTTTTCATTTAAGTAGACATTGCATATTCAAGTTATTTAAAAGCGTCTATGGAAGTAAAACATATGTTTTTATCCATTGCGGCATTTAATATACAACTGTCCAATCTATTAATCTTAATATACACTTCATTTAAAGAAAGGGAAATCAAAAAGACTTATGCTTATGCTCACTTACAAATAAATCATAAGACTCAAAATGGATGTAATATAACTTCAATTGTAGAAGCAACAAAATGATTTACTTTATATCATATTTCATCATATTTGTTAAAATATTTTAACTAAAGATGTGAGATATATATCTATTACTTAATTACTAGAGCGTTTCTCAGAAATATGAAATCAATATTTTTATGCTATTCTAATGAAAAGATATTTTTTAGAAAACTACATATTGAAAGAATATATCTTGAATCTTTAATTTTCCGTGTAAAGTTACCTTTAAGAATCTTCTTTATCATTAGTGGAGCACCTAACCTAAAATTCACGAGCACTTTATATATTTTCCTCATTCTAGCAATTTACATATTATACTGTAAAAAATCGGTGTTTTATTTTAAGAAATTTAGTTACAAATAAATATTAATGAAATTCACATTTATTTTTGTTGCACGTTTCTTATACGATATAGAATGTTTCAAAAATGTAAAATGTTAGGGATATTAAGAAGGTAATTTCTGCCTTCTTTTCTTGGAAGATTTCTTAGTTATACTTTCATGAGTTTTCTATAGTAACCGCTAAATACCACAATACTTTACAGTGGTTTTATATACATTTGAAAGCGGCATTCAAATGATCATTGATCGCATTTGTTTAGTATTCCAGAAATAAATTATGGTATTGAAGAAAAGACAACCATCTGTATTTCTAGAAGAATACAACACATCTGATTGATTCAGACTTCCTGCAAATAAATTTCCTGTAATAATTGTATCTTTCCTGTTGCTGAAAAGAAAGCAGGGTTGGTTTCATCAGATTTATCTGAATTCTTTTGACTTGAATAGAGACATGTCAAGGTATTTTGGAATGTATACCATGAATTACATTTATTTATTGATATGGGTTTCATTTAAGCAATCATTGTATATTAAAATAATCGATGGAATTAAAAAAATATGTTTTTAAACATTACGCAATTAATATACAACTGTCCAATCTATTAATCTTAATATACAGTTCATTTAAAGAAAAGCGAAGTCCAAATAGACTTACGCTTATGCTTACTTTAAAATAAATCGAAAGGCTCAAAACGGATGTACATGAGTTTTATTTTAGAAGCTGTAAAATGATATAATTTACATCATATTTACTATAATATTTTCATTAAACATGTAAGAAATTATCTATATCTTTTCCACTAGAGCAATTTTGAGAAATGTGAAATTGATATTTTTATGCTATTTCAACTGCAAGGATATTTATTTGTAAAATATATTAAAGGACAACATTAAAGAAGTGAATATAATACATCACATATTTTTACTGAATAGTGTATACAAATTTAAAATTTTATACATACATTAATATTAAAAATATCGACGTTTCGACCACCATCTATGGTCATCTTCAGGAAAATTTTCTTATATAGCTTTTAAAGTTTCAAATGCGAAAAACAATCCGTCCGTCACCACATTATTATTGCCGTCTATAAATTAAAAATTAACAAGGGTAACACTCAACCATCGCACCAACCAACCACAAGTAGAAACGATGCAGAAGCATCTCCTAACGGACAAAAATCTAACTGCTGTAAATGTATTATTAATGAAGTATTTTAAAATAAAGAAAAGCGTAATTAACTATTTTAAGATGTTCATCCAAATTTTAGGGATATTAAATGAAATGCTATCATTACAAACTTCATTTTTCCTAATCATAATTTCAATGGACTCCTTTCGCAGACCCTCAAAGACGTTATTACATGGAATTTTAATTTTAGCGTTATCAAAATCTATGTGGCTGTCAGGATTATTAAAATAGAACCTAGCCAGGGCTGTCGTCTGTTGATATTGTGAAATATTCCTTTTACAGCCCTTTATTAACCTTAATTTTTCCTTTTATTAACAGCCCTGGCTAAGTTCTCTTTTAATAATCCTGACAGCCACATAGATTTTGATAACGATAAAATTAAAATTCCATGTAATAACGTCTTTGAGGGTCTGCGAAAGGAGTCCATTGAAATTATGATTAGGAAAAATGAAGTTTGTAATGATAGCATTTCATTTAATATCCCTAAAATTTGGATGAACATCTTAAAATAGTTAATTACGCTTTTCTTTATTTTAAAATTCTTCATTAATAATACATTTACAGCAGTTAGATTTTTGTCCGTTAGGAGATGCTTCTGCATCGTTTCTACTTGTGGCTGGTTGGTGCGATGGTTGAGTGTTACCCTTGTTAATTTTTAATTTATAGACGGCAATAATAATGTGGTAACGGACGGATTGTTTTTCGCATTTGAAACTTTAAAAGCAATATAAGAAAATTTTCCTGAAGATGACCATAGTTGGTGGTCGAAACGTCGATATGTTTAATATTAATGTATGTATAAAATTTTAAATTTGTATACACCATTCAGTAAAAATATGTGATGTATTATATTCACTTCTTTAATGTTGTAATATTTCATGGTGTAATCGTCCAGCATTTATATTAATATTTATATTAAAGGAGTTTTTAATTGTTTCATGTAAAGTACACTTTAAGAATCTTCTTTAGCATTAGTAGAGCATCCTACCTAAAAATCACGAGAATTTTACATATTTTCTACATTCTTGCAATTTACATACTATAATAAATAAATCAGTGTTTTCACATAAGAAATTTATTAACAGGCAAATTATAATGAAATTTACATTTATCTTGCTTGGGCAGTTCTCGGATTCAAATGTAAATGGACATTAGTTGACTTGCTTAAAACTTTTAAGTAATTTCTTAGCAAAAAATGAGTTATAAAAAAAGAGAGAAGATACAAAAAATTGTTAAAACTTTTTCCCCTTTTCTTGGTTTATCCTGTAAAATTGCATCGCAAACAATCAAAGAACGTTAAAATGTAAATGATTAGAGTAGGAATCCCAAGCAATTTTGGAAAAAGATGATTTTCTATTCTGAAAGATTCCGGATCAAATTTCACGACTACAGGATGTGAATTAAACGTCTTACAAACACAAGTAAACTTTCGAATATTAAAAAAAAAATCCTTAAATATTTGGTTTTCCGGAAAGTACTGCGTTTTTTTTAAAAAGGAAAGCGCAGTTTCATCTAGTTATTTTGTTACTGCTGATAAAGAGTGACCTTGAATTACCCAGATAAGTACAATTGTTCTTTTCTGCTTGTGCTACATAATTCTCGGTTGTATTGTGGTATAATAATAGCAGTTCTAAGAATGGAGAACCAAAAATCTCCTTTTTGTCATATTATGCTCTTCTATTTCAAGAAAGGAAAAAAAATGCTAGTCAGACTTCTCTTAAAATTTAGATTTATATCGACGATGTTCTGTATCAAATGTCACAGTTCGAAAGTGGTTTGAGAAACTTAAGCGCGGTTTCTGTCTTGAATATGATACCGCTCTAGACGTCTCTCATCTGTAAAGGAGGATATCTTATAAAAGATGCTATCAAATGATCATGCACCGTACTATTTGAAATAATTAGTTTATGTCATAGCTTTCAAACTGTGTAACGTGAATTTTCAGTGATAGCTTCTTATAAGAGGTCCTCCTTTGAAGATGTTGGTCGTTCAGATAGGGTACCATCTTCGAGGCTGAAATTTCTACGTTTAAACGTCTCAAACCACTTTCGAACTGTGCCATCTGAAACAGCATTTATCCATTAACAGCACAAATTTTGCGAGCAGTCTGACTAGCATTTTTACCTTTCTTGAAATAAAAAAGCCTAATATGACAAAAATTATATTTTTGGTTATTCATTCTTAGCACAGCACTGAAACAAAAATTATACCACAACACAAGCGATGGTTTTGCATCGCAAGCAAAAAATACCAAGTGCACATAAATGGGTTGTTAAAGGACATTCCTTATCAGCAGTAGTAAAATAAAAATAGGAAACCGCGCCTCGGTTTCAAAAACCGCAGAACTTTCAGGATGACACAATATTTTGAATAAGGACTTAAAAGTTGACATTTGTTTTCAAGGAATGTTACTATTATTTTAAATCAACATCGTTTCAAGATATTAATTTAAGTTGTACGTAGTCTTAAAGATTTTAATCATATGTACATCTTATTGAAATTTGCATTGGTTTCTCTGGACAGAGTATGGATTCAAAAGTAAATTATACATCTTTGGACTAGTTCATATAATTTAAGCAAACATGCATTTTAAAAGAAAATGAAACAATTATAAATTAACGAAAACATCCTGTATTTACTCCTACATGATTTACAACCAGTTTTTGATACATAAAAACGAAACAATACATGTATCTTGTATATAATGCGCATGCAACGCTAGCGGCTGAAAATGCAGGAATTAAAACAATATATGACTGAATTCGCGTAAGTACTATAATAGTGAAATTCAGCGTTTGTGGAGATAATCATTCAAAATTAACTCACATCAATTACAAATGGATAGATGGAAGTAAGATGATATGATATATGAAGATATAGACTGTGTTACTGCCGATTGCAGCAACAATATCAGTAGCGGTTATAAGTAATGTTACTTTCTGAACAACATGTTGTGGATTTTGAAAGTGGGTGTATTTTTTTACTGTTTAGTTTTCTAAATGTAATATAATAAATATGTAAAATGCTTTTCTATTTAATATGTTTTGACTTTATTTTTTATTCACTAACGATAAATTAATTTTACTCATTTTCGCAGTATAAACTCAGAAATAAATAATGACTTTCTATCTGCCCATAATACACAAGTGATAGCACATAAAAGTTCAAATATTTAATTTCTTTTACTATAACTTTCAAATATTTTGATATAACTTATACTTTAACTTAACTCTTACATCCATACAATTTTATGACAATATCTAATTATTACATTCAATAAATTAGTGAAAGCATACGAAGTTTCATAAAGCTATCAGAAATATTACCTGTAAAATGCCCAAATTATAAAACCTGAAATTTTGGAGAAAAGTGCACGTTTTATACTATTTTTTAAATACCTCAAAAAATACTTCTATTTTCTATTCTAAAACCCTTAATTTTGAAGATACACTGTTAAACATTTTGTCCTGGTTTGAAAATTTTTTTGTGCTATTGTAGCAGCTACCATAAGATTATGAAATCTGGTTGCAACTTTTGAAGACAGTTCATCCAGATATTCAAACGTTGGAAATAGATTTCCCCATTTTGTGGTTGCAGCTAGTGCAGCACCAAATTTTCGTTCAAAACCAGGAATTTTTTTTAACAGTGCTGTAAAGTGAAATGATACAATGAAAAACGTTTAATTCATTTTAATAGAACTGAAGCTTTAAAATCATTAACAATTACTTTCTTCTAAATTAAAATCTCGATGAAATAAAAGAGTATTTTCTAAAACAAAATAATAACAACTTTTGGCTGTTGCGTTTAATTTTATATAAAATCATCAATTTACTTATTTTGCTTAGCTAATTAATAAATTTAACAGTGTTATTATTTATTATTCATATTTTCTGTTACAACTACAATAAAAATCGCATTATAGCATGGTTGCCTAACTGAATCAATAAGATAAATTGATTTAAAATACAAAACATCTTATATTGAATAATGATCGTTCTAATAGCTGAATGTACTATTTCTGAAAACAGCGTTTGAGAGACATGCATATTAACGATTTTTTTTATCAAGATGAGAATTATAACAAATCTCATTAAAATCTCATTAAATTAGTAACATGCGTTATCGATGAAAATATATTTAACTAAATAATTACTAAAGAATAGTACGATTGGGATAAACAACCATAATAAAATTTGGTAATGAATTATTATGTTAGCTATAAACATAAAGGAATGAAAATAATAAGCACATGAATGCATTATTGTTAGTTAATTTTGAAGGTAGCCAGTAGCTTTGGCGCGCTCTAAAGCAATTAGGGTATATAAATAAACATTTGTACTTTAGCAAAACATAGGTAAGATAATTTGCTTACCTCCTTTTTCAGCATTCATAGTCACACCTCATTTTCCCGCGTGCCAGGTCGCCAGTCTCCAATTTGATTAATCCTTTTATTGAAGATGGATACTGTGGTATCCAAAATAGTGTAATATCCAGTAATTGTGACACATGCTATGTTTTATATCCATGTTGAATCACTATGTGATTGTGAAATGTGAAAATATTATTAATTAATAAAACATTATTCATTTCTTAGTTAAAATTATTTAATTAAGTTTTTAGTTACATTTACTTTTACATTAGTTTTAATTTTAAACATTATATTAATTTGATTGAGTTTAAGGGAGAACGAAATTACATGATCGTTTCCAACGCGCGAGAAAAAGAATCTATTAAAGTTCTATATATCAGAAAGAAGGAGTTTTTAGTCCTTTTTTATGTGATGTCATTTTCCAGTTCTTTGATACGTCAGAAATGACGTAAAGTTAAGCGTACGGCATTCATACGTATCTTTATTTCTTACTTCCTTGTTCACATTCATGAGTTTGTAAAAACCACTCCATGTTGCATCATAGATTTCACTTCCTCTTTGAAATTGGGTTAAGCACTTTTTATCGTGATGAGTTTTTTAAATGAAAGTAAATCTGTCACTGAAATCAATTTATGGAGATTATTTTTCTGATATCTTACCAACAATCTCCTCCTTAATCTCTGGAATTTGATTTCTTAAATTTAAATTTCTTCTGTGAACTTCAAAAATAGGTTTGGGAGTAGGCTTAGTTAAGATGTCCGCTATCATGTTCTATGATTAACAGTACTTTAGATTAATTGTACCATTGTCCTTTAAGTGCTTAATGGAATGATATCGAATGTCTATGTGTTTCTTGCGACGAGTATACTTTCAATCATTTTTATGCAGGACTGATTGTCCTCATGCATAGTTATGGGTAACGACTGTTCCAAATTAAATTCTTGTAAGAGTCTTATTAGCCACATAATTTCTTGCGACGCATTAGCAGTTGAAATATACTCAGCTTCAGCACTTGACATGGCAATGCATGATTGTTTTTTGCGTATCCATAAAATTGGATTTTTCCCTAACAAAAATAGGTTTCCACTGGTTGACTTTCTAGTTTGTATGTCTCCAGCACAGTCCGAATCACAATATGCCTTTAATATATGTTGGTGTGTTGTATTTATTTCTAATTTAAAGTTTTTAGTGTGATTTAAATAGGAAATCACTCTTTTAGTGCCTTCCAATCCTTCTGTGACGGATTCTCACTTTTTCTACTTAGGATGTTGACCGCAGCTGAAATATCTGGTCTTGTGACAGTTGAGATATATAAAAGAGCCCCAATTGACTTTCTGTAATCTATGTTGTTTGGCAATAGTATTTCATCGTTATCATAATTTAAGTAGTCTGTTTCCATGAGCGTTTTGTAAGGTTTTGCATCATCTAATTTAAATTTTCTAACTAATTCTTCAATTTTAATTTTTTGATTTAGTGTATATCCTTCGTTTGTTTTTTCAATTTTAATCCCTAGGTAGTAGTTTAATTGACCTAAATCCTTTAGTTCATATTCAGTTTTAAGTTTCTGTATAATTTCTTTAATTTCGTTTTCTTTTGCAGATATCAATATATCGTCTACATAAACGATAATATATGCTTTACTGTCTTTTGTATTACGTATAAATAAACACGTATCTGAATTTGATTGTTTGAAATTTAACTTTTCTAATGATTCTGAAATTTTTGTTTGCCAGGCTCTAGCAGCTTGTTTTATGCCGTATATAGCCTTATTTAATTTGCACTCTTTGTTTTCATGATTTGGTTTAACATAGCCTTTCGGCTGAGCCTCATCTAAATTTCCATACAAAAATGCGGTTTTAATGTCAACATGGTTTATGTTTCGTTTATGATAGGCGGCGGCTGCAAAAATGTTCTAATGGTAGCATGTGAAACCACTGGAGCAAATGTTTCATAATAATCAATACCAAAATTTTGCGAATAGCCTTTGGCTACTAATCTGGCTTTGTATTTTTGTATTTTTCCTTTATCGTCTAATTTTGTTTTGAATAGCCATTTTGAACCTATTATTTTTCTATTTGGCGGGGGGACAACTAATGTCCAAGTTTTATTTTGGTTGTGAGATTCTATCTCCTCCTGTGTTGCTTTGATCCAGTTTTCTTTTTCTACTGGGTTTTCCATGTTTATTATTTCCTGCCAATTTTTAAGTTCATTTATTTGTTCGTCTTTAACCATATAAATTAGTCTATCTGGGGGAACCCGTTTATTTACTCTATCTGATCTTCTTGGTTCGGTTTGATTTAGTTCAGATTCATTCTGAGTATTATTTTCATTAGAAATTTCGATTTTTATAAGATTTGGGTTTTCTGACTTTTCATTTTCAGCACTAGTGTTTTCATCTATATTTAGTTCTAGCCTTTTTTCTTTATTTGAATTTATCGGATAGTTTTCTAAAAATTTCACTGTTCTGGCTATAGTAATATCTTTGCCACTCGTGTATATACGATATCCTTTGAAATAATTATGGTATCCCACAAAGATCCCTTCTACTTTATTATCTAACTAGCAAGCTACGCCCGCTACGCTGGTCAATTTCTCTTAACGAACCTTTAATCAAACAAAATATTGACATTTCATAATTCACTTTTATATTTTAACAGAATAATAAGGATACGGTAATTAGTGACTCGTGCTATAGTCAATATACACGTCAGGACACGTCGCCCTTATCATTATCTTTTTACGCGTGAAGGTTTCGCTATGGTACTCTATTGTGAAATTTGGTAATTTTAGAAATTCAATAGTTGAAAAATCGCAGAATCATTAGATCATTTTTCTTTAGAAATTGTTCTTAGAGCGCATTTAGATCTTATAAATAACAATCATGCCGAACTTGAAGTTTCTAGCTCCTTCAGCATCGCAAAAATCGCAATTTTAGAACGTTTTTCGCTTCTGCACCCCCCTTGGGGTAGTGGCACCGACATAAAATATAGCCTATGTTGGAGCAGGGATTGTCACCATCCATTTGCCACCATCACTTTTGAAATCGCTTTAGTAGTTCCAGACATTCCATACAAATTGTAATTTAGAATGTTTTTAGAAAATTTTTTGCTTATTTCAGCCTTTTAAATTTCGAATTTTTTTAGTCTTTAGATTTTGTTCTTATAGAGCATTTAAATCTTGTAAGTAACAACCATACAAAATGTCAAGTTCCTAACTCCTTCATTATTGAAAATATCATAATTTTGGAACGTTTTTCGCTCCTGCACCCTCTGCGGGCAGTGGCACCGACAAAAAATTTAGCATATGTTGGAGCAGGGACTGTCACAATCCATTTGCCACCATCACTTTTGAAATCGGTTCTGTAGTTTCAGAGATTCCATAGAAATTGTAATTTAGAATGTTTTTAGAACGCTTCTTCCTCATCTCACCCTTTTAAATTGCGAATGTTTTTATAATTTGTTCTTAGAGAGCATTTACATCTTATAAGTAACTACCATACCAAATTTGATACTTCTATCTCCTTCAGTACACAAAAAATCGAAATTTTAGAACGTTTTTCGCTCCTGCACCCCCCTGGGGGTGGTGGCACCGACATAAAATATAGCCTATGTTGGAGCAGGGATTGTCACCATTAATTTGAAACCATCACTTTTAAAATCGCTTCAGTGGTTCCAGAGATTACCCCCTACAAACAAACAAACAATCTTTACTACTTTATATATTAGTATAGATAAGGGGGAATTAGCCCCTTGTTCCCCCCCTTTATACTTAACCAATCAATCCCGAAAACTAATCAGAGATGCGCCTTAACACAGTGAACCTATAAATAAAATTTGAAGGAAATGGGATAATTCTGCATGAAAAACCCATTTACATAAATTAAGGGGGGTATTAGCCCCCCGTTCCCCCCCTTTATACTTAATCATTCAATCCCGAAAACTAATCAGGGAAGCATCTTAACCCAATGAATCTATAAACAAATTTTGAAGCAAATAGAATAATTCTGCATGAAAAACACATTTATATAAATTACGGAGGGGATTATCCCCCCGTTCCCCCATTTATACTTAACCAATCGATCCCGAAAACTAATCAGGGAAGCGCCTTAACACAGTGAACCTATAAACAAAATTTGAAGGAAAACGGAATAATTCTGCATGAAAAACCCATTTATATAAATTAAGGGGGGATTAGCCCCCCGATCCCCCCCCTTTATACTTAACTAATCAATCCCGAAAACTAATCAGGGAAGCGCCTTAACTCAGTGAACCTATAAACAAAATTTGAAGGAAAACGGAATAATTCTGCATGAAAAACCCATTTATATAAATTAAGGGGGGGATTACCCCCCCCCCCGTTCCCCCCTTTATACTCAGCCAATCAATCCCGAAAATTATCATGCAAGCGCCTTAACACAGTGAACCTATAAACATAATTTGAAGGAAAACGGAATAATTCTGCATGAAAAACACATTTATATAAATTAAGGGGGGGGGGAATTAGCCCACACCCCGATCCCCCCCCCCTTTATACTTAACTAATCAAACCCGTAAACTAATCAGGGAAGCGCCTTAACTCAGTGAACCTATAAACAAAATTTGAAGGAAAACGGAATAATTCTGCATGAAAAACCCATTTATATAAATTAAGGGGGGGAATTAGCCCCCCGATCCCCCCCCTTTATACTTAACCAATCAATCCCGAAAAGTAATCAGGGAAGCGTCTTAACCCAATGAACCTATAAACAAAATTTGAAGGAAAACGGAATAATTCTGCATGAAAAACCCATTTATATAAATTAAGGGGGGGATTAGCCCCCCCCCCCGATCCCCCCCCTTTATACTTAACTAATCAAACCCGTAAACTAATCAGGGAAGCGCCTTAACTCAGTGAACCTATAAACAAAATTTGAAGGAAAACGGATATTTCTATGAAGAGTTATCGCATTACGTACGTACATACATACATACAGAACCGGCTGCCAAGCTCTCAGGGCTTGACAGCCAGTGTGATAACTGAAAAATCGCAATTTTAGAACGTTTTTTGCTCCTGCTCCCCCTGGGGTTATTGGCACTGACATAAAATATAGCTTATGTTGGAGCAGGGGTTGTCACCATCAATTTGCCACCATCACTTTTGAAATCGGTTCGGTAGTTCCAAAGATTACCCCCTACAAACAAACAAACAAGATTTACTCCTTTATAATATTAGTATAGATTTCTGCCTTTTTTGCTTATTAACATATGCATAAGCTTTGCAGCCAAATACTTTTAAGTATTTTAGATTTGGTCTTCTGTTTGATCATAACTCATATGGAGTTTTTTCGTTGGCTTTTGTCGGCAGTCGATTTTTGTAAGGGATTTGCGGTGCAGATCGCCTGTCCCCAGAAATGTAATGGTAAATTAGAGTCATTTAACATTGTTCTGGTCATTTCAATTAGTAATCTATACTTGCGTTCAGCAATACCATTCTGGCTCGGAGAATATGGTACTGTTAGCTGTCGCTTAGTTCCATTTTCTTTTAGAAAATTATCAATATTAGAATTTTTAAATTATTTCCCATTATCTGTTCTGAGTTCTGTAGGCTTTTTGCCAAATTTATTGTTGACCAGTGCAACATATTCCTTTAATTTTTCAAATACCTCACTTTTATCTTGTAGGAGATAAATAATTGTAAATCTTGAGTAATTATCCATGAAAGTTAAAAAATAATTTTTCCCACCTATGGTTGGAGTTTGAATAGGACCACACACGTCGGAATGCACTAATTGCAAAATTTTATTTGCTCTAAATTACGTCTTTTTGGGGTATGGTGCGTCAGTTATTTTTGCTTTGATGCAAGATTCATTATGGGAACAATTATTTATGTTTATTTCGCATGCTAATTCCTTTGTCATTATTTCTTTCATTCACGCGACATTTTTATGCCCTAATCTTCTGTGCCATAGTTCTATGCAATTTTTATTTTTGCAATTTGTTAACATATTTACGTAATTTTCATCTGTGGTTTCGCTAGATTGCTAAATTTCGTATAAATTATTTTTTCTAATTCCTTCTAAGCGAATTAATCCCTCATATTCTAGAAATCATTTATTATCTCCAAACGTTAATTTGCATCCGTTTTTCGTAGCTTTAGCTACTGAAAATAAATTCGTTTCAATTTCAGGTACTAGTAGAACATTTTTTAATGTTATATCGTGAGTTTTACCGTCGGAGGTTATCGTGGTAATGTTTACATTACCTGATCCGTAGGATTTTAATTTATTGCCGTTGGTAATTACGACGTTAGATTGTTCTTTATTTATAAAATCAGAAAATAGTTTTTCATCATTTGATATATGGGAAGACGAGCCAGAATCTATGATCCATGCGTTATTTTGCGATTTGTTTGCTATAAATGCGCAATTTTTCTTTTCTTCGGTTCCGAAATAAGCTGTGCTTTTATTTGGGTTGTTCGGATTATTTGAGTCCGCGCTTCTTAACTTGTTTTCGTCTTTTTGAAATACTAATGAAGAAGAAAAGTTTTTTTCTGATGTTTTGTTTAAAATTAGTTGTTTTATTTTTGTTGTGCCAGCAATTTATGGTGTTGTGATTTTTCATACGACAGATCGTGCAGTATTTTTCTTCCTTTTTAAAACCTGTGGTTTTAATTTTTTCTTTCAGCTCTAATGGCTTTATTTGAATTATCACTGGTATTCGAATGTTCATTTCTTTTATTGAATTTATCTGTCAATTTGCTTTTCATGAATTCTGGAGTTAATTCGTCTTCCTGCCTGGCTTCTAATGCGGTTATGAGTGTGTCATAAGAAGGTGGCAAAGAGCAGAGCAGTAATGCTGAAATATGATTTGTTTTAATTTCGTCGCCTATGGCTGATAACTTATCAATAATTTCTAATATTTTTGTTATATGAGTAATCATATTGCCTCCTTCTGATAATTTGGTTCCGTAAAGTCTCCTAAGGAGAAAGAGTTTACTAGAGAGATTTGATCTCTCATGTATTCTTTTTAACGTATTCCATGAGTCTCGTGTATTTTGTAAATGCTTAATGTGAATGATTTGGTTATCCTTAATACTTAAATTAATAAGATCCCTTGCCTTTTTGTCTTTCTTCGACCAATCGGGCGTCATTGGATTAGGTGGGTCGTCTGTGACAACTTCAAAGAGCTCTTCTCTTATTAAGAGCATCTCCACCTTGAATTTCCAGTTTGCGTAGTTATTGGAATTTAATTTTTCAATTATACTACCTTCTTTGAAGGTTGCCATTTTTTTCAGAATATATCTAAAATTAATTTATTTTCTTTTAAGTATTCGAGGATTCTAGGACACTATTTTTTTTATAATTTTACCCTTTACATACTTTGGAATATTTCTGTACTCATAATCTTGTTAGTTAATTTTGAAGGTAGCCAGTAGCTTTGGCGCGCTCTAAAGCAATTAGGATATATAAATAAATACTTGTACTTTAGCAAAACATAGGTAAGATAATTTGCTTACCTCCTTTTTCAGCATTCATAGTCACACCTCATTTTGAAGATGTATACTGTGGTATCCAAAATAATTTAATATCCAGTAATTGTGGCACATACTATGTTTTATATCCATGTTGAATCACTATGTGACTATGAATGCTGAAAAAGGAGGTAAACAAATTATCTTACCTATGTTTTTCATAAGTACAAATGTTTATTTATATACCCTAATTGCTTTAGAGCGCGCTAAAGCTACTGGCTACCTTCAAAGTTAACTAACAATTATATTTATTGTTCTTATATTAATATTTTTAAAAGTAATTTTGTTTAAGAAAAATTTGAATGTCTAACTGCGTAAATTGCAATTAATAAAAATGTATAGCATTTATAAACTAAAAGAAAAAATATTTCTAGTAAACTAAACTGTATCGGATCTTTTAAGCGAACTTGACGTATAAAAGTATTCAAATCAAATATTTTTTTAAATTAAACATAGATATGAATATCTTTATTCATATAAAACTTTTAACATTTTTCCAGTTTGATGTGCCGATCTCAAATGTATTTGTAAACGAAACCTAGAGCATAATTCTTTGAAAAACAAAATGTTAAAAACATATTTTATGAAATATATCATCTTTTTCTTCTTTACTATTCACCATTCATACATGTTATCTATCCATAAGTGTAGTTTTTTGGGAGTGAGGGCAATTCTTAAGGATTTATGTTCGTTTGAACTGCGAAAATATGCATAGAAATTATGTTAGGTAATTACAAACATTTGAAAAATGAATTTTAAACGAAATATAAGCCCATTTTTGCAGGTATACGTATCAGAAATTCATTTATTGATTGCGGTATTTTCTAATGATGTTATGTATAAAATAATTAACTCAGAATGACTCTATTTACATACAATTAAGCTCGCACTCGCAAAAAAGGTCATTTTGAGTGAAATGACTTTTAAATTCTTCGTTATTTCCGCCATAATACACGCACACACATATATATATATAGTATACATATACATTATTATCTCCAGTTTGTTTTGCAAAGAAACCTACTTGAAATATGTAGCATGAAAACAGAATAAAAAACGTTAAAAAGTATAATAACTAGCACATATATAAAGAAAAACAACAAATGCGAATTGGGGCCTACTCTACCGCTAAACCTATCTGCTTAAATCCCTACAAAGGGTTTGGAATAATACTATCGTTAATTGCAAAAATCACGGCTTCTTTTCTTGTCCATTACCATGAAAATTACAATTCTTAGACTTAATTGTTGAACTTTCGATTTTGTACCAGGAGTATTCACTTGCAACTGTAAATATTGATGAAATTTCTTGTTTCAAAAGTGCGTGCTATTCGTCGGTATGTAGAGTATGAATATACTGTTTAATGATGCTCATTATAAATATTTTTAAATTTATACATACAAATATTTTTATGGAAAATATTATTTATAAATTATCTTTCTACTTAAACAGTGATACATTTATTATAATAATATAAGTGTTATTCATGAAGTCAATATCCCTTTTTTATGCACAACAAAATATACCGATTAATGGCATATTATACGAATGATTTTGGAACAATCTTTTGACATAGTAAACTTGCATTTCGTTAAAATATGTTATTTGAGCAAAAAATAATGAGAAAATGAATCTGCAAATGACTTCCGATGGTAGTGAAACAGAATAAAACGGATCCACTATTTAAATTTTTTTTCTCTATACTTAAGAATCAAAATTTTATTAAGGAAAAAAAGAAACTGCTGTTAGAACTTTAACATTTTGTTGGCAGGTAACGCATATACCCATGTTTGCGTAGCTACCATCATGTACGCTTTTTTTGTTATACACGCTATCTTTTAATAATAATATTTTCCTTATTTTATCATCAATTTCAGACATTAAATAATGCAAAGATTATTATTTTGTGGGTAACAAAAGCAAGTGAGTAAGTGTGATTGAAGACCGCACAAAGGGTTTTTAATATTCCTTTCAAAACACTTAATCCTTTCTTTAATAAATCCAAATGAATTTAATCCCCCCCCCCCTCAAAATACATAAATAAATAAATAAATAAAACCATTTTTTTATAAAATAAAAATTTACCTGTCTACTTTTCTCGTTTTTTCGAATATTTGAACGTCATAATAATATCTGTCATGTGGACTAAATGCGATATAAAAAAATCAATTTAAAAATTAAACATGTTGTATAGAGATCTTCAAAATGTTAAAATATGCCAATATATCCATAATCAGATTTTTATCATGATTCAATACGTTCCTCAAACTTATATATTTATTACTTATATTGATACTCTCTTTGTATTATTCTCAAACATTTGAAAAATCTGTTATGACGTCAGATCTATTTTCTTTTTAATTCTCTAATGACGTCATATTAAGCTGTTTTCTGTATTTACACATACTCATACTCTTTGTATTATTAAGAAATGTTTGAAAATTTTCGTTTTATTACCAATATGACGTCATATTAATCCTTTTTTTTTTTTTTTTTTCAATTGGTGAAACTTTTTATTTCATTTTCATTTTTCTTGTGGAAATCTTTTAATAGAAAATTAATTATTTTAAAAAGAATTTTATTGTGGATTTTTAATTGTTGGCAACTGCTATAACGAAAAATGTTCAAATTTAATAGTAAAAGGCTGTTAGATTTTTGGTTTTTTTATCTCTCTATATTAAAATAATACGATTTGTTTTAATTTTATGATTTTGAGCTTCATAGCAGGTATTCAGTTTTAAGTACACAAAATGTCTAGCCAGTAAGTTACATAGTTTCTGAGAACCGGCTCTGTGACGGACAGACAACGAAGCGTGAGTATTAGGGTTTCGTGAGATGAACGAAATCCTAAAAATGGTTTATGGTTAATAGTGGTAAAAGAAAATCTTAATATAATAGCGATTGCATATTCAGCTGCCGTTTACCAAAGTTTTTTGATTTAGTGCTTACAACATGTTTTACAATTTGAATGTTTATAGAGTTATCCAAAAAAAAAAAAAAAAAAAAAAAAAAAACTGTCAATTTAATTAAATATCAATTGCTTACTAGCTGTTAGACTTCTTGGTGTTCATGTCTATCTGACAGTTTAATAATGACCGAGATTTCATTTTTTCAAACTTTTGAGTTTTCTTTATACACATTTTTTAATTTCCATATGTATTTTTTTAAATTATTATTGATAAACATTTTTTTTTTCTAATAATGAGACTGAATTCATACTCAATGTGTTTTAAGGTTATTAGAAACAAATTTTATTTTTTTTAGTTGGATCATATAAATGATGTATAATATTATTTCATATTTCTTGACATGTTTTAAGGAACGTTTTATTGACCAAAACTATAGTATCATCGTGAAATTGAAATTAAACTATAAATATTTTATCAGGATACAAAATTTTATCTTACATATCTCATGCTCTCTCATTTTATAGAAGAAAAAAATACGTAGAAAACATTGTAGTATCTCTTTACTTAAAATACTAATTGCAGATAAATATTTCATGTAACTGAGGAAAGTGTTAAAAAATTGTACACTATTAAATATCTGTTGCGTAGAATCTTTATATTGTCGGAAATTACAAATGAAATTTTAAAATTAAAATAGCCAAATCTTACGAAAAGGGCAAAACCGGATTTTCTATATATTTTGGTGCATTTGTTTTTTCGAATGTCATAAGCAACATGTTCAATGCATTTGCAGGATTTTTCTTCTTTGCCTATAATTCATAAAAAAAAAATAAAAAAAAATAAATAGAAAAATCTTATTGACAAAAATGATATTTAGAATGATTTATTCAATAACTTTAAAGGTATGCAATTTAAAATTGTAGTGTGCGTTTAGAGGAATTGTAATCGCTAAACAAAATATTACATTTAGTAGTGTTTGCATTAGTAGCATTAAATTATTAACAAGAACGAAAAATCATGCGTCAATCATAGATTATGTAGCACTTTCCAACGCTTACAAAATAATTTTACAAATCATACCGTTTAATAAGCTAAAAGATAACATCCAAGTAAACAATTTGGAAAACGCATAACATATTTAAAAACATAATTTCAGTAATTTCCAACATATACAATATTCGGAAAAATATCCGAATACTTTTATTCAGCCCTGTATAGGATCTATAGGTTTGTATATATACTACATAGGATGCTAAATTTTAGTTCAGTTAGGGAACGCGTAGCACAGTTTAAAATTCTCCATCTGGACTGTCAATAAACGGAAATGTATTCGCGAACTTTTGTGCTTCCCTGTATAGGATCTACAGAATTTATACACACCACGTAATAGACAAAAAGCGAGTTAAAATTAAAATCTCATTCAGTAACTTAAAACGCACTTCCAGGAATTATTGTTAACAGACAGTAGAGAATTCTTTTGTGTGTCCCTGTAAATGAACGATGACTGCTATACACACAATATTCTGTAATAAGCCTCTTGTAATGCACCTTATATAAATTTCAATGCGTTTAAAATAGGGAAACATTATTTAAATAAACCGCAGACGATTTTTCTCCATAGACGTAATGCAACGGGATTCTTTTGACTGTCCCTGTAAATTAACTTTAAGTGCTATGCACACCCTATTCCATATTAAGCTTCTTCTAATGCACCTTAGTGATATATATAAAATTCAATGCGTTTAAATTAGTGAAACATTATTTAAATAAACCACAAATGATTTTTCCCCATAGACCGCAATGTAACGGAATTCTTTTGTGTGTCCCTGTAAAAAAACTATAAGTGCTACACACTTCCGTTGAAATAGGGAACATGCTATAGATGACAACAATAACATATAAAAATTGCAGAGCAATCCGAGCATATTTACGGGAGTTAGAGCACGGACAGACGGCAGACGGCCAGACGGCAGACGGCCAGACGGCCAGACGGCCAGACGGCCAGACGGCAGACGGCCAGACAAACCGAAGTCATAAGCACTTTTCAACTAGGTTGGAAAGTGCTAATAAAAATGAAAAACATATAAATTCTGTACATACTTCATTAAATAAAAAAATAGAATATAATAAAAAGTTAAAATTTCAGAGCAAATTCACCTTGTTTAATAATTAAAATTCATAAAGATACAAATAAATGTAAGTATATTGCTTGAAGATGCGTAAAAACATACATAAACACATTTAAACGCACATTAAAGTCCTTTTAAAATCAAAACGTTTTCATCCGAAATTACTCGGTCATCATCAGTGAATAACTGAAAAAGTTTTTTTTTTTTTTTTTTTTTTACTAAATTTTCTCTTTATTACAGGAAATAAAAATATAAAAATAAAAAGTATACAATTATTATAAGTTAAAATATATATTGTATATATAAGGTAATATTGTATAGAGTAACTCCAAGAGAGTCGCAGCATCCGGGATAAATGCCGCATCTATTGTATTTGTTTTAATTATCAGTAGAGGACAGTCAGACCCACAGTATAGGTGCGCAATGAGATAACGTTAACCAGTGTATAGCGTGAATCCCGTTTCTATGTTTACTTATAGCTGTACAATAGGGTGGGTTGAAAAAACCGAAATGTATATAATCGAAACGTAATAGTGCGGGAAAGTTGCCATTGGTAATGAGGAATAAATTTGCAAAATATTACACTAAATGGTTAATATCTTTTACCGCCGCAAATGGGACAAAATTTCGAAAAATCGCAAAAAAAATCGTTGTTTTTATTTCAAAAAAATTAATTATTCAACCATACCAATACAACTTCTAATAGAATGCAACAGCTACATCAAGATGTTAGTAATGTTCCATTAAAATTTCATTATGGTGAAATCATTTCTATTACCGCAGCAGGAGCGGTCAAAATTTTGAAAAAAAAAAAAACGGCAACAATTTCAATTTTCGTTTTTCTAAATTTTTCAATTATTATTATTTGTCTACAATTAAATAAATTTAGATTATAGCTAGTAATAACTTATCAATGTCTAGTAATTTTGATCATGGTGATTGCCAACCAAGGGCGAGAGGGGCCCGCCCCCCTAAATTTGTGAGAAAGGGGCTTTTTGAAGGGATCTTGGGGATTTTACGGTAATTTTTAGGGATTTTTTGTAGGGGGGGGGAGAGCAAAAGTGAAAAATGAAGGGGAATTTATGTAAGAGGCCCCCCTAACAAAAAAAATCACCAAAATTTACCGGAAAATCCCCCAAATTTCTTCAAAAATCCCCTTTTTCTCAAATTTAGGAGGGGCGGGCCACTCTCGCCCTTGGTTGGCAATCCCCATGATCAAAATTACTAGACATTTATAAGTTATTACTCGATATAATGTAATTTTATTTTAATAGTAGACATATAATACAATTTGGAAAAATTGTAAAAAGCGGAAAAATGAAATTTTTGTCGTTTTTTTTTTCAAAATTTTAGCCGCCCCTGCGGTGGGAATAGTAATGATTTCACCATAATGAAATTTTATTGGAACATTACTAACATCTTGATGTAGCTGTTGCATTCTATTGGAAATTGTATTACTATCGTTGGATAATTTTTTTTTGACAATTTTTTTTCCCGATTTTTCGAAATTTTGGCCCTCATGCGGTGGTAAAAAATATTAACCCTTTTGAGATCTGGTACACATGCTGCAGTTTCTTTTGAACGGGAAGCCTTGATTAATAAAATTCAGTTCATCAGACATCGATGAATACTGAAATGATGTAGGAAGATAGTATGTACTGAAGATAGTATGAAGATTACTACACCTAAGGTGAGAAAGTGAAAAATAAAAGTAAAAAGACGAAGAAAGATGCGACCCAAAATGATAATAATGAAAAGTTAGATCACGCATGTGACGCAACGTTGTTTAGAAGGAATGTGCAGAAAACTACTCCTGAACTAAAGGGAAGTGTGATTGGCTTCGTTGCATCCTGTATAAAATATGGTTACATGAAGACTGTATTATTTTCGACACCTTTTGTGTAGATTGCGGTCGAAAAAACAGGTATATTAAAAAAAAAAGCAATGTAAGCACTTTTAATTTTTTTTCCTTTTCCGTCTCTAATACACCGATGTTACGTTGTTGCTGAAACAAAAATTAAAATCAATCTTTAAAAAGTAAGTAGTAGATAATTTTAGTAGTGAACAAAGTAAGTAGACTAATATTGATTTGAATCTACTAGTACGTTTCAATGTACGCATTTAGTTTCTATTTGTTTTTACATAGTTAATTAAACTTCAGATATGAATATTTGTTTGAATATTTTTTATTTATAATTTCATTCTGTTCTTCTGACAAGCGCTGCATAACTCCCACACAAGTACGGCGTCGCACCGTGAATGTACGAGTGATGCGCCGCCGCAGTATAATGTTTCAGAATTTTTTTGTTAAAAATACTAATTATATATTTATATATTTTTTTGACTCAGTATACATGTGGTATATTTAACATTAAACCACAAAACATGATTTATTTTAGTAAAAAAAAATATGAGGCATCTCACCCGCAATTACTCTATATTGCA
The DNA here is from genome assembly GCA_963931845.1 of Maratus michaelseni. Classification (NCBI taxonomy): domain Eukaryota; kingdom Metazoa; phylum Arthropoda; class Arachnida; order Araneae; family Salticidae; genus Maratus; species Maratus michaelseni. The sequence goes on from OZ007592.1 coordinate 420,850,359, forward strand.
TATATACAACTATTATAGTGTAAAAAAATATATATTTGTTTTGATGAATTTCCATGTACTGCTACATAAAGTCTAATGTATTAAATATTTGGTTAGGAAGCTATACATTGCGTGAATCGATTTATCTTGAAAATGTTTTCTTTTCTATATAGATCAAATACGTTTTGTTCTTTCTTTATTTTTTTACGACAGCAATAAGCAGAAAGTCTGAGGCAATAAAATGAATATATGTTACAACAAGTCTTGAAATTAATGTTTGTTTCTTCGTTCTGGAGTATAATTTGGACATTATCATTAATTTCGTTTTCACCATTCGAATTTTATTTATACTCATTATGACTTCATACGGGGAGCGTATCATATGGCTTCCTCGATGTCAATTTACGAGTCAGTCGATGAATGAATTGTCAGTGTTTGTGAGTTATCATTAGCTAAAATTTGTTGCTGCATCATTTCTGTTAATCTTACTTGTGATCGTGTTACTTTAATTTCTATGGTTTATCTAGTAAAAACTTTTGAATGGAATATGTAATTTATATAATATGATTTCGAACAAAAAATAGTAAAATCTTCGCAAAATTTATACTAAAAGAAATTGACGATTCTTAACATTAAATGCACACTGGGGTGTGATGCAATGGATGATCATAGATGATGATAACCAAACTCTATGTTAAAGCAAATTTTACAGCACTACACCTTTATTATCAGAATGGCAGTTTTTCCATCAAAGCGGTGTGGTCTGTTTTGCGTTTTTCTCTTTATTTAAATGGCTTGATTGGTACCACCTTACTTATATCGATATTATGATATTATAATATTTATATAGATATTATGATATTATGATGTTTATACAGATATTATGTTAGTATGATATTTATATACATATTATGATATTATGATATTTATATAGATATTATGATATTATGATATTTATATAGATATTATTTAGTGTTTTATTTAAAAACAAATTAAGTACGACGATTATTAATATTTAAAAATGTGGTAGCATGTATAAAAATAAACCCTAATATATAATTCTCGATACATTCTAGATACACGATTGAAAACAACTTTTGATTACAAACATTAGAGGATTCAGCACGGGAATCCCAAGACTTACCTGATAATATTTTTTTTTCATAACTCCAATACACTTTTTACATTTAATATATACTTTTAGAGTGCCTACAAAGTACACCAAAAACATTTTTTAGAAAAAATATCAAAATTAGCTTCGAATAAAATTTTGAAATTTAATAAAAGCGATACTTTCATATTATCCCTGTGCCAAAGAAATCACCAAAGATCGCTACTTATAGCGGCTTTTTTAAGTCCGATACTTACAGTGATTTAAGCGCATAGGTCGATTACATGTGTGATAAATACGTCTGTTTTCTCAATGTTGTTTTAATAGTTTATTTATTTTTGGCTGAAGTTTTCATTCCGTTATGGAATATTAGCCAGAAACAAATGTTGAATTTTTTATTTTGTTTTCAGTATAAACGGGTAAATCTTTCGTAATAGGCCTGCACGCGACGCAGATTGATTAAACAATCATGTTTAAAAATTATTTTAGAAACCACAAAACATCAGATAAAAATTTGAGATACAGTTTTCAAATAACTGTTATCCATTTGAAACAAAAAAAAAAAAAAAAAAAAAAAAAAAATCGATGTTGTAAAAAATTAAAATGTAGGATGTTTAGAAATTGAAAAAACTGCAGTATAAATTAAATGTATTGATCCGGTATTGCTACCGTACATATAACTTCAGCATTACTCTCATTAAAAGAAAACTAAGACAACTGTAACATTCATTAACAGTAACAGCCTTATAATAGTCCCTTGAATGTATAAAGCTATTTTATAAGCTATGTTCTTTTGTATGAATGAAAGAAATAACTATATTTTTTTAATATATTGTAATGTCAGTGTAATAAATACCGTATAAAAATCTTTGGTGTAGTTTATTATAAGAAAACTATAAAAAATTAAACAGCATTAAATATGTCTTCTTAAAAATGTTTCAACTTCCACAAAAAAAAAAAAAAAAATTAAAACATATTTATTTAAAATTGAAACTGTTAAGGAATGATACTAAAAAGATAGAACGTGACTTTTCAAATATTTTGGAAAATATTTTTTAAGAAAGTGTTTTTTCAGCTGTTTTATACAACATTTTTGTAAGCTTTCACATGATTCATCGTCTTTTTCCAGCATTCATACAAATTCGGAACGTGAAAATTTTAGAATTTTAAGGACCAAAAATATGTTTAGAATGATTTATTCAAAAGATTTTAAAGTTTGAAGTTTCTGGTAAGAACATTCAATTAAATTGGTTATAAAAACTGAGATTGATTTGAGAATTAGTAGTTTTCCTTGATATGCACATCTAAAGATTTAATTCAGCTTATCATATTTAATACTAATGGAATGACATTGCTTAGCACATAATGATCGACTTCGGGAATATTAATTTGGTATTTTAGAAGTGTTTGTTTAAAAGAAAATTTTCTTTTTTAAGCGTTTTTCACTAAATAAAGAAAGGGTAAATGTTTCGTGATACTGCCAGTGTAGACAATACAAAGCAGTGCAGCAGGTAAGTACCAAAAATGTTACACGCGTGTGATTAAAATACGAAAACGTATAGATAAAAACCCCATGAATGCTAAACACAATACATAATTTTCGAAATGGTGTTTAAATAGTTCCACTCTATATACAGGGAGTTCCAAAATTCGACCGACAAATCAAGAGAGGTGATAGAAGGCATAAAGAGGATGAAAAGTTTCCGTAGAACATCGAGTCGCAAACCACGTTTAGTGGGAGAAAATCGCAAAAATATTTATGCAGGGTGCACACAGAAAAAGGAATGCATTAAAACAACAAAACATGTTTTGTTGAGTACATTTCGGTTGTTTCAAGCAAAATGTTTAGTTGAAGTAAAATATTGGTTTTGTTGCATGGACAAAAAAATATTGTTAACACACTTACAAAATTTTAACAATATTTCATCAATTTTACTTGAGTTACCAAAATCTCTTTTTTTAATTGTACAATAATTTTGTAATTTAAATTTGTAATTCCAGAAAAATTTAAATTGGTGTGTAGTAGCCATAACTCTCTCACGTTACTTGATTTATTTGACATATATAGCTATATGATTAAAGGATTAACGTAATTTTTGGATATTTAAAACTTTTTTAATTAGAATGGACCTAGCTAGTTTTAAAAAACCCCCTCTCCCATTTATTACTTTCTTCTATCTTTACAAGAAAAAAAAAATCGGATTCATGAAAATTTTCGACCTCCGGTTTTCGAAGGATTTTAGAAGGTCCTGAACATGATTTGACTGTTTTTAGAAAATGACTGTCTATGACTCTGTCTGTCTGTCTGTATGTGACAAAAATTTTGTGGGCGCTCTATTTCAGGAACTAATGCACGGAAGTTAATAAAAATTTATATTCAGTTACTTCCTGATATAAATTGGTGCTGATTAGTTTTTGGCGTAAATCGTGCAACAGGTGGCGCTGCTATGTTGCATTTTTCACGATTTCTGCAATAGCTCTATCTCATGAACTAATGCACTGGTTTACATCAAACTACAGATTCATTTAGATCTTCTCATAAATAGAAGTTGATAATGGTTACACACACAGTTAATTTTTAATTCATTTTCTGCAGTGAATTACGCCTGTAATCATTGTATAATAACCAGTGAATTTTTATCCTACTTTTTACAAGCGTAATTCACTGCTGAAAATGAATTAAAAATTAACTATACGTTGCCGTATGCTGGAATTTTTATTGTCGTCTCATTTTTGCCACAGAAGTTTGCATACTCATGATAACATTTCCATCTTATGCTGCGGTTGCAGCCGGTCCGACATATATAAGAGTGAGAAATACCGATTTGGGGTATCGTTCCTTATATCTCAGTGGTAGAGCCTCAGAGCGCTATTCTGAGGACCCGGGTTAGATTCCCGTCAAGGGACATAGTTCAATCTGTCGGTTTAAACTTGGAAAATTGCAGGACAAAAATTCACTTGTTGTTATTCAAGGATTACATGCGTAATTCACTGCTGAAAATGAATTTAAAATTACCTAAAAATAGTTAAGTTATCGAAACAAAAATAATTTTAAAAGTAAATATTATAATTGTTTCTTTAACAAAAATCTTTTGTTGTTAAAACAAAGAAAATTCTTAAAAGTACACAAAACAGTTGTTCTTTTGCCGAAACAAAAAAGAGCTCTTAAAGTAACAGATAATTACATTTATTTTGAGAAAAGTTTCAACAAAAGAATTTTGTTAATTCAAGTAAATTTGGACCATTTTACTTGAATTAACAAAACATTTTTTTGCTGACGATACAAATTTTTTTTTTGGAATTGCAAAAAATAATTATTGTTGATTCAAACAAAGATTCCATTGACCGATATTTAAACGTAAAGTTTTGTTGGTCCAACAAAATTTTTGTTGATTCAACAGAACTTTTCTCTGGGTGTGTGGCGTCGAGTGGAACAAAATATACCAATAATAAATAGAAGAAACATTTTTATTTGGCATTACAGTTCAACGTCAGCAATGAGACGACAAGACATTTTTATAGGAATATGTTTTAGCGTGTCCGGCAATTCTTCGTCGGTAGGTGCTGGCTGTGCAATGACCTTCGGGGCCGCAACTTCGACCAATTTCTATAAAAATGTGTCGTCATATCCTTTTTGACGTTAAACTGCAATGCTTTGTAACCATGCTTGACGTCATATAAATCTTTGTCTTTCTAATTATTATTGGTCCTTTTTCATCCACTCAATGTCACATCCTTCATAACTATTTTTGTTATTTTATCACACTAAACATGGTTTGCGACTCCATGTTCTATAGTAAGTTTCCTCGTCTTGATACCTCCTATCATCCCTGTTAACTTGTTAGTCGAATTTTAGAAAACCCTGTATATTTCATTGCTCGTATTACTAAACCCATTCAGATTAAAAATATCAAATTAAAGAAAGCAATATTTATAAATATTTTCTGAAACAACTAAAAAATGTAAAAGAGAAATTTTATCATTTCTAATGAGTTCAAATATTTTTGTCATTGATGCTTTATCCTACAGGCTATTTAACAAATAATCGCAAGAAGAATATTCGGTAGAATTCGACACCGCAAATATATGTTTTCCAAAAGTAATGTAGACTTGTATAATTCGTTCAGGTACAGGAGAGTGCTCACTGATTTTGATAAAAGGCCAATCTAGTTTACAGTATTACAGAATATTGTTAATTTTTAGTTTTCATTAATTCTAAAGCAATGAAAAGGCAAATTTGAATGGGAAATATAAAAAAGTGCAAAAAACATCTATTGTTCTGTTTCACCATTATTATTTTTTTATTTAAAAAAAAAATTCAAAACGATGCATACAAAATTATAAATTGAAAACGTTGTTTCCGTTAAGTGTTAGATAGTGATGCATGGATTACCGAACATTTTTAACCCTTTCCAACCTAGTTGAAAAGTGTTTTTGACTTCGGTTTGTCTGCCGTATGGCCGTCTGACGTCTGTCCGTGCTCTAACTCCCGTAAATATGCTCGGATTGCTCTGCAATTTTTATATGTTATTGTCGTTATCTATAGCATATTCCCTATTTCAACGGAAGTGTGTAGCACTTATAGTTTTTTACAAGGACTCTCAAAAGAATTCCGATACATTGCGGTCTATGGGGAAAAGTCATATGCGGTTTATTTAAATGTTTCACTACTTGAAACGCATTGAAATTATATATATCACTAAGGTGCATTAGAAGAAGCTTAATATGGAATAGGGTGTGCATAGCACTAATAGTTACTTTACAGGGACAGTCAAAAGAATTCCGTTACATTACGTCTATGGAGAAAAATCGTCTGCGGTTTATTTAAATAATGTTTCACTATTTTAAACGCATTGAAATATATATATATATCACTAAGGTACATTACAAAAGGCTTACTACAGAATATTGTGTGTATAGCAGTAATCGTTCATTTACAGGGACACACAAAAAAATTCTCTACTGTCTGTTAACAATAATTCCTGGAAGTGCGTTTTAAGTTGCTGAACGCGATTTTAAATTGAACTCACTTTTTGTCTATTACTGGGTGTGTATAAATTCTGTATTTCATATACAGGGCAGCACAAAAGTTCACGAACACAATTCCGTTTATTGACAGAAACTCCAGAAGGAGAATTTTAAACTGTGCTACGCGTTTCGTAACTAAACTAAAATTTATCATCCTATGTAGTATATATACAAATCTATAGATCCTATACAGGGCTGAATAAAAGTATTCGGATATTTTTCCGAATATTGTATATGTTGGGAATTTCTGAAATTACGTTTTTAAATATGTTATGCCTTTTTCTAAATTGTTTACTTCGATGTTATCTTTCAGCTTATTAAACGGTAATGATTTGTAAAATTATTTTGGAAGCGTTGGAAAGTGTTACATAATCTATGCTTGACGCATGATTTTTCGTTCTTGTTTGTTTTGGATTTGTCTTAAAGAATGGCTGAGATATGGTAGTTTTAAATTGTAGGATGGCTGACATTTTGAAACAATCTGATTTATTTTTATGCTGAAACTCTCAAGCTGAAATTTGCATTCAAATTCAGTATTAACGAAAACCTAGATGGAATCTTCTATAATCGGGTTCCAAGCATTTTAGCTTCGGGTGTTTGAGTAAAATGAGTTGAATTTTTAAAACCATAGATTATGAAAGCAACCTTTTCCTCCCGGTACAGACTGGACGGACTTTTATTATCTTTGTTTTATTGTTCCTAGACGTAATTGAATTGTTGTTTAATTTTTGTACATCTCACCTACTTGCGCAAATGGAAACATAAAAAATTTTATATAATATACAACGAATACATTACATGAATAAAATCCTACTTAATATAATTTTTCCATATTGATTTTGCATTTAATCTGAGTTTTTATTGGTTTACAAACATTTAATTGAAACTGATCGCATATCATAATATCACATACTGTGTCGTACTTTCTAAATATATATAAATTAATCAACAAATGATTAAATAATATTTTTCTTTTTTTCATTCACATCAATTCAGATAATTTATTTCATTTAAATCTGTAATTTTTCTTGTGAGGGAAATTTTTATTACCGCTTATACTTTATGGGATTTAAACCATTGTTAATACACAATTTCAATGTAAATATACTTTTTTATGGTATTATTACACAAGTTCTATTAAACTTTTTTAAATTTGTACCTAGGTAGGAAACCGAGTTTGAACGCGAATCCACCTACCCGCGTCCCCCGTGGTTCAGGAGGGAATGGTGCATAAGTACGCAGGCTCGAGAGCATGCATTGTTTTGTATATATTTACTTTGTTATGTTTTTGAATTTGTTAATATTTTGTTTTTATGTTTGCTATTTGTTAATAGTTCATATTTTTTGTTTAACTTTGTCATCATTTCTAGCGATAAAGTAACGTTCGCCAGCAGGGTGTCGGCAGTCCTGCATAGCTGGCTTGTAATCCATAGCGAAATGAGTTTGTGACTATCGTTATAGATTTTCATGTCCCAAAAACTTTGGTAAAGCAAGTACGAATCGGGGAAACCCGGCTTAAAGCCTAGGGCCCAGCTTACTAATGAGAGTCTAGTTCCCGAAGCTCATGGGGGACTCCGGTTCGTCCCCAAGGTGGATCATCTTAGGGCAGTGGGTCCCCTTAAACCACGGGTTTCAACGTCACATGATGCTGCAGTAAGTATACCATCATTCACTTGGGAGATGGAGGTGATGTGCAGGTGGAGGCGCCCTCAATTTCCGTAGAGCACAGAAGACTCACCCTGGTCGTGCTCGTTAAAAGTTCCCCAGAACTTGCATACGGCGAATGCCCCACCTTCGGCTGTGATAATTTATTCGAAACACCTACATTGGAAAAACAAGAAAAAACTCAACATTACACTATCAATTTTATGATCGAGAGTTAGCTATTTACTTTAAATATGTACGTTGTAACTTAATATCATGAATGCAAAACGAATTTTATTATTATTTTGAGATTTACATATTTATAAATATCGCAATGTTCAGTTTTCAAAAAAATATTATATATATATATATATATATATATATATATATATATATATTATGTACCGTAAATTATGTTTTAAACATTTCTAAAAATGTCCTGATATATACTTCTAAAACTCTGCTAATCTTTTCAAAAGAGAAGTACAACTACAGCATTATCTACAGAAAAAATCAAATAAACCATTATCACTTTCTTCATTAAAAGAGCTGTTCGAAGAATCAAAATATTATCCATCATCGAAAATTTAATTTCATGGTACATGAACTTTCAAAACTTTCTTTTGCCATGTAATGACATAATTTAGTAAATATATTTAAAAGAAAAAAAAGATCTTATGTTACATTAAGCAAACTTCATTAAATCGTATTAGAATTTCCACGTGGATTCATTTCTAGAGATTAAATATTATATTTATCGTACTTCATAGGGCGATTCTATATATACAGCTGAAGTAATAATAATAAAAAAATATCTTATAGCTGTCAGCACGTATAATTAGCAAAAACATATAATAATTTGAGTTATGATGCATAAAAACATCTGGGTTTGATATAAAAGTATCATTTTTCTTGTCTAAATGAAATTTTAGTGAAAACTATTTGTGATGCAATGCAGAATAATACTTAAAGAAGAAAATATATATATTTCTTGTTTTTTTTTATATATTTATAACACAATTAGCTCAAAAGAAGTTTAAGTAAATAACAAGATTTTCTAAAGTTACTATATGGAATCTTTCTAAATATTTCTCAACATTATTAACTGTTTAATGAATATAATACTCCAATTTATACTTTAAAACACACTTCAATGATTTATTGAAAATAAACAATTATTTCATCTATTTAGAAACATCAGTTAACTAGTGTACTCAAAGACGCAAGCATTTTTCCTCCCACGTAGCTCAATTAAGTGATTACTGAATTAGTTGCAATAACTGTGATTTCCAGGGTATTTCCAAAAAACTGTTTATTGAACTCTAATTTCTTTGTATAACGAAAGTGATTTTAGATCAGATATTATTTCCCAACCGGACAGTTTAGACACTGATATTCACTCGCACATACTGCACAGTGATTTTACTCATTACATCATAATCTCATGTTTTATATCTTTTGTTGCATAATCTTATGTTTTCATCACAATATTGTTGCTTATAGATTACTCCATTAAAGCAGAATGCTGCTAATATGATCATAAACGCAAGGATACCACAACTAATATTATTTTATACTTATTTCAATATATGTTTGTGAGTGTAAAAGAGCTACTTTCTTCTTCTTCTCTACACCTACAGCTTGGACCGGATTATTTATGAATATATCAGTCAAATATTCATAATTTTAATTATCACAATAACGATAGCTAAGCTGTGACTCTGACGATATATACTAATAACGATGTCTAAGCTCTGACTGTACCGATATATATTAATAGATTTTTTTTTTTACTCACCGCAACTTCAAACCCAGAGAAAAAGCTCCGAATATCCAGTACTTTATATCGAAATTGCAATATCTAATCCTTTCTTTCACCCCAGCCATGCATTTATTTATTTGCTGCTCGTTTCATTCAAACCACAATATTATCCTCTCCAGAGATTAGATGTCTTTCATTTCTATCCCAATATATCACAATATGTTTCTTTTTGTTCTCTCAAACCACAAATTTCTACGTCCGTTCGTTATGGACTGTATTTTAATTTCTCTGCTATCGGTCTTGAGATATTGCAATAAATCCAGATATTGATATATCATGATAAACATGAGTTAAAAATATGTTATGATTATTGTGGAACGTTTCCCTAGAGCTTGGCAGCTGGGAAGCTCGGTTCGCGAACAACCAAGCAGAGTCCGCTCATGGTAACGAAAATGTCCTTTTGTCCTTTTTGTCACAGTGGCGAAGCCCAAGTTCAGCCTCTCTGCTCGTTCCTGTTATTGGTTAATTTTAAGCAGAGTGGCCCAGCTACTAACGTCTAGTATTACCTATGCTGTGCTAATTTATTAATTCTTATTATCTTCTCTGTGCATTATCGGTAGAGTTAAGTTTTTCCGAGTAAATTTAATATATCCTGTCCTGATATTTCAGCTTAAAAAGAATATTTCACAAAAAAAAAATAAATTAAAATAAGTATATAACTATTTCCAAATGGGATTTAAATCTTTATATTCTAAACAAGAACGAAAAATCATGCGTCAAGCATAGATTATGAAACAATTTCCAACACAGCCAGAAAACTGTAACGCAACTTCACCGTTAAATAAGGTGAAAGAAGATATGTAAGTAAATAGTTTAGCAAACATATACCACATTAAAAAATACAGTTTTCGAAATTACCTACCAGTGTCAAAAAAGTAGTCGAATTATTTTGTAAAGCCCTGTATACGATCAATAGATGTGGATATATAGCATGATAAAATTTATTTCAGTTAGAATATTCACATTCAGCAATTTTCTCCGATCGATAGAAATGCACTCGAAATCCTTTGTAGAGCCCTGTATATTAACTGAACCTTTTTATTCACACCGCATATTAAGCTAAAGGCAACTTTAAACTCACTCGCAGCAATTACCAACCGTAAACGACAATGTATATTTTTCTTTGCGTAGCCTTGTATATCAATTTATTTATATTCCACAAACTTATATTAGTATACTAAATATATTATAGTTCAATAAGAAAATGCATAACACAATTAAAAACTACCCTTAAGTAATTCACTTCCATAGTCTGTAATAATTATGGATTCCCTCGTATAGCCCTGTATATGAACAAACGAGTTTATAAACACTTACGTACTATGAAAAAATTTTGTTAAACTTAAAAACGGAAACCAAAGTTGAATACGAACTTATCACACTGAGACTAAATCTATGCTTACTAAATATCGCACATGTACTGTAAACGATATCGTTTGTGTAGCCATGTAAATAAACGCAATGCACAACACACTTTCAACAGAAATATTTATAGTGAATCTCAGTAATTCATATAATTTTCATTATGTTTGAAATAGTGAAATATCACTAAATTACACTGCAAATGATTTTTCTCCATCGAACAATGTGTAACACAATTATTTTGTTTGACCCTGTAAAATGAATATTTAAAGCTTTGCACCCCATATACTACACAAAGCATGTTTTAATGCGCTTCATAATTATATATCAATTTCATCATGTTTTAAATGACATAGCATGATCAAAATGCACTTGAAACGAGGCAACAAAGTCCATTCTTCCAAAACCGCTGCTTTTAACTCCGGGCGAGTCATGGCAGGGGAGTTACGCTGTGCAATGGCTGTTCCTAGACCATCCCAATGTCACCAGGAAGGCCGGTCAAGACCGCTACAGAGCAACGACACTTGCACAGAATAGCTACTTGGCATTAAGCGCACGACGGCATAGGCTGGCAACGACTCTTCAGCTTGCTCGTGACCTTACTGCTGCGTCTGGAATATGAATTTCCAGGCAAACAGTAAATAGACGTCCAGCAGAGAGGGCCTTTTACGCCCGGCATAGAGTCGTGTGTGTCCCTTTCACTGCATCGAACAAGGAAGCCCGGTTGTTGTGGAGCCGAATACATCATTCTTGGACACAACAAAAATAGGGGCGTGTTCTTTTCAGTGATGAGTCGCGATTCGGCACTCAAAGTGATTCTCGCCGAATCTTCATCTGGAGAGAACGTGGAGCTCGCTATCATTCCTCCTACGTAAAAGAAATCCACAGATTTGGTGGCAAAGGAATCCATGTCTTGTGGGGGGGGGGCGTAATGTTGGGCAGCCGTACCCCACTGCACGTCTTCGATGAGGGTACTGTCAACGCACATCGCTATAGGGATGAGGTCCTTGAAGCCTATGTGATGTTGTTTCAGGGTTCTGTACGCCCAGACTTCATTTTTATGGACGATAATGCGAGGCCACACATAGCTCACATTGTTGGTGATTTTCTTGAAGAAGATGATTTTCGCCGTATGAATTGCCCTTCGAGGTCTCTGGACCTCAATCGTATTGAACATGTTTCGGATGTTCCAGGAAGAGCCATTGCACAGCGTAACCCCACTCTCAGGACCCGCCAGGAGTTAAAAGCCGCGCTTTTGGAAGAATGGCTTTGTTGCCACAAGCATTTATTGATACCCTCATAAGTACTATGCGAGCCCGTTGTGAGGCTTGTAAACCAGTGCACGGGGGTCACATTCCATATTAGACAGACTTTTCCTGAGATAAATGCTTTACCTCTGTTTCATGATTTAACACCTTTTGATATGCCCTGTTTCTTAATTCACAATTAAAATCTTTTCCATATTGTCATGTTGCTATATTCTTTCTACCATTGCAATATACCTCTGTGCCAAATTTCGTGGCAACACAGTTAATAGTTCATCAGTTTCCACATATTTTGTGCTTATGACCTTAATTTTGGACATGAGTGTATAAGACAAACTTTGGGTAGGTTTGCTTTTTTCGAAAATTTCAAAATTTCTAGGGAGGGCAGGTATTTTTCGTAGGATTGTGGTTAACACATGTGGCACAATGACCTTCGTGCAAATATATTTAGTAAATGTGTACTTCCCACATTTTATCACGCGTAAATCAAAGCGATGAATTTTTAATAAACAGGGCCTCCGCCAAATTAACATATTGTAGCAAAATTGTTTTAGAAATATACGCATTGCAGTCAGAAAATTAGGCGTGATGTTTAGGATAAACATCGAACGCTTGTAAAAGATCGTAAAAAAAAATAAACTTTATTATTATTTTTTCACTTTGCAATGTAGAATATGATCATTTTATGGAGCTTTAAAATAAGTGTACATCCGTTTATTTATGCTGCTGTTCATATGTCATGTTTCAACAAAATAGTTTTAAAAATGTTTTATCAATTACTAAATCATTAGAAACTTTAAAACAAAATCATTAAACAAATCGTTTTTATACTTACAAATTATTTAATCAATATATTAGCCCATCAATAATACTTGCACATCAAAGGAGGATATAGGGTTAAAGTTAAAAGCATCGTCTCCCACAAAATCAAACACCAAGAGCACTGAAGAATGTACAACCAGTTGGTGGAAGGGCAATAAATACTGCTGTAATTCACGGATTGACTCATTGCATGGTAAGAAAGCGAAAACAAAACACTTCCTTAAAACACTTCCCTAAAAGGATGTTGACTGGGTACCTGACTGGGTACTGGTGAACCTGGAAACAGGATCGGAAAGAGACCATTTCCAGGGTATCACATCAATACATTCTGTTTATGTGAATTTAAAATGTATGGAAAAACTGATGTACCACATAGTAAGCTAAAGATTCTATTTATGAAAATATTTAATTTATCATACTTTTAAATAAATACTATATTTTGTCACATTTTAAAGAATAACTGTATTTAGTTATGATATTTTAATTATTTTTAACTCTTTTAAATGTCATTTTCTATTTTAAACTAAATTGTTTTGACTTTTGTGCTATCAATGGTTAATTTCCTTGTTATAAAAGAAGAGGTTTGGAATAGAAAACTACCCATATACTGAATTTATTTTACCATTTGCTAAGATAATTCATGCATACAAAAATATTTCTATAGTTTTCTTTTAAACATAACAAAGAATGTATTTCGTAGAAATATATGATATGTAATGTTGAGACATATTTTACTTAGAAATTTCCGATAAATGTTTTCTTGTTAGTTTCTCAGAAATTCGGATTGCTGCTATGTATTTATGAAAAAAAGACGAAAAATGCTTTTATATGAGAATGTCACATGTAGTTTTCATAATCCTTGTGATATATTTATATTTTACTTGCTTTATAGATGTATTAAAAATAAATGCACTATAAATAATCACATATGAAAAAAATGGAATGTAGAATATTAAGAGTAAAAGATTTTTTTTTCTTTTTATAAACAAATAAACTCGATACATTATAATACATAAAACGAACAAATAAATTATTCGCTACGCTTAGATTTTGAAACATCTTAAAATCATTACAAGATTAGTTTTATGAAAGCATTTCCTCTATATTTGAGGGAAAACATATCTGTAAAAATATCGGTTCAACCGGTAAATGGCAGATTCGCTATTTAAATGTTAATATTATTAATTATCAATTTTCCCCAAATTGTGTCACAAATTTCATAAACGTTCACTATCTACAATGGACAATATTTTTTTACTAATTGTTATTAAATGCCAGTAAAATTGGAAATTCTATAAGAACAATAACTTCACTAAAGACACATTTTTATATATCGTAAGCGCAAGAAATTGTCGTTTGATTTTAAAATCTATGAAACTTTACCGATAAATCTTTGAAGGAAATAATCAAAAGCAAGTGATATTTTTATATAAATAATAATTTATTCAAGATATTTTGCGCACCTAGGAATAATAGATGATAAAAAAATTATACACTAGTTTTAGAATTTGAAACGTCTTAAAATCATTAGAAGCAAAGTTTTATGAAAGCATTTTCTCTTTGTTTGACGAAAAAGATATCTGTAAAAATACCGGTTCTATCCAAAAAAGGCAGACTCGCTCTTGTTCATAGTTAATATTGTAAATTAGCAATTGCCTTCAAGTTGTGTCAAAAATATCCTGAACGCTCACAATCTACAATGGGCAATGTTTTTACTAATTGTTATTAAATAGCAGTAGAATTGCAATTTCCATATTTAGAACAGTTACCAAAGAGCCTTTTTTATAAATCGTAAGCACAAGAAACTTTCGTTCAGTTTTAAAAATTAAAAATTCATTGACAAATCTTTGAAGGGGAAAATCACAAACAAGTCATAATTTTTTATAGATAATAATTTGCTCAAAATATTTTGAGTAGCCAGGAATAATAATATATCATATACATACCACATAACGTACTGAAAGTTAGTTCATCTTTAATACGCATAACATGATTGAAAAACACCACATAAAATAACCGTCAAAATTCAAAAATGTATTGTATCATTATAAAATTCTTTGTAACGTCTAATTTGATTATATTAATTATAAAAGTGCTATTATGTACTTAAATAACTAGTAACCTTGAAGTATTATGTTATTAAAGCATTTACAGACTATAATCCGTAATGTAGCCTAATTATTTTACTTAACAATATGAAAATATCATACAAATTAGGAACTGCATTATCTGCAGAGACTAAGCAACAGGAAACTTTAATAGTGCGTATGCATTTCCAATACATGTGACAAAAAACTAGTTTTAATATACTATTTTTTTCTAAATCACTTAATACTAAGAGTTCAGAATTCTTAACATTTACAGGCAATAAAAGACGTCAAGTGAAGATATGGACGCTATAATTTAGAATTTTAACGTTATATTAGTGCGAGTATTGTTTTTATAATCTTGGAATTTTAAGTAAAATGATCACAATAAAATATATATAGAACAGACACGAAAAGAAACTGCAATATATAAAATGTTAGTACGCGATAATGCTTCCTGTGTATCAGTCGAACTCTACACTAAATATTAAAACACCTGCTGCAATTACTCGCCAAATGTTACGCCCTCTCCTTACATTAGCAGATAACTTTCAATAGGGAAAATAACCCTAGTTGCAGCGTGAACGTGTAGCTCGAGAGGCAATAGCATATACTTCATATCGTATGGTCATCCGTGTGATAACAGTTTAATATATAATTTGGACTAAATATACACCAAATATATTCTTTCATGTGCTCTTTAAAGCCTAAAAAACATTAATATTATTTTAATATTAAATTTATATATATACATTGAAATACATAAAAATATACATAGACATATGTAAATGTAAATTTAGATATAGGTCAGTATTTGTAGATTAACCAAAAACACTGGAAAAGTGTTTTCGATGATAAAAGTAAATATATAATGTCCCCAACCTCATTTTTTGAGCACCACTATCTTGGACAGTATTTATTTTATTATCTGTTCGCAGAATCTATCTCATTAAACAAAACTAATATTTATAATTGTAAATCGAAGTGGTACAAGAAGAGTGACAGCTATGAAAGTATATACAGGGCTAGCAGCGGTTCTAAATTATTGTACCTTTGCTAGAAATACTTTAAAACATAAATCTTCGTGGTAGATTCTTTTACCAACTGAAATACGTATATCAGACAGTTTACTACTTTATAAAAGTGTTAGCAAATGTATTATATTTTAGGAACTCTACGAGCCCTGTATATGCAAGCGAAAAATCGTACATTAAATGTAAATTAGAAATATATAAAACTTATAAAAGCACTTTTAATACATTTTTCCATGTTCCGTAGTAGAAAACTGAAATAAAACTCGCGCTGTCAAATCTTGAAAAATTCTTACTCTGTAACTTGATAGGACAGCACAATATTCATATATATAATTTTTTAAACGAAGCTTCTAAATGTATTAATCCGTTTTAACATCTACAGCTACTTTTCTTTCATTTTTCCAACTTAAAGGATCTTTAGAATTTCCCTGAGTAATGCGTGTACAGTCAAAATTTTAAACTGTTGAATGCAAAATATAGATTAGTCACTATTTTGTGATATGCATTTTAAGTATTTTGTATGTATTGATATAATATTATGGATTGAAAGTAATTGTACTGTAAAGTATTTGTAATTTTTTGCATTTTTTACTTGATAAATCTTCTAAAATTACTCATGAAAGAAACTCGAAATAGCCTATTAATACAATTCTAGTTTTCTTAACTATCTTACGTAAAAAACCCATTTATAACATTATGAGATTTTAATCGAATTAGAATATGTAATTATACAGAAATTTAAAATAAATTTATCAATTTCTGGAAAATTATATATTTGATTACACTGTAAAAAGAGAAAAAAACAGTCTTCTATGTTTCTTTATTTACAAAGTACCGTACCCGTGGCCCTAATTCTTTGTGCACCAGTCAGAACACAGAAAACGCAAACTTAATTTTATCTAAATAAACAATAAAATTCTTGAAATGTCAGTCGTCTAAAATGGATTGATTTCAATAAAAAAAAAAATAAAAGAAAGAAGCCGCACACTTAGATTTGGGTATGTAAAACATTTTCCATATTACAAAAGAAAGTCCTATTGTTTTGCGCATGTGCATTTAAAGAAAGTTTTCTACAATTGTGATTGGCTTTTTGTGTCCAACTATACTAATCGTCGCATCCGGGATTGATGGCAAATGTTGTTTAAAAGAAGAGCGGTTTCAAATCAATTAATAAGAAGAAAATGGGTGGTAAAAGATTGACGATAGAGTTGCGTAAAAGATATTCGAAAAATGAAAAAGTGGGTGACTAATGAGGCAAATAGACACTGATTTGATTATTCCTGAATCAAAAGTGCGTTATGTTTTGAAAACTTTCGTTGCAACCGGTGATATATCGCCAAGAAAATGTACCAGTCGTCCATCAACAACAACGGCCCGAGAAGATCGAATGTTGCGTCGAGTGGTAATGAACAGAAGACTAGTAACAGTGACAGAAGCCGCATGCCTATGAAATGACATCATCGGCGACCAGTGACTCGTAAAATGGCTAAAAAAAGATTGCATTAAACTGTCTTCAAATATTACAAAAGCAAACGTAAACCAATGTTAACTCCTGCTCTAACAAGGAAATGTTTTCTGCGGGCTTTGGACCCCTTAAAATGGACAGATAAGCAATGGCAATGTGTTATATGATCCAATGAATCCACCTTTTCACTTTTGTATAGAAATACCGGCCATTCGGTCGTACGGCCAGCATATGAAGATTTAAAACCAACGAGTCAAACGTAAATGCGTCAAACAAGAGTGCAAGTTTTCGACATGTGTTCAAATTTGGGGATGTTTGGTTACTCTGGTATCGGCCAAATCATGCCATATGATGGGACTATCAATGCACAACTTTATCGGTTATTTTGCAGAATCAGTTGTTGCCTTCAAATGAACAACTTTGCCTTCAATCGGGTTATATTTTTCAAGAAGACTTAGCCAAACCGCATACACCTAGGACGACAAAAGCCTGGTTTTAACAGAATGTTATTCATGTGCTAGATTGGGTTCTGAATTCAGTGGACATCAATCCTATCGATTTGTTGCGGTACTTAAAGATGGAAGTTCGAAAAAGTAAACCACATGAAAATCAGCAGTTTAAATGAATTTTTCTTACAGAATGACAAACATTCCAATTTCTGAATGCCAGCGAATAGTTTCAACTATGCCGAGAAGAGTGATAGATGATTACGCTGTCAAAACTCGAACAGCGAAGTGGTAAGATTAACTCATCTCTTGTCATTTGGACATGCCCAAAACATTAAAAACATAAAAAACTTGCGAGGAAATGGATTTCACTGGCCACAAAGTTTGAATCGTTTATTATTTTTTGTTCTATTTCACTATGTAATAGTAAAACGTATCATTTTTTATTTAAAATAAGTTAGATAAAATATTTTGAATTATTTTTTACTTTTATTGTGAAAACAGCATCTATAAACTAATGCGTAAAAAGGGAGTGCCATGCGTAAGGTATATTAATACAATACTCTCTGCCCGGTTATTCACGATTCCGAAAAACGTCCCTTATCCTAAAAAAAACTATGAAACCCACTATATTCTTAATTAAACATTTCATTTCTATAATTGAATTTATTTATCCAAAACTAGCAAAATAATATTAATTTTCATGTTAATGTTAATGAAATTAATTTATCATGATTGTCAGTAAAAAATGCTTATTGAACAAGAAAATTTTTTCTTAGGAATTGATAGCAGCCTAAAGCTGTATATCCCTGTTTTACGAAAACGAATTATGATACTATTAAAACTACTTAGAAACGTTTTCCAAATTCCTTGGCAGCAAAAGAAACTTTGTTTTTATAAATGCTTCTTGTTTCTTTGGAAAATATAATTTAGATCTGATGTTTTTAAAGATAAGAAACTCTTTTAGGTATCATGGTTAATTTGAAAGAGGTTACTGCATTGTTTTCTTCATTGTTATATTATATTTTACAAGATTAACAAACTTTTTTTTCAGTGTATGTCTCTCATTCTCAAACCTATAAATCCTGTTCGCTTTCATAAGCTTGCAAAAATCATTATTCAGTACGAAAGTAGCCTCCTTTACTTCCAGATACTTTTGTGAGTGTTTCACAAATGATGATGGATCATAGTTGTTTGGTACTCAAGAAATAAATTAAAGGACCGCGGGGAAGGTAATCAGCGGTAGGTCTGGAAGAATAGATCCCCCTAATAACGTTAGACGCCCTGTAAATTGCTTTCCTCTCCGAATGGTGTCGTTGCCTTACTGAATAAATGGATAAAGTTGGAGATTCAGACTTCCTCAGATGGAGATGATTTCTTTAGACTTTAGGATTTAGAGTAAAGAGATTATCTAATAACAAAACCAGCATAAGCCACAAAGAAACAAAATTTTGAGCAACAACAATGTTTGGGGGGAGGTACTAAAATATTTTGTGAATTGGTGTCTATGACGTAGATGTGTAATTCTCAGCGTTTTTAACATCTGATCAACATTTATATATAAATTTATAATATTAGATAATTTACTCATTAACAAATAAATCATTTTCCCTTATTTTTCTACAACACACATTTAAAAGAAGAATTTTAAATGAATATTTAATATATATTCCACCGTAATATTCCGGATTTTAATTACTGAAAAGGAAGATATAAGTGTAGTTCGCACGATAATAAAAATTTCCATTAAAATATTTTCCATGATTGAATATATATATATATATATATATATATATATATATATATAGATTTAAATACGTAACGGAAAAATGAACTCTGTAACTAGCAAAAGTTTACAAGAATTAAACGTAACACCTTTCGAGATATCCACGATTGTCAAAAACATTATTTCGTTTCAGAAAACTCATAAATCAACAGATTTTTGACATTTAATAAATAAGAATTTCTGTCCCAAAATATTCTTTCTCTGCCCTTTAAAAAAGTAAAATAAAATAATATACATTTCCGAATAGTTTTTACAGAGTATTAATCCGTTTTCGCATTTCGATGATCAACAAGCAAGTTAAATGAACAAAATTTATATGAATATTAAAATTAACATTATTTTGTTGCTTTTGGTTGCATGCATAGCTACAAAGTTTATTTAAAAATTTATATCCTTCACAAAATCGATATTTCATGTTGAGAAAACTGAGTAATACACTGTAAAATACTGTAAAAAATACACGGGAACGTTTTTTTTTTTTTTTTTTTTTTTTTTTTTTTTTTTTTTTTTTTTTTTTGGAAACTGGCAAAAAAAAATAGAATTTGTGTAAGATTTTTCTTTTAAATATAAAAAAATGTATTGGTTTCTTACGTTACTGCAGATACATGAACGCTATTCGGCATCGTGGATATCTAAGAAGAGGTTATAGTTTATTTTCGTAAGTTTCGAAAGTTCCAAAAACGTATCTCTTTTTTTACAATGTGGTAAAGTCATTATAAAAAATATAATAATCTCATTTTAAACTCTCATAAGAAGCAATCCGATTATACGAAATAATGAAATAATGCACATTACTGGAGAATTATATTTCAGTTCTTTATTCATTGGAGTTTGATTATTTCTTAAATCTCGCCTACAAGAACATAAATTAATTAAAAATATATTGATAAAATTCTGCGCTCGAAGATGTCTAATTATTACATTCAATACGTCCTTCAGAATTGTGTTTGGAATTCGGATGATTTTTTTAAAATTATTATTTGTGTATTTTAATGAATTTTAACTTTAGGTATATGGTAGTTAAAAAAAAAAAATAATAATAATAATAATATATATATATATATATATATATATATATATATTTAAATTAACATAACAAAACGAATGTTTACCGCGGTTAAACATTTTAATGAAACTGTCATATAGGCATGTAATGCAGCAATACAGGATCCCAACTGGTTCGCTTTTTGAATACCGGTATTTCTTAGACAATTTTTTTTTTTTTTTTTTTTTTATTTCTCTTGCACATTTTGAAGAAACCGCTTTCGGAGGCAAATTTCTACGTTAATGTTGTAGAAATCTACCATAATAATTTCTGTTACAAATTACTGGTTTTCAGTTGGCGGACCATTTTGGGGCTCTGCAATACCATTATTAATTGTTAAATTCTGTTTTTTTAATTGTTTCTTTATTGATAATATCGGTCAAAATTTTACCTGATGTTTATATATTTATTTAAGAGCATAAAACACAAAACACTAACCGATTCTTTGACTACAATTAGCTGGATATTTTAACAGAAATAAACAAATGTGATATTTTATAAGTCGGTATAATAAGGCTATTTCGTATTTTTAAAAAATCATAGCTTGTTCTAATCAAATAGAAAAATTTGACAAAACGATAACATTTGCTATTTTACAGATTTCTAAAGATATATTAATATGAATTAAGATGTATAACGAAAGACATATTTTTAATAACACTACTATTTATCAATAACATTTAAAGCTTTTAAATTCTCTAAGCCAAATCAGCGTAGCATGCAATTAATTATGTCGGAAAATTTTTAACATTTATTTTATAATTTCCTGCCAATTTTTAAAAAACAATAAATTGTTTATAGAATTATAATTATCTCATTAATAAATAGTAAATAACATCTGAAATTAGTTTTAAAAATATTTTATAAGAATGGTAAACATTATTTTTCATATTTAATACAATTTGATTTTTATGAAATGAATTCCATAGAATATTCTAAATTGAAGTTTAGTTTTACTTCAAGTACTAATTGAAGTTCAATTCTTTTAAAAATTTAAGGAAGTTTTAAAAATGCATGCTGCGTTAAATATCTATTCCTTAAAATGTTTCAACCACAGTACAAAAAATGATATTTTAAAACGTACTTTTAAAATTTCAAACTGCCAAAGCTTAACACCAAAGAGACAGAACGTGACTTTTCAAATGTTTCGGAAAATGTTCTTTAAGAAAGTATTTTTTTCGGTTGTCTCAAACAACATTTTTGTAAGCTTTTCAATGATTCTTCGTTCTTGTCTATCATTCATAACAATTCAGAAAGCGAAAATTTTAGAATAATTTGAAGGATCAAAACTTATGTTTAGAATAGTTTGTGAAAAAAATTTAAAACTTTACAAGTTCGAGTAGAAATGGATATTTGAAGAATAAATGTGTATGAATTTGAATACATGTTAATAGTTTTCTTTGTAATTCTTTCAATAAACTTAGAAATTAATTTTTTAATTAAATTGTATAATTTGAAAGTTTTTAGATATTTGGGTAATTTTGGCAACTTCATTTATCAAATTTAGAATTAGTTTATTAAAAATATATGTTCGGTTTAAAATATTTTCTATAACATGAAATATTGAAGTACTAATGAGTGTTACGGTAATATTGCTCAATTTGTTTCGACATCTGAAACAATTTATGGCAGTTAAGGACCGAGATATTTGTCGCCCTTTATCGATGGAATATTTTATCGAAATGCTGATTAAGTATATGATTTGTATTGTTTTCCTCATTGTCGACCTTTATGAAGTATTCAATTACGCACTAATTTGACTTACGTCGCCTGATATACAGAGGTGGCCAAAAGTTTGGACATTTTTTGAAAGTTTCATGTTTTTCAACTTTGTGTGCTTGTAGAATATATTAATTTTTTCTTAAATACAAACGTTTATATATCAAATTGAAGGTAATTTAATGTGGAATTTAATAATAAAAACAGTATTTCAATATCTGTATTACAAAAAAGTTATGCTTATTTTAGTAGAACAAACAAACACAAATCGTTTTGAATAAGGACATGTTTTGTAATAAAAGCGTACTCGCCAATCACAAACACTGTTCTGAGGACCAATCAAGTGTCTGTAACTATAGTTTAGGTTATTTGGATGGTAAAAGTGTTATTGTTGTGGAAATATATTGCGGAATGATGCATACTAGTACAATTAAATAGAGTATTGCTGTTTTTGAATATTTAAAGTCCTTTTTTTTATTAAACTAATTTTAAACAATGTCATCAACAAGAAGAACTAATTGCACATCTACAAAAAGAAGCCGAATTGTCATATTGAGAGAAAATGGCCTCTCTTGTGCTGAAATTGCAAGACAAGTTGGTGGTAGAGTGACTTGTTCTGGTGTATGAAAGTTCTGTTTACGTTTTGAAAAAACGAAATCAGTGGAAAATAAGGCGAAATCAGGCCGAAAAAAAATACACAAGTGCTACTGCCAATAGAAAAATTAAACAGCTATGCCTTCAAGATAGAAAAATTTCATCAGATGCCATTAGATGTGAAATGAATGCAGCGGGTATTGCAGTAAGTTCAAGAACAATAAGAAGAAGATTATCATGATTTGGACTACAAGCTAGCATTCCAAGGAAAAAAACATATTTAAATCAAAAGCAACGCGAAAAACGAGTTAAGTGGGCAAAAGAACACATTAAATGGTCAGAAAATCAATGGAAGCAAGTAATCTGGAGCGATGAGAGTAAAATATCGCTCTTTGGTAGTGATGGTAGAAAATACGTGAGACGTAGAGTAGGAGAAGCACTTCATCCTGATTGCGTTGAAGAAACTACAAAAAACCCAACAAATGTCGTGATTTGGGCATGTATGTCTGCAGATAGTGTGGGCCGAATTCAAGTGATTGGTGGTATCTTGAATGCCAAAAAATACATCGAAACTGTCCTGGAACCAAAATTGATAGCTTCCATCACGGATCTCTTCCCCAACAACGCACCATTTAATTTTCAGGAAGATTCAGCTCCATGCCACACAGCAAAAGTATGCAAAGCATGGTTTCAAAATAAAGGCATAGATATATTACCATGGCCAGGAAACAGCCCTGATCTCAATCCAATTGAAAATTTGTGGCGACGTTTGAAAATTCGTGTACGAAAAAAACGTCCATCCAATAAAAGACAACTTATTAAAGCTATAATTGATTCTTGGCACCATGTGATTACGAAAGATGAACTCCAAACACTCGTTCACTCGATGAAAAGACGCTGTGAAGCTGTATTAAAAAATAAGGGTTATCCTACTAAATATTGATTGTGTAAGTATCACTTTAAAAAAATGCAAATCTAAGATAGATCTTACTATTAGTTGCATAACTTTTTTTGTAATACAAATATTGTAATACTGTTTTTATTATTAAATTCTACATTAAATTGCCTTCAATTTGATACATAAATGTTTGTATTTAAGTGAAAATTAATATATTCTACACGCACACAAATTTGAAAAACATGAAACTTTCAAAAAATGTCAACACTTTTGGCCACCACTGTATGTTTTATTATTTTATTTTTATAAATTTAAATTTTCCACGCACTTTTTCATATATCCATTCAGTGCAAAATTATGTTTGAATTACAGGCGACAATTTTAAGAATTCAAAGCGCAACGTACGGTTCGTTTATTTCACATTTTTAAGTCTATCTTGTACATTACAAAGTACTTATTTAAAAAGTTCTCTAAAAAATAACATACTTACAGTAACATCATTCATGAAGTACTACATATATTTTAATTCCATTCCACAAATCCCGTTATATTTAATGTAAACTTAAATTTCCCGTTTTCTCTAATATGTATTTATTCAGATTAATATACCCTTTTTAACCCTTTCTTAAAAAATATTCTTCAAACATTAAATTAGTTAAGTATACACACACTCTTTTAAACACACACTTTTTTGTATGAGAAGGACGTGTATGTAGTATCACATACATTTTCACCGTATTTATACACACATTATATTATTATATTACTCAAACTCTATCTAAACTGGCTTGTTGTAGATATAGGAATCCTCTTCTAATGAAACTGAATTATACATGAATCTATGCATTTTTTTTTTCTAAGTTCGTTTGGTCAAAATTAAATTTTATCGAAAAAATATAACTAATTTAATCTGACATTTTATGTAAAACTAAAATTTATCTTTGTTTTGAACATTTTAAACTGTAACTCAAATACAGTAAAACCTCTGTATAGCACACATATCGGGAATGCAAAATTTATCACCTATTCGGAGGTGTGCGCAATTCAGAGGGAAAATGGACAAATATATGTTTGTGGTCTAAAAACTACCAGATAAACAGAGGCGTCCTCTATTGGAGAATGGACGTTATAGAAGTTTTATTGTACGTCAATCAATTTTAAATAAATGACTTTTATATTATGCATTTTATTTGAGTATGCTTTCTATATTAATGTAATATTTATTAAGCTTTTTTCTGAGATAATTTCTTATTTTAAGTACCTTATCTATTTTATGCAAATTTAACCAAACTTAGTATAATTCTATTACTATATTTATATTATTCTCTTAAAAAAATAATTTTACAACTTTTGATGAAACTAATTTAAAAATGTACCTCTACAATACTAAATCTCGCAACCATAAATAATTAAAATTCAACTTTACTTTCAATTTGTTAAATGAAAATCATTCTTTTACTTTAAAACCGTCCGTACCTATGGTCTAAATAAAATAGTTTGGAAAACTATTATTTATGCAATTTAAAGTAAGAAATAGTCACAAAATTTATCATTATTTCGAGCTTAATATAATTTAAGAAATTTACGTGTGTGTATTTAAAAATATATTATACTTCATGATGAAATAATGAGTTATAGGGAATATTTCGTCTACATTTATTTTGCTAAAAACTTGCTGTACTAAATCAAGGAAAATTATATTTTAAAAATTTGTACTGAAAAGTTTATGAATTCAATTAATATAGCTTTTCAAAAGAAAAGAGTTGTTAGATGAATCACGAAATGATCCATCATCACAAGTTTAATTTTCTGGTACAAGAACTTCAAAAATTCCTTTTAGACATTTAATAATGTTATTTATGTAACGATTCATATAAAAATGACTTTCGTTACTTTAAGCAAATACATTTAATTTTACCAACAAAAATTTATAATTAGATATCACGTATTTCATAATGTTAAGTTAACGAATTTGAAGAAAAATCTTTTAATAGTTAAAATCACATCTACAACTGCTAATTTTAAACAAAATTTTATTTACAAAATATATGTAGAGATAAATGCACGAAGAAAACTTAAGATTTTTAATTATGTAATATGCTAAAAATGTTACTAACTAAATAAAAATAAAATTAACTAAATATAATAATACATTTAACTTTTAAAAATACATATTTATGGGTCAATCAACTACACAGTGCATATATTTCTATCCTTTATCAAAAAATTAAATAAATCTATTTTAAAACTTATTTAATCAGTGAAATCTACACTAGTGGTAATTCGCACAGACAAAAATTTTATATCTTCGGAGGTTTTTTTTTTTTTAAACATGCTTTCACGAATTTGCATTTTTAATTAACAAAATGACATTTTTGATAAAAATAAATATCACATTTCGATTCCTAAGTACAAGTCGTATATGAATCCTGTGTTATCTTTAATGATCAGTGTATTGCCAACAACATTCTCAGAAATAAAACACTCCATTTTGACGATTCAGAAATCCTTAAGCTTTATTTCATTATTTTTGACATTCATTTCTTCACAGAGTCAGTTGGTTTTTGAAGAAACGTGAAACCTCAAATATCTGACGAAACGGTCTTCTCACTGTCAAAAATAAAACTCTCACTTTTGAAGATTCAGCAATCCTTGAGCTATATTTCATCATTTTTTACAATCATTTCGTCTCAAAATTAAGTGATTTTTAATGAAAGGGATCCTCTCAAATATTTGACGAAACTGTTTCCCCATTCACGGCCAGATTATTTTTGTTACAAAATTGTTCAAAGAAAAAAAATCTAAATTTCAGGAGCTCTTTTTTATTTAAAAAATATATTCATATAACAATCAAATTAAAAATATGTATAACTGATCCCTTTCCTCCTCTATAAACAGTAACGTGTTAAAATCTTAACCCCGATCATCTAAAATTGATAAGCTCTCCTACAGTATGCACTTCAAAATTTATAATTTCTGACAAACAAATTAACTAGAACATATTCTAATCATTCATTGAACAAAGTAAATTTCTCTAATAAATTTTATTATTCAAGCCATATTCGAATTATTTATTAACCATAGAAAAACCATAATAATAAGCTAGCCTTAGTAATTAAAACATGCAGAAATTATAACAGCAACGATAAAATTACATTTTACCTTCTAAAAAAATAAACACACATCAACATGCCGTAAATACATTTAAAATCAAATTCATGCAAGGTCCCGCTGGTGAGGTAGACAGCGCATCGGTCTCCCACACCAAACGTCGCGCGACCGAATCCCCTTGAAGACTTGTGAGAAGCGACGTAATTTTTCCCCTGTCAAGTACAGATGCTTCTAAAATTGTCAATAGATGGCACCACCGGCCTTTTTTTACACTTTCGAACAAGCAATTTCACGAAATTAATTTCCTCGCTTTTTTGAGGATACAAATTTACTCGATTTGACGAAATATTCGCTTGGAGCATATCCCAGATAACAGTTTCGCCAAAATCGAAGAAAATTTCGTGGAATTTGAGCATCCATTTCTGACAGTGAAAGTTGCAACGCAATTTAAGTTACGGATTCCCAAATCGCACTAGCGTGGAGTGCGAGGTTACTGAATCGAAGTGTGGAGTACACAGTTTTAACCTATTAATTGTAATTTTTATTTATGTGAAGAATAACCAATACATTATTCTGTGCTTTAGCAGTCAAAATGTTTACATTAGATGTAATATATTTTGTTTGCACGGCAACATCGCTGACGAAATAATTTAGCACACTCAGTAAAATATGAGACAAACATAGATTTTGAAATGAAATTAGAAAAAAATATTAATATATTTATAAAAAGCAATTTACCTCGTCTTTGGAAGAATCAGAATAGCTGAAGTGATTCTTCTGTAACATAAGTTCTTGCTCCTAAAGTCTGGTCACAATTGCTTATTTCGTTAACTTAGCTGCGATAATAATAATTACACCGAGAAAAAGGAATTGATTAAAACTACAAAACATGTTTTGTTGGGTACATTTTGGTTGCTTTAGCAAAATTCAAGTAAAATTGAACCATTTTACTTGAATTAACAAAACATTTTTTGCTGGCGATACAAAATTTTTTTTTGGAATTGCAAAAAAAAAAAAAACATTGTTGATTCAAACAAAATTTCCATTGACCTATATTTAAACAAAAAGTTTTGTTGAGTCCACCAAATTTTTGTTGATTCAACAAAACTTTTTTCTGGGTGTAGTTATAAAATATTTCATCAATAGCTTTTTTTTTTTCTCGCATTTCCACGTTTGTAATGCAAACTGGAAATGTTTTCAAAAATATATCGCGTATAAATGCATTATCTGCATTTTAATTGGTTTGAAATCACTTTGAATTAAATACCGTATTATACGCACTTTAAGAGTAATCGTATACTATCACTCTAAAATTTACGATATATAAAATATTTTTATTTTTTAATTATTATTATTTTTTTTATGATTATTATTTTATCGATGGATATTTTTCATTAGATTAGATTATTAGCGACTAATTTATCTTTTGAGGCAATTTCTACAGAAATGTCTATGTCTAAAAGTGATTGTAATGTTAGGTAATATTTTACATATTAATCACTTGGTGGTATATTAACATCAGAAACGCTTTTTTGCTATTTAATTTCATAAAGTAATAAATACATTTTATTATTTAAAAGAAGGTTTCCAATACTTTAATTAAACGAATTAAATGTTATTAGAAAATTTTAAATTCTTCCGTAAAGGGTTCATTTGGGGACAGTTGAGGTATAAATTTCTTATATTTTATGTGACAAAGTTAAACATATCAACAAAATAGGAAAAATATAGGACAGTGCATACACTATCGTACATAGTTAGAAATATTTGTGTTGGGAACATTTAATATCATGTTGCAATATAAATGTACGTCATTTTCACGAACGGAACTATAATAAAATAAATATCATAATATTTTATCTAAAAATAAAATAAAAATCAGTTATATATTTAGGCACATCAGAGTTCACAGTTGATCAGTTCGATGAGTTAATGTAAAAGATGAAGCAGATGAAAATTGTAAGCGGTTTTGTTGTACCCTATTGTTATATATGTAGATGATTTCCGGAAAATGTTAAAAATATATTTCATATAAAGATTATCTGCAATACACTTTGTTCCGAATTACTTCATGTGGTGTTAGATTATATGTAATTTAACAGTTGTAGTACGGTGTCAGTATAAAATGGTCATTAATAACACATTTCTTTAAAAAAAATGCCTTGTTTAACAAATAAATTTTCCGTCTTTCGATTAATTTAAAAAAATTGAATTTAAGACATCCATCCATCCTTATTTGTATTATAAGACATGTTTTCTTGTTTTATACTCTCACGCAAACATAAATATTAGAAATAAAATTTAATAAGACGCAGTTCGGCATCTTTGATATTTAGGTATAAAATAAATAATACACGTGTATTAAATGGAATAATACACGGATTCCAAAGAGAGCAGCGTATTAGAAAAATTAATGTTCTTCTTTTGTATAATTAAGGGTATATATAGAGAAGAGATGAATGTAAAGTTGCCTCATAAGTTCTCAAAAAAATTCAGAAATTTTTATTTGATTCAAATGGGACGTTTTTGATCATCCCCCTTACAGCCCGTACTTGGCGCCGAGTGATTTACATCTCTTCACTCGCAGCACTTCGATAAAGATGACAAACTTAAAAATCAGGTGAAAGGCTTCTTTTTTACCCATTTTGGACCACTAAGAGACATTCCCAATTTGGAATACTGCTGTACCTAGCATTCTTAACCCAATTTGGGTCATTTTTTGTTCCATTTTAAAGATTTTTTCTTACAGTGTGGCTACGTACTGAGGCGGTCAAATTTTATGAAGAAGGAATTCGCAAATTAGTGTAACGCTATGACAAATAGTAAAATTTGATTGGCGACCATATTAAAAAATAGTGAAATGCTGAGGTTTAATATGTATATAATAACAGATATTTTTCTACGCATTTTTTATTTATAACCAAATAGATGTTACTTACGAACCGCCGTCGTATATTCGAAATGAAAAGTTTATGACATCTAAAATAACACTAAAAATTTCATACAGGAAACAAACACAGTAAACCTCATCAATATCTCTCTTCTTTAGTCACTTATTTTTCTCTTAAAATGGAATAACATAATCAAATTGTACTTCATTTTTACCCGTATTCTTTTTATATTCCTGTAATAAAAATATCAAGGCAAATATCATGAGTAAGATCCATGCTGCAGTTATGAAATTTTGCAGTATACAGAAAAAAATAGAATAATCGAAAATAAAGGATTTTTGATAAAAAGATTTTTACGTATCGTTTACACAAAAAATAATACATGATACAATTTCCTATTGAAATAATCTAAAACGTTTGTAAAATATATATTAGTAAATGAATTAACAGAAATAAAACGAAAATTACATTAATTATTCCCACTTGGAAAATATGAAAATAGTAGAGTTACATTATTCAGAATATTAGAATAATGTATTGTAAATCACACTTATTTAAAAGAAATCAAAATAGTGATTATTTAATAGTTGTTTATTAATTGTTTGTTTAATAGTTTAATCGTTTCGTTGCATCATCTTCACATTTGTATAACAGAATCAACTCAGTTTACCAAGGTAGTTACAAATAGCTCAGAATCTTTCTGCCAGACATGACCACAGCGATTATATATGGAATGAGATTAACTTTGTTTTCTTTGTTTATCTTTATTATTTCAAACGATTTCTTTCTTGTATTGGAAATTAATCTAGCAAATTCTCCGGCAATGGAAGTTCATTAATTTGATGATGAATAAGCCAGTTCTTATTGCACACTGATACAAACATCATAACATAAATATTTCGACGATTGCATCAGGCAGTTATCAATTAATGTCTTGATATAGCTCAAAGTTAATCGTTTCAAATGTGACACACAGCTTTTCAGGACGTTTTGCATCAAGCAAGTCAATACCATTACGTATGCTGAAACATTCACTGGTCACTTCATTCATTCCTTGTCATGTGCTTGTTGCTTCGTTCGCCATATGCCAAAATCTTTATCAGCATATTATACACAAAACACACTATCATCACTTAACAATACATTTTTCAAGTATACAGGCACCATATGAAAGTTTTTTGTTTCACTATTTCACCCACTCTGTTTTCTGTTTAACAACAATTGGCGTTTTTTATATTTGACCCTCCAGAATGAAATCCAAGAGTATGTAAGCGTCTTAGCATATCAACACCATGTCCTTTCCACCTTACACAAACATCGTACACAAATAAAACGATTTTTTAGCACTCCCCTTTAGGTTTACAATATCTTTCTGAGTAATTTACGGATTTTGGACTCTATATAGATGATTGTTTTTGAAATATCCATTTACTGTAATAACACTGTATTGAAAACATTTTAAGTAACAGGTGATATTTTACTAATTACAGCCTTTGATATAGAAAACAATAATGCAAGTCTTTGCAAATGTCTCTATGTTAAACGGATGAACAATGCAAAAACGACCACGAGCGAAGTTTTTCTTACTTACGAAGAATTTCCATATTCATTCAATTTATGCTTAATCCAGACAATTTTGTAAACCGATTAAAAAAATAATAAGTTTCTAAATTGAGAAATTAATAAGTTTTCTAATTGTTTGCAAAATGGTGATTTAGTGAAAATGCATCAAAAAGGGAAATATATATGGGGGAAATAAGGGAAATGATAAAGATACCGATAACAAATCATTAGGAGGAAGAGATAGTGATTGGGGAAAAAAGTTACGTTCGTATCCATAAACCTTTGAAAACCTATCTTACTATTGTAATATTTTGAATGATAAAAATACTTTTTAAAATTACAATATTCGCTCGAAATTAAATCTTTTAAAATACAAAATTATGAACACGTAAATTATAACGTAACATGTAAGTTTATTAAAACATTAACCTTTGCATTTTTTAATCGTACCAAATTGAAATAAAACAGAAACAGAAACAGAAACAGTTGCGTGTTTGAATGGGATTCCCAGTTGGAATCAAAGCCACTCCCTGTATATGAGTTATTGTATATAACATCCTAGAGGAGCCAGCAAAAAAGTATAACTGTAGCACATTTGTAGTACAGTAAGAAAGAAAAGTAATGGATTCGACTGAAAACTTCATCAGTCAATCAGGAGATAATAGCCAGCCACTCAAATTTAACTGACAGTAGATATTTCAAAATGCAATTCCAATTACAAATAAGATGATATTTTATAACTAGTATATAACCCCGTCAAAAATGACAGATTGTTGATCTGCGTTTCTTTTTCATAAGACTTCATACAAACAAACAGCATGAAGACTTTATTATTGAAAGGTTTGTACTGTAAAAAAGTACATTTTAAAAATGACAAATGATTTCTACAAATAAAAATGATGAGGATATATATATATATTATATATATACATATTACTCAGTATTAAATTTCGGAAGTAGTTCAACGATTGGACAAAGCATTCAAATTAAATATTAACAAATAATCCATGTGCGAAAGTTTTTGTAAAAAAGTGTTATCAATGACTTTCTAAGCCGATTGACTCACCACATAACTCATTGTTTGATCACATAAGCAAAGTTAAATGCAAATTACGTTGTACTATGTATTCCTTATATTTTAATTACGTTTGATAAGACAGAATCATTTTACAGTACATGACCCCTTATCCGGAATTCCAAAATCCGGAGAAACCCGAAGTCAGCAAAAAAATTTCGAAAATTTTCTAAATTTGTATATTTTTACAAAAATTTTAGAATTTTTGAAATTTTTCGAAAATTTTACCGATTTCTAATTTTTTTTCAGTTTATTGTGTTTCAGTGTGTAATCACTAAAATATTGTTACTTCGGTAGCGGGTGAACACGCCCCCCCCTCCTTTCTTCCCGAAATTAGAAACAAATCATTTTTCTCTCAAATTTTAGTTTAAAATTAATTTATATTACGACTCGTTTGAAACAAAAAATAGTTATATATTTATATAGTTATAATATTATTATAGTTATTTAATAGTTATTCTGTTCCGAATTTTCCTAAAAATTTAAGGCATTCGGTTTCGAAAATTTTAGTCTTCAGTCCAAAGATTCGAACATAACAAAATCTCGAATTTTGAGCGATCGTCGCCGAAAAAAACAATTATGTCTATCGTTCGAAGAAAAAGTAGACAATTTCTTCAAAGGATTGTGGAAACAACTTGAATGTTGTCAAAGGATTGAAAAAAAATTCAAATTTGGTCACAGAATTGCGAAAAAACGCTAATTTTGTTAAAAAATCGCAGAATACGTGATTTCCGAGAAAGGCTTGCGAAGAAAACGCAAATTTCTTCCAAGGACTCCGAAAAATTGTAAAATTTCTTCAAGGGATCACAAAAAAACACAAATTTGGTTAAAAAATCTGAAAAAAATTAAAAAAAACGCGAATTTCGTCAAATAATCGCCTAAAAACATGAATTTATCGAAAGGATCGCGAAAAAAAACGCAAATTTCTTCAAAACACTGCAAAAAAATTTCTAATTTCGTTAAGGGATCGCGAAAAAAATGGAATTTCGTCAAAGGATCGAAGGAAAAAAAAAACACAAATTTTGTCAAAAGATTACAGAAAAAATGCGAATTCCGTCAAAGGATCGCGAAAAAAACCCCGTTAATTTCGTCAAAGAATCTCAGAAAAAAAACTTGAATTTTGTCAAAGGATCGTAAATAAAAGGTAAATTTCGTCAAAGAATAGCAAAAAACGCAAATTTCCTCAAAGAATCGCAGAAAAATGCAAATTTTGTCAAAGAATCACGAAAAAAGCATGAATTTTGTCAAATAATCGTAAACTTCGGGAGGACCCAAAATCCGTAAAATTCCAAAACTCGGAAAACCTTTGGTACAGAGGATTTCGCATAATAGGTCCTGTACTGTATTTAAGATGGAGGCAAAATTTCAAAATACGCCAATAGATGGCGCCAATGTACTGGATTGATCACTCAAATCCTCCGTACTAAAGAATTCACCGCTATTTCTGAAAAGAAAAGTGCTGACAGAAAAAAATATATACAGAAATGTTGATATACGTGTTTTATATGAAATAGTTTTTGAAGGTTTTAAACAAAATTAAAATATTTAAAAGCTCTAATATGCTTTTACAAATATTTTAACAGCAGAATAGGATGAAGCATAGCTTTTTCATTAAGCCTAACATGGCGTTTAACTATGGTCGATTCGCAGATCAGAGTGGTCGAGCCCGGAGCCGTTACAGACACTTTCTTGCCTTCGGATTTTATTATAAGTAAGATATTTCCTCTCGGAGTTTTTCACTTTTTGTAATATACAAGAAAAAGTGCAAAAGGCAGGGCGGTAATCAAAAGGAGATTAAATAGAGTGATCAGTATTCAAAACGCAATTGAACTAGTTTAGAAAGTACACTGTAAAACAAGGTAGGTCTTTCCGAAAATACTATAAAATATAACACTGTTTAAGAAAATAAAATATAACATCTTCCGAAAAGCGTCCGTTTTTCTTTCGAAAACTCAGAAACCAATAATAGGTATCCGGGATTTGAAGCAGCACTTCAAAAAAAAAATGTTT
The DNA here is from genome assembly GCA_963931845.1 of Maratus michaelseni. Lineage (NCBI taxonomy): Eukaryota > Metazoa > Arthropoda > Arachnida > Araneae > Salticidae > Maratus > Maratus michaelseni. The sequence goes on from OZ007592.1 coordinate 420,885,116, forward strand.
TTTGCTGCCCATAATTTACGAAAAAGTTACAAAGCAGTTTTAACAATTAAAAAGCTTTATGAACATGCAAATATCGGATTTTGTATGCTATTTATTCACAACTAAACATTTGCATGTTGAAGAAAAATCTGCAACAGGTAAACATGCTAAATTAACAGTAGTAACATTAATATTAGCATTTTTTTTTGTTATTCATGCATGGAAATAGTAGCATCAAAATCTCTTACACAGGTGAAAATGTTTCTTTGACAGTTGATAGCATTCAAAAAGCTGATATATCAGGTTGACAAAACTGATTTATACACTATAAAACTCTTCGGATACGTTTTCGAAAATCACGGACAATAAAATAAACTTTTGTTTCATAAACGCTTACTTAAAGCTCATAAATCTATTTTTTTTCTGAGGTTTTAGAAGCTAAAAGACCCTTTTCGGATTCATGGACAGGTTATATTATGCTTTCTTAAATCGCAATTAATTTCGTGATATTTTCGAAGTTTTTTTTTCAGTGTGTTTAAGAAGCCGCAAAAATATATCTCCTGTGATCTTTTAGTCCTTGAAATTACTTTACCGCGGAAAAGTAAACAGTTCTCATATTTCAATAGCCGCATAGTAAAATATAGCTTTCTCTTAAGAAGCTGAATTGGAAAGAAGATGAAAAATATGTTTTAGAAGGACGTTGTAATATTTAACGTAGTTTAGATTTGAGCAACTACATGTAAATACATATTCATATGATATATTATATGCAACGCATTTTCATGATTAAACAGATTATAACAGATGATGCATAACTTAAAAGGAATATTAAATAAACTTAAATTTAAAATAGAGCTTTTCAAAGAAGAAGTACGGAAATATTATTTGCAGGGATTGAGAAAACATAATCAATATTTATGTTATGGAATTTTTTATCCAGTGACATATATTTATATATTATATTTTCCAGGTAAAGGTTAAAGATTTTTTTTTCTTTTCCATTTTAAAAAATGGTTTCTGTTCTTTAATTGTGTGTACATTATTAAATAAAAAGAATAAACTTGTTTAAGTGACAATTAAAACTGTGAAATTTTATTTAATTACTAAAGAAGTTTTAACATTTCCTAATTAATTAAAAAAATCAAAACATTTAGTTATTCTTGATGATAACGCATTCATATATATACGATATAATACTATCTATTGAATTTCGTAGAAATATTATTTTATTAAAGTGTTTCATGCAACAATGAAACGAAAAAAAATATTTTGATATGGTATTGTATCATTATTGAATACAAGAGTAGTAGTAAAAATATTTTTAAATAAGATTCATTGTTTCATGTTTAAAACAAAGAAGAAATGTTTTCGTTATTAAATAAAATTATTGAAAAGGGAAAATTCCTTTAATCAAACAAAATTTATTAAATGGAGATATATTCAAACGTTATCATTTCTCCATATTATAATAAAATAGTCCAATACATCTGTTTTTAAAGAAAGTTATTTTCTATGATTTTTTATATACTTCCTTTTTTCCTATAATTGTTGTAATTTCTATGCAATAATTATTGTGCTAATAATAGATTTGTATGTATACTACACATATTCAAAAATTTAGTTCAGTTAGAGAACACATAACACAGTTGAAAAATCCCCTCCAACAATTTCCGTCAATAAGCAGAAATATACTCAAATGCTTTTGTGCGACTATAAATATTATTTATACAACTTATACACATCAATTAATATGCAAAAAAAAATAGTTAAATTTAATAAACGCATAATGCAATTGAAAACGCATTTCCAGCAATTATTACACATAGAGAGTTCTGTAATCCAATTCTTTTGTGTGACCCTGTAAATGATTGATGATTAGTACGCACACCACGTTAAATATTAACCGTCTTGTAGTGCATCTGATATATATATATATATATATATATATATATATATATATGTATAATTTCAATTACGTTCGAAATAGTTCAACATGATTAAAACACACTGCAAACGATTTTATCCCAAATACTAAAATGCGTTGCGTTTACCGACTGAATTAGCACATTATGAGGTGCATATAAATCCTATAGGTAAAATTTAAACAACATAACTTGGATTAATGTCTATGGACGTTCTTTCATGAAGCTGCAATTTCAGCTGTTTTACTCGTTTTTCAGCTTAACCGAATTATATTATATTACATAACTAGCAAGCTACGCCCACTGCTCTGGTCGGTTTCTCCAAACGAACCTTGAATCAAACGAAATATACCGGTGAATTTGACCTTGTGTTTTAAAGTTATCTGTACCCTTACCTAGAATATCCCTCCGCATCACTGAGAATAATACGAACGCCATTGCTCTATTATATTTTCTAGTGTGCAATCAAAATATTTGCTGTTAAGGACCAACACTTTTGTTTTTATCATTTACAGTAGGATTTGTTAAAGAACGACAGAACGATATGCAATTTACTAAAACCATCCCTAAAAAATATCGAACTATTCAGTAGAACTTTTTAAAAAGGTTTCACGTTTTGCTGCGATTTTTCCACATTAGTAACAGGAGTCCAGTTCCAATCTTTTAGCTCAATATAGCAAATTGTGTCCTTCTTCAATAGAGTTTATTCGGAAATCGTGCAGGGATTTTTTCCTTCGACACAAACAAATTTTCCTAAGAATGCTTGTTTGATTCGTTGGTTGCTTCCATTTCAGCCGCGGTTATGCTCAAAATCGTCATTTTTTCTCCTTTTTTGCTTCGAGTGAGTTGATAATTCTTTACAGATAAAAAAATCATTATTTTAAAAAGGAAGAAAGGGTTATTAATTAACCCGATTAGGATTTTGTTATTACTTTTTTTTAATTTCACTTTGTATGTTTTTTAACGTTTTTTAATGTTGTGCAGCATTTTTTGTTTCAAATCGCCTATTGGAAGTCAAATACCACTGGAGGTCAGTTGTGATTAATAGCTAAGACGACTGAAGGTACAATATCAAGTGAACCGGGGAATTGTGCTTGGCGGATGACAAGGTCATCTGCTAATTGTAATTCGAAAACCGATTTGTGAATTTTTCGCGATGTGTTTTATGCGATTTTTAGATAATTTTCATGTACGTGACGCTATTTACGTATATCATTTCAGAAATTGGTAACTTACTGTATTTGTAGGACAAAACAAAGAAAAGCGTAATTTTGTTTCTGTTTTAAAATTTAAAGATAATTCTTAATGGTAAAGGTCGTTGGTTTAATTTTGAGAGGTAGCGGAGTGTCCGGATCAAATCGCGTTAATGCTCTGATTGAAACTTCCTCCTTCACCCCTGCCTCCCAAATCAGAACATTTTTATTATTAGTCCGATTTAAACGAAATCTTTTCTAACATTCTCAGGTGCACCAAGTACTAGATAAACTTTGGTGTCTTTATTTAAGCTCTTGGTTACTTGGCATTAATCACCTCGCTGGCGGGAGTGGTATTTTCTAGGGTTCTAGGCCCCAATTTCAACGAGAATTACTTCATTCAACTTAACACGAAGTTACTAAGATACTGATTTGACGACCCAAGGTGGTAGAAAGTGGAACTAAATTCTTTTAAAACGCGTGCGCAGCACGCCTTCTACACGGTGTCGTAGGCGGCAGTGACACGTGACAAGAGTTTTGATCGGAAAGAGTTTTATTTAGAACGAAGTACGCATCCTAGTGGTGGGAAGTGGAACTAAAAGATTTTGCATTTAAAATTGGTCCGATTCGAACAAAATATTTTCTAACATTCTTCTCAGATCTCCCAAGTATTAAATAAGAATTTGGTATAATATTTTCAGACCTGTGTTACCACCATTTATAATTAATTATTTTCATGGTTGGGAACTTATTTTCTCGGGTTATATTGGCCCGATTTCAATGAGAATTAGTTCATTCAACTTAACAAAAACTAATTAAGATATAGATAATTAAGACACAGATTTAACGACAACTGGCTTTAGAAAGCAGAACGAAGTGATTTTACAGCACGAGCGCAGCACGCCTGCTATACGGTATCGAATCAGTGGTGACACATGCAGGAGTTTCGATCGGAAAGATTTTTATTTAGAGCAGAGTGCGCCCCTAGTGTTAAGTAGTAGAAGTAAAAAATTTTGCATTCAAAATTGGTCCGATGCAAGCAAAATATTTTCTAATATTCTTCCCATGTCTCCCAGGTTCTAAATAAATTTCGGCATCATGTTTACAGCCCTTTGCTACCACCATTAATGAATATTAATCTCCAGGGGGTGATTTACTTTCTCCGGCTCTATAAGTCCAATTTCAAGACAATAGGTTCATTTAACTTAACATGAACTAATTATAATTTACTATACTATAACCTTCTATACATAACTAATTAGGACATTGATTTTATACCTTTAGGCGGTGGAATGTTGAACTAATAGATTTTCTGCTCTTGCACAGCACGCCTTCTATACTGTGGCGTAAGCAGCTGGGACGAGTGCAGGAGATTCGTTTGGGAATAGGTTTATTTAGAATAGAATGTTCCATCTGAAGGTAAAATTGGAACTAAAAATTTTGCAGTGCGTGCGCAGCACGTCTGCTACACTGTAACGTATGCAGCGGGGACACGAGTCGGAAACTTGTTTAGGACAGGATGGACTCTCTGGTGGTGGAAATAAAATAGTTTCCTGCGCGTATGCCAAAAATGGCTATTTTTACCGAAACCACAAAAGAAAGTTACCGATTTGATAATCCCAGACAAGGAATATTCTTATTTTCATTCATACTCGAGTATTAAGAAAAGTATTGGAGGCGTCGATTCAAAACTTACATTACATATGTAGTTTATTTTTCTGACTCCGAAAATGCAAATTTTGTGAACATCGGACGGTAACTTTTTAAAATTTTGACCAACAACTTACCCGCTTTGAATCAAATCATCCACACATTTTAGGGGATGGTGTTGAATTTATTTCCGCTTCGGGGTCCATCGCTCTATTTAATTTCAGAAAGCCGAGAGAATTACCAGAGAAACGGTTTCGTACAGCGAATTTTAGATTAATTTAACATTTTGTATTATTTTTTGACGGAACCGTGCAACGCCGGGCTTATCAGCTAGTTCATAATAATAAAAGATAAACAGATATAAATGTGTAATGTCTTATTTATATGACTTTTGTTTTTCTTAGGTCTTTAAACATAAATTACAGGTCAGAACAGTATATTGTAATAATAAACGTGTTCTGAAGATGGAATAATTCTTTTAATAGTTAAAAAAAATACAATATCTTTTCAAATCGAGGCAGATTAAGCAATCAATTTCATTTTATTAACTTAGCTATGCCCTTTTTTTATTATTTTATTATTATTTTTCTTAGATTCACTAATTATGTTGCATTTCGTTTGTAAAACTGAATTCGCACTTTTAAAACTTAATTGTTTTTCCTTAATTGTGAGCCTACAGATATTTTTTTAAAAACGTTTTCGGTTTAAAAATATCAAACTAATATAGATATGTTAAATTACATGTTTGGAAGTAAATGTGAATATTAACTTCATAAAAGTCACTTAGATTAATAATTATTTTGTGAATGCAGTTGCGAAAGTTTTATCTATATATTTACAACTCCGAATATCATGAGTGAATTACTGCATGTAGAATTTTTTTTGTGTTTTTTTAAAGAAGTATATTTATGTTTTTCAAAAATAGTCATTTTAATATTTCTCAAATTAGAATATTTTATTTGATGTAATTGTTTTCAATTTTTTTCATGTTACAGGATGCTTAAAGATTTTCCGCTTTTAAATTAACCTACGTTGTTCTTTACTAACTATCACTATGAATATGCTTAAAAATATCTTGTAATTTCGAACAAGTACATTTGGAATGTAAGATATTGCCAATATATTAAAACTAGGTGAATAAATGCGATATCTACACTCAATAATATCTCCTCATCCTATACGGGAAATAGTACTAATTTATTAAACATATGTGAATCAAGATTGTCTACGTTATTAACTCGGATCCATATTCTAAGAGAATTGTCTTAGTAACATACATATTTACTGAATTGCATCAAACGGCCATTCTATATTTGCACATCATATTCTAAGGAACATATCTCTTTAACATTAGGAATAGCTTACGATGCTTTAATAATAACGAAACTAGGAGACTGTACAAACATGCCATTATTGTAAACTGAATCTACTGCAGATATAAGTTTTTAGCTTTATAATTATTGTTATATATTCGCAAATGCGCATAATGCAATCTTGGATAACAGGAATTCATTCGTAATGAAGCTTGATACTGCACTCCTTAGAATTACACACATTCGGTATCTAAAATCTCTGTACATCTCTATATTCATTGCATACCGAATTATTAAATATTACTATGACTTTCAGGATTAAAACAATGCAATAATTTCCCATAATTTTATAAACAATGAATCAAAAATAAAGCCACAGAAAATAAGTATCTAGTTAAAAAAGTTATGTCGACAATGAATGATAACAAATTAACTGGATAACAGGAATTTATTCTCTGTTTCTCTGTTTAAATTCATTCTCTGTTTAAATTCCAATGCTAAAGTGCGAAGAATTATTTCCGTCAGGAATTTCTTTAAAAATTGAAATTTATTAATTGATTTGACAATGAATAAGGCAGATATAACGGATAATATATATTAAGGCACTGTTTTTGGAAATCGTTAAAAATTATGTTTCTGAAATTCTATCATCCGCAAAATTATTATCCTGAATAAAAATTGAAGCTTTAGGAAATATATATATATTGTTTTAAAAAATTCTATCGAGAAATTATAATGAAAAACAGTGTTCTATCGTATATTTTTTAAGTTACACTTATAGCACAACCAGTTGATGTAACGTTACTGTGACGACACAATGGTTATAAACGCAACATTTACAATCTGACAAATATCTGAATTCCCTAATGCGTCACAATGTGATGCTCAGTTGACAATCAGTTATTGACTTCAATGTGCGACTTGATTGTTTCAGATTTAACTCATTTCATTATGACTCTTGGGTGACAGTCATTTGTTGAATCCATCGTCACGTCTTTTTGTTCACTGTTTTGTGACAAATCAATTTTGTCACAAAAATAAGTTTGTGACAATTTTTTTTATTCATCAGACTGTCAGGTGCCCGTCATACCATAGCTCTGCTGTTAATTCACCCCTACTGTTGCTTGTGTCCATTGACAAAATGACTTTTTTGTGGCATCATTTTAAACCTTTCAGAAAGCAACTGTCACGCTGAGTTGCAATAGCATAAACAATTGTTGGTCTCTTGGAAATCGTTATGTGAAGAATAAGAGACGTCACCTTTTGATCACAGTTATGACCGATTACAATAGAGGCTCCTCTATTAGCGCACAGAACCTCAAATGAAAAGTGAAAAAAATAGATTAACAAGTTAAATAAATTAATTAAAAAACACATCTACAATTTTTTTCAGATTTGCAGAATGAGTTTCTCCCTTCCGCTCCCCCCTTCTTCATAGACATGACAAAACGTTATTATTATAGTGCATAATTTAAAATTTCTCATTACAAAGAAACAGGCTATACATTATAATAATATACTATGAAAATATATTACGGTCTTTCATAGAACGCACGTGCTAGTAAAGAAATTATCTTCAGAATTAGTTAGTTTATGCGGCCAGAAGCAGAGACACGTATGTGAGAGGAATGCATCGCTCGTGCATGCCATTCGCGCAACCTTTAGATGCGGATTTTACATTTTTGTCAGTTTCTTTCTTTTCTCCCGATTACTCCCTTGTTTTCAATGTTCGATTAGTTTGTTAAACTAATTATTGACCAATTTATCAATTTTGCTTTTTATAAATATTATTCTCTGTAAGAACTAATTGAAAAAGAGTTAAGATGACATGTAGTAAAAAGAGTGTTTCGGAACTAAAGTAGTTGAATGTTTCAACATGTTTTTGTCGCTATGAAGCTAAATTACTTAAGAAGGCTGGTAAATAAGCTGGTAAGTCAGCTGGTAGGAAAGTAATACATTTCACAAGAAGTAAACGATATTACTCATGAGCAGTATAACATTGGCGACACATCTAAAGCAATCGTTTAAAATGAGTTAATGACAGAGACAGGTTTGCAACAATGCGCAAAAGTATAGAATTTGAGCGTATACATGAAATATGCTTTTTACAACCTGAAAATACAAAAAAATAAATTATTTTAGAAACACAGTAAATTCTCTCTCAACTACCTACTATGTTTTACTTTTCGATTTTTAGTATACAGTAGTTCGAAAAATTAAGTAATCGAACCGTTGTGGTGAACAGTGAAGTAAAAAAAAAATGTGGAACAAAACATTGTTTTAATAAATTCATTTTCAATACAGGAACAGTATTTGACATACGTGTGATTCATTGCGTACCTAAAGTGGCATTACCTTTCGCGTAGAGAACAACTTTATATATCTTCGTAATGAATGTAGAACTATGCTGTTTAGTCCCCATGCATATCACTCTATCGCAGAAGTTGCAGAAATTCGATTGGTGGAATATTTTTATATTATTTTGCCTGATATTATTTAGAAGAAAGAAATAATCGTTTATGAAAATTAATAAAAAAATGTAGGATGAAGATTATTGTTTTAATATAGTTGTATAATAAATAATATAACTAATAATTGCCAGCCGATACCGGATTCTTACCGTGTATGCAAATTGCCATTTTCATACAAACAAAATATTCTACGATCACCATTTTGCACTGAAAACAAAGAAGTTTCTTTAGAAGAAGTTAAATAAATTCTTTTAAAGATTCTTAATACACTTTTGTAATTTGTTTCATCTATCAATGAAGCTAAATTACTTAAGAAGGCTGGTAAATAAGCTGGTAAGTCAGCTGGTAGGAAAGTAATACATTTCACAAGAAGTAAACGATATTACTCATATACCATACCAACAGAAGATTAGCTATAAATTAAAACATAATTAAAATAAAGTATTATTAAATATACAATTAAAGTGGTTAACATATATAAGAAATATTTTTTTTTATTAGTTTGTGATTGTGTGTTACTTATAATGTCCAAGGTTAAATATGTATATATTGTGTTTCTAATTAAATTTCTTTTAATAAAATATTAAAAAAAAATAATAATAATGAACTTTTAGTATAGAAAAATAATGAACTTTAAGTCTTAAGAAATATAACTAATTAAAAATATATTGTATTGTTTCAAATTTAAAGCAAAGAGAAATCCTTTCATTATTAAAGGAAAATGGCTGAAAAGAAATAAAGAACTTATTCAAAGTGAATACGTTTTAAAAACATCTTTTTAATATATCGTTTATTAAATACGTGAATAGAATAATATTTTGTTTTATTGATATTTAAAAAAAGCCTTACAAAATTTTTATTTTAATAAGGAAAATAATTATTTGCTTTGACTTTTTATATAGTTAATTACCCCATTGAAAAAAAGATTTGGTGTAGAAAGATTTCATTGTGACCGCACGAAGAAAGAGAGAACTTATTAAAAATCTTTTATAATCCATAAGTGACGTTTTGAAAACATCAGTATAAAAGCATATTTTTACTTTTTTAATGATAAATAGTGATAACAAAGGAGCTATTCAGCATATTGTAAGATTTAAATGATTTAAGGTTGCATGTTTTATGCTATATATATATATATATATATATATATATATAAGGTAAAGCTAGGATAGTCTGAGCACAATTCAAAAGAATAACAATAAAAAATCAAAATGTTAATTTTTTGCTAAACTATCCATGAATAATTTTTACTTAATTTGTTTTTTATGCATTACCATTGCTATTTTGTTGTTATGTTGCAATTTAATAGAACAGTTGTAATAAAATCAAGAAAGTTATTTTGCGCAATCTGTACGTTCAGGGTTGGTGTGATTGCGCACATGGGTAGGAGAGATTGTTAGTAATAATAACTACAATTAAATTGTTAACAATAATAATTACACTTAAATGTCATTGTTGCAAGGTTTTTGGGAACAAATATTATTGTATTAGGAGTGAATATTTCAACCTAATGATTAAATAATCAGAAAAATGAAATAGTTTAAAAAACGATTAAAACATTTTAATTAAAGAAAAAAAAATAAAGAATCAGAAAAAGCAAATCCAGATAAGATTATAAATTAACATTAAGTTGCATTTTCATTTTTACTTTATTTTTATGCAAATTTACCAATAAGCTGCGTAATCTCTCCTAGCAAACTAATGGGAAGAATGCGCCATCTCTCCTAAGTAGCAGATGCGCAAACTCTCCAATTTCGGTAGGAGAGATTGCGCGGCCTTTTATTTAAACATGGCCGCTACTAAAACGGACCATTGATGTTCACACTGTTAGTCTAGATTAGTAGCTTATGAGAAATCGTTTAAGTTTAAAATATTTTGTACTACTGACATTGTATAGAAATTCTGATGAATAGCTATGAAAATTCAAGCACTTGCTTTGGGAAAACAAAAGAAAATAGCAATGTTTATCTTAGACGCTCAAAACAATCAACGTGCACTTTTAAGTAGACACTCCGCTACTGCATTTGTACAAGTACCTGGAGTCGCTGCGCGCTCACTCTACTCCTTCCCAATAAACCTTTATGTGCGCAATCTCTCCGACTGTGCCATCTTTCCTGGATTTAACTTATTGTTAAAAATTTTATTACGGAATAGATGTAATCCGTTTCGTTTTACAATATAATTAATATAAAAGTCTCATTTAAATTATAAATTATTATATTTGTTGTCTTTTTTTAAATCGGCTTCGTGAATGAATTTAGTTTACTTCAGATGGAAGTTAAGTATTCCTTTCAATAAAAACAAAGTATTATTTTAAATAAAGACGTTTTCATACGAAACTGTATGTTCCTACAATTACTATGCCGCTAGTTAAACGCTCAAGCATAAAAAGAAACTTCCTACAATCTTTAAAAAATATTTTGATAATCTGAAAGGCAAAGAACGTTTTTTAAAAGCTCGTTCTTTTTAAAAGTTTTTAAATGCTCGTTACTTTTGACATGTTTTTATGAACAATCACACAAGTTATTTATTTTTGTCACACTAGGGGGCTCTGCCCCCTGCTCGCTACGCTCACCTACCCCCGATCTGATTTCACAACCTTTTAAAACCTGGTAATGTATCCTGTTTTAAAAAGATGATGATGATGATATCACGAACGGCGACTATCTTCTGTAATCAATTTTTTTATATACTTTAAATTAATATTGCTTATTAGGCAAATTGTCATGGTAAGAAAATTATACATAAAAAATGTTACATTTATGTATAATAAGACAATTCTGCTTGAATATCCATTTTAATGAAAGTAAAGATACAAGGGTGATTCCAAATTCATGGTACAAATTTTAAGGGTTGGTACAGGACACCGTAACAAAAAATTTTTGTATAGTAAAGCAGGGTCGGAAATCTATTTATACAGTCTTAAATACAGGACGTCTCACTTTAATTCGAAGTCGCGTTTTCATAACTTTAACAGCAGTAATTATTTTTTATTGAAATCCTTACAATATGCTTACGATTCCAACAAATATATTCACTACTGTTAAAGTTATAAACGAAAACGCAACTTCGGATTAGCGTGAGACGCCATTTAATTTTGATTAAATAAATGAAGTTTTGAGCCTGGTTTCCTATGCAATATTTTTTTTTTTACAGTGTCCTGAACCAACTTACTGTAAACATCATTTATTGTATAGGTCAAAAATCCATCTATTTAGTCAAAGTTACAGAGCGTCTCACTTCAGTCCGATGTTGCGTTTTCGTTCATAACTTTAACAGTATTGAAGATATTTCAACAAAATTTGCAACAGACTCATCTTTGTATGAATTGTAAGCATATTGTAAGGATTTTGTTAAAGTATCTTCAGAATACTACGAATTTGGAATCACCTTGTATACTAAGCAACTAGATTTACTAGCGTTGGCAATATTAATACGCTTTTTTAAACCGGCCAAAAGTTAATTGATCATTTTTATCTTATGGCATATTTTTTTTGTTTGTTTTTAATAGTAAAACAAAGTTCAGTGAAAGGAATACGCGATAACAAATAAATAAAATATATTTTCTATCAATTTCATTCAACGTATGAGGTATTAACATCGCTTTATTGTTTTATATAAAACAATCTGAATGAAAAAAATTGATCTGAATTATTTTTGTATCTATACAATATTAAACTATTGCATAACAGTATAAATGCACTAACGTAAGGCACATATAGAATGCAAACAAAATTTCCAATAATAAATCTCATCTTAAGAGATAATATACTGACAGTATTGCAAAGGCATTGTCAACGTGTTATCTTATTCTGGTAGTGCTCTATAAATTACCGCGTATCTACCTTAAACTATTGAACTGAAAATATTTATACATAAACCTATTAGAATTGTAAATCACTTTCAAGTATGCATCCGGGCAAGCTATTACAGTTTTATTCAGAGTAAATTAGATTACGCGTACAGGAAATAATTTCAATCAAAACACATTAATGTAACAGATTATTGTTTTTTACTACATGAATCAAAAAGTTTGGAGGATATGCAAATATGTCCAACCGGAATTGGAGGAAAAGTAACTCCATGGCTTTTTTATTTATATGTGAATGTTAATTTTGAACTAGTCACAAGTAATCATATTAAATTATTCCATAACAGTATAGACACTAGATGTATTCATACAATATATATTTAATAATATAGTTTAGCGCGTAAGTCACTAAAGTTTAAATTCTAATCTTAAATTACATAGTAATGTATTTGCAGTATTATATCAGAATTATCTACTTATTATATAATAATCACAGTTTTGCAACACAATTGCTGAGACTTTACTCTAAACTATTGGGCTAAGACTATATATAATTAAACACATTACATTTATAAATCATTTACATTATGCATCTGTCAAATTTATTACAGATGTTTTCAGAATACATTAGTTTAGTCATATATTTTCGAGAAAATATTTTTATACAAAATGTATTAATGAAATTGATTGATTTTCTTTTTGCTACTTGGATCAAAACATTCGGAGACAGTGCTGATATTTAGACAGCGGATTCTAGGAGATAGTGCATTTTTACCCTGGTGTAGCGGTATATGTAGCATCAGTTGTGGTGAGGAAAAAGTGCAGTGTTTTGCAGAGCTATAAATGTCAGTCAACTACACGCATGTACAAAAGTAAGAGAATTTGTATATTTTGTCGAATTTCATGAAAAGTACGGAACAAAAGGTAAAACTAATCCTTCGAAACAAAGATTTAAAACTTTAGTGTCGAATACTTAAGCGTACATGTGTGCATAGGTGGAACGAGAAGAGGAACAGGTTTTATAAGCGCGCGTGGCAATTTTCCCGTTTTGTTCACTCGCACACCTCGACGAATATCTGGGTGATTTTTTTTGCAACATTTGGTGACATTCAATAGCAAGCAGTAAAAATGAGTAACAAACAACGTTTGGATGATGGAATGAGGTGGCGAATCGAGGGGAGACTGGAAGCATGGCAGTCTCAAATGCAGATTTCTACAGACTTCATTGTAACTCCAAGCGTAGTGTCCAGCTTATGGAAACAGTTTTAGGATACTGGATCCATAGGGAAAAAGTCTGGTCAAAGTCGTAAAAGAGCCAAGACGGCTAAATGAAGATCGCTATTTGCCCATTACAGCGAGACATTGAATGATTGCAACAGCTTCTCAGCTCTCTCGTGACATTTATGCAGCCACAGGAAACATAGTTTGAAGAGTTACTGCTTTATAAGGCTACATGACAGAGGGCTGTTTGCAAGAAGACCTGATGTTTGCGTCCCGCGCACTTTTGCATACAGCAGAGCCTGTTTAGCATGATGCAGAGATCATTCACTTTGGACCAGGGATTAATTGGGACCGTTTTATTCACTGATGAGTCTCGCTTCAGACTAAACATTAATTTTCGACATAGGTTCATCTAGAGAGAACCAGGGACAGGTTACCTGCCCTCCAACTTCCGAGAAAGAGACGACTATGGCAATGGAGGTTTGATGGTCTGGACAGGGATCATGTTAGATGGACACACATCTCTTCATCCGTTTCGCAGAGCCTCTATGACTGGTGTGAGGTATAGGGATAATATCTCGGAGCCCTATGTTCGCCTTTTCAGGGGTGCAGTTGACACTGATTTAATTTTATTGGACGAAAACGCGCACACACATAGAGCTCACCTGGCTGTCGAATTTCTGGTAAGTGAGTATGTTAGTAGGATAGATTGCCCAGTGAAATCTTCAGACTTAAATCCCATAGAGTATGTCTGGGACGCTCTGGGAAGATCAATTGCAACTCGCATTTGAACTCCCAGAACTACATAGGACCTAAAAAATGCGTTGCTGTGTGAGTGGGACCAACTGCCACAGGGATTTATAAACTTCCTGATTTCCAGTATGAATTCATGTTGTGAGAGCTATATAACTGTAAGAGGAGACCATACTCCCTATTAACCTATTTTTTTGTTCAGTATTGTAAGCTCTGTTTTTTATCTTCCGACGCTGATGAGTCTTACGCACGATCATGCGTGTATATTATAACTGTTCAATGGTTAAACTTTTCCCATTATATAAAACTATGTACGTACCTATTACAGTTATTTGGAGAATCTTTTCAGTCGTTCTGGAGATAATCGACGAAATCTGAAAATTATCTTAATTTTGAACTTGAGTATATATTCCTCGCGTTCGTCGAAAGCAATGGAATAAATTAAATTTTAACAACGTTTGGAGAAAATGTAGTCAGAGACATTGTTCATGTTGCACTAGTTGTTCGGCAACGGAGCAATATCCTACCAAAGTATTTTTCATAGGAAGCCGTTTCAGGAGCTATATATATGGTTGTGGAAGCTCCGACGGTAGTAATGAAAACTATGTCGGCCAAAGGCGCTCACGAATGCTTTCATCAACAGTACTTGCGCTCGAAAAAGCGCATTGTGGTAGTATAGAAGTAGTTTGAATATGGCTGTGAGCAAAACATGATGTAAATCAGCATTATCCGCTAGGAAAGTGATCTCCGACATTTGTACACCACAGGTATATGCAATGCATGTGAATGCAATTCTAATAATATTTCTAGTACTTTTCTAGACGTTTATATAGTATATTTTAAAAATTGGTTAGACTTAAACAAATCTATTATACAATTTGATATACAATATTTTCCAACGTCACAGATGATTTTTTACTATTATAAAAATTTCTCTCACAACATCGAATGAGAAGAGGAATGAAAATCGTATTGTTGCAATCGAAAATATGACGAATATAATTATTATTTTTTTAATAAAAAACGATATCTCCACACATCGATTACTAGACTATCCCGTAAATCGACATTTGTTAGTCAAATGTCTGATTCAGTGTTAACTTCAATGAGAACGGCACTCCCTAACTCGACATATCTCCACAGAAAAATGTTTAAGGGGTGACGATATCCTCCATTTTGTGAAAAATTATGAGAAAGTAATTTCCCAGCTTTTTCCTTGAAATAAATTTAGATAATCTTTGTAAATTCTCACTAAGCATCATAAAGATCTAATAATTGAAAATGCTCAAAAATGGCTTTTTAGTCCATTCTTTTTCCTTTAAATGATTCAGAGTTGCAATCTTTAATTTTTTTTTTAATTATCAAAATTATCTTTTTAACATACGAGTATCAGTATATTCTAAATTGCAAGGCTTCAATGAATATTTCCAATTCAAGCAGTAATTTTTTCGGTGATCCTCCAAGTGCATTTAATAAAATTCAGAATCCAATTTCTAGTACTAGGTATAGTTCATTTTTTAATACTAGATCTATGCTTGATGTTATAGAGGTAATCTTACTCTACTTATACAGTATTTTCCTTTCGAGATTGGCAGATTAGAACCATGGATATGAAGCTATGGAAAGAGTGGTCATCCAAGTTTCGGATCCTTAGAAAAAAATTAACCTTACTCTACATATACAGTATTTTCCTTTCGAGATTGGCAGATTAGAACAATTGATCTGTAGCTAAAGAAAGAGTAGTCATCCAAATTTTTAAAACTGGATCTATGCTTGATATTATAGAGGTAACCTTACTCTACTGATACAGTATTTTCCTTTCGAGATTGGTAAATTAGAACTATGGATCTGAAGCTAAAGAAAGAGTAGTCATCCAAGTTTTGGCAAAAGAAGGTTGTGCACCTAAGGAGATACATAGACGCTTGAAGAATATTTATGGAGACGCTGTAATGGACATTAGCAATGTCCGGCGTTTGGTGCGGAAGTTTGGAAACAGAGAAGCAGAAATTGCAGTTAAAACGAGAAGCGGCCGAACGACAACATCAGTTACAGATGAAAATCGTGAAGAAGACAAACTCGTTACAGTTCAGGATGTTATTTATGCATTGAACGCCTCGTATGGCTCTGCCCAAGGAATGATTGCTGACATAGGATATCACAAAATTTGTGCTAAGTAGGTTCACAAACAATTGCCTGTTGATAATAGAAGGAGGAGAGTGCAAGTTTGTCAAAAGCTCCTGGAAGCATTTGAAGCGGAGCAACAGGACTTCTTTAGGAATAGGGTCACTGGAGATGAGATCTGGGTGTACCTGTATGGTCCAGAGTGTGCAATCCAAAGAATGGCGTGACAGTAGTTCTCCACGTCCCAAAAAATTCAAGTCAACCAGATCAGCAAAAAATGTTTCCAAAATGGTTTTGATGCCTCGGCCAATCGATGGCGCAAATGTGCGCAAGTGCATTGTGACTATGTTGAGCCGTAGTTTTGTGTAGAGAACAGTTCGGGCTATGATCTATACTACCTTTTTCTGTTACATGTTCATTAATAAAGTATTTATAACACACGAGGCATTGCTTATTTATCCACCCTTGTACATTAAATATACCCTAGATCACTGTCTTTTTCTTGACAAAAATGAAAAGTGTAAATGGGCAGCGGCAATGCGCTACAATTCTATTTTCGGGAATGTTTTTATGGCGATGTGATTAGAACATTTTCAGAATTCAGAATTAATACTTTTTTATTCTCTAGTGAAAAATAATAGAATAAAAGCAAAAGAGAAATTTTAAGTGCCTATTCATAATTAACTTTTTATATAATGAAAGGTGATAAATTACTATTAGGAAAAAACGAAAATAAATTTAAAGAAAAACAACCATACTAATATTTTGTTTTTATTTTAAAGGGATTTTTTTTTTCGTTTATATCTTATTTTTGTGTGAAAATAACCTTTAAGAAATATTGTTTGGATGTTTAGAGAGATTTTTTTTATCATGAATTTATTTTTTCTTAAGTATAATATTCTAGAAAACTTTATTTAAAATAATCATTCATTTAAGAATAATTGTTAAAGTTTTATAAAATTAGTAAAGTTTTGAAAGTCAAATTTTGCAATTTTTATAGCTCAAAATATATATGTAATTAGATGTTACTAACGACCCAATGCACAGAAGATAATGTTATATTTTGCTCAAATTTATACGTTGCATTGGATTGTTTTCACTAACAAAGAGTAATAAAAACTATTGTTTATCAAAAAGTACATTGTATCAAGTACGTTCCGCACAAATTCGACATCGCAAAACAGCAACAAAAATTAGTGAAACATTCGAAATCCAACAGATATTATTTCAACATTTGTGTTAACTTTAATATTCAGGCGAAAAACAATATGAGACGTACAGATATTTCGACATTGTTGTTTCAAAAAAAAGACCCCACTCAAGTCCTGGCTTGTTTGGAGGATAGACAACATTTCGGATTATTATATTATCATATCAGATACTCAGAAAAATATGAGACAACTCTCTTAGATGCCAATAGCGTCGTCACGATACATCTTCACTTAAAATCTAAGCCTGGAGGTCCTTTCGAAAAAATATCACCTAGAAGTGACAATGGACGTTTGCGAGTTAAAGTTACACTATTTATAATACATATTTTTTAAATATTAATTTATATAACTAGGGATTAAACGATACCCATATTACAAATTTTAACTTTTATATTAGAAGAAAAATTTTGAAATTTTTTAAATTATTAACATACAGTTTTATAAAGTTCAGACAAAATGTTAAGAGATATGTTGAGAAAAAAATGAGGTACACAACCTTCTAATTCTAAAAAAAAAAAAAATCATTTTCTTCACAACTTCATTTTATTATGATTGCTCTGAAGGAATGAATAAGAATATTTTACGACGACTTTGCACATTTTGCTTGATATATGGTAAAGCTAGGAGAGATTGCGCACAAAACAGATCGGGGGGGGGGGGGAGGGGGAGGAGTAGATTCTGCGCGCAGCGACTCCAAGTAGTTGTACAATAGCAGTAGTGGAAAGCCACATGAATGTGCACGTTGATTGTTTTGAGCGTCTAGGATATACATTGTCATTTTTTTTTGTTTTCCCTAAATAAGTGCTTGACTTTTCATAACTATTCGTCAGAATTTCTATATGATGTCAGTATTACAAAATATTTTAAACTTAAATGATTTCTTATAAGCTACTAACCTAGACTAATGTTGAGAACACCAACGACTCGTTTTAGAAGCGGCCATGTTTAAATAAAAGGCCGCGTAATCTCACCTACCGAAATTTGAGAGCTTGCGCAACTGCTACTTAGGAAAGATGGCGCATTGTTCCCATTTGTTTCCATGCTAAGAGATATTACGCAACTTATTGGTAAATTTGCGTAATTTACAAATTACATGTAAAACATATAAATGAATGAATTTTGAAGTAATTTTTGAAAAACCCATAGTTATCGAAACTAAATTTGGGAATAAATTAATTTGCTAAAAAATGCTGGGCAATGCAGATGAGGGTACTGAATGTCTGGAACTGTACCAGGAGATAACATCGACCAGTGACTGGATGCTATGTATTACTTGTGGCAGGTGGTTGCACGAAAGCTGCACCATTTACACCAATAAGTGCATTGATTGTGAACGACAACAACTTCGATCCGCAAAAAAATAAACTTTGAAACTTTGGAAATGAAAATGGACTACTTTTAAGTTAAACGTGTTTTCAAGTAACTTAATGTTATTCTGTAATCTTATCTGAGCTTGTTTTAGTTTTGATTCTTTGATTTTTTTCTTTAATTAAAATATTTTAATTGTTCTAAAAATTCTTTTCCTTTCCTGATTCTTCAACCATTAGGTTGGAATATTTTCTCTTTATACAATAACATTTATTCACAAAAACATTACAACAATGCCATTTAATTATAATTATTATTGCTAACAATTTAACTGTATTTATTATTGATAACGATCCCTCCTACCCATGTGCGCAATCACAGCAGCCCTGTAAAGACAGATTGCGAAAATAGCTTTCTTGGTTTTATTATAACTGCTCTATTAAATTACAGAATAACAACAAAATAGCAATGGAATTGCATAAAAACAAATGAAGTCAAAATTATTCATGGATAGTTTAGCAAAATATTAATATTTAGATATTGTTTTATTATTTTGTTGAATTGTGCGCAGAATCTCCTAGCTTTACCTTATATATATATATAAATAGAGAGAAAAACTTCAAATAGCAATAATCCCATATGCAACAATTTGTGCGAGTAATTAAAATATTTTACTTTTTTTATTCTGAATAATAAACTGTGGATTTAAGTAATAAATATATGAAAACTTGAATCGCTTAAAATAAATCCTCTCTTTACTCATGAAAAATTGATGTAAGGTTCTTATACAGATTTGTTAGTTTATAGCAAATGCCTATTTTTGACATTTTTAAAAGTTTCCTTTTATTTTGATATCGAATAACTAGATGGAATTTAAATAAAAAATTTCTTTAGATTCCAATTTTTGAGAATTTTCGAATATTGTTGTATTTTGTATTTGTTATATTAAGCAAAGTTCAGTTTGCGAAGTAAATGTAGCAATAATTATTTTAACTTCTACTACAAAATGAAATTTTCTTTTAGTTTTGTTATTGAATATTAATATGCATATGTATATATACATACACACACACATATATATATATATATATATATATTACAAAATTTAAAATTCCAAACCCTATTAAATTTATTGTATAAAAAATTACTTTTATTAATATTCCATTTATAACACTAGTTTATTAAAATAGTCCCATATATGCCATTACTGTCCACATTTAAAACTCTTTTTATCGTAATCTACTTAAATTCGCCTTTAATTTAGCGTCAAATAAGATGTACAAATCACATTTCATAAGTATATTTCTGCTTAAAAAAAACGTTTTCTTAAATTCTTTATTACATTAAATATATATTCCCATATTTAAATATCTTTTATTTCTTTAAATCGGTGCAATTTCACTACTTTCCCTTTCCTAATAATCTAAAATATCATTCTTTTAAATTGTTTTGTTATCGAGAAACTTATTTTGTCTAAATACGCAAAAGCCGAAAATATTCCATTAGGTTTTCCCACGCTTTTATTTTTCTACGACATTTGAGAATATCCTTTCCCGCCAAAGTTATCTGAGGGACGCATTCCTTCGATATTAATTCATAGTGAAAAGATTGTAAGAGATAAATTGAGCGTTCATTGGTTAAAATAGATCACGTGTTACGGAATTGCTCATCCGCGCTCCGAGCTTAAAATGAGCAGCATGGAGGCAGAACAATAGATTTTTTCCGCCTAATTGAGTGTCTAATAAAATTATACTGGCATTGCAATGATAAATTTTAGACCTTGTAGATTTTCTAGTATTATTTAACATGGAGCTTCGTTAAGATCATCGTTATTGATAGAGAGCACTCGCCAGAAACTAAAATGGTGGAGTTTAAATAAATGGATTACAGTTCAACAGTGTCATTTCCTCGTCTATTTACATCTCCTTCGGCTACTACTATGTTAACCTCATGACACGTCTGCATTAAAAGATGGGATGCTCGGCATATTTTTTTTTCATCGACCACTGGAATGGATCTAAAATGTAACAAACACACACAGACACACATATATATATGTTACTGTCAATATGATTAATCCGGTCATTATTAATAATAACCGGTTATTATTAATAATGACCGGATTAATCATATTGACTATAACATATATATAAGCATTAAATCGAAGTAATTAATTTGTACTCTTATAATTTAAATTAATAAAAGTATATTTTACAGAACTACATTTACTCGGTTACTTTGTTATTTAAGGACTAGTTTCTTTATTTTCTGGGATAATATATATAAATATATATATACACATATTATTATGCAATTTTACACAGCACATACACACACATATATATGTATATGTGTGTGTGTGTGTAAAACTGCCTAGTAATCTGTATTTTTGTTTCGTTTTACTGCATAAAATTCAAATCTTTCAAAAATTTAAGAATGTTACAAATGTACATATATTCTGTATAAAATATTTCAACCATCGCAAGAACGTATCATTTGAACTGAAACTATCTAAACCAAAAACGAAAACAACACAACATGACGTTTGAAATATTTTTTATGGCGTTTTTTTTTTCAGCTGTTTTGAATAAGACATTTATAACCTTTGCGGGTTTCTTGCTCTTCGTCTATCATTTAACTGGAATATTTATAATTTAGTTTGCACGAAGTTTGGAAATTATTAAATTCAAAATTTTATTTATTATGTAATTGTAAGGAAAATGTTTCATACGTTTACATACGTTTACATACGTTTCTGTAAAAAATTCCGTTTATATGTTTTTTTCCGTAAAATGATTATTGTAAGGTGAATAAAATAGTGCATATTTAGAGTCTATCAAAAATTATACTGTATCTAATACTTATAAAGTGTTTTATATATTCCACAACTTTCATACTGAAAAAGCATTTCAAGGATAAACGTTATATATACAAATTACTATTTTTACTATTTTTAAAATGAATTATATTAAAAATATTAAAATAACTATTTTTTATAATTACTATTTTTACTATTTTTAAAAGAATATCTGTTAACATAAAGTAGATGGTTTCACGCAATTTGTATACGGCTGATGTTAAGAGACATTCAATGAAACAACACAGCAATATCTCCATAGTGGTGATACAGTTGCGTCGCTATGTCAAGAATGACCTGTCACGTGCCATTCGTGACCAAAAATGCCAATTCATGGAGCTAGGGAAAATTAAATTTCTTTGTCAGACAATTTCTTTGTCTTTTCAAAAACAATATTGAATCTGGGAAATATATGTCATCATTTTAAAAGTTGTGAGAGATTATTGTGACGTCAATGAAAGTCAGACCCGGCTCATCACAAGTGTGCCAGAATACCATACACATTTAAAAACTTTAATTAATATCTATATTCTGTTTTTATGGTACTAACATTTACAATATGTATAAGCCTATCGGTATTTAATATATCATTTTTTATATATTTACTTACACAGAAAAAAGAAAAATAACGTAATAGAAAAAAACTGTCACTAAATCTAGTAATAATTAGTTAAACAAAAACATTATTAGTAATACATAAAAGTCAATTCTGAGTGGCAAATAACGCTTGTTGATATTTATATAATCCGAATGGAAAATAATAAGACGGTAAAAATCCTAGTGGCAAAAAACGACACATGTTGATATTACCTGTAAAACACTAGACATGGATGTAAAGTCACAGTGACGTGAATATGAGGTCGTTATGGTGTTTTTTTGGCATTTCTGTGACGACACGTCGTGACTAATTTGTGAAGTCACCGTAGGACTTTAATGTAGAAAATGTGACATTTAGTTCGATTAAGCATCGGGCGGGTGACCATATTTTACTCGCATCCAATCATGAAATTTCGCAGGGTTATTTTCCTACATATTAGTGACATTTGTGACGATTCTTAATCGGTTCGGGTGTCCAGATTATAGCCGAATCCAAGGTCAAGGTCAAACCGGGTGGGGAGGATTAACTTTCGGCTTAAGCTCATCTAGCCCCGCCCAGCAGGTTTGTTTACCTAATTATACTCAGCAATTATAGATCATACTTTTTGATATTGAGCAATAATTATACTATGTTATACTGAAATACAAATTCTGAAAATATAATACAGGGTTATTCCAAATGATGGATCCATTTTCAAATAATTGTATTTATTAAAGTACAAATCCAAAATGAGCAATCTTTATACCAATGAAAAGAGGAAGTTTCAAAGTTTTTTTTAATACAGAATTTGGTACGAAATGACCGCTGCACTGCAATTCGCGACTCACTTCTTGCGAACTCAAGAAAGCAGAAAACATTGCGCTCCACAGTAGCCATCTCACTCACAACTGACAGTGAAACGAAATTGCGGCCTATTGCCGCGTGACCTCTACTGGCCGCCTCTGGAACCATCACCGCTTTGAAAGACGTGCACTCAGTAACAGCAGATGCGCTTTCTCGTGTGTGGGACGAGTTTGGCTATCGCATAGATGTTTGCCGTGCAGCAAACGGTGGGCACATTGAACATTTATAAGGTCTTAAAAAAACTTTGAAACTTCCTCTTTTCATTGGTATAAAGATTGTTCATTTTGGATTTGTACTTTAATAAATACTATTTTTTGAAAATGGGTCCATCATTTAGAATAACCCTATATTCCAAAAATACAAATTTTGAAAATACAGTATTCCAAAAATACAAATTCTGAAAATACAATTTACCAATCCTGCTGAGCAATACTAAATACTTCTATGTGATACTGAGCAACAGTGCTACCATTTAATAATACTGTAAGATGCTGAAGTAGATAATAATAATGTGTAGAAGTAAGTACCAAATGAACAATAAGGAATGAAAAATAATTCTACAGTAAACAATGGTAAATTATGCTAAAAATACTGAATAATTTTCAGATTGCCAGTTGGGGTAAGCACCACGACTCGTTAAAAATGAAAGGATAATATTTTGGTATCATTGGTCAATGGACAAATTTTGCAACTATTGTTCGGTAGTTGTCCAAGGAAGATTATCAAAAGCTTTGCTAAAATCCAATGATATGAGATATATATATTTATCTTCTCCTGTTAGGATGTCTATGTGCGAAAAAACTTCTTGTAATGCTGCCTCGGTGGATTTTCCCTCTATAAATTCATGTTGAGAGTTGGATTGTTCTAGTGAAATGATTAGAGGATGATTAACACGTTTAAAAGTAGCTTTTCGTATACTTTTACGAAGATAGAAAGGAGAGTAATCGGTCTGTATGAGCAATATTCCCTTGGAGGTATATTATCTATTAAAAAGTAGACTATTTCACCTATTTTTCATGAGTCTGGAAAGTAGTTCAGCTTTAATAATGAATTATACATATCAAGTAATGGTTGCTTATTTTCTTAAATAGGTTCCTTAAGATGTAATGGTCAATATTACCGTTTCCTGGAACTTTATCGTTCTGAAATGAGTATATCGCTAATCTCAATTCCTGTAGTGTAAATTTAGGAGCTATTGGGACTGCAGTGAAGTCTTCAGGATCTGGTTTATTTAAGGGAACAAATATTTGTTCTGTTAATTCCTGATGAAAGATTTGTTTTGCTTGAATTATTGAAAGGGAGCTTGAGAGTGAGTAGCATTCTTGTTTGAAGAATTCTCCAAATGTAATTTTCTTCAGATTTCCAAATGGTTCTCTTGCTCTATTGCAGAAATTTTAACCATGCCTCCCTTTTAGCGGCTTGATTCTTTTTCCTGTGCATTTCCTCTTTTGCTTCTATATATTTACTATTTTAGTCCTGCGTTGGGTCTTGGATGTTCGACCTGCGTCTCAGAGCTCGAACAGAGTTACGTTGTTTACGGATATCATTGGACCACCATGTGTGTTTTGGCGTAAAGGTACTTTTTCCGTTTTGAAGTATTTTTTTCATAGGTGTTGGATTAATTTCAGAAAGAGACCATAGAGGTTATCAAAGTCCTCTGTGGAGTTTATCTGTTTAAAGTGATTGTTTAAATCGTATTCTTCTGTTTTCTTGAATAAGTCTACGTTAAACTTCAGAAAAGAGATGTCCTTCATTCTGTATCTTCGTTGTGGTATTTTAGGAATGGATGTCGAGAGCGTTAATGTTAATAGACGGTGATCTCCATAATCTAAGTCATTATCAACTGCCCATGTTGAAATTAAACAAAAACGGACCGATTGGGAGGCCTTCTTGAACGACAATCTTGCACATATTAAACATATAGTAATTTTAAAGCTGCAAATATGACATTTTAATAAGAAGTACAAAATGGTTATAAATATAATTTTAGCTATGAATAATAATAATAATAATAATAATAATAATAATACTTCGAACATTTTGAGGGGTACTGTGCGTCCTTTAAGCATTAAAAAATTACAAAGATACATTTTATTAACTATTTCAATACCTTTAAGATAGTATTTGATATATTTTATAAACGAAAATATTTTCACTGTATTTTCTGAAATCATTCAAATCTTTGGGACAAAGTTTCAGATAAATAAAAATAACAGCTTTATTCTATGATTTCTTAAAAATGATTTTTGACAATTAATTAAAGAAAGTTATCACTTAAAAAGAAAAAGGCAAACATTTAACCTACAGAAAGATATATGGTATGAATTATGCATGGAACCTCTTTTTTATATCTATATTTTAATTCCTTTTACTCCAGGGTTTGACTGCAGTAATTTCACTATAAATCATACTTAAAAACAGTATTTTTCGCATTAGAAAAAACTTTATTAAGTGATTTGAAAATTATATTTTTATTTACGATATTATTATTTTTTAAATATTAATCCCTACCTTCTACGATTTCTTTTAAAACTCCGATCGTTTATTGTTTATATTCGACCGCGCCGCAGCTACTCCATTTCGCATCTGACTTCAATAAAATTTTATGTTTTTATACTGATTTAAAATTCATCGACAGTGATAAATAGGTCCTACGTGTTTTGTTTATTAAAAAGTTTACAGCGGATCACATTCAATTCAAAACAAATTTTATTACTTTTATTTTATCCATAGAGATTTATAAGAAAGTAATTAGGATTTATTGTAATTACGAAATCAGTCTTTATATGAAGAACTTATTATTTATGACAAGTTCTATTGTGAAAATGAAGTTGTATATATATTTTTTCGAAAAGAATTTTATAGACATTCGGAAAGGTTTTTAACGTACTTCTATTATATATATATTTTTAATTATTATGGCATGCCAACACATTTTTTATATGAGAGCAAGGTAATAAAAAAATAATAATTAAAACAAGAAGGAAAAATCCTACGACAAACACAAATTATGACTTTCCAACACATCCAGAACGAATAATAATCAACGTAAAATAAGGTGTAAGAAAATACGTAAGTAAACTGTTTAGAAAACATATAACACATTTAAAAATTAAGTTTTCGCAATTAACTTCCTTAGTGCTGTCATAAACTCAACAGCGCCATCAATTTGGAACTATACATTCCGGAGTTTAAGCAACGATAGGTTTACAACTAAATATGTTATTACGTCCTGCAGAAGTTCTAAATATATTGCGTCTGTTAACTTGTCCTGGTAAAATACTTAGCCGATCAGCCTGTTATTGTAAATTTCACACAAAACATTAATCTAAAACCGCTTTTGATATCGAACGTCAGCAGAACATGTAGGATTTTCCAGCACCCAGTAATAAAGGTTTGGCCTATTGTATATTTCATTCCTCGAAAAGCATGCCTCATCCGATTTTGCCATCATCTCCATATTGTCTACTCTTTGTAAATAAAATCAGTAGAAGAATGCAGTTTGAACTGCTGTCCTCTCGATTGGTAATTACAAGAGATATCAGTGTGCCGTGACGCGGCTCATTTTTCGCCCGAAATATAATCTTTTCTCCTTTCGTTCAATTTCTGAGACGTGTTCACAGTTTCGGAAATCCCGAACAAACAAATGCCCGTTTTAAGCGTTCTGGTTTTAGTATTCATGTTCGCAAGGTGTCTTTTCGTACTAAATCGATGATACTCTACAACTTTGTAATTCACTTTTCCCCATATATCGTACAGTTTTCGAGATACGAACGCTAACTTCACCATTTTGCATGAGGGAGTTCTATAAGCAGTGATATCTAGTAGTGTATAGTCACTTTATTATACCTAGATACCATTTCTATGAATATAGCTGCAGCTGTTCGGCAGTTCAGAGGGTGGGAAGATACTTTCGTGGGCACTCTGTATAATGAAACATCATTACTTTACTTCATCTATGTTAAAAAAATACATGCATTAACACATATATTTATTTTTAAATTATCTGTAAAATGTGATTTCTCTTCGATGCATTAGGTATAATTTTATAACAACGCGTAAAGATATTGAAATACTTATTGCGCAATAAGTGTAACTAACTAATCATAAATAACAAGATTATTTTTAAACGATCCATTACATTTTAGGTAGCATTAGTATCATGCGATGGGTATCTTGCATATTATCATATTCCTTTATTTATGGTGACTTTCCCAGCTAAGTTTTAAAAATACGTTACTAGGAGGCATGTTTAAATGAAATTTCAAATCTCTTTAGTTTTTTTGGAACACCAAAGTTCCTAAACTGTTGAATTTACAGTGATGCATTTAAATAAAGCAATATTATTTTTATGTTAAAAAAATAGTGTTCATTTTATTAAAAAAATTATATGATTTAGAGACAGTTAGACCTGAACTGATTATTAGACCTTAACACTAAATGACGATTTAATTTAAAATTATATTTCTCTAATTCAGAAACTCCTTTCTAAGATTTCGATATTTTTTTATGAAACAATATTATTTGAAATTGGAAAAACCTACCGTGAGCATAAAAACGGAACAAAACAAATGAATTACTCAGACCAAGTGTAATTTATATTTAATCTTCACCGTTTAATAGAACTAAATAATTTACTTGAGAATATAAACTAAACTAAGGAAATGAATTAATGTGGCCAAGCTTAATGCCATTTAAAATCTTACAAAATGCATAAAAAGTAGTGTCATTACATGCTCATGTAATAATGATTTTCTTTTTGAGCAGACTTTTTCTTCCTACGGTGTCTGTTACAAGAATAGTTAGAAACTAAAATGATGAAGAAAACTGCAGTACTAAGCACCTTCATCAGTTCGGACTATAAAATATTTTCAGCAATACGTTATGTATGTTTAATTAAGAAATGAATTTAGATTCCTAGTAAAATACATTTTTTGCATTAGAATTATGAAATATATTTGCAACAGATGTTGCATAACTTTAAAGCTGTATTTATTCAATTATTTCAAGATAGTGCTTTATACGAAACCAGTGAAGCAATATTTGTTCATCGATAATCGAAAAGTTAATCAATGCTTATTTTAAAAAATTATTTATGCATGACGTTATTGTGACATTGCATTATATATTTATTTTATCCATACCTTTTATTTAATAAATCCTGCGCTCCTGCGCATTTGACGCATAAAATATATTAAATAAAATGTTCCTTAACTTTAAATTTATATTTATTTGTATTACTTCATTCATGGAGCTTTACAAATAGTAGTAAAGCAATATTTTTACCCGTGAATATGAGAATTTAATCAATTCGTAACTTAAAAATACATTATTTATGCATAGTGATATTCAGGGTTTATATTTTATATTTATTTTCATAGGTTCAAAGAAGAAACTTTGAAGGATTTTTAATATATTTTTTATTAAAAGTTCTTCTATTTAATATTGTATGAGGGAAACGTCTTTTTGAACAAAGGGAAAAAAGAATTGAAGCAGTTTAATATTCAACAAACTATTAGGATTTACGATAAAAATATTTTTAAAAATATTTTAATATTTCTCAACTACTTCGACTGAAAAGATATCCAAGCATTTAATTATTATCTAGGTTCGGGGATAGCTTTATAGCGTTATTTATGATGAAATATCTATCTATTAAAGTTCATATTTAAAGCTCTGCTATTAAAATATTTCAGGATGGAAATTAGCGAAAAGCAATGAATGCTAGACTATAAATATAGAGGTAAACGTATATAACTTGACGTAGAAAATATTATAAATACAAAAAAAAAAAAATAAAAATAAATAAATAAAAATATTTCAATATGAATCAAAGTTTTTTCATAAAAATGAAACGTTTTAAATGACAAAAAAATAAATTAAATGATTTAAAATAAAATAAAAGTGATTAAATTTTCAGCTGTTAATATTTTCAGAGAAAATTTACTAAAATAAATAGATAAATCTGGAATGGCAAATAGACTCAAACTGGACGACCATTTTTCTCGAGAACTATTTGACCAATATTCTTCCTTTTTTAAAAATAAAATTAATCTTTTTTTTCTTGAATCTTATACTACTGGAAAGTATATTTTTCCTTGATTAATTATTGTTCAATTTCGCAAAAGATTAGAAAATGGCCAACAAAGTACCGTTTTTGATTAAACGTCCCCCATTTTGTCCAAAATATGCTTTTTAAAATGAATGGTATAAATTAAAGATAAATTAATAAATTAAAAGATAAATTAATTCCCTTTCATAATCTGTCAACCAAGTTTGTTTCAGATGCATGTGACTGGAGAAAAACTGTGGCCCGATTGGAAGTTCAGGACACACACCTATAGGTAGTCCTCGTCGCACAAAGCGTTTTATTAACTTTTTTACATATAAAACAACAAAATCTATATATAAGTTAAATATCAATAAATATTTGTAACCAAAAAAAAGTTCGTAAAAATCCCATGAATTTTAGACTAAAAAGTTCGAATCTCTCTTTAATAAAGGCGATTTGTTTGGATTCTATAGTTGTTGTGTATATTCTCATAAATGATAAGGAATAAAATAAACCAATTAAATTCGCATAAAAAATTTCATATTAAGAAGTTTTTAAGGTTAAAATACATGTCTGAAATCAGAAAAAACGAGCTTTTTTTTAATAATAAAAAATTATAAGGAAATACATTTTCAATGTATGGTAAGATATGCTACATATTACTAGAAGGACATGAATTTATGTCATGAAATAAGTGGAAATATTTATTGATAAAAGATATATCATAGCACCAGAGATGTATACATAATTTTGAAAATTCTGTAATTAAATTACTTAAAAAAATTTCATTTGAATTGTAATTGTAATGTTAATTTTAATTTTGAAATTTTAATTTTAATTGTATTTTAGGTTCGTTTAAATAGTAATAATCTAGCTGCGCGAACTAATCGGAGAATTTGAGAACCATTTCTTCATCGATTTTCCTTAAATACATATTAAGAATGCATTTTATTTTTTATGATTAACTGTTTTTCTTATGTATACAACATGCTAGTACAGAAAACAATATAATCCGTATAATATATATTATAAATTTTGAAAAATATTTTTGAAAATATAAATTAAATTATTTAAAATAAACAGTATAAATATGCATATAAACTTAAACATTTCATAGACGAGTGGTTGAATTTTAGTGTGAATGGAGGGTTTAAAGGTTTTCATAATAGTAACAAATGTCAAAAATATAACGGATGTCCCAAAATGAGTTTGTCTATTTTAACATTTAAATTATTTTAAAATTTAATATAAATTTAAGAAATTGACATATGCGTTGGCCGTTTGAATTAATGTTCTTCCGTAGGTGAACAATCTTATGTAACTTTTCGCCTTCCTAGTCATCTCAGTCCCACCAAAATTCAATCTTTCTATTCCGTACGCCATGTACAGAATAATACAATATAATAAGAATACGTTTATAATCTTTACACTATACTCTGCTCTGTTTTGCATAGATTATGATGTATACATTATTAGTATGGTTATTTATAGCAACTAGTTTAAGTATTTTCGAAATATCCCAATTTTACGGCTCCAACAAGGCCATTGTAGCCAGTCCCCTGGGCTTGGGTAGTTGCAGATATATGACTGGCGATACCTTTTTTATTATTTTATCTGCTACTATATAGGAACAAAAGTAATGTACTATAAAAATTAGTAAAAATATACTTCTAAGATTATTGTTTGAAATTAGTGGCACGAGAATAATAAAAAAAGAATTACCAGCGGTAGTCCAGTGGGTACCGGGATAAATTGTAAAATTCATTTAAAAGAAAATAATTTCATTTTCTATGTCCTTACTTTTTAAAATGGAATTACAATACATAAATCAGTTTTTAGCATTTTTATATTTTTTACTTTTCTGTTATAAATTATAAAGTATAGTACTTAACTAAGAAATATTAGTAGGTCCGCGTGTTCATCATAACGAAGCCTAAAGGAAAACGTATCATGTCATTGACGCTTAGGTAACTCATAGATTCTATAATTATAATGTCGGCGTAATTATTTTAAAAAGTAATATTTTCTTTATAAAATAAATTATATAAATAACAATAGTTTTTCTTAATAAATTTAATTATTTTTACTATCTTATATGTTTACAAAAAGAAAGTATTGGATTCATGAAAATTTTCGACTTCCGGTTGTCGACGAATTTATACGTTTTAGAAGGTCCTGAACACGAATTGACCATTTTTAGAAAATGTCTGTCTGTGGCTCGGTCTGTATGTATGTGACAAAAATTTTGTGTGCGCTCTAACTCAAGAAATAATGCACGAAATTTAATAAAACTTTATATTTTGTTAGTCCCTGATATACATTGGTGCTGATTAGTTTTTGGTGAAAATCACCCAACAGGTGGCACTGCTATGCTCCATTTTTCGCGATTTCCGCAATAGCTCTATCTCAAGAACTAATGCGCTCATTTTCATCAAACTTCTGGTTTAGTTAGACCTTGACATAAATAGACGCTGATTAAAGTTTGGTGTAGATATCCAAACAGGTGGCGCTGCTATACCACATTTTTCTTGATTTTTACGATAGCTATATCTCACGAAATAATGCACGGAATTTCATCAAACTTCAGATTCTGTTAGACATTGACATAAATAGATGCTGCTTACGTGTTTGTGTAAAATGCCCTACAGGTGGCGCTGCTATGCTACTTTTTTCATTATTATCACGATAACTATATCTCAAGAACTAATGCACGGATTTTAATCAAACTTCAGATTCCGTTAGACGTTAACATAAGTTGTTGTTGATTAGGTTTTTGTCTAAATCTTCCAACAGATGGCGCTGCTATGCTGCATTCTGCAGGATTTACACGATTTTTGCAATAGTCATATCTCAAGAACTAATGCACGGAATTTAATAAAACTTTAGATTCGCTAGACCTTGATATAAATTGGTGCTGATTCTTTTTAGTGTATGCGAAATCTGTTTGAGATAGACGAAAGTTTTGGGATTGGCACATCCGACTAGTTCTAATAAGGGATAAAGTCATTTAATAATATTGGAAGTACATAACAACAAAAGGAATTCCAGTATTATGATTTCTTTACTATTAATGAAAAAATATTCGGAGTGACTTAACTCGACATTTCGAACACTATTTTATGTGTCCAGCAAGTAAAAAAACCTAAAGTTGTCAATTTCGTTGGATTCGAAAACAGGCGTTTTGCAACTGGAGACGACAACATTTACGTTAGTAATGCTTGATTACACCGCTGCGATATTTAACACTTATTCTATGTCATATGTTGTAAAATGTTTCGAAAATAATTTAAAAACTTATCAAATGCGCCAATCCCAAAACTTTCTTCTATCTTATACATGTTAATACTTCAAAAAACGTAATTTTTTTTTATTACACTTCACTTTTTTTGTGAATAAATGTTTCAACACCATCGGAGGAGGGGGCGGCAATTTTGTAATGAAATTTTATCAACGGGTACAAATGTGCAAATTAACAATCGATTGGACAATTGGGTAATTCAGTAGGATTGTCTTTCAATAGCTACCAGTCCACAGAATTAAGATAATTAATTATTCAATTAAACCTTTAAAAAAAAACACGATAAAAGCGCACTAAAATCTCTATCGGGTGTTCCCTTCTCGGGGAATATCCCTATTTTCACCTGGAACCTGATGTACATAGTCAATATTGTATAAAGTTCAATTCTATCAACTTCAGACACTTTTTGATAATCCAAAGAGGACACAGGTGACACACGGTTACATATACAGACAGACATTTTGTAAAAACACTTGTTTCAGGATCTATGACTCCTAAAACGTTTAAATCCGTCAAAAACAGGGAAAATATCAATTATAGTACTTTTTTCAATTATAGATAGAAGAAAGTAAAGAATTACAAACCTAATCCGTCGGTCGCTATGTACAAAAATCTATACAACTCTTACGGCATTGGCCATTAACACATTCGCCAAATGAGAACACAATCGAAAGTACTGTTTGGGTGTTAATCATATTCACAGACACACATACACATGCACATGCAAATCATCATTACAATACTTTACTTATAATATATGTTCAAGAAGTCAAAACATCTGTAGCCTAGCTTTATTTTAAATTAGTGAAGATTGTAATATCATAGAAAGAATATTCAGAAGATAAAATAAATTAATATTCGTAATAATATAGATAGATCGTAAACACTTAATCTTAATTAATATCATTAATTAAGATTGGTATTTCATTTAGTACAAATAAGTTAACATCAGGTATTGCATTTAATACAAACATTTATTCATTTTTAGCTATTTAGATAGCTTTCAAAGAAGAAATACGCTATTGTTGTTATCTAGAAATTGTAAAAGTTA
The DNA here is from genome assembly GCA_963931845.1 of Maratus michaelseni. Taxonomy (NCBI): domain Eukaryota; kingdom Metazoa; phylum Arthropoda; class Arachnida; order Araneae; family Salticidae; genus Maratus; species Maratus michaelseni. Next base: position 420,918,768 of record OZ007592.1, read on the forward strand.
TAAAATAAGTACCAAGAAATTGTTATAATAAATAATAAGCAATTATCGTGCAAGAAAAATTCTTAGCTAATATCACCTTATGTAACATTTTGAAATATGTTCAGTACATTATATTAAAGGTTCTTAATAACCTATTGTAATTTGTTTCATCTATAGTAATGCCTTACCAACAAAAGTTTAGCTATGAATAAAAAAAATTAAATCAATATATTAGTAAGTGGACAATTAAATTAGTTAACATTTATTAAAAATTATTATTTTTAATGAATTATTTGTGATTGTATATTACTTATAACGCCCAATGTTAAGTATGTATATGTCGTGTTTGTAATCACGGTTCTTTTATTAAAATATTTTGATAAAACAAATAAGGAACAGATAAAAAAAGATTTTGTAAAAGAAAAAGTAATTTATTTTAAAATAATTGAATACATAATAAGTTTTAATAAATACAACCGATAAAAAAAAATATATATTATTGTTTCCATTTATAGGAATAAGAATGCCTTTCATTATTAAAGGCAAATGGCTGAACGGAAATAAAGAACTTATTCAAAATGAATACGTTTTAAAGACATCTTTTCAACATATCGTTTATTAAATACGTGAATAGAATAATATTTTGGTTTATTAATATTGCAAAAACTCCTTAGAAAATTTTGATCTTGATAAGAAAAAATATTTTTTGTTTTGATTCGTTATATCTTGAATTTCCCCATGGAAAATAGGATTTGATGAAGAAAGTTTTCATTAAGACTGCACAAAAGAAAAGAGAAATTATTAAAAATCTTAAAAAATCTTTTATAATCCATAAGTGACTTTTGAAATCGTCAGTATAAAAGCATATTTTTACCTTTTTTATTATAAATAGTAATATAAAGGAGCTATACAGCATATTGTAAGATTTAAATATTTTTAGTTTGCTTGTTGTATGATAAATTAAAAAAAAAATATTTTTGTTAAATCTATTTTTACGGAATAAGTGCAATTATTGCTTTTTAACATATAATTAATAAACAATTTCATTGAAATTTTTAAAATATTATATATCTGTTATCTTTGGTTTCGTCCGTTTGTTAAGTGAATTTATTTTATTAGAGTTGGAATGGCGGGAGAGGTGGTGATGAATATGAAGTGAAGAAGACCTCTGAATAAACACACAGTATTACTTTTCATTAAGACATTTTCAAGCGAAACTGAATGTTTCTACACTTATATTGTAGCCAATTGCCGTCCAAGCATAAAAAGAAACTTTTTACATTCTTTAAAAAATATTTTGATCATCTGAAAGACAAAGAAAAGTTTTTGAAAATCTCGTTCTGTTTTACTTTTTGCATATTTGTGTCAACACTCAAACAAATTATTTACTTTTGTCACATCATTTAAACTAATATTGCGTCTTAAGTTATGTAATCAAATTATTAAAAAAAACGTTTAACTATGACAAGACATTTCTATTTGAATATTTATTTTAATGAAATGTACATATACATACTGAGTAGCTATACATTGACTAGTGTTGGTAACAACACTAATATTTTGAAACCGGCCAAATTTAATTGTTCATTTTTATTTTACTACTAGCTAACCCGCACGGCGTTGCCCGGGCCGGAGATAATTACTATCTCCTTGAAAGGCCTTAACCCCCTCCCTCTCCATACCCGCAAATATAATGAATAATTTGTTCAAGAGATCCAGACATAATTGATTAATTTTTATTTACTGCATGGATCAAAAAGTTCGTAGACTATATTGTATGTCCAAACCCGAATGGAGGAGAGAAGACTATTTTACCACAGACTTCTTTAACACTTTCCAAGATAGTTGAAAATGTTTTATGAATTCGGTTTTTCTGTCTGTCTGCCCGTGCCCAAATTCTCATAAATATATTCAGATTATCATGGAATTGATATATGATATTGTGATTTCGTATGGCAAGGCCGTAGCCAGAAAAAAAAAAAAAAAAAATATTTTTTTTTTTTTTTTGGGGGGGGGGGGATATACCGATTACAAATTTTATATAGTAAAACCTGTAAAAATGAAATCTCTTTAAACGCAATTTTTTTATGGTTCGACCAAAAAGATACACTGCAAATAAAGGAGTCTTAAAGTAAGACAAAAAAACCCACTGAAAATGTATTTAAGACACGTAAAATCTCTTAATATAGAGCTTAGACATAATAGATACCTTAATTTAAGACACTTGTGTGTCTTAATCGACTGGTGGTAGAAATGAACCAATAGGCTTTCTGTGGCCAGTGTCTTAATATGGTAAAATGTTTTAAATTAAGACATTGCTTTTGTTGATCACATTTGAAATGAGAAGGAAGGGAGGTCATGGCAGGCAGGTGTAGTGATGAGTATCAGAGATAAGGACGCCGGCATTACATGACGACGTAATGCATTCACAAATATAATAAATACAAGAGCTCCTTGGATTATAAAAGAAAATATTTTAAAGAATAAAAGTAAGTTTTATCTTTAGGTTTTCTTATATCTTTGTTTTAATAACGTCACATAATTTCTATTATATATTTGTCAGATACGAATTTAGTTTTTATTACGTGTATATTTATATAATAGCTTTCAAGTCACTTGCCTAGAATAAGTATTTTATCTTAAATCATTAAAAAATGATGATTTTGCTTGGGTTATGTGGTTGTATTCTAGTCTACTTTAACTATTACGTGTATTTTATCACAGGACTTTTTTTTTATTTACGTATGATATGTGTCTAAGTATAGAAGGTAAATTTTATCCATGCAGATATTTTTTTATAAGATTCTTGTTCTTTATTTCGATATTATTATGCATTTTTTAAAATTCCATTTTAAGCGTTGGTATTCAAATATATCTTCTAAATCATATAAATTTTGTGCTCGCTAAGAGTTTTCGGTTGCCTTTCGGCGTAGTTTAAATATTTATTTATTTAATATACTATTATAATTCACTAAATTTTCAAGTCTTATTACCACTAAGTTGAGTTTCGGCCAGTGATTTATTTTCGATATTTTTCGGTTCGGCAGCGTATTACTGCTTATTTTACTGTTTATTACTGTTAATTTTACGTTCAAATACTGACAGCTGGGGTGCCAGTATTATACTGTAAAACCAACATTTCTTTTTGCATTGTACACTCTCAGAAATAAAACACTCAATTTTGACTATTCGGCAAACCTTAAGCCCTATTTCGTTATTTTTGACAATCATTTCGTCACAGAGTCACGTGGTTTTTGGCGAAACGTGAATCTTCAAATATCTGACGAAACTGTTTCCTCACTGTCAAAAATAACACTATCACTATTGACTATTCCGCAATTCTTGAGCTATATTTCAACATTTTTGACAATTATTTCGTCTCGAAATTAAGTGATTTCTAATGAAATGGAAAATATTTGACGAAAATGTTTCCCTATTCATGGCCAGATTATTTTTGTTGTTACAATATCGTTCAAAAAAAAAATTACACGGAAGTACCAAATTTACAATATATTAATGAAAACAGAAACAAAAATATTTCATCCTTGGGGGCCGCTATAACACGAAATTACTAAATTTCTACTTTATTTTTCATATCTGATATTTTGCGTATATCCTTTTTGTAACTTTAACATTTTTGTAACGATTTTATGCATTTCTATTGCCTATTCAAAGATAAATTTTGCTAAAGTTATAGAATTTCGTTAAAAACGCTTAAAAAATTCTTAAAATTCTTAAAATACAGAATTTCGGTTAAAATAGTAAAATGCGAACATCATTTGGTCCATTTTCAACCGAAAGCAACAACCATTTTCCCAAAAGTTAAAAAAAAAAAAAAAAAAAAAAAAAAAAAGAAAATCAAAATTTTAGGAGTTTTTTTTTTAATTTAAGAAATATATTCATATAAAAATTAAATTTAAAATATGCCCCTTTCAAATTGATGCCTTTCCCCTCTATAAACAGCAACGTGTTAAAATCTCTCCTCCAATATGCAATTCAAAATTTATTATTTCTGATCAACAAATTAACTAGAACATATTCTAATCATTCATTGAACGAAGGCAATTTCTCTAATAAATTATATTAATCAAGCCATATTCTAAATATTTATTAACCATAGAAAAACCATAATAATAATCTAGCTTTATTAATTAAAACATGCTGATATTATAACAGCACCGTTAAAAATACAATCTGCTTTCTAAAAATATAATCACACATCAACATCCCGTAGATACATTTAAAATCAAAATCACGCAAGGTCTCACTGGCAAAGCAGGCAGCACGTTCGCCTCCCAAGCCAAAGGTTGCGCGTTCGAATCCCGTTCAAGACTTGAGAAATGCGATGTAAAATTCCCCTTCTCCTGCCAATTCGGGATGCTTCTAAAATTGTCAATAGATGGTGCCATCAGTCTTTTTTTTAAAACATACAATTTGACGAAACGGCGGCTTTTTCAGACATTTCAAGTGTTTTAAAAATGGTGGCGTTTTAAAACGTTTCCAATGTCTTAACTTCAGATGCAAAAAGGTGTCTTAAAAAGCAAGACACTTTTTTTTTCACTTAAAATGTAACCATCCATTTAAGATACTTTTTAAACTGAATTTCAGACGTTTGTGTTTACAGTGTACAATTTAATTGTACTTGCTAAGATGAAAACCTGTCTAAAAACGGATTTTTTTACAGTTGGTCTCCATTACATCTTAATGCGTTTAAAATTAGGTTTTAATGTATCTAAAATTTAAATTTTATACATGTTTTCCATCTTCATCTATCTAAAACGCATCCATTTGTAAAGTTTTATGACTAAGTTTTTATAACACCGAAACTTGAAGAAAAGGAAACTTTTAACTATCCTTTGATATTCATTTATTCTAAATGTATGAAAAAAAATTACAAAATATATATTGTGCTTAATGCCACATCCACCCAAGAGGTTAAGCGCATGAATGCGTTTTTTTTAAACGTGGTTTCCCCCAGAGAACCAGTCCACGAGATGCTTGGTTATTCTTCATAACTCTAGCAATTCAATTTGCTTTCTATTCTGTACAATTAATGCACGAAGGACAAAGCGGAAGAAAATATCCTAGTTGCTTAAACCTATTAGCACTATTACAAAATTAAATTTAGTCTGCGAGCCTTTTTGGCTGTAAAAATGTCTATTAATTCACCTGTGTTTATGTCTATTCTTCTATGAATTGACATTAGTGCTAATCCAGTCAATCTTTCTTGGCCAGTGAAATTTCTCAGATATGTTATAAAACGTTTCATCGTCGAAAACGTTCTCTCGGGAGTACAAGTTGAAACGGGTAACTTTGCTAAAATTTTTAAACATTTATGAATGTTTGGGAACAGATCTACATTTCGCTCACCAAGATCATCAATCGCACAAGTTGGAAGATTTGTGGCAGAGTTTTGGCGCCCTTTTGTTTGCCATAGTTTATATTCTGCTTTTAAAGTTTCAATTTCCAAAAAAATCCTATACAATTCAAGGGAATCGCCTTTTATTCGGGTTTCGTTCATCTCACGAAACCCTATTACCTCCGCTCAGTTGTCTGTCCGCCACAGAGCCATTCTCAAAAAGTATGTAACTTACAGAGTTGAAACTTAGGATATAAATCTGAATAACAGCTCTAAAGAGCTCAAAATATTAAAATTTGAAAAATTCGTATTATTTTAATAAATAGAGATAATAAAAAAGAAAATTGCCCAGTTAAATTGAGAGCATTGAGCTCACAGGCTATTCACACTAACTGTATATTATACTCTTATATCAAAGAATTTGAAATAAGCCCCGCGAAAAATAAAGAAATCGAGAATATATTAAGGGGGATCATTCCCTCGTTTCCCTACCCCCTTAAAGTTAACCATTAAACCCCCAAAACTAATCAGGGAAGCCCCTTACTACAATGAAAATATATACTAAATTCGAAGCAAATCGGATAATTCTGCATGAAAAACTCATTTATCTAAATTAAGGGGGATTACCCCTCGTATCCCTTTACAATTAACCAATGAATCCCAAAAACTAACCAGGGAAGCTCCTTATCACAATGAGAATATATACAAAATTTGAAGAAAGTCGGATAATTCTCCGTGGAAAACACATTCATCTAAATTAAGGGGGGGGGATAAGCCCCACCCCCCTTTATACTTCACCAATGAATCCCCAAAACTAATCAGAGAAGCGCCTTACCACAATGAGCCTATATAAAAATTTTGAAAAAAATCGGATTATTCTGCATGAAAACCCCATTTACCTAATTTAAGGGGGGGAGGGGATTAGACCCCCCTTTCCCCCTTTATACATAACAGACGAACCCCCAAAACTAATCAGGGAAGCGCCTTATCATAAGGAAGCTATATCCAAAATTTGAAGAAATTCGGATAATTCTGCATGTAAAACCCATTTATCTAAATTAAAGGGGGGGTTAGCCCCCCGTTCCGCCCTTTATACTTCACCAATGAATCCCCAAAACTAATCAGAGAAGCGCCTTACCACAATGAGCCTATATAAAAATTTTGAAAAAAATCGGATTATTCTGCATGAAAACCCCATTTACCTAATTTAAGGGGGGAGGGGATTAGCCCCCCCTTTCCCCCGTTACACATAACAGACGAACCCCCAAAACTAATCAGGGAAGCGCCTTATCATAAGGAACCTATATCCAAAATTGGAAGCAAAACGCTTATTTCTATCAAGAGTTATCGCGATACGTACATACATATAGAACAGGCGGGCACATTAGCTCTCAGGCTTTGATAGCCTGTGAGCTAAAAAAATAAAATTATAACAACCTTTTCCTGTTAAATTGAAACAGTTTTCGTTATAGCTGATGCCAAAGATTTAAAATCCACAATGAAATTCTTTCTACAATAATTAATTTTCTATCAGACGATTTTCACGTGAAAAATGAATATGAAATAAAAAGTTTCACCAATTGAAAGAAAGATAAATCTACCCTATATATATAAAATCCTAATGAAACGAATTTGTGAAACGATTTTATGAAACAAATTTATGAAACGATTTTATGAAACGACTGACTAAACGACTGATTATGTTTCAGGGCTATTTTTAATAAAATATTAAACGGTTGATGGTGAAATTAATACCAATTGTCCATAAAAATCCGAGGATGTCAAAACTGGTAATAGAATTTTGAAATTGGAATTAGTTTTCGAGATATTAATTTTTTTTCTAATTTTAATGACATTTCTGTAATGATGGCAACTAATTACTCAGTTTTTTTGTGACAAAAAAGGGAAAAAAAATGAAAAGGATCCCGATAGGGATTATTGATTTCTTTTTATTCGTCATTTTCAAATTGAAATTGAATTTATCTTTTATTTCAATCGATAATGAAGGCAAGATTGTGATTAAATTATGTTTTTCAGGAAAATTTGAAAAAAAAAATCACATTTCTATCGTCAGGATTCAATCGTCTGTCAGCATTTAATTTAATTTATAAACTGAAAATATTTTGAATGAATTCGTCCAAATGACGTCATTTATGTAAACGCAAAAGAAAGGGGGGGAAAGGAATTAATAGTAATTATTATTTATTGATATCATTTTGTTATTTTTTTGTAAAATTTAATTAAACGAATTTATAAAATCACTAATTCGGATATTTGAAACGAATATATAAAATAACAATTTCGCAACTGAACGGAAGGAGAATAAAATATCCTGCTTGGTTTTCTATCCTGCTTAGTTTTTTCCGCCAAGCTTTTTAAAAAAGTGTCAAGTTCCCTATAATAGAAAAGCAACAAAAGTTCATTGGGTTTGTTTTCATAACTTTTGGCAACAAATCTATGTATATTAACGAATCTATCACTTTTTGAAGCTCGAATTACGCCAAACCTAAAAGCAAAGGATCCTATACTGGAAAAGTACCCGATTTTCTTATGAACAATATGCAAGTGACATAACATGGTGTAAAATTATCACGGATAGCAAATTTGTTTAAATATCTCATTAATTGATGCTGAATAAATGCAGGCAAGCATGCACAAAATATTTTATTAATTTTGTATGATAAATACTTATTAGAAAATTCGTATATACATATTAATTAAAATAAATAATTTACATATTTAAAATAACATGAAAATATGCATGATGGTGCACTAAAATAGAGAGAAAATTAAAACCTGTTACTGAAAATGTCTATAACATAGTGATTTTCAATAGCGTGGTTCTTAATGTTATTCACAAGCAGATGGAATTTTTCTCATCCTTAAACGCAAAGGAAGAATAGAATACAGATCGTTGTTATAAAAGTCCGAGAGGTAGCCACAATTTAAACCTAACCATTTTATACAAGCTGGTTTTCAAGTTGTAATTGATTTTACTTATCAATCCCGAAAACAGTCGTCAGTTATCGCAACAGCTGTGTATGAGGCTATGCTAATCAAAAATGTCCCATTAAAACGTTAAAAGCATGGCAACCCAATTACAGATTTACCAATATTTTTAAAATATAGCACGCTGTCATGTTTTTAGAGGCCTCGAAGTCTGAGCGGGGGTTGGCGAGCGTAGCTCGCAGGGGGCAGGCCCCCTAGTATGAAATAAAATTGATTGACGTCATAGTGGTAAGTAAAACGGAAAATGTCTAAGATTTCTCAATAATACAAGGAGTATGTGTAAGTGGACAAAGCAGATTATTATCACGTCATTAGAGAATTAAAAAGAAAATCTGACGTCATATAGGGAGTTTAACTAATTTTTCAAATGCTTAATACAAAGCGAGTATCAATATAAATAATAGCGAATAGTAAATATATGAGTTTGAGAAACATATTGAATCGTGATAAAAATCTGATTATGGGGATATTCGCATATTTTAACATTTTGAAGGTGTACAATTTGTTTAATTTTGAATTTTTTTTTAAATATTGCATTTAGTCCGTATAACGGATATTATTATGAAAGAATATAATAGTCCGCTTGGACCGCTATCCGGCTGGTTTAGATATTCGAAAAAAGGAAAAAATAGACCGGTAAATTTTTACTTTATAAAAAACATGACTTTTTTTTTGTTGTTGTTGCTAAATGAAATCTATATATTTAAAACGCTAAACGTTTTCTTTCGACAATCCGTGAGAACAAACTACTGCATCAAATTACATCATTCTTTTTTTAAATGAAAGATATTTGGACACAGATTTGTTATCGTACATTCGTTTGTTCGAAAATTTTATTAATTAGCCGTAATTTTAAATTAAACTTTTACATCTGCTTATGACGTCATAAAGTCGGCAATCTGAATACGCCCACTGTTGCGAGACACATAGTTTATTCTCTGAACTCTGTGGTTGTGTGGATAAAAAGTACATATTAAATATTAAAAGCACGTTGCTTTTAGGTCGAATTTTTTAATTTGCAAGTTAAATTTCGGTAAAAATATTTATCCGCGTGTTTTATAAGAGAATAAAATTCATATTTACTGTGACGTCACGGGAATATTGTACATTGGGAATATTGTCCATTGGGTTGCATTATAACTTTGTTGATACCGTGTTTTTTATTACAATTAAATACAAAATATATTTTTATTTGTATACACGGTGAGAACTAAATAACTTTTTTTAAATAACTAACTTTTTTTATTTTATTTTTATTTTTTTTTATTTGTATACATGGTGTTTAAGCATAAAAGTAACGTCTACAAAGTACGTGTGAAAAGATTGCGCCTGTGAAAATGACGTTATGCTTAGCTTGAAATGCATTTTAACATTGATAAAACTAAAAAGAAAAATTTATATGATTGTGTCAACATGACGTAATTTTAAGTGATTTTTCAATTTTTAATTTTAAAGATTAGAACTGAAGCTTTTATTGGGTGCTTCATCTTGATTGCATACCTTGATTACATGCTACCAATTACTTTTTTTTTTAAATTATAGGTTAGAAGATTTCATTTTTTAATAAAAAAAAATCACAAAAGTAAAGGATTTCAGGAAAATTAAAATTATTAAAAATAGTGTTAGGGTTAAAAAAAAATTGGAATAATGATTGTTTTTTTTAGCTAGAATAAACAATGTAAGGCTAATATTTTATAGGAATTATTTTGGTAGATTTGTTATAAGTTCATTTAACAGTTCTTTATTAGCGGCAAAGTCCTATTTCTTTCACTGTGAATTCTCTTTTGATGTCAAACAGTTTTAGTCTACTGTTGGACGGCAGCCAAAGCGCAGTGGCAATTTTTAGAAATGTATAATGGTTGTGATAACAAGCGGCGCTATCGCTTTAGCTTTCATCGCGCTTACATATCACTTCTAAATACAACAAATTTCATTTTTTTATTACATTATACAATTTTAATTCTTACATCATCAATTAGAAAAAAAATAGCTTTCGATTGAAATTTATTTGCAAACTGCCGCTTGCTTTAACGACTTTTTAAATAATTTTCAAGCATGAAATATTTTTCAATTCTATCTCAACAATGGCCATCAGTTTGCTTTAATAATGTAAAATAGCCCCTGGAAAAGTTGCCACAAATGAAAATAGATTTCCCTAACAATCATGAAAAGTGAAAAAATTATAATAAAAAACCCTAATAAATCATAAATTCAGAAAAAAACTATTTTCAGTTTATGTTTAACACAAAATTGATATGTTGAGTTCGTTGATGTATATGTTGCATCAGAATATGCTAGGAATTGTATTTTTTTTTTAAAGATCCATTGGGTATTTAACTGTATAAGAGGGAAAATATCCCCGACTGTGATGGATAATCATCCTGATTATGTTAAGGTGCCGAAGAAACCATACAAATGAATTACACTTGAAAACATTAAAAATCTCCCTCATCTGCGGATTAATTTATTATTATAAAAATAATTCTTCATCTTTACATAAAAATTGATTATCTTAAAACAATGGATGCATTTTAGAAGTTATGGATTTGAAACAAACATTGATTAAAGAGGACATTTTAAAACTTTTTTTACGGCGAATTTCGACGGTGATTTTGGGCATTGGAGCTCTGCATTATCACAGGGGTGGGGGGAGGGAGATGTGTGCTTTATTTACTATGTTCATTTATTTCATGAATATTAGATGAACGTAGGAATATACTATTTGTATGATACTTCATAGGTCCATGATATTTTCTTTCTTGCCGTGGGGAATATCGCGGTAATGTCAAACTGATTTGCATTACACAGTTGTTTACGGATTGTTTGTTCAGAGTTTGCATCGGAAATAGTACTGTATTTCACTGTGGGAAAAAAAAAACTTTTAAAATAAAATATTTGAAAGACTGTTTCATACGCACCCCTTCTTAAATAATAAAGTAGCTTATTTTACTGATATTCTTATAGAATTTTTTCCGTCAAGTTTTGACGGGTTCCATCTAGTTTGTTTAAATTTATTAAAGAAAGGATAAAGTGTTTTGAAAGGAATATTAAACGAAACCCTTTGAGCGATCTTCGATCACACTTACCCACTTGTATTATATTTCTGTTTGGCACATAATGATGGAATTAGGCACGACAGTGATGTTAGTATGGAATTGTGATATTCAAACCGCGACTGTAATATATCAATAAAATCATCTAAAAATGGATTCATTACAGCAATCCTGAAGTAAGTTTCCGGATCATGTACATCAACATTTACCCTGTTTTTCTGTCTTGTTGCGATTCGTGGATTTTTATTTTTTTATCTACCATTTCAAGCAAATTTTCTGCAGCTTTAAAAACTGCTGCAAATTCAACTTCAACATAGGTTCTCAATTCTTTGAATGTGTCATATAGTATTTTGACATGTTCCAATGCGGCTATTAAGTCGCACTAAGTATGCGACTGCAATATTTTGCAAAGTGGCAGAGTGAATGAAAATAACACGCTTAAGCAACATAAACTGACAACAAAATCGCTGTCTAAAATTGATTTTAGAAAGGATGTTGCTTTTGATGAAGTATCTGAATCCTTGTCAGTACTCAATATTTATAGTGTGATGACGATCGCTTTGTAAGTTTCCTTAAATCGTATTAACCCGTCATGATTTTCAACCCAACGAGTTTCACACATTGCTGTCAGATTTCTCCATTTGTCTCTGAGAAGTTTTCTTTTATATTTATTTTAAAGCCTTTTATGCGTTTATTTGATGCTTTAATAAAGTGCCCAATAGATTTTATTATACCTACGGAATTTCGAACGGATTGATATTGACATGAGTGAATTAAAGCCAAATTCAATTAATACGAGCTACGATGCACATATAAGGCTTCTGGATGGAAATCACGGATTACTGCCTGCACACCGTTAAAACTGCAAACCATAGACGATGCCCCGTCATAACCTTGTCCAATCAAGAAATTGCAGTCTACACCCAAACAGTTTAATGTGGACATAATAGCATTAGATAAATATTTTCCTATAGTATTTTCAACAGGAACAAATGCCAGAAAATCTTCTCGCAAAAGAAAGATTTTGTCTTTGGGCTCGATGTACCGAACACAAATCGACATCTGTTCTTCTCCTGAAATGTCGGTCGTTTTATCGGCCAACACAGAAAAACATTGCGCGGAATTAATGGCTTGAACCAATTGTTTTTGACCAATTTCACCACATACGGCAATGATCTCATTTTGTATCAATGGGCTGAGATATGTTGCGTTTAACATTACACTTTGTGAGTCCTTCACACTGCTGGAATTACCACATTTGCTATTCATTCGTAATATAGCCCGAAAATTCCCATCATTTACTTCAGACTCACGTTCATTGTGTTTAATTGGACCCGAATCGCACGTTCCTCTTAAAGCCATTTCTTGTCGACCACATTGTTTGATGGTGTTAACTATAGGAGTAAGTCTGTTTCTGTTTTCGGCAACTTGAACTGAACGGCCTGTATCATGTTGGTCCATGATGCCTTTTTGCAGATTTTTGTGGATTTTAAGAAAATTATCTGCTAATAATAGGTAGCTTTTGTGATAATGTCTGTCATTGTGGCGTTTAAAATCTTGCATGACATCTTTCCATCTGTTAATTGGTTGAGTAACTAACGATTTTAGCTGTTGATGAGACCCTTTTCCTGCGCATTCTCCAGCGAATAGTGCAAAATATTTGCATAAAGCACCTTGTTAACCATGGTCGTATATACGAGCCATGAGAATTTTTCAAACCAATGCATTTGAAATTTCAGTTTACTTTTTTCATCAGTTATTGGGAACACGAACGATTTTGTAGGTTTCCTAGGCGTATCTAACAATCTGTATTTCAAGTCCTCATCTATTTTGTACTTTATTCCTACGTAAAAACCAATGTCTAAAGTATTTTCTGCATTAAAATATTATCCACTTCTTCAATCACTTCTTGAACTAGTTAGAACTAGTACTAGCAGTAGAATTATCACTAATAGTTTTGGAATCAGACATAGGAATATTTGGAATCATGCACTGAGAGTCAACAGTAGCATTTTTTTCGTCACTAACAGAAGCATTAGTTTCTTTACGCTTTTTGAACATATAATTAGACAGTGGATTTGTTCTTTTTGACATTCTGAAAGAAAATTACCTATAAGAAAAAAATCGTCATGAAACAAGTATAAAAATGAAAACAAATTAATATCTATTAACACTCTTTTCAGGATATTCAAAATTAATTCACTAGTAACGGTTCTAAAAATCAACTTTTAGTATCTCAAACATTAGTTAACGAAATTTTGATTTAAAACTTTAACAATATCGATGATATAATAAGTAATAAGTATGTCATTACTAGAAATTATATTTTTTATATTTTTTATTCAACACTTGAAACACAAATATTAAAACTAGCTGATCCGCCCGATGTTGTCCGGGTCCGGAATTCGAAAATGAAATAATCACAAAAAAATAATATATAGAAGAGGACAAAATACAAAAAGCATTATTGAAAAATTAACTATCTAACAGGGCAAGTTCCATCGAAATCCATTCGACAGAATCTTTTTCAAAATGTTAATATTTTATAATCTGATTCACCTGATTATAGATCATTCCCCTATAATTCTATAACTGAGCAACGTAGATTAACATGTTGTATCCTTACCTAAAAAAATATCCAATTAACAGTGCAAGTCCCATCAAAATCCATTCAGTAGAACTTAAGTTATAAGCAGCCGGAACGAAATTCCCATAATTAAATGTTCTAAGTGACAACATTACATTAGACTTCCTATTACCCGATGCTTAATTAAACAGCACTCTCAGTTAATCAACGCTAATTCACATCTCATCATAATAGTGTTTGTAGTTTTATTCCAAAATTTCCAATTAATATTTAATCTTTTAACTTATCATTTTTAACATAATAAGAATACTAATAAAAGATTAAAATATTGTTAAATTATTTCAATTATATGATGAATATATTAAATAATAGAATATACTATCACAATTTTTAATAGATAATAAAGAATATTCTCACAGTAATCATTTAAAATCTATCTAAAATTTCAAAAATCCAGGAACACCAACAACCCTGCATATTTTTATTTTCTTTGATTATAAAAATGCTACTTCGAGGACAGGATTTTCTCAGAATGATTCTTTCACGATTTGCCCTATTTAGATTTATATTTCTGAATTTCCATGTAAGATACAACTGATGTTACACAACTTCAAACATATTGAAATTGATATATCTCACTTAAATGCACTACAAGAGGTTCACTGTAGTATATAGTGTGCATAGCAATTGTAGTTATTTTATAGGTACACTCAAAATAATTCCGTTATATGACTGTCTATGTAGAAAAATCATTTCCGGTTTATTTTAATGATGATACAGAATTTCAAACATATTTAAATTAAGATATATCACTGAGGTGTGCTACAAGAGGCTTACTATAAAATATGGTGTGCATAACACTTATAATTGCTTTAGAGAGTCACTCAGAAGAATTCCGTTACATGACGGTCAGTAGAGTAAAATCGTTTAGCTATTTCAAACATATTGAAATAGATATATGTCACTAAAGTGTATTACAAGAGACTTACTATAGAATATAGTGTGTAGAGCATTCATCGTTTATTTCCAAGGATGCACAAAAGACTTCGGTACTGTATGTTAGCATTAATTGCTGGAAGTGCTTTTTCAGTTACGGAAAGCGTTTTTAAATTTGACTCATTTTTTTGTATTACATGGTGTGCCTAAATTCATCCGATAATATATAGGGCAATACAAACGTTCTCGAGTACATTTCCGTTTATTGACGAAAATTCCAGAAGGGGAATTTTAAACTGTTCTACGCGTTTCCTCTCTGAACTAAAAAGTAGTATTCTATGTAGTATATATACATAGATAGATAATATACAGGGAAGTAAAATGAGTTCGAATATTTTTCCGTATACTGTTGGTAATTCTGAAACTGGATTTTACAAAATATGTTATGCGTTTTTCAAATTGTTTAATTAGATTTTGCTGGGCGGGGCTAGTTGTGCTTAAGCCGAAATGTAGGCCACCCCGCCTGGTATGACCTTAACCTTGTGTTTAATTATATATCCTCTTTCACCTTATTAAATTGTAAAGATTTATAAAATTATTTTGGAAGTGGTGGAAAATGGTTATATAATCTATGCTTGTCGCATGATTTCTTTATGATTTCTTGTTTTATTTATGTGAATGTTATTTATGAACTAGACACAATTAACCATATTATATTATTTCATAATACTATAGACACGATATTATTCACACAATAATTATTTAATAATGTAGATTAATTACTATTGTACTACAAATCAAATTCTAATCTTAAATCAGATGCTAATGCATTTGCAGTATTATATCAGAATTATCTACGTATTATCATGTAATTACAGTTTTGTTACAGAATTTTCGAAACATCACACTAAAGTGTTGAACTAAAAATATTTATATTTAAAGACATTAAATTTATAAATCATTTTGATTATGCATCAGGAAAATTAATTGCTGTTGTTTTCGAAATAAATTAGATTAGGAATAAAATTTAGAGGTTTTAATTTCAGTAAAAACATATTAATGTAATTGATTGGTGTTTTCATTACTTGGATAAACAAAAGCTGAAAATATGCTGATATCTTGAAACTTCCTTCAAGAAGAAACAAATTTTTTAGCCTGGTGTAGCGGTATATGTAACTTTAGTTGCTTTGAGGAAGAGGTGCAGGGTTTTCCAAGTAATTTATATATATATATATTGGAGATGAAACAACATATATATAAAACACACATATATATATATGTATATGTGTGCGTGTGTGTGTTATATATATGTTGTTTCATCTCCAATTCACTATAGAGGCATTACATTTTACTCTCATAATTTAATTTATTAAAAGGGTATTTTACAGTTTTACAGAAATACATTTATTTGGTTGCTGTGTAATTTAAAGTCTAGTTTCTTATATACTTTCAGGGGTGTATTATATATATATATATATATATATATATATATATATATATATATATATATATATATATATATATATATACATATAATATTACACAATAATATGTATTGTAGTTTTGTTTTACTGCATAAAATAAGTAAGTTCGAAACTTTCAAAATTTACATGCATTCTCCATAAAATGTTTGAAACAACGTTATGTATTTTTTGAACAGAAACTATCAAGAACAAAAACAAAAGAATCACAACATGACGTTTGAAATATTTCTTTAGATATTTTTTATGGAGATATTTTTTCTGTTGTTTTGAATAAGACATTTATAACCTTTGCTTATTTTTTACTCTTCATCTATCACTTACGAGGATTCAAAACAAGAAACTCGAAGTATAAGTTAGCGTGTACCAAGTTTAGAAGTTATTTAATCGAAAATTTTATTATTATGCAATCGCTAGAAAATTGAGCTATTTACAAAAGTTTGTAGAGAATTTTGTTTTGATGATATTTATTTTTGCCTAAAATGAACATTGTAGAGTTAAAAAAAATTAATGCATATTCAGTCTATCTAAAGTTACAATGTTTCTAATTTTTGTAAGTATGCCCTTTCATACTGAAGAGGTATTTCAATGATATTTTTTTTATATTACATATATATATATATATATATTACTGTTTGCAAAAGGATAGTTTTTAACATGAAGTTGATGCGTTGTTAACGCAAATTATATTTACGTTTTCAATTATTTTATGAAAATTTATATTTTTTCTGTAATTTTAAAACTAATATTTCTGCTGACGAAAATCCAAACTAATGCATGTCTATAAAATCTGTTCTCTTTTTAAAATTATTATTATTTAATTTTTTATATTTTTATATTTTAAGTAGAGTTCTAAAATCATAATACTTCTTTTTTTCGACGTTATGGCATTTTAAATGAAATTGTATATATATATTTTTTGCATAATGCATACGTAATACTTTTAGATAATTCCAATAGCATATCTTCAAAAGAATAATAAATTATTAAAGCAGTAAAGCTTATATATAAATTTTACCAGTTGTATAATTTGTTAATATTTTCTATGTATTTATCTGTAAAGGTGATAGATTACATTTCAAAATATTTTTTTCATTTAAAAAAACAAATGCAGTGTCGACGTCCTACTTAAAAATATAGTCAACTGAAAATGCACTAATCGTCTGTTGAACTTTCACTATAATATTAGAATAAATTAAATTTTCTTTTTATTGACCTCGTTTAGTTCCGTTTGTAGACAATTACAATGTTTCAAGTAATGTTTGAAATGGTATATTAATATTACATATCGCAAATGAAATTAAAAAAAGTATATCTAATACATTCATTTATGCTTTTCTCCCACAATGCCAAAACGATTCATGATCATTCCAAAAAATCGCTTTTTATAAATTGTGTCCTTTGTAATGCCATTTTATGTATTTGAAAGATTTTACAAAAAGTAACTCCGTGTACTTGAGTATTTACTTGCAATTATACGGATGATGATTAAACATTTTTGTTTGTCAAATTTTAACTTATTTTTTAACATATATTTATCACAAATCAAGTATTTAAAAAACATATGATATAGTCATAAATACATTTTTCCAACGTTCTTTAAAAATTGCATGCAAATAAATATTTCTATAGTGACATTTTTAATGCTCTTTTATGTTGTGAGTATATTTATTACATGCGACAACCTATTAATTGTTATTTGTTGTCATGGGCCTTAGATGATTAACCTGTTTAAAGAGTGTTTCTTAAATATATAAAAAGTTCTGCACATAAGGGTTTTTGGAGAAAAACGGCCGATTTGTTTATTTAATTATGTTCAAAAAATAAACTAACCTATCAAAATTATTATTAAATTTACAGGCACGTAACTGCGATTATTCTATTCCTGAATCTAGAAACCCGGATTTACTAGCTTGAATATTGGATGTACAAATGGGAAATACCATGTATTTGCTGTTATGGTGAAACTTTGGTACAATAAAATGAGATAAAGTTTTGTTGAATATGCAAATTTTATTTCATTATCATATTAGGCATATGTTTATGATGGTAACACAATTTCACACTATAAATTTAATAGAATTTCTTGCGTATTGATAAGATATTATAGTGAAGTCAATTCCTTGACCAATCAGTCCAGTTAGAAAAGGCTCTTTATACTCTTATATACTATTTAGTATTTGTGTTTATTCCTTTTATAATATGAGAAATCTGAACTAGTTTAAACAGATTTTTTATTTTAATTTACAAAGTATGTGTTAAAAAACTTGTTAACAGTTTTGAAAGGAAAATGTTTTTTTTTTTTTTTTTTTTTTTTTTTTTTTTTAACCATTACAAGATTTATTAAATTTTGTAAAAGCATTGGTATTTTTAAATATTGCGTACAATCTGTAAATATGCCTCTCATCATGTCTATAATAATATTTCATGTCCCATACTTTCCTGTGATTAGTGTGCTGATTTTCATGAATAATATAATTTTAAAACCGCGAAACCAAAAAAATTACAGGTGCGGAGTTCTTAAACATCTGTCTGAAGACAGCTATATAACAGATAAATAAATAAAGAAATAAATAATTAAAACAAGAAAAAAAATTGTTCTAGTCACAGAAATAAAATACGGAAATACACTTTACATATTTTTTTTATACTATTAAACATTTTAAACCCTATAACAGAAACACGCACACATTCATAATAAACATATACACATTATTGTAAAAATAATGGCTTTTGCGTCTAAATACAATTTTCTATCTTAAAATACTATAAACTGCAGTTAATGCACTATAGTCTTTAAAATTTTCATTATACTCTCTAATAAAACTCTATTACATAGAATGATGTTATAGATATTGTTGAAACTACTCTCAATCCTACCCTATGTTATATATGAGTGTAATGAAAGAGAAAATACATTACCGACATCAACCAATATCTTTTCTGCATTCTAGACTGGAGAAACAAAAGAAGAAAACTTATTATTGTCAACGTGTGTTGTTATTTTGCGGCTTAGTATTTTAAATTATATTTAAAAGACTTGATAAAATCTACACGTGTTTTAAAACTGTAAATTTAAAGCTCATTTGATTTTTCCTTGCTACACATTTTTGAGCTCATTTTCATTCCCAATAACATTCAAGTATAGAACATTCAAACATTTTCTCTGATAATGCTTTGAACATTTCACAGGTTAGGTATGTGTTATATTAAAACATCTATACTCTACTAACTTTTTATTATTACCACATTACATTTTTATCATATAGTTAAATAGTGTTTATGATTTAGGTGTGTCTGTCTGTCGTCTAGCCGTATTGTTTATCTCGTAAAAATAATCAATTGCTATGTAAATTTTATATGTTAGTCATGTTTATTATAGAATTTTGGTAATTGAAAATAAAGTGTGTAGCATTTATAGTTCGTTTACAGGGACACGGAAATATTTTGTTAGATAATGGTATATGAGGAAAGAGTCGCTAGTCGTGTTTTTTTAATGATGTTACGTTGTTTCAAACATAAAGGAAATTAAATGTTTCCGTGAGGTGAACTACAACATGTTTTTTAGTAGTACAGAATAAGTAGCATTTATAGTTCGTTTGTAGGGACGCTAATTTCTTTACACTGTCAACTATGGGGGAAAACCATTTTTGTTGAATTTTAATGATGTTACGATACTTGAAACAGAATGAAATAAAAAGAAAAGGTCACAGAGGTGCATTGCATCATGTTTTCTATAGTTTATTGAGTAATAGTATTTATAATGCATTTACTTAGACACACAAAATAATTAAGTTGCAGGACAGACTATAATCGAGAATTTCTGGAAGTGTGTTTTCAGCTGTGGTATGCATTTTTTAACTTAAATAAATTTTTGTGTAATACGTAGTTTATATAAATTCTACAGATAGTAGCCACGGTAGCACGAAATAATTCGAAAGCATTATCGGATGTAATGGCCAGCGATTATATTATATGAACTGCTATTGAATTATGTGTTTTTTATATTATTTATTTAGATATCCCATTCCACTTTATGAAAAGAAAATTCTTAACAAATGTTTGCTATTCTTGGAAAGCGTTTAAAAATGTATCTTTCAAGTATGATTTTTCGTGGTTGTTATAGTGATTTTTGCGTTTGACTTTCCAGGTTAACTTATATGAAGTATAAAATAAATATTTTGGAAATATTGTTAAATTATAAACATATATATTCCTTTGACTACAATTCATATGCAGAATCTTTTGCGGAATACAGATAAAAGTTGGATTCTGTATAATAACAATAAACATACACTACTAGCTATAGATATACAGGAAAATTTCTCAGTGGTGTTAGAGAAATGCATATCACTTTGAAACAGGCTAAATGACCTGAAATTACTTCGAAATGCAGTTAATATATTATAATCTCTATATTAATATAATATAATCATTATCTTACAGTATTATATAGAATCATTGCAGAGTTATTGCCGAAACTATTTACTATCGATCATACCGCTTGTTACACATGGATTTATAGACAGACAATAGAAGATATTTAATGTAAACTGATATTATTAAATGTTGTATTGAAAGTGATTTAGTTTCATCCACAGCAAAGTATACATATTTATATAACTTTTAATTATATTATAAAAAGTTCTAGGGAAACCCTGAAGACAGTCAAGGTTAGACATAGCTGAATTTTTGTCTTGCCCATGCACATCAAACTAAATGTTCCATACTCTACTTCAGATAAACTACTGTAATGTTTTTTTTATGTATCAAAATCCTACGTTGTTTTATTCGAAATACCTGAACAATTACCTTATGAAATATCTTGGTGTAAGAAAATATTTTATTTATTATCGTAAGTAACACAATTCTTATTCAGAATGCCACTATGCACGTTGGAAAACGGATGAGCAGCTCTAGTAGATGAAGCAGTTAAAAAATTATCATGATTAAATTTTGAAAAAATTATCTTAGCTCCAGCAATGTTTATACGTCATAAAAATATTATATATCCAGAAATTAAAATGTCTCTGAGTTTTTATTTTCATTAAAAATTACTTCTGTCTACAAAAATATATTTCGCTAGTGTTTAGTTATTATTATAATTTTGTGAAAGTTATAAAGGCCAGTGATATACAGAACTCGGTTGCTTTCACATTCTTGCAACGATATTGCATATAGGGGGAAGTAGGGGGTAACCGCATACTTTATTGCTTTTTACTTCATGAAGACAGAATTTCCATACTTTTCCTCGTGCCATAATTTATATTGATTAGTCCACCGCATTGTTGTTAATAAACATTATTTATAAAACACCAAATGATGCAGCCTTTCCCGCAGGTGATCTAAATCCACGTTGATATCTCATTCTTACCGGAAATGAAAAAAAAAAAAACTATACCTCCTATTAAAAAAAACAATATATATATATATATATATATATATATATACATATATATATTACAAATTTTAACCATTGAATTGAACTAATAATACTTTAATTATTTACTGAGATTCGGTCGCTTCGACGGTCGGTTTTTACAAACGATCCTGGGATTAGTGACCCCACTGACTTCGGTAGCGTAGACATATCATTATTTTTCATGTTTTAAAAGCGCTACTTGTGTTATCTTATATTATGTCACGCTACAATCGACCAGAATTTATTTATATTTTCAGTCTCGTCGTCCGCAATGTTAACGGGAGCGATTTGGAATGTTTTCAACTTGGATTTATTTACACGAATAGCAAAATTTACAAGAGAATTCTTCTTTTAGTAAATCGTTTGTGAGTTCATGTTTGCATTCGAAAAAATCGATCGTCTTACTCTCTTTAATTTCCAATAAATAATATCCTACAAATAATGTAATATTTGTTTTTAATTCTCCTTTTACTTGATGTTTCTTGCACACTGTCATATAAAATATGACATTTAGTAAATAGGATTTCAATAACAAATATTCTTAGCAAAAATCACCATTTTCGACAAAAATGAAACTTTAAAAAAATCACGAAACATTTAAAAATAGCTCTTTGAATATCAAATAATTTTTATTAAAAATAGAAAAAATAAATTTCAGTGGGACAAAATACTCAAACTGATTTTCTTTTACATAAATCGAAAAATCACCGCGGACCGCAAAATAAAAAACAAAAATAAAAATCGTCAAAAAAAAAATCTTAATTTCAGACATATAGGGATCTTTCTGCCAAATTGAGTAGCTATGCAATCAGAAGTATGTTCATACAACACTCAGCTCTCTTTATTATTATACGTAAGTCTCATGATTTAATATTTAAAATATATATATAATCATATTCATCACAATTTGTAAAATTGCAAAAATGAATTTCCGGTCTTTATAAGCAATATAAAAATTCCAAAATTATAATAAATTGCAGCCATGTAGTTTTTTATTCTTCAAATACTTTTTACAACTTTTTAATTATTGCTATCAATGTCCCTTCTTATCCCATGTAGGCTATCCTGTTTTGTCCCCAGAGAATAAAGATAGCAAAGCATGTCATAAAGTTTTATACATTGTAGCAACAGTTTTATTCTCTAAGTTAAATTCTTATAAAATAAGTTTAATACAATAACATAAAAGTTGTAATAACTTAAAATGTGTTTGTGCTTAGAAATTTTGAAAACAAGTAATCAGGAAAACAAGCAAAATACATAAAATAAACTTTCCAATGTAGAAACTACACAAATGCAAGTTCGGAGATACCTTAATGCTTCTTCTCTTGATGCTTTTTCTTTTTGCCTAGAGCTGAGTATTACGACCATTAACCACTAGAATTCTTCTAAAATTTGGTCAAAATTTTATATACAGTCTTCACCTGAATACGTGGTTTAACCCTACTTTCCACTATTTAAGAAATAATGCTTTCTTGGAAGTACAGTTGTAAAAGTTAAAACCATATTTTTCTTTTTGCCTAGAGCTGAGTATTACGACCATTAACCACTAAAATGCCTCTAAAATTCGGTCAAATTGATATATCCAGTCTTCTCCTGAATACGTTGTTTTACCCTACTTTTCACTAGTTAAGAAATAATAATTTCTTGGAAGTACAGTTGGGAAAAATAAAACCATATTTTTATTTTTACCGAGACCTGAGTGCAAAAAATGTTCCGGACTCCTTGTATCACGGTCTAACACATAACGCAAACAACTTTTTAAATTTATAATTTTTTATACAGGTTTTTTTAATTAAAAAAAATTAACCTGCCCCCATTTTGACACAAGAGGGCGCATGAAGCTAGCCAACGAACTCGGTCGAGACCTTGGTATGTTGTGTACACATTCAAATCGGTTCATAAATACGAGTGTTACAGCGTAACAAATATAAGATTGTTTCAAAATCTCAGCCACCTAAGAATTCCAGAAGCTGCCATATCACAGCCATTTTGTAAGATATAGCCAAAACAAACAATGTTTCAGAATCATTGTATCACGTTCTAACACAAAACAGAAACATTTTTTTCAATTTATAATTTTTTGTATATGTTTTTGAATTTTTTAAAATTTAGAAATATTTAACTGACCGCCATTTTGAAAGAAGATGGCAGATGAAGCTGGTCAACGAACTCGGTCGATACCTTGGTATGTCCGATACACATACTCTGTTACATCCAAATCAGTTCATAAATAAGAGAGTTAGAGCATGACATATGTCAGATATATATATATATATATATATATGTATATATCAGCATTTGAACGGAGGGTGGTCTGGGGGTCTGGGGGTCATGATCGGTGAAAATATACCAATTTTTTTTGGAATTGCTTTCCTCCGAACGGCTGCGCAATAGGTAGCTTTTTGTATTGAAAGCTACCTAATAAGAAAAATAAGAGAATGGCCAATAAGCAACAATTCTGTTCTCGTAAAATATGTTTATACTAATGAATATAGAATTACGTTTGATTTTAGGTTTTATATCTTGAAAAAGTCCAATTTTTTTAGAAGTGCATTGAAAAAAAATTAACTAACATAAATTTACAGTCCAACTTGTACGATAAAGGTTTCTAGTGATATACAGCTGCATCATATTTTTGCCTTTTATGAATATACTAACACGTTCTTTCAAATTTTGGAAAATTTAAAAAATGTTCCATAATTTCTCTTTGAAATACTTCAACATCGTTAAAAAGAGAATATTATTTAAAATGCATCTTTTGATATGAAACAACCCAGGGTAAAGACGAAACTAACAGAACATGATGCTAGAAATATTTTAGAAAAATTTATATACAGAAATATCTTATTGGATGTTTTGATTATTTTTTTGTAATATTTTCCACAATTCTTCTTCGTTTAACCTTCCTATGGATTCAGAGCATGAAACTTTTATCATTATTTAAAGGACACATATAATATTTACAAGCCATTTACTTACAAGTTTACGAGCTCACGCTTGTAATGATTAATGTGCATTTAAATGAATTTAAAATGC
Source organism: Maratus michaelseni (assembly GCA_963931845.1). Classification (NCBI taxonomy): domain Eukaryota; kingdom Metazoa; phylum Arthropoda; class Arachnida; order Araneae; family Salticidae; genus Maratus; species Maratus michaelseni. The sequence goes on from OZ007592.1 coordinate 420,943,630, forward strand.
TGAAATTTATATTGTGTTAATAATTTTGCTTGGTGCATGGTTTTATAGATTTATACAATACTTTTATTTAAATTCATTTTTTTTATCGTTTCAAATAAAATAATTTTTCAAAATAATTTTTAGAATTAAAATTATTTTTATTTATTGTGTTGGAACATGGGATATGTGCTTATAACTACCAAAGTATTAAGCGTTAAAGAAACTTAGTAATGCGAAGTGCTAGAAACGTTACATAGAATTCTGGATAAATAGTATCTAGTTTAAATATTTTTTCGAAAGAAACCCAATAACATTCATTTATGGAATCATATATAAATTAACCGGGATACAATATTTTGATTGAACTGTATTTTGAATATACTATTTCAATCGGCCACTCCTTCTGCCATATCGATAATAAAAATAGGTTTTTGGCAATAAGAACATTACATAGTTTTTGAATGAGCTATTTTAATATATATATATATATATATATATATATATTTCAAGATCACGTAAATTTAAATAAAAACTAGTTTTAAGATGTAAACAACTGTTTTTGTAGAAAACATTTTAAATAAAACTCATTCTTCTTTCCATCTTTTGTGATGTGAGAATTCTCAATCACAATTAATGAATAATTTATGAAGATACGTTAGTCAGTGACACAAAAAAAGGATACAGCGAAAAAAAAATTGTTTATTCTGTGCTTGTGGATTTTTTTTTTCTTTTTTGCGTATAAAGAAGAGAGATAAACTCTTTCGAGACAAGCAGATTTTTCTTCATTTTTAACACTTTCCAACATAGTTTAAAAATGTTTATAAATTCGGTTTGTCTGTCTGTATGTCTGTCTCTCTGTCTGTCATCTGTCTACCGTCTATCCGTGGTTTAAGTCGCGTAATTACACGCGTATTACCTTGAAATTGAACTATGTTATTGGGGATTACTATGGAATGTTTGCTATTGAAAATGAAGTGTGGAGCATTTATGGTTATTTTACAGAGACACTCAAAATAATTACATTATGCTCTATGGGGGAAAATCGTTTGCGGCGTATTTTAATGATGTTACAATGTTTTAAACTTATTCAAAATGGTAACATATCACTGAGGCGCATTATAAGGAACTTACTATAGCATATGGTGCGCATCAGGTGTAGGATGTATCTTCATTTACAGGGATGTCCAAAACATTTCTGTTACATTACGGTCTATGGGGGGAATAGTTTGGAGCATATTTTAATGCTATTTCACAATTTTATACATATTTGATACATAATACATATCGCTGAGGCGCACTACAAGACGCTTATTGTAGAATATCGTTTTTATAGAATGTTGTTGTTGGCGTGTCAGAGAAAGTGCCAAGGCACTTCTCTGAAAGAACGGGTGCCAGAGCCTTAAGAGAGGTTGGACTTCTGGTCTCCTAATTTTGAACCAATTCCAGATGAGAGACCTACATCTGGATTGGCACCCCCAGAGGTAACGCTTATACTAAACGTGGAGGACATTGGAGCCACGAACAGATTTTACGTGCACCAGCTCCCTTTAACGTACACGGTCCCACAGCAGCGGCAGTCGAGAGAGGTTGTCACCCTCCCAACCACTGACCTTGGTCGATGCTGCTTCGTTTACCGTGATATTACGGGAACCGAGCTTAACTGACCGTGCCACTGCGGGACGTTTTTATAGAATGTATCGTTCATTTACAGGGACACTCGAAACAATTTGATTACAGTGTATGAACAATAATTACTGGTAGTACGTTTTCAGTTGTGGTACACATTTCTAAATGTAACTATCTTCTTGCATATTAAATGATGCATATTAATTTAGGCATATAAATTCTATCGATCATACACAGGGCTGCTCAAACGATCTTATGTACATTTTCGTTTATTGACGGAAATTTCTGAAGGAGAATTTCCAATTGTGCTGTGTATTTCTTTATTGAAGTAAATTTTAGCATGCTGTGCAGTATACGGACAAATATATAGATTACATACAGTGCTGCACAAAACAATTTGTTTGACTATTTTTAGTAACTGCTGAAATTGAGTTTTCATATTTGTTCTCCGTTTTCTAAAGCGTTTACTTATTAAACTATGAAGTTTAGTTATAGTCTTCTGAATGTGTTGGAAAGTGTTTCATAATCTATGCTTAACGCATGATTTTTCGTCCCAATTAATATCATCACTGTACTTCATCCATGTTTAACGAACATGCATTCATAAGTGTTATAATTTTATAATTATCTGTGCAATGTGACTCCCCTTGAATGCCTTTGGTATAATTTTATAACAACACGAGTTAGTATTGAAATAATTATTCTGCAATAAGTATAACTAACTAAGCATAAATAACAAAATTATTTTTAATATGTGCATTATATTAAAGGTACCATTAAAGCCATACGATGGATATCTAGTATATTATGCATATTTTTTACAAAAAATGTTGTTCATTCCTTTCTTTATGGTGACTTTCCGAGCTAATTTAGAAAAATATGTTACTAGAAAGCATATGCAATTGCAATTTCAAATCACTTTGCTTTGTGTTACATCAAAGTCGATAAACTGTTGAATTTAGAGTAGATGCATTTAAATAAAGCGATATTATTTTTAAGGTAAAATAAATGTTTGTTATTATTTTGTTTAAAAAATGGCATGATTTAGTGAATGTTGGACCTGAACTCATTATTAAAACTTAACACTTAATTAAGATGCAATTTAAAATTGTATTTCTTTCATTTAGAAACCCGTCTCTAAAAGTTCGACACATTTGTATGAATAGGTATATATAAATTAGATCGCACTAAAATTGAAAATCATATCATAAGACAGAAAAATGAGATAAACATATGAATTACTGTGACCAAGTATAATTTAATAAACTTATTCGTCATTATAAAAGTTTAATCGAATTAAAAATAAACTAATATGATAATTAAAACTAAACTAAACAAATTAATTATTCAAGCCAAGTCTAATGGTAGTTAAAATCTTAAAAAATGTATAAAGTGTGGTATGTGTTGTCATTACATGTTCATCTGATAATGATTTTCTTTTTAATCAGCCTTTTTTCTACCAGTCTACTTTACCAGGATAGCTAGAAATTTTATGATGAAGGAGACGCCAGTTCCAAACTCCTAAATGGCTTCAGAATATAAAACATTTTCAGGAAAACTTTATGTACGTATGTTTCATTACAAATACAGGAAATGAATTCATATTCCTAGTAAAATGAATTTTGTGCATTAGAATTATGAAATGAAGTTGCAACAGATGTTGCATAATATAGAAGTTATATTTAATTATTTATTTCAAGGTAGAGCTTTACAAGAAAGCCGTAAAGAAATATTTTTACATTGATATTTGAAAAGTTAAGAAATGCTTATTTTATAAGAATTTATTAATGCATGATCTTATGGTCACATTGCATTATACGTTATATACGTCTTATTCATATTCTTTAATCGATAAATCCAGCGGTTCTGCGCATTTGACTTATAAAATAGATTAAAAAAGATGTTGTATAAACTTAGAGTTATACTTATTTATTCTACTTCATTTATAGAACTTTACGAATAGAAGTAGTAAAGCAATAATTTTACTAGTAAATATAAGAATTTAATCAATGCTTATCTTAGAAACACATTATGTTACACATAAATATATTGTCATTTCAGTATTATATATTATATTCATTTTTCAAAGGTTAAGAAAATATTGAAGCCTTTTTAGCTCACAGGCTATCAAAGCCTGAGAGCTAATGTGCTCGCCTGTTCTGTATGCACGTATGTACGTATGTACGTAACGTGATAACTCTTGATAGAAATAACCGTTTTGCTTCAAATTTTGTTTATAGGTTCATTGTGATAAGGCGCTTCCGTGATTAGTTTTGGGGGTTGATTAGTTAACTATAAAAGGGGGGAACGGGGGCCTAACCCCCCTTAGTTTAGATAAATGGGTTTTTCATGTAGAATTATCCCATTTTCTTCAAATTTTGTATGTAGGTTCATTTTGATAATGCGCTTCTCTGAATAGTTTTGGGGGTTCATTAGTTAAGTATAAACGGGGAAAGAGGGAGTAATCCCTCCTTTAATTTAGATAAATGGGTTTTTCATGCAGAATTATACCATTTGCTTCAAAATTTGTTGATAGGTTCATTGGGTTAAGACGCTTATCTGATTAGTTTTCGGGATTGATTGGTTAAGTATAAAGGGGGGAACGGGGGGCTAATCCCCCCCTTAATTTAGATAAATGGGTTTTTCATGCAGAATTATCCGATTTTCTTCAAATTTTGTATATATATTCATTGTAATTAGAGACTTCCCTGATTAGTTTAAGGGGTTCATTAGTTAACTAGGAGGGGGGGTAACCCCCCCTTTAATAATATGTTGATTTCTTTATTTTTCTAGAAGCTTATTTCAAATTCTTTGAAATAAGAGTATAATATACAACTAGTGTGAATAGCCTGTGAGCTCAATGCCCTCAGTTTAACTGGACAGTTTTATTTTTATTTATATATTTTTATTACATTTCTTTTATATAATATCTTATGGGGGCAAAACGTATTTTTAAGCAAACAAACACAAAAAAAGATTGGAATCAGTTTAATATTCTAAATATTATTAAGTTTCCGGAAAATAAATTATTAAAATAAGTTAAATGTTTCCCCACTGATTAAACGAAAAAAAAATCCAAACATTTAATAATTATCAAGGGTCAAGTATAGTTTTTTAATATTAAACTATCTATCTATTTAACTTCATACGAAAGTTCTGCTATTAAATATTCCAGGGTCTGAAATAACCAAAAAGAAATGGTTTTTAGACGCTACGTATAAAAGGTATAATTTAAATTATTTGATGTATAACAGATTCTGAATATCAAATAAAAAACATATATAAATCAAAGAAGAAAAGCTTTCAATATGAATGGAAGCTTTTCATGAAATGATAAGCTTTAAATTGAAAAAATAAATTAAATTAATAACTTAAAATGAAAGAAATATTGATTAAAAATTGACATATTAATGTTTTCAGTGAAAATTTAATGGTCAGTTAAACATTAAATTAAATTAGCATATTTTATATTAACAAATTAGCATAATTAATCAGTTAAACATTAAACTAAATATACTGATGTTAGTTTTATTTCTTAAATGAAGACATTTGGTATAATTCTAGGTATTGTATATATTGCTATGCAGGAGGGATAAGATGCATCAATTAAACTCATATAAAAACTGCATATCAAAAATATTTTAAAACTAAATTGTCCCTTTAAAATAAAAAAAAAAATTAAATTATAGAAAATGATCATAAAAGACATATTCAATGTATAATAATACTTCTATATATTATATCAGGACATGATTTTAAGTCATGAAATAAGAAGGACTATTTATTAATAAAAATATATATCGTATAACGGACTATGTATACATAAATTAAAAGGTTTGCAACTAAATTACATAAACATTGTAATATTAATTTTAATTTATTTTTAAATCTCTTTCAATAGTTATGGTCTACCTGCTATAAATAATAGAAATAATGGGGAATTTTTTTCAATGATTTTCAGTAACGACATATTATAACTTAATTTTATAAAAGATTTACTGTTTTCTAACATAGTGGATATAGATATTAATCGAATCCGTACTATACTAGGCCCCACCAGTGGCTGAGAGGTTGTGCTCTCGAAGCTGGTAGACGGGAGGTGCTGGGTTCGATCCCAATCGCGCCCGTCGGCCTAATCGTTCGGAGTTTTCGTGGTTTTCTTCGAGCCGTGGATTTATCCATGCGTAAATACGGATTAGGTTCCCTTAGAAAGACCCCCACGAAGGGCACTCCCCCCGGGCCTATATCCCAAGTGTAGATAATTGGCCGTCAATAATCAACTCAACCCAACCCGTACTATACTAAAACTATTATAGTACTGCATTATTAAAAAACATGGCTAACATGCAAAAAATAAATAAATAAATAAATAAAGGATTAATAAATCAAATTTATTAAACATTAAATAATTCTCTGCATAAATTGTGTATACTTGAAACATTTTACCTAAAGAACCTCCATTACATTCATTTATGGATAACAATATATACAGTAAGATATACAATAATTTAGCCTGAAATACGGTTGGAATATAATTTGAATTGAATATTTGCGGTACGAAATTTGTAAGTATACAACGTATAAATTTCAGTATATATTTATACACGTATTATAAATTTTGAAAAATATGCATCAAAATATACATTAAATTTAACGTTGCACAATGAATTAGCGCTTCAATGTTCATTTACCTCTCCTTTTCATAGATTGTCAGATATTTTTAGAAGGCGGTGGGTTAAAGAAAGGCAAAAGTATTACATAATAGTGAGGAATGTCATGAATACATAGGATGTCCCAAAATGAGTTAGTCGATTTAAATTTTCATTATAAATTAAAGTCATTGACATAGGAGGGCACTGATTGAATTAAAGTCCTTCCTTTAATGAACAATTTTCTGTAACTTTTCGCCATTCGAGGTGTGTCCTTTGAACAATCATTCTCCTCCGAGTATCATGCAAACAATAATTCAATATAATAAACATAAGTTTGGAATCTGATAACATATTTTGTCTGTTTTTCATAGATTATTTTATATTTTTTGTTAGCATGTTTATTTGAAACGAGTAGTTATTTTGTATTTTCGTACATTTCGTGTATCTGTATATTTGTCACAACTGGCTCAACTGATAATTATCGTATAGTGTTATTTTATGTAGTCGGTGCGTAAAATCCTCGCTACCAGCGCTGCTAAGTAACATTGAATATTTCATTCTCAACAGTTTTTAAATATATATTACTTCTAATCCATGAAATAAATCACACGAAATGAAATATTCCTTCATGACGACTCAGTTATCAAGCCATTATGTTAATATCAGTCCGTTGAAAGGGCGAAGTAGGAGTTATTTGTAATACTAAACATAGAAAACGATGAAAGTGAAGTAGTTTCATATAAAAAAAGACATTTAAAAAACTAGATCCCAAGTATTCTGGTAGATGATAATACACCAAAACAAAAATTAAAAAGCATCAAAACTATTATCCAAAATGCTATAGAAGATTTCTTTTGTTCAATTCATTACAATGTGTCAGCGCATGTGCTGTTTCTAACTTAAATACATTGAATTCAATAACGTCGATTCGCTAAGAGATTTAATTTCGCGAACTCTCGCTCAAATATGACTGTATACGTTTGTGTATTGTACGAGATACCATTCTTACATTTTTTTTTTTTTTACATAGGATGCATTTTAGTTAAAACCGTATGGTAATTAAATTTTACGTTGTTGATCAAAATTTGAAATACACTGGATAAGTTTTTTTTTTTAAAACACTTTCCAACCTAGTTGAAAAGTGTTTATGACTTCGGTTTGTCTGGCCGTATGACCGTCTACCGTATGGCCGTCTGTCCGTGCTCTAACTCCCGTAAATATGCTCGGATTGCTCTGCAATTTTTATATGTTATTGTCGTTATCCATAGCATGTTCCCTATTTCAACGTAAGTGTGTAGAACTTATAGTTTTTTTACAGGGACAGTCAAAAGAATTCTGTTACATTACGTCTTATGGAGAAAAATCGTCTGCGGCTTATTTAAATAATGTTTCACTATTTTAAAGGCATTGAAATTTATATATAACACTAAGGCGCATTACAAGAGGCTTACTACAGAGTATTGTGTGTATCGCAGTTATCGTTCATTTACAGGGACACACAAAATAATTCTCTACTCTCTGTTAACAATAATTCCTGGAAGTGCGTTTTAAGTTGCTGAACGCGATTTTAAATTTAAGTCACTTTTTGTCTATAACTTGGTGTGTATATATTCTGTAGATCATATACAGGGCAGCACAAAAGTTCGCGAACATTTTTCCGTTTATTGACAGAAACTCCAGAAGGAGAATTTTAAACTGTGCTACGCGTTTCCTAACTGAACTGAAATTTAGCATCCTATGTAGTATATATACAAATCTATAGATCATATACAGGGCTGAATAAAAGTATTCGGATATTTTTCCGAATATTGTATATGTTGGAAATTCCTGAAATTATGTTTTTAAATATGTTATGCGTTTTCCAAATTGTTTATTTAGATGTTATCTTTTATCTTATTAAACGGTATGATTTTTACAATTATTTTGGAAGCGTTGGAAAGTGTTACATAATCTATTCTTGACGCATGATTTTTCGTTCTTGTTTTCTTTTACAATTAATCATGATTTGTTAAGCATGAAAATAGTTTTCCAACATATACCAATGTAGCAGTACACAATGTTTGTCAAAAATATTCACCAAACTTGTTAATGAATTAAATAAGATATTAGTAATTTTAAAGGCATTAGTATTTAAATCATATATATCGAACAGTTCAATAAATTCCAATACACATCAACAAGATGCATAATTGTTAAGCTTGAAGTTACATATATAAGTATATTACTTTTATCAGTTTCATTTTCCCAGTGTTATTCTGCATGTGAGATGTGGATGGTGAAGTTTGATTTCCGCATTCATCTTAACAAATTTCACTATTTAGAAATCCATTCCTTGATACGTTCTCCTGTGCGTAACAAATTACCACTATGTCTATTACCATTTTTGATTTCATTATGTCTTCCTTATACGTATCAACGTGATTTCATCCAAACAAACAGTTATTTGAGTAGGAAATGTATGGCACAATTATAAAGACCTAGAAAAAGAACTTGTTCAGTTTGTGAAATACCATAATGCTGCCTCTATTGTTTGATTCATATATACCCGATAAATTCCAGCTAGAGCCCGGGGGCTTTTTGGCACCTTTCTAATTTATAACTATTGTATAAACTTGAGTTTCGACGTTACAGAAATTATGGACTTTGTTTAAAGTAATAATCATGAAGACGACTGTATGTTTTTGTACTTTAATCTCTAACAGGAACATAGGCACAGTTAGATAACTGGATCAATTTCAAGAAGATCTTGGACCGTTTATTAAATTTTGTGATATAAAGTATAATGATTGCCTTTATATTTTTTCTGGTTTATGTATTATTTATATTTTTTATAAAAATAACAATACAGATATCTTTAGATTATTTATTAAGCGTTAAATGTTATTTATTATCATTTAGCAGTTTCCTTTTAGTTTAGTATTTTTGCCTTAGTATCTGTTACAATCTGTTGAAGAAGAATCTTTCGAAGCGTTTCCTTTAGACGTCCGCCTACATTGGCTGTGTACCTTGCTTACGCATCAGAACGAGCTTATGAATTTCATTTTTTTTTATCATAATACTTCATTTTGTTCGAGGTTCACGTTTGGAATCTTTAAAACACATAAGCGGAATAAAATCCACATTTAACTGCTTTGCAATACGTGGTTAAACTTATTCAACAAAACTGAAACTTTTAAAATATCATATATTATTTTCACTTCACTTCCATAATGCATATTTTATCAGCAGTGACAGAATCATAATGACTTTCCGTTACTATCATTCGAATTGAATATTCTTACTTGGATTTTATTGTAGGCATTATAAAATTAATGTGAAAACTTTTGCAAAACATATATTAGCACCTTCCCAACTTTTTATTCTCGTGATATATTACATCATTACTACAGCTAAAATTAATGTATAATATTAATTAATGTTAAGGTCTCTTTTTGAGTTTTTCTATTTTCTTCGCTTTTATATAAAACTAAGCAAAGGTCACTAAACTTAATTACGGGACTCAAACTTCTAGGATTGACGGTAATAAATTATATCCTAACTGCTACGGACTTATTAAATTTTAAATTTTAATACTTTTCAGATAAAAAAAAAACTACATCTGTATAATCGAAACTCTGAAGAACTCATTTTCGCGTTCATGCTTCTGCGTTCCCCCAGTTATAGAAACTTAAATTGTCAACACATTTTCAAGGTTTTTTTTAAAACAAAAACCTAAATTTTTGAAAATTGTACTTTCGATTATGTGTGAGATGTGATTTTGAAAAATTATGAAATAAATAATAATTTTTTCGCCTTGAAAAAGAATTCTCTTGCAATATAGGCGAAACAAATGTGAACACTATTATTCATTATATATTTGTTTTGAAAAAATATATTTTTTTCCATTTAAAACTGAAAATCATCAGTTTTTATCTATTATTAAATGTTAATAGATTTAATAAAACGAGTAATCGGATATACAACTTAGATTTTTTTAAATTAAGGATTCCATTTCAATGAGCTAATTATCTTGAATGCTACAGTTTTTAATTGTGAAGTTTTAGATGTGTGGTGAAACATAAGCACACAGCTTTAAGATCAAGTTATGCTGATCTCGCATATACTTCATTTTTATAATAGAGGCATTTATTTAATAGTAAAGATAACTCGGGTGATACATTTTATAGAAATACGAGCTTATCGATAAATAAGTTAGAAATGGAAATTCCATACCTGAACATGATATTTAAAAATGACTTGCATACAATAAAATCTATTTAATTTCCTTTACTATATCAAAATGCATCAGAAATTTAATATCTATCTATATTATAGATAGTCATATATAATATATATAGTGCACATAGCATCACATTTAGGAAACATAAATTAGCGGAAATTTACTAATTTGTAGGAATATATTATTTTTTAGAAGGTAAATTTAATAAAACTGCTATATAAACTGATAGTATTTTTTTATGTTTTTTTCAAATGCGGCAGAAAAATAAAGAAAATTAAGAAAATTTCTTACATGTTTTATATAAATCTTGTATCATACATAGTTAACAAACAGCTTACAAAAATAACCGTTACTAGGTATATGACCGGAACCCGTAATCAAAAAGTTAACAAAATTATGTGTCTTGAATTTTAAAATTTCTGACAGAAATCAGCAGTTAAGGAATATCGAGATATTTACAAAAAACTTTTTAGCGGCTACTTGTATTGCTTTTAGCCTGATTTTTCTATGGTTAATTTTGAAAGATAAGATAAACTGTTCAAGTGGAAACTGTTTTATTGCGTTCATCTTACATATTTCGTGATTTCTCTGAACAGAGAAATATTTCACTAAAGTGCAATATCATAAAAATTGTGACGAAATATTTTATTTAATCAATTTCGTTTTCTGACATATCTTTCAAAATTGAATTATATTGCTTTTTGCATTTTCTTACACTCTTGTTGCTGAAGATAAAATTCATTTGCGGCATTTTTATTTCTTACTTATGTATGACATTACAGATTAATGTAGCTACTATAAATTTATTATTATTATATTCGGGCGCGTAATTCCCATGATGTCTTTATCGTTACGGAAAAACTGTTCCAACAATGTGAATCTTGTTAAATTTCACAGAAAAGGATATTTCCACTAGCTATTAAGTGAGGAATTTCACTAAGTTTACACAGACCTATATAATATTTTATGAACTTCAGTATGTTTGAGAAGAGCTGCCAACCATTTGGTTTTTTTGAAAACATATAAAAGTCTTTAGAAAGTATTTTTTAAATGTTTCAGATAAACTAATTTCAGTTGAATCTTAAGCTTGATTTAGACAAATGAGTATATTACTTTTTTCAGTTTCATTTTTCCAGTGTTATGTTACATGTGAGATGTGGATGGCGAAGTTTGATTTCCGTATTCATATTAGGAAATGTCACTGTTTAGAAATGCATTTCTTGATACGTTCTCCTGTGCTATACAATTCCCGATAATATTCCCAATTATACTGTTACAAATTTTGAAAGAAAGTGCCAGTCACTGGTTCACTTTGCGTCAGTTAATGGTTTCTCAAAATAGGGATTGTGTCCGTTACTGGTGTTTTTGACCATATTTATGAAAAAAAATAATTTTTAATAATAAATTTGTAATTTTTTAAAAATTTGGCAACAATATTTTTTTTAAGATATCTACTATCCTTTTAAAAACAAAGCTAAGTATAAAACAGATAAAAATTTTTGTAATAGTGATTCGAACAAGAAAGAATACTTAATGTGCCAGTTACAGGGGGTTTCATCCTAGTTAATTGTTTGTCAGAATATATATATACATATTAAATGTTTAAGAGGTATTACATAATGAGGTGACATTAAGAGGTATTACATTAAAAAATATTTTTTTATGGAGATTGCTGTTTTGTGAATTTCTTTACTCGTCTATTAATGAACGGTCGTATACTTCTCTATTTCCGGTATGTGGCACACCAGATTTTCTCACAAATCACTTTCACTTTTTTGGAATGTGATAAATATATTTTTTATTCAATAATATAGTTTTTCTTTGAAAGTTTCCATTTATGCATATAAAAGTTTGAGAAAAAATTTGTGTAAGTATTATGTTTGAAATAGTATTTTTATTGTATTCTCCGTCACAACTGAATTCTGTACATTAATTTCCAATATATAGTGGCACCTGTCAGCTATTAAACATATTCAGCGACAACAGGCTTTTTTCCTAATACTTTTTTTATTTAAAGCTCAAACATCATTTATTTAATAAAAATAATTTTTTATTCATATACATTACACTTTGTTTTCAAATATTTACTTCAAGTTTAATATATTATCCTACATAAGCATGGCATTATAAAGAAAAACATTCTATATTTGTATCCCCGTTTAGGATTTAAATGATGTGAAAAATGTAAGATGAAATATGAATATTAATGTAAAATTTCTTGGTTTAATATTTTTATTAATTTTGTCATGCTCAGAAAGAAACGTTTACTTTAGAATAACCCAGATACTCACTGTATATCCCGTCGCTCGATGTGTAAATTTAATATAAAGTGTTACTATAAATTATGTTATAGGAACTCGTTAAAATAAATTGCATATTCATTATATTTCTAATTACATGTTTCAAATATTTTTACACGATAAATTAAATTTTAATAAAGAATCTCACGATATTAAGAAATCAATTTTGCATAAAATATCTCATCTTACATAAATAGAGCTTCATATAATAGTCGACCCCATAATTCATTAATGTGTTTTATGAAAAGCAAGGATATTAATGAAATGCCCTATTTTTTTCTCTTTTTACGATCATTATATCTATAATGTGTGTTATTAAAAGCGAAATTAGTTACATGTGTGATACATTAAATGATGTTTGGATAAAACAGGTCCATTTATTTCGACGTTCATGATGTTCATTATAATAATTTCTACATTTAAAATCATATAAAATAAAATGTTTGTTATGATCAGAACTAGTACTAAAAACCAAGATTGACAATGAACTTTTTTTATTAGCTATAACGTTAAAGAGAAATATAATAATCATACAATAATGATTTTATTAAAGCTGTATATTTAAAAATAATTAGACGTAATTTTAAAAAGTAAGATTGTTCAAAAATATTGTATTTTAAAAGTAATCGTACAAATTGGAAATTGAATAATTGCAGAAAAAAATATGAAAAATAGTAATTACAATAAAATAGAGCATCTATATAAGAGAGGCCAGATTATTTCCCTGTTTTAAAAGTGCTATCACGATTTCTTTATATGTTAAGATAAAATATGCTCAGCGTGGAAAAGAAAATATCACCATCTCATACAGTGTGAAAACTATATTTTAAAATGTACGTGTAGTTTGGATTTGAAATTGGAATAACTTTTTATTTAAGTATTAAAATTGTCATGTTTAAAATACATACATACATACATATATATATATATATATATATAAATCAATTATTCGGAAAATTATTGGAAGTAGTACATATTTTAAGAATATTTACATTTTATTGACAGCCGACGCTTCAATTGTTTTGCAGATAGCTGTTTTCTGTTTGAATGGTGTTGCAAAGGTTAGAATGCAGCTATGCATAGTAAACTGAAACAAACATTATGCCAAAACACATGTAAGAATAATGCAGCGCAAGCAAAAAAGACCAAATGTACATATATGTGTCATTCCAGGTCACTGCTTATCAGTAGAAAAATAACTAGATAAAACGCGGCTTCGCAAAAAAAAAACTTTTACTGCGCGCCGAAATAGGCCATATTGACAACAATTAGAATTAAAATGAATGTTAATTACACTTCTGCATGAGATCAGGTAAACCAATTTTAACCGAACACGACCCGATCCCCGGTTTACATCAGGTCAAGTTAGTAATAACTTTTTTCGTTGCAGATGTAGAATATTCACATTTCTTTTCAGTTTCCGGTCTGTTTCATGTTGTGTATTAGCTTTTGCGAATCGGGTTTGGTAATGCATTTTTTGTCCAATGAAAGCCCACATTATTGTTTAAGATGAGAAATCTTCATATTGGAATGTAAATGGATGTAGGAATGTTGAAATTTCTATACAAAAGATAAAATTGCTATTTGAAATATGATTACAGACACAGAGTATTGTTTCGTATTTGGCATTAAAATGAGAATTAAATACCTTTCATTTGGTGTTGTTCATTTGGTGTTGAATATAATCCCATCTGTTCAGGTCGAAATTGTGCATAGTAATACCGAATTGCCATAAAAGCAAGAAGTTACAGGGTTCGTGCGGCACCTGGAATTTTGAGACCAGGAAATTCCTCGGTACCAGTATTTTCTTATAGAAAATCGCTTCTTAAAAGAAGATGAAGTTTCGCGAGTTAAACCTATGGAATTCTGAGATTAATATTCCAGTAACTCGAAGCGCTTGGCGAATGTTTGACGCTCATTTTCAGCGATTTTTGGTGCTCATTCTCAATTTTTAGTGACACTTTGAATATGGTTAGTAAGATTTTTTATTATTTAAGTAAAATATAGTTTTTATTTATGAATTTTACTTTTTTTTCTAAGCAGGGTGCATTTTGTAAAAGGGCAGGGTGTTGTGACCTTAACCCCTTGGGGACGAGCGACACGTATACGTGACGCATAAGATGCTCAGAATCCTCGATTATTTCCACCAGTTATTACTTACCCATCATACGTAGTATAGGGTAAGTCTTGTAATCGTTTTGAAAATCGAAAAATTTTTTTGACAGATTTACACGTTTCAGACACTGGAGATTCCAAAAAACATATTTTTAGAAAAAAAAAATTGCCGTCCGTCTGTGTGTCTGTGTGTCTGTAAACGCTCTATCTCCCGAAAAAATTGAGATAGAGACTTGCAATTTGGTATGTACGTAGTATGTAATAATGGGAAGAAGCCTATTTCCTTTCAATAACCTCGATTAACCGGAACTATTTTTTTCGGACTCTCGAAATATTCGTTCTGATAAAAGATATATAAAAATTTTCGAAATTGTTTATTTTAAGAAATGAATATAAAATACACTAAAAAAATATAAATTTTGCATAAAGCATGAAGTCGATCGGATAATTAGTTGCCGAGATATTTGGAATCCAATTTCCACACTCTTCGATTTTTCATGACCCTGTATTTCATCCAAATTTCACTTCAAATATATATTTTAATTGGAAATTTGATGCTTAATCAGATGCAATAAACCGCTAGTTAATAGGATTATTATTTTTGGAGTTATAAGGAGGTTTCTTTTATGCAATTTAGTAATCGAGCCCTTAAAGTTTGTGACGTCATCAAGCCACGATTTTATTTGAATTGCAATGCATTTTATAAGTAGTTTACACATTTTTATTTTAATATTTTACATAATGCATATCATTGATGGGTAAGTATTACGGTGCCCCCCAACGACTAGTTTTTTATTGTAAGCTTTGCCTTATGTAATCCTAGCATTTCTGCGATTCAATTAGGCGAAAATTTCTGTTTTGAAAAACCGGTGGTAAAACATTAAAAAATCTGTAAAGGACGCTCGTCGCGCAGGGGTTAAAGAGTGTATTATTCTTGAAATCAATCTTGATTTCATGAATAGTAAAATAATTTTTCAAACAAGAGCTTATTTCCCATCCATTATCCGTGAATCTATAGAAATATATTTGCGAAAAGATTGCATTTGCAAAGAAGCTGCTTCTTTTGAATTAGCTAAAATTTGGCACGCGATGATCGATAGATTGAAAAAGCAATAAAAATAAAAACATAAATTTTTTACGCTTCCCAGTTTGGCCAATTTAAGCACCTGCTAACCTTGGACATGCGATCTCGCGGTTTATATTTACCATTTTCAAAAATATGCGAGAATATTGTATTTATCATTGAGATCTGAAGATGTCAGCGATAGTGTGAACGAAACATATGTAATCTACATTAAAAAGGTATTTTGAATATTCCGTGTTATATTTTTTATCACTTTGAGCATTATTAGACTTTAATTTAAATATATTTTGCTGTTATTGTATTGTTTCTTACTCCTCGTTCATTTTGCACTTTTTTTTAACATACCTTAACACAATGAACTTTGTATGCATTGGATGTATGCCCCATGTGTCAAAATAACATTTGATTTGTTCAAAAAAAAATCATGCAAACTGACAACTGGAAGTAAAAATGTATTCGTTAGTTTAAAAAAAAAAAAAAAAAAAAAAAAAAAAAAAAAAAAAAAAAGGGTGAATTTTGCAGAAGGGCAAGGTGTTGCGCATTAAAAAATGGCCTAGACGGAACTGTAAGTAATTGCATAATTAATAAAAACTGCTTATTTCATTAGTAGCACAAATAACCAAACAAATACCATTTGCAGTTTGTTTTGCATTTGTACTTAAAAAATGACTGTTAATTGCCTAAGTCTAAAGTTGTATGATTTAAATCATACATGATTTAATCACTGTTTTAAATCATCTAATAAAAATTGCTGACACTCAAGTTTCACGGCTTCATAAAAAGAGGAGATCATAAAAGCAATTGATCAAAAACTTTTTACTATTTTGAAACGACGGGGGGGGGGGAGGGGGGGAAAGACAAATTTAGCTTCAGCCCTAGTTCATGTTTATACTTCAAATTTCCATTTGTTGTTTAAAAAAATTCATTCTTAAAAATTGAAACAGGAAATAAGATATTTTTCGTGTGAATTTTAATTTTTTATTATCATTTCTAAAATTTCCCACTGTCTCAAAATTTTATAACTGTAATTCTGCAGGATTACAGTTTTATTTAAAAAAATATATTTTAGCAAGTTACAAAAAGATAAAAATAATGCTAAAATTTAAAAAAAAATGCATCACTTTAACAGAATAATAAATAAATAGATTGATTAAATTAAATTATTATTATTAAGAATTCTTCATCACTTTAATATTATTTTAAAAATTTATAATTCTCAGTATACTATGTAATATAATTTAATAAATGTTTAGAATGAATCGCTAGAAAACATTTAAATACTATTTTAATCGTCCTAAAATCCCCCGACCGGGTATGAGAAAGGAGCTATCAATCAACTCAAATAGTATACTGATTCTTGCGTCTTCAAAACAAAACAATAACAAAAAAAAAAGTATCGAGAGAGAGAATAAAACCCTAACAGCGATAATCACGCCAGGTTATTGCCCTGCCCGCGCCAAGGTAGTCAAAAACGTCACAGGTAGTCAAAAATCGGTGGTAACGGTCATGAGAAACTCGTTTGTGTAAAGAGATAGGGGTTTTCCTTCCAGTAATCCTTTCTAGTTCTATAGTTTAAACAACATTTCTTTTTCTATAAAAAAACTTATGTCAACGTCTAACTGAATCTGAAGTTTGATGAATATCCGTGCATTAGTTCTTGAGACATAGTTATCGTGATAATAATAAAAAAAGTAGCATAGCACTGCCACCTGTTGCGCTATTTACACCAAAAGGTAAGCAGCATCTATTTCTGTCCAGGTCTCACAGAATATGATGTTTGATGAGATTCCGTGCATTAGTTCTTGAAATATAGCTATAGTAAAAATCATGAAAAAGTGGTATAGCAGCGCCACCTGCCGGGATATCTACACCAAAATGTAATCAGCGTCTATTTATGTCAAGGTATAACTGAATCTGAAGTTTGATAAAAATAACTGCATTAATTCTTGAGATAGAGCTATTGCGGTAATCGTAAAAAATGCAGCGTAGCAGCGCCACCTGTCGTGCGATTTTCACTAAAAACTAATCAACACCAATTTATATCAGGGACTAATTGAATATAAATTTTTATTAAATTTCGTGCATTAGTTCTTGAGATAGAGTGCACACAAAATTTTTGTCACATACAGACAGACAGACAGATAAACAGACAGACAGACAAACAGAGTCACATATTCACAGACAGACAATTTCTAAAAACAGTCAAATCGTCTTCAACACCTTCTAAAAACGTATAAATCCGTCGAAAACCTGAAGTCGATAATTTTCATGAATACAATACTTTCTTCTTGTAAAGATAGACGTTCCAGTCCGTTTTGAAATCCGTTTTAAGGGTGTTCCCGTGTTCGAATTTTATCTGATTTTGGGTTTATTTCTTAGTTATGGTTTCTGATTAAAAATCCGTTAACAGAACTTCTATTACAATTTTGTCAATGTTAAAGGTGTATTTATCGTAATTTGCCTGGACAAATATGCATTTAATATTTTGCACTCATTAAAAATGTAAATAAAATTCTTAATTAACTTGTGTATTTATAGATTTTGCAGATTATATATTTATATACAATGTCCGGGTGACTAAATTATAGTTAATCAATTGTTAATAAAAAAGGCTTATTAAAACATTTCTACATTCGCAAAAGAAATGTTTAAAGAATGAGAAATTGATTGGCTATTAATAAATTTTTTTTATCATTAATATTTTATTTGGTTTAAAACAATTTAATTAATTTATAACGAATTTTATGCACATAATGCATTTTCCTTACATAAACGGTACCTCCGGGGTAAAAATATCAATTTACTGTTCATAATAGAAATAATTTTCTCAGGACCGCTTGGACGTTCATTTTCTTTATTATTATTTTTTTAATATAACTTTTTATATTAAATAAGATTTTATGTTTCCCATTAGAGGAAAATCTATTTAATTTAAGAGTTATCAAAAAACTGTTAAATTTCTAAGTTTTATATACATTTTAAAGTATGTCTAAATTTAAAAAATAACTAGGGGGCCTACCCCTGCAAGCTACGCTCGCCAACCCCCGCTCAGACTTCGAGGCCTCTATAAACATGACAGCGTGCTTTATTTTAAAAATATTGGTAAATCTGTAATTGGGTTGCCATGCTTTTAACATTTTAATGGGGCATTTTTTTTATTATCATGGCTTCATACACAGCTGTTGCGACAACTGATGACTGTTTTCGGGATTGATAAGTAAAATCAATTACAACTTGAAAACCAGCTTGTATAAAATGGTTAGGTTTAAATTGTGGCTACCTCTCGGACTTTTATAACAGCGATCTGTATTCTATTCTTCCTTTGCGTTTAAGGATGAGAAAAATTCCATCTGCTTGTGAATAACATTAAGATCCACGGTATTGAAAAGTACTATGTTATACATATTTTCAGTAACAGGTTTTAATTTTCTCTCTATTTTAGTGCACCATCATGCATATTTTCATGTAATTTTAAATATGTAAATTATTTATTTTAATTAATATGTATATACGAATTTTCTAATAATTATTTATCATACAAAATTAATTAAATATTTTGTGCATGCATCCCTGCATTTATTCGGCATTAATTGATGAGATATTTAAACAAATTTGCTATCCGCGATAATTTTACACCATGCTATGTCACTTGACTATTGTCCATAAGAAAATCGGGTACTTTTCCAGTATAGGATCCTTTGCTTTTAGGTTTGGCGTAATTCGAGCTTCAAAAAGTGATAGATTCGTTAATATACATAGATTTGTTGCCAAAAGTTATGAAAAAAAAAACCAATGAACTTTTGGTGCTTTTCTATTATAGGGTTCTTGACACTTTTTAAAAAAGTTTGGCGGAAAAAACCAAGCAGGATAGAAAAACAAACAGGATATTTTATTCTCCTTCCGTTCAGTTGGCAATTATTATTTTATATATTCTTTTCAAATATCCGAATTAGTGATTTTATAAATTCGTTTAATTAAATTTTACAAAAAAACTAGGGGGCCTACCCCCTGCGAGCTGCGCTCGCCAACCCCCGCTCAGACTTCGAGGCCTCTAAAAACATGACAGCGTGCTTCGTTTTAAAAATATTGGTAAATCTGTAATTGGGTTGCCATGCTTTTAACGTTTTAATGGGGTATTTTTTTACTATCATGGCCTCATACACAGCTGTTGCGACAACTGACGACTGTTTTAGGGATTGATAAGTAAAATCAATTACACCTTGAAAACCAGATTGTATAAAATGGTTAGGTTTAAATTGTGGCTACCTCTCGCACTTTTATAACAACGATCTGTATTCTATTCTTCCTTTGCGTTTAAGGATGAGAAAAACTCCATCTGCTTGTGAATAACATTAAGAACCACGGTATTGAAAAGTACTATGTTATAGACATTTTCAGTAACAGGTTTTAATTTTCTCTGTATTTTAGTGCACCATCATGCATATTTTCATGTTATTTTAAATATGTAAATTATTTATTTTAATTAATATGTATATACGAATTTTCTAATAATTATTTATCATACAAAATTAATTAAATATTTTGTGCATGCATGCCTGCATTTATTCGGCATCAATTGATGAGATATTTAAACAAATTTGCTATCCGCGATAATTTTACACCATGTTATGTCACTTGAATATTGTCCATAAGAAAATCGGGTACTTTTCCAGTATAGGATCCTTTGCTTTTAGGTTTGTCGTAATTCGAGTTTCAAAAACGAATAGATTCGTTAATATACATACATTTGTTGCCAAAAGTTATGAAAACAAACCCAATGAACTCTTGGTGATTTTCTATAATAGGGGTCTTGACGCTTTTTTAAAAAGCTTGGCGCTATTGGGGCATCAGAAAGTGAGATTTGGTGCTAAATCACATAAACAGCCATGGAAACAAATTCGGCGATTTTTTTTGTTTATATGCGTATTTTAATTATACGTATATTATTATTGTTTTTTCTATACAAATTACTTCTGATTATATATAAAATAGGATAAATGACATTTTATGCTAAACAAATTGTATAAATATTGAAAAAATGCTTCTGTATACGAAATGACAAAGTAAATAGGTTGACAGAAAGTATGTTGCCAAATTTCCTTTTCCGCCAAGGCTATTTTCTCTGTTTCGTCAAGGCCCCATATACTGGAAAAGCACCAAACTTTTATGCTTGTTTATACATGTATTTATATGTATATATACAATTTATTTATAATTGTCTTTCAATTTACCTCTTTTTGTACATAAAAATAGATAAATGGCTTCTTTATATTAAATAAATTGTATAAACATAAATGACGTATTTACATAAATGACGTCATTTGGACGAATTTATTCAAAATATTTTCAGTTTATAAATTAAATTAAATGCTGAGAGACGATTGAATCCTGACGATAGAAATATGATTTTTTTTTCAAATTTTCGTGAAAAACATAATTTAATCACAATCTTGTCTTCATTATCGATTGAAATAAAAGATAAATTCAATTTCAATTTGAAAATGACGAATAAAAATAAATCAATAATCCCTATCGGGATCCTTTTTTATTTTTTTCCCTTTTTTGTCACAAAAAAACTGAGTAATTAGTTGCCATCATTACAGAAATGTCATTAAAATTAGAAAAAAATTAATATCTCGAAAACTAATTCCAATTTTAAAATTCTATTACCAGTTTTGACATCCGCGGATTTTTATGGACAATTGGTATTAATTTCACCATCAAGCGTATAATATTTTATTAAAAATAGCCCTGAAACATAATCAGTCGTTTAATCAGTCGTTTCATAAAATCGTTTCATAAATTCGTTTCATAAAATCGTTTCACAAATTCGTTTCATTAGGATTTTATATATATAGGGTAGATAACAAAATGATATCAATAAATAATAATTACTATTAATTCCTTTTCCCCCTTTTCTTTTGCGTTTACATAAATGACGTCATTTGGACGAATTTATTCAAAATATTTTCAGTTTATAAATTAAATGCTGACAGACGATTGAATCCTGACGATAGAAATGTAATTTTTTTTTCAAATTTTCCTGAAAAACATAATTTAATCACACTCTTGTCTTCATTATCGATAAGAGATAAATTCAATTTCAATTTGAAAATGACGAATAAAAAGAAATCAATAATCCCTATCGGGATCCTTTTAATTTTTTTTCCCTTTTTTGTCACAAAAAACTGAGTAATTAGTTCCCATTATTACAGAAATGTCATTAAAATTAGAAAAAAATTAATATCTCGAAAATTAATTCCAATTTCAAAATTATATTACCAGTTTTGACATCCGCGGATTTTTATGGACAGTTGGTATTAATTTTACCATCAAGCGTTTAATATTTTATTAAAAATAGCCCTGAAACATAATCAGTCGTTTCATAAAATCGTTTCATAAATTCGTTTCATAAAATCGTTTCACAAATTCGTTTCATTAGGATTTTATATATATAGGGTAGATAAATCTTATTTTTTCTATTTTAGTGATGAAATTTTATATATTAAATATCTATTTAAAACTTGTAATTTTAAATATTTTTTATTCAATTAATTTATTGATTAATGATTGAGACCATTGGACTATTTTAGTAATAATTCTATTCGTTCCACTTTCTGAAAAATAATCACTGTTATACACTTATACCAAAATATTTTCTAGAGGAATCTACTGCAAGGTAAACATTTTGTAAATTGTGCTACGACTGAATATGAAAATAGTCGCCAGTACTGGGGCGTGATCAAATGGTTAATGAAATTATATAAAATATAATAATTATGAAATGATTAAAACGTAGAAAATTAAAACAGAATCCCGGTTTTTATACATTATATTCTGTAACTTTTTTTACAAAATAAAAAAAAATGTCTATACTTGCAATTAAAGTAGTTTTCTTTACATTTAATTTAATAATGTTTGGAGATATTTTTATTTTTATTTAATCAAATATTTAAAACATCAATCATTTTTTTTGCTCAAATTTCATCAAAACATTAATAATAATTTATTAATTTGAATTAGAGTAGATTCCTAAAAATTATTCATTAAATGTTTCATTGTATATCAGTTATTTTACTGTCGCAATACGTTTTTGCGTAGTCGGAGCTTCCTGCGCCCGACGGTTGGATGAGCATGAGTCTAGAAACTCACTTTCACGCTACTAATTCCCGATCGAAAGCGTTTCGTTTGCGCTTTAGAGGGAGTGTTCTACAAACCTCTGGGACCGAGAGAGGTGTCTAAATTTTCTTGCTGTGGTATCTCTGTCCAGTTCCCCTGAGGAGTCGACGCAGTGGACGGTAAGCCGGAATAAAGCGGAAGGGGGAACGAAGAAAAAGTCCTCAGGCCGGGGGCTGCGATGTCAAGACCCTGAAGATTAAAGCCTAAGCTGGGACATGTCTATGCGTCCAGGGATGGAAGTTTCCTCGACCTCCCGCGCAAGCGAGAGGTACCCAGTTCTTTGCTGCCGACGACGTGTCCAGTATTAACCTTCATAGCTGCTCTATGTTCGAAAGTGGCGGTACAGCAAGAGTTGTCGGGGAATCCTGACGTAAGGCCTAGGGCCTGGTTCCCTCTTGGGTTTCCGGCTCCGAAGCTGCTGGGAGAATCCGGCGTCTCCCCAAGTGTGAGGTGGTGGTGTCCCAAGAAGGTGGAGTCGCAAATCGCAGTGAACTCTGTCGTCATTTTTTGGGCTAGGGGAATGATGCGCAATGGCGGTGCTCCTCATGGCCGAAGAGGTTTAATTATAGTTTTCATTTATTATTATCCTAATTTCTGCTTTCTTAATTACGCTATGTTTCTCTAATACTGTAATCCGATACGACAAACATCCTGTTTCGAAATGAATGCCAACTATAAGGGGTGCCCAAATGAAAAGAGGACACAGAGTGTAAAGTCGTGTCTTTAGTACGTCGATATGCCTGGCGTATAACTCTTTGGGCTGTTGCGGAAGAATGTTCGCCAGTATACTTATATTTTAAAAATAAACTTAACTTAAATTCATTTAATATTATAATGGTATTAAATCTGAACAAATGGAATTAATGTTCATTTTTAAAAATTCAAGACTTTTAAATTTTAGATGCAAAATTATTAAATATATTTTATTATTCAGATTATGGATGTGAATGAGCGTGCCCATTCTGACACAGTTGTTTTATATGTGTGCTGGTAAGCTTAGATGATGAAATCATTATATAAATCAAGTGGATTTCTTTATTATATTTTTAAATGAGTAAATGACAAAAATCATTTCTTCCCCCCCAGATACATAGACACAAACTGAATTATAATATTTAAAGTCTCATTGTACAAATCAAAATATTCTCTTCTTATCATATGTAATTTCTAAACGCTAGGATTTCCAGCTATAGTATCTAATAGACAATTATTTGAATTTTTTTCGAACATTAAGAGAGCCACAAGGCCCACTGACTATGACGACGACTATTGGTTCACGTAACATAGTTTGCTAAACGCTAACTTAGATATAATATGATAAAAAATAAGCTACGTCACGGTAGGCGGACATACTTCTCCGCCGATTCTAGGTTCTTGTGAACTCTTGTAAGCGATCCTCCAGGAGACGCTCAGTTGATCCGGGACGGCCCACAGGAGGTCTCTTCGGCCATGAGGAGCACCGCCATGGCGCATCATTCCCCTAGCCCAAAAAATGACGACAGAGTTCACTGCGATTTGCGACTCCACCTTCTTGGGACACCACCACCTCACACTTGGGGAGACGCCGGATTTTCCCGGCAGCTTCGGAGCCGGAAACCCAAGAGGGAACCAGGCCCTAGGCTTACGTCAGGATTCCCCGACAACTCTTGCTGTACCGTCACTTTCGAACATAGAGTACCTATGAAGGTTAATACTGGACACGTCGTCGGCAGCAAAGAACTGGGTACCTCTCGTTTGCGCGGGAGGTCGAGGAAACTTCCATCCCTGGACGCATAGACATGTCCCAGCTTAGGCTTTAATCTTCAGGGTCTTGACATCGCAGCCCCCGGCCTGAGGACTTTTTCTTCGTTCCCCCTTCCGCTAACATTATGATTCGCCCAGCCGAGTGGCCTCCCTCAGGCATAAAATATGTCTAACACTGAAACGTGGACTATTTTATCTCTCTGCATGACAAGCTTTATCCAGGTGTAATTCAACTGACTGTCGATTCAGGTCCCATGTTACATATGGAACTCAGTGTAGATGGCGTGTAAGGTCTCTACTAGTGCCGCTGACCTTAAAGAACGATCTGTAAGAGCAACTCTGCACGTGCATTGAAATGTGTTCATCAGATCCTTAATCTGTTACCCTTTGAGGTTTTCTCAATTTTCCATAGAAATATTTCTTGAAACTCTGCATGCGTCTTTCCTCCCAATCAAGCAGAAAATACAGCTCTTGCAAAAAACATTTCCTTCAAAAAAAGGAAATAGGCTATAGATTAAAGAGAAATGAGAAGATACTTCTGAATTTTTTAAAAATGAGTTTTATGAATGAAATTTGTTTACATTAATAATATGAAAATGCAATACATTTAATTTTCATAAAAACAGTGTGTATTGTAACTAGTTTGTAAAATTTAAACTAAGTAGTTTGAATGCATATATATTAATTTTAAACTTTGTGGCAAATTATTTAAATAAATATTACGTATCATAGTTTGAATAATTACTTTTTTTTGAAAAACTTGAAATTATAATAATATGCAATATTTTAAATATGTTATTATAATTTATATTCTTATTCTTCAAATTTAATGAAATAATCATTTAAAAGAATTGTACCCCCTTAAAATACAACAATTTAATCTTACTTTACACCATATAATAATTACATTTTAGTGATATCCGAAATTCGGAAAAGATTGAAAAATTACATACAGGGTTAGACACATCTTTCTTAATAGATTTAAATCGACCAACAAAATTTGACTATTTGAAACTTATTTTTAGAAATGAAACTAGCAAAGCTTACTAAGAATAAAATAATACGTGACATTTGAAATATTTGGAAAAATGTGCTGCAAGAATATATACTTTACTTGTATTCAAGACTATTTTCGTACACTTTTGTATGGCTCTTTGTCTATTATTCTTGAAATTCAGAACAAGAAACTTTTAGAACAATACGCAGTACAAAGACAATGTTCAGATTGATTTATTTAAAAATGTTCGAGAAATATAGAATTAAAAGTTGAAATACACAATCATGGATTAATATTCGTCCTTTTTTTAAAAATTATTATTATCATTAAGATAAATTCTAAATATTTATAAAGAAAAGTCTAACATTTTGCTGGTATATTTAAGTTATTTCCAAAGGACTAAATTAAAATATTATGTACCGGTTTTCTTAATATATTATTAAATTTCGTAATTGCCCTCCCTATAGTTTATTTCATAATATGGTAGACAGTTATCAACATTGCAAAAATTGAATATTTGTATAACAACATCTCCTATAAAATGCATGACTCTTAACCCATTTATATTGTTATTGTTGTTATTGTCCCAATTTTGGGACACTTTAGTATAATGGGCAAAAGGGCATTTCACAGCACTTTTTTTTAATAGAAATTTGGTGTCTTATTTTATCGAGGACACATCGATAAAATAAGACACCAAATATCTATAGAAAAAAAAAACTTTGATTTAGAGACATTACGATATTAATGTTTGTAATTGAAAAAAAAAAAATACACACAGGTTTACTGTAACACTATTTCTACAACGTTATTCTGTATTCGTATTTCGAGCAAAAACTTATTTTTAAGTTTGAATACAAATAACTTTGAAAACAATGGGGATGCCAATTTATCATCTAATATATAAAATTGATAATTTGTCTATTTGTTAGTATTTCAATAAAAATTCACAGTTTAGAATCGAGAATCGTGCAATTATACACACATGCGTAGGCAACTAAAGAAAACCAAATAATCGAAATAAATTATAGTTAATTTTTAAATAATAAAAAACCACCAATCTAACTGCAATTTCCTATCAAATTTACACACACACACACACACACACACACACACACACACACACACACACACAAACACACACATATATATATATATATATTATAGCAGCTGTCAATTATAAAAAATCACATAAAAATACTTTCCACGTGAAAACGAAAAAAAGAAAAAAGTTTCAAGATTGAAAAATAAGACGAATATGACGTCATATTAAAAGTATAACAGAAATTTTCAAAGATTCCACAATAATACAAGGAGAAAAAAATATGAGCAAGTGCAGAAAGATTATGATTTTATGACGTCATATGATTTTGAGGAACGAATTTAAGCATTATAAAAATCCGATTATGGGAAATATTGGTATATTTCAACGTTTTGAGATTCTCTGAATTCGTTTTCTCTATTTTTAAATCTATACCACATATATAGCTGTGCGTATGCATTAAGGTGGTACGAAAAGAGTGAAATTAGATTTCCGAGTCGGTATAGTTCGGAAAAGTTGCGATATGTAAATACAAGAAAAAAAAATATTCAAATCGCACTTTATCTTCCGATCCCGCAAACCGCCTAAAAAAAAATGAAAATTTCCGATTTTTTCATACTTTAAAAAAAGTTTTACGTATATATATATTTTATAACTATAGTGAAAAATATTTGCAGATTGAATTGTTTAATAATAATAATTTAAAAAATGCGTTTACAGAATATCCTCCGATCGCGCAAAACGCCTAAAAATTCAAAAAAGTTGAGAATTTCCGATTGTTTCAGCATTTTAAAATATTTTTACGTATACACATTTTTTATCGCTATAGTGAAAAATATTTGCAGATTGTGCTGTTTAATAATAATAATAATAATAATAATAATAATAATAATAAATTGCGTTTAGAGAATATTTTCCGCTCGCTCAAGCTCAATAAAAATCGGGAAAATTACAATTTTTAGTGATTTTGATGAATTAAGAAAATAATCACATGACGTCAGTTTGCGTTTCAATGTTAACAGCTGCATATAAATTGTACAGCTCTTTGATTTTTTAGATATTTGATAATATTTAAACAACCCAGAACTCACCACGGGGAGGTGGCTACACATAGAGTCCCACCCACACCTTTTCCTCCATCCAAATAATAAGGGTGATTGCTAATAACATTACTTAAATACATAATTTGTTATTTCTTCTGTTTAAATCGGAATTTTAGACGCAACTTTGTACTGCGATTTGGTGGTAAAGATTGGTAACATGGACCTTGATTTCAGTGTGGCCCTGATGAATCCATCTCTTGATTGGGGCCCACATACCTTAAACTATGCTTCCGTTACCAATTTGGCGCACAGCTCGGCAGCTTGCGTGTGACAGGGAAATGTTTTAGCATCCCAGTCTGGAATATAACCTTATTAAACGAAGGAAGGTATTTCTTCATTGGTTACTCTCCGTAAAAGTGTTGGAGAGGATAATTTTGCTACATTCCAATCAATTAATTCTGTATAGTATTCCGCACCGAAGTTTAAAGTAGGAGTGAGAAATTTTCTGATGCCTTTACCTTTTGAAACAGTCTGCCTGGCTTTTAACACTCTTCTTAGCCCTAGCTCTCATATGTGCCTCCTCTTATCAGAGACTATTGTCATCAGTAGGTTCCGCGGGTGAGCTAAGAACAAGTTTCATTCAATTACAGAGAATACCACTTTCTTCAGGTTGTCAGGCAAGTATCGAGATGTTTTTTTTTGCTCTATACAGATGACTAGGCCATACTTACTGCATTTTATTTCAAACCAAACTGGCATGTACGATTTTAAAATAAATGTCACTGTGGTTTTTAAGGCATCCGATGGGATTTTTACGTTCACGTAAAGTCGAAGGACACTATTTGCACAAGTGAGCATTCTGGCAGCCGGGGTCACGCTTTGATAAGTCATTTGGAATGTTGCCACTTTTAATTGCTTGACTTACGTCAAAAAGATATCTTTGGTCCTTGCTCAACAGCCCACTTTTTGAATTTCACAAATAAATTAATTGAAAACTTATCATTGAGACTGTTTCACAACCAATGAGAGTCTTCCCAATTGGTCCACTAAATGATCTTGGGCCATCCAAATGTTAAAAAAGATGGCGGAAAGGTAATTTAACAAACTGGAATAAACAAACAATCCACTGAAGTGGTCGTCCGTGATGCACTTCAAGCTGTCTGATAGCACCATTTTTCCATCCTGTATTGGTATTTGTACCACTACAGCACTACCAAATCTAAGTATTCTAGTGAAACCCTTGTTCAGTAATCAGCTCAATAGTTCAGCTCAATAGTATCAATTTATATTTAAATCTTAACCTGAGACCAAAAACTGACATCAGTTGATTATTTTCTTTACATCAAAATCACTCAAAATTAAAATTTCCCGATTTTTATTGAGCTTGCGCGATTGGAAGATATTTTCTAAACGCAAATTATTATTTTTATTATTACTAAACAGCACAGTCTGCAAATAGTTTTCACTCTAGCGATAAGAAATGTACATACATTTTTTTTTATGCTGAAAAAATCGAAAATTCTCAACTTTTTTGAACTTTTAGGTGGTTAGCGCGATCGGAAGATATTCTCTTAAATGCAATTTTAAAAATTATTACTAATAAACAATACAATCTGCAAACGTTTTTCACTGTTCTAATAAAAAATTAATAGACGTAAAACTTTTTTTTTAATTCTGAAAAAATCGGAAAATTTCAATGTTTTTTAAGTGGTTTAATTTTTTTAGGTGGTTTGCGGGATCGGAATATAGACTCCGATTTGAATAATTTTTTTTTTTGGTTTTTCTTGTATTTACCAGTCGCTACTTTTCCGTACTTTAGCGACTCGGAAAAACCAACTTCAATTTTTTCGCACCACCCCTAGTATGCATGTATATTATAATTTCCACAAATGTTTAAGTCCTCAGAACTCATTATTAGTAATACACTAAAATAAAAATTTAAGTTTTTTTTCTTTTTTTTTTTAAATTTATAGAATTTTTGTATTTGCTATTTTTTTATCATGAAAAACTTATTTAAATACCAAAATACTCGGAAAACAACTTTTAAGCAAAAGGTTTTAATGCCGGTCTCAATATGGACCATAGATTATTTACTAAGTAAAAAATCTGTCGTCCCGATTAAATGTAAAATGACTGAAAATTACGCAAATTAAAACTCAAAATAAAAACATAAATTAAAACGTTACGTTTTTAGAATGGCAATACGTGCACTTTGTTTACATGCAAAGTTACATCTGAAGGAATCTTAGCATTTTGAATCTTCAGCTTTTATTGCTCCAGTGATGAATAGAAGATAGCTGATTTATAACTGACTTCTGGTGAGTATATTATGTAAACTTACAAATTTTTATAATGGGTTTTAATTTAATCCATGTGTATAATATTTTGCATGTTTTTTTTGTTTTTTTTTTGTTTTTTTATGTTTTTATACTGCATGCTTAATTTTGAAAATTACGTTTCTAAACAAACAGTCTTAAAATCATGAGCAAGATCGGGTACTTCAGTTATTATTTAATATAGATGAATCGAGAAATATATGTCTTAGTATATTAATTAGTATTTTATTGGAGGTGAAATGATCAGATTGTAAATTTCAGCTTTTTTTTATTAATCTAAAAAGACATAAAAGTTTCAAAAATTATGAGCATCATACACGAGTAAATAAGGTATCTCAAAAAATAATTTTTGAGATAATGTAAAACGCTTCTTTGATTTAAAAATACTTTTAATATTAAAGATCTCAATACAATGTAACTATAAACTGGTTGAAGGAAAATAATTTTTTTAACATTTCATACAGCAGTTGATAGCAGTTGAGGATTTTTTACTTCCTAGTTCATGTCAGCTTTATGCTCTTCGTCACGTTTCAGCGGTTTGAGAATACATTAATTTAAGCAATTAGTTGCATTTTTTTCTGGTAAATAATAAAATTCCGTGTTCAAATCCGGGAAAAGTAATAAAATTTACAATTAAAGGGTTTAATTTAAAATTTGTTTTATCGATTGTCATAAGACAAAGCGCATCATCTTATTAAAAAGATCCCATGACTTTCTTTCAAAACGTATTCATTTCGAGAAGCTAAATCTTATTTATTTTTGACGAAGAATATATACAGTAGCCAAAGCATTCAAAAATAATTAAAAATATGGCATATTGATAAATTCATACATTCAGGTGCATAAAACAATTGTTATTCATTCAATAAATCAATTGCAGAAAATAAATATTGGGATATCTGAAGTTTTATCTATGTTGTAAATATATTTTATACATACAGGGTGTTTCACTACCAGACCGACAAACTTGCAGGAGGTGTAGGGGGCACAGAGACGACTTGGAATGACATAGCAATGCAGGGTTGAAAATGCCGTAGTTGCGAGCTATGGTTCAAAGAAGCAGAGAAAAAGAACAGAAACAGAAACACATTAATGGGACAGAAAACATTTTATTGAAAGGTTGTACTACATAAGATGTTTGATATTACAATCAGAAGTCGTCAGGCAGGCTTGACAGTGGTGCTGCATGGGTTGCTTTACGTTCTGGAAGATTCCTGGCGTGTCGCGTAACCTCTTGGCAGCTATTCGATCGGCGAGGTCTTCAACTGAAGGAACGGGGATCTCATACACCAAACTCTTAATTTGACCCCAGAAGAAGAAGACGAATTCTGGTCGTAATTTCGAACATCTTCTGTAGTACAACTTTTCAATAAAATGTTTTCTGTCCCATTAATATATTGCTATTTCTGTTTTGTTTCTCTGCTTCTTTGAACCATAGTTCGCAACTACGGCATTTTCGACCCTGCATTGCTATGTGATTCCGAGTCGTCTCTGTGCCCTCTACACCTCCTGCAAGTTTGTCGGTCTGGTAGTAAAACACCTTGCATATATAAGCAATAGTTTGAGACACTCTTTTATATAACAAAAATCTTAATGGGGTATGAGACAAATAAATAATAACATGATAAAGAAGATATAATAATTTATCTGATTCTTTCAGACATATAATACGTTGCATAAAACTTTTCGTTTGGATATACTATAAGATATAGTATTAGTAAAGATCAGCAGTGCTTCAGATATTAAATACTTACAGGATTTTTGGTAATTGGTGATTTTAAATATGGTGTAAATAATATTTTAATAGCAGCTTAAAATTGTTAATGTTAGAAGATATTTAGAAGATCATTATTTTGTTGTAATTTTCACTTTTTCTAAATGCTTTTCCCTCCTCTATTTTTATCAACTTCAAGATCATAGATTCATCATCTTCTTAAATTATAAAATTTATCACGAGTTAATTTTTTTCTCACAGCGATTTTTGCTTTACGTTGCAACATTTATAAAACAAATACATTTTTGTGAACATATACGTTTATAGCTGTGATAATTTGTGTTAGACATAAATGTAACACAAATAAATGTACAAATGTAAAAGTCCACAAATATACAAGCAAGTAAATATAAACAGGCAAATACAATCGAATATTTATATCAATATAACACCTTAATATTTCTACTTATTATTTACACTAAATGCAAAGAACACATATGTATAAAGTGTATATTCCGGCATATAACGCGTAGCGGTACACAGCATGTATTTCCAAATTTGAGAGTGTATTTTTCTATTATTAGGTACATTCCCCACATTATACGCATCCTTTTTTTGTAAAGAAAACTTCAATAGATACGTAACATGAAAACATTATAAAGAGCTTATAAAAGAATAATAAGTAGTAAGCAGAAACAAAATAAACAAATGCTAATTCAGGAAGTATGTTACTGTCAAACCTAACTACTTAAATTCCTAGTATGGTAAAGATACCATAAATATTCTTTTAAAAATTAAGAAAATCTATATTTTTAGTATTTTATTACATATACTTTCACTTTTATGCATTATCGCATTTTATATACAACCAGGCTGTTAAAAGGCGCACCCGATTTTATTTTCTATCAATGAAATCTTTTAGTCAAAATCATACATATTGTTTTCAAATTATCATTAACGTATTTTAATCTGCCTACCACATCTCAATGTAAATGAAATAACTCAATGCATAAAATGTTTTCTCTCTCATGGTCAATTTTGACTTTCTAAAAGTCGACTAGATGCTTGTCCGTCTTCATGGCGTCATTACAGCAAATTTGCAAAATGGCTCTCCTAACATTTTCCCAAAACAACAAACCGGTCAAATGCTAAATCACTCTCTTTTTAGCCAAAGCACGCTCTTTGCCAAAAATGATTTACCTGCCCCTGACGCCAATTACGAATTTGATATGAAGTATGCGAAACGGTTACTGCAACCTGTTCAAAAATGCAATACTCTTGGCTCAAAAATGTAAATCGTTTGGCGTGTTTCTAGCGCACGCTCCCATCTCTCTCGAGAACGCTTCTCCTCTCACCATCGTCCTGTCAACACTCAATTGACATGCCCTGGCCCCTTGGCCACCCTTTGGAATTCTTCAAAATCCTTTGATGTTTTTTAAACTACTTTGGATTACGTAAATATCTTCGGAACATTTCAATAATATTTCTAAGCCAGTCATTGGATTATTCTCATTTTCTTCACCCCTGAAACAAGATTCGAAATATCACCTCGTTGGTGTTTATCAGATTCATTACAAAATCTAAAACGTTATATTGGTGAAAATCTACAGTATGGTGTAACACAAATAAAAATAAATTTGCTGTGGAAGATTTTTTTGGATTGTGACATGTTTCATCGATTAAAGACCAAAAACTCTTGTGACAGTATGTTCGTCTTCTTTCATTCAACATAACAAAACCAATCCGGTTCAGTTACCAGAAAACGTGCTGTGGGGTCTTGCGAAAACAACCAAATGCCACTATACCTCCTTGTGTATCTGCTTCATCGAAACTGATTTACCCCCAAAAATTTCTTATTCCAAATCTTTAACGGATTTTCTCAACTCTGACATCATTGTCCACATTCCCCTTCTCCCGAACTTCTCACAGTTCACCACTATATAAAATGGCGCGTGACTTCTGAACTGGATGTATTTTTTCGCAAAACAATTTCTAGAGGGTGTGCCATGGGGGCCACGAAACAATGGATTCATAAGAAAATGACTGTGCAGAAGATAATGCAAAGTCTGGCATAACAGTTTCATTAAATGACATACGGCCTTCGAATTCTAAATAGATCTAATTCAACTTTTGCTCTATAATAGCCCTTCTGTTTCTTTGCAGACAACCAACGGTTTCCAAGCAAAAACTAAGGGTCGTCTTTGCGTTTTTGACCAAGGAATGACGCAAGTTGTCCGACGTCAAAAGAAAGCTATTGAATGTTTAAGGATTTTATACAATTGGCAAATGAAGTATGCACAGATGTATGAAAAAATAAAAAATTCCTGACGGCTCGGCCTACATGCACAGGTAGATTTCGAAGACGCAGACCGCGGGGCGCCTGTTTGTCGGGAATTGCGGAAGAAATGACCTTTTTGCGATGATGCTGCAGTTGGAACCGCCTACTTCGAAACCAAACTTGTTTGCAAGCGGAGCCAGCAAGGATTTTTTTTTTTTTTTTGCTATAAGAGTTGGGCCTATGAAAAACATGCCAATATAAAAGTTTTAGATAATATTAAGAGGATTTATAATAAATTTAAGCGGATTTGAAATCTTGGGAATTGACGAAGTTATGAATTTTTTTCTTCAAAAACCTCCTTCCCCCCCCTCCCCCCCTTAAGGCAATTTTTAATTATATCAAAAATCTGTCATACATAAATTTTCAGCCCTTCTCCTAGAAGTAATAATAACTTCAAACGGATTCGATACGTATCATAATTAAGAAATTATGTTTTTTTTTTCTGTTTTCACAAAATGCCCCCCCCCCCTTTGGTCCGATTTTGCCCATTAACGAACTTGACCGAGATTTTATGCCCCTTGATTTTATGTATCAGTTTCGAAAAGAAGCGGGAGTTGGAACCGCCTACTTCGAAAAATAACTTGTTTGCAGGCGGAGCCGGCAGGGATTTTTTTGTTTTTAATTTTTTTTGCTATAACGGTTGGTCCTATAAAAAACTTGTCAATATAAAAGTTTTAGATAATATTAAGAGGATTTATAATAAATTTAAGCGGATTTGAAATCTTGGGAATTGACGAAGTTCTGATTTTTTTTCTTCTAAAACCCCCCTTTCCTCCCCCCCCCTTAAGGCAAATTTTAATTATATCAAAAATCTGTCATACATAAGTTTTTGCTCCTGTTCCTAGAAGTAATAATAACTTTAAACGGATTCGATAAGTATCATAATTAAGAAATTGTTTTTTTTTTCTGTTTTCACAAAAAGCCCCCCCCCCTTGGTTCGATTTTGCCCATTAACAAACTTGACCGAGATTTTATGCACCTTGATTTTATTTATCAGTTTCGAAAAGATGCGGGAGTTGGAACCGCCTACTTCGAAAAATAACTTGTTTGCAGGCGGAGCCGGCAGGGATTTTTTTTTTTTTTATTTTTTTTTTTTGCTATAACGGTTGGTCCTATAAAAAACTTGTCAATATAAAAGTTTTAGATAATACTAAGAGGATTAATAATAAATTTACGCGGATTTGATATCTTGTGAATTGACGAAGATATGATTTTTTTCCTTCTAAAACCCCCTTTCCCCCCCCCTTGGGGCCATTTTTAATTATATCAAAAATCTGTCATACATAAATTTTCGGCCATTTTCTTAGAAGTAATAAAAACTTTAAACGGATTCGATACGTATAAAAATAAAGAAATTATGAGGGTTTTTCTGTTTTCACAAAAAGCCCCCCATTTCCCCCCCCCCCCCTTGGTTCGATTTTGCCCATTAACTAACTTGACCGAGATTTTATGACCCTTGATTTTATGTATCAGTTTGGAAGAGATTTATGCAGAATTTTTCCAGTTATCGTGGTCAGAAAAAAGTGACACAGATAGATAGATAGATAGATAGATAGATAGATAAAGTTTCGAACTGGGGGTGGTTTTGGGTTCTGGGAGTCATGATCGGCGTAGATCTGCAAAAATTTTTCAAAATTTCCAACTTAGGTGAGAATGTAATAGGTAGTATTTCTTACGAAATCTACCTAAAATTACACAAGAGGAAATCAATGTGGAACAACCTGTGAACACTGACACGAATTGTTAGTAAATGGACAAAATGATTCGAGAGTAAAGATGAATCACACTCCGTGAGCTTGTTGCATAGCTGCATAATTGGACCAAGAAGAAGGTAGCAAATGACTTAGGATATCAAAAAGTATCTAAAAATATTTTTTTCACAGATGAATTATCAATTGGGTTCAAAGGGCGTCGCAGTGGTGAAAGAAATGTAAATTAGCAGAATTTGAACGACGCATGTCAGTTAATAAAAAAAAAATGTTAGCAACGCTCGCATCTAGTATTATGAATTAATATGCCTTATGTTTCGTGTTATTTAATAGTAGTATATAACCTCCGTCAAAAATGGCGGAATTATGATATGCATTTCTATTTCATAAGACTTCATATAAACAAAAAACATGCAAATTTTACTATTGAAAGTTCGTATTGTAGAAAAGTACATTTTTAAAAGGACAAATGATATATACAAATGATATATATAAATTATGAACATATTTTTACTCAATATTCAATTTCTGAAATAATTCAACAATTGGTCATTCAAATTAAATATTTAAAAAAAAATCCAAGTGTAAAAGTGTCTGTAAAAAAAGTGTTAACAATGAGTTTCTAAATAGATTGGCTCATCACATAGCTAATAATGGTTTAACGATTGCACAAAACATTACAATTTTGTTAGTTTCAAATTATCTAAGTTATTAGCATAATAGAGTTTTAAATAATTGCTGCATTAAATCAGTTATTACAAATTCATTGCTTTGTTTTTTCACATTAATTTTTATATTGATAGTTGTATTTTTTTAATATTATAAATATTAAATGCTAATGAAAATCAGTATTTCTAATTAAAATCTTTAAAAATATATGTATTTAATTGATGATTTGACAAATTATAATTACAATTTAATATAAGTCTTTGCAATATATCCAATAAGTTCCGTTCTTTGTTCCGTCCCTGTGCTTATAGATGACACTACCAAATATCTGCAGAACTGACGCTATCGTAAGAGCGTGTATTTTCCAGAACATTTCTATAGTCCGGTGATTCTGGGTTGCTCATAGTATCTTTCAAGCACTAAAGATTCCAGTATAAGAGGTTTAGGTAAAGATTAAGAACGATAAACACTCAATTTTGTTTTTTTTAGATCAACAAAGATGTTTAAACACCCGTTGCCAATCAGCACAAATAACTTTGATGAATGAGTCTGAAAAGTGAATGCGCAGCAGTATTTATTGCAAGAATCATAATAATTAGCGAAGTGAAACACAATTTCTGAAGATTTCACAAAACATTAAAATTAAGTATTCAATGCGTTATATATTTTTTAAATATAGTATTACCTTATGGAACTGAATGTGTCTAAAAAATGAATGCCTCACCAAACCGCTTTCCGTTTTTTTTACACTTTTTCAGAAACGGGTGTTTATTTTTATTTTTATTAATTAATTAATTTATTTATTTATTTATTTATTTATTTATTTTGACAGAAATGTTTATATACATGTTTTATATTAAAATTTTCTGAACAGACATGATTTGGGGTAGAAGAAATTATCCTTTAGTTGTCACATGTTAGCATATGTTTTCCATTAAATTAAGCCTAACATTTCGTTTAGCTACGGTCGATTCGCAGACCAGAGTGGTCGCACCCAGCATGGTTACCAACACTTTCCTACCATTGTTTTTTATTATAAGTAGATTGGATACGTTTTTAAAGCAACTCGTTGACATGTGTTTCAGGTGATTAATCTTGAATCCTATAATTAATTGCTATTATTGTTTTATGAAAAATAAATTTGACATGAGTTCTTCTAATAGTAATAATTTTAGTAGTAATTCACTAATACATAATAGTATGAGTTACAATGGATTGTGTTGCGGCATAATTAACAATGACTACCTTTTAGAAAAAATCTGTTGATTAAAGTAAAAAATGACAGTAAACCATAAAGTTAATTAAATCACTGAATTGACTCAGACGCTTACGAATAAACTTGAAGTAGTCATGCATTATTATGTAATGCCTAATTTAAATGGAACACAATTTATTTCCGGAGTACTACTAGATAATTTTGTCAAATAAATGGTTGCCTGTTATAAAGCATATGTCTTATTATCATTTAACTTTTTTTTTTAATCACTTTATATAAACACTAGGGGGCCTACACCCTGCGAGCTATGCTCGCCAACCCCCGCTCAGACTTCGAGGCCTCTAAAAACATGACACCGTGCTTTGTTTTAAAAATATTGGTAAATCTGTAATTCGGTTGCCATGCTTTTAACGTTTTAATGGAGCATTTTTTGATTATCATGGCCTCATACACAGCTGTTGCGACAACTGACGACTGTTTTCGTGATT
Source organism: Maratus michaelseni (assembly GCA_963931845.1). NCBI lineage: Eukaryota > Metazoa > Arthropoda > Arachnida > Araneae > Salticidae > Maratus > Maratus michaelseni. Next base: position 420,982,079 of record OZ007592.1, read on the forward strand.
GATAAGTAAAATCAATTAAAACTTGAAAACCAGCTTGTATAAAATGTTTAGGTTTAAATTGTGGCTACCTCTCGGACTTTTATAACAACGATCTGTATTCTATTCTTCCTTTGCGTTTAAAGATGAGAAAAATTCCATCTGCTTGTGAATAAAATTTAGAACCACGTTTTTGAAAAGTACTATGTTATAGACATTTTCAGTAACATGTTTTAATTTTCTCTCTATTTTAGTGCACCATCTTGCATAGTTTCATGTTATTTTAAATATGTAAATTATTTATTTTAATTAATATGTATAATACGAATTTTCTAATAATTATTTATCATACAAAATTAATGAAATATATTGTGCATGCATGCCTGCATTTATTCGGCTTCAATTGATGAGATATTTAAACAAATTTGCTATCCGCGATAATTTTACACCATGTTATGTCACTTGAATATTGTCCATAAGAAAATCGGGTACTTTTCCAGTATAGGATCCTTTGCTTTTAGGTTTGGCGTAATTCGAGCTTCAAAAAGGGATAGATTCGTTAATATACATAGATTTGTTGCCAAATGCTATGAAAACAAACCCAATGAACTTTTGGTGCTTTTCTATTTTAGGGGTCTTGACGCTTTTTTAAAAAGCTTGGCGCAATTCGGGGCATCAGAAAGTGAGATTTGGTGCCAAATGACATAAACAGCCATGGAAACAAATTCGACCATTTTTTTGTTTATATGCATATTTTAATTATACGTATATTATTAATGTTTTTTCTATACAAATTACTCCTGATTATATATAAAATAGGATAAATGACATTTTACGCTAAACAAATTGTATAAATATTGAAAAAATGCTTCTGTATACGAAATGACAAAGTGAATAGGTTGCCAGAAATGTTGTTGCCATATTTCCTTTTCCGCCAAGGCTATTTTCTCTGTTTCGTCAAGGCTATTTTCTCTGTTTCGCCAAGGCCCCATATACTGGAAAAGCACCGGAATTTTATGCTTGTTTATACATGTATTTATATGTATAGATACAATTTATTTATAATTGTTTTTCAATTTACCTCTTTTTGTACATAAAAATAGATTACATAATTTAATCACAATCTTGTCTTTATTATCGATTGAAATAAAAGATAAATTCAATTTCAATTTGAAAGTGACGAATAAAAAGAAATCAATAATCCCTATCGGGATACTTTTCAATTTTTTTCCCTTTTTTGTCACAAAAAAACTGAGTAATTAGTTGCCATCATTACAGAAATGGCATTAAAATTAGAAAAAAATTAATATCTCGAAAACTAATTTCAATTTCAAAATTCTATTACCAGTTTTGACATCCGCGGATTTTTATGGACAATTGGTATTAATTTCACCATCAAGCGTTTAATATTTTATTAAAAATAGCCCTGAAACATAATCAGTCGTTTATTCAGTCGTTTCATAACATCGTTTCATAAATTCGTTTCATAAAATCGTTTCACAAATTCGTTTCATTAGGATTTTATATATATAGGGTAGATATGTATGAAAAATATATTAATTTGCAACGGAAATTGAAATTGAAATGTTAAAAATTTCTCAAAATGGTCGGTTAGTGCCAAAAAAAATTATAGATTCAGAAATAAATTAATAATTCATATTAAATAGAACCATAAAAAAATTAATTGAGTTGTACTCTTGTTATTGTTATCTTTATACGATCGTAATATATATATTTACAATTTTATGTTAAAATTGTAACAATGATAATAAATAATAACTATTTTGTGGTGTGTGGAAGCTATATATATGAAGGGTAGGGGGGCTAGAAAATATTTACATTTAGCGGGACACATAAATTATATTTCATTTCAAACACTACACCTAAATTCCTATTCATTCTAATATTTATGCCACACATTCTATACATTAAATATATCACACAATATATTTCATACGAGAAAAAAAAAAGAAATATTTCTTTTCAGCCGTTCAGTCAGCTTTACAAAGGATCGCTAAGAAAATATTGTTATACAGAAATATTCAAAGTTATTCAATACTTTTCTAAGAGTCTTAAGCATAAAACCATTGTATCATTATTATATTTTATTCCTCCATAAGACGTTTGAAGAAAATATATTAAAATTTTGCAATATACTTTTGAAGGTTTTATTTTGTCGTACTGTAAGGCACAATGAATGTATTTTTAAACAAGTTTTGAAAGACGGATTGTAACTAATACCTTTTATTAAAATATTAATAAAAATTTCTCAATATTCCCTAATTATTAAAGTAAAACAGATACATTTAAATGTGTAGTTACGCTCAATAATAATGTATTTCTATATTTAAGTAAAAATAAATTTCCTGCAGCTTCTTATTCTTTCAAAAAATGCAAGGAATTAGTCAAAACTTTCATGATTGAAAATCTCTTTCAAACAGAAAAAAAGAAATGTCTTTAAAACAAAAATACATTCAAACATTAAATAACGCGTGCATCGTTTCTAATTATTATATTTTTAGAAATATATGGTTCTCTAATTTACTTACTTAACAAAGACCTAAATTGAGGTCAAAATATATTTATAATGTAAGAAAAGTCCTATCACTTCTGTATATGATAAAATAAATCATTTTATTATATTTCATTATATATAGTACATTTCTTCATGAACGACTAAATTACAATACAATTAATCTACAAATTATTATTTTTTTAAAGAACGAGATTATATGCACCTATTATTAAAATATATGGATATAGATATAAAAGAGCACATTCGTTTCATTTGAATACTGTATTAATTATCCCATGTATTGATAAAATATTTTGCAGGCGTTAATTTTTAATTCATTGATAGATAAAACGTTATTCAACAATCTATATAATAAAGCCGTAAGTCATGTGACTGTCATCAACAATTCCGGGATGCCTGCTCCACTTTTTTATATGCCAGGCGGCCATTTTTATTCAAAATTATTTTTTCGAATAAAACTTCATAAATGTGACATTTTTAGAAAGATCGTTCAAAATAAATTAATATTTGAGAGATGACTTACGTTCAATTATGTATATATTTTGCAATAACTTGAGTTGAAATTAGATTCGCATTTCAAATTCTCTATCCATGAAAATAAACAAAAAAAGAATCACGTAGTTGTAGACGTTTAAAATTATAAACCATGGAGGTAATCATTCGTAAAGTAAGTTATCCTCGAATGAATTTTTGGACCGCTGCCTGGTGTAAAAAAAATAATTCGCACCAGTGAGACAGTCAAACTTTACTATAATTCTGTGCTATACAACTAAACTTCCTTCCGGATCTTTTCTGGATGTAAGTTGAACTCGTGTAATAATATTTAATGGATCAAATTTCGAAACAAATTGTCAGCTAATTTGGTATTTATGTAATATACGTGCCAGGAAGAGAAATCGCCGAAAATGATTTTTAATCGCCAATCATATTTACCATTGTTAATGACCAATCGCGTTCAAAACAGTAATTTAATATACAATTATAAAATACATAACATCATTAAATACTTTTATGTTATTTGGGCGCAAATCTTGCCAATAGAATTTTTAAAATCGCCAATACCAGATTTTATTTTTCACGTGTGCAAATTAGAAACGATAGTTTGATTTTGAAATCAAATGTTTTGATTTACGGTATTTCTTATTTATCTATTTTTTTATTTTAAATGAAAAATGTGAACTGCATGTATTTTAAATTGGAACAGCTGTTGCAGACGCACCGGGATTGGTGGGATTTTTGTTTTGCGCCATTTTGGAGAGAAAATCCCATTTCCATTTACCTGTTAGAGATAGCTAAAACAGCATGTACATTTATTTTATTATGAAATAGTTTATCTTATATTAAAAAACACACAATTTTATTATAAAACACACAAAATGATTAATTTATTATAAAACATAAGGAATTTGCTCTACCGGGTTGCCGTACCAAGCAAAATCTAGCCGAAACCGTAGCCGTTTTAGATGAGGATAATGATAGGTTTCCTAATCTTCCGTAATCGAGTCTTACAGCCAAAGTTAACGAGAAAAAAAGATATTAGCAACAATATATGGTTCAGTGTAAAAACAGACTAAATAATCACAAAATAGACTTCATTGCATCAAATCATGTTAATTAAAATACGCCAAATGACAATGGACCCAAATACGGAAAATTACTTAATATGTTTAAGAATCTCCGCATTAGCGAACATATTTCAACTGATAAGCAAACGGACATGAAGCATAAACGCTTAAGTGGGTTGAGCGGTTTTTGTCAAGAAAGATGAAATACATAACAAAAAATATGCGAAATGCTACCATGATCGCAAAAGTTCTTGATTTGTCTGTTAGAATCTTCCGGATTGGCGAAGGATTAAGGAAAAAAATAATTTATGAATAAAAATAACGTGTTACAATGCTTAACATACATTTAAGGGAGACCAAACTGGTCGCCAGTAGCGGCTAGTTAAAAATAATTTTTTAAAACCGAACTTTTATATATATATATATATATATATATTATGTGTTACTTTCATAACCAGATCTAAAACTTGATTTTTATTTATTTATTTATTTATTTTTTTTTTTTTGGGGGGGGGGTAAATAAATGTTTTATTTACATTTTTTCAAACACTATGTAAATTCGTTTACAAAAATTTTAAAATACTTATTTTTAATTTCAATTGTTCGCATTAAACGAAAGATATATTCTCTAGATCGCTTTAAGTCTTTTCAATCTAGTTCAGCCATACTCAACCTGCGGCCCGCGGGCCGCATGTGGCCCGGCGACTATTTATGTGCGGTCCGAGACAACATAATTTATCCATATTTATAATGTTGAAACATCCTATAAATGCTGTTTTCTTAGTCAAAAATTATTTTTATTCTATTTGTGCAACAGTGCTGTATACATTTCTTAATCTTCAACACTAATCAAACATTATCCAAAATTAAACTTACACTATATATGAGTACAATTAAAAGAAAAAGGTTGCTAGTACTGCTTTTTAGGGTTCAACGTTTGTCACAGAAAAAATTGGCACCAAAATTTTTTTTACACTGCTATTACCAAACAAAAAAAACTTCGCTGTCTATTTCTGCAACGTTTGCAATAGAAATCTACTACAATGTTTATTGTTTAAAAATAGTGGTGTTAAAATTTTTTGGTAACATTTCTTCCGCGACAAACATTTGATCCTTCTGATGACATTAACTTTGTTATATTGCTTTGCTATAGTACTTTTGTTATCTTTCTAATTTAATTATCCTTTTTTAAGTGTGTTGCGGCCCACCTAACGTTACAAACATCTGTTTGCGGCCCGCGAGAAAAAAAGGTTGAGTATGGCTGATCTAGTTTATCTCTTTTTGTGTAAAATAAATCTAATTATCAAAATACTGTACTTTTTATAAAATGAACTTCAAAATTTCTATTTTTTTTTAAAGAATAGTTTGAGGGTATTTTTTTTTTACTGACAAATACATGTTTTTATCGATTCGTTTCTTTTTGTGTTCAGTTTAAACTATATAATTTTGATTGAGCATAAGTTAAAAATTTTGAAAGGAATTATAAACTGTAAAAGTATTGTTTATCTTATGTCATAATAAATATGGGGAGATGCATATGCTTTTATCTAAAGAAATATTTCAACAAGGATGAAAAATCGTTCAAGTAGGTTAAAAATGCAGTGTATATTAAATTGAACTTCACACACATATTCGTGGTAACAAAAAGTAAGTCTCTCTTTAGTCGTAAATATTTGAATTACTAAATATGGTTAAGGTAATTCAATAATCATTATAATAATAATCACGATAATAATGTTTAATCATTCATTTGATCATTAATACAAACACTACAGTGTCAGTGATTTTGCTACACCCGATTTGTTACAGGTTGATCTTTATCTGTCTTTGATAATGACTATCACACGACGAAGGATAATTTCAACAAGTCTACTAAAGTCTTCCAAAGGCATGGAAACACTAACTTGCGCCGCCAGGTGTGCCCGGCGCGTCTCGACCGTCCCACCCACGTCTTGAGGTACGTATATCGCACCAGTAGGTTTGTCTCCCTACGGCGCTGTGACCGGCCCAAGGCCGCCACCTGCTGACCTCTAAGCCCTCTACCCGAATCTGCAACGACATAGGCCGTTGTGGTCGGCGGAGGATCCCATAACTTAAAAGAGACCTCCACAGAGAAACGCGATGGACCGCCGAGAAGACCCAGCGACTTCGTCGCCGAAACCCCATAAGGAGAGTCGGTCCCTCAGTCATGTGCCAGGCTTCCCGATGGATCTTTCTTTCCCACGGCGTCTGATCATCGAGCGCAAGGATGGGCGAACGACTTGTTCTTCTTCCGTGGGTTGACGCTAAGTGCGTCGGAGGAGCATCTGGCCGACCCAGGACCACGAGGATATTCGGTCCTTTCACATAGTCGTGATTTGGCTAGGTCGTCCCCTTCGAACGGCTTTGCATCCGGCAAACCCTCGCAGGCAAAGGCATTGGAAGGAAGACAAAAATATACTACGGATTCCTATAACTGAGTTAAAGTCATTGATGGGGAATGTTATGCTTGCATTCTCTTTTAAAAAGTATCATAATGGTTTTGAAAGGGAACTAAATCCTGTTTTTCTGCTTACATTTTATTTTTTTTACCCGGGATTGCAAAAATAGAAACACAAAAGGATGAAATGTATCTGATATTACTATATCATAGTTAGAGGCAGTCAGGATGCAGTGTAAAAATATCATAGTTCTTAAGCTTTACCAAGAGAAACACCTCCGGTAATCGCCCTACCATTATACTCAACGATGCATACGTTTAATCTGGATGTTAAATTTATAGTTTCATGATCCGAACACCATATTTTTATGTTATCGTGATCATGCCGCAGTCATGCAGTCGTATTATAGATTTATCAATCCAGGCTACTAAGCGCCAATTGTCTACTCGAGCTATTATCTGGCTCGATAGCAGGCATTGCCACTTGTGTCTTCTGTTTCAAAAGACTATTTAATTGGAGAGAGCGCAGCACAATGGGTTTACTATCTCTCTGTATGTCCCCTTGATTTTATTCGATAGTCATCTGAAATAAAGTTTCCTTCACCGATTATATACGGTACGATTGAATTTTATATGCTGCAGTTGATTTATAGCATGAGTCTTTGTTGTTTTCACAGTGATGATCCTTTGCTTCTATCAGTATATACTTGCTCTATTGTTGATTCTGTGAAACAATAAAACAGCATTGTTGAGTTATTTCTTAACCCCTTTCGTTCCAGTGGATCCACATATGGATCCATGGCCTGATTCTCCACAAACACCAGTGGATCCACGTATGGATCCATGTCCATTCAGTATTCCAACGTTGCTGCTAAAAACGGTATAGCAGGAATATATGTTTCTGTATAGCTGGTATTATGAGAAATGTTGAAAAGTGTTTAATATCCCTCCGCGGCAGAGATGGCGCCACCATACAGATGAGAAAGCGCTTTTCTCGCTTTTCTCGTTGTTCTCAAATAACACGTTTTTGTGTAGTTGTTTCTATGTATCGATTTAGATATTGATATATATATATCGATTTAAATATCGATACCTATATCTCTTCTTATTAATATGAATAAAAGCATCTCATTTTTCTGAAAACTACTGCTTGATATTTTAAATCTAAATTCCCGAAAAACTGGTCTTCATATACATATCCTGCTAAGGAAGGGGTTAACAAGAATTCAACATGAGGAAAGCATCTATAGTTGTCTTTAGTTAAATGCGTTTAATTGCAGAGTTTTCCCTCCTCATGAAACTTTCAGTTTTAAATAGAAAATTGTGAGTATATTATAGAGATTATATATATATATATATATATATATATATATATATATAATATCGATCATCCGCAAGCAAAGTGACATAACTATAAAAAATCATTTTGCGTATTATTTCACTAATAAACCTGACTTTGATGCGTCTTTCTAAAGGAAAAGTGTGACAAGTGTAGTTATCCGGAAAACTGATAGACTTCGCTGTGTATTTTACAACCACAGAATAGGCCATAATTGTGTGTGCATGGTGGTTAAATTTGCCTAATTCTTCCTATCTCTTCTACCCTAGCAGCATAAGGGTTTTACGGTGCTATGTACATTCGTTGAAAAAAAAAGTGTTAGTACATCCCATACTAACTCTGCAACACATTATCGTAGAAGAAAGTTACTGGTACCAAACGATTAGAAATAAAGTCTACTTTTAAATGAGGTATATAATTTTTTTTTTAGTTGGCCATCTCATGTCAAAACAAACCGAAAAATTTGTCTTTTTTTTTCAATAGAAAGACCCAATTTTGACAAGATATTTTAACATTTTGGTTCAAACTATTCCTATACACCAAATTTCAAGTCATTTGGATGATAAGTTTTTCAATTATAAACATTCAAAATTCAAAATTTAGAGCTTCTGGTGTTAAATTACATTTTCATATCTTTATTAATATCTCTTGAAATTAAAATCCTAATGTGCTAATCTTTTGTTTGGTTATAATAGTAAAAAACCCAAACATAAATACGTTGAATATGTAATTTTTATAATTTGGAAATATGAATAATGAATTATGAAATTAATATTTTATAAAATTATGAATTGAAATCTCCAAATTTTTGATGGATTTATATTTATTATGCCCTTCTCCATACGCATTCAAAATGTCAAAAATTTCTACAAAGTAGTTTTCAAATTATGCTGGTTTACCGTCTATGATGTGCAAAAACGCATAATTTAAAAAAATGATGTTGATTAGAATAAGATTTTTTAAATTTTCTTTTTTACTTTTTCTGTTTCTGCTTTTAAAGTTTTTATTACAATTGCGTAAATCGTATTTGCATCGGATACAATTTTACATCAGTTATGTAAATTAGTTTCGCTTTTATTTTTAAATTAACAAAGCTCATTTTTTTTTTAAATGAATAGCGATCCTACCTCAGAAACAAAATCTTACTCATTATTATTATTTTTTTTTACTTTTAATTAATTTTTACCTTCTTCTCCAGTCTAATAAACCTGTTGAAGCTGCGCTAAAGTTCTAGTCTGAGTGGACTGTATTAAGAAAATATGTAATGCATTGATGGGAATAATGCGAAGAATCTCTAAATTACTAAAATGCTTATATAAATAAATATATATACAGTACATTAGGTTTAAATTCAAAGTGCTGACACCCTAGTCAGTTTCGAACAATATCACAATGAATGAGTGGACAGTACCACTTGAAGAACATAATAACTATATTATTCTTACTATGATTAGGAAATGACTTTTTATTACAATACTTAATGACCTCATGGTCATTTTAACTACTGAAATAGTTCTTTTATGCGGTTTATTCCATTGCGAATTTAACATGCTAATATCACAACAATGCCGGAGAGAGAAGCTGTTGCCATGCAGAAAAAACAAAATTATGATAGAATGCGCTGCAGTCGCGCGCGTCTTGCAAGGTCAAGGGAAGCCGTAACAAAACCTATTTCATTTTTACTGAGGTATATTTGTTTGAAGTAAAGTATCTTATAAATACATTTGTGTTGTGTATTTACTTAAAAGGTATAAAAAATATACCACTAGCAATCGAGTTAAGATTTATATTCCGACTGAGAAGCAATTTGTCTGGGGTTTTTCTACATCGTTTACTTATATTGTTTTATACCATTTTATTATTCTAAATTTTATGTTCGCCGATATTCTTCACATATAAGTTTAGAAAATAGCAAATAACATAAATTCAAAATATAAGAAAAAGTATTATTAAAACACCTATAAATCCAATTACATTCACATAATCGAAAAAAAAATCACAGATAATCTCTCATGTATTTTTTATCGGATAATTCAACTGTTGTAAACATTATAAAACGAATATTAAAAAGAATTTTACCGTATATAACAACAGCCTAAATATATAAATTGAGTAAAATGGTCATATTGGCGCGAAATAATACATTAATAGAAGTGGTTTATTCATGCTGTAGCATTTCAACAATCGCGTACTGAACTTCTATTTGGATACATCCCCTGTAATATGCTCATGTTACAATAATTAATTTCTCTTAAACTAACTGTAGGGATTTCATGAAATTTGGTATCTAGGCATAGTTTGAATTGAAGATTTAAAATATCTTGTCAAAATTGGGTCTTGCCGTTGAAAAATGAAAGTTTAGATTTGTTTTGATATGTACCCGTAAGGCATGGTGACATCACGGCGACGTCACTGTGAAGTCACACGGTTCACTGTGCACTGTTCACTGATAAAATCTGGTTACGTCACTGTTCACTGTGACGTAAATGCGAGATCGTTATGGCCGTTTTCAAGGCTTTCTGTGACCTCACAATGTGACTACTTTGTGAAGTCACCGTGCGACTTCAATGTGAAAAATGTGACGAATCTGCATCGGATAGGGTGACCAGATTTTACCCGAATCCTATACGGATTGTTCGGATCAATATTTTTTTATGGTTCAAGTTTGTGACGTTTGTGACGACACTGCACCGGGTCGGGTGACCAGATTTTACCCGAATACAATCCAGAAACTTCGGATCGATCTTTTTGGATTTGTTTGGCTACAGAATAGATTTGGATTAGTTGTCGTGTGACCGGATTTTCGTGAACCCGATCTGACCCGAGTCGGGATTAATGTTTTTACTGTAAGTCTTGTTCAGAATAGAATCTTGCATACGACCAAGTAACCAGATTTTATCAGAAATTGTGTTACGATACAATTTCTGATGTCGGCTCGGATCTAGAGTCATGCACGAATCTTGTTATATACTTCTTGAACATGATTGAATGTCTACTTGAACATGAATGATGGTTGATTGAAACTATATTTACATTCAACCCGTAATCTTACCCTAACCCAACAACAACAACAACAACAAAAATTCTGTAGGCCCCCAACCCGACCGAACCTGATAAATGATTTCGCATAGATTCGGATAACAAGATTTCACCAAATACGGATAAGATCGACGATAAGGATTGGATCGACAATCATTTTTTTTATGCAACTCGTATTCAAATTAAAACTTTGCATCTGATTGGGAAACCGGCTAATGTAGTCGTTAAACAAGAAAATTATAAATGTAAAAAACGCATACTAATATAAAAATAATAAATGAATCCATTAAAAATTCTAATAAAATTAAATATTTTAATAATATGAAATTCTATTGTGCAAATAACCACTTTTAAAAATAACTTCGACTTCCATTTGTTTTATGTAACCACCAAAAATGTTGACAATAATTAAAACTATGCTATTTTGCTTTTAAGTATTGAAGTTTTTTAATGTGTATACTTTGCCATATTTCCCCTCGTTCAGTATCACGAAACTTTCTGACACATTTATGAAAAATTTTTTAAACGCTTGGCACTTGCATGCCTGATTATTAAAGCGATTTGGAATGAATAGCGTTTTCCATTTTTAGATAAATGAAATGCTTAAGAGCAATTTTGGTCACGTTTTTTCCGTTTCTGACGCTGCGCGTCGGAAATTCGGTTCAAAACACCGACTTTGATAGTGTTTTCTGAAACATCTTTTGTCAAAAATGGAAAATGCCATTCTATTACATATATTCTGAATGAGAACACCTGCCAATTTCATGTGTTTCCGAATAAAAATGAATTCAGAAATAAGTTATTTTGGATTTGATTACAAATTTAATGAAAATAAAAGTATAGATTTTTAAATAAGCATTGTGAAAAATTTATATTAGGAATCCATTTAAATAATAGATCTACCTATTGTGCGATATTATTAAATAATAAACATTGTATCAAGCAATAAAACATTTTTCGAAGCAAATGAAATTTAAAACTTCGGATCATAAACGCAAAGAAAAAAAAATATTTTTTTTTTCTTTACAAATTATTTTATTTATAGTTTTTGATAGAATACTAAATGCAGAGCTTAAATATCAATTTTTACTATAGAAAAAATTCGATAACATAACTGGAAAAATTACCTTAACTGAATAGCTGTTTTATTGTTTCATCAATATTCATTATTTTTGTGCACCTAATATTGACATATCTTGACAACTAAATTTGTAATGAGTTAAATTGTCGCAATTATTTCAAATATACCAGAAAATTATTTCTCAAAACCTCCACTAGCTAAGAAATTTTCAAATTGTAAATCAAATATTAATAGTTTTAAAAATTGCAATGTTTTTAATTACAATGAATAACTATGAAAATTGAACTGAGAAACGCAAAATATAAATACATTCCTCGTTATAAATAACACTTTACATTTAGAATATATATTGTTAGTAAATACTTTAAGCTTTTTTCCAAACTCTCTATTTAAAACGATTTAAAACATTAAAAATAAAATTTTATACAAGTGATTAAAAAAAAAAAAAGATTTAAACATCTTAACATTTAAATAATGCACTATTAATGTACCATTACTAAATATGCACTATTAACAAAACTGCGAAGACATTAAAAGTTACCTTCTAATCTATAAGTAAAACCACCAGTTCTAGGGATTAAGTTTTAATGGTCGTTGACTGCTTCCTTTTCATTGAAAAATGAGACTCAAATCCACTGCTTTAATTTTCAAAGTGTCCAGCTTAGGTGTGTTCATAGATCTGAGATATCAAATATCACGCAGACCTTAATAACGCACCCAGCTAGACATAAGGATAGGTTAAAATGGATGATTCACTTTAAAACGTTAATTTACTTTCACGATATAAATTCCACAATATACTTCCACAAACTTAAGAGAACACCGCACACGATGAAAATAATCGTCTGCCCTCAACATCTGCGATCATGATCTGCGCAGTAATGTTTACCACAAAGTAACATCTAGCAGGTGTTTCCAGAAAAAGAATAGAAAGAAAACAGTTAAATAAAGACATTTCAAATGCTTTATAGTTTATATGGCTGACAAATAACTTCTAATAAAACTATAATATTCTGTTTTTATATGAGAGAGTTTAATATTCTTGGAAATAAGCTGTGAAAATTTAAATTTTTATATATTTTTTAATCAGTTGCATTTATTTCAGGCGTCCAAAGTAAACATAAATTTTAAATAAAAATGGATTTAATAGTCTTTATAAAATAATTACGACATAAATATAAATACTATTCTGCAATCAGATTTCCTAAATACGATTTTTTCATTTTTTACACTCTATTGAAAAGAGCAATGTATTTAACAGAGGTGATATCTTATTAAGCACTGACCAGTTTTAGAATAAATTGCTATAGGAATGACATATACTTTATGACATATTTTTAATTCGTTTTTGTTCGGAAACGCATGAAATTGGCTTTTGTTTTTATTCAGAAACTCTGTAATTGAAAGACGTTTTCCATTTTTTAGTAAAATCAGAAGATCTTTCAGAAAAGCATGTCTAAGTCAGCGTTTCGAACCAAATACCCGACGTAACGGGGAAAGAAAAGAGAAAAACCAGTCGTCACGTGACACGAATTGCTTATAACTGGATAAGTAATTTATTTATCAAAAAATGGAAAACTCATTTCGATTCCAAATTGCTTCCATAGTCAGTCCTGCCCATTTTATGCCTTTGCGTTTAAAAATGAGTCAGAAATTATGTCAGAAAGCTTCGCGTTGTGGAGCAGGTCAGTTGAGAACCACCTTAAATATTCAGTACAAGAAAAATCTTTAACGCGTTCGACGGTCATCCCGAGCACCCCCGATGTCGAACTCGCAAAAATGGTGTCCTCACTTTTTAAACAGAAAGCTGGCGATTGGGTTGAGTGCCCCCTCAAAATAATAAGAGATTGGAGATTTTTAAAATATTTTTAGTATCACAAAATTAGCAAATGAGTTCTATGCGGTGGTAGGAAAAAAATTAAATGTTTGTATTTAAAATGCTAACAAATCTCTAAATTTCTAACAGTTTTATTAGAATGGGAGATCTATTTCTGAATTACTTTCCGCCAAAACTTTCCTACGTTACTAAATTTCTATTTAAGGATTTTTACCTGTGTATTATATAGTATATTTTGTTAAATTTCATGAAAATGGCAATGAAAATTGTAAAAAAAATATCTGCCTCATATATGTAGACAAATATTTATTTATTATTTTATTTTGGAAATACAATATATTTAAATAATGTGTGACAATGTTTTTATTAATGATTTAGGTACATGACATAATTCAATTCTATATTTTATGAGTTTTTTTTCAATTTCTCTCTCCGATCACACCGTGAAGTCACAGAGTGTTGGCATTTTGGTCATAGGTTTTACGTGACTTATGTGACTTGCAGTGACGTCATTGCAACGTCACAAAAATTTTTAAAGCTGTCAAAAAGTAATTTTCTTCATGCCATAAGATGTTCTAAAGTTTATTTTAAGTTTTCTTTAGATCTTCAAGACGTTCACATTTTGATCACAGTGTGACGTTACAAAGTGGTGTCATTTTGGTCACAGATGTGACGTGACGTACGTGACTCACAGTGACGTCACAATGACGTCACTGTGACTGTGCATGCTATGCGGGTAGATGGCCCTATAAGAAACAAAATATATACATCATTTAAAAGTAGACTTTATTTCCAATTATTTTATACCAGTAACTTTCTTCTACAATAATTTGTTTCAGAGTTAGTAGATAGTGTTCACTTTTATTTCCACGACAGTACATCATTATTAGATGTTATTTACATGTGCTGTCACCCCTTAATAACATAAATAAAATACATTGTCCGCTGTTTGACATCTGATTTTGGAACTGTTGTTGCTCCATCAATAGAATAAATAAAATACATTTTCAGCTTTTGTGCTATTGTTAATGTAATGTATCGAACCCAAATCCTCAGTGTCGCTTTTTTGCCTTCGTTGCGCCTAAGTGATTCCTTAGGTATTTAAATTAAGGAACAGAAGAATGAAAAAATAATAATTTAATTGATATAAAATAAATTCATATTTAATACTTGGAAATTTTCTCTCGTCTTGAATTCATAATATTCAAATTTTAATTGCTTAATAGGCGTATAGCCAACATAGTGAAAAAGTACCCAAGCCGGGATGACCAACCCGGGTCATCAGATTAGCGCACTGACGTTCTACCAACTGAACCACTTGGGAACGATACTCAGCCTGGAACTTTTTCACCATGCTGGATTTTATTTGATTTCGTGTTTGCCTCACGGAAAATATTCCATCTTGTGCTGCGTGTGTAGCCTTGCCAACATGTTATGGTGAAAAAGTTCCAGGCTGAGTATCGTTCCCAACTGGTTCAGTTGGTAGAACGTCAGTGCGCTAATCTGATGACCCGGGTTCGAGACCCGGCTTGAGTACTTTTTCACTATGTTGGCTATACGCCTATTAAGCAATTAAAATTTGAATATTATGATATAAAATATTTAACTATTTTTATATCTTTATTTTTCCGGAAGTAAATGTTTTTTCCAATTAACGCTGGTAAGTGACGGTTTTGAAAATAAAGATTTTCAAACATTTCTATACGTTACGAAATTCTGCCAATTCCCTATTCCTCCAGCCATTTTGCAAATTGGCCACAATTCCTGAACAAAATCCATTGTACATGAAATTATCCAGTGTACATCCTGTTTTGGCTGGCCAGTTTCGAAAGTGGCCGGAATACCCTGCACAAAATTTGAAGTGCTGATCCAAAGCTGTTCCGTAGGTGGCATTCGCTTGCAAGTGACAGGAAGGAAGGTTCCAAGCATGCATTCTTCGTATTTGTATAGAATCTTATATGAACATTTAATATGACTATTCTATAGTTATTCAGAGTTGCCAAGTCTTCGACTTTTTGGATACCAGTATTTTAGTACAGAAAATATTGTTTTGTTTAATCGGACCGTTCTGCGATTTAAAAGAACAACATTTTCTCTAAAAAAATACTGGTGTACAAAAATCCTGAGGCTTGGCAACTCTGATTTATTTTTATTTTTTAGCAGGATAAACATTTGTTTTTCTTCTTAAAAATAATCATTTACTCCAAAAACGTTACCTTAGAACTAAGACACACATACGAAAATTAATTAAAAGGCTTTTTTTTTCTATAGTAATTAAATTACTTTAATCCCATTGAAGCAACATACCAACTATAAAGTCAAATTTTGCTACACTGTCAAATTTGTTTTAAAGAAAATTATTTTGTTTTATATAATAAATTATTCCATATTCAAAATCAATATAAATTCAACAAACATTGGCATCCGCAAAAGAGTCACGAGAGAAATTGCCCCTAATTGGATTTTCAAATATTATTTTTTTTATCTAATGCTTTTTAAAACAATAGTATAATTTATTCTTATCAAATGATTAAAAATAATTAAACATTAAGAGAAAAAAACAACAATATTCTTCATAGGGGGAGAGCAGAATTCTCCCCGTTTAACTACCGCATACAAGCTCAGATTTTAGTTACGTTTATCTTTTTATGTTCACGTGTTTAAAATTTATCTTAAAAGGCGGAAGATCCCCCTAATAAAAAAATAATAATAAACTGCTCAAAATTAATAATATTTAATATCTTCTTCGTTCTTAATATGTGTTGTAGTATTTTTAATAAATGCTGTTAAATCTCTAAATTGCTTTTTTTTTTTTTACATGGAGTTCTGATAAAAAAAAGTATAAACTAAAACATGTTTATATACTGTTTTTAAAAAGAGAGAAAAAATGACTGCAGTTACATATGTGCCCTACTTGAGTTCTGTTCTCCGGACGCCCATGTTGACAAATAAGTACATCCAGTGTTTTTTATATGTAAAATTATTTTTATGGTGAATATGAAATGTACCAAAAACAATATTAAGAAAAGTACAATCATATTATATTTAAAGCATGTGATGCTTTAAATTCCTGGCTGCTTTTCAATCTCCTTTTTTTCTTATTTTTTACTATGAAAGTTTACTTACTCTCACTATAACAGAGGCTCTCACCAAATCGTGATTCTGAGTACTAAGAGAAAGTTCGTTAATTTAAGCAATGTTTCGCTAGAAGAACGTTGCATATAATCTGATTTTTACTTATAGTGAGCAGCTTGGTTTTTAAGTCCTAAACCACTAGCAGATAAAAATTATGATATATACAGAAATTTATGTTATTAAGACGCATTCGTTCTGAATCATTCCAGTTTTATAAATAAAAATGCACAGCCCTTGTTAAGTACGTTGTCATTCTTAGATACTGAAGCATTTTTGGTTATTTCTTATACACAAGGCATTAAACGTAAAGTTGTGGAACCCTTTTACGTGCGCGAAATGTGCATTTTCATTTATAAAACTGAAAAAGACAATTGCTAAAATCTAGTTAAATAGAAGCTACTTCTTGCTGACTTTTCATTTTGCTTGTACAGGTTTAAGTTAGTACTAAATCAAACCCATTATCAGGTGATCGGAACATTATTGAAAATCATTTCGATACAGTCTGGACGTCGTTTATACTATTAGAAACATGTCGCCGCCTGCTTTTAGAAATTTATATAGAGTAAAGCCTAATGTAGGGAGGTAGGAGTAAATAGGAGTAATAGAAGTAAATAAAATTAATAGGAGTAAATAATAACCGAAATAGGAGTAAATAAAAGCCAATATAAATTATATCATTTGGACACAATCGTAATAAAACGTTGCCGCTTTCTGAAGGAAAATGTGCATTTTTAAGTTTATTTCATTATTCAACGTCAATTCCAACTTTTTTTTACACAGGTGAAAGTTCCTTCTTTCATTAATATTTTGTTATCTAATTTCAGATTAGGCGAATGAAATATTTCTGAAAATAATGTCAACTAGACGCAAATGCAGAAACATGCTGCAGTTTCATGTTTTTAAATGAATTTTGTATTTGATAAATGATATCAGTTCACTTTTAAGGCCTTAACGATCTTAAAAACCCCTTTTTTTCAATTTCATTATAATAGGAAAATGTCATCAAATAATTATATTACAATCTCCATTATTTCCATTTCATTGGAAAAATGAAAGTAACCTGATAGCGCCCAATGTTGCGAAATTTCATAAAAAAATTAATTAAAAATAAATAAAAATGAAAATATTTTGAAATATATTAAGCACTGGCTTATCTACAAATACATAGCTTTCATTATTATTATTATTATTTTGAAATGTTAAAATTGATTAAGGAAGATTGCCCGGGAATATGACGAAAAAAAATCTACTCATTTATTAAAATATATGTCATAACGCAGGGAAAAAAATAATACGTTTGTTATTAGAATTAAATTATTAAAAATTTGTGCTCATGTATTAAAATTAATTGTATTACAGAAATAAGGAAAATACATAATGTGTTAAAAATATTTCACTTCTTATCAAAAACCTGTGTGTATGATTTATTAAAATTCTTTATAAAGGAGCAAAAATATTAATGGAAAAATTTACTTCGTCACGATTTTGACTCAGAAAACTATAATAAGGTGTGTTTCTGAAAAGAGCATTAGTAATATATGCCACATATTTGGCGATTAAATGGCCCATTATTTTTATCGTTTATCATGTTCATTACCATAATTTATACATTTATAGTCACATTAAATAAAATGTTTTATAAGAATTCGTACTAATAACCGAGATCGGCATTCCGCTTTTTTAGATAATTAAATTTAATAAGATAAAAATAAATCAATATTAACATTTGTAAACACAGACGATATCGTGTACGCCGCAATCACATGACAGCGAGACTATTACAAACACTATTTCCGAATAATAATATTCCACTAATAAAATGTCAGAATTTTTGCGATTATACAATGACATTATTACCATTCAGAAAGAGTGGTACATTTTGTATTACTGGTAGGCGGGTACGTCACAGTCCATGTTCAGAAAGGTTAATGAAAGAAACTATCCTTACATTTAGAAAATTCTGCACATATGTCACAATCCCCATTATTATATGCAAAGGCCTTTATTTTAAGAGACAGGAGCTTGGAGGTATTCCTTACTTCTTTTAATGCTGATAATAACATTTTAATATATTTCATAATGTTACTTGGGGGAAGAGGACGGAATGTCTGTTCAGATTTTTTTCCTTTTCATAATACACCACAGCACGTATATAATACGAATATTATTATTATAGCGTTTTATATGATATTTTAGGCGACGTGGAACTCACAAAATACCCACAAGCCGTGCACAAAAGCATTCGATTCACAGCATGCCCATTTTGAAAATTATTGTTTACTGTTACATAAATGGAAACTTTTTTACAATTTTCACATATCTTTAGCAACGACAATAACATTTCCAAATCAGATATAAGTTTTTACAGCTCTGTGACGGCAAATACATATCTTTACCAAAATCTGCATTACAAATTAAATAGATTTTATTATCCGAAGCACCGATTTTTGCATATACCTCGTAAAACAAACAAACAACAACAACAACAACAACAAAAAATACAAGTAATTATTTAGCCATTAGTAGTCCAGAAGTATGTGCCTTCACAAATCTTGACAATAAATTTGGCAAATGTTACTTTAAATATGTTGTATTCAGAATTTCAACAATTTAACCTGGCAGCACAAAGTGCGCCATCTTTTGCAGAAACTTTATTTTGAGGGCCAATGTGACACTGATGGATGCATACAGCACTGTATCTGTATGTAATACATTTATACACTCTACGTAATACAATAATTATTGATATGAATGCGCCTCATGGTTCTCTAGGAGTAGCGTCTGTAGCGATAGCTAAAATTTTTCATTCTGTATAATGATACGAATGAGTTAGAGATTCGAGCAGAACTTTTGCTCGAAGCTATTTCGGTATTAGTGCATAGTCAGTCATTGGTACGCCGTTTATCTCTAGTTCTTTAGCCTCTAGTGAAACTCTAGTAGACTCTAGACATCGAGTGAAAAGTTTTTATTTTTGAGCATTAAAATTATCAAAAACAATTTAAAACAGTACGAACGATATATTTATAGTGTATTTATCCTGGGTTATACCTATTTCAGTTTTGACGAATATGATCTTTTTAGAGATTTCTATATCACGACTCACGTAAATCCGCTTATTGTTTTTTTTTTTTTTTCATTGTCGCAACCCGTATATACACACGTTTTAGTAATAGCCGTTATAAAGAATTCCATATTTTTATGGATTTCAATACACTGTTCTAGCTGAATCCACTGATGTATTCTTTGGTTTTCATGAGACTAAGATGTTTTGTAAGAAGTATAGCTCTTTCAGCTAATTCTTATATAGCTTTATATTCAATTTTAAAAAGCTTATTTCTTCCATAATTACGACGCAATTGTTACTAACAGACTCATTTGCGCTTTGCAACGTAGCTTCTAATTAGTCCGAAATTAATCCCAATTTAATATCTTCCTCGAAATGTTAGAATTTGCATAATAAATAGCGCACAATATAGATTTTGCAAAACTTATAACATAGTTTATTTAATGATCATTAAATTTAAATATATATTTTAAAGCTAATCAGTTAGTTCATTTAAAATTTATTTAATTTTAAATAAGTAAAAAAATAGATTATTTAAATTTTTAAATACTAATTAAAAAATTATCAGTAAAATCCTGATAATATTTAAAATCTTAAACTTTAACCTGTAATTTTTCTGCATTTTTTATGACGTCTACACGTCTACACAGTTTAAGAGAGTGCATGTCTTGACAAATATATAGTCAAACGCACAGTCGTTATTACTATCCTTACAGTGTTTACATATATAGTCAATTAATTGTGCATCTAAAGTATTTATAAATAAGAGATGTGTCAAAAGTTTCATAAACCACGCAAGAGTTTGAATAATGGGTATTGACTAATGATTTGAAATTGAGATGAATACTCGGCATAATTCAATGGCTTCAACGACATGAAGTGTTTTCGTTTAAGTAAATTCACATAAATAATTCTATACTAATAAACATTTTGAAGTAAATAAATCATATTATTCGAAAATATAATTTATGCAGAATAAAGTAGGTAATAAGAAACAAAATAAATAATCATTATTTTTTTTCTTTTAAATGAAAAAGTGCCCTCGGAAAAAAATAGATTACATTCCGCAATGTATTTCAATATCTCGTAACCGACACTCGCTCGCTAATTTATTCTGCGTTTATTTTGTATTTATTATTTATTTCGATATAAAAGTGTCATTTCTAATTTCCAAAAGTAATATTAACATTTGCTCACGATTCGTTTTTTGAGGGTTTTCCAATTATATTTTCTGATTCTCCAATTATGTGTTACATATTTTCCTGGTCGTTAGCGTCATCGTTGCATGATCACCAGGTTGTTTAATACTTCTGTCTGTACAACTTTGCGGTTTTGGAGAGGAATTTGGTGGGTAGAATTCATTTTAAATGTTCTTGACTGTGATCGCTGAAAAAAGCAACATAGAATGAAACACAGATATTTGTAGATCGGCACCAATGAATTTGAAGGTGTGTCTGTGTATTGTTATAAGAAGCACTGGTCATACAGTCAATTGATGCCTTTTAATACTTCATCCATGCTGATCTTTGTTTGAATCGAGCGTGATTTGTGGATTCTAAGATATTCAAATATTTCGTTAAAAACATTTTCAAAACTTAAAATATATATATCGACATATTACGACCGTCTGAACTCCCCTTCGATATTTGCGTTGGATGACATACCATATACATGTTGTTTCAGTAATTCAGTAACCTCTTCAGTAACGTATATATATATATATATATATATATATATGTGTGTGTGTGTGTGTGTGTGTGTGTGTGTGTGTGTGTGTGTGTAACTATCGCTTTTGTTACTTTTATCTCATTCCGATACGCATAATGGTTTAAAATATAATCATTTTAAAAAGATATAATTTCTGTACTAATCGGTGTATAATTAGAACTTTCATTGAAACATTTTCAAGGATGATTCATTTATGCTAAAAAAAAGCCTTTTCTGTACATAAAAAGCGGATGAAGAAATTGCGATAAGTTTGTCAAAATTCTCAGTAAAACAGTCAACATTAATGTTATTTAGGTAAGAGTTTTAAAAGAATTTCTAATAAATCTCTTACCTGCGGGTTCGTGATGGGATGCTTCATGCTGGTATCTTGATCATATCAAACAGTAATGCTCACACACACAAAAGACAAAGTCTTTAAATAAAAACACACAACATTTATTAACGTTAACAGAACACAACAATTAAAATTATAAATCCTTTTCTTAATGATTCACAGAAACAACAATCATTACATCTTGTTCCTTTGCTCTTAAAGACCCAACTGCTTAAAATATCTCTCTGCAAAAGAAAAAAAAAGAAATTATTATACAGAGGTCAAAGTACAAATTCAAAAGTGAGTCTTCGTGGACGGAAATGAAAGTCTTAGCGAAATGTAGAAGCACAGTCTGCGGTTTTAATAGTTCGAATTAAAGTTATTTTCTTCACATTACCCCATTTGAGTTCACTAGGGGACAGAACTCAACTTGAGCCAACCCCCACTTGAAGTCTATCGGGAGGACTGACGTACCGTTCGCCATCGACGAGTAGTCAGACAGTTTTGCAGAGATGTTTTCCCTACCACTCTTCTTAGCATTCGTTTCAGAATTCCGACGAGTCTTTTCCAAAAGCCACCCCACCAGGGCGCAGAAGTTAGTATGAACTGCCAGTCTATATGTGAGAAAACACTGACAGTTTTTAGTTTCTCAAAATCAATCTTGCTAAATAAATTACGACATCCAGTAAAATTGGTGCCGTTATCAGCGTATATTACTGAAGGACGGCCTCGTCTCGCAATAAATCTTGTGAGTCCAAGGATAAAACTGTCTGTTGAGATATTATACAACAGTTCGAAATGGACTGCTCTAAAAATTGCACACGTTATTAATAAAATCCATACTTTGGATTCATCTTTCAAATAAATAGGACCGCATAGATCCACCCCTATTATTTCAAAAATAGCCGCTTCTCGCACTCTGTTTACCGGTAAAACACTTTCTTCAACTTCCGGGGGTTTCGAGGCGTGTTTCTTGCATGCGACACATTTACTAATCACGCTTTTAATAGTCTTACGACTTTTGAGAATCCAATATTTTTCTCTTAGCACGGTCATCAAAAACGATACACCGCAATGACCAAATTCCAAGTGCTTCGAAAATATAAGCTGTTGTACAACGTGGTGCTTTGTAGGTAAGACGACAGGTAACCTGAAGTTAAATTCATCTTCTCGATGAAAAATTTTAGTTTTCACACGGATGATATCTTCCGAATCTGTAAAAGTGCGTAAGCATTTATATATTTTATCGTTCATATTTTCAAATGATTCCTTTTGTACTAGCTTTAAAATAACTGTTTCTGCCTTCTGAATTTCACTGTTAGTCAATTGACCGAATATTCTGTCGTTACTACCTCTTTTCGAATTTTGAATAAATCGCAGAATCCAACCAGTGATTCGCAAAATTTTACTGTACGAAGAATAGCGATTATAAAATTGGGGGTCATTACTTTCTAAATTAGAGGCAGTTACAATTGTTTTTCGTTTTTCTGTATTTACTATTTCCATGTTAGGCAAAATGTTAGACTTAGGCCAGTTTTCTTCGGAATCCAAAAGCCATGTCGGTCCTAACCACCACTGAGACCTAATAAGAGATTTCGCACAACAACCGCGTGACGGCAAATCTGCTGGATTCATATGTCCAGGTACGAAATTCCACGAAGCGGTGGATGTAAGTTTTCGAATTTCCCTAACTCTATTTTCTACGAATGTAGCCCAAGGTCCTTCCCGTTTTATCCAATATAACGCGTCCATAGAATCTGACAAATAGAACGTATCAATATTTTCTAGCTTCAAATCTGCTTTAATGCTATTGGTCAATCTAGCTCCAATGCAACAAGCTAGTAATTCTAGACGCGGAATCGAAATGTCTTTCAGCGGAGCTACTCTAGAACGTGCCTGAACAAGTTGACAGGTGACAAAATTCGATTGCTCATTTCTGAGAAAAACGCATGTAGCATAAGAAGATTTACTCGCGTCGCAAAAGGCGTGTAGAGATAATTTTCCCATTTTTACTGAAAAGTCAGATAATTTTCGAGGTATTTCAAGATTTTCTAAATCCTTAATTTGGTTACTCCATTTTTTAAATTCCTTAACTATCTCATCGGGCAATTTGGAGTCCCATGAAGCTTTCATTTTCCAACATTTCTGTAAAAGCAATTTTGGAATTAAGGTCACGGGACAAGTGAAACCGATGGGATCGAATATTTTATGCGTTAAGGACAAAATCGTTCTTTTTGTGATGAGCTCATTCTCAACTTTAAAATTTCGGAAATCACACGACAGCGTGTCCTTTTCGGTATCCCATATTAAACCAAGTAACGGAATTTTTATATCATTCCCATCGTTCAAATAACCCTTGTCATTATTGCCTAATGCAAATTCCTCGCATTGATTATAACACCAACCACGAAGATCAAATTGTGCTGATGCCAAAAGTTTTCGTGCTTCATTTCGAAAATACGCTAACTCTTCCCTCGACTCTACACTGGCTACACAATTGTCTACATAAAAGGATTCTTTAAGTTTTAGAGCAACATTTTTAAGATTTTCAGGAGCCTGATCTAAGTGATGTGTAAGAGTAGCAGCCAAAAGGAAAGGGCTACAACTAATCCCGAAAACCACCCTACAATGTCTATAAACCTCAAGGTTTTCGGAATTCCCATCTCTCCACCAAAGAAAAAGTAAATAATCCCTGTCTTTTTCATTTAGAGATATCTGCAAAAATGCTTTTCGAATATCTGCTACAATTCCTATCTTTCCTATTCTAAATCGACTTAGGACGGAAGGAATTAATTCAATTAAATTAGGTCCCTTTTCTATACAGTCATTTATGGAAACGGAACCCCTAACATGTGCTGAACCATCGAATACTGGTCTAATTTTGGTTGTAGACGTAGGCTTGATTACCGCTCTATGAGGGAGATAGTGGATCTTAAAAGGGTTAAATTTTTCATCACAATTCACTTTTTCAATGATCCCCTCCTCTTCCCATTCATCCAAATCTTTTTCGTAATGTTTCAGTAAACCGCAAGAATTAAGATTTTTGATATTATTTTGAAGGCGTTTTTCCGCTAAATCTTTATTACTAGGAATAGGGGGCTGTTCATTTATCCAGGGGAGACTAACTTTGTATCTACCGTCATTTTCTCGGCTTACGGTTTCTTTAAAATGTTTCATAACCAATTTTTGAACTTCTTCCTTAGATTGTTTTTCAGCCGGATCTACTATGCCTAAGGAATCCAAATTCCACAAATCCGTAATTTTTGCATCATTTACTAATAACGAAAGGACCAAAAGAGAACTATCCCTTTCTTTATCATTAATTTTCCCCATAGTAGTCCATCCAAGTGACGTTTGCATCGCAACTAAACCGCAAGAAAGATTCTCAATTTTCCCCGTAAACAAATTTCCCACAATATCTGCTCCTAACAAAACACGTATTTCGTTAATATCCCGTCCATACAAACAATTTTTACTTTCCGGGCAGATATCGCTCAAAAAAATATTTTTTTCTTTTAATTCAGAAATACAATTAAGATTTCTAATCTTAGGAACAGTAGCGCAAATTTTGTCTTGTCCCATGACCTCAATTTTAATATTTTTTCCTCCCCTCAAACCCCTTAAATCTACAGAATAGCAATTATGATCAACCGTTGTTTCGGTACCTCCAAAAAGCCCATGCGTGATTTTTACTTTTCTTATACCTTCTAATTCCATTTTATTGGCCACAAATTTTGAGATATAAGATTTTGAAGACGCTGTGTCTAAAATAGCACGCACTATCTATTCAAAACCGTTATTCCTTATATAAATACACAGAGTTTGTAAATAAATTGTGCTCGACAAATTTTCGTTCGAAAAGAGAGTAGTATCCGACAGTTCGGTTTTTTCTTTCGTTTTTTCATTTGTTTTTGCTTTATAGCAAAATAGCACATTATGGTTGCTTTTACAATGACAGCAGACTATTGTTTCTTTACAAAAACGCGATAAATGTTTCTTCATTTTCAGACACTTAAAACATGCTCCCTTCTTCATTAAAATACTTTTTCTTTCTTCAATAGTTAAGCTAGCTGCGAACTGACATTTGGATGAGCAATGTTTTGAAGTGTTGCAAAAAAAAAAAAAAAACAATTCGATAAACTTAAATCTTCCTCCGTATTAGTCGCTATTAAATCATTCACAGTCGGATATATTTTATGCTTAACTCGCGAATCGTGGATGTTCTTATCGGGAAAAACGTGAGTTTTCCGGCTATCTTCTTAATTGCATTTGACACTAACATCGCTTTCTCTCTAGCGTGTAAACAAGATGATAAAAATTTTATCAGTTCTTTAATTTCGTAATAACCTTTCTCATTTTCCGATTTATTTAATTCAATGAGAAGGTCTTGAGGAATTGTTTTCAATATAGTGGTACACAATACACTAGATATTTCTTCAATATTTGTACCGAGACTTTCTAAACTTCTAAGTTCAACAGATAATTTGTCGAAATATTTTCGAAAAAAGGTATATATCTGCCGAATTTCGTAACGGCTTCGTTGCCAAAATGTTACTCATATGAGTATGAATCAGCATTTGTTCATTTCCGTATCTATTTTTCAATAGTTTCACTGCAGCATCGTAATTCTTTTCTGATATAGGAAAGCCTTCAATTGTGCTTAACGCCGTAGTTTTAATTGAGCTCGCAAATAGTTGAATTTATCAATTTTATTCAATGAACTGTTATTATGAACGGAAAATTCAAAACAATTCCAAAAAGTAAGCCACTCATTCATATTCCCATCAAATATTGGAATACTTAATTTAGGAATTTTTACCCGTGCGGATGCAACGTTCGAAGCATTTTCGTAATTTACTTCCTGTTTTGACTTAAAATTATTTAAAAGTCCTGCTTTTATTTCTCTTATTTTTCTATTTGCGCGCGATTTCCAAGGAATTACGTTTTCAGCATACTTTTCAACTGCTTCCAATTCTTTTTCTAAATCATCTGGATTAATCAATAATTCTAAGTTATTGTCCGTAGTTTTTAAAGACCTAAATTTGTCTGTAACCCATTCGACATATTCTTCTAATTCTTCAGCAGTTGTATCTTCCAACTCTATTGAGTTTTCGATTTTGCTTAATGCTTTTTGACTGCTGATCGTAAAATTGTTCGTCTTTTTTTAAGAACTTCTAACGTTTCTGGTTGAGACATATTTTTGTGTGTGTGTGTGCGTCGAAATGATATATAGTTCAAATCTTTTTAATTCGATTTTAAATCTTTCCCAAAACAATAAGATTTCAAAATTTTCTAAATTATTTCTTATTTCAAAAAAGGATTTCAAACTATATTCTAAACTATTTCATAATTCACAAATATTTACCCACACTATACATCCCAGCAGGGATGCCATGTCAAAATTCAAAATAAAACATTCAACATTAATGTTATTTAGGTAAGAGTTTTTAAAGAATTTCTAATAAAGATAATCTCTTACCTGCGGGTTCGTGATGGGATGCTTCATGCTGGTATCTTGATCATATCAAACAGTAATGCTCACACACACAAAAGACAAAGTCTTTAAATAAAAACACACAACACTTACTAACGTTAACAGAACACAACAATTAAAATTATAAATCCTTTTCTTAATGATTCATAGAAACAACAATCATTACATCTTGTTCCTTTGCTCTTAAAGACCCAACTGCTTAAAATATCTCTCTGCAAAAGAAAAAAAAGAAATTATTATACAGAGGTCAAAGTACAAATTCAAAAGTGAGTCTTCGTGGACGGAAATGAAAGTCTTAGCGAAATGTAGAGGCACAGTCTGCGGTTTTAATAGTTCGAATTAAAGTTATTTTCTTCACAAAGTTACTTTAAAATTTAAATTCTTTTACCGATCAATTTTAATTTTAAATGTTGGATTAAAATTTAATCTTTAATTTAAAATTTAATACAATAATGAATTGTTGAAAATGTAATTATTTTTATGTATTTATAATTTGTATAAGCTTTAGAAAACCCTGAAATAAAACCAATTTTCTTATGAATAGATTTTACACTCGAAGTTTTAATTTAATAAAATAATGAGATTTTATGGGTAAATTAAATTGAATTCGACTGTTTAATTTTTTAATACTAACCAGTTAAATTATCCGTTTAAAGATAAAAGAATTTTTACTTCCATTAGATATTGGAGTTTTTGTTTCTGTTACTGTTGGTAACTTATAATTTCCTCAAAAATTAAAATATATTTAAAAGTAATGGTATGTATAAAATATTTAGTATTAAACATTTTGAAATTGCAGCAATCCCTTTTTTAAAAAAATGCATTTAAATATGTTACCAGTAAATCATAACAAATTCCGTGAGGAATTTGTTTTTCTGAGATAAGGCGAATGTTATATATTTTTTCTTAAATATAATCCAACGCATATCAAAAAATAAATTATGTTAAATAAATATACTAAAATATCGTATCAATCTCTCGAAATGTACTTACTTCTTAGGGTGTCTTACATTATTGGATGTTATAAGTACATTGAAACTAAAATACGCGAACAGCGGAATTGAATCTTAAAAATCATTTACCCGGTATTAATACCGCGGAAATGATTCACGATATACATTACGTAACAGCTTCATTGATGTTTTAGAAGACCAAAACATGTAGAATCAGTCCTTGATGACAATTCATTTTTTAAACTCTTACGTAAGTAGCCATTTTTGGGTAACCATCTTTTGATTTGAGAATAGTCTTGAAACATTGATTAATATACTAATGCATAAAGTGCACATCAGGAAAAATATAAAGTGCCAAGTTACTGTTTTTAATAAAAAATACTTATCTCGGGGGTAGTGGAACATGTATTTTTTATAACATTATTAATGCATTTTCATTTTCCTTAAAAAAGTGATTGAATAAACATAATGCTAGAGAATGTTTAAATACCAATTGTTTTGAAAAAGTAATTCATATGAAAGCGTCGTAGGTCATAATTTGCAGATCTTTAAAAACTTTTAGCATTATCTCCCATGCCAATTTTTTGAAGAAACGCCAGTCCATAGTTTTGGTGATACATATTATGCAACATTACGTAACAAAAGGTTTGTTAGATATTCGATTAATAAATTAAAGGGGTAAAATCAAATGTGAAATCCTGTAGAAGAAATATAATATGTACGTAGAGTTTTGTCTGGAATTACTGAAGTGATTTCATTATTTGTTCTGTTTTACACTCAGCTATATTACAATCATTATGTCTTATGTTGCAATCATTATGTCAAAATCTTTTCATAATATATTCAGTAATTCAGTAAAGTTCATTAACCTCTTTAGTAACTAATATAGTGTGTGTAGCTATCGCATTTTTTACTTTTATCTCCTGCCGATACGCATAACGTTTTATAAAAGAGTCATTTTAAAAAGATATAATTTCTGTGATAATCGGTATATAATTAGAAATTTCATTAAAACGTTTTTACGGATGATTCATTTATGCTAAAAAAAAAAAGAATTTTCACTACATAAAAAACTAATAAAGAAATTTCGATAAGTTACTTTAGAATTTAAATAATTTGTCCGATCAAATCTAATTTTAAATGTAGGATTAAAATTTAATCCAAAATTTAAAAATTAATCCAATAATTGTTTAAGATTTAATTCGTTTTATAGTGTTATAATTTTTATAAGCATGAAAAAACCCCAATTGTTTTATAAATTGAATTTTCACTCGAAGTCTTAATTTAATAAAACAGTGAATTTTTATTGGCAAATTAAATTGAATTCGACTGTTTCATTTTTTAATACTAAACACTTAACCTCTCCGTTGAAGATAAAAGGATTTGTTCTCCATTACAAATTGGAGTTTTCGTTTTTGTTACTTTTGGTAACTAATAATATTCCCAACCAATAAACTATTTTAACAGTGGTGTTTTTTATAAAATATTTATTCTTAAATATATTGGAATTACAGTAATACATTTTTTATTAAAAAGCATTAAAATACGTTATTAGTAAATGTTAACAAATGCAGTGATTATTTGGTTATTATGAAATACGTGATGTAATAGAAAAGTTTTTGGAATGCTTATTAGTATCATCCAGGGATCAAAACTGAAATATCTTGTCAATCTTTCAAAATGTACTTACTTATTTAGTGTGTCTTACATCATTGGATTTTATAAATACATGGAAACTAAAATACAGTGGAATTGAGTCTTAAAAATCATTTACCCGGTATTAATATTGTGAAAATGATTCAAGATATACGTAACGTAATAACTTCATTGATGTTTTAGAAGGTCAAAACATGTAGAATCAGAGCTCGGATCCTTAATGACAATTCATTTTTGAAGCTCTTAGGTATGAGATATCGTAAGTTATGTTTAAACATTTAGAAATGAAACAGATTTTGTTCTTTCATTTTTAAATGCAGAAGCGGTCTCAAGAGTAGTACGTTTTCAGGGAAGGTGCCATTTAGCTTCATATTTAATTTTGTTTTGGATCCTTATAAAACATAAATGCGTAAACTTCTTACTACTGATACCTTAATATCTGTTCTATGCTACATAAATATTTCAATATTCAATAACTGATATTTTACATTTCTTTTTAAATGTTTAATTTTCACAAAACAATTTAAATTGTTTTTGATATGCATCTACTATGTGTAAGACAAGAGTAAAATTATTAGATCTAGAGTCCCAAATAATATTGATAATGATGTAAATGTGCAACCTTCAACATATACTTCATTTTTAAAGAACAGAAAGCTTAATTTTACTTTGATTAAATTTAAATTATAAAATGTTGAAAAAAAACTTTAATTTTTTTGTTGAAAAAATGCTAATTTCAAATAATGAATGAAATTACAATACTAAATTTAAAGTATAAATTATTTCTTGTATCAAAATGAATGTATCTGCCACGTTTCATATACATTACTTTATCAGTTATTGGTAAATTTTGCGCGCAATGGATGCAAGTGAAAAACAATTATAATTTTTTTATCAAAATTAAACATTTAAAAAAAGGAAAACATCATTTACTACATAAAACAGATATTTAGCTGTCAGTAAAAAAAAATATATATAGCATTTCAGTTTTATATCAAAGATTCCTTCGCCTGAACGCACGGACCTTTCAAACACCCCTACAGATTAATAGACTAGCCCTTGTTCAAAATCCGGTACGTAACAGTACAGTGGAAGCGACACTTCTATTGTCAGTCAACGTTTCCCTTTGAAAATAAATACCTGAATGTACGAAAAATCCCGGGATTAAAATATGTTATAATATCTTATACTTACGTCTGTCTCAGTTCAGCCTCTTTTAAGTATATTTTAATAAGTATTTTTTTCTGTTTTAACTGCAAGGTGAATTTGTCATTCCACTGTAAATTCTTTTGGATTTTTTTCTATTATTCTACTATTAGTTTATTTTTTTATAATGCGTTCAACGCATTTATTTCAAATATACCATTTGAATTAATTAATTCTCATACATACACACACACACACACACACATATATATATATATATATATATATATACACTGCTCAAAACAATTAAAGGATATTTGAAGTTTTATATAAAATAAAGATATAAACGAAATTTTTTTTGCCGAAAATAGAAGAAGAGAATCACAAATGCAAATTTTTCTGGTTTTCAAACTGTGGAGTATGCAAATTTTGAGTTCGACGTCAAAAACGTCGCTTCAGCGGCAGCGAATGAAATTTGACTTTCAACTGGATAAAAGAGAATGAAGACAAGGATGATCGGCATTCAGTGATTGCTTTGTTTCGATCAGTACGATGTCTCAGCGAAGTCATTTGACAGATTCAGAAGCTTGGAGAATTGTTGGTAGGTTAGAAGGGGGCCAAACTCAAGCCGAAGTAGCGCAAGCCATTGGAGTGTCACAAAGTGTCATTTCCAGGATCTGGAACCGTTTTTTGGAGAGTGGATGTGCAGGCCGAAGACCAGGGCAAGGTCGTAGACGGGCAACAACGTCCAATGAAGATCGGTATTTAGCGTTAACAGCTCGGAGACACCGAAACATGAACGCTACTCTTCTCCAACAACACATTCGCTCGGCTACAGGCACCACGATTTCAACTCAGATTGTCCGAAACCGGCTCCATTCTGTAGGTCTGTATGCTCGCCGACCGATGGTATGTGTTAGATTAACATCAAGGCATCGTCGCGACCGCAGGGAGTGGGCAACCGAGCATGTCAACTGGAGGAGAAATGAATGGAGCAATATTCTGTTTTCTGACGAGTCCCGTTTTTCTGTGCATCCGGATAATAGGCGTATTTTCATCTGGAGGGACCGTGGCAGTAGGAATAATCCTGCGTTCGTGCACGAAAGTGTCAGATTTGGCGGTGGAGGAGTGTTGGTGTATGGTGGCATCTCCATTGACGGGCGCACTGACCTCTACATCATTCGAGATGGAGCTCTGACTGGTCGCCGATATAGGGATGAGATCCTCAGACCTATTGTAGTCCCTTACGCTGCAGCAATCGGAGATAACTTCATTTTAATGGACGATAACTGCAGGCCACATCGTGCAAACCTGGTGGAGGATTTCCTTTTCGAGGAAGGAATCGTTCGAATGGAATGGCCAGCGTGTTCTCCAGACATGAATCCAATCGAGCACGTTTGGGACGCTCTAGGAAGACGAGTTTCTGGCCGCCAACAACCCCCACAAACTCTCCAAGAAATGGAAAGAGCTCTTCTGGAAGAGTGGGGCAGAATACCCCAACTCGTCATTAATAGACTCATTGAGTCCATGCCTCAAAGGTGTTCAACGTTGCTGGCCGCCCGTGGAAACCATACCCCCTACTGAAAATGATTTTCTTTGAAGAAAACACCTTTTCTTATTCTTTTTTTCTCATATGCACAAATTGTGTTTTTTTCCTTTTGTACACAAATGCGCAATAAAATGCATTTTTTTCTGCCAAACATGTGTAATTTATTCTCATATAACCTACTATGTCTGTCGACCATGTATCAATCAGCTAAAAAGTTTCCCAGATACAAAATCCACCTAAAACTGCAATATCCTTTAATTGTTTTGAGCAGTGTATTTGAATACAATATGAATTCTAATCAACTGACTGAATAACTTCCCGTTCTGTATACGAAGGCAACATTTACAGAATATGCTGTCAAAAATGTTGGTTCATATTAAAAAGGTATCAGTACTTGGTACAATTTAAGTTTGAAGGCACCCCCAGCACCTAAGTTTATCTTTTACGCTTAAATTGAAAGAATCGCGTTGTTTCCTGCGACAATTTGACAAGTAAATTATGTGCTTTATCTTTTTTTTTCTCCTTCTTTACTCAGACCACACATTTGTCAACTCGTTTTCTCTTGTAGATGTTTGAGCTGAAAAAATATTCTTCTTATGAGCAATATATTTCCGCTTTACATTACTCGCTCTGCCATTTTTAAAAAAAATCACCTACTCTCAAAGCTATTTCCTATAATAAACTAGTATATGTATCAATACCAATAATTACAAACATAATAAATGTTTTATGTACCCCAATAAGTGTAGAATGGTAGGTACCTTATAAAAAATCATGCCATTCATAAAAATTTAACAAAATATATTCATCAAATATTACTTCTTTTTTAATGAAAAACTAAAGGAATAAGCATGTATTTGCAATCAATGGAATGTATTTGCTCAATAGCAGTTGTTTGATGAACAGAAAAATGATGTCATCGCTACTCTCTGCCTCTGTATTCACGCCATATTATAAACTACTTTAATAAAAATCCTGCCTTTCATAAAAATGGTAAAGAAGAAATTCATCAAACAATAATTCTTCTCGGTAACCAGAAAGTATAGAAATCAGTACATATTTTCATACTAATACAACGTATTTTTCAATAAACAATTATTGCAGTTGTTTGATGAACAGCAAAGTATTGTTTTCTTTACTCTCTGTCTCAGTGCTCATACCATACGATAAATTACCTTAATGAAAATCCATCCGTTCATAATAATGGTAAAGAAAATACTCATCAAACAATAATTCGGCACTGTAATGAGAAGGTACAGAAATCAGTAAATATTTGCATATCTGTAGAACGTATTTTTTCAAATCACGATTGCAGTTATTTCATGAACATGAAAATATTGTTATTGGAAATCTCTGTGTTTACAGCATATGGCGAATTTCCTTCATAAAAACTCTTCCATTAATGAAGATGTGACAGAAAAAAATCATATTTCAATAATTCTTCTATTTTATAAGAAAGCATAGAAATCAGTAGATATTTGCATGTCGATAAAGCGTAATTGTTTAAGCACGATAACAGTTAATCGGTGGACAACAAAATATTGCTATTGCTGCTGTATGTCTTTGTGTTCACACTATATGGAGAATTACATTAAATGTAATATTCTTTGAATAAACATAGTTATAGCCAAAATGTGACTATAAACAGTTAACGAGTGTACTTAAAATTTATTCTTATAGCAAGATCTCATAATGAATGTGTATAAGTCCAATGGCGCATTCCACAAATATTGATGCAAATGAATGTTTAAATAAATGAGAGGTAAAAACATAGTAAACTTAAGAAATTATTTTTATATAACTTAATAGGGTCCTCTGTTACTAGTGTTGCATAACAAATTAATTTTAACAATAAAGGAAAAATAAATAAATCAGCATATTGAATGCATAATTGAAACGACAACCTTTTATTTAAAAAATAGTATATATTTTAAAATACTTTCGAACTAATTAAAATGAAAAAAAAATCACATCGAAACATTCCATTATCCTCGATGATGCGATCTTAATATATTTAAGAAAATATTTTCTCTGCAGTTTTATATTAAAATTCTTTCATTAAAGTTTTTAAAGTAAATCTCTACATAAACATCGGCTGAAGAAAAAAAAAGTAACACGTATCTTAAAATCTATTGAATATATGACGGCTCAATAAATACAAAATGTAGAAGAAAGCGGTTCGTTGTTTTACAATGAAAGCAAATAGGAAAGGTTTCATTAAAAAAAAAAGTATATTAGGAAACGTATATTAAAACCAAAGATTAATAATTTAACGAAAAAAAAACTGTAAGAACTAAAATTAATAATTTAAAAAAAAAGCTGATTTAAATCTATAATTAACTTTTTAAGCAAAGGCGTATACTAATAATCTGGTTTATTTATAACATAAAAAAACTATTATACATATATATTTTTTTAAGTAGTTATTTGATTTTTTACAGTACACATTGTAAAGGTTTGCATGAATGACAGTAATAAAATGAAAAATCTCTGAATTCTCTATTTAAATGTACTTATACGTTGAATAAATCTTTTTAAAACAAATGTGCCGAAAATATGCATATTTATAAAAAAAATATGTATGACTAATGGTAAAGAAATAAATATTTAGTTTATTGGGAGAATTTTTATAGTGTTTCGTGCCGTTGTCGTCAGACAATGTATATAAAAAATAAAATAAATTAAATAATAATAATAAAAATAACAATAATAATAATAATAAAGATTGATAACATTTATATTACATATTATTTACAGGAATAATTAGCTAATTCCCATTAAAAATTACAGAATTGTTTGATTTTTACTATTTTTTATGTAATATATATACGGTGATAAATCTAATTAATCAGGTTTTGCTGTGTATTTTTGGGAGGCACACACAACGAAAATGGAAATCTTAAAGTACGATTTACCTTTATAAAAGTATTTTATATTGATGGTTTTACCATCAGTCCCATAGTGATTATATATATATATATATATATATATATATATATATATATTAAAATTTTCAAATTGTTTTTTCTTAATTAACTTGTTTTTTAGCGTTTGCATATTAAGATATATTTTTTTTTTGGATTTTTAAAAAAAATATTACGTTAACTTATTGTTAAAATTATATAATAATGTATGATCTGACTATCAATTAAATTATCGTAAAATGTGTTATTTTTCTTAAGATTTACCACTCAATTCCTATATCGCATATAAAGAAATTGAACCTTCCTGATCATTTTTTTTTATAATTTATATAAATGATTATAATACTTTAGATAGAAAAGTGTAAATAAAAAAATGTAGAAAAAATATTTTAATTAGTAATAAATAAAAATAATATTTACGTTGAAGTTTGTTATACGTTTACCGGCGTGAAAACTGCATATTTGTAAGAATAACTAAATTTATCAATATAAACTATCTATAATTTGTGATTGATATAAAATATTTATATTACGCTCGTAACATTTTTTATATTTATTTTATATGTTTTTATATTTATGTATTTGTTTATACATGTTTATATTTAAAATATATTTTTATTAAAATTAACTTCCATAAATAATACTTAGTAGCTACTATTTAAATTGCTTCAAGTTAAAATCTTGGGTACTTGTTGTGAGACGGATTGTACTGTAAACCTATATATCCTGATTTGAAGCGGATTAATACACGGATATTGCATTTGAAGTTAACCAAATAATAATAATAATAATAATAATAATAATAATATACAACGTAGTTAACTTCATAAGAAAAAGTGTTATTAATCTAAATATTATTTTTTCTTAAATGTAGTGATTTGCGTTAATAATGCTATTACATTTACACGTTTTTTTAAAGGTATAACTATGCTGAATTACGCAATAATTAGTATTTTTCTTTAAGAATTGAAATACTAGTGCGTAATATTTTTTATGTAATGATCGTTTTTATTTCAAACTAAAAATATTACTTGTATAAACTTTATAATTTAATAAAATTTTAATTCATGAAATAATTACATTTTATACGTTACGACAGACAGAAAAAATATAAAACTACATTCACTCTTAAAGTGTTTCAGTCGATAAAAAAAGTATTGTATATATATATATATATATATATATATATATGAAACTTATTTTTTAGAAGCGCAACTGTCAAGGTTCAGTACGAAACAAATAGAACGTGACTTTTGAAATATTACAGAAAATCTTCTTCAGTAGGATATTTTTCTGTATTCTTCAAGAACATTCTTGTAAGAACATTCTTGTCAAAAACATCTTTGCATGATTATTTATCTATTATTTTTGAAATTCAGAACATAAAAAGTTTAGAATAATTTGCAGCTCCAAAAGAATATTTGTAGTAATTTATTCAGATATGTTAAATAAAACAGAAAGAGGAAATATTTTCGAGAATTATTACAGATATTCGAGGAATATCAAGAGCTTATTTAATTCGGAATACATAGTGTAGGATAGAAATTACAATCCTAATTTGTGGGTGTGCGTATAAATGACAGCTTCAGAACTGTATTTCCGATTGGCGAATATGTTATTAACCAATGTCAATAGAACTGTAAAAATTTTCGTACAAATCGGCTAATGAATTTGATTTTTAGTATATTTTTAACTACACTTACACAATATTTTCCATTGATTCTATAGAGAAAATCACCAAGGAAATAGGACATATTATAAGTTATAAATACTGCGGCTAAGTAATCAGGAATTAGCAATGTAGAGGTAATGTCTCTATTTTTAAAAAGGGAGGTCCAGCTTTCGAAACCAGCTGTGCTAGAAATATATATACATATACATATTGTTTTTTCTTTATATTTCTAGATTTAATTTCTACATAAGTGTTCGAAAGGTCGAGTGGAGGTACTTCATTTTTTTAAATTTGATAATTAAAGCGTTAACTTCACACTACGTATTCGTACGCACCAAAATTTTAAATCGTCGGCGTTTATTGAAAACACGTTATCATTAATTTGCAAATTTCATTAACAAAAATGAAATAAAAATAATGATAAAATAAAGTTCACAGTTCAATTCCTCATTAAATTCATCATATGTGCCATGATGGTGTTACATTTTATTATCAATGTTTTGCAACCCAAAGTTATCTGCACTTCAAGTTATGTAATTTGAAATCGTACTATTGTGGAGTGAACCGAAGTGTGGAGTTTACATTTTCATTCTCATAAGTTACAAAAAAAAATTCAACTTCATGTAGCCCAGTATATTTTTATCTGGCTCCGAATAATTCTGTTTTTATAGTTTTTAATGTTATTGATGAAAAATTGATTGTAGGCTCACAATATTCAGCTCCTTCGGGAAATAATGAAACAGATTTGGACGACTGGATGAGTGTTTTTCCAGAGTTTTCGAAGGACCTTGTGGCAGGTGACTGCACATTTACGGACGTTGGGCTATTCAAGACAAGATAATAGAGGCCAAATTTTATTGGATCATCTGATTGTTAACAATATGTCAATTTTAAATGATCTGGATGCCCCTCATTCATTTATTCAAGGTGAACTTTCTGGTAGACCAGATCTTACGATTGGTGGTAGTTATATACAGGACAAAATTGAGGAATGGACTGTGGATACTAAGAAATTCTCTTTTAGCGACCACAGATATATTAGATTTAAGCTTAATATTATACCACTCATTAGAAATCAATACAGATTTAATACAAAAAACAAGAATTTTATAAAATTTGATTATTTGTTTAAAAGAAAGTTACAGTTTTGGAAGAATGGCATTGAGTTAATTAAAGATACAAGAGAACTTGATAATTTTGTAAAAAACTTTATTAAAGACAAAGTGAGTATTTTGGAGCGGTGTTTTAGAAAAAGAAAACTTAGTAACAAGCCCAAAATCCATTGGTATAACAACGAAATTAGAATTGAAAGAAACAAAGTAGCAGCTTATGTATAAAATACATGCTAAAGATGGAGAAAATGAGCAACTAAAGGAAATATATATTAACAATAGAAATAAATATAAACAAGAACGAAAAATCGTGCGTCAAGCATAGACTATGTAGCACTTTCCAACGCTTCCAAAATAATTTTATAAAACATACCGTTTAATAAGCTAAAAGATAACATTTAAGTAAACAATTTGGAAAACGCATAACATATTTAAAAACATAATTTCAGGAATTTCCAACAGATACAATATTCGGAAAAATATCCGAATACTTTTATTCAGCCCTGTATATGATCTATAGATTTGTATATGCTAGGATGCTAAATTTTAGTTTAGTTGGGAAACGTGTAGCACAGTTTAAAATTATCTTTCTGGAGTTTCTGTCAATAAACGAAAATGTGTTCGCGAACTTTTGTGCTGCCCTGTATAGGATCTACAGAATTTATACACACCACGTAATAGATAAAAAGCGAGTTAAAATTAAAATCGCGTTTAGTAACTTAAAACGCATTTCCAGGAATTAGTGTTAACAGACAGTAGAGAATTCTTTTGCGTGTCCCTGTAAATGAACGATGACTGCTATACACACACTATTCTGTAGTAAGCCTCTTGTAATGCACCTTAGATATATATATATAAATTTCAATGCGTTTAAAATAGTGAAACATTATTTAAATAAACCGCAGACGATTTTTCTCCATAGACGTCATGTAACGGAATTCTTTTGACTGTCCCTGTAAAGTAACTATATGTGCTATGCACACCCTATTCCATATTAAGCTTCTTCTAATGCACCTTAGTGATATATATAAATTTCAATGCGTTTAAAATACTCAAACATTATTTAAATAAACCACAAATGATTTTTCCCCATAGACCGCAATGTAACGGAATTCTTTTGAGTGTCCCTGTAATAAAACTATAAGTGCTACACACTTCCGTTGAAATAGGGAACATGCTATAGATAACGACAATAACATATAAAAATTGCAGAGCAATCCGAGCATATTTACGGGAGTTAGAGCACGGACAGACGGCAGACGGCAGACGGCAGACGGCCATACGGCCAGACAAACCGAAGTCATAAGCACTTTTCAACTAGGTTGGAAAGTGCTAAAAACTGGTTAAAGAGACAAAGAGAAAGGCATGGATAAATTTCTGTAATGATACTCAAGAAGCGTATGGGAGTCTTTATAAGTATATTGCGGGAAAAAATATTCGTAATACAGATCTTATTTTCACGTCATTAACAGAATCAGAAGTCTTTGATTCTTATGACGAGGTAGCTGACCAATTAATGAGGGAGCATTTTAAGACAGATAAATTACCAGATGAAATGTTTGAATATATATCAAGTAAAAAATTTTAACCTGAACCTAGAAACTGATATTATCAAAATTAGAGAATTGAAATTTGTTCTTTCTAAACAGGCATTGAATAAAGCTCCAGGATGGGAGAAAATATACGCCATAGTGATAAAACATATTTGTAATTTGTTTCCAGATTTTATGTTGGGTATTTATAATAAATGTCTTGAGTTGGGGCATTTTCCTAAAAGTTGGAAAGGGGAACAGTGATATTTTTTCATAAAAAGAACAAAGATCCTAAGAAT
Source organism: Maratus michaelseni (assembly GCA_963931845.1). Taxonomy (NCBI): domain Eukaryota; kingdom Metazoa; phylum Arthropoda; class Arachnida; order Araneae; family Salticidae; genus Maratus; species Maratus michaelseni. The sequence goes on from OZ007592.1 coordinate 421,022,448, forward strand.
CCCAGGTCTTATAGACCAATAACACTTTTACCTATAATGGAAAAAATAATGGAAAGGATTATTAAGCAAAACAATATGGTCAAGCTTGAAAGTGAGAATTATTTTAATGATAACCAATTTGGTTTTAGGGAAAAAAGATCTACAGTAAAGGCTCTTCGGGGTCTAAAAAATATAGTGAAAGAAACTTTGATGGATTTTAAATACTGTGAACTAACATCTTTGGACATAGAAGGTGCTTTTGATTCAGCAGATTGGACAATTACGTCAAACATTATAGAGAATCTTCCAATTCCAGATTATTTGAAATCACTGTTGAAAAATTATATTTCAAATAGAAAAATCGGTTTTAATTTTGCCAATGGAATAAAATGGTTTATTCTCTTTCAAGGCAGCCCTCAAGGTTCATGTCTTGGCCCATTGGTGTGGCTCATTATCGCAGTTTACATATTGAAGGATTATTGCCTTATTTAAAAAAATATCGTTTCATATGCTGATAACTTTGTCATAATTAGAGGTGTCAATACTAGAAGAGAATTGGAGAGTGAAATGAATTTTTCAATATTCTCCTTTAAAAATATTTGTGATAAGAATAAATTGAGACTTAGTGTAAATAAATGTGGAGCCATTGTGTTTGGAAATTATCAGTTGGAAAACAGACGTCCAATTTTTAAGTTGGATAATGTTTCAATTTCAGTTAAAGATACAATTAGTTACTTGGGTTTTATAATTGATGGAAAATTTACTTGGATACAGCACTTTGAAATAATAAGAGAAAAAATTAAGAATTTTGTTGGCTCAATTTCTAAGTCAAGTAGGAGAGATAGTGGTCTAAAATCAGAATATAGGAAAACATGGTACCTTACGGTTATTCAGAGGCAAATTCCTTATGGTTGTGAAGTGTGGTCAGAAGATATTAAAATACCAGCTAAAAAGCGTATAAGTTCTTGTCAAAGGACAGGACTTTTTAGTATTATTAAAGTCTACAAGAATACCTCAACGGAGGCTATATGTATTTTGGCGGGTGTCCCACCTATTCATCATACTATCTCAGCTATTTCGGGTAAATATGCAGTGAGGAACGGAAATGGAGAAATTACTGTACAGGATCAAGTAATTAATAAGAATAATTTAATGGATAGTCTTAGCACATTTGAGTTTATAAATTATACCAAGAGAATGAATATTAAATTTGTGAATCCGGTAACTAAAATGGAACAGATACAGAATCTAAAATATCCTATCATTTATACCGATGGATCAAAGATAGTAGAGGGGGTTTCTGCAGCTTTTATAGCTTCACTGAATAATACCTTTATACATGATGAAAAGATTAGATTACACAATTTAAACACTATTTTTCAGGCTGAACTCTTTGCAATTAAGCGGGCAATAGTATGGATTATTTAACGTAATTATAAAATAGCTAGAATATATACGGATTCACTTTCCTCTGTGATGATACTGCAGCAACTATTCCCGAATAATTCACTGGCAAAAGATATCTTCAATTTATTACTGGACAATTCATATTTATTGCTCGAGGTGGGCTGGATTAAGGCCCATGCTGGCCTTCCCGGCAATGTAATGGCAGACGAACTGGCAAATAATGCAATATTAAAGAATGAATTTTATGAGAGGACAGTATTAAACTTTCCTGTTTCAGCAGTATCAAAATATTTTAAAGATAATATTCAGAAAGACTGGCAAGAAGAATGGTCCCAGTCCACCCTGGGCAGGGATACTTATACAGTTCTTAATAAGGTGGATAGTGAATTTCTGTGTACTAAACAAATTATTCAATACTTTATCTCGGGGCATGGATCATTCCCAGCTTTTTTATATAAAATTAAGAAATTTACGAGTGATTTGTGTCAATGCGGAAAGAAAGGTGACGTAATACATTATATCTATGGAATGTGTCCATTTATGCCACACCACTTTAGATTTAATTCTGCATTTACTCTTAGAAAAAATTTGCAGGATGTCATATTAAATACAGAGAATTATGGTAAACTAAGAGACATTTACAATCAATTAAATACCATGTACTCATTTATCAAGTATAAATTTTAGTCTTAATAAGAGAACTTGCAGTGATTTACATTTGAAAGCTTTTCATGCCTATGAATGTGTTGATTGCAGCATGTAGTTTATTGGCTCCTTAGTATGGTTGCAAGAACTTGTTCAGGAACTTTTATTTTTAGTTTTAAGGACTTCTATGAATTTGGACTGTCTTTGAATTCTGGATTGCAGCGTGTTGTTTTTTGGTTCCCTTGTATGGTTTTCAAGAAGTTGTTCAAGAACTTTCATTTTCAGACTCATGGACTTTAATTTTATTATCTATGAATTTAATTTTATTCTGTGAATATAGACTGTCTATGAAAATGTGGATTGCAGCGTGCTGTCTATTGGTTCCCTTGTATGGTTTCAAGAACTTGTTCAAGAACTTTCATTTTCAGATTTAAGAACTTTAATTTTATTTAGGTATATCCAATTGTCTGTAAAGGTGGATCTAGTCGTTCTCTTTTATCATTATTATTCTTAGTTAAGTATATTTATTAGTTAGTGAACTTCACTGTCTTGTGTTTAATTTGAATTTTAGGTTAATTTATTGATAATTTTATTTATTTGTTTTTAAAGCAGGCTTGTAGCCCCATTGCTTTGAATTATCCCAGTGTGGGATGTTTTGTGATCTTAGTATATGATTAACGACGTTGATTAAGCCCGTTCCTCTGGAGGAACCGCTGGATGGTGGAAGGGATTTTTCCGTCAGGACATTTTTCACTATAAACCTCGCGGTTAGTTTCCTGGCTGGTTGTTCCGTTGTTCCCTTAGTATATAATTATAAGAATTTCTTCTATGCATTTAAATTCGAAAGGCACTGATTTTGTAAAAGTATAGTTTTAATGTTCTCTGTGTACTACATAAATTTGATAAAGGAAAGTAAATATAAAGAGATACAAAAATTTACTAAGCATTTAAAAAATTATACTTACCTGCATATAGAAAAATGTTATTTATTTATTAAATTATAAGAAAAAACATGTTGAAATATCTACATATTTTTATCAGCTGCAAAAATAATTTAGCCGTGTGTATAAATAACGATTTGTATCATCATTCTTTATATGAAAATTAAAGATGGCATATAAAAACCAAATAGATCTATAATACTATGAACAAATAGAAAATTATCACGGATTTGTTCCGACAATGTAATAACTTGCGCAAATCCTTCAGTGAGGACATATTAGAACAGATAATATTAATCATTACTATTATATGATATATAAATTGTTTTACAAATGTGTTTTCAGTTCTTCATTATACATGGTAAGAAAGTGATACCTATATTAACAATTTTATAGTTAGAAAACAGCAAATATTAAAAACTATTTTATGGTAATAATGATTTTTCTCAGTTATGTTTCTCTGTTTTTTACCAATTACAGTTTGAGGTTTGGGATTCAAAAATACAATGAACTTATACTTTTCTGGAAATAAAATATTTTATTGCACACACGGACACCAGTGATAAATTTTCATACCAAAAAAATATATAAATAGAACATTTTCAAGTGGGATGAAATATTTTATGCACACAGTTATAATATGTTTGAAACACAATGATTGTCTCACGTATGGAATTGACAAATTCCTGTAACGATCATAAATATACAGAGTGCAGTGGATAATCTATCTGTTCAAAATTAAATTGCTCTAAATGAGAGTTCTGCATCTATGTAAACTAGAAGGAAAATAATTATGGTTTTCCTGATGTAAATGGGTGCTAGGCGCTTAGTAACAAAATAAATTGTAGGAGATACTACAAATTTTAATTTACAAAATTTCACATATACTATAAATCTCACAACAACATTTAAGTCTTATGAATAATATACAAGGTGTTTATCGTCCACAAATATCTAATGACAAAATCTTTAGTTTTAGTAGTATAAATCAATTCGAGGTAAATGTTTCAAATGTTCACTCTTCCTTAATTTAGACATGTTTTAAGTCAAAATAGTTATTTTTCATATTTTACGAAATTTGAAATATTTTACGGCGCAGGGTCTAATAAGAGGTCATTCATTGATTACATTACGTATCTCCCAAAGCTTGTTGGTAACCCCTCACTTACCCAAAGTCACAGGGTGTAACACAAATGATACCCCTACCCTAATGCGACATCACATGTTTTGCAACTCTTTTTTTAAGAGATTTGATTAAAATAACATTGAAAAATTTTATACGCTATTTGTTATCTACTGAAATAAAGACGACGAAACCTTGAAATCCGTGGGTGTTTTTACTTCAAGCTGCTGTAAACATGTTTAACCACCTATTCCCTCTATTCGCAGTGTTCGATTGGTGCTTCCTTCCGTTCCTCTTGAAAAGCGATAAGCTAAGTTATATTTTAAAAAATATAGTTGTATTCGTTCAAGCAAAACACTAAAAACAAAACCTACCTGGTTATGATATTTTAAATTTATCATTTATCTACGTTTTCTGAAATTAAAATGTGTATAATTGCACATTATTAAGATATAATATAAATGCAGTTCATTTCTAATAGTGATAGAATATTCAGAGGCAATAAAACGTGTTTCTGTGCCAAAGACACTGATATATGTGTTGTTAAGTTCGCAACATATTTCGAGCTAAAGAAACTTACCTTTGACGTTCATCCTTCTTAACGTATTGTACATAAATGTGTGGAGAACGCTTTGTCCCATTAGCCAGGCTGGTTTTTAAATTCTGACAAAAGCCATTTTAACATAATTGATTTCATGAGCAGTTCCATAGTTAAAATGGGAAACTTAACCTGCTAATATTAAATATTTTTATACTTTCTATCCTGTAAAAGCAAACATTTAGGAACGCTTATGTACTTGATTTACCATAAACAACTAAAGAACACCATTAATAACAAATAAAATTGATTTTTTATATTTTTGTTTCTGGTCTTATTTTCTGGTGGTAAGTTTTTTTTTTAATTTCCATTATTAAAAAAATTTAAGTATTTCTTTTTCTTTTCGGAAGATACGTTTACGTTTTCATGATACTTAATGAATAAAAAAAGAGTTTTGTCGCTGACATGTTGAATTTTTGTATCACAAATGCATACACTATTTACTTGAATAACAAAAGTTGACATCAACGATGAGCATGAAGATGGTTACTTGGAATATCATTAAAATTGTATTACATAGAGAAAGAAAAGCGTCAACAATCTATTCACATATGATGGAAATATATAGCTTTCCGACCATCTTCGATTGTTTTACAAACTTTATTTGGTTACTTATTGTTATTTAATCAAATATTCAATTAATATAGCAATATGTTTGATATTGAAATAATCAGCATGCTACCAACTAGAATAATCAATTAATAACCAAATAAAATAAATAAATAATAAATAAATCTTGTGTAGATATAACTGTTTTGATAAAAAACAACTGTTACAACATAGAACTGGATACAGACATTTAAGTGGATTTTTATAGCGAATAATGGTGCAAAGCCACAATATTGTCGCCAGCAGTATGCCAGAAATGTCAGTTAGGTTAACGACATAAGAAGTACACCAGCCATCTTGGACCAGATCGATGTATGGTGTTAAACGTAGGGGTTCAGCCATCAAATTCCACGCATCGCTCGGAAAAGATGATGCAGTGTGGTTTGCTTTTGTGCTGAAGAGTCCTATCAAACGTCCAAATAGGCGTGGCCTCACAAAACCCTTCATCCAATCATTGAGTTTAACTAAGAGAGGTGTATACATCACATACAAATTTGTATAAGATGCCTTTGCAAATATATTTTTTACTAGATGACCTGCCCGGCATCGCCCGGGCACGAGATAATAACAATGTATACGAACATGACTAAAATCTGTAAGTCTATCGAAATCAAGTCGAATGAGGCAAACTTCATTGTAATCGGCCCCATAAAACCATAGATATGAAAGCGCCATCTGGCGGTAGAAAGTACAACTAAATTATTCAAGGCTATCTATAGCAAGTCGAATGAGCCAAACCCCGTCGTAATCGGCTCCATAGAACTCTGGATACTCATGTAGTTTCATTTTCCAACGTCAGAGGACGCAATATGTTCTATACGAACATGACTGAAATCTGTAAGGCTATCGAATTCAAGTCGAATAAGCCAAACACCGTCATAATCTGGCCAATAGAGCCCGAGATAGAAAAGTTCCCCCTAGCGGTAAAAAAGGGAAATAAAATATTTAAGGCTATCGATATCAAGTCGAATGAGCCTAACCACGAGATATCCTGAAATGAAATTTTAAAAATCCGAAGTTATTATTCGAAAAGAGTGATATATACAACGCATAAGTTCACTGTAATGTTATAGAGGGTGATTTAATTTAATTTTAATGTTTGGAATCAGTTGCATTGAAATTGGAAAGTTAGTTGCTGAGTTATGGAAACGAGGCACAGTCTCCTCTCGAGAGAATGCTTTTTGTCAAACAACTGATCAAGACTACCGGACTACCTGTTCAAAGACTGAGAATCGTAGAAAAGCTTGCAACTTAAAAAAAAATGCTGAAGTTATTATTCAGAAATTGAGGTAATCCTAATAATATTATAAATCTGATTGTGTGCAAATGTTAGGCTGAAGCCAGCGTCAAAATGGAGAAATTAATGGTCCTGTATCTTTGCATATAGGTGGATTATAACCCGGAAATGAACATAGGCTGGTTTTTGTTTATTTTATTCAAATACTTTTTTTGATAATCAATACACATTTTTAGATAAAATTTAACCATTTTACTTTATCGTTGCTAGGGCTTTGATCGTTGCCAATAACTAAAAATGAGGAAAAATAATTTTTCCTCAACAATTAAGTTTCAATTGAGCGATTTTCACGTGAAAAATGAAACTAATTCAAAAGAAGATGAATTTCTGTGATATTTGAAACAACAATATGGAGTATTTGTTATTATACATGAACTATGAATATTGGTTACATTAAAAAGATCTTTTTTCTGTCAAAAACTGCGTTATAATTAGAAAGAAGAATTAACAATAATTATATTATTAAGAAAAAGATTTCGCTTGAACCATGGAACTATGAAAAGGATCCTTCTTGGCTTGAACAAATATGACGTCCTAAATAAAACATGTATTTTCAAATATTCGTAATATTACAAAGAGCATGACTATCAGTGTATAATAAAAGTATATACATAATGGACGTCATATTTAAGATGAATAACTGAAATATTTTTTCATACTGATCGTAATATCCTAATCCTATCCTAATAATATTATAAATCTGATTGTGTGCAAATGTTAGGCTGAAGCCAGCGTCAAAATGGAGCATTTAATGATCCTGTATCTTTGCATATAGGCTGATTATAGCCCTCATGTGAACATAGGCTGGGTTTTGTTTATTTTATTCAAATATTTTTCTTAATAATTCAAAATTTCGTTATTTTCATTGATAATAAATGGACATTTTTTCCTTTAGCATTTTAAAATGGTTAAATTTAGTTTACCGTTGCTAATACTTTATCGTTGCCAAAACTAATTCAAAACCCGAAAAAATAATTTTTACTCAACAATTTATTTTCAATTGAAAAATTTTCACGGGAAAAATGAAAATGAAATAAAAAAAAAATTAAAGAATTAAGAAGAAGATTAAATAATAATATTATAAACAAAAAGTACTTTTTTTAGTTTTTGATAATAATACAAGATTTCAATATGCGTAACCATGGGAAACAGGCGAATATGACGTCATTTATCGAAAATAAAGCGGATATGCTTTGATTGGTGAAATAAAATGATCTTGGGTTTTTTCTTCACTTTTTTTTCTTTTGTATGGTAACATTACTTGCCGTTTTACCGTCTGTGCACGGCTAATATAACTATACCGTATTTTTTATTTAAATTTTTAAAAAGTAAAAAGAAGTTTCAAAAGAAAATGGTTAACAAATGTCAATAATATGCTCCGCAAAATTAAACATGTCGGAAATGATGTCATGGATAGCGAGAAATAGTTATTTTTCATTCTTAAAACTAAAAAAAAATAACTCGATTACTTAAAAAAAATGACGAATGTTAATAGTTCCATTTTTGTTGATAAAACCTAAAGATTTAATATTATTTCGTTAAAGTAACATAATTTTCCCTATGCAAGTATCGAAATTAATTGCCTGAAAAATGAAATTAACAAGAATTATGTCATTAAAAAGGGATTTCTCTGGGGAAAAAGGAGACGTCTTATTTGAAATAAAACGGGAATTTTCCAATATGTTTTAAAATGAGTGTGAATCAATTCCTCACATTAATAATACAAGGATCAATAAGTATAGAAAGTAAATGAGTTTCACGCAATATCTATAACGAAAAATTTAAATGTTTTGTTATCTATACTTATTATTAAGCATGAATATCCGTTATTTCGTTATTTCGTGCCGCATGAATATCCCAGTTTTCTGCTAAAAATCACATCATAATTTTAAGAAAAGGAAAATGAACACGAATCTGTTATATTAAAATCTGACCGTGTGTTTGTATTTCGCAACTACTCCTAGACTATCGAACGCAACGCGATTTACTACCGGTTAGTTTACTAACGGTTTAGCGAATACCGGTTATAATTGATCCAAGGATGTCACACAAACTCTCATAATTAAAAAAATTAAATTAAATGCCATTTTCGTTAACGAAGTTTTTCTAAAAACGGAAAGTAACTTACTCCATATTTGTGTATAAAACAGGAGAAATAAAACAGATCAGTATATTTTTTACACCATTTTATCATTAAAACTGAAAAACAGAATTTATTTTCACTTTGAATAGATGGTGAAAACAAAATCTTGATTACAGTAAATTATCCGAAAAATACAAACGTATTTTCACATATTCAAACTTCATGAATCAATTTATTCTGGAGAACAAAAATTGCCTGCCAATATAAATAAAACTAAATAAAAAAACTAGGACATCCCTCAAAGGGATTAGTCTGAGTGATATTGCTGAGAACATAGGGTTAACAATCCTAATAATATTATAAATCCGATTGTGTGCAAATGTTAGGCTGAAGCCAGCGTCAAAATGGAGAAATTAATGGTCCTGTATCTTTGTATATAGGTGGATTATAACCCGGAAATGAACATAGACTGGTTTTTGTTTATTTTATTCAAATACTTTTCTTAATAATTCAAAATTTGATTATTTTCATAGAGAATCAATGGACATTTTTAAATAAAAATTAACCATTTTACTTTATCGTTGCTAGGGCTTTGATCGTTGCCAATAAATAAAAATGCGGAAAAATAATTTTTCCTCAACAATTAAGTTTCAATTGAGCGATTTTCACGTGAAAAATGAAACTAATTCAAAAGAACAACAGTATGGAGTATTTGTTATTATACATGAACTATGAATATCGGTTACATTAAAAAGAACTTTTTCTGTCAAAAACTGCGTTATAATTAGAAAGAAGAATTAACAATAATTATATTATTAAGAAAAAGATTTCGCTTGAACCATGGAACTATGAAAAGGATCCTTCTTGGCTTGAACAAATATGACGTCATAAATAAAAGACGTATTTTCAAATATTCGCAATATTACAAAGAGCATAGCTATCAGTGTATAATAAAAATATATACATAATGGACGTCATATTTAAGACGAATAACTGAAATACTTTTTTGATACTGATTAATAATAAGCTTGAATATCAGTTACAAACAGATGTGAGTTTTCTGCTAAAATTCACGTCATTATTGCCAGGAATAGAAAATTAACAAGAATTATATCATTGAAAAGATATTTCTCTGGGATCAAAGTGACGTCATAATAAAACGGGATTTTTTTAAATATGTTTCAAATGGAGCGTGTATCAATTTCATACATTAATAATCACTGAGTACAGTGAAAGAATACAGAGGTAATGAACCGTAAAATCGGCTTGCAATATGAAGTCGATTATCGCTCAAATCATTAGGCCCAAGGACAAACTTCATTGGATGGAGAGAGGCTGCATGTGGAACAAGGACTGGATTCATTGGATGGGGAGAGGTTTTCAAAGCAAGCCGCCTGTTGTTTGGGCCGACTGTAGGGTTGCATTTTCAGCATCACGCCAAACATGAACATTTCATCTCTATTTATTCTCTGAACTCTGTGATTAATAATACAAGCATCAGTAAGATTATTAGGAAAAGAAAATTGAACACAAGTCTATTAATTTAAAATCTGACTGTGTGTATTTCGCAACTACTCCTCTTAATGCAACGCGATTTACTTAATACCGGTTATCATTGATTCAAGGATGTCATATAAACTCTGAGAATTTAAAATTTTGAATTAGATTCCGAAATATTAATAACTTTTTTTTGTAAATTTTAACGAAATTTTTCTAAAAACGGTACTTAAATTACTCCATTTTTGTGAATAAACAAGAACGAAAAATCATGCGTCAAGCATAGATTATGTAGCACTTTCCAACGCTTCCAAAATAATTTTACAAAACATACCGTTTAATAAGCTAAAAGATAACATCTAAGTAAACAATTTGGAAAACGCATAACATATTTAAAAACATAATTTCAGGAATTTCCAACAGATACAATATTCGGAAAAATATCCGAATACTTTTATTCAGCCCTGTATATGATCTATAGATTTGTATATGCTAGGATGCTAAATTTTAGTTTAGTTAGGAAACGCGTAGCACAGTTTAAAATTATCTTTCTGGAGTTTCTGTCAATAAACGGAAATGTGTTCGCGAACTTTTGTGCTGCCCTGTATAGGATCTACAGAATTTATACACACCACGTAATAGACAAAAAGCGAGTTAAAATTAAAATCGCGTTTAGTAACTTAAAACGCACTTCCAGGAATTAGTGTTAACAGACAGTAGAGAATTCTTTTGTGTGTCCCTGTAAATGAACGATGACTGCTATACACACACTATTCTGTAGTAAGCCTCTTGTAATGCACCTTAGATATATATATATAAATTTCAATGCTTTTAAAATAGTGAAACATTATTTAAATAAACCGCAGACGATTTTTCTCCATAGACGTCATGTAACGGAATTCTTTTGACTGTCCCTGTAAAGTAACTATAAGTGCTATGCACACCCTATTCCATATTAAGCTTCTCCTAATGCACCTTAGTGATATATATAAATTTCAATGCGTTTAAAATAGTGTAACATTATTTAAATAAACCGCAAATGATTTTTCCCCATAGACCACAATGTAACGGAATTCTTTTGAGTGTCCCTGTAATAAAATTATAAGTGCTACACACTTCCGTTGAAATAGGGAAAATGCTATAGATAACGATAATAACATATAAAAATTGCAGAGCAATCCGAGCATATTTACGGGAGTTAGAGAACGGCCAGACGGCCAGACGGCAGACGGCAGACGGCCATACGGCCAGACAAACCGAAGTCATAAGCACTTTTCAACTAGGTTGGAAAGTGCTAAAAAGGAGAGATAAAACAGATTAATATATTTCTATGCCATTTTCTCATTAAAACTGAAAAAAATTATTTTATTTTAAATTTTGTATAGTTGGTGAAAAAAAAATCTTGATTAAAGTAAAATTTCCGAAAAATAAAAACATATTTCCACATATTCAAACTTTATGAATCAATTTATTCTACAGAGTAAAAATCGCCTGTCAGCATATTGTCAAGAAATCAAGATTTGTTTCAGCTATAGATTAAACCAAGGACACAAATTTGCTGTTACATGCAAACGTAACGCTTGCAATTGCAAAGCTTTTTTCAACCCCAAATTACATGCAAACGTAATGTAATTTGCACCCAAATTAATTTTAATTTGAACCGTAATAAATGTTAATTTGCAATGAAAATTACATGCAAAAGTAATGTTTACATATAATTTTGGGTTGCAAAAAGCTTTGCAATTTAAGTATTACGTTTGCATGTAATTTTGGGCTGCAAAAAGCTTTGCAGTTGAAGCTTCTTGCATTTAGGTTTAGAATTATTCCTCCCTATTTACAAGAATTGAATTTAAAGAAAAAGCATATACTATTTTCAATGATTTATTTTTAAATGATGGCTGTTAAAACGTTTCTCAAAGTCGTTAAAAGTAAAATGGTTTATCAGGTAAAATTGAATTTTTCTTTTTACCCAATTTGTCGATTTACACGATTTTATTTGGCCGTCCTTTTTCCATTGGTTGCAGTTTCATTTTCGCGGTTATTTGGCACAAAATTTTATTTTTTTTAAACTGATGTATGTCAAGACCTGCTTTAACAAAGAAATATTGTATTTTCTTCTATGAAATGTGATAAAGAGTTAGTTAATTATTTACGTTTTTAATTATCGGGAGTGAAATATTTTGCTTGATAAGTACATTTATTTTTCTTTTAATGTTACGTGAACGAAGTCACGGGTAACAGCTAGTTATCTATACATCACAGCAATTAAACGCTACGATGAACCTTAGAAAGTTAAATTTGTTAAATTCAATTATTTCTGTTGAAATCGGGTAATTAGATAAATATTAAAAATGGTGCCAAATATTGGTGAACCCGATGCTAGGGGGCGCAGTTTACTAAATACGATATTTATTAAAAAGTCGCCCCCCCTCCGCACCCCACTTTCGCGAATATAAAAAATTCAAACATTCCAATTCGATCGATAAACGTAATAGTTTTATTTATGTGAATAGGTTCAAAAAACTCGGAGTTGTTTTTTAATCTGGCAACCCTCAATTTACAGTAAACTCTTTTCCGTCAGGGTCAAATTCATTTGCGTCTGGTCAGTTTTTGGCAGAAATAAAGAAAACTTTCAGTCCGATATTCACAAAATTTGTATTTTTGGAAGTAGAAAAATCAAATACATATAGTTTGAGTTTCGAATCAATACCTCCAATAGTTTTTTTAATATTCGAGTATAAGTGAAAATGAAAATTAACTCGTCTGAAATTATCAATACGGTCGTTTGCTATTACGATAAAAAAAATCCATTTTCGGAGCGCATTTTAATGAGTATTTTGATACGATGCTTATAAGATTTTTAATTAATATTTAGGTTAGTTTTCAAAACAATAAAATTCTGAGACTCAGTTGCACCAGGAGAGGCTTTGGCGGACATACTAAAGGATTGGAGCGGGGCCTCCGAGATAACCCTGCGTGTTTTCTCAACCGGGTCGGCAACAAGTATTAGTGACGTCACAAGAGTGATCCACAGCAGAAAGTTTTAATAAAGAGAGATGTTTTGAATTTCCTGTCTTAAAATTTGTCATTATATAAATAATAGCATTAAATTGTATAATCGTTAAATAAAAGGGTGTTAATAAACTTGTTTTATAAAAGGAAATTAAAAGTTTTAAATTAAAAAAATTCCTAAGATTAAAAGATCAGATTGAACACATTGACTTACCTTTTCCTAAAAACATTATTTTAAAATAAATATACGTACAAAAAAATATAATAAATCTGCCAAAAAGTTTACAAAATCAATCCCATTCCCCCCCCCCTTTTACGACTACATACCATAATTTAACCACCAAAACACAATAAATGTCAATTTAAATAGAGAAATCGACATTTTTCAACTATAGCGACCTTGGCACTTTTTTTAACACTTTGGCGCAATCTGCGCTTCAGAAAGTTAGATATGATTCCAAATTATATACACAGTTATGAAAACAAACTTATTGAACTTTTACGTTTATTTATATATAAAATTATTTATATATACAATTCTGTTCTGCCTGTATATAAAGAGAGATAAATGGCTTCTTTATATTAAATAAATTGTATAAATATTGAAAAAAAAATGCTTATTTATATGAAACTACGAATAGGTTGCCAGAAAATATGTTGCTAAATTTCCTTCTCTCGCCATAAGCACTTTAAAGTACTTTTCGGATAGCCAGGCGCCAGTGATAAATGTACATCTCCAATTATAATAAAGAAGCAAGTTTGTGTGTGTGTTTGTCCGCTGTGTTCTGAAGACACAGAAGAGACATCTGTACGCAGAACTACAAAATTGTGTGGGAAGGTACCTTTATGCATGTAGTTTTGAACCTCGAAGCCAGATTTTAGAATTTTGGAATAGATTTTTTTTAATCAAAATTTTTTATGCGATTTTTAGTGTTTTTTCACGTTTTGATGTGATTTCTCCACATTAATAAGGGGAATCCGGTTCCAATCTTTTAGCCCAATATAGAACAGTTTATCCTCTTTTCAATAAAGTTTATGCGAAATTGGTAGAGCAATTTTTTAATTTTTTGGCGATTTTTTTTCCTTCGACACTAAGAAATTTTGCCGGAATGCTTGATTGGTTCGGTGGTTGCGCTTCCATTTAAGCCTCAGATACGATCAGAATCGTTAATTTTTTTCTCTTTTTAGCTTGGAGAAAGTTGATAATTCTTTACAGATAAAATTCTTAATGTTAAAAGGGAAGGGTGGATTATTTATTATCCCGATTTTTTTATTGGATTTTTTCCTTTTAATTTCATTTTTTATGTGTTTTTTAACATTTTTTTCATGTTTTTCAGCGTTTTTTATTTCAATTGACGTCACAAATCGTCCACTACAAGTCAAACGCCCTTGGAGGGCAGTTGGATTAGTAGCTGATAGAATTGTAGGCACATGTGGAAGTCAACCGGGCATTTGTGATTGGCAGATGAAAAGGTCGTAAGCTGCTCGCAATTCGAACCGCGAGTTGTGAATTTTTTGCGATTTGTTTTATGCGATTTTTAGAGTTTTTTCATGTATACGTCATTTATGTATTTTATTTCAGAAATTAACAACAATAACTTACTATTTTTTATGTATAAAAAAAGGGTAATTTTGTTTCTGTTTCAAATGTTAATGATAATTCCTAATTTTTTAACGTCGTTGGTTTAATTATGTTGGGAGGGGGAAGTGAGTGTTTGGTTGTAGTTTAAATATTGCGTTACTGCTCTGATCGAAACTCCCTCCTTCCCTTCCCCCCCTGCCTCCAAAATGAGACCTAATTAATTATTAGTCCGATTCAAACGAAACCTTTTCTCAGGTCCCCAGGTACTAGATAAACTTCGGTATAATTTTTTCAGCCCTTGGTTACCACTATTTCTGAAATTTAATGATCAGGCAGGGGTATTTTCTGCGGTTCAATGCGCCCAATTTCAATGAGAATTAGTTCATTCAACTTAACACAAACTAATTAATATATAGATAACTAATTAAGACACAGATTTGGCGTCACCTGGCGGTAGAAAATGAAATTAAAAGATTTTGCAGCGCGTGCGCAGCACGTCTGCTATACGGTGTCGTAGGCAGCAGGGACACGTGCTGGAGTTTCAATCAGAAAGAGGTTTCTTTAGATCAGAGTGCACCCCCTGGCGGTGGAAAATGTAACTAAAATATTTTGCATTTAATCTTGGTCCGATTCAAACGAACTCTTTTCTGACATTCTTCCGAGGCCTTCCAGGTACTAAATGAACTTCGGTATCATTTTTGGACTTTGGTTACCACCATTTTTTAATATTAATATCCAGGGGGGGGGGGTGATTTATTTTCTCGAGTTCTGTGGGTTTGATTTCAACGGGAATCGGTTCATTCAACTTAACATGAACTAATTAAGATATAGCTAATTATTTATGAAATATATTTGGTACTCCCTGGCGGTGGAAAATGGAACTAACAGATTTCTTGCGGGCGCACGGCACGCCTTCTACACGGTGCCGTAAAATGTAGGAACGAGTGCCGGAGTTTCGTTCGTATATAGGTTTATTTAGAACAGAATGCTCCACCTGGTGGTAGAAACTGGAACTAAAAGATTTTACAGCGCGTGCCTAGCACGTCTTCTATACATGGTATGGTAGACAGCGGGGACACGTGTCGGATAATTTGTTTAGAACAAAACGCATCCCCTGGCAGTTGAACTAAAAAAATTTCCTGCGCGTGCGCCAAAAATGGCTATTTTTATTGAAACCGCAAAAGAAAGTTATCTATTTGATAATCCCAGAAAACGAAAAAGTTTCATTTTCACTCATCCTCGAGTATTAAGAAAAGTATTGGATTATTTGAATCGAAACTCACAGTTTATGTTTCTGATTCCGAAAATACAAATTTTGTGAAATTCCTTAGGTAATTAAAAAAAATTTTGACCAAAAACTGACACGTTCTGAATCAAATGAATTAAACATTTTAGGAGGTGGTATTCAATTTGTTTCTACTTCGGGTCCATCTCTCTATTTAATTTCCGAAAAACAAAGAGTTACCAGAAGAAGTGTTTCGTGCAGCGATTTTCAGAGTGATTTCGCATTTGTAGTATTTTTTGATGCAACCGGACAACGCCGGGTTGATCTGCTAGTATATAAATATATATGGATATACATATACATATATATATATATTCATATATATATATATATATATATATATATATGTGTGTGTGTGTGTGTGTGTGTATCACTGGCGCCTGGCTAGCCGAAAAGTACCCTTTTAATTTTAGCACAACATTTTCTTCTCATTATTTTATAGATATAATCTACAATTTCTTTAATAGTTATAATATATAATTATTGATAGCGTTATAATCTAAATTCCCTGAAAAATATTATTAATTACTAAATAAAACAATAAATAACATCAAAATACTATCGTAAACAATACGTACAAACGAACAAAGTACATGGAAAATTTTAAGTAATATGGATCACTCTTGTGACACCACTAATACTTGTAGCAGGCTCGGTTGAGAAAACCCACAGCGTAATCTCGGAGGCCCCGATTGGAAACGTACTCTCATTCTAAGGGATCTATTTATTCCTCAACTTAAAATGAAAGATTGTAATTTTCTGGCATGTACTCGGCTGATCTTGGATAACAAGGGATCACGTTTAATATATTATTTCATTTGGTGACTTGCATGATTTTATGTTTTGTGTAGGGTAGGTAGCGTATATGGTGAAATATGATTTTGGTTAATTTAAATCAAAATGTGTTATGAAGCAATGCTTAAAATAAGTATGATAATAAATCTTAGTATTATAAATGAATTGATTAAATTGAGAATTGTGTTAAAATGATAAATCAATTGAATCAATTTCATCAATTGGTTTCATCGTTTTCAATCGGTTTCACCAATTAAATAATGAGAAAAATCAGATGAAAAGTCTAGCATACAATTTAATTAAGATGTTCTATGTAACATCTGTTAATTTTGAATTGCTTTTTTTTACTTCAATGTTTTTCTTTAATGTACGATTTTCATTTTTTTACAATGTAAATATATATATAAATACATTTTCTTTATGGTCCAGTCAAATTAGGCAGATTTTGGGTCATTTTGGGACATAATTACGAAAGTTTTGAAACTTGGTAATATTGTTTCAGAGGGTCTACTAATGAACATACTAAAAGTCCTGATGGGTAGGGGGTGAGCACAAGAGGGGGAAGTAAAAGAAGGTACCATTTTTCGTTTTTTTGTTAATATTTCATAATCTATAAGTCCTACGGAAAAATTGCTAATACAAAAGATAAAGAGAATTAACTTTTCTACAAAACAGGCTCTATATATTTTGCTCTAGAGTCCATAGGTAACGAGATAATCGCATTCAAAAATGAAGAAATTTCTCAACAGTCACACCAGCGCCAGAGATCGGGTCCACGGCACTTACATTACACCTACTTAACCTAAACTTAAACGAATATTAATAAATGTTGTGGTCAGAAGAATGGAAGCCTGAACAATAACTTTATCAAATGACATTTTTTGTTAACATAAAACACACAAAAATGAAAAATGCGTGAAATACAATGATATAGGAATAAACAATATTCAAGTCCTTGATCATTTTGATTACACCGGGTTCAGTGGGAAATTTCAAAAGATGTTGATTTGTGTTTAATTTTCATTAGGACATCCTCCTCAACAGGTGGTGGACTGGTTGATCAGTATCCATGGCAGTACTGGCAGGTAGCAGTGCTTGTGATTCCTGTTTTTTGTATCCACATTTGTTCCCACAACCGGTTGAACACTGGCAGAAGATGAGGTTTAGTACTGCTCCAGAGGCGACAGGATCGGTGGTTGTGATAGGCACTACAGTATGATCGATCTGGTGTTCCCAACCACAAATCTCAGGAGACAGTTCCCTGCCACAGCTGCATCTGATGAAAAACCCGGTATGAGTGTTGCACCGCTACTCCTTCTGTGGGAGGCAGGGATGCTAATTCTGGTTTCATGTTTGTACCATATCATTGTACCAGGGTTTATTTAATTACTTCTGCAAAAACTTTATACAACCAACCAACCGAAAGCAACCGGAGATAAACGAGTTGGAAATTGTACGTCAAACGTGGCAAATGAGGAGCGTTCGTACTAGAACTAGTTTTATAAATATTCAAATATTGGCTCCCCTATATAGCCACTCAATTATCTCGTAAACTAAGGACTTAACTCTCAGAGAAAAAAACTGAATAGGACCTTTTTGTAGAAAATTAATTTGTCTTATTTCTTTTTTGGTAAGAGCAATTTTTTCCATAGGGCTTATAGATTACGAGATATTAACAAAAAAAATGTTCTTTCTTTTACTTCCTCCCTCCCTCCTGATCGCCCCCTATATATCAGGACTTTTAGTATGCTCATTAATAGACTCTCCCGAAAAATATTTCAAAGTTTCAAAACTTTCGGAATTATGTCCCAAAATGGCCCAAAATCAGCCTAATTTGACTGGATGTATTTTAAGCATTTTTCATTTTTGTATGATTTTAGTTAACAAAAAATGTGATTTGTTGAAGCTACACTTCATTATTCCATTCTCTTGAACGCAGGATTTATTAACGCTCGTTTAAGTTTAGGTTAAGTAAGTGCAATGTAAGTGTCGTTGACACGCTCTCTGGCGCTGGAGTGACTTTTGGCAAATTTCTTGATTTTTGAATGCGATTATCTCGTTAACTATGGACTCTAGAGCAACATATATAGAGCCTGTTTTGTAGAGAATTTAATTCTCTTTATCTTTTGTATTAGCAATTTCTCCGTAGGGCTTATAGATTATGAAATATTAACAAAAAATACGAAAATTCTTACTTTCTTTTACCTCCCCCCCCTTCGCGCTCACCCCCCATCCATCAGGACTTTTAGTATGTTCATTAGTAGGCCCTCTCAAACAATGTTACCAAGTTTCAAAGCTTTCGTAATTATGTCCAGAAAAAAAAGCTAATTTGACTGGACTATTATATTTTACTTACATTTGTATCTTATTGATATTTTAGTTTAAAGTGTGATTTTATTAGGTAAGGGTATGTTTGGTGATCTAGGTTTTAATGTAGATTCCTTTTCTCTAGCTTACATTTTACTTTTAACATTAATTTGTTTCGGGTAATTTTGTTTGATTGCAGGGGCTTTGAAAGGACAACTTTGAAAGGATCTACGCAAAATAATACGACACAAGATTTTATTTTATTACCTTTATTTAAGTAATATATTTTTAATATAATTTTTGATTTTAGATTATAAAATCGTAATCCTAGAGCCAATGGTGCTTTTTACTCGATATAATTTACGGAATTTTAATACTCATAATCTCCACTATCTAAGGCAAAATAAATCCGGTGTCTTATGTTGGAATGTTAATTTATATCTGACTATCTAAGCAGATCTGTAGCGTTACAATAACATTTGGCGCCAAATCTCTCTTTTTGAAAAAAAGCTATTCAATTACGGAGCACTCCGCTGACTTCCTTCTTTAATATCTGTCTATATAAAATGCCGTATTCATATTCTCTTCCTATTTTCAAACAGATTTTATAATATCATTTTAAATGTTATCATGATGAAACGAAGATAGATGCTAAACTTCCGTAATCTTCTCACGACTAAGTTTTACATCAAACATGAGCGAAGCGGACAACAATGTGGTTCCAATTATATTAGGGTGGATCAAATGAAAACCGAAGAGTAACAAAATGGAATAATATAGTTTATTTCAAACATAATATCGAAAGCTACACAATCACTTTTCCCATTGTTTCACCTAGTGGAGAATACCTTGCTAATATCAGTTATTTGGCTGAAAACGGAACCTGTTTCGAACATCGTCCATGACTTTGCTGTCCGAGAGAAAATGGCGACCTTTCAATGCTTTTTTCAGCTGACCAAAGGTAGGAAAGTGATATGGTGAAAGATACGGATATCTGACGGGTATTCCAACACTGTCCACCGACACTTCATAAGATTCCCTTGCAGAAGTGTTTGTGTCCACGAGTCAATGGTAATGTATTTCTCTGTACAATGCCTTCACATCGTGAAGTCCGACTCCTTCTGTCAGTAAATAACGTATAACACTGCGTTGTTCTTTTTACTCGCAAACATCACGCACTCACAGATGAATAAAAACAACAACCTATTAACTGCCGGATGGTACTGTTAAACGACAACCAGTGCATATCTCGCGATTCTATGTGACTACTTAGGGCAAGTTCATTTCCGCATAGAGGTTGCTTTGCTTTCTTAGAGCTCTATCTCTCAACAAATTTTCACAGAACTCATACAAAAATAAACCAAATGATAACCACTGTTCCGTTTTCATTTTATCCACCCTTATATGAAATTTGTCAGTAACAAAGAGGGTTTCTGACAAGAGCGCAGAAGTCCACATGCCCGCCTCTAGAGGATCACGAGTGCAAGTCACGTGACTACAAAGCTAGCAAAAGCATGCATCAGTCGTCCAACGCTCATTCGTGTTGTAAGCAGTGAAATGGAGGCGTCAAAAGAAGAGAAAAGAGGTTTTGTTCGTTTTCTGACAGCGGAAGGAGTAAGGGGAACGGACATTCATCGAAGAATGTCACAAGTGTACGGTGAACACTGCATATCCCTTGCAAGGGTCAATGCGTGGCACAAGCGCTTCAGGGAAGAGCGGGTTTCCTTAGCCGATGATGCACGGTCTGGAACACCAAAACGCATTACCGATGACATCGTCCAGCTGGTTGATTGACTGATTACGCCATTTTTTGTCCCCTAAAAAAGGCTCTGAGGGGTAAACGGTTCCCCTCGGCGACGACGTCAAGCAGTAAGTGCGGAACTGTTTCACATCGCAGCCCCAGGAAATTTACGAGACAGCCATTCACCACATTGTGTCTCAGGGGGGAAAAGTGCCTCAACAGCCAGGGCCAGTACTTCTGAAATATACGTACTATTTTCTGTTCCTAGGCCTCCGGCTTGTAACTTTTTGAACTTTCCTAATATATCACGTTTAATTATAATAAAAACCCCGTTAAAATAGTAAGGATCCATTTAGTAAATTTCTGTGAAGCTGTATCATCGCATAAAGAGACCTACAACTTTCTAAAATATTATATTGATGATCTTGCATGGATAAATGATACTATTTTTTTCCTGTCATTAAATATAAATGTTTAAGATTTATATAAAATTAAAATGAACTTGTTTTAATAAAATTTCTTAATCGATAATTTTATTAAAAAGACAATTTAAACATTTTTTTATAAATTCCAGTTGCTTCCAATAAGTACTATTATATTCAATTACTTTAACTGCCCTCTCAGGGAGTTTATAAAATATCTGTTTATTATGCATAACGTTTATCCCAGTGACAGAGATATATTGATGCATTTTAACATTTTACAAATATATCATTTTTATTAAATTAAATTTTGATTTCCTACACAAAAAATTAATAATTAAGATATAAAATAAACGAATGTCAAAAACAAAAAAAATATAAGACGAAGTACCTCTTAAAACTTCGACATAATATTTTATTCTTCAATTCCTACTATTAGCTCACACCCTCTATATATTTATCTATTTTGTTCAAATTTTCAATCGTTAATAAAATACATTTTATTTATCTACTCAAGTTCAAAGACATTTTTTTAAACTTGTAGTGGATGGCACTTGATGTTAATACAGTTTTTTCAAATATTTATTCATTAATTAAATTAAATTAATTAATTTTGTTTTATATTTCATTTTTGTTTTATATTTCATTTCTGTATAGACTCACTCCATTTAATTTTTGTTCAAAAGTATACACTCACTCCATATTTTAGTCTCCTTCACCCGCGCGCCGCCTGATCTTCGTCCGTGAACAGCCCCATTATCTTTTAATGCGTGAAGGTTTCGCTATGGTACTTCATTGTGAAGTTTGGTAATTTTTGAAATTCAATATTTGAAAAACTGCATAATCATTAGATTTGAAATTTATATCAAGAAAAATAACATTTTTTACCTTTCTAACGCCGTTTGTCTAAGAATTTTGTGAGAAATAATTTTCGAGCTATTAATTTTTGGTATTTTAGCTATTTATTTTTTATTTAATTTTTAATATAGTTCAAAAATTTCTCTTATATAAGATATTTAGCAGGATATAAATCCTAATAATATTATAAATCTCATTGTGTGCAAATGTTAGGCTGAAGCCAGCGTCAAAATGGAGCATTTAATGATCCTGTATCTTTGCATATACGTTGATTATAGCCCTCGAATGAACATAGACTGGTTTTTGAATATTTTATTCAAATATTTTTCTTAATAATTCAAAATTTCGTTATTTTCATAGAGAATAAATGGACATTTTTTCGTATAATATTTTAAAATGGTTAAATTTACTTTACCGTTGCTAATACTTTATCGTTGCCAAAACTAATGCAAAACCCGGAATAATAATTTTTACTCAACAATTTAGTTTCGATTGAAAAATTTTCACGTGAAAAATGAAAATGAAATAAAAATAATTAAAGAATTAAAAAGAAGATGAAATAATATTATTAGAAGTAAAACGAACTTTTTTTTAGTTTTTGATAATAATACAAGGTTTCAATATGCGTAACCATAGGAAACAGTCGAATATGACGTCAAACATGGAAAATAAAGTGGATATGCTTTGATTGGTGAAATAAAATGATCTTGGGTTTTTTCTTCACTTTTTTCTTTTTTTTTTCCTTTGTATGGTGAAAATACTTGGCGTTTTACCGTCTGCGCACGGCTAATATAACTATACCGTATTTTTTATTAAATTTTAAGAAAGTAAAAAGAAGTTAAAAAAAATGGTTAGCAAATGTCAATAATATGCTCCACAAAACTATCCATGTCGAAATTAATGTCATGGATAGCGAGAAATAGTTATTTTCAATCTTAAAACTAAAAGCAATAACTCGATTACCTAAAAAAAAATGACGTATGTTAATAGTTCCATTTTTGTTGATAAAACCTAAAGATGTAATATTATTTCGTTAAAGTAACATAATTTCCCCTATGTCATTATTGAAATTAAATGCCTAGAAAAGAAAATTAACAAGAATTATATCATTAAAAAGGGATTTCTCTGGGGTAATAAGAGACGTCTTATTTGAAATAAAACGGGAATTTTCCAATATGTTTCAAAATGAGTGTGAATCAATTCCTTACATTAATAAAACAAGGATCAGTAAGTATAGAAAGTAGATGAGTTTCACGCCCTATTTATAACGAAAAATTTAAATGTTTTTATCTATACTGATTATTAAGCATGGATATCCGTTATATACAAATGAGAGTTTCCTGCTAAAAATCACATCATAATTTTAAGAAAAGGAAAATGAACACGAATCTATTATATTAAAATCTGACCGTGTGTTTGTATTTCGCAACTACTCCTAGACTATCGAACGCAACGCGATTTACTTAATACCGGTCATCATTGATCCAAGGATGTCACACAAACTCTCAGAATTAAAACAATTAAATTAGATGCCAAGATTTTTTTATTTTATATTTATTTATTTATTTATTTATTTTTATTTTTGTAAATTTTAACGAAGTTTCTCTTAAAACGGAAAGTAAATTACTCAATATTTGTGTATAAAAAAGAAGAAATAAAACAGATCAGTATATTTTTTGCACTATTTTCTCATTAAAACAGAAAAACAGAATTTATTTTCACTTTGAATAGATCGTGAAAACAAAATCTTGATTTCAGTAAATTATCCGAAAAATAAAAAGACATTTTCACATATTCAAACTTTATGGATCGATTTATTCTGGAGAACAAAAAATGCCTGTCAACATACTGTCATTTAAAAAACAAGATTTGTTTCAGCTATACATTAAACCAAGGAGGCAGAATTGAATTTAAAGAAAAATCATATACTATTTCCAATTATTGTTTTTTTGAAGGATGGCTGTTAAAACGTTTCACAAAGGCGTTAAAAGTAAAATTGTTTATCAGATAAAATTGACATTTGTTTTTACCCAATTCGTCTATTTCCACGATTTTATTTGGCCCTCCTTTTTGCATTGGTTGCAATTTCATTTTCGTGATTATTTGGCACAAAACTTCACTTTTTTAAGATTGAGTTATGTCAAGGTCCATATAACAAAAAGTACCTTATTGTCTTCTATGAAATGTGATAAATAGTTAGCTAATTATTAACGTTTTTAATTATTGGGAGTGAAATATTTTGCTTAATTAATGTATTTATTATTCTTTTTAATGTTGCGTGAACGAAGTTACGGGTAACAGCTAGTTTAGAAATAAATATCGTCAGTGGCGAAAATTTCTTTTTGACCTAAGTAGGAATTGACTTAATTTTTAATTTAATTTAATTTAATTTAATTTTTTTATAAAGATGAATAATACTTCATTAAATACAATTGCTTTTTAAATACAGTTTAAAATGGTTAAGATAAAACAATAAAGATACGTCAAAAATAATTTAACTATGAAACTGCTCAAAAAACTAACAAAATACCTAAAACCTTAATGATTAATTTTTTGAAGATGTTGGATTTTTACATTATCTGATAATGATCATCGCTTCCATCCACGTGAATAAATTTCAAACATTTATTATTTTCAAGTAAATTGAACTATCGCAAACATCAACTATTTTTTACGGTTGAACAATTACCTGGAAAAATTATAAAACATTATCTATTTTAGTTTTTAAAAAATATATCCTATTTATATATTATTTATTCTGAAAATTTTCGCTAAAGTGTTATTTTAAATTAATTTACTAACTAATCAGATTTACTTAATAATCGGCATGTATGCTTCCAAAATTTATATATGCCTAAAGACTTTCTAAGTAGTGGGAAGTATATTTTACGTTTAGGTTTATCGCCCAAATTTCAAATTTGAGGCATAATTATCGAATAAAGTTGCTTAATGAACGTGATTTAAGCATTTAATTACTTTCTAAATTTGTTTTAAAATTATGGTAAAAATCAATCATTTTAACATTCTACCAACAGAAATAATTTGCCTTAGGAATGGTTAAACAATTGTTTTCACTTATGTAGTTTTTGAACTTTTTTAAATTTTTATTATAATCTAGACATATGTTGTATTAAACTAACACGAAGAAAATTATCATCTAGCGAAACGGTATATTTGCTGCTGAAAAAATTTCCCACGAGAAATTTAAAATGCAGCATGAACAGTTAAGCTGTAAAATACACTTTGTCACAAAATATAAACAAAATCATCGAATTGTAACAATTCTTTGGATAGTATTATCTTTTCTATTAATGAATGAGAAGGAAACTTCATAAATATCTAAAATATGAAACATCTGGTTTTCTTTAAACTTTTATAGACCTATTTTAATCAATTTTACTCACATTTAACTTTTTTATACATATCATAATTGATGTCTCGGTCAATGAATTTGCGATATTTCTTATGCATTTCCTCCAAACTTTCACATATTTAGATTATTACATGTCTTCAATTTATTTTGAAATTGCTTAGAAAATCACAAATAAAAGTATGCTACAAACAATTAAAAATAAATACTCATAGCATTTCGTCTCAAAATATTTTGGCCGTATGATAAATTGTCACTCTTTATAACATTAAACTAAAATTATAAGTAGCGGTTACCACTATTTACGAATAATAGTTTACGCCAAATTTGTAATTATGCATAGTGGTCCTCCTAATTAGTCATTTGCTGAAGGACACTTGAATAACTCCTCCCCCCGGCCCTACCTGCAATTTTTTTTTTCTCTAACTATCTTTCCGATTTCAACACAAGTGATTCCAAACATTATAATTAACTTAAATGTCACTCTTTATAATATTAAACTAAATTTATGAGTAGCGGTTACCACTATTTACGAATAATAGTTTAAGCCAAATTTGTAATTAAGTTCAAAGCTTAAGCAAACGAACGAATTTTGAAAGATGCATAGTTGTCCTCCTAATTAGTCATTTGCTGAAGGGCTCTTGAACACCCCCCCCCTTCGGCCCCTCTTGCAAGGATTTTTCTCTAACTATGCTCCGTTTCCATATCTCATCAACTATCTTTCCGATTTCAACGCAAGTGATTTCAAACATTATAATTATCTTAATAGTTACTCTTTATGACATTAAACTATATTTATGAGTAGCGGTTACCACTATTTCCGAATAATTGGGTAAGCCAAATTTTTAATTACGTTCCTAGCTTAAGCAAACGAACGAATTTCGAAAGATGCATAGTACTCCTCTTAATTAGTCATTTGCTGAAGGGTACTTGAACACCCCCCCCCCACGGCCCCTCCTGCAAGGTTTTTCTCTAACTATGCCCCGTTTCTATATATCAGCAACTATCTTTCCGATTTCAACACAAATGATTCCAAACATTATAATTAACTTAAATGTCACTCTTTATAACATTAAACTAAATTTATGAGTAGCGGTTACTACTATTTACGAATTATAGTTTAAGCCAAATTTGTAATTAAGTTCAAAGCTTAAGCAAACGAACGAATTTTGAAAGATGCATAGTTGTCCTCCTAATTAGTCATTTGCTGAAGTGAACTTGAACACCCGCTCCTCCCCGGCACCTCCTTCAAGGTGCTTTCTTTAACTATGTGCCGTTTCCATAACTCAGCAGCTATTAATCCGATTTCAACGCATGTGATTCCAAACATTATATTTAACTTAATAGTCACCCTTTATAGCATTAAATTAAATTTATGAGTAGCGGTTACCACTATTTACAAATAAGAGTTTAAGCTAACTTTGTAATTAAGTTCCTAGCACAACAAAACGAACGAATTTTTATGCATGCATAGTGGGCCTCCTAATTAGTCATTTTCTGAAGGACACTCGAACATCCCCTCCCCTCGGCACCTCACTCAAGGTTATTTTCTCTAACTGTGCCTTATTACAATAACTGGGCTAATAATGTTCCAATCTTCTCGAAACCAGCTCAATTATGTTGTGCGCCTCCTATACAGTAACGTAGGCAGCGGGAACCTGTCTCAGAAGTTCGTTCGGAAAGAGGTTTGATTAGAACAGAATGCTCCGCTGGCGGTTGTAGGGAGAAATAAAAGATTTTCTAGAGCGTACGAGTAAGCCAGGTATACGGTTCCGAAGCCATCGTAGACCGTGGCCAGAGTTCCATTTTTTTAAGAGATTTAAGTTTATTAAAAGGGCTCGGGCAACGCCGGGCGGGTCAAATAGTTATTATATATAGATAAGCTGCATAAGAAATCCAAGATATCAAATGAAGTTATCTCTGTCTTACTAAAATACAGTTATAATCAACCTTTCAATAGAACTTTGATCAAAATCCATACGTATTGATTTCATTCAATCTATTTTATTCAAGATCACGATTTCGTGAACTAATTTTTCGTCGGAAAATCTGGTGGTATTGACAACTAATAAAATTACTTGTCAAGCTTCATTTATTATCCTAATGAGTAAGAGATAAATATATATATATTTAAATATTTATTAGTAATACTCAATATAAGAAGTGTTTAGTAAGTCAATGGCGTTATATAGAGAGATCATAAATGTTCAGATATATAGAAAAAAAATTTCTTTTAATGAAACTGACTATGTAAATTAATCTATTAAATGAGAAAAAGCCGTAGGAATTTAACACGGGATTCTGATATTTAAATATTTAAAGAAGGATCATGTCTGTTTATTTAATAAAACGTTTATATAACCATCCATGGAATGATTTTTAATCCCGAAGGTCGTACAAAATTACTAC
Source organism: Maratus michaelseni (assembly GCA_963931845.1). NCBI lineage: Eukaryota > Metazoa > Arthropoda > Arachnida > Araneae > Salticidae > Maratus > Maratus michaelseni. The sequence goes on from OZ007592.1 coordinate 421,050,408, forward strand.
AGCTTTACTTCCAATAATCAACATTTCATCATATAACTAGCATGCTGCGCTGGGCCATTTTTCTAAATGTACCTTAAATCAAACGAAATGGCTTTGTATTTTAAAGGAATGTGGTTCTTCACCTACAGATGCTACCTTAGTAAATATTTTCAAACGAACCTTAAATCAAACGAATTATATCAATGAATTTGAGCATGTATTTTAAAGCAATAGGGACGGTCACCTGGATTTTCCTTCAAGATTACTGTAAACGATGTGTACGACATTGCGTTATATTATATCATACATTGGACAAAATTTGGGCTAAAAGAAGCAACTCATTTAGTTGATCATTTATAGTAGAGTTTGGTAGGGAAATGAGGCCATTATGAGATTATGACAACAGGAACTAAAATATTCTCTAGTCAACAAACTACTAAAAGAAAATGCATTACAATGATTGCATAGATTGACCATTGAACTTAAATAATGTTCGGGTGATTAATTTTCGTCTGTCAGTTCTTGAACTCCGTCCCCCCTTCCTGACGAGACCCTCACTAGTCAGGTGAGGGTCTCGTCACCTGATCAAGGTTCTAAATTACGAGACCTATTAAATCTGTCAATTCAACAAAGTTAAACAGAAACCTTGAACCGGCAAACAAAGATAACGGTAGCAAATCACAAGAAAGTAAGCACAGCAGCGATGTGAACAAATTTATAGTCAGGTGGATCACAGCCATGCTGTGATCAGGCGATTTCCGCCACGCATCCAGGTACTAACCCGTTAAGCTAGGAATTCATGCCGGGCAGGTAGGGGCCTGGTTAGCGGTAAAAAAAATAACTCTGTCCCTTTTTCTTGTCTCCATGTGAGATTCTGTTAATGTAAGTAAAATCTCACTCTATGTTACGTTATATTTCGCAATATGCGTCCTCTTCTGGCAAGTCTACTACGGTTTTTCATCTTTCGATTCCAGCAGAGTAAATACAGTGAAAATTGTAATAAATTGTTTGCACATAAACAACAGTGTTTAACTTTCATATTTAAAAAAATGGTGAAACATAAAAAAGTGTATTTTTAAAGCTGAATATGAATAAAATTAAAATGACGCCATTTTCACTGTCTTTTCATTTTTTAGACCAGTCGCATTCGTGTAACCGTTAATCTGAAAAAAAAAACAATGATTAACTCTGGTAGAAGAATAAACCTCTAGTTTGTATCCAATAAAATCTTCCTAATCTTCCATAATCTTGCCGATATCCAAGTATGACGTCAAACATTAGAAGTGCTATTAACATTAGAAGTGCATTAGTAATGATATGGTTACTAATGTACCAGAGTTAGTTACAAAACGAAGTTATTTACGCGACAAACTATGTTCCATTAAATAATGTCAAATTACTGTTATTCAATTATAGATCTTTCATTAACAAAATTCCATGCCTTAAATAAAACTGACAATCATAAAGTTAGTTACGCAAAATGTTTAGTAATATTATTTTTGGTGAATACTTAAACCGAAGTTTTTTTGCATTTCTCTAAAGAGCATAATAACACGCAGAAATAAATTCATTTCTCACTATGTTTAGATGCTAGGGCTGTGTGTAGGTAGAAAAGGCTTTATAATGATTGAAAAATTATCTAATCAGAATTTCAGGTACTCGTTTTTCTTATCCAGCCTGAAATGATAAATCAACAAATATTATTTATTCCATTCTCCACCATTGACATTACAAAGTTTTTCCGTACATTGAAAGCGCCAAAACAGTGGCTGAGATGGTCTGCTCTCAAAGCTGGCATACGGGACGTGCTGAGTTCAAACCCCTGTCGCGCTCGTTGACCTAACCGTTCGGAGTTTTCTGTGGTTTTCTGTGGTTGCCGTAAATACGGGTTAGAATCCCTTAGAAAGACCCCCACGGAGGGCACTTCCCCCAGGGTCTATATTCCTCGTGTAGATAATCGTCCGTCATAAAATCAACCAACCGTACAATGGAAGCATTGCTTTTTTGATAAAACTTAGCTTCATAATGAAAAAACCCAATAAATTTAGCAATCGGTAATTTCAAAGTCGTCTAAAATCTGTTATCTGAATCGTCGTCCAGAATAACCTTCAAACGTAAACGAAACATCCAACAAAAGAGTAAAAATGCCAACTGGCATGTGACCGGAATACGGACAATTAGTCCAATGTCTTTTAAAAACCTTCATGAAAAAAGGGAAGATATTCAGAAAAAACTAAAGAGAAATGACGAATCAAAAAGAGCATCGAAAATTTATTTCAGCGAACAATTTTTATTGTAAAATGTAGCCTTTTGTGATAGTAATAACACATAAATGCACACATCTCGTTAAGAATATTCTTTGGTTCCTAACTTTTGAAACAGTGAATATTTCCATAAGTGAAATTGGCGATATATTAAAAAAAAATAATAAAATAAAAATAAAAGAATAGAAAATATTCGCTGATCTGAGTTCGAGGCTATAAAAATAATATGTTTGGTGAAAACAAACCGGCATGTTTCCGCAGTAAACTTTAAATGTCTAAAATTTAATTATTTTATAATATGTGTTTGAGTGGCAGACATTCACTAAAATTTAAATATTTGATCCCATATTCATAATAATAACTGATATTTATATAATTTGCATTTGAGTATAAAAATTTACTCCAAACAGAATCTTGTATACACGAAAAAACACTATTATTGCTAATATTGCTCAAGCTGATGTCACGCTTATACATTTTTGGCTTAAAATCACATTGCTTGGCGACAAAATTAAAATCAAAACCGTAAATAAACAAATAACACGTAACTCATAAATGCAGTTAGTTTTACAATTACATCTGCTAGTTCCTCCTGTAAGACACATGATAGGGGAGTTATATAAAAAAAAATAACATAAAGAAAAAAAGGAAAAAAAATACTCATATTTTATTAAATCAAATTATCAGATGCATGTTTGTTAACCTGACACAAACGATAAATCGCCAAATATTGACTTAATCTGAATTGCAATCTCATGCATTGCAAATATTTTTAAGCATTACAAACATTCCTTTGGGATTTAAATTAAATATTATGCATCATTAAAACAGTTTTTTTCTTCCTTTTTCTTTTTTTTTGCGGGGAGGGGGGTGGGGATTTTAAATAAAATTAATAACAGAATTTTCTTTTATTTTTCTATGTGTTTGCATTATTTTCTGATATAGCCGTTTCAATTCTTTCGCCAACGATAATGGTCGCCAAAAAATGAACTATGGTAACCTTATCGTCCAAAATAACAGAACTTTCCATCATAAGTCTATAAGTAATATGCGTAGAACTATGTGTTATTAACTAAAACTTTCCCTGAAAAATTATCTATCGAACAGTGCAAGTTCCATCAAATTCCATTCAGCAGAACTCGAGTTATAAAGGAACGGAACGAAATTTCCGTTTGTGTTTTATATATACTAGGGAATCGAACCCGGGCTTCCCGGATTACAGAACGCAGGCGAAAACGATTTTTTCCCCTAAATCTAATAGATTTTTCATATTTTTATTTGTCAATGTTGCTGCATTTAGTGATTTTTTTTACTGGTTTCTTTGCTTTTCTTGTGCGTGAAACGCTCATACATGCGGTATCGATCCAGTTTTTTTTTGTACTAAACGTACATGCGATATAGTGATCGCGACATTAACGAATTTCAAGGGTTTTGTTTATTTTTTATTTTTTTGGTATTATTAATACAGGGAGTTCGCTGCATCCAGTGATGCTTCTTTGTTAATTTATTATTCATCATCTTATGCATGCGATATAGGGATCGCGATATTAACGAATTTCATGTATATTCGTTTTTTCCAACTTCGCAATGACCGTTAACATTATTTGTAATACTGATGAAATATGAATTAAAACGTTGTTTCTTACTGCTCATATTAACTTTTTATATGCATTTTTATTAAATTTGTGAAATATTTTTTTTATATTTTATTCATAAAAATGCAATATCTAAAACAATATCTTCTGTTTATATTATCTGTTAAAATATCCGATGTTCGTTTATGGTGTAAACAAATAATTTTCTATTAAATTTTTAAATTATTACAAAGCGTCCCTTTCTCCAAAATCGTCTGAACTAATCAAATTTTGTATCCGGTATAACGCTATTCTCATATAAAGGCACCCTATTCTTGTGACGTTTTTATTTCAAAATTCATTAATTTTACTACCTGTAACTATTTAAAAATTTATAATGGCAGCATTCTGCCATTTGTTTATTGGGTGTTTTAAAATTCATGCTTAAAAATTATTTTATAAGCCATAATATATCAGGCAATCCTAATCCTAATCCTAATAATATTCTAAATCTGATTGTGCGCAAATGTTAGGCTGAAGCCAGCGTCAAAATGGAGCCTTTAATGATCCTGTATTTTTGCATACAGATTGATTATAACCCTCATTTGAACATAGGCTGGTTTTTGTTTATTTTATTCAAATATTTTTCTTAATAATTCAAAATTTCGTTTTTTCATAGAGAGTAAATGTACATTTTTTTCGTATAATATTTTAACATGGTTAAATTTACTTTACCGTTGCTAATACTTTATCGTTGCCAAAACTAATTCAAATTCCGGAATAATAATTTTTAGTCAACAATTTAGTTTCAATTGAAAAATGTTCACGTGAAAAATAAAAATGAAATAAAAAAATTAAAGAATTAAAAAGAAGATTAAATAATATTATTAGAAATAACACGTACTTTTTTTTTAGTTTTTGATAATAATACAAGGTTTCAATATGAGTAACCATAGGAAACAGGCGAATATGACGCCATACATCAAAAATAAAGCTGATATCTTTGATTGGTGAAATAAAATGATCTTGGGTTTTTTTCTTCGCTTTTTAGCTCACAGGCTATCAAAGCCTGAGAGCTTATGTGCCCGCCGGTTCTATATGTACGTACGTATGTATGTACGTAACGCGATAACTCTTGATAGAACTAACCGTTTTACTTTAAATTTTGTTTATAGGTTCCTTGTAATAAGGCGCTTCCCTGATTAGTTTTGGAGGTTCATTGGTTAAGCATAAAGGGGGGAAATGGGGGGCTAACCCCCCATAATTTAGATAAATAGGTTCTTCCTGCAGAATTATCCCATTTTCTTCAAATTTTGTATATAGGTTCATTTTGATAATGCGCTTCTGTCAATGGTTTTGGGGGTTTATTGGTTAAGTATAAAGGGGAAAAGGGGGATACCCCCTAATTTAGATAAATGTGTTTTTATGCAGAATTATTCGATTTTCTTCAAATTTTGTATATAGGTTCATTGTGATAATGCGCTTCTCTGAAGAGTTTTGGAGGTTCATTGGTTAAGTATAAAGGGGGAAAGGGGGGCTAATCCCCCCTTAATTTAGATAAATGGGTTTTTCATGCAGAATTATCCAATTTTCTTCAAATTTTGTATACAGGTTAATGGTGATAAAGCGTTTTCCTGATTGGTTTTGGGGATTCATTGTTTAAGTATAAAGGGTGTAACGGAGGGGTGCCCCCCTTAATTTAGATAACTGTGATTTTCATGCAGAATTATGAGATTTATTTAAAATTTTGTATATAGGTTCATTGCGATAAGGCACTTTCCTGAGTAGTTTAGGGGGTTCTTTGGTTAAGTATAAAGAGGGTAAAGGGGGGGGGCTTATCCTCTCCCCTTAATTTAGATGAATGTTTCTTTCATGGAGAATTATCCGATTTTCTTCAAATTTTGTATATAGGCTCATTGTGGTAAGGAGCTTCCCTGGTTAATCTTGGGGTTCATTGGTTAAGTATAAAGGGGGATACGGGGGGTAATCCCCCTTAATTTAGATAAATGGGTTTTTCATGCAGAATTATCCGATTTGCTTCGAATTTTGTTTTATATGTTCATTGAAATAAAGGGCTTCCCTGATTAGGTTTGGGGGTTCAATTGTTAACTATAAGGGGGTGGGGGAACGAGGGGATGATCCCCCTTAATATATTGTCGATTTCTTTATTTTTCGAGGGGCTTATTTCAAATTCTTTGAAAAAAGTGTATAATATACAATTAGTGTGAATAGCCTGTGAGCTCAATGCCCTCAGTTTAACTGGGCAGTTTTCTTTTTTATTTCTTTTGTATGGTAATAATTCTTGGCGTTTTACCGTCTGCGCAGGGCTAATATAACTATACCGTATTTTTTATTTAAATTTTTAAAAAGTAAAAAGAAGTTTCAAAAGAAAATGGTCAGCAAATGTCAATAATATGCTCCGCAAAATTATCCATATCGAAAATGATGCCATGGATAGCGAGAAATATTTATTTTCATTCTTAAAACTAAAAGAAATAACTCGATTACCTAAATTAAAAAATGACGAATGTTAAAAGTTCCATTTTTGATGATAAAAACTAAAGATTTAATATTATTTCGTTAAAGCGACATAATTTCCCCTATGTCAGTACTGAAATTAATTGCCTGGAAAAGAAAATTAACAAGAATTATGTCATTAAAAAGGGATTTCTCTGCGGGAAAAAGAGGCGTCATATTTGAAATAAAACGGGAATTTCCCAATGTGTTTTAAAATGAGTGTGAATAAATTCCTTACATTAATAATACAAGGATCAGTAAGTATAGAAAGTAGATGAGTTTCGCGCCATATTTATAACGAAAAATTTAAATGTTTTTTTATCTATACTGATTATTAAGCATGAATATCCGTTATATACAGATGAGAATTTTCTGCTAAAAATCGCATCATAATTTTAAGAAAAGGAAAATGAACACGAATCTATGTTTGTATTTCGCAACTACTCCTCACTGTAAAAAATTGCTGCTGTAAAATTACTGCAGCAGAGATTCCAGGCAATGTCCATAAGAAAACCGGTTTTGTGACTAGATAAACGAGCTTTGTTATTAGATAAACGGTTTTTGCCCGTAAAAACATGAAATTTACTGAAATGGACCGTTTACCTTGAAAAGGGGGCATTTCCCGTAAAATTACGGCAACAATTCACGGAAAATGCCCGTAAATTTACAATTTTCTTTTACAGTGCCAGAATATCGAACGCAACGTGATTTATTTTATACCGGTTATCATTGATCCGAGGATGTTACACAAACTGTCAGAATTTAAAAAATTAAATTAGATGCCAAGATTTTTTTTTCTTTTTTGTTAATTTTAACGAAGTTTCTCTAAAAACGGAAAGTAAATTACTCCATATTTGTGTATAAAAAAAGGAGAAATAAAATAGATCTGTATATTTTTGCACCATTTTCTCATTAAAACGGAAAAACAGAATTGATTTTCACTTTGAATAGATGGTGAAAACAAAATCTTGATTTCAGTAAATTATCCGAAAAATAAAAACATATTTTCACATATTCAAACTTCATGAATCAGTTTATTCTGGAGAACAAAAATTGCCTGTCAACATACTGTCATTTAGAATATAAGATTTGTTTCAGCTATACATTAAACCAAGGAGGCAGAACTGAATTTAAAGAAAAAGCATGTACTATTTCCAATTAATGTTATTTTGAAGGATGGCTGTTAAAACGTTTCACAAAGGCGTTAAAAGTAAAATTGTTTATCAGGTAAAATTAACATTTGTTTTTACCCAATTCGTCTATTTCCACGATTTTATTTGGCCCTCCTTTTTGCATTGGTTGCAATTTCATTTTCACGATTATTTGCCACAAAATTTCACTTTTTAAACACAGTTATGTCAAGGTCCCTATAACAAAAAAATACCGTATTGTCGCCTATGAAATGTGATAAATAGTTAGTTAATTTTAACGTTTTTAATTATCGGGAGTGAAATATTTTCTTAATTAATGTATTTATTCTTCTTTTAATGTTGCGTGAACGAAGTCACGGGTAACAGCTAGTCCTAATAATATTATAAATCTCATTGTGTGCAAATGTTAGGCTGAAGCCAGCGTCAAAATGGAGCATTTAATGATCCTGCATCTTTGCATATACGTTGATTATAACCCTCGAATGAATATAGGCTGGTTTTTGTTCATTTTATTCAAATATTTTTCTTAATAATTCAAAATTTCGCTATTTTTATAGAGAATAAATGGACATTTTTTCGTATAATAGTTTAAAATGGTTAAATTTACTTTACCATTGATAATACTTTATCGTTGCCAAAACTAATTTAAATCCGGAATAACAAATTTTTACTCAACAATTTAGTTTCAATTGAAAAATTTTCACGTGAAAAATGAAAATGAAATAAAAAAAAATAAAATAAAATAAAGAATTAAAAAGAAGATTAAATAATATTATTAGATATAAAACGTACTTTTTTTAGTTTTTGATAATAATACAAGGTTTCAATATGCGTAACCATAGGAAACAGGCAAATATGACGTCATGCATCGCAAATAAAGCGGATAGGTTTTGATTGGTGAAATAAAATGATCTTGGGTTTTTTCTTCACTTTTTTTTCTTTTGTATGGTAAAATACTTGGCGTTTTACCGTCTGCGCACAGCTAATATAACTATACAGTATTTTTTATTTAAATTTTTAACCATTTAACCATTTTACTTTATCGTTGCTAGGGCTTTGATCGTTGCCAATAAATAAAAAACACGGAAAATAATTTTTCCTCAACAATTAATTTTCAATTGAACGATTTTCACTTGAAAAATGAAAATGAAAAATAATTCAAAAGAAGATGAATTTCCGTGATATTTAAAACAAAAATATGGAGTATTTGTTATTATACATGAAGTATGAATATCGGTTACATTAAAAAGATCTTTTTCTGTCAAAAAACTGCGTTATAATTAGAAGGAAAAATGAACAATAATTATATTCTTAACTAGTCGGATGTGCCAATCCCAAAACTTTCTTCTATCTCAGTCATGTTAATACTTCAAAATTCGCTATCACATCGCCAATAAAATCATTATTTTTCATCATTCTGTTGTACGTCAGCTGCGTGCGAATGGTCGGGTTACAAGGATACGAACAACCGATGTATACTAAACTACGAAAAGTCCTTCTGGCCTGAACCGACAGGAACACATAGCCTTCCTATTCCTTGGTTTTATGATTTTAGCTAATTAATTTAATGGAAAACACGAAGGTAAAACGCGTGGAACCTAAATAAAGAAGATTCAATCCCAGTTCTCGTCAACATTGAATTTGAATGAGAATATCGCCAAATTAGTCCTCTACAAGCAAGTTGGCTTCATTTATGGCAACTTATTTTGGTCGCCAAATTTGGCGATATTCCGTCAACTGTCGCCAAGTTTGGCGAGAATTTGACGTTGGCGAATATAAATATATAGTGATAAGCAAATAATAGGATTAATGGTTACAACAATGAAAGAAAATTTGGCGAAACCTTGTTAACTAAAGCTCATAAATTAAACCCGTTTATGGATGAATTCTGCTGTCTTCTTTGAAAATGTTAGCCACCCTAAAATTTCAAACTGCTATATCTCAGCCATTTTTTAACATAGAGGCAAAGCAAAAATTGTTCCGGATTCTCCGGATCAAGGCCGAACATTTAACGAAAAATAAGTTTTAGGATTTCTAATTTTTTTGAATTTGCACATCTTTTTTGAATTTGAAATCTTTAAATGGCTATCGCAACGCCCCCTTTCGTCGAAATATCCCCAAATTCTGATAGAACCTGCTTGCCATAGCCAAAAACATAGAAAAAAAAATTGGTTCAATTTAAAGCATAACATCATACACTTTTAGATGGTACAATAGGGAAAATGGAACAAAAATATCGATCACAGCGCCCCCTTTCGTCGAAATATCCCCAAATTCTGATAGAACCTGCTTGCCATAGCCAAAAACATAGAAAAAAAATGTGGTTCAATTTGAAGCATAACATCATACACTTTTAGACGGTACAATAGTGAAAATGGAACAAAAATATCGATCACAGCGCTCCCTTTCGTCGAAATATCCCCAAATTCTGATAGAACCTGCTTGCCATAGCCAAAAACATAGAAAAAAAATTTGGTTCAATTTAAAGCATAACATCATACACTTTTAGATGGTACAGTAGTGAAAATGGAACAAAAATATCGATCACAGCGCCCCCTTTCGTCGAAATATCCCCAAATTCTGATAGAACCTGCTTGCCATAGCCAAAAATATAGAAAAAAAATTTGGTTCAATTTGAAGCATAACATCATACACTTTTAGAAGGTACAATGAAGACACACAGACGGACAGATTGACAGACGGACGGACGGACAGACGGACAGACAGACATTTTGTAAAAACATGTTTTTCGGAATCTCTGACCTCTAAAACGTGTAAATCCGTTGAAAACCGGAAGTCGAAAAAAATTTCGATTACAATACTTTCTTCTATTATAGATAGAAGAAAGTAAAAATAAATTTCGCTTGGACCATGGAACTATGAAAAGGATCCTCCTCGGCTTGGACAAATATGACGTCATAAATACAACATATATTTTCAAATAGTCGTAATAATACAAGGAGCATGAATATCAATGTATAATGAAAGAAGATAGATAATGGACGTAATATTTAAGATGAAAAACTGAAATATTATTTATCGATACTGATTAATAATTAGCTTGAGTACCAGTTACATACAAATGTAAGTTTTCCGCTAAAATTTACGTCCTGATTGCCAGAAAAAGAAAATTAACAAGAATTATGGCATTAAAACGAGATTTCTCTGAGGAAAATGTGACGTCATATTTGAAATAAAACAAGAATTTTTAAATGCGTTTTACAAGGAGCGGGAATTTATTTCGTACATTAATAATCAAGTATAGAAAGTAGATTAGTTTCACGACATATTTAAAAAGAAAAATTGAAATGTTTTTTTTTTTTTATCTATACCGATTACTAAGCATGAATATCAGTTACATACAGGTGAGAGTTTTTTGCCAAAAACCACACCATGATTATTAGGAAAAGAAAAATAAATACGAATCTATTATATTAAAATCTGACCGCCTGTTTGTATTTCGCAACTACTCTTTTCAGATTGTTGAACGCAACGCGATTTACTTAACACCGGTTATCATTCATCCGAGGATGTCATAAATTTTCAGAATTTAAAAAAATGATTTAAATTCCGAGATATTATTATTATTATTATTATTATTATTATTTTGTAAATTTTAAAGAAGTTTCTCTAAAAATGGCAACTAAATTCTTCCATTTTTGTGGATAAAAAAGAAGAAATAAAACGGATTAATATATTTTTTCTCATTAAAACTGAAAAATAAAAGAATTTATTTTCAATTTGAATAGATGGTGAAAGAAAAAAAAATCTTGATTACAGTAAAATTTTTGAAAAATAAAAACGTATTTTCATATATTCAAACTTCATGAATCAATTTATTCTGGAGAACAAAAATCGTCTGTCAACATATTTTCATTTAGAAATAAAGATTTTTTTTCAGTTATAGATTAAATCAAGGAGGTAAATTTAAGCTTCTTGCATTTAGGTCTACAATAATTGCTCCCTATTCACAAGAATTGAATTTAATGAAAAAGAATATACTATTTCCATTATCTTTGAAGGATTGCTATTAAAACGTTTCACAAAGGCGTTAAAAGTAAAATAGTTTACCAGGTAAACTTGACATATGTTTTCATATAATTCGCCGATTTCCACGATTTTATTTGGCCGGCCTTTTTTCATTGGTTGCAGTTTCCTTTTCGTGATTATTTGTCACAAAATTTCACTTTTTTAAAACTTAGTTATGTCAAGGCTTCTATGTCAAGGCTCTAAACATATAAATACTGTACTGTCTTCTATGGAATGTGATAAAGAGTTAGTTAATTATTTACGTTTCTAATTATCGGGAATGAAATATTTTGCTTAATTAATGCATTTATTCTTCTTTTAATGATACGTGAACGAAGTCACGGGTAACAGCTAGTAATATTATAAATCTGATTGTGTACAAATGTTAGGCTGAAGCCAGTGTCAAAATGGAGCATTTAATGATCCTGTATCTTTGCATATAGGCTGATTATAACCCTCATATGAACAAAGGCTGGGTTTTGTTTATTTTATTCAAATATTTTTCTTAATAATTCAAAATTTCGTTATTTTTATGGAGAATAAATGGACATTTTTTCGTATAGCATTTTAAAATAGTTAAATTTACTTTACCGTTGCTAATACGTTATCGTTGCCAAAACTAATTCAAAACCCGAAAAAATAATTTTTATTGAACAATTTAGTTTCAATTGAAAAATTTTCACGGGAAAAATGAAAATGAAATTAAAAAAATTAAAGAATTAAGAAGAAGATTAAATAATATTATTAGAAATAAAACGTAGTTTTTTTAGTTTTTGATAATAATACAAGGTTTCAATATGCGTAACCATAGGAAACAGGCGCATATGACGTCATTTATTGAAAATAAAGCGGATATGCTTTGATTGGTGAAATAAAATGATCTTGGGTTTTTTATTCACTGTTTTTCTTTTTTTTCTTTCTTTTGTATGGTAACAATACTTGCCGTTTTACCGTCTGAGCACGGCTAATATAACTAACTATACCGTAATTTATATTTAAATTTTAAAAAAGTAAAAAGTAAAAAGAAGTTCAAAAGAAAATGTTTAGCAAATATCAATAATATGCTCCGCAAAATTATCCATGTCGTAAATGATGTCATGGATCGCGAGAAATAGTGATTTTTCATTCTTAAAACTAAAATAAATAACTCGATTACCTAAAAAAAATGACGAATGTTAATAGTTCCATTTTTGTTGATAAAACCTTAAGATTTACTATTATTTCGTTAAAGTTACATAATTTTCCCTATACCAGTATTGAAATTAATTGCCTGGAAAATAAAATTAACAAGAATTATGTCATTAAAAAGGGATTTCTCTGGGGAAAAAGGAGACGTCCTATTGGAAATAAAACGGGAATTTTCCAATATATTTTAAAATGAGTGTGAATCAATTCCTTACATTAATAATACCAGGATCAATAGGTATAGAAAGTAGATGAGTTTTACGCCATATTTATAACGAAAAATTTAAATGTGTTGTTATCTATACTGATTATTAAGCATGAGTATCCGTTATTTCGTTATTTCGTTCCGCATGAGTATCCGAGTTTTCTGCTAAAAATCACATCATAATTTTAAGAAAAGGAAAATGAACACGAATCTATTATATTAAAATCTGACCGTGTGTTTGTATATCGCAACTACTCCTAGACTATCAAACGCAACGCGATTTACTACCGGTTAGTTTACTACCGGTTTAGCGAATACCGGTTATAATTGATCCGAGGATGTCACACAAACTCTCAGAATTAAAAAAATTAAATTAAATGCCATTTGTTTAACGAAGTTTCTCTAAAAACGGAAAGTAACTTACTCCATATTTGTGTATAAAAAAGGAGAAATAAAACAGATCAGTATATTTTTTACACCATTTTCTCATTAAAACTGAAAAACAGAATTTATTTTCACTTTGAATAGATGGTGAAAACAAATCTTGATTTCAGTAAATTATCCGAAAAATACAAACATATTTTCACATATTCAAACTTCATGAATCAATTTATTCTGGAGAACAAAAATTGCCTGCCAATATACTGTTATTTAGAAAACAAGATTTGTTTCAACTATATATTAAACCAAGGAGGCAGAATTGAATTTAAAGAAAAAGCATATACTATTTCTAATTAATGTTTTTTTTTTTTTGAAGGATGGCTGTCAAAACGTTTCACAAAGGCGTTAATATTAAAAATTTTTATCAGGTAAAATTCACATTTGTTTTTACCCAATTCGTCTATTTCAACGATTTTATTTGGCCCTCCTTTTTGCATTGGTTGCAATTTCATTTTCGCGATTATTTGGCACAAAATTTCACTTTTTTAAGACTGAGTTATGTTAAGGTCCCTATAATAATAAATACCGTATTGGCTCCTATGAAATGTGATAAATAGTTAGTTACTTATTAACGTTTTTAATTATTGGGAGCAAAATATTTTGCTTAATTAATGTATTTATTCTTCTTTTAATGTTGCGTGAACGAAGTCACGGGTAATAGCTAGTAATATTATAAATCTGATTGTGTTCAAATGTTAGGCTGAAGCCAGCGTCAAAATGGAACATTTAATGATCCTGTATATTTGCATATAGGTTGATAATAACACTCAAATGAACATAGGCTTGTTTTTGTTTATTTTATTCAAATATTTTTCTTAATAATTCAAAATTTCATTATTTTCATAGAGAATAAATGGAAATTTTTTCGTATAATATTTTAAAATGGTTAAATTTACTTTACCGTTGCTAGTACTTTATCGTTGCGAAAACTAATTCAAAACCTGGAATAATAATTTTTACTCAACAATTTAGTTTCAACTGAAAATTTTTCACGTGAAAAACGAAAATGAAATAAAAAAATTAAAGAATTAAAAATAAGATAAAATAATATTATTAGAAATAAAACGTACTTTTTTTAGTTTTTGATAATAATACAAGGTCTCAATATGCGTAACCATAGGAAACAGGCGAATATGACGTCATTCATCTAAAATAAAGCGGATATTCATCTAAAATAAAGTGGAGAAATAAAATGATCTTTAGTTTTTTCTTCACTTTTTTTCTGTTTTTTTTTCTTTTGTATGGTAACAATACTTGACGTTTTACCGTCTGCGCACGGCTAATATAACTGAACCGTATTTTTTATTTAAATTTTTAAAAAGTAAAAAGAAGTTTTAAAAGAAAATGGTTAGAAAATGTCATTAATATGCTCCGCAAAATTATCAATGTCGAAAATGATGTCATGGATAGCGAGAAATAGTTATTTCATTCTTAAAACTGAAAGAAATAACTCGATTACCTAAAAAAAAATGACGAATGTTAATAGTTCCATCTTTGTTGATAAAATCTAAAGATTTAATATTATTTCGTTAAAGTAACATCATTTCCCCTATGCCAGTATTGAAATTAATTGCCTGGAAAAGAAAATTATCAAGAATTATATCATTAAAAAGGGATTTCTCTGGTGAAAAAGAGACTTCATATTTGAAATAAAACGGGAATTTTACAATATGTTTTAAAATGAGTGTGAATTAATTCCTTACATTAATAATACAAGGATCAGTAAGTATAGAAAGTAGATGAGTTTCACGCCATATTTATAACGAAAAATTTAAATGTTTTGTTATCTATACTGATTATTAAGCATGAGTATCCGTTATATACAGATGAGAGTTTTCTGCTAAAAATCACATCATAATTTTAAGAAAAGGAAAATGAACACGAATCTATTATATTAAAATCTGACCGTGTTTTTGTATTTCGAAACTACTCTTAGATTATTGAACGCAACTCGATTTACTTGATCCGAGGATGTCGCACAAACTCTCAGAATTAAAAAAAATTAAATTAAATTCCAAGTTTTTTTTTTTTTTTGTAAATTTTAACGAAGTTTATCTAAACACGGAAAGGAAATTACTCAATATTTGTGTATAAAAAAGGAGTAATAAAACATATCAGTATATTTTTTACACCATTTTCTCATTAAAACTGAAAAACAGAATTTATTTTCACTTTGAATAGATGGTGAAAACAAAATCTTCATTTCAGTAAATTATCCGAAAAACAAAAACATATTTTCACATATACAAACTTCATGAATCAATTTATTCTGGAGAACAAAAAGTGCCTGTCAACATACTGTCATTTAGAAAACACGATTTGTTTCAACTATACATTAAACCAAGGAGGCAGAATTGAATTTAAAGAAAAAGCATATACTATTTCTAATTAATGTTTTTTTTTTTTTGAAGGATGGCTGTTAAAACATTTCACAAAGTCGTTAATAGTAAAAATTTTTATCAGGTAAAATTGACATTTGTTTTTACCCAATTCGTCTATTTCAACGATTTTATTTGGCCCTCCTTATTGCATTGGTTGCAATTTTATTTTCGCGATTATTTGGCAAAAAATTTCACTTTTTTAAGACTGGGTTATGTCAAGGTCCCTATAATAATAAATACCCTATTGTCTCCTATGAAATGTGATAAATAGTTAGTTAATTATTAACGTTTTTAATTATCGGGAATGAAATGATTTTCTTAATTAATGTATTTATTTTTCTTTTAATGTTGCGTGAACGAAGTCACGGGTAACAGCTAGTTAAGATATAGTTTTCAAACAAATTGCATTTGAAAGTATTTTTTTCCTCTATAACGGTGTAAAAATTGAAAATGTGCTATGTTTAGAAATTAAAATAATTGCAATAGCAAAAATCGCAAAACCGAAATTTCATCGTCAGCTGTTGCCATTCGCAAAATGACGTATGCGTTACGCACGGACACGTTTGGCCTTTATAATATATAGATAGTAGATTTACATATCTAAATGGGAAATCTATACTAGGACTTCCCTCAAAAGGATTAGTCTGAGTGATATTGCTGAGAACATAGGGTTAAAAATTACAATATAAAGAAAAAGAGCAAATTAAATGATAGAATTACAAAATATCATATATAAATTCATATACACTGTTAGAAAAATAGAAAAGAAGTACCGTTCATCAGATGTGCTGTCATAATTTTTTTTAACATGTGGCAAAGAATCTCATTTTCTGAAGCGCGTATTGCACAAAACTTGAAAAAACAAAACAAAAAACGCCGGATCTTTTAAAACGCCAAGCTTTTTAAAGTTACGTAATTGGATTTGCAGCCAATAGATTATTCTATCAAGCATGGCTTAACGCAAATTTAATTTCATTGTTGCACCCTTTTTTGTGTGTGAATTAAATTTTTTTCTTCCTTGATTATATATCTATTATTTGTATAACTGTTTATAGAAACTCTTACACTTCAAACCACATTGATAGCATGCTTTGCTACAAACCAGATTGCAAAACTATAGTCTAAATCACTATTAAAGTTTACAAAAAATCTTTCGATGACTTCTGTAAAATAACTTTTACATTAAATCTCCATATTGGCAAAATTGAAAAATTACATATATTTCAAAGTTAAGCTTAACAGATACTTCTTGATTATTCTCTAGGAGGCTCTGCCCCCTGCGCCTTTACTGCGCCAATCCGCAGACTTTTCTTTTGCCTGTCTGTCTGTCTCTCCACAATCTGTCTGTTTCCCTATCCGTTCTTCTGCTCGTCTCTCTAACCGATTGTCTATCTCTCAACACGTCTCGTTACCAATCTCTATATTTTCTACCGGTCTCGCTACCCGCCAATCTATTTCTCTAACCGTCTGTCTATCCGTCTAACTACTTGTATGTCTAGCCGTGTCTCTATCTACTTCGCTACCCATTTGTCTATGTGTCTCACAACTTGTGTATCTGTCTCTCAACCCGTCTGGCTATACGCCTCTCTACCCATCTTCTTACTCATCTCCGTACCCATCTACTGTCTCTCTGCTCGTCTGTATACCCGTCTCACTATCCGTCTGTTTTTGTACCCGACTCGCTACCAATCTCATTACCCGTCACTCAACTCGTCTCTGTACTCATCTCTGTACTCGTATCTTTATCTACCACGCTACGCGTCTCGCAACCTTTCTCGCTACATTCCTGTCTACCGGTGTCGCTACCCGTCTCGTGACCCATCTCGCTACCCCTCTGTCAACCCTCTTTTTACGTTTCTCTCTAGCTGTCTCTCTATTCGTTTCGCCACCCGTCAGCCTACCTATGTCGCTACTCGTCTCTCTACCCGTTTGTTTACTCGTCTTTCTACCTCTCGCCACCTCTTCCCAATATTTAAACAATTCATTTAATATACAGAAGCCGTTTATCAGTTATTAAATGCAAAGAGAAGTAATTTATCTAATGTGTAATTAGATGCAATTTTTTTAAAATACATACATAAACCTGAATAATAATTCATCAGTTTTGTGTTCATTATGAAATTGTTCAACGATTGAAAGTGCCTAAGCAAACGGTTTCATACATAATCAAAAGGTTTAAAGAACACGGACATGATGGTGATAGGCTAGGAAGAGGAATAAAGCGCACAGTTAACACATCGAGAAACCGGGTAGTTATCAAAAAGCGAGTTCAACGAAATCCTAGAATTTCAATGAGAAAGGTTGCTAGAGCGATGAAGATCAACAGAGAAACCGCACGTTTGATGGCAAGAGTAGTGCTTGGTTTTCACCCTTACAAAATGAAGAGGCTCACAAGTTAATAGCATAGAACAAACGCACAAGACTTCAAAGATGTAAAGAACTGTTAAAGCGGGCCGCAGGTGATCGATGGCAAACATTTGTCTTCACAGATGAGAAACTGTTTTCGATTGAACAAGATCACAATAGCCATAATGATAGAGTTTGGTAAGAAGAAGCACCTGGACCTTAATGCATTGTTGAATAGCGTCAATGACCCCAATCTGTAATGGTTTGGGGTGGGATATGTGCTAGTGGAAAAAAGCCACTCAAGGAATAAAGATTGATCAACAAACATATCCAAACTCATTTTGGACGATGCTGTCTTACTTTGGTCACAAAAGTTCTTTGGAAACAAAAGATGGACCTTCCAAAAGGATTCCGCACCTGCACACAGAGCTAAAGACACTCAAGACTGTTAAGACACATTTTCCTGACTTCATTGGAGCTCAAGAATGGCCACCGTAATCCCCAGATTTGAACCCAATGGATTATTCTGTTTGGTCCATCTTGGAGACAATGGTGTGTGCTAAACCTCATAAAACTTTGGCATCCTTGAAGAAATCCTTAAGCAAGGAATGGGATAAAATATCAGTAAGTGAGTTACGGTCCATAGCTGAAAATTTTGTGACACGTTTAAAGCTCTGTATTAAGGCTAAAGGTAGCCACTTTGAAAATTTGTAAATATATTAAACGAAATAATGTATTCATATTTATTTTTAAGTTTGGTCGTAATATTTTCATTAGCATTAAAGTTATAATGTATCATGTGTGTCCAAGTTATTTCTTGTCACCCTGTATATACATTAAATTAAAACTTTTGCCTCCATGCCATTAGTGTTGTTTGTATTATTAACTAATACCTTGTAGAGCGAGCTTCATTTGAAACAAATGTAAAAGACTTCTTCTACAGTTTTTTTAGGAGAAACTTCCGTAATTGGGCCCAAAGCCAATCGGAGCATTTAATATCATTATTGTAACTCTTATAGAGTTAAAACGATATTGTTGCTAGCTTTACTCTTGTTAGAGACCAGCCTTGCCTGTGTATCTGATGAGGGAAAAGTTTCGTATCCTATGTCGGTTGGCGAAAAAAATTTTAAATGGTTCCAAAAGGTAGTTTTAGCATCTTACAAAATTTTTCAAGAGAGCGGTAAAACATGTTTTTCAAATATTTACAAACATACGTTTATTAAAGCATGTTTTTGCACCATCTTAAAAATTTTAGCACGATGCTAAAATAAAATTTTATCGCCATATTCGATATTTTAATAAGTAATGAAAATACATAAACAAACTTATTTAACAAACCTAAGAGGCATTTTGATAAATAATTGTTATTTTCAGGGGGGTAAATTGTAAACAATTAATAAACGGCAAGTAAATAATAAATAGCATTTAAAATCTAAAAATGGAGAAGTGGTCCGTATAAAAATGCAAACCATAACATTATACGCTTGATATATGTAAATCTTTTTTAATTTTTTAATATTTCCGAAGGCACAGATAAACTAGTCGTTGGGGGCCACCGCAATACTTACCCATCATGGATATGCATAATATAAAATATTAAAATAAAAATGTGTAAACTACTTATAAAATGCATTGCAATTCAAAAAAATCGTGGCTTGATGACGTCACAAACTTTAAAGGCTCGATTACTGAATTGCTTGAAAGAAACATCCTTATAACTCCAAAAATAATAATCCTATTAACTAGCGGTTTATTGCATCTGATTAAGCGTCAAATTTCCAATTAAAATATATCTTTGAAGTGAAATTTGGATGAAATATAGGGTCATGAAAAATTGAAGAGTGTTGGAAATAGGATTCCAAATATCTCGGCAACTAATTATCCGATCGACTTCATGCTTTATGCAAAATTTATGTTTTTTCTTGTCTTTTATATTCATTTCTTAAAATAAACAATTTCGAAAATTTTTATATACCTTTCATCAGAACGAATATTTCGAGAGTCCGAAAAAAATTGTTCCGGTTAATCGAGGTTATTGAAATGAAATAGGCTTCTTCCCATTATTACGTACTACGTACATACCAAATTGCAAGTCTCTATCTCAATTTTTTCGGGAGATAGAGCGTTTACAGACACACAGACACACACACAGACAGACAGGCGGATGGCAAATTTTTTTTCTAAAAATATGTTTTTCGGAATCTCCAGTGTCTGAAACGTGTAAATCCGTCAAAAAAAATTTTCGATTTTCAAAACGATTACAAGAGTTACCCTATACTACGTATGATGGGTAAGTAAAAGGTAAAAATCTCTTTCCCAAATGCCAAATAGAAAAAATACAAAATAGAATGGCAAATATACAAAATAGAAAAATATCTGCAAAAAAATATATTTACATAATACTACATCTGCAAAAAAATAAGATTTAGAAAAAGTAAGCCAAATCCTGCAGATCTCAACATCACATCGAAAAACTTATCACCAAAAAAAAACTCGCCAAATGTTACGGCACAGGAGATGGATTTTTCCCTCTGAATGCAGAATATTAGTTTTTTTCTTGTACGATGGGTGATTATAATATAATTGTTTCATTTCACATACTACATACCATTTGATATATTGGTACTTTTATGTTATCTTGGCGCAGTTGATAAATCGCCAAATATTGTTCCTATAACATTTTCATATTGAATTCATTTCATTTAATTTAAAATACATGCCTTTCATTAAATCCATTTAAAATGCTAAAAAGAGAAAAAAAAAACAGAAATAATTCATAAATTGAAACCTTTTATTTAAACACCAAAGAATTTTTGTTTTAATTTACACATGCGAAATAAAAAAAGCTGCTATTGCTGAGATTTGCGCCAAATCTCTAATACCAAGTCTACCAAGTTATTACGGGATTTTTCTTTCAAACAGAAAAAAATCCAGATTAATTTTCGATTTCTACTAAATTGAAATATATTTTATTGTGCTGAATATTAGTGCGTGCATATTTTTTTGCTCTATGTACTCCATGAACTTTTCAATTCCGATTGTCTACGAAAATCTCCCGCCGGTGAAAATGACGTACGCACAAAATTTTCGTGACGTATGTACTTTAATTGTGCTTTTTTATCTACTTTTTTAATATAATTTCCAAACGGTTTGACATTTATTCTTGGTAATAAATAGACGTCGTTGACACCTTTATAGGTACCTGCTGTAAAAATTTGAACGAAATCCGTTAAATATTTTTTGAGTTATGCTTGACGAAAAGTTTTAATATCCATCGTAGCTATATATGGGGCAAAGAAATACTGCACTGTGTATGAGTCTTCGTTGCACTCAGACAACTAATATTATAAAGGAGTAAAGATTGTTTATTTGTTTGTTTGTTTGTAGGGGGTAATCTCTGGAACTACCGAGCCGATTTCAAAAGTGATGGTGGCAAATTGATGGTGAAAACCCCTGCTCCAACATAGGCTATATTTTATGTCGATGCCGAGACCCCTGGGGGTGCAGAAGCGAAAAACGTTCCAAAATGGCCATCTTTTCTATACTGAAGCAGCTAGAAATTTGAAATTTGGCGTTGTAGTTACTTATAAGATGTAAATGCTCTCTAAGAAGAAAATAAAATAAAATTCGAAATTTAAAAGGGTGAAATGAGCGAAAAGCGTTCTAAAAACATCCTAAATTACAATTTCTATGGAATCTCTAGAACTACCGAACCGATTTGAAATTTGGCGTTGTAGTTACTTATAAGATGTAAATGCTCTCTAAGAACAAAATAAAAAAAATTGAAATTTAAAAGGGTGAAATGAGCGAAAAGCGTTCTAAAAACATTCTAAATTACAATTTCTATGGAATGTCTAGAACTACCGAACCGATTTGAAATTTGGCGTTGTAGTTACTTATAAGATGTAAATGCTCTCTAAGAACAAAATAAAAAAAATATTCGAAATTTAAAAGGGTGAAATGAGCGAAAAGCGTTCTAAAAACTTTCTAAATTACAATTTCTATGGAATCTCTGGAACTACCGAACCGATTTCAAAAGTGATGGTGGCAAATGGATGGTGACAACTCCTGCTCCAACATAGAATATATTTTATGTCGGTGTCACTATCCCCAGGGTTGTGCAGGAGCGAAAAACGTTATAAAATTGCGATTTTGTTTATACTGAAGGAGCTAGAAATTTGAAATTTGGCATTGTAGTTACTTATAAGATGTAAATGCTCTCTAAAAATAAAATAAAATAAATCGAAATTTAAAAGGGTGAAATGAGCGAAAAGCGTTCTAAAAACATTTTAAATTACAATTTCTATGGAATCTCTAGAACTACCGAACCGATTTCAAAAGTGATGGTGGCAAATTGGTGGTGACAATCCCTGCTCCAACAGCCTCTTTAATAAAAAAAATTGCGTTTCTGACGACTGGGTTTTTCGCTAATTGTTGCCACAGATTAATCTCGGAAAATGAAACATTTGAAGTTACTGAAAAAAAAAATAGTAGCTCGAAAAGTATTTGACTGAAAATTGTTAGGCAAACTGTGTTTGAAAGGAACAAATTGTATTTTTCTTGATATAAATTTCAAATCTAATGATTATGCCATTTTTCAAATATTGAATTTGAAAAATTACCAAATTTCACAATGGAGTACCATAGCGAAACCTTCATGCGTAAAAAGATAATGATAAAGGCGACGTGTCCTGGTGTTTATATTGGCTATAGCACGAGTCACAAATTATAGTAGCCTTATTATTCTGTTAAAATATAAAAGTGAATTATGAAATGTCAATATTTTGTTGGATTAAAAGTTCGTTATAAGAAATTGACCAGCGTAGCGGGCGTAGCTTGCTAGTATTAGATAAATATTGAAGTCCCGAATTGTAATATATTACTTATAAATGTTTAAATCTGCCAGAATTATATGTTCTTGATTTTTATTGAGTGCACGTTAAGTGATAAATTAAATGTCATGATATTTACTCGAAAGGTTTTATAAAATTCATCTTGAATAAATATTGCTAATGCATTGTAAGTATTCTATTTTCTTGAACTGGAATATAATGTTTAATGACATTCCATTAACATGAATTTTAAGAATTAATTATGTAATTTTTCTTTTTAAAACTACAGATCAAAAATAAAATTACAGTCTGAAAATGTAATGCTCCTGGCTGGGAAATCAGAAAAGAGGGACATTTTATTAACAAAAGTTATCGCGTTACGCACATACATACGTACATACATACATACATACATACATACAGAACGGTCGGGCATATAAGCTCTCTTGCTTTGATAGCCTGTGAGCTAAAAAAAACGAACTATTGTTTAATTTTATAATTTTGAATTATACAAGCCAATTAAATATGAAAGAGCCATTAATCCTTGGTAAATTATATGGAAAACATCTGGTATTGAAATAAAGTTTTCTCGATAATTACTGAAGTGATTTTGTAGCTTTAATGTATTATGTAGGTATATCAAAATCCTTTTTACCATTTCTGACCGGACAAATAAATAAATATTTTGTTACTTTAATTAAAAAAGACTCCTATAAATAAATATACACATGCAACCATCGCATTATTCATTTTTATATTTTTGCGAAAATTCAATTTAAGGTTTATCTACTGCTAAGACAATAAAAATATTAAACGCTCATAAATAGTTCCCAATGAAATTATGCTTCAATATTAGATAATTTCACTGGTATTTTACAAGTGCTTTTGCCCTCATAAGACGTCGAAGTTATTTTAGCTGCCTTGAGAAATATATTCATAACATCGAGTAGCATAGATTTAATTATTGGTCAGTCTTAATCATTTTAAATGTAGTAATACGTTGCAAGTGTGTTTACGTAAATTATCTTTTTTTAAAATAACTGTCAGAAAATAGAAAACTTCATAAACATAGAAACTAATAAATAATTTTTTTTCCGCTTCATTTATTGATTTTTTTAATGTGATTTGTATAAGAAGCCCTTATAAGAATAGAAAATTTATACGGATACTTAGAAGTAAAAAAAATAACATAAACACATAATAGTAAATAAACATAAGTTCCGTAGAGAAGTTTAAAAAGAAAAAAAAAGATTAAGATTATAAAGGAGCAAAATTATAAAACACAACATGTAATATTAATCAAACAAAACTGATTTGAGCAACATCATTCAATGAAGTCTAATATTTAGTGTGTAACAAACAATTTACCCAGAAAACGTTCGTTCTGTGGACATTATGGTTGTAATATAGACATGCAAATTTAATAAAACACATACTCACGATTTGGAAACTTAGAGGTATGATAAGTCTAAATAAACATAAAAAACCACGTTTCCACTCTTCATTTGATTTTTTCCATGTATTCAGACTAAACATGAACGTTTATGCTGGTATAATGCTACATTTAAAGTCATTAATTCTGAAGTTTACTTTAGTAACTACTATAATTTAACTCTATCACATATAATTTTGCATTTTTCTAACATTTATTATAATATAATTCTAAAGGCTCATAAAATGACCTGTTAATGTTTACTTTATTTTTTATTTTGATAAAAAAAGGGTGCAAAAATGTTATGGAACAAATATGAAAACTCATATAACATGATTTATTTTGCGGCATGCGCTGAACTTGCACTGAACCTGTCTAACATAGCCTTAAAAATAAGAATATACTATTTTTGGACAAAAAAATTAAGCAGGAAATAGGAAATGTTTTATATTGTTGGGAATGAACATTTTTTTATTATTTAAAAAAAAATTAAAGATAGGTACAAACATTTTATAAGGTTTTTGGGCACTTCAGACAAGATTTAATGCAAGCATTACATTTCTTTTGCAATCATTGCAGATTTAAAAGCTTACTCTATAATTCCATTCTCTCAACACTCTATAATATATGTAAATTATTTCACAATAATATATCCCACTTTGCATACGCTAAAGTTTTTTTTTAATTTTCATATTTCTGTGTAGTGAAAGTGAATAACATTACAGTACGTGACAACGTTGGCATTGAATACCATTATATTTCCTTTCATTCGACTTATTTTAGTAGTTGTTCTTTTAATTTTTTCAGCCTGTGTTTTATTTATTATTTTTTTAATAATTACCAATATTATTATTAACTTCAGAAACTGAAAAAAAAGAAATACAATTGATAATTAACAACAAGAGAAAATAAAGCGTTGTGATTTAACATTTTTATTGATATATTTCACATGATCAATTTTGTACAGTGGTTAAAATAAGAATGAAATTTCATATTTTTAATAATCACCGTGAAAATTAAAAGAAATGAACACTTAATTAAAATGCCAAAAATTCTCAGAAAGTGCAAATTGGAATATTTATTTTGGAAAGGGAAAACATGAAGAATTGAACTTAAGGGGAAAAAAACATGTACATGCATACAGGAAATTTAAGTAAATATTATATATATATATTTCTAGTACTGGAAACCAAATGAATTAAAGAAAAAATTATCATTTACATGGCAAAACTCTCCTTTTCATTACTACATATCAAATCAAGTTTAAGACTTGAAAACTCTATCTAACTGCAGCTTCTTTATGCAGCTTTTGATAAAAAAGATAATATTATATTTCTGATTATCATTATGTACATTTCTTGATCATCACATTATTTTTGTAGCTTTACATTTTAATCAAATTACACTGTGAAAAAAGACTGGCATGCACTAGACTTATTTCGATGAACTACTAATTACGGAATTCCACACAAAACTTGGGCTTCTTTTTCAATCCATCAAATGTAACAAACACACGGGCATGACAGCGCACTAGATGAGAATACTAAGGCTTGAGAACTTCAGCAGACAGAGAATTTTTTTCAGCAGAAAATACCTCCATGCATTAAAAAGAATAGTTCTAAATTGATGATGATCATGTCTCACATAACTTTACAACATTCTTTCACACACACACACACACACACACAAAAAAAAAAACGGCCAGCTACAGATAGCATCCTAAAAAAGGAATACTACTGAGCTACCCCACGCTATCTTCATGAGCAAAAATTCCCTCCTAACTGCTTCTCGTTCCAGTTGCCACTCTGTGGACGAAGAACTGAGAAAAAGCTCACTTTTCTCCCTCTTACTCCTTGACTTGCGTGGCGCAGGAGAAAGAGATGAGCTTCTTGCAGAATAGAGTACCATTATAAGTCGCAGTATTTCGCTGTCGTACAGTTAGCTTGTGTTTTAATGAATGGTATCTATACGTACAATGCTGGTTTTATTTGTGAAGAAATAGGTTTTCAAATAAATATATAGAGACGTTTTCTCTACAAAGTCCTTATAAGAATAGAATCATTAGAAGTTAAAAAAAAAGAATAATAACATAAACACATACGCATATTGTGCATTTGTCTTGTTAAGTCATTCCTAAAATTGACATTTGGTTAATAACAAACACACTTTATATAACGTTTGTTCAACCTTTTAAATTATTTGTAATCTTTCTTATTAAGGAATAAATAAATGCTTTCGTCAGCAATAGAGACACAGGAAACAATATTGAACTTAATAACATGTAACTTTTTTTATCATTTTATAAATGGGAAATTTCAAAAGCTTTTAAATATTAAATTTATATTTTATTAAGAAAAGAATATACATTATGTAACATTTTCTCAAACAAATCACAAATATTTTTGGATCAATCCAAAATTTCAAGAAACAAGTTTCCTTGCAATAGAAGCGCCATGAAGTAATGCGAGACGCGCTTTTGTGAGACAATTATCAAGATCCGCGAAGTGGCTTCTAAAATGTAAATTTGGTTTCCAAATTCACAGTTCAAATACAGCGATATCCTCTACCAAAATACATTTTAAATTAAGGTTGAAATGTCTTAAATCGAATACCTGGGAAGATTGCATTTCTCAACTGAAGATCTGCATTGTAAATATTTATAACTTCAGATGTTTAAAATATCTCTCTCGAAAGAATTTAAAATCCTTCATAATTTCATTAAGGAGTAAAGATATACATTTCAAAGCAATAGTTAAACATGAATTAGAAATGGATTTAATAACTTATAACCTACTGATTTTATAAATATCATTTTATGAATTGTGAATTTCAAGAGCTTATACATATTAAATTTACATTTATTTCAATAAACTGAGTAGTTTCGTTTTTGGTCCAAAACTGAATATATATTTGTAAATGGAACATTTTAGTAAGAAAGGATTATCATTTTAATCTAGTTTATCTGCGCTGTAAATCATATAAAGATTCAACACCATATGTTATTTTACTTACTGAATAAATATATAATAACATTTTTGTGGTTAGAATAGGGTCAATTTATGACTGTTCCACTCTTGCAAATCTTTTCTTATATAAAAAAGGTAAATTCTTGTTTTTAAAAACTAACATTCATTTGTCATTAAATGTCATTGTTTAATTTAAATATACTGTAAACCAGGACAACTTTGCCATATTTTTCCCTACCCACCTTTTTCTTACTCATAATGTTCAATAAAGCATTAAAATCATTTTAAACCATTAGTCTTGAACTCTAGTTTAAGAATATCTGGTAATCTGTTAACTTAAGTAACCATTTTTAATTTTTTGCGCGTAAAACCGTGATAGCAAACTTACCTGTGAAACCGGGCACCTTTGCCAACTGTCTGAAAACCAGTGAAAATCATAAAAAGAACGCACGTAAATTAAATCTCATTATTCAAATACTGTATTTAAATCATGACATATACATTTCAATAAAAAAGAAAAGAAATAGAAGAGCAGTTAGAAAGAAATTCGAACACTCTTCATTCTCAGGAACAGTCTCAGAAAACGAAATTTTTTCTTTTTTCTATGTAAAGAGATTCAACAATATACACAATATCAGCTACATTGCTGGACGCCTTAACCGGAACAGTAGGAAAATGGAAACAATATCCATTATCTTTCGTTCTAACGTATGGCACCCCAAAATCTTTATCTCCGTAATAATGGGTGATTTTTGAGGCATAATGTTCTACACGTTTTTTCGCCAAGAACTTAATGATCACATACATCCAAACCTTGAAATGTATAAAGTTCTTACTCTCTTGGGCTAACTTGATCTTTTCAGTCATTGATAATTTATCATCATCTTGAGGAACAATGTCCTTCACTATCTATTCACTGGGTTCTTCCGGTTGCTCATGCTCTACATCTTGTTCAGGTTCTGCTTCTTCCTCTGATACTATACCTTGCTCGGATTCTGATTTAAATTTGTTATGCAAAGAAAATACGCAATCCGATTTATAAAAAAAATATGAGCGTATCTATGGAAATTACAAAATTCTAGGTTGGCAAAGTTGTCCCACTCTTTCCAAGATTCCTTTGCCAACAAATGTTATCAAACAAAACATAAAAATAGATCAAGTTCCAAATGCGATTACGAAGGCTTATTATATACTATTTTAGACAAAATAGGGAGATGTTGCTTGCGTTTGGATTAAAAAGGTGAAACGGAACACTTTTTTTGAGGTTCAAAATCGTCTGTTTCCCAGTTATAAAATATTCTCACTGTAACGGCCATAAAACAACTAATAAGACAAACAACGAACAGGAATAGTGCCATACAATATCTTCTTTTTGAAATGAAAACACTAGTGCCTATTTTAATTGGATCTGGTACTTCCTAGAGCTCTAAAGAACATATATTTCGAAAAGTGTCAAAGTTGTGCCGTGTGGCAAAGTTGTTCCAGTTTACGGTACAGCTGAAATAGCTTCATAACTTTTGTTGAAATATCTCTCCATTCTTCATATACTTCATATACAGAGAATATATGTGTGTTAATTAATGTCATAAATTGCAATATTTGTACAAATTCTATATGATTGACTTTCTCGATGCTTTTGTATAAATGTATTGTAAATAATAACAATTATTTGCACTACCCATTTTCACAGACATTATTTTAATTTCAAACACATAAACAAGCAGTGTACATGTCTAAAAAATTCTAAAAATACTTACAAAACTACACAAAACCAGTCAATCGAAAACCGACTACATAAAAATGATCGAAGATAAAATACAAATTATGGGAGTGGAAAAAAAAATAAAGACCCAAATCATAAGATAAATAGGACATACGAAACATTGTTAAGAAATGAAACATAGCCAGAGGGAAAAATACCAAATAATTAACATTTCACCCATAACACACCATTAAAATATCATAAAAATCCGATGAAAATGAGAATTATTCTTAACAAACGCTCAAGTCCAACTTACGACCTAGAAACATACTTAAAAAACAATTATAAAAAAATACTACCGCCATCAAACGTATCAACAATCTCAACAAATCAATTTATACAGCAAATAACAGAATATAAATCAAATCCAGATGACTACCTGATTAGCTTAGACTTAACAAGCCTCTACCCATCCATAGATACAGAAGAAATGGCTAATATTATAAATACGAAAATAGACACAGAATAAAGAGACGATGATATCAGAAATACATTACAAAGTGCAACGAATTTAGAACTAAGGGAAAATTATTTTAAATTTAATAACCAGATATATAAACAAATAAAAGGTGTACCGATGAGATTTCCAATATCAAATACAGTAGCTGAATGGAAAAGGCGAATACTTGAGAAGACTATTATAAATGATTTAAAAGGTCTAATCAAAATATTGGTAAGATAAGTGGACGATATAATTATAATAACTAAGAAATGTATAAACCTGCCCGGCTTACTAGAAAAAACCTATTTCATACGATCAGAATATACAATTTACCATAGAGACAGAAAAAGATAATGCACTAGCATTCCTGGACGTACAACTCATTCGATCAGAAAATAAACTACTAACAACAGTATTCAGAAAACCAAATACAAATGTTCACATAATCTCAAAATACTTC
This sequence comes from Maratus michaelseni, assembly GCA_963931845.1. Lineage (NCBI taxonomy): Eukaryota > Metazoa > Arthropoda > Arachnida > Araneae > Salticidae > Maratus > Maratus michaelseni. The sequence continues at coordinate 421,080,374 of OZ007592.1, forward strand.
AGAACCCCCGTCCCATACAAGATAGCTGGAATAAATACATACATTCATAGGGCTATGTTAAAGTATGTTCAACAGAAGACCTCTTATACGCTGAAATAAACAAAATCAAAACAATAGCTAAGGATGTAAGATACGCCACAAAAACAAAACAGAAGTTAATCGAAAAAGCGACGTCAAAATATGATAGAATACAACCAGCTCAAAAATAAATAAAATTTACAAATTCAATTCCGTTTATAAAAGGCATTTCCCTAAAATTAAAAAGATAATTAAAAAAACTTCGAATAAATAATCCCATCAACCCAAAGTAATCAAATCAGACACAGAGACATTTAATAATCAATATACATCAGGTATATACAGGATTAATTTCAACGATAACGAAGGAAAAGTTATTTCATATATAGGTATGACAAAAAGAAAAATTGAAGACAGAATGAAAGAACACAGAAGAGATATAAACTTACAGAAATCAACCACGGCAATAGCCAGATTAAACAACAAATCTCCAATTACAATAGACTTAAATAATGTTCAAATATTAGTCAATTATAATAATTTAAACTACGCATTACAGAGGGAAGCCACAGAACTATTTACATCAAATTCAGAAACATGCAATGATATTACTAACGCAAAAACAGATAACAGATGGCTCCATATGTTATTAGGAAAAAGCAAAATGGGGGTTTTCAACAGATTGACTGACGAAACAGAAAACATAACATGAGTGACTGAAGATGCCTGAGAGCGAAATGTGAAAATATTTTTACTGTTTTACAATTTTTAACAGATTGACTAGTTTGTGTAATTTTAAATGTATTTTTTAATACTCTTAGACATGCACACTGCTTGTTTATGCGTTTGAAAATAAAATAAAATCTGTGAAAATGGGTAGTGCAAAGAATTATTATGTTAAAAATGATATTATGAACGACAATAGATAAAAAAAACTGTACTGTAAGTTATTATATGCGTGTAATTTATTTTAATGCATCAACATAAGAGATGCAGTGAAGTGATTTTCTATAGTGAAGTTTTATACGGTCATATTCTTTGAATACTACATTTTTTTTAATGTATAAATTCAACAATCCTTTTTTTCATTTAAAATATATTGCATTTTATTCAAATGATGATGGATTTCATTTGTATTTAAGTCAAGTGGGAAAGAGAAAAGTTAAAGGATGGGAGCAATCTGCGGCAACTGTGGCATTCTGATAAAATATATAATCACCAATAAGTTTAGATGCATTTCGGAATATAGGGTTGGTTCAGTTCTTTGCTGCGATAGAATTAAAGAAAGAAACATATAAAGAGTAATTCTTCACCAACGCTTTTCTTGCTCAATTGTTTAATATTTTATTTCTTAATAAAACTGAAGAATCATATGTGGTAAGGAGACATATTCTGGTTAAGTTTTGAATATATATATTTGTCATTATATCAAATCATCAAATAAGCTTTTACTTCGCAGCAGTAAGCGTGTTTTCTCATTTTTACATAATAAAATTTGAAAAATATTTTTATATAATATAAAGTTTATTTTAATATAGAGAGATAAAAAACCAAAAATCTGACAGCTTTTTCCTATTAAATATAAGCATTTTTCTTTATAGCAGTTTCCAAAAATTAAAAATCCACAGTAAAATTCTTTCTACAACAGTTAATTTTCTATTGAAAGATTTCCACGCGAAGAATGAAAATGAAAAAAAAAAAAGTTCCACCAATTGAAAAAAAATATTAATATGAAGTCATATTGGTAATAAAACGGAAATTTTCAAACATTTCTCAATAATACAAGGAGTATGAGTATGTGTATGTACAGAAAGCAGATTAATTACACGTCATTAGAGAATTAAAAAGAAAATTAATCTGATGCCATATTGGAAGTTTAACGGACTTTTCAAATGTTTGAGAATAATACAAAGAGAGTATCAATATGAGTAATAGAGAATAGTAAATATATGAGTTTGAGGAACGTATTGAATCATGATAAAAACCCGTTTATGAAAATACTCGCATATTTCAACATTTTGAAGGTGTACAACATGTTTAATTTTGGAATTATTATTATTTTTTAATATCGCATTTAGTCCACATGACAGATATTATTATGACAAAATGCTGGTTTAGATATTAAAAAAAAAACGAGAAAAATAGAACGGTAAATTTTTACTTTATAAAAAACATGATTTTTTTATTTTTTTAATTTTTTTGGTAAATGAAATTTATTTGGATTTATTAAAGAAAGGATAAAGCGTTTTGAAAGGAATATTCAATGAAACACTTTTCACGATCTTCGATCACCCCACTTGTTTAGGGTTTCGCTCATCTCACGAAACCCTATTACTCGCGCTTCGTTGTCTGTCTGTCATAGAGCCGGTTCTCAGAAACTATTTAACTTACTACAATGAAATTTTGTTTTAATATAGCTGAATACCTGCTATGAAGCTCAAAATCATAACATTTGAAAAAATCGTATTATTTTAATATATAGAGATTTTAAAAAAAATCTAACACTCTTTTCATATTAAATTTAAACATTTTTCTTTATAGAAGTTGCCAACACTTAAAAATGCACAATAAAATTATTTCTACAATAATTGATTTTCTATTGAAAGATTTCCACGTGAAAAATGAAAATGAAATAAAAAGTTTCACAAATAGAAAAAAAAAAAAGATTCGTATGACGTCATATTGGAAATAAAAGGGAAATTTTCAAACATTTCTCAATAATACCAATAATACAAGTAGTATGAGTATGTGTAAATACAGAAAGCAGCTTAATATCATGTCATTAGAGAATTGAACATTAATCTGACGTCATAATGGATTTTTCAAATGTTTGAGAATAATACAAAAAGAGTATCAATATGAGTAATAGAGAATAGTAAATATATAAATTTGAGGAACCTATTGAATCATGATAAAAACCTGATTAAGGAAATATTGGCATATTTTAACATTTTGAAGGTCTTTATACAACATGTTTAATTTCGAAATTGATTTTATTTTTAATGTCGCATTTAGTCCACATGACAAATATTATTATGACAGAGTATAACAGCGGGACGGTTCAGATAATCGAAAAAACGAGAAAAATAGGATAAATTTTTACTTTATAAAAAACATGACTTTTTTTTTTTAATTAATTTATTTTGATTTATTAAAGAAATGATAAAGTATTTTGAAAGGAATAATAAACGAAACCATTTGTGCGATATTCGATCACACTTACCCCCTTGTTCTATATTGCATGATACTAAATAAACCTATAACAATGAATCTGCTGTATCGCGTACCATGTTTTAGGTTGGAGGACTTGCTTTTAAAGTTAAGGTATTTTATGTTTTACTAAAACATAAAAGGAAATTGTGTAAATAAAAACATGTATATAATGATAGGTAAATTACCTATAAATAAATCTATATAAACCATTACTCGAGTTACAATGACATAAGGAATGAAAATATATTAGTGGATAGCAAATATTAATTTCGGATATGAAAAGGGAGGAGGACAAAAAAAAAAGGAAGATACACGTGTCAACAAACAAGATTTTCATGGCATATTTCATCGATTTGTTATCGAAAACAATGAAATGTTTTTCATGATTTCAATTTTATGTAACATTAGAAACTAATGTCTTTTCACAATTTTTTATTATTATAAAACTGTTTCTGTGTAAAATTAATACGTGTTTCGGCAAATTGGATGTCATATATATATTTATGAATGTTAGATGTGTACAGTTTACATATTTGTTTTGCCGAATTTTTTGTTATTTATTTGGAGACCAGTGTCACCAACTAAAATAATAAAAAAACATTTTTAAATGGAAAATATCAATTATGCATTCAAATACAATTTTGGAACTTATTGAAAGCCATACATTCGTACTGGCCACATGCCAAATGTTATTATACTTAACAAAATCTGTTATATTGATGGAATTTATTTCGTTATGGAATATCAACCGGAAACAAATTCTGGACTATTTATTTATATAAGTGCAAACGGATTAATCTGCCGTCATCGGTTGCATAAGACAGAAATAGATTTTTAAAATAAATATTCTTGGAAATTTAATAGTACAGTTTTCAAACTACAGTTTTTTAAACAAACTGCATTTAAAAATAGATTTTATTTCTATTGGTCATTAAAAAAATTGAAATCGTGATGTTTAGAAGTTAAAAAAAATGGTAGTAAAAGCAAAATTTATTTTTCAGGTCGTTTCCACTTTCAATTGGACGTCGCGATATTCACAGAAATGTTTATCATTTATTATATTAATTAATATGCATATTAAAAAATATTATAAAATATCCCCAACGATTTTTTTACCTTAATACTAATAAATATAGTTTTTCAGTAGATATAGGTAATTACTTATTTACATGTCACAATCCACTATGGGTACCAAAAGTATATTTTGTTATACCCTAAAAATAATGTGGTTTATTCAAACGATAAATGTTTATAGATGATGCTATATAAACATATACGAAATAGAAAAAAAGTGGGATTGGTACGCTGTGTGAAAACTATGTATTGATAAAATATACCCTCCCCTTTAAGATTAAATATTATTTTGTAATTTAAGGTAATTTCATATCTTTATTATGATAGGTTAAATAAAGAAAAAGCTAAGGGAGATTCCTTCAGCAGTGCCTTACTTGTTCAATTGTTAATTATTATATTATTTTTAATAGAACTGAAGTATAAAATATGGTATGGGGATATATCTTGGCTAAGTTAAAATGTTTCATAAAATATTTATTGTACGAAATCGCCATGTATGCTTTTTATTTAAAATAAAAACCGAATTTATGTTTCACCTAATTTATATATGCATATTTAAGGAAGAAGGAAATTATATTTTCACATACAAAAAATAATAATGTAAAATATGTTTACACATTTTATTTACTTAATTCATTTTCTAGTACATGTTAAAGTATTAATTTATTTATGTCACAATCCACTCTGAATACCTGAATGTTTTTTCCATCCTTAAAAGTATTTTACATTATTTAAATGATGATGAAATACAGTTGTTTGCTATGCAAGACCAAAAGAGAAAAGTTAACGGATTGGTGCAATCTGCGAAAACTGTATTCTCCGATAAGATTAGATGTCTTTCGGAATTTAGGGTAGTTTCATTTCTTTGGTGTGATAGATTAAAGAAAGTAAGAGATAAGGAGGATTTCTTCAGCAATGCATTAGTTGTTGAATTGTTCAGTATCTTATTTTAATATAATATTTTAGTATAAAATATGGTAAAAGAATATATTACTGTCAATTATTTTTTTTTCAAAAATCTTTATAATGTTGAATCGTAATATATAATTTTCTGTCAAAATAGTAAACACTCTCTTTTACTTACACAATTAAGCAATAAAACATACATTTTTAAATAAAAATAATGATGGATTTATATTTCATGTACTTAATACAATTGTATATATTTTTATAGTAAAAATTAAGATATTAATAATTTAGTTGAAAACAAATATTAAAAATGTACTACTTCTATAGTATTGATACTTTTAATGGTAATCTTGAATAATTTTTTCACAAAAATCGCAACGATTATTATTATTTTTAAATAATTATAAGAAATATGAAAAATATAGAAAATGTATTAAACTGTAGAACAGTACTTACGCAATATTTTATTTATTTATTTGCAGCTATTTAAGTGTACACGAGAAATCAAAATAAATTGTAATATTGATTTCTGATTTCTGTTATTTTTATAATGAAACAGATTTAAAAAAATCAGTACAGGAAACACTTAAGAGAAATAATAAAAATTAACTTACAATTCATTAAAATAAAAAGTACACACAAAAATACGTGATTGAATTACCTAAACAAATGATTAAAACTTTATTTAGATTTTATAACATTAAAATAAATCGAGCATTATCAGCTGTGAACCCCGCCTTCATCAGGATTTATAATTAAAACAGTTGTTAAAACAGAAACGTCCACATCACATTCTTGTAAACAGTATGTCTCTGTACTGCGAGCCTACGGGAGAGTTCAAATCATTCACATTAGTCCAATCGTCGGACGGCACCATTGCATAGCAAAAAAGGTGAGGCAAGAAAGAAAAAGGGGGGAAATCATATTTTACTGTTCCTTGATTAAATTAAGCCATATACTTGGAATATTGAAAGACAATACATTTTTGCACATTTTTCCATGCTTATTTGGAATTTCCACAGAATTATTAAATCATAGTAATTTCTCATAGGACATATTACTTTAGCATTATTACAATCTATTTTAAAATTTCAGGTTTGGTGATGTCTCGATAGATCAGTGGATGGTTTGTTAAATTTTAGATGTTCATTTATACCGTATTTCAATTTTCTTGTTGTCATTCCTATATATTCTAGTTGTCCATCTTAATCGGTTCGATTCCTTATCTGTAGTTATATTTACATAGGGCTTAATCGTGTTATCTAGCTTTCCTTTTGATTTGGCTAAAATTACTGAAGTAGTAAATAAAATAAAACTAAATGATTTTTCTAAACCAATTATAACTGATCTTGGTATAAATTTTATATTCAACACTCGCTGTTATCCGTGACGTCATTCAACGTAACTTTAAAAGAATAATAACTGCATTAATTAACCAAACATTTCACTCCGCGTAATTAAACTAGTCGTTGGGGGCCACCGTAATACTTACCCATCATGTATATGTATAATGTAAAATATTAAAATAAAAATGTGTAAACTACTTATAAAATGCATTGCAATTCAAATAAAATCGTGGCTTGATTACGTCATAAAAAGGCTCGATTACTGAATTGCTTGAAAGAGGTTTTTCCTTATAACTCCAAAAATAATACTCCTATTAACTAGCGGTTTATTGCATCTGATTAAGCGTCAAATTTTCAATTAAAATATATCTTTGAAGTGAAATTTGGATGAAATACAGGGTCATGAAAAATCGAAGAGTGTGGAAAATAGGATTACAAATATCTCGGCAACTCATTATCCGATCGACTTCATGTTTTATGCAAAATTTATGTTTTTTTATTGTTTTTTATATTTGCTACTTAAAATAAACAATTTCGAAAATTTTTATATACCTTTCATCAGAACGAATATTTCGAGAGTCCGAAAAAAATTGTTCCGGTTAATCGAGGTTATTGAAATGAAATAGGCTTCTTCCCATTATTACATACTAAGTACATACCAAATTGCAAGTCTCTATCTCAATTTGTTCGGGAGATAGAGCGTTTACAGACACACACACACACAGACACACAGACACACAGACGGACGGCAAATTTTTTTTTCTAAAAATATGTTTTTTGGAATCTCCAGTGTCTGAAACGTGTAAATCCGTCAAAAAATTTTTTTCGATTTTCAAAACGATTACAAGACTTACCCTATACTACGTATGATGGGTAAGTAAAATATAGATAATTAACCAACGCTTTATCTCTTTTTATAGAGGACAATACTTATAAAGGCATTAATATAAATCTGTCGTTAAAAAGTGAAATTTTTGCGCCAAATAATATAAGCAATCGCGAAAATCAAACTGCAACCAGTTGATAAAGGATTCCAGGGTGAGAGAAGAAATGATCATCTAGAATACCATTAAATGTTTACCACGCGCAAAGAAAAAAAAGTAGTTATTTTTGCGGCAAATTTCGATCGCTAAAGAAAGAAAATTGGCTACAGACCCGATTACAGAGCCTAACCTTCCTATTCTTGGCTATTTTATACTTACAGTGGTGGCCAAAAGTTAGGACATTTTTTGAAAGTTTCATGTTTTTCAAATTTGTGTGCTTGTAGAATACATTAATTTTCACTTAAATACAAACGTTTATATATCAAATTGAAGGGCATTTAATGTAGAATTTAATAATGAAAACAGTATTACAATATCTGTATTACAAAAAAAGTTATGCAACTAATAGTAAGATATATCTTATATTTGCATTTTTTTAAAGTGATACTTGCACAATCAATACTTAGTAGGATAACCCTTATTTTTTAAGACAGATTCACAGCGTCTTTTCATCAAGTGAACGAGTGTTTGGAGTTCATCTTTCGTAATCACATGGTGCCAAGAATCAATTATAGATTCAATAAGTTGTCTTTTATTAGATGGACGTTTTTTTCGTACAAGAATTTTCAAACATCGCGACAAATCTTCAATTGGATTGAGATCAGGGCTGTTTCCTGGCCATGGTAATATATCTATGCCTTTATTTTGAAACCATGCTTTGCATACTTTTGCTGTGTGGCATGGAGCTGAATCCTGCTGAAAAATAAATGGTGCTTTGTTGGGGAAGAGATCCCTGATGGAAGGGATCAATTTTGGTTCCAGGACAGTTTCGATGTATTTTTTGGCATTCAAGATACCACCAATCACTTGAATTCGGCCCACACTATCTGCAGACATACATGCCCAAATCACGACATTTGTTGGGTTTTTTGTAGTTACTTCAATGCAATCAGGATGAAGTGCTTCTCCTACTCTACGTTTCACGTATTTTCAACCATCACTACCAAAGAGCGATATTTTACTCTCATCGCTCCAGATTACTTGCTTCCATTGATTTTCTGACCATTTAATGTGTTTTTTTGCCCACTTAACTCGTTTTTCGCGTTGCTTTTGATTTAAATGTGGTTTTTTCCTTGTAATTCTAGCTTGTAGTCCAAATTCTGATAACCTTCTTCTTATTGTTCTTGAACTTACTGCAATATCCGCTACATTCATTTCACATCTAATGGCATCTGATGAAAATTTTCTATCTTGAAGGCATAGCCGTTTAATTTTTCTATCGGCAGTAGCACTTGTGCATTTTTTTCTGCGTGATTTGGCCTTATTTTCCACTGATTTCGTTTTTTCATAACGTAAACAGAAGTTTTGTACACTAGAACAAGTCACTGAACCACCAACCTGTCTTGCAATTTCAGCATAAGAGAGGCCATTTTCTCTCAATATGACAATTCGGCTTCTTTTTGTAGATGTCGAATTAGTTCTTCTTGTTGATGACATTGTTTAAAATTAGTTTAATTAAAAAAAGGGCTTTAAATATTCAAAAACAGCAATACTCTATTTAATTGTACTAGTATGCATCATTTCACAAAATATTTCCACAACAATAACTCTTTTACCATCCACATAACCTAAACTATAGTTACAGACATTTGATTGGTCCTCAGAACAGTGTTTGTGATTTGCTAGCACGCTTTTATTACAAAACACATCCCTATTCAAAACGATTTGTGTTTGTTTGTTCTACTAAAATGATCATAACTGTTGTAATATTGTTGTTATTATTAAATTCTACATTTAATTACCTTCAATTTGACATATAAACGTTTGTATTTAAGTGTAAATTAATATATTCTACAAGCACACAAAGTTGAAAAACATGAAACTTTCAAAAAATGTCCAAATTTTTGGCCCCCACTGTATATATGAAAAAATCCGACTATATACAACGCTCTTTCAGGTATATAATATTAAGAATTTGCTTATTTTTAGGAGTTGGCACGATTGGCTTGTTCAAGTCTACGCTATTCGGATTGAGGAAAATTTTCATTGCTTTTCTTCTTTGCTCTTGCATTAAGCGAATTTTTCGATAAATTTTATATTCATTTCGATAACATCGTTGTTTATTAATATTTTTAAAAACATTGAAAATACATTTAATCATTGTAATGGAATCTATGCCATTTTTATCGTCTTATAAAACTTTACAAAAATCTATTACCAAGAAAAAAAGAGAGAGAAAGAGAAAACCACTTTAAAAAATGACAGTAAACTTTTTGCTCCTTTAAAGCTGAAAGAAAAGTGGAATTAAAATCAGGTTGCCAAACTACGATCTACAAACGTGTCTCGATTGTACCAATGTACTTCAAACTCTCGAAACTTAATTTTAGTACTGTAGAGGGAAAATGCTGTTACTTTGATGCAATAATATTAAATCTTTAGATTTTTATGACCGAGAATGCCACTTTCGTTTAAGAAAAATTACATTTTTATTCAGATTTCTGAGATGAACTTTTAAAAATGAACGCTCGTCAAATATTGTTTTTTTAGACAATCGAGTTTTTTTTCTTTTTGTTTCTATGAATGAAAATAACTACTTCCCGCTGATCATGAAGTCATTTGCGACAAGGATAATTTTGCTGTGCATATTATTGACATTTGCTATCCATTTCCTCTTCCAAGATTTTTTTAAACTTTTTAAAAAGTTTAATTAAAAATACGGTATATTTATGTTAGCTGCTCGCAGACAATAAACCTCGCCATTATTCTTATTGGATTTCATTTAAAATACAGAGCATTAATTCAAAATACATACATTCAACATACATATAGTACATATATTTAAATCACATACACTATATTGCCAAAGGTGATTGGTCACTTGCGATTTTAGACGTTTTGTTACCTATCTAGAAAAATACATGAGGAATTAACCTGAGACTGCAGGCGTGTAATCAGTATAATATAGGTTATCTATTTCCGCGAAGATTTTTTCACGAAACCCTACAGGGAACGGTCAACAAATTGAAACAGAACGAATATCTTTTGGATAACCCTATAAAAACTAATGTAGCAATGGCGTTCAAACTCGAGATTATTAATAAGTGGCTTATTGTAATATACTGTGTTCATTTTTATGAGGATAGCATGTATACACGTACAGAAATTAAAGTTTTTATAAAAACAGTCACAAATTTCGCCCAGTGTTTTGCTTCTAATTTGCAGAGTTCTTAATATAAAAAAAAGTTATTTGCAGAAAATATGACAAACAACATTGCACACAATACTCTGCAATCAGAATTAAAAAATAATAAAAATTGGATAAAAAATGAGCAGGTTTACTAAAAAAACGTTTCACTGCGCATGCGCGAATGCAATCAAAATATAATATGCATAATGTATTAGCTAAGTATATAGAGCAACTTTTGTGAAAGTCTCAAAATCATAGCTTGAAAATTCTGAAAATTATCGTCGATAGAATAAGCTCGAAATCCGTTGCTCCCAAAAAGAAGCAAAAAGATGAGGGGTTGTATCCAAGTATAGTAGTACGTGCAATATTATGTACGCTATCTTGGCACTAATCAACAGATATTTGATACAACCCCTCATCTTTTTGCTTCTTTTTGGGAACAACGGATTTCGAGCTTATTCTATCGACGATAATTTTCAAAATTTTAAAGCTATGATTTCAAGCTATGATTTCACGCTATGATTTGGATGTGTAATATTTAACGAATAATGGTATGCTAGAGAATTGCAAAAGGAAATTGATAGTAGTGTCTTGCATTGTAATGGCGTGAAATATAAGAGTTATAGAAATGCAACATACGGACATGTTTTAACAGGAAATTTAAATATTGTGCAAAACATAAACCCTAGAAAATATGTGTTACGGTACGAAGTATCACCTGAAAAGTATAGTTACAAAATCACATGTTACACAACGTATAATGAATAATGTAGATACTTTTATTCAGAAATTGATAAATAAATATGGCTTACCCGAAAGTGTTTTTTTTGGAGTGAAAATATAATATTTTGAGGGAAATGAGCAATATATACAATAAAAATGTGCTGAAGTTACAGGTGAAAACTATATTGATTTAAGGAGATCTGTAAAGAAGCTTCAAAACAGTTTTGTTATCACCTACATAGATAAAGCCAATTCTAACTACGTAATTATATGCAAACAACTATATGGAGAAATTCTGCGTAGTAGTTATGATAATAAGGAGAATTATAAAGTTCTTAAAATCAAGCAAACAAGTTGTTGGTAATAGGATTAAGGCTCTCTACAAGAAATTAAATATTAAGTAACAGAGCAACGATCTGCCGTATCTAGTTTTAGTCCCTAAATTTCATAATAATACTGTGACATTTAGAACGATCACATGTGGTTTCAATTCATATTTCGTTACGGTTAATAAAAAGTTTCTGCATATTCTAAATAAAATATTTGCTAAAGTTTTAAAAGAAAATTCTACATATATAATTAAAAACAGTTGTGAATTAATTGACATTTAAAAAAATTGTGCAATATAAAGTAATTTCATACTTATGACTTTGACAATTAATACAATATTATTAATTTAGATGATTTAAAGAGACAAATTATGGATTTTTTCAAGGAGCTCAATATTCTAATATAAGCTTTGAACAGTTCACTAATTTTTTTAATTTTGTAGTTAAAGAAAATTATTTATATAACGGTAAACTTGTTTACAAACATATTAAATGTATTCCCATGAGGGGGGAGATGCAGCTCCATCCTAGCTGATATTTATTTATATACATATGAAACAGATGTTACTTTAAATAAAAATGTAATGTATTACAGATACATAGATGATGTTCAATTAGCTGGGGTTACCAAATCCTTGAAAAATTACAGCTTTAAATACTATCCAAATAATTTAAGCCTGAAAATTGCGTCAAATAATTCTAAATGTGTCGATTTTCTGGATGTAAATATAGACATATCTAATGGTGAAGTGGTAACAAGTATTTATGATAAGATAAATAATTTTAATTTTGATACATTTCAATTAAAATGTGCATTTGCCTAATTTCAGAAATATTTAAATAAATGGTTTATGCCGTAATGAGAAATTGTGCTCTAACTACGCAAATATTGCTAGGAATACAGCTGAATTTTATTATATGGCTTTAACACAAGGTTACTAGTTTCAGTTTTTAACCAATCTAGCAAACAAATTTATAAGAAATATATGTTATAGTGAGGAATCGATAGGAATGATCAATATGAGAGATGTTTTGTTGAAGTGATAATTCTGAGAGAGTCGGTGTAATGGGTTGTTTGCCGTGATGAAAGTAGAGAACGTGATGGTGTTGTCTGGTATAGTTTGCTTCCTTTCGTTATGTCTGTTTCATTCATTTTCAGTCTTTACTTGTCAGGTATGGGTAGAGTTGCATGCGTAAAACTAGTTTAACCCAGCAGTGCATGTCTCAAGCCATGCCACCTGACACAGGTTGTTTTGTTTTTTCTTTGTTGTTTATTGTTTTTTCATTTTTGCTGTAATTTGTTGTGTTCTATTGTTTTGAGTTTAAGTACTTAGTTGTGATTTCTGGTTCTGTGTTAATGCAGTTTGCTTTGTTTTCTAGTTCTGTATTTATGTGGTTTATAGATTTTAGTTGGCTTTTGTGATATTGGTTCTGCATGTGTTTTTTCATTGGAGTTTATTATTATATATAGATATATACATTTATATATGTATATATATATATGCATATATATAAATATGTATATGTAGATAAATGTATATATATATATATATATATATATATATATATATATATATATATATGCGTATATATACATGTATATCTATCACTGACGCCCGGCTAACAGAAAAGTACAACAAATTTTTAATTTTACACCTAGAATTCCTATGTCAGTCGCCATATTCAATGCCGCTTAAATAATATGTTTTGAAACGCGTCAATATCTTTTTGCAGCAGTGCATGTATGAAAGGATCAGAATTTGAAAAGGTCGAAGACAACAATTTTTGTTGCAATTAAAGTAATGTCAATGTTCATTTTACAATTGGAAATTGTGAATGTCTGCGTAACGACGACAACTAAATATCAGTTCAAATTTGTGCAGGTTCCGTATACAATTCCTTATTATAAGTTTACGAATTTCATTTTTTTAAACGCTTGCATTTTGTAAAAGTATAGCTTTATCTTTTTTCTGTAAAAATCATTAAAAATCAATTTTGCATTTAAAAAAATAAAACTTACTAGTACAGAAAGAAATTGTTATTTAATTAATAAATAACAAGAAAAATATACATTGGAATATCTTTCACTCGCATTTAACGTTTATTTTATATCTCTTGTAAAATTAATTGATTAAAGTATTTGTGACAGTTCTTATTCATTTCCTCAAAACTTTCTTAAAGTCTTTATTCTAACACAGAATTTGGTAACTACGCGTATTCAATTTATTTTGAAATTGCTTAGAGAATCACAATTAAAAGTACGTTACAAACAACTAATAATGATTACTCACAACATTTCGTCTCCAGACGTATTGGCAACATGACAATTTATAGTGATTGTTTGCTGTTATTAACATCGTGAAAGTTGTTTATTCTTCAAGAAATCGAAAATTATTATGTATCTTTTTTTAGGTACTTATGTAAGTGCTATTTTTCATTTAAAAATAATTTTAATTATAAAACTATTTTTTTTTAATGTAACACAATGCTTTTAATTTTAGCAGCAAAATTATTTAGTGCATAATTTTTCAATTAAGAATATGTACTAGTTTGCGAGTAAGTTTATGTTGCATTATGACACCAATTTCCAAAGGAAGAATTATTTTTACATTATAAAGCAAAAACATGTCCGTGAGTAACGCTGACGTCATATCGACGGTGGAAACAATTTGAACAATCAATTTCATTTTTAATTTAATCAATTTAATTAACTTCTAGACATCACATAATTTCAATATCTTACCCGTCGAACAGAAATAAAAATGTGCACATTTAAATGCAGTTGCTTTGGAGATTGTATATGGTTTTTAAAACATGGTTCAAGCTCGAATTTTTAAAAATATACCTTAAAAATAAACGTGCTAGCCGATTGTGGGAGATTTACCCGTTTTCACCTAAAATAGCATAAGGAATTCAGAACCCAAAAATCATTTTCGTGTAGTTATTGAGCAGTCTAAGAAAATATACTAAATGGGAAAAAATGATACATTTTTCAATTAATATCACATACGTTCTGTACGTCATGCAGGGATTGGGAATTTTTAACTTAGTAGTCCGGGATAGAAATATTTTTGTCATTAAACAAATAATTTACATATTTTTGTATAGCACAAAGTACTGCTATGTAATATAAACAGAACATGTTAACGGTATTTAACTTAATATATTATTCTCCTTTGAAAATTACATCTGTATAAAATTCTACAATTCATCCTCCCATTATTCCATACAATAATTACAATCTAATAATCTCTGAAACTTAGGAATTATACAAAGCGCTTAATATTTTCTGCTTGGTGTGCCGATATAAAAATATTACTATCGCAGCATGGAATAACCATGATATGAAGAAATATTTCTAATTTCGTTTCATATAATAATGCATCCAAAAGAGCTTGAAAATTCGAAGTGATTATTATTTTTCTGAAATTGGGTCACACGTCAAATTAACGTATTGTTATGGAATTGTTTTGGGAACTACATTAACTGCTATCAGGACATTAGTCATGAAATTTTTAAGATAAACACTGAATGCTTAGAAAAAAAAGTTTATTTTAAACTTTTTTTTAATTTGTTTTTCAAGCCGAATAAGAATAGGGGAATATCGGGTAGCCCCAGACACTTGGTTAAATTGCAAATAAAAAACGAATGAAATATCTGTCTTTATTTTATACTTAAAATAAAATTGCGAACTTCTATAATGATTTTAATTAAACATTGCTAATAATATCGAATTATTTAACGAATTATTCTGAAAATAGTTTGGCCTTATTATTTTGGCGTCACAAGAAACAGCGGGTAGCCCCGGACATATTACTCAATGGTGTCCCAACCGTTTTTTGGCCTTACAAGCATCACAATTATAATAAAAATCCAATGCATCTATATAAACACAATCTTCATGGGTGTGCCAGACGTTCAAGTGCCAGACGTTGCATTCCTGGCACTGAATCCAGTCTTCTTCAAATGTTTCTCCGCATATGATGCATTCTGTCTCGTTTTTTCGAAAATTTATGGACGAAAACAAAACACTTACTAACGACTAACTAACTCGGCGCCACGTCGTAATTAAATTGTATTTGTTTCGACTCTAGAGGGCGTTTATTTGCAATAACTCTTTATTTACGCAACACTTTGAATTTCTTAGAAATTGAAATGTCCGCGGCTACCCGACTTTACCCTAACTATCTTGTAGCAGAAATTGTATTTAATAGAATTTACTAAATAATTACCTTATAGGAAAATATACTTTTACGAGATAATAGGTACATTAAATTTTCTGTATCAAAATAATTTTTATTGGACTTGAAAATTTTCAAAAATACGTTTATTTGTTGAATCATCATTAGGCATAAAGTATGGTAGAACTTTGATATATTGGACAGCTTTTGGAAATTTGAAATGCCCTTTTTAAAGAAAAATTAAAATAAACGAGGTGGAACCCGTCGGTATCTGACGAAAGAAAGTGTTTATAAAGGAACTGCTAGATTGAATTTATATAAATCTAAAATAGTTTATTATTCGACACTAAAGTTGTGGCGTTAAGGTTACAAACAAACGTTTTCCATATGTGAATAAGTTACTACCAGGAAAAGCGAGGCATGCAAAATGCTTAGCAACGGCTTGTTTGGAACCATCAATGACGTCCTGATTTTTAGAGTCTATAAATGTATTTCCAAACTTAATGTCAAATTTGCCAGCTACAACTTTGTATATGGATATTCTCACTTAAAGTTTTACCTCAGTACTGGCTTCTAAAAAACCCAGAAATTTATGTCTTTTAGACGCTTTCGTTGCAAAATATTTAATTATGTCAAATAAAATGCTCATTTCATTTTACATATGACGTCATTTTCACACATTTCCTATCCCGCAGAGATTAGTGTCTAAAATTCAGTATCAGAGGAATGAAAAAATATTCAATGCAACATCTTTATGAGTAAAAATGCATGTTTTTTTTAATTACGTCATTTTTCTTTATTTTTTTAATTACTTCGAATTAAAAGGAGAAAATGACATCAGTAAAGATATACAGTAATAATTCCCTTTATTATATTTTTTCTGTAACTAAGGAAGTAACCCGATTGCCACCATTTTGAAGAAGTATCTTTAAACCTTTTTTGTATTAAAATTAAAATATAGAAGTAGGAATATCTTAAAAAATAGCTAGTACGGGAACATCTACAAATGAACAGCTTTCTTAAAAAAATAATTATCAAAATTTATTCAGTTGCAAGCTTAGGGCAGATGACTAAAAAAACTGCCTCGTGTTTTAAATATATAGATACAATGGATATTTGCCTCAGCGCACACCTTCTCGAAAATATGGCTAATAAGAATCATAAATGTATGACTTAAAGCAAAATCATACAAATATATAGCATTATAATGAAATTATTCGTATATTGCTTCAAAAACATCAAAAGTATTTACTATTTTTTCCTTACTAAAATATCGTTCTAGTCATTCTATAATTTCTTCTAAGAAAGCGTTGCGAGTTAGATTCCTAGAATATAAATTTATTCAATATCATCGTTTATTAATCTTATTTACATCGCTAAATTGGAAACTGCTGATAACTAATGCAATACATTCTCATAATATATTTCATATATTATCTGAATTGAATGAAAGCTGCTTATTCTTGAACTGTTTTAGAAGCTACTTCGTTTATGAACTCTGTAATGATAATTTAAATGTCGAAATATTGATTTGATATGCAATTACAAAATCCAATTTAAAGTATTATTTTAAAATGGTATGCATTTCGGTGATGAACGTGATGGTCGATGGATACCACGTTAGCAATTGTATTTTAAAACATTTATTACGTGATCTATGTTTCTAGATTTTTTTATATATCAATCAACATTTAAAAACTATACTAGATGGAACCCGTCAAAATTTGACGGCAACAAACTTCATAGTACCATAAAAATAAAATTCATAGCTGCTTTAAAATGTTTGAAACTTTTGCAGAATAATTCAAATAAATAAAAAACACACTTTGAATTAAAGCTAGGTTGAAGAACAGCAATTTGCTAAGTTTCACTGGCACATGTACTCGCGGAATTTCTTTCATCTGACACATTTAGCGCTGTTGTGCAAGTAAATGGTAAGTGCCCCCTTGGGGAGGGGGAAATGGCGGGATGGACCAAGGAGATGCATAACATGAATAAGCAGTCAAAGACCTTTCAAACGACATGTAACATGAGGGGTGTGTGCAAAATTTTAAAAAGTACCCCCTTGGGGGGGGTAAAGTAGGGGATGGACACGGAACATGCATAATATGATTAAGTGGTCACAGACCTTTCCAACGATATATAACATGAGTGTTGTGTGCAAAATTTAGAAAAGTACCTCTTTGGGGGGGGGGGGGGCAAAGCGGGGAGATGGACATCAGAGATATGCATATGATTAAGCAGTCACAGACCTTTCCAACGATATATGACATGAGGGTTGTCTGCAAAATTTAGAAAAGTACCCCCTTGGGGGAAGGGGGGGGCAAAGTGGGGAGATGGACATTGGAGATGCATAATATCATTAAGCGGTCACAGACCTTTCCAACAATATATGACATGAGGGGTGTCAACAAAATTTAGAAAATTGCCCCCCTTAAGGGGGGGGAAGTGGCGGGATGGACCCCGGAGATGCATAACATGAATAAGCAGTCAAAGACCTTTCCAACAATACGTAACATGAAGGGATTGTGCAAAATTTACAAAAGTACCCCCTTGGGGGGGGCAAAGTGGGGGGATGGACACCGGAGATGCATAATACGATTAAGCGGTCACAGACCTTTTTAACGATATATAACATGAGTGGTATGTGCAAAATTTAGAAAAGTGCCCCAATTGGCGGGGGGGGGGGGATGGACCACACAGATGCATAACATGAAAAGGCAGTCACAGGCCTTTCGAACGATATATCATATGAGTGGTGTCAACAAAGAAAAGTCTCCGCCCCGTGTAGGCAAAACATACTCCCCCCCGCCACCATAATTATTGATGCGGACTCATTTTTTAAATTCGTTCGCACCCCTCTTCTCCCGCAAAATGTTGTGAATTTTAAAAACTCCACTTACGAATTTTTTTATACCAAAAGCACTTATGTCCGTCGTCTGCATGCAGAGTTTTGTGCTTACAGACGCCAGACACAACAACACACACACAGACAGACGTTTACCGACATTAATAGTATAGATGATACTCAGTGCCTACACATTTCACCCTTTATAATTCAGCCAATGAGTTGACGGTTGTTCATTTCCAGAAACGAAACAATAATTCTTTAGGATGAATTTTGTTTGTTTGGTACACCGTGGCAGAATGCGTGCAATGCAGCAACAGGCGTCACAAACTTTTTAGGGCATCTGCAGACTAAAAACATATAATCAATCATCGCGGGAAAAAAATCCTAGATTTTGTCAAATGATCACGGGAAAAACACTAATTTCATCAAAGGATTATGTAAATCGTGAATTTTGTTAAAATGCCACAGAAAAACGCGATTTACACAAAAGATGAGCAAATTTTGTCAAAGAATCGCAAAACAGGAAATTTCACCCAAAGATAGCGCTTTCTTGCCAAACTTCGTCTAAAAATTGCGGAATAAAATGTATTTTATCAAAAAATCGCTGGAAAACGCACATTTCATTAAAGTATCGCGAGAAAAATGTGAATTTCTTCAAAGATTGCTGAAAAAACGCGAATTTCATCGAAGGATTGCTGAAAATTCATGAATCTTATCAAAACGCAGCAGAGAAAATGTGATTATTATCAAAGCATTGCGAAAAAAGAAAATTTCGTCTAAGGATCACAGAAAAACGCAAATTTCATAAAAGAATCGTGGAAAATGACGCAAATTTCGTGAAAAAAAAAATCGCAGAAAAAACACAAATTTCGTCAAATTATCGCTGAAAAAAAAACACGAATTACGTCATAGGATAGCTGAAAAAATTATGAATCTCGACAAAAAAAAGATACAGAAAAAAATGCGAATTTCATTAAAGAATCACGAAAAAAAATGCGAATTTTGTTAAAGGATTGCGCAAAGAATGTGAATTTTTTGAAAGGTTCGTGTGAAAAATGAAACTGTCTGTATTAAAAACAGCACACACACAAACATCTATACAAACCTCAATACACACAAACATATTATAGGCAGGGCTTGAAATTCAATTTTTCCAAAGACGGGAGTCTCCTACCAACATTTTTATATGGAGGGGAGTTGTAATGTTTGGGAGGGAGAAAAAAAAATCTTTAAACCCCACTATTATTTTACATGCTATTTAAAGAATTACATTAATGCAGACATGACAAAATACCATTGAAAAAATTAAGTCAACTGAGAATTATTATGTAAAATGTTTATTTTTATTATAAAAAAGGGAAGAAAGTTAAGTTTTATATATGCAGTGTATTTTTCAAGTTCCATTAAATGTGTTAGGGACCCTTAACAATTAGGTTGTTAAATAAATTTCTAACTTTAGATTTTACTTGATTGAGATTCACCGATCGATCGTGGAAAAGACGCAAAGTTCATCAATCTGTCGCGGAAAAAACGCTAAGTTCGTCGATCTGTCACCAAAAAACGCAAAGTTCGTTGATCAGTCGTGGGAAAAAAGCAAATTTCGTCGATCGATTGCAGAATAAACACAAAGTTCGTCGATCTGTCCCCAAAAAACGCAAGATTCGTCGATCAGTCGCTTAAAAAACGCAATGTTCGTCTATCTGTCGCAGAAAAAACGCAAAGTTCGTTGATCAGTCACAGAAAAAAATGCAACGTTCGTTGATCTGTGCGGAAAAAACGCAAAGTTTGTCGATCAGTTGCGGAAAAAAGCAAATTTCGTCGATCGATTGCGGAATAAATGCAAAGTTCGTCGATATGTCCCCAAAAAACGCAAGGTTCGTCGATCAGTCACTTAAAAAACGCAATGTTCGTCGATCTGTCGCAGAAAAAACTCAAAGTTCGTTGATCTGTCACGGAAAAAACCACAAAGTTCGTCGATCAGTCGCGGAAAAAACCACAAAGTTCGTCGATCAGTTGCAGAAAAAACACATCCATCAATCGGTTGCGGGGAAAAAAAATCACGAAATTTATCGATCGGTTGCAGTTAAATTAAATAATGCAAATTTCTCCAAAAATGCTGAAATTTTTTGGGCGGGAGGCTCCCGCTCATGATCTTTTTTGGGCTTGATTTCAAAATTTTCCGCGCGAATCCCGCCCTGAAATTCAAGCCCTAATAGGTATAGTTTTAATCTGAAATAATATACTGAACTTGAACTAACTTTTGAAAAATCGGGTTAACCCAAATCCAACTTGCAGAAATCTACACTCAGTCTGAAATCGACTCGAACCATAAAGACAGTTAACCCAACTTGCAACAAAAATAATTATTTTCTGTGAATTTTCTGATTTTTTCTTTTCTCAGAAATGCTGTAGTCATTTTTCCCCCCAATTTTGCCCTTTACAATTCAGCCAATGAGTGGAGGGAGCCAAAGGAGCGTTCCTTATCACAAACGAAAGATGAGATACGTTCGTTTGATGTCGTTGTTGAAAATTTATGGATTTCTATTATTAAAGTAATTTTTTCATTTTACCGTATTTATTTTCTTTTTGTGTTGTATGTATTTTGCTACTTTGAATTTTTTTAAACTAACCCTTTTTTTTTTGGAGAGTGAGAGAGAGAGATTTAGTAATTTGGTGACACGAAGTTCAGCAAATTCTTAAAATCCACAAATCGTTTCCAATGTAAACAATGAAATTTACAATTAAGTTGCAAGTGCAAAATTTCAGTTTTTTAAAATTTTCATGTCATTCTGTACACATTTTAATATGTCATTCTGATCATTATACATATTTAGTTATGCATTATGAATTATTTACTTGACCCTTACTTTTAATATTTTAAATATTTCAAAATCACAGCTGAATGTAATTATTAAAACATTTGAAATACTGCATTCGAAAAATGAAATTTCAGCTTAGAAACTCGACAATTAAAAAATTTAAAGTAGAAAAGTACTTATTATATAAAAAGAAGAAAAAAAAATACACCAGAATTTATCTGTATTACAAAAGCGGGAGAAATGATTTTCTGTGCTATACGAAAATATATCCAAATAACTCAATCATGAACATAGAAATAGGTATCGGTTTTTATGTTCAGGTGCACTCAATCCAAACTTGAAACTTTTAAAACGGTCATTGAATGAATGAAATTCATCTCCGCCTTTCACATCCAGAAAACTTGCTGTGTCGCCAATTATGTTTATATTTTACATATATATATATAAAAATAATAATTCAGGCACTTTTCCGTTATACGGACACCATTGTCGCCAAACATACATACATTTTGGCATAGTATCCGTATAACAGAAAAGTACTAAAGTTCATGGTTTAAAATCACAATAAAATATCATGAAATTTATTGATTAGTTGTGGGAAAATATCGGGGAAATAATGTGTTTTTCATGAATTTTTTGTTTTGTTAACAATGTGGTTAAAGAGACAGGGAGAAATCCAGAAAACTTGCTGTGTCGCCAATTATGTTTATATTTTATATATATATATATATATATATAAATAACAATTCAGGCACTTTTCCGTTATACGTACACCATTGTCGCCAAACATACATACATACATTTACATACATACATACATTTTAGCATAGTGTCCGTATAACAGAAAAGTACTAAAGTTCATGGTTTAAAATCGCAATAAAATATCATGAAATTTATTGATTAGTTGTGGGAAAATATCGGGGAAATAATGTGTTTTTGTGAAATTTTTTGTTTTGTGTTGTTGTGTTTAATTGTAAGCATTCATTATAATTTTCAGTGCATTATTAAATTGAAATTTGTGTTTAAAATATGTAAACAAAACAGTGACCAGAAACCTGCACAATTTCTAATATAGATAGATAGATGCATGCATGTAGTACTTTTAATTATTTGGTAAAAATACTGTGATCGTCACTGAGAAAACCTGAATTTAACCTAAAAGTAATTGTCGAGTGTTTAAGCTGAAATTTCATTTTACGAATACAGTATTTCAAATGTTTTAATAGTTACATTCAGCTGTAAGTTTGAAATATTAAAAGTAAAGGCCAAGTAAATAATTAATAATGCATAAGTAAAAGTAATTGTCGAGTGTTTAAGCTGAAATTTCATTTTACGAATACAGTATTTCAAATGTTTTAATAGTTACATTCAACTGTAAGTTTGAAATATTAAAAGTAAAGGCCAAGTAAATAATTAATAATGCATAACTAAAAGTAATTGTCGAGTGTTTAAGCTGAAATTTCATTTTACGAATACAGTATTTCAAATGTTTTAATAGTTACATTCAGCTGTAAGTTTGAAATATTAAAAGTAAAGGCCTTTTTTTTTCTTGAATTATTCAGTGAAACTCGTCTTATAAATGTACGCAAATAATTCACATCAAAATCTTAAAATAACAAAGTTTTCTTTCGTGTTTAGCTATGCTTAATAACCAAAAAAGCTTGATTAATACAAAAATTATTTGGTAAAAATACTGTGATCGTCGCTGAGAAAACCTGAATTTAATCATATCACACAGAATTACATATTAAAAGTTTAAAATTAGTTTGTTTACATCGGAAACGATTCGCGGAATTTCGTGCCACGAAATCTCTCTTTCTCTCAAAAAAAAGGGTTAGTTATAAAAAATTCAAAGTAGTAAAATACATACGACTTAAAAAGAAAATAAATACGGTAAAATGAAAAAATACCTTAATAAAAGAAATCTATAAAGTTTCAACAACCGAACAACCAAATGGAACACATACGCTTCTAGAGAGAGGAAAAAGCCTTCACCTCATTGGCTGGAACATCGCGTCTGAAGATAGTAAAAGCCTCTAGCTGATTAGCTGAATGCTCGCGCATGCGTATAAATAGCATTTTTGCACGAAAAACAAAAAAGCAGGTTAGCTTTAAGTATATGGATATTAAACTTTTTTTAATGTCATTTGTTTTTCCTTTTATTATTTCTATTTTGAGTGTTTAATTCTTTACTATTTATTTCAAGTTAATATATTTTCGTATACTTTATGTTGAGTTTTTTGTACTATTTCGAATTGCCTTGACTTTTTCCAACACACTTTGAAAAGTAACAGGTACTGTTTTAGAGAGTAAAAGTACTTTTTTTCACAGATTATTTTATTTTCAACCCTTACTTAATCAGTTTAATTCGTTATTCAAGTCATTATCCTTCAAGATTTTACTATGACATATTATGATATAACGATAAATTCAAAGACTGGATCATTGATATACGTTTGTTAGAATATTACATATATCGTAGTCATCGTAAACGATAATTCTATACAATAAAATGAGAAGGTATTTTCGTCAAATCGACTTTTCACATGAAAATGACCCATTTGCGCATGCGAATTTTCTTATTTTATTGGTATTAATTCATTTTATTAATACCATACTTAATTCAGGAGGAAATCTTATATAATTTGAATTTTTTTCATTCGAATGCTTTATAATTAAGTAAAATTTAACACCCAAGAATATTTTGTTTTTATTACTAAATTTATATTAAAGGTATTTAAATTAAAATATCGTGCATGAAATTATTGATTAAATAAATTAAACTGGTCAACAATTTTTTTATATTCGGTATGACCATTATCAGGATGTCATATATGTAATAAGTATGTAATTATTTTTTGTAAAAAAAGAAAAATAAAAGGAGAGAAAAAAAGAAGGAAAACTATTCATACAGGAACTTTAAATTATCTTGATATCCATGATTTAACAAATAAATAATGTGTGAAAATGGAAAATATAAATTCAAGTAATTAAAAAATATGTACTATAAATCGTTAGCTTCAAAGAACAAAGTTTAAATTCAGGGTTTTATAATCAGACAGATAAAAATTAATTTAATGAAAAATTTTAAAGGTCGTGTAGTTAAAAATTAATAATAATCAGAAATACTAAATATTGTTATATATTTAAATAATGGCACTGTGGTAAATAAAATTTTACAACCGACAATATTTTTTAATTAATTATTTTGTATTATAACTATTTAATTTAAGAGACTTTGCATGTAGTTATCGATTAAATAAATTGATCTAAACTTTTACCTATATCTTGTATGACCATTATCAATAAGATATATTTGTATAACTAAGAAAATTATATGATTATTCTACTTAAAGAAAGAAAAAGAAAAGAAGAGAAAAAAGAAACAAGCAAAAATATCTATATAGGAATTATAAAAGAAGTCAACTTGATATCCATGGTTTATCTGGGTTTTAGAATCAGGCTGATAAAAATAAAATTAATGAAATTTTTTAAAAGTCGCGTAGTTGAAAAAAAACAAACAACAATATTTATATTTTGTGTTGTTACTGTAGTAAGTAAAAATATATCATTCAATTAATATGTTTAGTTAAATTCTTGCTAAATTAATTCATTGATGATACGATGTAAATTACAAGCTTAAAATTATTTCACTTCATTATTTGAGTAGGCTGGACTAACACCACAATCTATCAACTTATATCTATAGGAATCGCTTACACAATATAACAATTAATAAAATGTTCAATACTTAATTAATTTAAAAGCATCTAATTAAAAATAAATGCATATTTCTAAAAGGACTTTCAAGTTATTTACCGTCAAATCTTGACGGATACTATGTAGTTATTTTAACTTGTGATTAATTCTTTAGCAAAAACTTTTGTTATAGTCGCAGTTACGACGAACCTTTTCCCGTGTGGGCGAGAAAAAGTCTATGTTAACAGTATAACGTGGCAAAGTTTTAAATACAAAATATGGCAACATATGCTGCTTAAATGAAACACTTGTTAATAGAATGAGTGTAATGAAATTTTGAATCTGTTGTAAGTTAAATATGCCGAATTAATTGAAAAAAATACGTTATTTCATTTTTTGTAATTTTTAAGTTATCAATAAAACAACATCTAATTTATAACCTCCAAACTCACTAACAATTTTTTTAATAATTTATTACTGAGATTTCTGCTGTTGCATGTACGATAGGTAATACTTTTAAAGTAGTTTTGTTGTTTGTTTTTATGATATACAGCGCAAAATTTGGGTCCACATATCCCATGATTGCAAAGACTGTCTTAGAAATTTCATTTGAAGAAATAGAGCTGTTAAATTCATATAAGAAAGAAAGAATATATACAATTTAAAAACCCTGCATAGTATCAAAGAAAAGGAATCTTTTTATTTGGTTAGTTTGGAAAAATAATTGCATTATTCTTTACTTATTAAAAATTACTCATCGTAATGTAACGAAAAATGAATTTTATCTGTGTAACATCACTGCATAACGATTCTCCGCATTAAGGTTTCAATTTGCCGAACAGTTCATGTAAATAATACAGTTGTGATAACATAGAACCCGAATTTGCAGTTTCAATTGAAACACATTATTTTGTTTTATACATATGGCAAGGAATCCACCATCTATCAAAACTAAATGATTCCCCCAAAATATTCCAGAGTAATCCAACAATCATCAACATCGGGTGGCTGTTACTTGATATAATAAGGAATAGTTTATTTTCCAAAAACATGCGAGTAAAAACCCTACTTAGAAAATCCCAAAAGCACTAAAATGCCTGAGACTTTTTACCGTACTACAGACGTTATCATTATGCAAGTGTGTGGTAAGAAAAATAAAATCAACGCTATTGAACTGTCCTGTACTTAAAAAATAATGTTATGCACATATTCGATTACAAATTTTATTTCGAATTAACAAAAGCAGTATATAAACAGAATTACAGAATGCACTTGAATGAACGTAAGAAGCACCGAAACCGAACTACTCAGGCAAGGACAGAAATAACTGCACTGTCCTTGCTGTAACCACAGTATAAAGACTAAATAGTGGAGGGCGGACACACCTACATTGAAAAGTCTGTAGCAGAGATGGCCACTACTAAACTTCAGACCTACCCATATTGCATAAGAATCTTACAAGACAGCAGGTAGAGGGCATCTTAAACTGACAATTATCTTTTATCCCTATGTCTGTTTGCCTGTCAGTTGCCGAAGTATTATTGCCGGGTACTATATACTCATATAAGACAATTGTTTTCGTAAAAAATATAGTTATATTTTTACAAATTATATTATTATTTATTATATTATATCATTTCACTATTGTAGTGGTACCTGATACTTGTTGAAGAAATGTCTTACATTTTTTACTGTCCAAGAAATTTCTTTGAATTTGACAACTCGCAAGAATTTTCTCGCTAACCCCAGATGGGTTGCAACATACAGTTTGCGCACCACTTGTTAGTGGATAGTAAATATAATAAATAATATTAATGCTTATTAAATTAATACGAATCGCAAATAAACATGATTAAGTTCTAATAACACAGTTCATAGGATTCAGTACCTCTAAAATTTCGGACATTGTCTGGCACTTGTCTGGCACTTGTCGGCATAGGCGAAAAACGTGTTCTAACCATATAATAATAAAACAGGAGAATCAACTAAAATTTTCAGTTTTTAGTAACTAAAACATACAATATGCACTCCACAAGAGGTAAAAATCTTCTAAATTTCTAAATATTTAAATTACCAGTTTTGCGATAAAATAAATAATATTTTACGTTTTATATGCTTATTACATTTATTTTGATCATTTTGCATTTTAATTTCCACCAAAAAAAAATTTAGATTTATTTATTTTTTATAGAAAATATAAATATAGAGCCTTAAAATTATCTATTAAAAATATTTTTTTAACAATGTTAATAAATCACATTGAACAATCTTAACAAAAATGTATATTTCATACTTCAGCAAAATTTCTCACATCTAGAAATTTACTACTCGAAAGATGCCTTTAATAACAAGGATTTACATCTTTTTAACCTACTCTTTTGTATTCCACCTGCGTCTGAACAAACCATCAGTATGTGTCTAAAAAGTGCAGTATACTAACCACATTTGTCGTGTACTGTCAAAATTTAGAAGTTATGAATTTGGCGACCCACAAATTTTCTTGCGACCCCCAGAGAACTCCGGACTTACTGTCTGCGCACCACTGGTTTAGAGGATAATAAATATAATAAATAATATTAATGTTTATTAAATTAATACGACTCGAGAATAAACATTATGAAGTTCTAATAACAAATTTTATAACAAAAAATATATTGATCAATTTGAGGGTCTCTAAAATTTCGGGTTCCAAGGTCGGACGTGTAGATTTAGGCGAAAATCATGTTCTAACTATATAATTAAAAAACAGTAGAATCAACATTCCTTTTCAGTGTTTCAAAACTAAAACAGACAATGTGCAGTTCATATGACATGCAAATCTTCTAAATTTTTACATATTTAAGTGTTGTTTAATAAAAAAATATACACTTTTTATCAATTGCGAGGACTTGCTAGGCGAAAGGCCCTGTGCAGCCGTACCTTCTGCGCAACACTTTCGACAGCTTTGGCTGTACCCTTATGTCACACAGACACCTAAACAATGTCAAATTTTAGAAGAGTGTATAAACAAGAAAAGAGGGTGTAGATAAAAGCTAATCGCCTTTAGGCAATATTTTTGAATAAAACAGAGATTCATCAAGTGGATCATTTGATATAGGTAAATTATAGGGACTGTAAATGAACAAAACGTTCGGCGAGGGATATATTATTGGATTGGAAAATAATTTAAGAAAAGTAATATGCCTCATATGAAAACATGATCATGCTCTCAAACATTTTCGTGAATACAAAAAAAATTAATTTATGTGCAGTATGCTATATAATGTATCCCTTACTGTACCACATTCACTGCAAATACTTTCTATAAATTAAGTAAAATATATTACTGTAAATTGGACATATTTACCCAATTAATATTGTAATACTTAAACATGATAATGTGGCAATTTTGAACGTGCATTATTGGAGTAAAAACACATATTTTCTGAAAGTTATATTAAAATTTTAAATTTTAAATAAAAACGTATAAAGAATAAAGTACCATAAATAAATAGGTGCTATCTTAATACAATCATAGTTGGTAAATTTCTATATTAAATTAAAAAAAAAATTATTTTTTTATTAAAACTTTTATATTAATTCTTTATTAAAATAAAAAATTAGTATGTATTAAAATATTTGGAAAGATGTGCGCCGAGTACTAAAAAGGGAGACATTCCTAAAAATGCCCAGTAAATTATTGAAAAGCATAAATTCCATTTGAAAATCTGGACATAAATTGATATTCATAATAAAAGATTTCCCGCACTTTCTAAACTTTAAATATATTACAACAGATGTTGCGTATGTTAATGAAAATATTTATTCTTTTAAACTGTATAGGTAGGTTCATAAAACCGCTGAAAGAAAATAGTGATAATAAAAACTGTTGAAACTATTCATCTTAAAGTTTTACGTACAATACCAATGTATTGTGTTTTGTATTCGTTCCTTTCAACAAAATAATTACAAAAATTATTTATGGCATTTTTAATAAACTTCTTTATAGGGTTTTCTTTTTGAGTTTTTTGACATACAAAGTTAGTATTTGCTAACTAAAAATATTTTAATCAACGTATTGAACGACAAAATATTAATTAGTTTTCTTATAATTGTTTGAAATTTATATTTTTATTAAGCATTTTAATATTTACTCTTACTAATTAAAAGAAAAAAAACTCGAGGTATTCATATACTCAAAGGATAATATTTATCTTGCAGTTTCATAATAAAATGTATGAATAAAATATATATATATATATATAAACTGTAATAAAGAACTGTTTAAAAAAAGGGAAAAAAAGTATTTGAAAATCTATTCAGTGTAGGGGAGTTAATTAAATACAAAATGAACAAAGAAGAGACTCACTGACTCATATTTAAAGCAAATATAAAAGGTTTTAGTATTGAGAAATGTGGTAAAAATGGAAATTAATAAAAAAATTATTATTTAATATTATAAACCTTTATGATTTTTTCTCGAATTATTTACTTCATAAATAAAAGCATAGATGATTTAACGATGTAAAAATACCTATATTGCGTCTTTTAAATCAAAGAAATCATTTGTTATGCTTCTTTATATATTGAGCAAATCCGAGTAAATATATTTGTGCAATGCAGTACATTGCCAATTACTACAAATAAAATATCGATATTTGGAGTAGTCTACTGTAGAATAGTCTAAATGGCTGTTAAAGATTTCTTCTTATGAAAAACTAAACAAGTGTACCTGTTTTCTTAAAAATACATTAATTTTGATAATGACATATTAAAATAAATGAACAACGCAAAAAATAGCACAAATAAAAATATATAAAGTGACAAACAGCTGTTTCGGAGCCTCTAAAGCTCCATTTTCAGTGCCAAATTTAAAAGATTAAAAACTGATTCAAAAGTTTAATCCATGTAAATATGCTTGCATCTCCGCACTCGACCAAGATAGAATGGCGCTGAGTATACAGCGGAGTCAAGAGTCACATGTGACTAGGAAACCAGTCAAGTGTCACATGTGACGTAGGAAACCAATAGAAGCGCTCGGAGAGGGAGAGAGGGGGAGGTGAAGAGAATGAATTAAATGAAAATTAGCCAGAAATTTGAAAAATTTGGTGTACTGGACATATCATTAACTAAGTTCCCTGAATTCTTCCGTATATGATATGCTTCCCAAAAATGAAGGTCGTATATTGGTGAGCACTTCTGAACTATTGAACTTTCTGAAAAATTAAAAATTTTATTGCTAGACCAGTAATAGTTAGCAATAGCAGAACGTTTAGTGTCGCAGTTTTCAACATAATTAATCTTTTTAACATAGTCAATCAGTTTTTAATCTTTTAAATTTGGCACTGATGATGGAGCTTTAGAACCTCCGAAACTGCTGTTTGCCATTTTATATATTTTTATTTATGCTATTTTTGTGTTGTTCATTTATTTTAATATAACGGCGCAAAGTTCAATCAACCTATTTTATATACTTAATGCCATTCTTAGTTTATTAGAAGGCTTTATTATATTACTTGGTGCTAAAACAGAATTAATAAATTAAAAATGAATTTGTAAAATATAAATAAATACCTTATCATAACATAGCATAACGTAACATGATTACTTCATATTATTTAATGAGATAATTATCGGAAACGCATTAAAAATTACTGTTTTATATTATATTTAATCTCATCAGAGTTGCCAAGTTTCCGGATTTTTGCACACCAGTAATTGTTTAGAGAAAATGTTGTTCTTTTAAATCGCAAAATGCTCCGATTAAATAAAACAACATTTTCTATTCTAAATTACTGTATCCAAAAAGCCGGAGACTTGGCAGGTCTGAATCTCATTCTTTACACTATATATATATAAAAGATATTTTATAACCTAGGAAAATATAAAATACTCACGAGCAAAAATATACAATGACAAATTTCGAGTTAGTAACAACGTCGAAAGGTGTTTTATATCTTTAGAAACCTGAGAAAACAATATATGTTCGAGATTTAAAGAAGCACCTAACTAAACAAAGCTATTTCCACTGCCACTGATTTTCAGAAGCGTTCCCGAGTAGTTTTTATACAGTTTTATAGAGTTTAGTAGATTTTATAGAGTTTTAACCAGTTTTCTCTATCCGAAATATTTGTTTTTCGGACGCTGTCAATTCTCAATTACACGTTTTCATGTCGAAAAACATGTTTTACAGATAAACATGCTAAATTAACAGTCTTTACAGTAACATTAGTATTAATACCATTTTGTTACGCTTGCATGTATAAATTCAACTACGCAGCTGAAAATATTTTATTGAGTAATAAAAGCATCTTAAAACTTAATATTCAGAAAACTTAATATTCAGGGTTTGAGAAAACTCATAAACCCTTAATCGTTGAGTAATTTTCGGAAAATTCCTTCAAAAATCGTCCATTTTTTTACTGTCCCATTTTACTATACATAAAAGTATGTGTAGATTACACTGCTGTCCCAAAATTAAGGGGCAGCGGCTGGATGCATTCGCTTTTTACACGATTTGTCAAATATCCACCGAAATTCTTGACAAATCGTTCTTGAAATTCGAGGATGAAAGACACATGTTTGACTTCAAGAACAGTAGAAACAGCATGCTGAAATTAAAAGATTAATTTACTGAATATCTTTTGAGATATGGGCATTTATGTGAAATATTTTGTAACTGCGCATACTTAACTATACCAAAGTTTTCTTTTTTTCATGATTTGATAGTCAATTTTATAAAGTAACTCATATACAAAAAGTCCTTCCGGCCTGTACCGGGAGGAAAAGGGAGCTTTCCTATATCTTCGTTTTAAAATTTTAGCTAATGTTACACGAAAACAGCAAGTTAAAATGCAAAGAAACGTTTACAAAAGATTCGTTAATACTGAATTTGAATAAGAAATTCGCCAATTTATTGAGCAATAGCCAAATTGGCTTCATTTATGAAGACTTATTTTGGTCGCCAAATTTGGCGATATTTCTCCAAATGTCGCCAATTTTGGCACTAACGGATATGAATATATAGTTTTATGCGTATGATTGGGAAAATTATTACAACAATGAAAGAAAATAATTTGCGAGTAATCGCGTTATGTGCTGTTTTGTTTCAAAATGTCAGCCACACTAGAATTTCAAACTGCTCTATCTCAGCCATTTTTAAAAATAGAAGTAAACCAAAAAATGCTCTGGAATCCTTGTATCAAGGCCTACAACGCAATAAAAAATAAATTTGAATTTTTAATTTTTTTGTATATTTATTTTAGTTTTAAATTTTTAAATGGCCGCCATCTTGAAACAAAATGGCTGACCAAGCTGGCCAACGAACTCGGTCGAGACATTGGTTAGCTTAATACACACAATTAGTTTCTACAAAATTGATTTATAAATATGAGCGTTATCGTATGACATAGGTCATATATATATATATATATATATATATATATATATATGGATATATCTATATATATAAATCAACATTTGAACGGAGGGTGGTTTTGGGGTCTGGGGGTCATGATCGGTGAAAATTTATCGAAATTTTCCGGAACTGCTTTCCTCCGAACGGCTGCAATAGGTAGCTTTATACTTTTTTGTATTGAAAGCTACCTAAAAAAAGTCAAATATCGTGAAAACTCAAAAAGATATCGGCAATACTA
Organism: Maratus michaelseni; assembly: GCA_963931845.1. NCBI lineage: Eukaryota > Metazoa > Arthropoda > Arachnida > Araneae > Salticidae > Maratus > Maratus michaelseni. The sequence goes on from OZ007592.1 coordinate 421,113,340, forward strand.
ATACTAGCTAATTGACAAATTGGGGTGGGGGATCCAATTGGATGATAAGGGATTTTCTCAGAAATAAGAATAAGAGGCACGGCCAGTTGCATGTATTTTTTCAAGTGATACGCTAGGTTGATTTATTCAAGTGGTACGCTAGGCATGTAATTGTAAGAAACAATGCGGTTTCTAATTGAAGCTTTCGGGTAGTTTTTTTAGCAAGTATATATAAATGAAAGTTTATTATCTTTACTAAAACAACAATAATAGTAATCATTTTATCAACAGTGGGACAGTAAGTAATTACATAATTGTATATTTACACATTTCTAAATATTTTTCTGAATTACCATTTTTTAGTCAATGGATATACATATATTTATTCTACAATTTTCTAAATGTCAGTATTTTTTAATGTGTGAATGATGTTTCATTCTTGTAAAAATACATTAAATAAATCGAACGTTTTCGTCTTTTTGAGTAATACTTCATTCTGGTATAATATCATGTAACATTTTATGAAATGCAAAGAACAAAATATTCAAAAATTCACTGAAGTATATATTTCTATTGAAAGTTTTGCAGTTGTGATCGCATTTTGATAAATTCGATTTCATCCACCACGCTATAACATTTAACTTTAACTTAAACTTTAGCTTTAACTCTTTAACTTTTCTTTTGCTTTTAATATCATGCCTACATGTACGTAGTATTTATTTATAAATATATTTCATATGATGTCAATAAATTCTGACATAACGTGGAATAACTGTGACTGATTTAATGATATGTTTTTCATCTAATCGTGATGTACTAATTCACCAGAAATTAGCACAATATGAAATTTTATTATGGTGAAATAGAAATATAGAAAGTATGCAATTTAGAAGTTTTAACAAAATCTCTTACATTTTCGTTAGACTTGACAAATACATAATACATTTTACAGTACATTCTCGAAAGAAGTCGAACATTTTCAAATTGTTTACGTCCCTTGATAATGAGGCACAGTCAAGATGACTACCATTATAAGACTTTATTAGTGCATTGGCATTACACGTACTTGTCTTAGTGATACATTCTTTGAAAATTTCTTTATGAAATTAAGTATATAATAAATAGAAACTTTTCGGTAGTACCTAAAGTATACCTAAGAGTACTATTGCAACCGTTCGGAGGAAAGCAATTCCATAAAATTTTGATATATTTTCACCGATCATGACCGCCAGACCCCAAAACCACCCTCCGTTCAAATTATATATATATATATATATATATATATATATATATATATATATATATATATATATATATATATATATATATATATATATATATATATATATATATATATACCTGACATTTGCCATACTGTAACTCTCTTACTTATGAACCAATTTCGACATGACTCCATATGTGTATAGGACATACCAAGGTCTCGACCAAGTTCATTAGGCAGCTTCATCCGCCATCTTGTTTCAAAATGGTGACCAGTTAAATCTTCACATATTTTTAGAAATTCAAAAAGATGTACAAAGAATTATAAATTACAAAAAATTGCTTCTCTTAAGTGTTTGATAGTGATACAAGAATTCCGGAGCATTTTTTTGTTTTGGCTTTACCTTAAAATATTGGCTGATATATGGCAGTTTGAAATTCTATGGTGACTGACATTTTAAAACTATCTGATTTTTGTTATGTTGTAACTCTCGTATTTATGAACCAATATGAAAGTAGGTGATTATTTCTAGAGGACATACTAAGGTCTCGAGTGAGTTCGTTGGCGAACTTCATGCGCCATCTTGTTTGAAAATGGCCGCCAGTTAACTATTTTTTAATTTATTGAAAATTCAAAATGATGTATAAAAATCATAATTTGAAAAAGTTGTTTTCGTTAAGTGTCAAATCGTGATACACTGAGCATTTTTTGCTTTGACTTTATCTTAAGAAAATGTTTGAGATATATTTGTTAGAAATTCTAGATTGGCTATAATTTCCAAACAATCTGATTTTTTTTTAATGCTGTACCTCTCATGCTGAAATTCGCATTCAAATTCAGTATTAACGAAAACCGGCATTGAATCTTCTATAATCGGTTTCCAAGTAATTTAGCTTAGGATGTTTGAGTAAAATGAGTTGAATTTTTAAAAACATGGACTATGGACTATCGGTTTCCAAACATTATAGCTAGAGGTGTTTCAATAAAATGAGTAGAAATTTTATATTTTTTGAATGTGGAAGTTACCTTTTCCTTCCAGTATAGGCAGTAAGGAATTTTTTGTATGTGTTGTGTTCTCTATAATATTTTTTTCCAAACACTGTTGTACACTGTATTACTATTAATTAAAAATCTATTTTAGTATCAAAAACATGTTAAGTCTTTTAACCGTTTTTAAAATTTTCGCTAATTTACAAATAAAACAGCCTTGTTACCATTTCACACGTTCTATTAAAACTGAAAAAACTAACCCATATTGCCGCATCGTCCTGAAAATAGGACAGTTCACATAAGCGGACTCTATATAAATTCTTTTGAAAATTTTAATTCAAATTAAAGACGATTTATTATTCAAGAGTCATTTAACGATATATTTGTCTTTATCGCAAGTTTAAATTAATGTTTAATATTTTTTATTAAATTTTTAAAATGGCGATTTTTGCAGATTTTCTTTTTTTTTTTTTTTTTTTTTACTTTTTCAACATACAATTTTTTAAAAAGTTTTTAGCTCCAAGAAAAATGCACATATAAATTTATTGAGGTAGTATTCCATACTTTTATGTCTGTAGAAAAAACATTATCAAAAAATTATCTAGGAGATTAATTTTCCTTGCATTTTTGACTGTCCTGAAAATAGGACGATGGGACAATCCACTACTACCTATCAGTTAGGAATAGAGATAGTCCTTTCTTTCTCTGTTACATTCCAAACTTTGCTACTCTAAAAGTAACACAAGCGCGTAGCAGTCTGTCTGACTGTCTGCTGTTTATCCATCTGCCTGCTCTCTGTGTACTGTATGTCTGTCTGATGTCTTTCTGATAACTATCTGTAGCCTGCTGTATGTCTTTTTTCTATCTGCTGTCTGTTTACGATCACTCAGCAGTCTGTCTGTTGTCTGTATTTCTGTCTGCCCTCTGCCTAAATGTTTCCTGTCTGCCTGCTGTCTGCTGTCTGTCTGTCTATATGTTACCTGCTCTCTGTCTGCTTGCTGTTTGTCTGCCTACTATCTGTCTGCATACTGTCGGCTTTCTGTAAGCAGTCTGTCTGCTATCTTCTGTCTGTCTGTATGCAATCTGCTGCCTGTCTGCCTGTTATATGCTGACTGTCTGTCTGTTATATGCTGACTGTCTGTCTGCTATCTGTTGAATGTATGCGTAATCAGTTGGTTATCTGTGTAATGTCTGTATGTCTGTTATCTGTCTGAATACAGACTTTTTGTCTTCTATATGCTGTATATCTACAATGTGTCGTCTGTATGCTTTCTGTCTTTATGCTATCTGCTGTCTGTCGGCCTGCTGTCAGTCTACACTCTGTGGGTTGTCTGAATTATGTCTCTCTGTCTGCTATCTGCTGTATGAATGTCTGCTGCATACTCTATGCTGCCAGTCTGCTATCTGCTGTCTGTCTACACTTTGTCAGCTGTTTGTATGCAGTTTGTACGTCTGTTCTTTTCTGTCTGTCTGTCTGTCTGTCTGTCTCTTCTGTTTATCTGCTCTCTGTCTTCTGTTTTTCTGCTGTCCGTCTTATGTTTGTGTGCTGTCCGTCTGTCCCTTCTCTATCAGAAAATTGGCGTTCAACATGTTAGTGCAGATTTCTTAAATCTTAAAAAAAATTACATATTATTGTAAAAAACCCAGAAGTTCGACAAAGAAGATGCTAGCTACCTTTGCAAGCAAAACCACCAACTATCTGTAAAAAATGTAACGTTGGACTATGCCTAAAATACGTTACCCCATTCCACCTAAGTAACAACGTATAAGCGGTTTTTACCATTATCCTATTTTTAGGACAGCCTGTGCCGATCAAACTAATAAAAGTTTGATAAGTTTTACGGTTTTATGTGTAAACATGGCTAAGAGAAACACATATTTAAGATTTTATAAAAAAAATATTAATTTTTTCAACGCTTGGAACGATATGGGTTTTAAGAAAAAAATTCTTTTTAATCTTCATAAAACACCGTCATAATAGCATATCATAATATACTACATGGAACATTTTGCATATTTTCATTATAATTTTAAAATATAGAAATTTAAAAAGAAGTATTTCAACAATAAACATATACATATTCAAAAGAAATTAAATGTATTTTGCGGAAAATATGTTCTCTGTTAGTGTATGCATAAATTAAATTTATTGATAACAGTAGTACAAATGAATAACAAATTGGTGATACATATATAAATTTTTTACAACATAATAATACAAAGTAAGCAATTGAAATAAAATACGTGTTCTTATTAAACATGCTGATTCCGGGAAATCTGCATAAAAAAATCTTATTTCAATAAATCGAGATCTGAGAATATATTTTTAAAAAATATGCTAAACTTCAAGCAATTATTTTTTTGAAAAATATATGTTCTAAATAAAAATATTTCTTTGGAAATATTCTCTTCTTATGAAATGATAAATAAAAATTGATGCAATATATATGTATTGTTTTAGATAATCGGAAATTTAATATATGCATATCGATAAAATTCAAAATGCAAAATTGAACAATAATAATGATTTTGTTACTATTGATTGATAATACAATGTATTCAAAATGTCAGCATCGTTTATTGGTTTTATCTTAAAACATATTTTTTTTTATTATTATTTATACGGCAAAATATGAAAGAGGAATAATACAGAATAATTTTTTTTCTAAATACTTCATGGATTGATTTAACGTATTTATAGTAAGTTAAAGATACAATTACTTCTTAAGATGATAAAAACATTACACAAAAGGATTAAAAATACCTTTTAATATAAAGATGACATATGTTTCATGCGCTCCAACGGCGAGATCTTCAAGATGAAAACTGATAAATAAACTAATAAACTATTTTCACAAATTTTTTGAAAATTATAAACACAAATCACGAGATAACATGTATAATGCAAGCATGTGCTTAAATTGGTCAAACTGGAAACGTGAAAATTATTATTTTATTGTTTTTTAGCTCACAGGCTATCAAAGCCTAAGAGATAATGTGCCCGCCCGTTCTGTATGTATGTATGTATGTATGTATGTATGTACGTATGTACGTAACGCGATAACTCTTGACAGAAATAACCGTTTTGCTTCACATTTTGTTTATATGTTCCTTATGATAAGGCGCTTCCCTGATTAGTTTTGGGGGTTGATTGGTTAACTATAAAGGGGGGAACAGGGGGATAACCCCATTAATTTAGATAAAGGGTTTTTTCATGCAGAATTATCCAATTTTCTTCAAATTTTGTATATAGGTTCATTGTGATAAGGTTCTTTCCCGATTAGTTTTGGGGGTTCATAGGTTAAGTATAAAGGGGCTAACAAGGGGGGGGCTAATCCCCCCCCTAATTTAGATAAATGGGTTTATCATGCAGAATTATCCGATTTACTTCAAATTTTGTATATAGGCTCATTGTTCTAAGGCACTTCTCTCATTAGTTTTGGGGGCTCATTGTTTAAGTATAATGGGGGGACTAACCTCTCTTAATATAGATAAATGGGTTTTTCAAGCAGAATTATCCGATTTTCTTTAAATTTTATATATATGTTCATTGTGATAAGGCGCTTTCCTGATTAGTTTTGGGGGTTCATTGGTTAAGTATAAAGGGGGGACGGGGGCTAACCCCCCCTCTTAATTTAGATAAATGGATTTTTCATGCAGAATTATCCGAATTTCTTCAATATTTGTATATAGGTTCATTGTGGTAAGGCGCTTCTCTGATTAGTTTTAGGGGTTCATTGATTAATTATAAGGGGGAGAAAAGGGGGATGGTTCCCTCCCCTTAATATATCGTCGATTTCTTCATTTTTTTAGGGCTTATTTCAAATTCTTTGAAATATGTGTTTAATATACAGTTAGTGTGAATAGCCTGTGAGCTCAATGCCGTCAGTTTAACTGGGCAGTTTTCTTTTATTTAATTTGTAAATTATCGCGTGCCAAATTTTAGGTAATTCAAAAGAGACTGATTCATTGCACATGTTCTCGTTTCGCAAATGTATTTCTATTGATTGAAGGATGATGGATGTGAAATAAAATCTTGATGGAAAAATTATTTTACTATTCTTGGAATCGATCTGCAAAGGCTCTATACTATTTCGTCTGTACAAAGCTGTAGTTCTGTGATATTTGATATCTATCTATTTGTTCTTTTATTCTCGTTTTATATTTTCTGTTTGTTACTCAGGTATAGTACTGAAATGTTCCATATGTCCTGGTGATTGGGATTTTATAAACACCAGAAAGTTTATCAGGCTTTTTTGGATCTATTTGTCTACATACTATGTATACCAACAGATCCTGTTCAATTTTCCAGTGTTTATGAAATCCCATTCATCAGGGCAGATGGAACATTAAAACACTGTACAGGAACGACAAACATAAAATTTAAAACGAGAATAAAAGAATACATTGAAATTTATTTTTTAGCTGTTCGTGTAATGTTTTTATCACTTTAAGCAGTAATTACATCTTGAATTGATTATTTTTATAATTTAGAACTAGAAACATTTGGCTCGTACTTGAAGCATTTAGAATCAATGTTTATCAAGGCCATAACACATTGTTCAAAGATATTTAGAGACTAAAATTAACTGGCTATCCTGCATTTCATTCACAATAATAGAAGACTAACGTCACTTGTTTGGTTTGTATCGGCATTGGACATTTTAATTTATAAAGTAAAATAAACAATATAAAGCACACAAAAAAAAAAAAAAAAAAAAAAAAAAAAAAAACATATATTAGTCTATTTCTTGGTTTTTAACGCCTTATAACTTGGCAGTTAATAATGGATAAAAAATGTATAATTAATACATTTTACAAAAACTTCTCCAGATAGATACATGGGAATCTACATTTAGTAAACATCTATCCTAAGATACACCTGAATATTTTTTTTAATTATATATTTCACTATAAATATTAAGTAATTTAATCAAAATATCATTTCTTTACTGTTTTACATAGGAAACATATGTTTTTATGAATGTCATATTAAAATTGCCCGCATATAAATGATATTGCATCTGTATGAAATTATACATATAACCAGATTATTTTTTCTCGATTTATTATTTCCAAAATTAAGCAAAATACACTTTAAATAACAATATGTTTCCTTAAATTCGATTTTCCCTAAAATCTGAAGCAGCAAAATGTCATCAGTCTCATTTTAATATTACATAAGTTGAGAGATACTCCATATCGATATTATAGCGGGGTTATTATAAAGTCCGATGATGTACCTTCTAAACATGCAAATTTGGTTTCAGATTTCAGAGCATAAATGCTGTAACAGCATACCAGATGCATTTTGTACTAGAATAAAAGTGTTTTAAATAGGTTGTTGGTTATTATTTATGAAATACAGAGAATCTGAATTGTAAATTTACCACATTGTAAACTGGTATAGACATTTTAATTTTTAGAATTCAATAGAATTTTTTTTTTAAATATTTTATCCAAACTTAAAAGAAATATTACATTAAATATGATAGATAATAAGTAGGATTTTTATACCCTATGGAAAAATATAATTTTAAACATATCCGTATTATTTGTATTAAATTTTTATTTCGTGCTTATGTTTCACTTGTACTTTCTGAAGATTAGATTTCGAGCTGAAAAGACGTGTTAAAAGGAATAACACTTATTCATAAAAAATACATAAAAAGTGTTAAAATTTTAAAGTTAAAAAAATCTGTGATATTATTATTATTATTATTATTATTATTATTATTTGCATTTTTAATAACATTTCTGTTTTAGAGGCAACTAAATAACTCCATTGTTCTATATAAAGGGAAAGAAAAAATAATAGGAGTTATTTCTTTTATATTGTTGTACCTTGATATTAAAATAAAAGATAAATATTTATTTTCAATTTGAAATAACGACATAAACGTATCTTAATGACATTATATTTTTCAGGATAATTCATAGAATTAAAAACAGATATTTACACATCTATGCTTCGTGAGTCAGTTTATTCTAAGTTTTAAAAAATCGTTTGTAGACAAACTGATGTCTTGAAAGCCTAAAATTTTAGGTATTTAACAGAACATTTACAAAATGTTTAAACTTCTTTCTTTTACTGGACAATTATTGTTCCCTAGACACAAAAACTGAATTAAGATTAGTATATATATATATATATATATATATATATATATATATATAAGATAACAGTTAAAACCTCACAAGAGTTCTAAAAGCAAAATGTTTTAGTAAGTAAAATTACAACTAAAAAAAATAATTTTTTAGTTCATAGGACTCAAATAATAAGTTCGTAAAATGATGTCATTTTTATTATACAATTCTAAAATACGTCAATGCAGAAATAACAAAATTATTTTTTACAAAGGACGTCATAAAAAATTTTAACCTTCGTTGTAACCTTCATTGTAAACATGTTGTCGAAATGAAATTTACCATTTAACAAAAATAATATTACAAATCGTATCTAATTACATTTTCAAAAGTCAAAATATTGAATGATCTCATTAAATTTAAACGAAACACATCAATGGATATACACTGTTTAATAGCTAATTATTAATTTAAAATAAATTGTGAAGATTGATTGTAAACTTACATTATACATTCTTGTCTGTTTTTAATACAAAACTTATAAATCAATAAACTAATAGTTTATGAATTTAAATACAAGTGCATAAACTTTGATACTACAATGTAACATACATTACTATATGTTTTACATGCTAGTATTCAAAAGAATATATGAACATTTAAATTTGCTGAAATGTTCGTGTGATAATGTTTTCTTTTGTCTTATTTTAAATTCATGAACTATTTATTGTTTAATCATTTTCGAAGTTTGTGAAATATATAAAACTTCACAAAGGATTAAATACATTTTTTATGTTTCTATAGGCATGAACAAATCTCGAATATTTCAAACGAGTTAAAAGTGAAACTCTCAAATCTCAGTACGAAAGAAACGCTTTCATACTAAAGCTTTCTTTTACTATGACTTTCAAAATATTTCAGAATATGTTGTACGTAGTGGACTTTTCCACTTGCGTCCAAGAAAATGTTTGCCTATAATTATGAAAAAACAGAACATGGGCATTTTAAAGTAATTTGAAGCCCATAAAAAGTATCTTTAAACAGGGTTCGTACGGGTACTGTTATTTTCCAGGTGAAATACAGTATGTTATTAAAAAATATACATCAAGTTCAAACGTGCGAAATTTCACCTTATTTAAGAAGAGATTATCTATAAGAAAATACCGGTCCTGAAGAATTTCCTGGCCTTAAAATTCCAGAACCCGTATGAACCCTGTTAAAAAATTATTTCATGATTTTAGTACAGGATTAAAAATTAACCCCTCCGTTACGAGCGACATGTACATAATTTTTAGTCTATCTCCACCAGTATTACAAATGTCTTTAGTTCTTTTATAAATGCTTCTATCGTTTTAAAAATATTGAATATTTCAAACGATTCGTGAAATTACCAAATCTTAGTATGAAGGCAATAGATCGTGACTTTTGAAATATGTCAGAGGATGTTCTACATGGTGGACATTTTCAATTGCTTTTAAGAAATTTTTTTGTAAATTTTCACATGGCTTTCCCTAATTTATAAAAATACAGAACGGGAGCATTTTAGGATAATTTTGAGAAAAAAAGGATGTTTAGAAACATTTATTTAAGGAGTTTCTTAAATAAATAAATCGCAAAAGCTTCAATTACGCTAGTATTTCCAATCTAAGATCTTTCCCTAATAAAATAGCTGAAATTCGGTGATTAAATTAGGTGGAATATACTCTAAAAAAATCCTGGATTCTGAACAACCTATGCGTCACATATACGCGACGCTCGTAAAAAAAAAAGAAAAAAAAAAGCATTTTCCGGGAGTACAAATGGCATTGTATATATTTGATACGAGCATATTATTATGTTAGATTCTAAAATCTATGTAAATTATTTTAAAAAAAATAGACACATATTTTAATACTTAACCTATATTTTCCGAATGCATTGCCAAGCAGTATTGCTAGTTGGGCGGGTTTTTATATTTTTTATATTTATCTTGATTGGTACCACTTGTTTATATTATATTAGTATAAAAGCTTATAGAAATATTTGCTATATTTAATGTTCTATTTACTAATAGAAAAAATAAGACGAGTATTAATATTTCAAAAAAAGTGGTAGTAGTCAAGAAATTTGAATAAATCAAAACAAGAAATATTTCTCAAAATAATCGGGTAACTATTTAGTCTTACTGGAATCATTCTCCTAGAAGCATACAAAACAATATCACAGAATTGAAAAAAATGCTTAATGGAAATCTCTTGTAGTATTACCAAAATTTATATGTAAATTATTAAATAATAAACGTATTATTTTTTTTTATAGAAATAATTTATCCTCACAGTCCGACAAATTATGTTCATCGCTTGACACTGTAATAGTTCGTACGAATTACTGAGTCTGTAAACATGATTTAATATATGTATTTCGTAAAATTAATCTCGTGTGCGTGTTCAAAGCGTAATCTGGTTTATTTATAAATTTATTTGATATTTAATGACTGTCACGAGAAATATTCAAGCGCATACTTCACATTAATGCACTTGCTAACCTGTAAAGATCTCATTAAACGTAAATATGAGTTATGTGTGTATTATTATGCACCCATTGTTTTCTTTGTTTCAATTTTTCTGTTTATAACTGTCTGCTCTTTTGCTTACTAACATATCACAAATATCTTATAGATACGTCTGAATTATATATTTTTTTAAATGTTGTCAATCTATTTTACATCTGTTACACAAATTATACATTAAAGTAGAATATTTTGTAGTTTTTCAATGAATGATCATTCCTTCTAAAAATAATTTATTCGGACATAGAAACTTTGGAAACACAAAAACTTACATCAATACGAAGTAAACTATTATGATGATTATGAAATGAAAACGAAACTGAAGTTGAAAAAAATTGTAAAGAAACCTCGTGTTGGTAAATAATTTCCAAAAATAGAATCGACTAAAAAATGTATGCCAATTTTCACAAATATTATCTTGATTCTCAGAATTTCTTTAATTATGAAGAAGCTGCGACATTTCAAATAAATGTTTAAATCGTCTAAAAGAACTATTTGTGTTATTCAATTTGAGAGTAAATAAAACACAAATAAGAACAAAAATGGCTCAAATTATTTTTTAGCGACGCTAAAGCCATAAGACGAATTTGTGGCTTTGAAATATAAAATCTTGAAACTTGTACCTAAAACTCAATCTGTTTAAATCAACTTGGAAAATCAAACATGGCTCTGAGAAAAAAAAAGTTAGAACTGTGTTAGGATTATGTTATTTTTCAACTCTTTTAGCTTCTGATTGATTTTTTTCTCTTCAGATACCCCTTCTGAATTCCTGTTGCTCCTGTCACCTGAGAACAGTCGAATGATCAGTTTGGTTGATGTCTGTCGGAATCTCACGAGGCCTTACAGTCTTTCCTACATATGACAGACAGCATCAGATCCTTTCAGTGGCGGCTGTTTACGTCTTTTCTACGTTACAGTATTTACGTGGAGATGCACAGAGAATTCGTTCAAATTGAGAGTCGAAATGATTATCGATCGACGAATGAATGAGCAACCTAATCAAAGTTTTCTTGTCATTTAAAACGCTGTTTTTTTTGTTGTTTTTACTTACCCATCATACGTAGTATAGGGTAAGTCTTGTAATCGTTTTGAAAATCGAAAAACATTTTTTGACGGTATAATATGAGAATCATATATTAATTTTAACCTCCCCTATCCTTCATTTAAATTATATTTTTCACCTTCCTTTTTCAAAATTTAATTGAGTTATCTTTAACTACAAACAATAATCCCGCTGTAATTTATACCCTTTCCCTTTTTATTTTTACTTGTGCTCGATCACTAATATCTCACGGCTTTTCGATTAAAATAAAAAGAAAAGAATTTGATCAGCACACATGCCTTTTTGTAACTTACTTTCCGAAACCAAACTGATAACACAGTGTGTTCATAACTCATTTTTGTGGCCATAATTTTTAACTGACTTTGTGGCCACAAAAATGCGTTATGAACACACTGTGTTATCAGTTTGGTTTCGGAAAGTGAGTTACAAAAAGGCATGTGTGCTGATCAAATTCTTTTCTTTTTATTTTAATCGAAAAGCCGTGAGATATTAGTGATCGAGCACAAGTAAAAATAAAAAGGGAAAGGGTATAAATTACAGCGGGATTATTGTTTGTAGTTAAAGATAACTCAATTAAATTTTGAAAAAGGAAGGTGAAAAATATAATTTAAATGAAGGATAGGGGAGGTTAAAATTAATATATGATTCTCATATCATAGACGGATTTACAGGTTTCAAACACTGGAGATTCCGAAAAACATATTTTTAGAAAAGAAAAATTGTCGTCCGTCTGTCTGTGCGTGTGTTTGTAAACGCCCTATCTCCCGAACAAATTGAGATAGAGACTTGAAATTTGGTATGTACTTAGTATGTCATAATGAGAAGAAGCTTATTGAATTTCAGTGACCTCGATTATCCGGAACCATTTTTTTCGGACTGTCAAAATATTCGTTCTGATAAAAGGTATATAAAAAAATTCGAAATTGTTTACTTTAAGGAGTAAATTTAAAAGATAATAAAAACACATAAATTTTGCATAAAGAATGAAGTCGATCGGGTAATTACTTGCCGATATATTTGTAATCATATTTTCCACATTCTTCGATTTTTCATGACCCCTTATTTCATTCAAATTTCAATTCGAAGATATATTTTAATTTGAAGTGAGACGCTTAATCTGACGCAGTAAACTGTTAGTTAATATGAATATCAATTTTGGAGTTATAAGGATGTTTCTTTTACGTAATTCAGTAATAGAGCATTTAAAGTTTATGACGTCATCAAGTCACGATTTTATTCGAATTGCAATGCATTTTATAAATAGTTTACATGTTTTATTTTCATATTTTATATTATGCATATCTATGATGCGTGGGTATTACGGTGGCCCCAACGACTAGTTTTAATTTTTATATTTCCAAATTGTACATATTTTAAAAAGTACTTAATTAAACTTATCTTGTTTTTTGATATGTTGAAATTTCAAATACAAAAGAAGTAGATGTGTAGACAAATCATATAAACAATTAATCGCTCATGATATCTCTTAAATTAATGGCCAAATAGTCAGTTCTATCGTCAAGTTCAGATGAAGAGTTTATTAATCAAGATGCATTTAATAATTCAAGATTTCCATTAATGTGCGCATAAATTAAAGATATGAAATTTGCAAGCTGTTCAATTAGTTATTCTACCGGTGCTTGGAGATATCACAATATTCTGCTAACAGAGTCCACTTCAAGGTCGGTATATTGTTATGTCGTTCAAAATGATAATTTCGCTGTCTAATATAAATTGTTAAATAGGGAATTATTTAAACCACTATATTGATTAATGACAATATACATGTTTCACTTTATACAATAGATATCATGATAGCAAAAAACACAGTATAAGAAAGAATCACTTTCTGTAACATTAGAGAAATATTATTTATTTATTTAGCGAGAGACATAATACAGCGTACTCATATTTTTGTAAATAATTTTAATATAACTATTAATTTATGGTACACTATTAATAATAAGGTAAAGCTAGGAGAGTCTGCGCACAATTCAAAAGAATAACAATAAAAAATATAAATATTATTTTTTTGCTAAACTATCCATGAATAATTTTGACTTCATTTGTTTCCATTGTTATTTTGTTGTTATGTTGTAATAAACCCAAGAAAGGTATTTTGCGCAATCTTATAGCGTTGGTGAGCTTGCGCACATGGGTGGGAGAGATTATTACTAATAATAACTACAATTAAATTGTTAACAATAATAATTACACTTAAAAGACATTGTTGTAAGGTTTTTGTGAACAAATATTATTGTATTAGGAATGAATATTTCAACCTAATGATTAAAGAATCAGAAAAAGGAAGGTATTTTAAAAACAATAAAAAATTTTAATTAAATGGAAAAAAATTAAGGAATCAGAAAAAGCAAGTCCAGATCAGATTACAAAATAACATTATGTAACTTGATAAAACGTTTAACTTAAAACTAGGACTTCCCTCAAAGGGATTAGTCTGAGTGATATTGCTGAGAACATAGGGTTAACAATCACAATATAAAGAAAAAGAGCAAATTAAATGATAGAATTACAAAATATCATATATAAATTCATATACACTGTTAGAAAAATAGAAAAGAAGTACCGTTCATCAGATGTGTTGTCATAATTTTTTTTAACATGTGGCAAAGAATCTCATTTTCTTGAGCGCGTATTGCGCAAAACTTGAAAAAAAAAATGCCGGATCTTTTAAAACGCCAAGCTTTTTAAAGATACGTAATTGAATTTGCAGCCAATAGATCATTCAATCAAGCGTGGCTTAACGCAAAATTTAATTTCATTGTTGCACCTTTTTTTGTGTGTGAATTTAAAATTTTTCTTCCTTGATTATTTATCTATTATTTGTATAACTGTTTATAGAAATTCTTACACTTCAAACCACATTGATAGCATGCTTTGCTACAAACCAGATTGCAAAACTACAGTCTAAATTACTATTAAAGTATACAAAAAATCTTTCGATGACTTCTGTAAAATAACTTTTACATTAAATCTCCATATCGGCAAAATTGAAAAAAAATATATATTACAAAGTTAAGCTTAACAGATACTTCTTGATTATTCTCTAGGAGGCTCTGCCCCCTGCGCCTTTGATGCGCCTTTACTGCGCCAATCCACAGACTTTTTTTGCCTGTCTGTCTGTCTCTCCACAATCTGTCTGTTTCCCTATCCGATCTTCTGTCCGTCTCTCTAACCGATTGTATATCTCTCTACACGTCTCGCTACCTGTCTCTATATTTCTCTACCGGTCTCGCTACCCTTCTCTATAGTTCTTTACCGGTCTCGCTACCCGCCAATCTATTTCTCTAACCGTCTGTCTATCCGTCTAACTACTTGTATGTCTAGCCGTGTCTCTATCCACTTCGCTATCCATTTGTCTATCTGTCTCACAACTTGTCTATGTCTCTCTACCCGTCTGGATATACGCCTCTCTACCCATCTTCTTACCCATCTCCGTACCCATCTACTGTCTCTCTACTCGTCTGTATCCATCTGTTTTTGAACCCGATTCTTTACCCGTCTCGCTACCAATTTCATTACCCGTCAGTCAACTCGTCTCTGTACTCATCTCTCTACTCGTCTCTTTATCTACCACGCTACGCGTCTCGCAACCTTTCTCGCTACATTCCTGTTTACCGGTGTCGCTACCCGTCTCGTGACCCATCTTGCTACCCCTCTGTCAGCCCTCTTTTTACCTTTCTCTCTAGCCGTCTGTCTATTCGTTTCGTTACCCGTCAGCCTACCTATGTCGCTACCCATGTCACTACCCATCTGTCTACCCGTTTGTTTACTCGTCTTTCTACCTCTCGCCACCTCTTCCCAATATTTAATCAATTCATTTAATATACAGAAGCCGTTTATCAGTTATTAAATGCAAACGGAAGTAATTTATCTAATAACTGTAATCAGATGCAATTTTTTTTTTAAATACATACATAAACCTGAATAATAATTCATCAGTTTTGTGTTCATAGTTGTTTATATCATTTGACAGTAAATCTCAACTTCTTAACCCTTTCGGGACGGGTGATGCATATATGCATCGTCAAAAGTTGTATGTGGAATATGTTTTTGGCACCACTAATAAATAATTGTAATATTTGTTTTTGTTAATTAGAGTATTTGTGCGTATTTTGCAAGTGCAGGGAACGGTTTAAAAACAGCGGTACCAACAAATAAAATTTCTGTAAGGGATGCCGTCGCGAAAGGGTTAAACCTGAATTGTCTCAAGCTTTTTTAAAAAACCACAAGGTCTGTATAACTGCAAAGTACCCTGAGGGCTATATTAGCTACATGTTATTAAGTTAAGTGAAAGTTTCGTTATCGCGTTTGCAGCCAATTGTTTATGTCAGAAAGCATTTTAAATTCATTACTGTAACTTTCTTTTCTTTTCTTTTCTTTTTTTGGGGGGGGGGGATGGGTGGGTGGGTAGGGGGGGGGAAGGGTTTCAAATATATACATTTAAATTAAAACTTTTGCCTCCATGCCATTAGTGTTGTTTGTATTAACTAATACCTTGTAGACCGAGCTTCATTTGAAACAAATGTAAAAGACTTCTTCTACATTTTTTTTTTTTTTTTTTTTTTTAGGAGAAACTTTCGTAATTGGGTCCAAAGCCAATCGGAGTATTTAATATCATTATTGTAACTCTTATAGAGTTAAAACAATATTGTTGCTAGCTTTACTCTTGTTTGAGACCAGCCTTGTCTGTGTATCTGAATGGAAAAGTTTCGTATCATATGTCGGTTGGCGAAAAAATTTTTAAATGGTGCATTTGGCATCTTACAAAATTTTTCAAGAGAGGGGTAAAACATGTTTTTCAAATATTTACAAACATACGTTTATTAAAGCATGTTTTTGCGCCATCCTAAAAATTTAAGCACGATGCTAAAATGAAATTTTATCGCCATATTCGATATTTTAATAAGTAATGAAAACACATAAACAAACTTATTTAACAAACCTAAGAGGCATGTTTATGATAAATAATTGTTATTGTCAGGGGGGGTAAATTGTAAACAATTAATAAACGGCTAGTAAATAATAAATAGCATTTAAAATCTAAGGTACTTTTCGGTTAGCCGGGCGCCACTGATATGTATATATCTATATATACATATGTATGTATACATACACACATATATGTATGTGTATATATATGTATATATATATATATACATGCTTATATAAATGTGTGTATGTATAGATATATGTATATATATGTATACATACACATATATGTATGTGTATATATATGTATATATATATATATATACATGCATATATAAATGTGTGTATGTATAGATATATGTATATATATGTATACATAGATATATAAATTTCACTGGCGCCCGGCTAACCGAAAAGTACCAAATCTAAAAATGGAGAAATGATCCGTATAAAAATTAAACGCTTGATATATGTAAATCTTTTTTTATTTTTTAATATTTCCGAAGGCACAGATAAAAAGGTGAAAATCTCTTTTCCAAATGCCAAATAGAAAATATACAAAATAGAAAAATATCTGCAAAAAAATATATTTACATAATACTACATCTGCAAAAAAATAAGATTTAGAAAAAGTAAGCCAAATCCTGCAGATCCCAAGAATCACATCGAAAAACTTATCACCAAAAACGAACTCACCATATCTTATGGCACAGGAGATGCATTTTTCCCTCTGAATGCAGAATATTAGTTTTTTTTTCTTGTACGATGGGTGATTATAATTGTTTCATTTCACATACTACATACCGTTTGATATATTGGTACTTTTATGTTATCCTGGCGCAGTTGATAAATCGCCAAATATTGTTCCTATAACATTTTCATATTGAATTCATTTCATTTAAATATAAACCTTTCACTCATTTAACTTAAAATACATGCCTTTCATTAATCCCATTTAAAATGCTTAAAAGAGAGAAAAAAAAGAAATAATGCCATAAATCGAAACCTTTTATTTAAACACCAAAGAATTTTTTTTATTTATTTACACACGCGCGATAAAAAAAGCTGCTATTGCTGAGATTTGCGCCAAATCTCTAATACCAAGTCTAATACTAAGTTATTGCGGGGTTTTTCTTTCAGACAGAAAAAAATCCAGATTAATTTTCGATTTCTACTAAATTGAAATACACTGCTCAAAACAATTAAAGGATATTTGAAGTTTTATATAAAATAAAGATATAAACGAAATTTTTTTTTGCCGAAAATAGAAGAAGAGAATCACAAATGCAAATTTTTCTGGTTTTCAAACTGTGGAGTATGCAAATTTTGAGTTCGACGTCAAAAACGTCGCTTCAGCGGCAGCGAATGAAATTTGACTTTCAACTGGATAAAAGAGAATGAAGACAAGGATGATCGGCATTCAGTGATTGCTTTGTTTCGATGAGTACGATGTCTCAGCGAAATCATTTGACAGATTCAGAAGCTTGGAGAATTGTTTGTAGGTTAGAAGGGGGCCAAACTCAAGCCGAAGTAGCGCAAGCCATTGGAGTGTCACAAAGTGTCATTTCCAGGATCTGGAACCGTTTTTTTGAGAGTGGATGTGCAGTCCGAAGACCAGGGCAAGGTCGTAGACGGGCAACAACGCCCAATGAAGATCGGTATTTAGCGTTAACAGCTCGGAGACACCGAAACATGAACGCTACTCTTCTCCAACAACACCTTCGCTCGGCTACAGGCACCACGATTTCAACTCAGACTGTCCGAAACCGGCTCCATGCTGTAGGTCTGTATGCTCGCCGACTGATTGTATGTGTTAGATTAACATCAAGGCATCGTCACGACCGCAGGGAGTGGGCAACCGAGCATGTCAACTGGAGGAGAAATGGATGGAGCAATATTCTGTTTTCTGACGAGTCCCGTTTTTCTGTCCATCCGGATAATAGGCGTATTTTCATCTGGAGGGACCGTGTCAGTAGGAATAATCCTGCGTTCGTGCACGAAAGTGTCAGATTTGGCGGTGGAGGAGTGTTGGTGTATGGTGGCATCTCCATTGACGGGCGCACTGACCTCTACATCATTCGAGATGGCGCTCTGACTGGTCGCCGATATAGGGATGAGATCCTCAGACCTATTGTAGTCCCTTACGCTGCAGCAATCGGAGATAACTTCATTTTAATGGACGATAACTGCACGCCACATCGTGCAAACCTGGTGGAGGATTTCCTTTTCGAGGAAGGAATCGTTCGAATGGAATGGCCAGCGTGTTCTCCAGACATGAATCCAATCGAGCACGTTTGGGACGCTCTAGGAAGACCCCAACTCGTCATTAATAGCCTCATTGAGTCCATGCCTCAAAGGTGTTCAACGTTGCTGGCCGCCCGTGGAAACCATACCCCCTACTGAAAATGATTTTCTTTGAAGAAAACACCTTTTCTTATTCTTTTTTTCTCATATGCACAAATTGTGTTTTTTTCCTTTTGTACACAAATGCGCAATAAAATGCATTTTTTTCTGCCAAACATGTGTAATTTATTCTCATATAACCTACTATGTCTGTCGACCATGTATCAATCAGCTAAAAAGTTTCCCAGATACAAAATCCAAATAAAACTGCAATATCCTTTAATTGTTTTGAGCAGTGTATATTTTATTGTGCTGAATATTAGTGCGTGCATATTTTTTTGCTCCATGTACTCCATGAACTTTTCAATTCCGATTGTCTACGAAAATCTCCCGCCGGTGAAAATGACGTACGTACAAAATTTCGTGACGTATGTACTTTAATTGTGCTTTTTTATCTATTTTTTTAATATAATTTCCAAACGGTTTGACATTTATTCTTGGTAATAAATAGACGTCGTTGTCACCTTTATAGGTACCTGCTGTAAAAATTTGAACGAAATCCGTTAAATATTTTTTGAGTTACGCTTGACGAAAGGTTTTAATATCCATCGTAGCTATATATGGTGCAAAGTAATACTGCGCTGTGTATGAGTCTTCGTTGCACTCAGACAATTAGTCCATTTTCATTTTCACAGTTTCAATGTTTTCTTGTTTGCTGACAGAAGTTGTCGTTGTCCACTAACGATGCACGTATTGTTATAAATGGTGTAGCTTTCGTGCAACCAACTGCCACAAGTAAGGGTCTGTGCGTATGTAACGTTATCACTTTAGGGGAGAGGGTGGCGTGGCACTTGATATCGGAAGATATCGCTAGGGGGAATTGCGGTTATCTTTTAATATCGTTATCATTTTTAAAAAAATCTATTTTTTTGTAACTTTTCCATTTACATAAAATTGTTTGTTTTCTTTTTTCTTTTAGTTTTTTTATCCTTTTTATGACAATACAAAGTTATTAAAATCAATAACTAATTATGAAATCATTTCATTCCAAAATATGGAATACCCCAACTTTCGGCACTCCTATTGTTCATCTATATGCGCTTATAATCCACTGCTGGAGAAACCAGGTGCGAAACACATTTGATTGAAATGATACTTGTGTTTACTAATAAAGAAAAGACAAAAAATGTTGTCCACCTGTTTTGTTGATAAGAAGTTCAACTTTCCTTTTTCCCCTTCAAAGACCAATACCCTCAAAGTGTGAAACACTAAGAACTAAAATAACTTCTTAAAACGCCATAAAAACTTTAAAATGCGCTAGGCCTTTCGAAAGATCTGAGTCTTTCTTCGTCAGGCGCAAAAAAACGTGCGTCTACTATGAAAGCAGCAGCAAGACTGAAATGAGAGGTAAGGGAGAGGAAACAAGCTGATGCAACAGCCAATAGGAAAGTAGAAAACAACAGCCAATAGGAAAACAGAAGACAACAGCCAATCACAGAAGAGTAAAAACAAAACAATAGAGAATACAAAATAGAAGGGGAAAAAGGAAGTGAAAAAATAAATAAATAAATAAAAGATAAATAAATAAAATAGAATAAATAAATATATAAAATGAAATGAATAAATAATAAAAAATAAAGCACACAAATACATTAAAAAAATGGAAACACATGAAAATTAAGAATTAAATAAGTAACCAAAATATATAAATATATATAAAAAGACAGACTAAGATTAATTAATACAAAATAAATTATATGGAACTACTGAAGAGGTTTTTCCAAGCAGCAGAGAGCATTGTGGAATCGGATTTATCATTAACAATAACTTCACGATTACGATAAATAGCTAAATTTTACAAAAAGTCCAATTCAGAGATACTATTAGCATTAAAAATAATTTTAGCATTTTTAAAATTAAAACAATGGCCGAAATCCAAAGAGTGCTTGGCAATTGAAGATTTAGAAATTTCTTGATTAGTTACATAACGAGAGTGTTCTTTTAAGCGGATTTCGAGATTTCTTTTAGTTTGGCCAATATAAGATAAATCACAGCCATTACAAGGAACATTATAAATTCCCCATTTACGAAGATCAGGAACAGGAGATTTGGTGGAGGGGAATTTGAATTTATTGACAGGTTTAAAGATAATGTTAAAATTGAAGCGTCTTAAAACTTTAGCTAATTTGAAACATAAAGGAGGATAAAAAGGGAGGACAACCAAATTATCAGATTTGCTTTTCACAGATTTAGAAAGAGTAGATTTGTAAGACGGTCTATTGAATTTCTTCACAGCATTATTGATAACAGAAGGATTGAAACCTCTTTTGACAGCAACAGTTTTTAAGTAATTAAGTTCACCCTTAAGGGATGCAGAGTCGAAACAAATTTTGAGAGCACGATTTACATACGTATAAAATACACCGATTTTTTGGTTGACAGGATGATTTGAGAGAGCATGAGGTGGGTTAGAGACAGAAAAAGGTTTTCTATAAACACAAGTTTTGAAAGAAGAATCACATTTGGTAACTAAAACATCAAGGAAAGGAAGTTTATTACAATTTTCTAACTCAAAAGTAAACTGAATATGAGAACTGAATATGAAGTCAAAGATTTTGTTAATTTAACTAAAATTTGCATCTCTCAAACTACCTTTGAATTTGATAATAAATTTTTCAAACAATCAGACGGCTTAAGTATGGGTAATCCTTTATCTCCAATTCTTTGTGATATTTATATGCATTATTTTGAGGAAAAATTATTAAATCTGGTTAATTTTAAATGTTGGATGCGTTATGTTGACGATACTTTTGTTTTAGTTGATAATCCTTTTGATATTTCTACCATTCTTCAAACTGTCAATTCTATTGACCCTCATATTCAGTTTACTTTTGAGTTAGAAAATTGTAATAAACTTCCTTTCCTTGATGTTTTAGTTACCAAATGTGATTCTTCTTTCAAAACTTGTGTTTATAGAAAACCTTTTTCTGTCTCTAACCCACCTCATGTTCTCTCAAATCATCCTGTCAACCAAAAAATCGGTGTATTTTATACATATGTAAATCGTGCTCTCAAAATTTGTTCCGACTCTGCATCCCTTAAGGATGAACTTAATTACTTAAAAACTGTTGCTGTCAAAAGAGGTTTCAATCCTTCTGTTATCAATAATGCTGTGAAGAAATTCAATAGACCGTCTTACAAATCTACTCTTTCTAAATCTGTGAAAAGCAAACATGATAATTTGGTTGTCCTCCCTTTTTATCCACCTTTATGTTTCAAATTAGCTAAAGTTTTAAGACGCTTCAATTTTAACATTATCTTTAAACCTGTCAATAAATTCAAATTCCCCTCCACCAAATCTCCTGTTCCTGATCTTCGTAAATGGCAAATTTATAATGTTCCTTGTAATGGCTGTGATTTATCTTATATTGGCCAAACTAAAAGAAATCTCGAAATCCACTTAAAAGAACACTCTCGTTATGTAACTTATCAAGAAATTTCTAAATCTTCAATTGCCAAGCACTCTTGGGATTCCGGCCATTGTTTTAATTTTAAAAATGCTAGAATTATTTTTAATGCTAATAGTATCTCTGAATTGGACTTTTTGGAAAATTTAGCTATTTATCTTAATCGTGAAGTTATTGTTAATGATAAATCCGATTCCACAATGCTCTCTGCTGCTTGGAAAAACCTCTTCAGTAGTTCCATATAATTTATTTTGTATTAATTAATCTTAGTCTGTCTTTTTATATATATTTATATATTTTGGTTACTTATTTAATTCTTAATTTTCATGTGTTTCCATTTTTTTAATGTATTTGTGTGCTTTATTTTTTTTTTAAATTATTTATTCATTTCATTTTATATATTTATTTATTCTATTTTATTTATTTATCTTTTATTTTTTTTTCACTTCCTTATTCCCCTTCTATTTTGTGTTCTCTATTGTTTTGTTTTTACTCTTCTGTGATTGGCTGTTGTCTTCTGTTTTCCTATTGGCTGTTGTTTTCTACTTTCCTATTGGCTGTTGCATCAGCTTGTTTCCCCTCCCTTACCTCTCATTTCAGTCTTGCTGCTGCTTTCATAGTAGACGCACGTCTTTTTGCGCCTGACGAAGAATGACTCAGATCTTTCGAAAGGCCTAGCGCATTTTAAAGTTGTTATGGTGTTTTAAGGATTTATTTTAGTTCTTAGTAACCATATATTTTAGGTGTTATTTGATATAAAGTTGCTTCATATATAATAGTGGTATTTTATTAACTTTATCTCTTCATCTGATTCAGTAAAGTATGTGAATATTAAATATGTAATCCTTATCTGTATATCACTGCAAACGTAAAAATAAAAAAAAATAAAGTATTATTTAGACATTGATAACGTTACCATTATGGGAGGGGGGAGTTTAAGGAATGATAAAGTATGATATCGCAAAGAGGAAAGGGGGGTCCAAAATTACCAAAAAGTTGATAATGTTATATATGTATTGCCCCTAATGCATTGAATCCAGTGACTGGTCTAAGTTGTGTCCTGGTATAGTTCCAGATATTCAGCGCACTCATTCTCATTGCCCTTCGTTTTCTTTCCTTCCGTTTTTTTGGACCCCACTTTTTCTGGAAGCACCTTATCTTCATCTGTTTGCTTTTTTTTTGTAGCTGCTTCCGTCCTATGTCTTTTTACATGTATATTTTGTGGATCAGTAACATTCGTTGCACTTAGTTTTCTTTTTGATTTCGATGGTATTAAACTACTTAGAATGGGTGGAAGCTTTTTCAAAACTTTCGTAGGTGTATTTCTGAGAGTAACATTAGACTCTCTAGAAGTTGATGGTTGACAAATGCATGTAGTTGCTGCAATGGGATACGAGGATAGGCCTAGAATAGAAGAAGTTTGAATTTCATTGGTTGTAACGAGTACTGTTGTTGAAACAGATTGGTGATCTGTAAATTCTGATGGTAAATCAAGGGTTTCAGGAACAGTTTGATTCATGCCTTGATCACAGCCTAGAAAATATGCGTGTTCTGAAATCACTTCAATATTCAAAGGGTAAATTACAGGTTTCAATAATTATTAGTTTTCAAAAATGATTTCAAAATTGATTCATTCATATGTTTTACATGTAATTTACAATTTATGCAAATTTACCAATAAGCTGCGTAATCTCTCCTGTCATGGAAACTAATGGGAACATTGCGCCATCTCTCCTAGGTAGCAGATGCGCAAGCACTCCAATTTCGGTAGGTGAGATTACGCAGCCTTTTATTTAAACATGGCCGCTACTAAAACGAACAGTTGGTGTTCACACTGTCAGTCTAGGTTAGTAGCTTATGATAAATCGTTTAAGTTTAATATATTTTGTACTAATGACATTCTATAAAAATTCTGACGAATGACTATGAAAATTTAAGCACTTATTTTGGGAAAACAAAACAAATAGCAACGCTTTATCTCACACGCTCAAAACAATTAACGTGCACATTCAAGTAAACACTCCATTACCGCTGTTGTACAACTACCTGGAGTCAATGCGCGCGCACTCTACTCCTTCCCCCCGAACCTCTATGTGCGCTATCTCTCCGACCGCGCCATCTCTCCTGGATTTACCTTGTGATATATTTATTAATAATATACTATATTAGTAAATGTATAACTATTTAATTTATGGTATTAATCATTTTAATGGTATAATTTTTATCAAAACGGCTTATTTTAAAACGCGCGATTTCACCAAATGCTCACAATTTTTGTATATATCATTTTTCATACTTCTAAAAATACATTAAATAAATACGGATTCGTCGTTTGAACTAATACGTCATTTTGGTATACTATCAAGTACAATTTGTTGGAAAATCTATTATAGCAATGAATCCATTGTAGTATATATTTCCATTGAAAGTTTAATATTTTTAAATGCATTTTCTTTAGGAATTCGAGTATATAACACATAAATAACTATTTGTATGTGTTATGGCCTCGATTATCTTTTATCCATAAATTTTCTACTCCGGATAATTGTTAATTATATATATGTTTCATTATCAAAACATATGTTACGTCTTTGACCATTGTTGCAAAATTTGGTTAATTTAGAAATAAAACCGTCTTGTCACCATATCACAAGTTATATTAAAACTGAAAAAAGAAAGAAAAATTGCCTTCTAATCTTTACAAAACATCGTCATAATAGCATATGATAAGGTACCCGCAAACTTATTTTTATAATTTAGAAATACAGGAATATAAATTTTCAATTTTTAAACAATAAGCATATGTATATATATATATATATATATAACCAAAAAAAATAAATATACTTTGCGCAATTTATGTTATCTGTTGGTATATGTGTAATTTAAATTTATTGTAATACTAATACTAATGTATATACAAATTGGGGATATATATACCAATTTTTAACAATTTTTTAACAATATAAAGTAAGCATTTAAAATATTTTTTATTAAACATGCTGATTCTACAAAATCGGTATAACAAAACTTATTTTATTAAATAAATCCAGATCTGAGAATATTGTTCACAAAATCTACTAAGCGTTCTATAAAATTTTTAGAAAAAAAATATATGTTCTAAATTAAAGTATTTCTTTGGAAATTTCCTCTTTTTAAGAAAATGATCGGTAAAAATGGATAAAATATGTTTTCTTAGCAAATCGAAAATTTGATATATATATATATATATATATATATATATATATATATATATATATATATATATATATATATATCGATATAATTCAAAATGCAAAACTCAACCAATATAATGATTTTTTTTTGATAGATCGATAATACAATGTTTTCAAAATGTCATGTTCGTTTATTGGTTTTATCTTAAAATGTATTTTCTGAATTCATACGGCAAAATATGAAACAAGATAAATCGTTTTTCTAAATATTTCATAGTTTTATTTAACTTACAGTAGTATAATCTATTTACGGATGTTGCAAAGGAGAAAGACAATATACTTAATCATATTTTCATTGATTTGTGTCAATTGAAAAGAAATACAGTCCAAAAAGTGTAAACTATAAAACCTACCTGATTTTCATTAGTTTGTGATTTTTTAAATAAATGTTTACACATAATTGGATTTTGTAATATAAAATATAAATGAATGTCTCAAATTATTACGATTTATACCTTCCATAAAAATTAAACATTATGCAATAATATTACAATGTAAAATCTTTAACTTCTTACATGTGTAATGTATTGTGAAATGTATCATAAATAGATTTTTTCGCGTTTAATGATATGCATTTTAGCAATATAAATGTTAAAAGTAGTTTTTTGTAATAATAATAATAATATTAATAATAATAATAATAACAATAATAATAATAACAATAATAATAATAATAATAATAATAATAACAATAATAATAATAATTAAATTAAAGAATTTTATTAAATATTGTGCAAGAATTGCTTCCACACTGATTTAATATTTTCACATATATCAGAAAAACCTAATGGATTATTGTCACATTTTACTCAAACTTATGTAGTTATTGCAAAATAAATCAAACAACATATTAATTTTAAAGTAAAATATTATAAATTACATGACATCACACATTTTCAAAAGCAAAACCGATTCACGGATTATAACGACTGATTTTTTTTTTTCTGTAAGCGAATTTGACCATACCAAATATGGCGTGTTTGAGTTGTCCCGACTGGATTTGGCAACACAGGCAAGGGATGAAATATATGTATTTCAATTTACTCTATTCACTTTACATTTTCTGAAAAATTGAAACACTTTAGCAACTAAACAACACAAAACGCCCGGTCAAACAAACTGCTGCGAGACCGCCTGAATGCATAAGTAAAATGTGTTGCATTTTCTCCTACAAGGGGAAATCCAACTATTGTACCTGAGTAGGGGATTATTGTAGTCAACGGATGGGGAGCCTTTTGTACTAGTGATCTTAGGAAGGTTCCACTTTTGAATACAGTTGCCTTGTTGCTGACAAAAGACAGACAGAAGGAAGGGGAAGACAAAATCGCCCACTATATTTCAACATTCAGGCGTTTGCCGTATTTTGAATGCTATCCGGTTTTTAGCCTTCAGTATTCAAAGGTTCAGTATTCTATATATTTCAATTTTTATTTCAAAAATAAAATTTCTCAAAATCTAAATACCGCATTTACACATGTATAATAAGCAGTTTTTTTTTACAAAATTTTAGGTCTGGAAAGCGGCATGAGCATTATTGAAAGAACATTGACGGACACTGTATGCGGACACTGTATGACGGGCACTGTATACACATTTCATATCCTTTCGCTAAGTTTCACTCAATACAACATGCAAATATTGTGATAAAACTGGTATATGTTTTAAGAAGAATAAAGGAACTAATTATTCTTTTATATGATGTGGTCTTGTTTGTTATAAGCAGATCGAAAATAAAATCATGCAAAAATAACTAGAAAATAAGTCATTTTAGCTTATCTTAAAGTAGCATAAATAAAACACAAATAGTATTAAAGCTTTCCTAATAAAAATGGCGTTGCACAAATAAAACAAAAAGTAAACAGAAGTGAAAAAAGTAAAATTACGTATACTTTCAAAATTTCTTATATGGAGTTCATATTAAGAAAAAAAAACTGAGGCACATTTGTTATTTGCCATATTGCTACTGTTACTACAATTTTCAATACTACAGTCTGAATCATATATCATATTTTTTTTTTCAGTTCCTTCTGCCATAGTTGATATTTTTGTCAGTTTTGAATAACCAACTTTAGAAGGCGGGTGTTTGAATCTCCTAATTGGTGTGTTTTCGTGTGGTTTCGAAGTAACTCATCTATTGTACGCATTCCGTATTGATACTTTTAATAGACGAATGTGCTCCAGTATTTTCGTAATTTCCTCAGGTATCAGTAAAAAATCTGATGAACGTCGGATTTTTAACATCATCAGTACTGTGTTCATTAGATAAAAGTCACTTTAGACAGAAACTGTCTAAAAATAGCATTTATGTTTGTCGCATAACAAACTTTTTTCCACCGAATTGTTCCATCCGTCATTAATACATTCTTTAATAAGATTGTTTGTCATCTATTATTTTCCTTCCTGCCTTACTATTCAGCTATCTTGTCACATACGTTCTTTTTTGTCTTAATATTTCTGAGTGACCTTAAAACTACGTACTCAAAAACTCTCTATATAGTACAAATTGTATTATTTTGTTCGCAGTATGTTACTTTAACATTAAAAATCCGTTTTCTTAGCTATAACTTTAAAGAACGAAAAAAAATAATAAAGTACCTTCTTTAATAACAAAACAGTTGAACAAACATAGTAAAAATTTCCGTTGTTAATGAAAATGCACTCATCCTTGTTAAGTATGTATATTAAGTCCAACAGATGTAAATTCATTTTTTAAATATTTATTTAACCTACAATTGTCCCACTATATGTAGAATCAATTTTTAGCACTTTCCAACCTAGTTGAAAAGTGCTTATGACTTCGGTTTGTCTGGCCGTATGGCCGGATGGCCGTCTGGCCGTATGGCCGTCTGTCCGTCTGTCCGTGCTCTAACTCCCGTAAATATGCTCGGATTTCTCTGCAATTTTTATATGTTACTGTCGTTATCTATGGCACGTTCCCTATTTAAACTGAAGTGTGTAGCACTTATAGTTTTCTTACAGGGACACTCAAAAGAATTCCGTTACATTGCGGTCTATGGGGAAAAATCATTTGCGGTTTATTTTAAAAATGTTTCACTATTGTAAACGCATTAAAATTTATATAGATCACTAAGATGCATTAGAAGAAGCTTAATATAAAATAGGGTGTGCATAGCACTTAGAGTTGATTTACAGGGACAGTCAAAATAATTCCGTTACATTACGTCTATGGAGAAAAATCGTCTGCGGCATATTTAAATAATGTTCCACTATTTTAAACGCATTGAAGTTTATATATATTACTAAGGTGCATTACAAGAGGCTTACTACAGAATAGTGTGTGTATAGCAGTCATCGTTCATTTACAGGGACACACAAAAGAATTCTCTATTGTCTGTTAACAATAATTCCTGGAAGTGCGTTTTAAGTTACTGAACGCGATTTTAATCTTAACTAGCTTTTTGTCTATTACGTGGTGTGTATAAATTCTGTAGATCCAATACAGGGCAGCACAAAAGTTCGCGAACACATTTCCGTTTATTGACAGAAACTCCAGAAGGAGAATTTAAACTGTGCTACGCGTTTCCTAACTAAACTAAAATTTAGCATCCTATGTATATATACAAATCTATAGGTCATATACAGGGCTACATAAAAGTATTCGGATATTTTTCCGAATATTGTATTTATTGAAAATTCCTGAAATTACGTTTTTAACACTTTCCAACCTAGTTGAAAAGTGTTTATGACTTCGGTTTGTCTGGCCGTCTGTCGTCTGACGTCTGGCCGTCTGTCCGTGCTCTAACTCTCGTAAATATGCTCGGATTGCTCTGCAATTTTTATATGTTATAGTCGTTATCTATAGCATGTTCCCTATTTCAACGGAAGTGTGTAGCACTTATAGTTTTTTTACAGGGGCACTCAAAAGAATTCCATTACATTGCGGTCTATGGGGGAAAATTATTTGCGGTTTATTTGAATAATGTTTCACTATTTTAAACGCATTGAAATTTATATATATCACTAAGGTGTATTAGAAGAAGCTTAACATGGAATAGGGTGTGCATAGCACTTATACTTACTGTACAGGGACAGTCAAAAGAATTCCGTTACATTACGTCTATGGAGAAAAATCGTCTGCGGTTTATTTAAATAATGTTTCCCTATTTAAAACGCATTGAAATTTATATGAGGTGCATTACAAGAGGCTTAATACAGAATATCGTGTGTATAGCAGTTATCGTTCATTTACAGGGACACACAAAAGAATTATCTACTGTCTGTTAACAATAATTCCTCGAAGTGCGTTTTAAGTTACTGAAAGCGATTTTAATTTTAACTCGCTTTTTGTCTATTACGTGGTGTGTATAAATTATGTAGATCCTATACAGGGAAGCACAAAAGTTCGCGAACACATTTCCGTATTATTTAACTCCAGACGGAGAATTTTAAACTGTGCTACGCGTTTCCTAACTGAACTAAAATTTATTATCCTATGTAGTATATATACAAATCTATAGATCCTATACAGGGCTGAATAAAAGTATTCGGATTACTTAGATGTTATCTTTTAGCTTATTAAACGGTATGATTTGTAAAATTATTTTGGAAGCGTTGGAAAGTGTTACATAATCTATGCTTGAAGCATGATTTTTCGTTCTTGTTTGGATATGTTATAGGGGCGTTTTCTTCATTTTAATTGCGTACTACGTACAGTATACAACAAATCTTCTGCCATGCTCAACGAAAACCTCAGCATATAGAATACTCATAAAAGCGATGATCCACATAATTTATATTCTTTCATAATTTATATTTAATAAAACGGCATAGTTACATTAAAGTTCATATTTTATTTAATAACCGAAACTGCCATCTTGAAAAGTTTAATATATGTATATACCCTTTAAAATACTTAAGTCATGTTTGGCGTATCTAATTCTAAAATATACAACACAAATGAAATATGAGAATAATTACGATATTTACAATTGACAACATCGTCTGGTTTTATCGCGGGGAATAGAAAACAGCTTTAATTTATTGATAATGCGATCATATGAATGAATACGGCATACGCTATTACCTCTGATCACACATTCTTAGTCTAATATCTTCATAACCGGGATATTTCCTGAAGTGCATATAACGACTATTACATATTTATGTACCGTATTCTAAGGAATACATGGCTTTAGATAGTACTAATTCATATTATGTGTGTTTTGTTAGCTATTAAACGTTGAGGTATAGTAAATATACGTCAGTATTATTTTTAACCTTTCCGTTGGTATCAAATGTTGAGCGATTCATAATTTCTATATATAAGGAACAAAATTTTGATATGACTGACTACAATAATTCCACAAAAACTAAAGATATATATAAATAGTGCCTTTTCAAGTGTAAGTACATTTTGAAAGCTCGATTGCAGCATTGATATATGGAAACAATTTTCAAAGAAATTTAAAACACATGTTTTAATTTTTTCAAAAGAATTTAAACCAAAATAACTGCAATAATGATGACATTCTATATCATATACTAAGTACATTCGGTTACATGAATCTGAATGGATAAAATCTACATAAAAACTTGTTTTACCATTACTATAGTACGTATTACCAATGTACCCTTGCTAAGACAAAACTAGGAAAGAAGGAATTTGCATTTACACTGTAAATGAATTTATTTATTTAAGCATTTCAAGACACACCAGATTACACTCAAAGTAAAAGACTACGCATTTAACTACGCGTGATAATAATATTTAATCACAAAGTGTAAAATATTGCGAGTAACATTGGTTATCACTTTAACAAGGCCGAAACAGAAAACAAACGCTAAACATAAGACGGTTAAGCAATACAAAATACGAGACAATGTACTGCGCAACTTTGCTTACTATATAGAAAGAATACATTACTATTCTCTTTAATATTGACTATGTAAACACACGGTGATAAGATGGCCTGAAATTATTGGTCGTTCCAAATTATTTTATAGATTAAAGTGTTGAGTAAATAAAAATTTACACATATAAAAATACAGCATTTATTTTAGAATATAGTAAGCTATATATTCTGAATATTCTGAATATTCCGCTATATTCTGAATATAGCTATATCTACTATATATATAAAACACAAATGGAAATTTCGTTCCGTTCGTTTATAACTCGAGTTCCGCTGAATGGATTTTGATGGAACTTGTGTTGTTCGATAGAAAATTTTTCTGGGAAGGTTTTAGTATATAACATGTTGTTCTACGTACATTAGTTACAGAATTATGATAGAAAGTTCTGTTATTTTGGCCGAAAATGTTACCATTGCTAATTTATTGGCAACCATTATTGTTGCAGAAAGAAATGAAAAGGCTATACATCTCGAAAAATAAAAGAAAAACTGTCGCTAATTTTATTTTTTAAAAAAAAGAAAGAGAAAGAAAAGAAAAAAAGAGAAAAAGAGTTTTGATGAGAGATAATATTATAAAACGAAAATATTTAATTTAAGCATAATTGGGAATGTTCGTAATGCTTAAAAAATTATTCAAGGGGCAAGATTGTTATTGAAAAAATATTTGCCGATTTATCTTTTGCTTTTGGAGATTTTGATTTTACTTTTGACCCCAAACAATTTCATTTTAAGCCAAAGGGTTTTTTGTTGCAGAAAGAATTGAAATGACTATACATCTGGAAAAATAAAAGAAAAAAAACTGTTACTAATTTTATTTTTAAAAAAAGAAAAAAAAGAAAAAGAAAAGAAAAACAGTTTTGATGCAAGATTTTAAGCCAAAAGGTGTTTTTTCAAGTGTACGACAGCATTTTTGCATTATTTTTTTTGGTTCTTTTCGGTTAGCCGGTCACCAGTGTTAGATATATACATGTATACACATATATTTACACATATATTTACACAAATACATATATATACACTTGTATGAATATATACATATACATTAGGGCGTATCGAAAAAATACAAATTTCTTAGATCTTTTTGCGGTAGTGCGGAAAAGTTGTGAACTCCCTTTATTAAAAAACGTGCGAAATCTTAAAACTGTGGGTTGATATCTTCTGTCGCCTCAGTGGGCCTAAAGTTATAAAAAAATGATTAAAAATCAAAAATTAATAAATAATCACAGATTTCGCTCATCGGTTTGAGGTAGTGCTTACAAGTTACTATTTTATAACAACAACAACCATAGAAAATTGTAGAATTATAGATTAATATATTCTCTCGCCTCATCGGCATCGAATTTTGGAAATTTTTGACGCATTTTGGTAGTTTTCTGCATAATTGTTTACTGCTTGCACAATACACAATCGAGACAGACTGGGTTTGGTGGTTTGCCAAAATAGTGAAGGAAATGTGGAAACTCACAAGGAGTGTTCAAATGCGTTTAAAACTGGACAACACAGTTCTTGTCCAGTTGGTCCAAAAGGTATGGTGTCTCCAACAGAGCCACGGCTGCTATTGCACTGCGTATTACGCAAGATTTGCGTTCAATATCGGAATCAGATACCAGCCTCGTCACAGGCAAAAAAAAATATGGAGGGAAAAATTGAGAATTTAAATAAAATTGGTCTCAAAATCAAATGAAAATCGTTCCACTCTATCTGGCTTTTATTTAGATGGACGACATGACAAAACCTTAACATCTGAAACACTCGAGGACAAGCAGTTCTAAAGTACAATTGTAGAAGCGCATTGCTGTATTGTATCGGAGCCTGGTTCTACATATATGGGACATGTTACACTTGAAAGCAGATCTAGTCTTGATATATCTAATAGCATTTACGAATACGTAACAAGTGCTTTATTGGATGATTTTAGCAACCTTATTGTTCTCGGGTGTGACGGCACTGTAGTGAACACAGGAAAGTCTAATGGCGTAATTCGCAGGCTTGAATTGAAACTTCAGAGACTAGTACAATAGACTATCTGTTTACTTTATTTCAATGAGTTGCCATTACAACACCTGTTTGAGTCCATAGACGGCAAGTCATCTGGCTCCACATATTACACCGGAGGCATTTGGACGAAACCTTAACGGATAAGAAAATCTTTCAATTGTTGCTTTTAATAGCATTGAATGCAAGTTGCCAGACATTGATCCTATCATCCTCAGTTCAGATCAGAAATACTTATTAGACATTTGTTCCGCCATTAGTTCTGGCGTTTGTTGTTCAGATCTAGCTATCCGAGAACCGGGAACGTTGAATTTGTTCCGCTGGCTAACAACTTCCAATCGAATACTGAGATTATATATATCAACATCAGACCCATCAAATGAGTTGCTAACATTTATTGTATTCATTCTAAGAGTCTACGCACTGTCATTGTTCCGAATTAAGATTCGTCATTCCATAAAGGATGGTGCTAGACACCTGTGGCATTTCATCAGCTCATCTCGGTAATTGCCAAAAAAGTATTGTGACATAATCGATCCAGTTATTTCTCGCAACGCTTACTTTGCGGCTCAAGTAAACATACTTTTGGTCATGCTATCTGATGATAGGTGCCGTATTAGGACCCTTGCAGATCGGCGGATTACCAAGGCAAGAGAAATTAGCCCAGACGGAAATTGTGTTCGCAAATTTGTTATTCCTGTTGTTAACTTTGGAGCTACAGACTATGTAAATCTCATTTAGGGCGAGCTTGTTATGTGATATCGCCTCCTGTTCTCACCGAGATCAGTTATCAAGAATTTCTGAAGATGATACAGGGCAGTATGCCAATGTATTGCAAGGACTTTATTAAATTTGCTTCACACACACAAGCGGTTGAGCGGATTGTGAAACTAGTCACTGCAGCTTCCGGAAAAACAGTTGGGATGCAGAACAGGGATAGATTTATTAGAGCGAAACTAGAACCCAGAAAACACATGTAAAAATTTGAGACCAAAAATGATTACAAGCCAGTAATGCTTTTGTCATTTTTATGTTCAAAAGGTAAAATAAATTTTGTGTTTGCATTAAAATGAGGTAAGTGTGACTTGTATCTATTTAAAATTTTGCCTACATTTGACCAAATTTGGTGTCGATGAAGCAGCAGAAGATATTAACATACTAAAATTATTATATTATTTTAATTGATTAAAAATTAATTGATTTTTAATTGATTTAATTATTTTATATGATATTAATCTAAAATTTTTTATGGCTGTTGTTGTTTCTCGGCGTGAAAATAAGGGTGTTCCACTATTTTGGCAGATCGACAAACACAGTCTATCTCGATTGTGCATTATGAAAGCAGTAAACAGTAATGCAGAAAACTACCAAACTGCATCAAAAAAAAAAAAAAAAAAAAAAAAAAATTCGATGCCGTTGAGGCGACAGAAGATATTAACCTATAATTCTACAATTTTCTATGGTTGTTGTTGTTACAAAATAGTAACTTGTAACCACTACCCCAAACCGATGAGCGAAATCTGTGATTATTTATTAAATTTTGTATTTTAATCATTTTTAGTCCAATTTTTGGAACTTTCGGCCCACTGAGGCGACAGAAGATATCAACCCACAGTTTTAACATTCCGCACACTTTTTAATAAAGGGAGTTCACAACTTTTCCGCACTACCGTTAAAATATCTAAAAATTTTGGATTTTTTCGATACGCCCTAATATACATATATATATTTATATACTAGCATAATACGCCCGCTGCGTTGGGCCGTTTTTCTAAATGTACCTTAAATCAAACGAAATGGCTTTGTATTTTAAAGGAATGTGGATCTTCACCTACAGATGCTACTTTAGTAAATATTTTCAAACGAACCTTGAATCAAACGAATTCTATCAATGTATTTCAGCATGCATTTTAAAGCAATAGGGACGTTCACCTGGATTTTTCTTCAATATTGCTGTAAACGATGTGAACGACATTGCGTTATATTATATCATACATAGGACAAAATATGGGCTAAAAGAAGAAACTCATTTAGTTGATCATTTACAGTAGAGTTTGGTAGGGAAATGAGGCCATTATGAGATTATGACAACAGGAACGAAAATGTTCTCTAGTCAACATATTACTAAAAGAGAAAGCATTGCAAAGATTGCATAGATTGACCATTGAACTTAAATAATGTTCGGGTGATTCATTTTCGTCTGTAAGTTCTTGAACTCCGTCCCTTCTTTCTTGTCTCCATGTGAGATTCTGCTAACGTGAGTACAATATCACTCTATGTTACGTTATATTTCGCTATATACGTCCTCTTCTGGAAAGTCTACTACGGTTTTTCATCTTTCGATTCCAGCAGAGTAAATACAGTTAAAATTGTAATAAATTGTTTGCACATAAAGAACAGTGTTTAACTTTCATATTTAAAAATATGGTGAAACATAAAAAAAGTGCATTTTTAAAGCTGAATATGAATAAAATTAAAATGACGCCATTTTCACTGTCTTTCCATTTTTCAGTTAGTTGCATTCGTGTAACAGTTAATCTGAAAAAAACCCCAATGATTAACGCTGGTAGAAGAATAAACCTCTAGTTTGTATCCAATAAAATCTTCCTAATCTTTCATAATCTTGCCGATATCCAAGTTTGACGTCAAACATTAGACGTGCTTCAAACGATATGGTTACTAATGTACCAAAGTTAGTTACAAAACGAAGTTATTTACGCGCCAAGCCATGTTCCATTAAATAATGTCAAATTACTGTTAATTCAATTATAGATATTTCATTAACAAAATTCCATACCTTAAATAAAACTGACAATGATAAAGTTAGTTATGCAAAATGTTTAGTAATACTATTATTTTTGGTGAATACTTAAACCGAAGATTTTTGTGCATTTCTCTAAAGAGCATAATAACACGCAGAAATAAATTCATTTATCACTATGTTTAGCTGCTAGGGCTGTGTGTAGGTCGAAAAGGCTTTATAATGATCGAAAAATTACCTAATCAGAATTTCAGGTACTCGTTTTTTCTTATCCAGCCTGAAATGATAAATCGACAAATATTATTTATTCCATTCGCCACTATTGACATTACAAAGTTTTTCCGTACATTGAAAGCGCCAAAACAGTGGCTGAGATGTTCTGCTCTCAAAGCTGGCATACGGGAAATGCTGGGTTCAAACCCCTATCGCGCTCGTTGACCTAACCGTTCGGAGTTTTCCGTGGTTTTCTTTGAACCTTGCCGTAAATACGGCTTAGGATCCCTTAGAAAGACCCCCACGGAGGGCACTCCCCCCAGAGTCTATATTCCTCGTGTAGATAATCGGCCGTCATAAAATCAACCAGCCGATTGATTTTAGCCAGTACATTGGAGCATTGGTTTTTTTCTAAAACTTTGCTTCATAATGAAAAAACTCCATAAATTTAGCAAATGCTAATTTCAAATGTCTTCTAATCTTCTGTAATCTGAATCGTCGTCCAGAGTAACCTTCAAACATAAACGAAACATCCAACAATATAGTAAAAATGCCAACTAGCAGGTGACCGGAATACGGACAATTAGTCCAATGTCTTTTAAAAACCTTCTTGAAAAAAGGGAAGATATGCAGAAAAAACTAAAAAGAAACGACGAATCAAAAAGAGCATCAAAAATTTATTTCAGCAAACAATTTTTATTGCAAAATGTAGTCTTTTGTGATAGTAATAAAGCATAAATGCGCACATCTCCTTAAGAATATTCTTTGGTTCCTAACTTTTGAACCATTGAATATTTCTATAAGTGAAATTGGCGATGTGTTAAAAAAGTAATAAAATAAAAATAAAGGAATAGACAATATTCGCTGATCTGAGTTCGAGGCTATAAAAATAGTATGTTTGGTGAAAACAAACCGATATGTTTCCGCAGTAAATTTTTAAATGTCTAAAATTTAATTACTTTAAAATATGTGTTTGAGTGGCAGACATTCACTAAAATTTAAATATCTGATCCCATATTCATAACAATAAGTGCTATTTATATAATTTGCATTTGAATATAAAAATTTACTCCAAAAAATATCTTGTATACACGAAAAAAAAACACTATTATTGCTAATATCGCTCAAGCTGATGTCACGCTTATGCATTTTTGGCTTAAAATCTCATTGCTTGGCGACAAAAGTAAAATCAAAACCGTAAATAAACAGATAACATGTAACTCATAAATGCAGTTATTTTTACTATTACATCTGCTAGTTCTTCCTGTAAGACACATGATAGGGGAGTTACATAAACAAAAATTAACAAAGAAAAAAAGGAAAAAAAATACTTATATTTTATTAAATCAAATTATCAGATGTTAACCTGATGTTATCTTTGTTAACCTGACGCAAACGATAAATCGCCAAATATTGACTTAATCTGAATTGCAATCTCATGCATTGCAAATATTTTTAAGCATTACAAACATTCCTTTGTGGTTTAAATTAAATAGTATGCCCCATTAAAACTTTTTTTTTCTTTCTTTTTTTTCGGGGAAGGGGGGGGGATTTTATATAAAATTAATAACAGAATTTTTATTTTATTTTACTATGTGTTTGCATTATTTTCTAATATAGCCGTTTCAATTCTTCCGCCAACGATAATGGTCGCCAAAAAAATACCTATGGTAACCTTATCGTCCAAAATAACAGAACTTTCTATCATAATTCTATAACTAATAATTAATTCGCTAATAACTGACATTCTCCTTTTTTTCATTCAGCTTTAACTAACTTGAAATAAGAAAGAATACTAAGCTTTAAGGAAAGGAAACATATCCTGAATTGTTACTAGAGGTTCGAAAACGTAGCTGAAGTGCAGATAACACAAAGGAGAAAGTTTCAAAGAGAAATGTCTTTTTTCCCTTACGCTACGCACTATCACTAGAACTAGAGGTAAGTTTGTGGCAGATTAAACTGTTTAAAATATTGAGAAGCAATGTTCGGAAAATACCATGGTTTTCCACAAGCAACGAAAACGAAACAAGTTGGAAATTGTACGTCAAACGCGACAAATGAAGTGCGTTCTTACTCTAACTAGTTTTATAAATATTCAGATCTTGGTGCAATGGCTGTTGAATGCTTATGCAAAAATGCACGAATACAAAATTTATTTTATGTGATTTTCATATTGGCAACATAGCTATTATTGACATTTATTGAAAATTCCAATGGTAAACTTATCCTAGCTTTGAAAATTTCAAACCTTGGAATCGATTTTTAGACTCTTTTTCCATTTTATATCTATTTCTCCGGAAACGTCTATCCAAAAATCTGTCGGTAGATTATAGGATTGCTATAATTAAACAATTTTAGTATAAATTCGGTTTTTAAAGTCAGTAATACGGAAATAATAGGACTCCATCTGAAATAGGACGTAATGAACATGGCAACCTAGAATCCATACCTAGCATGGGATATCATTAAATTAATTACGTATGATAGGATTTAATAAAATGATGAAAACTTTTATTAATATCTTTTTAAGTTTTGGTTCGATTTTCATAAAAATTGAAATGATTCGACAAAATTCTGCAACGATTATATATATTAAATTTCAAATCATTTGGTTGGGTAGTTTTTGCACTGTTATATATGGACAGACGGACGGACCAGACCACGACTATACGTGCTATTTATTTATATTATTACTAACACACCTAAAATGGCCGGTTTGTAAATTTGCTGCTCCATGTTATCAGCATTGCCCATCAGTTTGATTACAGGCATTAATTTTATAAAACTTTTATTTATGTAGTTTCTTTTTTATACGTATTAAAACAAAATTATATATAAAAAAAGTTTCTCAAAAGATAATACAAAAATGACTGCACCAATCTTAATCTCTTCATTTCATTTATTTTTATCACATATTTTTAAATGAAAACGATACATATACTTATTATACAAGTTTAAAGTACGCACAATTTTCATTTACAATCAATTATCCTAACTACTACTCCAGGGAATAATATAAAAACAATTTATTGTGCTTAAAAAATTGTTTCGTTGAAATCAGGATAAACCCCATATTTATTTATTTAAAGTATCGTGTATTCGCTTAACATTTTAAAATGTCATTTATTCACTGTATTACTTCTGAAGTACACCATTTTTATTATATAAATTCATTTTTATGTTTCCTAAGGAAATGTATATTTAATTGAAAAAAAAACGTAATATTAGAAATACACCATATTTCCAAGTAATCGATAAAAAGTAACGTAATATTTAATTTTTTTTTTAAAGATCGATAAATGTTCTTCATATATTAGCTTTTAAATTGTGGAGATAAAATAATGATTATACGGAGAAAAATAATTTACTTCACAAACCGATTCAAAAACTATTATCACTTTGATATATAATGATAATCGTAATAAATTAATTTTAGATATGTTTTAAAGAAATATTTTCAATAATTGATAAAGTTCATCTTTTACGTTCGACTGCGTATTTTTAGACATATATAATTATTTTTATTACAATGAAATTTTGCAAACATTTTTTTTCAAATAAGGTTTACAAAATTCGGAATCATGATTATAAATTATTTATCGACAAGGGATGTCCAAAATGTAAGATCTGTTTGCAGTTTTTCTGCATCATTTCTCTAATCTCAAGAAAAACCCTGCTCGCTTAGTAACACCCATCGCATCGCAACAACGGTGTTACCACTGATAAATAGGACACATTGCAGACCATTCGTTGTGGGATGAGATAATGCATTCACAACAAAAAAAATCATGTATCATGCATAGATTAAGAAATACTTCCAACAGTAACACAATGTTATTAAGAAATGAGATTTTTAAGTATGCAATTTAAAAAATAAAATACTTAGTAAAAGTACATTTCCAACATTTGCTGTCCACATGCGATAATGTGTGCAGATCCTGTCGTGCAGCCCAGTATATGCAGCCATGTAGTGCAGCTATGTTGTATAAAATTTACACACCCCATACATATTTTTTAAATTAAATATGTATAAAAATGCATGCAATAACCGAAAACGCACTTCCAGCATAACATTCTATTCTGCAGACTTACTTTAAATGTTTATCCCTATGTAAGTGTATATTCACGCTTGTTTTCAGTATTGCTTTGGTAGTTGACTGAATTACTTCTGATTATTTTTTGGCAATACCCTATTTTCAGATTATTCTAGAGTATGTATTTTTCTTGTTGATGTAAGCTGCTTTTAAAATTCTGCTTTCGTGTTTGTTTTTTTATGTTGTGTACCTTTTGATTAAAAATTTAGTTTAAAAAATAAAGTGAGATTCTTTTGAGTTATTTGTTGATCTTTTTACAAATAATCACAATTTAAGTGATATATGTTAGAGTAATTTTGAAACAAGTGACGTCTGTGAAAGCTTATTCTTGTGGTACTTGTAAGCACTCTACATTTTATCCTGCATTCCAGAAAAGTTATACGTTCAACTAATAGGAGATTATTTACTAAGTTGTACATTGATTATACAAAATCAGCAGCCAATTAATCTGTGAAAGATAAAATATTTCAATATAATATTATCTATTCACCACGTTTCACTAGCCTATAAAAAACTTCTTAGAAAATCATACATTACAAGTGTGTATTCTTGGAATGCTTCAAAGCTACGCTGTTTCGGGATATGGAGATATATTTCGCATAACCTCTCAACGTGATAGATGGGTAAACTGATAATTACTGTGCTTTTGGCTATGATGTCAAACACTCACACACAAGTTGTTGTTTTTTAAGTTATAAAAAGGGAAAAAAAGTCACCAAATTTAGGGCATTTTTTCCTTTAATGGCAACCTAGCCATTGTATGAAGTTATTGGTTTGGCGCGGGCTTGAAAATCACGCCAACCAAAAAGTCGCCAAACATCGCTGCGTGAGTGTAAAGCATCTGTTCCGTGCTTTTTAGCACCTCTAAATTAATTTTTATCATTTTTGAAATCACATCAATAAGTAAAGAAGAGCGAAATGTCATGCGTCAAGCATAGATTATGAAACACTTTCCAACACATTCAGAATACTTTAACAAAACTTCACCATTTAATAAGGTGAAAGAATTAAGTATACCGTATAGGAAACATAACACATTTAAAAGTCCAGTTTTAGCAATTACCATCCATAGTCAAAAATGTAGTCGATATATTTTGTGCACTCCTGTATATGATCTATGAACTTGGATATATACTACATAGCAGGATAAAAATTATTTCAGTTAGAAAATTCACTTTTAGCAATTTTCACCAATCGATGGAAATACACTCGAAATATTTTTTACGAACCGGCATATTATCCAAAGACTTTTGAAAACACCCCATTTTGAGCTAAAATTTAATTCAGGTACAAAATTCAGAAGGGAACTTAAAACAAACCTCCAGCAATTACCAACCCTAAACGACAATGTACCTTGTCCTTTGAGTGGCCCTGTATATGAATTTATTTATTTTCCACAAATTTCTATAAGTGTAATAACTATAGTTCAGCTGGAAAATACTTACCACAATTAAAAACTACCAAAAGCAATTCACTCCCATAGTCTGTAATATTTACGAATTCCCTTGTGTAGCGCTGTATATGATCAACCGATATTATACCCACCACGTACTATGAAAAATATTAGTTAAATTAAAAAATGCAAACCAAAGTTCAAAACGCACTTATCACACACAGACTGTAATTATCCCAAGTACACTGTAACAGATATATTTGTGTGTCCCTGTAAAGCAACGATAAACGGAATGCACACCATACTTTTCAGCGAGCAATTTTTAAGGCACCACAGTAATGCATATAATTTTCATTATGTTTGAAATAGTGAAACATAATTATATTACACTGCAAACGATTTTCCTCGTAGAACAATGTGTAACACAATTCTTTTGTTTGACCCTGTAAATGAGTAATAAATGCTTTGCACCCGATATTCTACAAAAAGCATGTTTTAGTGCGCTTCATAATTGTATATCAATTTTATCATGGTTCAAATGGCGTAGCATCATCAAAATGCACTTGCAACGATTTTTTCCTATTGTCAGTAATGTAACGGAATATTTTTGACTGTCCCTGTACAAAACTT
Organism: Maratus michaelseni; assembly: GCA_963931845.1. Lineage (NCBI taxonomy): Eukaryota > Metazoa > Arthropoda > Arachnida > Araneae > Salticidae > Maratus > Maratus michaelseni. Next base: position 421,156,187 of record OZ007592.1, read on the forward strand.
ATAATTTCTACACACTTCATTTGCAACAGGGATCATCGTATAGTAAACGACAATAACATACAAAAATTTCAGGTCAATCCGAGTTTACTTACGCGAGTTAGAGCACGGTCAGACGGCAAGACAAACGAAAGTCATAAACACTTTTCAACTTGGTTGAGAGTGTTAAAAATAAATGGTAGTTCCTGGATTAATAGGAAGGTCCAGGTCCAATATAAATATTTTTTCAGATGCCAAAGATAATGTTTCGGCAAAGCCAGTTTTAAAACTTTGTTTGCTTGTACATGCCGATATGAAAAAAAAAAGAGTAAGGGAAAAGTTTATAGCCTTCTTGCCTATATTTCAGGCCATCCGTTTGGATAGCTAGGGACTGGAACAACTGCAAAATATATAAATAGCATAGCTACTAAATTTTGTTTATAGAATATATTCTGTTTTTCTTTTATTTTTCTGGTAGCAAACTCATTTAAAAAATAAAATTGATAAGTTATCGTTTTAGAAATGTGCACAAGAACACTTTGTATTACAATTACTAATACTGAATGATCGAATAATTATCGAATTAATATTTTAATATAGATGTATTCCTAATTTTTTTAACAGAAAAATTAAATACATTTTCTCTAAATTCCGCGAAAATGCTGGAGTTTTGGCGTATAATAAAATCTTCTCTTATGGAGATATCTTTTATTTCTTTAATCTACTTCTCTTATGAAGTATTTTATTACTCTTTTTTTCAGTTATTTTAAAAATTTGTAATAGAGAATGCGCACATTATTATTTGTATCATACTGTACGTACAGTGCATACACTTGCATATTATTATTTTTTAACTGCGTTTTAACACAGTTGCACTCTTTCACGGTAAAATAAATTTTAAAAGGCTTTATGATAATGTAATTGCAACCAAAATTACTTTTGGTGCTATATCTGTCTATAGTATCAAAAAGCCTGATTTGCATTTAATGCGTACAAAGTTTTTTTTTTCTTCTCTCTGTATGTGTGGACATGAATTTAAGTTTGGAAAATATTTTCCTCAATCTTTACACAATCTGTACTATATTAAAAATTATGTTGCCGTAATAGAAAATGAGAATGATAGTCATTACTTCATTTATTATAGTCTCATAATAAAAATTCATTGATTACGATTTTCTATCCTGTTATCGTAAATTTTCTTGACTGTCCTAAGACTAATTTATGTGTATACGAACTTTGAAAATCTCAGTAGGAAGTCCTATATTTCTTAATTTCAATCGAAACATTGCATGTTAAGAAAATTCAATTAAACATATAAGAAGAAAAGAAACAGTCACACTTAACTGTGTTTTAGCAATGCTATAACATGTAATTCAAGTTTACCATTCTTATGATATAATTCGCATAAAAGTGATTTATGTTAACATTATTATTTTGGTTATCTAAGCGTTTCGAGATACATTAATGACACGTGGAGTAAGATACATTACGTTTTATATACGTTGAATTATATGAAGATGATAAACGGAACCCGCAAGAAGTAATTTCTATATACAAAATTCATGAAATTTGTAAATATTACGTTTGTAATGTTTTTCAATATAACAGTATTTTCGTTATCTTATAAATATAGTGAATGTTTAGTTTTTTTATTATGATTTACCTTATGCCCATTCACTGGCTGAACCGTATAACTAAAACAACTCAAAATGCAAACTTTGACACCATTTTGTTAAACATCATGTAAATTTATAGAAAATCGTAAAAAACTATTAGATGACTCAGTATTAGAAAACTGTATAAAACAATTTTCTACACTTTAGACTAAAATTGTGTTTGTGTGTGTAAAAATGAACGAATTATATTTCAGGAACGACATTAAATATCCAACATTCACAACAGATTTTTATTATTTTTTTAACTTTGAAGGACTGATTGTTTCTCTGTGAGAAAAAAAGATAACAAAATATAAAATATGATATTTTATATAATATATTTCATTTCATATGCTTGTCAAATTTTCCAAATATATATTGTTAATAATATAACTTTTTTTTCTTTTTTCTTTTTTATAGAAATTAAAATACTAAATAATATAGTAAAATAAGTAATCATTTGGCAATATCCCCACCATAATTTCATTTTCTTAACAAATTTTCAACACGAGATTAAAAAAGCTTATACTTAATTTTTTGATATCCTGTGTAAGTAAAATATATATACAATATAAGTGCGTACAATATATGTACTGATGTAATATAAATTTTAAATCGAATAATGTTTAAAAAAATTACAAACAATCATATAAATTTTTATTAATAGCATTTTAAGTTAACATATAATTAATTTTATTTCTTCATTAATATTTAAGAAGGTATTTGACATGCTAACTGTTTCGACAGAAACTTCTGCCGGGCAATTATATTTCCAATGTTTGCAGATATAATTAATTGCACAATTATTCTATTGATGAATAATATCCTGTGTAAGTAAAATATATATACAATATAAGTGCGTACAATATATGTACTGATGTAATATAAATTTTAAATCGAATAATGTTTAAAAAAATTACAAACAATCATATAAATTTTTATTAATAGCATTTTAAGTTAACATATAATTAATTTTATTTCTTCATTAATATTTAAGAAGGTATTTGACATGCTAACTGTTTCGACAAAAACTTCTGCCGGGCAATTATATTTCCAATGTTTGCAGATATAATTAATTGCACAATTATTCTATTGATGAATAAGTGATGCGCGAAAAGCTCCATAAATCATTACAGAGTTTGAATAGCAGATATGTACTAATGAATTTAGATGGAAATAAATGCTCTGAATAATTAATGTATTTAATGATATTATTAGTCACGAAATAAACCAGCATTTTAGAGTAAATGACATAATTAAATTTTCATAATAATAGAAACATTTATGAGATGTAAATAAACTATCATTTTTAATTATAATGCATGATATGAATATACTTACTTTGTATTATAGGTCACAAAATTTCGTTTTGACATGTTATCAAAGTTGCGAATATCCGTAATTTAGTTTCGTACGTTTTAAGAGCTTATGCGTGTCACCCGAAGACACTTGGAATAAAATGTTAAAAAGAAATGCTAGAGTTTTTTTTTTTTTTTTTTTTTTTTTTTGTTAAAGTTCCAATATGTTTAAACGATTCCATTATATTTATAGAATTATTTTTTAATCTCATGTATGCAAATTTCACATTAGAAATTCACATTATAATTTGGGAATGAGATCAGCATGATTACATCTGCTACTTCAAAATAATCTGGGCATTTTAATTCAATGAATTCATTTTCATCAGGTTTCAGATAAGATCTTGTTTTAGTGACAGAAAAACTTTTATTTTTTATTTTAGTTTTCGTAGACTGTTCCCTTGTTTCACCTGTCTCCAGATTATTCACCTCATACTGATCTATCTCATTTGCGAGATTGAGTTTGAGATTGAGTGGCGCATTTGAGTTTGATCTTTTGATTTTTGAAATTCAAAGACTTGTTTTGAAAGTCAAGAATCATGTGATTAACCCTCAGGTAGTTGTAGCCTAAATGCATTTGATACTGTCTCTCAAAATCATTATTAGTTACATAAAATGTCCCAGTTGTAATTATACGTTTGAGTTTTAAAATAATCTTAACACATTGCTTGAAAAAAAAAAAAAGAATTTGTTAACGTTTTAATTTGGATCTGATTCCCTAGATATTTTATCTTCATGTCAGATTGTTTAATTTTATTAAATAAGGAGAGAGAGAGCAAACTTACCATTGTTCCTGAATCAAGAAGTGCATTTATTTCAAATTTATTTATATTCAGAGAAATAATTGGTAAAATGTCTTTATCAGCATTTTTAATATTGGCAATAGTCCGATTAACTGTGTTAATTTTAGACCTAGTGAGTTCCGAATTCCTGTGATCCCTGTGCTGTTTACGTCTACGGGATTTTTTATACTTGTAATTATCTGAATACTCATCATTATGCATGTTACTTTCGTCTATATAACCTAATTCGTTTACCTATTTGTAATTAGCTGGATAGCAATTTTCATGAATAGTTTAATGATTGGGATAAGACATCGTATTGGGATACATGGGGCAATTTTGACAGTGATTGTTACCTAAACAATAATTTGGTAATAAGATAATTTCATATATTTGATAATTTTTTTTCCAATTTTAAGTAACTTTCAATACAAAAAAGTATAAAGCTACCTATTGCAGCCGTTCGGAGGAGAGCAGTTCCGGAAAATTTCGATATCTTTTCACCGATCATGACCCCCAGACCTCAAAACCACCTATATATATATATATATGTGGTTTTATAAAGAAATGTTCGATAAACACGCTGAAGTAGACAGTTTTTAAATCGAAGAATTATTTTAAGAGAAAGTTGGTCAAAACAGTTTTCTTGTAAAAGTTTTATAGAAACGAAAACTATGCACAGGAATTTAAACATAATTTCTAAGGATATAGTTGACAAGGTTGGGGTGTGCAGACTGCAATTCTTTTTTTCAATTTGACTAATTTTTTGAGGTTATATTTCAATTTTTTATTCCAAATTTTCATTATTTTGACGAAGATTTATTTCATATTTCATAAATTCCATTATTTGAATCGTTGCCAATTTGTAAAATAGCGCACGTAATAATATTCCCTTTCAATTAAGAAATGTATTAACACCTGACTATTAAAAACAGAAATAAAACTTTAAAATAATAATTAAATGATCACGTGTTAAAAATCAATAAATGTAGAAAATAACGGAATAAAAAATATACTTGTGCGTGAATATTAAAAAGATAAATAATTAAATTATTCCGCGTTTTCAAAGTATCAAGTACAGTAAGATTAATTTATTTCGACAAAATATTTTATCTATTATTGCAAATTTTAAAACAGCGTAATTAATAATATTTCCCTTCAATTAAAAGCTATATTTTTACGTTTAATAATTACGTTTAAATCAACGAAATAACTAATAAATTGGTAAAATATAATTAAAAATACAGATAAATGTTGAATTAAAGATCACTCGATGATATAACTACCACGCGTAACGCATCTGGTATCAATTGAATGCGACGCCACAGATCTGCACTTTTGGCTTTAAATCCTATATTTCAGCAACAGTTCATTTCTTTTATAGAAAGTAGTAGTCGGGATAATGGAGTAATATCCAATTTTCTATAGCATTGTTATAAAATTTCCCGATGCCATGACATTGCTTACTTAACAATTTTGCACGAGTTGATTTTCAAATGTTTAATTAACCTTATTTTATCAACAGTTGTTAGCTGTCTCGACAGCAGTTGATTCGCCTTTAAAATCCCTTGGTCAAAGGAAAATGAATGGAAACCCGATTATAGCAGATATTACAGCGAGCAGCCGATTATAGCAGCCGATTACAGCAGGTCGTTTAATTATTATTCAATCTTCCGCAATCGTTTTAAGGTTGATCAAATCAGAGTGTTTTTACAGTTTGTGGTGTCAGAACGGGGGTTGGCGAGCGTAGCTCGTAGGGGCAGAGCCCCCTAGTATATATATATATATATCTGATCTATGTCATACGATAACGGTCGTATTTATAAATTAATTTTGATGAAACTAATTGTGTGTATTAAGCTCACTAGTGCCTCGACCGAGTTCGTTGGCCAGCTTCGTCCGCCATCTTGTTTCAAGATGGCAGCCACTGAAAAATTTTAAACCCAAATAAACATAGAAAAAAGTTACAAATTTAAATTTATTTTTTAATTAAGTGATACGCCTTGATACAAGAATTCCACAGCATTTTTTGTTTTACCTCTATCTTAAAAAATGGCAGTTTGATAGAGCAGTTTGAAATTCTAGGGTGGCTGACATTTTGAAACAAGACAGCACATTACAAAAAACCAACGATTAATTTATGAGTTTTAGTGAACGCGATTTCTCGCAAATTATTTTCTTTTATTGTTGTAATCATTTTCCCAATCATACGCATAAAACTGTATATTCATATCCTTTATTGCCAAATTCTCGCCAAACTTGGCGACATTTGGCAAAATATCGCCAAATTTGGCGACCAAACTAAGTTTTCATAAATGAAGCCAACTTGGCTCAATAATTTGGCGAATTTCTTATTCAAATTCAGTATTAACGAATCTTTTGTAAACGGTTTCTTTGTATTTGAGCTTGCTGTTTTCGAGTAACATTAGCTAAAATCTTAAAACGAAGATATAGGAAAGCTACCTTTTCCTCCCGGTACAGGCCGGGAGGAATTTTTTATTTCGCACAAATTATCCTTGAGATATTTTTCTTTCTTTTTTGTGTAACAAAATTCGTGTTATCAGTCTCGTTATTGTCATTGATGTTTTTCGAATTAAATCTACACTGAGTTAAATCGCGTGAATTTTTCTGACAAATTTCGCAATATTTTTCTTATATCCACCCTTTTTCTGTTTTGTTACCTTTCAACTGATTAATCTCATCCATTAATGTTTGAAATTTTTCGTTGTTTCCGCATTGATTTTAATTAATTCCTTTAAATTGGAATTTTACTTTCAAATAATGATGTTAATTTCACTGTATTTAGTGTCATTATACGCTTTGTCAATTGGTTTAGCCAAACTACAAGCTTGTAAAAACAATTTTGGCGCATTTTTTCTAACATGAAGTGCAATATTTTCCATAATTTAATGTAAACATTTTGTTAATTTTATGGTGTCCATAAAATTGTCAAGATCATTATTGATATTGTCTTATTGATATTGTCACCTGACTTTTCTACATACGATTTAGCCACCTTGTCAAGTTCTAAAATGTAATCATTAATAGTCTGACCCGCAGATTGTTTTAAATAGAACAAATTACACTGCGCAGAATCGAAGATTACCTGCTCCTCAAATTATTTTACAATTTTCTTTTTGAATTCCTTATAATTGCCTTCAGTCATTATAACTTTTTGTTTACTAAGTTTGTCTTTAGCGTCATCGATAAGTTTGGCCTTTAACATCATGAGCTTAGTTTCCTCCTCAACATCAGTTTTAGATATAAATTTATCTAAATCAATAACGAAAAGTTTAATATCTGTATGATATTTGCCGTCAAATCCATAAATTAAACTCAGCGTAATCTCTATACCAAGTGGTTTAGCCATTTTGTTCCACTGATCTCTCTTAATTTTATTGTCACTTAAAATTTTGGTTCGTGACCTGGTTTTGCCGCTTAGAGTGTCTTCTGTGAGACTTTTTCTCTTATTAAATTTTCTTTTATTATTTCCCCCTCATAAAAAAATAATTAAAAATTTTCAGAGAGTTGCTGTACAACCTGTTTTAGATTTTTTTTTTTTTTTTTTTTTTTTTTTTTTACACATCTAATTTCAATAAAATGAAATAAAGAAAGATAAGTACCTTTGGTAGAATAACGTAGTCAAAAATAATACAAGTCTACTCATACACAATATAAAAGATGCAAAGACAATAATTATTTTATTTTATTTTATTTTATTTACTTATTTTATTTATTTATTTATTTATTTATTTTGTAATTGTGCGTTTTCAAAAATTTGCTTCTTTAAATAATTTTGCGAATTTATTAATATTTCCAAAGTAAAACATAAAAATACATACATACACATATAAAATTTTAGAAATATTTTACGATAAAATAGGTACGCACTAAAACATAGTACCTGCAAAAATTATTAGTTTTGTTTCCAAAAGCAAAAATTTATTGATTCATATTTGTCACCAATTTTATGTGATATATTTTTGAGTATTTTCCTTTTAGGGACAGCCCTTTTCCATATATACCTGTGGTATGCCAAAAAAAATATTTTCCTTTTTCGTCGATATGTTGATGTACAAAAGATGTTAATATATATTAGAGGTGTCCTCTAACTTTTTAAATTATAATCGTTGAAACACATTAAAAACATACTAATTCTTGAGCAATACTGTGCAATTCACCTTTTACTAAAATCAGATATATTTCATTTTTGGAAAACCTTTACACATAAAACAAAAAAATATATTTTTTTAACAACTAAATGATCTATTGTCATAGGTCCGCGTGTTTTTAGCCACATTTTTTTTTTGAAAAAATGCAGCATAGTCCTTTAAATTTAATAATTAAATTTTCATTGACTCAACATTATTATTTTATTCATTAAAATTTTAAAATTAAAATTATTATGTGTAATACAATTAAATAAGTTAACTATAAGTAGCTCATATATTACTAATAGAGAAATTTCATTTAAAATTTTTCTTTCAAGAATTTAAATCAATTATTTTAAACTACATTAAGCAAAAAAAAAAACAGCTATTTAATTAAAATTATTCTATAACTAATAACTTTTGTATAAAATAATTCATTGTTCCACAATAACTTACAAAATTCGTCATTCCATTATTAAAATATAACTAATAACTACTGGTAAAACGGGACCAGAAGTACTTTGGTGGTGGTGTGTGTGTGTGGGGGGGGGGGGGTGTGATGGGCAGAATATTTGCTCTTATAATTATTGCCGGTATTGTGCTTATGACTTTCCAAGCATACATTAATTAACTGACACCAAATAGTATGTTGGGAGTATTTAGAATATTTATAGGTAATAAAATTAAAGTGATCGTAAATAAATTCTAATAATAGGTAACGCGAGCCAAATAGGATAAAATAAGGCTACGCTCACGTCAAAATTAACAATTAAAATTAAATAAAAGTGTACGTTGTCATTTTTAGACCTCCTTTTATTTATGAATTATCAACCTTAAAATTAATATTAAATTAAATACAAAGTAAAACCCTTTAAAATACTATAAGAAATGGCGTGAAAAGTATCTAAATGACTACCCTAAATTAAATTACCTAAACGAAAATATTTGATTAATGTCAAATAAAATGACACACATGATTGTGGTAAATAAAGAGATTTAAACTATTTAAATTACCAATTTACTTATAACACAAAATATTAAAGTTTATTTACAAAAATGTTTAGGAAAAGAAATTAATTAAATCTAGATAAAGACATTTTCTTTTTTCTGACAAATTTTCTAAAATCAGCATGTTGCTGCATATGCTTAATAACAGAAATATGGATTTATTAAAAATCCTGTGGATTTTAATTCTATTATTCACGAGTTTAGCTTTTACAAACTTTTAATCTTAAATTAATTAAATCAATTAAATTTTGGAGTATGCTGTACATGCCCTAATTATTTTAATACATAAATTTATATTCAATTACATGACACAAAGATATTTTTTAGTATGATAAATCATATCTGGAGGTAGCATCCTGTGCTATATAGATAAAAAAGGCTTGGAGAGTCAGAATTGTCGCTGCCTTGAACCTTTCTCATTGTGCAGTTAGAACAAAACATATATATGAGATATCTACTTTAAATTAATTAAGCATAACATTTTGAGCAATTTGGGAATACCTCGGAAGAGAGGATATCTATTGATTCAAAAATAATCCTCCATGAAAGAAGTGCATAGGACTTGGAGGCGTGAGAAGCGTCCGCAAAAATCACGGATAGCAACTCTATCATTTTGACTTCTCATCTTAGAGAAATTGCTTATACTCCACACGAGAGCAACTTTCTTTTTCATCTCTACTTTCAAACTACAGCATTGTTACTTCAACTGTTTCTGAAAACATACTATATACATATATACATACATGATACAAATACAATTAAAATTTACATATACAAAATGATTCATCTTCTTTTTTCGACACTTGTCCAATGGCAGGAAGGTTCTCTAGACATGGTTAAAATTTGCATATAATGCACCGCCTTCTGGCTGCATGTTCCTGAGATTGTTGCATGGGTGGTCCCAGAGTCTTGCGAGGTGACGGTTATAAATTTAGTCAGAAATTTATCTGTCACTCCATTCTTGGGAAACTTCAAAATTGGTGACCCAAAGTCTAGCTGCTATAAATTTGTCACCGCTGTAGCAGACTTATGCATAAATTGTCCGTAAAGTCACTGATACTTGTTAACTGAACATGGTTAATTAATGTCTATCAGTTATTCATTAACCCCCACAGAATTAGCGTCTTTTATGGATGTATGAGTCTTTCCACCTTTCTCTTAGAGTGCATGGTTGATTTTATATAAATAAATATGTGTGCAGGGAATGGGGTGTTTAGGCTAAATCGCGTGAGATCAGTAAACAATGTTAGGACGGTAAGCTTGATATAATGCGTCCCAACACATTTACTTTTCAAATACAAGTTTTTGTTTATTTTTTACATTTTAAAAAAGTGTATACTCTATAACATATTATGGTAGATTTTTTGATGGAATTTAAAATGTTATATGATTTGGTCAAAAGTCTTGCCAGATGTTTGTTAAAGGTAAATGACAACATATTGTAAAAACATACCGTTATTTCTTAGTTTTTAACAGGTAATAATAGTAATTTTACATACAAATGTCAAATTACGAAAAGTTCTCACGAATTTCATTTATTCATTATATTCATTACAATATTCATTATATTATATATCAACAATTTTTTTTAATTTTTTAATTTTTTTAATTTTTTTTTACAATTTTGAAAAATAAACTTTAAATACTATAGAAATTATGATAAGTATTTTAATAGCATTAAAATGTTGTAGTATTTTTAGAAAAAACATTCATGGTAGATTTTTATTAAAGGTAAAAGACAACATTTTCTAAAAATATCTCAATCTTTCATCTTTTATTAGTAATAATAGAAATTTTGCATATTTTAAACTATCAATAAGTTTTTCGGAATTTCAATTGTGTCATTCTATTTTTCAAATAACAGTTTTTTTTTTTTTTTTTTTTTTTTTTTAAATAAAATATAAGAGTTTAACATAGTATGATAAGTGTTTCAGTGGCATTTAAAATGTTGTAATATTTTTAGCAAAAATCATGCCAGAATTTCGTTCAAGGTAAATGGCAATATATTCATCTTAAACGAGTAATAATAGAAATTTTGCATACAATCTTTGAATTATAAAAGAGTACGTCAAAATTTCAATATATTACATTTCTTTTCAAATACAGTTTTTTTTTTTTTTTTTTTTTACAGTTTTAAAGTAAACAATGAACAGTACAACATATTATGATAAGTGTTTGAATGTCATTTGAAATGTTGTAACATTTTGTTAAAAGTCACGAATTACATTTTTTAAACATAAACGACAACATATTCTAAAAATAGACAATAATATAAAAAAACATTTTGTATTACATTTAATAACACTCTCGAGTAATATTAATGAATATAATACTAGCAACTGTTACCAAGTAAAATGTCTGATGATGTAACTTGTATTTACTGCAACGCAAAAATGGAGTCACTAATTAACTTCTTTAAGTTTTAACTTTACTTCTCTTCCACATAAAAACCCCTTTATTATTACACAATGCAGTTGAACTTTTAAAAGCATTTTATGACATTATTTCCAATAAATTATTACGGACACAGCTGTTCCAACTAAAATTTCTATCGAACTGTACACAGACGCATTTATCATTTTTATTTAAACACCTTAATGTTAACTTGTAATTTTAAAATAAAAGTAAATTATATTTAACCTATAAAATTTAAAACCAAATAACATTAATCGGTAATTTAATGATGTAGATGACGTATCTAATATGTGCCGAACAAAGACTAATTTTTAAAAGTTTCCTTTTCTTTAGAATAAATTAATAATCACCATAAATATCTATAGTTTCAATGAAAATGGTCTGGAATAAATGCATAAAACGCACTTCAGAGTGATAAAATTAGCAAAAGCTTCATACATTTAAGAAATAATGCAGAAAATGGCTGTAGTTTTTAACATATTGTTTTCATTATCATAATTTTTACATTTCTAAACACATTAAATACTAAGAGGAACTTTAATAAGAATTTATGTAACAAAAATCACCAGAATACTTCATATTAGGGGGTGGGTATAAAATTAAGTACCAGTTTTGTGTAATGCATAAATTTATTGTTTTTAGCAACATATTAATAAATGACATAGTTCTTTATAAATTTTGTATGTGAAAAGAAAATACAAAACTTTGCCTTTTTCATTCTGAAAACTAATCTATATAAAGAAAGAAGTATGAGATTTTTATAACCCGTGGACTCCACACTTCGGCTCAGCACGGTTTCAAACTCACTGTAAAAAAGATTTTCGTGAAAAAACGGAAAATGCACTGGCAGCAAAATTTCCATCTATGCTTTGTTTTCTCACAAAACTTCCGTTTCGGTATTCTTCGTTTTTCAAGATGGATACGAGGTTACACTGATATTTTTTAGATAAAGCTAAAAGGTTACAAGCTAAACTTACCAACTCTTAGGAGTGTTCAAGGTAGTTTCCTCTAAAATCAATGTTATTTTGTAGGTGACTTTTCTAAAGATAAAATGCCTCGAGCCATCCATTTCTTGGAATAGAAGAGAAGTATTCTTTTATAACATTGTCAATCTCATTTTCGGAATGAAAACGACGTCCACGTAAGTTGTTTAGATTAAAAAATAGCCAAAACTTACATATTGAAAGATCAGGAGAATAGTGTGGATGTTCTAGAACTTTGATGGGTTTTTGTTCATGCTATTCGACTGTAATCTTTGCTGAATGAGAAGATGCATTTTCATGGTTAAGCATGAGTCCCCTAATATTTACCTCTTGAAGAATATCTACTGGAACACACTTAGTGGTGTACCAGTTAGTTGTAACTGTCTTCTGCCTCTGTAGCTTAATGGCTTTGACCAGAACAGTACTTCTGAAGAACACGACATGCACCACTTTTTACATCGCTCGTTATCTTTTCACCATTGTTGGTTTGGGATCTTCAAAGACCAATACTTTACTTTCTTCACGTATTGGAACATCAAAATAATGTTTGTACGCCTCACCACTAGTTATGATATTAGAAATAATCGATGCCCAACCTCATTTTAGGGTTTCATTACTAATTCACACTTACTCCGCTCTTTGGTGTTATTTTAAATTATCGGGAACCCAACGACAAACTAATATTTTCATATGCAGTTCTCCATGAGTAATTTTATGAATAGCTGCGGATCCAATGTTAAGTTCATTCTGTATCTTTTAGTAGGTATAGCCATTAACATTTTTCGTGCGGCTGACACATTTTCTGGGACTACAGCTGACAATGATCTTCCTGTGTGATCTTTATCCAAAATAAAATTTCGACCTCTTCTAAATTCTATAAACCATCTGAATACAGTGGCACGAGATGGAGCTTCATTTCTATATGCTAATTGTAGACGATCAAGGCAATCTTCTTGATTTATCCTCACTTTAAAAACTTAGAAAATCATAGCTCAATAATGCTTTCGCGTCAACTGAATTTTCTCTTATTTTTAAATTTATTCTACGATAGTTAAGTTGCAATTGTTGCCACAAATATTTGTCTGCGCACATAAAAGTAAGTGTTCAAATTTAGATATTCTACTAATAATTTTTTGGAGCATATCGTCTAACCCGTCTCAAAAATTTCAGAGTGACCCTCATATTTCTCGCTATTCAAGACGGGAAATAAATGCGAGGATTAAAAACAATATATACATACATGGTGTCCCATAAGTAGCGCCCAAACTCTGCACAGCCAGATTCCTCGTTGGGAGTACATAACAAATGCCTAAAGAACTGTGCCTGTACGATGGATAGTTTACGAGAAAAATACAAAAAAACATAGTATGACGGCACAGCCTGTGCACTCTTAAATGTGTACCTCTTATTTAAAAGGCACAATCACATTGTGCCTTCTATTATTTTAATACAAGAGGCACGTAGACAATGTGCCTCTGATTAGGAGAAAAACGTTAGAGGCACAATGAAATGAAAGTCACCGATAGCAGAGCGAAATCTCTCAGAGGCACGAAGTTAGCCTATGACATATTTGTGCCTTTGAAAAAAACAGTCAAGTTTCAGCGGTACGCTGAGAAACGGACATGCGCAATAGTCGTTTACCCGTCCGTCATGCATTGGGATCAGCGGAAGAGAAGCAATGGCCGCAATGTCAATACACCTGTGAACAACAACGAGACGAAGCGAAGAATGCATCTGGAATAAATAAGTAGTATATTTAACTTAGTATTCTTTTCTGTGAATGTTATAATACAAAACATGATTCTTTATACATTGAGACACTCAGGATTATTGATGGGGCAACGATAAATAGTTCGTCAATCTCTTAGTTATTCAAGTTCTATCTTACTATTTTCAAAGATTTACGGGGAACGCGGCACTTCTCTGCACTAGAACTCCAATAATAGGAGTCTTACCGTCTTACCCTGCACCCTCCTGCATACATCCATGTATATGTATATATTATGTATGTATATCTCTCAGCCAATCTTTGTTTTTATGTTCATATAAATAGTACTTAATAAATAATTAAATGAATAATGCATAGTAAATCATTCTGTAATTATAGTATTTCCAAGACCATAGTCAGATTTTTTTTCGTGATTGTGTGCGTATGGAGAGGGGGGGGGGTTGTGTACCTTGTACATGTTAAGCTACAATGCCTTTCTTTTAAATAAAAGTATAATATGAATTGATTCTTCTCAACTGTTTTTGAAGGATGGGGGAGGTAGGCACTCACTTGCCTTGAATACAGTCTTGAATAACTTTCTACATTTGATAAAATTTCACAAATTACAATGTTGATTCACATTTTGCACTCTAAAATATTATCTAAAATATTATCTAAAATATTTCAAGTAAATGTTCCTTAAAAAATATATTTGTTTAAAAAAAATAGAATTTAATTTAGATAGTGTTTCTTAAAATTTTTGAAAAAAAAAAAGTATGATTGTTGTAATATTATAAGCTTAAAATTCTGAAATTTTTTGAGTGGGATCTCAATGGGATCAGAAGTTATCAAATAGAAGCTAAAACATTGCCATTTAAATAACAATCTAACTCTATCTATTTTGTTATTTATTTATTATTTGCATGCTAATCTTCAGCTTTTATTTCATAATCCCTGATCCGATTGAGATCCCACTCTAAAAACTTCATAATTTTAAGCTTATAATATTACAACAAACATAGTGTTTAAAAAAACACACTATCTAAAAACTTTTAAACTTAAAAGAAAATTAGTAATACATATTTTTTAAAACTAAGCATAGTCTAAGAACTAAAATAACTTCTTAAAACACCATAAAACTTTAAAATGCGCTAGGCCTTTCGAAAGATTTCAACTTATTTTATTTAAGCATAGTCTACTTGCATATCAAATTAAACCTTATAAACCCGTCTTTAAAATGGGTGAGGGGTGGGTATCATAAAATTCTGTATGTTTGATAGAACTTGAGAAATTCAAAACCGAAAAATTTCAAATCATTTCAAAATTTCAATCAAATTTTCTGCAAGTCAAAAAATGATGATTTTCCAAAAATTAAATAATTAATGGTATGAAAACTTAATGCAATAAAAATAAAATAAAAATATATTCTCATTTATAACATCAGCTAGAATATTGAAATTTATTAGTTTATTTCCCAGCTAAAAATTAACTGCAGTTTTTCTACAGAAGTGAAGTGTTATTGAAGTTTTTCTGCAGTGCAATCTTGACTGCAAAAATACTTCTTTTTTTTGTAGCTAATGTGAAGTAATTTTGCAATGATTTATTTCAAAAATACTCTGAGCTATTATCTGCAAAAATACTGTAGTTTATGTGAAATCATTTTACAACCATCAATTAAAAAAATAATGAGACTTTACATCTGTAGTAAAACTGCAGTAAATTTGAAGTATTTTTACAGTTATTAATTCAGAAGTATATTTTCTGATGTATCTGCAGTATAACTGTAGTTACTGTGAGGTAATTTTACAGAACTTACTTTATGGAAAGCTCGTGTTATATTTTCTGTAGTTTATCTGTAGTTTTAAAAGTGATGTTAAAGCTTTTCAGTTTTTGTTATTGTTGCATGACACACTATTTACTTTATTAATAATAATTAACACTGTTTTCAAGACTTTTATTTTAAGGACCTAATTAGAACACCTGTGAAAGTTCTCCCCTTCCCCCTTCTTTAAGTGAAACAAAACAAATATTCAAATATATCATACTTTAAAATTCAAAACAAATATACATTAAAAATCTATCAATGTTGTTTATCGTTAAAATGTTAGAGATAACCAGGGACCAACTTACAGATTTCGGGGTCCCTGGGCAGAAACATCATAGAGCCCCCTATAACATTTTAAGTGCAAAACTAATACATTAAAACCATTTCGTCTAAAATACTAATTAACTATTCATACAGTATTATATCATTGTCTTACGCATTAATTAAAAAAATAATTAAAGTGCTATGAACCATATACTACATATAATTCAAATTATAAAATTCAATTAAAAGTTCTAATTATATAAAATAATTAAATATATATACTTAAACCTTTTTTAACTTAATCGTACAAAGAAAATCTAACTAGTTCGCAAATTAATTCAACTTATTTTTTAAATTACGTATTCATTTACAAAGCAATAACTAATTTTCTTATTTTATGCAAAAATTATTAATTATTAAAATTAAATTAAAATTATTTTACAAGCTATAACAATATAAACCTGTCTCTTCGCCAAAAACAAAAAGAAAAATGTGTATAAATATATAATATAAATAAAACAGAAAAATAACTATTTCGCAAATTAATTCAACTTTTTTTTTTTTTTTTACGTACGCATTAATATAAAAAGCAACAACTATTTTTCTTATTTTATTTAAAAGTTGTTAATTATTAAGACTAAATTAAAATTATTTCACAAGCTATAAAAATATAAACAGGTACCTACACAAAAAATGATTAATAACCTTATCAATAGTAATTTCACAAAATTATTATTAATAAAAAAGTGTCCCACACAAAATTCTCTTAATAAAATACGGCTCTTCACAAAACCTATTTTTATAATAACATACTATTTTTTAATAATTTTCATTTTCGAAATTAATATTTATTTTTTCCAATTTAAAATATATAACAAATTTAAAAAATATATATCTCCTAAATTAATTCAGTATATAAATAAATAATCGCTAAAATATTTATTCCACGCCTTTAAATAATAAATTAATTTCGAAGTACACACGCACAGAGCATTTATAAAAATTCACTTCAAAATCCCATCTTTTACGTCGTCAAATCGTCTAATAACGAGAAATAATCCTGCTTATTTGACCACCCTCCCCTTATGACCCCATTCAATCACACCTTTCATAAGACCCAGTTGCTCAGTGAGTAAGATTCTCGACTTCCAACCGTTACACCCCCGGATCGAATCTCATCTCGGCAAGTGGGGAAAAATGTTCTTTTAAAATATTTACAAAGAAATATGATAAGATGACTCATTGATGGCGCCACCAAAAACAGAAAGAAAAGCGAAATGGATTTTTTGCAAAATTACTGTAGTTTATAAACTGTAGTTATTTTGCAGTTTTATCAACTTCAAAAAAACTACAGTGAATTGTGCCAAATCACTACAGTTTTCCAACTGCACTTTTTTTTAAGTTTCACTGCAGTTCATTTTTAGCTGGGTTGGCATGGAGACCGAAATATTATGTTTTTTACCTATGCATTTTTGGGTAAAAGATTATAGTTTTTCAAAAGATGGTAAAAGACACCAAGTAATAAATACCTGTCACCTCTGACTTAGCCACATATTGCCATTGAGTATTTCCTATTGTCAGTGATTGAGAAAAAACTATATTTTGTAGCAAACTATTCTTAAACCACCTTATTTTTCTCCCCTAGAACTCCGGTAGCCGACATTACCGATTGATGTTCTACTTCAATGGCGCTTGTATCATTTTTCATGTTTTTAATGTTTGTCTTATTTGTTTTTAATAAAGCTTTTATGCCTTTTTATGTATAAAATAAATTGGTATGTTGACAAGGTTCTTTATTGAACCACAGAACTGACTTAGGCCACATGGACACACATTTTAATACTTATTTCAAATATATTTCAATAAATTGGGGGTGAGAAAATTTTCTATTAAAGTATTCTGCCTTAGACAAAATTTAATCTATGTCTTTGGCTATGCCATGCTGGGAAATCTTTCTGCAGTAGACAGAATTTACTGTAAAGATATAAATTTGATAAAAAATATAATTAAATTACTGTCTGTGCCTCTTATAATGGTGGCACATGCATGTACCACCATTATAAGAGGCACAGAATGTAATTTTAAATAAGAGGCCTTTAAATATATAAATTCAACGGCACACTGTGCCTCTTAATTTCAAAGGCACTTACGTTGTGCCTCTGAATCCCAAAGGCACTATGTACCTCTTAATTTGGAAGGCACCGCGTGCCTCTTAATATTCAGAGGCACAAAAATTCAGAATGTACCTCTTAAATCAGAGGCAGAGTTTTAAGAGTGTACAAGAAAAAAAAAACCATTATTTGACACATCAACATCAGTATTTTCAAATTATAAAGGCAGATGTTCAAAGTGTCTACCGTGCATATCAAGGCAGGCTTGAGCGCTACATGTCGCGATATTCACGAACGGAATACAGGATAACCATGTGAAGAATACTGGAAGCTGCAAGATGCAGTCTTTTAAATGCGAGTTCAACGCCGACTTAACGTCATTCCATGGCGCGCATGCATGACGCGATATGCGCAGCGTACGTTTTGAACGTTATCGTCTGAAAATATATACAAATACTGCTGTTGATGTGTCCAATACGGAGTTTTTCCTTGCACAGGCTGTGACGTTATACTTTGTTTTTCGTATTTTTCTCGTAAACTATGGAAAGTACAGGTACAGTTTTTTGGCCATTTTTTATGTACTCCCAACGAGGAATATGACTGTGCAGAGTTTGGACGCTATTTATGGGCCACCCTATATATATAAATCTAAAAAATACTTATATATTACTAATGCATATTTACACGGAACATGCATTTGTATTGAATATCATCCCACACGTTTTTATCGCCTGCCCTCCCTCCATATTCGAACCTCGGTACACGCCATTAGAGAATAAATGTTTTGTTCCCTACATTAACTGGTCACATCTGATGGCTTGTAGTTATAGGCCAAAACATCAATTACGGACATATAACTGAAATTTTCCCGCTTTCTGTCAAATGAAAAGGAACTATTCCGTTAGTCTGCTTCAGTAGGAATATTTACGTTTTCATTATTCAAGGAGTAATGATAAAAAGAAAAGTTTCCACTTATTCCGGGAAAATTTATGATTTCCACTCAAAATAGAAAATTCCCGTTAAAAGACTAAAATTTTGCATAAAACACATAATACAGTCAGACCTCGTTATTTAGTCACCCGTGAGGACCGTTGAAAAGTGACCATATATGCGATAAAAAAAAATGACGGCTATTTTTATGCTTAAACATGTTTGTAAACATAAACAAAGCTAAAAACATGAAGTTCTAAAAAACAGAAGTATACATAAAGTTAATTAATTATTTTGTCTTAATTTAAGTATGAAACTGAGTGAAATAATACATACTAGTATAATAGAAATTGAATAATTACTTACAGAATAATTAGGAATGTACAGTACGGTGTTTGAATTACTAATTTATGCAGGATTGTCTTTGCTTCCGTTTCGCTGTTTTTAGCACTACCGTTTCAAGATTATTAACCGTTTTAAGATGTTCTTCTGAAGCTTCTGAATGCGCAAAAAACACCTAACAACGTTCAGTGCCTTGAGAGCTTCTGCCTGAGTTACAGACTGAATTTCCAATTCATCATCACTCTCTTCATCGTTTCTTCCGGAAGCATTTGAATTTAACATTTCGGAGACAATTTCAGTAATGGGCACTTCAGAATATGTAGCTAAATCATTATCAATAGTTATGTAATCCATTTCATCAGGTACGGTGCATCCATAATTTTGAAGACGCTTTGCAATTTCAGATAGATGCACATCCTCATCTTCGTTGTCCGATAATTCATCATTTTCAGAGGGACAAAAACCAGCATGTCTAAAACAATTTGATATGTTTTTATTTGATATCTTATTCCAAGATTTGTCTATATAAAACAGCGCATCCAACACGGAAGCGTGAAACTTCTCCTTCTGATCAAATGCAGAAATCATGCCATTACGGAGTAACTTGCGGTAGTTTACCTTAGAATTTTGAAGAATCCCCTGATCTAGTGGTTGGGAAACACTAGTGCTGTTTGGAGGTAAGAAAACTAGTTCGATGAAATCTAAATGAGGAATGTCGCAATGGTCAGGGCAGTTGTCGATAATGAAAACGATTTTTCCTTTTTTTTTTGAGAAATGTCTATCCAAACGTCCGATTGTTATCTCCCAGATCCTTGTTGTCGTCCAAGATTTCTGGTTCGCATCATAGAACACGGGTAAATATTTGATGTTTTTCATGCAACGGGGTCTTAGAAATTTTCCTATAACCAATGGATTTAGATTTTCTAAGCCATCCATATTTGCTGGTAATAAAATGATTAATCTATCTTTGCTTCTCTTTTCACCTATACATTTATTGTTCTTAAAAGAAAGAGTTTAATCTGGTAGAGAACGGTAGAATAGTTCACATTTATCAGCATTGTAAATATCAGAAGGATTACATCGCTTGAGGACATCACTCAAAGCAGATTCTCTCTATTTGTTTAATTCACTGTCATTCACATCAGCAACTTCACCGCATACAAATCGTGTCCGAACATAAATCTTTGAAGCCATCCGTTGGTAGCATTGAAATCGGATTTTCCTAATTCAGCTGCCATTTGTAAAGCCTTTTCTTTTAAGATGAAGGAAAATATTTGCGTATTTTGAGATCTGGCATTTTTTATCCAAAGCATAAATCCTTGCTCAGCCTTGTTGAATAGCGTTTGCACGTTGCCGTTTTATCTTTCCATTTTTGAAATCTGCAGTACATTATTTCGATAAAATAATGTTTACAGTTGTCCTTGGAATTCCATGTGTTTTTGCGAAAGCTTTTTTAGATAAATTTGATGTTTGAAAATATTTTATGAGTTCTTTTTTTTCTTTAAATGACATTTTTTTTCGCTTTGCAGCCATGTTTATTTGCAAGCATAAGCAGTTGAAAGTGAATTCTGAACAAAAAAACAGTGGCCAAAATTACGTGAAACAATTTTGGAATTTTTCTAGCGTGAAGGCAACACTTGTTCCGCACGTGTTCGTTTCCCTCCAGATTTGTGAATAAAGTTTGTTCAATCCCGTTTTCTAAGAAATGAGATTGGAACGCGAAATTCTTTCAGTAGCAAAGTGAAGGGTGTGGGGGAGGGAAAGAAGACGAGTACTTTTGTAAGGGAGTCGATGCTCCTTTTAAACGCTTTCCTCCTGAATAAATCATATCGATAGCATCCACTCAGCTATACTAAAGTGGAAATGAAAGTGGACTTTTTCATTGATCGGAGTTATGGCTAATCGCTTCCCGAAGAAATATATTGTCAAAAGTAAAGGGACCATATAAGCGGATACGGGTATTCTGAAATGACCATATATGCGGAAACAAAACACACAGAATTCCAATTAAGTCAGCCGGGTCTTTTCAAAAGTGACCATATATGCTGGATGACCATATAAGCGGAGATCATATAACGAGGTTTGACTGTATGTACTTTTCAGTATAGTGCGATTTGGGATTCCGTAACTTCAACTGCGAATAACATTGTTGGCAATGTAGCGCATAACTCATAATATATAAATGCATAACACAAATTTATAAAGCGTAAATGCAAAGTGTAATGCATAATTCCCATTGGAAATTTAATTAGAATCAAAGTGTAATATTTATTTTTATCAAATATTTCATTTTGATAATTAAAAATGCAAATAAATGAATGCATGCTTTAAAAAAATATGACTTTGAAATTTTGGTTGTTGCGAATTAGCAATAGTGTGACGTTCACGGGTTAAACATTGAGAGAGATTTGAAAATAGATTTGATCAATTAAAATGTCCTTTTTTAGTAATAGAAATGTGAAAGCTTTCATTTAGAATGATTTAGAAATTTAAAATAAATCATGCACTAAAAAAAAAGTAACAATGCGGGAATTTCACTATGAATCAGAGTGACAGTACGATTTCCGTATTTTTTTACGATAAATAATTATTTAATGAAAACGGACATAAAGCACTGTAATCTATGAAAAATTTTCCCAAAACCACATTTTCGACTTTCTAGTATACTCTCGAAATGATTTTCGTCCAAAATATGTTTCCGAAAACATGAAAATGTCATTTGTAACTTTCGAATTTTTAGAGATAATTTTACGGTGTTTCATAACATAAAGTTAGGCCTATTTTATACATTGATACTTCATATAGATCTCGAAAATATATAGAGAATAGCCAAGTAATACACCAATTGGTTCAAAATACATGTAAAGGCGATTATCCTTTAAACTCTCGATTATAGAAACATACCTAAATCTACGAATGTATACAAATCAAGTATTGGCAAGATTTGGCATTTCTTTTGCAAGAGAATATATATATATATATATATATATATATATATATAGATAGATAGATAGATAGATATACGTAAGAGTATTTGCTAGTTTAAGATAAATGATATGGTATCAACAATTTAAACACAAAACCTAGTTGAAAGCAATGAATTAAACTTTTTATATCTATTTGCTCATAGAACATAATTTTTATTTTTTATATTTTTTTAAAACAAAATATTTAAAAGAAAATAACTAATTGTTTAATAACTATTTGCATTACCATTACTTTCATAAAGCTTTTCTTTAAAGATAGTATATCTCCTATTTTACTCATTTTATTCTATTAATATATATTTTTTTTAAGTCTCATTTTCACCACTATGATATGATTAATATATGACTAAAAAGCACAATTAATAAAATGAATTCAAAGTTGTCCACATAAAAATGTATACAATTTTCGTTTCATAGATTTTAATAATTTGTTTAATAATACCAAAATTTGTTTCACTTGATTCAATTACAGTTTGGAGTGACTGAGTCTGATTCCGTTTATTCTGTACACGAAATGGGTCCGAGTCAAACCACCGATACATCACTATCCCTTCGTCATAGATCCTTCGTTTAATCTTGGCATAAAAAAATCACACCGTCCTGAAAACCTTGGATGAATAAAAACATGAATTTAAGAAATTTAAAAAAATCTCGCGTATGTTGAGAAACTTACGATTTACTACAAAATTCAATCATAGGCAACCATGTAATGTTGGTTCATTTTTTTAACATTGTTTAAATTATTTAATGTATCTCACAATGAAAAAACAATCTTCTTTGCTGAATAACTGGTAGACATCCGTTCAGAAATTTAATTTTCTAATAAAATCCACTAGAATGAGCATTAAGTTAAATTTCAATAATCTAGTGAAATTCAGTGTAAAAAAATTAAATGTATTTAAAGCACATTTTTTATGAACGGGGCAACCAAAAAAGACCGAATCTACCCAATTCGACACACTCATTTTAAGCTCAGAAATAAATTCTTCCGAATCCATGAAACCGCACTTTATGAATAAAGCAATATCAATATAGTTCCGCAATAATCAGCGCTCATCTTGTTCGGCATGACATATTAAAAGCCCAGAGTTATCGCAATATGATTGGACCAATCACAGCAGACAAACAAAGAACGCGCGATCATTGTTATTCAGTAGCGAAATTGTTATTCAGTATTTATCTTTAACGAACAGAAGAATTTGTGATGTTTAAAGATTGAATGTATTGGGATATATTCGAATATTCCTTACTTTGAGATATGATAGAGAGCTAGTCAGTGGAGGTAGTTTTGAAGCAGGGCAGTGAATAAAAAGATGGACCGGATGAAAAAGGATTGAAGGACATATTGGTATGGGATATTTGCCGGTGTTTTTCGGGGCTCTAAATCACAGTAATCGTAAAACAAAACAATATTATTGTTATTGGGATATATCGCCTCAGTCAGAGTTTATATATTGGTATTGTGATATTTAAAAAATATCAATATTTGACCGATATATTGCCCTAATATATATATATATATATATATATATAAATGAATTCCATTCTTCTACGACCAAAATATACCGAGTTATAATACATTGAATTTTATGAATTTTCCCGGCACTAAACACAAAAACATGTGTACAATAAACAATATGCTTACACTTTTGAATATATTTTTATGATATATTATAAAACACCACACATACTGTATGTCTCTTTTTTTCTAGAAAAGTTATTTCAAGTCATGTCTTAAGAGTATACTCAGATTACATAAATAATTAATTGTTCCGACAACTTCCCAAATCATATATTCTAATACGAGCAAATCTTGTGTTTGTGTGGTTATGTAAATTTTATCTTAAAAACGGTTTTGACGGAAATTGGATCACTTTGAATCGTTTTGGGGCTCCAGAAACTATTGGGCTAGGTAACATGTTCGAGAAAATTCGATTAGTGGGTCATTTTGGATCCCCATGGGTCAGAATCAAGCTAATTCTATTTAAAAAACAGTTCAAACGATTTTGACTAAATTTTGTATCCTACCATTTTCGGGCACAAGAAGATTATTGGGCTGGGTCACATATTCAAGAACTTTTGATTAGTGGGTCATTTTTGGTCAAGTTAATTTTATTTAAAAAATGGCTCTAACGAATTTTATTAAATTTTGTATCCTACGAGTTTCGAGCACTAGAAAATCATTGTACTAGGTCACATGTCCAAGAAAATTTGATTAATGTGTCATTTTTGGGTCACTGTGGGTCAAGGAAATTTTATCTAAAAACGGTTCCGACTATTTAGATTAAATTTTGCATCCTATGGTTTTCGTGCACGAGTAGACTATTGGGCTGGATCACATGTTCGAGAAAATTCGATTAGTGGGTCATTGTGGTCATGGATCATTATGGGTCAAGCTAATTTATCTAAAAAACGGCTCAGACGATTTGCACTAAATTTTGTATCCTACGGTTTTTAGGCACGAAAAATTAATTGGGCTAGGTCACATGCTCGATAAAACCCGATTAGCAGGTCATATTGGATTATAATGGGTCAGGATCAAGCTAATTGTATCTAAAAACCAGCTCAGACTATTTTGACTATATTTTATATCCTACGGGTTTCGGTCACGAAAAGATACTTGGACTTGGTCACATGTTCGAGAAAATTTGATTAGTTGGGTCATTTTATGGGTCATGATATTTAAATTGATATTGATATTTAAATTGATATTGATATTGATATTGAATTGATATTGATATTTTATAATGTTGACCGAGCATAGCTCGGTCTTCCCTGCTCGTTAATTATTAAATGCACAGATCTGCTCCACATTAATATTTGTATAATGTGGAGTAGGCTACTTTTAATAATTCATGATTTTTCCTAATGTATCCATATATTAAGCGTTTGAAGTTACAAAGTTGATGAATTGGTTAGTCTTTTGGTACTAAAATGGATCACAAAATTCTGCAATCAACACTAATTCAATAAGTGTCCTGATATGACTAACTTATTACAATACTGTTCATAATTAGAATAACGCCAGCTGATTTAAGTTTCGAAATTAGGAATATTTGAATATAATTAAATGAGTCATCTTCTACTATAAACTGTGAAGGTTCCTGTCTATACATATCATGGTTGTTAATGATCATAATATATGATATTATTTCATAATAATAATTCAATATTGGTCTATTGTTCAATATTGGAACAGGTATATTATTTTATTTATATTTTGGAAATATGTGACTAAAATTGCTAAATAAAATAGTTACTAATTGAACATTGCAAACACACACACACTTGGTCTCTGTCTTTTTTCTCTAGAATTAAATAACAGACAATAAATCCAGATCACATAAATGATTAATTGTTCAGAGGATATCCTAAATGAATTTCTAATGATGAAGTTCTGTTCGCGAGTGAATATATACATATTGTGAAATAGGATACCATTAATAATTCAGGATTTTATCTAATGTGCGCATATTGGGTTCAAAGTTTCAAAGCTGATGCATTTGTTATTCTATCGTCGTTAAAATGGATCACAGTGCTCTGTTATTAACACCTCATCAAATGGGCGTTCACTAAAACTGACTTATTAAAATGCCATTCATAATCATAACAACGCTGCCTGATTTGAATTTTAAAATTGATACTCAATGGAAGTTATACGCTAAGTCATTTTCTCATATAAAATGTAAATAAATTAAATAATTCTTGTATGAATACCGTGATAATAATTCAGTATCACTCGATAATGGTGCCGTTTCTTTCAATATTAAGCAAAAGTTTTTTTTTTTTTTTTTTTTTTTTTTTTTTTTTTTTTTTATATAAACAGAACCAATATCTACCGAATAATTGTAAATAATTATAACAGTTAATAAATTAACATCACACACACTCTATCTGGTTTCTACAAAAAAAAATACAGTCCTGTTTTTTACAATTAATCCGGATCACATATATTATTAATTGTTGTGAAAAACTATCAAATTAATAGCTAACTTCAAATTTCTGGTTACAAGTGATTATATACATAATATAAAGTAGGATTACATTAATAATTCATGATATTATGTTATGTGTGCTTAAATGAAAAGTAATTAGATTTATTAAATCTTTGCAGTTTTTGTTATTATCGAAGTCTATTTTCAATAATTCTCAATTGGCTAAATGCCATCTAACATGCATATGTTGAACTAAATAGGCGTAAACCCATTTCAGCATAGGCTTAATTTTATGTTATGAACATATTTTACAGATAAGTTTCAAAAGTCTGTATAATTGGTCTGTTTTTGTTTATTTTATTTAAGAAAAATGATTCACTTCCTTATTTCGTTGAACATAACAAAAAATATATTTTATAAACAGCTCAATCCAAATCAGATACTTCCAGATATATGTTGTACTAGCTGTTACCCGTAACTTCGTTCACGTAACATTAAAACAAGAATACGTGAATTAATTATGCAGCATACTTCATTCAGGGTATTTAAAACGTAAATAATTAACAAACTCTTTATTACATTTCATAGGAGAAAATACGGTATTCTTTTGTTATGGGGGACTTGACATACGTAAGTTTTTAAAAAGTGAAATTTTGTGCCAAAGAATGGCGACAATGAAACTGCAACCAATGAAAAAAGGATGGCCAAATAAAATCGTGTAAATCGGCGAATTGGATAAAGTCCAATGTCAATTTTACTTGTTTAACTTTTTACTTTTAACGACTTTGGGAAACGTTTTAACAGCATTCAAAAATAGTTCATTGGATATAGTACATGTTTTTTCTTTAAATTCAATTCTTGTGAATAAAAAGCAAGAATTTTACACCCTAAATGGAAAGAGCTTAAATTTGCTTTCTTGGTTTAATCGATAACAGAAACAAATCTAGATTTTTTGACAATATGCTGACAGACGATGTTTGGTCTGCAGAATAAATTGTTTATAAGGTTTCAATACGTGGAAATTTGTTTTTATTTTTCGGAAATTTTACTCTGATCAAGTTTTTTTTTTCACCAACTTTTCAAATTGAAAATAATTCATTTTTTTCAGTTTTAATGAGAAAATGGTGTAAAAAATATATTATTCCGTTTTATTTCTCCTTTTTTATCCACAAAAATTGAGTAATTTAATTGCCGTTTTTAGAGAAATTTCGTTAAAATTAAAAATATATATATTAATATCTCGGAATCCAATTCAAAATTTAAAATTCTGAGAGTTTATATGCCATCTTCGGATAAATAATAACAGGTGTTAAGTAAATCGCTTTGCATTGCGACTTATGTAATACATGTATTGCGTAGGTCGAGGTTGCATTCGATAATCTAAGACAAGTAGTTGCGAAATACAAACAGTCAGATTTTAACATAATAGACTCATGTTAATTTTTCATTTCCTAAAAATCTTAATTATCCTTGTATTTTCAATGAATGAAATTGATTCACTCTCTATTTAAAACATATTTAAAAATGCCCGTTTTATTTCACATATGATGTCACTTTGATCACAGAAAAATCTCTTTTTAATGATACAATTCTTGTTAATTTTCTTTTCTGGGCAGTCATGACATGAATTTTAGAAGAAAACTCACATCAGAAATGGTATGAAATTCATATTCAAAATTGTTTTTAATCAGTATTTATTAAAAATATTTCAGTTTTTCATATTAAATATGACGTCCATTATCTATCTACTTTTATTATACACTGATATTCATGCTCCTTCTCTTATTACGAATATTTGAAAATGTATGCTTTATTTATGACGTCATATTTGTTTAAGCCAAGGAGGATCCTTTTCATAGTTCCCTGGTCCAAGCGAAATCTTTTCTTAATAATATAGTTATTGTTAATGTTTCCTTCTAATTATAACGCAGTTTTTGACAGAAAATATCTTCTAAAAAGTAACCGATGTTCATACTTCATGTACATCTTCATGTACATCTTCATGTACAAATACTGTATATTTAAGTTTCAAATATCACGGAAATCCATCTTCTTTTGAATTCTTTTGAATTTTAATTTTTCACGTGAAAATCGTTCAATTGAAAATTAATTGTTGATAAAAAAATATTTTTCCGCGTTTTTATTTATTGGCAACGATCAAAGCCCTAGGAACGATAAGGTAAAGCGATAAAATTTAATGGAAAAATATTTATTGATTCTGTATTAAAATAATGAAATTTTGAATTATTAAGCAAAATATATGAAATAAATAAACAAAAACGACCTTATGTTCATTTCTGGGTTATAATCTATCTATATGCAAAGATACAGGGCCTTTAAATCCTCTGTTTTGATGTTTACTTCAGCCAAACATTCACACACAGAATAGCATTTATAATATTACTAACTGTTACCCGTGACTTTGTTCCCGTAAATTTGAAAGAAGAATAAATGCATTAAAAAGGTAAATTATTAACTAACTCTTTATCACAATTCATAGCAGACAATACGGTATTTCATCGTTATAAGGACCTTGGCATAACTCAGTTTTAACAAAGTTAAATTTTGTGCCAAATAATCTAGAAAATGAAACTGAAACCAATCGAAAGAGGAGAGCCAAATAAAATCGAAGAAATCGACGAATTGGGTAAAATGAAACGTTACTTTTAACGACTTTGAGAAACGTTTTAACAGTCATCCTTCAAAGATAATTAATTGGAAATGGTATATGGTTTTTCTTTAAATTCAATTCTTGTGAATAGGGAGCAATGATTTGTGCACCCAAATGCATTGAGTTTAAATTTTCCTCCTTAATTTAATCGATAGTTGAAACAAATCTTGATTTCTGAATGACAATATGTTAACAGACGATTTTTGTTCTGCATAATAAAGATTCATAAAGTTTGACTATGTGGATATGTGTTTTTATTTTTCGAAAATTTTACTGTAATCAAGATTTTGCTTTTACCAACTATTCAAATTGAAAATAAATTATTTTTCCAGTTTTAATTAGAAAATGACGTGAAAAATATATTAATCCGTTTTATTTCTCCTTATTATCCACAAAAATGGAGTAATTTGACTGTCGTTCTTAGAGAAATTTCGTTAACATTTACAAAAAAAAAAAAAAAAAAAAAAAAAAGGAAATTAATTCAAATTTTTTGAGAGTTTATATGACATCTTCGGATCAATGATAACCGGTTATTAACTAAATCGCGTTGCTTTCTATAATCTAAGGGAGGTAGTTGCGAAATACAAACAGTAGATCAATTTTTAACATAATAGATTCGTGTTCATTTTTCTTTTCCTAATAAACATATGAATTTTGGCAGAAAATTCTCATCTGCATGTAACTGATTTTTAATGCTTAAAAATTAGTATAGTTAAACAAATATTTCAATTTTGCGTTTTAAATATGCCGTGAAACTCATCTACTTTCAATACTTACTTTCCTTGTATTATTAATGTATAAAATTGATTCACGCTCCTTTGAAACATATTTGAAAATTCCCGTTTCATTTCAAATATGACATCACTTTTTCCCAGATAAATCTCTTTTTAATGCTATAATTCTGGTTAATTTTCTTTTCCTGGGAATCATAATGTGGATTTTGGCAGAAAACTCACATTTGTATCTAACTGATATTCAAGATTATTAATTAGTAGCGATAAAAAATATTTCAATTTTTCATATTAAATATGACATCATGATCCATCTACTTTCATTATATACTGATTTTCATGCTCCTTATATTATTACGAATATTTGAAAATGCATGTTTTGTTTCAAATATGACATCGTATTTGTCCAAGCCAAGGAGAATCCTTTTCAAAGTTCCATGGTCCAGAAATTATTTCTTAATAATATAATTATTGTTCATTTTTTTTCTAATTATAAAGCAATTTTAGCTACAAATCCTCTTTTCAATGTAACCGACATTCATACTTCATGTATAATAACAAACACTCCATATTTTCGTTTCAAATATTATGACAATTTATCTTTTTTCATTTATTTTTCATTTTCATTCCTCACGTAGAAATCGTTAAATTGAAAATTAATTGTTGGGGAAAATATTATCCCAGGCTTTGTATCTATTGGCAGCGATAATCCTTAACAACGTAAAATATTTAATTAAATTTTAGAAAAAAAAATTCATTGATTCTCTATGAAAATAATTAAATTTTGACCTATTAAGAAAAATATTTGAAAATAATAAATAACACCTACTCTATGTTCACTTCTGGGTTATAATACATCGATATGCAATGATACAGTGCCATTAAATCCTCCGTTTTGACGTTTTTTTTAGCCAAACATTCACACACACAATCGCATTTAAAATTTTATTAGGATTAGGATAGTTATAAATATCATTTTTAAATATGTGCCGAGGATGCAGGTCTGCATGAAATGAGCTGTAGACTGCGCTGTGTGGTATCATTTATGTGAGGGAAGATTAAGTAAAGTATGGTAAGATAATTTTCCAAACAATAAATATTACAGCTGAATTGATGCTCATAAAATTTTTAATAAAATAAAATTTTGTTAATTTCACAATTTTTCAATTAATGGCTTATCCAAAAGTAATTAATTTTACAACTTGAGCTTTAAAGTAGACGTTTCAAGTAACACGTTTACAAATAAAACGTTAAATACAAAGCTTCATATTTGTTTGATATATGTATGATGGGGGAATTGTATATGTTTGAATTGTCTGCTGTAACTTATTTTTTATGTGTTGGTTTTTAGTTTTATTAAATGCTTGATTTTAAATGTATTTTTAATTTTAAAATTCCGATTCTGACATGGTATGCTTAGTTATTTTTAAAGTGTTTGTAAAGTATTTATAAAATTATTATGATAGCACATTTCACTTGGATGTATTATCTAAATTTCACGCACTAAATATTTTCTAAGTGATGAAAATATAAGGTAAAGCCAGGAGAGATCGCACGGTCGGAGAGTTTGCGCACAAACGGGGCGGGGAAGAAGGGGTATAATGAGCGCGCAGCGACTACAGGTAGTGGAGGGTCTACTTCAATGGGCACGCTGATTGTTTTGAGCGTCTAGTTTTAAGCATTGCTATTTTGTTTTGTTTTCCCAAAGTAAGTGCTTGAATTTTCATAGCTATTCGTCAGAATTTCTATAGAATGTCAGTTTTACAAAATATTTTAAACTTAAACGATTTATCATAAGCTACTAACTGTGCGAACACCACGGGTTCGTTTTAGAAGGTGTCATGTTTAAGTAATAGGCCGCGCAATCTCTCCTACTGAAATTGGAGGGTTTGCGCATATGCTACTTAGGATAGATGGCGCATTGTTCCCATTAGTTTCCACGCTAGGAGAGATTACGCAACTTACTGGTAGGTTTGCATAAATTGCAAATTACATGTAAAACATATAAATGATTCAATTTTAAAATAATTTTTGAAAAACACATAATTATCGAAACTAAATGTGGCATTTATTTAATTTGCTAAACAATACTGGGCAATAAGGATGGACCCTGTACCATGAGTCAACTTCGAGCACAGACTTTATTCATACATTACTTGTGGCAAGTGATTTCAGGAAAGCTGCACCATTTGCAACAATAAGTACATTTATTGTGTGCAAAGACAACTTCGTCCAGGAACAAGGAAACTTTGAAACTCTGGAAATGAAAATAGACTAATTTTAAACTAAAATTGTTATCAAGTAACTTAATGTTAGTTTATAATCTTATCTGGACTTGCTTTTTCTCTTTCTCTGATTCTGTAATCATTGGGTTGACATATTCACTCCTAATACAATAATATTTATTCACAAAAACCTTAGAACAATGCCATTTAAGTATAATTATTATTGTTAACAATTTAATTTTAGTTATTATTAATAACAATCTCTTCTACCCATGCGCGCAATCACACCAACAATATAAGGACAGATTGCGCAAAATAGCTTTCATGGTTTTATTACAGCTGTTCTATTAAATTACAGCATAACAACAAAATAGCATAGAAATGCATAAAAAACAAATGAAGTCGAAATTATTCAGGGATAGTTTAGAAAAAAAATAAATTTATATATTTTTTAAATTTTTCTGCTGAATTGTGCGCAGACTCTCCTAGCTTTACCTTATGTACGTTACATTTTGTATGCATAAAGCTGAACATCAAAATAGCTAAGCACAACTTAAATTAATTAGAATATGCAATATTATTTTTTAAAGTTATTGTATAAAAAATGTATTCGGTTTAAATTCTCGATTATCAAGATTTCTGAATTAAATTCTGAATTTAAACAAGAGTTTTCGTTATAAAAATGCCACTAACATTCGAATTTGTCTAATATGATTGAAATATAAGGTTGTAATGTATAGTAGAAACTGTGATTGTGATTCTTATGTTAGAATATGATTATTTATGTCAGTCAACACATTTATATTTACGCTAAAAATAAATCTCTTACCATGTTTCTAAACTTTAAAATATATTTTACGAATACATTAAAGTTAAAACAATAAATAATCAATATCCGCAGTCTAGTTTACATACAAAATTTGACAACTCATGTTCTATTCAAAATCAATTAATTTTACAGCTAGAAATCTTCAAAGTGTTTAATGAAATACTTAATTACATTGCTGAAATCTCACGTTTCACTCATTAGCTTTATCTAAATTTGAAGTACTATACATATTTTGATTCATCAAATTACACATATTAAATATTTTATGCACATAACTTGTTGAGATATAATAATACCCCATATAGCACATGTGCTTCCCTAGGACATCCCCAGGAAGATTGACATACATCCCCCAGGCATCCCTGAGGATGCAAAAATTTGTCACCAGGAGGTCCTCAGGAACCGAAAATGTCCGCCTCATAGCATCCCGGGGAGCTCCCCAGGACCTCCTTCAGGTTCCTCCTCGGGTTGTTCTAGGGAAGATTTCAGGAAGTAATACCGGAGGAATTTGGGAGACTTCAGGGTCACTTAATGTGCGTAAAAAACATCCGAAGTTATTATTCGACGTAATGTAAAAAGTGTTTTTTTTCTTTTAATAAATACGGACATTATTTTAAAAGAATATACATAACACATATAACAGACATTACTTTTATTAATCACGCACACAGAATCACATGAAAGCTATGGTACAGATTTTATGTAATAAACTTTCTTACCGCCGACTGGATTTGAACCTGGGTACTTACGCATACAAGAAACACGCTCTAGGGATTACGCTACACCGCCGTTGCACGTGAGTGAGTCGTTTATAAGGTATTCATGTATTTCTTTCTCCTCTTATGAAAGTCAGTAAATCGAAAACATGCATATTTTAAGCTTCGTATAGCAGGAATTCTGTAACCTTTATCGCAAATAAACATACATATCCTTTGATACATATTCAATACAGTTTTAAATTGATAACTAGAAATAAAAAGCGTAT
Organism: Maratus michaelseni; assembly: GCA_963931845.1. Taxonomy (NCBI): domain Eukaryota; kingdom Metazoa; phylum Arthropoda; class Arachnida; order Araneae; family Salticidae; genus Maratus; species Maratus michaelseni. The sequence goes on from OZ007592.1 coordinate 421,190,058, forward strand.
CAATAATTATTAAAGGCTGTTCTCAAACCCAAAGGAACTGCTTTCTGGCACATTTTGAAACTCGTTTTTGTTCGGAAATGTATTAAATTGGCAGGTGGTCTTATTTAGAAACTATGTAATACTAGGAAAACGTTTTTTTTTTTTTTTTTTTTTTTTGGGGGGGGGGGTAAACGCAGATCTTTTAGAAAATACTCTGAAAGTCGCCATTTTTAACCGAATTTCCCACGCGGCATCACAATAAAAGGGAAAGGGAAAGGGGTGTTTTATCATTTGCAACAACATTGCATTTTATCATTTTAGTTAGGAGCCACATATATCAGGGTCAGGGGTCTATGATAAGGGGGCCAATTAAATAAAAATATTTACAATTAAATAAATTAAACTATAAATTATAAATAATCACAATTAAACAAAATAAGAGAAAAATTGACATTTTTATAAACCAAAAGTTGAAAAATAAATTCAAAATGCACTTTTTTTAAAATTAGAAATATTATAATTTTAATTTAGAATTAGAATAAGCAAAACTGAATTTGATTTCTAATATTGATATTACAATATTACAAGTTGTTAAACGATATATCTATAAAAGCTGTTCTGAGTTTAGGCATGTTAGGTTGTTCTCAAATCCAAATTGGCTACTTTATGACATATTTTTTAGTCCATTTTTGTTCGGAAACGCATGAAATTGGCAGGTGTTCTTATTTATAAACTTTGTAAACAAAAGATGTCTTCCGTTTTTTGGTAAAGACAGAATAATAAAATATAAAATTATTAATTAGTTGAAAATGTAATAATAAATTACATAAATATATATGTAATTTTTAAAAAGATTACAAAAAAAAAAAAAAAAATTAATAGAAGAATAATAATAAAAGTAAATGTGCTCGATATGATTGAAATATGATTCGATTTTGAAACTTACATGAAAATTAACTTTTACAATCGAAATAAGATTTTTTAAAATAGATTGTTTAATTTAAAAATGCTTATCTCTAATTTATTAACTGGCAAATTCTGAATATGTACAAATATGTAAATATATATTAAATTTTTTTTAAACATATATAATTATTAAACAGACATACATACAATCAATACAATAATCAAACATAAAGTGAAAAATTAGCCAGAGCCAGGAATCGAACCTGGGTCCACAGCGTTCCGGGCTGTTGCTCTAACCACTGAACAACACGGCGGAGCAACAGCCCGGAACGCTGTGGACCCAGGTTCGATTCCTGGCTCTGGCTAATTTTTCACTCCATGTTGGATTATTGTATTGATTGTATGTATGTCTGTTTAATAATTATATATGTTTAAAAAAACGATGACTGCAGACGTTAATTATGTGTAATTTAATATATTAAACTGTTGATAAAATCTTGATTTGTAACAAATTTTTTATTCCTTTTGATATCTTACTGTTACGAAAAAAAAAACCCTCATTTATTAGGAATGATAAATTAAATAAATAAATAAATAAATAAATAAATATATATATATATATATATATGTGTAAATTTAAAATGGTCAGCGAAAAAAATAATAATAAATCGAATTTATATTTTTAAATTAAATATTGATCCAAAAATTATTTATATATATAATTCAAATTAATATGAAATGATTAATTATTTAATACAAATAATAATAATAATTTAATATATAAGACTATATTTAAAGGATCAGAAGAAATAAATTTTACTCGGTATTTCTAATCCGTAATTTATAAAATATGGTTATACACAAATATATATTAAACTTTTGATAAATTTCGTGTTTCGAAAAAATAATTCTGATTTCTTCTAAATGAAAACAAAAATAATTTATTAGGAGAAAGTAAATCAATTTTATATTTAAAATTAAATTATCTCTATAGAAACTAAGAACATATATAAGTGAAATCAATGTAAAATTACGTATTAGTTAGATGAGAAAGTAATAGTAAAAATATATAAATATATAAGTAATTGTTGAAAGTTCAGAAAAATAATTAATGAATGTAATAATAAAATAAATTAAAATATAAGTTAATTTTTAAAAGATCAGACACAAAATAAAAAATTTTCAATTTATATTTAAAGATTAATTAATTTATTTTAATTATTAATATATGATGTGGAATATTAAATTATGTTTTCTAAATTCAATTTATTTAACTACATTTTGATTGCATTTTATAAATTGAAAATATATCTAAATAAGGATAATTAACTATTATAGCAATAATTAAAAGTTAAACAATAACCAGATGTGCTTAGGAAATAAAATAAATCAAATAATAATATAAACTTTACTAATTAAAAAATCGAATCACTTCAAATCAAGTATATAAAAAAAAGTTTTAATAAGTTATTTTAGTGTCAAAATCACCCATGAGATGGCACCAGCACCGTCTCTTCCTAGGTACTTCCCCAGGAATATCATCCCCAGGAGGCTGCTCCCTGGGAAGAATCTGGGAGGTCAGTCCTGGGGAAGTGATTAAAGTATCTTCCCCAGGAAAGCCTGATAGCGTCATTGCAGTTTCAGGATGAATTTGGGAAGAACTGGAGCTCCTGGGGAGGTTTTCAGGAGCTTTGGTGCTATATGGGACACGACTTGAATTAAATATATTACACAAAATTGTGTTGTAAAATTACCTGGCGATCCAACTCAGGCTACCGGAGATAAAGATGTCCGATGTACTGCACGATGTACAGAATGTAAAGGAAAAACGGTTTTAAATGAAAAAATTAAAAGGATTTTTACATTTGGTATATTTTTATAGATTCCCCACCAACTACACCACATTTAGGTACATTTGTATTGAAGCGGTTCACCATGAAAGATCTCTGTATTGATAGCAACCTCTTTGATTTCGACTATTTCACTGTTTAAGCAAGTAGTTCGATTATATGTCTCTTAAGTTGGAGTTTTATTTATATATTTATTTCTTTGTTAATTTGTAATTTCGTATAGAAATTTAGTTACAGAATATTACAAAGAAAAACAATTGAATTATTTACAATATTTTAAGTTTAAAGGGTTAAACTTCCGTAATCATGCTGCAATTTTCGTGTTTCATTTAAAAAAAATCCATGCTTGAGAAATATTTTGGAACCATAAAAAAATAGTAAAGTAAGGAATAAAATGTTTTTGTAAGGACAGTTTTGTTTCCATTGAATTCAAATTGTGCAATGTTTAGTAGTTAAAAAAATTTTGATAAAAGGAAATTGATTGTTCAGGACGTTGCCACTTTTGATATGACGTCAACATTCCTCACGAACATATTTCTTCTTTATTATATAGATTGTACAATACACTCGATGTAATTTAAATGCGATTACTTCAAACTAATTATTAAATTCCGAAATTTTTGCTGTAGAACTAAACTTAAAACTATTTCGTTATATCAAATTTATTTTTTATCTTATAGGTTAATTCGAACGCTACATTTAAAATATTTATTATTATTTTCTTTAATTTATGTTATTGCTAGAGATTTCCTAATCGCTTCTTAATTCCATACTTACCTGTGGTCAGTAATAGATAAATAAAACCCATAAAATTATAAAATTATAGCACGATGAGTAGATAACTCGCGTAGAATGCTGCGGAATAGGGGAGATTAATGTATCATGCAAAAATTTGTGATAACAATACAAAGTCAAACATTACAACTTGATAAAAAATTGAGTTTAGAAAATGCAGCATTTTATGAATAGATAGTATTAAATAACAATTTAAAATCTATTGGGCATTAAGTGATTACAGGCAAAGGATAGACTAATTTGGGATATATTTTTATATCAGACTAGCAAGCTACGTCCGCTACGCTGCTCAATTTCTCTTAACGAACTTTTAATCAAACAAAATATTGACATTTCATAATTCCCTTTTATATTTTAACAGAATAATAAGGCTACTATAATTTGTGACTCGTGCCATAGCCAATATACACGTCAGGACACGTCATCCTTATCATTATCTTTTTACGCATGAAGGTTTCGCTATGGTACTCCATTGTGAAGTTTGGTAATTTTTGAAATTTAATATTTAAAAAACGGCATAGTCATTAGATTTGAAATTTATATCAAGAAAAACTCAATTTTTTACCTTTCAAACGCAGTTTGTCTAACAATTTTCCGACAAATGCTTTTCGAGCTATTATTTTTTTCAGTAACTTTAAATTTTTCATTTTCCGAGATTAATCTGTGGCAACAGTTAGCGAAAAAACCAGTCGTCAGCATCGCATAGCTTTTTATTAAACAGACTGTTGGAGCAGAGAATGTCACCATCAATTTGCCACCATCACTTTTGAAATCGGTTCTGTAATTCCAGAGATTCCATAGAAATTTAATTTAGAATGATTTTAGAATGCTTTTCGCTCATTTCACCCTTTTAAATATTATTATTTTTTATTTCGTTCTTAGTGAGCTTTTACATCTTATAAGTAACTACAATGCCAAATTTCAAATTTCTAGCTCCTTCAGTATCAAAAAAGTCGCAATTTTAGAACGTTCTTCGCTCCTGCAACTTATTGGGGTTAGTGGCACCGACATAAAATATAGCATATGTTGGATTAGGGATTGTCACCATCAATTTGCCCCCATTACTTTTGAAATCGGTTCTGTAGTTCCAGAGATTCCATAGAAATTGTAATTTAGAATGTTTTTAGAACGCTTTTCGCTCATTTCACCCTTTTAAATTTCGATTTTTTTTTATTTTGCTCTTAGAGAGCATTTACATCTTATAAGTAACTACAATGCCAAATTTCAAATTTCTAGCTTCTTCAGTATAAAAAAAATCGCAATTTTAGAACGTTTTTTGCCCCTCCACCCCCCTGGGGTTAGTGGCACCGACATAAAATTTAGCTTATGTTGGAACAGGGACTGTCACCATCAATTTACCACTATCACTTTTCAAAACAGTTCTGTAGTTCCAGAGATTCCACAGAAATTGTAATTTAGAATGCTTTTAGAACGCTTTTCGCTCATCTCACGCTTTTAAATTTCGAATTTTTTTTAGAATTTGTTTTAGAGAGCATTTACATCTTATAAGTAACTACCATGCCAAATTTCATGTTTCTAACACATTCAGTATAAAAAAATCGAAATTTTAGAACGTTTTTCGCTCTTGCACTCCCCTGGTTGTAGTGGCACCGACGTAAAATATAGCCTATGTTGGAGCAGGGGTTGTCACCATCAATTTGCCACCATCACTTTTGAAAACGGTTCGGTAGTTCCAGAGATTACCACCTACAAACAAACAAACAATCTTTACTCCTTTATAATATTAGTATAGATAATGAAACTCCCATGATTTTAAAACTTCCTGATACCATATTTGTTTAATTAATATTTTGAAACTTTTATGCAGATGAAACTTTGACAGAAAAGAAAAACTTAAATAATTATTAGGAATATAACGATTTGCTGAAAAAATTTAGACATAAATAGCTACAATAAACAACTCTTAACATTTTGTACTCCCAGAATACGAATTTTTTCATTCAATTTTAAATTCCTTGCATATTTTAAATTCTACTATTTTACTTCTGTTATCATGTCTTCATTTACGATACAGGCATAATGGTTTATAGTTTTAAAAGAAAATTAATAGTTAAAAAAATTAAATTGTTGACTATATATTTTTATGTTTTGTAATATATCTAAAATAATTCGTATTGAAGAAAATGGATTTTTTTAATGTCAAAGAAATTTTTCCCCTTAATGATAGGATGAAAAATAATTTTCATTTTCAGAATCAGATTATTAGAAGAATTTATTCGGTCCCAATGAGTTCGAAGTCTGAGTGTCGACTTTATAAACCAGTCGCATGTGCCAATCCCAAAACCTTCTTTCTCACACAGGTTTCGCATACACTAAAAACGAATCAACATCAGTTTATATTAAGGTCTAACTGAATATAAAGTTTTATAAAATTATGTGCATTAGTTCTTGAGATATGACTATCGCTAAAATCGTGTAAATCCTTAAACCTGCAGAATAGCAGCGTCACCTATTGGGAGATTTACACCAAAACCTAACCAAAAACAAGTTATGTCAACGATTAACTGTATCTGAAGCTTGATGAAAATCCGTGCATTAGTTCTTGAGATATAGTTATCGTAAAAACTCTGACAAAAATTACATAGCAGCGCTACATTTTGGGATAGCTACACCTAAACGTAATCTACGTCTATTTATGTCAAGATCTAACTGAACCTAAAGTTTAATGAAAATCAGTGCATTAGTTCTTGAGATAGAGCTATTGCGGAAATCGTGAATAATGCAACATAGCAATGGCACCTTTTGGGCGATTTACACCAAAAAGTAATTAGCACCAATTTATATCAGGCACTAACTTAATATAAAGTTTTATTAAATTCCGTGCATTAGGTCTTGAAATACAAAAAACAGTGTGTCACATACAGACAGACAGCGTCACAGACTCACAGACAGACATTTTCTAAAAACAGCGAAATCGTGTTCAGGACCTTCTGAAACGTATAAATCCGTCAAAAACCTTAAGTCGAAAATGCTCATGGATCCATTACTTTCTTTTTGTAAAGATAGAAAAAAGTAAAAATTACTAGAATTCAATATTCTTTGGATTTTTTTTATTTACATTAATATTTTATTTTTATTGTTTTAAATTCTTCGACATCTAAAAAAATTATCATATCAATAAAATTATTAGGTTGTAGTAACTAATAATCTGGAAGTAATAACTATTATTACATAATATTGATTACATGATATTATCACGGATTTCAATATTATCACGGACAATTTATAAGACTCTGTTACAGTAGTTGGCTAAAAAAAATTCACAAAGAACAACAACAACAAAAGAAAAAGAATTCTTTAACATTTACACACGACTTTTTTATTTATAATATTTACTTGTCCTTGAAAATCTGCACATTTCTTGTACGTACAAAAGAATTTAATGCCTTTTATTATAAGTACAAAATGAAATTGTGGTATGTTTCGTTAAAATAAGATTATCTATAGTAATGGAAATTAATTTTAGATGGATTAATTTTAGAGACAAAGGCATTTTCTTTTTTCTAATTAAAAAAAAAAAAAAATACGATTTTTACGAGCTAAAAAACATAAACAGTAAAAAAAAAACGTTATTTGTTTATTTTCAAAACTTATCACCGCCTATATCCAACATCTATTTATTTTACAAAAGATCTTCAATGTGCTTAATGAAATATATAATTACATTGCTCCAATCGCACATTTCACTCGGCTGGTTATCTTTGCCTTTGATACTTTATGCGTACTTTCGGTGATGAAACTACACGTAATAAATATTTTATATATGTAAGCCGAATATAGATATAGCAAAGTATAACCTGATTTGATTTGACCAGACAAAATAGTGTTTTTTGGATACTGTGTGGTATAATATGCAAGTCTATTTGAATTCTTATGTTAAATTAAGTTTAGGTAACTTTTCTTTTAGAAAACGAAATTTCTTTGATGTTTGGAAATGTCTTATGCCATTGCAATATTCAGGATAATTTAAAATGTACGTTGTATTTTCATGTGAGAATATTATTAAAAATGACTTTCAAAATTAATATAATTGGATTAAATTGCATTTTCACATACATCTCATTATATGTATCTCACCAAAAACAGAGCATTCTCCAAAAGCTATGCTATTTTGATAACAAGATCTTCGTCGCTGAATATTATCATATTCCTCTGGAACCACATCAGAGCATTATTAAAAAAATCAATAATATGCATATACAGCTTTCTTAAAAGTATAAACTTAACTATAGAATAATGTTTGTAAAATAAAAATACAAAATTAAGCAAGAGTACACTATATAATAAGTAGGTTATTTGAAATCGTTTAAATAAGCCATTTAAATAGGAGTAAGCAAACGTAATACCATAACAAAGTATTGTATAAAATGTTCATGCACAATGCAAAAACCAACCATTATTATTTACACATGCTCTTAAGTTTGGTATTTATGCTTCCCTTGTTTCGTAAATCGTCACATTAGAATGTTGTACTAGAATCGATCCGATTTTTAGGTGCGTTCGCAATTATATAAATACGTAGCACCTATTGTCGTCGTCTGGTCCGTCCGTCTGTCCGTCCGTCCGTCCGTCTGTCCGTCCGTCCGTCCGTCTGTCTGTCCGTCCGTCCGTCCGTCCGTCCGCATATAACAACGCAAAAACTACCCAACCGAATGGTTTAAAATTTAAGATATATTATCTTTGCAGAATTTTGTCGAGACATTTCAAATTTTTTAAAAATCGAATGAAAACTTTAGAAAATATTAATAAAAACATTTATTAAGAAATTTGATTTTTTTTAAATCGGTGCTTTCTTTTTATAGGAGCTTTCGAAGTTTAATCGTCAAGAGACGGAGATGCTTATTTTATTACAGAAATTAATCTGCAGACGATATAATACATTTCACAGAATTAGAAATCATCAAGATCTTAATATTTATATAACTAGCTGATACATATATATCTGAATATTTATATAACTAGTTAAGATATTTGTATGAACAGTGTCATAAAATATATACTTAACTAGCTGTTTAACCCGTTCTACGCACGGGAGATCATGAATTTAATTCTAAAATAAATATTAAAAATAAAAATCAGTACAAGCCAATGTATCTATGTAATATGTAGAAAAAGACGCACGGGAGATCATGAATTTAATTCTAAAACGTGCGTACAAACGCACCTCGTTTGTAACGTTTGACGTACAATTTCCAACTTGTTTATTTATTATGTCGATGAAAGATAATTCCAAGCTTTCCTTTCAGAAGGCTTTCAATAGGAAGCCTCATTCTGGGAAATTTCGCTGGAAGATACGCTCGAATATTGTGAATTGAGTTAATATCTGAACTTAAATATTTCAAATGTAAAACTTGAACATGTTGTAAGGAAACACATTGTTTTGATTTGCGTAAGCTTCTGAAGAACTGTGTTCAAAAATATTTACTCAGGAATTGACCATGAGCTACCGAAACAACCTGGCTTCGGCGTTGGAAGCTGAGCGGGAGCTCCGACGAGGACGCCGTTTTCGCACCAAAGATTTTGCGCTGTTGCATAAGTGGGGTACCAGATGGGTGCAGATGCCGATGGATATCTACTTCTGGTCTCGTAACTAAGTCACCGAGAGCAAGTGTGGTCGGACTTTATGGTACCATGACAGCATTGTGCCAGCCATACTTTCTCCTACGTGAAGCGGTGGCTGCGAAGAGCAGTCGTATTATTAGTGAAAGTAGGTCGTTGTCTAAGGGACGGATGAGCTTGCGGAACAATAGCGGCATCAGGTCCGACCAGACTACTTTTTCCCTTTTCCTTTCAAATTTGTAATTTTAACGCCTTTGGTGCAGAGGATGCGGGGGACTAATTTTTTATATCTATATTTTCCTAAATAGTTTCCGTTTTGTGTTTGTTTTAGTTTTAGCGGTACTAAGCTAGTGTTTGCCTCTGTAGGCTCTCTACGATCAGAGCTGGCGACAGAGTAATTCTCATGTGGGAGCTTCTCGCTAGTCTCCAATCTGTTGTTCGCTCCTTAGGGCTGCCACACAGCACTTGGGGGGGAGGGGATGGTTCGACGGACCTAGCTTGGGAACCTGACCTGCTCTTCTCCCACTCGTTCTATGGAGTTCGATTTTATCGAAGGGTCCGTAGTCCGTTTAAAAAACTAGGTGATGTCCTGTACTCAATGAGTACCTTAAACGGAATGGTCTTACTGAGGATTTCTTAAAAGAGCTTCCTTTCATTTACACTGCTGTCCAGAAATGAAGGGTCAGCGGCAGGATGCTTTCGCTTTTAACACGGTTTGTCGAATATCTACTGAAATACTTGACGAATTATCTTTGCACTTCGAGGATGTAAAGCACATGTCAGCAGATAGTCGCGTTTAATGAATATTCAGACTGACCGACACAATTGAAAAATTGGTATCAAAATGAAATGCACAATGTCCGTATAAAATTCTTAAAATATGTAATCAATAGGAATAACAGGAAATACAAGAACATTTTATTAAAAACAACTGTTCCTTGTATCACGCCATAAAACATGACATAATGCAGTGCGATTATTGGCTCAACATGAGGCTCAAATTTTGGATTTTTATTAGCGTTTTGTTACTTTATATTCTACGCACAAATTCGCGTAATTGTCCGTTCTTCCAAGTTCCTCGACGAATTCGATACGCCCATAAAATCATTACAAATTCAAACTTTCAGCCTCTTTTCAAAATATTTTTAAGTTCCCATTTTACCAAAAATGAAAAGCGTTTTTTTCAACCAATATGTATATTTTGCACTTTATCCCCTTGATCTTATATTTTATGTATATACCACTCTCTTGAATAGACTTTAGTGAATAGTTTAAAAATTAAATAACTTTTTCTAATATTATTAAAGACAGTGAGCCATTATTTTTCTGCAGCGAAAAAAGAGCGTTAAGCATACCACAACTGGTTTCGCAAGTAATGCCCAAAAACATTTCTAAATCTGCGTTGTAACTCTGTAAGTGAAATGTTTCCCGTTTTCGCGGTCGGGGGATTTGTGTTTTAATTCCGCTTTGTCAAAATGTTCATGTGCCGTTATATTTAAAGTGATCCCTGAAAACGACAAGGCAAATTTGAATTAATATTAGGCCACAGTAACGTCGGGTGGGTCTGCTAATATAAGATAAATTATAAGCACAAGAATTAAAGTATCTCAGTTATGCAAAACTTTTTTAGCAGTATCTTTTAACACATATATTTAGTCAAATTATTAAAACAATTTGTACAATATATGTAAAAAAGTCTATCACATAGATAATTTTTTATGTAAACATCACTTTTTCTATACACATACAAAATGCATAAAGATGAATAAGTATCATAAAATTTTTAAACACGTGTTGATATAATACATGTCATATTTCGTTAAAGCACGTTGTCTAATGACATTAAACATTTTACTTTATTAAAAAATAATTAAAAACGTATCAGCAAATATTATCAAATATTGTTGTGTCAAAGGCTTTCACGTGTTCATTGATATGTACAAATATAAAATTTTAAATTACAAGAATTTAACTTTTAATTATTTCAGACTTTATAAGCATGAACTGCACTCACATACTTTACGTTTAAATTTGAAAAAAATTTGTTTTTAATATAAACTTCAGATACAAGATTTTAAAGATATTGTTTATCTACTAGAAGAATATTCAGATAATATATAAATTGTTTTATTGTTCTGGAATATTTCAGAATGCTTTTGTCTTAGTAAATACATCATGAGACTCAATCTAATTATTCCTCTAAATTTGCAGATATAATTAATTGCACAGTTATTCTGTCGATGAATAAGTCATGCGTGAAAAGCTGCATAAATCATTACTGAGTTTGAATAGAGGCAATTTACGAATGATTTGAAATTGAAATAAATGCTCTGAATAATTTATGGCTTTAATGACTTTAAGTGTTTTCATTTTCACACAATCTCATCAATATTCCAGTTAGTATTTCAAAGCGAACGACACATTTGTGTTGGTGTTTAAATAATCCTTTAGAGATGTAATTAAAGTCGCGTCTCTATTAATAAAGCTTATAAAAGCTATTTATACCATTTATTATAGGATATTTCATTTTATGATACTATCAGAATGTGCAAACGTTTTCAAACAAATTCAACGTATTTTTGGAAAAAAAAAATTTTTTGATGAAATAAAATATTGTTATTTACTATTTGAAAATGAAAGTAAATAAGAGAAAAAAATATTTTTATAGTTAGAAATTGGATAATAGATAAAGGAATATTGTTGTACAATTAAGTATATTACTTCTATTCAAAAACACACACTGGTCGACATTATTTGTCTGAAGTTCAAATTAAAATTAAATAAATAAAATGAAAAGAAATTAAAAATGAGTTATGAGTTTTCGACAATATTTTACAGACAGTGTGGCTAAGGGATAAAAATAACATTATAATTACTTAGGTAATGTGTTTTCTTATTAAAACAAATGTATATATTGACCTTTTGGTACGCAATATGAAAATGAGGCACATTTTAATTCTAATAAATATCATGTTTAAATATCTTCATAATTGGTCACATACATACATTATGACAAAGTCTACAATTCTTAATAACGACGCTTGGATATGTATCGTAAATAATTAGCGGTCAACTCTGAAGAAGAAAAACAGTGAAAAATTACTGCCGGTTAACACCTTTAATAAAGAGTCATGCATACTACAATTAGCTTTCTTGAGTTGTCGATAGAAATTTACGGTAGTAAATGCTGTAGTTAAGAGCAAATTCTTGTCTAGAAATTTCATGGAGAGAAAGTTGTCTATCTTGTAGTGGATCTCTTAACCCTACTGTATACAGGAAAGGAGGGTAATGATTTTGACACTTGACAATCTAGTTTCATTTATTCTCTGTTTAATTGTAAACGTAAAAATCGATTTGATTAAATATAATTCCACAATATCTGTTAAGACAGAATGTCATAAGAATGTCTCCGAATGTCATAAGCTATAGTTATATATCCAATATTTCTTGGAATTACTGGATATCTCTAAAATACATATAAAAGGCTGTATATTAGAAAAAAGTTAAAGTTACGAAAATTTATTAATTATTTATTGCGAAAGGTAATAATATGTTAATTAAATAAGAAAGAAGTTAAAGAAATTAATAGAAGTAATTCATTATGAAAGAAAAATCATACGTTAATCATAGATTATGAAAAACTCTAAACGATTTTCACCTTATAAAGAGTTAAACGCAGGTATATAAATAAACATAGAAACCACATAATATATTTCAAAACCAGATTTAAGCAGCGTCCACAGCTCGAAAGTTACTCGTATTCTGTTATGCATATCGGTACATGATATATAGATCTGTATATACAATGTATTGTGTGCTAAAATGCAGCTTATTTAGACAACCTAAAATTCACCTTCAGCACTTTCAATCAAAACCGGAAATGTACCCGAATATTTCGTTCAGCCCTGTATATTATCTACAGATTTTTATACATGCCTCATATCAAACTAAATTTTAACTTAGGGAAGCGAAACAAATAACACAACTGAAAATGTTCTTTGAGAAATGACCATCCACAGACAACATTGCATAGAGTTCGTTGCGCAGCGCTGTATATGTTTATATATATATTCCAGAAACGCTTCTCAGAATGTTGTATATAGTTCGTATGCAAAATGAACTCAATTAAAGAACATCCATGCTGATATGCAGTAATGTTTTCGAATTATTCTGTAGCCATGTATATAATTTATAAATTTCGTTTACATCACTTAAAATTAAAAAAAAATAGTTAAGCTTAAAAAGTCATACTCTGACATTAAACGCACTTCCAAAATTTTTTTTGCTCATAGACAGTATTGTAACAGAAATATTTGGTGTCACCCTGTAAATGAACGATAACCTTTACGCATGTCATATTCTGCCGAAGGGATCTTGTAGTACATCTCAATATTGTATATAAATTTAATTATGTGTAAAAAATATATAACATTATTAAAATACACTGCGAACAATTCTTCATTATAGACCATTATGTAACTAAGTTCTTTATCGTGATACTCTAAGAAAATGATAAATTCTTTGCACTCAACGTTCTACAGAAAGCATGCTTTAGAGCTCCTCAGGAATTCATATCAATTTCATTATGTTTGATAGATATATATAACATCAATAACAAAGGATGTGAATTTTCACTTTGCTACGCAGCGTGCAACCAACAGAGCGAAAAATGTCCAGGCCGGGGTTCGAACCGGGATACCTTGGTATAGCGCACCAAATGCGTTATCATTTAAGCCACCAGGGCGATATCCGGTCTGGCATTTTTCACAATTATACGTTGACAAGGCTGGAAGTTCGCAGCACAAGATGGAAAGTCGTATATCAGCACACAACTTTTGTGGCATACATAAGACAAACACGTTCCCAGCATAGGACAGTATATTAATATATAATTAAATTTTCAACAGGGCTTAATTAGTACTAACAAAGGATGTGAAATTTCATTTGCTACACAGCGTATAACCAACTGGACATTTTTCGCTTGGTTTGTTGTACGCCGCCGTTTAGCAGTGAAAATTCACATCCTTTGTTAGTATTATTTCTCGGCGTAGTTTCAGCCCTGCTGAAAATTTAATTAGATATTAATATATTGGTCGCCCAAATGAAAGTGGCACTACAGTTGGTTTGAGAAGTGGTTTAATGGTATTAATATAAATTAGTATACAAAAGAAGGAAGTAATACAGACGTAACAGATAGGCTAGACAAAGTCACGCTGTAGATTGAAACGAGTGTGAAAATACTAGAAGCATAAGTACCATTGCTAGAAAGATTTATATATAGCCGGATAGCTATATAAAATCCGGAAATATACTTAAAAACTTATAGTGTTTATAAACGTATATTATATTTGTACGCACATGCTTAATTATCGCCAATCTAGTAAAATTATTGAAGATATGTGTAGTGAAGTCAAACAGATCTACCGTCTTATACAGAAATTGAAGGCTGGCTACCATAAAATTTTAACTGTTAAACAAGGTTACCATTTTCATTTTAAATCAACCAATTATGAATGTAGATTATAAATAAAAGAAAACTGCCCAGTTAAACTGACGGCATTGAGCTCACAGGCTATTCACACTAACTGTAAATTATATTCTTATTTCAAAGAATTTGAAATAAGCCCTCGAAAAATGAATAAATCGACAATATATTAAGAGGGGGGGAACCATCCCCCGTTTCTCCTTCTTATAATTAACCAATGAACCCATAAAACTAATCAGAGGAGCGCCTTACCACAATGAACCTATATACAAAATTTGAAAAAATCGGATAATTCTGCATGAAAAGTCCATTTATCTAAATTAAGGGGGGTTAGCCCCCCGTCCCCCCTTTATACTTAACCAAAGAACCCCCAAAACTAATCAGGGAGGCGCCTTATCACAATGAACATATATATAAAATTTGAAGAAAATCGGATAATTCTGCTTAAAAAACCCATTTATCTATATCAAGGGGGGTTAGTGCCCCCAGTTCCCCCCCTTTATACTTTACCAGCGAACCCCCAAAACTAATCAGGGAAGTGCCTTACCACAATGAGCCTATATACAAAATTTGCAGTAAATTGGATAATTCTGCATGAAAAACCCATTTATCAAAATTAAGGGGGAGGGGGGTAGCCCCCGTTTCCCTCCTTTACACTTCACCAATGAACCCCCAAAACTAATCAGGGAAGCCCCTTACCACAATGAGCCCATATAGAAAGTTTGAAGAAAATCGGATAACTCTGCATGAAAAAAAACATATATCTAAAATAAGGGGTGAGGATTAACCCCCCGTTACCCCCTTTATACTTAACCTATGAACCCCCAAAACTAATCAGGAAAGAACCTTATCACAATGAACCTATATACAAAATTTGAAGAAAATCGGATAACTCTGCATGAAAAAATAATTTATCTAAAATAAGGGGGGAGGATTAACCCCCCTGTTACCTCCTTTATACTTAACCTATGAACCCCCAAAACTAATCAGGAAAGAACCTTATCACAATGAACCTATATACAAAATTTGAAGAAAATTGGATAATTCTGCATGAAAAAACCATTTATCCAAATTAAGGGGGGTTAGCCCCCCGTCCCCCCTCTTTATAGTTAACCAATCAATCCCCAAAACTAATCAGGGAAGCGCCTTATCACAAGCAACCTATAAACAAAAGTGGAAGAAAATCGGATAACTCTGCATGAAAAATTCATTTATCTAAATTAAGGGGGAGGATTCTCCCCCCCCCGTTAGCCCCTTTATACTTAACCTATGAACCCCCAAAACTAATCAGGAAAGAACCTTATCACAATGAACTATATACAAAATTTGAAGAAAATTGGACAATTCTGCATGAAAAAACCATTTATCTTAATTAAGGGTGTTTAGTCCCCCCTGTTCCCCCCTTTATAGTTAAACAATCAATCCCCAAAACTAATCAGGGAAGCGCCTTATCACAAGGAACCTATAAACAAAATTGGAAGCAAAACGGTTATTTCTGTCAAGAGTTATCGCGTTACGTACGTACATACGTGCATACATACATACATACATACATACATACATACAGAACGGGCGGGCACATAAGCTCTCAGGCTTTGATAGCCTGTGAGCTAAAAAACCACCAATAGACAAAGTACTTGGTGTTTATATTTGAAATTACAAAGCACATATGTAAACTTCAACTTTGAAGCAAATTTAATAAGGCTAACTTGTTATTTGATAGTATTGGCGTTTTCAAACTGCATTTATTACTTTGACAGAACAATTTTCAAAAGGAAAGTGTATTTCATTTTAAAAGTTGCCGAGTATTATTAAAAAAGTCATCGATGTGAAATATTTATAATATATGTACTAAAAATACTCGGAAAATAAAAAATGAATTCAAAGGAAGGTCTTTGAATTTCAGGAAATATGAAAATCAGATTAATTTATTTACTTCATCTCTAATGATTCATGTTGAAATTGTTTTTCTGAATTTATTACTGCAGTTAATCAAAATTCAGTGCGATTCTATATTAGAGAAAAATTTATGGATATGGTGTTTCCAAATTTCTGTAATTGTTTATCAATTTACTTTTTTTTTAATTACAGCGTGTAATTAGTCATATTTTAGTTATGTTCGGTAGCGCACCTTTATACATTTTTAAACATCTTTGCGTAACTTTTATTATTTTTCAAGTCATATAAACATAATATGAACCAGTAAATGTAGGAATTGACAAAGGATGTGAATTATCACTTACTACACAGCGTACTAACAACAGAGTGAAAAAATGTCCAGACCGCGGACACTCTTTTGGTTGTACGCTTTGTAGTAAGTGATAATTCACATCCTTTGTCAATTGAATAATTTCCAGCGTAATTTCAGGCCCCTGAAAATAGATTTACATTAGATACAGAAAATGAATATAATAAATGAAATGAATAGCGCATAGATAGAATACATATTTTATGAAATACATTTTCTGATTCAAAATATGTTAATATTTCTTTCTTACTTGAAGAGAACACGGATGATTAACAGATGTGCCCTTTTTAGATAAAGATTAATAGACCATAATGTACAATCAATTTTTAAATTAGTAAATCAAACTTAGAAACTTCAATAAAATACTGTTGGTTTGGTTATTGAGTTTTTTTTTTTTTTTTTCGAAAATAAGATAAAATAAAATATTTATAATAAAGGAACTTTGTACGAACATTTCTTTAACATGGCTGTGTTTTGTACGTACACATTTTATACTATACAATGGCTATAATATTATTTATTTCTTTATGTGGTTTACGGCTTAGTATATAATGCTTAATTTGGTCCACGGCGGTAAACGAGTTTGACATGCCTGCTGTAAAGGAACTGTAAAGCGGTAATCAGACACTCTATTTAGGTGAAACTTTATGCTCATCACTCAGCTTTTCCTTCAACATTTGCGTTAAAACACTGTTTGATTGGGATTTCGGATGTGAAATATTTTACGCAGTTTTTTCCGCTTCAAATGTGTTTTGTTGCGTGATTCGCTTAATTTGACCAATAACGTCGAAGGAGGTTTGCTTAAGCCCCTCCTTCGATTCAAGATGTCTGACAATCATGGTTTTTCGCATTCAACGAAGAGAATTAAAAAAAATAAAAAAATGGACTAAAGAGATGGAGGAATTTTTAATAGAGGAAATTCGTGGAAAAGAACTGTTATGGGATCCACGTCACATGCACAACAAATCCACGACCCTGAGGCAATGTATGTTCGAAGAAATTGCAAACGCCATTAAATTTCGATGGCCGGAGTATTTAAATGTTCTAACTGGTGGTAAGTAAATTTTTATATATTTTAAGATTATTTTTAATTATTAAGCTAATATTTTGTCTAATAATAAAATTTCTTGCAATGTTAAGATGTTTTGGATGTCTTTTTACTTTGCTATCGAGCTTTGCTCATTTGTCTCCCAATTCTCCAAATATAGTAAACATTTCATTTCACCTTCTATTTAAAGTTACACAAAAATATCAGACTTATGATTTTGTCCGTTTGCACGTTACACTATATAATATATTATATTGTTAAAATTTTACTGTGTCCAATTCTTAATAACATTACAATATTATCTTTTGACATTTTATGAAATATATCATATGTTCTGTTACATCAGAAATTCTAGAAAAAAAAATAAGATTTATGTTACCCCTTCTATTCATTTGATCAAAATAACATTAATATAGAATATGTAATTTTTTAGGAAAGAGAGAAAGCTATATTTTGAGAATAAACAAAATTGTCAGTTTCAAAAATAATGAGCCCGATCCTGCCAGGGCCCAAAGGCTGGTACAAAAATCAAGGCGAACCGGTGTCAGATTTCGGGATCGGGCTGAGCCCGTCTCATCTCTACTATACACACTGTTTTTCATTACGATTTCAGAAAAAATTATCTTTCCAACACGATTGAAAAGTGTTTATGATTTCGGTTCGTCTGGTCATCTGTCTGTCCGAGCGCTAACTCACGTAAATATGGTCGGATTACCATATAATTGATATATGTTATTCACATTCATTATGGCATGTTCGGTACTGAAAATGAAGTGTGTAGCATTTATAGTTCATTTACAGAGCCACTCATAAGTATTCCGTAACATGATGTATGGGAAAAAATAATTTGCGGTAAATTTTTAATGATGTTACACTATTTTTAACAAAATGAAATTTATATTTAAATGCGATTCATTTTCAGGGGCACACAAAATAATTCGGTTATATAATGGCCTATGAGGAAAAATCGTTTTCAATGTATTTTAATGTGGTTATACAATTTCAGACATACTGAAATTGATATACATCACAGAAGTGCACTTCAAGATATGTTTACTATAGATTATGGTGTGCATACCATTTATAGTTCATTTACATGGAGACACTAAATATTTCAGCTACAGCACTGTCTATGAGCAATTGTTGCTGGAAGTGTTTTTCAGTTGTGGTATGGTTTTTAAATTTAACTATTTTTAACATTTTCCAACATAGTTGAAAAGCGTTTATGAATTCGTTTTGTCTGTTAATTTGTCTGTCTGACCGTGCTCTAATTCGCGTAAGTGTACTCGGAGTGTCATGTAAATTATATACATTTTTAAGGTTTACCGTGGTATGTTCGGAATTGAAAATGAAGTGTGTAACATTTATAGTTCATTTACAGGGGTACTCAAAAATTGTCTGTTACATTACGGTCTATGGGGAAAAATCATTTGCGGAGTATTTTAATGATGGTACATTATTTCAAACATAAAGAAAATACTTAGGTTCACTACAAGATTGTTACTATAGAATATATTAGGTGTAGCACTTACAGTTCGTTTATAGGGTACTCAAAGGGAATCTAATAAATTATGATCTATGGGGGGAAATCTTTTGCTGTGTATTTTAATGATGTTACAGAAATAATGAAATGCCTATGAGTTCCTCAGGTGCACTAAAACATGCTTTCTGTAGAATATGAAGTGCAAATAATTTATTATTCATTTAGAGGATAAAACAAAAGAATTCATTTATATAATTATCTACGAGGAAAAACTGTTGCATTTTAATTATGCTGCACTATTTCAAATATGATGAAATTTATATACCTTTTTTTTGATTTACTACAAGATAATTGCTCTAGAATATGATGTGGACAGCATTTATACTTTTACAGGGACACACAAAATATTTCTGTTATACTACTGTATACGAAATATAGTCTATTAGAGATGATTAGTGGAGGTGTGTTTCCAATTATGGTATGTTTTTTTTTAAGATTCCCTATATATTCTTCAATACATTCTGTACATCATATACAGGATTAAACAAAAAAAATTGTAAGAATTATTGAGGATGAACGTGATTTGCTTAAAGATGCCATCTAATTCGAGTTATGCGTTTTCAAGATCAACTATATTTAGTATACTGATAACTGTGTTTCTTGAATTTTAATAAAATCATATACAGGACTAATAAAAAAATGCATACGTGGCCGCTTATGAATAATAGTAATTCATGTAAGAGCACAATTTAAGTAGTTTTAAGCATGTTTCGGCCTAAATTAAATTTTAGCTTAATATGTGGTGTGTATAAAAGTCTGTAAGTAATATACAGGTCTGTGCAAAATAATTCAAGTGCGTTTTCGTCTATTGGTAGAAATTTTGAAGGTGAATTTTCAAATGTGTTATGCATTTCCCTATATAAAAATCCCTAGATCATATGGAGGACTACCTAAAATAATTGGAGTACCTTTCCAACTAATGTCGGTAATTCTTAGGTAATCTGTTTTTCAAAAGTACTATACGTTTTCAAAAATGTTTACTGCTTTTCTTTATTACACAGCGAAATTTTGTTAAATTATGCTGAAAGTGTTGGAAAGTGTTTCATAATGTATACTTGAAGCTACATTTTTCTTTCTTTTGTATATTACTTGGTATGTATAAATTCGATATATCATATACAGGGTTGCACAAAAAAGTACATTTCCGATATTGATGGAAATTGATAAAGGGGAATTTTTGCCTGTGTTTCCTAACTGAGCTAATTTTTTGCATAATTTTTAGTACACCTACAATAGCTCATATACAAATTTCACCAGTAGATTTTGAGCTCTTTTGCTACTTGAGATGGCAATTGACGAATTTGAGCTTTCAAATGTTTTACGTGTTTTCCAAATTATTTAGTTAGGTATCATCTTGCACTTTCTTTTACCCGTAGAAGTTTTGTTACAGTGTTCTGAATGCGTTGAAAAGGGTTTCACAATCCATTTTTGAATCATGATTTTTTTTTATTGTTAAGCATGATTTTATGAAGGTGCATGGAAATTCAGTTTCAATCAAATTTCCATGTGAATAATTTTTTTAATTGATATTCCATCATATGTTAAAATATTAAAAGTTCTTCAATCATTTAAGCAGCAAATTTTTTTAACCACAAAGGAAGAGATTTCGGGGTTAACGTCTCTCTCAGCATATATAAGAACTGATAAGATGCATACATAATCCCTTGTGATACGATAAAAATATAATGTTTAAAGACCAAAGTAAAGAAAAGAACATATATATATATTTTTTAACTTTCAACTATTTGAAGGCTTCACAATAGAAGCCTCAATTTGAACACAAAATTAATGAAAGAAAAGTTAGAAGCATTATCAACAAAGTTGCATTTCACTGCTACTGCTCTTTTCCCCTATTTTCTTTTTCTTTTCTCTGAAGATTGAAGCTGCTTTATGAAACCTTAAAATATATAAAAGCTAAATTTTCATCGTTGCTTGTGATTTTCTTTATGTCGATTTTTATGTGACACATTTTTACTAACACTATTTTATAGACATGAATCACAACATAATGTTTAATTTTTTGTCTAACTATATTTTATTTTGAATATCTACCCTATATAATATAAAATCCTAATTAAATGAATTTATGAAACTATTTTATGAAACGACTGAATTAACTAATATATGTTGTCGAATATTTCACAGCTATTTCTCCTAGAATATGGAGGAATGTTTTGTGATCAAATTAATACAAGTTTTCCGCATTGATCCGAGGATGTCAAAAATGATCTTAGAATTTTAAAATTTGAATTAGGTTTACGAGATATTAATTGTTTTTCTAATTTTAATGACATTTCTGTACTGGTGGCAAATAAATTACTCCATTTTTGTGTATAAAAGATCGGGAAATCCAGATTTCTTTTTTGTCGTCATTTTCAAATTGAAATTGAAAATTGAAATTTTGTTATATTTGAATATATAGGAAAAACAATATTTTGATTAAAATGTTTTTCAAGAAAATTTGAAGAAATGAAAATCTATTTTCATATATTCGATCTTCAGGAATCAGTTTATTTTAGAAAAAGAAAAATCGTCTGTCATCTTGAACATTGATATAAATTCCATGGACGTAAAATAAGTATAACGTAAATATCGAAAGATAAGAAACAGCACACGCATTAAGCCAAGTGAGCGATAAACGCTTGCCTATAGGAACCGGCTGCCTAGTTAAGCGAATCTTTTAACGCAGCATTTAGCAATTCTTCACAATAAACTTCTCCCTTTTTGCTGAGGGAAAAGTTTCACGATGTGCTTAAAGATGCGTGTATTGTCCGTGTCTGATTGAGCCTTAAGTGCTACACACTTCATTTTTAATATCGAAAGAACTCGCCGTAGTAAATCTCAAGAACATGCTATCGATTGAATGACAATAAGAGTATATATACTCGAGATGGAGCACGGACAGACAAACGGCAGACAGACAGACGGACAGAAAAAACGAACTCATAAACACCTTTGCTCTATGTTGGAAGGTGTAAAAAAAGAGAAAATATCAGTTTAAAAATATTATAATTAACTAGTTTGTTTGAACTTATTTTGCTGAATTTTCGTTACTTAAGTTTAACATATTGTTACATCAACAATGCCCATTACAACACATGTATCTACAGTTTTTGATATTGTAGTTAAAAAAATATATATGTGTTCATTTATCTGTATACATTCTTCATTTTTAGCACTTTCCAACCTAGTTGAAAAGTGTTTATGACTTCGGTTTGTCTGCGGTATGGCCATCTGTCCGTGCTCTAACTCCCGTAAATATACTCAGATTGCTCTACAATTTTTATATGTTATTGTCGCTATCTATAGCATGCTCTCTATTTCAACGGAAGTGCGTAGCACCTTTAGTTTTTTTACAGGGACACTAAAAAAATTACGTTACATTACGATCTATGGGGAAAAATCGTTTGAGGTTCATTTTAATGATGTTACTTAATTTCAAACACATTGTAATTGATATATATCACTAAGGTGCATTACAAGAAGCTTAATATGGAATAGGGTGTGCATAACACTTATAGTTACTTTACAGGGACAGTCAAAATAATTCCGTTACATTACGTCTATGGAGAAAAATCGTCGGCGGTTTGTTTAGATAATGTTTCACTATTTAAATGCATTGAAATTTATATCTATCAATAAGGTGCATTACAAGAGGCTTACTACAGAATATTGTGTGTATAGCAGTCATCGTTCATTTACAGGGACACACAAAAGATTTCTCTACTGTCTGTTAACAATAATTCCTGGAAGTGCGTTTTAAGTTGCTGAACGCGGTTTTAAATTTAACTCACTTTTAGTCTATTACTTGGTGTGTATAAATTCTGTATTTCATATACAGGACAGCACAAATGTTCGCGAACACATTTCCGTTTATTGAAAGAAACTCCAGAAGGGGAATTTTAAACTGTGCTACGCGTTACCCAACTAAACTAAAATTTAGCATCCTATGTAGTACATATACAAATTTATAGATCATATACAGGGCTGAATAAAAGTATTCGGATATTTTTCCGAATATTGTATATGTTGGAAATTCCTGAAATTACGTTTTTAAATATGTTATGCATTTTCCAAATTGTTTACTTAGATGTTATCTTTCAGCTTATTAAACGGTATGATTTGTAAAATTATTTTTGAAGCGTTGGAAAGTGTTACATAATCTATGCTTGATGCATGATTTTTCGTTCTTGTTGAAGTTCGTTTACATGTTTAACACTTTCAAGAGCAAAGCAATTATGTTGACAAAATATTGAAATTATTGACTATCACTAGAATTTACGGACAAATGGATTTGAAAATTAATAAATTCCATCCTACATTAATAATATTAAGTGAAATAAATGGTACTTCTTCATTATCCTGTCGACCACTTTCCATCGCCAAACTGTGGGATTTAACACCACAAATGCATGGTTGTGATACCACAATCACTTGACATCAGATGCGCTTAGACGTGTTTTGTATTTCATAGAGTAAGTTTTAATTCTACGTTTATCTGTATTTTTAATGATTTCTTACTTATTTAGTATTTCGTTAATTAAAATAATATTTATGTCATTCAACAGTGATGTCATGATATTAAAAGAGGAAAGCATTGACAATATATTATATTAAACTCTCGTCACAAATGTTTATCTACCAGCTGAGAACTATAATTAAGAAAAATAAATATTGAAATATCCAAGATAATTCTTTTTTTCCTGTTTTCATTAATATATTGTATTTTTTGCCTAAACTTACTGATAGTTGACACTTTATTCAGACTACGATTCTTCTACAATTTTTTCTTATGAGAATCGAATGGCAACATTCTTCCATTTGATTATTGGTATTGGAATTATAGTTCGGCGATAGTTTTTTTTTTTTTTTTTTTTTTTTTTTTTTTTTTTAAATGGAATGCGATTGACCGGAAAATGGAGAAGTGCCAAATAAATAATACACCGCCACTCAGTAAAGATTTAAGCAATCAACAAATGTTTTTTTTTTAAACATAATAAAATAAGAAATTTAAAATTAAAGCTAAATAAAATAATTGCATTAAAATGAAACAGTGTGTGTAGATAGGTTTTAGAGAAACTATAATATCTATCTTCTAAACGCTTATATAGTGAATTATATTTGATGTTTTGTGATATAATGAAAGGTTGTAACTTGTTGCGAAAGATTACTCACGGGATTTAAAAATTCGCTTATGCTTTAAAAATCTGTACAATTCGCAAATTAATCTAAAATAATTATTTAAACATTTATCACAATACATTTCGGAAAAAATAATAAATAGAACTTACTTAAAACAAATATTTTATTACTTTGTCAGATAATTTAAAATTAACATTTATTGATTTTTATAAGAAATAAACCACTATTTAAAAATGTACGGCATATAAGGAAAGCAATCAAAACACATATTTTTTTGAATTACTATTTTAAATACCGAAATTTTTAATTATATTGAATTCTTCATGTATTAATAATATTTGATGATCTCTATAAGCTATGGGTCTTCTCTTGTCTCACGTGTTGCTTCGAATCGGACAATTTCTATAATTTATTTCATTATTTTCAATCAGAAATTATTTTATAGAAAAAATATTTACACAAAATTAATTTAAATGTATATTTTAGATACTTTTCAATACTGATGTGAATTGTTTTTATCAAGAGTGAGTAAAATTTCAACTGGGTAGGAGGATTAAATATACATCGATGCGCATGGGATATTTACAGACACTAGAAAAATTTGTATTTTATATAGCAAATCATTCCGGAAAATGAAACAATGGTCATTATAACATTGCAGTGAAATTGTGATTATTCATAGCATAATAGAATATTTTTCAAATTTCATGGATATGAATATGCCATTAATGAAAGTAAAATTAAATTTTAAACATGAAAAATCCCCTCTAACTTTGCAAGAATGATTTTGGAAAGGAGAGAAATAAAAAAAGAAAACTGCCCAGTTAAACTGAGGGCATTGAGCTCACAGGCTATTCACACTAATTGTAAATTATGCTATTTTTTCAAAGAATAATGCCACTCGAAAAATAAAGAAATCGACACTATATTAAGGGGGGGGGGTATAAGCACCCGTTCCCACCCTGTATACTTAACCAATAAACCCCCAAAATCTAATCAGGCAAGCGCCTTAGTACAATGAATTTATACACAAAATTTGAAAAAAATCGGATAATTTTGCTTGAAAAACCCATTTATCTAAATTAAGGGAGGTGAGCCCCCCCCCCCGTTCCCCCCTTTATACTTAACAAATGAAAACCCAAAACTAATCAGGCAAGCGCCTTACCACAATGAATCTATATACAAAATTTGAAGAAAATCGGATAATTCTGCATGAAAAACCCATTTATCTAAATTAAGGGGGATTAGCCCCCCGTTTACCCCCCGTTATACTTACCCAATGAACACCCAAAACTAATTAGGGAAGTGCCTTACCACAATGAGCCTATATACAAAGTTTAAAGAAAATCGCATAATTCTGCATGAAAAACCCATTTATCTAAATTAAGGGGGGGGGGTTAGCCCCCCATTTTCCCCCTTTATACTTAACTAATGAATTCCCAAAAATAATCAGGGATGCACCTTATCAAAATGAGCCTATATACGAAATTTGAAGAAAAACGGATACTTCTGCATGAAAAACCCATTTATCTAAATGAAGGGGGAGTTAACTCCCCCTTTCCCCCCTTTATACTTAACCAATGAACTCCCAAAACTAATCAGGGAAGCGCCTTATTAAAATGAACCTGTAAACAAAATTTGAAGCAAAACGGATAATTCTATCACGAGTTATCGCGTTACGTACGTACATACGTACATACATACATACATACATACATACAGAACGGGCGGGCACATTAGCTCTCAGGCTTTGATAGCCTGTGAGCTAAAAAAGTAAAATAATTTCGATGAATCTTAGAAAACGAAATTGAATTAAATTGGATATTCAAAAACTTTACAAAACAAAGATTAAAGCAAGGAAGTATCAATATTCTTTGGTATGCACATTTGGTATAAGATAGATTTGTTTCGTGTACCAACTAAAAACCGGATATCCGGTTAAATGTTTGTTATTACCATTATTTTGGTTATGTACAATTTTTGCCTCACTGAGCAATTACTGGTGCACTCCTCCTAATTAACGCTCAAATGATTTTCGGTTTTTGGAAAAACGTTACATTATATAAATGTTGTCATTTAATCTCTAAACTAAATATATGATTGAATTGTTGGGTTGTAGTTTAATACTCAAATTGCAGTTTTATAAAAGCAAATTATGAAATCAATCATTAAAAGTAAGTTTAATAGTATGTAACTGAACCATATATTTTTGTTTAAAAAAATCCATAAAAGACGTTTATGACGTGGATCGTTGGCGTATAGTTTCAAGTTGGTTGAGCTGCAATAAAAATTATTTGTTAATATACAGGGAAACAAGTCACACAGAGTGAATGGATGCGAACTCAGGAGTTTCTTGATAAACAAATCTTTTTATTACAAATTGCAGTTAACCATGGATTCAGGTACAAGTATCAATAGGCATAGAAATGCCCGAGAGTGCTGGAGAGGAGGCACGAACAATTACATATCTTTAATCACCGACAAACAGCGAGAGAGAGTGCTGTTACACAATTTCTTTTCGTGATTACAGTGAAGTCATGGCGATAATTACATACGCCAATTAGCCAGATAACAGACTGTTTTGGCGAGAACAATGTGACGAGAGACAGGTGGAGATTGTCCGTTAATGATAAGCCTATGGGGGAGAGATGAAGGAAAATTATGAATTTAAGCGCCAGAATGGAGATATAGAATTTTGGTAAACCAGCGAAACCGCATGGAGCATTTCTCATGGGGTTAGCTTAAAGGATTGAGAACTGGCGTTAAAAATAGAATTGGTACGTTACAGATATTATATATGAAAGGCATCTGGACAATTGGGAAAATAATGCAATACATTAGAAGAAATGAAACCTTGACGAACAAAAGTGTAGGCGTAAAAATGTAAGTAAAGTTTGGACGCCGATCGAAAAGAGCGAATTACAATGGGAATAAATTATTATTATTATTATTTTTTTATTATTATGATATGATTTATGCGGTGAGGAAAGGATTCGGAATGAATTAAAGAAAGCTTAATAAAAGAGAAATACAGGGAGTAGCTAGATTTTATAACACGAAAACTAAAATAATTTTAAAGAAATAAAATTTAGAAAAAGTAATGAGATGGGAGAATGAATTTTTTGAAAGTGGAATATGTGAAGTTAAATCCACTTCACAACGTTAGCAGTAATTATTTGAATTGATTTAGATTAAACATTTTAATTAGTTTTTTCGTAATAGTATTTCATTTGGCACATAGTAATATAAGTTTGTTTAAAATTTCGTTACAACATTTTCATTATTGTTTAAGTTATGAACAAAAATTAAATTTCAGATTGGAATAAAACACCCTGTAATTCTAAAAAAATGGATTACGTATCTTGTAATCTATAAAAAAAATACAAAATCGTTTGCATGCGTTTTAAATTACTCTGTATATGCGTGAATGAATATGCGCATTCATCACACTTAAAACTTGCGACATGTAACAAGATAACAAAAGTTATGGCTGTTTGAATCCACGCGTTATTATCTTTGTTTTGATTTTTCTATTCGTGGCGATTACAGGTAAAATAAAAATAATAAAAATTAATATTGGCGTACTCTAGAAGCATGTAATTATTCAAGGGATACACGATACATAACAATTTTAAATCTACCACAATATATTACATTTTCAATGTAAAATCACTTAAAAAGGTTCCTTTTTTAGACCTGTTAAAAAAGTGTATAAAACCAGATCTCTACATTTATATTGCAAGAGGTTGATCGAGATTTTAAGTTTAAATAGAATCACTTTTACTTTTGAGGGAAAACATACCGATTTAAGTATATTTTTGTATGTCACCATTTTTCATCATTTGGACATTCTTTGCAAAATTTTACATATATTTTTTCCCCATTCTGAAATCAACTAAAGCAGTGGTTTTCAACAATTTTATGGTAATGCCCCACCTAAGCATTATAAATCAAATCTTTGACAATAGTTTTGTAGTGTACTTAATCTTTCAAAAATAATAGTTTTGAAGAGCATTAGTATGAAAGTCGCATTAAAAAAACATGCATATTTATCACTAATTTGTACCTGCAAATGCCAGTCTAAATTTAAAATGTATACCACTATAACAAACTTTTCAAGAGTTGCATAACAAGCAAGATGTTCCATCTGTTTAAACAGTTAATCACGTTTAATATTTTGTAATAATGTACAATGTTTTAATGTTTGCTAATTGATGTTTTGGTCATTAGTTTTAATTATAGGCTGTTTTTTTTTTAAATTGTACATTCCACGCACATTAAAAAAATAATGTAGAAAAAAAATATGCAATACATTGTCAGTCGTAAAAAAGTAATATTATGAAATCATCTTTGTTAAATATAAATATAAAAATTGTATTAACTCTGTATAGCTGTTACATAAACTGTTAAAATAATGCTTGTATTAAAATGAATATAATATTTTCATAACATTTCACTTCAATGTTAAAAAAATACTCTTCTTTCACTAATTTAATTTTACCTTCCAAATTCTTTCTTTTATAGAAAGTCTAAAAGATTAACATATTATGAATATTATAATATATTAAGGAATTTTTAATTTTAGACGGTTTTCTTAAAAAATATTTTTTTTTCTAAATATGTTCATTATTTTATCTTATTAATCGTAAAATTTATTTAATAACAACGTTTATTGATTATTTTTATAAAAAAAATTTTCTCACAACATTTATGAGGTACTTAAAAATATATTAAGTTTTGAGTTAACCGTTGTTTGTTTTGATGTATTTTTAATTAAATATCTTTTTATGGGAAACATAAAACTAAATTTCATAAAAATGGTTTAATTATAAAAAGTTTGAGAGAATGAATGTCTCGGAGGTAATCGCATAATTATTTAGTTTTTCTGCGCAATAAATTGATATTATATTGGTACATTCCCTAGAGGTGGAATTTATTGCTATCTTTAATTTCCCATAAAAATTATTTATGTTAATTTAAAGATAATAAAGATGATGAATGATTTTTTATTTAATAGCCAGTCTATTATGCCTTCTATTTGCTTTTGCATTATTTTTTTTCCATTAACTTACAATGTCAAAACTTTTTGTCTATATTTCCTTAAATCAAGCCTATCATAACACACAAAAATGCAGTTTGAACATTGATATTAAAAATGATATTGATTTATGTTTGCTTAATTGTTGACATTGTTCACCTATGCTATATATTTAAATTATCATAAATTATCTTCATGTTTAAGTACACATTTTTTTAATTTGTTTACTTTAATTGAAATTATCATTATGATAATTTTTGTGACCATTTTGGTGTTATGATACTTTTTTTATGCATAAAGACGGTTTTACAAAATTTGAAAAAAACAAACAATGCAATTACGTCTGCAAGTCATTTTATAAATGATTTAATTAAAAAAATAGCTGTTCCTGTCTTTATAATTGACTTTAGACTACTAACATTACCGTTACTATAATGACGTAAATGCCATTAATTACTATTTATCTAGTAAAATAATTATTATAATGCTATTCCACATACAGTGGTGGTCAAAAGTTTCCGCCCAGCATAACATTTTTGGTTATTTTGTAAGTATACCCATATGAAGAGGAATCTCAAGTTGATACTTATTCATTTTATTGACATAATAGTCAGAACTTATTTATGGAATAACAAATAAACATCAATAAATTTAATTGACAAAATTAATTGCAAAGGAAAACGCATGTTCTTAAAAGTTTCCGGCCATCTTAGCAAGTTTGGAAAGAAAAATGGTGTTATAATACAAAATAACAGTGATCAACAGCATTTACAATTAGTATTTTGTTGTCATACATTTAGCAATAAGTACTGGCGTGCAGCGACGTGGCATCGATTCAATGAACGGTTGAAGATTCTCTATGGTAAGTTATTATCACTCTTCATGTAACTTTTGGGAAAACTTTGCTGAATTGGAATATTTATAATTTCGCACACGTTTGTGAAGCTCGTTCCAAATATTTTTTTATTGGATTCTGATCGGGTTATTGGGCATGCCATTTCAAAAGCAGATTTTTTTTGTGTGTGTGAAAGCCACTGCTTGACGAGCTTCCATGTATGCTTCGAGTTGATTCTCTATGGTAAGTTTTTATCACTCTTCTTGCATTTTTGGGGAAATTTTGGTGAATTGGAATATTTATAATTTCGCACACATTTGTCAAGCTCGTTCCAAATATTTTTTTTTATTGGATTCAGATCGGGTGATTGAGTATGCCATTTCAAAAGCGGATTTTCTTGTGTGTGTGAAAGTCACTATTTGACGAGCTTCCATGTATGCTTTGAGTCGTTATCATGCTGAAACAAATAGTTATGACCACAATTTTTCCTCAAATAAGGCAGCAAATGACCTTTAAAAATATCCTTATACATTGCACCTTTCGTCTTACAGCAGATTTCAACTAACGGACCGACACCTTTTCCAGAAAATGCACCCCACAGCATAACGTATCCTCCACCATGCTTCATTGTAGGAATAACATATCTCGAATCATATCTTTTGTATTTAGGTCGTCGGAGGTAGTGTCTGCCATCACGCCCAAAAAGGTTGAACTTCGATTCATCGGAAATTAATACTTTTTCCCAGTTTTCATTTGACCAGTCTTTGCGTTCCTTGGCAAACGGCAGTCGGGCCTGCTGATTTTTTTTTTTTTTTTTTTTTTTTACTTATGAAAGGTTTTTTAACACCGACTCTTCCATAAAGTCCTACGTCACGTAAGGAACTTGATACGGTAGACCGATTTATTTCAGCAATATTTTCATTCCGGGAATCATGGGATATTGCAGCGGCATTTTTATGCAGGTCCTCAACTGCTTTTCTCCTGGTAATTCTGTCCACACGAATAGTCGTTTTCCGGAGTCATCCGGACCGTAGCAAATCCTGAAGGCCATGGCCATTTTTATATATTTTTTCAATATCGTTCACAGTAGATTTTCCAATGGATAACTTGCTGTAAAAAAAAGAAATGTATATTAATCTAGAAAGAAGGTTTTCAGAAATATAATATGGCCTCTTTCGATTTAGCAACGAGTCCGAAAAGATTTTCTTTATGATAAGAAACCTCAGAATAAAGTAGATTTCTAAGATGTAAAGGAGCATTTCTGTAATAAGATTTGTTTTCTTCCCGTAATTTTCGGAAATGTTCCCAGTATATTTATTAGTTTTTTCAACTTGGAATCTCAGATTTTAATATGCTATAAATTCTCAAGTACATCTACGTAACAAAATTTGTATGCAAGAGTAAAATAATAATGTTAATTGTAATGCTAAGGTTAATGCTATTAATGTAGTATTAATTAATATGGTTACTGAACATGAAAAAGTTTATTTGAGATGTGATAACATCTAAAAATCCAATATTCTGAGTAGGGAAAACTGATTAATGCACTGTAAGAACTAATCGGAGACGTTTTCTAACATAAGACGCGGCAAAATAGGCTTTTCTTCAGAAATTCTTCTTTAAATTTTTAAAACCTCGATTTCAGATGTTTCTGAAGAATAGGGGACTTTTTAGAAATCATTGATAACTCAGAATACATTACGTTATATTTTCGTAAAACAGCTTGCCATATGAAGAAACATTTGTCTTTTTTTACAGAATGGAAGAGTTAATTTGTCACGTGTTTTGGGCTTTTTTGTAAGTATGGAGTTTAGTAATAATATGTATAAATATATAGCCTTACGTACGTATATTTGTTAGATTTGTAAAACTGTTCGAGGTATACATTTCCTTTTAGTCATGCTATTGTGGAAATATGTTTACTAAAAATATATACGTTATCTTACATTAATCAATTCATATTATGATGTGGTATTATGTATGATAAACGCATCTCATTATGGTAAGAAACCATTGCTTCGGCTACTATTGTGTTGTGCACAGGAATTGTATGTGATTTTGCATAGTTCTCATTAGTTATTTTTTTATTTAAAAAGTGTTATTTTGTACTTTTTGTGTGTATAAATCTCGATATCGTTAAAAAAGTGCACTTTAAAAAAGAGTGTAATTCTCTTACGCTTCAGCATCATGGTTCCCAAAGCTGCAACGCTCACATGCATACCGCCTCTTTTCTTCAATAGAATACCAAAATTTATTAGTCATTACAAGAGCATATAAAAAATCTTCAACAGCTGCATTGTGTGTTAACAGCGGAATAGTTCCCATAACGACACAACTTAAAAGAATAGCAGTATCGGGCAGAATACTCAGGCTTGGGATTCCACATGAAGAACATCAATCATATAAATTCCAACCAAATGTAAATACAGCACTAACAATCCCATTTAAAGCTTATCTAAATTAGTCACAAGAGGAAAATATATCGGTTTCAGAAATTTCATTTTTTACAGATGGATCGAAATGCGAGAAAGGGACGGCATACGCATTCTGCGCCTATCAAGATAACATAAGAAAATACATTCATCAAAAGAGACTTCATAAAGAAATCTCCGTATTCCTAGCGGAATTGCAGGCGATTAATGATGCGATTCAATGGGCAAACTCAGTAAAGCACGCTTCTTTCACAATCTTAACGTATAGCACTTCGAGCATTCAAGCTTTGGAGAACGTTTCTACAACAGATTACACAGTCTCAAATATAATAAAATGACTCCAAAACACCTCGAAAATAATCTCTTTTAAATGGATCAGAGGCCACTCGGGCATTAAGGGTAACGAAGAAGCGGACAGCTTCGCAATATCAGCCATTAACCTCTCATCGCCAGAAAATCAACGTTTTTATCCTTTCCCAACATCTTATCTCAAAAAACATCTCTGATTGCAAGTATTACAACACTGGCAAGTGGATTGGGATTATGGAACAACAGGCCGCTACACTTACAAACTTCGACCTAAAGTATCGGAAAACTTTTTACTTACTCACAGAAACCTTTATATAATGGCAACCAACCACAGACCGTTTCCACTCTATTTGTATTACATCGACAGAAAAACGGTCCCATTGTGCACATGTGGCCGACTTGGTGATTCGCTACATTATATATTACAATGTACTTTTACATCGCATTTTCATCTCAAACATCAAACAAACGCACCACTTCATTCATGGTTCTCCTTTATCCTAAAAAGTAATGCCTCCATGAACAAAATTATCCAGTGTATAAAGTTAATAGAGGACAATGAATAAATTTTTCAGAGCACTCTCCCGTATGTGGACACAAAGGATTAGCTGGGCCTTACCCCGACTATAAAAACTCTTACATCCAATTTATGAACTATAAAAACTTTTACATCTCATTTATGCACAATATTCAAAAAGAGAAAATGTATTACTATGTAAAAACCCAATGTCCTAAGCCTCATTTGTAATTTTTTTCTTATAAACTTGCCGAGCAGGGCTTGTAGAGCTTCAGCCATATGGTATGCTCATCTGCTTGGTTGATTCTGAATCTATTAAAAATTGCACGACCGCTCATTAACT
The DNA here is from genome assembly GCA_963931845.1 of Maratus michaelseni. Taxonomy (NCBI): domain Eukaryota; kingdom Metazoa; phylum Arthropoda; class Arachnida; order Araneae; family Salticidae; genus Maratus; species Maratus michaelseni. Next base: position 421,224,108 of record OZ007592.1, read on the forward strand.
TTGTTATGAGTCATCCATGATGCGAACGATGCCTCTTAAAGTGCTCCCACGCTATCACACACGCATCTGGCGAGATCTGACGATATCGCATTCATTCCCAGTTCTCTGCGCCCTCTATAAGAGCATGCGTAGTCATCTTTCCTTTCAAATGGAGGAGTTACTACAGAAATGCCAGTTTCATTTTAAGACCCTTATATATAACATAAAAATGTTCAGCGCAAAATATATTTCCCACAGATCATAAAGTAATGAACAATAAATCCTACACATTCCGATTTCAACAGGTAACATACCATCAAAAACTGCAATAACATATATAAATTACAAAGCAATTCGAGTATACATATAAGAGTTAGAGTACAAACAATTGGAAGACAGATACACAGAAGTGATAAACACAAATATATTGAAATTTTAAAAGTGGAATATTTGCGCTTTTCTGTCGTAATTTATTTTCGATTTTTCTTTAAACTAATAAAAACTTAATTGTTATGACATACCGCACATGTTTTGCAGGCTTTTCGTATGTGAGTAATGCTTGTTCATTGAAACAGCAAAATTTTTCATTCAAGAAAAAAAAAATAACTTTGTGTAACCTCAAATTATAAAAAAAAACACCATAATTAAACATTTAATAATCTGAAGGTTTCTTCTCAAAAATACCCAAATAACAGATGAATTGTCTTCCGATTTCTGACCCTGGTTTCCTGTACAATAGTTGACTGTTACAGTGTCCTGTACCATCTCTTAGAGTTAGTACAATGATTTAAATATCATCTATAGATCATATACAGCGCTTCATAAAAGAATTTGGATAATTATCCGAATATTATTGCAATTTCCTGAAATTGTGTTTTTATATATGTTATACTTCTTTCAAATTGTTTACTTACACAAAGCTGAGTTACCGTGGCAATTATTCCTTGTTTACTTAGAATCATCTTTTATCTTATTATGCAGTGAAGTTTTATTATAGTATTCTGAATGTGTTGGAAACTGTTTCATAATCTATGCTTGATGCATGATTTTTCTTTTAGGTTTTAGAAAAAATGTAATTGATTTTATGCAGATTTGCGAATATATATATATTCAATAATTTTAACTGCACAGATGAATCATTGCGAAAAATATTTTCTTTCACATATTTGAAACATAGTATTTATTTTAGATTAAATTCCATGATACTCATAAAAAAGTTTTTTTTATTAAATGTATAATAAAGCAAACACAGGTTAAATTAAAAATTCATATTTAAAAAAAAAGTATTAAAAAAATATTCGACATCATGTCGACATTTGTTTTAAAGATTATTAATTGTTTCTTTTAAATATGGTTTAAAATGGTAAAGGTGAAACAGTGGAGAAGAATTAGAAAAATGGTTTTTTTCTGTTTAGTTAGAAGGGTTATCTAAAAATCAGCAATGTTATTATACATTCTGATATATGTGTTAATCTCAGTACGTATGATTTTAAAAATGAGTGTTTGCATTAGCGGATAAAGTGGATCTCTGGAATTATATTAAATATTTTTTATACATACATACATACATATATATATACAGGGTGATTCATAAAAGATGGGCAGAACTTTAAGGGGTTATAGTACACTTAAAGACAAATAATATTAAATAGGAGACTAAGGGTCCCAGACGTATTCCCAAGGAGATAGGGGGCATTAAAGTTTAGGGTCCGAAATTTCAAATGATTATAAAACATGGAAAAATTGGTCGATTCGTTTGCGGTTTTTGCAAAAAATTTTCTTTATGCCAGTATTTTCTTGAAATAAAATTTTAAAGTTCAATTTCAAAAAATGCCGATAGGGGGCGCTTTAGACTTTGGAGTAACAAACAACTATTTTTTAACGTTATTTTTTGTATTTCTTTAAATGATTTCGAAAGCTTAGACTTAAACTTAAATTTTGATCTAAAAATCTGAGTCCTAACGAGTAGTTAAGTAGCGTAAACTGAAATTTGAAATTTGAAACCCTTCTCCCCCCAGAACAAAAATCAGTTATTCCCGATCTTTGTGTCGTAGATTAGGCTCTAACTACTGCCGCGTTTTGCTAAAATTATTCTTTATGTCAGTATTTTCTTGAAAATAAATTTTAAAGAAAATTTTCAAAAAATTCCGATAGAGGGCGCTTTAGACTTTGGAGTAACGAACAACTATTTTATACCGTTATTTTTTGTGTCTCATTAAATGCTTTCTAAAGCTTAGACTTAAACTTAAATTTTCAGCTCAAAATCTGAATCGCTGAGCGTGGTTCAGTAGCGAGGGGAGGGGGTTCAAATTTCAACTTCTGAACATAGTTCAGTTTGCACTACTTAACCATGCCCAACGATTCTGTGCTGTGATACGAGGCAAAAATACAACTTTCGCAAGGACTGCATAGTCGGAATTCACTCATAAAGGCACTGGCACAGTTGGAAACGTCGCTCATGCAAACGTTAAAGCTCCATTCCTGACGCTAGTCACCGGGTGAAGAAGGAAACAGAAAGTATGCAAATGTCAAATGGGGAAGAAGAAGAACACGTATGCAAAATTTCGACACGATTCAGGCATAAAAACCACTGAACGGTGAGTCAAGTGTAAGTCGCTGTAGTAATGAATCGGAAGATGGTGCCCTTCACGAATAAGGAAAAGGCTGAGATGCATTTAATTTACGGAGCGGCAGATGGAAATGGTGCAGAGGCACAACGAATGTACGGAGAGCGATTTCCTAACAGGCGGTTGCCTAACCGCAAAACTTTCGAGCGCTTGCACAGACAGTTGTGTGAGACGGGATCATTTCTCGCTTCCCGGTCGAATGCAGGTCGTGCAAAAAAGGACGAGTCAGTAGTTGTTGCAGAAGCCATTCTGGATGTAGTAGCGGCGCAGCCAAGTACAAGTACACGAACAGTGGCTAGCCAGGTGGATACCTCACAGTCCACGACTTGGAGGGTACTGAAGGATGAACATTTGCTCCCGTTTCATGTGCAACGAGTCCAGAAACTGTCTCCAGGGGATTATCCAAATCGTATTGAATTCGCCCGCTGGTTTCTGCAGCAGAACGCGCTAAATCCACATTTTGGACGAACTGTGCTTTTCACCGATGAATGTACCTTCACACGTGAAGGTACATTTAACACACACAATGCACATGTATGGGCGGATGTCAATCCACATGCTACGTATCCACATGCTCATCAGAGACGCTTTTCCATCAATGTTTGGGCAGGAATCCTCGGAGACCACCTAATCGGACCGTACCTTCTTCCTGAACGCCTCAACGGTAAAACATACCTCACATTTCTGCAACATGTGCTGCCAGACCTGTTAAACGTTGTTCCTCCACGCATCCGGCGGGTCATGTGGTTCCAGCACGATGGAGCGCCAGCCCATTACGTACGAGACGTCCGCAACTATCTGGACATCACATTTCCGAACAGATGGATTGGTCGAGGTGGTCCTGTTGCTTGGCCTGCTCGCTCGCCAGATCTTTCACCCCTCGATTTCTTTTTTTGGGGACGATTGAAGGCTCTTATGTATGAGACACCCATTGAATCCCCCGAGGAACTGGTCGCCAGACTTTCCGCCGCTGTAGGGGAAGTGCTCGAAAAGCCTGATGTTTTCGCGAATGTTCGCCGTTCCATTCGTCGCCGTTGTTCTGCGTGCATAACCTCTGGTGGTCACAATTTTGAACATTTATTGTGATTACATGTTAATAAATATGCTTTGGTAACATAATCCTAATTTGTGTCTTTTTACCTCGTATCACAGCACACAATGTGTGGACATGGTAAACTGAACTGTGCTCAGGAGTAGAAATTTCAAACCCCTCTCCCCAGAAACTTAACCACGTCTAACGATTCAGATTTTGGGCTGAAAATTTAAGTCTAAGCTTTAGAAAGCATTTAATGAGACACAAAAAATAACGGTATAAAATAGTTGTTTGTTACTCCAAAGTCTAAAGCGCCCTCTATCGGAATTTTTTGAAAATTTTCTTTAAAATTTATTTTTAAGAAAATACTGACATAAAGAATAATTTTAGCAAAACGCGGCAGTAGTTAGAGCCTAATCTACGACACAAAGATCGGGAATAACTGATTTTTGTTCTGGGGGGAGAAGGGTTTCAAATTTCAAATTTCAGTTTACGCTACTTAACTACTCGTTAGGACTCAGATTTTTAGATCAAAATTTAAGTTTAAGTCTAAGCTTTCGAAATCATTTAAAGAAATACAAAAAATAACGTTAACAAATAGTTGTTTGTTACTCCAAAGTCTAAAGCGCCCCCTATCGGCATTTTTTGAAATTGAACTTTAAAATTTTATTTCAAGAAAATACTGGCATAAAGAAAATTTTTTGCAAAAACCGCAAACGAATCGACCAATTTTTCCATGTTTTATAATCATTTGAAATTTCGGACCCTAAACTTTAATGCCCCCTATCTCCTTGGGAATACGTCTGGGACCCTTAGTCTCCTATTTAATATTATTTGTCTTTAAGTGTACTATAACCCCTTAAAGTTCTGCCCATCTTTTATGAATCACCCTGTATATTAATTAAATTGATCTCTCGGTTCAAATAATTCAAGTTCAAATATGTATTTTTTTAGGTTTAGCAGATCTCTCTCCATGCATTTTAATCAAAAGTTTAGAAATTACACTTAGTTATAAGATAAAGTTAAGGTTTTTTAAAATTGTTTACTTTAAAATTCTGTGTAAAAGAATGTCTGAAAATGAGTGAATATTTTAATGAGTTGCTGCTTGATAAGGAATTTAGGAAATTTTTTGTTATTCACTTAAAAGAATGAGTAATAGTAGACAATGCGATTATACATTATGATATATCTGTACATATTTTTTAAAAAGAATGCTTTAGATTAGTGGATAAATTGGACTTATCGCATTCGAATGAATACATTTTAAACATACAAGGTGTCCCATCAAGACCGTCCAAAATCTTCAGAGCCAGATTGATCGCTTGGAGTATACAAAAAATTCCCAAATAACGATACCTCTACGACACATAGTTTTTAAGAAAAATGCGATATAAATGTATGAAGTCATATCCGGTACAAGAAAAAAACTTTATTGGAAATATGAATGGCATACTACTTAGCAGTTCGTAAGGCATTACCATTACATTGACCGAAGATAAAATATATGTCACAATATTTACGAGCGGAATATATTATCACCATATGAAGAATACTGGTAGTTACTACAGGGTGCGGCAAAATAACGATCATCAAGATTTTTTGCAAAAAACCTCTATTTTGCAATAAAAACAAATTTTAATAACGAAAAATGATAAAGAAGAACCACAGTTATAAAATATTCAATTAATTCCAAAATAGCCTCCTTGTACGCATTTGCAGAGCTGCAAACGCCTCCGAAAATTTTTGGCCGCGACACGAACCTCCTCCTGCGACAATCGGTCCCATTCCCGTCGCAGCGATTTCTTCAGAGACTTCAATCTTTTGTGGGGCTTAGCACAGGCCCTGGTCTGCAAAATGGACCATATGCTGCAGTCCATCGGAATCAGATCTGGTGAGTAAGGGGACGATTCTGCAGACGATATGAAGTACAGAAAATGGCTTCTGTACCAGTCCTGAGTCGTTTTCGCCTTGTGAGCGGGGCTGAGTTCTGTTGGAACATCCAATGTTTGAAGTGCTGCTGGGCCCACGGAAGTACCACGGTTTCCAAAATATCGCGTCGGTACGCTTCTTGATTGATTTTGACCCCTTGGTCCATGAAAACGAGTGGATTCTGGCCACTGGCAGAAATTCCGCCCTAAACCATCACGGACTGAGGATTTTGCCAGCGTTCGACAACGGCCGAGCTGCCGGGGGCCTCAGCGGACCAGCGTCTGTCGTTTTGGTGATTGTGGGCTTGTTCGAGGGTAGAACAACTTCTCATCCGTGAAGAGGATGCGGTCCCAGTCGGTTGCATCTTTTGAGTCGTACGCGCTTGTTATCGCCGGTGAGGAGTTGAACTTTTTGCAACTTGTATGGTATTAAATGAAGATGCTCTTTGGCTATTCGCCGAACTAATCTGTAGCTGATTCCAATATCATGGATGATTTTTCGCATCGAAACCCTGGAATTTCGCCTAAGCTGCTCTCGAACCAGTTTTCAGTTGTTGTCGGTTCTGACGGTGCACTTTCTATCGCTTCCTGGACGGCGGCCACCATCGACCAACTCCTTGTATCGTTTGATTTTCCGGGAGACAGTTGCCGGGTCGATGCCGAGAGTTCGAGCGATCTCACAGTTGCGCTTTTTCAGGCTATGTAACGACAAAATTTGTGCACATTGTTTGGACATCTGAAAATGACATATAACAAACATTCAAAATTATGCAATTAAACATAGTTGGTACATGGGCTATCCAATAGAAAGAAACTAAAGTCAAACAGGTTTAAACAATCGTGTTAGAACAACAGAAACATTGATGATCTTTTTTTACCACACCCTGTATATGCAACCTTTTTAATACGATTCAGACAAAGGCTTGACGTCATTCTATGGTGTGTGCATGCATACCTTGCTATGCGCGGTGGGCATTTTAAACATCTTTCTACTTAAACGTATACAATTACTGATGTTCATGTTTCGAATAAAGTTTTTTTCCTTGCACCGTATATGAAGTCATACTTTTATTTCGCCTTTTTCTCGAAAACTATGTGTAATAGAGGTGTAGTTATTTGAGCATTTTTTACTTCAAGCAAGGAATCTGGGATGTGCGGAATTTGGGCGGTCTTGATGGGACACCCTGTATATGATTTGAACTACAATGAACTCTCTGTTCTAATTATCGCATTCAAGTGAATAAATTTTAAACATATATTATTTTTAACTAAAATAATCTCTCGGTTCTAATAATTCAAGTTCCAATATGCATTTTTTATGTTTAACAGTTCACTCTTCATGCGTTTATGATATGATATTTAAACATCAAACGTTTAACCATTACGTTTAGTTATAATGCAAAGTTAATTTGTTACATTAAAATACTTTGCAAAATAATACGTGAAAATGAGCAAAGATTTTAATAAGTTACTGTTTACTAAGAACCATGAATAATATAGTTTTTGTCAATACAGTAAATCAGTTTTTGAAATATCCTGACATAAAAATGTTTCAAATGGATTTAACCATATCTATAAGAACAAATGTTTTTCGTCATGTACTTCTTGAAATTTATCTTATACAAAGCAATTTTGATGTTCGTACCGATATACGCGAGGGGAAATTATAAATTGTAGACTAATTATAACTCTTATTTAAAAACGGTATAATTTTAGTGTTATTATTTTATTATTCGTAAAGACAATAGAATACAAATATGTCGCAACATGCTAAAGAGAAACATATGGCATAGTGAAGATAATACAGTGCGCGAAATAATAATGACCTCTTATAATTTTAGCTGATATATTATAACGACGAAAAATATCATGTTCTATTTCCTCCGTTGAAACATTCAAAACAGACCGGCATTTATTGATGGTTGTAGAATTACGTGGGAATGCGCTGTGAAAGATAATCAGTGAAATCTGGATTTCGGAAGCGAAGAAATTATGACCCTATTCCATCGAAAATTCATCTGTATGCATGTCGTTTTTTAAATTTGTAATAACAGTTTAAATAGAAAATTAACTATATAATTTGTTTAAAGTGGTAGATTAAAACAAAATAAATATGTCAATTGGTTCACAACTTTCTGATATTGAACGTGGTAAAATCGATGCTTTAAGAGCACAAATGAATATGAATCCTACAGATATTGCCTTAGCTATTGACAGAAGTTCTAAAGGCATTCAAAATTGCTTTAAATATCCGTCAGAGTATGGAAAGATAAAGAAAACGGGCGGACCACCCTCAGGTACGAATAGGGAAGTCCTTCTACTGAGTCGCAAAACAGCTCGACAATCACGAGATCAAATTAATTTGCCAGTTACTGCTTGTCGAACACAACAGTTGCTGAATAACTTTCGACTTAGATCGAAGAAAATCGAGAAAAAACCGATTCTGTCTTCAAGTCATAAAACTAATCGGAAATTATTCGCTCGCAGCCATATGAGTTGGAGCACAGAATGGCGAAATGTTATTTTTTCTGAAGAGAAAAAGTTTAATCTGTAGTGTCCAGATAGTATACACACCTATTGGAAGGATAACAAGAACGAAAAATCATGCGTCAAGCATAGATTATGTAGCACTTTCCAACGCTTACAAAATAATTTTACAAATCATACCGTTTAATAAGCTAAAAGATAACATCCAAGTAAACAATTTGGAAAACGCATAACATATTTAAAAACATAATTTCAGTAATTTCCAACATATACAATATTCGGAAAAATATCCGAATACTTTTATTTAGCCCTGTATAGGATCTATAGGTTTGTATATATACTACATAGGATGCTAAATTTTGGTTCAGTTAGGGAACGCGTAGCACAGTTTAAAATTCTCCATCTGGACTGTCAATAAACGGAAATGTATTCGCGAACTTTTGTGCTTCCCTGTATAGGATCTACAGAATTTATACACACCACGTAATAGACAAAAAGCGAGTTAAAATTAAAATCTCATTCAGTAACTTAAAACGCACTTCCAGGAATTATTGTTAACAGACAGTAGAGAATTCTTTTGTGTGTCCCTGTAAATGAACGATGACTGCTATACACACAATATTCTGTAATAAGCCTCTTGTAATGCACCTTATATAAATTTCAATGCGTTTAAAATAGGGAAACATTATTTAAATAAACCGCAGACGATTTTTCTCCATAGACGTAATGCAACGGGATTCTTTTGACTGTCCCTGTAAATTAACTTTAAGTGCTATGCACACCCTATTCCATATTAAGCTTCTTCTAATGCACCTTAGTGATATATATAAAATTCAATGCGTTTAAATTAGTGAAACATTATTTAAATAAACCACAAATGATTTTTCCCCATAGACCGCAATGTAACGGAATTCTTTTGTGTGTCCCTGTAAAAAAACTATAAGTGCTACACACTTCCGTTGAAATAGGGCACATGCTATAGATGACAACAATAACATATAAAAATTGCAGAGCAATCCGAGCATATTTACGGGAGTTAGAGCACGGACAGACGGCAGACGGCCAGACGGCAGACGGCCAGACGGCCAGACGGCCAGACGGCAGACGGCCAGACAAACCGAAGTCATAAGCACTTTTCAACTAGGTTGGAAAGTGCTAATAAAAAGAGCCTTTAGTGTTTTCCACTAGAAAACAAGGAGGGGGTTCGATCATGATATGGGGCGCAATAAAATGGAAAAAGAAAAGCCATATTGAATACCTATATGGAAAAAGGAACAGTTCTGATTAACTGAACATGCTAAGTAAACAGGTGCCTGGAAATGGACTTTAAATAGCTGGAAGACATTGGTTGTTTCAGCGGATCAACTGCAAAATCCATGTGTCATAAATATCCAAGTGTGGTTCAAGTCGAAAAAAAATTAAACTGCTGAAACCTTGGTCAACGAAATCGTCCGATTTGAATATAATAGAGAACGTTTCGTATATAGTGGCAAGAAAAGTTTATGCAAATGACCGACATTTTATGTGTAAAGATAATTTGAAAACAACTATTCTTGAAGCATGGAACTCTATTAATATGAAATATATTCAAGACTTACAAGGAAGCTTGTGAAATGTAAGCTTGCTACAATACTAAAGGCCAGGTGGAACAAACATTAAAGATTTCTTGTTTCAACAATTAACATAGAGATTATTAAGCTAAAAGAGGCCATATATCTTTTAAATGCTAAAAGGTGTAAATTAACAACATAATACAAACTAAAATAACCTTTGTTAGGTTGTTTTACATGTTTCGACTCACTCCGAGTCATTTTCAAAAACAAATGAGAATATTCCGTAATTGCACGGGCTTTGAAGTTATTATTTTCATATACTTTCACGCACGTTACCTTTTATTTTTACGTGGTTGTTTATTTTCATATCTGTGTCCATGGAGTAACTCGAGCCACAGTTTCGGTAAATTAAAAGACGCCACATAGTTGCATATTGTATTTTTGCTTGTTAGTATCTCTATGGTTTCTCTTATTATGGATAGATTAAACAAGAGAAACCATACACATACTAACACGCAAAAATACAATATGTAACGATGCCGCATCTTTTAATTTACCGAAACTGTGGCTCGAGTTACTCCATGGACACAGATATGAAAATAAACAACCAAGTAAAAATAAAAGATAACATGCGTAATTTAAAAAAAAAAGTACATGAAAATAATAACTTCAAAGACCGTGCAATTATGGAATATTCTCATTTGTTTTTGAAAATGACTCGGAGCGAGTCGAAACATGTAAAACAACCTAATAAAAGTTATTTTAATTTGTATTATGTTGTTAATTTACACCTTTTAGCATTTAAAAGAAATATATTATTACAAGGTGTTATAATTTATTATATTGTTATAAAAGAGACCATAATTATTTCGCAATTTATCTATGATTTAATCATGTACAAAACCTGTATAAGTCTATTTTTTGAACAAACGAGATTTGAATGTTCATTGTGCATAATGTAGAGCATAATCTTTTACATTCCATATCTGTTTATAAAATTGTAACTATATTTTTTATGTTTTTATAAAATTATCAAAAAGGCCATAATTATTTCGCGCAAAGTAAATAAATGAAATAACAAATGTTTTTTTATCATGGATAGTAAAGTTTTTTAATATAAATGCTGCAATGACATTTCAGTAATTTAACGAAATGCCAAATATAATTTTTCCGTTAATAATGCAAACAATTATGCAGACAAATAAAATAGTACACTGGTTAATAATTCTATGTCTTAAACGAAATATGTATATATTTTTAAAATTCATAAAGATAAAAATAAATGTAAATATATTGCTTGAAGGTGCGTAAAAACATACATAAACACATTTAAAAGCGCAATAAAGTCATTTTAAAATCAAAATGTTCCCAACCGAACTTACTCGGTCATCATCAGTTAAAAACTAATAGTTAAGTTGAGTTGTTGTTTCTTCGCGTCAACAAACCATTTTACTTCAAGGTTGTGGAATATAAGATGTGATGGGAAAGGTCATTCAACATTTCAAAAACAAGTACAGGTTAATCAATCATGTATTCATTCATTCCAGGCTGCGTGGATATCATATGATAATACATCGTTACAGACTATTTCTTTTTTAGCTATTATTTTCAGAGACTCTCTTATGATAGCTTCCTGGTGATTACTTGTGCGGAATATGATTTTGGATCCATTGAAATCTACTTTTATAGGTTCAGTTTGTGTTTTTATGTATGTTTTTGCGCACCTTCAAGTAATATATTTACATTTATTTGTATCTTTATGAATTTTAATTATTAAACAATGTGAATTTGCAATGCAATTTTAACTTTTTATATTTTTTAAATTATATATTTCATTTTTAAGGGAATTTGATGATTGCGATCAGTTTATTTATATTTAATTGTTTTAACTGCACCTGCGGGGAAAACATAGAATATTCAGTTTTTGGAAATAAAAATATATATATATACTTACAGTGCCATTGCGACACCAGTAATTATCTTTAAATAATTTTAAAACATATACATTTTTAACAGCATCTAATTAATATACCTCCCGACAACAACAAAACAAAAAACCAAATACGACCATATTATACAAAATCTTAGTTAAATTATGAAATATATAAAATGTATATTTTTATAACCATATCTAAAATAAACGACATAAAATGTTTTTTAAAGATCATCATCAATATATATATATATATATATATATATATATATATATATATATATATTTATTTATTTATTTAAAATGGCACGAATAATGTATTAAAGAGTTTTTACGCATTATTGTTTCTACTGTATTTGAAAAATGATCAAAAAATGAACAAAGATTAACTTGCTTTAAAATATTCAATATCTCAGAATAATTTTTTTGTCTAAAGATAAGCGTGTACAATAATTAAGAAAGTGTTCCTCTTACATTCAAGTGAATAATTTTAGCCGTATTTCCATTTTTACTTAATTAATATCTCGCAAATTCTTGTTCAAACATTCTTTTTTATGTTTAATAATTCACTTTGTGTATTTTAAGAAGATTTAAGTCATTATAATTATTTTTAATATATAGTAAAATTCCTTATTAATAATTTATCTAAAAATAACTTTGGAAGATAATGTATGCGACGAGCGTCTTTTACAGAACATTTAATATTTCTTCACCGGTAATTCAGAAAAGAAATTTTTTTCTAATTTATTTTCAAAAATTTTATATTTGAATAATAATACAAAAAAACTATTAAAAATACCGTTATTAATAATCAAGGATTCTGATCACCTTTTACGACACGAATAGGTGAAGAATATTTTTAAACTCACAAACATTAAATATATATATATTAGAAAAAATAAGTCATTAAAGTTATTTTTAATATACAGTGAAAAATTGTATTAATACTTTATTTTAAATTTGCACTGCGATAGAATGTGTGGAAATCAGTGAAGATTTTTAATGAATTGCGGAATAATGAATCAGTCTTTACAAATTAGTTACAATCTTTCATTTTATTACAAAGTATCAAATATATTTAACCACGAAAGTGGTGCCAGTTACTTTTCGTCATGTAATTGACAGACAAACGGCTTGGGAAAAAGGCATTTGATATTTATACTGATTGTATTCAAATTTCAAACATAAATACGGGACATTTTCTAATTACTATATACACAAGGCTTCCTTGCAAGTATTATTTTTAAAAGTTTAAGCATTTGAACACATAGAGAGACATACATATAGTGTTTAAATGTAATAAATTTTGTAAACAGATTATGTAACATGGGTTTTTAAATTTAGACTTTGAATATTTTAAATATATGTCTTGTAATAACATTTCAATAGCAGTATGATATGATAAATTGAATTTTTCCATTGATTTTCTTTACTATCAAATGAAACATAAAAAAATATAAGCTAGTTAATAATAATATTTATTAATCGATAAAGTATTTTTTTTGTAAATTTAAAATTCGAAAACTGATTTTTTTTTACAAATTTAATACTTTCCAAACGTTCTATTGTATTCAATTATATTAACTGCACACCCGGGGAAAACATTAATTACCAATTTATTGTACATAAATATAATAATTATTTTAGTGCCACCGGGAAACTTTTTCTCTTTAACATTTTCTGTACTTATTATTTTTTAATACATTGAATTTATTTTTCCCATTCATTTGAAAATGTAGTTAATTAAAAATATATTAAAGAAATCAACGAGTAAGTTAAATAGATATATATTTAAGAGTACCTTATAAAACAATTTGCCGTAATGCATTACTTTTTTATAAGGATCTTTTTAAATATGTTTTAAAATAGTTGAGATAACATAATGAAGCCATTTAGCAATTGCTTTTTAGGCTCAATTAAGAGAATGATACTATAATGAGCAATATAATTTTTATTATTATGATATTGAATATGGATATATCAAAGTGTTTTTATTCTTTCTGAAAATTGGTGTTTACATTAATGTATATACTGTAATTTTATATTCCCGTGAATATATTTGATACATACAACCAAAAATCGGATTTCTCGTAAATACTAGTTTTAATATTTTTTATGTTTAATCGTCTTCACGGAAAAAATGCAAATATATTTAACCCCCTGACCGCCGAGCAAAAGGGCAAATTTGTAATGTTGTTTTCTCTGTAATTCTTTTAAAATGCTTAAAAAATCTGAATTTTCAAACTTGAGATAAAAAACTTAATTACGTATATTATTTAACAAAAAGATTATCTATTATATTTGTATGTTTAATTATGTTATTCGTAAAAAAAACTGCAAAGTTATTTGTGTAATTCGTACAAAAATGTAAATACTATACTTTAAAGAAAACTGTGTAGAGATTCATAAAAACGAATGATTCATAAATTTGTTACTGTTTGAAAAATAGAGGGGAAAGTGGGGTAAAATCGCATACCTTATTATTAGTTATTTTATAAACATGGAATTTACAACAGAATTTGATGTAACTTTGCGGACATACTTTGTACGTATCCTTGTACTGTAATATAATTTTAAATATATCATTTGGTTCGTCAAGTTTTTACTGTTATATGAATATTCATAAAACGTCAGATCATTCGTTTTTAACCTACAATTGGACTAAAACAGCATGGATACGTTGGTGTTACAGGAAATTTAATACATTCGAGATTCTTTTAAAAAGGAACAATATATCTCATTGATAATTGTTACGTCTTCCTACGATCTTTTCGTATCAGAAAAAAAATCGTTAAAAAAGTGATTTAATGCCAATAGTACAAACGCGTGACGTCACTTTTCATTTCAATTCCAGCAAAACACGCAAATTCCGGATTCCATTTTTTTTTTTTTTTTTTTTGGTTAGGTAGTTTTGTAATACGGATATACGCTAACTGCTATTTTTATTTTTTTCTCTCACATATTGAAAACAAAATTATAAAGTTCAGATTAAAGAAGAAATGATAACGACGTTACACAAAATAATAAAACGAGTTTCAAAAACTTTAAATCTTTTCGTATTATGTTTTCGTATTTTACATAATATCTAATCTTTCATCATCGGTAATTCCGAAAAAAATATATAGTCTAGTTTATTTGAAATCCAAGCAAGCGAACGAGATGTGGCTGTTATAGATTTCGGAGGTAAGAAAGGAACTTTACATCCAGGTGATGAATAAACGACTTGCAGAGACATAAAGGGAGCCATAACAGAGAAATTGTTTAACTGTAGTTAAAAACTATCTGAGTAGAAGAGTGAAAAAAAGGAAATGAATTTGAATAACTATTAAAATAAAAATAAACAACAGATTATATCTTTACAAATGATAGGAAAGCTATTATAAAAAAGAAATTATAGAAAGAGTACCGCCCACAACTTATAAAAGAAGACACTTTTCAGTGACCATACAAAAAAATTAAAAGTTAAAAAAGTTATTTAAATAAAAATGTTATGATTGTATAACAGATAATTTTCGATTAAATATTATCGGTAGAAATAATCAAAGATTCTGAGCAACTTATACGTCACGAATGGATTGAGAATTTTAAAAACTCACAACCATTAAAACAAAAATTATATAAAGAAAAAAAGCTTTGGAGATACTGCAATGGCTCATTCTTCTTCTTGCATTTCAACCATTAGCCGCTACAGCGCTGCTGCAATTGAGTGAAACTAAGGCATCTGGTTTTATAATGCTTTTTTCTTCTTAAATAGAACTATTCTTTCCTATAAAGTATAAATTTGTTTATTTAAACATAAAAGTCATGCACAACATCTTGAAATTTTTAAAAATGGCTAATCAGGTATTATATTAATACACATATAATTAATGTTTTATAGAAAGAACAATTTAAAGGTTAGTTAACTTCATTACATGCTAAATAACACAAACTTTCGATTTTAGAATTGCCCAGAGTTCAGTCAACTCCATCTGTTCATTCTTGAACACTGCATTTATTAAGATAAATTTGTTACTCTGTGTATATTGTGAATTTCATGCATTTAATACATTCACATAAAAAATAAATAAATGTTAAAAAAAATTACCAAGGAAAAACTATTTTTTTAAATTAATTATAAATTAGATATAATTCATTTGTATGTTCATCCTGTGCGTTTTTTCTAGGTATAAGTAAATATAACGTGCATTTTAGTTAAATGTAAATGATTATGTATATTATGATGTTGTGTATGCCCACAATATTTTTAGATTTTTAATTTGCGAGATTTTAGAAATGGAGAATTTATCAGCTTTGGTCGGAAGCATATTGGAATTTTGATTTAATACACGACTTCTAAATATTCGAAATATTTCAACTTATAGTATTATTGAAAAAAAATTAAAGTTCGTTTACTTTACGAGGGATGTAAATATTTGGATACTTTACTTTTTCAACTGATGGAGGCCCAACTAGCTACTAGAGAAGGGTGCTGGATTCGAATGCGGACTCATTTGTGGTTGTTTATAGTGAATGGTATTCCACTTTAACTGGATGTCCTGGTCTGCTTAGCCGTTATTTGTAAAATATTACTGTAGCGATCACTAGCACGGAATGTTTTTTTGTAATTCCAACAAAAAATCTTGTATCGTCAGCCAAAAAATGTTTTGTTAATTCAAGTAAAAATGGTTCAATTTTACTTGAATTAACAAAATTATTTGTTGAAAGTTTTCTCAAAATAAATATAATTATTTGTTACTTTAAGAGTCGTTTTTTGTTTCGGCAACAAAAACTTTTGTTTAAAGAACAATTGTTTTGAGTAATTTTAAGAATTTTCTTTGTTTTAACAACAAGATAATGTCTTTGTTACAGACACAATCATAATATTTACTTTAAAATCATTTTTTGTATTAGAACCAAACTAAACTTTGTTAGTGTATTGTATCGTAATTGTAATCGTAGCATTACATCTTAAATTTTACTGGATTATATTTTTGTGTAAGCTTTCTTGCACGTCCGGGAACATGACTGCAGAATCCCAGAACAATTTATAAATATAAGTGATGTTCTATTTTCAGTTCAGTTACTATGTTTTTGTCATTGTGTAATGTTCTTTTGTAACTCAATATATATTCGATCCAAAGCCTCGTCTGTTTATTTGCTTTGTTATTTTATCAGCAGAGCGTGGTTTAAATCGTAGACAGAGTGACGCTAGTTCCTTTTCATATTTATTGCTGTGGTTTTGAGAGAGAAAATTTATTTTTCCTTTGTTTCTGTTTCTTTTTTTTTTTTTTTTTTTTTTTTTTTTTTTTTACCCAGCGATGGAAAGTCAAAAAGAATTCTACGGAGTTGCCTTTTTTGAAGGTGACGGTAAAAAATTTTCTATTTGGAAAAGGCGTGTGAAAGCCATATTTGCGGCGAAAGATTTGGATAATTTTTTAGACAATGCAGCAACAACTGAAACTGCTGAAGTTGTAAAATCGAAAAAGGGTTATGCTTTATTATTATCGCTTTTAAGTGATGGGGTTCTTGCGTCATTGCAAGAAGAAAATACTGCGAACAAGAGATGGAATAAATTAGAACGAACATATGATTCGAAGCGTGCGGTTAATCAAATTTTAATTAGAAATATGTTAGCAACTATAAAAAGGATCGTGTTGTGTCTATGAGAAGTCATATTGATGAAATAAATAAATTAATATCGGAACTTAACATTTCCGGTGCTGAAGTAAGCGAACCCGATACTATTGTTTATATTCTAATGTCGTTGAATCAAGAATTTGAAAATGTTAAAACTGCTTTAGAAAATCAACCGAATGCTGTTTTAACTTTAGATTTTGCCACAAAACGGTTAATAGATGCTGAAGCATTTATGCTCGACCTTAAGAAAGAAAAAGTACAGTCCAAATCTCCTCATGATAATACCGCGTTTGTATCAACTCGCAAAGAATTTGTGTGCAAAATCTGTAATTCAAAGGTGCACATAGCTAAATATTGTAGGAACAAACTTACTTGTTTCAAATGTGGACTTTCTGGCTATTTTAAACGTAACTGTAAAGCTGTTAAAAATTCAAATGAGGAAAAAATTTCTTCTTCAGCGGTATCTTTTGTTGCGGGCAACGTTAAAAAGAATGAATTCATTCTGGATTCTGGAGCGACTTCCCATATGTGCTCTAATGATAAATATTTTACGTCTTTACAACCATCTTCAGGAACTATTAAGTGTGCGTCTAAAACAACGAATCTTGAAATTAAAGGTGTTGGAAATATTATTGGAAATTATCAAACGGAATGGAAATAACACTAAATAATGTTCTTTACGTGCCAGATTTAAGTGGACAGTTGATTTCCGTTAGAAAAATCGAAAATCCAAATTGTGCAGTTATTTCCAAGAATGAAAAGGTGTTCATAGAAAATGGAAGAAATCGTTTTTGGTTTGGTGAACGTGATTCAGATGGACAATATGTTAGTTATTTTATCCCAAATTATGAAACTGTTCTCACATCAAAAGAAACTGATTCTGAAATTTGGCATCGAAGAATGGGCCATCCAAGCGCCAAAGTATTGAAGGAAATGAAACTTCCGATAAACCTTTCTTTTTGTGATGTTTGTTTTCGAGCAAAACAGAGTTCAACACCAATGGGAGGAGGACTTAGGAAAAGAGAAAGTACTCCAATGACTGCTATTCATTCTGACATATATGGCCCTATTGTTCCGAAAACTTTTTCTGGTGAATGCTATTTTATGACTATCATAGATGATTTTCGCGATTTACTGAAGTTCGATTATTCAAGCATATAAGTGAAGCTTCAGAAGAATTGAAAGTTTTCTTAAAAACTAATCCTACAGTAAAGACAATCAGATGCGATAACGGAAAGGAATATTTAAGTAATGATTTAGTGAATTTCACTCAAGATCTTGGTATAGTGATTGATCCCGCTCCTCCATACACTCCAGTTTTGAATGGAGTTGCTGAAAGATGCAATAGATCGCTCCTGGATATAGGATTATACTTTTGTGTAAGCTTTCTTGCACGTCCGGGAACATGACTGCAGAATCCCAGACGATTTTATAAATATAAGTGATGTTCTAATTTCAGTTCATTTATTATGTTTCTGTCATTGTGTAATGTTCTTTTGTAACTCAATATATATTCGATCCAAGGCCTCGTCTGTTTATTTGCTTTGTTATTTTATCAAACTTAAACATTTTTTTAGGTAATTTTTAATTCATTTTCAGCAGCGAATTACGCCTGTAATCCTTGAATGATAACAAGTGAATTTTTATCCAGCTATTTTTCAAGCGTAAACCGACAGATTCAACAATTCCCAAGCTGCGAATCGGTCCCGGGTCCTCAGAGTAACGATCTGAAGCTCTATCACTGATCTACAAGGAACGATATCCAAACTCGAAATTTATCACTCTTATATATGTCGGACCGGCTGCAATCGCAAAACAAGATGGAAAAGTCATCATGAGCACAGGGCCCGCTTAAAACATAAAAGTAGGGGAAGTCCGACGTTACTCTGGGGCCCCCGTTTACCAATTGCTTTGTTATTTACTAAATCCATTTTTGGTATGCTGCAACAATTTGATATTTTACCATCAAAATTTCGAGTAAACAACAATTTAAAAAGAGCGAGCTTCTTAGATAAAAATTTTGTAAGGAAAAAATGCATTTTTTATCCTGATTGATTTTTTTTTTTTTTTTTTTTTTTTGTAAAAAGTTGTTCTGAAAAGTAAATTGGGGGGCACCTTTGTATTTCCTTGGGTAAGAACGGGCTTCCCGGGCCTATTTGGTAAACGGGCCCTGCATGAGCATGCAAATTTCTGCGGCTAACATGAGACGAAAATACAAAGCCCAGCAAACGACAACATATAGTTAATTTTTAATTCATTTTCAGCAGCGAATTACGCCTGTAAAAAGCAGGATAAAAATTCACTGGTTATTATTCAAGGATTCACTGCAAATTAAAAATTCACTGCAGAAAATTAATTAAAAATGAACTGTGTTGCCGTATGCTGGGGCCTCAGAGCGCTATTCTGAGGACCCGGGTACGATTCCCGGCTTGGGACATTTTTCACTCTGTCGGTTTACGCTTGAAAAAAAGCAGGATAAAAATTCACTGGTTATTATTTAAGAATTACAGAGCGTAAATCACTGCTGAAAATGAATAAAAAATTAATCCGTGCATTAATTCTTGAGATTTAGTTATAGTAAAAATCATGAAAAAAGTAGCATACAAGCGCCACCTTTTGGGGTATTTACACCAAAACGTAATCAGCTTCTATCTATGTCAAGGTCTAACTCAATCAATAGTTTTATATAAATCAGTGCATTAGTTCTTAAGAAATCACGAATATATTTCAGAAATCGCGAAAATTGCTACATAGCAGCGCCACCTCTTCCGCGATTTACGCCAAAAACAAATCAGCACCAATTTATATCAGGAAGTAACTGAATATAAAGTTTTATTAAATTCCGTGCATTAGTTCTTGAAATAGACCGCCCACAAAATGTTTGTCACATACAGACAGACAGAGTCATAGACAGTCATTTTCTAAAAACAGTCAAATCGTGTTCAGGATCTTCTAAAATCCGTCGAAATCTAGAAGTTGAAAAATTTTCATGACTCCAATACTGTCTTCTTGTAAAGATAGAAGAAAGTAATAAATGAGATAGGGGGATTTTTAAAACTACCTTGGTCCTTGCCAATTAAAAAAGTTTTAATTTTCCAAAAATTATGTTAATCCTTTGATTATATAGCTATATAAGTCAAGTAAACCAAGTTACGTGAGAGAGTTATGGCTACTACACAACAATTTAAATTTTGTATAAATTACAAATTTAAATTACAAAACTATGGTAAAAAAAAAAATTGTTAATTCAAGTAAATTTGATGAAATTTTGTTAAAATTTTGTAAGAGTGTTAAAAATATTTTTTTGTCAATGCAACAAAATCAACTTTTTACTTCAACTAAACATTTTGCTTGAAACAACCAAAATGTACTCAACAAAACATGTTTTGTTGTTTTAATCAATTCCTTTTTCTGGGTGTGCAAAAACGGTCAAATGACTGGACAGTTTGCTGCAAATTTTTAACAATGCAGTTTCATACTTCTATTCTGCATAATGAATTCAAGAAATCGAATAAAAGTTATTTCTACCTTACTAAAATATAATTATAATCAAACGTTCAGTCGAATGTCTTGAGCAAACTACATACACATTCATTTCGTTCATCCTATTTTATTCAAAATCACGATTTTGCCAACTAATTTATGTCGGAAATTGGAAGGCCTTGACAGCTAATGAAAATATTTTCCATATTATACTTCATTCATCATCCTAATGAATTAGAGATAAATATCTTTAAAATACTGCGTTAAAGCTTTTTCAAAAATACAGTGCGTGCTGTTCTGTCTTTTTATTTAACGGAATGTACATTAACACTCATAATAAAGAGTTTTGCGTTAGTTGTCTACAATACTTTATTTAACACGTTCACTGCCAGGCTAAAATTACTAGAATTTAATTATTTAGAAAGTTCGAATTCATGCCAGAAAATACTAATAGCAATATTTACATTTTTTAATTACAGACATTTAGTGATTACATAAAATAAAAATTCTTCTTTGGAAATTTCCGGTACGAATTCGAAGAATTTTAGATTGAAAAACCACGAGTATACTCGTGGTTGACAGCGAATGGGTTAATATATTACTTAATAAAAGATTTGTTTAGCACTTTAACTGAGTTATTTAGAAAAGACATATATGTTCAGATATATTAAAATTAATTACTAATTATTTTCAAAATAAAATTACGTGTGTAAATTATTGCAAGAAAATCAAGGAAAGCCGTAGGATTTTTATATGTGATTCTGAATTTCAAATATGGTAAGAATGAGTTTAATGATGTAATTTTTAATAAGACGTTTAGATAATTATCCATGGAATGCTTTTTAAACCCGTATATACTGCAAGATTTCTATGGCTTTAATTCCAAAAATCGTGATTTCTTGAGATACTTTACACCTCTAAATAGGGTATTATGGGTAAATAATAAAAATTACTTATAATAATATATTACATAAGTTTAAATAGGCGTGAAAAATGTATTCTTGAAATTTTATAGCGTCTACTTTATTAATGAATTACTAAATGATACATTTAGCTATTTGCTTGAAATATTTTATAAAATGAAACTTGAATAATTATTGCTGATGCGTTATATATATTTTATTTACCTAATCTAAAAAGTACTGTTTAATGACATGGTATTAACAGGAATTTTACGAAATTATTTTATAGGGTTTTTTATTTATATAAAACTACTTATTAAATATAAAATTACAATCCGAAAACAAACTCTTACTGACTGAAAAACAATAAAAGAGGGACTTTTTAAACTTTTATTCCAAAAATTTATTTATTTTTTGGCTGTTTACAATATTTCATTATTCAAACCAATCGAATATTAAAGAAAAAATAAGGTAAAGCTAGGAGAGTCTGCGCACAATTCAAAAGAATAACAATAAAAAATATAAATATAAATTTTTTGCTAAACTATCCATGAATAATTTTTACTTCATTTGTTTTTTATGCATTTCCATTGCTATTTTGTTGTTATGTTGTAATTTAATAGAACAGTTGTAATAAAACCAAGAAAGTTAGTTTGCGCAATCTGTCCTTACAGGGTTGGTGTGATTGCGCACTTGGGTAGGTTAGATTGTTACTAATAATAACCACAATTAAACTGTTAACAATAATAATTACACTTGAATGACAGTGTTTTAAGGTTTTTTGTGTATAAATATTATTGTATTAGGAGTGAATATTTCAACCTAATGATTAAAGAATCAGAAAAAGGAAATATTTTTAAGAACGATTAAAAAATTTTAACAAAAGAAAAAAAAATAAAGAATCAGAAAAAGCAAGTCCAGATTAGCTTACAAAATAACATTAAGTTACTTGATGACACGTTTAACTCAAAATTAGTTCATTTTAATTTTTCATTTTTTATGCAAATTTACCAATAAGCTGCGTAATCTCCCCTAGAAGGGAAACTAATGGAAACAATGCGCCATCTCTCCTAAGTAGCACATGCGCAAACTCTCCAATTTCGGTAGGAGAGATTGCGTGGCCGTTTATGTAAACATGGCCGCTACTAAAACGAACCGTTGCTATTCACATTGTTAGTCTAGATTAGTAGCTTATGAGAAATCGTTTAAGTTTCAAATATTTTGTACTATTGAAATTGTATAGAAATTCTGATGAATAGCTATGGAAATTCAAGCACTTACTTTGGAAAAACAAAACAAAATAGCAATGCTTTATCTTAGACGCTCAAAACAATCAACGTGCACTTTCAAGTATTCACTCCACTACTGCTGTTGTACAACTACCTGGAGTCGTTGCACGCTCACTCTACTCACCCCGAACCTCTATGTGCGCAATCTCTCCGACCGCGTCAGCTCTCCTGGTTTTACCTTACTAGTTGCGAACTGGTTTGGAAAACAGCTGATATTGTTATAACTATTTATTGTGAATTACAGCAGATATTTTTTATTTACTATATTTGTATCATAATTAGCAATATATAGATAATTTGTTATCAATTTTGACCGGGATAATTCATTACTACTTTATCCCATTAATTAAAAAACATATCCTACAAATATGGACGTGTAACCATTGCATTATGTACTTTTATATTTTACCAAAAAATCAATTCAGATTTTAGCTACTGCTAAAATTAAAAATATATATAAATATAGATATTAAAATAGCATTAGTAGATAGTTACCGATAAAACGATACTTATGTATGATATGATTTCCATACGATTATACGTGTTGTTGTCTGCTTAAAACGATGTAGTTTATTAAGTTTGTTCAATGACACTCAATTGCATAAAGTTAATGATTGGTCATAGTTAGTTATTTTAAATGTAGTAACACGCATGTCTGCGTAAAAGATTTGTAAGGAAAAAGTAACGTTGAGAAAATTGTAAACTTTTTTACCACCATTTCCGTGGACAAAATAAAAAGAAGAAAATATTAAAAAATAGTCACATTAAAAAGAACAACATATAACATTAAATACACAAAACCAATTTTAGCATTATTCAATTAAGTCAAATATTTTGTGTGTAACAAACATTTACAAAGTAATATGTATATTTTAATAAAGTGTTATTTCATATTCATGTAAATAGTGGTCACACATAAGGTAAAGCCAGGAGAGATGGCGCGGTCGGAGAGATTGCGCACATAGATGTTCGGGGCGAAGGAGTAGAGTGAGCGCGCAGCGACTGCAGGTAGTTGTACAACAGCAGTAGTGGAGTGTCTACTTGAAAGTGCACGTTGATTGCTTTGAGCGTCTAAGATAAAGCATTGCTATTTTGTTTTGTTTTCCCAAAGTCAATGTTTGAATTTTCATAGCTATTCGTCAGAATTACTATACAATGTCAGTAGTACAAAATATTTTTAACTTAAACGATTTCTCATAAGCTACTAATCTAGGCTAACAGTGTGAACACCAACGGTTCGTTTTAGTAGCGGCCATGTTTTAATAAAAGACCGAGCAATCACTCCTACCGAAATTGGAGAGTTTGCGCATCTGCTACTTAGGAGAGATGGCGCATTGTTCCCATTAGTTTCCATGCTAGGAGAGATTACGCAGCTTATTGGTAAAATTGCATAAAAAATTGCAAAATGAAACCAGACTAATTTTACGTTAAACGTGTTACAAATTAACTTAATGTCATTTTGTAATCTTATCTGGAGTAGCTTTTTCTGATTCTTTAATTTTTTTCCCTTTAATTAAAAATTTTTAATCGTTTTTAAAATTATTTCCTTTTTCTGATTCTTCAATCATTAGGTTGAAATATTCACTCCTAATACAATAATATTTGTTCACAAAAACCTTACAACAATGTCTTTTAAGTGTAATTATTATTGTTAACAATTTAATTGTAGTTATTATTAGTAACAATCTCTCCTACGCATGTGCGTAATCACACCAACCCTGTAAGGACAGATTGCGCAAAGTAACGTTCTTGGTTTTATTACAACTGTTCTATTACATTACAACATAACAACAAAATAACATTGGAAATGCATAAAAAAAAACAAATGAAGTAAAAATTATTCATGGATAGTTCAGCAAAAAAATTTACTTAGATTTTTTATTGTTATTCTTTTGTATTTTGCGCAGACTCTCCTAGCTTTACCTTACTTCAGAGTTACAATCATATGTTTTGGATCTCACATACAATATGAATCGTAAAATCATTTCTTAATTATATGAACTATTTAATCAATGTAAGCAATTAAAGAAATAATTAATAGCATAGTACTGCAAAGCAGAGCATAAGACCAACCAGCTATACTAAGCATCAAATCCGCTTTTATGTTGGTGGTCCGAACAAGCAATAAAACATCCAAACACAATGGCCTTTGAACTTTACTAGACAAGCAGTAAAAAAGCGGCAACAATACAAAATTAGACAGGGCCAAGACATGACCAATTTATGAGATGAAGGAAGAACAACCAAGCCAGACAAAGGATGCCGACAGGAATAATTTGTGGTGCAGCACCACATAAATAGAAGAGGTAGAAAGATCGAATGAGAAGCAAGAGGCGTTGCCGTGAAAACAACGGGTCGACCTAAGAAGAAAATATTTACATGGCAGAAACTAGGAAACCCAAAATTCAATAAGAAAAGTATAATTGGAATCCCATTAAGAGGGAGCAGTCTAAGAAGAAAGATGGAAAAAAATATATAGTGACTGCGATAGTCTCTAACATTAAGAATTAAGTAATAAGTATGAGTATCGATTCAGTCTCAGTTTAGTTGTTAATCATGCCATTTTAAATTTTCAGGCTAGAAGTCAACTTTAAAATCTGCAGTTATGCAAGATCAATCTTAATTTCGGTTTAAGCAACATCATGTTCCACCTCGACTCTAGTTGCAGTATGAAAATATTTTTACTGCCAATACGCCAGAGGGCACCAATAAAAAGTCGTAAGAGGAAATAATAAATGGCGTGTGAATAATAGCTGATTCATACACGATGTTGATGTTTTCCTTAAGATATCCTGGCACTTCACACGATTTGCAGTAAGAAGAGAAGAAAACTAGAAGCAATAATCCAGGTGATGCGGAAGGAAAAGAAGATGAAACGGTCTAATGAAAAGAGGAAATTAGATGAATTTTCCCTCAATGATGATTACCAAGAAGCACCTGCCGCATGTTTCAGAAGAATGTTCTGACTACTGATGCCAGAAATCACAAGAAGATCAGATGACCGCAAATTTAAGAAATCCCTTGATTACGAAGTGTAGAAAAAAATCCATAAATTAAAATATTTATAATGAACATTTGTGTGAATCATCCTAAGGACTAACTTAGAATCCTTTTAGTGACTATGATAACTAGTGCTCAATACCCAGTGGAAACACTGTGCTAGAATTCAAATGCTCCGGCAGGAAGATGCATCAGATTTTCACGCACGTGAGTTCCACATTTTTCTTATTACTTGTGTGACCATAATTAATAACTGGATATTTATGTTTTTTTACAAAATGTTAGTTTATCATCCTTATCCTGAATTAATTTATGTATTAAAATATACTGTTAAGGGTTAAGAAACGGGTGATTCAATTAAATATAAAAAATAAATAATGATAAGGAAAATAAAGAAATGTGACTTTAAATGTTTGTCTAAGACTGACCTACTTAATAATGATTAACTGTTTAATGGCGAATCCCTTTGTATATATTTTCTTTACCTATGTGTTTGTTTATCTTTATGTTTATTTTCTCAATAAATAATTAAAATTAATTTAAATGTTTCTTTGGTCTTTTCAGTGGTTTTCTTTATTTAAAGAATATTTTTTTCTCTTACAGCTATCTAATTATATCGAGAATAAAGCACCCCAATGCTAGTACTCTCGACCATTCGATTTCACCGTCTCTCGACAAATTCACAACGCGCTCTTTTAAATATTAGAATTTAATCTAGTGGTATTTATAATCTTGGTTTGGTTTTAACTAGCCTAATTCCGGTGCTCTTCAGGTCGTTTTCTAAATACGATCATACCTTTTTACACTTATGCTAATTTATAGAGTACTAATTGATTGTAAGTTACTGTGAATTCTCAATGTTGCGCGCAGATAGGGATTTTTACCGTAACTCTTCTTCCGTGTGCACAAGAGTGCATAATTCTCCCCAACAATAATAATCACTTATAATAATATATTTCTTTAAATAAGTGTTATATATATATTCTTAACATTTTATAGAGCATAATTTATTAATGCATTAATAAATGATACATTAATTAGCATTATATTTACTTCAAATGTTTACTTCAATAATTACTGCTAATGCAATATATGTATGTTATTTTAAGCTAAAAAATACACTTCAATGCATGATATTAACAGACATTTTATGAATTGATTTTATAGGGTGCTAGTAATTAAAAATAAAATATTATATATAAAATTACATTCCCAAAACATATTTTTACTGACTGAAATATAAAAAAGGGGGATATTTTAACCTTTTACTTTAGAACATTTATTTATTTTTCGAATGTTATAAATGTTTAATTATCTAAGTTAATTGAATATTAAGGGGCCAATACTACTTACGAACTGGTCTGGAAAAGAGCTGTTACTGAAAGTTCTCTTGGGAATTACTGGAGAGATTTTATATTTTGTATTTACTTTAATGGTATCATAATAAGTTATACGCGCTATCGTCCTAGTAAAACCACGTAGTTTATTTAGTTTCTTTGAAACAAATTTCATTAACACGCAATTACATAAAGATAATTATTGATTATGTTAGTCATTTTTAACTTAGTAACACTTTGCACATCTATCTGCGTAAAATATCTTAAATATCTATAACTCTGAGTAAATCGTGAACGCCAAGACCATACCATTTGTTTCGTCCGCAAAATAAAAATAAGTAAATATAAAAATAAGTAATTAAAAAAAAGACATGTAACATTAATTATACAAATATATTTTAGCAGCATTTTTCAATTCAGTGTAATATTTAGTGTGTAACAAGCAATTTACCACTCAACACAAGATCTGTGGGCATCTTTTCCGTGAACATCATGGTTGAATTATCTTATATGTAACATAAAAATGGAAATTTAATAAAATAAATTATTTCGTTTGAAAAAATTGAGGTATGATAAGTCTAAAACAACATAAAAACAACGTTTTTACTCTTAATTTAATTTTTTTCATGTGTTTAGCACCGAAAAGTCACGTTTCTGGAAGAATGCTCCAGCTAAGCTCAGAAGTTTACAGTTTTTTCCAATCTCATAGAAATTTGCATTTTTCTAATATTTATTCCAATAGCTTCTTGAAGTTATTAAAACAACTAGGTAATTTTTATTGCAAATATTTTTTTCACAATAACAAAATGGTGGTAATAATTAAAAGAAAAATTATAAAAACTCATGTAACATGACTTATTTTGCAACTAAAAACAAGGCACATGCACAAGAGATCTTTCTTTTGTCATATCAGAAATAGCTTCAAAATGCAGAATATCCCATTTTTTTTTATCATTGTCGATAAATAAGAAATGTGATACATAATGGGGTATTTAAAAGTTTGTGTTTCTTTTATAAGATGTGTGGTTGCAAATGGCCTAAATGCACGCTTTTCAGATTTGCAAGATTACTGTATTTTTGTGTTCTCCAAGTTAAATTCCACTTTTCAAAATTCGTCAAATTCTCTATAAATCTTTCTACACGTGGGAATTACACGCGGGACTGCAAAATTATATATTTCTGTGAAGCAAAATTCAATAACATTACTTTATATGATACCGTTGACTTTAATTTACAAACCTTAATTTCTTCCATTGAGCTTCATGTAATACATTTAGCATGAAGTAGCTTTTATAGATGTCCCTTTAATTGTTTCCACCAATGCAGTTATAATTCAGTTTTAATATAACTTTTATAAGAAGGCCTTCATAACAAATATTGAGATGTTCCAAAGAGCAAAATATTTCGTATACGTAGTAAAGACATACACATATCAGTATACTTTTCTATTTAATGTATTCCAAAAATATACAGATTATTATGAAAAAAAAAAACATATTTTAAATAACATTTTTCCAAATCAACTATTACAGAAAAAGAAAATGTTTTGCTGAATCCAAAATTACAAGGAACCAGTTTTATCGTACTAGAAGTCGTGAAATAATGCGAGACGAGCTTTTGTGAGACAATTATCATAGTCCAAGAAATACCTTCTAAAATGCAAATTTGGATTCAAAATTCGGAGAGCAAACCCGACGATATCCAACCGAATACATTTTAAATTAAGGTTAAAACGCCTTAAATAGAGTACCTGGGAAGATTGCGTTTCTCAACGGAAGATTTAAAATCTGCATTCTAAATATTTATAACCTCAGATCTTTAAAATATCTCCTTGGAAATAATTTTAAATTCTTCGTAATCTCTTTAAGCAGTAAAGAACTACTTTTATAAGGAATAGTAAACATGAAACAGAATTGAATTTAATACCTTATAACCTAGTTTATCATTTTATAAATAGAAAATTTCAAAAGCTTGTAATTATTAAATTTACATTTATTTCAATAAATTGAATAGCTAAGTCTTTGATCCAAAACTGAAGATACAGTTCTAAAGAGAATATATCAATACGAAAAGATTATAAATGTTATCTAATTTATCTACATAGTAACTCATTTAAACAAATATTTTTTTTTTTATTTCCATACATTTTATTTCTCGCTGAATAACATTCTAGTAACTCTTATGTAAATACAATATGTAATATTTTAGAATGTCCCTTCCTTTTAAAGCTTTTTTGTATTTAATAAATAAATTCCTTAAAAAGTTGAAATATCAGTGCAAATTCCCCTTGTTTAATAATTAAAATTCATAAAGATACAACTAAATGTAAATATATTGCTTGAAGGTGCGTAAAAACATACATAGAAACATTTAAAAGCAAAGTAAAGTTCTTTAAAAAAAAAAAAAAAAAAAAAAAAAAAAACCTTTTAAACCGAATATATTCGGTTATCATCAGTAAAAAACTAATAGTTAAGTTGAGTTGTTGTTTCTTCGCGTTTTCTAGCTTACCCGGAACAACCCTTGAATTAAAATGGTTTGTTCCGCGCAAGCTAGAAAACGCATATTAAGCGGAAAAGCATAACACAACTTAAAACGAACTTACAGCAAATACCAGACATAAACGGCAATGCATCTTGTTCTTTGTGTAGAATGAATTTATTTATTTTCTACAAACGTCTATTTGTATACTAAATATAGTTCCATAGGAAAATGCATACCACATACAAACACATAAGCAATTCAATCCCATAGTCAGAACTACTTCCAAAATATTTTGCGTAGCTCTGTATATGATCAACAGAATTTATGTACACCATGGTTTGTGCGAAAATTGTATTAAAATTAAAAACAAAAATTAAAGTTTAAAACGCAATTCCAGGAATTTTCGCTCATAGACAGTAGCCGAATGTAGACAGTAGCCGTACTGTAAACGAATTATTTTGTGCGTCCCTGTGAATGAACGATAAATGCAACTTATAGTGCACCTCTGTAATAGAAGTAAATTGTATTATGTTTGGAATAAAATAAAAAGCATTAAAGAACACTGCAAACGATTTTTCCCGTAGACAGTAACAGCGTGTTTTGTATGACACTGTAGATGAATATTAATTGCTTTGCACTCCATTTTCCACAGAAAGCATGTTTTAGTGCACTTGATAAATGCATATCAATTTCATTATGTTTGAAATGTTATAACAGCGTCAAAATGCACTTGAAACGATTTTTCCTATAGACTATTATGTAACGGAATACTCTTGACTAAAAACAAATTAGTAACTCTACACGCTAACAATTTTCAATTGCGATCGTGCTATAGTAAGCGTCAATAATCCATAAGCATTACAGGGCAATCCGAGTATATTTACGAGAGTTAGAGCACGGAGAGACGAATAGACAAACACTTAAACGGAAGACATGAAATTTTTCAACAATGTTGGGAAATGCAAAAAAAAAAAAAAAAGATGTTGTAAAATTATTTTGGAAATATCCCCCTTACCCTATATACATACGAATTACAGACATATGTTATAGAAGTATAGACACCTATTGTAATAATTCATGTTTATTAAGAAATAAAATTTGAAACAATCTATACTATCCTCTTTAATAAAAAGCTATGCATTGCTGAAGACTGGGATTTTCAGTAATCGTTGCCACAGATTAATTTCGGAAAATAAACATTTGAAGTTGCTAAAAAGATTAATAGCTCGAAAATTATTTGTCAGCAAATTGTTAGACAAACTTCATTAGAAAGGTAAAAAATTGTATTTTTCTTGATATAAATTCAAATCAAATGATTATGCCGTTTTTCAAATATTGAATTTCAAAAATTACCAAACTTCACTATGAAGTACCATAGCGAAATCGTCACGCGTAAAAGGATAATGATAATGGCCGTGTGTCCTGACGTATACTGGCTATAGCACGAGTCACAAATTATAGTAGCCTTACTATTCTGTTAAAATATAAAAGTGAAATATGATGCCACGCGTGCATGATTTTTGTTTAATTTTAATATAATCATCTTAGAAACAAGGTTTTGGAATTTTTTTTCGAATAGGACTAAAAAATTGTTCAATAATGTATATTATTTTAAGTTTAAAAGAGGAAAGGTGGGGGAGCGCTTTATATTATTTAGGTTTCCTCAGGAACTTTTGGTCAGAATTGAAAGTTTAATATGTCAAAACATCGATAAATCGACATTAAATCGGCAATAACTATAACGACTGTCCTTCAGTTCGTTTGGATAGATTTTCATTTAAATTATAAAATCATTCAACATTGATTTTAGGTATTATCATGGGCGCGGACAAAACCGGGCATGTCACCTAGTAATATTTTAAAGTAGTAAAGATTGTTTTCTTGTTTTTTTGTTTCTTTGTTTGTTTGTTTGTTTATAGGGGGTAATCTCTGGAACTGTTGAAGCTATTTCAAAAGTGATGGTGGCAAATTGATGGTGACAATTACCGCTCCAACATAGCCTATATTTTATGTCTGTGCCAATGCCCTCAGGGCGGGATGCAGGAGCGAAAAAGTTCTAAATTTTCAATTTTTTTTATACTGAGGGAGCTAGAAACAAGAAATTTCGCATGGTAATTACTTATAAGACGTAAATGCTCTCTAAGAACAAATTAAAATAAAATTCGAAATTTAAAAGGGTGAGATGAGCGAAAACCGTTCTAAACACATTCTAAATTAAATTTTTATGGAATCTCTGGAACTACAGAACCGTTTTCAAAATTGATGGTAGCAAATTGATGGTGACAGTCCCGTCTCCAACATAGGCTAAATTTTATGTCGGTACCACTACCCCCAGGGGGGTGCAGGAGCGAAAAACGTTCTAAAATTTCATTTTTTTGTATACTGAAAGAGCTAGAAACATGACATTTGGCATGGTAGTTATTTAAAAGATGTAAATGCTCTCTAAAAACAAATTCTAAAAAAATTCGAAATTTAAAAGTGTGAGGTCAGCTAAAAGCGTTCTAAAAACATTCTAAATTACAATTTCTATGGAATCTCTGGAACTACAGAACTGTTTTAAAAAATGATAGTGGCAAATTGATAGTGACAGTTCTTGCTGTAATATAGGATATATTTTATGTCGGTGCCACTATCACAGGGGGGTGCAAGGGCGAAAAACGTTGTAAAATTTCGATTTTTTTTATACTGAAGGAGCTAGAAACATGAAATTTGGCATGGTAGTTATTTAAAAGATGTAAATGCTCTCTAAAAACAAATTCTAAAAACAAATTCTAAAAACAAATTCTAAAAAAAATCGAAATTTAAAAGAGTGAGGTGAGCTAAAAGCGTTCTAAAAACATTCTAAATTACAATTTCTATGGAATCTCTGGAACTACAGAACCATTTTCAAATGTGATGGTGGCAAATTGATGGTAACAGTACCTGCTGTAACATAGACTATGTTTTATGGCGGTTCCACTACCACAGGGGGAAGGTATGTAATAGCGATAAACGTTCAAAAATTTCGATTTTTTTTATACTGAAGGAGATAGAAACATGAAATTTGGAATGGTAGTTACATATAAGATGTAAATGCTCTATAAGAACAAATTCTGAAAAAAAATTCGAAATTTAAAACTGTGAGATGAGCGAAAAGCGTTCTAAAAACATTTTAAATTACAATTCCTCTAATGAAAATAGGCCAACGATTACCACTTGGCATTTTTGAAGAATTACGCGAGGAAAGCTGCGGGTTTTGCTAGTTAAACAATAAAAGCATTCCTGAAGAAATATCCCTTATCTCTTTCTTTTTTCAATGTATCACAGCAAAGAAATTGATCTAGCCTAAATTACGAAATGCTTCTAATGTGATCGGCGACGATATATTTTATCAGAACACAGTCGTCGTAAATTGCACCAATCCCTTAACTTTTCTATTAACTAAAATACAACTGCAATCAATCATCATTTGAATAAAGTGCAATATGATTAGCTGAATAGAAAAACATTTAATAAAAAGTCGTGGTTGAGTGCAAGAAGTTCGTACACTGATAGATTTAGAAAATTTTGTTTATGTGATTTACATTTAAAAAATACGTAATTAGAACTTGTAAAATTTCACTATAGAAAAGACTGTGCGTCATTTATGATGTTGCATTAAAATAAATTACACGCATAAAATATTTTTTTTAATTTTTATTGCTGACCCGCCAAGCATTGCGCGAGCCCGTGACAAAACCTTAAATAAACTCCAAATATGTATTATTTAATGCATTTTACCCGATTTTGTATGAATTTTTTTCTTAAATGAGAAAATCGCAAAATCGTAAGAAAACATTTACTTCTTTTTTCAAGTTTTTCAAGTAGAATCGTTATATGGTTTTAAAAAATAACTTTTGTAGTCCAAACCCTTTGAAATTTTCAATGGTCAAAAATATAACGGTTTTATAGCCCGTGTAAAAATTACGTCATAAATATTGTTATCTGGTTATAAAATAAATATGTTTTCTTTTCGCGTCGGTTCCGTTCAAAAAAAAATAATAAATCGGCGTCCGATCTCTATGAAATTTTATTCGTTTATAAATATAACTGTTTCCAAGTCCTCTATAAATTTACGTGAAAACATTCTATAAATTCAAAAATTCGATACGCATATTTCTTCAAATTCAGATTAACATGAGTGCACTAGTCTACGATTAAAATTATTTTTCGCTTTTGTAAGCTCATTTTTATATTCAATTTTCTAACAAAATCTTAAAAAAAGATTTAGGGTCAGCCACGTATTGTGGTTGGCATTGTAATCTGTCGACAAACTTTTAGTGTTTTTGAAGCATCGGGGCTTCTTGGATTTACCAATTACAAAGGTTTCAGCCTTCTCAGTTCTGTAATAACAAAACTGTTAATCGCACTTTTGATAGCTTCCGACTGTGCCACATTTCTCCTTTCACGGTGTTCTATCAGGGAAGAGATTAAAAAAACAAAACAATCCAGTCTCATCTGCGTTAAAGATGGCTGTTTTGAGTAATTACACACAAGAGAAGGCAAAGTTTTTGTCCATCCGTTTCTCTGCGACCTCAGTATTTACTCCATCTGCCTCACCGCAAATAAACTTGTAAGACAAATTATACCTCTTCTTGAATCTGTCGATCCAACCGTTGGGTGCCATGAAATTCTGCATTTCATTTTAATTTCTCAGAGACCTCTTGTTTTAGAATGGTTTGTAACGTTTAATAAGCGATACCGAACGATTTTACGCGATCCACTTTAGTTCCTTTGGAAATTTTGGGTTTTTTTCTTTGGAACTTTGGATAATTTCTGCCTTTTCGGCTACAGAGAAACATTTTCTTTTAGACATCCTACTTTTGACTGACAATCACTAAGAGATAGCAAAAGAATCCCCTAATAAATAGAAAGCCCCCCCCCCCTCCGATATCACATGACGCAGGATAGGTCAAGTGCTGATAGACGAATAATAGTAACAAACAACGAGTTTTGGTAACAAACAGCCAGTTGACCAAGTGAAAAGCATTTTTCTTCTTTTGAAAATTTATCCATGAGTTAAAAAAGATAAAATTTCCTGAGGTACCTCGCCTAAAATGACGTACCAAGCGGGAAACACTAAGAGCAAATAACGTAGAATCGAGGTACTTTTAACATTATCGGAATAGGAATTTTCTGGGACCGACGAAAAATAACGTAGGAAGCGGGATAACGTACGAAACGGGTTACGTAAAATCTGGGTTCCACTATATATATATATATATATATATATATATATATAACCACACACAAGATTTGCTCGTATTAAAATATATGATAACATTAAAGAAAATTGTGTGCCTATCTGTTTATAGGGAATATGCTTAGAAATGGCTGATTAACAAACTCTAAATTTATCAGTGGTAGATAGAATATCATTTTGGCTAGTACAGGTAAAATTGAGTAAAATAATACAAAAAGGAACATTTTAACTGAGGGAAGAGGAGAAACTAACCTTGTTTTTAAATCCGTCGTGTAAAATATTGTTTAACAGGTTTTGTTTTCTTTAAATTGTGAATCGAATGACACCATTTGCAACTAGATAGAATTATTTGTTACTTTGAACTGTTTTTGGTAACAAATAACCAGTTGACCAATTGGAAAGCGTTTTTGTTCTTTTGAAAATTTTTCCATGAGTGAAAGAAAAAAAAATCCTCAGGTACCTCGCCTAAAATGACGTACCAATCGGGAAACGCTAAGAGTAAATAACGTAGAATCGAGGTACTTTTAACATTATCGGGATGGGAATTTTCTGGGACCGACGAAAAATAACGTAGGAAGCGGGATAACGTACGAAACGGGTTACGTAAAATCGGGGTTCCACTGTATATTATATTATAAATATAATATTATATGCATGTAATTTATTTTAATGCAACATCATAAATGACGCACAGTCTTTTCTATAGTCAAATTTTAGAAGTTCTAATTACCTATTCTTTAAATGTAAATCACATAAACAAATTTTCCAAATCTCTCAGTGTACGAACTTCTTGCACTCAACCACGACTTTTTAAATGATTTTCTATTCATCTAATCATATTGTACTTTATTCAAATTATGATTGATTGCTGTTGTATAATAAATAAAATTTGGAATTATTTAAAACTCGATACATTCGTATTGGACGCAAGATTTCGCTACTTACTGTAGCTTTTTTATTTCTGATTTTTTCAATATTTAAGCACATCGTTTGAATAAATAGATGTTATATTTGTATTTTATTTTTATATTATTTTATTAACTGATTGAATAATTATAATTTTGTTATGGAATATCAATTGAAAACAAATAATGAACTTGTTCATTTTTTTAAGTAGGAACAGATTAATTTGTCGTAAAAAGCTACAGAAGACAGTGATTTATTTTTAAAAATTATATGATTGAAAATTATTTTAAAAACTAAAAATAATCAGTAAATTTAGATAGAGTTAAAAAAACTGTCTTTATAAACACCTTTTTTTTCTATTTGACAGAATAAAATTTGAAAAAAAAGGTGCGAAAAAGTTTAGAAGACACAAAAGACAAAAAGGAGGTAAGGGTGTAGTTGTACAGGCCGTTTTGACGGTCATTATGACGTCAATGCTACACACATACATATTTTTGAATTATGATGTAAATAAAGAGATATTGTAACATAAAAAAATAATATGAAAGATGACTACAAATTTTATTTACTTAATTCAGTTATATATAGTTTTCTAGTAGATATTAAAGTAATTACTTATTTACATGAAGCAATTCACCCTTAGTACATAAATTATTTCGCTATACACTAAAAGTATTATGTTTTATACAAATGACAGTTGGTGCTATCCATAAAACAGTTGGTGCTATCCATAAGAAGAAAAAAAAAGATTAGCACAATCTGCAAAAACTGTGTATTTATGAAACATACCCTCCCCAGTATGATTAGATGAATTTGGGAACTTAGGCTAATTACTTTTTCCTGTGATAGTCTAAATAAACAAAGAGGTAAGCAGGATTTCGTCACCTGTGCTTTTCTTGTTTAATTGTTTAAGATTATATTTCTTAATCAGGCTGAACTATGAAATATGGTAACAGGATATATTCTAGCTAAGTTTAAAATGTTTTTTTTTTTCTTTTCGACGTCACATATGGTTTTCAATGGAAGTAAAAAACGTATTTATCTTTTTTGTTTCATTTTAAAGCGGAAATAAGATATTTTAACATATATGCAATAAATAACATAAATGAATCGTACACATTTTATTTACTTAATACAGTTCTTAATACTACAGTTACTTAATACAGTTTCATACAGTTCTGTAGTACATGTTCATGTATTCATTTATTTCACATGTCGCAATCTTCTCCGAGTACCTGAATGGATTCTCTATCCCCTGAAAGTATTGTACATTATTCAAATGATGATGGATTGCAGTTGTTTGCGACACAATTGCAAAAAAGAAAATTTAAGGGATTGGTGCAATCTGTGAAAACTGTGTTCTCTGATAAGATTAGATTCCTTTCGGAATTTAGGCTAGTTCCATTTCTTTGCTGAGATAGATTACGAAAGGAAGGGATAAGGAGGATTTCTTCAGCAATGCTTTTGTGGATCAGTTGTTCGGGATCTTATATTTAAGGATAAAATATGGTAAAATATTCCTGTTAATTTTAAAGTGTTTTCAAAAATCGTTATGGCGTCGAATCGTAATATATTATTTTCTGTGCTAATACTAGGAACTCTCTTTTACTTACACATTTAAGAAATAAAAAAGACATTTTTACAAAAAAATGTAAAACGAAATCTAGTATGCCTTCACATTTTATATACTTAATACAATTGTATGTAGTTTTCAAGCAGAAGTTACGTTATCAGTTATATATTTGAAAATATATACTAAATATATACTATTTTTATACTTCTGAATCGTTTAAATTAATGTTAATCTTTATCACTTTTCAGTCACTTTTGGCAAATTTCCTACCGATTAATTATTTAGAAAACAATTAGAATATATATGCAAACAATAGAAAATGTATGAAAATTTAGAAAGAAGTATTCACGCAATATTTTTTTATCTATGTTTAAGAGTACGCAGATACTGAAATTAAATTGCAATGTTGCGTTCTAATTTTCGACTTTTTATTATGAAAAAAAAGAGAAAAAAATAAAAGTACTGGACAAACTTGTAAAAAATTGTAAATTTAATTTACAATTCCTTATATGTTATTATCTGTTAAATCATCAATTACAATTAGTCGTGTTCTGTAACTTTTTTTTTTTGAAAGATAAAAAGGCTAAAATAGTAAATAGGAGAAATTTAATTATTTTTTTTTAACAATTTTAATTTATGTTTATATAAGTTTTATAACCTTAAACATAATATAAAATCTGACTTTTCGTTCAAAGATATCAGTTTAACGCTTAATTGTGTTTCTAATACATACTAAGAAAATAAATAAATAAATCAAATTAGAAATCATGACGGGGTCTAATTAGTTAATCTTCGGAATCATTCAGAAAGTGATTTGGTGCTAGAATGCACTTTATTTAAAACTTTTTATGTTATCAGCATTCATTTTAAAGCGTATTCTAAGCTATATTGACAACGCTTCTAAGTGGACCAAATTACAGAAAATGTATAACTTATATACAAAAATAACCATTTCGTTGAATTACGGGATCTATTATTATTTGTAATTACTTTGGTAACTATCGTGATAACATAACTGTTTGATGTAACTGCTTAGCTCCCGTAAATGCATGAAGGCTTAGTTTTAATTTGAAACCACATAGTTGAATAAACTCTTAGTATAAAATTTGTCAGAATTAACAAATTTTCCGACAGTTCACTTGAATAAACGTATAGTCTAAGAATTTTATTTGCCACTGTAAGCCCCCTAGAATGCACAATTTTAAGAGGATTTCTTTTATACAATTTTTCGGGACACAATCCCGAAGAAATTGCTTCACATATCTCAAGCAAATAGAGTTGATCCGTGCTTAAATCCTTTTTATTTGTAATTTCTAGCAAAGCACAGCTTATTCTCTTATAATGTACAAGAGGAAGAAGTTCACAACCTTTTAGAGGTTTGACAATAGATCCTGTAAAACGTTGAGGCCCATTTGTTGTCCCGTCAAGATGCTAGAGCGAATGGCTCAAGATAAGCTCATTGGCATGTATTTGACAAATAAGCCATTGAAGTGGTTTTCCTTCTTTTTCTTCTAGAAATCGCATGACACATTCTTTGTAACCCGTGTTAACAGTGTTAACTGTAGTTCCGTCTCAGCCAATTGCAACAAGCTTACTGGTATCAATATTATGTGTAGTTAATTTTTTTTTATTTCTTCACTTAAAATTAAAGCTTTTCCAGATTGTAACGAAAGGTGCCTCAAATACTCAGAACCTGGTTCCTTTATTAAGCTTATAATGCTTGTAAATTGTAATAATAAATTATTTTTTCTTGTTATTCTTCATCTTCAAGTATTATTTAAAGAAATATATTCTTACTAAGTATAAAATATAACACAATTTTGTTCTTTTGATTATGCTTTACTTACCCAATTTTTATACATTTTTCAAATTTTTGAAGTCATTGGGGCAGTATAAGACACCTGGATTTGATATAAATATTACATAGTTTCACTATAAGCGTATAATAATAATAATTTAAGAAGAATACTTTAAAATTAATTTAATATTAATAATATTTGTGTATTTTATACGTTTGACAAAAAAATGGGAAAACGCACAACTTTTACAATTTTTCTCAATTTTCAATGACCTTGGGGCAGTATTTAATATTCATATTTTTCAAAGATATTTTACATTCAGAATGAGGATCTGCATATCATTCTACTAGTTAGGATGTATTTAATAGAGGACTACACGTTTGTTTCGACAAGGTGAAGTGCGTATTGAAACCAGAAATATAATTTTAAAAACTTAAATAACAGGCTTTTAATGCTGAATTTCGTTGTTTTAAAAAACGTGCCAACACTATATGAAACAGTTTAAACTAAATTGTTGCTTTATTTTGGGAAGCGTGGTTTGGCTCAAAATTGATTTCCTTGTTAAAACCAATGTTATGATTCTAATGTTTTAACACTATTGATGTGAATCTAATGTTGTCAACATCGCTTTTGTTTGACTGGTTTCTGTAATATTTTTGACCTGTGGAAACGCAGTTTGAATCATCTGGCCGCAAATCTCACCAATAACTTTTTTTCTTAATTTTATTTTTCGTGTATATAAATTAGAAAACTTTGCTTTAATATTGAAATAAAGTACTTTTATTTATGATATTATTTATTATTATTATTATTATTATATATCTCAAATTATATATATATATATATATATATATATATATATATATATATATATTATGTGAAAGCTGTGTATTTTAAATTAAATGAGTATAATATGAATAACGACAATTGAGAAAAATATTTGTGTGATTATTTGTCTGCGCATATGAACATAAAAGGCGTCAGCGGAAATTATCTCGTGTGTAACATTGGACAAAAGTCGGTTAAAAGTAAGCTGCGCCGCAGTCGCCCTGAGGGAGCGCCCTGCGCGTCAGACGACCACCGAACCCAAGTCTTGAGGGACTTATATCGCGCCAGCAGGTTTATCTCCCTGAGGCGCTTCGGCCGGCCAGAGGACCGTCACCTACGGTCCCTCTAACCTTGAACCCACGTGTCGACGACGTAGGCCGTTGCGATGCGCGGTGAAACCACGGGGAGTCACCGCGAGACACTTGGAGACGGACCGTAGTCCCCCAACTGCTTCGGAGCTGGAAACCCAAAAGGGAACCAAGCCCTAGGCCTTAAAACGGCTGTTCCAACCCGTACTTGCTCTACCACAACTCGAGGGGTGTGAAAACCTACAGAGGTAGTCACGGTACAAAAGTCGGTTAAACGGAAGTGGGTCAAAAATCTATTGCAAGATAGGATGTAAGTTCTCCCAGACATCCAGACAACAGACGAAGGTGAATAAAATCGTGTAATAAATTGTACAGTTTTGTCGCTAATAGATGAAATGTTATGAAGCGTTCCCTTGAGAGTTTTTTGCTGTGTTATCTGCATTCTAATAAAAGGCACCGCTAAATAAAATGTCCTGAAAATATAATGTTTTTTTTTCTTCATTTATTTTTTCCGAGAAAAAAAGAAATAATTTTTCAACGATCCATGGTAAAATCAAAATTTAAATAGATGTTTAAACATTTATTTAATTTACTTAATGCAAATATAATTTTCATAAATTGACCTCATTAAATAATGAATAATATGGCTCGTTAAATAATGAATATCCTATTTTAGTTTCAAGCTATTGCATATTTTACATGACACATTTGTTAGTTTTAAATAAAACGACGTAATCGAAATTTTAAAACTTGAAACAAAATTATTATATTATCCTCATTATAAAGTATAGAAAAATACGATTATAAAACATTTAATGCTGTGACATGAGCACAAAATCTGTTATTATGTAGAACAAGGGATTATTTAAAGCATATTTGTATTCTACATAAAATTAATTTAGAACCATCATAAATATTCATGTTTTCTAAATATTTTCATAAATGTGCTAAACCCGCCAAATAAAACTGATCCAATAACGGTATCGGGTATTTAACAAAATATGGCAAATTTTGTTCGTACTTTTATTACTTAATATGTTCATTAGCATAATTTGTACATTTCTAAATACATAAAATAATATAAAATTCTAAACTGAAGAATAAGAAGTTCTGTGGGTGAGATTATGACGGCATATGTTGTCGGCAGTATAAATGTAAGTATGAGAAATGCATTGCGTAGGTGTTATAAATTAGTTTCCCCAAAAGGGTAAATGCTCTGTAATTCGTCATAAAAATAACGTTTAATCGCCTTGTTGTAAATCTTATTTAAACATTCAAATACGGTTAAAGTGAATTTGAAGAGATT
The DNA here is from genome assembly GCA_963931845.1 of Maratus michaelseni. Classification (NCBI taxonomy): domain Eukaryota; kingdom Metazoa; phylum Arthropoda; class Arachnida; order Araneae; family Salticidae; genus Maratus; species Maratus michaelseni. The sequence goes on from OZ007592.1 coordinate 421,265,700, forward strand.
ATTTCATTAAAAAGTATAAATGTTTATTACGTAAAATCTGTAAATTATGTAAGCTATGCCATACATTAATATGTCATACACAAAGTTAGTTATGCTACAAAGTTCGAAAAAATTGGAAAGGATAGAAAAAATCATTCTAGTAATGTTGTGTATAGTTATGATGATATGCGCGCGTTTTCAATGTATTTAGAGGAGTGTCACAGTAATTACCACTTCCTGATGAAACGGGTTAAATACTGTTGAAATTGGAGCGCAATGTATTTTTGAATATCAGAAAATTTGTGAATTGTATATATGCAAATATACTCTATGATCAGTTTTACAAATATTTCATATTATTTTTTTTAAAATTAAAGTTTGTTTCAGCGATGATAAACATTCTGGAATATATTTTCGTAGGTAAGTCCAAAGACTTAATATTGATACCAATGCTATCAAACCCTTTTATTCAGAAATTCCGATATCTTTCCAGAGATATGTTAAAGTTGTTTTTTTATTTATATAATTATAGGCTCTGCATAAATAAAATAGTAAAACATTTCTATTAAAAATATTTTGGGAACAAATTTCGAATCTCTGAATAAAAAAACTGATTGGTGCAATAATAATTTACACAATAGTTCATAAATTAAGTGGACAAAATGCGTTTATTAAAAAATGACTACAGTGTTTAAAACTGGTAAATATTGTTTAATATTGTTAGATTGTTTAAAAAATTCGTATCTCGTAAGTTGTCTGTAATATGTTTATTTCAATTTGTCAAACAAATTGCTGAAGTGTTCATCCATACATTGCTTTTACAAAGCACTAAAATTCCTAAAAATGTATTTTAATTTCCTAATTTTTGTCCAAATTATAAGAAACTTGCAGTGTGAGATTAAACTTTACCAGACCTATTATTCAATAGATGTGGTCCTTTATGGGATATCGGGCGCCCAAATGACCTGAAATTTCACCAGTATACTCCCAAAGCAATGGAGATATTTTAGGCGTGGTTAAAAGATAGCGCTGTAAGTTAGCAGAAACAAAGAATACCGTCAGTGGGAGGAAAACAATGGACGGTACTTTGAGAAACCATCTTCCGTAGTTCCTCTGTCGTCATTGGACCTTTTCTTAAATTCTTAAGTGTCCTGAATCTCCTAAGAGCAGTAGCTGCGCTGTCATTATTCTGATAATACAGTGTCACTAACAACGCACGGTACGTCAATGGCACAGTCATTACGAGGATATCCGTAGAATAATGAACACTAGGTGTGCGTACTTCACGTTTTTACCGCCAATGTGCGTGTGTCGGGCGCAAGTTCGTCTTCCGACTTTATTGCATAAACAGCGCCATCTGTCGGTGCGATTTTAAGTTTTTTTAACCACGTCTAAAAATTCCTATTGCTTCGGGAGCATACTGGTGAAATTTCAAATCATTTGGATCAGTTGTTCTTTTGTTATTGGGTTTTACTTTCACAACTTAAAAAAAAAACACCCTGTATATTGTCTTCTTTCCATTCATATAATTACGCTCAAACTGTCTAAGGAATTACCACCTTCCACACATGCAAATTGCATAGAATTTTCCTATTTCTGTGTAGCGAAGGTGAATAACATTGGCGTACGTGATACTGATCAGCCAACGACCTTGTCCCACCAACCCAATACTTTCCATTGGGTTTCACTTATAATAATTATTATAAAGTATCGTTTTATAGTTGCCGCTTTAATTCTTCTCGCTAGTGTACAACAATACACAATAAATTAAAAATATATTATACTTGACTCAATTATTCCATGTATTTATTGTCAACGAGAAATTGAGCGATTTTGAATTCGTTATAGCGGAAGACTCATTCTCAAATGCACATTCTACAATTGAAAAATGTCGCTTCAAAAGATTGAAATGTCATGTGGTACTATAGTCTGCATTTCTTTAGATCATCCTCGATATCCTTAGAAACAAAAACCGTAAGTTCTCCGTTTCCCGATAAGATTTTCACTATTTGCTGCTTTGATTACCAATGTAAATGGAAAAAAAAATGTTTGAAAGCAAAAAAAAAAAACAAAAAAAAAACAAGAGATAAAATATGAGTAGACAGCGATAGAGTCATTAATTCACTGAACAACTAACAACACAAACTAGAATTTCTATGTTTATTTTTTTATTCCATTCCATGCAACTTTATGTCTCTTTAATAGCTGTATATTTTGTTAAATTATTTTAGAATTGTACATTTGAACATAATATTGGAATATGGGTCTATTAGCAAAAAAAAAAAAAAAAAAAAAAAAAAAAAAAAACTTTTCAGTGTGTGAAAGATACAAAAGAAAAACTTTTAAATATTTTGTTTCCTCCAAAATTCAAAAAAACATTTTTTAAAAAGGTCTAATGCTATTATCAAACAATTAAATACATTTTTAATGGTGATAACGTAAAAATAAAAAATCCTTTTATGAATTTTGCATAATTAGGAAGCGGAGTGAATGAATTGGCAGTTTATAAAACGTTTAATGATGTTCTTTATTCACATATTAAATCATATAATATTGCATGAAATTTGAAACCTAGTAGATAAATGTAGTCCCTATAATTAGAATTAATCGTTTTTAATATATTTTCAAGTAAATCTTTTTTTATATTTCGAAGAATTAAAAAGAAAATATCGTTCATTTTACATAATTAAAGTAAGAAGATTTATTGATGATAATTACTATTATCATAGGTCCATTTTTATCCCATTAATAGTCAGGCTCGCGCACATAAATCATTAAACAGGAAAAACTTAAATTATTTTGACGCAATAAAAAAAAAAAACCTTGTGTTTGTCAGAATGCATTTTCTTTGGTGCATTTATCAGAAAAATATACGATTTCCCCGAGTATACGAAAAAAATCAACCAAATGGCGTAACAATTAGCTAAATACTATTTAGTATGGGATCCTTATATATATATTATGAAATTGGAAAAAAATCCTTGGAAAAATATCTTACGCTAAATATCTGATACAAAATCAGCAAGAGTTGCCTTATTCATTTAATCTTCCATAATCAGGTTCATAGGCGATGTTGGCAACAAAATAGCTAAAATAACTATTACATTTGTGAAATACGTGTTTAACTATTTTTTTAGAAGACTGGTTTAACTGTATTTTACACACCTACGTATAACTGCAGCTACGATATGGCGAAATTACCTAAAACTTCCGACCCTCGACGGCCCATTTAACATCCTTGATGGTTGAATTTCTATAATTGCTGAAATTCGCGTTTAACTATTTTTTTAGTATTTATTATTCTGAATTCACGCTCCTACGTAAAACTGCTGCTCAGATATGGCAAAATGACCTAATATTTTTGACCACCCTTTTAACTACAGGGATGAATTTTCAAAAATGCTTTCTTATTACTTGCCTACGCTATAACAGAAATCTACTGTCCAAATTTTGTCATCCTGACTTTAGTCGTTTCAGATTAGCCTTGCTGAGTCAGTCAGTCGGTTCTCTCTTCATTATATTAGTATAGGTAAGAGAGATGTACAGGTGTAAAGATAATGTATATGTAGGAAAAGATAACATTACTGCAGAATTGAATTCACTATTAAGTCTTGCATTTATTACCAATGAGTTAAAAACATTTACTGAATAAAATTTAATTTCATATCAACTCTAACAAGGAATCAGTTTTGATGCTACAAACACACCTGAAGTTATCAAATGCAGAAAAAAGAAAAAGAAATTAAATTCTTTAATGAAACCTAATTTTTCAGGACGTATCCATAATAGCATAGATTGGAAGTATTTAGCATTAATAATTAAAGTTAAAATGGTTACAAAGAATTAAATTTGTATTTGAGGCAGGATAATCTGAAAAGAACAGGGTTTAATAAAAATTAAAAATACAATATTGTAACGAAACTAGCATTCTGTACTCGGGAGACCCTTCTGGTTGATCAAGGCCGACCTCACTAAATATAGCTAAACTGTAATTATCCGTTGCGTGAACCTATGGCTCCGAGGTAAAGCGCTTGACTACAGATCAGAAGGTGGTGAGGTCGATCCCCGGTGAAGGCATGTGTCCTAAAATTCGTTTTGGTTTAAAGATTGCTTTGTATTTGTTTCTAGCTCCTTCGGAAATATGCTAATTGTTATTATGTTAATCATTATTTAACTTCTAGAACTTTCCAAGCTTGGAATGTTCCATTCGAGAAAGCACCCCTCGAGTGTATTTAAGCTGGTGTAGCCTTGAGTTGGTGAAATAAAGCTTCGAGTTGGTTCATGCTTGTTGTCTTCATTCGTTCTCATTTAATACCTACGCGACAGTTTGGTGGAAGCGCCGGGTACTATACAAACTACGGAAGAACCACGCAGATGTCAACGCCTTCAAGGAATGTCTCCTGAGTTTGGCCTCTTACCCGATCCAAGGACAGTTAGAAGAAAGGTGGCTGAGGATAAGGACAGTGTCTCAGAAAATGCTAGTACTGTTCCAGCTAACGTTACTCCTGTACCCATCATGACATAGCAGCTACCTCGGAATCCGTGCATCGTTTCGGGAGAGGACGAACAAGATGTCAGCAGGTGGCTGAAAGACTTCACACGAATTGCCACCTATAACCGTTGGGATGAAACGATGTGTCTGGCGAATGTTATTTTCTATCTTGCAGGAACAGCTCGACAATGGTTCGACAATAATGAGCAAAGTTTTACTAATTGGACTGCATTTAAAAATTCCTTAGAAAACACGTTCTGCCGAACGGACGACGTAAAGAGACAAGCTGACAGACTGTTGCTTACACGGGCGCAGAAAATTGGTGAAATGGTCGAATCTTACATCCAAGACGTTCTTGCCCTGTATCGAAAGATACAGGGCAATCTTTCTCTCCTCTATGCCAGAAGGAGAGAAAGTGGCTCATCTCATGAAAGGAATTGCAGAGTATTTGTACCAGGTCCTGTTGGTTCAGGATTATCAAACTGTCGATGACTTCGTGAAACGCTGTCGTCAAATAGAAACTCTTCGACGTAAACGTGTCACCCGGCCAAGATTCCAGAGGCTTCCTAATGCTGCTACAATGTCAGCCGAAGCAGTTTTAGGTGACATAACATCAATGATACGTGTAATTGTGCAGGATGAGCTTAAAAAGTTCTTGCCGGAATCAAGTTGCTGCACAAACGATGAATGCGAATCTCCAACGGACGTTGCTTCGTTAATATGTTAAGAAGTTATGGAAGCATTGGCACCACTCACGGGTCCAAAAAGACGTACCTTCACTCCCAGACGGACAGTTCCGGTCAGGCCTCAACCAAGGAGTGAATCCAGAAACAGCACCGTTCCGCAACGAAAGACAGATATTGGGAGAACTACCAATAATGTACCCTTTGTTACCACTCTGGACGTCCAGGGCACGTGCTAAGGTACTGTAGAGAAAGACGCAGGGTATTCGCGGATACAAACACCTCTTGGACATCCAATCCCGGACGAGATATGGACATTGACTCCCTACGCAGCTCCGACGAGAATTATTCGCAGCCAGTTTCAGAAATAGTTCGCCTTATCCCCGTCGCTCTTCTAGCCGCCGACAGTCGCAGTCACCTATACATCGCCTTAGTCGTTTTCCACGCCGAGCTAAAAAGAAAAACTATCTCTAACGACCTATGCAGGAGGTGAGGCCGCAATAAAAGAAAATCTTCCGGCGTACATTATAACCAAGTTACAAAAAAATACCACCTATGTTACCGTAAATGGACAGTGTGTAAAAGCCCTCGTCGATTCTGGTGCCGATTATTCGGTTATATCTGAAGCATTTCGCAGGCAATTGAATGTACCTATGTTTAGTGAAAATGGACCTATATTAAAGACTGCATCTGGAAAGCCTGTAGCCGCCTCAGGACATTGTGTATTAAAAGTCAACTTGAATGGAATTGTGAAACCATTTGACTTTCTTGTGTTTCCACGATGTAGCCATAAAATGATACTTGGATGGGACTTTTTCCATGCCACTGATGCTGTTATAGATTGTGGTAATGAAGAGCTTCAACTATCGGGAATTCTCCCAGACACCGCGGTATATAAAACTGATTCTCCCTTACTTGCCGCAACAGATTACGTAATTGAGGCAAATTCATCGAAGCAAATATGTGCCGTTAGTCCAGAAATTCAAGAAGCAGATGAAGCTATGGTTATTGGCAACAAAACTGTCATGTGGGAAAGAGACCTATCCATACCAGCATCAATCATTACGGTAGAAAATAATTGATGTAAAATATTGGTAACGAATTTCTCTGGACGAACTCAGATAATACCAAAGAGGATGAATATAGCTCGTTTAACAGTAATCGAAAATAACTCCATCTGTTCGCTGAATGATACTGATAGAGAACATACCAAAATACATAGGTCCAGAAAGACACTGATTCGAGGAAAATTTAAAGAAATGTTAGATAATGAGCTAGCTAGTCAAGAAGTAGACGCGCTGTTAAATCTGCTGGAAGAGTATAGTGATATTTTCGACATTAACAGAAAATTGAGAAAATCTAGATGCAATGGTGTAAAGCACAAGATTGACACAGGTAACAGCGCTCGAATTAAGCAGAGACCTTATCGTACATCAGCAACTGAAAAACGAATAACTGAAAATGAAGTACAACGGATGCTAAAAGAAGACGTGATACAGCCATCAAATAGTCCTTGGCCATCTCCCGTCGTGCTTGTGAAGAAGAAAAATGGTGAATGGCGCTTCTGTGTCGATTATAGAAGATTGAACAAAGTCACTAAAAAAGACGTATATCCGCTGCCACGCATCGACGATGCTTTAGATTGTCTTGCCGGTGCGACAATTTTCTCTATGATGGACTTGAAGTCAGGCTACTGGCAAATAGAAGTTGATGAAAAAGATCGAGAAAAGACAGCTTTTGTGACTTCAGACGGCCTCTATGAGTTTAAAGTCATGCCTTTTGGACTATGCAATGCCCCCGCTACATTCGAACGAATGATGGATGCAGAACCGCGAGGACTCAAATAGAACATCTGTCTTTGCTATTTAGACGACATCTTTTTGTATGCACCAAATTTTCAAGAGCACCAATTACGCCTGAGGAAAGTTTTGCAGTGTATTCAAGAGGCAGGGTTGACGCTTAACTCTAACAAATGCTCATTCGTCAAAAAGAAGCTGACCATATTGGGACACCTAGTAGATCAACATGGTATCTATCCCGATCCACAAAAGACAGCTGCTGTGACAAAGTTCCCTGTTCCAGAAAATGTTGCAGATGTTCGAAGTTTTCTAGGCCTGTGCTCGTATTACAGACGATTCATCAGGAATTTCGCCGATATTGCAAAGCCCTTGCATGAGTTATTAAAGAAAGATGCAAAGTTTTGTTGGGGCACATCGCAGAGGGAATCTTTCGCAACGCTCAAGAAGTTACTGACCAGTGGCCCTGTTTTGGGACATTTCCTGCAAAACGCTGAAACGAAGATACATACAGACGCTAGTAGCTATGTCATCGGTGCAGTATTAGTACAGGATCAAGATGGTAAGGAAAGACCAATAGCCTACGCCTCCAGATCCCTGACCGCAGCTGAAAAGAACTATTCTACAACCGAAAAGGAATGCCTTGCTGTCATTTGGGCGATCAGTAAATTCAGACCATACAGTTTTTGGAAAACCCTTTATTGTAGTGACGGACCACCATTCTTTATGCTGGCTGGCTAATGTTAAAGCTCCATCTGGAAGACTTGCTCGTTGGGCATTGAGGTTACAGGAGTACGACATCAACGTCATCTATAAGAGTGGTCGAAAACATTCCGACGCTGACTCACTGTCAAGAAAGTCGCTGAGACAGCAGTCGACGACAATGGAGAAATTCCTTTCTTTGCTGTCATTGCAGACTACGGAAAAGAACAGCTGAAAGATAAGCAGTTGAAATCCATAATTAAAACTACCCAAAAAGGCGACGGATGCCGAGGTTACCAAATGAGATGTGGGGTACTCTATAAAAGAAATTAGGACCCTATGGGATAGCAATGGCTCTTGGAAGTCCCGAAACAATTCCGTCTCGACATACTAACGAGTCTTCATGATGCTCCAAATGCAGGTCATCTTGGATTCACCAAAAAGGATGATCGGATAAGGAGGAAATATTATTGGCCAGGAATATATGGCAGCATATGCCGTTATGTGGCACACTGTCGAGAATGCCAAAGACGGAAATCTCCACCTGGACTTCCACCTGGATAACTTCATCCAATAAAGCCCCTGAGGCACCATTCGCTGAAATTGGAATAGATTTACTTGGACGCTTCCCAATTACTCGGAACGAGAACCGATGGATTATTGTCTGCACGGATTACCTGACAAGATTCACAGTTACAAAGGCATTACCAACTGCTGAGGCTACTGAAATTGCCCAATTTATAGTTGAAGAAATCATACTCAAGCACGGTGCTCCCAAAGAGATGATAAGTGATTGAGGACGTTCCTTTCTATCCAATATTGTGAAAGACATTAATCGACTATGCCAAACATCTCATCTTCTAACGACAGCCTATCATCCACAAACGAATGGACTGACCGAAAGATTTAACAAAACATTGGCCGACATGCTGTCTATGTATGTTGACGTTGAGCAAAGAAATTGGGATACAGTCTTGCCTTTTGTGACTTTCGCTTACAATTCAGCAAAACAAGATACTACTGGGTTCAGTCCCTTTTTTCTCGTACATGGTAGAGATATGCAGACTCCTCTGGATGCGATCTTTCCTCACTTCGCAGAACCCTATAACGAAAATTATGCACAACATCTATTCACCAGGGCAGAGGAAGCTAGACAGCTAGCGAGACTTCACCTCCCCGAGGGTCAAGCAAGTGACAAACGAAGATATGACAAAAGACATCGACCAATCAGCTATAATATCTATCACTTAGTCTGGGTTTTTACCCCCATACGAAAAGTTGGGCTTTCGGAAAAACTTCTAAGGCGTTACTTCGGACCATACTGAATCACACGGCGACTATCTGATGTGACATACGAAGTAGAGAGCATGGAGGAGAATAAAAGGCGACGAAATTTGAAGGACGTAGTACATATTCTGAGACTGAAACCCTCTTTTGATCCAAAAGAGCAAATAGCTGATGAAGAAATGCACAGGAATTCCAGGGGACCTGTCACGAGGAGTCCGACTAGATTGCAGCGGGACGATGCTTCCTCCTAAGGAAAGGGAAATTTAATGAAACTAGCATTCTGTACTCAGGAGAGCCTTCTGGTTGATCAAGGCCGACCTCACTAAATATAGCTAAACTGTAATTATCCGTTGTGTGAACCTATGGCTCCGAGGTAAAGCGCTTGACTACAGATCAGAAGGTGGTGAGGTCGACCCCGGAGAAGGCAAGTGTCCTAAAATTCGTTTTGGTTTAAAGATTGCTTTGTATTTGTTTCTAGCTCCTTCGGAAATATGTTAATTGTTATTATGTTAATTCTTATGTTAATCGTTATTTAATTTCTAGAACTTTCCAAGCTTGGAATGTTCCATGCGAGAAAGCACCCCTCGAGTGTATTTAAGCTGGTGTAGCCTTGAGTTGGTGAAATAAAGCTTCGAGTTGGTTCCATGTTTGTTGTCTTCATTTGTTCTCATTTAATACCTACGCGACAAATGATACAGATAAAAGAAAATAATTCACAATAAAATAATTAATAATACAGTGGAACCTGTATAAAGTATCTACCCTCGGGACGGCCAAAATTGTCACTATATAGAGGTGGTCACTTTATGAAGAGTCTTTTAAAATGGCATGTTAATTTTTTTTTGCGATCTCAAAAAAAAAACTAATTAAAATATACATACGGAAAAAAGCACTATTTTAAGTAAAGAATTGATTAATTAACAATTATAATAACTGAATTACTACTTTAAAATATACTACATAGATGACAATAAACTTAAGACTCTTATTTTTTTTTAATTCAGTTGAATAACTTCCGTAGTAATGGATTTAAATAACACATAACGAAAAGGTACACTGTAATTAATGCGTATATTTATTTTGATTGTAATTGCATAATGATAACATTTCTATAACTGGCAATAATAAACTATTCATTAAGAAAATATACAAACTTTTGTAAATTTGCATTTATTGCAAAAAAGTCAGACATTTTTCGTTGCTTAAAATACTTCTTTTCAACAATTATGTTTTTAGTCATTCCTTCAAGTTTCCTCAATAAATCCAGCATTGGTGGACAGTTATTTAGGACATACATTTTAATTTTTTTTGCGCATCTTTAATATTTCTACGTTTGAAATTTCATCATTTTCTTCGATTTCAATTTCATCTTCACTAACACAATCTTCTTCAGTTTCTTTTTCATTTTTAAACTATTGCAAATTTCTTGGTTCAAACTTTCTGGATTAACGAAAGCGTTGCATGTCGGGGTATCGCTGTCAAAGTTCCTGAATAATTCAGCTGGTTCATCTTCAAAAGCAATTGATTTATGAGATTTTAAATATTCGAAAGACTATTGTCATCATTTGCATACTGTGAATCATTGATATCTTCAGAAATTATTTGTGAAAAGCCAGATTTTTCAAAGCATTTTGAAATTGTACATTGACTTTGACGTACCAAATTCCATGAATCATTAACCCGCATTATGCCATCAAGAACATTTATATATGAAGCAATTTCATTTGCTGATTTGCATTCTTCTGCTCTGGAATTTAAAATCTGGAGCAAGAACGTTCTATATTGGAAATTGGAAGCTTGAATTATTCCTCGATCTAGTGGCTGTAATTGTATTATGTGGTAGAAACTTTACTTTCACATTTGAAACGACAAATCACTCGGATGGTCTGGACAGTTGTCTATAAACAATAGAATCTTTCTATTTCTTTGCTTCATCTGCTTGTTTAGTTGTGTAAGCCTTTCAGTAAAACTAGCGGATTTCATGCCTGTACTGTAAATGCGCATAACCTCGAATGTTTATAATACTTTTCGGTAGAATTAAAATTTCAATATTATCACATTAAACTACAAGTATTTTAATTTAAATATAGTAGTTATGGATGAAGCGATGTTAAATTTAGTAATTTATTAAGCAGACATATTACTTAATTAAAATGATATTCAAATTTTTACATGCAATTTCAAATAAAATTAAAGATATTGCTTTCACTCAAAAACAGTTTTTATTTAAATTACAAATTGTTTTCATTTCAATTGTTTTTTAAATCCGTTTAAATGTTATAGAAAAGGGAGAAATGGTTTTCGGAGACAATTCCGTGATTTTCGTAGACAATTGTCAAGCCCGTTTAACCTTTTAGAAGCCAACGTTCCCAATTGATATATTTAAAATCTATTTAAAATATAGGATAGTTTTGGGAAGAACACGATGTATACGAAGCATTTCTGAATTCTCATCTCTATTAATTTTGAAATAATAAATTTTCTATCCCATAATAATCTTTTTTTAGAGTACTTTTCCATGATTACATGTTGATCGTCATGAATATTCAGATTTTAATTTTAAAATGTAACCTGATGTATACTTATATACTTGTTTCAAAACTTATACCGTACTATAAGAGATTTACTATTAGATAATAATTTCCTATTCTCATTTTGAGATTTATAAACATTCTATGACAGCTAGTGTTTGGTTTTAAAAAAAATCATAAAATATTTTGGTTTAGTTTTTTATCACAGTCACTTTTAGATAAACCTTTAACACGTTTCTTGGTGAACGCTTCTTTGTGGAAATTTTTGAAGAGTAAATAGGTTTATAAGACTCATTCACTAACAATCAAATAAGTTGTGCAATGTTCCCAAATACAGTAACACCCAGATGAAATGAATAAAAGTATTAATATAAAAAAAAATTATTTTTTTAATATGCTTTTATGCTAAAATATGTTTGTATGTAATTCGTCTAGTAATATTTATATATTAAATCTTTGCATTAGGTTGTTTTAAAATTGAATAAAAAATCTTCTTTTTTTCATTTAATATCTCAGTTTATTACAATTTTCTTAAACAACAAAATTTATTATTTTTCCAACATCATACAAAAAATTGACAAGTTATGCATTATTGACTTATCTTGAATCTCTCTCTCCTAAAAAACAAATTAACCAAGTATGAAGCATATCCTCCACGTTTAGAACCACTGTTCTATGAATAATAGGAACCAGGAGCAACAATCGTACAAATTTAAATTTGGTAATTTTATATTAAAAAAAAAACCGTAAAGTGCTTTTGATATCATGAAAAAACATTTGAAACATATTTGCAACCGGGACTAAATCGCCAAAACAAATTGTTTGGGAATGTGACAAAACTAACATATAATTTTCTGTATAAACTACTCATTCACAGGTTATTAGGTATCTAAATCCTGTACAAAATTCATCGAACTCTTTCTGTCTATGAGCATGCATCTGAATAATCGCATTCGAATACGCGAAAAAATTATAAAATTATCAAAATATTTCACTTTTTTAAAATGTTGATGGATTACAGTTATTTGGTATCTACGTGCTAAAGAGAAAATTGAAACGTTTTCACAACGTAAAAAAGTACAAAATATCCGAATATTCATAAACGCATTGCATCAATTCGATGACGCGAAAAATTTAATTGAAATTACATTTTCCTCCACATACCTTTAGAGAGATTTTTTTTCAAAAAATTATTTTGATTTAATTGCATAAATGAGGTTATATTATGTATCATTTCAACATGATGTGGAGACAAAAATATTGTAATTACTAACACTGATTTTCATTTAACTGTGTTAACAGGAAATTCAATCCCTGTATTATGAAGAATATTTTTTTTTATTATTATTTATTTATTTTTTTTTTTTACGGGAAGCAAAAAAAAACTTACAGTAATCATTGCAATACTATATTACTAATTTATTCTTTCTTCATCTGCATTTTCGTTTAGAAATTGTTATTAAATTTTCAAAATAATACCAAAAGCATTTACATTTTGCATTTCAAAACAGATTTCCATATTATTTGAAGTTCATTTTTCTGTGTTATGAACATTTGTAAAATTCTAATTATCCAATCTTTTACATCTACACCCCACGTGACATGTGTTTGACTTATTCTTCGAAACTGCGAACACACGCATTTATCTGCCAAAAAGGTTTTCTACCCGTCAGACATTTTCAGCTGTACTCAAATGATGATTGATTATAGTTGTTTGGTATCCAAGTGCGAACAGAAAAAAGTTAAATGACTGGTGCAGTCTGCAGAAAATGTGTTCAGATGTACTGTACTCGAACCGATAGAGATATTTTTCCGAAATTAAGCGTTTTTTCATTCTCTGCTGCTATAGATTAGGTATTGAAAACTATATATTTTTTTCCGTTGATGTTTGGTTGAATGTATTAATGATTCGTTATGAAATAAAAATACAACTACAAAAAATATATCTGATTTTTTTCTTGAATTTTACGTGTTTCAACATTGGAATGGTAGCTCTTCGTTAAGCTTTCTGTCATAATAATTTAATCAATTTTAGGTATATATGTACAGAGAATGAAATATTTCCTATTATATATTTTTCATGTGAAGTTATTTACTATCGCTAAACAAGCAGTACTTGCAATGTTAGAAAAAACTTGAAATGCTAGTGGTGGCCAAGAAACAATATTTTTTGATTTATCATTTGAGCCTAGATAAGATAAAAAGTACCTGGAATTCATATTAGATAAAATTTTGATCACTACAGAAAGATTTGAATCATTACAAAGCAGTCCTACTGCTAAACTTAGTGACAAATTTATGATTATGTTCATTATGAGGTTTATTTAGACTGAAGAATAATCTAATCTTGAAAATAAAAGAAATAACAAGACAATTTATTTCTCCGTGTTATTATCCTCATTAGAGAAATGCAAAAAAAAAAAAAAAAAAAAAAAAAAACAGCTTTAGTTCAAGTATTCACCAAAATGTTTATTAATAAACATTTCGCATAAACTTCATTTATCATTCTCAAGTACTTTTTCTGGTGAAAGATCTATAACTCAGTCTACAGCAATTTGACATTATTTAATGGAACGTATTTTGGCGCGTAATTAACTTCGTTTTGTAGCTAACTCTTCTACATTTGTAAACATATCGCTGCAAAAAGGCTGATCTTTAACTTTAAACTTGGCTGTGGACCCGTTTACGGAAGACTGGGAAGATTTTATTTTATTTTTTTCAAACTAGAGGATTATTTTTCTATTAGAATCAGTTATCGAGGTTTTTTCAGGTTAATAGTTATATGATTGCAACGGTTATAGAAAACTAAAATGCAGAGAAAATAACGTTGTTTTAATTTTATTCAAACAATTCAGAAACCCACTTTTTTATGATTCATATTTCTTTGAAATATGAAAGTTAAACACTGTTCATCATGTGCAAATAATTTATTGATATTTTTCACTGTATTTACTCTATTGGAATCCAATATCTAAAACTGTAGTAGACCTGCTAGAAGATGAAGTATATTACGAAATATAATGTAACGTAAAATGAGATTGTATTTAAGCTACCAGAACCACACATAGCATCACGCTGAGAGGCCCGGAGTTCAAGAACTATCAAACGAAAATGAATAACCCGAAAATTATTTAAATTCGATGGTAAATCTCTGCAATGAGTGTTATGCTCCCTTTTTTTAGAAGAGTGGTGACTGGAGAACATTTTAATTTCAATTGTTCATAAAGGCCACATATCTGTACCAAACTGTACTATAAATTATCAAATAACAGCGCTTCTTAGTAGCCAGAATTTTGTCTAACGCATAAGATAAGATAATAGCGCAATGACATTCACAATGTATTCAGTAATGCGGAACGACTTTCCAGGTGAAGATCCATATTACTTTAAAATACTTGGTCCAATTCACCATTTCGTTTTATTCAATGGTAATTTGGAAAATGCACCAGCTCAGCGGGCATAACCTGCTAGTTAACAATAAAACAATTCCATTTATGGAATATCACTAATATACATTGTTATTTATAAAAGTTTAAGAATGGAATTCAAGAGGATACATAATACCATTTGAAAAAAGTCCTTCCGGCCTGTACCGGGAGGAAAAGGTAGCTTTCCTATATCTTCGTTTTAAATTTTTAGCTAATGTTACAAGAAAACAGAAAGTTAAAATGCAAAGAAACTGTTACAAAATATTCGTTAATACTGAATTTGAATAAGAAATTCGCCAAATTATTTAGCAATAGCCAAATTGGCTTCATTTATGAAGACTTATTTTGGTCGCCAAATTTGGCGATATTTCGCCAAATGTCGCCAATGTCGCCAATTTTGGTGCTAACGGATATGAATATATAGTTTTATGCGTATGATTGGGAAAATTATTACAAAAATGAAAGAAAATAATTTGCGAGTAATCGCGTTAATGTGCTGTTTTGTTTCAAAATGTCAGCACCCTAGAATTTCAAACTGCTCTATCTCAGCCATTTTTTAAGATAGAGGTAAACCAAAAAATGCTCTGGAATCCTTGTATCAAGGCCTAACAGGGCCTCAAGGCCTAAATAAATTTGAATTTTTAACTTTTTTGTACATTTATTTTAGTTTTAAATTTTGAAATGGCCGCCATCTTGAAACGAAATGGCGGACCAAGCTGGCCAACGAACTTGGTCGAGACATTGGTTAGCTTAATACACACAATTAGTTTCATCAAAATTGATTTATAAATACGAGCGTTATCGTACGACATAGGTCAGATATATATATATATATATATATATATATATATATATATATATATATATTGGGTTTTGGGGTCTGGGGGTCATGATCGGTGAAAATATATCGAAATTTTCCGGAACTGCTTTCCTCCGAACGGCTGCAATAGGTAGCTTTATACTTTTTTGTATTGAAAGCTACCTAAAAGTATAAAGCTACCTATTGCAGCCGTACGGAGGAAAGCAATTCCGGAAAATTTCAGTATATTTTCACCGATCATGACCCCCACACCGCAAAACCACCCTCCGTTCAAATGTTGATTTATATATATATATATATATATATATATATATATATATATATATTTGATCTATGTCATGCGATAGCACTCGTATTTATAAATCAATTTCAATGAAACTAATTGTGTGTATTAACTCTTTAAGTCCCAAGCTTTAAAAAACTCAATAACCTTAGAAACCCAGCAAAATAGCCCAAAATATTCGATTTTTTCGTCCTCCCCTTTTTCACTAGGTAAGTAGTGTAAATGGCTCTACTGCTTTCTCCCTTTATTCAAATTTGGACAGGTGTTACACCCCTTTGTTTATCATTGCTCCAGTTACAGAAAAAAATCTTATTTTTCCTTTTGTACTGTCCAGAAATGTCAACACATTACCCCATCCATCACTGAGGGAGACCACCCCATTGACAGAACCCCAACCAATTTAAAGGGGAGGAAAATCCTTTCAGCTATCCTGGGCTACTGTGGGTTTCAGAGTAACCGGCTATTTTCGGCTATCGTGGGATTCAAAAGGTTAAGCTCACCAATGTCTCGACCGAGTTCGTTGGCCAGCTTGGGTCCGCCATTTTGTTTCAAGATGGCGGCCATTTAAAAATTTAAAACTATAATAAATATACAAAAAAGTTAAAAATTCAAATTTATTTTTTAATTAAGTGTTAGGCCTTGATACAAGGATTCCGGAGTATTTTTTGTTTTTCCTCTATCTTAAAAAACGGCAGAGATACAGCAATTTGAAATTCTAGGGTGGCAGACATTTTAAAACAAGATAGCACATTACAAAAATCCAACGATTAATTTATAAGTTTTAGTGAACGCGACTTCTCGCAAATTATTATCTTTCATTGTTGTAATCATTTTCCCAATCATACCCATAAAACTATATTCATATCCGTTAGCGACATTGGCGACATTTGGCGAAATATCGCCAAATTTGGCGACCGAAATAAGTCTTCATATATGAAGCCCACTTGGCTATAGTTGACTAATTTGGCGAGTTTCTTATTCAAATTCAGTATTAACGAATCTTTTGTAAACGTTTTCTTTGCATTTTAACTTGCTGTTTTCGTGTAACATTAGCTAAAATTTTAAAACGAAGATATAGGAAAGCTACCTTTTCCTCCCGGTACAGGCCGGAAGGACTTTTTTGTATTGAAAGCTACCTAAAATGAAACTATTCAATTTCAGAAATTTTAATTAATGGGTGAAATTGAGTTTAAGAATAACAGTGACGTCTAGAATATATTTGCTACCGCGTTAATATTCAAATCGAGTAGTCTTTCAACATCAGCAAAGGAACCAATTCATCAATTTTGAAGTCTCGCGTACAATAGATAAAATCATGAATAATAATGTCGACCGATTCATAAATCTGTTCATATTCACTTGCGGTTATAATTAAGCACTTGAGAAGTAATCCGAAAATTTTGTATGAGCGATTAACAATTTCGTGACCTGATTTAACAACTAAAATAAGTACCAATGTCATTATCTCATGAAGGTAAATTGAATAAATATGACATGTGTAAGTCGAGTTTAAATGAAATTTAAATGAATATGCATATAGCAAAATTTAATTTTCTTCGAAATATATCGAGTTGTATTATTTCTGTAGGAATTTCTGTAGAATTAAAAATTTAACCCTCCGAGTGTCTGAGGACTTTCCTTCATTTTCATGAAAGTAGTAAATTAGTGTAAAATTTAATTTAAATTTTCATCCCCCTTTTGTTTTTAAAATACGCTTCATATTTCTTTATTTTACATATATCTTAAAATACAATTTTGTTAAAAATATTTTTGTCTAGAGTCGAAAGATAAGAGGGGAATAAAATATACTGGCATAAATATGACATGTGTAAGTCGAGATTGAATTTAAATGAATATGCATATAACAGAATTTAATTTTTCCGAAATAAATCGATTTGTATTATTGGAATTTCTCTAGAATTAAAAATTTAACCCATCTGATCTTCTGGGGGTTTCCTGCATTTTCATAAAAATATTTGTAAAACTTAAATGAACTTAAATTTTCTTTCCCCGTTTCTTTCTAAAATACACTTCATATTTCTTTATTTTAAAATACAATTTTGTTAAAAATGTTTTGTCTAGAGCCGAAAGATAAGAGAGGGTTAAAATATACTGTCAGAATAGTATAAATTTAACAATATTCAACAGTGTAGGCAGCATTGAAGGGCTTCCGAGTAGACATCTACTTGACGCCAAAGCTATAGATGAATAGTCTTTCTAATGGATGGATCCATTGGGAAATAATTTCTCTAGTTATGAAAGTACTTACAAGAGTTGAATGATTAAAAAAATAGATTAAAAATTTAAAAAACTATTATAAGATATTGATAATATATTTTAAAAGTTAAATTTCAAGAGTACTAAAATTTTTAAAAAATAAAGTTTAAATAGTAGTAAAGAGGAAAACAAATATGTAAAGCACTAGTTGAATACTAGGTAGAGGGTGCTATAGTCGAGGTAAAAGAAGTGATATAATCCACAAACTAAAAGAAAAATTACGTTTACGGGCTGATTTTTTTTTTGTTGTTACAAAGTTTATAGTGTTTTTTTTATTATTAATTTTAAATTTAAAAGAACTACGGTACGAATACATTCATCCCGAAGTATTTTATATTGATAAAGTTTTCGGAATTAATTTGAAGTATTTCAAAAATGGTGTCATGCCATTCAAAGAGAGCTTCATTCGGCCTCTGTGTAACCCGTTAACAAGTTGGATATTTTGTGCAAGTGTGTGTATTCTTGCATTCCTATTCACTCTTATATTTCACTGGCACCCGGTAAAGTCTAGTATTTATATCCTCTGATGGAGCATGAACAACTCCCCGTTTTTCTTTTTTTCAGGATAGATTTTTAAATTATACCTTCTGCTAAAATCGATATATACATACTGCCTGTAATACATCCAACGATATTAGAAATATGATTTTTGCATTACTAATCAGAGAATATCCTTTGGCGTCTAAAATAAGGAGAATATTTGAAAACAGTTTGGTGTAGCTTTTGTCTTAGAGTATTTATCAAAAGCTTATTACATTGGTGTGTCACAAAATATTAGAAATTCTTATTTCTGACATTGTATAGCATACACATATAACTCTTAATTATATGCCGGTTGTTTTGTGAAGGTACATAAATTGAGCAGAGTGATAATACTCACATCTAGTAATTAATAATCTTCTGAAGACTCATATCTTTATGAACAGATAATTTGAGATAAATGCGAAAGCAAAAGGTTGACGTCATATCTGATGTATATAAAATGAACGTAATTGGGAATACAGGTGATTGAATGCATTTCATATATAACTTGATATCCATACAAGACGATGCTCAAAATAAACACCTCGTTCAGGTAAAGATTTTTGTTTTTATAAATTTTGTAAAGGGGTTTTATATTTTAAACCATTGTATAAATGGTGGGACAGATATTCAAATGAGAAATATGCTTTTTTGTCAGATGTAAAACAATTTCATGCTTCTTGGGCAGTTTTTTTTCCTATTGGAGTGATTGATATCCAGTTATTTCCGAGGGTAAAGGTTCTAGTATGAAAATCCGCTCTAAAAGAATTTTTGTCAAATTTCAAAATAGAATAAGTGTTTGCAGGTTCTGTTTTACCGGCTTTATTGTGTAGATTTGAACATGTTTATCAAGATGAAAATAAAAATAATAAAAGTTGAAATGCACGTAGCTTCAAACACGAATGAAAATTTTTATTCAGTTGCGTCTAAGTTTTATTCGTGTATAGATGTATTACAGGAGGTCTCGCAGAACATTGCAGCTCATCGAAAATCCCATAGATAACGAGGAATGTTTGAAGCCGACGTGGAATAAGATAGTGAATTCAATCCATCATCATAGTTGGTAGACACGTTTCTGTGAAATAAAAATGGTAACTATACAACGACAAAGGCTAGTATGCTTCAGTACCAGTAAAGTTTATTTCGGTCAAATACTCCTGTAAACATTGTTTCATAATGAATGTACCGATTTTTATCTTTCCAATAAAGTTTTATTATCGATACAATGGATACGGCATCAAATGGTTCTTTTTACAATTTTTTTTTCGGAAATAATGCATCCTACAATTTACGGTTCTTTGATAACCCTGGCCAAGGATTCTCGCTATACTTAGTTCTCAGTCACAGTATGTATTGAAAACATTTAGTGTATATTCTCCTTACTTGACTAAATTAATAGGAATGTTTCTTAACTCCTGTATACCATGTAAATTACATGGCAAACACGAGTGCCCGTGCTATTTCAGATTCATCATGTAAAATGCTATAGTTATAGCTCGGATGAATAAAATTAGCGTTGCAGTTCGCAGCCTGGTCCAACAAATAAAAGTGAGGATATGCCAGCCAGGATATCGTCTGGTATGGCAAACCAAAGTACCCAGGTTCGAGTCCTGGTCCCGGCATATTTTCGCTTTGTTGGAAAAATCTCAACTATGATACTCCAACCATTGCATATAATTTACCTAGTTGAATATACTTTCCTCTGTTCATTATGACCTATATACATGTAGTTTTTAAATATTGACTAGATGGAACCCGTCAAAACGTGACGGAAAAAAATACTATAACAATATCAGTAAAATAAGCTTCTTTATTATTTAAGTAGGCCTTCGTATGAAACAGTCTTTCAAATATTTTATTTTATCCCCCCCCCCCAGTGAAATGCTATTTACGATGCAAACTCCAAATGAACACTCCGTAAACAAATGTGTAATGCAAATCAATTTGACATTACCACCATATTCCCCACGACAAAAAAAAAAAAAAAAAAATAAGGTCATGGACCTATAAAGTATCATACAAATAGTCCTATCATAAAGTATCATACAAATTTCCTACTTTCATCTCATATTCAGTAAATAAAAGAACATAGTATAAGCACCCCCCCCCCCCCCCCTGTGATAATGCAATCGAATGAGCTCCTATGCGCATATGTATTGCATCTGCCCAAAGGCAATGTTGAAATTCGACGTTAAAAAAAGTTTTAAAATGTTTAAATTAAAAGTTTTAAAATGTCCTCTTTAATCATTGTTCGTTTCAAATCCATATCTTCTAAAACGCATCCATTGTTTTAAGCTAATCAATTTTTATGTAAAAATGAAGAATTTTTGTTAAAAATAATAAATTAATGTGCAGATGAGGGAGAATTTTAATGTTTTCAATTGTAATTTATTTGTATGGTTTCTTCATCCCTTTACATAATCAGGATGATTATTCCTTTTCCATCACAGTCGGTCTCTTATACAGTTAAATATCCAATGGATCTTTAAAAAAATAATAAATAACAGTTCCTAGCATATTTTGATTCAACATATACATCAACGAATTCAACATATCAATTTTATGTTAATCATAAACTAAAAATAGTTTTTTTTTTCTTTTGACAGATTTTATATTAGCGCCAAAATACTCTATCTTATGGATAATCTGATCTTATGATTTATCAGGTTTTTATTAGTATTATTATTATTTTTCACTTTTCATGAAGGTTAGGGATACCTATTTTCAATTGTTGCAACTTTCCAAGGGGCTATTTTACATTATTAAAACAAACGGACGGTCATTGTTGAGATAGAATTGAAAAATATTTCATGCTTGAAAATTATTTAAAAAGTCGTTAAATTAAGCGGCAGATTTCAAATAAATTTCAATCGAAAGCTAATTTTTTTTTCTAATTGAGGATGTAAGAATTGAAATTGTAAAATGCAGTAAGAAAATTAAATTTTTAGTATTTAGAAGTGATGTAACCGCGATGAAAGCTAAAGCGATAGTGCCGTTTGTTGTCACAACCGTTATACATTTCTAAATATTGCCATTGTGTTTTGGTTGGCTTCCAAAAGTTGACTACCATTTTTAACACTTTCCAACCTAGTTGAAAAGTGTTTATGACTTCGGTTTGTCTGGCCGTCTGGCCGTCTGCCGTCTGGCCGTCTGGCCGTCTGCCGTCTGGCCGTCTGGCCGTCTGCCGTCTGCCGTCTGCCGTCTGTCCGTGCTCTAACTCCCGTAAATATGCTCGGATTGCCCTGCAAATTTTATATGTTATAATCGTTATCTATAGCATGTTCCCTATTTCAACGGAAGTGTGTAGCACTTATAGTTTTTTACAGGGACACTCAAAAGAATTCCGTTACATTGCGGTCTATGGGGAAAAATCATTTGCGGTTTATTTAAATAATGTTTCAATACTTTAAACGCATTGAAATTTATATATATCACTAAGGTGCATTAGAAGAAGCTTAATATGGAATAGGGTGTGCATAGCACTTATACTTACTTTACAGGGACAGTCAAAAGAATTCCGTTACATTACGTCTATGGAGAAAAATCGTCTGCGGTTTATTTAAATAATGTTTCACTATTTTAAACGCATTGAAATTTATATAAGGTTCATTACATGAGACTTACTATAGAATATTGTGTGTATAGCAGTCATCGTTCATTTACAGGGACACACAAAAGAATTCTCTACTGTATGTTAACAATAATTCCTGGAAGTGCGTTTTAAGTTACTGAATGCGATTTTAATTTTAAATCGCTTTTTGTATATTACGTGGTGTGTATAAATTCTGTAGATCCTATACAGGGAAGTACAAAAGTTCGGGAACACATTTCCGTATTATTTAACTCCAGACGGAGAATTTTAAACTGTGCTACGTGTTTCCTAACTGAACTAAAATTTAGCATCCTATGTAGTATATATACAAATCTATAGATCCTATACAGGGCTGAATAAAGTATTCGGATTACTTAGATGTTATCTTTTAGCTTATAAAAGAGTATGATTCGTAAAATTATTTTGGAAGCGTTGGAAAGTGTTACATAATCTATGCTTGACGCATGATTTTTCGTTCTTGTTTGACATCGAAAGAAAAATTCACAGTGAAAGAAATAAGACTTTGCCGCTAATAAGGAACTGTTAAATGAACTTATAACAAACCTACCAAAATAATTCCTATAAAATATTAGCCTTACATTGTTTATTCTAGCTAAAAATACAATCATTATTTCAAGTTTTTTTTTCCCTGAAATTCTTTACTTTTGTAAATTTTTTTATTAAAAAAGGAAATCTTAATAATTTAAATCCTATAATTCCTATAACTTAATCCTCTAATTTAAAAAAAGTAATTGGTAACATGTAATCAAAGTATGCAATCAAGATGAAGCAACCAATAAATGCTCCAGTTCTAATCTTTATAACTAAAAATTGAAATATCAGTTAATATTACGCCATGTTGACACAATCATATAAATTTTTCTTTTTAGTTTTATCAATGTTAAAATGCATTTCAAGCTAAGCATAACGTCATTTTCACCGGTACAAACTTTTCACACGTACATTTATGCTTAAGCACCATGCATACAAATAAAAATAAATTTTGCATTTAATTGTAATGAAAAAAATGGCATCAACCAAGTTATAATGCTTAATGATAAAATGAACCCAAAGGACAATATTTCCTTGACGTCACAGTAAATATGAATTTTTATTTGCTTATAAAACACACGGATAAATATTTTTACCTAAATACTTAAACATTTTAACTATATTTTAACTTACAAATTAAAAAATTCAGCCTAAAAGTCACGTGCTTTTAATATTTAATATTTATTTTTTATGCTCGCAATCATTGAGTTCAGAAAATAAACTCTGTACGTCGCAACAGTGGGCGTTAATCCGATTGCCGACTTTATGACGTCATAAGCAGAAGTAAAATTTTAATTTAAGATTACGGCTAATTAATTAACTTTTCGAACAAACGAATGTACGATAACAAATCTGTGACCAAATATATTTCATTAAAAAAAAAAGAATTATGTAATTTGATGTAGTAGTTTGTTCTCACGGATTGTCGAAACAAAACGCTTAGCGTTTTAAATATATAGATGTTAAATAATAATGTTTGTAAATGTTTCAATCAATGTGTCATATCAAAAGAAAATACAAGATTAAAGAAATGGAATAAATATTAGTTTTTATATTTTAAATTATTATAAACTGACATTAATATAAATATTTCAATTGTTCATAAAACGATATAAAGATTAATAATTATAGCATATTTCATGCACCATATGGAGTAAAACTCATTATTTAATAACCATATATTGCGCAGTGATACATATAGATGAATCAATTAAAATTTCATCTTATATAACAAAAATTAGTTGTTTGCAACTAGTATATTTAAATAAAATAATCGCCTTGTCTAATTATAAGTCTCCTATTAAATAAGGCGTAAACATACTTTTAAATCTTTCCGGTTCGCAACCCTAAATATGAATAAAAAATAAAAAAATAAGGGTCTAAAACAACTTTGCAATGTCGGTTAAAAAATAATGATACTAAAACTTTAAGTGTATAAGACACCTTATACTGAATCGTTAACTACATCGTCGGAAAAGTTTAATAAATATACTTTCGCATAAAATTTATCCTTCAAGATATTCTTCAAAAAATGTGATAACAAAATGTGTTATTCTTACGGGTTTTAAACATGAAACGATGCGTCATAAGTCTCCACTTCAGAGCTACGATACTTAGATAACCCACAATGATTGACAGTAACAAGGGAGAATCTATCAGTAGACTAAATCTCTTTCGCAAAAGAAAGTTTTTTCATCAAAAAAACTAATTCTCATGAGTTTAAAAGTTTTCTTTATATTCTTCGCTTAACTATCACAGTGCGTTTTATTAAAATGTAATCTGTTACTTTGTAATAGTAATGTAATATATTCGATACAATTATTCTTCTTCGTTTACTTGATTTTAATATACATATTAGCCACGTAATTACTTGTTTGAATTTATTCAATAATTAATTCCATTTTATGGAATATTCCTGTTTTGAACACAGAAAATAAGTAATAGAACACTCTGTGAAACATTGTATATGTTTCATCCGTTTACAAATGGTGTACGTAAAAACGTATATGTACACATTATACATATGTTTCACATACATGTACACATTATACAATGTTTCACTCTGTGAAACATTGTATATATTTCATCCGTTTACAAATGGTGTATGTAAAAACGTATATGTACACATTATACATATGTTTAATGTGTACAGTCAAAAAAACTCAGTTTTACTCAAAAAAAAAAACAAAAAAAAACAGGTTCTCCGTTCTGTACGTTTAGAGTTGAATTTGTAAATAGAAAAAAATGCCCCTTACGGTGATTAATTATTAAAATATTAGATGGTTTCACCTTCTAATATCAATATTTCTACACAAAAAATAATAATCAAAGATTAATTTTTGTCACTTTTATTGTGACTGCAGTTAAGATGAGCAGTGCAAAGTTTACTTTGTATCTTTTTTTTTCTGTTAATGAACACAGTAGTCGAGCATATTTACTTTTATTTCACGGATTTTTCTTACTGACTCGTATGAAATTCATGTCTAAGGAAACATGATATGCGATGGCATTTAAATTACATTAAATGTGGAATGTGCAGTTATGCAATACAAAATATTAGGTAGCTTTCATTACAAAAAGCGATCTATTGCAACCGTTCGGAGAAAATCAATTCCAAAAAAAAAAAGGTATATTTTCACCGATCATGACCCCTAGATCTCAAAACCACCCTCCGTTCAAATGTTGATTTATATATATATATATATATATATATATATATATATATATATATATATATATATATATACGGCATTTGTCATGCTATAACTTTCTTATTTATGAAACGATTTGGATGTGACTTAGTATGTGTATAGGACATACCAAGTTCTCGACCGAATTCATTGGCCAGCTTCATCTGCCATCTTGTTTCAAAATGGTGGACAGTTACTTTTTTTTTTTTTTTTTTTTTTTTTTGCAAAATTCGAAAAAATGTTCAAAAAAGTATAAATTGGAAAAAAAGTTTCCGCTAAGCGTTACAACGTAAAACAAGCATTCTGGAATATTTTTTGTTTTGGCTACATCTTAAAAAATGTCTGAGATATGGCAGTTTGAAATTCTAGGGTGGCTGAGCTTTTGAAATAATCTGATATTTGTTATTCAGTAACTCTCGTGTTTATGAACCGATAAGAATTTGAATGATCATGTGAATCAGTTTATTCATATCCACTATATGTAAGATAAATATGTGAAACTAGTGCCAGAATGTTGGAAATCTAACCAAATATTTTTGTAACGTGACTGTAGTGTAGCATTGTCAATGTCCATGAAACCCAAAATGTTCACGCAACAGGAAAAAGCTCAGGTATTCTCTGGTACAACGAGACCATTTTGGCATATCTAATTCACGCACGCACTGATTTCTTGGGACATCTGTTTCCGTTCTTTCATTTTCATCCGAGGTTGACGTACGGCGCGTTGCCGCTACGTGGTCAGTTTTTTTATTAGATCGCAGACCAGGCCCCTACCTAAGGCTGCTGTATATATGAGCTGGCTCGTCGTCCGCCATTAATATTCCCAAGTGGGAAAACTTTGACGCCAGATTTACCTGATAGGACCTCCCCCCCACCCCGGAGAAAAATCTCTGAATCATCGGATACAAATTTTGAAATTTGGACATCGCAAGTTTTGCTATTCGGAAAGTAAATTTTACATTTAACCCCACCCCCCACCCCTTTTTTTGCATCTAATTAATCCTTACGTATTTCAAAAAGTTTTATTTTATTTGTCCATAAAAATATATTATTCTTATTATTATTATTATTATTTTCATAATATCAACAGCAATTTCTTACCTTAGTGTAACAATTAAAATTTATTCTTCAAGTGTTCTTCTTTCCGAAAAATATTTTAATGATTTTTTTAGTGTTTTTCACTTAACAGTGTAATGAAAAAATATTATAATTAATTTCTGATGTAAAAGTATAATTGAAGAAAAATAATATTAAAAATATAGTTTCATCTTTTACTTTGTGATAAAATATTTAAAAACTTCTATTTAAAGTAATTTAAAAAAAGTTTTCGTGTGTATCAAGTTTTCATTACTTTAATAATATGAGAACTGTTCTTTCCAAGAGGAAAATGTAATGATCCTTCATAGTATCCAGATATTCTGCGTTATCTTAAACAAATTTATATCTCCAAGTTACAATAAAAATATACTCCATTTCTTAATAATATTTAATTATGAAAATTTTTTTAAATATTTATTTATATATTTTTTTAAATATTACTGTATTTTGATGAAATATTAATAATTAAATTATCTTTAAGCAAATTTAGGGATTTTTTTTTAATTCAAAATAGAACCCATTCTTTTGATAAAAATGAATATGTAAAAAAAAAAAAAAAAAAAAAAAAAAGAAAGAAAGAAAGAAAAAGAAAAGAAATCTGTACTTTTAAAAATAAATTTCCTTTAAAATATTGTATTTTATATTATAGTTCTTTCGAAAACTAACATAAATTTTAATTATATATTCATATTCTTAAGTTTTTCATAAAATTTCAGCTTAATTTTGTGCAGTTGGAAAAAAAAAGTCGGAAATAAACATCGTTTTCTCGAAAATGAACTAGATGGCGCTACGCCCTTGAAATCGCCGTTACCGCCAAGCTGGTGAGCAAAAAATTTCGGGAAAAATAAAATCTTCAATTAATATTTAAATTTGGCAATTTTTCATGTTTACGAGGAAATTAAAGCATGCAGGGATCCTTTCTTGAATGATTCCTACAATTAATAGCAGAACAACTACCCATAATTAAACCTTTAAAGTTAAAAATTAGACAGAAACTAATTCAACACCATGGGAACACATTACGTGAACCTGTCCAGCTTGAATAGAAATGCATGACGTTTCAGCCTATATATTTAGTAGCTCTACCCCTATCTGCCAGGCTTTTACCTAACTTAACGAGTTGATACCTGGCAACGGGGCGAGGATTCGCCTGCTCTCCGCTTGGCGAAGATGTGTTTGTTACATCTATAGGCCGACTTGGCTTCAGTGCGTCTTGTTGCTTTAATTGCTTTTTCTTAGTTGGCCGATTGCTAATTGATTTTTGATGAAGCGTTTCAGCACTGCGCAGCGTAGTCAAGTCATGCCGGACGGATGTGAGATGCTGGGATATTTACTACAGGGTGATTTTTTTAAAGTTGTGAAAGTAAAACCCTTTAACGAAAGAACCACTGATCCAAATGACCGGAAATTTCACCAGTATGCTCAAAAAGCAATGTGAATTTTTTAGGCATGGTTAAAAAAAACTTAAAATCTCACCGACAGATGGCGCTGAATATGCTGTAAAGTCGGGAGAAGGAGCTTGTGCAAGACACACGCACAGGGGATACTCTTCACTCTGTTGTGGAACATGCGGTTTCACGTTTCCAACTCGTAGCTGAAAACATTGGACAGCACACTGAAAATCGTATGCGTTAGTTGCGCAGTTCTGTACGAATGTTTTACTCCATATTTTTATTTCGTTCTGTTTCTGCAGGTGTTTGCAGTTTCTTTTCCCAATTACTGCATTCTGTATTGGGAAAAGGAACTGCAAACAACTGCAGAAACAGAACGAAATAAAAATATGGAGTAAAACATTCGTACAGAACTGCGCAACTAACGCATACGATTTTCAGTGTGCTGTCCCATGTTTTCAGCTACGAGTTGGAAACGAAAAACCGCATGTTCCACAACAGAGTGAAGAGTATCCCCGGGGGCCTCCGTGGCTGAGTGGTTAAGACACCATTCCGCTAATCGCTTGAGAGCGTAGGAGTCAGGTCGGCGGGTTCGACTCCCGCCAGCTCCATTGCACACACTTTGTGGAGCTCCCGGATGTAACTCTCTGGTGTTGTAAATTTCCTTGTGGCTATCTCGTCCCTGTATATTGACGACTTATAAGCGGGCACTTGATGTCAAGCACACAAGTCAGATGTATGTTCTCCATAAACAAATAAACAAGAGTATCCCCTGTGCGTGTGTCTTGCGCAAGCTCCTTCTCCCGACTTTACAACATATTCAGCGCCATCTGTCGGTGAGATTTTAAGTTTTTTTAACCATGCCTAAAAAATTCCCATTGCTTTGGGAGCATACTGGTGAAATTTCCGGTCATTTGGATCAGTGGTTCTTTCGTTATAGGGTTTTACTTTCACAACTTTAAAAAAAATCACCCTGTATTTCCTCGCTGCATCGGTCATCCATACGTCATGCCATCGTTATTCGAGTTGGTCTCGTAATTTAGAACCTTGTTCTAGTGACGAGATCTTCACCAGACTAGGCACCGCCAGAGGTGTAATTCACAGGTAACTTGGAGGAGTTTACACCCACGACGGATTTTAAATGCACCGGGCGCCATTAGCGTACATGATCGCCGCGTCTGAAAAGGAATGGGGTTAGACATTTTATAACACTTTTAATACTAGAAACTACGTGCTACTTTTAGACTTTAATCACTATTAGTTTACTTGGTTGTTTGTATTAATTTACCTATAGTTCTACCCTACGATAATTTTAACTGAAACTAAATATTCTAGAGTTGCTTATTCCTACAGGGGGGACATTATAAGCATAAATTACTAAATTAAGAGAGGGTTTGAACCATCGGCTATATATTATCTATATATAATGTAGTAACTCCTCTATACCGACCCGATAAAAGATGGTGAGTGGTAGCGAGATCGGATCGCTGGCACAGAGAATTTCTCGTATAAATTAGAAAATAGAATTTATTGCATACCAATATTAATTCTAATGAAAATATGTACAAGAAAGTTAATTACAGCATTTAATTATTTTTCGTGAGTCAATCGCTTATAAATTAATGACCTCTTGACTCCAAGTGTAACTGAAACAAACAAAAGTCTCTAAACATTACAGTCAGTCGTGACTACAAAATAAAGTTCATTCGGACCAAGGCTCGTCCGTTCCTTCTCTTCGGAAGATCTACTAATACTCGTTAATTCTGAGTCTAAGAACTCTCACTCTCGCACTTGGTGTGCTTTTCTCTTCTCTGGGATTTTCACCGGATACCTGCTGTATCAATTCTAGAGGTCGGTCCTCACTAGCGCTTGCACCACGCTGAGTTAGAAACTGACGTTTCCTTTTCTCTTCTCCAGAGAGTCAACACTCTCCTTTCCGATCTCTCCAAAAACTGTCCTCTCTCACTTTTTCATTCTCGCAGGAGAACTTCTTCTGGGGGCGGGGGCTTTGTCGAGGCGGGCCCCTCGAAACTCTCCAGCCTCTTAGCAGCCTTGAGATCCCTCTGTTTCGTTTTCAATAAGTCCGTCATTGGACGTTCTAAGACAAAGGGCAAAGTTTCGGGCGCAAACCTAAAAATCGTGTGCAGAGATCCCTTCTCTCGCAGATGAACTCTTTCCCACGAACTCGGCAAGGATCAAAGCATAAGACCCCTTTTTGGGTAACGCCTTACCACTTCATCACTGTCCGAACTTTCCGCTCACAGTACAATAGAATTCGGCGTCTGCTAGTCTTCAAGGCAAAAATAGCGAGGGAAGGTATGCAGTTAAGTGTACTCACAGGAAATGCTAGAATGACACATAGTGCAGCTGGATGTCGAAGTTCAATTCTTTACAGCACCTCCTCCTCAAACGATTCTTAAGGGTGAAACACTAAGAATCTCTAAGAGTCGGATAAAGAATTGCAAGCTCAAATTACATCAGAGTGGCAAGAAATAAAACATACATGAATAAGATAATACTACCTTCCTTTTTTTTTCCGCGCTCTGATAAGAAATCATGAACATATAATGAAATAAAACACAGTGAAATAAAAAATAAAAAATCTTAAAATAATTATATACAAAAGTTTATCAAGAAATCTCCTTAAACTCGACTCAGACAATCAACATGCGGAATGTCTTTGCCTGCGCGATGAGAAATGGCATAATTATAAGGTTGCAGAGCTAAGGACCACCTTAATAATCTGGGGATAATTTCCAGAATTTCTTTTTAAAAACACCAAAGGATTGTGATCGGTTTCGATAGAAAAGTTTTGTCCATCAATATAATGCCTTAACTTTTTTATCGCAAAAATAATCCCTGCACACTCTCTTTCAGTGGCGCAGAAACTTTTCTCACTATCAGTAAATTTTCGACTTAAATATATTATGGGGTGCTCTTCCGATCCCTCTCTTTGAGCCAAAACCACGCCAATACCTAAGTCACTAGCATCAGTTTGTACTATGAATTCTTTCTGAAAATTAGGAGCGTAAAGCACCGGTTCTTCAGTAAGTTTCATTTTCAAAGTCTCAAAGGCTTTTCCCATTTCGTCGCTCCATGCAATCTTTTCTTTTTTATTTTTCCCTTTAAGCGCCCTCGTTAATGGTTCTACAATCACTGCATAATCTTTTATGTACCGGGAATAATATCCAGCCATTCCCAAACATCTACGAATTTCAGTTTTCGATTTCGGAACCGGTAATTCCTTAATTGCCCTTACTTTCGCCTCAGCTGGCCTCCGTCTACCCTCACCTACAATATGCCCAAGATATTTTACGGTTTTCTGAGCGAACTTGCATTTCGCCAATTTGATTTTTAGTTTCGCGTCATTAACCCTTTTTAATACTATTTCTAGATGACGCATATTGTCCTCCCAACTATCTGAAAAAATCGCCATATCCTCTAGATACGGTAAACAGAAATTCTTAAGTGCGTTTATTTCCAGCGTTAAGATATCTGCTAACTCCACCCGTTTTCTGTAAGGCTTTACTAAACTCAAGTGAGAAATCTGGGATTTCTGTCGCCTCCCAGGAACATTCAC
This sequence comes from Maratus michaelseni, assembly GCA_963931845.1. Lineage (NCBI taxonomy): Eukaryota > Metazoa > Arthropoda > Arachnida > Araneae > Salticidae > Maratus > Maratus michaelseni. Next base: position 421,297,403 of record OZ007592.1, read on the forward strand.
AATATAATTTGTTTCCGTAATTATTGACTCCTTTCTTCCCGGCCCTATCCGACTATCTGACATTTTAATTGGCTTTCTGGTGGTTAAAACTAAAACCTCATCTTTCACATTAAGCTTCCGTTTTACCGCCTTTCTGTCAAACCAAAATTTCCTCTTTTCTCGTTTTTCTGACATATTTTCAACGGCTAAAACTCGACCTCTTTTTAACCTGTTCGTGAGATTAAACACACATCCCTTCACGAATGTATTCTCCTCCGTTTCTCTTATCCATTCTCCAAATACTAACGCTTTCAAAAGCTTTCTAACTTTTCGATGCCAACATGCAATACTATCGCTTATTGTGCGACACACTCTCGGATTTTTCAATTTAACACCGAACCTTTTTAGAAATGCGGTAGTTAAATCGCTTATCAATCTTTTCCCAAGGTCCAAGTATTTTGACACATTTCCTTTAACTTTCCCTTTCCCTAAGTGTAATGACACTTTTTCTAGGCACGCGCCAAAAATATCCACCTGACAATGCAATGGGACCAGCACTCGCGCCCTTCCACTTATGCGTTCGTCTCTGGCTTTTTCCACTATTACAGAATCTCCCGCATTACAACGCGTTTCTTCAAATTCCCCTTTTCCTCTAATCTCTTCGAATGATGGATACCTGTCATGTTCTATTTTACTAACACCTCTTTCAATGTTTGCTAAGATCGAAGAGTTCTCATATATCGACGAAGGCGATAATCCCTTATCCACACTGACCAATTCAATAGGGCTTTCTAGATTTTCACCCTCTAGTTTTGAATTCAACGCTTCCGCTTCACTGCACTCGCGAAAAATTCCCCCTTCTTTTTCTTCCTCGGAATTCAAAGTTTCCGCTTCAACATTCCCGCTAGAAATTTCTTTTTCCCCCTCGGAAATCATAATTTGTTTATTTACCGGATTCGGAGCTGGGCCACCCTTTTCTCTCGTTTGAGCTCGTGTCAAAACTGCATTTACTAACTCGGGTTTTATATTCTCCTGCTCTAATAACTTTTGAGATTGATTACCCAACAAATAATAATCCATGTCTGAATCGCTATTATTTACTCCTGCCTTGGTTTCAATGATTCCTACACCTTCAATTTCTAAAGTGACTTCTGCTATAGGTAAGCAGTACAATTTCCTGTCCACCGGGGTTTTAATCCAAACATGATCTCCATTCAAATTATCTTGACTGACTAAATGGTGCGGGACCAAATCTATCTGGCTCCCACTGTCCGTTAAGGCAGTTGCCTGAATTCCATTCACTAATATTTTGCTCAAATAAGGGGAGAAGGTTTCTTCAAGTGTCGGCTTACTTATTAAGTGACCAACCCGCGCAACATCTTTCTTTTTAATTTCCGGACAATCTACTTTGTAGTGCCCGCTTTGAAAACACGCGTAACACTTGACTTCTCGCCTTTTTTCGTAAACTATTTCCCTTTCTTTATGATCATCGCGATCTCTCCAGTTAAAGTTAGTCTCCGGATTTCTGTTTCCGTTTTGCCCATTTTCAAAAGTTCTGGGTCTTTCAAATTTCTTCTCTGTCGGTGGCTTAGGATTCCACGTTTTTTTAGAAGGGCGTTTGATCGCTTCGTACGCATCTAAAAGCCTTACTAATTCTTCCGGGTTTTTAATCTCTGCCCAGTTATCTATAAAATGTTCGCGCATTTCTGGAGACGCTCTCTGTTTGATTTGGTCCGTGACAAGCAAATTTTTCAAACCCTCAAAATCCGAAACTTGTAAGCATGACAGCCAACCTTCTAAAAAACTATTAAGTTCGAAAATCAGATCCTTCCAAACTGAATTAGGATTTCGTGGATGTTGACTAAATTTTTGTCGGTATGTCTCTGCATTCAAACGATAGCGTTCTAACAGTTTTTCTTTCACATATTGAAAATCATCAATTTTGTCTTCGGGTTCTCTCAAAATTAACTCGGCCATTCCCACAGGTAATAATGATAGTAAATTCGTCACCAACTCATCCGAATTTAGATTACATTTTTTTGCCTGTCTCTCGAATAAATTCAAAAACAACGAAATATCCGAATTCTTTTCATCAAAGCGATGCATAATTGTTTTTAGGGGTAAATTACTCGTTCTAACTGAGATGCTACTAGATGCGGTACTCCGGTCATCTGACTCTTGCGTCGCTTTTAACCTAGCTAACTCATGTTCCCGCTCCACTTTATTTTCCCTATCTTTTTCTATAAGTTTAATTTGTGCTAAAGCTAGCTCTTTCTCAAAACCCTCTGACGACTCTATTTTTTTTATAATTTTCGGTACAGTATCATTTTCCTCTAAAATGACCTCAAATTCGTAAGCTAACGTTTGCAAATCAGCTTTCCTAAAATATTTAAGCTCCGACATTTTTAAAGTATAAAATTAGAAATTATCTTTCCCACAAATATAAAACAATACAATAAGATTAAATCAAATCCTACCAAGTGCGTCAAAATATTACCAAAATATACGCTCATAAAAAGTACGCTTAGCAATAATATAGGAAATATGCAACATATAAAGATAAGCAACTCTATCCTAACGTCTACATTCACCTTGGTATTTGGTTATAAAATACATATGGGATAAATTCTACACAAAACAAAAATTTCAAATTCAAAAAGTACAGTAAAAATATTTTAAATTGCAAAAGTCTCATTCAATTCCCTTTTTTTTTTTTTATCAATGGTGGTCTTAATCTCTGCATCCACTCTTAAAAAATTTAGAATAATTCACAAAAAACATATAAAATCAACTCTGTTATCCTAAAATATGAAATGCGTTCAATACTTTTTTTTTTCAATGAACTCTCATTTATAGATTCAGCTAAAATTTTGTAACACTGCACAACTCTCAGTTTGCATTAAATTAATTCAACAATAATTTAATTTTTAACTACAAAATTTGTCTATTAAATAAGTTACAGTAATCTCGGAAGTATCTCATCATACTTTTTTTTTTTTCTACCGGAAAAATTTCTCAAAAATTTACTCTCACAAAAATAAACATACAACTTTTTTTTTTTTTTTGAAGCCTACAACACCTATACAAACACTAATAACAATTAAAGCCACTCTGAGTATAAAAAGAGCTTACCTCCATTACTAAGAGTCTTTCAGGGCGTCAGAAGCTTAGACTTCAGAGATTCTCAGGAGCACAGACGGGGTTCTCTGTCTCACTTTTCGGATGGGGGAACACTCTCCAGAATTCTTGGTAGAATTTTCTTTCTGATGCTGTGTTGATCCACAGGGGCGTCTAAGGAGACTCAGGTCACAAGTCACAAGGAGACTCTTTCTTGGAGCACTTTGATGATTTAAATTTCAGAGTCCACTCTTTGTCTTTGAAGATTGTCATTAATTTTTGCTAATTAATCCATCACCGCAAGCCACCAGTTGTAGTAACTCCTCTATACCGACCCGATAAAAGATGGTGAGTGGTAGCGAGATCGGATCGCTGGCACAGAGAATTTCTCGTATAAATTAGAAAATAGAATTTATTGCATACCAATATTAATTCTAATGAAAATATGTACAAGAAAGTTAATTACAGCATTTAATTATTTTTCGTGAGTCAATCGCTTATAAATTAATGATCTCTTGACTCCAAGTGTAACTGAAACAAACAAAAGTCTCTAAACATTACAGTCAGTCGTGACTACAAAATAAAGTTCATTCGGACCAAGGCTCGTCCGTTCCTTCTCTTCGGAAGATCTACTAATACTCGTTAATTCTGAGTCTAAGAACTCTCACTCTCGCACTTGGTGTGCTTTTCTCTTCTCTGGGATTTTCACCGGATACCTGCTGTATCAATTCTAGAGGTCGGACCTCACTAGCGCTTGCACCACGCTGAGTTAGAAACTGACGTTTCCTTTTCCCTTCTCCAGAGAGTCAACACTCTCCTTTCCGATCTCTCCAAAAACTGTCCTCTCTCACTTTTTCATTCTCGCAGGAGAACTTCTTCTGGGGGCGGGGGCTTTGTCGAGGCGGGCCCCTCGAAACTCTCCAGCCTCTTAGCAGCCTTGAGATCCCTCTGTTTCGTTTTCACTAAGTCCGTCATTGGACGTTCTAAGACAAAGGGCAAAGTTTCGGGCGCAAACCTAAAAATCGTGTGCAGAGATCCCTTCTCTCGCAGATGAACTCTTTCCCACGAACTCGGCAAGGATCAAAGCATAAGACCCCTTTTTGGGTAACGCCTTACCACTTCATCACTGTCCGAACTTTCCGCTCACAGTACAATAGAATTCGGCGTCTGCTAGTCTTCAAGGCAAAAATAGCGAGGGAAGGTATGCAGTTAAGTGTACTCACAGGAAATGCTAGAATGACACATAGTGCAGCTGGATGTCGAAGTTCAATTCTTTACAATAATTTAATATTTAAAATTCATATAATTTAGAAAAATATAAATATGGGAGGGTAAAGATGAATGGTTACATGCTAACTAAATATAATTAATGGTATAATGTTTATAACTAGCACTAACTTAGCTTCGGAGGTGCTGAAAAGCTTAATTTAAATTAAAAATATCTACTAAAATCTTCTTAACTAATACGTACTAAAATTTTGAGGGGATACTAAAGTTACATGACTGTTTACAAGGGGGATGAACTTGTATTTTATTCCTTAACTACAAACTTTAATTTATTTTTAATTCTAAAAAAATACTATTAACTACCTTTATTATTTATTTATATCTTCAGTTATTCTATACGTACTGAAGTTTCCTGGACACTGAGACTGCTACACTACAGCCATGTTACGGAAACCTGCAGCAAAATAACTTCATTAGTTTTCTAACATTTTACCACCAGTTTATATACAGCGGTATGAATAAATTCCCTAATAAGGGAAAAACTTTTCGAACATCAATTATATTTATTAAAATCTCGGCTAATGGCTCTAAGTTTTTGTGTGCGGGCGCTAACACACGTACCAAACGTTATAACTTTTAGTGTAATAATTTGAACGCAGACATTATTAACCATTTCTGCTACACGGACGTGTCACGTACGCCTAGATGTTTATGTTAATATGTAGCATAGCTGTCAACTATTTTACTACTTTTTGATAACAGTAATTTTCGTATTGTTTGGTGAGGGAATTTCTGCGATTAAATAAGATGATGATGATTATTTGAAAAATGCTGATACCAATTTCAGAAGCTATTCAACAAGTTTATAAAAACGTCTCCATGTAAGTGACACGTCTTTCCAGTGCAAGTGGTTAATAATGGTTTTAATGTAAAATTCAACTGTTTGTATAAATAATCATTTCATAAGTTTTAAACATTCAAAAAAATTTAAAAAGTCGTAGGCATAATTGAGGCATACTCCAACTAGCAAAGCATTATTGGGTATTATTGTTTGTATTGGCTGTATTGTTCACCAATATTAGCAGGACATATTTCATTTACCGTTCAATAGCAGAAGTTTACATTTTGCCCATCGAAATTAGCAAGACATACCCATTTCACATTTTTATTGCCAACACACTGACCCGCCTGGTCTGGCCCGGACCAATGATAACTTTAAATAAACTTCAGATTTGTAAGATTTTATAGCTTTGTATATTTTTATATTTTTTATTATTTTTATTTTTAATATTTTATGTACCTTTAACCATATTTTGTATGAATGAATTTATATTTTTAAACGAAATTATTTCCAAACAAACCTAGTGTGTGTGTGACGGGGGGGGGGGGGGGAATAGGTTCGTTTTAACACAACGGGCAAGTGTCACACTCTCGTTTTTGTAAGCATATCTCGATTTTCTAAGATTATATACTTTTAAAGGAACATCTTTTGAAAAGAATCTAGGATTAGGTACGAACCTAATGTTAAATACCCAACAGCCTTCGGCACCCTTCAACCCCAAATTTGTATGATTTTATATTTTTAAATGTAAATCAATCGATACAAAGTAAGGGGACCGCTGATCTAGTGGTTGCCGATTTAATTTGTGAAAATTAGATATATTAAATTTTTAATTCTGACAAATATATCGCACGGAAACCTAAATAATAATCTCCCCCACACATCATCTTTCATTTCCAAAACACAATTCTCTGCCTGCCTTGTTACTTCTGATTTAAAACTTAAAAAAACACGAAATGCATGTTGGGTTCGCAGAGAAATAAGAAAGTCTCTCAATATCTAGAAAGTGATTTACAGAACAGAATTTTATTGAAAGGGTTAATATTATATATTTTTTAAACCGAAGATGTCATTATAAATAAAACTGTACACATAATAAGTGAGTATGTGTTTTTCGTATTTTGGGTGGAAAATGGATGATGATTCTTAATTTATGCTAAAAAGCGAATGTCACGTGCCATTATGTATCCAATATTAGTCCAATACTTCAGTTATGTTTCCATTTCATTTAAATTATTTTAATATAAAACCAATATTTTTGTAATGTTTGGATTCCACTAGAAACACATCTGTTGAATATGTCCCTTTCTATAAAATTTTATCGTCAATAATATTTATATTGATATTTAAATTATCAATATTCATTTCAAAGTTAAAATGTCATATAACTAGAACATGCGAATGGATTAGGCGTACCTAAGGTCATCTTTCGAGAGAAAAAAGGCTATCTTAAATACTTCTGTATCTTCGAAATTAAATGTTCATACCATTTAAGTAGTAATTGAAGCAAAAAAATATACACACACAAAACACATATTTTAACTATACACATAACGATACACAAACAAATACATAACGTTTAGAGCATATCATACCTTTTCCTTAAATATTACATCTTAATATATGTCATAGCTACATTTCCCGTTCATAAAGTTCTAAGACAAATTCATTAGTGACAAAAAAATATTGCTTGCGCGAGGCGCAAAATATAAACGATTCAATTAAAACCATGGAAGTAGCGATAAAACTAAACACACTCCCACCTTTGAGTTTCAAATTCAATGAAACTCAAACTTTATTTTGGGTTTATATAAACGACCATATCTGGATCGTTTTTCAGGTACAGTGACCAAAGAAGAGTCACTAACACTTTTTTTGGAAAATAGGTTCAGTAGATTCATTATCAAAAAAGCAGTCTTTAACAGAATGTTGAATCATCGGCTTACTCGTAGCAGGATCTAAATAACATTTTTTACCAGTCAGTTGTTGTTGTCGGATTAGTAGGAGCAGGATCTAAAAGTCTTTATAATTCGGTTGAACAGTCTGTTCGGAAGATATTGAGTTTTGAACTGTAGAATGCAGTTCAGTACCTCTCTCATGAATTACTTCTAGAGGAATCAATCTAAGAAAAGGATGTAGAAATTCGCCCCCTTTCATTTTTACCTTTACTGATCGTTAATTTCCAACTTTAGAAGGATAAATTTTAATACCTTTGGCTAGTGGCCATTCAAGTTTTTTTAACATTCTCACTAGACACTAGAACAACATCACCAATCTGGACGGGCCTATGATTTATGTCAAATTTCAAGGATTGTCTTAAATATCCCAAAAATTCAGTGCGGAATCTTTTTTGCAAATCTTGTTTCAGTCGCTGTCTGTAGGCATGTCTGTTATTAATAGACGATGAATCTAAAATGTCAAGATCAGGAATACCTGATTTTCTAACGTCTTGTAAAAACATAGAAGGAGTAAGTGGTATTAAATCATCAATTTCCCCTGAAACATAGGTCAAAGGCCGATGATTAACAATACTTTCAGTATCGCAAATAACAGTTTGCATTTTTTCTAAGTTTAAAGAGCTTCGTCCTAAAATTTTTTGAAGGATCCCTTTTATTACACCTATCAAACGTTCCCACCAAGGCGCAGATGGCTATATAAATTTCCAAGTGACCTTCTGAGTTGTGCTGTACTGAGAAATAACATCCCAATCGATTTGCTTAAGCAAATTTTCAGCACCAGTAAAATTTTTACCCCTGTAAGAATGTACTATCGCAGGTCTACCTCTTCGTGCTATAAATCTTCTAAAAGCTTGGAAAAAGTTATCAGTCGATAAGGATGTGGCTATCTCTAAATGCTCTGTAGACAGCACATGTGAAAATAACTATCCAAGCTTTCTGACCTCTTGTAAGAAGTAAAGGAACGGCGTAGTCAGTTCTTACAACCTCGAATACTGCAGCTTCCTTTATACGATCTTCCGAAAGAGGTGCTTCTATAATCGGATAGTTCTTGAATTAAATCTTTTACAACGTACACAATTTCTAATAGTATTTCTGCATTTCAAAATCCAAAATTCTTCACTTAAATTACTCATCAGTAACTGGGTACCAGCAGGATTTAAACTAGGATGTCTTGTCTGAATAAGTATTTCCACGACTGGATGGCTACAGGGTAACAATATTGGAAATAGGAAATTTCTTTTATCTTCTCTCATCAGAATACGAGTCTTTACTTTAAGTAGTCCTTTCGATTCTACATAACATTGAAGTGATTTTTAGCGTTTATCTTCAGTTCCTAAAAATGATTCTGTTGTGCTATTTTTAACAAAGATATTTTAGTTCTATTTATTTCTTCTAGAGTTAAGAGTCCAGAAATCCGGTTGACACGTTCCACTTTACAGTTAGTAAAAAATCTATCTCATCAAAAAGTCACCTGTAAAAAATGCAGCCAAGTCTCGTAACTCATTTACCGTAAAAAGTACTGAGATCGTATAAAGCCAAGTTTAACTATCTTATTAACTCTGAAATTTTTATTCACAAATCAATCCTAGTCTCTACATATTTAGTTAATTTTTATTTTGTGACTTGGCAATTACGCAGCACAGGGAAGTTATTACACCTTACTATGTTATGGGATGGGAAATTTAATTAAGGCAAATTATATACGCACAGGGAAGTTATTACACCTTAATATGTGATAGTATTATTTGATTAAGTCCAACTATATACATCACATTCTCGTGCTACGCAATTTACAAGTCACAAAATAATAATTAACGAAAGATGTTGAGACTAGGAATGATTTGTGAATGAAAATTTCAGAGTTAATAAGATAGTTAAACTTGGCTTTATACGATCTCAGTACTTTTTACGGTAAATGAGTTACGAGACTTGGCTGCATTTTTTACAGGTGACTTTTTGATGATATTTCACTTCTTTTTGTAAATAATCCTCCTTCTCTTGATTTTGAGCTTTTTTCTGGAAATCATCCACTGATTTTCGAAAAAAACTAGGCAAGCACAATTTATGGCAGGAGGGAGTCAAAAGTACTCTCAATTGTTTCCAGGAAAGGTGCTATCCATCTGAGATATTACTCGCAGCCTAGATACTTGATATTTAGCACAAAAGTACTGTTTAGGATAAAAAGAAAGCTAAAATTAAAATTTCCTTACTTTGTAACCTAAACCCTACCTTTCTGCCAAATGTCAAGCTGGTAGGACTACAAAATCAAATTATTTCCAAACCTTCGACTTTTTATAAAGTTATTGATTTTCCGATTTTACTTCTAAATTTCCTGATTGTCATGAAAATATAGTAATTCTTTGATCCGTCTTCATAGGATCATTTAGGTTCAATTGAAAGATAAATCAAGGTAATCTTAAGAGTTACCATGATTTTATTTAGAAAGGACTATCCAGCCATAAACAGCCAGTAATGTCGGGAGGAGAAAGGGAGATGTGAAGATTTTTTTGGTGCTAACACCATTTAACAATCTATATTTTATATGCAACTTAAATAGAGTATAACCTTTGAAAGAAAACAAATATGTCTATAAAGAAACCTCCCATAACGTAGCCGGTCTATAGCGGAACTTTTCTATAGCGACATTCGTAAACACAAAGAAAAGAAAGCATAATCCGGGGAAAAAAACATAAAACAATTAGAGGCGGTGTACTAGCTAATAGGACAATTATCTTAAAACTCATGTTTCTAGAACTACAAAATCGATTTTTTTTCGAATTTTTGATTGTTTACAGATATTTCGATTTTTCGAATTTATTTTCGAATTTTACAAATTTTTAAAAGTTTCTTTTTTGAATCGTAAATATTACCTTTACGCTACATTTTAAGTCTCTAAGACTACAATATCAAATTATTTTCAATTTTTGATTTTTTTCGAATTTTTTTTTTCGAATATTCTGGATTTTTTAATTTTTTCTTATTTTGTATCCTAAATACACTGCTCAAAACAATTAAAGGATATTTGAAGTTTTATATAAAATAAAGATATAAACGAAATTTTTTTTGCCGAAAATAGAAGAAGAGAATCCCAAATGCAAATTTTTCTGGTTTTCAAACTGTGGAGTATGCAAATTTTGAGTTCGACGTCAAAAACATCGCTTCAGCGGCAGCGAATGAAATTTGACTTTCAACTGGATAAAAGAGAATGAAGACAAGGATGATCGGCATTGAGTGATTGCTTTGTTTCGATGAGTACGATGTCTCAGCGAAGTCATTTGACAGATTCAGAAGCTTGGAGAATTGTTGATAGGTTAGAAGGGGGCCAAACTCAAGCCGAAGTAGCGCAAGCCATTGGAGTGTCACAAAGTGTCATTTCCAGGATCTGGAACCGTTTTTTGGAGAGTGGATGTGCAGGCCGAAGACCAGGGCAAGGTCGTAGACGGGCAACAACCTCCAATGAAGATCGGTATTTAGCGTTAACAGCTCGGAGACACCGAAACATGAACGCTACTCTTCTCCAACAACACCTTCGCTCGGCTACAGGCACCACGATTTCAACTCAGACTGTCCGAAACCGGCTTCATGCTGTAGGTCTGTATGCTCGCCGACCGATGGTATGTGTTAGATTAACATCAAGGCATCGTCGCGACCGCAGGGAGTGGGCAACCGAGCATGTCAACTGGAGGAGAAATGAATGGAGCACTATTCTGTTTTCTGACGAGTCCCGTTTTTCTGTGCATCCGGATAATAGGCGTATTTTCATCTGGAGGGACCGTGGCAGTAGGAATAATCCTGCGTTCGTGCACGAAAGTGTCAGATTTGGCGGTGGAGGAGTGTTGGTGTGTGGTGGCATCTCCATTGACGGGCGCACTGACCTCTACATCATTCGAGATGGAGCTGTGACTGGTCGCCGATATAGGGATGCGATCCTCAGACCTATTGTAGTCCCTTACGCTGCAGCAACTGGAGATAACTTCATTTTAATGGCCGATAACTGCAGGCCACATCGTGCAAACCTGGTGGAGGATTTCCTTTTCGAGGAAGCAATCGTTCGAATGGAATGGCCAGCGTGTTCTCCAGACATGAATCCAATCGAGCACGTTTGGGACGCTCTAGGAAGACGAATTTCTGGCCGCCAACAACCCCCACAAACTCTCAAAGAACTGGAAAGAGCTCTTCTGGAAGAGTGGGGCAGAATACCCCAACTCGCCATTAATAGCCTCATTGAGTCCATGCCTCAAAGGTGTTCAACGTTGCTGGCCGCCCGTGGAAACCATACCCCCTACTGAAAATGATTTTCTTTGAAGAAAACACCTTTTCTTATTCTTTTTTTCTCATATGCACAAATTGTGTTTTTTTCCTTTTGCAATAAATGCGCAATAAAGTGCATTTTTTTCTGCCAAACATGTGTAATTTATTCTCATATAACCTACTACATCTGTCGACCATGTATCAATCAGCTAAAAAGTTTCCCAGATACAAAATCCACCTAAAACTGCAATATCCTTTAATTGTTTTGAGCAGTGTACTATCTTTATTACAATTTTCAAGTTTCTAGCGCTACAAAATCGAATTATTTCCAATTTTTCGAACTTTTTCGATTTTTTTATTTTATTTTCGAATTTATTGTGTTTAAATTTTTCCTTTTTCTGTATCCTAAATGACTATAGTACCTTTACGCTGAATTTTCAGTTTCTAAAGCTACAAGATCAAATTTTTCTCAATTTTTCGAATTTTCGAATTTTTTTCGAATTTTCGAGATTTTTATTTTTTTATTTTTTTGTATCCTTACTTGATATATGGAATAAATACTACCTTTATTCCATATTTCAAGTTTCTAGCGCTACAAAATCGAATTATTTTCAAATTTTCGATTTTTTTCGATTTTTTAGTTTTATTTTCGAATTTATTGTGTTTTATTTTTTCTTTTTCTGTATAACACTACCTTTACGCTGAATTTTTTGTTTCTAAAGCTACAAGATCAAATTTTTCAGATTTTTTATTTATTTATTATTTTTTTTTTAATTTTTTTTTAATTTTTTTTTTTTTTTTTTTTTTAAGTATTCTAAATATTATTTTTATTCCAAATTTCAAGTTTTTAGCTCTAAAACATCGAATTATTTTCAAATTTTCGTTTTTTTTTCGATTTTAGGATTTTATTTTCGCTTTTTGTTGTGTTTTTATTTATTTATTTATTTTTCTGAATCCCTTTACCCAATTTTTCTGTTTCTAAGACTACGAGAACAAATTAATTTTCAATTTCTCTTTTTTATTTATTTTTATTTATTTGTTTTTTTTTTTCGTATTTTTTAATTTTTCCTAAATATTACCTTTATTCCAAATTTCAAGTTTCTAGTGCTATAAAATCGAATTATTTTCAAATTTTCCTTACTTTTCCAATTTTATTTTCGAATTTTATTGTGTTTTTCATTTTACCTTATTCCGAATCCTAAACACTATCTTTACGCCGAATTTTAAGTTTCTAAGACTTAAAAGATTAAACTATTTTCAATTTTTCAGACTTTTTCGAATTTTTGAATTTTGTTTTCGAATTTTCCGTAATTTTAATTTTTTCTTTATTTTGTATCCTAAATACTGCCGTTATCCCGAATTCCAAATTTCTAGCGCAACAAAATCGGATTATTTTCAATTTTTTGATTTTTTTCGATTTTTTCGAATTTTTGATTTTATTTTCGATTTTATTGTGTTTTTTATGTCTTTTTTTTCTGAATTCTGTAAACACTACCTTTTTTTACGCCAAATTTTAAGTTTCTAAGACTACAAGATCGTATTATTTTCAATTTTAAATTTTGTTGGATTTGTTGAATTTTCGAATGATTTTTTTTCTTCGAATTTTCTGGATTTTATATTTTTTTCCTTTCTTTGTATCCTAAACACTGCCTTTATTCCAAATTTCAAGTTTCTAGGCTTACGGGATCCACCTAATCTTTTTGTTCACGCGTGAGTGAGTGAGTGACAAAAAATCGAAACTTTCAGTTCATATATCGTTTGCACTAGAAAAGACAGAAATGTGAAATTTTAAATTTTGGTCTTATTTGCCACATATTCTAAATAAACGAAGTTTCAGGTTTTTGGGATACACCAGCTCAAAGATATGGGAAGGTCAAAAGTGCCCTGAGTTGCTTTCAGAAGAGGATGCTTACGGTTGTGCTGTTTCGACTTGGAGGAGCCACTGCCGTGCCTCCAGATACAAAATTAAAAATTCAGGAAAATTCCAACAAATCAATCTTTTTTCAATTTTTTTTTCGATTTTTTTCAAATTTTCGATTTTTTTTTTTAATTTTCTGGAATTTTTAATTTTTTTTTATCCTAAGTACTATCTATATTCCTATAGTTTCTAGTTCTACAAAATTGAATTATTTTCAAATTTTCAATGTTTTTCGATTTTTTTGATTTTTAACACATTCCAACCTAGTTGAAAAGTGTTTATGACTTCGGTTTGTCTGCCGTCTGTCCCTGCTCTAACTATCGTAAATATGTTCAGATTGCCTTGCAATTTTTATATGTTATTGTCGTTATCTATAGCATGTTCCCTATTTCAACGGAAGTGTGTAGCACTTATAGTTTTTTTACAGGGACACTGAAAAGAATTCCGTTACATTACGGTATATGGGAAAAAAATCATTTGCGGTTTATTTTAATGATATTACAGAATTTCAAAGATATTGTAATTGATATATATCACTAAGGTGCATTACAAGAAGCTTAATATGGAATAGAGTGTGGTATAGAGTACATCTGCTGCATTTAATGATCCAGGAATGTGATACCAATTTTCAGGTTCTGTCTAAGATCGGATTTATCTCTGTATTAACTCTCTTGAAAACAAAAGGAGCCCAATTTTCAGTTCCCTTGATCCCACATAGAGCATTTGCTGAATCAGACCAGAAAAGTTTCGGGATATTTTTATATACACCCTTTGCCAGTCTAGCTCCTATATTACAGGAAAGTAGTTCCTGTAATATAGGAGCATGTAATTACACTTAATTAAATGCGGTATAATTAAAGGTACGATCCTGGTCCCAACGCATTTTCACTTTATTTTAATGACATTCCTCGCAGTTTACTTATTTTTCTTGCTTTATATGCGGACGTCACCACTATCTACGCCACTGCACATAACCCATATTTCCTTTATAAAAATATCGAAGAAACCTTGACACCTTCATTGATTGGTATCATCTATGGTGAATCAAACTAAATGAAGATAAAACAAATGCTATCTACTTTTCTCGCACTTTTTCCCCTTCGTAATGGACTTACTTACTATCAATAATACCACCATTCCCTGGTCAGATAGTGCAAAATACCTGGGGGTTATCATTGACAAGCGCCTCACCATTAAAAAAATATCCTTACTATATCTGCTAAAGTCGCCGGCATTTATAAATCTATTTCGCCCGTTTTACGCAGCCCTTCGCTTTCTCTTCATAACAAAACGCTTATCTATAACGCATGCGTGCTCCTTATTGCTACTTACGCATGTCCAATCTGGGGTTTCGCTTGCAAAACTAGTATAGACTTCCTTTCTGTCTCACATAATAAAACTCTTCGTATCATCCGTAATGGCTCTAGATATCTACGTTACTCAACTATCAGAAATGACCTCAAAACTATTTCACTGGCTATCTGCATTAAATTCCTTTCAAAATAGTTCTACAATAATTTATATAAAGTCCCCAATGTTATCATCTATGAACTACCTGGTTACCACATTCATAGTCCTAGTAAACGTAAAAGACCCCGATATACTACCATTTTGATGAAGTAGTCCTTTTGTGCTAATACGTTTAGTTTTTAACACTTTCCAACCTAGTTGAAAAGTGTTTATGACTTCGGTTTGTCTGGCCGTCTGGCCGTCTGCCGTCTGGCCGTCTGGCCGTCTGCCGTCTGGCCGTCTGCCGTCTGCCGTCTGTCCGTGCTCTAACTCCCGTAAATATGCTCGGATTGCCCTGCAATTTTTATATGTTATAATCGTTATCTATAGCATGTTCCCTATTTCAATGGAAGTGTGTAGCACTTATAGTTTTTTTACAGGGACACTCAAAAGAATTCCGTTGCATTGCGGTCTATGGGGAAAAATCATTTGCGGTTTATTTAAATAATGTTTGACTATTTTAAACGCACTGAAATTTATATATATCACTAAGGTGCATTACAAGAAGCTTAATATGGAATAGGGTGTGCATAGCACTTATACTTACTTTACAGGGACAGTCAAAAGAATTCCGTTACATTACGTCTATGAAGAAAAATCGTCTGCGGTTTATTTAAATAATGTTTCACTATTTTAAACGCATTGAAATTTATATAAGGTTCATTACAAGAGACTTACTACAGAATAGTGTGTGTATAGCAGTCATCGTTCATTTACAGGGACACACAAAAGAATTCTCTACTGTATGTTAACAATAATTCCTGGAAGTGCGTTTTAAGTTACTGAACGCGATTTTAATTTTAAATCGCTTTTTGTATATTACGTGGTGTGTATAAATTCTGTAGATCCTATACAGGGAAGCACAAAAGTTCGGGAACACATTTCCGTATTATTTAACTCCAGACGGAGAATTTTAAACTGTGCTACGTGTTTCCTAACTGAACTAAAATTTAGCATCCTATGTAGTATATATACAAATCTATAGATCCTATACAGGGCTGAATAAAAGTATTCGGATTACTTAGATGTTATCTTTTAGCTGATTAAAGACTATGATTCGTAAAATTATTTTGGAGGCGTTGGAAAGTGTTACATAATCTATGCTTGACGCATGATTTTTCGTTCTTGTTTTCTTTATATTTAAATTTTTTTTAAAAATGCTATGTACTTCGTATACTTATACTTATACTAACTGTAATTTAACTATATTTTAATGCATGGCAAAGAAAACTGCCACTGTTGAAATAGATTTACGCGCTGTTATCTTTTTTTTTTTTTTTTTTTTGGCGAAAGTTGCTCTTTTGGAAACAGTTAAACCTCTTTTCTCTTCATCTATTTACTTATTTTTTACGAAATTATTCTATTTTAATGCTTTTCTACTCGTTTTCCCTCCTCCTTCAACTCTTAAATTGCAAGCTAAATTTGAGTGGCTGCTTTATGCAAGCTAAATTTGATTGGCTGGCTTACTTATCTCTGATTCGCTGATGAAGTTTTCAATCGAATCTTCTGCATTTCTTTCATTTTATAATGCATTCTTATTACTTTTATACTCTTTTTTTCATGTATCTTCTAATATATGAGACACAATTACTCATATACAGGGAGTGGAGTTGTTAACCACTGTGAATCCTATCGTAACAATCAACTGTTTCGCTGTTTTGGTGTATATTTAACTTATTTTATAAAAGCATTTCTGTTCGACTCGGGATATATACAAGAGATTACATTTCGAATGATTGCTATAACAACGAATATTGTAAAAATTATTGTCATTTAAGAAAGCATTGTGACAAATTAATAAAACTGATTCAACAATACCTCAATTATAAATCTCGTTTCTATTGTTATCCTCACTTCCTACGTTTTTAGCCATAACTTGTGTCGTGGAATTTTAGTCTATTGTATAGGTATTGTATATGTTTGGTATATGCAAAGGAGCACCTGGACGTAACGATGGGTATAAAAAGTTAATTTGGAAACAGATTCAAATTGGATTGGACGCAGTTTAAGTGATGGAAGTGCGCATTAGTAGAAATAAATTTTAAATAGCAAACCATGGTCACAATACAGTTATTCCGTCAGAAGTACAGGATGTCTCGCCTGATACAGAATTCTCATTTTTAACACTTTCCAACCTAGTTGAAAAGTATTTATGACTTCGGTTTGTCAGGTCGCCTGGCCGTCTGACCGTGCTCTAACTCCCGTAAATATGATCGGATTGCCCTACAGTTTTTATATGTTATTATCGTTATCTATAGCACGTTCCCTATATCAACTGAAGTGTGTAGCAGTAATAGTTTTTTTAAAGGGACACTCAAAAGAATTCCGTTACATTACGGTCTATGGGGAAAAATCATTTGCGGTTTATTTTAATGATGTTACACAATTGCAAACACATAGTAATTGTTATATATCACTAATGTGTATTACAAGAAGCTTAATATGGAATAGGGTGTGCATAGCACTTATAGTTAATTTACAGGGACAGTCAAAAGAATTCCGTTACATTACGTCTATGGAGAAAAATCGGCTGCGGTTTATTTAAATAATGTTTCACTATTTTAAACGCATTGAAATTTATATATATCACTTAGGTGCATTACAAGAGGCTTACTACAGAATATTGCGTGTATAGCAGTCATCGTTCATTTACAGGTACACACAAAAGAATTCTCTATTGTCTGTTAACAATAATTCCTGGAAGTGCGTTTTAAGTTACTGAAAGCTATTTTAAATTTAACTCGCTTTTTGTTTATTACGTGGTGTGTATAAATTCTGTAGATCCTATACAGGGAAGCACAAAATTTCGCGAACACATTTCCGTTTATGTACCGAAACTCCAGAAGGAGAATTTTAAACTGCGCTACGCGTTTCTTAATTGAACTAAAATTTAGCATCCTATGTAGTATATATACAAAACTATAGATCCTATACAGGGTTGAATAAAAGTATTCGGATATTTTTCCGAATAATGTATACGTTGGAAATTATTGAAATTATGTTTTTAAATATGTTATGCGTTTTCCAAATTGCTTACTTACATGTTATATTTCAGCTTATTAAACGGTATGATTTGTAACGTTAATTTGGAAGCGTTGAAGTGTTATATAATCTATTCTTGACGCATGATTTTTCGTTCTTGTTGATCATAACTTTATTTATAATGAAGATATTTTACCGAAATTATATTCTCACATTTCTTAATTGTAAACGTAACGATGTAACTTAAGTAATGGTATATGTCTGAATGTATGCCGCAGCACCACAGCAACCGTTAATTTAGTTAATGTTATGAACGTAGGAATGAGAGTTCTAACAATTTGTAATAAAATGAATATCGATGCTGATTGATGTACAACACTTGTTCGTTTCGGTGTGCAGTAAAGCATCCTGAAGTTTCTCTATGCATTTTTTAATCACTATGTTTCAGAGCAATACCGGTAACAAATTTGCAAAATGTAAATTTATAAGCGGTAGAAATTGTAACATATTGGTGTTCATGTAGAATTTTTTTTTTTCATTTTTATTTTGAAATGGTTATTCAACTTAAGTGTTTATTTATTTATTATTATTATATTTTTGTTTACTAAATGTTAAACGCTGTTTTGCTATTGCTGTTGTTTAAATAAATATATATTTCTAATTAATTTAGTATAGCTCTTAAAAAATTAACGTGTTTTATAAATTTATTATTAAAAAATTGGGAATTTTGCTTACTGCATAAAACGTTACTATATATATATATATATATATATTTTACAGAATTAAACTGCTATCAGCGGACGAATATCGATAATTATATTGATTACATTGGTTTACATAATGAGGTATTATTACATTGAACAGGTATGCAAGTTATACAAAAGTATTGTCAAATATTTTGAAATTCAATAAGCATCATTTTATTGCCGTACGAGAGAGGGGATTTAACGGAAGTACTACTCACGAAAGTTTTGCTTAAGCAGAAATCTAGTTCAAAATGTTCCCCACAGATGGTGCTACTGCTTCAAAGCTACAAAACAATCATAAAAATGTCAAATAGTTATAGACAATTATTTAATGCACTCTAATGCAATATCTGCCTCTCTTTGTCATTCGAAACACACTGATTTTACTGGAGTACTGATTTTCAGAAGAATCAGTACTGAATTCGATTCCATATGTTGAAATACGGTAGAGGATTGTATTAAAAGCGGTTTTAAACAGCTTATCTGGAGTTTATTATTCTTCTTCTTCTTATTATTATTATTTAGCTGATTCGAAGATATAGCGCCATCTATGGAAATTGTTTGAAATTATGTTTTCAATTTTCTTTAAAAAATTAAATCTTTGTTTTAATAAATTTTAAAAACAAGGATTGAAACTAAAAATTTAATGAAATTCTACTATTAGTCTTTTAAATAAATATTTTCAAGTAAAATCCACTCTTGGAAAAATATTTACTTTACATTGAAAATATTTGTAATGAAACGAAAATATTTCATAAACGGTGGCACAGAATACGCTATATATATTTTGCCAATGTTGCGCTCTCAAAGAAAAAAAATCATCAAAATCATAAAAAGTATAAGCAGCAAGTTGCCAGAAGAACTCTGTGATTGGAAATATTTTTTCTTACATTTCATAAAAAAATTGTATTTCCATTGGAGAATTTTATGAAACTTTGAGTTCACGAATGTTTCATGTTCTGAGGGAAAAAAGACGTATTTAAAGATTCCGTTTGCATTGCGTAAAAGTAACAGACAGCACAGTTGCCGGAAATTATCTGTAATTCAACAAAAATGCAGCTTTAGATTGGTGGATTTCAAGAAATTTTCACGTTTAATTGGTGAATTATCTGTATTTTGGGTAGAAGTGGGAAAATGGAGGAGGAAAGTTTTGATTGGTTGGTTGGTTGATTTATGACGGCTGATTATCTACACGAGGGATATAGACCCTAGGGGAGGTGCCTTTCGAGGGGGTCTTTCTAAGGGATCCTAACCCGTATTTACGGCAAGGTTCGAAGAAAACCACGGAAATCTCCGAACAGTTAGGTTGACGAGCGCTACAGGGGTTTGAACCCAGCACCTCTCGTCTACTAGCTTTGAGAGCAGAACTTCTCAGCCACTGGAGGAAAGTTTTGTGTTTTAATATAAAAAAGGAAGAGTAACAGGTAAAAACATTCAAATCTCGATTTTGTTTTAGAGTGTGGTACAATTTTACGAAAATGTAAACAGTAAAATTTGCAGGCACAATTTCATCACAATATATATTGTACAAATATCTACTTATACATTTACATGAATACACTTCCTCCTTCATTAAATGTTATGGATGATATTCACGAGGAAAAGTTATTTAGTTTCTAAATAATGAATATTCTATTTCAGAAGAATTAATTAAATATAGAAATTGAGAATACGAATGAAATTGACCTTAGAATATTTTAACATATAATTCATTAAAGATACGCTTAACAGTAGAACGCAATAATTTTTCAATCACCAGACAAAGAGATGTTTCATTAGATTTGAAATTTCGGAGTCCCAATTTATGCATACGATGGATAAAATCATTAATATTAATGGCGACTTCTAGTACATTATATCTGCTAATATTCACTTGTGATCACAGTGAAGCTCTAGGGATATATTGCGGAAAGTTTGAATTTTCGATTAACAATTTATGTGATCAAATTTGACAATTATGGTATGAGATGAAGAGTTTGTGTCTGAAATAAAATTGGTTATTTGTGGGTTGTAAATGTTTTGAAGTTAACTGGTTATATGTTAGGTTAAATTCGTGTTTTTTTCTCTATTTGCGCTTAACGCATATAAATTACTAAAACATTTAAATAAAGCAATTAAACAAAAATTCTCCATTAAATAGTTAATGTATTTGATAACTGTGTATTGTTAACGAAATTAAGAATTTACAAAAAAATGAGTCTTTCAACAATAAAAAATGTGCTATGTACTTAGTATTCAAAATATGTAGTTAATCATCAATAAAACGTTCTGGAGTTATATCGCGTAACAATGTGGAGAAAACGATAAATCTATATAATAAAACAAATACATATCCGGGGGTAACGCTGAGGTCATATTGATGGTGTCAACACATGACCAATAAATTTTGCTTTTACTGCAATTGTTTTAACTTCAAAGCATCGCATATTTTAAATTTTTTCACTATTATCTGATAAAATGATTGTTCTTTCAAATTCTTATTTGAAAACTGTATTTTATTTTACGATTTTTTTTTTTATTTTAATTAAAATAAGTTTCAAGCATAATTATTTTAATCCACCCAATTAAATTAAACCGATGTTAAAATAATGACAAGTTTGCATTTGAAATAATGTAAATAGTTCAGAATTTGTTTCCGGCTAATATTCCCTAACAACATTTTAAATTCAACACTAAAACATAAATTAATAAATTAATAAAACACAAGTTTAAAATATGTGAAACAGAATTATGCACTTAAACCGCAAAATAATGATAATAATAATAAAAAAAAATACTGTACGTAGTCTAATCCTTGGACATTCGCCTGGGTATTAACGTCTGGCGTTCAGATTGTACGAAAGTAAAACCCTTCTTAATAAGTTTAAAAACTATATTACATTATACTAGTAAATCTGCAGATCAGGAGCCTCAACGTCAGCTCAAGTCACTGTTTTTTAATCTCACTTTTCATATTATTTAGCATCTTACAATCCGCAATTTAATTTTTTTCTATTGCATACATATTTACAGGCATATACAATTCTTCGGAGGTTTCAGAAATTAGAAACGTTAAATTAAACACGGTTTATGCAATGATATTCTGAAATTCTTATGAACTTCTTATTCTTGTAACTTTTTAGATTAAAAAAAAACTTGTATTAAAATAAATTCTTCATTTATGTCAATAGAATACAAAAATAATTTATTTTGCTAATAAATTATTGGAACAAAATAGTGCGTGTTGCTTTTATTATTTTTATCTTCTTTGAAATATCGTTGCTAGGCAAATGATAAATTAAAGAGAAAAGTAAAAAAAAAATGCATTTTAAAATTTGTAAAAAACATGAAAATAAAAGTTTTATATTTCCGGAACAGATGCAAAAAAATTTCCAATCATTTAAACAATTAATATCTCAATTCTAATAAATGTATCGTCAATTTTTCAAAATTATTGGATATATTTAAAACCTCCATATCGAAAATCAACATCCATAATTTTACGTTGAAATCCATTATTCAAATATGCGATTTCCATTTCAGTTAAAAATGAAATTTGAAAATCGTCTGCAGTCCCATAGGAAAGCATTATGATTTAAAAAGAAATGTTCTCTATTTTTCGAACGAATGAACCAAATTTAACCGAAAACTATACAGCTAATTCCGGGTATCTCACCAACATACCCACAAAAAATCAATCTAATCGGATCATTTTTACGGCAGTTAATGCGGAACAGACAGACAGACAGACAGACAGACAGACAGACAGACAAACAGACAAACAGACAGACAGAAACCAAAAACTTTTCGGGTCTCAACAGTAAGCCTTCACTGACGTTTCGGCAAAAAAACTTTTCGGGTCTCAACAGTAAGCCTTCACTGACGTTTCGGCAATTATGCATAACTGATATTTTGCCTATAAACATTTATTTTAGTGTAACTGTTGGGCAATCTAAAAAAATATGAAATATAAAAAAAATTATTGGAATCTTCAAATAAAAGATATTTTCATGTATTTTCTGTACACAGAGTATTATGTTATGTAGCATTAAAGCTCTGGTTAGAACCTTCTAGTGTAATATAAACCAATAATTGAGAGAAGCAAAAATTTCAATGGGAATATCTGAGAAGTTAATTTATATGGAATTTCTATTAGAATATATGATCCAATGTGACAATTCGTGCTGGAAATAAAATAATCACTGGAAATTTCAGTTATCTACCATTCATTTTTTTCTGTCGTGCTATGTAGATATAACTATAAACACCACAGAAAATTGGCAATGGGCGTTTGGTGTACGTGAATGTAAAAACTAGAATTATATTATACGAGACAAATGCAATTAGGTGTATTTTGACAGCGATACAAGTACTATGCGTGATATACAGTGTCTATGAGAAGTCCACGGAAAATCTTGAACTGTAATCAGAAGAGAAAATATCACCGGTAATTTCACTATCAGAAAATAGAAGAAGAAAGCAATAACACAATCCATTAACAAAAGTAAAGGTTAAAAATTTATTTTAATGATGTTGCTTAAAAAGACGATTCCTTTAATGGTATAATTTCTGGGACTTTTAGGGAATACATAATGCAAAAACACTGAAAACAACTGGTAAAAATAATAGAAAAAACATTCTGAAATTATTATTTAATTAATAAACACATTTCAGGGTTTTCTATATTAAGAAGAAAAAAACATATAAGTAACACTGACGTCAGACTGAAGGCAGCGAAAATTGACCAAAAAATTTTGTTTTTACTGCATTATTTCGTATCTTCTAAATATCGGAAAATTTTAATTTTGATATATATATTTTTTTTTACTTACAAAATATAATTATATTAAAAGTCCTCTTTTTTGTTCTTAGAGTTAAGATTATACTAACTGATAATTTGTGACCAATCTGCTTTAAAAGTTTACAACTTTATTTTTTGTCTTTCTGTGAATACTTTTTTTTCGCTTTCTTTCTTTTTATTACTTCTCTCTTTCTTATTTGTAACACTTTTCGACATAGTTGAAAAGTGTTTACGAAATCGGTTTATCAATCCGTCTGCCCTAGCTCTATCTCGCACGAATATACTCGGATTGCCATGTAATTGATATATGTTGTTGAAGTGTTAATGGTTATTTTTTGACGGCAATTATTCAGCACAGGGACGTTATTACGCCTTATTATGTTTTGGGTTGGGATGAAATTATTTGATTAAGGATAATTATCTACGGCACATTCTCGTGCTGCGTAATTGTCAAGTCAAAAAATAATCATTAAATAAAGATGTAGATACTAGAAGTGATTTGTGAATAAAAATTTCAGACTTAATAAGATAGTTAAACGTGGCTTTACACGATCTAAGAACTTTGTACGGTAAAAGAGTCATGAGACTTGATTACATTTTTTACATGTGATATTTTTGTTACAATCTTTTATACTGAATTATATTTAATCAGACCGAAATTTGGTTATGTATTGGGAAAAAAAACATTTAGATTTTATTTTTCCAGCTTACAAAATAGCCGTTACATATCACCATTTGATTAAAGGGAAAATATCTAATTGTTTTGAATTTCATGATAATGCTATACCAAGAAAAATGTTTTTTGTATGTTTCACTGGTATTTGCATATACTATTTAATATTAACAGTCAATTAAGAAACATTGATTCAAAGGGCTGTAAACACAAATGAAACATAATTTTGTATTCGTACCTTTAACTCAATATGGCGTAAACGTTTTTTTAAAAAAAGCATACAAAAATTGTAGAGAAATAAATTTCACCAAAAAATATTAGGGAAGAAAAATTGCTTTCACGTAATGTAAATGTTGAAAATTATATTTTTTGACGCGCAACGTGAATTCTATTTTTTCAATGGTAGTATGAGTATCATTTATAACATGCATATATAATCATTCCCTGAAACCAAAGTTTGAAAAAATATTTCTGAATAAAATCACAAAGAGAAAAATATAGGTACAAGAATTTAGGCTAATACAGTTTAAAATAAAAAAAAGCATATGGTATACATTTAGAGCATTTTCTACTTAAGATGTATATCACAATCTATTTCTTTTCGCTTTCAAGATGTGAAATAATCTCGTTAAAGATTACAATTTTAAAATAATCATTGTGAAGATATTACATATCTGAATAGCGAATTTATATAGTGTACGTACGTTACTTTTACACATATATATCTCAGTGATCCTTGTATTGGGAGTTATTTCTTAACACGGAACATCACTTTGTGGCAAAAGCAAAATAAATTATCGTAGAAAGAAAATAGATAGTGTTACAAACGTTGTTGATGGTAATAAAACGACTGATATATATATATTCAGTGATGATTCACTAAAAAAAAAAAAGACAATTGTTTCTTATTCTACAAAAATTAATATAACTACGAAAATATACAATAACCTCTCCTGATTTACCTTAAATTCTGAATATAGCGTTACTTATATTTAGAAACCTTACAAATGAAATTATTTCCAAGATTTAATGACGAATTTATTAAAAAAGTTTATATTGATGCCAATTTTTAGAAACATTTCTAATTAGTTTCTATGGTGTATTAACCCTTTATATCCTGAATTAATTTTCCAGCTATTTTTTAGGCGCTCAGAATCCTCGATTATTCCCACCAGTTATTATTTTTTTTGTAAAGTTTTCCTTATCTAATCATAGCATTTTTGCGATTCAATTAGATGAAAATTTCTCATTTGAAAAACCGGTCGTAACAGATTAAAAATTCTGTAAAAGACGCTCGTTGCGAAGGGGTTAAAGTGGTATTTATAAGTACAGTCGGGATAAAAAGGGTTAATTAGTGTTGTCTTACCAGAATATATGTCTTTAGAATGGTATCCATTATCAATTAAACGTTTTCAGATGCTAACTGAATTGGTACACGGAAGAGTAACAAAATAATATGAATTTTAATATTAATGTTAGTGACGTTAATTTATCATGTTTGTCTGTAAAACATGGTCGTTGAACATGAAATGTTTATTACACCACACTGTAAAAAATGACAAATGTTTCTTATTTTATGAAAATATACTATAACCACGAACGAAAATATAATGTAATCTTCTGAGTTATCCGCAATTCTGAATAGCGTGTTCCATTGTCTTTTTAATCCCCAGAAATGAATACATTTCCAAAATTTAAAGAATTATTTATAAAAACAAAGTATTTTTCGCTGACTGTATTTTTCAGAAACTTTTCCAAAGGGTTTTTATAGTGTATTAATTAGTGTCCTCAGCCTGGCATACTTGTGTTTCGAATGTCATCCATTCTCAAGTAAACGTTTTCAGCCGCATAAGTTAATTTATATATGAAAGAATAAAGAAATAATCTTAATTTTAATGTTATTGTTAACGCTGTTAATTTTGCATTTTTGTCTGTTAAACATATTTTTTGAACATGAAAATGTTTACTTGAGGATGGATAGTATTCGAAACACAGGTATTCCAGGCTGAAGACACTAAATAATTCTTAAAATTTTGGAAATGTATTGGTTTCTGTGGATTCAAAAGACAGTGAAACACGCTATTCAGAATTTCGGATAACTCAGAAGATTATATTATATTTTCGTTCGTGGTTATAGTATATTTTCCTAAAATAAGAAACATTGGTCATTTTTACAATGCATGGATAACATCCGGATAACCCATAGTGACGTTTGAGAAAAATGATTTATACATTACTTTGGAAACGTTTCCCCTAAAGTCGGTGGAAGCCAAAGGAACTTTACTTTTAGGAATGTTTCTTTAAAACTAGAAAATATCAAAGTTTGTGAGGTTTCTAAAGATAAAGGACACCTTTTGGAATCGTTGGTAACTCGTAAAACGTTATTGCATTTTTATTAATTTGTGTTTATATTATAATTTCCTAGATTAAGAAACACTTGTCTTTTTTTGATAGTGTATAAACAGAAAAAGCGTTTTCACCCCAAATGAGAGATACCCGCTATATTTATCAAAATACGTCTTTTATTTACAAACAGACACATTAATCGGTGTACAGTGGCGTGTCTTCCTGAAAGCTTTGCCAAAACTAGAATATATATACATATATTTCTTTACTTGTATGAGATTTCTTTGAGAAGAAACTAAGAGTGGTGAGATGCTTTACTAAATAACTTGGGCATCTGTTCTTTATTAAAAGTTGTATTCACAGGTACCATATAGCATATTGCTTGGCCTCAGTTATATCTGTATCATTTTCGTGCATTTATGCAGTGACAGATATAGATAATACAGCATCACTTTTTCTCAAAGTACAAAAGATTGACAATTAAAATTAATGAGGTGAGAAGCAAAGATTACAAGTTGATTCTTCATTTTTGACGCCTTTCTGGGGTAAGTAATTGTCTTTCTGTAATGTTGAATTCATACCAGAAATTAAAAAAACAAATAAATAAATTATGGAAATGTATTTTTACAGCTTTTTTGTCACCAAATTTATATTAAAAAATCTTTAAAAAATCTGGTAACAATTTTGATTAAATTTAAGTGGCAAAAAATACCCCATCGCGTTTCAAGGTGTTACTTCAAATGAACTCGACTGGATCTGAAACTTTTTTCATTAAGTTTTGGAAGGACGTGTCAAAATACTCATTCTGTGGTGGATGATTCAAAAGGTTTTAAATGACTTAAGGATATTTTTATTATATTACAAAGTGGAACCCGTTGAATTTCGACGAAATATTTTTTTTTCAAAAAGGAATCTACAAAATTAATTACAAGAAATAAATAAATAAATAAAAAATAAAGCAAGAATCATTTTACGTTGTCAAAAGATTTGACATAGATTTCTGCATCATGAAATCTAAACCTAACTTCTTTTACAAAACCTGTCATATCCATATTCATCATTAAAAAAAAATACTTTAACGTGCAATATGTTAATAATAAATATATTTCAAAGCTTGAAGTCACCTTTGTCAGCTACAAATTTGCATGTGGACATTTGTAGATTCGCAATCTTCACGCACGGTTCTAATCTCAGTACCACTGAACTAATATTCCAAATCTTTATGTCTATTAGACGCATTCGTAGTAAAATATTTAGCTTTATCAAAGAAATCGTTTTCTTTTAAATGCGATGTCATTTTTATTCACTGAAGCATTTCGTCTATCGTATCAATCTCCGCATCTGCGGAATGAAAAAATATTGAAATGTAACAACTATATGAGGGAAGTGTTTTTATTTTTTAAAGCCTGACGTCATTTCCCGTTCAAATTATAAAATAAAGTTAGTTTTAATTGTAATACGAACATGGCATTAATAAGAACATAATAAATAAAAGATAAATAAATTACATTATTATTTTTTTCTATGCAATAATTGAAATAATTCGATTGCCACCATTTTTAAAAAAATTCAAAGAAAACTTTTAAAATTAAATTAAAAATATAAAGACTGAATTATGTTAAAAAATAGCTTAGCAGGCACATCTACAAATGAACAGATTTCATAAAAAAATAATTAGCAAAATTGGTTCAGTAAGAAGCTCAGGTCTAATGACTAGAAAAACAGCCCTGTGTTTTAAATATATAGACGATCGAGGTATTTAACCAATATCAATGATTGTTTAACTCTTCAGTTTACACATATGACCTACTAAAACAATTTTCAATTTTCAATTGTATTTAGTTACTTATCCTTTAAATAAAACAAATAAATGCAATTATATTTACAATTTGTTTTTGTGATTATAGAATATAAAAAAAGATAAATGTTTATAATCTAGAAAACTATAATATAATGCTAAACGAAAACGCATTATAACATGGTCAGAGCTACACACGATTGTGAAAAGCGTGCTTTATCATTACAAATCTTAGAAAATAATGTATTTTCTAGCTTTAAAGAGCCATTTGTAAAAACAATGTATCCACTGATTTTCAGAAACGTGTCCGAGTAATTTTTAAAATATGTTAACTAGTTTTCTCAACTATAAATATATATTTTTCGGATTGAAGAAATTTGATAAATATTTCTTTCACTTAATGATAACAATAAATCATTTCGTTATTAAATCACCTGTAAACGCGATGACGTGGTCCTTGTTGCTGCAAGCATGTTTAACGTACTAATAAAACGTGGCATTACTATTTTTCAACAAATATCGTATTGTAATTTTACTAACATATTCAATTTCCTTTATGTACAAATATATTGGTTTTAATTTAGACTGTAATTGGTTCATAATTTGAGCTTTTTCTGAAGGAACAGGTTCTAAATTATCATTATAACACAAAATGGGATCTATGTATTATCGTAAAGAATTATCTATTGCAATCAGATGTATGCATTCTTCTGTTTTTAAAATTATCTTCAACGAATTTTATTTCAAAAAAACTGCCAGGAGAAAAGTCTATAAAAAGAATTCAAATATAAATTTTAAAAAAATTGTCTTTTGACGGGTTATGGGTAGCTCTTATTGTTAAATCTATTGTCCATGTTTTATTTATTTCCTTTTTTATCCTCTCATATTTTATTCTCGTGATGCATTTTTTGTAATATGTAACGTGAATTAGAAATTGTTTACTACTGTTTTTAAATATTTTCATGGAATTAAGGTAGAAATTTTTTACCGTTGAATAAATTATTAGTATTTTGAAAGCTTAAGAGGTTAATTGACTTCTTTCTGTATGCTTTAAGTTATTAATTGGCGTCCGCATTATCTTTAGAAAGCTGAGGTGTTAAAATAACATCTTTTTCAACGCTTTAATTAACATTTTGGCGTCCGCGACAGGACGAGATTTATTGAAGCAAGATGTTTCAAGCCGTAAAAGGTTTTTTTAAAACCTTTTACGGCTTGAAACATCTTGCTTCAATAAATCTCGTCCTGTCGCGGACACGCCAAAATGTTAATTAAAGCAAGATGTTTCAAGCCGTAAAAGGTTTTAAAAAAACCGATTTAAAGTTTGTAGTAGAAGAACTTGGTGAAACGATTCCGCAAGACTATACGATTGCAACACTAAAAGAAATAATTTTGAATAGTAAGGAATATAAGCAGGATCCTGATTTTGTACAAGAAATTTTATCCACAGTCATTGCTGAAAGAAAGGAAAAGGAGAAGTTACAATTAGAAAAGGATAAGGAGAAGTTACAATTAGAAAAGGATCAAGAACTACAGTTGAAAAAATTGGAATTAGACCATCAATTAGAATTAGCAAAAATTCAGTCACAAGGGCAAATTCAAGGTGAGTACATTTCAACTGTTAATGAAACTAATGATTCTAAACGAAAATTTACGTTACCTAGGTTAGAATTTCGTCAATTTGATGGGGATTTAAAAGAGTGGCTACCATTTTGGAGTGAATTTGAACAGATTCATACTGATGAGAATATTGTGCCCGAAAATAAATTCCAGTATTTGATTCAAGCAACAGTAGCTGGATCTAGAGCGAGGGAAGTTGTAGATAGTTTTCCGCCAACTGGCGCTAACTATGCCAAAGCTATAGAGAGTCTTCAAGCTCGTTTCGGTCGAGAAGATCTTTTAGTTGAAGTATATGTTAGAGAATTATTGAAATTAATCATATCAATACAATCAAAAGAAAAGTTTTCCCTTACATCTTTGTATGATAAACTTGAATCGTATTTAAGAGCTCTTGAGACATTGGGAGTCACAACAGATAAATGCGCCTCAATATTATATCCAATGGTAGAATCTTGTTTTACTGCTGAATTTTTGAAAGCGTGGAACAGAACCTATACGTCTTCTGCTATTTCCGATCCGGAAGAACGCCTAGATAATTTAATGAAGTTTATCAAAAGTGAAGTTGAAGGCGATGAAAGAATAAATTTGGCAGTGGGAGGTTTTGGCTTCGCGAAAAAATATGATGATAGAAACTTTAGAAAAAGGAAAGATTGAAAGATTACACCGATGTTTCTAAACGTTTACCAACTGCTGCTACTCTATTAACAACTTCTTCAAAGCAAGACTTAAGGAAAAATTGCGTCTTTTGTAACGGAAGACATCTGAGTTCAGAATGTTTCTCAGCACGGAAGATGAGTTTTACTGAGAAACAGAATATATTGAAAGACAAAAGGTGTTGTTTTTTATGTTTGGCGTCAGGCCACTCAACGAAACAATGTAAAGCTATCCTGAAGTGTTTCTTTTGTGATAAAAAACATGCATCTGTGATGTGTCAAATGCTCGATAAAAACAAATTAAATGAAAGGAAAGGGGAAGAAAAATCGTCTGGAAATGAAGTAAATATGGCTAATGTCAGTAGAGGAAATGAAGTAAATATGGCTAATGTCAGTAGAAATCCCAAGGTCTTTCTTCAGACGCTCAAAGCAAAGATCACTTCAGATAACAAAAAGAAAGTTGTTCGACTGATTTTAGACTCAGGTTCACAGAGATCGTATATTTTAAAACATTTAGCTGAAGAAATGAAGTATTTACCTCTTCGAGAAGAAAAAGTCGCTCATTCCCTTTTTGGCGGAGTCATAACAAAGGAATATAATCATAACTACTACAAGATAAGATTAAGCGATTTGAAAGAAAATTTTAAATGCAATTTTGAGGTTTTGGACCAAAACATTATCTGCGAAAATGTTATGCCTGTAGGGAAGGGATCCTGGTATAAAGAATTATCGGAAAAAGGCATCACTCTGACGGATATTGGTGAGACTCCTGAATCTATTCAAGTATTGATTGGAGCCGATGTAATTGGAAAATTACTGACAGGTCGTAGAGAAATATTGTCGTCTGGACTAGTAGCACTGGAAACACACTTAGGATGGACCTTAATGGGAAAAGTGCCTCAAGATAACGTATCTAAAGAAAACTTAGCTTTAACAGTTACATCTATGTTCGTGAATGAAGCAGAAATTAGCGATTTATGGAAACTCGATTTACTTGGAATAAATGATCCAATTGAAAAACAATCTAAAATGGAGATTGATCGTCAGGTAAAAGAGCATTTTTTACAGACAGTAAATATGAATGAGGATAATCGTTATGAAATTTCTTTGCCATGGGTGGAAGATATACCACCTTTACCCGATAATTTGAGTTTAGCCAAGAAAAGATTAATTAATGTTACAAACAAGTTGCTTACCAATAAACTTTATCAAAAATATGAACAAGTACTTTTGGGCTGGCTTGATGATAAAATTATTGAGGAAATTCCCGAGTCTGAAATGAATCTTTATGGAAACTATTTGCCTCATCGACCAGTAATAAAAGAAAGCAGTACAACTCCCATTCGTCCAGTGTTCGACGCATCAGCTAGAATACAGAACCATCCATCTCTGAATCAGTGTTTACATTCTGGACCAAATCTCATTGAATTAATTCCTTACATTCTCTTACGTTTTAGAGAAAAGAAATTTGGCGTTGTAGCTGATATCAGGAAAGCATTTTTACAAATCGCTGTACGGAAAGAAGATCGGAACTTTTTGCGTTTCCTGTGGTGGAACGATCCAGAAGAGAGAAATATTAAAATGTTTCGACATGCTAGAGTCGTGTTTGGAGTCAAAAGTTCCCCATTTCTTCTTGCTTCCGTCATAGAATATCACATAAAAAACGATGAAGAATACGATCCGCATCTTAAACAGCAATTGCTGAGAAGCTTTTATGTTGACAATGTCGTTGCTAGTGTCCATACAGAAAAAGAATTAGAAAAGTTTATTACTGATTCTAAGTGTCTTATGGCTAAAGGTGGATTTGATTTGAGAGGATGGAAACATACAGAAGAAAGATAAATTAGCGAAAATGGCGAAGAAACTGCTGTACTAGGATTACGATGGAACAGATTTCTAGACGTTTTGAAGGTTAATGTAAGCTGGACGAAAAATATAAATTTAGAAAAAATAACTAAACGAATCATGCTATCAGTTGCACATAAAGTTTTTGATCCTATTGGTTTTACGTCTCCTGTTATGATTTGTCCCAAGATGATGTTGCAGAAAACATGGAAAGAAGGTATCAGCTGGGATGAAGAAATTGCAAGTGATCTAAAATATGAGTTTATTGAATGGTTTCGAGAATTGAATATTTTACAAGAAATTCAGATTCCAAGATATATTCAGCTCACCCCAGATAATGTAAAAGATTGTACAGTTCACACATTTTGTGATGCAAGTCAATATGCGTATGCTGCTGTTATATTTTTGAGGATAGCAAGTAAAGATCATGTTGAATTATTTCTTCTTGCATCGAAATCCCGCATAGGTCCTTTAAAATGCGTAACCATACCTAGAATGGAACTTTTAGCTGCTTTGATTGGTGCCAGATTGGCTAAATCACTAATTGACGCATTGGGCTGGGAAGATATGGAAAGATATTTTTGGAGCGATTCCACGACGGTTCTTGCATGGATATCCAGAAAAGAAAACTGGTCTGTCTTTGTTAGAAACAGAGTTCAAGAGATCAAAAATTTGAGTGACCCTGCTTTATGGAAACATATACCTGGTGAAATGAATCCAGCAGATCTACCATCTAGAGGCTGTAAAGCAAAGAAGCTGGTATCTCTCAAATGGTGGGAGGGTCCATCTTGGCTTCGAGATCCTGAAGAATATTATAAATATATGAATTTCACATGTCAAAACATAAATGAAGAAGATATTGAAAAAGAGAAATTGAAGTCTACAAAATTACTGGTTAATGTTGATGAAAGTCCAGAGAAAACCTGGTACTACCGGTATTTTTCCAGTTATGAAAAAATCGTGCGTCTTATTGGTTGGATACTACGTTTCAGACATAATTCTTCTAATCCAAAAGAACAAATTAGAGGAGAATTGACAAGTCGTGTATTTAAGAAAGCGGAAACGAAGATAATTTGGATGATACAACAGGAATGTTTTTCCCATGAAAGAGATGAGAGATTGAAAACTCTTGAGACGTTGAAAGATCAACATGAAATAATACGTGTAAAGACTAAAATTATGTATAGACAAGACAATATGGATTTCCTCACACCTATGGTTGTTCCTTCAAATCATGAAGTTACCAAACGATTAATTTTACATTTTCACCTCAAAAACTGTCATGCAGGTCCTCAGATTCTTTTAAATTTGCTCAGAGAAAAATACTGGATTCTGAATGGAAGAAGAACTGTGACTTCTGTTTTATCCAAATGCACCATTTGTAAAAGATTTAATTCTAAGAATTTGGAATCTTCTCCTGTTTCTCTACCAGAAAATCGAGTAAAAGATGCAGCAGTATTTCAAATTATCGGTCTTGATATGGCTGGCCCTCTATTTCTTAAAAATAATCAAAAGAGTTGGGTTATCATATTTACATGCGCTATCTACAGAGCTGTACATTTTGAACTTGTTACTTCAGCATCTACAGAGGCTTTTTTGATGGCTTTAAGAAGATTTGTATCATGCAGAGGAAGATGTTCTATTATATATAGCGACAATGGTCCGAATTTTATTGGTGCAGCTAATTTTTTGAAAAGATTGAATTGGAGTCGCATAGTGAAGTATGGAGCAACCAATTCAATTGAATGGAAATTCAACCCACCGACTGCTGCATGGTGGGGCGGATGGTGGGAGAGACTGATCAGAGTGATGAAAGATCTATTAAAAAGAGTCTTAGGACAAGCTTGTTTGAACTATGAAGAGATGATAACTGTATTGGCTGATTGTGAAAGTATTATAAATTCTCGACCACTAACTTACATGTCAGAGAAAGAATCTATCAAACCCATATCTCCAGACATGTTTTTGAAAGACATTCATGAGTGTGATTTACCAGACGTTGATGCAATCGAGGAAAACTCTCTTACTAGAAGGCTTAAATATAGGCAAGAACTGCAAAAGGATCTAAGAAATCGATTTAGATCAGAATATTTAGGTCTACTTATCCAACGGCCGATCGGGAGACGATTACAACGTTCAGTGGCTGTAGGAGATATAGTCTTGGTGGGAGCAGATAACAAGAAAAGAATTAACTGGCCATTAGGACTTGTTACAGAGCTCATTCCTGGTAAAGATGGAAAAGTTCGCCTTTTAAAGTTACAAACGTCTCATTCGCAGATACTTCGGCCAGTTCAAAGAATTTATCCTCTAGAAGTGTCATCGAGTGATTGTACCAAAATTAATTTTCCTAAACCAACTTTGAATGAAACTAAGGTTGAGCCTTCAAAGGACGAATCACAAGTTAAAAAGACTAGATCTGGTATAATGATAAAAATCCCAGAGAGACTCGATTTATAATGTTCATGTAAATGTATTTATTTAATGTGAAGTTTTGATTATACGACATAATCAAAAGGTGGGAGGATGTTAAATCTATTGTCCATGTTTTATTTATTTCCTTTTTTATCCTCTCATATTTTATTCTCGTGATGCATTTTTTGTAATATGTAACGTGAATTAGAAATTGTTTACTACTGTTTTTAAATATTTTCATGGAATTAAGGTAGAAATTTTTTACCGTTGAATAAATTATTAGTATTTTGAAAGCTTAAGAGGTTAATTGACTTCTTTCTGTATGCTTTAAGTTATTAATTGGCGTCCGCATTATCTTTAGAAAGCTGAGGTGTTAAAATAACATCTTTTTGAACGCTTTAATTAACATTTATCTATCAAGTTATAAGTTGTCATAATGGATGACTTAAAAAAATTAAAATATGGTCATGCTACGCTTTCATTTATAGCCATTCTTTATAACCGTACTAATGATAGTTCACTTTCATACATACCGAAAAACGTTTTGTACAGTATTTAATCCAGCAAATTGATGGAAAGTAGAATGGAGAAATGCGCGTTTTTTAAAATGTTATTTTCAATTGTATTGGCAAAATGGCATCAAAAAAGATAAATAAACCACATTATTTCTCTTGTCACTGCAACAATGGAAGTAAATCAAATTGCCTACATTTTGAAGCAATTTCATAACAAAACTTTTAAAATTAAAATTAAAATATAAAAAAGGGGAATATTTTGTAAAAAAAGCTACTGCACAGATAAAAATCTGGTGAACAGATTTCATTTATAACAATAATTAGCAAAATAAGTTCATTAGAAAGCTCACGGTAGATGATTAAAAAAACAGCTTTATGTTTTATTTATATATATTATTTTCAGGTGCGTTCGTAATTATACCGTAGAACCTACAGTCGTCGTCTGGTCCGTATGACTGTCCGCATACAGCAGCGCCAAAACTTCCCAAAAGCATGGTTTGAAAAATAATATACATAATCGTTGTAGAATTTTGTCGAGTCATTTCAAATTTCAAATCAAAACAAAACTTAAAAATATATTAATAAAAATTTTCTTTCTTCTATTAACCTGTTAAACGGGGAATAAACATTTGTTCAACTGATATACATGATTACCAACGGGCCACAGTTCCATCAGTAAAAAAGAATATAAATTGTTTTCTTATTCATGGCAGTAATGATGCATGAATAGGGCGTTTTAATAACGCAAACAATTTCTATTAAAATGTGACTGGTGGAAGTAATGGGTTCAAAATATTACGGTAGTAGTTCGTGTATGACGAAATATTTCGTCATACCTAGTTAAGAGGTTAAATCCTATCATGCGTAATTAATTCAATAATATCCCATGATAGGTAATGATTTTAGATTACCATGGTGTTTACTTCATATTTAAGATGGAGTCATATTATTTCCATATTATTGAATTTAATAACTGAATTTGTATACTAAAATTGTTTAATTACAGCAATTATATAATCTAGCGACAGTTTTTTGGATAGATATTTCCGGAGAAATAATATTAAATGGAAAAAGAGTCTAAATATGGATTTTAAAATCTGAAATTTTCGAAGCTAGGCTTATGTTTCCCACTGGAAATTTCAGAAAATGTAAAGGAAATATAAAATGTTGCCAACTTAAAATGTACTTATTTTATTACTGAAATTTATCATATCATACTAACAGATGATATAATTCATTTTTTCAGTGAAATGATAACAATGATTTTTTTACTCTATCTTGTATCGAATATTTACGCATAGTGTAAGTTATATGTAACAAAATTGTAATTAATTGTTTGTAAACGTGTATTGAAACTTAATTTCATAAAATAAAATTAATATCTATAATATGAAAATCTTCACGTAAAATAAATTTTGTATTCGTGCATTTTTTAATACAAGTGCAGCAGCTATTGCACCAAGATCTGAATATTTATAAAATTATTTATTGTACAAACGCACCTAATTTGTCACGTTTAACGTACAATTTCCAACTTGTCTAAATCTTTGAACACTAACAAATGTCTTGCAGTTGGTCTGATAGGAAAATTCCTAAAATTACGGTCGTACGAGACGTAAACGTTGAGTCGCGCAGACCGCTAATACCAGCAAAGGTAAAATTGTTTTACAGCGGTTTTGCCACGATAACTTTTGAACAGGTTAACGGAATTGAATATTCATTTAAAAAATAAAATAAAGGAAAATAAATTCTGAACAACTCTTACATAAAAATCAAAGAAACAAAAAATGTTTTTCGAGTTGTAACAATAAAGGGTTATGGAATTTTTAAGGATAATGATTTTTTAACATATTTTTTTAAATATATTTTTGTTCGGTTGATTCAGGTATAATTAAGATAAACCGTAATAAACCGTGTAAAGATGAAATAAAGACTAAAAAATGTGGATCCTGGAATCAAAAACCGCAGAAAAACTTGTTTTTATTTATTTTTTCAATATAATAAACATTGATTTTATTTGTATCGAACACAAATCAATAAATGCAAAAATAAATAATAGTCTAAAATTATTACATGCTTGCTAAACCCCACGATCAAACTTCAGTCAAACATAGCTTTTCAGTAAATCGTTTTGAACTATGGATGTTAATTTTCAAAATACTCAGCATCACGTTGGTATGATCTAAAACAAACTGTAATGCTCTAAAGACAATCACGTGCGATTATCAAAACCATACATATAAAGAGTTAACTTTTGTTTACGGGGTTTTACCCAGCATTTTGGGAATTTGCGCCTTTGTGCGATAGAATCACGCCAAATTATTATAATTTGTATTACACTACAACTAAACCCTTCTTTAATAATTTTCGTATATACAGATATCATATTTATAATTTATTAAAAAAATTATTTATTTAAAAAACACTCTACTAAGCGCAAAACTCTACTAAGATTAAAACGCGACTTCGAATAAAAATTAAATAAATCATTTGGATAGAATGACATTCGGTTAAAAATGCTATATCAATTTTATTTTTGAAATAATAAATCTACACAATATCGTATTCAATTCAGCATAGTTTCACTTTTAATTATTGCTTTCAAAATTAATTCGTGTTGGCTAATAAGATTATATGGGATTTAAGATTCTTCCGAGCGAAGTTTTAAGCATTCCTATTTTATAAATAGTTAGAACACAGTTTCTCGTTCTTTCATGAAGAATCTAAATCTTCCCATGTAAATGTTATATAATACTCTTACTCTAGTTTTAAATGCATTTTGTTGGATATCACTACATTTGCGCTTTGAGTTCAGAAACCACATTTGCATTTTGAAGGTGTTTAACTGGGCTTATTATTTTCTCACAAAAGTTCCACTTGTCTATTTCACCGCTTTTGAAACTTTTTAAAAAGTTTTGGCTTGTATACAGCTTGTATATGGAACGAAAACTCTTTTAGATTAAAAATGAATGTTATTTACGTTTATTTCCAAAGTATTTCTAATCAAGAACGAGAAATCATGCATTACGGCATAGATTATGAAACATCTTCCAACACTATCAGAATACTGTTAAGAAATGACATTTTTGTCCATATCTAAATAAACATTAAAGGAAAGAACAAGTCGGAAATTGTACGCAAACGTGACAAATGAGGTGCGCTCGTACTATAGCTAGTTGCCGAAACGTCAGTGAAGGCTTACTGTTGAGACCCGAAAAGTTTTTTGTTTCTGTCTGTCTGTTTGTCTGTTTGTCTGTCTGTTTGTCTGTCTGTCTGTCTGTCTGTCTGTTCCGCGATAACTGCCGTAAAAATGATCCGATTAGGGTGATTTTTGGTGGGTTGTTGGTGAGATACCCGGAATTAGCTGTATAGTTTTTGGTTAAATTTGGTTCATTCGTTCGAAAAATAGAGAATTCTTTTTAAATCATAATGCTTTCCTATGGGACTGCAGACGATTTTCAAATTTCATTTTTAACTGAAATGGAAATCGCATATTCGAATAATGGATTTCAACGTAAAATTATGGATGTTGATTTTCGATATGGAGGTTTTAAATATATCCAATAATTTTGAAAAATTGACGATACATTTATTAGAATTGAGATATTAATTGTTTAAATGATTGGAAATTTTTTTGCATCTGTTCCGGAAATATAAAACTTTTATTTTCATGTTTTTTACAAATTTTAAAATGCATTTTTTTTTACATTTCTCTTTAATTTATCAGTTGCCTAGCAACGATATTTCAAAGAAGATAAAAATAATAAAAGCAACACGCACTATTTTGTTCCAATAATTTATTTTTTTTAATCTAAAAAGTTACAAGAATAAGAAGTTCATAAGAATTTCAGAATATTGTAAGATGCTAAATAATATGAAAAGTGAGATTAAAAAACAGTAACTTGAGCTGACGTTGAGGCTCCTGATCTGCAGATTTACTAGTTTAATAAAGCATATCTTTTATTGCCGAAACGTCAGTGAAGGCTTACTGTGGAGACCCGAAAAGTTTTTGGTTTCTGCCTGTCTATTTGTCTGTCTGTCTGTCTGTTCCGCGATAACTGCCGCAAAAATGATCCGATTAGTTTGATTTTTGGTAGGTATGTTGGTGAGGTACCCGGAATTAGCTGTATAGCTTTTAGTTACGTTTGGTTCATTCGTTCGGAAAATATAAAACATTACTTTTTAGGTCATAATGCTTTCCTATAGGAATTCAGACGATTTTGAAAATTTTCATCCATTGAAATAAAATGGCGCATTTGATTAATGTATTTAATGTGTAAGTTATGAAGGCTAAAATTTATCAAGTCAGGTCTTAAATTATCCAAATTAATTTGAAATTTTGTTAATACATTCGTCAGATTTTTTAAATTAGGTGTACAATGTTTGCTGCAATTTTATACATCTGCTCTAATCAAAGCCATTAAATAATAAGCCCAGTCATATAGTGTTAAATTTGTTCGCGGCACACCAGCGCCAAACCTCTGCTGCGGAAGGAGGACAAACCAGAAGTGCGTCGCAGAGAAACGATACGATTTATTTATATCGATATTTTATACGATTTTTATCGTTTGTATCGATTTTTTGTTTTTGCACTTCCTTTAAAAGCTTGCTAATTATTGGGATCTTTTACATTAAAGCTAAAACTATAATGAAAATAAAAAGAAAATTGGAATTTTAAATATTTTTTGTACACATTTTAACAAAAAACTGATATTTTAACAAGAACATTTTATAACAATATTTCATGATGTTAAATGTTTTTGAGATTTTTTTAGCAATTTAATAATAATTTAAAATCTAGTAATTGAAATATTTACTCAATAAGAATGAAGATTATTTAAAGATTTTATGCATACAGGATAACTAGAATAAAAAAAAAAACTGCACATTTTTTATATTTTATTGGATTATTAAGAACTATGCAATTAAAAATTTTACAATTTATCAGAAATTTGCAAAATGTATACATTTTAACGTCTGAATGTGAAAAATATTAAAACACCAATTAAAATAATTTAAGACAGACATGAGTACACATAAAATAAAAATTTATAAAAAAATATATACTTAAAAACAGTTAAAAATACAAAATAGTAGACGTTTCGCCAAGCGACACGCAAGGCATCATCAGTACAAAAACAATCTATTGCATAACAAACCACAGAACAAGGAAAAAGAAAAGGTTTGAAATCAAGGAAAGTTGAAGTTATTTTAAAAACAGATAATATTCATTAGGGACAGAACGAGCTTCATTCAACGTCTGCGATCGCAATTGAGTGAACCAACTCTCAAGGAGTAATCGACCATGGTAGCTGTTACAACCTGATTTCAAAATACTGGCGTTCGCAATTAGCGGGATGTGATTCGTTTGAAGTGAATGCTGGACAATTTTTGAATTCAAATTACTATTTTTTTAAAGCACTAGTATGTTCTTTTAGGCGAATTTCCAATGATCTACCTGTTTCACCAATGTAGACACTATTGCAATCTTTACAGCAATTAATTAATCACTTTTTAATTCTTTATCTATTGCATTCTACTCCCCCCCCCCCTTTTCAACGTAGTAAACCAAACTCTTTTATCTGTATCCCTTATTATAAGAACATTTCTGAAAAAATTTCTGGCATTCTAAAATCATTCAATATTGGGGTTTCTTTTAAACCAATTAATAAAGTGAGTTCCTTTTTCACTAAGCATAAATTTCAATATGATAAGTCTAAATTACCCGGTGTTGTTTATATTATTCCCTGTAAAGATTGCAATAGTGTCTACATTGGTGAAACAGGTAGATCATTGGAAATTCGCCTAAAAGAACATACTAGTGCTTTAAAAAATAGTAATTTGATTTCAAAAATTGTCCAGCATTCACTTCAAACGAATCACATCCCGCTAATTGCGAACGCCAGTATTTTGAAATCAGGTTGTAACAGCTACCATGGTCGATTACTCCTTGAGAGTTGGTTCACTCAATTGCGATCGCAGACGTTGAATGAAGCTCGTTCTGTCCCTAATGAATATTATCTGTTTTTAAAATAACTTCAACTTTCCTTGATTTCAAACCTTTTCTTTTTCCTTGTTCTGTGGTTTGTTATGCAATAGATTGTTTTTGTACTGATGATGCCTTGCGTGTCGCTTGGCGAAACGTCTACTATTTTGTATTTTTAACTGTTTTTAAGTATATATTTTTTTATAAATTTTTATTTTATGTGTACTCATGTCTGTCTTAAATTATTTTAATTGGTGTTTTTAATTTATCAGAAACTTTTCCATAAAATAAATAAAATATAAAACGAAAAGAATAAATAAAATTTAACATCATGAAATATTTTTGTTAAATTATTAGTTTTTTGTTAAAAATATATACAAACAAATATTTAAAATTCCAATTTTATTTCTATTTTCATAATAGTTTTAGCTTTAATGTAAAAGGCCCCAGTAATTAGCAAGCATTTAAAGGAAGTGCAGGTTAAATTGCCCATAACATCTCACAATTTTGTATTCAGCATATCATTTTTTAACACTTTCCAACATAATTGAAAAGGGTTTATGACTTCGGTTTGTCTGACCATGCTCTAACTCTCAAAAATATACTCGAATTGCCCTGAAATTTTTGTCGTTTACTATAGCATGTTCCCTATTTCAACTTATAGTTTTTTTTTCACAGGGACAGTCAAAAATATTCTGTTACATTACAGTCAATGGGAAATAATCATTTCAAGTGCATTTTGATGATGCTGCATCATTTAAAACATGATGAAATTCATATATAATTATGAAGCACATTAAAACATGCTTTTTGTAGAA
This sequence comes from Maratus michaelseni, assembly GCA_963931845.1. Classification (NCBI taxonomy): domain Eukaryota; kingdom Metazoa; phylum Arthropoda; class Arachnida; order Araneae; family Salticidae; genus Maratus; species Maratus michaelseni. The sequence continues at coordinate 421,339,374 of OZ007592.1, forward strand.
TATGGTATGCAAAACATTAATTATTCATTTACAGGGTCAAACAAAAGAATTCTGTTACACATTGGTCTATGGGGGAAAATCGTTTGTAGTGTAATAAAGTGATATTTCACTTTCAAACATAATGAAAATTATATGCATTACTGTGGTGCACTATAAATTTCTCTCGTCAAAGTGGTGTGAATTGCGTTTATTTACAGGGAGACACAAAGATATCAGTTACAGTACAGGTGCGTTATTTAGAGTCAATGTGCGATATGTGGGTTTCAACTTTGGTTTGCGGTTTTAAGTTTAACTAATTTTTTTCATAGTACGTGTGTTTATAAACTCGGTTGTTCATATACATGGCTACACAAGGAAATCCGTAAGTATTACAGATTATGGGAGTGAATTACTTAAGGGTAGTTTTTGATTGTGTTAACCATTTTCCTGCTGAACTATGTTTAGTAGACTAATAAAAGTTTGTAGTATATAAATAAATTCATATACAGAGCTACACAAAGAAAAATATACATTGTCGTTTAAGGTTGGTAATTGCTGCGAGTGAATTTTAAGTTGCCTTTTAGCTCAATTATTGGTGTGTACAAAAGCTTCAGATAATATGCAGGGCTGTGCAAAAGATTTTGAGTGCATTTTCATTGGTTAGTGAAAATTGCTAACTGTGAATATTCTAACTGAACTAAATTTTATCATGCTATATATCCCCATCTATTGATCATATACAGGGCTGCACAAAATAATTCGACTACTTTTTTGACACTGGAGTGTAATTTTGACAACTGTATTTTTCAATGTTATATGTTTTCTATAATGTTTACTTATATATCTCCCTTCATCTTATTTAACGGTGAAGTTTCATTACAGTTTTCTGGCTGTGTTGGAAAGTGTTTCATAATCACACATAATTTTTTGTTCTTGTTTTTAATACATTGATCTAGTTCTAGTTGCTAAAAATTATATTTACAAGGGAACCACTTTTGGTGCAGCTCGCACCTAGCATCCATACATGGCACATTTCGTAGCCCTATACATAAAAGTTAGAGAACTGACAAAATTTCTGTTAAAATCCTATTTTTAATTTTTTTATACTATATTAATTTTCCATTATTGGATTTTTAATTGATAATTTCATGCCGAAAGCGAGTCAAGTCGCCAAATAGGGTGCTATGAATCCAATCCACTACTGACACAGCAGAAAAGTATGACATTCGTCCAGGATTGTCTGAAAAAAGTCTACCGTCAATGTCACGCCACCAAAAATGCAATTATAATGTTGAAAATTTTCAAAATGAAATTCGTAGGTTTTTAAAGAGTTTTTTTAATTTCTTTCAATATTTTATTCTTACTATTAACTAATTTTTGTATTTTAATGTATTTAAAAAACTTCTCTGTTAATAGTCCGATAAGTGGTCTCAAAAATTGCATTTTCTGAAAGTTATGCTGCTGTAAAATAAAAAAATGATTTTAACACAAAATTTTCAACAATTCTCAAACTTCGTAATATAGGGCTTTAAAATGCCACCATGTCTCAATGCTAGGTGCGAGCTGCACCAAAAGAGGTTCCTTTGTTAGTAAAAAGCTTATTTAAAGAAATCAATATAATTGACCCTTCTCTCTTAAAAAACTACGAATTTTATTAAATAAATATTTTATGTAAAAACAGAACATCAGGAAATTTTGTAAAAAAACTTTCTTGCACTTTTTGGTTCAAATATCCACAAATACTTTAGAAAAGAAAAAGAAAACATAAGATTTTAATAATTTAGTAAACTGCCGCTAAAATGCTTCTTTAAAAAATAATAAGACTTCAAACTTGGGTTGCTCGGAAAATTCTTTCTGTTTGGGAAAGTTTGTTCGTACCGGAAAATTCTATTATTAGACATTAAATCAGATAGCTAATGTCTAATAATTGACGGGCAGAATTTTCTGGTACAAATTCTTAAGCAGAAGGACTTTCTGAATAACCCAATATATGTATTTAATGACTAATTAGCAGATAGTTAACTATCAACATTTGTAATGATTTCTCTGTGGCATATGTTAAATTTAATCGAATCATTGCCTCTAGTATGTGAATTATATACTATATCAGTGATGAATTCAGCGGTTGGGGCAGGGTACACATACACCAGATGATTTGCAATTTTATGCTTTTATATTTATGTTAAAATTGTTATTATAAGACATTATAAGTAAGCTGTATTTCAAAACACAGGTACAATGACAAAGATTGTGCACTTAAAAAAAAAAAGAAAAAGTTTCGTGTTGGAAATGGAATTATAGTTACCCTTATCGATAAGAAAACTTTTCCGAGCCTACAAGGAATAAAATCTGGAAAAATAGAAAGTTGTTTCTTTCTGTCAAGAAACTTTTCCTTTTTGATTCAGAAACTTATCTTTAAATACAGAATAAATTCCTGTAGATTAATGAAATCTCTCCTTATGTATAAACGAAAGCTTCTCAAATCAATAAGTAAACTCATCTTTAATAATAGAACCAATTCCTATAAATCTGTATAACTTTCAATTCACACAAAAAAGTTTTGAAAGAATAGACAGAAAACATTCCTTTTTATAAAAGAAACATTTCTGAATTATTCATTCGGGAATCTTGAAAAAGGTAAAAATACCTATGTAAAATAGAAACTTTCTTTTCTTTATGGAAATATATTTTTTTTTAATCAGAAAAAAATCCCGTATCATAAAGACTCTTTCCTTATAAGGAGTAAGAACAATGACAGATGAAAATACTCACCTCTTGGACACTATTTTTGTTTCCTTTTATCTAACTTAAATATTATTAAGAATCTTTTTTGCATGCCTATTCACACAATCAGAATTACAGATAAATGGGTAAAAAGAATATTTCAAGTATGTTAAGATCATAAAATAGATTACTTTGGTATGTTTTGTATTACAATGGTCCAATTTAACGTATTGTCACCTTTAAATTTTATTTATTTGTTAGAAGTACACTTTTTTATGTTCATAATATACATAGCATACTTCTTGTTTATTTGTATTCTGCGTGTATACGTATCCTTAATATATTCAGTCAAGATAAAAACAAAAGCAAAATTGTCCAAAACAAACAATTTCGCCTGCTAAAATGTTCCCGCACTCTTAAAAGCACATTTTTTTTTTTTTTTTTTGTGTGAAAAATGTAAATTGTCATATAAATGTAAAATAAATCTGGTGAAAACAAATTAGTTTTATCTTTAAATAGTTTTCTTAATTGAAATGAATTGGAAAAATTATCAACATGGAACTGAATAGACATAATTCAAAAACATTGTTTAATACCAACTATTCTCTCGTTTTAGCAGTGATGAATTCAGCAGAAGGCTTGGGATACACACAGTGGAGGATTTGTGGTTTTATGCTTACAAATATAATTTTTTATGTTTAAAGTTATATCATAAGTAAGTTGTCTCTAAAAACACAATGACAAAGTTCATAGTTCATACACTTGAGAACGATTTTATGTTTATATTTGTTGTAGAAGTGCAATGTCCCCCCCCCCCACCTCCCCTTTTGGAGGAGAATTTTTGTTTTAACACTGACCTTCACAGTACCCATAACCAAAATAATAATAATATTAAATTTAATGCATTTCATTTTGTATGGAGTGTTTTTAAAAAGGTAAAATTCTACATATTTTTTATGTTATATAAGTTAGTAGTTTCTCAAAATACAAATATAATGACTGAGTTCATGTTCATATACTTGAGATCAAATAAAATTCAAGCACTTTTCAAGAATATTCAAGGGTTGTTTCAGATCGAAGTGTGAAAAAAAGGGAGAAAAAAAAACTTTTCAAAAATTAAAATCAGATTTTTTAATTAAGGATTTTTTTTTTCCTCCTAAGTTAAGATATTGATAGGCAACTTAGATTTGTAGGAGGTTTTAAAAATAATCTGTCTTCATACTTCAGGTATTCTTGTAAAAATCTTGCTAAAATAATGTGTACTAATATATATATATAAATATATTATTATAATAAATCAAGCTGTCTTAATGAAGACAAATTCTGGAACAATGTTATTTTTTGAGCTGACAGAAGTAATTTAGTAACATACAGATCACTTAAAAGTAAACTAAGACAATATTTAGAAAAAAATATACTGTATACAATTGTTTAGAAATCAGATAATCTTTAACTTCAAAAACAATTTCCCCAATTTTACTTTACAAACATACATTAAAAAATACTTTTTATTTCAGATTGTTTTGTATCTTTTCTATTGTTATAACTCAAATAATACAAATAAAATTTATTTTTTTTTTGTCAGCTCATATCTAGATGTAAAGTATTTTGTACACCTGAAAATTTTTTCAATCATTTTGTACTTTTTAGTATTATTATTCATTTGGAGGAAATAATCTTTCTAAATATATTTGGTATTTTTTATGTTAGCTGGATGTCAATTATATAGAGATGTAATCATTGGCACCCAGCTAACATCAAAATAGCAGTTATTTGTATTCTTTAATTTTTATTTAGTACTTTACTTAATTATTACTATTAAGTAGAAGCATTAATATGTGTCTTTGTGTCGAATATTATAGTGAACATGGTATTTTCAGGTACTTTAATAAGATATTTTAATAAATTTACAATCAGCAAAAAAATATAAAAAAATCTTATCTATTTATATTATTAAAAGAATTTTCAAGTTTTTGTTCAAGAGAAAACATATAATTTTTTTTTTTTATTGATCATTTATAAACATATGTAGACTTCCAGCCTTTATTATCTGTATTTTGTGCTTTCAAACGCTGTGAAACAAACATAGATAAAAGTTGAAAGATATTATAGAATAAACAAAAGTAGTATTAATTTGTCAAGCATAGTAGAGCAAAAATTTTGGCTTATTTAATCTAAATAACGTGAAGGTCGTTTAAATTTTTCAAGAATAAAATTTCAACATTGATTTACATCAATGATAGATAAATCTTATTTTTAATCAGCTTACCATAGTTTAGATATACACAACATTACATAAATTAAAATGGTTCTAGAATAAATATAATACATAAGAAAAAATCACCACATTGCTTGATTATTTCAAAGAATTCTTAACACATCTTTAGATATTACGATATATTTTTTTTTCAAGACAATATATTAAAAAAAACTTTTAAATGATAAAGTATAGTTATTTAGTAAGGTACATTTATACCATAGGTAAAAATATCATACATTAAAAAGTAAAGTAATATCACTACAAGAGCAGAAGTGAATTCTCAAATGATGTTGCTTTTCATGATATTGAATTTTTTACTTAAAGATTTGCGATTAAAGAACATTACTTCTAAATTAGAAGTAAGCTAGGGATTTCCCCTTATTTCTTATTACTGACTTCTCCTATTACTTAACATTTAATCAAAGTAATTAACTTAACTGCAAAAGAATAACAATGTTATGTGGTGGATAGACAATAAAGATGATCATTTAAAAGAACAAACACATTTATTAAACATTTAAAAACAAACAATAAATAAAAATGAATGTTTCAAAATTATATTATTTTGTGATACTTTATATTTAATTGAAATAATAAAATACAGCTCACAGATGCAAAATATTTACATCTTGAGATGTTAGATTAAGATAGCTGTTTGCAGAGTGTGTGCTTCTGGTGTCAAAGTTCATTAACATGATGATATAGAACGATCACCACAAAGTCTGTAATTATTATACAAAACGATTTCCGACTTACTCTTTTCCTGAATTCCAATAAGCTTTATCCATCGCTGACATCTAAGGGAGACATAAGAATTCAAATTTGAATTAATATAAATTATGAGCATACAATTTGTGGATATTTACAGGTTGAATAGGGAAGATTTACTTGATGAAATTTTATCATCTTCTTAGGAATACTAACGATTTAAAAGAGAGATTTTTTAAAACGTAAACTGTTGGCATCTGACGCCTACTTTCTGATGGTGAAAATCTTGTTTTAATAATTATATTAGGTAATGAGTAATCACTCTTCTAAATTTCCCCCGTAGACTAACATTAGATTTCATGATCGGGAGTTTCAGTGAAGCAGCCCCTTAATAATGCATGTGTTGTTACTTATACATGCCATATGTACATCGTATACACATGTCATATACGACCTGTACTTAACAAATTTAATAAAATCTAGTAACGAAGAAAATATTTCGCAGGTAAAAAAAAAATATATATATATATGTAATTTGACAAAACACAAATTTTTATTTTATGAATTGAGAAAAATTTAGAATAACATATATTTAAATTCAGAAAGATAACATAAACTTCCTTTTGTAATATAATCTCTGAAAAAAAAATAATGCTGTAAAGGCCGAATTAACTGGCATGTCCGAGAAATGCTGACGCCTCAGCAGTTGAGTGGTATAAAATGGTTATCTGATGATTGGGGGGGGGGAGGGGAATTCAACATTGACACCATGTCAAAAAAAATTATAAATCAACAAATTACAATAACCATTAGGAAAATGTTCCGAAAGCTTAAAAAAAAATGCCTGCCAAGGTTGCAGTTATGATTTCTCCAACATCATCGCAAAGCTTATATATGCATCCTAGATACGCATATATATAATATATATATATATTCCAAACACTCCTATATATGCCATATACGTCATTACACACATATTATTAACGTCTTATGTGTCATATATACATCATATACACATGTCATATATATACCTCATATATGCGCTATATATGACTATAACTTGGCCATATACGTCAAGAAATGTTATATATACATCATATATTATTATAATGCCATACATGCTTTATAATTTGGCGATAAATCTTGGTCGCTTGGCGATTCATCTTTGGAACCCGTGATAACATGAAAGTACCAAAATTTTAATCATATCAGCATAAAAATAATACAGAAATAGGGATCTGTTTCATACTTTAATGTTTAAAAAACGAGAGAAATGTATGAGCATGTCAGGATTTGGCACAGACGCACCATGTCGAATTTTTTTTTTCTCTCCAATTTGGCGAAACTTTGTTTTGGAATATTAGTTACAAATAGTATGCAATAATAGCACGTGATTTTTTATTTCAATATAAAAATAAAATAATATAATAAAAATAAATAAATGGTAGTTTGATGTAAATAAATATGTTACTTTGATACTTATCTATTGATAAACATAGTAAAAATAATTTATAGAATTAAAATAAAAATAAATAAACAAAAATAAACAAAATAATCGGTTTACCATGTGAGGCATAAAATTGCTATTTTGTTGCAATTGCGCCAACATGGTTTGTATATAACATCTGTGCCCAGGAATTTTAACATAGTTGAGCAGAGAAAAGTCTTTTTTATGTAAATCGCCTTAATGATAAACTGTTAATATTGATAAAATAAATATTTGCATATTAATATTTAGTATATAATAACTGTTCACAATATATAGACACAGAACTTCAAAAACAAATTGATTTACATAATATGGGTTATTTAATCAATGTGGAACAGATGCTTTAGACTCACGCAAACATATAAACATAAGTTTGGCGACTTTTTGGTTGGCGCGATTTTCAAGACCGCGCCAAACGAATAACTTAATACAATGGCTAGGTTGCCAGTAAAGGAAAAAATCCCCTAAATTTGGCGACTTTTTTCCTTTTTTTAACCGATTAATTTTTTTTTCTGCGTGAGTGTAAAGCATCTTAGCCACAAAGGTTAAATAAATAAATAGAAAAAAAAATGAATATAAAAAATCGCATCTTAATCTCACTTCTCTAGGACCAGATTTTGGATCTTAGCGAGTATCCACAAAGTTGGAAAGATTTTTACGCGCGTATATTTTGCAGACCACTGCAGCATCTATAACAAATATATATATATATATATAGGGTAGATGTGCCAGTAATGGACACCCTTAAGGAATTTCTTTAAAAATTATTTTTTAATTAATAGTTATAATTGTTATATTCCACATTTTTTAGTATTATATTAATCTACCAACAATATTTAACCATGCTCATAGTCACATTTCCCAATGTGAATCGAAATTTAATTGTAAATAACAGAAATAAATCAAAACACCCTAAATTCCAGTAATGGACACCCCACAAAAAGTAATAGATAATTGATATTATGATTGTATTTAAAAGTAGAATTTAAAGAAAGCATATTAATGAAATAAACAAGAAAGAAAAATCATGCGTCAAGCATAGATTATGTAACACTTTCCAACGCTACCAAAATAATTTTACAAATCATACCGTTTAATAAGCTGAAAGATAACATCTAAGTAAACAATTTGGAAAACGCATAACATATTTAAAAACATAATTTCCAGAATTTCCAACGTATACAATAATCGGAAAAATATCCGAATACTTTTATTCAGCCCTGCATATGATCTATAGATTTGTATATATACTACATAGGATGCTAAATTTTAGTTCAGTAAAGAAACGCGTAGCACAGTTTAAAATTCTCTTTCTGGAGTTTCTGTCAATAAACGGAAATGTGTTCGCGAACTTTTGTGCTTCCCTGTATATAATCTACAGAATGTATACACACCACGTAATAAACAAAAATTGAGTTAAATTAAAAATCCGTTCAGTAACTTAAAACGCACTTCCAGGAATTATTGTTAACAGACAGTAGAGAATTCTTTTGTGTGTCCCTGTAAATGAACGATGACTGCTATACACACAATATTCTGTAGTAAGCCTCTTGTAATGCACCTTAGTGATATGTATAAATTTCAATGCGTTTAAAATAGTTAAACATTATTTAAATAACCCGCAGACGATTTTTCTCCATAGACGTAATGTAACGGAATTTTTTGACTGTCCCTGTAAATTAACTAAAAGTGCTATGCACACCCTATTCCATATTAAGCTTCTTGTAATACACCTTAGTGATATATATCAATTACAACGTGTTTGCAATTGTGTAACATCATTAAAATAAACCGCAAATGATTTTTCCCCATAGACCGTAATGTAACAGAATTCTTTTGAGTGTCCCTGTAAAAAAACTATAAGTGCTACACACTTCAGTTGAAATAGGGAACGTCCTATAGATAACGACAATAACATATAAAAATTGCAAGGCAATCCGAGCATATTTACGGGAGTTAGAGAACGGACAGACGGCCAGACGGCAGACAAACCGAAGTCGTAAACACTTTTCAACTAGGTTGGAAAGTGTTAAAAAGGCTGAATTTTTATTGGTTATTTTTGTACAAACCAAAAATGTTGAAGGTGGCCCATTACTGGAAGGCGGTCCATTACTGGCACATCTACCATATATATATATATATATATATATATATATATATATATACATATATATGTTATATAAAAATTTATTTCCTTCGTATCCTTCCATTTTATTCGCATTAATATTTTAAAATTAATCTAACTTCTGTCATAGTCATTATTTCCTTAATTCTTAATAATATCTATTCCTATTTTAAGTCCTAAGTAAATATCCGTATATTAATAATTATTTTATTCCAAATCTTAATCTAAAATTTAAGATCATTCGTAGCTTTTATCAGTTCCCCAATCTATAAAATTCTGAGACGCGTTCTCATTTCGAATTTTTTTTAAAAGCCATTTTCTTTTTATTATTATTATTATTGCTCTGATTTTTTCGCGCGCTTGGGATCTTAACTTCAAAATTTCTCCGCACCCAAGTACGGGATTCTTTACCGTCTTAGCTCCTCCTTCACACCTAATTTGCTGGGCTGGAGCTAGCTTCTCACTCATTGGGTTGTGGGCTCGTGACGTAAATTCTGTATGTTTCCGCTGAGAGAACAAAACTCGCCCACAGCCCTCGGAGCGGCAGATTTTTGACGTTTTTGGAAGTCTAAACAAATATGTATCTGGTATTTTTATGTCCGTAGAATATTCAACTGGCCCAGTAACATCTTAATTCAATGAAGTGAAGCAACGTTAGCCCGAGGGCTATAAGTTTTAGACCTTTGGGAATTGTTTCTGTGTTGTTCGTCTTCTAATAAAATTATTTGTCTGGAGATTGGCTGGATTTATTGGAAAACTTTGGTGGACTCATTTCATTGCCTTCTACTTCGCCATACTCGCTAATATCGACTGCAACTTGCTATATCGTTGAAGGACTGCCATCTTTTCATCGAATATTATTCATCGTAATATCTCAACCTCGTCAAAATGCTACATATATATATATATATATATATATAAACACAAAAATATCCGATATTTTCAAAATAAACAATGTATTGACGATTATAAATATTTTCAGATATTGCAATTTAAACTAATATAAATCAAACCAGACAGGATTATTTCAAATGAAAATTTAAATAATGTATATCTAAATTAAACAGTTTATCTTTCATTGGCTATTTAGTGTAAATAATATCTCGCATAATTATTGGTTTTACATTTAAATTATCAACTTCAAACTAGGAAAATATATTTCTAGCTCTAAAAAAGGGCACAATTAATAACAGTTGAAAAATTCATTTACACTTATTTGACTGAAAATATCATACACAGTATTTAGAAAATAAATATCAAATATATGAAAATAGCGAACATCATGATATTTTACACATAAATATTGGCTATACCTTATATATCACCGAACTCTGTTGGTTTAAACTATTTATTGGAAACAGCGTAATTTTTAAGTACCGAATCGTTGGAAAACTATTACTTTATTTTCAGCCTTCAATGGTCGAGCTCTGATATAACAACTGTGTGAATAATATATTTATAAATATTAATTACATTTATAAATCTGCATATCAGAGACGGATTACATCAGCTCCGCAGTTTTATTTTGAAATCATTTTATGAAATATTTATAACATTTAAAGTTGTTTAAAGAAGTTTTAAATTCTAAGGGAAAAACCAATTCCATATCGCCCTTTTTTCCGTATACAAACTATTTACAAACCGAAAAGAAAAACATTTAATTAATTTAAATTAATCTTACTTGAGAAAAAATTGATTTATATATGATTTATTTAACCAATGTTAAATAAAGAAACAGTAAAATAAAAATAAAAGTTTGAATATGCAAAATCGAAAATCAAAACATAGAACTTAACTTACCCCGTCATTGTGTTGCCATTCCTTTAGGACAAACCCACCTTCCGCGATTCGTTGCAGCACTCCCAACCGCTAGATGACGCTATTTTCAACTAGCGAAAAGTTTCCCATTTATCTGACTGGGCTTATTATTTAATGGCTTTGGCTCTAATAATATAATACATTTTATTCTATCATTTTTTACAAAATTATTTTCTCATTTGTTGCAAAAATTGCCGATGCATTTTTTTTTCTCTCTTTCATTAAATGGTTGCTAAGCAACTATATTTCAAAGAATATCAACAAAGGAAAATTCAATTTAATCACATTATTTTTACGCGAAGTTTTATTAATAATTGCCAATTTTCGGGTTTTAAGTTTTTAATATGCTTTTTTTAATGAAATAGATGAGAATTTATTTTAACTACTAAAAAATGATTACCAAATCGGTTTTCCAAATGAAAATAATAAAAGCGTTGAATGCGTAAATTGAATATAGGTCAAATAAGAGGAATTTAAATTTGTATAAGTATACTTTATACACGAAATCTTTTTTAACTTCAGCAACATATGATGTTTAGCAGTTGAAATATAACTATTATTTTAAGGATAGGATAAAATCTCTTGTACAAAGAGATGGTTATTCTAATGAAATGAAAATTGCAAATACATTCAGACATATACTCAAGAAAAGAAATAGCGCAATTACTGGAAATTGAGAATATAATATTAAAGCAACAACGGAGGGTTCAGCGGGGCTCCGCCCCCTGAAATAATGTATTGTTATTCTGAAAAAATACAGTAACAAGTAGTTTATCCTATCATTGCATAACATTGTGTTTAAGGGGATACTTCTAAAATTTCCGAAACTTTCGATAAATTTATATTCTTATAAATGTATAAATAACTTAAAAAGATTGAATTTTAGTGTGTCAAATATTATGCAGATAATGTTAAAAATTAGTAAGATTAATGAGCAATGATTTTTTCAGCTGACGTTGAGGCCTCTGATCTGTAGATTTACTAGTTATATAAATATTCAGATCTTGATGATTTTTAATTCTGTGAAATGAATTATATCGTCTGCAGATTAATTTCTGTAATAAAATATGTATCCCGGTCGCTTGACGATTAGACCTCGGAAGCTCCTATAACAAGAAAGCACCGATTTTTAAAAAAAATCAAATTTCTTAATAAATGTTTTTATTAATATCTTCTAAAGTTTTGATTGGATTTTCATAAAATTTGAAATGTCTCAACAAAATTCTGCAAAGATAATATATCTTAAATTTCAAAGCATTCGGTTGGGTAGTTTTTGCGTTGTTATATGTAGAAAACACGTTTTAGTGCACCCCAATAATGTATATCAATATCATTGAAATAGCTTAACATCATTAAAATATAGTGCAAATGATATTTACCCATATATAATAATACAGTTTATCACATTAGAAAGCATTGATAACTTTATTATTAAAAAATATATGCATATTAGCATTGTGCGTAAAAAGAGCTGCCAAAGTGTAAAAATGCAAACTCCAAGAGTTCTTTTAATACATTTTTACAATATAAAATGGGTGTAGATAAAGCATATTTACAAGTTTTATTTTATCAAACAGCAAGATGAAGCTGCATGTACAATATTATAATATCAAATTGTCAAACAAAATTTTAATTAACTAACATTTATTATTTTTTTTAATGCAACGATACAATAATCTTATTTAAAAGAGTTAAACAAGGCAGCATCTAATGTTTGTTTTTAGATAGTTATTTTGAACAACAATATACTATTAACCATTTTCACGATTATTTTTCAACATTTATTAAAACCTTCTGGCGAACTTCCTTAAACGATCTCAAATTTCTTAGAATGTAACAAGAGTTATGAAATTTTTAACAACAACAAAAAAAACTAAAGCTCTTCACCTAGTTTTAAAATACGATGCATAAAATAATTTTTAAATCAGACCATAAAAAGTAATTTAATCCGGGAAAATAAAACTTTATAAATGTAAAATCGCCTGCAAACTCGAATACTGCTTGTTAAATTGATGCCCAGATCTAAACGCTGTATTCCACTATCAAAGAATTTGTTATTTCCATGGCAATAACGCATTCCATTGCAATCATATCAAATGAGTTCAAAATCAGGACCTAAGAACAAGATTGTACTGGCGAATGAGACCCACTCCACAGCCTTAATCTCCTACCTTCGTATCAATGCTGAGTGCCGTCAGTTTCGGCCTCGAATGATCGCCAATCTCTGTCACGCCATCTATTGTCCGATATTCGAAATAAAATCAATAATTACAGTGAAAAAACTCCTGACATCATGCATAACACACATGCAAGATTTTTTTTTGTATCTGTCGCCGTTTGGAAGTTATTGAATTTTAAAATCCATCAGTTATTTTTGGGACACCCGGTATCAATTACAAGGCAAACAGACAGACACGGCTCGAATTCATAAGACAAATTGTGCGAATTCATTCAGACAAATCGAATTCATAAGCACTTTTCAACTAATATGCTGAAAAAGTGTTAAATATATTTTATTACATGTACTATATGAGTAAATGTGACTGATATTTTACAATTTTCCGGTATTCAACTATTTTTTCTTTCGTGAACTCTCCTTTTAAAAAATAAATCATTAAACTAATATTAAAAGCTCATGATTCCTTTATGTATATATTAACCAAGCAAAGGGCCCACCGTGGCTGAGTGGTTAAGGTATCGCTTGACAGCATAGGTGGGCTCCATTGCCCACTGTTTGTGGAATCCACGGTTGTAATTCTCTAGTGTTGTAATTTTCCTTATGATTATCTCGTCCTTGTATATTGACGATGACTTATAAGCGGGCACCTGATGTAAAGCACGCAGGTCATATGTATGCGTTAAATGTATCACATTAAACCAAGCAAAATGCCACTCAGAAAATTACATTTTAATATATGAGATATTAAAAAAAAATTCTTTTGTCGTTTTTTCAACAGCATTATATTATTCAGATGTTTTTTAATCTGTCTAACGTAATTTATATCTTTAACGATTGCTTTCTTAATAAGCCCTGTGTAGCATACGGGTATTATATAGAATTTAAAATTCTTCGGTTAGGAATTTAAAACATTCAACTTTCCAACTACTTCAATGCAGTTTCTTCGTTTTCTATGAAGAATCTCAATCTTCCCATGTAAATGCTTTAGCTTATATTTACACTCTTTTAAAATGTGTTTTGTTGAATTTCACGACATTTACGTCTGGAATTCCGAAATGGTATTTGCATTTAACAAGGTGCTTAACCAAGTTTGAAAATTGGCTCAATAATGATTGATTAGGACTGTTTGATTTGGACCGCTTCTATAATACAGTAGAACTCCAATTATCCGAATCAATTGGGACCGGACCCCATTCGGATAATCAAAAATTCGGATAGTTGGATTTTTTCCGAAAAAGTGTCTATTTTAATTAATTACTGTATGTATGTTGAAAACGGGAGAAAAAAACATTTTTAAAGAAAAAGATCGTTTAATTAATTAAATGAAAATGCAACACTTTTACATGTTAGGCGTACTTACAAGTGCTGTACATTAGTACAGTATGTACGTACCGTACTGTAAATGAAAGTCATTGCTTGCTGAACATCTCGTCAAAGTAAGCTGTTTGACAGTCTTCATATGTTTTCGGGCAGCCAAGTCGCGCATTCGCTTGACTGTGAGAAGTTGCATGTGATCACACTCAGGCTGACGCTCCATCCACTTCCACGCAGTTTCAAGACCGGCAAATGCTTCACTAGCTGATGGTGGCGTGTCTGCTTCAACTTCGACACTAAGGTCATCTTCTTCCTCGACACCTTCTTCTCTCACACTTTCAATAAGTTCATCATCATTTAGAATTTGAAACCCAGGCTCTGAAACCCCGGTGGGCCGGGCCGGCCCCCTGGCGACGGACGACAGCCAATAATCGAACTGTCCTATGAGATGGTGACTCATCATCCCAATAATGTTCGCGCTGCGAATACACTAGATTCGCGAAGGGAAGGACAATAGCGCGCGTAGACAGAATCCTTATTTTGCGAATCGCAGTACGTTTCCGTCTTAATTTTTTTTCTGAAATTCTGAAAGCGATTCGGATAATCAGCGATTCGGATAGTCGGAGTTCAGATAATTGGAGTTCTACTGTACTAAAATGTAATTCAGACAATCGTACATTAAAAACTATCTAGTAATATAAACAAAGAATATTTTTGGTTGCAAAACTGTTTTTTTATTTTTACTTAAAAAAATTTCTGTTAACTCTACCAATTTGAGAAACAAATATATTATTATCAAATGAACTGGGTTGCTTTACACTTGTTTCATGGTTAAAATTTTTTCCTCCTTAAATGTGCTTTCAGAATTTCGTATAAATAAATACCATGAGTATCCGTTTTAAATGCATGAAACTAATTCATGTGAAACTTTCACTGTAGTTAAAAAAGTTATACTAATTTTTAAAAAGTTTATTTTATTCATGGTATTATTGTTATTGATTACATGCTATTTTTGCAATGCTTTCATATGTCTTATGGGAAATTATTTTTTACACGAGTTTATTGAACTCAACTTAGTTTATGTATGTAAAGATAAAATTTTTTGTTCAATTTTCACTCACTTCCTATTATGCTATACTTATAATAATAATAATAATAAAATAAATATGTGTACATTTGTTTATGCCAATGCAACACTTTAATATATTTAGAACTTTAGAAAATTAATAAATTAATTTCAAGTAATTTTTGCATTAGCCGGCAGGAAGTGTGGTAAATTTCCACATACTACACTATATTGCCAAAGGTGACCGGTCACTTGCGATCTTAGACGTTTTGTTAACTATCTAGAAAAATACATGAGGAATTAACCTGAAACTGCAGGTGTGTAAACAGTATAGTATAGGTTATATATTTCTGCGAAGATTTTTCACGAAACCCTATAGGGGACTGTGAACAAATTGAAAAAGAACGAATATCTTTTGGATAACCCTGTAAAAACTAATGTAGCAAAGGCGTTTAAACTCGAGATTATTAATACGTGGCTTATTGTAATATACTGTGTTCATTTTTATGAGGATAGCATGTATACTCGCAGAGAAATTAAGGTTATTTATAAAAAAACAGTCCCAAATTTCGCCTAGTTTTTTTCTTATAATTTGCAGAGTTCTTAATATAAAAAAAAGTTACTTTCAGAAAATATGACAAACAACATTGTACATAATACTCTGCAATCAAAATTAAAAAATAATACAAATTGGATGAACAATGAGCAGGTTTACTAAAATATGTTAAACTGCACATGCGCGAATGCAATTAAAATATTATATGCATAATGTATTAGCTAAGTATATAGAGCAACTTTTGTGAAAGTCTTAAAATCATAGCTTGAAATTTCTGAAAATTATCGTCGATAGAATAAGCTCGAAATCCGTTGTTCCCAAAAGGAAGCAAAAATATGAGGGGTTGTATCCAAATATAGTAGTACGTGCAATATTGTGTACGCTATCTTGGCACTAATCACCAGATATTTGATACAACCCCTCATCTTTTTGTTTCTTTTTGTGAACAACGGCTTTCGAGCTTATTCTATCGACGATAATTTTCAGAATTTTTAAGCTATGATTTTGAGACTTTCACAAAAGTTGCTCTAAATAATTAGCTAATGCATTATGCATATAATATTTTGATTGCATTCACGCATGCGCAGTGAAAATTTTTTTAGTAAACCTGCTCATTTTTCATTCAATTTTTATTATTTTTGATTTCTGATTGCAGAGTTTTATGTACAATATTGTTTGTCATATTTTCTAAAAAGAACTTTTATTTATATTAAGAACTCTGCAAATTATAAGCAAAAAAATTAGGCAAAATTTGGGATTGTTTTTATAAAAACCTTAATTTCTCTACAGGTATACATGCTATCTTCATAAAGATGAACACAGTATATTACAATCAGCCACTTATTAATAATCTCGAGTTTGAACGCCTTTGCTACATTAGTTTTTACAGGGTTATCCAAAATATATTCGTTTTTTTCAATTTGTTGACATTCCCCTATGGGGTTTCGTGAAAAAATCTTCGCGGAAACATATAACCTATTCTATATTGTTTACATACCTGCAGTTTCAGGTTAATTCCTCAGGATTTTTTCTAGAGAGTTAACAAAACGTCTAAAATCGCAAGTGACCGGTCACCTTTGGCAATATAGTGTAGTTATGTCTGTAACTGTTTACGAGATACGAAATCAACGGAGTTAATTATACGCAAATTACGCTCTCAAAATTAACCCAATTGAATATAAAACTGCAACAACGAAGTATTTAATCACTAAATTAGAAAATCTGAATAACAAATAAAGAGTAATAATTTAATATAAAAGCTCTTTTATCGATTAATAGTTTAATATTAATTAAATTATGATTATAAGCTAAGAAAACATTTTAGAAATCCTGAATAGATAGTTTAAATATTTTTTTGTTTTTCTGTCCCCATACCTTAAAAACGAAACAGAGGAAAAATTATCATTTGTAACGTAAATCTAAACGGCGAAATTTCAATAACCGGGGGTCCGCACCAAACTAACGTATTGTAAATGCTATTCTTTTTGAACTACCTGAATTCCCAGTCATGCAATTAGGCGTGGTTATTAAGACAAACACACATTGCTCATAATAGAGTGATTTTTAAACTTATTTTTACTTTTATTATTTATATATCAACTTCGATGTTGGTGAAATCATGTATTTTGTATGTTTCATTGCTCATGCTTTAAAAATATAGGCTTCGAGCATATAAATGTCAATTTATATGCTGAAACATTAAGCCATAATACATAAAATATGAATGTGTAATAGAAAAGAGTCCAACATTTGCACTAAAACTAACCTAAATCATTTTAATATCGCCACGAATTGAGCGAAATTGTAGCTATTCGTTTGTAAGTGTTGCTGCTAATATTTTTCTCCAATGCAGAACAGCTATAGAGACTTAATACTACAAATATCTTTATTTTTTATAACATTTTTACGGATATTCTTTTGCGATCAAACAACTAGTATTTATGGTATTAGCTTAATAGCTGGAGAACGTTTAGATGTATTCTATTATTTAAGTAATTCTGTGTACATGCGATGTTTTTGCGAATTGGTATAGTAAATCATATCCTTGTCCGGCGAAGTTTGCAGCATGAGAAATAAAGTATAGTAGACGTTGTTCGTTACTAATTGATATCAGTCATATTTTTATATGATATAATTGCGGCAGGGTTTGTAGTCAGTAGAGAGGAGAAAACCGCATACATTTTAACCTCAAAATTGACAGCAAGATAGGCATTCTACTTCAAATTTTCGTTTTCTGTCTTTTTCGTTCAATTTATGCTAAAAAATAAAGTCATGAGTTATCTTCCTGCTGAAATTGTACCAATCTTTACAAATTTCAATACGAACACACAATTAGGATGTTTGACATTTTCAGTGAATTGTACCATGGGATACCAAAGAGAAAGTCATTATGTCAAGTAGTTCAGGAATTATAAATGTTTCAAGTTTTCAACTACTAATGTTCAGTTAATTTGTAATCGTTGCAAAATAGCCATACCGTTGCTATGTGGGCAGTTTTTTAAGATTATCTTAAAATCTATATATGGAAACAAGATGTAATTTTGGATTCGCATATTTGAAATTTTTTGAAATCAATTTCCGCTAAACAATTTATAGATTACAATTCATAAATTTTCGAAATTTCTTTAAAAAAATGTATTTTAGAAATTCGAAATAATTTTTCGAAATGACTTATTGCAATTCATGAAATTGCAACCAATATTTTTATAATGAGAAATCAAATTTTTAAGCATTAAATACGCGAACCCAAAATTACAGTTCATTTTGTCTAGTAGTTTTTGAGTTATTCCTAAAATTTTTCCCACATTCTGATCTGTTTGACATCCTTTATAAATGATTTGAACAGAAGAGATCCAAACTTTTAACGTTAATAATTCCTAAACTACATCGCCGTATACCTTCCCGCTTGTTATCTAAAGATAAAATTTATAAAAAAAAGGCTAAATATGGTGTCAAAATTAGGCGATCGTATTGGAAATTTCAGAGTTGAGTACAATTTTAGTATGAAGACAAATGCTAAGCTTGTTGTTTTAAAATAAATTGGAAGAAGGCCTTATTTCCAGCTTGTATGTTATTTTTTGTTTTATTTTCTGGAACTTTTCAGCCGACTGTATATATATTTGAACAATAATAATTGCTTGCTATCTCAAATTTACTATTACTGTCATTGTAGTTTCCGCGAATTTGTGAATAATGAATATAATGTATATCTCGATAAAGTAGCAGACTTTGGCGAAAATTTCATTGCATACTTCTCCACAATTTATACTACATGGGATAAGATCATTCTTATTTATGGCGACTGCTTCAACAAGCTGTTTATGTTCAGTTGCGGTTATATTTATACACTTGGAAAGTAATGGATAATTTTATTTGAGTGACTAACGATTTCATAATTTCACTATGCAAGTGGATTAAGTGCCAAAATAAATATTTCTTGAAAGCAAAGTGAATAAGTATAATATTTTTGTGTAGAGTGAAACTGACTGTTTGTTTAGGTAAACATAATTTATTTATAAATATATTTGCATTAATTCGACTTTCAGTAAAATGAAAAGTAGAGAATTGTCAAATTAACATCTAATGAAATAGTAATTTTAAATTATTGGGTTGCACGGAAAATTCATTTCGTTTTAGAAAATTAATTCATATCGGAAAATTCTATCATTTAATTATTACACAGTCTAATAATTAACGGACTCAATTTTCCGGTACGGATTAATTTTCCCAAACGAAACGAATTTTTCCGAGCAACGTAATAATATATTTGTGTTTGATTGATTTAAATTTAAAATAGTCGCTGTATAAAATCAAATTTATAGAAGTAATCAACCTTCTAAAGTAAATTTTGTTTAGCCCGATCACAAAGTTTGATCTGAATTTAACCAAAGAGCTTATTTGAACTCAACAACAAAATGCTTGATCCGAAAACTGGATGAAACCTGACGCACTTCTATCCAAATTTGACAGGGAATGAATGAAGATAATAACATCTTTTATTGTAGTTATGAAAAAGAAAATTCATAATTATTATTCTGATATCACCTTTATACATTTCTTTTAAATTTTCATAAATATATATAAATACTTTTGCAATTAAAAGTTAATTTAATAGTTAGCCATAATTTTCATGTTACTTTGAGCAGCTTCAACTCAAGAAATATTGAATAGCGACAACTACCAATATATGACACCAGAATTAAAACTGTTTTTTTTTTGTTTTGTTTTTTGTATTGCAAACAAGTATTTTTATTAAGAAAAAAATGAAACAGATTTCAAGGGTTAGTTTCTTACCATGAATGTTACCCACATTGCTGTCTCCCACGAATCGTATTATAACCTACCAAAACCTAAACCTTACCCGAACTCTAAAAATGTTATTAGCGACCCGAATGTCAATTCGAACCTCATACACTTTAACCGCAAATCAATCCAGAATCATCATAAATAAATGAGTTCTTTTATCCAATTATAATATAAAATTGTATAATTATGATATCGACTTTGTAGCAAAATGAACACCCACACACACGAAGCCCCCCTCTCTGCACACACACACACACACACACACATATATATATATATATATATATATATATATATATATGTTTGTGTGTGTGTGTGTATTATAAAATATATACTTTGTTCAGTGTGAAATAATATATTTTGCACTTACATTTGAAATACGTGTTACCAAACCCTACTCGCAAGAATGAAAATCTAATCCAAAACCGAACTGTAACCTAAGCAATTAGTGTTAACCCAGCGATCAACGAACAAAACCATTGGTCCATCCGTCCCAGACCAAACCGTTGGTATGAAATAGTGTTACCGACCCGATGCAGTATTCTAATTCATATTCATTTTTTATTTTTTTTTTCGAAAATATGGCTCATATTAACGAGCAATAGACTACGATATACAGGGTGTATTAAAAAACTTTGACACATTCTAAAAATTTATAAAACAAATTATATACAAGATAGAAACGAGAAATTCAGGTATGTGTTACCTAAGATATTACAGTTTTCTTTTTTAATATAGTCAACAAATTTCAATATGTGCATCTTTCGTGGCACGGATAATCTATTTCGGCCCATGTGCGTTCCAACATCGATTGCGTGAAACAGATCCCCAAATTCTGACGTTGTGGCGGTTTACTTCGCCAGAAACATAGTAAATCGCCACAACGTCAGAATCTGTGGATATGTGTCACGCAATCGATATTGGAACGCACGTCGGCAGATATAGATTATCGACTGGATGTTCTCCGTGCCACGAAATTTGCACATATTGAAATTTACTGATTATATTTAAAAAACTGTAATATCTTAGATAACACATACGTGAATTTCTAGTTTCTATTTTGTATATATTTTGTTTTAAAAAATTTTTAAATAATGTCAAGGTTTCTTGATACACCCTGTATTACAATTATGACGTGCAGTTTTATAAAAGTATATATGACTATTGTAGAAATGTAAAGTTGTATAGTGTACCTTACCATCATGTTAAAATTTCCTAACTATTGTTCAATTTTTATGAATGATCAAACTTAAAAAGTCAAGGGAAAAAAAACAGACGAGAAGACATATATCTTATTTTTACACGTTCTTATTTTTCACATTCAAACTTGCAGACTGACAAACAACAAAAAATTGAATGTCAAATCGTTTCATGAAGAACATTTAATCGGTATACACAATTTACTTGCATATGTATATATATATATGCATATTTCGGAGCTTTCTAGATCTAAAAGTGGAACGCATATTTTTTAGCTCTGGAAAGCACCAAAATTTCATAAAATTCAAAGTATCATAACACGATGAGTTTTAGTTGCAGTAAACCAACGTCTTTATTGTTCTACACGTCGGGGCATTTTGAAAATAATTATAAGTTAAAGGATCCAGGGACATTTTAAAAAGCTAAAAAGTGTAACATTTAAAAACTTAATTGCATGATTACTTCATTGACATAATTTTAATTCTTTCATTTGAAAACTTTGGCAATTTACAATACATATACATTTAACGTCTGAATTTAAAAACCATTCAAACACCAAATAAAATAAATTAAGACAGACTTGAGCACAGTTAAAAAATAATTTTTTATAAAAAATATAATTAAAAACAATTAAAAATACAATTTGTAAACGTTTTGCCAAGCGACAAGCGAGGCATCATCAGTACAAAAAAAAAACAAAAAAAAAACATTGCTTAGCAAACGACTAAACAAATCAAGAACAATTAAAATTAGTTATTTTAAAAACAGACAATATTCACTAAGGACAGAATGAGCTTCATTCAAAGTCTGCGATCGCAATTGAGTGAACCAACCGTCAAGGGGTAATATAACATGATAGCTGTTGCAACCCGATTTCAAAATACTGGCGTTCGCAATTAGCGGGATGTGATTCGTTTGAAGTGAATGCTGGACAATTTTTGGATTCAAATTACCATTTTTTAAGGTATGTTCTTTTAGGCGAATTTCCAATGATCTACCTGTTTCACCAATCTAAACACTATTGCAATCTTTACAGGGAATAATATAAACAACACCGTGTAATTTAGACTTATCATATTGAAATTTATGCTTATTGAAAAAGGAACTCACTTTATTAATTGGTTTAAAAGAAACCCCAATATTGAATGATTTTAGAATGCCAGAAATTTTATCAGAAATGTTCTTATAATAAGCGATACAGATAAAAGCTTTTTGCAATTTATTTTGTCTACGTATTTAAAGCAAGTAAAAGATTAATGCGCAATCCAATTTTTATGGGACACCTTGTTTGTACATATATATATATATATATATATATATATATATATATATATATATACATATATATATATAATACACCGGTAACTTTATGCATTTATTATTATCTAATTTTCTAAAATATATCTTTTGTTTTAGATTCATTTCAGTATTAAATCGAGAAAGCAAAAATATATTCAGTAGTAGACACCGTTTGCACAGAAATAATGAAAAAAAAAGAAGGAATATGATTTTTCGAATAATGAAATTTGTTTCTGTGGTTAGTCGCATTTGCAACCCACAAATGCCGCATTAGATTTTTGAGTATATGTCGCACGATTCTGTACATACTTTTAAACATTTGTCCGCCGAGAAAATGGGCAAATTTGTAATGCTCCTTCTATTATTTTTTTTAAATACTAAAAAAAGATGCATTTATAAACTTGATATAAAAAACTTAATTACCTATATGAATATTATCTTTGAGAGAATTAATTATTACTTGATGTTTTAAAACTGCATTATATTTGTAGAATAACATTATTTTAAACAATGCTTATATTGCAGTGAACCCTGCAGCATAATGAACGCATATATTATTTTACGTTGTTAAGAATATTAAAAAAGATTTCATTGTTGATGTCTATCAAATAATGTCTATCATAGTCATAAACAACAACGTCTAGACCGCTCTACATGTAAATTATCGTTGAAAAATATAACTACAAGGGCTTTTTTTTCAATGTTCTATCTTTTGTGAAACGAAAACCACAGTGAAAATCGAAACTCATTTATTTGGAATATTTAGATACACCTTCCATCTACGTCTCTATATTGTTGCCGGTCTGACTGAGACATTTGACGTAGCGTGGTACCAACTTTTTTATACCCTCGTCATAGAAGGCAGCCGCCTGTGCTTTCAGCCAATTTTGTGCGCTGTTCTGCAGCTCGTTGTCTAACAAGGCGACCGGCAAACATGATGCGCTCAGATTTTGATGATTTTAAAGTATGTTGTAGGGGTCATACCCCTAACTATTTAGATCGAACGTTTCCTTCAAATGGGCTTTAGTTTTCTAGAAATTTCGGGTTAAAGTTCAGCATGCATTTCAAATATCCATCAGTTCGCGATCTTGAGCAAGGTTTGCGCGGCGCAGAGCTATCTCTCGCGATTTGAGAACCGGAGATGAGGGTTCTGTCCTCTCTTTTGGCTTTTACCTTTATTTAATAAATTTTATATATTTGTCGCGTTATAAGTTTTATGCAGAAATATGAATTCTGCATCTTTGAACTTTTTGATATTTTCCTAATAAATTCAATTTACATTTTCGAAATTTTTCTGAAAATTTATAGCTTGTGTGCAATTTTTATTCTAATATTTCTGTGGACGAAAATCCAAACCTAATTTATGTCTTGATATCTCGTGTTTTTAAAATGATTATTCTTTACATTTATGTATATTTACTTATTTACTTATCGTATTTATAAAATAATGCATTTTTTTAATTTGCATTATCTATTTAAAATTTTTTAAATGATTAAGAAAAAATTAACAAAATAATATATCCTTTTAATACTTGATTTCTCTAAATATATTGAAATATGTTAACTGCTGAAATACTAAAATATTTATCATCACCGACATCGACATTTTTAGTTTATTAAATATGGAACTAATTGTGTGATACATATCGCAAAACTTTTCCGCATTAAAAATCGCCTTTAAATACAGGGTGATTATAAAAAAAAAACTATCCCGATATATGAGCCCTTAACTACCATACCGTTCACAGAATTTGAATGAAACTTTGGTTTAAAGTATTTTGAGGTATGCGCTCAAGAAACATATGAAAGACAACAGTTAAATTCTAACAGTTACGGTTAGAGTGACAACATTTCGAAAATTTCAAATGGCAACACCTACTTTTTGTTATTGGAATGTGATCTTCATAGTGAAAACCCATAAAAAGCGTTGGAACGGTACATGTAGCACGAAAATCGCCGGCGCTAGACAGACTAAGAAGAATAGTGAAAACAACCAATAAGGACAGAGAAGCAACAGATAACAAAACATTTTATTGTGTTTCATACATTTTCCATTTTACACACGACGAAACTTTACATGCGGCAGATAGTGGATAGCACTGAACAATAAAATGTTTTATTTTCTGCTGCTTCTCTGTCCTTTATTGGTTGTTTTCACTTTTCTTCTTAGTCTGTCTAGCGCCGGCGATTTTCGTGCTACAGGTACCGTTCCAACGCTTTTTATGGTTTTTCACTACGAAGATCACATTCCAATAAAAAAAACGTAGGTGTTGCCATTTGAAATTTTCGAAATTTTGTCACTGTAACCGTAACTGTTAGAATTTAACTGTTGTTTTTCACGTGATTCTTGAGCGCATACCTCAAAATACTTTAGGCTAGAATTTCATTCAGTTTCTGTGAACGGTATGACAGTTATGGGCTCATATATCGGGATAGTTTTTTTTATAATCACCCTGTATATTCTTTACGTAAATTGTTTTAACAATATTGGAAGAATGTATAAATTAGCATAATATATATTCTTTAAATACTTAAACTGTGATAAATGTCTTTAAAAATACTTTAAATTTGAAAAAGAAATTATTTCAAACGTGGTAATTGTCTGCAAAGAAAGCTAAAAGAAATTGATAAAAAGAAAATTTTATTTATTCTGATATTACCATAAAAGTCATTGCAGAAGATTTTTTTTCGGATATTTTTTATATGTATTGTAATTTACAAATGATTTTTCATTTCTAGTTGAATTTTTCTGTATGGCATCGACTTGTTAGAATGAAAAACAAAAATTAATTGTAATATATTATTTTTTATTTGTGCAAATCAAAAACGAGTTTGAACTTTGCAGTTAAATGTATTTAAATAACATAATATATATATATATATATAACTGGCTAAAACTTGGATATAAGCGTTAATGCTTTAATATTTTATTACTCCTTTCAAGATATGTTGCTGGAATTACCTAATCATACACACCTTTAGAAGATTTGAAAAAAAAAATATTTTGTATAAATTATTAAAAAAAATGTATAAATTTTCATTTAAAATTTCATAAAGTTAAAAAAAGTATTATTTTAGAATGGTTATTAAAATATAAAGGCTAAATAATAATTAAAAAAATAAACAAAATATAGACATAAATTAGTTTGGAATTTCGTCAATAGAAATATTAATTTCAAAACTGCACAAAAGAAAAATAAACTGTAATTTTTTACGAAAAATTCGAAAATGTAAATGGAATTTATTAGGAAAATATCAAAAAGTTCAAATAAGCAGAATTCATAATTCTGCATAAAACTTGTAAAGCGACCAATATATAAAATTTATTTAAAAAGATAAAAAGTTGCATGAGAGACAGAACCCTCACCCCTGGCACTCAAATTACGAACGCTAGCTCTGCACCACGGAGACCTTGTTCAAGATCACAGATAGATATTTGAAACGTGTGCTGAACTTTAATCCGAAATTTCTGGAAAACTAAAGCCCATTTGAAGGAAACCTTTGACCTGAATAGTTAGGGGTATGATCCCTACAACATGCTTTAAAATCATCAAAATCTGTGCGCATCATGTTTGGCGGCCCCCTTGTAAGTCAAACTTCTGCGCTCCTAGCCAGCGTTTCATGTGAGCAAAGAGAGGGAAATCGGATCCACTCGCTGAACAAGATCATCGTATGACACTCGCTTCCTTCTATGCCCGCCTGCATTATGTTTGTACATCCTGCTTCAAAGTTCCTGCTCCATTGCCGCACTTTGCTGTCACTCATGAAAGTTCTACCGTACACATTAGTCATTTGTCGATTAATTTTGGCTGCATGACACCCCTCAGCATGAAGTAAATGAATGACAGTACGCCTTTTACACTTAGCGGAAGTCTCTATTTTTCGAGGCATGTTTACGTGCTCATTGCGAGCTCAGAACTAAACACTGCGACCTCACGTGATCGATGAGCATACTAGAGATACTGGGCAACACATTTGCGCAGAGCGTCATCGGAGTTTCACTGTGGTTTTCATTTTTCGACTGATCGGCCGTTGAAAAAAAAATAGCCCTCGTATTTTCAAAAACACTTTTTGTAATTAATCTTTCTTTTAACCAATTTGAATCCATATTAATTTTATGTTTAATATAAGATTAAAATTGATCTTTTCGTTGACAGATTCCAGTTTAGTGTCAAACTGCAGCACTTATCATGTTTAGTCTGATCTTATAGTTAATCTGATGATTTTTCTTTTAAATTTGCTGTGAGCAATCAATCGCCAAATGTGGTAATTTTTCAGCCAACAACTATAAATGCAAATATTCAATCTTGAGATAGATATTAAAAAAAAAAAAAAAAGTTTGAAAATTATTTAACCCCTTGAAGGGCACCAGTATATTATATATACCACTTAATTTTAATCCAAAAATGCCACAATGCCACCAGAATTTTATAATCAAATTTTGAACTAATAAGGTACATGAGAAAAAGATTTTACTTATATTAATATAAATTCGTTCGTGAATCCTGGTGTCAATCAATCATTTCAATATATTAGTTTCAAGAGTGCTTTGCCCCTGAAGGGGTTAAAAAGCCAGAAAATGCGATAAAGGTTTTCAAGCGAATTTCATTCGATAATACATTTTTCCCATATTCGATGATGTGAAAAGTGAAATATGAATCTATGGAGACTATGCAAAATTCCAGAGTGAAATAAATAGGAATTTATCGTTTAAATTTTCAAACAAACTTTCATAATTGATATTCATCTTACCTTTCTTATAATCTGCTCATTGGTTGCATTTTTAGCAGTATGGCCATTTTATGACTTTTCTTCTGTTATCTTCTATAATTTTCTTATTTATCATACTCTTACATTTCTGCCGCCTTCTGTCTCCTTATCGGTGGCTCGAATCAATGGACTCGATTCTCTAACAATCTTTTAAGACCTTAATAAAGGTTACCGGGTGGGAAATCCATGCTCTACAGAGCTTGTTCTCTAGTTTGAACAGTCCGTCTCAGACTGTCGAATAAACTTTAAACTATAAAAATCAGGCAATGCTTGTCATTAGTTAAAAATAATTAAAATTATGTGCATTTCATATATAAGAAACGCTGTACATTTCATAAGTAATTGCGGCATTGTAATATCTTCTATTTTATAAGGGTACTCTAGTGAAAGAGTGAAATTCTTAATTATTAGTGCGATCGTCTTAATTATTAGTGTCCTGAATTCTAATAATTCTGCGAGAATGAGACCTATTCTGTCATGTCTTGTTTCAGAAAGTTCATGTGTATCTGCAGGAATCTTGTTGGAGAGGTGTTTTTTCCAATGGTATGATAATATGGTAACATAGGTTGTGTAGTAGCTATATATAGTGCGGTAGTATTTGTAATCAGTGGATTTGAAACACATCTGGCAATTAGGTTGATTGTTCTCTCGTGAAGTTCGAGCCCGTGTTGACATCAAGTACAGTTTCCTTCTAATAATTCTTACAGAGACATTTCCCCAATTGGAAAAATATTGAACTTTCTATTTTAAATAAAGTGCAAAACCTGAATACACGGCGTTGCATTTATAGTGATATTATCTGCTAAAAAGAATTTCTTAAGTTCCTTTAGAGCCAACAGTAGCATTGTCAGCAGAATTAAGTGAGGTAAATTTAATAAAATGTGTGAAAGGATTTTCCGTTCTCAATCTTTTTTAATGTGAGATTATTTCTGATCGTCTGTATGAAATCCACGCTCTTCACTGATATTTTTCCTACAGTTCTAAAGAAATTGTGTTTCTTAATAAACTCTTCGCCATGACTTCTTTTCTGGTTGAAAGTTCCGTGTCATAGTATTACATAAGTATATTTTTAAATGTTATTGATGATGTCAAAAGAAATATTCTGTACTGAAATCTTATTTAACTTATTCAATCTTGAAATCTTACTCAACTTGTTCAATTTCGAAATATTATTCAATCTTATTCCATCAACCCAGTGTCATAGTATTACATATTCCATTCTCATAGTATTGCATATTTCATTACGTGTATTTTAAACTGTTATTGATGACTGCGAAAAAATGATTCTGCACAGAAATTTTATTCAAAGCTTAGAAACGCTATGGTATGAGAGTATCTTCAAAGTATTATATTTTTACTGCAAATTATAAAAGAACGGCTTAAAAAAGTTCCTCTTACTACTTTCATAATTTATTTTATCACAACAAAAGAATGAAACTCGCCTAAATTGGGTATAAGATTTAATGTTATTGAGTGGAATATAATTTAATAAGACAGTTGTTGCTCGAAAATACTGTTAATTTTCCTTTGGAACACGTAAGTGCATCTGAATGTTTTATTCTCCAATCCAGGTAGCCAAACAAAAAAAACACATGAACACTTTGCATTTTAATTGTAAAATTACCCCCCCCCCCCCCGCCACAAAAAAAATAATGTTTTCTTTTTATTAGGTACGTTCGTAATTATATAAATACGTAGCACCTATAGTCGTTGTCTGGTCCGTCCGTCCGTCTGTCCGCATATAACAGCGCAAAAACTATCCAACCGAATGGTTTGAAATTTAATATATAGAATCGTTGCAGAATTGTGTTGAGACTTTTCAAATTTTATGAAAATTGAATTAAAACTTAAAAGCATATTAATAAAAGTTTCCTTTATTCTATTAAATCTATCATACGTAATCTATAGAGTAAAACAATAAGTCATGTGATTGAGGAAAACAGATACAGGTTCTGCTACTGTTTTTAAACATCGAAAAGTGCATTTGAATATATCATTTGTATGTAAATGAAATTGATAAGTATATGTGAAATAATGCTATTCGATAGAATGATACAGATATTCAAATGAAAAATATAAGAGAATAGGCTAAAATATTTTTCCTAGTGCGAAATTTATTTGTAAAATAAGTGTTAAAAAATTGAACAAGATGTCTCTGAGAAGAAATTTCCTTTAACACTTTCTTCGCTTATTTCCTTTACAGGATAAAAATAAATCTCGCTTAAATTGGGAAAGACATCTAATCTCTTTCGGGTGGAATACATTTTATCAGAACACAGTTGGTGCAGATTGCACCAATCTCGTAACTTTTCTCCTTCTCTCAAACATATCTAACAACTGTAATCCATCAACATTTGAATAAAGCGTAAATCGTGTAAGTGGTAGAAAAGTCGTGTGGATGATTGCCGGCGTTTATAAACAGAACAATTTATATGAATGTGGTATTGTTTAAGGGAAGCATATTTAAAAAATAATAATACAAAATTGTAAGTTTTCGGAATTTGAGAACAAAGATGAATTCATCTGAAATACTGGGCATCTGATGTTTTCACTATATTAATTTTAACACAATTATTTCAAATAGGTAAAGAAATCATACAAGCTGTAATTTTCCAACTGGACGAAAAATATCTGGGCCAGGATTCTAACCTTAGATCTCTTGGCTTATGGAACTCCAGTAAACGCTGGATACGTGGTTACACTAGATTAATTTTAACACAAATATTTCAAATTGGTAAAGAAATCACACGAGTTGTAATTTTCCAACTGGTCGAAAATTCTCCGGGCCAGGATTCGAACCTGGGATCTCTTGGCCTGGTATCTCTCTTACAACTTGTATGATTTCTTTACCAATTTGGAATAATTGTGTTAAAATTAATTTAGTGTAATCACGTATCCAGCGTTTACTGGAGTTCCATTACCTGCGATCTATTCTGTTGAGCTGATTAAAATATCAGACCGGATGCTATGATCAATAAGGTTAACTGGATGAATTATGCCCTCCAGATTCGACCGGGATAGCTCATTTGGTAGAGCGTGGCGGCTTCCGCCAAGAGATCCCAGGTTAGAATCCTGGCCCGGACATTTTTCGTCCAGTTGGAAAATTACAACTTGTAACATTTGATGTTTTCACAGTATAAACTAATTCATTTCAGCTTTTGTTTTTTGTAAAAATATTTGGAACAATTCAATTCAAATAGTTAATTTAGTTATAAGAAAAAGACAACACTGTTAATTAATTGAGAACATAGATAACTGTATCAAAACATTTTATTTGTATGTACAGGAAAATGCTTGTTAACTGTGAAGGAGAGCTTATTCAATATAATAATCGAAATATACGAACACAAATAAATGAATCATTGTACTTAAATTTTTATTATAAATAAATGCTCCAATAATTCAAGGCGATACCGCTTCAAAATAAATTCCATTTACCACTTTTTTCTATTGTGTTTTTTCAGAACACAGAAGTGACGTTAGGGGTGTAAATAGGGAAAGATATCTAATCTTATCGGCTGGAACATATTTTATTAGAACACAGTTGCTGCAGATTGCACTGTTACTTTTCTCATTCGCTCTCGGGTACCAAACAACTGTAATCCATCACTATTTGAATTAAGCGGAAAATGTCTTAAGGATTGAAAAGTCATTTAGGTACGCGTTGATGAATGCAGGATTTCGCATTTTGGAAGAATTACATGAATGTTATATGTGGCCTGGAATTCTATTTTGAATGATTGGGTAATTGATAGTTTATAAAATTTCATAACAGTGAGGAAGGGATTTAAAATAATGCACAGTCGTCAAAAAAAAAAAAAAAAACTACATTCTATATATTTTTTAAATGCTAAAAGATGTAAGCTAAAAACATAATTTACAATAAAATAGCTTTTATTAGATTGTTGACATGTTCCGGCTCACTCCGAGCCATTATCAAAAACAAATAAGAATATTCAATAATTGCATGGTCTTTGAAGTTATTTTTTGAAATGCTATCATTCAACTTTCATTTACTTTTTTTTTTTAAATTACGCACGTTATTTTTTTTATTTTTAGTTTGTTGTTTAGCTCCATATATGTAACCATGGAGTAGCTCGCTCTAGCCACAATTTCGGTAAGGAATAATAATAAAGGAATGATAAGAAATAATATTAAGAATTTCTAATAATAATTAATTAGTAATAAGTCTTAATTAGTAATAAGTCTACTAATTAACTACCATAAATTTTGCTTACGGTCCTCCACAATTAAAAGTTGTAATAAACTGTACAATTTTCAATACCTACACCTAAAATTGACCTCACATTTCAGTTTTTTCGGTAAATGTTGTCTTCGGATACCAAATGAGAAGTCATTCAGTCAAGTAATTTAGGAATTATGAAGATTTAAAATTTGTAACTGCCGACGTTAAATTTATTTATTTATTTGTTTTTGCAAAACAGACTGAGATACGGGTACTTTTTTAACGATAGGCTAAAACATATCTGGCGGAATGATCTGTATCTTTGTATTTGCATATTTGAATCTTCTAGAAATCGTACTTCAATGTCGTTAAAAAAATCCATAAGTTACAATTGATATTATTTTTGAAATAAATTTTGATTTTTTTTTTCAGAAACTAAATATGTGAAACTTACCAAACGTGTAAATTTACTACGTAACAAGTGTAAATTTACCAAATATTATTAAAGTTATGCTTTAAAAACTACCTTCATTGCAATTTGTTTGCATTAATTAAAAATAAATGTAACATTAGTAAGTTTATTGGAGTTCATTGGAGTTCAAATCGAACTCAATATATAGTTACCTAAAATTAATATATAATTATATTTACGTAATTTAAATTTTTATGTGAATTTCATTTTTATTAGAGCACTTTTCTGTATAATGTATGTGGTCGCGGGAGTTCTCATCTGAACTTTAGACTGCAAACACAAGCAAATACTTTATTGGGGCTTGTGAAGTTGAATGATGCCTCGCGAACAATATAAATTTTGATGAGTGCAGTAATTTTTTACAGCGTGAGAACGAAGTAGACAGAATGAGTCGAGATGCAGACTGAGTAAGACGGACTCGGGAGATGCTCTTAAATCTCCGGCGACGGCCAGCCTTTACGAGCTGAGCTGAGAAATGGTATCGGCAAACGGCCTTTACGAGCTTACGAGTTGTCATGATTGTTCTAATTATATTTTAACTTGTACATATTTGTAAATATTTGATATAATCCAGAAAATTAAACAGTGTAAGATTTCAACAAAAATCTGCCTTGGACTTATTAATACCCATTTAGACAACCGGCCATAACAAATATCTACAAAATGGGAGGCACGGCCTGGATCAACGGAATCTATGCGAACTGGATCTACATGATTTGTAATTGATCTGAATGATCGGGATCTACGTGAATTTCGAATAAAGAAGCAAAAAGATTTGTGCATCAAGTTCCTGTGAGATGTTCACGTGTGTCTTCACGTAAAAGTGTTTTGTGCTTCCGATTTTTTTTTTCTTCATCTGTGTATTACTACACATCCAAGTGTGTGAGTGGTTATTATGTGATATGTGCATCGTATCTGTGAAATGTGCGATCGTTTGTCGGTTAAGTTCAGTGATGAATCACTGATTAACAGATAAAGTCCTTTCGGTAAAGAAAGAGGGAAATGTTTCGAGTATCGGTGTAGAAAGTTTGACCCACTGACCGTCTGTGCAAGATAAGTGTCGTGTTTTCGCGGTGGCGGAAAGCGATTTTCTTTTTTCTTCTGGTGATATTTTTTTTCTTCTGCTTTTAGTGTACGCAAGAGGAAAATGTGTTGTTCGTTTATCAGCAAATAAGCGACCCAGAGTCAGAGTGCTCGAATGAAATAAAATATAAACGTCTGCCGTGCATATTTTTTTTGCAGACTGGGAAAAGTGAAAAGTGAAACGATTAAAAGTTTTTTTTTCTCTCTCTTTTTCTTCGTATAGATAGAGGAAGGTGTTATTTTTTTTTGCTTCCTCACATGAATAATGTTTGATTGAGTAATGTTTTTTTTTCTAGAATAGAGTTAAGTAGTACAAAGATATATATATATTTTTTTTTGTATCTTGTTATTTTTATGGGAAAGGAAACAAAATATATATTCGATTTAGAATACTTAGAGAAAGTGTTTATAAAATTGTTGAATATTATTATATGTATAAATATATTTTATTTATCGGGTGAAGATATGGAAGTAAGTGTGTTTTTATAACTGTTACGTATTATTATATGTATTGCTATATTTGATTTATCGGGTGAAAATACGTATATTATTGATTTATTTAATGATATATTTTATTTTTATGTGTTAATTAGTTTATGATAAAAATGGCACATTTAATAAGGTAAAAAAAGATCGATCTGATTACTGTGGCTGTCGAATTAGGTTTAAATCCACCAGAATCGACCAATAAAACTCAATTAACTGATTTAATTGTAAAATCCAAAGGGTATGATGAAGATTTAGTGAAAAATTTGTTAGAGGGAATTGTAAGTGAGCGTGAAGAAGCCGAAAGATTATTACAGCAAAAAGAAGCTGAGAATCGCGAGTTTGAATTAAAACGATTACAATTGGAAAATACACAAAAAGCCCAATTACATAACTCTGTACCTACAATCGCCGGAAAAGGTTCCGATGTTTTAAAATTGTTAAATAGGTACAATAACGAGGAGGAAATCAGTATATACTTAACCCTTTTCGAACGCCAGGCAAAGCGGTTAGAGATAGACAAAGATGAATGAGTAACCTATCTTCTCGCATTATTACCTCTTGATATAGTAAGTTTAATAAATCGCGAAAGTGAGGAACTATCCAGCGACTATGACTATGTAAAAAAAATACTTTTAAGACGCTTTAGACTTACACCAGAGCAATTTCGGCAAAAATTCTTCTTGCATAGAAAGCAAAATTCGGATTCGTGGAAAGATTTCTCGTTTGAACTCTCAAATTTCTTGGATAATTGGTTATCTGGCCTGCAAATATCGACGTACGAACAATTAAAAAATATTTTAATTATTGATCAAATCAGGAGAAAATTGTCTTTAGAAATGAAGGAACACTTTTGTGATGAATTACCCAAAATTACGAATATAGATGATTTGACAAATAAATTGGATGATTTTGAAACTGCCCGAATTAACTTACGGAAGGCTGAAATTAAGTCCCCAAATACGGAATTCCGAAAACGTCAAGGTTTTGAAAATAATAGAGCGTTCCATCGAAATGATGTTAGCCGCGTACCATATGAAAAAAATTACGCGAATGCCCCCCAAAAGAATTTAAATACAAAAATCCGTTGTTTTAATTGCAATGAATTTTCGCACCGCTGGAGGGATTGTCCCCGAAAAAAAGAAGGCCCAGTGTGCTGGAAGTGTAAAATTCCTGGCCACAGGTCTGACCAGTGTACAAACAATTCTCCTAAAAATGCAAATGCCGCCATAAGCAACAACTCTAATCCAGCAGATAAAATAATAAAGAACGTGAGGATTTTAGGAAAAAATATAGATGCCTTGATAGACACAGGTAGCGACGTAAATATGGGGAATAACGATATTTATATTGCCCTGGGATGCCCTAAATTACATGAAAATGACTTGGTTTTGTCAGGTATTGGTGGAAACCAAATAACACCCATAGGATTTACGACCGTAAACATTGAAATAGATGGTTATACAGTAAATTCAGATTTATACATCGTAAAAAATTTGAATCATTCTATAATTTTAGGGAATACCTTTTTGAGACAGTTAAATTTCAATATTTCGGAAAAAGGATTGGAAATTATGGGAAAACGGAAGTTAAAAGAAGTTAGGATAAATTACGTCACTGCTTTCCCACAAGAAACAGCCATGACGAAAATCAAACGCGTCAGCTATGTCACACCCAGATTTCATGCGATGTTGCGGTCAGAAAAACAAAACAATCCCACGATAGGAAAAATGATTTCGACAGCTGAATTAGTGAGAAAGGAACAAACTAATCAAAATGAAACAGCTTTTAACTTTAGTGAAAAAGTAAACATGCAATTAAGTACTGCAAAAAGTTGTTTATTAGAAAGTGAACCGTGTTCTATCCCACAGTCAGACTTAGCGAAAACCACAGATATTTATTTAGCTGAAACAGCCAATTCAATTAATTTTCAGGAAGTTGAGCTGAATCATATTACAAACAACGCTATTAAGAAAGAGTTAACGGAATTGATTACTAATTATAAGCCAAACAAGGTTAAGGGCACGGAGTTAAAAGTAAATATAATATTAACTGATGATATTCCGATTGCGCAACGACCGCGTAGATTAGCGTATCCGGAGCAGGAATTTGTGGACAAACAAGTACAGGAATGGTTGGAAACGGGAATTATAACGGAGAGTAACTCTAATTATGCATCTCCTATAGTGTTAGCGAAAAAGAAAAATAATTCTTGGAGACTTTGCGTAGACTATAGATTGCTAAATAAAAAAATAATTAGAGATAATTTTCCCTTGCCAAGAATAGAAGATGTTTTAGATAACATTGAAAGTGCAAAGGTTTTCACAACATTGGATTTAAAAAATGGTTTTTTTCATATAGACGTAGCAGAGGAGAGTAGGAAATATACAGCATTTGTCACGCATAACTCGCAGTACGAGTACTTAAAGCTCCCATTCGGATTATCGGTTGGACCACAACAGTTTCAAAGATATATTCAAGCTGTTTTTAAACAGTTAATTAAAGAAAAGGTAATATTAATTTACTTAGACGATGTCATAATACTTGCGGAAACTGAGGAAGAAGCCTTGGTAAAACTGAAACGCGTCCTAGAAGTTGCATCGGATTAAGGACTTGAATTTAATTTTGCAAAATGTCAATTCCTTAAACGGAAAATTGAATTTTTAGGCTATATTATCGAAAACGGAACTACTAGACCCTCGGAAGCCAAAACTTTGGCAGTAAAGAAAATTGGCTACCATGATGGTCCAAACATTACATCGAGTGCTGCCGACTTTATGAAACGATGGACAAATTGGACAGATTGATATTTTGAAACAATATTCTTTTTACTTTTATTGAACATTATGAGTGAACTCTGAACTTTAAGCAATTTTCAACGTTATAACAAGTTTTGTTGTGTTATTTTCATTTTTTATATTTTAGGAAACACTGTATGTTTCAATATTTACTATTGTTTATTGTTTTGTTTGTATATATATATATTTTGTGTGTATTTGATAACTTTATATTTTAGTCGACTGGTTCTATACCTAGTGAAATTAGTAGATAATGACTGTGAGGACACAGCACAGTCAGGACGGCCGAGTTGTGGTCGCGGGAGTTCTCATCTGAACTTTAGACTGCAAACACAAGCAAATACTTTATTGGGGCTTGTGAAGTTGAATGATGCCTCGCGAACAATATAAATTTTGATGAGTGCAGTAATTTTTTACAGCGTGAGAACGAAGTAGACAGAATGAGTCGAGATGCAGACTGAGTAAGACGGACTCGGGAGATGCTCTTAAATCTCCGGCGACGGCCAGCCTTTACGAGCTGAGCTGAGAAATGGTATCGGCAAACGGCCTTTACGAGCTTACGAGTTGTCATGATTGTTCTAATTATATTTTAACTTGTACATATTTGTAAATATTTGATATAATCCAGAAAATTAAACAGTGTAAGATTTCAACAAAAATCTGCCTTGGACTTATTAATACCCATTTAGACAACCGGCCATAACAAATATCTACATGTATATATCATAAAAATATAATTTCTATATTTATGTATCAATTGTCTTCTTTTTATGACTAGAATATCAGGATATTTTACCCAAGTTTTTAAAAATATTTTGCACCACAATGTTTAGTTAACACTATTCACACTTTTTATTTAACACTTCTGTTGGGAGTATATTTAACGTAATTTATGAAAAAAATTGTGGCTTCAATTAAAATATATATTCAGCAATTTACATTTAAAATGGTTGCTATAATAACGACTATTACAGGAAAATTGGCATTTAATAAAGTACTGTGCAATTAATCGAACTGTTTCAACAATACCTCAATTATAAATCTATTTTTCCATTGTTATTTCTACTTCCTCTGTTTTAACTCGTAAATCGTGTCGAGACTTTTCGGTCTATTGTAGAGTAAGCAAAAGCCAGGAGAGGTGGTGCGGTCGGAGATATTGCGAACATAGAGGTTTGGGGTAAGGTGTAGAGTGAGCGCAAAGCGACTACAGGTAGTTGTACAACAACAGTAGTGGAGTGTTTAGTTGAAAGTGCACGTTGATTGTTTTGAGCGTCTAAGATAAAGCATTGCTATTTTGTTTTGTTTTCCCAAAGCTTGAGTTTTCATAGCTATTCGTCAGAATTTCTATACAATGTGAGTAGTACTAAATATTTTAAACTTAAACGATTTCTCATAAGCTACTAATCTAGACTAACAGTGTGAACATCAACGGTTCGTTTTATTAGTGGCCATGTTTAAATAAAAGGCCGCGCAATCTCTCCTACCGAAATTGGAGAGTTTGCGCATCTGCTACTTAGGAGATATGGCGCATTGTTCCCATTAGTTTCCATGATAGGAGAGATTACGCAGCTTATTGGTAAAATTGCATTAAAAAATGAAAAATGAAAATGGACTAATTTTAAGATAAACGTCTTATCATGTAACTTAATGTTATTTTGAAACCTTATCTGGACTTATTTTTTCTGATTCTTTCATTTTTTCCCTTTTAATTAATTTTTTTAATGGTTTTTAAAATTATTTCCTTTTTCTGTTTCCTTAATCATTAGGTTGAAATATTTACTCCTAATACAATAATATTTGATCACAAAAACCACTTTGTTTCGACGGGTTTCATCTAGTTTAAATTTAATACAATTAAAAATTGAACCGAATATTGGTTTCAATATATATATATATATATATATATATATATATATATATATATATATATATAATGATATTTTCTTTTTTTGTTATTTATTTTGAAATATTTATTCAAGTTGTATTTTTTAATGAATCAAAAAACATCGTTTTACTGTTTTTAAGATGTCTTTAAGCATTATATGATTTTAATAAATATGCATTTCTAATGTGTAAAAATTTTGTCTGCTATTTGAAGAAAATTTTACTTTTAGACTGGAGAATTTAGGAAACTTTGAGCTTTGGTTAGCAAAATTTTTGTGTTTTAAGTGGAAAAGGACATATTAAAAAAGCCCGTTTCTCATACGAAGAAGTAACAGGCAGCACAGATGAAGGAACATCTCTGTGATTTGACAAAAAATAGAGCTCTCTAATGGATGATTTCAAGTAATTTATACGTCAAATTAAGCCATTTTCTGTATTTTGGGAAAAGGTAAATAATGGAAATAGAAAGTTTCTTATTTTAACAACAACAACAACAACAAAATAATTAAATAAATAAAAGAAAGAAAGAAAGGAAAAGAAAAAGAGCAACGGTAAAATAATCCCCTTAAATTCACGGATTTATGAGTGTATGGTGCAATATTAGAAAAATTTAAACACCCTAATCTACCAGGCACTATATCATGACAATGTATATTTGTAACATAACACATCGGCTGATAAGTCCCGGTGTGGCACACAGATGGCGTTGCAATCGCCGAACCCCGATGCTTCTTTTTTAGTAAATACTAACCTTTAAAAGGTAGCAGAATAAATGTCCTGACGATTCGCCGTGTGGATAAAACGTTAGAGTGGTTTTAGTTGAACGACTTTGATGACAAACAAAAAATGGATAAACAAGAATTTCAAGAATTGTTATTTGATGGGAAAAAACACCGTTCAAACAAAGGCTTGGCTTGGTAAGCGTTATCCGGACACTGCACCAGGTAAATCAACCTTTATGGACTGGTTTGCTAAGTTTAAACGTGGTCGTACGGACACCAGTGATGCACCACGCAAAAGAAGTGGTCTTCCGGAAAACATAAAAAAAGTCCACAAAATCGTTTTGGGGAACCGTAAAGTGAAGTTGCTAGAGATAGCTCAGACTCTGAAGATATCCAAGGAACGTGTAGGCTTTATTTTGAATGAACATTTGTCTACGAAACAGCTGTTGTCAAAGTGGCTGCCGCGCGTGTTAACTTTTGACTAAAAACAACAACGAATCGATGATTCTGAGCACTGTTTGGAGTTTCTCGTTAAAAATGTTATATTATTTATTATTAAATTATCATTATTATTTATTTATTTATTATTATTATTATTAAATTATTATTATTATTATTAAATTATTATTATTATTATTAAATTATTATTATTATTATTAAATTATTATTATTATTATTTATTAAATTATTATTTTTAAATTATTATTATTATTAAATTATTATTATTTATTATTAAAATTATGTTATTTATTAAAGTTATAAAGTTATAAAGTGATAAAGATATAAAGTTATGTTCAAAAGTTGTGTTTTCTTTATTAGACCGGGAACTTATCAGCCCATGTTATATATATTTAAGAATTTACATGTAAACACTTCTCGTTCGTTAAACATTGTGTATTATATTCACGTGGAAAAATTATTTAGTTTCTGAATAATGAATCTTCTATTTCAGAAGAATTAATTAAATTTAGAAATTCAGAATACGAATTAAATTGACCTTCGAATATTTTAACATAAAATCCATTTAAGTTACCCTTAACAGTAAAACGCAATAATCATTCAATTACCTGACAAAGAAATATTTCATAGAATTTGAAATTTCGGAGTTCAAATTTATATGCGTACAATGGATAAAATCATTAATATTAATGGCGACTTCTTCGTATATCTGCTCATATTCACTTGTGATCCCATTCAAGCTCTAGGGAAATATTTCGGAAAGTTTGTGTGGACGATTAACAATTTTCGTGATCATATTTGACAATAATGGTAAGAGATGAAGAGTTTATGTCTAAAATTAAATCTGTTATTAGTGGGTTGCGAATGTTTATAAAGTTAAGTGGTTATGAAATAATCTAAAATGAGTTTTTGTAAATATTTACGCCTTATGCATTTAAATTACTAAAAAATTTAAAGAAACCAATTAAACAAAACTTCTCCATGAAATAGCTTATTGGATTTGATGACCGTATGTTATTCAATAAATTAACAAATTACAAAAAACTGCGTCTTTAAACAATAGTATTAGTGTTATATAGTTATTATTTGAAATATGTTGTTAGTAATGAAGACAACCTTCTGAAGTTATATCGCGTAAAAATGTCGAGTAAACTATTAATAAGGGAGAATAGGATAAAACCGTGTACCCTTCTCCTTGATGGGTTCTGCGCTGTGGACAGAATCTGTCCTTTATCATCGACTAGCATAGCAGTGTTCCATAGACTTTTGAAGTGAGTTAATCTGTGTTTAATTTAGCACTGCGATTGGAAAGAAATTCACCTGAAATGTTTTAATTCTTCGCCATATTTTTTTTTTACTTTTTAAATAAATCCAGCCTGACGAATCTATTTAGGTAAGTCAACCACCGTTTTCTATAGTGTTTACACGATATTTGTATAGCAAGTAGAAGTGTGTACGTCCAGCTATCCAGGAGAACGACCATGTTGATTTCTGGTCGTCTGTTGGGGCGAACCCGTGTACATATGGTTTTGCATTGAATTCGGCAATGAATTGTTTCTTCACTCAAAAAGTGATGAAATATTGATACAATGTTCAATCTGCAAAGAGTGGGCACCCCTTCTTATGTAACTAAGAATCTTATTTTACTGATATTGTTATAGTAATTTTTTTCCGTCAAGTTTTGATGGGTTTCATCTAGTTTAAATTTAATAGCGTTAAAAATTTAACAATATAACAATTAATACGTATATATATATATATATATATATATATATATAGTGTTATTTTATTTTTTTAATTTTTTTTTTGAAAAGTTTATGTAAGTTATGTTTTTTTAATGTATCAAAAAACGCCGTTTTAATGTTTTTCAGATGTCTTTAAGCATATGATCTTAGTTAATATGCATTTCTAATGTGTAAGAAATATGTCTGCTATTTGAAGAAAATTTTGCTTTTAGACTGGAAAAATTTAGGAAACTTTAAGCTTTTGTTCTCGGACTTTTTGTGTTTTAAGTGGAAAAGGAAATACTTAAAAAGCCCGTTTCTCATACGAAAAAGTATGTCAGATTTCTGGCTTTAACATAACCTATATTATATACTTTTAATTAATTAAATTAATTATATTTAATCATTAATATATATTACTGTATTCTGATATATATTTTTTTTCCTGTAAAACTTCAGTATGTGATTGACAATGGAATTTCCTTGATCCGATTACATATTTGTGGGAGGTTCGCGAGACCATTGTGTAAGTATATAATCCGGCTTTTGAAAAATATACAATGAGCACTGGATTCCAAGCGAGCTGGGTCAGAGGATAATAGAGGGGTGGAATTTGAAATGTTTCTACAAGTATGGAAACTCCGTGAAAGAAGAATGGCAGCCCCGTTGATTTAGAGAGTATTGTGAACGGTGGGAGACATGTCACTCGTTGATGTGCAGCTAAGAGTGTAGAACGCCAGAGTCACTGGTGTGCCATGAAGATAGTAGGACGTGTCAACCGTTGATATGTAGTGTAAAGAGTAGGACGCTAAAGTCGTCAGTGCGCAGCGTAGAAGATAGACGTGCAGAGACAAATCTGCAGTGGAGTGTGTAGAATTCCAGAGAGAACGTGCATCGGTCAGCTTGGTCCAGAGTGTATCTATTACAGCGTAGACGGAACGGTGTGTACGAATAGTGCATAACGAAGTAGAGTAAAACGTGCGATCACGGAGATTGTCATTCGACAGTCGCATACGGCAAGTGACAATAATCTATATTGACCAATAAGAACTATCACTCTAACTTTTATTCATACTAATTTAATCAATAAATTATTAGTTGATTATTTATGTGAGAACTTCTTTTCTAACGTGTCCGGTATCAGTCTAATACCGGTGGTGGAAGCAAATACCATAAGAATAAGATCTTAAGTCAAGGAGAAGTACTACGGTAGCCGTTAAAGGCGACTAGACCATAACAAAGTAACAGACAGCACAGTTGAAGGAACATCTCTGTGATTTGACAAAAAATGGAGAACTCTATTGGAAGATTTCACGTAATTTATACGTCAAACTAAGCCATTTTCTGTATTTTGGGGAGAAGATAAATAATGGAAACAGAAAGTTTAATATTTTAAGAAAAGAAAGAAAGAAATAAAAGAAAAGAAAAGAAAAAGAGCAATGGTAAAATAATTCCCTTAAATTCACGGATTTTTTGAGTGTGTGGTACAATATTAGCAAAATTTAAACATCCTAATTTACCAGGCACTATTTCATGACAATGTATATTTGTAATATATAAGGTAAAGCCAGGAGAGATGGCGCGGTCGGAGAGATTGCGCACATAGAGGTTTGGGGTGGAAGGAGTAGAGTGAGCGTGCAGCGACTCCAGGTAGTTGTACAACAGCAGTAGAGGAGTGTCTACTTGAAAGTGCACGTTGATTGTTTTGAGGGTCTAAGATAAA
The DNA here is from genome assembly GCA_963931845.1 of Maratus michaelseni. Taxonomy (NCBI): domain Eukaryota; kingdom Metazoa; phylum Arthropoda; class Arachnida; order Araneae; family Salticidae; genus Maratus; species Maratus michaelseni. The sequence goes on from OZ007592.1 coordinate 421,382,703, forward strand.
AAATTGCTATTTTGCCTTGTTTTCCCAAAGTAAATGCTTGAATTTTCATAGCTATTCGTCATAATTTCTATACAATAACAGTAGTACAAAGTATTTAAAACTTAAACGATTTCTCATAAGCTACTAATCTAGACTAACAGTGTGAACATCAACGGTTCGTTTTATTAGCGGCCATGTTTAAATAAAAGGCCGCGCAATCTCTCCTGCCGAAATTGAAGAGTTTGCGCATCTGCTACTTAGGAGAGCTGGCGCATAGTTCCCATTAGTTTCTATGCTAGGAGAGATTGCGCAGCTTAGTGGTAAATTTTTATAAAAAGAAAGTAAAATTGAAAATGGACTAATTTTAAGTTAAACGTGTTATCAAGTAACTTAATGTTCTTTTGTAATCTTGTCTGGACTTGCTTTTTCTGATTCTTTAATTTTTTTTCCTTTAATTAAGATTTTGTAATAGTTTTTAACACTTTCCAACCTAGTTGAAAAGTGTTTATGGAAAGTGTTACGTCTGGCCGTCTGCCGTCTGCCGTCTGTCCGTGCTCTAACTCCCGTAAATATACTCGAATTGATCTGCAATTTTTATATGTTATTGTCGTTATCTATAGCATCTTCCCTATTTCAACTGAAGTGTGTAGCACTTGTAGTTTTTTTACAGGGACACTCAAAAGAGTTCCGTTACATTACGGTCTATGGGGAAAAATCATTTGCGGTTCATTTTAATGATGTCACAAAATTTCAAACACATCGTAATTGATATATAGCACTAAAGTGCATTACAGGAAGCTTAATATGGAATAGGGTGTGCATAGCACTTATAGTTACTCTACAGGGACAGTCAAAAGAATTTCGTTACATTACGTCTATGGAGAAAAATCGTCTGCTATTTATTTAAATAATGTTTCACTATTTTAAACGCAATGAAATTTATATAAGGTGCATTACAAGAGGCTTACTACAGAATACTGTGTGTATAGCAGTCATCGTTCATTTACAGGGACACACAAAAGAATTCTCAACTGTCTGTTAACAATAATTCCTGAAAGTGCGTTTTAAGTTACTGAAGACGATTTTAAATTTAACTCACTTTTTGTTTATTATGTGGTGTGTATGAATTCTGTAGATCATGTACAGGGAAGCACAAAAGTTCGCGAACACTTTTCCGTTTATTGACAAACTCCAGAAGGAGAATTTTAAACTGTGCTACGCAGTTCTTAACTGAACTAAAATTTAGCATCCTATGTAGTATATATACAAATCTGTAGATCATATACAGGGCTGAATAAAATATTCGAAAATTTTTCCAAATATTGTATATGTTGGAAATAAATATTGGAAATTTATGAAATTACGTTTCTAAATATGTTATGCGTTTTCCAAATTGTTTTCTTCAATGTTATCTTTCAGCTTATTAAACGGTAATGATTTGTAAAATTATTTTGGAAGCATTGGAAAGTGTTAAATAATCTATGCTTGACGCATGATTTTTCGTTCTTGTTAAAATTATTTCTTTTTGTGATTCTTTAATCATTAGGTTGAAATATTCAGTCCTAATACAATAATATTTGTTCACAAATACCTGACAACAATGTGATTTAAGTGTATTTATTATTGTTAACAATTTAATTGTATTTATTATTAGTAACAATCTCTCCAACCCATGTGCGCAATCACACCAACCCTGTAAGGACAGATTGCGCAAAAGAACTTTTTTGGTTTTATTACAATTGTTCTATTAAATTACAATATAACAACAAAATAGCAATGGAAATACATAAATACATTGTAGTTATTATACATTGTAGTTATTATTAGTAACAATCTGTCCTAGTCATGTTCGCAATCACATCAACCCTGTAAGGACAGACATAACAACAAAATAGCATTAGAAATGCATAAAAAAGAAATGAAGTAAAAATTATTAATGGATAGTTTAGCAAAAAAAATAATATTTAGATTTTTTCTGTTATTCTTTTGAATTGTGCGTAGACTCTCCTAGCTTTACCTCAGATTTAAGAATTTACATGAAAACACTTCTCGTTTATTAAACATTATGTATGATATTCAAGAGAAAGTTACTTAGTTTCTGAATAATGAATATTCCATTTCAGAAGAATTAATTAAATTTAGAAATTCAGAATACGAATTAAATTGACCTTCGAATATTTTAACATTTAAGTTACCCTTAACAGTGAAACGCAATAATCATTCAATTACCTGACAAAGAAATATTTCATAGAATTTGAAATTTCGGAGTTCAAATTTATATGCGTACAATGGATAAAATCATTAATATTAATGGCGACTTCTTCGTATATCTGCTCATGTTCACTTGTGATCCCATTCAAGCTCTAGGGAAATATTTCGGAAAGTTTGTGTGGACGATTAACAATTTCCGTGATCAAATTTGACAATAATGGTATGAGATGAAGAGTTTATGTCTAAAATTAAATCTGTTATTAGTGTTTTGCAAATGTTTATAAAGTTAAGTGGTTATGAAATAATCTAAAATGAGTTTTTGTAAATATTTACGCCTTATGCATTTAAATTACTAAAAAATTTAAAGAAACCAATTAAACAAAACTTCTCCATGAAATAGCTTATTGGATTTGATGACCGTATGTTATTAAATAAATTAACAAGTTACAAAAAACTGCGTCTTTAAACAATAGTATTTGTGTTATATAGTTATTATTTGAAATATGTTGTTAGTAATGAAGACAACCTTCTGAAGTTATATCGCGTAAAAATGTGGAGTAAACGATTAATAAGGGAGAATAGGATAAAACCGTGTACCCTTCTCCTTGATGGGTTCTGCGCTGTGGACAGAATCTGTCCTTTATCATCGACTAGCATAGCAGTGTTCCATAGACTTTTGAAGTGAGTTAATCTGTGTTTAAATTATTACTGCGATTGGAAAGAAATTCACCTGAAATGTTTTAATTCTTCGCCATATTTTTTTTTACTTTTTAAATAAATCCAGCCTGACGAATCTATTTAGGTAAGTCAACCACCGTTTTCTATAGTGTTTACACAATATTTGTATAGCAAGTAGAAGTGTGTACGTCCAGCTATCCAGGAGAACGGCCATGTTGATTTTTGGTCGTCTGTTGGGGCAAACCCGCGTACATATGGTTTTGCATTGAATTGTTTCTTCACTCAAAAAGTGGTGAAATATTGATACAATGTTCAATCTGCAAAGAGTGGGCACATCAGAGTGCAGCGGAAACGAGAAATAAAAGCTAAGGAAGCCATTTAATGACACCATTAAACATTGCGTGAAAACCTGAAACAAAATTACTGACCTTAATATATATATATATATATATATATATATGTTTTAATGTTCCATTCAAAATTTATTACAATTAAGATTTTTTTACCCCATAGCTAAAATTCGGATCTGTTTCAGCTGATCCTAGAAAACGCCTTTTCCCAAACAGAGAAAAATTTTCGTGTTGCAACAAATGTGGTTTTTCAGTAGCCCTGATATCCTCAACCAGTTTTGTGGGGTGTTCTACCCGACTTTCCTCTATATATTACAAAGCAAACAGATCCCATTTACTAACTCTGATGTCATATTGACGTTGATAACACCTGCCCAATAAATTTCGTTTTTACAGCTTTAAAAAAAATTAAGCTTGACACAGTTTTATCACACACATTTTACACATTTTTATTACAGTTTAATTTTCGTTGAAGAGAAACGCTTTACTATTCGGACAAAAAATAAATCAACAATCACAGTTTTTAAAAATACATTGATGCAGTTTCTGCAGGATTCTAAATGAAATTTTCTTTTTTTAGTTTTTTATTTAAATCCGATTACAGTGGGGCGTCCAACCTTAAGTTCGTTTAATTAAACGGACGTTTGGAATAAACCGACCAGTGTAGCGGGCGAAGCTCCGCTAGTAATTAATTATATAACGAAGATACGTAGAAACATATGTTATATACTAAACTTTTTCCTAAAAAAGTATCTAACAGTGCAAAAGCCATCAAAATTCATTCAGCAAAACTCAAGTTATAAGCAGCCGGAATGAAATCGCCATTTCAATTTTATGCATAATGTATTAGGTTACAGGGAAAAAAATAACGTTTAAAATGCGTCGTATAAAAAACGTATTGGTGTGGTGTAACAAATTTTCTTAAATGCTGCAAAACAAAGATTTTCTGAAAGCGCTATATTTATTTTATACGGGGTAAAATATAACCGGGTTTCATTTAAAGGCAAGTGCCGGTTGTATCGATATTCTTAAGAATAGAATAATATGTCTAGATAGCAGCAATGCACATAAGTAAATTTCGACAATCAGAAGTCTATGTTTAAATGTTGCAGTCGAGACATATGTTTAATATTATCTAGTGGGTTGTATTTTATCACACTGTAATTTGGACAAAAATGGGCCCAATCTCTTAGGTTTTCTTTTTTTTCAGCTTAAACAAATAGTCATTATATATGACCATTTAATTAAATAGAGACTATCTAGTCGTTAGGAATTTTATTATTATGATACACCAAAATAAAAAATGTCGCTTTCAGTGGTATTCTCATATATTGTTTAACGTTATCACGCAATTAATAAACAATATTAAAAGATTGTGTACACAAATGATAATTTTTAGTTAACACTTTTGCTCAGTATCGTTTAAACAATAAATAATACTAATTAGAAAGAAAAAAAACCATACAAATGCGTCAGGTTTTCTTGTGATATTTTAGAAATTTTTTTTTACAGGAACAAATTAGATTAAAGAAAAAATTATACAAGTAGAATTGCTTTGAAACAGTGTAAATGTTAAAATTTATACTTTTTGATGCGCTAAACGCAAATTGTATTCTTTAAATATTAAAAATTCTTTGTATTCACTATGTATATATAGCATTTATCACATGCATATACAATATTTTCCTCAAACTAAAGTTTTAAAAATAAAACTGAATGAAGTCACAGAGAGAAAATTATATGTACGACAATTCCGTATTATACAATTTAAAATAAAATAACTTATATTCTATAGAATTTCAAGCATTTTTGCTGAAGATGTTTATCACAATCTATTTCCTTCCGTTTCAAGATATGAAATAATCTCGTTAAAGCTTGAAATTTTAAAATACTCATTGTGAAGGGATCACATGGTATTATATGGTGTACTTACGTTACTTTTATACATATATATTTCAATGATCCTTGTATTGGGAGTTATTTCTTAACACGGAACATCACTTCGAGGCAAAAGCTAAATAAATGATCATGGAAAGAAAATGGATTTTGTTACAACAGTTTCGTAGTAACATTATCACTTTCAAAAATGGAGGGAATTCATTTTGATTTTAAGTATACCTCATCTGTTCAGAAGACTGCAAATTTTTTAGTGTGTTTAAAAATCGATATAAATATATCTTTAGGATAATATACAAAAATTCCAGTGAATTCGAAATACTTTAAAAGTTTCATTTCAGTTATTTATATTATTATAATATAGTATTATTTTATTGGAATAAATAAATCATCCGTATTTTAAAAATACTATATCTGTGATGTTCAATATCATAAATTATATGCAACGAAAAATACATATTATATAGATTTCATGTTTTTACTTCGTTATTATGTATGACAAAGTATTTTATAGAGAGATTGCGCAATCTATACATGGTGTCCCCAAAAATATTAAAACGTACTTTAAATTTTTTACCTGTTAGAGTTAAGTAGGCAATCTAAGTTGCAAAAAGTTTTAAAATAGGACAGAAATTAAGAATATGAGTATTAAACTGTCCTGCTGAGAATTTCAAAAAAGTTATAATTAAAACTTAAGTTCGGTCAATTGGTAAAAAAAAATTAAAAACTTTTCTCTATACTCTAGCATGTACAGCAGTAAACTTTCCATTCTTCAACGACCAAAATTCACCGATTTATTCTGATTTGAATTTTATAAAATTTCTCAGTATCTCAGCAATACAAAATCATCTGTCCATTACAAGATTCATACAATTCTTACAATTCAATTCCAGTAATTTTAAAATGTAGTTACAGACGATTAAATCGCAGAAATTCTGTCATTTAATAAAGCAAAAATCCCGATAATGAAATAGTGTATTTAAAATTGAATTATCGTATGAAGTAGAGATGCGGAAAATAGTTACATTTCTTTAATATGATTCCATCGCTCCATAGTATCTTGGTAAAAGAATCCCTATAACATATTAAATTTGTAACATATAAGTAGAAATCATTATAGACATATATAGTACCAAAAAAATTTGAAAAATACCATGCCGGCTTTCTATTGAACTTTGTTTTGGTAACTATTGCATAATATGTATTATTTTCGAAAAAACCCTTAGTAATGATATATTAATTACGATGTTTCATTAAAAATGAGACCCAATCGGAAAATAAGCCGTAGTATATTTTTTGAATATGCTCCTGATACGCCTTATCCCAAAAAACACCTAACCTAAAAAAAAGCAACGCCACAGGTAAGCTTTTATCACTTAAACTTTCACTGCCAAGTCTTGAAATAAACTTGCATTTATATCGGAAAACCGTTAATTGAAAGTTTCAGAATTACACTAGAAATATTTTCACATCACACACGTTATCGAGGCGTTCACATTTACCTACCACAGAATGTTATTAATATTATTAAAGAATAAACTTACAGCCAGTAAAATATAACTACATGATCCAGACCATCCCTTAGTTAAAATCATACACAGTATATTCGAAAACGCTTCTTTATTCTAATCAGATACTTTTCTAACAAAAAATTAATTGTGACAGTACATCGAAGGGTACCCATGCATAATCAATAGGTCGAGGTAAATATTGTGGAAATTATAGGAAAATAGGTCTTCCGAAATGTCCTGCGGTTTTTTTATATATTCTGAATACATAAATGCGACATTCCCATCAGAATTTTGGAATAATCCTTTACTTTTATAATGTACGTAAAGAAATTGTCTTTACTTATTTTGAAATATCTGTTTGTAAATTATGGTTACATTCAATCCTTTTAACATTATATCAACAGACGTATACCGCAGAACTTTCCGGATGACCCAATATTTAAAATGGAAATACAGCACGTTACTAAAAAACAAAACTAAAACATGTACATGTACAGTATACAACTCTAGTTGTAAAGAACATACTGAAAAATTATATATACACCCGCTAAAATACTCTGAAATGCATCTCTTGTATAAAAAAATTGTTTACGAACAGTTTTATTTTCGTAAACGAACAAGTTTTTCGGCGGATGTTCCGCTATCTGAGTTTTAATCAAATTACCCGTTAACAGAATATTGAAAAAAATATTTGTGCATAAGTATTTTTTTATCCTATTTCTTTAGTAGTATAAAACCTTTAAAATAACATATTTGTCTTTGAAATTTGGACAGACGGGCAACCAAACCGAAGTCATAAACACTTTTCACCTATGTTGGGAAGTGTTAACAAAAGATTTAAAAATGTAATTGGTGGTCCTGTATAAGTACAGAGAATAGGTGTGTGAGCCTGTTGCAAAACTTTTCGCACTCTGTTTGTTTTCCAAGAGCAAAAAAGTATTTTAATCATGATGGGTGCATTGTACTCTCTACCCCTCCTCCTGATGACTGGAAATGCCAACATTTATTTTTTTGTTCTTCTTTTTTACCTGCACAAAATAACAACGTATACGTAACGTTTATACGTAAATTATTACGTGATAAACGTATGCTTATTACGTTCGGAATTTGCTGTACTAGATATTATTAAGTTAATACGTACATTTCAGTAACGTATCAATAGTAGTAGTTCCTAACGCAGTACTTGTACTATTATTTAACTAAAGTGATTACACGACCCCCATCCTTAGTATAAAAATCTGTGAAACACCCAGTACGAAATCAGAGCGTGTACCTTCGTGCAAAAAATGCAAATCTACCGCAATCAACGCATAAAATAATTAGTAATAGTAATTGATTAGTAATAATGTCTATTAATTTTTTTCTGTAAATAAATTTGATTATGGTATCCTCTACATACACATATCGAACGAATCTTTCAATTTTTAGAAACTGACACCTAATTTTCATATGATTTCAGGATTCAGATAATTGTTTTCTTCGGATACGAAAAGAACCAAAAGAGAAGTCATTCAATCTAAAAAGTCCGCCTTTGTTCAATGGAATTGCGCTAATTTGCTATTACTTATATTACAATATGACTAAATCTTTCTCGAATAATATCCATATAACTAAAATTCATAAAGATACAAGTAAATGGAAATATATTGCTTGAAGGTGCGTAAAAACATACATAAAACATTTAAAAGCACATTAAAATCCTTTTAAAAATTCAAAACGTTTTCAACCGAACTACTCGGTCATCATCAGTGAAAAACTAATTGTAACTCGCGAAGAGATAACGAGTTGTTATCTCTTCGCGTTATCTTGCTTGCCCGGAATAAACTATTTTACTTCAAGGGTTTGGAATATAAGGTTGGATGGGAAAGGTAATCAATGATGTATTAATTCATTCCAGACTGCGTGGATATCATATGATAATACATCGTTACAGACTATTTCTTTTTTAGATATTATTTCTAGAGACTCTCTTATGATATCTTCCAGGTGATTATTTGTGCGAAATATAATTTCGGATCCATTGAAATCTACTTTTATAGGTTCAGTTTGTGCTAATCTTGCTAACGCAGTGTAGGGTCTATTTAATCTCAGCTCTGCTTCATGTTCTTCTATTATGTCCCAAAATTTCCTCAGTGTCATACCTACCAGGCTTGCTACGGGTCAGGGGATTTTTCAGTGTATGTACCAGAATTTTCTTACAGGAAGCTTCACCTAGTTCAATCGCGTTAAACTTCGCCTTGTTTAAGGTGAGTTTTTTAATAAGAAAATACTGGTATCAAACCTCAAAAATTCCCTGACCAGTAACAACCCTGACCTACGTACATAAAATCTTTGTTATCTTTCTTGAATGGTATAATATCCCTGATCTATTGATAGCTTGGATTGGGTGAATTTTTCTGTTTAACAAAACCCGCAACTTTGGGGGAGGGACTGCAATTAATGTAATGCCAAACTTAAAGAGGCATTTTTACGCACCTTCAAGCAACATTTAGTTGTATCTTTATGAATTTTAGTTATTAAACAAGGTGAATTTGCACTGAAATTTTAACTTTTTATTAAATATTCATATAGTATAATAAATAACCTGTTTCAAGCTACATTATTTATTAACCACTCTAAATTCTACTAAGAATATTATACTCTGCTTCGAATAAAAACTAAATAAATCACTTGTAAAAAATAAAATTATATTGTATAGTTATAAATAGATATCCAAATATATATTTTTTATTTTTAAAATAATTAATTTGAACAGTAACTCATTCAACATTGTTTCACCGTTAACTATTTATTTTAAAATGAATTCTTGTTGGTTAATCAGATTGTGTGGAAACTTTGTTCCTCAGAGCAAAGTTTTAAACATTCGAACTTAAAAATAGTTACAATACAGTTTCTCGCTCTTTCATGAAGAAACTAAATCTTCCCATGTAAATGACTTAGAATACTTTTACCCTAATTTTAAATGAATTTTGTTGGATATCACTACATTTGCGCTTTGAGTTCAGAAACCACATTTGCATTTTGAAAGGGCTTAACCGGCATGTTAAATTCTCACAAAAGATCCACTTGATTATTTCACCGCTTTTAAAACTTTATTATAGAATTTGAATTGCATACAGCACGTATTTTGAACGAAAACTTCTTTAGAATGAAAACAAATGTTACTTACTTTTTATTACTATTTTTTTTATAATATACGGATAAATGTGCTCTGATATTTTGAATTTTTCTGTAACTAAATATTATTACTTTTTTGCAAAGTAAATTACTTAAAGTAATATTATCACCTCATGCTTTTTTTAACCTAGTAAAATGCCATTCAGATTAATATATTTTCATACATGAAATATTAAACAGCTTTTGTGGCACTTTTTAACAACATTATATTATTCTGATGCTTTTCAATTTGTCCATTTCTTACATTTTTTTTTCTATTATTTATTCAATACAACGTGATTTTATCTTTAAGGATTGTTTTTTAAATGAACGCTTCGCACCTTAATGAGATTATATGGAGTTCAAAATGCTTGTGTTAGAAATTTTAAGCAACCAACATTATAACTTTTGGCAATGCAAATTCTCTGTATTCTGTGAAGAATATCAATCTTTCTGCGTAAATGCTTTAGATTACATTTTACCACCTTTTAAAATGCATTTTCTGGACTGTCACAATATTTGCACTTTGAATTCTGAAATCGTATTTGCATTTTAGAAGGTGTTTAACCGAGTTTGAAAATTGTATCATAAACGTTTGATTCGGACCATTCTACATTTCTACAATATTAAAATGTAATTCAGAAAATCGTACTTTGAGAAAAGATTGTAATTTAAAAAAATAATATTATTCTTGGTTCCAAAACCTTTCTTCATTTTTTTTAATGTCTCTGTTAACATAAAAAAAAAATAAACATAGTATATTAACATATGAACGCGGATTTTTCGCAATTGCTCAGTTGTTAAACATTTCCGCTCTTTAAATCTCCTTTTTGTATTTCGCATAAATAAACACCATGAATATCCGATTCAAATGCATGAAACTACTTGACGTAAAATTTCACTATCGTTTAAAAATTTATTATATATTTAAAAAGCTTATTTGATTCATGGAATTCCCGTTATTGATTTCTTGCTATTTCTGCAATGCGTGATATGTCTTATATAAAATTATTTTTTACCCTCTTTTATTTAACTAAATTTGCTTTTTAGCTCACAGGCTATCAAAGCCTAAGAGCTTATGTGCCCGCCCGTTCTGTATGTATGTATGTACGTATGTACGTACGTAACGCGATAACTCTTGACAGAAATAACCGTTTTGCTTCCAATTTTGTTTATAGGTTCCTTGTGATAAGGCGCTTCCCTGATTAGTTTTGGGGATTGATTGTTTAACTATAAAGGGGGGAACGGGGGGGCAAACCCCCCTTAATTAAGATAAATGGTTTTTTCATGCAGAATTGTCCAATTTTCTTCAAATTTTGTATATAGGTTCATTGTGATAAGGTTCTTTCCTGATTAGTTTTGGGGGTTCATAGGTTAAGTATAAAGGGGCTAACGGGGGGGGGAATCCTCCCCCTTAATTTAGATAAATGAATTTTTCATGCAGGTTTATCCGATTTTCTTCCAATTTTGTTTATAGGTTCCTTGTGATAAGGCGCTTCCCTGATTAGTTTTGGGGATTTATTGGTTAACTATAAAGGGGGGGGACGGGGCTAACCCCCCTTAATTTAGATAAATGGATTTTTCATGCAGAATTATCCGATTTTTTCAAATTTTGTATATAGGTTCATTGTGGTAAGGCGCTTCTCTGATTAGTTTTATGGGTTCTTTGGTTAATTATAAGAAGGAGAAACGGGGGATGGTTCCCCCCTCTTAATAGATTGTCGATTTCTTCATTTTTCGAGGGCTTATTTCAAATTCTTTGAAATAAGAATATAATTTACAGTTAGTGTGAATAGCCTGTGAGCTCAATGCCATCAGTTTAACAGGGCAGTTTTCTTTTTTTATTAACACTTTCCAACCTAGTTGAAAAGTGTTTATGACTTCGATTTGTCTGGCCGTATGGCCGTCTGGTCGTCTGGCCGTGCTCTAACTCCCGTAAATATGCTCGGATTGCTCTGCAATTTTTATATTTTATTGTAGTACTCTATAGCATGTTCCCTATTTCAACGGAAGTGTGTAGCACTTATAGTTTTTTTACAGGGACACTCAAAAGAATTTCGTTACATTGCGATCTATGGGGAAAAATAATTTGCGGTTTATTTTAATGATGTTACTCAATTTCAAACACATTGTAATTGATATATATCACTAAGGTGCATTACAAGAAGCTTAATATGGAATAGGGTGGGCATAGCACTTATAGTAACTTTATAGGAACAGTCAAAAGAATTCCGTTACATTACATCTATGGAGAAAAATCGTCTGCGGTTTATTTAAATAATGTTTCATTATTTTAAACACATTGAAATTCATATATATCACTAAGGTGCATTACAAGAGGCTTACTACAGAATATTGTGTGTATAGCAGTCATCGTTCATTTACAGGGAGACACAAAAGAATTCTCTACTGTCTGTTTACAATAATTCCTGGAAGTGCGTTTTAAGTTGCTGAACGCGATTTTAAATTTAACTGACTTTATGTGTATTTACGTGGTGTGTATAAATTCTGTAGATCATATACAGGGAAGCACAAAAATTCGCGAACACATTTCTGTTTATTGACAAACACCAGAAGGAGAATTTTAAACTGTGCTACGCTTTTCCTAACTGAACTAAAATTCAGCATCCTATGTAGTATATATACAAATTTATAGATCATATACAGGGCTGAATAAAAGTATTCGGATATTTTTCCGAATACTGTATAGGTTGCAAATTCCTGAAATTATGTTTTTAAATATGTTATGCGTTTTCCAAATTATTTACTTAGATGCTATCTTTCAGCTTATTAAAAGGTATGATTTGTAAAATTATTTTGGAAGCGTTGGAAAGTGTTACATAATCTATGCTTGAAGCATGGTTTTTAGTTCTTGTTTTATTTAAAGGTGAAATTTTGTAATAAATTTTTCACTCACTTCCTGATATGCTAGAATAAGGAAAATTGTGTATACAGGTACGTTTTCGAACGCAATACAGCACTTTAGGACGGCGTCTTTTACAAATTTCTGCCTTTTATACATATTTAGATTAAAATTTAACTGTATTCAAGTTTAACTCATTGATAGTTCTATAGGATCGACTGAAATATTAAAGAAAAAAATAATACGGACTCAAATATGACTTTATTGTCGATCAATACGTTTCAACAAAAAATAAAACAACATAAACAATTTTTTTGCTAGTGTAATTTTTACACGCAAACCAAAAATAGTAATCCTTTTGTAGAAAACCTATTAATAAAGTCATATTTACTACTTGTGGTATCTATTGTAATATTATGTATCTATGTCATCTATTGTAATCAACACAGATCGCGATTGCTGTAATATTAATAATAAAACATAGTAATGATATAACTTTCATTAATGATCTTCACTAATAATGAACATAATCACATCTAACCATAATAATTTTTATGACGTATCTGAGCAAGAAGTTGAAAGCATTTGCAACAGCAGATAATATCAGAATAGGTGGGGGTTCGGGTTCTTCATCGTATTTGCCCTTACCTGCTGCGTACTTGGAGTCTTAAACACACAAATAGAGATATCGTTTTTGCAGTAGCGGCTTGTCAGTTGTTCAAAATCACTGTACTACGAGTATTATAATAAACTAAATTTCTGCTTGTTTATTAGTAGAGTTTCCGACAGTCAGATAAGGTCAAATTTAATATAAGAACATTCTCATAGAAAAGAGATTTTGAACCCCCTGACGAGCCGGAACTCCTTTTTTACGTCTTTTATAATCTATACTAATATTATAAAGGAGTAAAGATTGTTTGTTTGTTTGTTTGTAGGGGGTAATCTCTGGAACTACCAAACCGATTTCAAAAGTGATGGTGGCAAATTGATGGTGACAACCCCTGCTCTAATATAGGCTATATTTTATGTCGGTGCCACTAACCACAAGGGGTGTAGGATATAAAAACGTTCTAAAATTACGATTTTTTAGCTATCAAACTGGCTATCAAGCCCTGAGAGCTTGCCAGCCGGTTCTGTATGTATGTATGTACGTACGTAATGCGATAACTCTTCATAGAAATATCCGTTTTCCTTCAAATTTTATTTATAGGTTCACTGTGTTAAGGCGCTTCCCTGATTAGTTTTCGGCATTGATTGGTTAAGTATAAAGGGGGGGGAACAAGGGGCTTATCCCCCCCTTAATTTATATAAATGGGTTTTTCATGCAGAATTATTCCGTTTTCCTTCAAATTTTGTTTATAGGTTCATTGGGTTAAGGCGCTTCCCTGATTACTTTTCGGGATTGATTGGTTAAGTATAAAAGGGGGAACAAGGGCCTAATCCCTCCTTAATTTATATAAATGGGTTTTTCAAGCAGAATTATTCCGTTTTCCTTCAAATTTTGTTTATAGGTTCACTGTGTTAAGACGCTTCCCTAATTAGTTTTCGGGATTGATTGGTTAAGTATAAAGGGGGGAACGGGGGGATAATCCCCCCCCCTTATTTTATATAACTGGGTTTTTCATGCAGAATTATTCCGTTTTCCTTCAAATTTTGTTTATAGGTTCACTGTGATAAGGCGTTTCCCTGATTAGTTTTCGGATTGATTGGTTAAGTATAGAGGGAGGGAACGGGGCGATAATCCACCCCTTAATTTATATAAATGGGTTTTTCATGCAGAATTATCCCATTTCCTTCACATTTTGTTTATAGGTTCACTGTGTTAAGGCGTTTCCCTGATTAGTTTTCGGGATTGATTGGTTAAGTATAAAGGAAGGAACGGGGGGCATATCCTCCCTTATTTTATATAACTGGGTTTTTCATGCAGAATTATTCCGTTTTCCTTCAAATTTTGTTTATAGGTTCACTGTGTTAAGGCGTTTCCCAGATTAGTTTTCGGGATTGATTGGTTAAGTATAAAGGAGGGGGGACGAGGGGATAATCCCCCCCTTATTTTTTATAAATTGGTTTTTCATGCAGAATTATCCCATTTCCTTCAAATTTTGTTTATAGGTTTACTGTGTTAAGGCGCATCCCTGATTAGTTTTCGGGATTGATTGGTTAAGTATAAAGGGGGGAACGGAGGGCTAATACCCGCTTGTTTTATATAAATGGGTTTTTCATGCAGAATTATTCCGTTTTCCTTCAAATTTTGTTTATAGGTTCACTGTGTTAAGGCGTTTCCCTGATTTGTTTTTCGCGATTGATTGGTTAAGTATAAAGGGGGGGGACGGGGGATAATCCCCCCTTAATTTATATAAATGGGTTTTTCATGCAGAAATATTCTATTTGCTTCAAAATTTGTTTATAGGTTCATTGGGTTAAGACGCTTCCCTGATTAGTTTTCGGAATTGATTGATTAAGTACAAAGGGGGGGGAATGGGGGGCTAATACCCCCCTTAATTTATATAAATGGGTTTTTCATGCAGAATTATCCCATTTCCTTCAAATTTTATTTATAGGTTCACTGTGTTAAGGCGCATCCCTGATTAGTTTTCGGGATTGGTTGGTTAAGTATAAAGTGGGGAAATTTAGGGCTAATCCCCCTTATTTTATATAAATGGGTTTTTCATGCAGAATTATTCCGTTTCCTTCTAATTTTGTTTATAGGTTAACTGTGTTAAGGCACTTCCCTGATTAGTTTTCGGGATTGATTGGTTAAGTATAAAGGGGGGGGACGGGGGGCTAATCCCCCCCTTAATTTATATAAATGGGTTTTTCATGCAGAATTATCCCATTTGCTTCAAAATTTGTTTATAGGTTCATTGGGTTAAGAGGCTTCCTGATTAGTTTTCGGGATTGATTAGTTAAGTATAAAGGGGGGGGGCGAGGGGCTAATCCCGCCTTAATTTATATAAATGTGTTTTTCATGCAGAATTATCCGATTTTCTTCAAATTTTGTATATATATTCATTGTAATTAGAGATTTACCTGATTAGTTTAAGGGATTCATTAGTTAACTATGGGGGGGTAACGGGGGGATGACCCCTCCCCCGCCTTAATATATTGTTTATTTCTTTATTTTTCGATTGGCTTATTTCAAATTCTTTGAAATAACAGTCGAATGTAAAATTAGTGTGAATAGCCTGTGAACTCAATGCCCTCAGTTTAACTGGGCAGCTTTATTTTTATTTTTTATACTGAAGGAGCTAGAAATTTGAAATTTGTCATTGTAGTTACTTATAAGATGTAAATGCTCTCTAAGAACAAATTAAAAAATAAATAGAAATTTAAAAGTGTGAAATGAGCGAAAAGCGTTCTAAAAACAGTCTAAATTACAATTTCTATGAAATCTCTGGAACTACAGAACCGATTCCAAAAGTAATGGTGGCAAATTGATGGGGACAATCCCTACTCCAACATAGGCTATATTTTATGTCGGTTCCACTAACATCAATGGGGTGCAGGATCGAAAAATTTTCGAAAATACGACTTTTTAATACTGAAGGGGCAAGAAATTTGAAATTTAGCATTGTAGTTACTTACAAGATGTAAATGCTCTCTAAGAATAAATTTTTAAAAAAAAAATCGAAATTTAAATGGGTGAAATGAGCGAAAAGCGTTCTGAAGTCATTCTAAATTACAATTTCTATGGAATCTCTGGAACCACGGAACCGATTTCAAAAGTGATGGTGGAAATTGGTGGTGACAATCCCTGCTCCAACAGCCTCTTTAATAAAAAACTATGCGTTGCTGACGACTGGGTTTTTCGCTAATTGTTGCACCAGATTAATCTCGGAAAATGAAACATTTGAAGTTACTGAAAAAAATGATAGCTCAAAAAGTATTTGTCAGAAAATTGCTAGTCAAACTGCGTTTGAAAGGTAAAAAATTGTATTTATCTTGATATAAATTTCAAATCTAATGATTATGCCGTTTTTCAAATATTGAATTTCAAAAATTACCAAATTTTTCAATAGAGTACCATAGCGAAGCCTTCATGCGTAAAAAGATAATGATAAGGGCGACGTGTCCTGACGTGTATATTCGCTATAGCACGAGTCACAAATTATAGTAGCCTTATTATTCTGTTAAAATATAAAAATTATTTATGAAATGTCAATATTTTGTTTGATTAAAGGTTCGTTAAAAGAAATTGACCAGCGTAGCGGGCGTAGCTTGCTAGTATCTTATAAACTTCTAAAGTCACTTGTACTAATACCTTCATGGTGTCTGTTAGTCTTCGAGGAATATCTGTTTCCCAATGTGATGACTCAGAGTAATTCAATATTCAGACAGGAGTTGGTCATGCAATTTATAGTGTTTAGCAACACTTTTGTTTGATGTAATACTGGCCTCACGAAAACAGTTTGCATTGTTTTTGGTTTGACGCTATCAAAATATGTATTGAGACTGCATTTTATCTTGAAAACTGAGATATGCCAGATTTTATTATTTGAACATCTTTTCACGGGAAACCGATGAACTAGATACTTTGGGTAGTTTTGTCTTAGGGCCTTGGCTGGATAGTTATCCACCAATAATATTACTTTCATACATTTTTCACTATTTATAGGTCGAAGTTGCGCACAAAAATGAGATAAATATCACTATGGCAAGAAAGTCTGCTTCTGGTTTGCATATTCCTAAAGCAAACACTTCATAATTTTTAATTAGCAGGGATTTCATGAATTACCAATCAGGAGTATCTTAATTTTATGAGTACTGTCTGCATTTTCCCGATAAGTACTCGATATTCACTGAACTTCCCTCCTATGTATTTTGTGCCTTTTCATAGTAAATGTTTCATCAGGTATTAATTGATTTTTTGTTTCGAAGAATAATACAAAGTTGACAACATTGATGATATCATAACCAATATATACTTTGTACATGCTGGTTTCACAACATTCTACAATTTCGGTGTTCACTGCTGCCGTCTCACCAGAAACATACTTGTATACGATTTCATATGATTTTTAAATTTGTCCAACAACTTACTTGACGGTTAAAAATTGCGATTGAAGAGCTTTGTTATCGATAAAGTCATTTCTTTCACTTATGACCATTAATATATATGTTCAAAAGTCAAGCTCTTGAATACCAGTCGACAATATTCTTTATACGCTATCGTATTTCTGTATAGTATTTAACTTGATTCTCTTGGCGAATACGTTCGACAGTTTGTCTGTTGTGTCTGAATATTTTAGAATAATACATAATATTGATTCGCAAATATTTATTGATTTTGCGAATGTTTTTTTCTTTATTTACCATTTCTTCCAGGGTCATATTTTTGTATAATGTCCAATTTATCGGACACAGATAGGTACGTTCTTTATAAATTAAGACTGTTCTCCATATAAATTAAAAATGTGTTAAAACTTGACAACACAGTAAGAGACGACTGGACTTCACGAAACTCGTGGTACAAGTAACTCACGGGCCATGAATAACCAGAGCAGGCAGACATCAGAAGAATGTAATGAATAAATAGATTTGAAAACGGAAGAATGTTTCCCTTTCTCTTCAAATGTGTTTAAAAGCACACAGTACTAGGCAGGGTTTATATGCTACAATGCACGACAGGGAAAACAAGAATTGACAACATACACCGCACAAAGAAGGAAGAATGTACGTAACAAAAAGCGACGAAAAAACGTCAATATTTGTGTATTTCAGTAGGAGCATACACGGAGCGAGAGACAAAGAATATTAGTACGCGGTATTAATGAAGATTTGCAGCGTTGCTAGTTTGACGGATATTTTTAGTCAAATAAGTACCACTATTTTAGATTAGTAATATTCGACTTAATTAATCTGTCATTATCGTAAATTGTGTTAGATAGCTGAATTAAAAAATTCCACTAATTTGGCAATTCTGAGTAATATAGAAGACATTTGCATATTGATCTTTGAATTCGTCTATTAAGTGTAGATGCCATAGTCTCTTAATTATTCCGGAGTCTGATCCAAGACAAAGATGTTTAACACCGGAAAATGTATATAAGGAAATGTGTCTTTTTTCTATAAGGTACTTAAAAGATTTCGTTTTAAAATTTTTGATTAAATAAAATTTCCGATTGAAAACATGTTTGTCTTGGAATAGACTCCAGAATAAGTAAGATGTGTTCGCATCTATGTCTATTAAACAAGATTTTTAGTCTCATGAGACCGACAATTTATCGCTTAATAACAGTTAGCGTATTAAAAGTGATATTTTTGCATTCCTCTTATGGGCGACTTCAAGGAACCGAAAAATATCCACGTTTTAAGGGGCCTCATGAGTTTTACTTTTCCATTGAAAGTGCAATTTAGCATCATGTCACGTTTAATTTTATTTCTGATTCCCTATATAACACAAATGCATAAACGTTTTACTACTGACAACTTAATATCTGTTCTATGTAGCATAATTATTTCAATATTATACAACATATATTTCCCTGTATTTTAAACATTTAATTTTGTTTTTAAAATCTTTTTTTTTTTTACTTGCGCCCAACATTTTTCAAAAACTTAGAATGCAATTTGTATGAAACTTGACAGATACATTTGACGCATACGTTCATTTTGATACAGGGAATAACTTACACTTCCAATTTAGTATTATAATTGCATTGGTTGTTTAAAATTAGTATTTTTCAACAAAAAAGCGAATTTATTTTTAACATTTTATAATTTAAATTTAAATTTTAGAACAATTATGTTTGTAATTGATTAAAAATGAAGTATACTTTCAAGGAACATTAGTTTTACATCATTATCAATATTATTTAGGTATCTAGATCCAATAGATTTGCTACAATCTTTCGCGCAGTGGATGCAACGCAAAAAATAATTTTAACATTTTTATCAAAATTAAAGATTTTAAAAAAGTAAAATATCAGCTGTAGAAGGTTTAAATAATCATGCTGCATAGAACGTGTATTAAGCTATTAGTTGTAAAAATTTTATATATTTGTGTTTTATAGGGAATAAGAAATAAAATTAAATGTGACATGACGTTAAATTTCACCTTCAGTGAAAAAGTAAGACTCCCGAGATCCGGCACGACAGCGTATTTACCGTGAGAGTTCAAATCGTGTCCGGCTGTATCGGTATATCGACAATTTCTGGTAACTGTTGCAGAGATCTGATTACTGAAACTTTTAAGTAATGTTTAAGTTTTTAAATGAATCACTAAGTAGATAAAAAACTCTTTTTTTGTAATATTTTAATATTTAAAATATATTATAATATTTAAATTTATAAGAAATATTTGCAGTTTAATCGAAGTGTACTATTGGAACTTTGTTACTTTGTAATACCAGCAACGTTCATACAATTGGCATATGGGTTCAGAACAGGTGCCGAAAGCTATTTTTAATTTCATTACAATCAAAATCACAACGTCAACATTTAAAGCATGAATAATCTGTTAAATATTTTCAATCATTTCACTAACATTTCGCCTGGTGTAATTCGATGATCGCAAGAAAATATTTGTTACTTCTATTCGGAAAAATAACGTCTTACTTAAAGCTACTTAAAAAGCAAATTGGGCATCAAATGTAACGCAACGCAGCTACTAACTCAAAGCACAATAATTCAAACGGGCATTAGGGATAAAGTCAAAGCTATTGAGTATAAATAATACCGTAATTTCGCGCGTATACGCCGCACCTCAGACAATTTGATTTCCTATCAGAATTTATTTTAAATAAATGTGACTTACTTCTGCTTAGCACTTATTTGATCTCTTATTTTCAATAAAATTTTCGTTTTGAAAAAGACTTAAGATACGCGCGAAATTGCGGTAATTAAACTGCAACATTTAAAACTATACTTGCACAAGGATATCCTCTTTACAGCAGTTTTTTCTGCCGATCCGCTCACGCAATTCTGAAAATTTAGAGAACGTAATGCATAATCTTCCTTTTATGCAATTTAAATGGATTTTCACGAAGACAAATATACAACCAATTCGCACAAAATTGTCCGCCTCATACTAACATTTTCAAATCGTATTACAATTCTTTTTTAAGTTACTATCAAAGTAATAATCCATTTTTTAAAAATATTTTTAATGCTAGAAATTATTTTACCAATAATGAATAAATATTTTATCAATACTTTTTTTGAATTCCTACTATTAGCTCACACTATCTATATATTTATATATCTTGTTCAAATTTTCAATCGTTAATAAAATACTTTGTATTCATCTACTCAAGTTCAAATAATTTTTTTAAAACTTGTACTGGATGACAATTGGTGTTAATACAGTTTTTTCAAATATTAATTTAATAATTAAATTAAATTTATTTATTTAATTTTATATTTCATTTCTGTTCAAAAGTATAGACTCACTCCATATTTATAGTCTCACGTTCACACGTAAAAAGATAATGGAGCTGTTGCCGGACGAAGATCAGGCGGCTCGCGGGTGAAGGAGACTATAAATGTGGAGTGAGTCTATACTTTTGAACAGAAATGAAGTACGTATAAAACTAAAATTAAATAATAAAATTTAATTAATGAATTAATATTTGAAAAAAAAAACTGTTTTATCGTTAACTGTAACATCGCTATGCCACTTTACTGTGAAGTTTGGTAATTTGTGAAATTCAATATTTGAAAAACGGCACAATCATTAGATTTTAATTTTATATCCAGATAAATACAATTTGTTAAACTTTCTAACGCAGTTTGTCTAACAATTTTGTGAGAAATACTTTTCGAGCTATTAATTTTTGGAATTTTAGCTATTTATTTTTTATTTAATTTTTAATACATTTCAAAAATTTCTCTTATGTAAGATATTTAACAGGATATAAAGTTAGGAATAAATACCGTCAGTGGCGAAGCGTGTAGATCGCTGGAAAAAAATTTCTATTTGACCTAAGTAGGAATTGACTTTAAAAAAAAAAAAAAGTTTTTATATTACTTGTTACATATGTCTTGTATAAAATTATCGAGACATGGTGCATTATTGTGCTAGTTCTCCGACACTGATTCAATATTTATTTGTTACAATAGTAATTCCGTTAAACATGTGCAAATTGAAGCTGCATTCAATGATATCCTCCCTAAAACATAAATTTTTAAGTTTACGCTGAAAAATATACTATTTTCATAAAAGCGTATGTAACCGTAAGACAGAATACTTTCAGTATTTTCCGATCTGAGAATGTTTTACTACCGTTTAATGCATTGTATTTAAACTCACAAATTTAATATTATATACTATCTCTCCGACAAACTTTCTGTCGTTAATTTAATTACTGACTTTGAAAACATTTTATGCAAAAATATCTATCTATAACAATAAACAGAGAATTTTGTGTGTGTGTGGTTAAGCTTTTTCTAAAGAGACTGTAGTGCGCAGAGCTACAAGACTTAGAAGGAAAGTACTTGTATGTCTGAAGTTATTCACCTCTAAGCTAGTTTTCTAAAATTTTTGATAATTAGCGTACATAATAATTTAAAAACTCTAATGGACATCGCAAGCTTTCCTCGTGTTAGCGATTGTTTGAATATTTCATTCATAAGTGCATGAAATTGATAATTAAATGTGAAAAAAAGTTTATTCAATAGAACGATCCATATATGTGAATACAAAAGATAAGAAAACATACCTAAATATGTTTCATAGTACTACATTTTAAGTGTTCAAAAAACTGAAGAAGATAAAACTGCAAAATAAATTTACTGTACCACTATTTTCGTTTATCTCTTTCAGAGGGAAAAAAAATCTAAAATTGGTAAAGACATCTAATCTTTTCGGGTGTTGGAATACATTTTACCAGAAAAAAACAATTGCTGCAGATTGCACCAATATCATAACTTTTCTCCTTCACTCAACGATATCAAACAACTGCAATCCATCATCATTTGAATAAAGCGTAAATTGTGTAAGGGGAAGAAAATGAGTGTAGAGTATTGCGTGAGTTCGTTGACTGAACAATTTATATGAATGTGGTATGGATTTAAGAAAGCATATTTGAAATAAAAAATACATAATTGGAAATTTTTGAAATATGAAAACAGAGACGGATGAATTAGAAATACTGGTTATTTGATAACTTAATATTTCCTCCCTATAATATATATATATATATATATATATATATATATATATATATATATATATATATATATATATATATATATATATATGTTACAAAATAAAAATTCCATACCTTATTAAATTTATATAAAAATTCCTTTTATTGATATTCCATTTACAACGCTAGTTTATTAAAATATTCCCTTTCTTAAAAATATTCCATTACTGTCTACATTTAAAACAATTTTTTATTCTAATCTACTTATATTCACTTTTATTTCCAATCAAATAAGATGTAAAAATCACATTTCATAAAAATATTTCTTTTAAAAAACTATTGTCTTAAATTCTTTATTATATTAAATATTTCCTATTTATTCCCGCATTTATATCTCTTTTATTTCTTTTAATCTGTGTAAATCCATCATTTTCCTTTCCACATAGTCTAAAAAAACATTCTTTTAAATGGTTTTCAATACGCAAAACCGAAACATTATTGTATTAATTTCCCGCGTCTTTTAATTTCGATAATGCTCTAGAAGATGCTTTTCCCGCCAAAAGCCAAGGAGAGACGTATTTCTTCAATATTAATTCACCGATAAAAACAAGTACCAGCCGAAAGTTGAACATGTATTGGGTAAAAAAGGTCACATGTTACGAAATTCTTCTTGCGCGCTTCACTTAAAACAAGCTGACGGACGCAGAGAGAAAGGAATTTGTATAGTCGAAGCGATTTTTAAAATAAAATGTTGCTGGCGTTCTAGTACGTTTTAACATAGAGAATTGCTAAGAGAGGGCAATCCCCCTGGAATTTAAAGATGAGTGTGTTTAAATAAATTAATTCGAATGTCATTGTGTTCTTATTTCCTTCATTCTACATACTACTCGGCCTATTACTGCATAAAGTTGATACCGCGACTGCATAAATTTGGGGATGTTTATTATCTTTTTTCTTCAACTGCTGTGTTGGAGCTAAAACATTCCAGAATTCAACATATACATATATATATGTCAAAAATCTTACATAATTTTAATACCATTTTATTTTGGAACAAAATAAAACTATACAATTTTTTTAAAAATAATAATGGGAAGAATCCAGTTCAAGTAGTTTCTTTAGTTTTAAGAAAACGGAAACACTGATATTTCTTTGGAATACCGAAAAATATATCTGAATGTATTATTCGTATGTACAGGAAAATCATTACTAAATGTGAAAGAGAGCTTATTCAATTTAATAATTAAAATATACGAACACAAAACATACGGGAACAGGTATAGATATATTTCATGACACTACATTTTTATTATAAATAATTGCTCCAACAAATCAAGGAGATATCACATCAAAAGAACTTTCCTTTACCGCTTTCTTCCCTTATTTTTTTCACAATACAGAAATGAAGTTCGGGAGTAAATAGGGGAAAATATCCAATCTTATCGGCTGGAACATATTTTATTAGAACACAGTTGCTGTAGATTGCAACCAGTCACTTTACTTTTCTCTTTCGCTATAGGATACCAAATAACTGTAATTCATCACGATTTGAATAATGCGGAAAATGTCGTAATGATGGAAAAGTCGTTTAGGTATTCATTGATGATTGCAGGATTTCGTAATTTGGCAGAATTACATGAATGTTGTATAGAACATTGGATTGCATTTAGAAGAAATCGGTGATTGATAGTTTTTATAATTTCATAACTTTATGGAATGGATTTAAAATCATGTACATTAGTCAAAAGAAAAAGAAGGAACGCATCATTTTACCCCTGTCGCAAACCATCGTACAAAAATGTGGCTGGTACCAATCTATTAGTAATAAGTCTACTAATTAATGTTATCCTTACATTTTGCATGCTGACCTCTACAATTAGAAGTTGTATAACAAATTTTACAATCTTTAATACTAACACCTAATTTTGACACGATTTTAGAATTTTTCGGTAAATGTTATATTTTTATACCAAATGAGAAATCATTCAGCCAAATAGTTTAAATTATGAAAAATTAAAACTTTGGAAATCCCGATGTTCAATTTATTTACATTTTTTCTGAAACAGACTGAGGTACGAATTTTTTTTTAAAAGCATAAACCAAAACCTAACTGGAGGGATGAACTGTATAATTGTATTCCCATATTTGACGCTTCTAGAAATTAATCTCTGTTTAAAAAATTCATAAGTTACAATTGATATTATATCCTAAATAATATTTTTCTAGAAGCTTTAAATTTGTGAATCCAAATTTACGTATAAATTCTCCAAGTACTTTTACGTTCTCCTTATAAAACTACTCACGTTGAAATTTGTTAAACAAAGATTAAAAATAATTGTAACATTAGGCGTTCCAAATTTTAAATTTTCATAATTCCTGAACTTATTAACCGAATGTTTTCCCGCATGGTAACCTAAGGTAATTTTTACCTAAGTTTTACCAGGGAAAAATACAAAGTCTGTTACAATTTTTTTTATGTAGATGATTAAGCATAATTATATATCGTTATATTCTATCGTTATATATATTCTATAGCGTTAATTAGATGATGTCGTTATTCATCTATTTGTAGCAGTTACATTTTTATATGCAGAATTGGTACAGTTACGGCAGGGTTAGTAAACGGTCCCTTTTTCTCTCTGTTTTTTTTTAGGGTTTCGTTCATCTCACGAAACCCTATTAGTCCCGCTTCGCTGGCTGTCCGTCACAGAGCCGGTTCTCAGAAACTGTATAACTTACAGACATAAAATTTTATGTACTTACAGCTGAATACCTACTATGAAGCTGAAAATCATAAAATTAAAAAATAATCATATTATTTTAATATAGAGAGATAAAAAACTAAAAATCTAAAAGTCTTTTCCTATTAAATTTTAAATTTTTTCATTATAGCAGTTGCCAACAAATAAAAATCCACAATAAAATTCTTTCTAGAAAATTTTTTCTCTCTAGCAAAAATCTCTAAATTTTCTATTAAAAGATTTCCACGTGAAAAATGAAAATGAAATCAAAAGTTTCACCAATTGAAATATATATACAAATATACATATATATATATATATATATATATATATATATATATATGACGCCATATTGGTAATAAAACGGAAATTTTTTGTACAGAAATCAGATTAATATGACGTCATTAGAGAACTAAAAAGAAAATTAATCTCACGTCATATTGGAAGTTTAACGGACTTTTTCAAATGTTTGAGAATAATACAAAGAGAGTATTAATATGAGTATTAGAGAAATTAAGTAGATATGACGTGAACAAGTGATTATAATGTCATATGAGTTTGAGTAACGTATTGAATCGTGATAAAAACCCGATAATGTAAATTATAATAATGGCATATTTTAACATTTTGAAGTTCTCTGTACAACATGTTTAATTTTAAAACTGATTTTTTTAAATATCGCATTTAGTCCACATGGCATATATTGACATATTATAATAGCGGGGCCGTTTCAGACATTCGAAAAAACGAGTAAAATAGACAGCTAAATTTTTACTTTATAAACACAGCGAAGCCCCTTCAGCCGTCGAACTCTACAGCGTCCTCTAGAGCATTTCCGCACCCATATTCCTATCCGAAATCTGCTTATTTAGGTCCCCTTTACCTGTCTTTACATTTCTGACATATAGTTTTGAAACACCCTGTATACCTTACATATTTAAATTATTTTTAAATTGATATTCTACTAAACATTTTTCGTCACATTTTAGTCAATAATTCCTATAAAAAAGAGAAAAAAGTCGCTTAAAACGAATTGTAGCATAAATTATGTGTAAAATAATTCATCCTATTATACTTACATAACAACCAAACTTTCGGTTTTTTGGAAGTGAAAACGTCATAACTTAAAAAGTAATCTGTTCTTAATAACCTGAAATCAAAAATGTACCACACAAATAAAAAAATAGTAAATAAATCAATATTCTAATTTAAATTGTATTTATTTGATTTGAAAAAAAAAAATATATATATACCGGAGTACCTGCTTCTATGCATTTATCATATGATGATATATTGCATTACTGTACGAAGAATTTGTCATACATCACTTGTGGAACAGAATTAACGACATACAGAAAACCAAATGTATATATACAAAAGCTTGACGTGCTAAAAAATTAAATTGCTAGCAAATATAAATCATAGAATTTAAAATACTTTAAACGCGTGAGCTTTTTCACTATGTATTGTTTTTTAGTGGATTCTGTGGTGTAAGAAAATTACGTTAGAGCGTTCTGCTCATATTTAACATAATGACTACGCGAATATTTCTATATTTGAATACCCGCTTTTTAAAGAGTATTTCCGATAAATTTATAATGATCTGCGTATTGGAAAATTGAGGTATATATCTTTACACGGGACATTCATTTGCTAGTGAAAAAGAAATAAATGACAGTTTAAAAGAAAAAGATTGTGTTACAGCGGTTTCTTGGTAGTGTTTTCACTCTCGAAAATGGAGGACATTCATTTTGCTTTTAACTATACTTTATCAATTAGATGGCAAAGCCGTAGTTTAGGAACTGTATGATGTTTACTACGATCGATTATTTAAATATATTTAATGAATAACTTTCTAGCATTTTTAATCAGCTTTCTATAAATTAAAATAAATGAATTTTCGTGTATACATTTTTATAAAAAAAATAAATATATACATTTGAATACGTTAATTATCTGTATAGATATATTTGAGATACCTAATATAATAAATATAAAATAAAAATCCTAAAGTAAAATATTTTGTACTTTATTATATGCATATATTAAAACATGCTACCCAAAAATGGGAATTAAAATCGATATTTTATGCACAATTTTATCATAAGCGTGTGCATGGCGTCTTCCATATATTCAATCCTATGTACTAAGAAATAACCTTATCGACAAATATCAATATAGTCTCATTTTTCTGCACGTTATATATTGAAGATTTACCAGAAATTGTGTTTGAATGTTATTTTACAAAGTTCAAAGTTTATAAAACCTGACATATATTTTGGACTAATAGAAATAAACAAAAAATTCAAAAGGATCTGAAATCTGAACACATCTGTCTGCTAGATAATGGAATTGCCATAGGGCGATATGTTATTATTTGTAAATTGAATACTTTAAGGTACACTGAAATATTAATCAAAATGGCAGTACTTGCAAAAAATATATATATCGTGTACGTAAATGGATAACAGGATGTAATTTTTATATGTGTCATTGCAAGATCCGAACATATACGAAAAAAACAGCAGGCTATTATCTATTTTCCCTTCTGAACTATAACAATATAAAACTGAAATTTTCCGACATCTTGTACCTCAAAAGCAAGAAATGATATTCATGTGCGAGTTAATTACGAAGGATATTCCTAAATACTGTCGATAATATGTAAGTCTTTATTTTTTTCCAACTAGTCTGTGAGATACGAATCAATTCCCTCTGATGAGATACGAGTCATTCCATTTAAATTCACTGAAATACCTTGTGAATGAGAGTGTTTTTCAGATTGCCGTTTCATCAACAGAAAACTAACAAAGATCTTCTATAATGATTGAGGAAATAATAAAATGATTTGAAATTATGACCTAAAATTCCTTGCTGTACTTCTGAAAATACATTCATAGTAGATTAAGTAGGAAATAATAAAATTATTTGAAATTATGACCTAAAATTCTTTGTTGTACTTCTGAAAGTACATTCATAGTAGAATCGATAAACTCATTGAATTAAATAGCTAGATAGATAGCTCACCATAGCTAGATTGATTCATCTCACTGAATCTCGAAATTTCAGAAATGACTGCTAGCAAAGTATTAAAAGTTGTGTTGAACGATAATAAATTGTCTCGATTGTTCCAAAGTCTCTCGGGTTTTTTATTCTTGTTTATGGTGTTTCTTTCCAAGTCAGAGGTCGAGTGGATGGATTCCATTTTTATATACAATGGCGTATATACGGAGAGTGTTTCGAACCTTCTACCCTAACGCTAGAAAGTCTATAGGCAATTTTTTTTCTATTAATTTAAAACTTCAGTTAAGGAAAAATCTTTTAAACATTTTTAAAGGTAATAAGAAGTTAATGGCTGACTGTTAACTATCGATTATTTTTTTAGTTTAACAATATATTTTATTCATTGATTTTATCGAATCTACTGTAAATGTACTTTCAGAAGTACAACAAGGCATTTTAGGTGATAATTTCCACTCATTTTATTATTTCCTCAACCATTATAGAAGGTCTTTGTTACTTTTCTATTGATGAAACGGCGATCTGAAAAACACTCTCATTCACATGGACTTTCATGGTCTTTTTATCTTATAATTTATTTATCTTAGGGCTCGTTTCAAAAAATTCCATTTGATAAAACGGTATTCTTCACAACTTTCCATTCAATTAAATAAATTCTTGACGAAATTCCACTTTGAAATAAGGAATCCCCTCCGAAAATTTTATTCGATAGAAACAAATTTTTCATAATGTATTTTTATCAAAGATTTGAAAGATGTAATTTGCAAAATTGGATATTCAGTTGAAGGAAAACTTTATCAGGAGGATTTGCAAAAATTGTTAGCAATAAAGGCTTAGTTTAGGTTTAATCATTTCCTTCAAAATTTTATTTTTCTCAAAAACATTTTTTTAACAAAATATGGATCGAAGAAAAAAAAAAATCTTGTATTGACCCCTGAAAAAAGCATAACTGTCGAATCTACAGAAACTCTGATTAGTAAAAACGAAATAAAAGTAAATAAATAAATAAAAATAACATTTATTATTGTATACATTAAAAAACATGTATGAAAAGAAAACACACCATTAAGAACAATAATACAGTGATGAATTCATCGGTAGTTATTCTCCATAAAAATTTTCAAATTATATGCTTATTAATGGTCTAGAAGAACAAAACGAGCTCTGGAAATCCGTAATGCCCTCTCTGTCCTTCCTACCTCTACCGGGGGTTGGGGAGCGGGAATGCCGAATGCTTAGATTAATTATATTTTTATGGAATATTGTCTTTAAAGTTTATCTTAACAAACTGAGATTACTGTATTGAAATATGCTGTAAATTTCCAAGAACCTCAAAAAAGTCTTAATTTACGCTTGCGTGACACCATCATAAAAATTAATACAGGAAGGTACTAGATTGTTTCTACAAATTTCATTGCTATATTTAGTTAAAGTTTAGGATAATTCCTAAAAGTAAAATATTAGATTTTAATTGCAAATAAATGGCAAAAAAACAGAAATTACAATAGCAGATTTACGCGGACAATATATGTATACTAGTTTATAAAACCCGTCAAAAATGACGGACTATTAATCTGCGTTCCACTTTCATAAGACATCATACAAACAAACAGCATGGAGATTTTATTATTGAAGATTTGTATTGTAGGAAAGTACATTTTAAAGGTCGTAGATGACTCAAAAACAATATTTAAAACAGAAGCCTAATACTGGAGCGATCACCGCAAAGCCTCCCTACGAAAGAAATCACCGCTATTTCTGAAAAAGTGTTTACAGAAAAAAATTGATTACATAGTAGATGTTTTATATGAAATTATAGTACATAACTACCGTCAAAAATGACGGATTGTTGAGCTGCGTTCCATTTTCATAAGACTTCTTACAAACAATCAGCATGAAGATTTTATTATTGAAAGGTTTGTATTGTAGAGAAGTACATTTTAAAGCAGGTAGATAGCGCCAATGCTTTAATATGCTTTTACAAATATTTTAAGAGCAGAATCGGATGTGAAGCTTTCAAAGAGTCGTTCATTTGTGATTCATTTGAATTTGTGATGCTGAATGGCAACAGTGTTCGTTTGTTTATATCTGGAATTCCGATGTTTCATCTGGATTTTTAATTAAGAACTTAAAACATTATAATAGAATATGATATACACGTTTTATAAAAAAAGTATGCTGAACAGAAATGGTTTCAAGTAGAAGATATTATCATTTAGCTATCATATGTTAGCATAGGTTTTTCATTAAGCCTAACATGGCGTTTAACTACGATCGATTCGCAGATCAGAGTGGTCCCGCCCGGAATGGTTACAGACACTTTCTTACCTTCGGATTTTATTATAAGTAGGTAATGATACATTTTATGCATGAATATTTCATAATTATACAAAAAAAATCTTATAATTATGAAATTCCTTAAAATGATAACGGTACACATAAAGGTTTATTAATATATTTTAATAAAGAGATCAACAAGTTTCGTACGCTCCACCGGCGACATTTGCAATGTCAATAATGATAAATAAACTATTTTCTCAATATTTGTTTTGATAAAGAAAAACCACTATATCACGTGTATAATGAAAGCACGTACTTAACAAGTTAGAAATCGTATGTCTCACGTGACAAATGAGGTGCATTCGAACTATAACTACATTTATAAATATTTAGATTTTGGTACAATAGCTGTTGCACTGTTATACAAAAATGCATCAATAAAAAAAAGTATTTTATGTGCAGATTTTCATATTATAGATATTAATTGTAGTTTATGATATTAAGTTTTAATACAATTTCACAAACAATTAATTACAATTATGTTGCATTAAAATTATAAAATGCGCAAATATCCAATACAAAATAATGTAAAAAAATCATCGTTATTATTTAACTGAAAAAATGAATCAAAACGTTTATTATCTTTTTAAGTTTTGATTCAATTTTCATGAAATTTTAAATGACTGGACGACATTTTGCAACGAATTTATATATAAAATTTCAATTCATTTCGTTAGGTAGTTTTTGCGCTGTTATATGCTGACGGACTAGACGACGACTGTAGACGTAGAGGTGCTACGTATATATAATTGTGAACGCACCTAAAAATGGTACTGTAAACATAATTTTTTCCTATCTATAATAGAAGAAAGTATTGTAATGGAAATTTTTTTCGACTTCAGGTTTTCGACAGATTTGCCCATTTTGTAATCAGATTCCGAAAATCATGTTTTTACAAAATGTATGTCTGTCCTCATTATATCATCGAGAAGTGTATGAAGTTATGAATATAACTGAACCAAATTTTACGTATTGGTTTGTGACTATGGCCAGTAGGTACTCCTTGAATTTGGAGATATTCCGACGGAAGGGGGCGCTGCAACTTTTGTGCCATTTTCAATATTGTATCTTCGAAAAGTGTATGAAGTTATAAATAGAATTGAACCAAATTTTATGTATAGGTTTGTAACTATGGCCAGTAGATACTCCTAGAATTTGGGGATATTCCGACTGAAGGGGGCGCTGTGACTTTTGTGCCATTTTCAATATTGTATCATCGAAAAGTGTATGAAGTTATGAATATAATTGAACGAAATTTTCTGTATATGTTTTTGACTATGGCCTGCAGGTCTCGGTTGAATTGGGGGATATTCGGCCGGAAGGGTATAGTGATAACCACATAAGGATTTCAAATTCAAAAAAGATGTACAAAAAAATTAGAAGTCCTAAAAGGTTTTTCGGTTAAATTTTCGGCCTTGATCCAAGGTTCCCGGAGAAATTTTTGTTTGCCTCTATCTTAAAGATGGCTGAGATATAGCAGTTTGAAAATTTAGGGTGACTGACATTCTCAAGCAAGACAGCAGAAAATCATACGGGTTTCATTTTTGAGTTTTAGTGAACAAGGTTTCAGCAAATCACAAGAGATACTGTAGACCGCGCCAGTCTACAGTATCCCTTGTGGCGTCTGTCACTCAGTCTATATTGTCGAAACGGGTCGTACGTGCGCCAACTGTCTTGCCGAGCATAAACGTGCCTATAAATCTGGTAGCCTTCAATCAAAACTAGTACATCATTCTTTGAATACTGACCATATTCCGGATTTCGCAAATTCGTAGTTGCACTGATGAGAGGCTACATTATAGCCTGACACGTTTGCAGTAATTTTTAATGTTTTAATTGTATTTTATGTAACTTTTATGTCTGATTAAATTTGATATTTTATGTAACTTTTATGTCTGATTAAATTTGATATATTATTTAAAGACTTTTATTTATCA
Source organism: Maratus michaelseni (assembly GCA_963931845.1). NCBI lineage: Eukaryota > Metazoa > Arthropoda > Arachnida > Araneae > Salticidae > Maratus > Maratus michaelseni. Next base: position 421,415,474 of record OZ007592.1, read on the forward strand.
GACGTTAAAAATATTTAGTTATTCTATATATTTATATTTGCCAACGTCAAATTCGCGCCAAGCTTTGCGATACTTGGCGAAATATTGCCAAATTTGGAGACAAAAATAGGTTGCGATAAATGAAGCCAACTTGGCTATAGCGGACTAATTTGGCGATATATTCTCATTCAAATTCAATATTGACGAGATCTGGGAATAAATCTTCTTTAATCGGGTTCCATTTTAGCTTCGTATTTTCTATTTAAATTAGCTAAAATCTTAAAACTAAGGAATAAGGAGGGTATGTGTTCCTGATGTAACAGGCCAGAAATAATTTTTCGTAGTTTAATATACATCGGTACCCGTGTGGTGACCGGGTTAGAATAGTCCCAATGTAGCCCATGCATGTCGTAAGAGACGACTAAAATAGGCTCCCAATCCCAAGGTGTGTGGTACCGTGCTGAAGGGATGAATGGCATCTGTGGTATATGATGTCACTAACGGTCCCCTCGAGAAACCAGGCGGAACCTCGTTGACCATACGCCTTACACCTGTACAGGGAGGTTAGCAGGTGTGGACCTTTTTGTTCCTCCCAGTTCTCCGGTCCAAATATGGATGAAACAAATATAAAAAAACAAGAAGAAGGAAGACAGAAAAGGTTGGGTTCTCCCCTGGGAGGTACCCAATCAGCTTGTGAAACGGCTTCGCTGAAGCCGGGTCCTAGCACCAAGGAGGAAACCAGCAACCCTGCTTCTGGTGGAAGTGGCGACGCGAGCACTAGCTTGCAACACACTAACACTGCAGCTGGGGGGCGGGTAGAACTCACAAAATCTCAAAAGCGCAATAAGCGCAGAGTACAAAAGAAAAAGCTAAAAGCCTCAGCAGTTGAACCAACTGAAGAAGAGAAGGTAGGGGGAACCAAAAGACTTAGGTCTGAGGTTTCAACTCCTTCTCCTGCACAAACAGCATTGTCAAAGAAACCACGGACGGAAAACAGTCCACGGTCATTTGCACATGTGGTGAAGGCAGTCAAGATGGCTATCGTGCGGAATTCTTTCCTACCGAAAAGCTTTCTGTTGAAGACAACTGCATTCAGATGGAGATGCTAAAACAAATTGACCTGATCCCTTCTGGGGATTTTATGCCTAAAATTCAGAGATCGGCATTGCAGGCTGGATCCCTGATCATCTACTGTGATAATGTTGAAACTGGGGACTGGCTCAAAAAGATATTTGATAACAACAAGGAGGTTATTGGAGGCACGACACTCAAAGTTATGAATGCCAGTGAGCTACCAAAGCCTGTGAAGGTGGCATTTAAGACCAGAGATGTGTACACAAAGGAACCCAATTTGTTGCTAAAGCGGATCAACCGGTTAAACCCGGAGTTGAAGTCGGAAGAATGGCGTGTTCTCCACAAGTTGGTAGTACCATATTCTATACGATGGACCTTTGAGGTTGACCGGGAGGCTGCCGAAGCGATCAAGCGGGCAATCTTTGGTGCATACACAGGCCTGGATAGAGGAACATTTAAAATTATAAATGATCCCAACACCAAGGTGAAGGAGAAGGAGTGTTTGACCGAAACACAGACAACCTCCTCTCAGGTAAGTGATTCAGATATTCTTTCTGATAAAGATAGTGAATTGCTTAAAATTAACGATTTGGTGTTTGAAACCAGTTCTGAAGGAACCCCTCAACCAGACTCATCCTTATCTATGGGTGAGATTGAAATGGAATTGCAGGGTTTGAATGAGCAGGATCAGCAGGTTAAACCCTTACCTGATGTTGATGGAAAGGGTGGTACCTCTTCCTAATTTTCTTGCTTCCTCTATACCTTGTTTATGGATAGCAGCTGTAAAGTAGCACATATCAATCTTCACCATAGTCGCTCTGCATCAGCCATTCTATGCAGAGGGTTGACTAGAGGTGATTATGACATTGCATTTGTTCAGGAACCTTGGACCCTTACTGGTAGAATCCTGGGTTTGAATATTAAAGGGTATAAAATCTTTTATGATGCTACCTATGTGAGGCCTAGGGATTGCATTCTTATTAGCTCCAGGCTCAATGTGCTAAATCTTATTATTTATCTGGATGGTGACAATGTTACTATCAGGGTTATTTATGAGTTTCAGGGACATGAAGATGAAATTATCTTAATGTCTGCCTATCTTCCTTATGAAGAAAAGGATCCTCTTTCAGAGAAAATGAAGGCTCTTATTGAGCACTGTATTGAGGAGTAAAAATAAATTAATTATTGGTTGTGATGCTAATGCTCACCATGTTATATGGGGCAGTACTGACGGTAACAAGCGTGGTGAAGATCTTCTTGAAGACATATTAGTTTTTAACCTTTGTCATATTAATAGGGGCAATGAACCTACCTTTGTAACAAAGAATGGAAGGGAGGTAATTGATCTTACTGTATGCAATAGCTCTTGCTATAATTATATTAAAGATTGGAAGGTGTCTGATGAGGTAACTATGTCTGATCACCGACTAATAATTTTTTCTGTTACAGGACCTACAAGAACTGTAACAGAAGGTAGGAACCCCATAAAGACTAACTGGGGTTCCTATTATGAACAACCTAGTTGGTAAGTTGTCCTCGATAGCCGATTTGGAGCTGGCCGTTGACCAGTTGCAACATGCTATCCTCCAGTCGTACTATCAAAATTGCAATGCTACTGTTACTGACTCACCAAGGTTAGTTCCTTGGTGGTCTAAAGAGCTCAGTATTTTACGTAGCAAGTGCAGAAAGCTCTTGAATAGAGCTAAGAAGAGTGGTGATTGGGAAACCTATAAAGCTTTTCACACCACATATAATAAAGCATTAGGGATGCCAAGAGAAATTCTTGGAGGATTTTTTGTAATGGCATTAATGATGTTTCTACGACGGCAAAAATTGTAAAAATTATCGCCAAGAACAGGAACTGTAGCTTAAATACTGTTAAGCTTTCAAATGGCAACTTTACTAATACTGGAAAGGAAACATTAGCTGAAATTCTGAGTGTTCATTTTCCAGGTTCTCGTGTTATCACTGGTGCTACACCCTCTCTCCTATCTCAACAAACAGTTGTGGGAAGAGAAAGTGGGATACTTCAAAGAAGGTTGTTACCTATGATACGGTTGTTTGGGCTATTATGAGGCTAAATCTTTTAGACCTATTAGTCTCACTTCTTTTCTGTTAAAAACAATGGAGAAGCTTATTGATAGGTTTATTAGAGAAACAGTGCTGAATGCTTTTCCGCTTTCAGACTCCCAGCATGCCTATCAGCCTGGCAGATCTACCGATACTGCTCTGTATAGTCTTTCATTCATTTTGGAAAAGACTTTGAAATCCAAAGAAGTTGCGTTGGTAATCTTCTTAGATATTGAGGGTGCTTTTGACAAGTTTCCTATTGAAACTGTCCTTCGGGCCCTAAATAAGAGGGGCGTTGATGCAACTATCGTCAACTGGATCAAGGTTCTGTTATCCTTTAAGTACATTAATGCTTCTCTTGGTGGAGACAGTTACACTATCCATGCAAATGCTGGGTGTCCACAGGGGGGATGTTCTCTCGCCTGTTCTTTGGTGCCTTTGGTTAGTTGTTGATTCTCTTTTGAATGACATAACTTCTTCAGGCTTGTATTAGCTATGCTGATGATGTTGTTGTCATTGTTAGAGGCAAATTTATAAAAACTATTTGTTCCATTATGTCTGATGCACTTAGACGTATTGAAAAGTGGTGCTATACTGAAAGGCTTTTAGTTAATCCACATTAAACCACATTTGTTGACTTTACGAGTATGATATATCTTGAGGTGCAAAATATTGTCTTCTTTGGTCAGGCACTCACATGCTCTCAAGATGTCAAATTTATTGGCATCTACTTTGACTCAAAACTTAGTTGGAAGAAGCACTTTGAATTTTGTCTGAATAGGGCAAAAAAAGTCTTTTGGACCTGTAGAAGTGCTATTGGCAGAACCTGGTATTTACGTCCGTAGACTATCCTTTGGATTTATAGGATGCTAATTTGTCCTATAATTGCTTATGGTTCCATTGTGTGGTGGTCTAGGACAAAGCTGGATTCAGCTAAAAAAGAATTAAACAAGCTCCTGCGGATGGTCTGTATTGCTATGACTGGCTGTATCAGAACCACTCCTACAGCTTCTCTTGAGCTTCAGCTTGGGCTGTATCCTCTCTTTATGTGTATAGAAGCTGAGGCTATCATATTCATGAGGAGGCTTAAGTATCTAGGTCATTGGAAGTCTTATTCAAACTATTTGTCTTGGAAAAATTTTGATGGTGATGTTCTTGGGTATCCTCTTTTTGGTATGCCTAGTGATGGCATGCCTGTAAAGTATACCTTTGATAAACCTTATCAAACTCTTTTGCCCTCACGTGGTGATTGGGATTCAGTTTCTACCCATATTGGTAGGAAGTGCTCTATTTGGTATACGGATGGCTCAAAGATGAACAAGAACACTGGTGCTGGTGTCTGTTGCCCTGGTGATGGCATTAAGTACTCATGTTCTTTGGGCAATTTTTCTACTGTCTTTCAGGCTGAAGTTTTTGCCATTCTGATGTGCTGCAGAACTTATTTAGACATTGGCTGCAGGAACAGATGTGTGCGGCATTACTTGCTTTAAGTAAAACTGTTATTTCTTCCCATATATTTTGGGAATGTTATATTTTACTCTGCCAACTGACAATTGACAACAGGGTCACTCTATACTGGGTACCTGGGCATTCAGGTGTTTCTGGTAATGAGTTGGCTGATGAATTGGCAAGGAAGAGATCCGCTACCCCTTTTGCTCGTGCAGAACGAGCTACTGGGATTTCAAGTAATCTTATTAGGACTACTGTCTTTAAGATCTTTAGAAAGAAGCAGTATTATGACAGGCGTAACATTAAAGGACAGCGGCAAGCAAAGGAGCTTAACCATGGTTGTCCTAGTGTTAGGCATAAGGAACTTTTAATGCTGAGTAGGAATGGCATTAGGAAAGCCATTGGTCTTTTAACGGGGCATTGCCCTTTGAAAAGGCATCTTACAGTTATGGGTGTAAAAAATGACCCAACGTGTAGGGGTTGCCATTATATGGAGGAAACGAGCCTGCATGTTTTATGTGAGTGTGAGGGGTTTTCTGCCTATAGGTTTGAGCACTTTGGTCGCCATATAATTGAGCCTTGGGAGCTTTATGACATTCCTTTGAGATGTCTGCTGAATTTTGCTTCAGCTACTGGTCTTTTTTAGGACTATTTTCTGGGGTTAGTACAATAGACCTCTGGTTTCAGTGCTAAGTTCTTTGAACCCACCATCTTTAAGTCTAAGTCTAAGTCTAATATACATCGAATGATCGCATCCAGGTAGCCCGACGATTCGCAAGCAGCTGACGTACAACAGAATGACGAAAAATATTGAATTTTGGTGGTGTGATAGAGAATTTTATAGGATTTAGATGTATGAGATAGAAGAAAGTTTAGGGATTGACACATCCGACTTTTTTTTTTATCTGTAAAGGATCTTGTCCTAAATTATAAAAAACTCAAAGGGGGCAGATTCATTGGATATGTTCTTGCTGCGCATATGGATTTCTATTAATTCTCGAATAACGTATGGAGAATAAAATCTTGCTGTGTAAATAATTTTACTTTTCTTACAAAATTAATTTGCAAATTAATTCTTAAGCACCTGCTTTGATTATACATATGAACTTGTAAATTTTGTTTATCCAGTTAATTTTCTTAAATTGTTTTCGAAAAAAGTTTATATCTCATTATTGATCATTGAAAATGTCGCCGCCTTAACATACGAAACTTGTTGATCTATTTATTAAAAGGTATTTATAAACCTTTATGATTACTGTTATCATGTTTAAGTAAATACATTTTAACTTTATTGCAAGAATATTTACAATATTTAAGTATATCTACGTTAAATATATATTATTATTATTAGAGTTATATTTTTGTAAATGCTTTCCTTCACTCAGTAACCAATTCTTAAAAACAAAATTCTACCGAAAACGAAAATTATGATTATTCTTTTGATGATTTGTGATTATTTATGTGTAAATTATTACATCTTATGACATGTACATATCTGTCTTCCGGTTTCATTCAAATAAAATGCAAATATACTGTTCAGATTTTTTTTTAATAATCTCAATCAAATACGTACCATGTATGTATAAACAAATCATTTTTATAGCATTTTATAAAATATCTTTTCTGATTTGATCTATATATATTTTTGTTTCTTAAGAACTTCTGGATGGTCAACTTCTAAGAATTTACCACATGATGATATATTGCAATAGTTTATTATACATTTATTACACGTCACTTTTCAAACGGGTCTACTTCTTAGGTCCAATAGAAAATCAAATGTTATCTATGAATGTTTCACCTAGTAAAATTCAAATAGATCAAAAACAAGAGAAAAACATGCAATAAATTAATGGGCTTAATTTAAATGGACTTCTTTAACATTTAAGTACTTTATAAATAGTTCTTATTGAATTCCAGTATGTAAGGAAATCTCGTTATAGTGTTCATATTTTAAATAATGACTAAGCGTATATTGACATATTTGGAATAGTCACTATATAAAGAGTATTTGCGATTGACTTCTAATGATGTTCATATTGAAAAATTTAGGTATATATCTTTACACGGAACATCACTTTGTGAGTGAAAATGAAATAAATGATCAAGATAAGAAAATGGATTACGTTACAGCATTTTCTTAGTAGTGTTTTCACTTCCAATAATGAAAAACATTCATTTTGCTTTTAAAGATACTTTATCAGTTAGAAAGCGAATAGTTTTTTAGTAATTTTACGAAGTATATGCAATATATTTCAATAATATCTTTTATGAAATTTTAGTCAGCATTCTACAATTAAAAAAAAATTAGAATTACCTGTATACATTTTTATATTAAAATATATTACAATGCGTAATTTAGTTTGCGGTACTTAATAGAATAAATCGCATGAAATGAAACACAAAGATATTTTTTCTGTTTATTTTTTGTTTTGTTTTTTCATATTTTATGCCTAATTAGACAGTAACCTCTAATGGTTCCAAAAAAGACTGTACCTTTGATATATTTGGTTGAATTCAGTTATATGAAGTGAATGTTTTTATAGGCCGATTTCATCCTAAACACCAAGCATCAGTGACGACATGTCATAATAAAGAGTTCAAGACATCCTTTTGTTTTGAGTTTTCTGGTGATGAAATAAATTACATAAACAAATAACTTTTTTTTGTGAATATAATATACGGGGTGCTCCAAATGTCCTTGACACATTTTAACATTCAATAAAAGGTCAAGCAATTGGCGTACGAGAGTTTCGTTTGGACGAAAAAGTTTCTAATGATCTGAAATTTTGTTTAAACAAATAAAAAAAAAATAGTTAAAAAAAATTCTCATACATTCCGCAACTTCTGGAAAGTTATCGAATAGGTAGGCTGCCTTTTTACATAATAATGGCGAAATACGCACAATTTTTGCCCAACCTAGGGAAACCCCCTTTCCAGAAATTAACAATACTCGCCCGCTTGAGGTTCTATTTGACGAGTGAGGATGTATAAACGAGTGTTGCTAATTTCTAGAATGTGAGTTGCCATAGTTTGGACAAAAACAGTGCATAAGCATTGTGCGTCTTTTGCCATTGTTATGTATAAATGCATTATACCTATTCGATAAATTTGTAGAATCAGCGCCATCTATGAGAAATTTTTAGAACTACTTTTTATATGCTTAAACAAAATTTGAGATCCTAACAAACAGTTTCGTCCAAGCTACACTCTCATACGCCAGTTGTTTGATCTTTTGTTGTATTTTAAAATGTGTCAAGGACTTTTGGGACCCCCTGTATAATCTCATAATTCATTATTTTAGATATTAATTTTTTTCCAAGTAATTTGAAAAAAAAAAGCGGTCTTAAAAGTATTATTAACTAAAGGTGTCGAAAAATGCGATTTTGCAAAATTCAATGTTTATAAAACACAGGGATGAGAGTGATCCGACCCGAATGTCCGATTTTTACCACTAAATTTTAATAGTATTCTCCACTATATTGAATTTCATAAATTCTGTCGTTAAATAAGATGAAAATACTATTAAAAATTAGTGGTAAAAATCGGACATTTGAGTCGGAGCGCTCTCATCCCTGAAAACATTAAATTTCTTTTTAAAACTAATGTAGATAAAAGAAATATTCAAAAATATCTGAAATCTCTCTCTCACACTCTCTGCACATCCGATTTTTATTAGATCACGTAAATGTTGTGGATGTATGTGTATTTTGAATACTTTAAAATGTACTAAAATATAAGTAAAAACTAGCTAACCCTCCCGGCGTTGCCCGTGCCCGAAATAATAACAATCTGTTCTAGACAAATATGACTGAAATCTGTAAGGCTATCGAAATAAAGTCGAATGAGCCAAACCCCGTCATAATCGGACCCATAGAACCAGAATACTCCTGTAGTTTCACCTTCCACCGCCAGGGGGAGCAATCTATTCTGGAAGAGGCCATATCAGAACACTCGACCCAACCAAATTTCCTAATAGAATTGAAATTTAACCACGGGTAAACATTGCCAAAATAGTGGAAATCGAGAAAGAGAAAGTGGGTTACGCAAACAATCGGCTTCGAGAAGGTTAATGTAGATATTTTTTAAAACCCAACGGTGCGTTTTGTAGAAAATGAACTTGTCTATGATCTGGAGTCTACTGTTTGTTCTTATTCTCATTTGCCGAGTCGATGCTGATTTTTAAACCTTTGCCGAAAAACGAAAAGTACGTGAAGGAGTTTTGGAAATGATTTTTCTTCGGAGGGTTAAAATTAAAATTTTTCAAAACAAACACCAGATTTTAAAAAGCAAAGGGATGTAGATTAGGTGCGGTGTTTTTAGTTTTTCGTATCTTATTTATAAACACCGATTCGAATTTTTAAAGATGGGAAAATTCGTTAAAAATGTGAAATTGACTTATTGTAAAAAATGTTTTCGAAAGGGTTAGCGTGAATAAAAAATAAAAAAATCAATAAAGGTTCCTGCCTAAACCCGATAGAACGTAGATGTCTTTAGGTGTGTTTGTTTTATGTTTGGTTATTTTAGAAAGATTTTACATATTGTTATATTGCCAGATTTTATATATCGCTGAAAATCGGAATTCGCAAATGTGAGTCCTGCGCGCGAATTGTTTTCGAAGAGTTAATATTTTAATTTTTCAAACACAAATACAGATGTTAAAACATGAGTAAGTGTAGATATTGTCTGGTATTTTTAGTTTTTCGTTTCTTGCTCTGAAACGCCGATGCGAATTTCAAAATATTGCCAAAATCACAAAAATCGCGAAAATGCATATCAGAAAATATACTTTTTCGAATTGTTAATTTTCATATTTTTTAATATCAAAGTTGGTTTTGAAATAGGCAATGTCAGCTCTTTAATTTGATGACCTTCGTTTTTCATTATCTCTTGTAGTCCGGCGGATGCAGGGCTCGGAAAACAGGAGAAAAAAAAAACAACATGAATTAGATATATATTGATTTTTTTAAAGGGTTAAATATGAAATTTTTTCGAACCAACCAGATCGTTCGAGACGTAAAAGTACGTTCTTCGAGAATATGTAGATGGTTTTTCTGTATTTTTAGCCGTTCGCCCATGGCGAATTTAGAAAATCTTACAAAAGAAACGAGATGACTTGTGCTTTGTTTCTTCTATTTACGGAGATAAGATAAAGGGCTTCAGAGCATATGCGCGTGGATTTCGGAAGTGCGATTTTTTTATTTGTGATCTTTGATCAGTTTTTAATTAATAACTTCTCTATTTTTCAAAATATTAAGTTTCTGAGGCTCAGGTGTACCAGGAGAGGTTTTGGACTATCTAAATCTAAATTTTCAGGATTCTAGTTTGGCTAGATTTTGCTAGCCATCGTAGACAAACAAACAAACAAACAAACAAACGGACAGAGAAACACACACAGAGAGCGAAACTTTTTTTATTAGTATAGATGGTAGCGTTTTTATAAATACAATCTCCTCTAAGGTAAGAGATAAGATGATGCATTTTTCTATGTGTTATGGCTACCTCCGAACATACAAAATAACAACAGCTTCCTATCCCTTTTCTTTCTAGAACTATAACTAATTAATATTAAAATTGACAAAAATTAGCATTTTTGACAGCAACTCAAAAAGGGAAAGTGGTATTCCCATGTGATTTTGTAATGGAGGCACTCTCTAAATACTGTTTACAATCTAACCTGTAAGTTGGTTACAGTTTTTGAACCTGGTCTAGGAGATAAGGAATCTTGAAATTAGAGAAAAAGACTTAGCTAGTGATGGGCGGAATGAATGATTTTGATATTCGAATGAATCGTTCGCGCATGCGCAAAAGCATAACTGCTAACCTCCGTATTTTTTTTTAAATCAACTTCTACCAGGAAAAGAGAAGTTTTTTATTTAAATAAGAATTACTTATGAACTACATAAAAATATGAAATTACTTTTCCTTCCACGATATTTCTGGTTCTAATTGATTAAAAAAACACAAATGTTTGCAATTATGCATTTGTTTCAATTTTGTTTATAAACTTTCTTGTTGTAATTGATTAAAGTAAATACAAAGGTTAGCAACTATGCTTTTGCGCATGCCCAAATGATTAATTCAAATGACATTCAGTATGCCCATCCCTTCTTTTAGCTGCAAAAACTCAAAAAAGAACATTGAGATAGAAGGAAAATTTTATGTAATAAATTTTCTGGTTTAAATTAGTTAATACTACAATGTATTGGATAAATATTTTATAATTTAACACATAAAACGTATTCAATAAAATGTTTATTTTTTTTCAAAATGACATCAGATGACAATACAATGAAATTATTTTGTTAACTTCATATAACCGCAATTTGGTGAATCTCAGTGAAGTTTCATGTGGCACGGTCATGTGCATTCTATTGTGAAGAGTCACCAAATAACATCACAACGAAATCATATTATTACTGACATTTGGCATCTCTATTGTGAAGTCACCATGCTTACTGAAGTCGTAACATGAGTTCAATTTGCTGTCACGTAGGGACTTTTCAAAACGCAACTATTATGGTAGGTTTAGAATTCAGTCTACAAATGACAGCCGCATGATAATCACAAATTCAGTCCATAGTAACGTCACATTTGGAAACACACTAAGTCCTTAGTGGTGGTCAACAAATACCGTTCACTTGAGAGTAATAATGAGACGAATTGAAGCTATCACATTTTGGTTCAATCCATTTGTGGCTTGAAATTAACATTACACCATCATCATGGTTACAGAAGTCGTAACATGAGTTCAATTTGCTCTCACGTAGGGACTTGTCAAAACACAACTATTATGGTGAGTTTAGAATTCAGCGTACAAATGACAGTCGCATGAAAATCACAAGTTCAGTCCATAGTAACGTCAGATTTGGAAACACAATAAGTCTTTAGCGGGGTCAACAAATAACGTTTACTTGAGAGTAATAATGAGACGAACTGAAGCTATCACATTTTGGTTCAATCCATTTGTGGCGTGAAATTAACATTACACCATCATCATGTGCTGTAGGGACAGAACCTATTTGCTACACTCGAAGTTTATATAATTTTCTCTTGAGTATGCACAATTCTCAAAATTAGCATTTTATGTTTGTTTGTTAACTTATGGATACCAGTGTAGCTGCAAACAAATTTAAACATAACGGAAATCATACTTGATGTAATCGCGTGATATTTAGTTTCAATATTTAAAGATTCCAAAAATCTATTTGTATTTATATTTTATGTTACAATATACATACATTTTTCACTCGTGTCGGGTTTATTGTATAAATTTGTGCTTATTCAAGGTCTGAAATAACAGATTGTTCTCTAAGTCTGCCTTTAATAAATTCAGACGTTAAACAGTGTGTTTTATAATTTAATTGTGCATCGATGGAATAGTTATTTATTCATCGTTGTTCCGTCATCCTGTGCTGTCTGATTGCTAGCCGGTGACTTTCCCCAACACGAAATAATAGTGAGAAATTGCCGAGCTAAGATATCGGCTGGGTGGTTTCAGTGGTTAGAACAACAGCACATTACACTGTAGACCCAGGTTCGACTCCTGGATCCGGGAAATGATTCACTCGTCTTGGGTTTATTGCATAAATTTGTGTTTATTCATGTCTGAAATAACAAATTTATCTTTAAGTGTACCTTTAAAAATTCAGACGTTAATTTATCTGCTTTGTAATATACATTATGTTTTCAAATATTAATCACATATATAAAAATTACGAAATTAATATTCCAAATAAATGTGTACTAGCTGACCCCCGCCCGACTTTACCCGTGCCCGTTATGATAAATTAACAAAAAAAAAAAACCCATCAAGTTTTTATTATTTTATATCGTTAACCCGATGTTGTATAAAACTATATTTTAAAATGAAAAATTCGCGAAAAAAAATTATATTTATTAATAAAAGTGCTCATTTTGTTTTTGTTTTTTTTATCTAGGGTAGTTTCATAGTTTTAAAATAAAAAGTTCTTCTTTTCCGAACTCTTTGAAATCTTTATTGGTGATAAAAAAAAGTTTTACAGCACGTGTAAAACTTTCGTGAAAAATATTGTAATGTAGTTGTAAAAGAAATGTTTTCTTCTCGCTTTTTTGTTTGTTGGTTTGTTTTCGGGTCGGCTCCTTTAACATAGCAAAAAAAAATAGTTCTCATCTACCGAACTGTCTGACATTTCAATCGGTTATAAATATAACTGCATCCAAACTCTCTTTAAATGTTTGCGGAAAAATATGCATATTTTGTAGTGAAAACATGAGCTATTTAAAAAAAAAGCTTTAGCTTTCAAACTCAGAGAAAAAAAAAAAAAAACATATTAGAATGTCTATGCTTTCAATGCAATGGTACGGCTTCATTCTGTTTTCAATCAACCCTTTTCAATCCCCTAGGCTAAACAGGTGAGGGTTGGGTTAAACAATCAGATTTCCCGTTTCTGAGAGTAGAAGCCTTCAAAAAAGGTTGACTCATGCAAAAAGAGACGATTTTCATGTGGATTTGACAGAATACGCTTTTCGTTTTAAATATATAGATTGTGACCTATAACAATTTTAACAGAAATCTATTTCTAGAAGCTAAAATCTAAAACGATTCATTGCCCCATTCCGCCAAAATTTTTGAGTTACGCTTATAATAGTACACGCTTTGCACACTCAATTTGCAACTATAACTAATGAATTTAAATTTAGTATTTTAAAATTTTAAGTGTGCCATATTTTTCTGAACGGTGAATGAAAAAACATTTTATTTAATATTTTTTCATTATTATTATTTACTATTATTTCATTACTATTAATTAACATTACTTAGTTTAAAGTACAAAGAATTCTAGATATTGTTCTCTAACCACACCGAGAAAGTGTATTTAATAAAATGTTTTTTTTTTCTCATTGACTCTATTTTGGACATGTTCGATGGTAAATATAGAATAGAAGAAGAGATATATGGCTTACCCTTCATCAGATGCAACTTTTCGAAAACTGGCATTTTGAATAATATTTCAGTAAATATGCTAAAGTATTCTGTTTTTTACACAAATACTTATACATTATCGAACAGTTACATGATATAGAACACAAATATGTTCAGATTTTAGATTTTGTTTGAATCTTTCGTTTATCGCTATTAGTAACGAAAATATACAATATTTTTTTTTAAATCCCGTAAAAAATTCTGTAAAATAGCAGTTTTTAATCCAGTCCAGTCTATTTTTTTTATGATTTTTTTTTTTTTAGTCAAATGGAGGGCAATTTACATTTGTCAAAATTCTGTGGTATCGTCCATGTGTATATACTGTTCGGAATTGTTTTCTTTTTAAGATTGATTTGTATTGCATTTTAAATTTTACAAACTGTGTCGTATACTGCATGTGGTACATTAATGTTCAGTTATGCCTGTCTAGTTTATTTTTTATTAATTGTGAAAATTGCTTTTTTAGATGGTTTTGTAATAGAGAAGCATAGAACATAAAAATTGAAACGTGTTTTCAATTTTCGGACATAATACAAACCAGCAAAATACACCAAAAAATCAATACTGTATTTCTATTTTACTAATTTGTATCAGTGTAAGGAGATTTGTTTTAGTAAGGAGTTATTTAAGGAGTATTATTTTAGTAATTTAAGGATATTTCATTTACTAATGAATTTACATCCCTCGTGATTACTGAAATCGCGAAATCAGAACTCTCTTAGTACTTCATGTTTTAACTAAGGATGAAAATACTGATCACGTACTACCGTAACAAAACATTTATGGTTTTGTATACTTATTACATTGTGCATTGACATACTTTAAAATGTTGTTTATTCTAGTCCTAAGACAATATCACGTTTGTAAATCTGCTGAAAGAGAAATAGAAATGAATTTTCCGTTGAATTCATCTGACTGTAAAGTAAATCTTATTATGCTCTTAATGCACGTTTATTGAAAGGCTGATGTTGGTGTATCATCGCAATATTTAGGCAAAATAATTTCACACGAAACTAGAAGTTAATACTGTAATAAACAAGCATCCTTTCTTAATTAGATGTAAAAATAAGGCGGTGAGATCTCATGAATTTGATATATTTATTAAACAGTTTAAATCGAATACAAATTTACTTTAGCAAAAAAGCGAAAAAAAAATAATAATAAAAAAAAATGCTATAAAACACTATGCGTATAAATATGTATTCTATCACTATTTCAATTATCTAGATGTACTAGATACGTTATATTCTGATTTTCAAAGTAAACGTTAAAAATTAGTTTCGACTTATTTTAAATGATGAATAATAATTTACTCATAAACTTATAAAAATATTCTCAAATTATAAGACGAAAAAGAAAATCAGTTGTATTCTTGGAATTAAGAAAATTGTAATGAAATATTTCATACAAAATGTATTTTCTAAATATAAACAAAAAATTGGAAATAACATGATGCAGGATGTTTAATATTTTTAGAACCTTTTCGTGGAAATTTTGTAATTTTTATTTCCTTCATGTTAGACTATTTAGTAACTATTTTCTGAAGAGAAAACAACCTTATTTATGAAATTCAATTTTTTTCATGGGTATATTCCTCGATGTCTAATAAAAATTTCATTCTGATATAATTACTATTAGATTTAAACAGTTTGGGCCTATTTCCAACTGTACTATATGCATTCGAATGAATAATAGTACATTAAAAACAAAATTAATAGATATTTTATTAATGAATATTGTTGTTTTTGCAAATGCTTCAGTAAAATGCCTTAGCAAAAAAGAGAAAATATTTTCGCATTGTGTATTTTATTTTCACGTTTTTCAAAACATGCAATCGCATTTGAAACATTACTGTATTATCTGATTACAACTAAATTCAGTTATCAACAGTTTATTTTCATATACATACAACCTGTATAAAACCATATTATTTTTAATCCAGTAAACGCGTACTATGAACAAAATATTTCATTCCGAGCGACAAATTAAATCAATCTTTTGCTATCGAAATAAATGCCATTTTATTATTCAAATGCTTTTAAAGGAACTCTCTGCTTAATAAATAATAAATTTGTTTAAAGGATTATACAATTCAACTTGTTTGATCTTTTCTACTGCTTTTAAACTAAGCTCTTTTCTGATTAATGAGATTATATGGAATTTAAAATTTTCCCAAAGGAAGTATTAAACACTTGAAGTTATTTACAATGCTGATTCTCTGTCTTCTACAGAGGATCTCAATCTTTTCATGTAAATTATTTACAGCACTTTTACCCTAATGTAATATGCATTTGGTTGGATATCATTGCATTTGCGCTTTGAATTCTGAAACCACATTTGCATTTTAGAAGGTACTTATCCAGGTTTTATAATTGTCTTACCAAAACTCCATTTGGATTATTTCGCCACTTTAACATTAAAATTGAATTCAGAAAATTTTAGATTTATCATTATGTGTAGGCATTGTAAACAAAAACGTTTTTTGACTGAAATAATTTTATTTTTTTCTTAAATGTATTTAATAAAAGTAAATTTAGGAATGGTGAATAAAAAACAATATATGATGTTTTGTAATTTTTCTGTAATGAAATATGTTCTTTTCCTAAAGTATATTTCCAGAAAATTGACTTTTAAAATTTTATCAAATGTTAATAATGTTTGCTGCATTTAACAAAATTTTCAGTGTCTTTTTTATTTCTTTTTTTTAAATGTATATATTTCAAAAATAGATTATGTTTAAAGAATATTATATTTAAAAAGAAAAAAAAACTGTACAGTAGATTTCGATTATTTGCGAAACCATTTAGTAAAAGCAGCTGTTTAAAAGAGGAAAAATGTCAAAATACAATAGAAAAAAAAATCCTTAATTTATGTCTGATAATCGGGGCATCCGCTCTATCGGGACACAATTGTACAGAACCGATGTGTTTCAGTATACTGTATTTCTTTATTTTTAAGAAATATATATATCATAAAATATATGAAAATTTTACATATAACAAATAAAGTACAATTCATTATAGATAGGTTGTTAAATATTTCGATTTTGCTTTTGATAGAAAATTGTAATTTTCAAATAGTTACCCAAATACTATCGAAAAAACCCGATAAATATTTATATTTTTTAAATGTTGCTTTAAAAAAGAAGATTCCAACATATAAAATCAAATGATATTTCTGTTATGCGTGTATTATAATATTCAAATTTTGCAATTAATCGACCTAAATGTTATCGATAAGGAGCTGTATTTTTAATACTTCTTACATAATTCTTCAGTCAGTGAAACGTAAAGAATACAAAAACCAATTTACAAGATAAACAGTTATGGAATAGGGCATAACCTTGACTTATATTGTCAACATATAACTTTCAATAATTTTGGTTGTTACTGTAAAGCTTGATTATATCATTGATCGTTTGTAAGTGAGGTTCATAACATTTCTCTATAATGCTAAATAGGTAAATTGAAACCTCCCAATGAGTCCAATTTTTGAATTTCGTTTCACGTGGTTCATTAAGATGTTTGTGATTCATAGCTGTTAATATTTATTTTATCGGCTTATCACAGCGATGACATTTACTAGTATATTCGGTTCATTAAATATCATTTTACAAATCTTAAGCCTTTGTATGTTTGTAACAGTTTAGAAACATTAATAGAGTTTAAAAGATGCTAATATTTGAACGATATGTATATCCGTATAGTACAATTTGCTGTAGCACACAATAAATTTCCGTTTTGTGTTTGATAGGAAATTGTAATTATTCATTTTTATAATTCGTTTCAAATTTTAATTTAGTGCGATACGTATATGATATTTCTAAAATATTGAAACTATTTAGTAAATATGTTTTTATAAATTATTTTTACGATAAAGTAAAAACTCACTTGCATTGATAGAATTTTTTCGAGCAGTCTGCTTGTAATGACATCATATTCGGCTATATGTGGTATTGATTTTGTGTTTGTAATATTACAGAAGAATGGATTATAATCGTTTTATATATAAATTATTGAATCATATTTTCTTTGACAAAATAATTTTTTTGTTATTCCAAACCTATTCCATTATGTGCGCTGTAAGGGGTAGCTGTAAAAATAATTAATACTGTTTATATATTATTTACTTATATTATTTTTTCTCATTGTTTACAGTTCTGGGGTATGTGTTTATTTTAATTATGTATTATCGCCTACCGAAAAACTGTTTTAAAGATTTTAACTATTAATTCCATAGATATGTAAAACAATTTAAACATAAATATCCATTAAAGTTGATAAAATCAAAGTAGCTGCAATATATTACTTTTAAATGCTAAAGGTGTAAAATTAACAACATAATGTAAATTAAAATAACTTTTATTAGTTCTTTTACATGTTTCGACTCTTTCCGAGTCATTTTCCAAAACAAAATGAGAATATTAAATATGTTATATATAAATGTTTTTGAAAATGACTAGGAAAGAGTCGAAACATGTAAAACAACTAATAAAAGTTATTTTAATTTACATTATGTTGTTAATTTTACACCTTTAGCATTTAAAAGTAATATATTATTACAAGATGTTATAATTTTTTATATTATAGCTGCAATATTTTATGTTTCTAGAATAAATTCCACTAAAGGTGTTTGATATAAACATTATAGTTTTTCCATTTTATTATTTAATTTAAGTGTTTTCATATTTAATTTTAATGTAAATACAACAAGATAAAACAAAATATACTGACTTAAAGTAAATACAACATTCATTTAACAAGTTAAAATAATATTTACATACTATTGAAAATTATAAAATATAAATATATTTCAATTTATGTTTAATTGTTACAGCATTATTTGCATAATTTGTAAACAGAAATCGCTTAAACTTTCCCTAAAGTTCGTTTGATAGCAATCTGTTGAAAATCCTTCATTTCAACATAAATAACTTCGTAAAATCCATCATCATTAATGTCATAAACTCAGTATAATAATATTTTTGAAGTTTAAAGCTAGACATTTAATTTATTATTAAGGAATGTATTAACGAAGTACCTTTTATAATATATCTAAAATACTTACATATCATTCATTTCACATAATATATGAAATATAATATGACAACGTATTTCATTATCTATCGGGAATTTCCAATTTTGGGATGTAAATTAGCTGGAGAAATCACGATTTTCAATGAAATATTATTGTAGGTATCTTTCGCGAAACTCTCTTTTGAATTTCATTAGAGAATGTTTGAAATGATCTTTAATTAAAGTGGAAATGATCAATTAATATTGATATGACGCATAATAGAGATACAAGTATTGACTTTGTAAGCAATTGTTTTATATTTTATTATTTGAAATATTTTTTGTAGTAATAGGAAATCATTCTAATTGACTTATCGATATGAGAGACTTAAAATTTTATGAGATTTTGACAGAGTGTTATTGAACATTTTTTTCAATACGCAGATTGTAGGATTTTATATCGAACAAAATATTTCATTGTTAGTTAAAATAATTTACAGCCCAGGAACGCGTTTTTATATCAACCAGAAATTTTATCTTATGTCGTAAGAAAGTAAGTTAACTAAAAATATAAAATTTATATAAAAAGAGCAAAAATAAAATTAAATAAATAAATAAATAAATAAATAAATAGCATACTGAAAACACCGCAATGTAAACTATTAGATGACTGAAAACACAAAATTATTCAAAATACTCAAAAATAATTATTGACTTTTGCACACGATACAACTCATTCATTAAATACTATGTCAATTAATAATTGGAGAGTTTCTTTTTAATATAATTGTAAACAAATATTTGTATATGCGTGGCTAAAAAAAAGTATAAATTGCAAATAAATACGAAAGAAGATATTTTGAGCAACACAAACTATGTTCTGATTTATTTTCTGGAAATATCCTTTTTCAGGTGGTTTTAAAAAGTGAATTGAATGTTTAAATTTCTTGGAGAAATATACCTGCACAAAGGTATCATAAAAGAAAGCATTTCTTTAACTTTTTTTTTTTTTTTTTTTTAATCGAGCTATAAGCGGTTCAAGATAACTAAGACTGCACATTATAGATAAAGAAAAAAGAATTACGACTGGAAATATTTCTGTACAACTAGATATATTATAAATTCACGTTAAATAAGACTTGTAAATCGTCTATGCCTCAGCTATACTTACAAAATTCAATGATTAAGAAAGAAAATATGAACGAAAAACAAAATACAACAGAACAAAACAAAATTTCTACTTTTTTTAACTATACTCATTTGGGTATTTGGATAAAAGGAAACGAAATACTGTCCTCTCTGACAAAGTATATATCAGTTGGTTGATTTCTATATCGATGATTAAAAATATAATTTAATTTTTAATTATAGACCATGGCTTCGTAATATTTTATTATTATTATTATTATTATTATTATTATTATTATTATTATCATTGTTATTATTAATATTATTAATCAATCGGGACTCCATTTACAATTTTGTGTTATCTAATAGATTTCTGTTGAAAATGGCTTGGTGTAAGTTTATGACAGAGATTATTTCTGAAACCTGGTACGAAAATAAAAATAAATAGTCGCTAGTTTCTACTCCCAGCGACCCGCGACCCCGTAATAAAATGGTTAAGTGGAACTATTTCTTCTCCATTCGACTTGAGGGGGCACCATGCCAGTTAAGCTTCAGCCATCTTCTATTTTTACATGGTGCTCACAAAAAAGAAAAGTTTTTGAACATGGACAGTGTAACATTCTCTATTCTCGATAAAGTGGAAACTGATGGATAGATTTTAATACATATCTATCGCTGCCTTCTGACTGTCATACACTATTGTTTTATAGTCTGTATTTTCTGGAATAACTGGGTATCTACAAAAGGATTATAAAAGGGCTTTTTTATTGAAAAGTATACATTGAAGTTAGGAAATTTTAACAATTATTCAACGCAATTATAATACAATTTTAATATATAAATAAAAATATTAACGAAATATTCAAAATAAAATAAAATAGAAATCAAAAAATTAAATTGTTCCGTTATAAATTTTCAAATAATTTGACTAAAAATTTATTTAAAAATTTAATAGTTGTCATTTTATTATGTTTTGCTGTCTCTCCATTTGATGAAACTGATGCAATGACATGCCATTTTTCGCATACAGCACACAGAAAAAAGTTTTGTTGAATCAACAAAAATTTGTTTGCCCCAACGAAACTTTTTGTTTAAATATGGGTCAATGGAAATTTCGTTTGAATCAACAAAAAAAATATTGTTGATTTTTTTTTGCAATTCCAAAAAAAAATTTTGTATCGTCAGCAAAAAAATGTTTTGTTAATTCAAGTAAAATGGTTAAATTTTACTTGAATTAACAAAATTATTTTTGTTACATAGATATATGCTATGTGTTTTTTTAACAATCTATTTTCTTTTTTCAACAAACTATATTTTGTTTGTTTAATCAATAAAATATGTTATATTACGAACTTGTTTTGTTTATACTACAGAAACATTTGTTAAATGGACCAATCTACATATGCAATTTTAACTATTTTTTAATTCATTTTCAACAGTGAATTACATTTGTAAACATTGAACAATAGAATTTCATCCGGCCTTTTTTTCAAGCGCAAACCGAGAGAATGAAAATTGCCCATGCCGGGAGTCGATCCCGGGTCCTCAGAACAGCAGCCTGACGCTTTACCACTGCGCTACCAGGAACGATATCTGAGTTCGGCATTTCTCACTCTTATATATGTCGGAACGGCTGCAATCGGAGCACAAGATGGAATGTCATAAGGAGCACGCAAATTTCTGCGGCAAACATGAGACGATAGTACAAAGCACAGCATACGGCAACACATAGTTAATTTTTTATTCATTTTCAGCAGTGAATTACGCCTGTAAAAAGCAGGATAAAAATTTCCTTGTTATTATTCAAAGATTACAGGCGTATTTGACTGCTGAAAATGAGATAGAGCTATTGCAGAAATCACGAAAACTACAACATAGCAGCGCCACCTGTTGCGCGATTTAAAGTAAAAAGTAATCAGCAACAATTTATATCAGAAAGTAACTGAATAAAAGGTTTTATTAAATTCCGTGCATTAGTTCTTGAGATAAAAACAGCGAAATCGCGTTCAGGACAACCGGAAATCGAAAATTTTCATGAATCCAATTCTTTCTTCTTGCAAAGATAGAAGACGTTAATAAATGGGACAGGGGGATTTTTAAAACTACCTTTATCCGTCCCAGTGAAAAAAAGTTTTAATTACCCCAAAATTATGTTAATCATGTAATTATATAGCTATATAAGTCAAATAAATCAAGTTACGTAAGAGAGATATGGCTACTATACAAGAATTTAATTTTTCAAAAATAACAAAATTTTGCTGGAATTACAAAAATATTGTAAAATTAAAAGAAACAAATATTGTTAGTTCAAGTAAAATTGGTGAAATTTTGTTAAAATTTTGTACGAGTGTTAACAATATTTTTTTGTCCAAGCAACAAAACCAATTTTTTTACTTGAACTAAAATTTTGACTAAAACAACCAAAATGTACTCAACAAAACAGGTTTTGTTGTTTTAATCAATTCCTTTTTCTGGGTGAGTTTTTAGAAATTACAAATAAAGGGTTATTTGCTCAAAAGCAAAGTTTCAATGAAGAGTGAAACAGAATTTATTTCTAACAGAGTCGCCAAACATTTATTTTTAGGTGCTTTCGTTATTTTATAAATACGTAGAATCTATAGTCGTCGTCTGGTCCGTCCGTCTGTCCGTCTATTCGCATATAACAGTTCAAAAACTACCCAAACGAATGGTTTGAAATTTAATATGTATAATCCTCGCAGAATTGTGTCGAGTAATTTAAAATTTTATGAAAATCGAATCAAAACTTCAAAAATAATAATAATAAATGTTTTCTTTATTCCATTAAATCCTATCATACATAATTAATTCACTAATATACCATGATAGGTAATGATTCTAGGTTGCTATGGTGATTACGTCATATTTAAGATGGAGTCATGTTATTTCCATATTACTGAGTTTAAACCCGAATTTGTGTACTAAAATTGTTTAATTACAGCAATCATATAATCTACCGACAGTTTTTTGAATTAATGTTTCCGGAGAAGTGGATATTAAATGGGAAAATTGTCTAAATATGGATTTCAATTTCTGCAATTTTCAAAGCTAGGCTTGAGTTTCCCATTGGAATTTTCAGTAAATGTTAACAAGCGATAAAATATTGCCAACTTTATTGTATTACGGAAATTAATCATATCATACCAGAAGACGATATAATTATTTTTTTTCAATGAAATAATATGGATGATTTTTTTACATTGTCTTGTATTGGATATTTGCACATAGTTCAATTTTAATGTAAAATAATTGTTATTAATTGTATGTAAAAGTGTGTTGAAATTTAATTTTGTAAAATAAAATTAATATCTATCATTTGAAAATCTGCAGAGAAAATAAATTTGGTATTCATTCATTTTTGCATAAGCTGTGCAACGGCTATTGCACTAAACTCTGAATATTTATAAAACTAGTTATAGTACGATCGAACCTCTTTTAACGTACTTGTTGTTCGTTGATAATAATCTTTATTATATTTTCAAGAAAAAACATGTTTTTGAGTAACGCTGATGTCATATCGACGACGCACAGTGGGGCGTTTTGAGGATCTAGGTGGACAAAATTATTGCGTTGAAGTTTAATTAGGTTTTTGCTGGGTTTTCGAATCTATCAGTAATTAAATAATCAAACAATGATAAATATTTGGCTTATTTAATAATTTATATTATTATTAAAATTAGTATTATTATTATTATTATATTATTACTTATACTATTATTATTTTTTAAATTATAATATTGTATTGTCATTGAAACTACACATGTATAAAAAGTTTCAGCTCAATCGGATAATTAAAAGTGGTGAAAATTGACTTGCAACATTTGAATTAAACATTCAGACGCACACTTCAATTTAATATAACTTAATGATTCGCAAACTTTCGCAGGACCTGTCTTAAGTTTTCATTACTTTAGGAATGGCACTTTGATTTAAAAAAATGTTTATTGCTTAATAATGCTTAATATTGTATTAAAAGTCAAGATGAAGTTTGAAAAGAAGATGCCACTTATTTTCAAACAACAATAGGTTAAATCGTGTGACAAACATGTGACATATGTCCAATAAACTACTGCTTTCAAATAAAACAGAAAAGTCACGACTTGCTTTCGAACTTACAGAAAAATACTGCAACTGTTGAAAGTCTCTCAAATCAACTGCCTTCTTTACGGTTGTAGTTAATCGACACATCAGGTTGTTTCGACAAAACTCGTACGGATCTCGACAAAAGAGACATTCAGCTACCAGTATACGCGGTCTTGTTAAATTCCGAGATAATCGAAAAAAAGGAATTTTGTCCACCTAGATCATCAAAAAGGCCCCACTGTGCGACGGTGGAAACAACATTTTTTGCAAATTTCTTAACTGCTAAACATAACACAATTCCATTGTACATTCTAATGCAAATGGTCTGATTTTTTTTTTCACTTTACTGATTTTTTATGGTTTGTAAAATAATTTCCCAATGTGGCTTTTAATAATATATCTTTCTCGTGCAACTTACGGAAAATTAGCCGGTTTTCAGTTTTCACCTAAAACAATGTAAAAATGTTCAGCATTTTTTCCTGATTATTACGGGGGGATTTCGAAAAGTAAAGATACAAAGCCACATACTCATTCAAAAAACATTTAAATAATAAAATGTTCATTACAAATTACTTACTATTATATGCCTTATTTTTTGACATAGTTGCCGTCATTGTCCCATCATTTGTTAACTCTGGGTTCAAGCTTTTGTATCCCACAGTCATAGAAATATACCGCCTGTTGTCGAAACCACATTCCAACTTTGATTTTGATCTCATCATCGTCATGGAAGTTTTTCATGTAAAAGAATAAGTGGTAGTCGCTGGGTGCAAGGTCAGATAACACAGATGGCCTACCTGCTCTGGGTTCTACATGAACATTGGTCTTACCTCCAGCGATAGCACAACACCATTTTGTTACACTTTCTCGATTCGTAATGAACCCATAGACATAAATAATTTCTTCGTGAATATCCGCTGGCCGCTCACCTCTTTCAAGAAGAAAATGTATGACGGAACGTACTTTACATTTGGCGGGATTCTAAATTGACACAGCCATTATAAACACCTGCTACACAAAGCAGACTCACCGTAAAAATAACGAATGACTGCGAGATGAAGGTCAAATGTTCAAGGTCACAATATGTGTTCCCAACGCGCTCCTTTAAACTTTTTCTTTCCCGCTGTCTGAGGTGTAGCTTTACTTTTCGAAAACACCCCGTGTTATATAACGAAATTAAAACTTTATAAATAATTAAATAAATAAAATAAATAAACACAAATTTAAGAAAGATGACGAACTATGCGCTTGAACACTGAAATAATCAGAATCAAGAAAACTGCTGTGAATCGTGAAATTTTTTGATGAATTATTCGCTTGTTTATCCATGGAATGGGGTTAACACGAAAATGTCGTCATATTAAATTAATTTTTTTTTTTTTATAATTGATATTTTTCGTAAAAAAAAAAAAAAAAAAAAAAAAAAAAAAAATGTTTTTTTAGTATTGTGGTATTGGGCAAATAAAAAAAAATATATTAATAGTAAAAAAATTTATAGGTGCTTTCAATATAAATGGTTTTCACCTATGTTCTGTACGCTAGGAAGTTCCATATGTTTTTGAACCGAGGAAGCGCGGATTGCAACTCCTGGTCTCAATAAATCGACTTTTTTGTTAATCCATATAAGGAAGAATATATTTGTGTAGCTGCTATAAACGGAATAAAATACAATAAATTAATAAAAAATAATTTAACAAATTATGACATACTCTAAAGAGTATGACATACTCTTCTGTCATACTATTATTCGATATTATATTGCCTCGCTTTATGGAAGTTAAGCGAATAAAGTTAAATAAACCTTTACACTCACGGGGATTACTTTTATGAGAAAAAAAATGTTTTTTTCTCGTGAAATGAGATTTAGTCAATAGATAGATCCTCCCTTGTTGCTGTCAATCAATGGGGGTTATCTAAATCTCATAGATCTCAAGTGCAGACTTATGATGCATCGTTTCACAATATAATCCCGTAGGAATATCACTCTTTATCATCAAAAATTCTTGAAGAAAATCTTGAAGGATAAAATCTGATAGAAGAAAGAAATTTATTAAACAATTCATTTGAAGTGGTTAAGAATTATATATGGGCTGGATCAAATAAATATAAAATAAATAAATATGTTACTTTTTTCTGACCATTTTATTGACTATATTTCATATATTATATTATAACGTAGAAATATGTCAGTGTGCTCCGCAAACGTCACTTTCACAGATTCCGATTTTATTACAAATTTTGTAACTTTTAAACAACGCACACTTTCCATTTTTACACCATAGAATAGGGTAAAACTATACTTTCTAATGAACTTTTCTGAAGACTTTATTTTAATTCACTAGTTTTTTATGTTTATAAGAAAAATTTTCAAGTTTGGCTTTTCTTTTTATATGTATCTCTGTCGCGTTCAGCATGATTACGGTAGATTAATCTGATTGCACTTAAGACGTTATAACTAGTACAGAATTTGTTACCGATTTATATTATATAAAGAATTTAAAACGCTTTTATTAAATTAAAAAAATGAACACAAATTTAATAAATATGACAAATTACGTACTTAAACACAGAAATAATCAGAATAAAAATAGCTACTGTAAATAGTGAATTTTTTTGGTTGAATTATTAGGTTGTTAATACCTGGAATGGGGTTAAAAACGACAGGATCACTTTTATTACATTTAAAAAATTTATTTGAATATTTGATATTTTTATTTAAAAAAATATTTTTGGTGTTGTGTTATTGGGCGAAAAAGAAAAAAAATATATTTATTGTAAAAAATATATTACAGTTTTCAATAAAAATGATTTTAACCAATGCTCTGTACCCCGGGAAGTGCAATACGTTTGGCAACCGAGGAAGCCCGGGTTGGGTCTCATGGTTTCAATAAATCGACTTTTTGTGAAAACATATAAAACAAAATACATTTGTGTAGCTACTATGAACAGAATAAAATGCAATAAATGAAAACAATCAAGGTTAAATTTAACAAATTACACAAGTACTCTGACATGTTGCATACTATTATTCCGTATTATATTGAACGCATTATGGAAGTTCAGCGAATAAAGTTAAATAAACCATTACACTCACGGGAATTACTTTTATGAGGTAAAAAAGTTTTTCCACGTGAAACGAGATTTAGTCCGTAGATAGATCCTCCCTTGTTGCTGTCAATCAATGGGGTTTATCTAAATCTCATAGATCTCAAGTGCAGACTTGTGAGGCATCTTTTCACGATAAAATTCCGTAATATCACTCTTTATAACCAAAATTGTTTGAAGAAAATTGTGAAGGATAAAATCTGATAGGAGAAAGAAATTTATTAAACAATTGATATGATGTGGTTAAGGATTTAATGTGGACAGGATGAAATAAATACAAAAATTTAATGCATTAATTTGTTGATGAACACGTTCTTGAATATATAACATTTATATTTTAACAGAAAAATATATCCTTCAGTAAAGCTGACGGCATTTTACAGAATATATTCCGTTTTTATTGCAATTTTTTAAAAACGCACAATTTCTATTTTCACAACGTGGAATAGGAAAAAAAATATTTTATTCAAACGCAATTTATTTGAAATTTGCTGTGTCTTAATTTACCGTTTTGTTGTGGTTTCCAGCGTGAACATTTTAAAATATATTTATTTCGCGTGCATCCCGATTATGATAGATTAATCCGTTTGAAGTTAAAACAATATAAATAATGCAGCATTAACTTCCGGCTAATATTCCATAGCAAAATTAAATCTTCATAAATAAATCAATAACATAGTGAAGTAATATAAATAAAACACAAATGTAACAGACATGTAGTCGAACTACGTGCTTAAACCACGGCAATTATCAGAATCAAAAAGGCAGCTGTAAGTAGCCAAATATATGGTGATTTTTTCAGCGATTAACTCCTGACATGTAGTTTATACGAAAGTACGGCATTGATTAAACTTCAAAACTTTATTTGAGTACATTGTTGATATTTTTCATATAAAAATGCGTTTTTATGTTTTTAGTGGGTAATATAGAAATAAATATTAAAAATATAAAAAATAAATTATTCTTTCAATAAAATAAATTGTTTTTCACTATGTTCGGTAACTCGATAATATCGGGTTCGGATATACTGGTATATATTATATATTTATATAATTGCAGTTATATATAATACATATATATAATCGCAGTTATATGTAATACATAACTATAATTAGATTATAAGTTTTTTTAGTTCTATTTCTTCACAATTATTTTTTTTTTAATAATTTTACTTTTTATTTGATATTTTGAGATTATAGCATTCAATCATTACAATTTATAACATTATTTTAAATTTTATATGTAATTAATCGTGGATGGATAAGAAAGTAAATCTTCTATGTATAAGTTACTGATTGATAAAAATGAAGTTTCGTTGTATAAATTAACCATATAATATCACTATCTGCCATTATATAAAGAGTTTTTTCAAATTTATTTTTCGAAGTTTAGTAACAATACAATTGTACTGATCAGACTGTACTAATGAAAGGGAGATAAATTTAATAATACTTTATAATACTATTACTAAACGTACTGTACCTCTTAATTCCCTTATCTCTTTTCTGTCTATTGTTAATAAAAAAAATTCCCTTGTAACCCCCTTTTTTTTTATCCAACTCCGTATACGCTCTAATACAGCTTTTCTTAAACTTTGCGATCTCGCGGACCCCCTTTAATGGGATATGCATTACGAGGACCCCAAACATTTTTTTCTTAATTATAAGATAAGAATTTATTTTAATATATAAATCTTATCAATTTTTCATTACACATATTCTGTGTTTAGTTGTTGTTAAATATCAGTTGCATTAATAAGAAAAATGACATACATTTTAAGACAGTCAAAATAAACTTAGTATTATTTGACAATCGTTAATCAATCACGCTATCTGCCATTATATAAAGAGGTTTTTTTTTTCAAATTTATTTTTAGAAGTTTAGTAACAATACAATTGTACTGTTCAGAGTGTACTAATGAAAGGAAGATAAATTTAATCATACATTATAATATCTTTACTAATCTTACTGTACCTCTTAATTCCCTTATCACTTTTCTGTCTATTGTTAATATATAATTTTTTATTTCCCCTGTAACCTTTTTTTTCTGGATCTATCCCCGTAAACTCTCTAATACAGCGTTTCTTAAACTTTGCGATCTCGTGGACTCCATTTGATGCGATATGCATTTCTGGGACCCCCAACATTTTTTCATGATTTAAGATAAGAATTTTTTTTTAATCTATAAACTTTACTAATTTTTCATTACACATATTCTGTGCTTAGCTGTTGTTAAATATCAGTTGCATTAATAAGAAAAATGACATACATTTTAACCTTCCTTTCCTGTTGAAATTTTACTCAACCTTGATAAAAAAAACATTTCACACCAGAATTCTTATTTAAAACTATTTAACATATTTATTTTACTTAGTTATGTCGATCTTTTATTTAACTTACTTTATGAAAATTTTTCTGGTTCGAATCGAATGAAATCAATTATTCAAATGGGTCGATTAGACCCATTCAGAGTAGGAAGGTTAAGACAGTCAAAATATACTTAGTACTATTTCCTATGAGTATGATGCTGCTGCTTTATTTTTGCTAGATGTGCAATGTCTAGTTTAAGGTTTGAAATATGTATCCGTAAGTCTGGTTTGACATTAAATAGATTTCTGTGTATTCTATTGTTTTCCACGTGCACAAGGCTGGAGAAAAAATTTCACACAAACTTGTGGTATAGAAGGGAAGTAAATGCTTGTTAGCTTTTTCTGCAAGTTCGGCATATGCATTTTTCGCGCACAACCAAATATTATGACAGCAATTTTTCACGAACCATCGCATGATAATTCCGAAAGTTCTTCCAGCTCTAAGAATGTCAACGTTTTGATGTCACTCATTTCTTGGAAATGAAATGGATCCCTCGTACACTCATTTTCTTAATTCGAAGGAGGAAAATAAAGTCTGAAAGTTTCTTTCAAGTGTTTCAGGTGTACAACAAAATTTGCAATAATATCAGGGGAACAGTATCGCCAGAGGTTTGTAAAAAATCCAATAAGGTTTGGAATGATTCAAAAATATTATTTTCGAGTCCATTTACCCACAAATCAATTTTTGTATTGTTGTTTCTACTTTGCTTTGGACTTTGAAAGTGTGACATCCGATGCTCCTTTTAAGCGTAAATTCAGCTCACTCAGAAAACTAAAAATATCTGTCAAGTACGTCAACTTGACAAGCCAAAAGAAATCCATTCAAAAAATCTTTCAAGTGGAATTTGGATTTCAGCCTTTTGGAAAACAGCTTTACTTCATCATGCAGTGCACAAATACGGTTTAAAACTTTTCATCGTGTCAGCCTTCCAATTTCTGCATACAAAATTAGATGTTTGTGTTGACTCCCAACTTCTGCGCAAAAATTTAAAAAAAGTCTAGAATTGAATGGACTAGCCTTGATATAATTTACTTCTGAAACAAGTTAGTGGAATGTAGGCTTCAAATGTAGTCTTCAGGCATATTTGTTTTTTGGCAACCAGTGATTCACGGTGGATAAAACAGTGTGTCCAAATTACATGTGGACCATTTTATTTCTTTTTCTGGTATGAAACTGCCTAAACATGTGAATAGTGCTGCACTGTGGGATGGAACGAATTTGTAAAAAAAAAAAATTCACATATCTTACCACAAAATTCTTATCGATCAAACCGAAAAAAAATCTGAATTCAAAACTGGGCTTGAGGATCCCCGGCTGTAAGCTCGCGGCCCACAGTTTAAGGACCGCTACTCTAATATATTAAAAGATAATAATAACTGCTTAAAAATTAGTCAAAATTTGTCTCTTCGTCTCGAAAATGCTCAGTTTGAGATGAGATTTTGTTGAATTGTCAGGTTTGGTATTTGTATAGTGTAAAATCATTGCCTTAGTTATTGTGAACTTTATAAATGAATTGCTCTATCTCATTCAAGAGTTTAGTAACCCATGAAAGGGAGTGTCGTTCACAAAGCACTTTATTTGAAGTATATAACTGTCTGGTTAATTAAGAAATAATAAAGGGGGAGCTTCGTTCGTGAGTCTGATTGTGTCTATATGTCTTCATAGGTGTTCGATCTAATATTTTTATTATATCAAATCATTTATACCAGTAATTTCTTTAAAAATGCGAGTTTATGATACGATTTAGGTAATTCCAGTAAGAATTGCAACTATTCAGTCGACTTCTGTACAGCAAAGCGGTATGCTGAAAGTCTGATAAAGGCTGAACTTTGGTATATAAAGGTTAAATTTATTAAGTATATTTTGAAAAATTCCGTGAACATTATATTAAAATAAAGTCACGTGACAATGTTGTTGAAAATACATTGCAATTAAGTAGATTTTTTACTTGATGTTAGGACATTTAAACTGTAAGTGTCTTAATATTTGTGTGTTTAGTATCTGCATTAATATATGACTGTGTTAACGGATCTGGAAAATGTTACAAAGTTTGTAAAATATTGTTTACATTGATCTTGAATTATTTATGTTCACTTATAAAAACCTCATAAAAAGTTTCTATAAGAAACTGAAGCCTATATTAGAGTTTCTGTTTTTGAAATATTTGCATACATATTGAATAAATAGACAATTGTTTTAAATGCAAAAATAAGTCCAGAATTTACTAAAATTTTTAATAATCTCATTTTTTTCTTTAAAATTTTATATACTTGCGGTTTTAAAATTACTTTTGAAAACAAATCCGTTTTCACACACTTGTTTTTCTATTACCTTCCATGGAAATCATTAGCATTTTTAATCTGTTGGGATAATAATTTGCAATTGGTGTTTCTCGAGAAATATCTATTAAGAATATACATTTTTTCAATACCATCTATAAAAAACAAATTTAATAAATACTAAAAATATGATAAAGAAATGCGATTAAAAACCTGACATTCGTTCAGAAAGTTCTTTTATTTTGATTTTTTTTACCTTTCTGAAGCTGAAACAATAAAAAACTAATCATTTTCCAATTTTAGTCTGACAAAATACTTTTAAAACTAGAACTACAAAATGCATTAAAAAATGAGGGTTTTCAAAGTTCTTACTTAACTGGTACTTTTCGAATGAAATACAAGGAATATTTTAAAATATATTTTAAATAATTTAAAGTGCATTAAAAAATGAGGGTTTTCAAAGTTTCTTACTTAACTGGTACTTTTTGAATGAAACACAAGGAATATTTAAAAATATATTTTAAATAATTTTATGAGGTAAATTGCTTTTTAAAATTTCACTAAAACAAAGAAACAACAAACTCGAAACATAAATTACAAATATAAATTTCAAATCCTTGTGTTATTTCAAGATTATACAAAAAAAGCAAGAAAAATAACTGCTTCTATTGGTTTGAAATTTAATAATATTTTAACGTTTCTAATTTTAAGATTATTTTAAGAAAACTTTCAAATCATCATAAAAGAACATTTGAACCCAAGAACTTTGACTTAAATCGCCAACGTTGTACGTATTAAGTTACCTGGGCTGACAACTGGCGGACACATTTCACTCAGGTAACCTTATTTGCAATAACATCTGGTCTGACAGGAGACAGCTCAAATGAATCTAGAGCAGAACTGTGTGAAAATAGTTCGTATGATATCTTTGTGAATCAGCTTCCTCGAGTTAAAATTAATAAAGTTTAATGTTTACATAGTTTCATGGAGTTACATAACGTGTGGTATATTCTGTCGAGCTGTCTACATGACAGACTAGATGCTATTTGCATTAAGGTTATCTGAGTGAAATGTGTCCATCGGTTGCCGGCTCAGGTAACTCAATAGGAAGAGTGTTGGCAATTAAGTCAAAGTTCTTAGGTTCGACTCCTGGCCTGGCCATAGTTTCGTTCAGTTAAAAATATAGCTCGTATAACATCTTTACCAATCAGCATTAATGTCAGAAAATATGTTACAAATATGTATGTATATACAAATATGTATGAAAATCAGAAAATATGTTACATACAAAATATATTTTGTTATAGTATTTTTACAAAACTTGAATATTTTATGGATTGGAGTCAAAATAATAAGTACTGATTATATACCTTACAAGGATAAAAAATACATAAACATTCATTTTAAAATGTCTAAAATTTTAACTAATATTAAAATATAACATTTTCGTTTCACGTTATCATCCTCTTGCGAGAGAAAAATATTCAAGTTTGGATAACATAAATTACTACTTTACACAAGAATGTAACAGGACATTTTAAATATATAATGACATATATGATGATGACATGAAATTACATGAAATAAATATAATATTTCAAATTCTTACTAAAGGTTTTTTCTTACTCATTCTTTACCCTGAAAAAAAAAAAAAAAAGTTCTTGTTTTTCATGATTGTATTGGAATTTTTAAACAAGAAAATGTTAAATATTTTCGAATCCAAATTCATGCATTTTTGTTTGTAGTGGTCCGTATTTCACGTTAAAGGGACGTCCTCTTTTGATTACCACTCGTGTGCAAAAAATGACCATAATGTCCTTACCCAAAGAAATAACCAACGAACCAGTAAACGTCTAATTTCAAAATAACGTTAAAGAATAGTTTAGCGGTTTTAAAATGTCTTTGACCTTATTATATTAAGAATTCGTTTCTAAATATTGCTGTTTTTTAGATGAAAAAATGTCACATACAAAATATATTTTGTTATAGTATTTTTACAAAACTTGAATATTTTATGGATTGTAGTAAAAATAATTAGTACTGATTATATACATTACAAGGATAAAAAAATACATAAACATTCATTTTAAAATATGTCTAAAATTTTAACTAATAATAAAACATGGCATTTTCGTTTCACGTTATCATCCTCTTCAAGTTTGGATAACAGAAATTACTAGTTTACACAAGAAAGTAACATGACATTTTAAATATATAATGACATATATGATGATGACATGAAATGACATGAAATATAATGACATGAAATTAAAATAAAAAAATAAGGCCATGAAATATAACGATATCGAACGACTCGTGCTCCATGTTTTGTCCTTAAATTATAGTTACTGTTATAAAAAGTTTCCATTTACAATAGAGTATAGGAAATTTCTGAAATGGTTTCAGTAGCTGAAACAATAAAGAAGAAGGTTACTGAAGGGAGCAACTAAGAGATTTTTTTTAAAAATCAATAAGCACTAGTTTTACTGAAGGCGCAAACAAGCTATTTATAATACACTTTAAATTAATAAGAATATTGAAATAGAAGGAGCACTGTTTTATTTTCATACACATTCCTTGCTGTTTGAGCACTGAAATGATAACTTTTATTTGTTTTTGATTGGTCGTAATCTGTTAATGACGAGTCAGTAATGTTAATAAATATTAATATATTAAGGGCATTTGACTTTGTTGATGATTTTAAATTATCTTAATTACATTCATTAAAATAATTTATCTCTCAATAGAAACACGTCATATAACGAACACTGACAATAAAGAAAATAACTTGACTAGATCAGAGATACAATTAATTTGTTAAAGAATTTTATTCCAGACCATTCGGTACAGTGCTTTAATTTTTTTTTTTCAATGTCAATAATACAATTGATAATTTTGCTCTTAAGGAGACAAATCGAAAAAAACAAACTTGATTAAAATTATAATTATTTCTTTTTATGTTAAAACGTGTTAAAATTTTTAAAATATCAAAGTATTGCAATATATTTCGCTGAAAATGTTTTGAAGAGAAGTAGTAAACATAACATATCATAATATATTACATGAACAGTTTTCAATCTCTTTTCTTCCGAAATTGTCAAGTTTCTTGTCTTCTGGACAGGTGAAGACAACATATAACCTGTGCTGGAATTGAATGCTACGAGTTTAGTTAAAAACAAAACACAAAAAGGTGGAACGAAAAGGAAGAAGAAAGAATCTACTGGAAGGTAAGGTGTTGAAGCATAAAAGGGAAATGAATGTAACGAACGAAAAGGTAGTACAAGGTCAAATTAAGAAAATAAAGTAAAAGATGGGTTAGAATAAAGCTACATAAAGCGAAGAAAATTTGTATTTCAATTATTTATTTATTATTATTATAAATAAATAACTATTAGTATAAAAAAAAAACAGAAATTACTGCAGCAGGCATAGGTTTTGAAACATTTTCGAACACTAACAGAGTATTGTTAAGAAATTTCAGTTTCTCGATCAGAGAAATATGATATGTAAATACGATGCCAGGAATCTGCGAACAGTTTCATTGACGTGGGCGATAGGATTTTGGCTAGCGAGAGTACGATTTGGAAATAATTGGTTAGTCAAGGCGCACATTGAGACGCAGCCAACACGCGCGGGGCAGGTTCCCACGTCACGCGATTTTGTAAAGCATTGAAATGAACGGGAGAGCGCATATTGATTCATGCGCAGTTTTTCTGACGCAGGTCCTGCCTACCACTTGTGTTTCGAACACAGTTTCAAGTGCGAGTGTGTCACGTTTTTCAGCGAAAATGGAGGGAAAACTGATCGAAGCTGTTCGCGCCTATCCTGTTTTGTAAACATTTCAGTAAATAATGGACGTTGGTCCTTAAAACTTTAAAAATAACTGTAATTTTGTAAATGGTTATTATTATATAAAATTAAAAGTTTTCTGTTCTGTTTTTCAGAGTAATAATGATAAAAAAATCTTGTTTAATATAAAAAGTTTTATTAATCGCATGAAATTTAATAAAACTAGCTATTTTTTTTAAAGGTACTTTTCTGTTACCTGGGTGCCATTGGGCAAACTGGGGTATATTTATGTTTATATATATCACTGGCGTCCAGCTAACAGAAAAGTACCTAAAAAAATTGTTCTTAATACATTATGGTAAGGTGGAATTCAAAAATTAAATTTTATTACTTCCATTTCAGTTACATCAATTTTAAGTGCTATGAACATTAAACTGAAATTGTCTTTTAATTATAATATCAATTACTGAAAATTGCCTAATTAAACATTTCAGCAATGGACATTGGTCCTAAAACTTAAAAAAAAAAAAATGTAAAAAAAAAAATAAGAGAAAGAAAGAAAATGTAAATGATTTTTATTATATAAAATTAAAAAAAATTTATTCTATTTTTCAGAGTAATAATGATAAAAAAAAAAAAAATTAGTTTAATATTAAATATTTTATTACTCGCTTAAAATTTATTATAACTAGCTATTTTTTTTTTTTTAAATGTTCTTATTAATACATTATGGTAAACAATTGCATGTTTTGATTTTAATCTGCTGCTAAATAATAATTTTTAATTTTTTAATTGTTTACCATAATGTATTAATAAGAACATTTAAAAAAAACAGCGAGTTATAATAAATTTTAAGCGAGTAATAAAATATTTAATGTTAAACAAATTTTTTTTTTATCATTATTACTCTGAAAAATAGAATTAAAAATTTTTAATTTTATAAAATAAAAACCATTTACATATTCTTTTTTTTTTCTTTTTTTAAATTTTAGGACCAATGTCCATTGCTGAAAAGTTTAATTAAATTTTATTATTTAGCAGCAGATTAAAATCAAAACATGCAATTTTTGCAAGAAAATGAAGAAGATATAAATTAAGTAAAACCAGCTTTTAGCTTGTTTAAAAATTTTCAATGAAAACAGAATACTGTGAAACATTTTCTGTATGAAACTTGCAGAAGAGAGTTATAAGAAAAAATTAAAACTGGATTTTTATTGGTTATTTTTTTATAAACAAAAAACTTTAGAGGGGGTGTGGGGAAAGGGGGTACAAATTTTTTAGTCTAAAAATAAAAAATCCCTGACGGCTCGTCCTAGAGGCACAGGTAGATTTTGAAGACGCAGACCGTGGGGCGCCTGTTTGTTGGGAAATGCGGAAGAAATTACCTTTTTACCATGATGCGACAGTTGGAACAGCCCACTTCGAAACAACCGGCAGGGATTTTTTTTTCTTTTTCTTTTTTCTTTTCTTTCTTTTTTTTTTTTTTTTTTTTTTTTTTTTTTTGTTTGTTATAAGGGTTGGTTTTATAAAAAAACTTGTCAATATAAAAGTTTTAAATAATATTAAGAGGACTTATAATAAATTTAAGCGGATATGATATCTTGTGAATTGACGAAGTTGTGAATTTTTTTCCTTCTTAAGCCCCCCCCCCCCCCCCTCCTTGGGGCCATTTTTAATAATATCAAAAATCTGATAAATTTTCGGCCATTTTCCTAGAAGTAATAATAATTTTAAACGGATTCGATACGTATCATAATTAAGAAGTTTTTTTTTTTTTTTTTTTTTTTTTTTTTTTTTTTTTACAAAAAGCCGTACTAATATATACTAATAAGCACGCATCCATTTCAGAATCAGATAATCGGATTCGGAATTTAGTTAATCTATGTACTGAGCCATGGCAAAAAATATCTAAATATCCCCAAAAATGAAATAATTGTTTCTTATTCTACGAAAAACGAGCCGTTTTACACGCGTGGCATACGTCAGCAATTTAAACAAACGTGAACGTGACGGAAAACTGAGTCGCAATATGCGCACACCCTGCCGCGCGCAGTTTTTTCCCGAGCAGCGTCCCTTCACCTGCGCGTGGCAGCTGCGTCTCAATGTGCGCCGCGCCTTAGAGTAAGCTCTGGCGAGGAATTCTGCTTTTTTCCTCGTCAGTGTAAGCTGTGCTGTTATTGTCCAAAAGAGGGGGGGGGGGGTATAGTTGTTATTAATTTTACGTTTAAGAAGCCAGAGAGAATTGTCCTTGCTAGCAAAGTTTTTGAGAAAATTTGTCCAACTTTTGTGCTATTTTTGATTCTATTATTAAGTCTATTGATGAGGGGTTTATGGGTGGGGTCTCTAGAAATTTGAAAAGGACGATTGCGTTGTTTACAGAGGTTATATATATATATATATATATATATATAAGGAGGAGGGGTGAAAGAGTTGCTGTTTTTAAAGTATTTGAAGGTGGAGTACTTAAGATCATTAGTTATGTCAGAATTAAAGTTGTCAACAGCAGAATCAGTATCAGCAGTATTATTAATTTCTGGGAGATTTATATTATTATTATTGAGAATAATGGTAAATTTTGTCCAGTCAATGGCCACGGATGGAGGTGGGGAAAGAGGATTTATGAGGTCAATTTTGAAAGAGACAGGAAGATGGTCAGAGCTTAGTTCGTTAAGTACTGTAGTAGTAATGAGATAAGAAAGTTTTTTAGTCATGGCAAAATCAAGTATGGAATGGTCGCCGCAGTGGTCGTCGGACGTATTAAACTTATTAAATTTTGCTTTTAAATTTTTCCAGGGTCATCTTTCCTGTTTGGGTCTGTCGGTATCTTTCCATTCAAATTTTGAGAGGCGCGCTTAAATTTGACGCTAAAATTTGAAATTATTAAAATTTTAGACATGTCTGTATAAAACACGATGCATGATGCGACTACTGTTGAAACATTGAAGTATTACTGTGTACTGTAACACCATACTGAAGATACATGATGATTGTTCAGTGTTTACGAAAGGCCTATAAAGTCATTCAGGTGATGGTTCGTAAAATTTCATTGTAGTGAGAAAATCTGGCAAGATATATTAAAAAACTATCAATAAAAAAGAACTTTAAAAAATCAGTCAGATTTAATTCAGTTACGTTATTTCATTCATTAAATCAATAAAACAAACTTGAGAATATTATTCTTGAACATATCCAATTTTTATATTTATTTTTGAAATATTTTATTGTATATTTCATACGAAAAAAAAAACTTCAAATGTATTGAAACTCTCGAAATACATTCCATGATGATTCCATAAGAATTTAAAACATTGAAGCATAAACTTTGAGATTAAATTTTATATGATGATTTCAAATCTGCCGCTCTGGCATTATAATTATTTATTTCATTAAGTTTATAATTCCATTTAATTTTAAATGAAATAGATTATCCTTTAAAATGTTGATTAAAAAGATTTACGGTATTTAAATAATACTAAAAAAATATTAATTTTGATATTTAATAAACTATTCAATTTGGTTAGCCTAAATAACAACAAACTTAATCAGAATATTTCCTTAGATAATTCTTTATAATTTATATTTTACATCGATAAACTAAAACAAAAAAATCAGTCAAAGCAGATGTAACCATTGCAAATGTAAACAAATGCAGATTTTTTAACTATTTTGAAAATTTTTGTGTGACATTTATTCAAAATGTTTTTCAAATATGTAGATATTTTTTGAAAATGTTTCACAAAATATGTCAGTATTTAAAGAAGGAAAATGAGAAAATGTTATCATTTGTTTTGCTATGTAACATCGCTTCATTTCCTCACAAAATGCTATGCTTAAATAGCAATATGTACAGTAGTATTTGATTTATTCCTTTTAAAATTACCATTTTATTGCTATTGGCATTTTACGAGTAACTTCCTAATGCCACTGAAACCGCGAAACACTATCATTTTAGCTTTTACCAGACAATTGACAAATCTGTCAAACGCTGTCCTAAAATGTAAATCTCGAATCACGTATGCAGCGATCATCCATAAAATGCATTTTACATTTGACAGAAAAGTATTGGAAATAATTTGTTTTTGAAGCATATGGGGATCGGATGTGTAACTGTAAATAAACCTTGACCATTAGAATATGAACCTATTCTAATGTTATGTGTTATATTTTGTAAAAAAGATGCTTACAATATTTTGAAAGATTGGATTTATTAACTTCTTTCTAAGTTACATATTTATTTGATAAAACATATTACGATTTAAAAATGAAAATGAGAAAATACAAGTCTAAATTATTTCTATGTAACATAATATAATTGTTTTTCAGAAATAGTAGACTCATATAACATTATATGAAAAAGTATTTGCTTTCTTCCTTTATCTGCATTACATTGGGATTTGAATCTAAAAGACTGTTTTTATTTAATGTTAATCATATTAAATGCATTTCAATTTAGATATAGAAATTTTCGCAATAATTTTTTTTTTCAGGTATGAGAGTTAAAGTTATAAATGTTTAAGTGTAAATACATCTTGAATATTACATATATATATTCCAAAGTTATGTGTTATATTTTGAAAATAATATTTATCTTATTTTCTAGGTATATAATTGCTTATCTAAAACAATTGACGATATGTTTTAAAATATAACAATGAAAATGAGAAAAAAATATTTCAAAATGTTGTTGTTTGTAACATCGCATCATTTCCATCAAAAATGTTATTTTAAAATAACACTAGATGGAACCACTCAAAATTTGACGGCAAACAACTTGATAGTACCATAAAAATAAAATTTATAGTTGGTTTAACTTGACAAATTTCATAGTGGGGAGCATAATATGATTAAGCGGTCACAGACCTTTCCATCGATATATCACTGCAAAATTTAGAAAAAGTACCCCCTTGGGGGGTCAAAGTGGGGGGATAGACATGGGAGATGCATAATATGATTAAGTGGTCACAGACCTTTCAAATGATATATAACATGAGGTTGTGTGCAAAATTTAGAAAGTACCCCTTGGGGGGGGAGGCAAAGTGGGGAGATGGGCATCGGAGATGCATAATATGATAAGTAGTCATAGACCTTTCCAATGATATATAACATGAGGGTTGTGTGCAAAATTTAGAAAGTACCCCTTAGGGGGGGGGGCAAAGTGGGGAGATGCACATAGGAGATGCATAATATGATTAGGCAGTCACGGAGCTTTCCAACAATATATGACATAAGGGGTGTAAAAAAAAAATTAGAAAGTATCCGTTGGGGGCAAAGTGGGGAGATGGACATTGGACATGCATAATATGATTAAGTGGTCACAGACTTTTCCAATGATATATAACATGAGGATTGTGTGCAAAATTTAGAAAGCACCCTTTGGGGGGGGGGGCAAAGTGGGGAGATGGACATCGGAGATACATAATATGATTAAGCAGTCACAGACCTTTCCAACAAAATATGACATGAGGGGTGTCAACAAAATTTAAAAAAGTATCCCTTAGGGGGGGAGATGGACATTGGAGATGCATAATATGATTAAGTGGTCACAGACCTTTCCAATGATATATAACATGAGGGTTGTGTGCAAAATTTAGAAAGTACCCTTTAGGGGTCGGGCAAAGTGGGGAGATGGACATCGGAGATGCATAATATGATTAAGCAGTCACAGACCTTTACAACAATATATGACATGAGGGGTGTCAACAAAATTTAGAAAAGTATCCTTTGGAGGGGGGGGCAAAGTGGGGAGATGGACATTGGAGATGCATAATATGATTAAGCAGTCACAGACCTTTCCAACAATGTATGACATGAGGGGTGTCCACAAAATTTAGAAAAGTATCCCTTGGGGGGGGGGCAAAGTGGGGAGATGGACATTGGAGATGCATAATATGATTAAGTGGTCACAGACCTTTACAACAATATATGACATGAGGGTTGTGTGCAAAACTTAGAAAGTACCCTTTGGGGGGGGTCAAAGTGGGGAGATGGACATTGGAGATGCATAATATGATTAAGCAGTCACAGACCTTTCCAAATATGTATGACATGAGGGGTGTCCACAAAATTTAGAAAAGTACCCTTTGGGGGGGGGTCAAAGTGGGGAGATGGACATTGGAGATGCATAATATGATTAAGCAGTCACAGACCTTTCCAAATATGTATGACATGAGGGGTGTCCACAAAATTTAGAAAAGTATCCCTTGGGGGGGCGCAAAGTGGGGAGATGGACATTGGAGATGCATAATATGATTAAGTGGTCACAGACCTTTCCAATGATATATAACATGAGGGTTGTGTGCAAAATTTAGAAAGTACCCTTTGGGGGGGGCAAAGTGGGGAGATGGACATCGGAGACGCATAATATTATTAAGCTGTCACAGACCTTTCCAACAATATATGACATGAGGGGTGTCAACAAAATTTAGAAAAGTGCCCCCCTTAGGGGGGTGGCGGGATGGACCCCGGATATGCATAACATGAATAAGCGGTCAAAGACTTTTCCAGCGATATATCACATGAGGAGTGTGTGCAAAATTTAGAAAAATGTCCCACTTGGGGGGGGAGTGGGGGGTAGGACCCCAGAGATGCATAACATGAAAAA
Organism: Maratus michaelseni; assembly: GCA_963931845.1. Classification (NCBI taxonomy): domain Eukaryota; kingdom Metazoa; phylum Arthropoda; class Arachnida; order Araneae; family Salticidae; genus Maratus; species Maratus michaelseni. Next base: position 421,457,399 of record OZ007592.1, read on the forward strand.
GAGGTCACAGGCGTTTCAACTTGCAACTTTTTTCTCGAAGGCATTTCACAATATTAAATTTTTTTTTACCCAAGACAATTTAACCATATTCTTAATTTTTTTGCGTAATTCGTCAAACGTTCATGGAAAAAATCATGAAATTCGCTAATCAATAGTTGATAAATTATAAAATTCAACAATCGATAGCAGTAAATTGGTCAATCGATAATGGAAAAATCACGAAATTCATCAAATGGTCTTAAGTAAAAAAAAATTGTCCTGCACACTGATGGTATGATCAAAAGGGTTTTGAAGTATGGGACAAAATTAGCACTTGCCAAACAGCGAGTAATGCTGAAAATTTGGCAATGGACTTTATTGCCACCACTGGTCAAACATAATAGTCACACTCACCAATTGCGATGATTGAATGGAAAAAGATTTTTTTCTCTGCTGTCGCTCGACAAATTTCGATACCATTTGGCGAATTTCACGATTTTTTCCCCGAAATTGACGGATTGTGATTTTTTTTCTCGAAGTCATTAGACGATATTCGAAAACTTTTTCCCCCGAAACCAGTTAATGAATTTTGCGATTTTTTCAAAGTCGATTGACGAATTTCGCAATTTATCGACTATCGATTAATGAATTTCATGATTTTATCCATGAACAAAGAAATTGCGCACTTTCTTTCCGCTAATGTTTGACACATTTCGCCCTTTACAATTCAGCCAATGAGTTGAACGTTGTTTCTTTCCAGAAATGTCAGGAATGAAACGATGATTCTTTAGGATGAATTCCCTTCGTTCGATGCCCCAAGTGTGCGATGCAGCAACGGACGTCACAGAATTTTTAGGGCACCTGCAGACTAAAAACATCTAACCAATCTTCCTTTAGGAAAAAATCACAGATTTCGTCAAATGATTAAGGAAAAAACACTAATTTCATCAAAGGATCATGGGGAAACATGACTTTCGTTAAAAGACAAAAGAAAAAAGGATCGTGAAAGATAAGCAAATTTTGTCAAAGAATCGCAAAAAAGGAAATTTTACCAAAAGATCACGCTTTTTTACTAAATTTTATCTAAAAATGGCGGAATAAATGTATTTTATCAAAGAATCGCTGGAAGATGCGAATTTCGTTAAGGATCGCGAGAAAAATGCGAAATTCTTCAAAGAATCGCTGAAAAAACACAAATTTCGTCAAAAAATTGCTGAAAAAACATGAATCTCGCCCAATAACAGAAAAATCATGGTTCATAATCATTATATCTAGCGAGTGCTAATTTTCACCTATACCACAAATACTGTATTTGGATACCCTATGACAAGATGGTTATTGGATCAATAGATGGAAAAGTCACTCACTACTCAGCCAATTGCTGGTCCCCAACTTAGCTTTAATTCAAGGTGGGTGTTTTATTTATTTGAATTATTCTGCAAAAATTTCAAACATTTTAAAGCACTATGAATTTTATTTTTATGGCACTATCAATTTGTTTGCCATCAAATTTTGACGGGTTCCATCTAGTTGTTTATGAAACAAAATTAATTCAATAACAAATCGTAATGAAAATATACATTTTAAATTCTACTATAACTTTAAACTGAGTTTGATGTTCCAATTAAGAAATGAAAACATTCAATAAAGTGTAAAATATATGTTTTCATAGAGATTTCTTATGAAACTGACAGTATATGGGGAAGTGGCAAGAAAGATTAACCGAACAAAAAAAAAAAAAAGAAAAAAAAACTAAAAAACTAAATAACCTCTTTAAAATCTCCTAAAATCAAAAAGTCCTTCCGGCCAGTACCGGGAGGAAAAGGTAGCTTTCCTATATCTTCGTTTTAAAATTTTAGCTAATGTTACACGAAAACAGCAAATTAAAATGCAAAGAAACGTTTGCAAAAGATTCGTTAATACTGAATCTGAATAAGAAATTCGCCAAATTATTGAGCAATAGCCAAATTGGCTTCATTTATGAAGACTTACTTTGGTCACCAAATTTGGCGATATTTCGCCGAATGTCGCCCAGTTTGGCGATAATTCGGCGCTAATGGATATGAATATATAGTTTTATGCGTATGATTGGGAAAATTATTACAACAATGAAAGAAAATAATTTGCGAGTAATCGCGTTAATGTGCTGTTTTGTTTCAAAATGTCAGCCACCCTAGAATTTCAAACTGCTCTATCTCAGCCATTTTTTAAGATAGAGGTAAACCAAAAAATGCTCTGGAATCCTCGTATCAAGGCCTAACACTGAATTAAAAAATAAATTTGAATTTTTAACTTTTTTGTACATTTATTTCAGTTTTAAAATTTTAAGTGGCCGCCATCTTGAAACAAAATGGCGGACCAAGCCGGCCAACGAACTCGGTCGAGACATTGGTGAGCTTAATACACACAATTAGTTTCATCAAAATTGATTTATAAATACGAGCGTTATCGTATGACATAGGTCAGATATATATATATATATCAACATTTAAACGGAGGGTGGTTTTGGGGTCTGGGTGGCATGATCGGTGAAAATATATCGAAATTTTTCAAAACTGCTTTCCTCCGAACGGCTGCAATAGGTAGCTTTATAATTTTTTGTATTGAAAGCTACCTAAAATAGTTTTTTTTTGTCGCATTCTTGGGCATAGATGTATATTATCAAGATACCATTTTGATTTGTAAGCACAAAGTCAATAAAATCACCATTTTGTGACAAATTATGAGTTTAATAAGTATCACCCAAGAACGGAGATGCAATCTGGTATAAAATGAAATCGTCATCGCCCAATAATGAAAGCAATAATAAATCAAAACATTCAAGAATTGCTTATGAAGCAAAATTCAATAACAAATCTTAATGAAAATACGCATTTTACATTTTTTTGTTGCATTTTTGGGCAAAGATGTATATTATCATGATACCATTTTAATTTGTAAGCACAAAGTCAATAAAATCACCAATTTGAGACAAATTATGAGTTTCATATGTATCGCCCAAGAACGGAGATGCAATCTAGTATAAAATGAAATCGTCATCGCCCAATAATGAAAGCAATAATAAATCAAAACATTAAAGAATTGTTTATGAAGCAAAATTAATTCAATAACAAATCTTAATGAAAATATACATTTTACACTCTACTATAACTTTAAACTGAGTCTGATGTTTCAATTAAGAAATGAAAACATTCAATAAAGTGTAAAATATATGTTTTCATAGAGATTTCTTATGAAACTGACAGTATATGGGGAAGTGGCAAGAAAGATTAACCGAACAAAAAAAAAAAAAAAAAAAACTAAAAACTAAATAACCTCTTTAAAATCTCCTAAAATCAAAAAGTCCTTCCGGCCTGTACCGGGAGGAAAAGGTAGCTTTCCTATATCTTCGTTTTAAAATTTTAGCTAATGTTACACGAAAACAGCAAATTAAAATGCAAAGAAACGTTTGCAAAAGATTCGTTAATACTGAATCTGAATAAGAAATTCGCCAAATTATTGAGCAATAGCCAAATTGGCTTCAATTATGAAGACTTACTTTGGTCACCAAATTTGGCGATATTTCGCCGAATGTCGCCCAGTTTGGCGATAATTCGGCGCTAATGGATATGAATATATAGTTTTATGCGTATGATTGGGAAAATTATTACAACAATGAAAGAAAATAATTTGCGAGTAATCGCGTTAATGTGCTGTTTTGTTTCAAAATGTCAGCCACCCTAGAATTTCAAACTGCTCTATCTCAGCCATTTTTTAAGATAGAGGTAAACCAAAAAATGCTCTGGAATCCTCGTATCAAGGCCTAACACTGAATTAAAAAATAAATTTGAATTTTTAACTTTTTTGTACATTTATTTCAGTTTTAAAATTTTAAGTGGCCGCCATCTTGAAGCAAAATGGCGGACCAAGCTGGCCAACGAACTCGGTCGAGACATTGGTGAGCTTAATACACACAATTAGTTTCATCAAAATTGATTTATAAATACGAGCGTTATCGTATGACATAGGTCAGATATATATATATATATATATATCAACATTTAAACGGAGGGTGGTTTTGGGGTCTGGGTGGCATGATCGGTGAAAATATATCGAAATTTTTCAAAACTGCTTTCCTCCGAACGGCTGCATTAGGTAGCTTTATAATTTTTTGTATTGAAAGCTGCCTAAAATAGTTTTTTTTTTGTCGCATTCTTGGGCATAGATGTATATTATCAAGATACCATTTTGATTTGTAAGCACAAAGTCAATAAAATCACCATTTTGTGACAAATTATGAGTTTAATAAGTATCGCCCAAGAACGGAGATGCAATCTGGTATAAAATGAAATCGTCATCGCCCAATAATGAAAGCAATAATAAATCAAAACATTCAAGAATTGCTTATGAAGCAAAATTCAATAACAAATCTTAATGAAAATACGCATTTTACATTTTTTTGTCGCATTTTTGGGCAAAGATGTATATTATCATGATACCATTTTAATTTGTAAGCACAAAGTCAATAAAATCACCAATTTGAGACAAATTATGAGTTTCATAAGTATCGCCCAAGAACGGAGATGCAATCTAGTATAAAATGAAATCGTCATCGCCCAATAATGAAAGCAATAATAAATCAAAACATTAAAGAATTGTTTATGAAGCAAAATTAATTCAATAACAAATCTTAATGAAAATATACATTTTGCACTCTACTATAACTTTAACTGAGTCTGATGTTTCAATTAAAAAATGAAAACATTCAGTAAAGTGTAAAATATATGTTTTCATAGGGATTTCTTATGAAACTGATAGTATATGGGGAAGTGGAAAAATATTAACGAAAAAAAAAACTAAATAATCTTTTTTATTTCTCCTGAAGTCAAAAATAGTTCTTTTTTTTTAGTTTGGATAACTATTATCAGGTATTTTTTCAGTTTGGTTTATTGAGTTGATGAACATGTGTTCATGATTGAATCCTTTGGATGCTGTTTGTATCGTACAGAAAATCATTTACATTCTGCTGTATTTTAACTAATTCGTATGGCCACTTACACACTGGCTCTGTAAATTATTTTGGAAATTGGCACATGATGTAAACAAAAATCAATAAACAACAACAAAAACGTGGCAATCATTTTCAAACTGTTTTATATAATCAAAACTTTTCGATATTTTACTGCCGAATGTAACTATTAAAACATTCAGCTTTTCAAAGTAAAAATAAACCCCTTCAAAAAAAAAAATCCTAATAAATTCTCGACCATTACTTTTAGGTTTAAAAAATTTTAATTTGCAATATACATACGACATAAAAAGAAGAAAAAAATACAACAGAATGTATATCTCTAATTTTGTGTTCACGAAAGCGAGAGAAATGATTTTCTATGCTATATAAACAGCATCCAAGAAACTCAATCATGATTAGGTTTCTATGTTCATCAACTAAATAAAACAAAATAAATAAAGATAAAATGAAAAAATACCTGACAATGTAATCTAAGCTTCTTGCCTGAACGATCGATGGCTTCGTAAACACTCCCAAATACGTCTGTAGACAGGAAATAGCCCTCACCTCATTGGCGGAAGATTTTTTGACGCATGCGTATTGGGTCGAATTTCGATGGAATATATTTGACAGAATTACCAAACTGCTTTAAATATATGGATTATCTGCAATGGTATTTTATTTCTTCCCTTTATTGCCATTTAATTGCGATTTGAATTGCATGAGTCAGTTCTTAACGCCGTTGAAGCCTTGAAACATCATCATTCGTGCTTTCGTCAGACAATTGACAAATCAGTAAAAAGCATTCATAAAATGTAAATTTCATTTCCTTTTTCGAATCACGTATTCGGCGTTATCCCAATAAATTCATTTCAATTAAATAGAAAAATATTTGACATAATTATCTTTCCAGGTATAAGAGTTTCAGTTATAAATGTTTAACTGTAAATATATCTTTACTATTATATATATTCCGAAGTTATGTGTTATATTTTGAAAATAATATTTATCTTATTTTATAGATATATAATTATTTATGTAAAACAATTGACAATATGTGTTAAAATTTAACAATGAAAATAAGAAAAAAAAATGTTTAAAATCTTTGTTCTTTGTAACATTGAATCATTTCCATAAAAAAAAGTTTAAATAACATTATATGCAATAGTATTTGTTTCCTTTCCTTTATCGTCATTTTATTGCTATTTGAATTTATGAGTCACTTCTTAACACCGTTGAAGCCATGAAACACCATCATTCCTGATTTTGTCAGACGATTAACAAATTAGTAAAAGTCATTCATAAATGAAAATGAAAATTTCACTTCCTTTTTCGAATAATTTATGTATAACGATTGACGACATATATGGTTTAAAATTTAACAATGAAAATGAAAAAAAAATCAAAATTTTGTAACATCGCTTTATTTTTATAAAAAATGTTATGTTTAAATAACATTATATGCAATTGTACTTGTTTTCATTCTTTTTTCGACATTTTATTGCGATTTGAATTGCATTAGTCACCTCTTAATGCCGTTGAAAGCAAGAAACACCATCATTTCTGCTTTTGTCAGACGATTGACATTTCAGTAAAAAGCATTCATAAATGTAAATTCCACTTCCTTTTTCGAATAATTTATGTATAACGATTGACGATATGGGTTAAAATTTAACAATGAAAATGAAAAAAAAATCAAAATTTTGTAACATCGCTTTATTTTTATAAAAAATGTTATGTTTAAATAACATTATATGCAATTGTATTTGTTTTCATTCTTTTTTCGACATTTTATTGCCATTTGAATTGCATGAGTCACCTCTTAATGCCGTTGAAAGCAAGAAACACCATCATTTCTGCTTTTGTCAGACGATTGACAATTCAGTAAAAAGCATTCATAAATGTAAATTCCACTTCCTTTTTCGAATAATTTATGTATAACGATTGAAATTATGGGTTAAAATTTAACAATGAAAATGAAAAAAAATATCAAAATTTTGTAACATCGCTTTATTTTTATAAAAAATTTTATGTTTAAATAACATTATATGCAATTGTATTTGTCTTCATTCTTTTTTCGACATTTTATTGCGATTTGAATTGCATGAGTCACCTCTTAATGCCGTTGAAAGCAAGAAACACCATCATTTCTGCTTTTGTCAGACGATTGACAATTCAGTAAAAAGCATTCATAACTGTAAATTCCACTTCCTTTTTCGAATAATTTATGTATAACGATTGACGATATGGGTTAAAATTTAACAATGAAAATGAAAAAAAAAATCAAAATTTTGTAACATCGCTTTATTTTTATAAAAAATGTTATGTTTAAATAACATTATATGCAATTGTATTTGTTTTCATTCTTTTTTCGACATTTTATTGCCATTTGAATTGCATGAGTCACCTCTTAATGCCGTTGAAAGCAAGAAACACCATCATTTCTGCTTTTGTCAGACGATTGACAATTCAGTAAAAAGCATTCATAAATGTAAATTCCACTTCCTTTTTCGAATAATTTATGTATAACGATTGACAATATGGGTTAAAATTTAACAATGAAAATGAAAAAAAAAAATCAAAATTTTGTAACATCGCTTTATTTTTATAAAAAAATTTATGTTTAAATAACATTATATGCAATTGTATTTGACTTCATTCTTTTTTCGACATTTTATTGCCATTTGAATTGCATGAGTCACCTCTTAATGCCGTTGAAAGCAAGAAACACCATCATTTCTGCATTTGTCAGACGATTGACAATTCAGTAATATGCATTCATAAATGTAAATTCCACTTCCTGTTTCGAATAATTTATGTATAACGATTGACGATGTTACGGCCAGCTCCATCTGTTTCACTTCGCAGTGACTCATGAATCTGAACTGAAACTTTTCCTTTTTTTTATTGAACTGAACTGAACTCAAAAACTTTGGAATGTTTTGGTTTTGTGTGGAATAAGACGGGAATATGTAGCAATGCCGTTCTGCTTGTAAGAAAGCGAAATATGTTTGAAAGAGTAAATATGTGAGATGATAATTGTTTTTTTTTATTTAATATAAGTTCGCGCGTGTAAATATTCTGCAGTTTGTGTTGTCAAAATTGTGTCATTAAAATATGAAAATTATCTTCATTGCATTTGCTGTCATTCCAGCGGAGATCCTCACTTTATTTTAATTTAAGTTTTTTCCACATTTTTGGCGCCCCCGGGTGGGCGATTTTCGTCGGATTGTCACAAAGGCATGGAGATAAGTTGAAAGAATAAAAATTGAAGGTAAGAGCGAAATTTCCATTTTGAAGATTGAATAATTATTATTTGCTAGAATATAAATATATTGCGTAACTTAGATAGTAAAAATGGAAGTCTTGAAAATAAATAAAACGACTCAACGATCAGCTTTTACTAAAGCGTATAATAAATTAGAAAGTGTATTAAATGATACAAATGCAGAACACGATGAAATCGAAATTAATTTTTATTTATTCAAGCAGAAAGCTGACGCGTTAGAGATAACTCATAAGAATTATTTAGATGGTTTGTCAGATGACACCGAATTTGAAGCAGAATTTAATTCTGTTGAAGAATATAGAGAAAAGGCTCTAAGAATCCAAATAAAAGCGCACCGTGTTTTGGATAACTTTAAGACAAAATTGAATCAAGATTTAAATCGAAATGAAAATAATTCGACTAGTAACCTGCAAATAGAAAATGATAAAGCAAAAGCTTTATGTCAACGACTCCCTGAAGTTGAATTGTATAAGTTTGGGGGAGATTTAAAAGATTGGCTTACATTTTGGAACCAATTCAAAAACATACATGAAAATGCAAGTTTAAGCAACGTGGATAAATTCCATTATTTAATTCAGTCGATGAAAATTAAATCGGAATCCAGGGAATTAATAGAATCTTTCCCAGTAACAAATGAGAACTATTCTTTGGCGATTGAGAGTTTATCGGAAAGATATGGCAGAACCGATCTGTTAATCGATTTTTATGTACGAGAATTATTGAAACTTGTATTGAATAATGCGACTAAAAAGAAAGCTGATTCTCTGAGTAGTTTATATAATAAACTTTCGACACAAATAAGGGCTTTGGGTTCCTTAGGTGTTACCACTGAAATGTGTGGAGTCATTCTGTATCCTTTAGTTGAAAGCGCATTGCCTGTTAATATTTTACGTTCATTCGAAAGACAGAGAAAAATTATAGAAAATGAGCAAAAATTATCGGGCCTCGACGCCATAATTTTATTTCTTAAAAATGAAGTACAATCAGAAGAAAAAATAAAATTGAGTAGATCGGATATTTGTAACTATGTACCTGAACGAAAAGAATTGGCATCATGCCAGAATTCAAGAGGCAGTCATTTTGCTGCTGCAGAGTTGATTTCTCATAATTATAATGATGTCTCGTGTGCATTTTGTTTAAGAGATCATGAATCGCATTTTTGCAAAAGGGCTTTTTTTATGCCTATGTCTGAAAAACTTTCAATCATTAAAAGAAAAGGACTGTGCCGTGTTTGTTTAGCTAAAGGCCACATGGCTGTTTCGTGTACTAAATCAAATATTAGATGTCAGAGTTGTTCGAAAAGACATGTAAAATTTATGTGTCCTAATTTAGAATGTAATAAATCTAAAGAGGCATCAAAATCAAGTAATGATGATGGGAAAGAAAACAGTGTTGATACGCTTTTTACACATAAACATAATATGAATAAGAAATTATCTTCTACCAATGAAGTTATGTTACAAACACTAGTCGTAAAGATAAAGGGAAGAAATTCAAGCCGTAACGCAAGAATAATTATAGATACAGGGTCCCAAAAGTCTTATACCTTAAAATCCACTGCTGAGGAACTGGGTTTTGATTTTCAAAGAGAGGAAGAGTTTTGCCATTCATTATTTGGCGGTAGAAAAACAAAAATGTATAAGCATAATTGTTATAAAATTTATTTAAGTAGCCTTGATGGTAATTATATTTGTAATTTGGATGCTTTAGATCAAGATGTCATAAGTAATGATATTTCTGCGATTTAATATGGTTATTGGATACGCGAGTTAAAAGATAAAGGAATCCACCTGAGTGATACACGAGAAACAGGGCCTATTGAGGTACTTTTAGGAGCAGACGTTGCTGGTAAGCTATTTACAGGAAAACGAGAACAGCTAAAATCCGGTTTGGTGGCCATGGAAACAAAATTAGGTTGGACTTTGATAGGCAAGATCCCTCAATTTAATCGCCAGAATGATGTGAATATGACCGTAGTCAGTATGCTATCCAAAGAAGATGTACCTGTTTCAGTATTGTGGGATTTAGAAGTTCTTGGTATTCGGGATTCTATTGAACAAAATAGTAAAGAAGACTCAGAAAGGGCTGTCATGATACATTTTGAAGACACAGTTCAACAAAAAGATGATGGAAGATACGAAGTCCATTTGCCCTGGAAGAAGGATCATTGTTTCCTTCCTAGTAATTATGATCTTGCTTTAAGAAGACTTGATTCTACTACTAAGAAATTAGAGAAAACTGGGTATCGAGAGAAATATCATCATGTTTTTGAAGAATGGCTTCATGAAGGAGTAATTGAAGAAATTCCTGAAAATGAGATATCCTCATCTGTTGCTCATTATCTCCCTCATCGTCCCATCATAAAAGAAACGTCTTCACTGTCTTCTATGAAAATAAGGCCGGTCTTTGATGCTTCGGCTAAGATAACTAATTGGTTTCATATTCCTGGTGAGCTGAATCCCGCTGATCTTCCATCCAGAGGATGTGGAGTTAAGCAACTTTTGAAGTCCGAATGGTGGCTTGGACCTACATGGTTAAAGAATTCAAAAGAACAATGGCCCAAATCAATTGTCAATGTTAATGAAAAGGAAGTTGAACAAGAAAAACGAAAAACAGTTGTTTCTGCTGGCAATGTAGAATTTAAGACGATTGTTTCTGAATTATCAAAAAGAATATCGAAATTTTCCAAAATAGTGAGAGTGCTAGCTTGAATTATGCGATTTCACCCCAAAGCTCGTGATTTGAGAAAACATCCACTCCTTACAGAAGAAGAAATATTGAATGCACAGAAAGTACTTTTCCGTGCTGTGCAGACAGAATGCTTTTCACATGAAAATGGTAGACAATCTCTTGTCAATTTCCAAGCTTTTAAAGATGATGATGGACTATTGCGATTGAAATCAAGACTTACTAATGAAGATGAAACATATGATTTTATTGCTCCAGTGATTCTTCCTTCGAAACACCCAGTAGTGAGAAGGATTATTGAACAAGAGCATATTCTGAACAAGCATGTTGGCACATCTACTATCCTGACTATTTTGCGAGAAAGATTTTGGATTTTAAAAGGTAAAAGAACCATACGAAGTATAATCAACGAATGTGTTATCTGCAAGAAGCAAAAGGTAAAACACATTGAAGTGCCATTTCCCCCTCTCCCTGCAGATCGAACTAGAGTTGCAGCAGTTTTTCAAGTCTCAGGAGTTGATTTGGCTGGTCCATTACTGACAAAATCTGGAGAAAAGATATGGATAGTCTTGTTTTCTTGTGCAGTATTCCGAGCGGTGCACCTGGAATTAATTCCATCTCTTAGTACTAAAACCTTGATTCAGGCTATGCGACGATTTATAGCAAGAAGAGGTCGGATATCTGTGTTGTATTCTGATAATGGAACAAATTTTACAGGCTTAAATACAGCATTGAAAAAACTGGACTGGGAAAAGATTCAACGAACATTTGAAGCTAATGAAATTCGTTGGAAGTTTAACCCACCCTCCGCCCCTTGGTGGGGAGGGTTTTGGGAAAGGCTCATTGGAATTCTTAAGGATCTGCTCAGAAAAAACTTAGGACGTTCGTCTTTGACTTATGAAGAATTGTTTACTCTTGTTTGCGAATGTGAATCAGTAATGAACAACAGACCTCTAACTTACGTATCAGAAGAAGCTGACTTTAGAGCTCTAACCCCAGCATCATTTCTACAAGATCTTCGTACGAGCGAAGTTCCTGATTTAGACCAAATTGAAAAGACTAATATTGTGAAAAGGTGGCAATACGTTCAAAGAGTGAGAGAGAATCTAAAGAATAGATTCAAAAAGGAATACTTAGGCTTTTTACGATCTTCGATTCCTAAAAAACATGACAAGATTAAAGTTGGTGATATTGTTATAATTGGTACCAAAGAAAAAAGAATAAATTGGCCTCTAGGAAAAGTCATCCAGTTGTTTCCAGGAAAAGATGGTATAGTACGCTTAGCAAACTTACGCACTAAGTTTGGCGAGATTCTCCGTCCTGCACAAAGACTATATCCATTGGAAGTAAATTTCGATTCAGATGACTTTTCTCAGGAAAATATCGAGTCTCCTCACCATAATGAAACTACAGATAAAGATTCTCCCGATTCTGGTGAAGTTAAAGAGAATTCTCCTAGAGTATCTAGATTTGGACGAGTGGTTCGAACCCCAGAACGTTTAGACCTCATGAACCTGTCCTCGACTGTGGTTGAGTTTCAACAAGGGGAAACTCAACGGGGGGAGTATGTTACGGCCAGCTCCATCTGTTTCACTTCGCAGTGACTCATGAATCTGAACTGAAACTTTTCTTTTTTTTTATTGAACTGAACTGAACTCAAAAACTTTGGAATGTTTTGGTTTTGTGTGGAATAAGACGGGAATATGTAGCAATGCCGTTCTGCTTGTAAGAAAGCGAAATATGTTTGAAAGAGTAAATATGTGAGATGATAATTGTTTTTTTTTATTTAATATAAGTTCGCGCGTGTAAATATTCTGCAGTTTGTGTTGTCAAAATTGTGTCATTAAAATATGAAAATTATCTTCATTGCATTTGCTGTCATTCCAGCGGAGATCCTCACTTTATTTTAATTTAAGTTTTTTCCACAGACGATATGGGTTAAAATTTAACAATGAAAATGAAAAAAAAAATCAAAATTTTGTAACATCGCTTTATTTTTATAAAAAAAAATTATGTTTAAATAACATTATATGCAATTGTATTTGTTTTCATTCTTTTTTCGACATTTTATTGCGATTTGAATTGCATTAGTCACTTCTTAATGCCGTTGAAAGCAAGAAACACCGTCATTTCTGCTTTTGTCAGACGATTGACAATTCAGTAAAAAGCATTCATAAATGTAAATTCCACTTCCTTTTTCGAATAATTTATGTATAACGATTGACGATATGGGTTAAAATTTAACAATGAAAATGAAAAAAAAAATCAAAATTTTGTAACATCGCTTTATTTTCATAAAAAATGTTATGTTTAAATAACATTATATGCAGTGGTATTTTATTTCTTCCATTTATCGTCATTTAATTGCGATTTGAATTGCATGAGTCAGTTCTTAACGCCGTTGAAGCCTTGAAACATCATCATTTCTGCTTTTGTCAGACGATTGACAATTCAGTAAAAGGCATTCATAAATGTAAATTCCACTTCCTTTTTCGAATCATTTATGTAAAACAATTGACGATATTGGTTAAATTTAATTCTGAAAATGATAATTTTTTTTCAAAATTTTGTTCTTTGTAACATTGCATTATTTAGATAAAAAATGTTATGTTTAAACAACATTATATGCAATAGTATTTATTGTTTACTTTAACGCCATTTTATTGCGATTTGCATTGCATGAGTCACTTCTTAACTCTGTTGAATTCATGAAATGCCATCATTCGTGCTTTTGTCAGACAATTGACAAATCAGTAAAAGGCATTCATAAAATGTAAATTTCATTCTATTTTTCGAATCACGCATTCCGCGTTATCACATTAAATGCATTTCAATTTAAATAGAAAACGTATTCGAAATAATTTACTTTTCGGATATTAGGATGATGGTAGATATTTAACGGTTAATACACTTTGATCTTTAAAAGTTAAGGCTCTTCATAAATAAAATCTTAAATTCCCTTCTAAAATGTTAAACCAATGGGATGTATTCATATTTTAAAATATCTCTTTAGGAAATTAAAAATTTCAACTTCTGTTTCCCGTGTACTGTTTCCAATGGATGTGTCTTTCGTTCTTAGTTACCAAATTGTTTCTAAAATATATACTTAACTTATAAATTTATGTGCGAAGCTCTTAGCTAAACGGAGTTAGATTTTAACACTTCAAGTAAAATTAAGCATTATCGTGACAAGTAAGAAAGAAAAGAAATATCTTTCAAGAAGAGCACAGAGAAAACAGAAGATAAAAATATTAATTTCTTAAGGAGATATTTTAAAATTACGAATGCATCATACGGCTATTGTTTTAATTTTAGCGAGGGGAATTTGAGATTTTACAGATGAAGAGCCTCAAACCTACGTATTCTGATGCTATTTTGTATTATATTTTAAAAACGATAATTACAGTTTTGAAAACTTTTATATGTATTTTTATGTTAGCCGGCCGCCAGTGATATACATATATATACATATGTATATATAGTATGTATGCACATGCATATTTTATGTACAGTATACATATGTATATATGTATATATACACATATATATATTCATATATATATGTATAAATATGTGTGCATATCCATATATATCTATATATATGTATATGTTATGGTCAATATGATTAATCCGGTCATTATTAATAATAACCAGTCATTATTAATTATAACCGGTTATTATTAAAAATGACCGGATAATCATATTGACCGTAACATATACAGGGTGTATCTGAAATGCTTCAACAAACTTAGGGGAATGATAGTACTCCTAAAGATGAACAAAAAATGCAATGGAACATGCGGTCGCAAATGACGTTTAAAGGGTGAAAATCGCAAAACTAATGAAAATATCGAAATCTCGCATGCTGGTTTTCTGCAGAACTGGCTAGTAGCACGAAGCTGGTCTTCCTTTTACTTTGTGCATATCCGGTCGAAAAGAGATAACAAAAACGGGGAAGAAAGCCAAACAAATCTTTGAGCAGGAATCCACGTATGTAAATTTTCCATCCCCTTAGAAACAGACCTATAAATATCCTACCAGGTTTGCTTTCTGCTACACAAGCTGGCGTGCAGCAACAAATTTGGTACATTTACGATCGTGCTCCTCCTCATTTTTCTGTGGACGTGCGTAACCACCTTGATGGGGTTTATCCGGCAAGATTGATTGGACATGGTGGCCCTGTTGCTTGCCTTCACGCTCGCCGGACCTTAACCCTTTCGATTTCTTCTTCTGGGGACAGATAAAATCCCTCATTTATGAGACGCCAGTAGAAGCGCCTGAAGAAGTAGTAGGTCGTATTGTGACCGCTGCAGCAGAAATCCAGGAAACTCTCGGAATCTTCGAGCGTGTCCGCCAGTCGTTCCTCCGTAGATGTATTCTGTGTAATAATGTCCGCGGTCGACACTTTGAACGATTGTTGTAAAATATTTGTTTTCTCTGGACATCACGAGCTGTGTTGTACCTATTCTGTGCAATACATAATTTTCTGGAGTGTTTATTTCTTGTCTCAGTTTGTCCATTTCCAGACGCATTTTTTCGATTTCCATCCTTTAAACATCATTTGCGACCCCATGTTCCATTGCGTTTTTTGATCGTCTTCATAAGTACTAACATTCCTCAAAGTTTGTTGAAGCATTTCAGATACACCCTGTATATATGTATACACATCATTGGCGCCCGGCTAACCTGAAAGTATCCTTTCACCCTGCACTTCTTAAATTTTTTTAAGAAATTATCTGTTGAACTACATGATATAGTAAAAGTACTTTAAAAATGAAAATAATGAAATATCATTTTGAGTTTTATTATTTTCAACATCAAACCATTTTCATAAGGAATGTTATGCTTAAATAACATTATGTGTAACAGTATTTAAATGCTTCGTTTTATCTGCATTTTATTGTGATTCGCCTATCACGAGTTGCTCCTTAATGCTATTGCAAAGAATGAAGTGATTGAAAAGATTTATTTTTCATTGATAAGAGTGTTTAACTCTAAATATATGTCGACCTTTAGAAGTTGAAACTATACCGAAGTTGCGTGTTACCACTATACAACGTTAACCGTATGGTTTTTAACTTTCTTTTTACGATATTATTTCACGTTTGTATATTGATACACTCTCAGAAAAAACTGTAAATTTATGAGCGTTTGCCCTTCAATTTTCACGGGCAACAGCCTTATTTGATGAAAAACGGTTTGATCCACTAAATAAGCGGCCTTATCCCTTAGATACTTAGAAAATTAAGAGCAATACACATATTCTTACAGTTCAAGCCCATATGTTAGCAAAAATACGGTACGACCCCATACATTGTCCTCCGAACCCTTCATTTTACTCGTGTTTCGAAAATTTTAACCGCCAAAACAGCGATTCTGTGATGATTATCTAACGTGCTACGTGCTACGGAACAGTAAGCAAAGTGTTATTGTGTTTTAAAGTGTATTATATCCTGTGCATTATAATTAATGCTATATTACTTTGCCCGTAAAATTACGGGCTGCACAAAATGATGGGCATGGATATATATATATATATATATATATATATATATATATTTTTTTTTTTTTTTTTTTTTTTTTTTTTTTTTTTTTTTTTTTTTTTTAACGGGGTATGACTTTAATTTCTGCTGCCCGCCTCTGCCCGTAATTTTACAGCAATTTTTTTTTGACAGTGTACATCATTATGTCAACATAGGAAATATTTTAAGAGATTATGATGTAAAAATATTATTTTTAACACTTATTAACGCGGATGATAAAAGTTTATGAATTCGGTTTGTCTGACTGTTGTCTGTCTCTCCGTATTCTCACTCACCTAACTGAACTCGGATATTCATGCAATTGATATGTGTGATTCAATTGATATTTGTTATTGAGGTTTACCATAAAATTGAAAATTAAGTGTGTAGTATTTATAGTTCGTGAGCACTCAAAATAATTCAGTTACATTATGATCTATGGGAGGAAACCGATTGAATTGTATTTTACTAGTTCAAACATATTGAAATTGATATAAATCGCTGCAGTGCACTACAAAATGCTTACTATGGAATATGGTGTGCATGACATATATAGTTCATATACAGGGATACGCAAAATCATTTTGTTACAGTATTGTTTATAAGCAATATTTATTGGAAGTGCGTTTTCAATTGTGGTATGCGTTTTAAAATTTAACTTTTTTTTTCATATTACTTGGTGTGTATACATTCCATTTATAATATACAGGGCTGTTGAAAAGAATCACCGTTCATTTTCGCTTATTGATAGAAATGGCTGAAGGGATATTTTAAACTATGTTATGCGTTTTCTAATTGAACTAAATATTTTCATAGTATGTAGCATACATATATATGCAGCATATGTATATCTATATATGTGTAACTATGTATATCTAAAAATGCTTTATGATCTATAAATTGGTAGCATACAAATTTATAGATTATATATAAGTCTGCAACATACATATATATGCAGCATATGTATATCTATATATGTATAACTATGTATATCTAAAAATGCTTTATGATCTATAAATTGGTACCATACAAATTTATAGATTATATACAGGTCTGCACAAAGCAAATCGGATGTTTTTCCGTTTATAGATGGTAATTGCGGAAATTGGGTTTCATATATGTTATACTTTTTTTCAAATTATGTACTTTCTGATGGGTTAGTAGAGGTTTCGCCCTTCCCACCTAGTTGAACTTCTTTACTAGATGATATGCAGAAACTGGCGTCAAGTGTATTTTTAAATTATGAGAATAATTTTCAATAAAGTATACGTAACAAAGTCTCAAAGTGAAAATGATATATATGTATTGTTTCTTTTAGAATGGCGATTTTTTGGTAAAGGGGAATACTGGAAATATTCTATAGACATAAATCTGAAATATATCCCTACATATTTATATTTAATCTATGTAAAACTTAAAAGAAAAATACATATCTATATATTACAACAAACAGATGCCCCTATCAAGTGAGAAAGTTTAAGCTTTGTAATTGATTCTGAAATAATTGATTCTGATAACCTGAATAACTATATAGATACTCGAAAAATAACTAAACGAATTAAACAAGGAATTGAGTTCCATATCATTTAACTGATGTTTTATAAACAATAATGAGATAGAAAATGCAATCAAACTCAATATCTTTAAAATATACAATGGCCTGAATTTTTCCGCTATTTTGAAAACATTTTAAACGCTCTTTGTTAAAAGATTTTCTATTTAAATAATTATTTATTCAAACTATGTTTCGAAATCTGTGATAATCAAAATTCAAAAATAAGAAAATACTACTCTTAATTTTCTTTTATATAGCATCGTATCATTAACATACCAAATTGGATGCTTATATAACATTATGCGCAATGCGTAAATATTTGTATTTTTCCTTTTATCTGCATTTTATTGCAATTTGAATTTCACGAATCACTCCCTAATGCCATTGAAACCACGAAACATCATTATTTGTGCTTTAGACAGACAATCAGTAAAACGCATTCCTAAAATGTAAATTTCAATCCTGATTTCGAACTGTGTATTCAGTGACCTCCCATTAAATATATCTCAAATTATATAGGGAAGTATTCAAAGTAATTTACACGTTCAAGGATGATTCGAGATATTTTACTGAAATAGAATACATATACCTTTACCTTTATTTTTTGAACTAATCCCGACATTATGTGTTAGAATAATGAAATGTTTACCTCTTAAATTTTTACCACCTTCTTTTTATAAAACTCTTTGACATTTATCGATTTATATGTCATTTTCAAAAGCTTATGTAGAACATTGAAATAGATTTCACTGAATAAAATCATTAAATAATGATTTTTTTTTTTCTGAAGCAGTTCTTTTTCTCTACTAATAATTCTTATTTAGTGCTTGCCATAGGTTTTAAAGAATTCTCATTTAATTGTTTTATTTCTGTTTACACTGACATCTGTGCGAATATATTTTTTGAGATTTGGTGACGTTTAATAAAGAATTTATTAGTAAGCTCTATTGTGCCACAGACAATTTATTCTTACAATATTAAAATATATATATGTTAGCTTTTTACGAAGATGATTTAATATTTCACGAGAAAATGGCAGTTGGTTACAGATGAAGAATTATTGCAGTCGTTATCAAGAATCATGTCGAGGAGGTTAGGCAATGATAAAACACCATAAGAATTTCTCCAATGATATGCAGCCAATTTCCAGATAAATTGTTTATTAACGAACAGGAACGATGCCAGTAACAGTTCCCTCAGTATCAAGGTGTAATCATATAGCCTCAGGCTTGACGGTAACTAACTACATTATTTAACGATCTTAAAGTGCTGTTGGAAATTCTATGTCACCGGACACCAGATAACGCTTTGGTCAGTAATTCCAAACACGACAAAAATCTGCTGTCCAAATGCTTGCTGGCTAGTTTTGTTAAACAGCGCGTAAAGTTACAGAAACTACGTAACGTACGCAAGAACCTATGAGTGAGAGACGAAATTAAGCTAAGTGAATGTGGTGCGATGGAGAAGATTTAAGAATAAATAATCCCGATCGCAGCTGTGCATTGATTTGGACGTGAAAAATACCCAGCGTGCGAAGCGAAGTATGGAATAATTAAAAAAATGGCTTTTAAAAACATTCGAAATGACAACAAGCGTCTCTCCGAATATTATAGATTGGGTAGTTGATAAAAGTTACGAATGAACTTAAAGTTTTAGATTAAGATTTGGAATAAGATAATTAATAATATATTTGTTATTAATGTTAAAAGGACATTAAATAGGAATAAATATTATTAAGAATTAAGGAAATATTGACTACGTCAAAATTTTGATTAATTTAAAGGAATATTGCGAAATAAAATATTTATATAACATATACTGTTACTGGCATCGTTCCTGTTCGTTAATAAACAATTTATCTGGAAATTGGCGGCATATCATTGGAGAAATTCTTATGGTGTTTCATCATTGCCTAACCTCCTCGCCATGATTCTTGATAACGACTGCAATAATGCATATGTGTGTGCGTGTGTGTGTATCACCCTTATTAACACCCTTTTAAACATTTTTCAAGTTGCATATTGTCCCGATTTCATTTCGTGTCATTCTTTCATTTCAGGATAAGATTAATTTTTGGGTTTTTGTAAAACAATCGGCAATACATGAACACTTTCCATAAATGTAAATTTCGCTTTAGAAGTCAAAACCCATCCGCCACGATTCACATTAAATATAACTAAATCCCTCTAAAGAAAATCGGGTTTAATTATTATTCAGGATGTTTAAAGACATATATGTCGTTACGTATGTGTCTCTGTGTAAATGCGTTTATTAATTAAGTCAGAATAGAACTAATGTTACATTTTTATTAGATGTATTATAAATGTATTAGATGTATAGTAAATGTATTTTTCTATCGAGAAAGAATTTGCAATCATATATATTATAAATCAAGATATCTTAAAACTGTATGTAAGGGGTAATTTCAAAAAAATTCCGACTTTTTTTTTTTTTTTTTTTTTTTGGTTTGTTTTATTGAATAGAGATTGTGAAGTATAATATACCAATATAACAATGATTTTTTATAATAAAATTTGGTATTTCATACTTATTTTGGACGAAAAGTTTGTCATTGGTATCTGTTTGCGACGGTATATTATGCTATCGTTTGGTTAACAGTCTTTGGGAAACAGCTGTATCAGTTAGAGATTAAAAATAACAAAAATTACAAATACCTCGAAAAATGAAATAAAAAACTCGCTATGAATGAACAAGAGATGAAGACGTGTTTATTTGAATGAAATAAAGATTCAAAATGTTTTTTGGGGATTCAAGCATATAAACTTGGCAGAAGCATAATTTTTGTATTTACGTTTTTTCTAAACGTTTTTACTAGCTATTTTACATTTTAATGGTCTTTATTGTGCTGGATTAATTTTAACACAATTATTCAAATTGGTAAAGAAATCATACGAGTTGTAATTTTCTAACTGGACGAAAAATGTCCGGGCCAGGATTCGAACCTGGGATCTCTTGGCTGAAGCTGCCACGCTCTACCTCCTGAGCTATCCCGGTCGAGTCTGGAGGGCATAATTCATCCAGTTAACCTTATTGATCATAGCATCTGGTCTGATATTTTAATTAGCTCAACAGAATAGATCTATTCTGTTGAGCTGATTAAAATATCAGACCAGATGCTATGATCAATAAGGTTAACTGGATGAATTATGCCCTCCAGACTCGACCGGGATAGCTCAGGAGGTAGAGCGTGGCAGCTTCAGCCAAGAGATCCCAGGTTCGAATTCTGGCCCGGACATTTTTCGTCCAGTTGGAAAATTACAACTCGTATGGTCTTTATTGTATTCGCCTGCTACATATCCCATAAAGATTCCTTTGCAAAAATTAATTGGGCTTAACCCGTCAGCACACGCGCTCCTTTCCATTACGTTACTACACGCGCGGGATAAATTTTACCCCAATGGGTTTTCTTGTGTCAATTTCCCCCCGGTTTGATTATAAACAAAAATTTATATTTTGAAATAAACTGTAAATCAATAAAGAACATAATTTAAATTAAAATAAGAGGCTCTTTTATATTTAAAGCAAAAAAAACCCATAAAATCTAGCACTAACATTTTTTCTGCATATCATTACATACAAAGCTTTTACAATCCAAATTCAGCCATAAAAATACAAAAAATATAAAACTGATACATAGAAATTGTATGTGCAAGAATTGTTAACGTTTAAAAGAAAATTATATTATTATTTGCGCACTATATTTTTTACATAAACGTTTGCATTAACATTTTCCTATCATTATGGGTTACGTTATAACACGCTTGGGGTAAATTTCCTCCCACGTGAAATTTTTATAACAAAAGAATGGAAACACAGCCGGAGGTAAATTCTGTTTGGCCACATCTTGATATCATTCAGCTTGAAAGGTACTATAAAGCTCATAATGATCACGAACGATTTTCGCACATTTTTAAGTAATAGTTGTGATCTGGGGTAGATTTTATCCCAGCGCGAGTGCTGATTGGTTAAAATAGATAAATATAGCCTCTAATCGTTGTGGCGCGTTATACGGCAGAATGTATAGTATTTACTATTGGTAAATAACAATATTTCTATTTCTATTCTGTTGCTTTAATTATTCAAATTTAAATATATTCCTATCCGTTTATCGATTTCATTAAGTTTTCTAGAGAGAATTCTGTTTATAAAGAACTTCCATTTAACATTTTTTTTTCTAAGTGACCAGCGATGACCACCTCGGGGACTCAGCTTACTCTTTAGAGTGATAATGCAAATATATTTTTGGTTGTTATTATGGATGCAACGCGGGGTTATTATTGATGAGATTTGCAGAATAAAACAAGTTGGAAATTTTACGTCAAGCGTGACAAATGATTCGCGTCTGTACTATAACTAGCATTATAAATATTCAGATCTTGCTGCAATAGCTGTTGACTTTCATGAAATAGTGCACGAATACAAATTTTATATTATGTGCAGATTTCCATACTATAGATATTAATTTTATTTTATGAAATTAAGTTTCAATACAGTTTTACAAACAATTAATTAAAATTCTGTTACATTAAAATTACACTATGCGCAAATACCCAATATTGGACAATGTAAAAAAAAAAAATCATCGTTATTATTTCACTGAAAAAAAGAATTATATCATCTGTTATTATAATATGATTAATTTCCGTAATAAAATAAGTATATTTTAAGTTGGCAACATTTTATCTTTTGTTGACATTTACTGAAAATTTTAATGGGACAGTTAAGCCTAGTTTTGTAAATTTCAGAACTTGAAATACAGTTTTAGACACATTTTTTTATTTAATATCTATTTCTCAGGAAACATCTCTCCAAAGAACCGTCGGTAGATGATATGATTGCTATAATTAAACAATTTTAGAATACAAATTCGGTATTTAAATTCTTTAATACGGAATACTAATATCACCCCATCTTAAATATGACGTAATGACTATGACACTCTGGAATCATTACCTATTATGGGATATCATAGAATTAATTACGTGTGATTTATTAATATCTTTTTTAAGTTTTCATTCGATTTTCATAAAATTTGAAGTGACTCGATAAAATTCTAAAACGATTATACATATTCAATTTCAAACCATTCGGTTGGGTAGTTTTTGCGCTGTTATATGCGGAGAGACGGACAGACCAAATGACGTCTATAAGTGACGTCTATAATAATATCTATTTACGTATTTATATAATTACGAACGCACCTAAAAATCGTGCTCTTGATGAAATTCTGCTTTTTCCATAATACGAGTTATTTAAAAAAAAAGAAAATACTATCTTCAGATCAATGAATAATCAACAGCAAATTACAAAAAAAAAAACATCTTCTAAAAGTAATTTGTTTGCTGATTGTAGAAATGAAGCCAATTATGAATTAGTCAGCACGCATTTCAACCACGCTAGAGGTCCCCAGTTCGAATCCGGGTTTCGGACTGGGAAGTGTTCACTCAACCTTTAATCCATTGCAGCGCTTTTTTTAGACTGTATAAAAATATTTTTCAATTTGAAAAAGGATCTAGTATGATTTATTTATCTATTTCTGAAAATTGTGTGTCTGTGGGGGGGGGGGGGGGAGGAATTTCATTAATGTTACACCTTTGCGACTAATGTCACAAGAATGCGTCACTAAAGAGTTGCAAAGGTATGTTTCTGATATTAGTGATTTTGAAAAGTAATATTTGCTTTATTAATCGCAAATTTAAATTATTATAGATTAAAATTTATAAATGATGGTTATATTAGTATAGATTAATATGACGAAAAACGCAGTACCAAACAAATGAAATTCGTGTACAGGACGCTGGTCCCGGTAGTGTTAGTGAATAAAAGAAAGATGTAAAATACTGCCTAATTTCTAGACGCCATAATTTTTGTTAAAATTGACAGAGATTTATTGATATGACCTACTATTGGATTTATTAACATATATTAATTTGTATTACAAGAAAAGTACAAACACATTTTTTATGTAAATTTATAACGAATTTTCTACGACTTTTTTCAGAGGATCTTGAGAATTCGTCATATGGAGATTTAATTTCATTCTAGTTAATATGTATCTGTTATGATCAATCTCAAAAGTCTAAACAAAATACTTAAGACAGTTAATGTGCCAATAATGTGTAATTTAATGGAAATGACTTCAATTTATTTATTTATTTATTTATTTATTTATTTTTGTAATGCCATTATTAACCTATTTTTTCGGCAAATTTTCCAAAATACTAATTAAGGTATAACGATTCATACTGTAGAAACATTTTAGCATTTTGTTTTCTAAAATATAATTTATTTACAATAATAGTCAGTAAATGAAATTTCACAAGTAATTAGCCCCTTCTTTTTCTGTGTTAAAAAAAAACTTTAATGTTCGTATTAAAAACATTTTCTAAATAAAAGTATGTGTGATGCAAAACTCAGAAAATTTTAAACATAATAATTCACAAAATTAATAAAAATAAAAAAGTTAAATTTTTTATAAATTTTCCACTCTATCATTCAAGTACATCTTTAGTTGCGGATTTAAAAAAGCTTTTCTTGGATGGTAAATACAAATTCTCGCAACCAGTGTTAGAATATATAAGCTTTAACCCTTGTTTTCTGCAGGTTGTACATTTCAGAGGACAACAAATGGTATCTGGTCAATTACTGGTGCATTCAACAAAGGATCGTAGCGTCCTTTACTTTATACACAAGGTGCGTGAGAAGAATGTATACATACACTGTTTAACAGATCAAAAATTTATATATTTTTTATTTTCAAAGTGCAATTAATTGTAAGTAATGAGTGAAACAAAATTAAACTTTTTCAAAAGAAAATTATTTTAAAATACTCTTGTAAGTATAAAAATATCGCAGAAGTACGAAAAGAATACCGCAGGGAGTTTAGGGCAGATTCACCTAAGCGAATTACAATTCATTGGACAAAATTTAATTTTGCCATGAATGGATTTTCGTAGATAAAGTTCCGGAACCGCAATAGAGCAAGAATGCGCCACAACACCAAATCAAATGTTTGTTGAAGTTTGCGAATCAATTGCCCAGCGTTATAAGCAGTGTATTGTTCAGAACATTAATAAATTTAAGCATCTGACGTATGAGGGAATGTTATGCATTTTATGTTGTTTCATTTGCAATTTAAATATTAATGATATGTGAATGAAAACTGGAGTTATAATCATTCAAATTGTGTATACATTTTTCTGACGCACCCTGTATATTCGACAACTCTATTTTTAAAATATATTCTTCGTAATAACGTTCTATGTCACAGGTTAAATAAATATAATCATGAATATAACAGGTTAAAAATAATGGTAGAAAAAATATAAATAAATAAATAAATAAAGAAATATATATATAGAACGACTCATCCAAATGAAATATTTTGAATTTTAAGAAATCAGCAATACAACTGCATCAAATATAGTTTTTTATTTAAGAAGTACTGCATGTCTTATTGACATATTTCTAAAAAAAAATTGGAAAGCTAAGTGACTATATCTTTTCCGCCATTTCTATATTTCTCTTAAACTTTTCTCTATTGCGATTCCGATATTAATAACGAAATCTGCAATGCCAAGAAAACGACGCGCAACGTAGCACCATCCCTTTTACTATTGTCAGACAATCGGAAAGTCAAACACACGCCAGACATGTAAATTTCGCTTCTGAATTCAATGCAAATATGTCGAAATTCCCATTATATGCATTTCAAATTGCAGGTAAAGTATTTGAAATAATTTCTATTTGCGGTATGTGGATGATTTGGGTTATTTACTGTAAATATTTATGAGAGTAGACATTTGGAACTTTTCCTCTGAATAAATATTTATTCCGGTTGAAGCAATCGGAACATGACGGATATTATACAATAGTATTATAAAATAACTCCAGTTGTAAATAATACATACTTGTAACCGAAAATATATTTGTATTATATTTGTAATATAACACAACTTTTTCTCGATTGAAAATATATTACAGGTAACAGGAGATTTTTTGCATACATATTATAAATATAAATGAGATACTATAAGTTCATCGGATTAAATTTTTTTTATCAAGGATATGATTCGTTGGTATTGTAGTGTTGGTATTGTTTTGAAAGCAAAAAAATAAATAAATAAATAAATTAAATTAAATTAAATAAATAAATAAAAAATATGTATAAAAATTGATATTAAACACAATTACACAATTTTATTTAAAATCGGATGTATATGTCCATACCTTTCTATACTATATTTAATATGAAGTAAAACAGCATAAAAGCATAAATGAGGTGGACGAATAACTTACTTTTACACATTAATTAACATCACGTGAACAATACATCACAACATTGAGACATGACGTAACTGCATGACATACATTCCATGGTTAAAGAAGTAGAAAACAAACTTATTAATATAGATGGCGCTGAAAGATGGACTACAATTATTCTTGTGGTGCTGCCATATACAGTTTATTATTTGAAATAAAATACCACAATTCTCCCTCTCAATATTTTAGCCGGTTAGAAGTTCTTCGAATTCTTCTGGAACTTCTTAATATATGTGGGGAGAAAGAAGAAGAATTAGTTTTTATAGGATCTGCAGCAGCATCAATTGAACTATTTAGAACCATTGGTTTTAGAACTGGGGGTATATCAGAGTCAACTGGTACAAGACTTGGAGTATTTGGGAAGACAAAGTCAGCTGGTTTAGGATTTGGAGTATTTAGGACAACAGAATCAAGTGGTCGAAGGTCTTAGGCTCTAGGAGTGATTAGTTGAGAATCCCCTTGATTAACAACTGTATTATCACTTTTATGACTTTCTTTATCACTCTCTTCAGAATTTGAATCATTAGTTAAGTGTATTTTTCAACCGACATTAGTTATCTTATCAACATGTATTTTCTAAATATTTGAACTAACCATTCTATAATGTAACTGGCCCTCTCTTGCTATAATGCGAACAATTTTCCACTTTGCTTCAGGAGTATAATTTCTAACATCCACTTTCTGTTTTATTTTAAATTCTTTAACTTTAGTATTGGAATTTCTTGCATTTTGCTTATCATAAACAAAATTTGTAACGTTTGGAAGTATCAAATCTATTTTTGTTCTTATATGCCGCTTTACAAATATTGATGCAGGACTTTTCCCCATTGTAACATGAGGCATATTTCTATACTGTAAAAGAAATGTATTTAATTTTATTTGTAATTAGCATGCTACGCCCGCTGCGCTGGGCCATTTTTCTAAATGTACCTTAAATCAAACGAAATGGCTTTGTATTTTAAAGGAATGTGGATCTTCACCTACAGATGCTACCTTAGTAAATATTTTCAAAAGAACCTTGAATCAAACGAATTGTATCAATGGATTTGAGCATATATTTTAAAGCAATAGGGACGTTCACCTGGATTTTCCTTCAATATTGCTGTAAACGATGTGAACGACATTGCGTTATATTATATTATACATTGGACAAAATTTGGGCTAAAAGAAGAAACTCATTTAGTTGATCATTTATGGTAGAGTGTGGTAGGGAAATGAGGCTATTATGATATTATGACAACAGGAACTAACATATTCTCTAGTCAACATACTACTAAAAGAGAAAGCATTACAATGATTGGATAGATTGACCATTGAACTCAAATAATGTTCGGGTGATTCATTTTCGTCTGTAAGTTCTTGAAATCCGTCCCTTTTTCTTGTCTCCATGTGAGATTCTGGTAACGTAAGTACAATCTCATTCTATGTTACGTTATATTTCGCAATATACGTCCTCTTCTGGCAAGTCTACTACGGTTTTTCATCTTTCGATTCCAGCAGAGTAAATACAGTGAAAATTGTAATAAATTGTTTGCACAAAAAGAACAGTGTTTAACTTTCATATTTAAAAAAAATGGTGAAACATAAAAAAGTGAATTTTTAAAGCTGAATATGAATAAAATTAAAATGACACCATTTTCACTGTCTTTCCATTTTTTTAGACCAGTTGCATTCGTGTAACCGTTAATCTGAAAATAAATCCCAATGATTAACTCTGGTCGAAGAATAAACCTCCAGTTTGTATCCAATAAAATCATCCTAATCTTCAATAATCTTGCCGATATCCAAGTTTGACGTCAACCATTAGAAGTGCTTGAAACGATATGGTTACTAATGTACCAGAGTTAGTTACAAAACGAAGTTAGTTACGCGCCAAACTATGTTCCATTAAATAATGTCAAATTACTGTTAATTCAATTATAGATCTTTCATTAAAGAAATTCCATACCTTAAATAAAACTGACAATGATAAAGTTAGTTATGCAAAATGTTTAGTAATATTATTTTTGGTAAATACTTAAACCTAAGATTTTTTTGCATTTCTCTAAAGAGCATAATAACACGCAGAAATAAATTCATTTCTCACTATGTTTAGCTGCAAGGGCTGTGTGTAGATCGAAAAAGCTTTATAATGATCGAAAAATTATGTAATCAGAATTTCAGGTACTCGTTTTTTCTTATCCAGCCTGAAATGATAAATCGACAAATATTATTTATTCCATTCACCACCATTGACATAACAAAGTTTTTCCGTACATTGAAAGCACCAAAACAGGGGCTGAGATGTTCTGCTCTCAAAGCTAGCATACGGGAAGTGCTGGGTTCAAACCACTGTCGCGCTCGTTGACCTAACCGTTCGGAGTTTTCCGTGGATTTCTTCTAACCTTGCCGTAAATACGGGTTAGGATCCCTTAGAAAGACCCCCACGGAGGGCACTCCCCCCAGGGTCTATATCCGTCGTGTAGATAATCGGCCGTCATAAAATCAACCAACCGTACATTGGAAGCATTGCTTTTTTGGTAAAACTTTGCTTCATAATGAAAAAACCCCATAAATTTAGCTATCGCTAATTTCAAAAGTCGTCTAATCTTCTGTAATCTGAATCGTCGTCCAGAGTAACCTTCAAACATAAACGAAACATCCAACAATATAGTAAAAATGCCAACTGGCAGGTGATTGGAATACGGACAATTAGTCCAATGTCTTTTAAAAACCTTCTTGAAAGATGGAAAGAAAGATATGCAGAAAAAACTAAAAAGAAATGACGATTCAAAAAGAGCATCGAAAATTTATTTCAGGAAACAATTTTTATTTCAAAATGTAGCCTTTTGTGATAATAATAACGCATAAATGCATAAATGTCCTTAAGAATATTCTTTGGTTCCTAACTTTTGAAACAGTGAATATTTCTATAAGTGAAATTGGCGATATATTGAAAAAAAATAAGAAAATAAAAATAAAAGAATAGACAATATTTGCTGGTCTGTGTTCGAGGCTATAAAAATAATATATTTGGTGAAAACAAACCGGCATGTTTCCGTAGTAAATTTTTAAATGTCTAAAATTGAATTATTTTACAATATGTGTTGGAGTGGCAGACATTCACTAAAATTTAAATATTTGATCCCATATCTATAACAATAACTGCTATTTATATAATTTGCATTTGAATATAAAAAATAAATCAAAAAAGGATCTTGTATACACGAAAAAACACTATTATTGCTAATACCGCTCAAGCTGATGTCACGCTTATGCATTTTTGGCTTAAAATCACATTGCTTGGCGACAAAAGTAAAATCAAAACCGTAAATAAACAAATAACATGTAACTCATAAATGCTATCATTTCTACAATTACATCTGCTAGTTCCTCCTGTAAGACACATGATAGGGGAGTTACATAAAAAAATAACAGAAAGAAAAAAAGGAAAAAAAATCAGATGCATCTTTGTTAACCTGACGCAAACGATAAATCGCCAAATATTGCCTTAATCTGAATTGCAATCTCATGCATTGCAAATATTTTTAAGCATTACAAACTATTACAAATTATATTTTTAAGCATTAAATTAAATATTATGCCTCATTAAAACAGTTTTTTCTTTCTTTTTCTTTTTTTTTGCGGGGAGGGGGGGGGGAGATTTTAAATAAAATTAATAACAGAATTTTTTTTTTATTTTTCAATGTGTTTGCATTATTTTCTGATATAGCTGTTTCAATTCTTTCGCCAACGATAATGGTAGCCAAAAAATGACCTATGGTAACCTTATCGTCCAAAATAACAGAACTTTCCATCGTAATTCTATAACTAATCTACGGAGAACTATGTGTTATATACTAAAACCTTCCCTGAAAATTTATCTATCCAACAGTGTATGTTTTATCAAATTCCATTCAGCAGAACTCGAGTTATACAGGAACGGAACGAAATTTCCGTTTCTGTTATATATATATATATAGTAGACAGACGTACCAAGTTATGAAGATAACGCTTTAATCAACGTTTAAAAATTTTCACATAGCTCTCAGCCTGACTATTCGTAGCTGATAGTATGGAGCACTAAACCTATGTTTTACACCATGATTCTTGAAGAATGTCTCAAATTCTTCAGAAGTAAACTGTTTAGCATTATCAAATACCAAAGATATCCGTATCTCTATAGAGAGAAGAAAGACAAGTAATTGTATGTTTTGAAGTTGTATTATGAACAATGAAAACTTCAGGCCAATTGCTATGAGCATGAACCCGAAGGAAAAGAATTTTACCCATAACAGGACCAAAAAAATCAATATGAAATATTTGCCATGGAGCTATAGACCGTTCCCAATGGTGCGTATCTACCTTGAGAGAATTATTTTTAAATCGATACAAGTTGTGCAATTCCGTGCAAGATCTTCAATATCTTGGTCAATTCCTCGCCACCATACAAAACTGTGTGCTAAGGACTTCATTTTTACTATACTGAAATGTCCAAAGTGCAAATTATTTAAAATTTATTTTCTATGAATTTCAAGGATACTTACTCTCTATCCTTTTAAAATACAACTATTTGGAAGAGTAACTTCTTCTTGCTTCCCTCCAAAAAGTAAATTTTTTCGTATTGGAGAACCAGAAATTAGATGATGACAAATTTGACATAATAAATGATCTGATTTTGTAATTACAGCAAATGTTTTTGCAGTTAATGATGAAGTAGAAATTTGGTTAATTTGAAAATATTCAGATTCATCAATTGCATTACTTGAATTTAATTGTAGAGGTAAATCTTCACAACATAATGGAAGTCGTGAAAGAGCATCAACATTTCCGTGTTCGGATGTTTTTTTATAGCGAATATCATATTTAAACGCTTGTAAGTATAATGCATATTTCCAAAACACTATGCTCTTCAAGCCAAATTTAATGCGCATGAAGTTTTTTTAATTAGAGTGACTAATTAATATTAATTAATTAAGTAATTAATTACACATATTTTAGAATCAAATTGCTTAATTTACTTAGAAATTATATGAATTACTATGTGTCAGGAAGAATGAGCATTTGTAGGTAAAGATATGCATTCTTGCAGCTGAAAGTACAGGAATACTCTTAGTAGGACACAAAATATACTCAGGTGGATTACTGTCCATAAATAAAGTAAATCTGTTACTGTACAAATATTGAAAAACAAATTTTACACTAAAGATAATAGCTAGTGCTTCCTTATCCACCTGGCTATAAATGTTTTCTGCAATGGTTAGAGTTCTGGAAAAAAACCAATAGTTTTTTCCACGTTATCTGGCATCACATGCGAAAGATCTGCAGAGATGCCATATAGAGAAACATCAGTTGCTAACACTAAAGTTAACTTAAGGTTGAAATGTGCAAGAATTCTTTCAGAAATTATCTAATTTTTTTTATATTTTTAAATGATTGTTCACAAACTGTAGAGCGTATAAGTTTTACTTTCTTTTTGAGCAATTGATTTAAAGGCTGAGCAATTGTAGATAAATTCGGTACAAATTTAGAATAATATATAACTAAGCCTAGAAAATCTTTAACTTGTGACATATCTATTGCTCTAGGAGCATTTAAAATAGCACCAATTTTTTATTTGCGTTTTATGAATACCTTCCTTATCAATTTTATAACCACAATATGTAATTTGATCAGCCATAAAAAAGATTTGTCTTTAATTATGCTATAATTATATTCACGAAATCATTATAACACTTGTTTTAGAATTTTCAAGTGAATTTCACCAGTTTCCCCTGTAACAACAAATTTCATCAATGAAATCTGTAACACCACCAATACCACTTAAAACTTGTTCAACTGTTCTTTGCCAAATAGCTGAAGAACTAGTATAGCCCATTGGTAACCTTAAAAATATTGTGAATTTTCGTCTACAGGTAACTGATTATATGCTTGATTTAAATTAATCTTTGTAAAATGCAAACCACGATCTAATGTAGCCATCATGTCCTCTACCCTAGGTAAAGGATATTTTTCAACTTTCAAAAATTTATTTATTGTAAATTTAACGGGACAGTGGACATTGAAAACCATTTTTATAAATTTGTCACTCAATTGTACTGACATTTTGCACACACAAAGTAATTCATACATTTTCTAAGTAAATTAAGCAATTGTATTCAACGATGTGTGCAATTAAGTAATTTATTAATTAAAATATATTAATTTATCACTTTAATTAAAAATGCTTCATGCGCATTAAATTTGAGTTTAGGAGCATAATGTTTTGTTAAATGGTAGCTTTATATTATTGCAACAAAAGCTGGTATGCGTTTTAAAATTGTACCAATATATTGAGAAAAATTAATAAAAAACTTCCAATATTTACCATATTTATTATAAATACGGTATTAGACGAAATACAGGTTGTCCAAAACATCCCTCCTCCTTCGAGAAAGACTTTTCGAACCGGTGTCTATATTGATCACGAACTTGAGTCCGAAATACAGAATTGTTCTAAATGATGGACCAATTTTCAAAAAATTGTATTTATTAAAGTAAAAATCCAAAATGAACAATACTTATAC
Source organism: Maratus michaelseni (assembly GCA_963931845.1). Lineage (NCBI taxonomy): Eukaryota > Metazoa > Arthropoda > Arachnida > Araneae > Salticidae > Maratus > Maratus michaelseni. Next base: position 421,490,310 of record OZ007592.1, read on the forward strand.
CAATGAAAAGAAGAAGTTTCAAAGTTTTTTTAAAGACATTATAAATGTTCAATGTGTTCACCTTTTGCTGCACGACAAACATCTACGTGATAGCCAAACTCGTCCAACACAAGAGAAAGCGTATCTGCTGTTACTGAGGGCACGGCTTTCAAAGCGGTGATTGTTCCAGAGGCGGCCGGTAGAGGTCCCGCGGGACGAGTTTAGCTATCGCGTAGATTTTTGCCGTGTAGCAAACGGTGGACACATTGAACATTTATAATGTCTCAAAAAAAAAAACTTTGAAACTTCCTCTTTTCAATGGTATAAAGATTGTTCATTTTGGATTTGTACTTTAATAAAAAATTTTTTTTTGAAAAAGCGTCCATCATTTAGAATAACCCTGTATGTTACCTCCAGGAAGGGCGGGACTTTTCAGACACCCTGCATATTTTTAGATGTTAAATTGTATACGCTTATTTTAATTATATCTAAATTGTACTTTAAAAATACATTTTAAGTTCATGTAGGAGCAACCTAACATTCAAATTCGATACATCATGCTTGCGTGTGGATATATATTTAAATTTTCTTTTAAAAAATTAGCATAATCAAATGGAAAAAAATTGTTTTTATATATGATATTAAGATTGATGAAATTGAGTAACAGACACATGGAGTAAATTCTGTAAAATTAATAGTAATTGATAACGTTTTCTTATTATGCTTCATTTATTAACAAGGCTTTCTTTATTACTTTTATTATTAATCATACTTAATAAGAAAACATTGATAATAAGTGGAAATATACATTTCCACTTTTAACAGTAAAAAAATACATGGGCAAAATTTATTACATATATAAATATGCTATTGCTATTAATTCAGTGTTATTATTTTCAAAAATCATTACTTTTTATAATTAAATGTGATAACTTACACTTCAATATACCCATAATTCAATCTATTTTATTGTAACGTATTTCAGAATGCATTTAGTCGTTGCTATTTCACTCCTTAATCATAAATTCGTGGCACGTTCAGAATTATCTAAAGCAAATATCTATTAATGCGAATCAAGAGAATCACACAAGCATTAACTAAATGCTATAAGTATATCTCTGTTCACACAGATTCCGCAATATTAGATAAGGCAATATGGGAACAAAACAGTTTGATATCCGTTTTGGTCTAGTATACACACAAAAAAGCAACTCAGATTTTTTTTTCTGAATGAAATATATTTTTAACAATTTTAAGCAAAAAGTTATAAAAAATATTTAATTATTTTTACGTATGCCGGAACATAATTTTTGGAATGATGCTCAGATTTTGTTTTGGCAAAGACTCAAATTGATGTTTATCCCGTATAAATTTTATAAGTATACGAAAATATTATATTGCTTTGTGATTGCTTATATTGATGATAATACAGATGATTTTTTCAAAGGATATCCAGTTGCAAAGCAACTTCACATCCAGTAGGTGGGTATATGTGTAACACTTCTTAGAAGAGCCGTGAAAGAATTGTCTATAAGTGGTACAGTATATAACTACAATAAAAATGTAGACAATAGATATAAAAATGTGAGAAAAGGTCTTCATCTTACTGAGACAGAAGTCGAAATGAAAAAGAGAAAGGAAAGATCTGTAATTCAAAGAGGATGTGCAAGCGACCAATCCGAAAAAAAGAAGGCGGTGATTCACTTGCAAATGCTAGAAATTCCGAAAAATGTAAGAATTGGAACTTCATTATTTTATTAGACGACCAAATGTTACGGCTAGATTGTGCTGGTACTAAAACAAATAAACGTGCTTATCCCGTATGGAACGTATGTACGTGATACCCGTCCTGAAGGGATTAAATAAGATACTGGGTATTTATTAGTTCTGAAAGGAATGTGTTTGCAGATTAATTATTTAAATCAAACTTACATGAATATCGAAGTTTAACGTTGTGCGACAATTTTAATGTTACGTATCTTAATGCAATATTTAATTCGAAAAATTAATTTAAATTAAGTTTTACATTGTTGACATTTTACACCTTTACTAAAATAAGCTTTTACATGCATATACAAAATAATAAAAATGTATAGCCTGTATGTTACCACCACTATGGTGTCTCTGTCGAAAATTGAATAGTGCCTGTTAAGATGTCCGACGGACATACGCCATACACATAAATCATAAAAGTGGTGTCAAAAAATTAAAAAATACATATATTTAATTGCACATAATTTTAGATTTAATCTAAATAACCTATTACGTGAATGATCAAACCATATTGAAAGCAATTAGATAAAAATAAAGAATTAAAAAAAGATAAAGTGTTAATAATTACACAATTTTGATACTGCATATAACGCAATTGATTTATAGGAGATAAGGATAAAAACAGAAAATCTCTTTCTAGATCACATTGCACAACAACATTCAGAAATCAAAGATGCTTCAAATGATGGAAAGACTAGAGCAGGAACTCTGAATCTCTTCATAGCCACGTGCCAGTTTTTTCGAAAAAAATATTTTACTTGATCTTAACGTACCAACAACCAAACTATTTAGTGGATGAAATAATAACGAATCAAATTTCCTTAATTGTTTTAGGATTAAACATTGATGGGTACCTTCTGCTGTTCTACTGTAAAAAGTAATAAGAAAAACGCTATTTCTGTTGTGTTATATCTGATCCCAAATAATGTATAACAGCTACATACTTGGCCATTTTTCAGAAAATGTAAGCTGTGTTGGGGACATCAAACCAAAAGTTTCTGAGTTTCGAATGTTATTCATTTCCGACAATAATGGCTGACAGAAATAATTGTGAAAATGGCAAGCGCCTGTATTCTTAAACTGTTCTCCTTGTATGAACTTGGGAAAGTTTTTTCTTAATTTTAATATTAGCATTTTTGGTTAATATATTTCTTTCCGAAAATACCTTACTACTATCTTAATCTGAAAACTGTTTGCGCCAATATTGATCAAGATTGTGATTCATTAAGTTCCATTTAATTTTATTCATTATGTATGACAACGACAATTAATTTAACCAATCGAATTCAGACAATCTGTGTTTGTCTGAATTCATTCATTCTTGCAATTTCACTATATTTCCATTAAAAGCCTAAAATCTATTACGTGTTAAAAATATCCGCAAGTGTACCACCTATGGTACACGCACCTTACATTCGCTGTCCCTTGATAATGTAAAAACATCAACATAAATTTCAAATCGTGATGCAACTTTATAAGAAAAATATGAGCATAATTTTTATTATTTTGGGATTTCCTACTTTTAACAAAGCAGAGTGAGTTACCTTGATTAGACAGATTTATGGCCGAAAACAATTGTAAAACAAGTTTTATACTTTAATATTTTACAAAATACTTTTTCTGGTGTAAATGTTTTCATATATTTTTTCAATTCCAAGACAAGTACGCATCAAATTGTTTTTTATTGTTCAATGTTCAATTACTCGTTTTAAAATCCAACCCAATTTTGCGTTGGATATTCTGTCAATAAATTTCTGTTATACTTTTCTCGAATAGTATTTGTAATAGAAATATACTTCTTCTGATGCCATTTATAGTTAGTTATTTCAGAGACTTTGAAAATGGCAACGTTTTATGTTTCAGTTTTAAAAATGAACAAACTGGAACATTTTTAACAAATGATATTCTAAAATGAAGTACAAAATATCTGTGGTTGACACCCGCCAGACATCCAGAAGATTTATTGCATCTTTACAATATAAATAACATTGACATTTTATTTTTTCTAGACTACGTTTTATTATATATATATATATACAAAAACGTTTGTGTAACAAAGATTAAAGAATTCTGTAAAAAGTTACTAAAATATTGGCTAAATAAAATTGCATTTCTCCACGTTCTATGTTTTGAATAAAACTCCATCTTGAAAGCAATGAAAATTTATTGTTTATGAAACAAAGATGCTATTTATGTCCATGGTATACAGTCCTGTTGGGAGATGTACCCTCGAAGAGCAGTTACAAGAGAAACCTACATAGTCAAAGGTCAGATCATAGAGAGAAATAGAAAAATAACATCATTTTTAAACATTCATGTTTTACGCAAAAATATATCACACTTAACAAAAAGATTTGTTATTATAACCCATCTTTTCTCCGTACTTCTTTGAAAACCTTTAAAATTTACCTATCTGCAAATTTTATTGGTGCTTCTGCCTCGGGTGTTTACGAAAAAACAAAACCCTTCTTAAAATAAAAATGAAGCATCCACTAACCTTAGTCTCTCAATCACGTAGATGAAATATGTAATTAGACAGATTTCTTATACATTTCATAAGCATTTTAAGTTACTACTCGTATTTTTTATACTAAAATGATGCATATTAATAACTCACTACCCTGGACGCATTGCAATAAATCTGGATTACAGTCCTTCATCGGTCGGGAAACTCGATTTAAAAAAAACAACCCAACCCACGGTTTGGGTTGAGTGAAGTTGACGCAACATTTTCTTCTTTCGATTTGAGATAACGTCTAATTTTTTGTAGCAGGTCGAGTTGACTTCCATTGTTCTGAGTTTGGGTAGATTTCAGTCCATGTTTTAACTTTTGCGTTGAACGAATTTTCCATAATAAAGTCAAAAGTATTTTTTTCATGTGAAAAATCTATACACAGTAAAACCTTCATAACGAACTCATCCGAATAGCGTCTAATTTTTTTTTAGCGGGTCGGCTTCGCATTGAACCGATTTTCAAAATAAAGTCCAAAATGACTTTGTCATGTAAAAAATCTATACACAGTAAAACCTCCATAACAGACTCTTCCCAATAGCGGAAATTTCTTTTTACCAAATAGTTTTTTTTACTGCTAAAATTTATATATTTGTAAGCTTCTACCTCTGAATAGTGGATAACTTCAAATAGCGAATTGAGTCCGTGGTCGAACACTTGGATGAGGTTGGATCCGACACAAAAATCATAAATTCATATTTAATACTTGGAAATTTTTCTAGAGAAAATATCTCACGCCTTACATCTATACTATTGATATTCAAATTTTCATTGCTTAATAGGCGTATAGCCAACACAGTGAAAAAGTACCCAAGCCGGGACTTGAACCCGGGTCATCAGATTAGCGCACTGACGTTCTACCAACTGAACCACTTGGGAACGATACCCAGCCTGGCACTTCTCACTATCACATGTTGGCAAGGCTACAATCGCAGAAAAAGATGGAATATTTTTCCTTGAGCCAGCAACCCTGGGGCAAACACGAATTTAAACAGAATCCAGCATCGCTGATTGAATAAATCTATTTAATACTTGGAAATTTTTCCATAGAAAATTTCTCATGCTTTGCATTCATAATATTTCAAAATTTTAATTGTTTAAAAGGCTTATAGCCAACAGAGTAAAAAAGCCAGAGTGATTATTGATGCCGGATTCCTTTAGTTTCGTGTTTGCGCCAGGGTTAGTGGCTCACGGAAAAATATTCCATCTTGTGCTGCGATTGTAGCCTTGCCAACATGTGATAGTGAGAAGTACCAGGCTGTGTATCGTTCCAAGTGGTTCAGTTGGTAGAACGTCAGTGCGGTAATCTGATGACCCGGGCTCGAGCCCCGGCTTGGGTACTTTTTCACTGTGTTGGCTATACGCCTATTAAGCAATGAAAATTTGAATATCAACAGAAAAATCATTTTAAAATCAACACGCAACCGACGCGAACCCAACAAAATATTTTCCCTTGATCCGAATTCCTATCTAAACCCGACGCACTCACAAACCGAACCCGAAAATATTCAACCTAAATCTAACCTTCAAACAGGATGAATGAAAAATAATAATTCGTTTAAATATTATTAAAGAAATCTTTATTATTTTTTTTATTAAATAAATTAGAATCATTACATTAGTTCTTTCAGGAGACCCACTTAATATGCCATTTATAGTTAGAAAATATACACTGTAATAGTTTACAAAATATCCACTAATATATACGACTAAAATTAAAACGTGAATTATAGTAACATTGTAAAAACTCAACATAATAAATTCCATTCATCTAAAACATAGTCCTGCTCATTTATTATAAACTACTCGAGATATCACAACAACCTGACTTGCAAAAACCCTAATCTGACCCCTAAGAGACATTCTAGAGTAAATATAATCCACAGAAACAAACTTACAGTCACCCGGACCCGAAAAATGAAAATCAGGGACAAACCAACCAGATGCAAAACAATATTCAACGATCCCGAGGTGTCTGCTCTTGAGTGGTTTTACTATATTTGAACATTAGGAATATTATATATATTTATTTTTCTATAGAAAAGATAAAATTTTTATTAGAGATATAATTGCAGAATAAATTTCATAATTCATTAAAACATAAATTAATTTATTTTCATTCAGTGTTCGGGTTGAAACATTTCAGGTTTGGCTTGAAATACATCGTTTTCGTGTCGAATTGCGTGTTGACAAAAAATGTTTTTTTTTGTTTTTTGTTTTCTGATCAGGTTGCAGGTCGCTGGAATTTTTTTGTCGTGTTCGTGTCGGATTCAGGGTTCACATCAAATGGGATTTGAAGATTCGTGTCGGGGTGCACGAGATCAGCGCAGGACTCTAGACTGGATGCTTGGACAAAAAACTGGTCATTTTCAAATTAGCATAAAATTGCATTGCTTCATTGCAATAATCCTCAGAAAATATCTTGCTGATTGAGAAACAAATGTTCACATTCCAATTAGCCTAACGCATAATAGGCTCTTTGCAATAAGCCTGAAATATATCAGGCTTATTACAAAAAAATGAGAAGATTCTCCCATCAGCTTTACTCTTTGTAATCAACCTAGGCTCAGAGTTTGTACGGATCAGGGAATTTTCCAGAAGTCTTACCAGTATTTTTTTTATAGAAAAAGAAACTTAGGCTAAACTCGAGAAACTTTGCTTTCTTTTAAGGCACACTTTTCTGTAAGAAAATACTGGTACCGAAGAATTTCCTGTTCACAAAATTCCAGGAGGCGTACGAACCCTGTAGGCCAGGGGTGATTGTGTTCCGGTATGTTGTACACCACTAAATTTATATAGCAATATTTTTCTTCTTTAATAGATTCTGTGATGACCAACTAAGAATATTCCTATATAAATTTAGTGGTGTACAAAATACCGGAACACAATCACCCCTGCTGTAGGCTCTTAGCAAAAAGCTGGATTTCTCAATTACCTATGGTGTGAGGAAATGAGTAACATCTAAATCCAACATCTCAACTCAATCGAATGTAAGGTTTCTCGAGACATCATAGATTAAAGGTTCACAATGATGGATACGCTTATTGTCAGAATTTGCTCCGGAGACGTCGGATTGTTTTTCAAGTAAGGCTTAGGCAGTTGATATCTTTATTTAATGACAAAAAAGCAAAAATCCTTTTCCATACTATTACTGATTTAAAATAGGTAAATTGTCACATCTTTAGTTAAGCTAATCATCTGTACAAGTATTTTCTAATGATTTTTTGTGTTTTCATTTCTTATTAAATTTCTGGTATTGTCTTCACATTCAACTTCATTGTGGTTAAGGTCTTATTTTTACCTAATGCACACAATAAATATGGGGGATTGGCAGGGCGATGAATAAAAACTACCTTGAATCGGAACGTAAATGAATTGTTGTTTGAGGGCACTTTTTGATTTTAGAATCGAATAAACAGCTTGTACAAATGAGTATAACGAACTTATATTATTTTTATTTTATCATAAATGAGGCAAAATAGACAATGTCAATTTTCAATAGAGCGAGAAAAGTGGATTTATAAATATTGTGTGATGATTTGGCACTGGTACTTCTACAAAACCTCAAAATTATTGGTTTGATCAAATTGATAACTGAATCTGAGGATTATGAGAACGATTTCATCAACGTTCGGCTTGGAGTTGTTGCCTTCTATTGAATTAAAAATGACAAGTGGAAGATAGAAAAACATCAGAATGAAGAATAGAAGCAGCTAGAGAAAGAGAAGAAAGAAGATTAGAACAGGAAGAAAGTTTGAATTAAAAAAGCTATAGCTAAAAAGTAAACTGAAAAGTTCAAGCTACTGTTCTTCGATTTCTAGTTTAGAAAAGCAACACTTAAAATTAATGACGTATTTTGATGGAATGGGTTATATTATCGTCTATTTAGTCTTATTGGAGAGACAAATCTCTGGAATGGATATTGGAAAAGATAATTTGATTATGCATCTATTAAGTTTACTTCCATTAGAAGTTAAAATATTATAACCATAAAATCAGACCATGTAACAAATAATTATGATTACATAAAATATTTATTTTTTAAGTTATTTAAAATGAGCCCAGAAGAAAATTCGTCAAAAATTCGTGTTTCATAATATTGAATTTTCAGCCTCTTGGTGCGATTTTGTTTCTGTAGTAAGAAATTTCTTTGAAGAATGGGTTCAAAGTCTCAAAAGATAGAATTTTGAAGAGCTGAAAGAATTAATAATAACTGATTAAATTCAATGAAAATTATCTTTTAGAGGTGCAACAACACTTTATTGATGATAGCCCTAAAGTTAAAAATGTTGATGTATTAGTAGACTATTAGTAAACAAATTAGATGACTATGAAACCTCAGTACGCAATGTAAAAACAATAAATAGACATAAGTTTGAAAATATGAGGCTCGAAATGAGTAAATCAGAAAATTTTAAACCCCTCTTTCATCATCAATATGAAAAGAACCGAAAGAACAGCTAAACTAATTTTTTCAATCAATAGTTCACTGAAAACATTCGAGATTACAATCACCAATATCACCATTTTTAAGCACGGAAAGAGGTTGACAACCCTTCTTTTTGTTTGTAGCCAAAATCAACTCTAACACTAACAAAATGAAAAATAAATAAATATTAACGGCAAAGAAGCAAATACCTTCTTTGATTAAGGATCACATTTAAGTCTAACGAACGATGAAACTCGTGCAAAGATTGGGTTGCCAAAATTATCGTTTGAAAATGTTTCATTATCTGACATTGGTGAAGAAACTGCATATTCTTTTGGTTATATTTCATATGAATTTTGTATTGATGGTTTTCCAATTTATATATTTTAATGTTTCGCACGTGACATAGTAAGCTAAATTTGGTGATAAATGAAGATGGAGTTACGACTGGTGGCGAACGCAATAATTCACGCGTACGTTACATGAAAATTCTAAAAAAAATCCATTAAAAAAATTAAATTGTGCTTCCATTTCCTATAAAGAAACGAAGATATCGGAAACAAATAAAACATGTGAGCAAAAGTGAAATATTGGAATCATAAATGAAAAGAACTCAGAATGTAACTTTACGATTAATTTGTCACGCGTTATGAAAATTGATAAAATCCATTCAACTCACGATGTCAAATGATAAAACGAATGATAAAAACGTCGAAAAATGTTATTAATCAAAAAACACCAGAAAAGGAATCAATATTGTAGAACTATTTTTTTTTTCAATATCTAAGAAAAGTCATCGTAATTAAGAAGAAGAAATAAATGAAATTCCAATGGTACTCGTAAATATCTATACTTCTGGTGTACGAGAAATAGTCATTAACATGAGCGTTTGGAAGTAGTTTCAATTCTTAAGGAAGATATAAAATTACAATACATAACGGAAAAGGTGATACAATTGAAGGAAAATTGAAAAAAATTCAGATACATTAAGAACGTTAGACGCTAAATGTTTTTGTTTTTGTTTGGACGGTTTTTATCAGCTAAGTTTTCTTATTGGAAGTATCGTTAAGTTGCAACATCATCTGTCGAGGTCACCAGTTTTGTCAGGATGACCGAAAACTGTGAGTTAATATATCGAGCAACCATAGATTCACGGCCCAGGATATTGGATGGGATAATTTTTAGAATGAGTTCCGGCGAATTCATTTGGTTTTTCAAATACGTATTAAGTAGCTGATTGTCTTTATATAATGGGAGAAAGTACAAGTGCTTTTGTATTATATTGTCGTTGTAAATCGACAAATGAGTGAGGTTTAGTTGTGCTAATCATCAGTACAAGTACTTTAATTTTTTTTTTTTTTTTTTTTTTTTTTTTGTATTTTATGCTTTATTAAATATATGTTATTGTCTTCACATTCAAATGCAATCTTCCTTTTGGTTAAAGTCTTATTGTTTACCTACATCTTACCTATTGTTAACCATATATATCAATTCTAATATAACAACTCTATTTAATATATATATATATATATATATATATATATATATATATATATATATATATATATATATATATATATATATATATATATAATATATATATATATATATATATATATATATATATATATATATATTAAATATATATATATATATATATGTATATTAAATATATAATATATATATATATATATATATATATATATATATGTATATTAAATATATAATATATATATATATATATATATATATATATATATATGTTTGTGTAAATATCGTCTGCAGAGAGCTAAAGCTGCATGTTACTTGCTTTATGTGCTCCGAATTTATGTAAGTTTCTTTTTCTTACTTTCCGCTTTGGCATCACTCAGTGTTCTGTTTTCTTGTTGTTTTTAGAATGTGAAAAATAATGTTGTGGAATAAGCCGTGTGATGGCTCGCAGTTTGTTGCTTGTGAATAAACCGCATTTATACAGTCCATTGCATTTTTGTTTTAGATAAGAACCAGCAGTGTGTTTTTGTGTAGTTTAAAACGCAATAACATTCTCGGTACAAGTCTAGCCGGAGCGCTAGTGAAAGAAAAAAAAAATGTAGAATCGAACATTTTTCTCAACTGCCGTGATGTTGGTTGTGACGAAAAATTACCTCAGCTTGTGAGGTAAGTTAACTTTGAACATTATATTCCGTGTGTAAAAATAATTTGCTATTTTAAACTGTGGAATTGTGATGAGAATATAGTTTAGATTTAAACTAAATTTCGTATTAACATATTTTAGAACTAGTTTTGGGTTTGAATTAAGTAAAAATGAGTGAACTAACAACTTTTAAAACGAAAAGAACTGCTCTACGGAGAAGTGTAACGAATTTTATTAAGAAAATCGAAAGTATAATCGCAGATGGTGAGATTAATTTAACAGAATTAGAAGAAAATATTGAACTGTTAAAACAGAAAGAAACGGAACTAAAAAAACTTGATAGGGAAATTGAAAGTTTAATTACAGGATCTAAACAATTAGAGAGTGAGATAGATATCGCACAGGAAATTTCAGATAAAATTGATTTATGAAAATTTAAAAGTGAGAAAGTATTGAAAATTGAAAATACTAAGTTAAGTAAGAGTGAAAATAAATCTAATAGTGTAATTTCAGAAAACATTTTTGAAAATATTAAATTACCTGGGTTATTATTACCTACTTTTGGAGGCAATATCACTGAACTGATAGCGTTTAAAGATCTTTTCAATGCATGCGTAAACAGTAATACGACTATATCTAATGCTCAAAAATTGCAGTATTTGAAGGCTTCATTTAAAGGTGAAGCGTATCGCGTCATTCAGCCTATTCAAATTTCGGATTCTAATTTTGAAATTGCATGGAATCTACTAGACGAAAGATATTCAAATAAGAGAGAACAAATTTTTGCATATATTAAACGATTTCTAAGTTTACCAGCAATTCAAACAGAGTCAGCTATTTCTATTTTAAATCTAGTTGATAACATTAATGAAGTTATTTGCTCGTTAAAAGTATTGAACCAAACCATTGACAAATATGGGGATACATTAATGACTTATTTAATTTTGCAAAAATTGGATCCTTCTACAAAATTGTGGTGGGAACGTCAGCTTAAAAGCAATGCAATTCCGAAACTTAAGAACTTAATTGAATTTCTTAAGAATTATGCAAGAACTCTTCAAATTAGCAAGTTAGTGCTAAATAAGGTACCTAAATCTGTATTTCCAAATAAGAGTAAAGCCTTTGTAGCTACTTTGAGTTGTGGTTACCGTAAAGAAGAACATAGTTTAGCTAAATACTCGAAATTTCTTAATTTGCCTGTTCAACAACGAGTAGATTTCGTAAAACATAATCATTATTGCTTCAATTGCCTATATAATATGCATTTTCTCGATAAATGTAAGAGTCTAAATACTCGCCATCATTGCTTTAAGAAACATCATAGTATTTTGCACATGGTAAACAATTCAAGGAATAAGACTCAGACGAATAGAATGTCCCCACACGCACAAGAATCTATCCCTAAAAAAGTTGAGTCAGCGAGTGATAATGTTTCGTCTACAGTCTGTGCCTCTCATTATGAATCAAACGCAAAGAGTAATCAAAAGAGTCATATTTTGTTGTGTACCGCATTAATAAAAGTTCAAAATTCTAAACAAGAATTTGTAAAATGCAGATGTTTATGTGATACAGGTTCTCAAAAGTCATTTATTTCTAGAGAATGTGTAAACAAATTAGGATTAAAGGTAAAAGATAGTTCTATTTCTGTGTCATGTTTGGGAACATTTAATACTGTGAGTAATGGGGAAGTCGATTTATTATTTACTTCTCACTTCAAAAGTGATCTTAGAGTATCAACATCAGCATTCGTAATGGATAAAGTGACAGATAATATTCCCTATGTGTCTTTACCTTCAGTCATTTGCGATAATTTCAGTGATTTAATGTTAGCTGATCCATTGTTTTACAAGTCACAAAAAATTGACATTTTATTAGGTGTAAATGTATTTATGCATTTAATGACTGGGGAAATTGTCAAACGTGAACCTAACCTTCCATTTGCCTTAAATTCGGGACTTGGGTGGATAATTTCGGGTACTACAAATTTTGAAACGCTGGCAACTGATCCAGTACATGTAAATCATTTAATTTCAAAAACTGACGAGTTAGTAAATTCATTCTGGGAATTAGAAAAAATTACAAATGTGCAACCTTTAACAGTTGAAGAAAAACCTTGTGAAAAACATTTTGAGCGTTCTCATTTGAGAGAAAAATCAGGCCGTTATTCAGTCGCATTACCATTCAAACAGGATCGAGATATTTTAGGTGATTCACGCCAAATGGCGCGCAGAAGATTTCTTTATCTTGAGAAAAGACTAATATCCATGCCAGAAATTTACAACCAATATGTTCAATTTATGAAAGAATATTTATCTCTGGGCCACATGGACTTAGTTTCGAATACAAATCGTGAATTAGAAACTAAACATTATTACATCCCACACCACGTCGTCTTAAAAAATTCTAGTTTAATTACCAAATTAAGAGTAGTTTTTGATGCGAGTGCTAAAACAACAACGGGTGTTTCTTTAAACGACACTCCAATGGTAGGTCCCAGAATACAAGATGATTTAATTTACATTTTATTAAGGTTTAGATTTCATAATATTGCCATAACAGCTGATATAAGAGTGATGTATAGGCAGGTAAAAATTCATGACAAAGATAGGGATTTTCAGAGAATTTTATGGAGAGATAGTCCAGATAAACAAATACAAGTCTTTCGCTTAAATACTGTCACGTATGGAACTGCTGCTGCTCCATATCTTGCAACTAAAGCTTTGAGTCAGTTAGCAATTGATGAGGGTCTTAATTTCCCAAAAGCAAAGTCTATAGTTTTAAGAGATTTTTATGTCAACGATGTTTTAACTGGTGTTGAGAATAGTCAGGAAGGTACTGAATTGATATCTGATATGCAAAAAATGGTAAAAAAAGGTGGGTTTGAGCTCATAAATTGTCCACAAATGAACCATCACTATTGAAAAATGCTGGGTTAGCAAACACAATTAACGATAATATACATAGTGTAGTGGGCAATAAGGCCACAAAAGTTTTAGGAGTGGAATGGCATCCTGATTGATATGTTCAAATGTAGTTTCAGTGATATAAATTATCAATGTGTCCCTACTAAACGAATTATTCTGTCATTTGTCTCAACGCTGTTTGATCCATTGGGGTGGATTGCACCTTTTGTGATTCCAACTAAAATGATCCTTCAAGAAACCTGATTCTGTGCACGCATGGAGTGATTCACAAATTGTATTGTCATGGCTAAGATCAAATCTTTGTAGCCAACAGAGTATCAGAAATCCAATCCATTTTACCAGCTGAGAACTGGAACCATGTGGACGGAAAAGAAAATCCTGCTGATTGTGCATCACGTGGGTTACTTCCTGCAGAACTACTGTCCCGTGACTTGTGGTGGAACGGCCCACTATGGTTAAGAAGTTGTGAGGTTCCAGTGCATGAACCTATTCCCATAAATGAAGAACAATTACCAGAAGCACGTAAAACCTTATCATTTGTAGCTTCTGAAACTGTAAAAGAACTTTATGTTATATCAAAAATATCTTCGTTTTCCAAATTGCAACGCATATTTGCTTGGATATTGAGATTCATCTCCAATTCAAAGGTAACACGTATAGAAAGAAATACATCCTTTTTCTCAAGCAGTGAAATTCAAGCCGCAACACGCTGCATTATTCGGATAGTTCAACAAGTGAACTTCAGTAAGGAAATTCAGTATTTAGAAGCTGGAAAAGAGCTACCTGCAAATAGCAGTCTCATGTGCTTGTGTCCAATTTTAGATGATAACAAAATATTAAGAGTAGGAGGAAGATTGAAAAACGCACAGCTGTCGGAGAATGAAAAGCACCCAATCTTATTACCATCAAAGCACCATGTGACTAAGATCATAATTAAAGTTTATCGTGAAAAATACTTACATGCAGGTCCAGAACTTCTCCTTTCTTTAATTAGGCAGCAATTTGGATCATTACAGCTAGGTCTGTTATTCGGAAAATGGTAGGGGCTTGTGTTACGTGTTGCAGATATAAAGCTCAAACTGCAAAACAAATAATGGCTGATCTTCCAGCATCCAGAGTAACACAATCACGACCATTTCATCGAGTTGGAACAGATTTTTCAGGACCATTCATGATTAAATATCGTGCAGGACGCGGAGTAAAATCATTTAAATCATATGTGTGTGTATTTGTCTGCTTCGCCATCAAAGCAGTCCATCTTGAAGTCGCCGAAGATCTTTCAACAAAGGCATTCTTAAGTGCATTAAAACGATTTATTGCAAGAAGAGGGAACCTTTTGAGATTTTTAGTGATTGTGGAACACACTTTAAAGGTGCAGAAAAAGAAATTAACAAATATCTTTTGCAGTGCAAGCAGAATGAAGAAATTTGCAAATTTTTGTCGTCAGAGGAAATAACTTGGACATTTAATCCGCCTTCTGCTCCACACTTTGGTGGACTGTGGGAATCTGCAGTAAAATCCATAAAATCGCATCTGAAGAAAACCGTTGGTGACACTGTATTAACCTATCCTGAGTTCCAAACCTTGGTTACACAAGTTGAAGCTTGCCTCAACTCTAGGCAACTGTGTCCCATATCATCTGACCCAACAGACTTGACTGCTCTAACGCCAGGTCACTTCCTAGTTGGAACTTTTCTAACTGCCATACCCGAACAAGATCTAAGTCACAGTTCCTTGAGTCACCTCGATAGAGGGCATGTGAGACAGTTCATCTTACAGCAATTTTGGAAAAGATGGAGCCGGGAATATTTGGCTCAACTTCAGCAAAGACCTAAATGGCAGAAAAGTCAGCAAAATTTAGACGTCAATGACTTAATCCGCATAAAAGATTACAATCTTCCACCACTTAAATGGAAATTAGGTAGAATACTAACTGTTCATCCAGGTTCAGATAATAAGGTCAGAGTTGTGACGATCAAGACTAGTAGTGGTGTAATCGATCGTCCAGTAGTGAAACTGTGTCCACTTCCTAAAGCAACTAAAAACTGTGAATTAAAAACAGTTAAACATTTTTCTTTTTTTTTTTTTGCATTAATTTGTTTGTGTTATTAATTGTCTTTTTTCATTATAGTTAGAAATTGTAAGCAACTAACTAATTGTTGAAATCCCAGGGGATTTCAACGGGGGCCAGAATGTTTGTGTAAATATCGTCTGCAGCGAGCTAAAGCTGCATGTTAGTTGGTTTATGTGCTCCGAATTTATGTAAGTTTTTTTTTCTTACTTTCCGCGTTTGGCAACACTCAGTGTTCTGTTTTATTGTTGTTTTTAGAATGTGCAAAAAAAAAAAATGTTGTGGAATAAGCCGTGTGATGGCTCGCAGTTTGTTGCTTGTGAATAAACCGCATTTATACAGCCCATTGCATTTTTGTTTTAGTTAAGAACCAGCATTGTGTGTTTGTGTAGTTTAAAACGCAATAACAATATATATATATATATATATATATATATATATATATATATATATATATATATATATATATATATATATATATATATATGCATATATATATATATATATATATATATATATATATAATTTACCTATTTCTGATGTTTTGGAATTTATGAAACTTCGGCGTTCTCTGCCACTTGTGGGGTTTTATTTGTTTTTGTATATTTTGGTTAAACAAAAATTATTTTTTATATTATTTTATTTCCTCAAGCATGGAGGAATATATTTTTTTAAATATGAGTTATGAAATCCTGGTATCGTATAAGTATTTAAATTTAACACTTTTTACGTGCTTTTTGTATGTTTTAATTAAAATTGTTTTTTCTGTTATTTCTTTGAGCATGGACATAGTTTTTTTACATATGACTTATAGAACCGAAGTATTGCATAATTATTTAAATTTCGTAATTTTGAGAAAAATTATAATTTTTTAATAATATTATTGGTAATACCATGCCGAACAATATTCGAAACATTTTTGTATTTAGCACTATACTCCTAAAACTAACAGCATACGAAATAGCTTTCTGTCAGTGATAAAAACGCTTATCCTGTGCATATACACTGATGTCCAGAAATTAAGGGGCAGTGACTAATTTCAGACGTTTTGTTGAATATCTACTGAAACTCGTGAGGAAATGCCCGAAATGCACTTGAACTTTGAGGCCGTAGAGAACATGTCTGACTTCATGTTTTTCATTAAAGATTTTGCAGCGAGAACAATTAGATGGGAGGGGGGACAATAATAATTTTAATCATAAAATAATAGTTTCGATCACCCAAGTAACAGAAAATGCTAAAAATGGTCTGTCCTCGTAGTAAATGACTATGTAGGTCCTGCTCAACATTTGTGTTCATTTGTGTAAGCATAGCACGTATATTAACGAATAGTTTGAAATTTATTATGTATAATCGTCGCAGAATTTTGTCGAATCATTTCAAACTTTATGAAAATCGAATCAAATCTTGAAAAGATATTAATAAAAGCTTTCTTTATTCTGTTAAATACTATCATATATAATCGGAATAATTAAAGCACAAGTCATGTGACTGAGGAAAACAAATACGGGCTAACCACATTTTTTTTTCATATGCCAAGCGGCCATTTTTATTCAAAATTATTTTTTCGAATACAATTGCATAAAAGGCATTTTTGTGGTTAGTTTTGGGATTATTTAATTCTTGAAAACCACAAATTCTGTGGCTACGGCGAGCTTCTGGCTAGATTTTGTTCAATATGATTTTTAGTGGCTTAGCTATGGCTAGTTTTCATTAATAATTGCCATTTAAAGTATAACCGTTGCCGGTTTTTGGCTTGCTATCATTAATTAACCGTTATTGGCTTAATTATGGGGATCTTAATGTATTTCTGGCCAATTCTGTTACGGCCACATTGCGGCCGGTGCGACACTTTTTTGGCGTTGCCATTACGGCCAATGATAGCGGTCCCCCATCTAACAGTTTGGGACAAGGCTAACGTAGCCATCAATGTCCCAAAAGTTCTGTGTTCATTGGGATATTATTTCAGGTTAAAACGATGTTTGTAAAGGAATCTGCAGAATATCTCTTAATTAGAGACATTTGTTTAAATAATGTTACAGAATAAATATTGTCTATGAAAATTACCTAAATTCATAAAATCAATTAAACACCATATATAAAAGCTGTATAACACATTTAGATTTTTTTTTTCTGATACAGAATCATTCGAAAAATCACGAAGTTCGTCCCAACTCTCAAATTCTCAGTTGGCACACAGTGCTAAAATTCACGAGTGTAACGCAATTAGTTTTTCGACATTTACATACCATATGGTATAACTCGACAGTAAACTATCCAAATGAACTCAATATTAGAATTGTCAATTACCGCACATAACATTAGCGGAAGGCGCTGAAAGCGGCCTACTAAGACAATGTCTTGCAGATGAAATCCCGTGGTGGTGCGTCGTCTCTCGTTGCACTAATAATTCTAGTCCACAGTTATATAAAGAGAAATGCGATGTGTCTCTATCTATAATTATTTCCAAAGCTTTTGTGCATAATAACATGAGTTATTCTGTATTAATTTTCATAAATTCACTTAAAAGTTTTTACACATTATATCGTCGTATATGAAGAATTTTTTGCGGAAACTTTAAAGCTAAATTTCTAATCTGTTAAAATAAGCAGAATTGCGTGTGTAAAATTTATGTATGTTTTACTTTACTGATTTAAGTACAATGATGCGTACGATGTGGTATTATATATGTAAAATGATCCCAAAACAAAAAAAAAAACACATTATATTCATCCACAGGAATTAGACAACCTGCTGGACTACTTAAATTTCGAACTGTGCGTCGGGACGAATGTATTCTATAAATTTACCGTTAATGTATATAAAACAGCTTTTTGCCATACATACAAAAACATGCGCAATTTAAGAAGACAAACGTTTCTTAATCTACGAAAATATAATATAACAACGAGCGAAAATATCCTGTAACCTCTTCCAAATTACCAATGATTCCAATAAGTGTTCTTTATCTTTATAAACTTCAAAACCCCATATATTTCCGAAATGAAAAGAAGAATTTATAATAGCAAAAAAGTACTTTTGCTTCCAAGGATTTTCGGAAATTTTTGTGAGTATTTTAGGTAGCTTTCGTTGCAAAAAGCTACCTATTGCAGCCGTTCGGAGGGAAGCAATTCCAAAACATTCTGGTATAGTTTCCCCCGATCATGACCCCCAGACACCCAAACCACCTTCCGTTCAAATGTTGATATATATATATATATATATATATATATATATATATATATCTGACATATGTAATGCTGTAATTCTCTTATTTATGATCCGATTTGATGTAACTGAGTATGTGTATAGGATATACCAAGGTCTCGACCGAGTCCGTTGACCAGCTTCATCCGCCATCTTGTTTCAAAATGGCGGCCATATAAATTTTTTTAATTTTTTAAAAATTCAAAAAGATGAACAAAAAAATTATAAATTGAAAAAAAAAAATTTTTTTGTTAAGTGTTAGAACGTGATACAAGGATTCTGGAGCATTTTGTTTTTGTTTTTGCTATATCTTGGAGACCGCTGACCAAGCCCCTACCTACCGGGATTCGACCCAGTTTGACGGGTTTGAGTGCCTGGAGAGTGGGGCGAAATTGTGGGACGATCCACAATGACAAGTACCGAGGTCGGCTGACCAACAAAGTCCAGATTTTACTGGGTTGATCACTCCTAGGTTTTAGTATTCTGAGATCTGTTGATTTTTTTTTTTTTTTTGCTATATCTTAAAAAATGACAGATATGGTAGTTTGAAATTCCAGGGTGGCTGAGATTTTGAAACAATCTAATATTTGTTATGCTGTAACTCTGTTATTTATTAACCGGTATAAATGTGACTGATCATATGTACAGAAAATACCAAGGTCACGACCTAGTGCGTTGGCCAGCTTCATACGCCATCTTGTTTCCATATGGCGGCAAGTTAAATTTTTATTATTTTTTTAAAAACTCAACTAAAGTTTTAAAACACTATAAATTGAAACATTTTCTTCCGCTAAGTATTAGATCGTGATACAAGGATTACAGAACATTTTTTTGTGTTTGCTATATCTTAAAAAATGGCAGAGATATGGCAGTTTGAAATTCTAGGGTGGCTGACATTTTCAAACAATCTGATTTTGTTATACTGTAACTCTCATGCTGAAATTAGCGTTCAAATCAGTGTAACGAAAACCGGGATAAAATCTTCTATAATCGGGTTCCAAGCAATTTAGCTTCGGGTGTTTAAGTAAAATGAATTGAATTTTTAAAAACATGGACTATGAAAGCTACCTTTTCCTCCCGGTACAGGCCAGACGGACTTTTTTGAAGTATGTTAATCAGTTTTTTCAAATCGATATATCGGTTTTCAAGATGTTATTAACCCTCAATTACATATGTTAAGCTGCGTAATCGGAAGTATACATTCTAAAGTAACAAAGTAATATTAATTTTAACGTTAATGTTAATGCTGTTACTTTATTATGTTTGTCTATAAAATACTTTTGTTCAACATGAAAATGATTACTTGCGATTTGTACCATCCTAAATACCTATATTCCTGGTTGCAAAAACACTGATTGAAGAATTATATTTGAAAATAAGTGGCAGTAATAGTTTTTATATATGATTTTTAAAATCTCTGAAATATATTGGTTTTTGATATTTCTAAATATAAAGAAGTTTTTTTTTCTGAATGGAGGATACCACTGAAGAGAGAAATTTCTGTTCATGGTTATATTAAATTTTCCTATAATAATAATAATAATAATAATAATAATAATATCATCATTATTATTATTTTAAGTTTGGGGGATGTATTATAACATGCAGATATAAAAAAGATATATGGAATTCATTGTCAATCGAAGAGCATTTTTGACAAGAACAACTTACAAAAAAAATCGTGTGCAATTTTATTTTAATGTATAAATAACATGTGTATACCTTAACTTTAAAATATAAAAAAAACTATTCTGAAAAGTGGATTCAATATTTTTTTCAAGACGTTCCAAGCACTTTTTTATCTATAGCTCAAAACAAAAAACGGAAAGAAGTAATTGAGGTTCTATGCGAAAAGTAGCCACATAATAACTGTCGTAGAAGGATTCATTTCCTGGAACGTTTATTTGTTTTATTGAGATCAGTGTCGTTCCGGATAAAAACGAATATCCACATTTTTTGACATATATATTATTTAGAAAGACTTTACGGTGGTCTTTTATGTATTGAAATATTTCTCTGTAACGAGGTATGCGTTAAATACGATTTCTTTGAAACAGCTGTGCCTCATTGATCTTCTTAAGATATATTTTCTGAAGTAGTAAACGGAAAACAAAAGCGCAATAATAATAATAAAAAGAATTACGTCAAAGAAAGGTATTGGACAAAATCTAATAAGTGTGATTTCACAGTCTCCAGTATGTCTCTCAACACTTCTTCGCAATATGAATTCCCATTTAAAGTAAAAATCTTTTAATGTGACTGTACTAAAATATAACATTACTTCTACTACGAAATTCTGTTTTTAATCTTTAAAATGGAATTTAAATGTCTCGAAAGTTAGTACTATGTCCTCAACAAATATCTTGTTCATTAAAACCATCAACAAACCATAATAATTAAATATTTTGAAAATTTAATGCATTTATTATAAACACGAATTTCATGGATCATAATAATATAATTTTTATATGAGTGAAATGTGGAATAATTGTTTTTGTTGGGTTTAAAGTTGTGTCAATCACATTTTGGTCATTTAGATTTTATCTCGCTGTATAAATATACTCATATTTCCACCAGATGACAGTATTCAGTGATATTCAGTATTGTTTTCAGCACATGTTGTTCTTAAGAAGTAGCCATTTCTTGCTGTTAGTTCATAAATATTTTGTGGATTGAAAAGAATAGGGAAAAGGTAAGCGTAACTTTATTAACAATCACTACTGTCCCCATTGTTAATTTAAATATTGATATTTATAGATTAATCAATATCTAGCCATTTAATCATAGGTTTGACCTGTCTTTGAAAATAGTGCTTACAACACTCTAAAACTGTTCTTTTTAGGTAGATTTCGTAAGAAATACTACATATTACATTCTCTCCTAAGTTGGAAATTTTGAAAATTTTTTGCAGATCTACGCCGATCATGACTCCCAGAAACCAAAACGACCCCCAGTTCAAAACTTTATCTATCTATCTATCTATCTATCTATCTATGTCACTTTATTCTGACCACGATAACTGGAAAAATTCTGAATTTTTTACAAACTGATACATAAAATCAAGGGGCATAAAATCTCGGTCAAGTTCGTTAATGGGCAAAATCGAACGAAGGGGGGGGGGAATGGGGGCTTTTTGTAAAAACAGAAAAAAACCCATAATTTCTTAATTATTATACGTATCGAATCCGTTTAAAGTTATTATTACTTCTAGGAAAAGGGCCGAGAATTTATGTATGACAGATTTTTGATATAGTTAAAAATTGCCTTAAGGGGAGGGGAAAAGGGGGTTTTAGAAGAAAAAATTTCATAACTTCGTCAATTCCCAAGATTTCAAATCCTCTTAAATTTATTACTAATCCTCTTAATATTATCTAAAAGTTTTATACTGACAAGTTTTTTATAGGACCAACCGTTATAGCAAAAAAAATTAAAAACAAAAACAATCCCTGCCGGCTTCGCCTGCAAACAAGTTATTTTTCGAAGTAGGCGGTTCCAACTCCCGCATCTTTTCGAAACTGATACATAAAATCAAGGGGCGTAAAATCTCGGTCAAGTTCGTTAATGGAAAAAACGAACCAAGGGGGGGGGGGATGGGGGGGCTTTTTGTGAAAACAGAAAAAAAACATAATTTCTTAATTATGATACGTATCGAATCCGTTTGAAGTTATTATTACTTCTAGGAGAAGGACCGAAAATTTATGTATGACAGAATTTTGATGTAATTAAAAATTGCCTTAAGGGGGTTGGGCGGGGGGGGGGGGGTTAGAAGAAAAAAATTCCTTACTTCGTCAATTCCCTAGATTTCAAATCCGTTTAAATTTATAATAAATCCTCTTAATATTATCTAAAACTTTTATATTGACAAGTTTTTTATATGGAAAACTCTTAAAACAAAACAAAAAAAAACCCTGCTGGCTCCACTTGCAACCAAGTTAGGTTTCGAAGGAGGCGGTTCCAATTGCCGCATCCTGTCAAAAAGGCCATTTTTTCCGCAATTCCCAACAAACAGGCGCCCCACGGTCTGCGTCTTCGAAATCTACCTGTTCCTGTAGGCCGAGCCGTCAGGGATTTTTTTAAGTAAGGTGGCAAAATTGCCATATATATATATATCATATATATATATGTATTTTACAATCTGTGCTTTGTCTTATGAAAACTGACATATCATATGTATTTTTGAATAAAGTTTGTGACCAGCATCTACTAATTTTTTCTCTGCACTATATCAGTGCTTGTTAAAAATTGAAGTTGAGCACAATCTGAGACACTTTTAAAAATCAGATAATAGCAAAAAATCATCAAACAAAAATTACACTTATGTGATTTTGGCCAGTATATATTTTAAAAAGGAAAAAAGAGTAACATTTATACGAATAAACGAAGAATAAACGAAAATCTGGCTATTGGGTCTAAATTGAATTGTAATTTAATTCCAACTATATGTTTCAGCGTTTTGATGGGATATAGTAAACTGTAATAAACGTTTATTTCCAGATTGTGGAAATTTATAGGTTGCATGAAATGAGAAACATCATGAAGGTTTCGAATAAAAGTGAATATTTCTCGAATCTAAAAAAGCCTGATATCCTTTTCAGCCTATAACAGGTTTGATATCTTAGACATCACCATGTTTGTGGCACACTGTTTCCTAATACTTATTATCCTCCCTTGTCCTGGTGAATATGTTTTCTAAAATGTGTACCTCTTGAAAATGACTTGTTGTTTCTATGTTTCGTGTTAGAATAAATTATTAATTCATTTTACGACTGTTGCTCAGTACCAAAAGGCGACTTAAAAGACAACTATATTGCAACGATATGATCAGTATCTTCAGCAACTGAAATTCTTCTCAACAGATTGTTTGGTTGAAATACTAAGCAGGATAACGCAGGATAGTAAGTTTGATGAAGTATGGACTGTAAACTTTACAGAAGCCAGGATAGCATTCTTTTTTAGATTCTAGAAATAGTCATTCGCATTCAGAAACTTCAAGATGTTTCCTAACTCAATACATTTACAGATTTCTAATAATTCAGCCGCGTTTAAATTTAGAATAGTAATTCATAATAGTAGTATTAATTGTAAAACTATTATTGCATAAAATTTAAAAATTAATTGCATCTTAAAAATATTATATACTGCTATTTTATTAATCAATACTACTTTTTGGAAGTACTTTTATAGTACTTACCTAAAATGTTCGAGTGTTACTAAGAAACAACTCTTTTTTTTTTTTTTTTTTTTTTTTAATAAAATGTATATAATTAAGTATATAAGCAAATGCTTTTACAAAACCTTGTAACTTCTGCATATATTCTTATAAAATATCATTTACCCCATTATCATTACGTCCTAACCGTGTTTTTCCGTCACGTACATTTTGAATTCAAAAGCTGAATTGACAAAAAATTGATATTAATATCAATTTTTTTCCAGTACATAAGAAATATTGTTATGTAAAGCTAATAATACAGGGTGATTTTTTTAAAGTTGTGAAAGTAAAACACTATAACAAAAGAACCACTGATCCAAATGACCTGAAATTTCACCAGTATGCTCCCAAAGCAATGGGGATTTTTGTGGTATGGTTAAAAAAAAACTTAAAATCGCACCGACAGATGGCGCTGTAAGGTAGCAGAAACAAAGAATATTGTCTGTGGGAGGAAAACAATGGACGGTAAGAACTAAAATAACTTCTTAAAACACCATAAAAACTTTAAAATGCGCTAGGCCTTTCGAAAGATCTGAGTCTTTCTTCGTCAGGCGCAAAAAGACGTGCGTCTACTATGAAAGCAGCAGCAAGACTGAAATGAGAGGTAAGGGAGAGGAAACAAGCTGATGCAACAGCCAATAGGAAAATAGACGACAACAGCCAATCACAGAAGAGTAAAAACAAAACAATAGAGAATACAAAATAGAAGGGGAATAAGGAAGTGAAAAAAAAAATAAAAATAAAAGATAAATAAATAAAATAGAATAAATAAATATATAAAATGAAAAAAATAAAAAATAAAATAAAATAAAGCACACAAATACATTAAAAAATAAAAATATAAATATAAATAAATAAATAAATAAAGCACACAAATACATTAAAAAAAAAGGAGGAAACACATGAAAATTAAGAATTAAATAAGTAACCAAAATATATAAATATATATAAAAAGACAGACTAAGAGTAATTAATACAAAATAAATTATATGGAAGTACTGAAGAGGTTTTTCCAAGCAGCAGAGAGCATTGTGGAATCGGATTTATCATTAACAATAACTTCACGATTAAGATAAATAGCTAAATTTTCCAAAAAGTGCAATTCAGAGATACTATTAGCATTAAAGAAAATTCTAGCATTTTTAAAATTAAAACAATGGCCGGAATCCCAAGAGTGCTTGGCAATTGAAGATTTAGAAATTTCTTGATTAGTTACATAACGAGAGTGTTCTTTTAAGCGGATTTCGAGATTTCTTTTAGTTTGACCAATATAAGATAAATCACAGCCATTACATGGAACATTATAAATTCCCCATTTACGAAGATCAGGAACAGGAGATTTGGTGGAGGGGAATTTGAATTTATTGACAGGTTTAAAGATAATGCTAAAATTGAAGCGTCTTAAAACTTTAGCTAATTTGAAACATAAAGGAGGATAAAAAGGGAGGACAACCAAATTATCAGGTTTGCTTTTCACAGATTTAGAAAGAGTAGATTTGTAAGACGGTCTATTGAATTTCTTCACAGCATTATTGATAACAGTGGTAACGGTTATAATGGACGGTACTTTGAGAAACCATCTTAAATAGGCCCTCTGTCGTCATTGGACCTTTTCTTAAATTCTTAAGTGTTCAAAATCCCCTAAGGGCAGTTGCTGCGTTGTCATTATTCTGATAATACAGTTTTACTAACAACGCACGGTCCGTCAATGGCGCAGTCATTGCGAGGATTTCCGTAGAATAATGAACACGAGGTGTGCATACTTTATCTTTTTACCGCCAATGTGCGTGGGTCGGGCGCAAGTTCGTCTCCCGACTTTACTGCATGTACAGCGCCATCTGTCGGTGCGATGTTAAGTTTTTTTTAAATTAAGCCTAAAAAATCTCCATTGCTTTGGGAGCATACTGGTGAAATTTTAGGTCATTTGGATCAGTGGTTCTAATGTTATAGGGTTTAACTTTCACAACTTAAAAAAAAAATCACCCTGTATAATTCCTCATACCAATTTTTTCATATCGTTTACTTTTTGAAATGTTAAACATAGGTGAAACATTTTGTCAAATAAAAAAATTAAGGCGCATTTTCATAAATACTTTTCTTTTTTTAATAGGGTAGACCGGGACACATTTACGCGGATTTTTTTCAATGAATTTTCTAATTTTTATGTTTTAACTTAGTAAATTTTAGACATTGTGGTTTTATAAAGCAGTTAATAAAGTCAAAATTCGTGTATTCAGTTGTTGCCCTATTTGTGTTTTTAAACGTAAAAAAAATTATTTTAGGTCCAAGTCACGTGCGTAAACTTGCCTCGGGAACGGGGCACGTTTGCGCATATTCTAAGTGATACCAAAGAGTAAGTGAAATCCATCTATTTAAAGCAGTTTGCTAATAATGTCAAATATTCCATCGAATTTCGACCGAATACGCATGCGTCAAAAAAGGACCGGCCAATGAGACGAGGGTATATTCCTGTCTCCAAACGTATTTGGGATCAAGATCAACTCCTGTTGTTTTGATCTTTGATGGCTTCCTCCACGTTGCGTTAAACGTAGGAATATATTTATATAAAAAACTCTGGAGTGTTTAGAAGGTATTTATTGTTGTATTTATTGTAATTTGTATGAATACTTATGTATCCATTTCGGATTTACTGTGTAACATGAATTTAGGTTCATTTAACGTTCGCGAAATCAAATCATTTTGTTTATATATTACAGAAAATAATTATTCAATCGTAAATAAAAATATAGTAGAACATGTAATACAAAATTGGACCACTTATATTCCGTTTATGATCGGGTATGAATCTTTTGGTGTTCCGATTGCTAATGAAAACTATTATGTAAATATAATGTCAAAAGACAGTACGCACGGTAGTAATATTTTTATTATTATGTGTTCGAAAAAAGCGAATCTGAGCGCCTGAATATAAATTATAAAATATTATTTCTATATTTAGCAACTAAATATTTAATAAATATGCAGGAATGTGACTAGCTTTATGTGAATGTATAATATATGTAAGTCTGAACTTTAGCATTATTTTTTAACAGAAATATATTATCTCTATTCGATTTAAAAGTTTTGTCATTACATAAGTGTGCTATTTTATTTGTAAAGAGTATGTATGCATTATATTGTTTGTATGTATACAAATGTTTAGAATGTTTTGATTTGCAAACTCTTAATATTTGAATAATGTTTACATTATATTTGTTTGTATGTATACAAACAATATATGTATACAAAGAAGTATATATACAAACAATATTAATATTTACATTGTATTGTTTGTATGTATACAAATCTTGAATGTTTTAATTTATTACATTCATTTTTTACCAGTTTGCATGTCCGTTCATGGGCGATTCATATGAAACTCATAATTTGTCACAAATTGGTGATTTTAATGATTTAGTGCTTTGCCCAAGAATGTGGAAAAAAAAACTATTTTTGACATCGGGTGAAATGAATGAGGTTATTTCGGTTTTTATTTTGTATATAAAAAATGTTATATGTAAAAAAATCCTGGCCATTAATCACATTGTTTTTTGTATATTTAAAGACGATTACTTATTCTTTGTAATTATTTTTTTGCTGGGGGTTTTTGAGCAAAATAATATTACTTCATAGCTAGAACCAGTTCCTCTAATCATTAATATTTTCTTAATCCTTTGACCGCTGAGCAAATGGGCAAATTTGTAATGTTTTTTCTGTTATTTTTTTTAAATGTCAAAAAAAGATAAATTTTCAAAATTGGCATAAAAAACTTAGGTACTTCTCTATTCTCCCATCGTCCACTTTTCATAACAAAATACTATTGCCAAAATGTATGATTAAATGAAAAAAATGCAATCCCATTTACTTGATGTCGGAAGCATTATACGTGTTTGTTATGTCGTCAAGTGGTTTTTAATTCAACATTTGCGCGTATTAATGACAACGTTCTCCCGTTTATTTGGCGTTACAGTTTGGCGATAGTTTTTTGTTATGAAAAGTGGTCGATGAGATAATAGAGAAGTACCAAAACTTAATTACGTATATGAGTAGATTCCTTGACAGTATTAATCATTACTCAATATTTTAAAACTGCATCATATTTGTAGAATTATATTAATTTAAACAATGCTTCTATTGAAGTGTGAAGAAGCACATACTTCTATGAAGAACCATATATTTACATAATCGTTTTCATTAGCAATCGGAACACCATAAGATTCATCCCCG
This sequence comes from Maratus michaelseni, assembly GCA_963931845.1. Lineage (NCBI taxonomy): Eukaryota > Metazoa > Arthropoda > Arachnida > Araneae > Salticidae > Maratus > Maratus michaelseni. The sequence continues at coordinate 421,518,778 of OZ007592.1, forward strand.
ATAATAAACGGACTATAAGTGGTCCAATTTTGTATTACGAGTTCTACGATATTTTTACGTACGTTTGAATAATTATTTTCTGTACTATATATACAAAATGATAGAGATCTAAAAACACAATTTCCATCGGGATTGATTTCGCGAATGTTAAATGAGCCTAAATTCATTTTTAAACAGTAAATCCGAAATGGACACCTAAGTATTCATACAAATTATAATAAATAAAATAAATACCTTCTAAACACTCCACAGTGAGTTCTATATAAATACCTTCCTAGGTTTAATGCAATGTGCAAGAAAAAAAAACAGGAGATGATCCCAAACACGTTAATAGAGAAAGTAATAGACTCTCACCTCATTGGCCGGCGATTTTTTTGACGCATGCGTATTGGGTCGAATATTGTTGAAAAATGATTTTGAAGAAAAAATCGGGAAATTCACAAAATGGTTTCGGGAAAAACTTCACCAAATGGTTTAAAAATTCTTTGAGTGACAGCGGGAAAAAAATTTCGTTTTACATTCAATCATCGCAATTGGCGAGTATGACTATTAAGTTTAGCCAGTACTGGCAATAACATCAATTACCAATTTTCAGTATTACTCGCCGATTGGTGAGTGTTAATTTTGTCTTATATCACAAACTGTATTTACATATACTACTAGATATAATGATTATGAACCATGATTTTTCTATTATTGGGCGAGATTCATGTTTTTTCAGCAATTCTTTGACGAAATTCATGTTTTTTCAGCGATCCTTTGAAGAATTTCGCATTTTTCTCGTGATCCTTAACGAAATTCGCATTTTCCAGCGATTCTTTGATAAAATACATTTTATTCCGCAATTTTTAGACGAAATTTAGTAAAAAAGCGTGACCTTTTGGTGAACTTTCCTTTTTTGCGATTCTTTGACAAAATTTGCTTATCTTTCACGATCCTTTTGCATAATTAATGTTTTTTCTGATGTCTTTTAACGAAAGTCATGTTTCCCCATGATCCTTTGATGAATTTAGTGTTTTTTCCTCAATCATTTGACGAAATCTATGATTCCCCCCCCGCGAAGATTGGTTACATGTTTTTAGTCTGCAGGTGCCCTAAAAAGTCTGTGACGCCCGTTGCTGCATTGCACACATTCTTCCATGGTGCATCGAACGAAGAAAATTCATCCTAAAGAATCATTGTTTCATTCTTGACATTTCTGGAAAGAAACAACGTTCAACTCATTGGCTGAATTGTAAAGGGCGAAATGTGTCAAACATTAGCGGAAAGAAAGTGCGCAATTTGTTCGTTCATGGATAAAATCATGAAATTCATTAATCGATAGTTGATAAATTCGTCAATCGATAGCGTAAAAATCGCAAAATTCATTAATCGACAGTGGAAAAATCGCAAAATTCATCAACTGGTTTCGGGGGAAAAAGTTTTCGAATATCGTCAAATGGCTTCGAGAAAAAAAATCACAATCCGTCAATTTCGGAGAAAAAATCGTGAAATTCGCCAAATGGTTTCGAAATTTGTCGAGCGACAGCGGAGAAAAAAATCTTTTTCCGTTCAATCATCGCAATTGGTGAGTGTGACTATTATGTTTGACCAGTGGTGGCAATAAAGTCCATTGCCAAATTTTCAGCATTACTCGCTGTTTGGCAAGTGCTAATTTTGTCCTATACTTCAAAACCCTTTTGATCATATCAGTGTGCAGGACAATTTTTTTTACGTGAAACATTTGATGAATTTTGTGATTTTTCCATTATCGATTGACCAATTTTACTGCTATCGATTGTTGAATTTTATAATTTATCAACTATTGATTAGCGAATTTCATGATTTTTTCCATGAACGTTTGACGAATTACGCAAAAAAATTAAGAATATCGTTAAATTGTCTTGGGTAAAAAAAAATTTAATATTGTCAAATGCCTTCGAGAAAAAGTTGCAAGTTGGAACGCCTGTGACCTCTTTTTCATGTTATGCATCCCCAAGTGGGACACTTTTCTAAATTTTGCAGACACCTCTCATGTGATATATCGCTTGAAAAGTCTTTGACCGCTTATTCATGTTATGCATCTCCGGGGTCCATCCCGCCACCCCCCCCCTAAGGAAGGCACTTTTATAAATTTTGTTGACACCTCTCATGTGATATATCGCTGGAAAAGTCTTTGACCGCTTATTCATGTTATGCATCTCCGGGGTCCATCCCGCCACCCCCTCCCCCCCCAAAGGGTACTTTATAAATTTTGCACACAACCCTCATGTTATATATCATTGGAAAGAGGTCTGTGACTGCTTAATCATATTATGCATCTCGGGTCTATCCCCCCCCCAAGTGGGACACTTTTCTAAATTTTGCAGACACCTCTCATGTGATATATCGCTGGAAAAGTCTTTGACCGCTTATTCATGTTATGCATCTCTGGGGTTTCATCCCGCCACCCCCCTCCCCCTAAGGGAGGCACTTTTATAAATTTTGTTGACACCCCTCATGTTATATATTGTTGGAAAGGTCTGTGACTGCTTAATCATATTATGCATCTCCGATGTCCATCTCCCCACTTTGCCCCCCCCCCAAAGGGTACTTTATAAATTTTGCACACAACCCTCATGTTATATATCATTGGAAAGGTCTGTGACCACTTAATCATATTATGCATCTCAAATGTCCAACTCCCCACTTTGCCCCCCCCACCCACCCAAGGGATACTTTTCTAAATTTTGTTGACACCCCTCATGTCATATATTGTTGGAAAGGTCTGTGACTGCTTAATCATATTATGCATCTCCGATGTTCATCTCCCCACTTTGCCCCCCCCTCCCCAAGGGGTACTTTCTAAATTTTGCACACAACCCTCATGTTATATATCATTGGAAAGGCCTGTGACCACTTATATCATATTATGCATCTCCGATGCCCATCTCCCCACTTTGCCCCCCCCAAGGGGTACTTTCTAAATTTTGCACACAACCCTCATGTTATATATCATTGGAAAGGTCTGTGACCACTTAATCATATTATCCTCCCCACTATGAAATTTGTCAAGTTAAAGCAACTATAAATTTTATTTTTATGGTACTATCAAGTTGTTTGCCGTCAAATTTTGACGGGTTCCATCTAGTAAATATTTAATCAAATTGAGGTGTTTTATTTATAGCTTAAAACACTGTTTAAGAATAAAAAAAAATAAAGATAATTAATTAAAGAACATTTTATAGGCTAAACTGAAAACATAGGGCTTATTGCCAGTTAAAAACCGAAACTATTTAGTCATCTTCATCATCACTGTTACAGTTTTTATAAACAAAAAATAAAGTATTTCCGTTTGCAAACTTGTCATAGGACCACCTTTTGTCACCTTTTTTGATTGGTAATCACAGTAAGAACGTCCGTAAAGGTGCCCCGATGTCAATGCGTAAACGTGCCCCGTCGCTATGTTTGGATTTATTTTTAACGTGCAACGGAAATTAATAACATTTCTGTTCATACAAATACAGTTCTCAAAAAAGGATAAAATTATGCTAATGTTCATATATTTGTTTATCCTTAACTAAATATTATTAGTTCACAATAAGTTTCAATAAGTTCAACACCAAGTTTACTCACCTTGAAAGAAAACAGGTTATCCTTTCCGCATGCTAGACCGAAGCTCGACTGACGCTCAAAAACTTGTGAGAATACCCGCTAGGGAGCAGTATCAATCTGTTATCACTGGTGGGGCACCAGTTATAACTCGTTTCGGAAAAAGTTCACTGCGTAAACGTGCCCCATGCGTAAACGTGTCACGGTCTACTCTATATTTTATTATGATTTGAATTTAATTAATCAGCCCTACATGTCAGTAAAAATACGGATTATTATCATTCTATCTTTTGTCAGAGAATCCCTAGGGTTCAAAACACATCCTAAATTGTAAATTTCGCTCTCGAATTTGAAGCACGTATTCAACTATACCTCATTAAATGATTTCACCTGATGGCGAGAGTATTCGATATCATTTACGTTTGCAGGTTATGTATGATCGCAAACGTTTATGTAAATATTTATGACCTCCTTTGTTAGGAATCTTCAAAGAAATAAATCTATTTCTCGATAATGCAGCTTCTTTATTAATTGAAAATTAGTTTAGGTTTGAGTAAATCGCAAAACAAATAAGCAAAGGTAGGCAAACGTGGAAATAATTTGTTATGGGAGAAAAAAAATAATAAAGCAGGAACAGGAACATGCGTAGCCTATAAAACACAAAATAATTTCGAGTATTGAAATATACATTTTTAATCTTTATATTTTGTAGTACACTGTAAAAAATATTCGTATTACTTTACACCAAAAATGGTAAAGAAACACCACTTTTGGTGGCAACTTGTTACCATCAAAAGTGGAGTAATAAAACACCATCATTAATTTGGTGTGCTTTAACACCAAATTGGGTGTTCTACTAGCTAATTTAGAATATGCCACTTAAATGCAGCATCACACCAAATTTGGTGTTCCAAATCTGCTCAATAAATTCACTGTCCCTGCTATCCTGATGGAGAAAAATGTTTGCACTGTTATACATTTACATAAAAATTAGACATCTTTTTCACTTTGATTCAGAAAATGATAGTAAAAAGTCAGTTCGCAAATCTGTAATTGAAATCCTCGCTATTTTTTTAATTTCAATTACAAAATTTTACTAATGTTTCAAAATATGTTATATTTTAATCAAGAGGGAAAAAATACAGTAAAAATGCCTGTAGTTTTACGTAAATGTCCATTACCTGTCAATTACTTTTTCTCTTAGGAAAATTTGGGACGACATATTTCCGGTCAAAGACTTGAAGAGAGCTTTAAAAAATAATTTGGTGCTGTAAGATTTATCGGGTGTTTAATTACAACAATTATGATGGCAACTTTGTTGTCACCATTACTAAAGCCTTATTCAATTACAGTTATAATTAAAAAGAATTTCCATAGAAATTTAACAATATAAATGTAATGAATGTTTTGTGTTTTCGCTTAATTTCTCACTTTTTTTCTCAAAAATACCCCAAGTAAAATGTTACCCACTTTAAATAAAAATATAGGTGACCATTGACTTATACTCACAGGTAAAATATGCAGGAAGAATAATTTTAATTGATATCAAACTATACGTCTGGTTAATTACTTATAGTCCTCCTGTCTGTCTTACTGTTTTTCAAACAAAACAATTTTGAGGGCGTCAACAAAATGAAATTTCTTTTCAGAGGTAAATAAATAACTGAACAATGGAAATTGGGTAAGCTGGGATAGCAAATTATTGGGTTGCCTCGGGCCCCAGCGGCCCATATAAGTTGGCGCAACTGCTATTTAGTACTCTTAAATAAATAAGGAATAATTACTTTGCTTACCTTGCGTTTTCAACAGCAAATCAAAAGTTTGAAAATGAAAGCAAAATGGCGATTGTTCCATTCAAGTTCTCTGTTTCGTCTGCTGACGCAACATTCTGACGTCATCGTGTATCCGAACACCAAACGCTGGTTAGCGAGATAAATTGTACACCTATAATGGAGTTTTGGTTTCCCGAAATAATTTGAAAGCGTCATTCTGGGTGTATGATATAACCGATTATTTTTTAAAGAGTAAAGATAAACTGTTTTAAGTGTATTATAACACTTAATTCATTGTTGACACTAAAATTAGTGCATATTTAAATCTTATTTGGCATTTAATAAACTCAAATTAAGCGTAATAAATTTCCTCCTTTTTTACAGTGTAGGGAAAAAAATCTAAAAACGAAGAAGCTCTTTACGATAATCAACTCAGGTAAACTGAAATTAACATCTCAAAATATTCGGAATAAATGCAACAAAATCAGCAAACGGTACGTATCTCAAAAGTAAATCTTTAATCTTTTAAGTTATTTCATAGCAATCTGTGATGATTCAATCTGTATACAACCTCCTCATCAGTACAATTGTCAATCGTAAACAAAAACTGTTGTTTACACATGTTCACATTAAAAATTATGCATTTAAAATATTAATTTATCAGGGAGTGCATGACGCAGTAGGACCACATATATCTGTCTAATGTGGAACATGGACATGTATAAAGAACAGTTTTGGTTTTCAATTGATATTTTTGCTGATGAGGAGCTTGTACATAGTTTCAATCGTCTAATGTAATTTATTTTATCATGTGATAGTAATATGTTTTAAGGTGCGTTCGTTATTATATAAATACGTAGCAACTATAGTCGTCGTCTGTCCGTCCGTCCTCATATAACAGCGCAAAAACTACCCCCACCGAATGGTTAAAAATTTACTATATATAATCGTTGCAGAATTTTGTCGAGTCATTTCAAATTTTATGAAAATCGAATCAAAATTTAAGAAAGAAATTAATAAACGTTTTCTTTATTCTATTAAACCCTATATTACGTAATCTACATAATAAAAGCGCAAGTCATGTTACTGAGGAAAACAAATACGGGCTAACCACTTCATTGTTCATTTTTATTCAAACAAAATTTTTGAGTAAAATTGCATAAAAGTTACATTTTTAAAAAGATCGTTAAAAATAATTGCTTGTTTGAGAGATGAGTTACATTTAAAAATGTATAGATTCTGAGAAACTTCAGTGGAAATTAGATTAACAGAAAAATATGTCAATCTATTAAAGTAAATAAACACAAGAGATTCGTTCATCGTGAGTCATAGAAATATTAAATTATGGAAGTAATCATCCGTAAAGCTAGATTTCTATTGTGAATTTTGCAGCGCTAAGTGGTATCGAAAAAGAATCTCGTATCTGCATACGTGACATACGTAATAAGAAAAATATGGCGTGCTCATTTCGCTCATAACAGACGATATAATTCATTTCACTGAAATAATAACGATGATTTTTTTACATTGTAAAACTAGTTATACTACAAAAGCATCTCATTGGTCACGTTTAACGTACAATTTCCAACTTGTTTAATTTTGATAAATATCTGTTTAATTTTAAAATACTGAACGAAAGTAATATGTTTAGTTATTTGAAAATTAAAACAGTTGAATATATACATCAGCACGATAAGTCGAAATATATATTTCTCTGTTTTTTCCTATAAAGATTTGTTGCCATATCAGAAAAAAAAAACTACTAGTGTGATCAAAATTATCCAGAATGTTTTAAATAGTCTATAAACAATATATCTTGTTTCCTTAATGAATGTATTATAATTATATATGATGTTGGTTTATTATATGTGATGTTGGTTTACCAATTGTACCAGACATTAGCGCTTTTCTTTGTGGAGAACAGCACTTGAAAGGGAAGGCCGGGCAAAGTGGTCACTCTAAGATTTTGAGATTTTTTGTTACCCCTTTAAATACATATACTATACATAATTGAAAATTTGCATTGAACTAGAGTGACTACTTAGAAGTGTAAGTGTATTTATTATTTTTACGAAATAATAAAGTGAAAGTTAGCATTTTATTTTTTTCCAAAACGGTCAAAATGACCACTTTGCCCGTCTAGGTCGGGCAAAGTGGTCACTGCATGGCTATTTTGCCCTACAAGTGTAAAAAGATTGAAAACACTATTTAAATGATTAGAACATTTTTATTGACATAACAAATCGTATGAAACATAATCAAAGATTTAAAATGGTATGAAAATTCAATAAGAGTTTAACAAACCCATATAAAAAATTATGAATCAGAGTTTTTCGCAAATGAACTCTACGTCATCTTCTTTGCGAAGTGAACAGGTCTCATGATCGCAGAGGTGACAAAAACGCACCTGATCCAACCTTCACCATTTCATCCAATCAACGGTCACTACCCTGACCACTTTACCCGTTTAGAAGCCATGACAGAAAATACGTTCTACAGTGGAATGAACAGTCAGCGACCACTCACCCACCAATGTGTAGCTGAAAATATTCTCTTTCCTTACACATTCAATAAATAAATGCAAGTACAACAGGTTATTGTTAATTGTATGTAATATAAGTCACTTACCTTAGGTCAAAAACTTCAAAAACTGGAAAACCCGCTCTAAAATTTTAAAGCATGGAACCACTTTGTTCAAAGATTGTCTGGTTACTCACTGCCATCAAACGAAATAGTTTGACCACAAACCACGCTGTGCCAGCGATATGGGGACGTCATTATATTGGGTGACTACTTTGCCCACCCTGGCCTTTTTGCCCGGCCCTATAACAGTATTTTTTTTTCACTTTTTTAAAACTATGATTTTTAATTGAATGCTGATGATGTATGTTTTTAAAAACATTATTAAAAGTTTTTAGAAAAATAAAAAATTGTATTTTTTAAAGTAAAAATAATATGAAAATAAACTGCTACATAACTGTTGCTCTCCGCACAATATATGCTAATGCCTGATGAAATTGGTATACACATTTAAATTTAACATTGAAATTCTACATGTTCTACTTTGCTTCTGAGTTGCCACTTTGTACGAAACTAACTGTTTTTTTACTAGTTTTAATTAAAAATATATATATTGATTAAATAGCACATCTGATAGAAAACATTGTATGTTGTATGCTTCAGAGTAAGCTTTAACAAAAAGGCTAAACCGAATCCAAATGTATATTTTATCAAAATATTGAAAAAATAATTTTCCCCCCAAAAAATAGTTCAACCTTTTAAAATGTGTGAAGAATCGGCAACTAGAAAATTGCATTTATTTTGAATTTTTAATAAAAAATTTTCATATATATTATTAAATAATTTTAGAAAGAAAAACATTTAATCAAGAAAAATATGTAATTCTTATGGTAAAATTTTAAAATTAAATTTTAAAACAACTGTTCTTCCGTGAATTTTGAACAACCTTTTTACAAAATACTTTTCTTACAAGTGTGCTCTATAACCATGAGAACCTGTTAATTTGCTTAAAAAATAAAATAAATGTCATAAGATATGTAATAATACAGTAAAAATGACTATTTACGTTACATATTTACATCCAAATTTAAAATCTATTTATATTACTGAAAGGAGTAGGCTTAATTATGCAAAGCACACGAAAAGAATCGTTCATTTACAAAATCGAGTAAATTGAAAAATATGTTTTGATAACATTTTAATACTGATATATTTCAAAAACACAAATTATTACGAAAAAGTAAGATATAACGTGATTAACTCTGAATCACTTAAATGGAAACGATTGTCTTTTTCGCATAATTTCCATTATTGGGTGTTTACGAAACTTTTATAAAAATATTGTACAATTAAATATCTATATTCATTTTTAACACTTTCCAACATAGTTGAGAAGTGTTTATGAATTCGATTTGTCTGTCTGTCTTTCCATGCTCTAACTCGCGTAAATATGCTCGAATCGTCATGCAATTGATATATGTTATTGAGAATTACCGTGGCATGTTCGGTATTGAAAATTAAGTGTGTAGAATTGATAGTTTTTTTACAGAGACACTCAAAAGAATTCTTTTACATTGCGGTCTATGGGGAAAACTCATTTGCGGCTTATTTTAATGATGTGGTGTGCATAGCACTTATAGTTCATTTACAGGGATATTCAAAAGAATTCCGTAACATTACGGTCTATGAAGAAAAATCATTTGCAGTTTATTTTAATAATGTTTCGCTATTTCAAACATATTGAAATTGACATATGTTACTAACGTGGATTACAAGATGCTTACTATAGAATATTGCGTGTATAGATTTCATCGTTCATTTACAGGGACACACAAAATAATTCGGTTAAAGTACTGCTTATTACTAATAATTGCTGGGATTGCATTTTTAGTTGCTGAACACGTTTTTAAATATAACTCTATAAATATTTTTGTCTATTACTTGGTGTTTATAAATTGTATAGATTGTATACAGGGCGGCACAAAAGTTCTCGAGTACATTTCCGTTTATTGTCGGAAATTGCAGAAGGAAAATTTTAAACTGTGCTACGCGTAAACTAACTGAACTAAAATTTGGCATTCTATTTAGTATATATACAAATCTATAGATCATATACAGGGCTGCACAAAAGAGCTCGGATATTTTTTTCCGAATGTTTTCGGTAATTCCTGAAATTGGATTTTAAAATATGTTATGCGTTTTCAAAATTGTTTAGTTAGATATCATCTTACGCTCTACGGTAAAGATTTGTAAAATTAGTTTGGAAAGTATTGGAAAGTGTTACATAATTGTGCTTGAAGCATGATTTTTCGTTCTTGTTAACAATAAGTTCGAAAATTGGCATTTTGGATAATTTTTCGTAAATTGAACGCTATCGAGTCTTCTTAAAGGGGATAGGTTTAGTACGGGCATTATAATCTCTAAAAAATAGAGTCCATATAAAAATACATATCATAGAGAGAATTTTTGTTCGGTAAATTAGATGTATTTGACATCTGTGGGTTTTTTTTCTAAATCATTGAAGAAATAAAATGAATGTTTGAAATTTTACAAGGGAAATAGTTATATAATAACTTTCGTAAAAGACCTATTTGCTTGAACGTTTATGTGTTTTATTGAGCTAAGTAGCGTTCAGGAAAGCAATATCCACAGTTTCTAACACATAAATTACTTAAAAAGGCGTTTACGGAAGTATTTTATGAAATGAAATATTTCTCTCTATAGAGGTGTACATTAAATAAGACTTCTTTTTAAACAGCTGTGACTCAGGCATGTTTCTGAAATATGGTTTTGGATAAAGTCGAGAAATATAAAAAAAAATGTATGTATATTGTTTCAGACATAAAATATAGAAAATGTTTTTAAAAGAATTGGAGACACAGACTTAAAATATTATGTTTAACGTATCTTTTCATTGCATTTTCAATAATAAAATATACTGAAAAATATAATAAAGCCGAAATAACGATTTCAGTCATTTTTAATTAGCAGTCTTTTGTAATATGAATGACGATTTCGTAATTATTTAACAAAAGACCGCTAATATAAAATATTATTGGCTTTAAATACACATATTTGCTTTTATATCAGTAGATTATGAACACGTATTTAATAACATATTCATGATATGTACATTTAAACAATCTGAAAGAATACGACTTATGTTTTACCTAAAGAAACCTTATTAAATTATACATCTCATTTAATGTTACATAAAAAGAAGGAACATTTAAACGACTCGAACGACACAGAGCGTTATGACATGTATGTTTCAAATGTCAGAAGCAGCTGAAATTAATGGCATATGAAAACTACATAGTGTAAAACCAAAACAAACTAGATTCCCTAAATATTTAAAATATACGAAAAGGTATTTTGATAAATGACCCGTTCTTTGTGAACATTTCTAGATTCGTTTAACCCCTGAGTGATCTTTTTATAGCATTTATTTACCATCCAGTTTTACTATTATTTTTTAAGTATGCAATTGTTTCACAAACAGAGATTACTTTTAAATCTTAAAAAAAATCACCATTTATATAAAATGTTAAATTTAAATTGAAGTTGCTAAGTTCATATTAACAAATTAACTTTCCTTTGTACGTACACAATTGAGAGCTATTTTAAAATCATATTTAAAATCATTTTAAAATCATACTATTAAATATTTTCTCAAACACAGAATATTTTTAAAATTTAAAACATTCACCACATATGAAAATGATGAAAACAAAAACATACATTTTAGAGAGGATTTTATTGCTGTCATACCAACTCAACCATTTCCCAACGGTTTTCAAAACTGTCAACAATAGGCCAACTATCTATGCTAATTACCACATCTCATTTTAATAAGAAAATAAATCATATTTACACTTTGTGGTGTACGTGTCTTCCGGATTTTCTCATCTAATTTTAGCAGACATCAGTTTACGACATTCTTATATATATATATATATATATATATATATATATGTGTGACGCTTCTACTTGCATTACCATACTTTTTGTAGACTCACACTCAAGGCAAGGGTTTCTCCCAGGAATTTTACAGTCGAGCACCGAAAAACCACTTCATTGTGTACGTATAGAACTCAAAATAAGAGGCAGTTCGTTCCGGTTCACATTTTATTCGAAAATCAAAAGAAATTGGCTATGCTTTACTTGTCACGTAGCAAAATCTATCCATGCTGATTTTAAGACCGTGAAGAAGACTTGATGATTTAAATTATTATATTAAGAAGACATCTTTGGTTCGTATAGGCAGGTAATTTATCGAATCTATCGGCGGCCAAGGAGAACATTCGAAGATTAGGAAGTACATGACGGGGCTGCATACACCGCCAGATCCCGGAACAGTCTCAATCCATACTTGTTAATTTTAATATCGTGGCATTACTTGATGATTAAAATTTAAATATAAGAAGACATCTTGGATCTTAAAACAGAAGACAGTTGTTTTTCGAATTTACCGGCGGCCAAGGAGAACATTCAAAGATCAGGCAGGCATGTCGGGGCCGCATAAACCGCCGAATCCCGGAACCTTCTTACTCAAAACGCGGGAAAACGCCGTATCATTTTCTGAGCGCTCCAGAATACATTTTTACTAAGAAGTATCTCGACCAATCAGCGCGTTCGGATTAATTTCTCCGGCGCTCTTATATGGAAGCGATTTTACCGTGAGTTGGAAAAAGCGCGGCAACAAATGCTTCGAGAACAATCTCGTGAAATCTACTCCTTTCGAATAAATAAGAAGAGAAGCAAAGAAAAACAAATACATAAGTTTTATCAAGTATGGCAAGATGCCAAGATATTTTTTACATTGAGACTAAAGTATTTCATAATTTAAGAAGTAATATTTTGTCAGGAATCGTAGGGAAATAAAAAATAAAGAAAAGAAATTCATAGGTTGTTATTTCAAAAGAGTAAAATATTTTTAGCTGGGAGATTGAATGCCTAAGCGGGGCAGATCGGTCTGGATTTCAGACCGTAGACCTTTAGCGCCCCGGAAATTGGTGTTTTTTAGAAGAATTAAATTCTAGGATGCATTTTATTTAAAGAAATAAAAGTGCGTGACTTTACTAGAGCATCTATCAGCGCCATTTTTTAAGAGAATGAATTTGGAATAAACTATACTTTGCTAGATGTAAATTTGAAGAATAATGGGATTTACCCAGAATTATAGTTTTAATGAGGTCAACGGCGAAAACTTTTTAATTTGTTTCAATCTTTCCCCCCCCCCCCAAAAAAAAAATCAAGCTTATCTGAACAGCAGTTTCCTAACAGTAGTTCAGATAAGTGACAAACAAAAATAAAAATTGTAAATTTTCCTAAATTATAAAAAATTCTATTTTTTTTTTTTTAAATCACCAAGAATCACGAACAAAGCAATCGCCTTAAATTTTGGAAGAATAAAAATTAAAAAATTTCTAGGGTAAAGCATAACCTAAAATACATAAATTTTACAACAACACCCCTATTTTTTTGCAAGTGTAAAATAAATGAGAGTACATCAAGAAAAACTAAGAAATATCTAACATAATAAATAATATAATAACATAATATAAAAAGAATTCAATATAATAAATAATAAATAATAAAGCTGGAAATTAATTACATTAAAAAAACTTAATTACATTGATACTGAATAACAATGATACTGAATAGCTGAATACTGAAGCTTCAATAGTCTTAAACAGTTCTGACTAAATTTCAGTCTTTCTCCATTGTGGTTTTGGGATTGACCCCACTCTAATCTGTGGCGCCACTCTCTTTTGTGGTCACACTAAAGATCAGAGCTAACTTATTTATTCCATGCAATAGCTATCTTTTGTCACAATCAGTAAAATTTTTTGAAATAATAAATGTCCATATTGCACTTCATGGTATACACACTACTTTGATATAACACAGCCTTGGTGCCAAAATTCGAATATTCTGTAACCACAATTCATTGTAAGCAGTTTCAATTTGTCAACATTTTTTTAAAATATAATTATATTTTATCTTACTAATAACATTTTTCTAATGCATTCTCTTAATAACTAATAACAATAATAAATTTCTTCAAATAATAAATAATATCAACAAACTTCAATAACTAATCTAGCAATATATCACAGTAAATATTACAATCCATAATAAATTATTGGTTGAGGAGAAAAAAAATACATAGCAAAATCTGTTTGTTTCCTTACTTGAAAAGATAAGGAAATATTTTTTTGCTAGCCGAATTGTGCAAAAAAAAAAAAATAATAATAATAACAATATATTATTTTTCCAATACTAAATAATTTAGATGCCCAAATATTTAGATAGGATTCACTCAACCAACAATTGTGAACAATAATATCCCTTTCTGATACTCTTCTTTTAACTACTAAAATCTATAACATAATCGGGTATAGCTAATTACCAAAATTGAAGTGTAGAATCATCTACTTCTTTTTACACTTTTTAAGTAATAAGCAAAATATTAATAATAATAACAAAAATAATAATAATAATAATAGTTGTTAGATATAGATGACAGAGAATTGGAATATAAAACTATTATAGTTACACTATTACAATACTTATTTTTCAACTAATCTCTTCAAAACATTTCACTACAGTATCAACTTTTAGACTAATACAGAATATCAGCATTCAAGAATAATTCAAGACTTTTATTGTATTAAACAAAATAAATATAGCTATTGCGAATGCATCAAATAATATAAATAACATTTACTAAAAACTGTAATTATATAGACATTTTAATTTCATTTTTCAACATCAATTTGAAAATTCCTAAAATCAAAATACACATCTTATGCCTGCATAAGGTGTCTACTTAACTCAAAAACTTTCAAAAACAAGTAATATTCTCGTTGCGCAACCAAGAACATACCTGATAAGGTTGAAACTATGGTAATAAGAGATATTTAAAGAATTTTGAATTTAATCTATTGATTTTACTTTAGTTTGATTTTGTGACTCTGTATGTGAAGTTGTTTGTGTTGGTTTTTGTGTATTTTCATGAAATAATTTGAAGTCATCCGGAAAATAATATGGTTGCGAATTGTTCCATGTTTCCAAATTGAGACAATTAATTCCCTTCTGACACTAAAACCATCACATGAACAGCTATAATTTAAGGTGAAATCCATTTCTTTATTAACCTAATTAAGCTCAAACTAGAACATACTCAATAAAATATTCCATTTTAAAAATAAAAATTAAATTTAAAAATCTTATCTTAATATAACACAAAAATCCTTTCCTGAGATGTTAAAACGCTTTCCTATAAATTTATTAAAATAATCACAAAATGTACCCAACATATTTACATTATCTACACTAGTGGTTATTACTAATCCAATTTAACTTTTAAAACCTAATAATATAATCTTAATTCTTTCTTGAATATTTAATTTTAACAGAAAAACAGTAAATAATTTTCATAGTACATCTCAGAATAATTAATAATGCAAGTACTATAAAAATATCAAATTCATATTTAAATTCATTTCACTTAAATGTAAAACTACTACTATCTATTTTTCTATTACTTTTATCAAAGCCCCGATCTTAGTAATATTTAACTAACAATAGAATTTAAATAATCATTAACAATAAAATAAAATGACATAAAAATATTCAAATAGCATAAAGTCACAAAATAAAAATATCAACCATGAAAAATTAACTTACACTGCCTTGTCCTTTTATTTACTTGGCTGCATCTCATAGAATAAATCAGCATCAAAACAATAAGTCATTAAAGTTCCATTTAATTTCATCCGATGATAACACACTCCAAATCGGTGACATTACATATTTCGATCTATATTACCACATACCAAAACGACGTACCATCCGTCACAGCTGAAGTCCATACACCAGCATCATTAGCATTGAACAAAATCGGTGGAACAAGAACACCTGGCATATCCACTAGGCTTTTAAAAATATCTCGAAATCCTGGTCGACTAAAATAAATAATGGCAACATCCTGTCGACTAAAATTTATAATGTGATGATTCTACTTGCATTACCATACTTTTTGTAGACTCATACTCAAGGCAAGGGTTTCTCCCAGGACTTTTACAGTCAAGCACCGAAAAACCACTTCATTGTGTACGTATAGAACTCAAAATAAGAGGCAGTTCGTTCCGGTTCACATTTTATTCGAAAATCAAAAGAAATTGGCTATGCTTTACTTGTCACGTAGCAAATCCTATCCATGCTGATTTTAAGACCGTTAAGAAGACTTGATAATTTAAATTATTATACTAAGAAGACATCTTTGGTTCGTATAGGCAGGTAATTTATCGAATCTATCGGCGGCCAAGGAGAACATTCGAAGATTAGGAAGCACATGACGGGGCTGCATACACCGCCAGATCCCGGAACAGTCTCAATCCATACTTGTTAATTTTAATATCGTGGCATTACTTGATGATTAAAATTTAAATATAAGAAGACATCTTGGATCTTAAAACAGAAGACAGTTGTTTTTCGAATTTACCGGCGGCCAAGGAGAACATTCGAAGATCAGGCAAGCATGTCGGGGTCGCATACACTGCCGAATCCCTGAACCTTCTGACTCAAAACGCGGGAAAACGCCGTATCATTTTCTGAGTGCTCCAGAATACATTTTTACTAAGAAGTCTCTCGACCAATCAGCGCGTTCGGATTAATTTCTCCGGCGCTCTTATATGGAAGCGATTTTACCGTGAGTTGGAAAAAACGCGGCAACAAATGCTTCGAGAACAATCTCGTGAAATCTACTCCTTTCGAATAAATAAGAAGAGAAGCAAAGAAAAACGAATACATAGGTTTTATCAAGTATGGCAAGATGCCAAGATAATTTTTACATTGAGACTAAAGTCTTTCATAATTTAAGAAGTAATATTTTGTCAGGAATCGTAGGGAAATAAAAAATAAAGAAAAGAAATTCATAGGTTGTTATTTCAAAAGAGTAAAATATATTTAGCTGGGAGATTGGTGTTTTTTAGAAGAATTAAATTCTAGGATGCATTTTATTTAAAGAAATAAAAGTGCGTAATTTTAATAGAGCATCTATCAGCGCCATTTTTTAAGAGAATGAATTTGGAATAAACTATATTTTTCTAGATGTAAATTTGACAATCGAAATACTGGAGCGAGAAAATAATTTAGAATAATGGGATTTACCCAGAATTATAGTTTTAATGAGGTCAACGGCGAAAAATTTTTAATTTGTTTCATATATATATATATATAAGAAAGGTACCTGTATATTTGAATAAAGCTGCAGCCTTTCTGAAATTTTTAATATTGGACAATAATAATACACATTATACTTTTATAGATGAAAACGTGAAATCATTCTTGACTATTTATATGGTTCCAAATGGAGTATAATTGCAATAACATTAAAGGAATAAATTGCTAGTTTAAATATTCATTTTGACTGTTATTGTGTATTTTAAAGAAACTGCAAGAAATAGAATATATCTTGTATTGTATTTAACAAAGTAAATCTTCATACGTAAAACTTACCTTTTGATACTTAATTTCCAACATTTGATTTCACAAAGCTATGCTATGCTTGGTTCATAATAAATTTTATATTTAAAACCTTACTGAGAAATAAGTTAGTTTTTAAAATGTCTATGGGAATTTTTTTTGTTCATTATTTTGCTGTGCATCAATTCGTAGAAAAAAGTTTTAGAGAAACAGTTTTTGATCGCATTCTATTCGTCCTGATTTATTTACAGGTAACATTTTTTTAGATTTAAATGTCCGATGTGGGAATTCCATTATATTTTCTAGGTTTGTTCTGGAAAAAATAGCATATGCATTATTTTTTATCAGTTCTTTTAACTACTCATTTTTTTCTATTCTATACAATACATACACTTTTCTTGAAATAACAAAGGTATAAGTGTTCGAAAAAGTAAATGAATAGAAACGAAAATTTCGTTTTTCATATGTAACAATGCAGTTAAAATATTTTGAAATACAATAACTTTCGAAATACCTAAGTTCTCCAAAGCGTCGTATGACAGCTCAAAATGCAGTCAAGAATAAGAGCACTTAGCATGTTTCTTTAGTCTTAATTCTTGTCAATTTTGACAGTTTGACAACCTTGACATTTCAAGCATTGATATATTAAATAAAGATCTAAAAGCAAATTTTATAGTAAGTTTTATATTTTGAGAAAAATAATTAAATACTTAACAGTAACGTATATTTTAGTGACATTCAAGAAATACGGTTTTTATAAAATACGAATAAAATTTCTAAAAATAAGACATATGAAACATGTGAGGATAAAATGTTTCATTATTTTATAGTAAATTATAATCTTAAATATAACAAGATATCATATAATGTGGAAAGAATATATTTTACAGCGACTTGACTTATAACTTTTTCTTTGTGTGTGTTTGTTTTAATCTAGAATGTATTCATTGTGTTTTTTACTGTCAATTAATTCAGTTATAAAACTAATTGTTTCATATTTAGATGCTTCATTTTATAGTAATATAAAGTAAAACCTAAGACTTTTTCAAAAAAATTTGTTCTATGCAAACCGACGAGAAATATTGAAATTGTATATGATTTTAATGTTATTATTGGCGACAGATATATAAGACTTCTGAAAAAAAGAAGTACTTACAGTATAAACATTCCAGAAAATATAAAAAGTTATTAATTTAAATCCGAGGTATTCCACGCAATTTTAAAAAATGAAGGAAAGAATGGATCATTAAATAAAATAAGCAGCCAAGTTCTTTTAAAAACCATTAAAATTAGAGCAAGCATTCTTAAAAATAAATCATTAAATAAGTATGTATAAATGCTTTTCCCTAAAATACCTTTCTTTTCAAACTACGTTTTATTGTAATTTGAATTTCATGAATCATTTCTACATGTCAGCAAAACTACGAAATATTACCATTCGAGCTTTTGTCAGACAACCACTAAGTCAGTAAAACGCCTCCTAAAATGTAAATTTCTCTCCCGAATTCAAAGCACGTATGCGGCTATCCCCCATTAAATGTATTTCAAATGACGTAGAAAGTATCTGAAATCATTTAGGTTTGCGGTTTATGTAGGATCACAAATGTTTATTGTAAATATTTATGATCTCTGCTGTTTGGAATTTCCCAAAGGAATAAATCCATTTCCTTTGTCATGCAGCTTCGTCGGTGATTGAAGAATTAGTTTAGGTTTGATAAAATAAAACAAAAAGTGAGAAATGGTAGTAGATACGTGCAGTGAAAACCAATTGTTAAAAAAACAAAAATCAGGAGAAAAAACATGCGTTGATTAGATTCATAGATTACAAAATAATTTTCAATATATATGTAAGAAGATTATATTCAAATAGTCACTTTACTGAACCAATAATCAATAAACAACAAAATACGAACTTTAATTCCAACTAATACGCTTTTGGTTAAAACTATATAACAAATTTAGCTTACAATAATCCAACTAGGCCTAATAGTGCCTTTACCGGCTATATCCATTTTATATATCTTGCTTCATAACAAAAATTAGAAGACTGGCACTTGGCCAAATCTCGCGATTCAAACTATTTACAACTCGCGCATCAAAGTCATGGATAATAATAGAGTGCCAGTTCAGTATCAGTTCATTTGATGATCATTTACGTGAAGTGTTTAAACTGAAATAATACATATATATATTTTCCTTCTTCGGCCTCTATTATACTGAAAAATGACCGTAGAAATATGACAAAGACGAAGATTTTTCGACTAAATAATCAATAATCGATTCGTATTGTTCTCCGAAAATTTTCGGAAAAAACACCATAAAATTTGCAAGAACCATAGTGTTGCGAAACTTTCTAAACACTAGAAATTATATAACAATTCTATTAAGAATAAGTCAAAGTAATCACGCAGATCGAATATAGCAGTCAATAGACACTTCCCTAATTCAATTTATTTTTTCACTCGTTTTATTGAGAATTCCTTGTAACGTTTCCAGAGTTAATCTGGATCTTTATATATCATTTGTGTCCCACAGTTAGGACACGTTTGAATGCTACCAAATAACTGTTCGGTGACACACTTCTTTACGAAAGTCAACGCCTATCATGTCAATATTATTCTTTTTCCGTTTATTTCTGTAAATATAATTTACAGCAGCCGTAATGTGTGCGTTTGGTAAACTACTTTCGCAGTTCAAACAATAATAGTAATATGTAAAAATTTTAATTGTTTAAAAGGCGTATAACCTTGACTAGCGCACTGACTTTCTACCAACTGAACCACTTGGAACGATACCCGCCCTGGCACTTCTCACTATTACATGTTGGCACGGCTACAATCGCAGCAAAAGATGGAATATTTTTCCGTGAGCCAGCAACCCTGGGGCAAACACGAATTTAAACAGAATCCAGCATCGCTGATTGAATAAATCTATTTAATACTTGGAAATTTTTCCATAGAAAATTTCTCATGCTTTGCATTCATAATATTTCAAAATTTTAATTGCTTAAAAGGCTTATAGCCAACAGAGTAAAAAAGCCAGAGTGATTATTGATGCCGGATTCCTTTAGTTTCGTGTTTGCGCCAGGGTTAGTGGCTCACGGAAAAATATTCCATCTTGTGCTGCGATTGTAGCCTTGCCAACATCTGATAGTGAGAAGTGCCAGGCTGGGTATCGTTCCAAGTGGTTCAGTTGCTAGAACGTCAGTGCGCTATACTGATGACCTGGGTTCGAGTCCCGGCTGGAATACTTTTTCACTCTGTTGGCTATACGCATTTTAAGCAATTAAAAATTTGAAACATTATGAATGCAAAGCGTGAGAAATTTTCTATGGAAAAACATTCCAAGTATTAAATAGATTTACTCAAACATCGATGCTGAATTCTCTTTAGTTTCGTGTTTGCCCCAGGGTTGCTGGCTCACTGAAAAATACTCGATCTTGTGCTGCGATTGTAGCCTTGCCAACATGTGATAGTGAGAAATGCCAGGCTGGTTATCGTTCCAAGTGTTCAGTTGTTAGAACGTCAGTGCGCTATATAGATGACCCGGGTTTGAGTCCCGGCTTGGATACTTTTTCACTATGTTGGCTATACGCCTTTTAAGCAATTAAAAATTTGAAATATTAAGAATGCAAGGCGTGAGAAATTTTCTGTGGAAAAATTTCCAAGTATTAAAACGATTTAATAATAGTAATGTTTTATTTTTAAAGTGTGTAACCTTATTGAATTTTCTCAAGGAATTTCTGCCTTTATAATGTATCAGATAGTTTCAAAATGATTAATTACATCAACTTTTGATAGGTGCATCATATTAAACACTAAAAATTTGTTGAAAAACTCACTTAAAATATTATTCCGTTTCAGCTATTTTTTTACATTAAAAGTATGTTCTACAGAACATCACTGAAATATGGCAGAAATAAGAAAATTTCAAAGTCACACATCAACTACAAACTTGAAGTTTTGCAGTTTTTTTTTTCATATTTTACTTACAAAAGAATTCTGCAAGTTGAAGCACCTTATTCGCGAAAGAAATTATTTGTTTAAGAAAAAAATAATATGAATTACCATGACATATGTAAAAATACAGTACAAACGACTAATAACTTTTTTTTTCAAAAATTAAACTATTTATATTACTGAGATTCCTATCTTCAGCCCTTTTAATACTGAAGTTTAACAAACGTAATAGCATTCAAAATACGCAAACGCCCGAACACTGACATATGCAGCTAAATTTTTTATCCCCGTTTCTTCTTCACGCCTACTTGTCAGCAGAACAGTAAGAAGGCAGCTATCTTCGAAAGTTGAATGTAAATAAGATACCTAGTACAAAATGTTTCCTACCAGTTGATTGCAATGATCCCCTAATTTGTGATAATAGTTGGATATTTCCAAGTGGGAGAAAATTAAACACCTGTCTCTCAGGCACGTGGGCGGTCTGGCAATCGTTTGCTTGGCCTAGTGTTGGGAGGTTTAGTCGCAAAAATTTTAATTTAAAAAATGCACCATGAGGATAGCCCATTAAATATTCTTATAAATTGAGAAATGTATAATTAAGTTTTAGAATTTTGGACATACTGATATATTGAAAAAACACAAACTAAGAATAAGGAATTTAAAAATTGTAAATTGGAAGCAGCAAAATAAAGGAAATGCATTAAAGAAAGCATTTTCGTATATTTTTAATTATTGGAGCTTTTCGAATCTCCCCCAGAATCTATGACGTATATCTAAACTACGTTAAGCATAATGAAGTGTACAAAGTGAAGAATCAGTGTACCTTTTATATTATGATGAAGTGAGAAGTATGAGAAGTGTGTACGTACCTTTTGATCTTCTTTTACCACTGTTGGCATTAAAACCATCTCTACAAAGGCATAGAAACTTGTTTTGTAATGGTCACTTTATAAATTATTATTGTAATCTATCCTTTTGAGACCAGTAGATTTAAAAATAACCAAATAAGCAATTTTATTCGAAACACAGATTTCTATATCATACTTTTTGTTATTCAAAATCTCCAATAGATTGTTGAGGAGGTGTTCCCTTGTTGACTTCCCTTGTTCGCCAACATTACTACTTCGTACTTTATCCATTTATTGACAGAAGGGTCATAAATGTATTAAGTTCTTTCTATCTTCCGTTAAAAAAAGTAAAACACTGTTCACAATTAATTTTATTACATTTCTAACACCAGACAAAAATATTCTGCATTTCAACCTTTCGTTCTTTTTTACCTGAAGAGGTTTCTTTTTAGAAGACCTGATTTAAATTGCAGGTGCAAATTATCGCAAGGAACGAGAGGCAGTTTGTCTTATAGGTAGTACCACAATTTCCAAATAGTACTCGCCATCTTCCTTAAACACAGACAGTTTTGTCAAATAAATTAAAATAATTATTAGGAAATAGTCGTGTATCCTTCGGAATTAAGAAATGCTTAGTCAGACCATTAAGGGGCAATCATCGGGCGCAATCTTCCTTCAAAGTAGAAAGCTGAGGATTTATATCCTGAATATTTACTGTGGGTGTCCTTAATTTATTTTGATAATAAACACATATGTTATTCAACCTCGCTCATAAAATGAATCCTCTGTCCAATCAACCAAAAGAAATATGTGTGTACAATGAAGAAAATGTACATAATCTACAAAAATACGACACATTCATTAGAAGATTCCGCACCGATTCTCAGGACGGCGGGTAAGCAGGCAAGTCCAAACCTGATTATTACAAATATTACATCATCACTTAAATTATAAATGAATAATTTTCTTTCATACTAAATTACGATTTACATTTTCAAATATTTTTTAATATATTTTATATAAATGTCTTATTTTTTCACTTTTTTATTACTTACCCATCATACGTAGTATAGGGTAAGTCTTGTAATCGTTTTAAACATCGAAAAAAACATTTTGACGGATTTACACGTTTCAGACACTGGAGATTCTGAAAGACATATTTTTAGAAAAAAAGAAATTGCCGTCCGTCTGCGTGTGTGTCTGTGTGTGTGTGTGTGTGTGTGTGTTTCTGTAAGCGCTCTATCTCTCGAACAAATTGAGATAGAGACTTGAAATTTGGTATGTACCTAGTATGTAATAATGGGAAGAAGTTTATTGAATTTCAGTAACCTCGATTATACGGAACTATTTTTTTCGGACTCTTGAAATATTCGTTCTGATAAAAGGTATATAATTTTTTTTAATTGTTTATTTTAAGGAGTGAATATAAAAAACAATAATAAAACATAAATTTTGCATAAAGAATGAAGTCGATCGAATAATTAGTTGCCGATATATTCGTAATTATATTTTCCACACTCTTCGATTTTTCATGACCCCGTATTTTATTAAAATTTCCGTTCAAAGATATATTTTAATTAGTACAGAGACGTTTAATCCGTCGCAGTGAAGTGTTAGTTAATAGGATTACCATTTTTAGAGTTATAAAGATGTTTCTCTTACGCAATTCAGTAATAGACCATTTAAAGTTTATGACGTCATCAAGCCAGGATTTTATTCGAATTGCAATGCATTTGATAAGTAGTTTACACATTTTTTTTATATTTTATATTAGTCATATCCATGATGGGTAAGTATTACGGTGGCCCACAACGACTAGTTTTATTATATATTAAATACATTTCAAATGTCATATTTAGTAGAACAGTGTATTCATAAGTATACATAGGCACGTACTATCCAATTATACTTGTTTTTTTTTTCTTTCATATACATTATGCCATATTCTGTTGATAATTAGTGCAATTATTACACTATTTAAAATGTTAAAGTTATACTTTTTATTTATGTTAAGAGCGTCTGAAAGTTTTATTCCATTTCATAAAACGGATCATAAAAAACAAGTTTAATTATTTGTTTTCGCTCTTTGCTTTTAAATACCATTAATAACTTTTCACCTTCGATAGAAAATATTTCTTATATTCAATGGTTGGAGTATCATAGTTTTGATTTTTTCCAAGAGAGAGAAAATATGCCGGGACAAGGACTCGAACCTGGGTTCTTTGGTAAACCAAAGTACCCATGTTCGAGTCCTGGTCCCGGCATATTTTCTCTCTGTTGGAAAAAAAATCTCAACTATGATACTCCAACCATTGAATATAATTTACCTAGTTGAATATACTTTCCTCTGTTCATTATGACCTAATTACATGGTATACAGGAGTTTCCGTGCTATTTCAAGATTCATCATGTAAATGCTATAGTTATAACTGGGATGAATGAAATTAGCGCTGCAGTTCTCAGCCTTGTCCAACAAATAAGAGTGAAATATGCCAGCCCAGGATATCGTCGGGATATCTCAGTAGGGAGAGCGTTGATACGGCAAACCAAAGTACCCAGGTTCGAGTCCTGGTCCCGGCATATTTTCGCTCTGTTGGAAAAAATCTCAACTATGATACACCAACCATTGAATATAAGAAAATATTTATGTTCAGAATATTTTTGTTTAGCTCCTATTGAAGCTGTTTCCATGAGGTGATTTAAATCTCGGAAAATTTAGAAAATATCTATAGAAAATATATTTTAATTTGCATTTCTTTCGTTTATCGAAAGCAATATTGTCTAGAAAAACTTCAAAAGCTGATCTTGAATGATAAATTATGAAACAGTCACAAATGTAATACATTATGTTCTGTCCTATTGTAAATGCAACGGTTCACATGGAATTACTTATTTTGAGTTTTTATTCGATAACATGAAAATTCAATTTTAAATTCAGAGAGATTAATTTTTTAGTCATATACTCCATCGGCCAAAGATAAACTGAATTTTGTCAATACATATAGTACATATACAGAACATACCTTCATGTTTAGCCGAACGGTTGAAATACATCTCATTTAAATATATTTTATACAGGAATTGTAATCTTCTTTGTGTAAAAAGTTTTTAATCGAAACTGTAAAATTCAATTATAGTTACTGTAATAGTCATATATAAGCGGATTATTTTTTTCTTTATTTTAAACAACTTGTAATATACCATGTTGAAATAAATTTTCAGCGGGATGATTATTTTATGCAACATTTTTTACATTTAAAAATGTTTAAATAATTTTCCTTTAAAGAATTCACATAATATGAATAACGTTGCGTACAATGGAAAAATATACATAAAAAACTATTGTTGAATTTCGTTTAAATATAAATGCATTCAAAAGTTGAAAAAAATGTATAAAATATAAAACTATTGTCAATTGAATTGCAACATGTTTTAACATTTTACGTAAATAAAATGTAACACTTTGAAAATAGAAAATCTAAAAAATAAGCAAATATTCAGAACGATGCATAAAACACTTTCTACAAATTGGGATAGAAAGCCACAGAAAATTTGCTTTATAATATATTTATATATGCTATAAAATGAAAATATTTATTAAAATCAATGCAGTCTCTCTCTTTTTTTTTTACAAATTTAAGATCTCATAAATTTCATACTGGATTACAATTTGTTTTTTTCTCAGTAAAATATAAAACTTTTGTATTTTCATACACTGATATGTTCAATTTCAATTATCCTTAAATTTACGCTAAACATCGCACCATTTTACTTTATACATATTTTAATTTAATTTCTTAATCCTTCTCCAAATAGGAAAATTATTAGAAAGGAATCAAGAACTCTTTACAACTATGGCTGCATTTTTTATATATTCTGTTGTAATGTACTTCATCTTTCTTGGCAGAAAGGGCTTGACTTATTTACTTAGTCATTTATGCCTTCTGCCCGTTTACGTTCATAATAGGGTCAACTGTCAATTTCCGCATTTTAGATATTATGCTTTGGTGAAATGGATTTTTTTTCTTCTGAAAATCATTTAATGGCATCCACATTTACAGTATACCATACTATTGTTAGTATATTTTTGACTTTAAGCTAACCGTGGCTGCAGACTCGATTATAAAATCTATCATTATTCTCATTTAATCATCTTTGATGAAATGTCATAATCGGGCTGAATACTTATTGACATGTTTTTTTGCAGAATAATTTATATCTAACTGTATAATATGTAATATAATATAGATATATAAATGTATATTATATTCGTAGATATAGTGTGTGGTTAGAATATGTATCTCGATACCTTTCTAGTAAAAGGCCCTTCACGTTTAAAAGCGAAAAAAAGACATGGCGCAATTTAGACTTCGGAATATGAAATTTTTTGCCAAATGTTACAGCTATGGAAACAATGTTTATGAACTTTTATACTAGTTTATGTATATTTATATACATATAAAAATTTTATTTATATATATTAATATTATTGTTTTTTCTATACAATTTACATCTGTTTGCATATGAAAATAAATAATTGGCTTTAAAAAAATAAATTGTATAAATATTGCAAAAAATGTTTATGTATATGAAACAATGAATAAGTTGCCAGAAAATAAGAATGTAAAATTTCTTTCTCTCACCAAGCCCATTTTCACTATCTTGCTGAGCCCTGTGTATTGAAAAAAATATATATCATATTCATTCTAGCAGATACAACATACAGCCATAAATAAAATTATGATCGTAAGAATTTTAATTAAAATCCGCCAATCTTATGTTAAGTGTTTAAAAAATGTGTACTAATCAATATTTCGATTTATTTTATTTTGCTCATATATTATATAAAAATGTTAATGATGTTATCTGTGATGTTGTATTAATGTTCATTAAATTACTGCTTTGAACGCGATTGACCATTGACAATGGTAAACATGGCTAGCGATTAACAACCATCTTTTGTGATCTATCTTCTAGGCACGTGTAATATACATAAAACAACTATTGTTGAATTTCGTTTAAATATAAACACATTCAAAAGTTGAAAAAAAAAATGTAAAAAATATAAAACTATTGTCAATTGAATTGCAACATGTTAAGAGTTAACTGACGATTCGTTTTGAAATTTGATTTAATTAATATTATTACATGAGTTGCGATTGCTCACACTTAAATTAAATCACGAAAATACCGTGAAAGAAATTAGGTTGCATAGCACATCTCCTAACAGAATTATGCTAAACTCTATTTGGCTTACAGGCTCGGATTATATTTTTGACAAAATTCAATGATTTCAATTATAGCAAAATTCAACGTTTGTGAACTTGCTTTGTGAATGATTAACTACGTGGTTTAATACTTTTATCGCTCACCATGAACGAATCTTTTGTGTTTGGTTAGTGTGACAGAATGAGATATTGAACTTTCAACTTAATTTCAACTGAAGTGATCTCAGAATATATATATATGAATGTAACACATCTCTCAAACATTACTTGTTCTAAACGATCTATCTAAAAAAGTAAATTTATGCACTTACATTCGAAAAATAACATTTTGAGTAAAAATGTCCGCCGTGCATATGAAAAGAGAAGTGGTCAGCCTGTAACCGTTTATGACAGTCACATGACTTGCACTATTATTATATGTATAATTTAAAAAGTCATCTTGATCTCTCAGCAAAACCTTTATAATTTCTTCTACAATGGAACTATACTTTTTTACATCAAAACAACTCGCCTCTTCAAAACCCAACACAGAAAAATGAAAGTCAATAAAAAATGCAGAAGCTAATGAAACTTTTTGTAAAATTGGAGTATACAGAAATTTATATTTCTATGTTTTAGTGACCCTTGCAAAGAATGCTAACGAATGTTGTAAGAATGATAAGCCAGTACATGCAGAAAAATGATTTAAAGCATGGATAGGGAATATTGTGAGTGTCTTAATTAAAATAATTTTCCATAATATATTTTAACTTTCAATTTTATTTTGTATCATAAAAGCTGCGGATGATAAATAGGCAAAGGAGTTCCGTATTTGAAATATTTTACATGAATAAATGATAAATATTTTCGGTTATACATGTTATTGTTAAAAATTAATATGTCATGCACATGGGATATTTATTATAAAGTTCTTTTCTGCATTTGATTACAGTTATCTGCACCAAACTCCGTACTATAAAAATAACTACTGATTCTTATAGACTTCATTCAATTAATTAGGCATGTTTCAGTGGAATCAATCATCATTTTTTAGGTAGGAAAGCCTACTTTAAAAACTAAAGTAGTTTAGGTCTAAGTAAAACGTAAGTGAAAATTGCTTACATAATAAAATGCCGATTACAATACATAAATGACCTGTAAATAAATGCACATAAAATGTTAGATAAAGTATAGCTGAAACGATAAAAAACGAAAATATGTTAATGGCTGATGTTAGACACGAAAGGAAGAGGAGGCGCACTGAAGGTACATTGACGGAGAAAAAAAATGTCAATGATGTGTTTATTAGTTTGCTTTCAAAGACAGTGAAAACAGTCTTCTTATGTTCACAGTTTTATGTAACATTCTAAATTAATATAACAATCGTCCATTATTTGTTATTACTATAAACCTATTTCTCGATTAGTGGTACGTGCTGGAGCACTTTCCATGTACACTTTTAATCTAGGAATATCAGATGCATATATTTCATATTTTTGTTTTAAAGAAAAGTAATTTTAAAAATTTTTCCTCGACCTGTATTATGAACTTTTGGAAGATTTGCTACATCAAAAGAAATTATCTTTATCTTTTGTAGAAAATTGAAATGTATAAGAATATATTTTTTTAAATGACAAAAATTAGGAATATGAATAAGTCAATATGCCTGTTCTAAATAATATAAAGCGTACAATATTATATTCTTATCTACACGAATTTAAATAGTTGAATTAATTAACAATAAATACTACCAAATAGTACTTTTTACAAAATAAGCACGATTTTTATAAATGGAACGCTTTACAGAGAATCACATAAAGAATAATGAAATGTGTATATTTTTCAGAATATATGTCCAATACACAAATTTTCTCATAGATTTATTTAAATTACTTAATTTTTAATATTATATGAAGTGGAGGTAAATGTAATCACATTTAAGCATAGTTCGATTTTGAACTTTTCCCACACGTTTACTATTAATCAAGTGGGTTTTTTTTGTTTATATCATGGTTTAATGATCTATTAGGTACAATAGCTCAGATGTCAATCATGGTTTTGGATCTAAGATATTTTTCTCCTACACTTATTCTGGCTACGGAGCCAAGGTCTTTATCTAGCTTTAAAAATATATGGTTTCAATTCTGTTGTCGGCACAATGTGCTCCTATCCCCATTGATTTAATATTTTTTGACTTGATTTTAATATATATTTTGACTTAAAATTTTTATGTTAATACAAAGTTATGTACATATTTCTGATCAACACATTAATATGGGAAACGAAATCTCATCAAAAAGTCACCTGTAAAAAATGCAGCCTAGTCTCGTACCTCATTTTCCGTAAAAAGTACTGAGATCGTATAAAGCCAAGTTTAACTATCTTATTAACTCTGAAATTTTCATATATCGTCTGAACTAGAAAAGACAGAAAGTTGTAATTTTAAATTTTGGTCCTGTGTACCAAATACTCTAGAAAAACGAAGTTTCAAATTTTTGGGATACTACAGCGTGGAGATATGGGGGGGGGGGTCAAAAGTGCCCTGAGTTGCTTCCAGAAAAGTATGCTTACGGCTATCAAGCGAAATGGCTTTGTATTTTAAAAAAATGTGGATCTTCACCTACAGATGCTACCTTAGTAAATATTTTCAAACAAACCTTGAATCAAACGAATTATATCAATGGATTTGAGCATGTATTTTAAAGCAATAGGGACGTTCACCTGGATTTTCCTTCAGATGTGAACGCCATTGCGTTACATTATATCAGACATTGGACAAAATTTGGGCTAAAAGAAGCAACTCATTTAGTTGATCATTTATAGTAGAGTTCGGTAGGGAAATGAGGCCATTATGAGATTATGAGAACAGGAACTAAAATGTTCTCTAGTCAACATACTACTAAAAGAGAAAGCATTACAATGATTGCATAGATTGACCATTGAACTTAAATAATGTTCGGGTGATTCATTTTCGTCTGTAAGTTCTGGAACTCCGTTCCTCTTTCTTGTCTCCATGCGAGATTCTGGTAACGTAAGTACAATCTCACTCTATGTTACGTTATATTTCGCAAAATACGTCCTCTTCTGGCAAGTCTACTACAGTTCTTCATTTTTCGATTCCAGCAGAGTAAATACAGTGAAAATTGTAATAAATTGTTTGCACATAAAGAACAGTGTTTAACTTTCATATTTAATAAAATAGTGAAACATGAAAAAGTGCATTTTTAAAGCTAAATATGAGTAAAATTACAATGGCGCCATTTTCACTGTCTTTCCATTTTTTAGACCAGTTGCATTCGTGTCACCGTTAATCCGAAAAAAAAAACAATTATTAACTCTGGTAGAACAATAAACCTCTAGATTGTATCCAATAAAATCTTTCTAATCTTCCATAATCTTACCGATATCCAAGTTTGACGTCAAAAATTAGAAGTGCTTGAAACGATTATGGTTACTAATGTACCAGAGTTAGTTACAAAACGAAGTTATTTACGCGCCAAGCTATGTTCCATTAAATAATGTCAAATTACTGTTAATTCAATTACAGATCTTCCATTAACAAAATTCCATACCTTAAATAAAACTGACAATTATAAAGTTAGTTATGCAAAATGTTTAGTAATATTATTTTTGGTGAATACCGAAGATTTTTTTGCATTTCTCTAAAGAGCATAATAACACGCAGAAATAAATTCATTTCTCACTATGTTTAGCTGCTAAGGCTGTGTATAGATCGAAAAGGCTTTATAATGATCGAAAAATTATCTAATCAGAATTTCAGGTAATCGTTTTTTCTTATGCAGCCTGAAATGATAAATCGACAATTATTATTTATTCCATTCGCCACCATTGTCATTACAAAGTTTTTCCGTACATTGAAAGCGCCAAAACAGTGGCTGCTCTCAAAGCTGGCATACGGGAAGTGCTGAGTTCAAACCCCTGTCACGCTCGTTGACCTAACCGTTCGAAATTTTCCGTGGTTTTCTTCGAACCGTGCCGTAAATACGGGTTAGGATCCCTTAGATAGACCCTCACGGAGGCCACTCTCCCCAGGGTCTATATCCCTCGTGTAGATAATCGGCCGTCATAAAATCAACCAACCGTACATTGGAAGTATTACTTTTTTGTTAAAACTTTGCTTCATAATGGAAAAACCCCATAAATTTAGCAATCGCTAATTTCAAAAGTCGTCTAATCTTCTGTAATCTGAATCGTCGTCCAGAGTAACTTTCAAACCTAAACGAAACATCCAACAATATAGTAAAAATGCCAACTGGCAGGTGACGGGAATACGGACAATTAGTCCAATGTCTTTTAAAAACCTGCCTGAAAGAAGGGAAGATATGCAGAGGAAACTAAAAAGAAATGACGAATCAAAAAGTGCATCGAAAATTTATTTCAGCAAACAATTTTTATTGAAAATGTAGCCTTTTGTAATAGTAATAAGGCATAAATACACACATCTCGTTAAGAATATTCTTTGGTTTCTAACTTTTGAAACAGTGAATATTTCTATAAGTGAAATTGGCGATATATTAAAAAAATAATAAAACAAGAGGGGAAAATTCTGCTATAAGGCCGAATATAGATTGCCACATACGGCTTTTATTTAAAAAAATAAATAAACTAGCTGTAACTCAGAATAAAAAAGCAATGACAACAAACAATTTTAAAATTTCTAAATAATAAATAAAAATTCCCCTGTTAAAGTGTTGAGTTGTTCAATAACCATTCGATTTAGAAAAATATTTTTCTACCACTGAGCAATTTTTTTTAATGAAATTTAATTCATGTTGCTATGGCAGCAGACGATAAAACGATATCTTTGGAATAAGGGAATAAATAGAAGAAAAAAAATTGTTGATGTTTGTGATAAAATGTTTTTCTTTATTTTTTAAAAATATATATACATAATTCGCTTTTATATTTTAACAGAATAATAAGTTTACTATAATTCGTTACTCATGCTATGGCCAGTATACACGATACACGTCGAGCCACAATGCCTTTATCATTATCTTTTTACGCGTAAAAGTTTCGCTACGGTACTCCATTGTGAAGTTTTGTAATTTTTGAAATCTAATATTTGAAAAACGACATAATCATTAGATTTGAAATTTATATCAAGAAAAATACAATTTTTTACCATTCTAACGCAGTTTGTAAAACAATTTTGTGACAAATACTTTTCGAGTTATTAATTTTTTAAGTAACTTCAAATGTTTCATTTTCCGAGATTAATCTGTGGCAACGATGGATTGCTGTGACTTTTCATAAACATGAAAAATGATAGAGATTGAAAGAATAAGCCACCTGTGTGTGGCTAATAAAAATAAAAGAATAGACAATATTCGCCGATCTGAGTTCGAGGCTATAAAAATAATATGTTTGGTGAAAACAAACCGGCATGTTTCCGTAGTAAATTTTTAAATGTCTAAAATTTAATTATTTTACAATATGTGTTTGAGTGGCAGACATTCACTAAAATTTAAATATTTGATCCGATATTCATAACAATACCTACTATTTATATAATTTGCATTTGAATATAAAAATTTACTCCAAAAAGGATCTTATTTTTGCTAATATTGTTCAAACTGATGTCATGCTTATGCATTTTTGGCTTAAAATCACATTTCTTGGCGACAAAAGTAAAATCAAAACTGTAAATAAACAAACAACACGTAACTCATAAATGCAGTCATTTTTACAATTACATCTGCTAGTTCCTCCTGTAAGACACATGATAGGGGAGTTATGTAAAAGAAAATTAACAGAAAGAAAAAAAGGAAAAAAAATACTCATATTTTATTAAATCAAATTATCAGATGCTTCTTTGTTAACCTGACGCAAACGATAAATCGCCAAATATTGACTTAATCTGAATTGCAATCTCATGCATTGCAAATATTTTTAAGCATTACAAACATTCCTTTGGGGTTTAAATTAAATATTATGCCTCATTTAAACATTTTTTTCTTTCTTTTTTTTTCGGGGAGAGAGGGGGAATTTTAAATAAAGTTAATAACAGAATTTTTCTTTTATTTTTTATGTGTTTGCATTATTTTCTGATATAGCCGTTTCAATTCTTTAGTCAACGATAATGGTCGCCCAAAAATGACCTATCGTAACCTTATCGTCCAAAATAACAGAACTTTCCATCATAATTCTATAACTAATATACGTAGAACTATGTGTTATATACTAAAACCTTCCCTGAAAAATTATCTATCAAACAGTGCAAGTTCCATCAAAATCCATTCAGCGGAACTCGAGTTATAAAGGAACGGAACGAAATTTTCGTTTGTGTTTTATATATATAGTAGATAAACTCTCTTCCACTTTGTTTTTAAAATAGGCATTACATTAGAGAAAATCATTTTTAATTGTTAATTTTTGGAACTTGGATAAAAACAGTGTATTCTAAAAACGTAATGAATCGGCTTATTAATTATTTAAAAAATATTACCAAGAATCATTTTGTTATTTGGACTGAAATTCATTTGAAAAGTAGTAAATGGAGAACATTGAAGAAACATTCCGACTGGTTTGTTGGTTGAAACAACATTATTTAATTTATTTACTAAGTAGTCAGCCGATAAACTAACTCCATAATTCACTGATGTTTACTTATGTATTATGTATACGCGGATGTATTACTTATTATAAGTAATACAGTAATAATTTAATGATTTTGTCTCTGGTAATATGTTTAGAGATTATTTATTTGGAATTTAAAAAGTGGATAACCTGTTTGGACAATATATATATATATATATATATATATATTATTACATGACATCTTTAAATTACAGTTTGGTCAATTTGAAAGATATGCCAAATTTCCGATAGTCTATACTAATAAAAGAAAGTTGTTTGTCTATGTGTGTGTTTACGATGACTAGCCAAATCTACCGCACGTAGTAGTCTGAAAATTTTTCAGCGGTTAGTCAAAGGTAGGTCCTGATGCACCTGAGGCTCAAATTTTGAATTTTTTCAGACCCGGGCCCCTGTTACCCATTTATGCTATGTTATGAATTATTAATAACTTGCCCCATATTTATCCGATATTCCTCTATTTTCGTGCCCTTTCTTCATTTAGCTTTTCCCCCATTTCTACGTTCCAGTTAAATCCAATGCCCCCTGGGGCCCAGTCCGTTGAAGTTTTTGTTTCAAAAATTGTTAATATGCTCCCTTTCAATCGTGCTCCCTTTCAATCGAATTTTCTTCGTTTTTGAGGCCTTTTCTCGATTTATTTATTCCACCATTTCTATATTCCTCTTTAGACCTTGGCCTCTTGGGTCCTTTGGGTCCGGGCTGCTGTGAACTTTTTTGCGCCATGCACTTTTAGTTTCCCACTAATTGTGTCCCCCTCTCAATGGTTAACTTTAATGATGAGTCTTGCACTTCAACACCCTCATATTTTTATTCTGGCATTAATAGACTTTTTAAGCATTCTTTAAAACGTTAATGTCCTTCATGGGGTACTTGGTGTAGCTTCTTAAACAAGTGAGTAAGTGTGATCGAAGATCCCGTAAAGGGTTTTGTTTAATATTCCTTTCAAAACAATTTATCCTTTCTTTAATAAATCCAAATTATTCAAAAAAAAGGTCATGTTGTGTATAAAGTAAAAATTTACTGGTATATTTTAACCAGATAGCGGGCGAAGCCCGCTATTATACTCTATCATAATAATATCTGTTATGTAGACTAAATGCGATATTTAAAAAAAATCAATTTCAAAATTAAACATGTTGTACACCTTCAAAACGTTAAAATGTGCGAATATTTTCATAATCGGGTTTTTATCATGATTCAATACGTTCATCAAACTGATATATTTACTATTATCTATTACTCATATTGATACTCGCTTTGTATTCTTCTCAAACTTTTGAAAAATCCGTTAAACTTCCAATATGACGTCAGATTAATTTTCTTTTTAATTCTCTTGACGTGATATTAATCTGCTTTCTGTACATACACATACTCATATTCCTTGTATTATTGAGAAATGTTTGAAAATTTCCGTTTTGTTACCAATAGGACGTCCTATTAATCTTTTTTTTCAATTGATGAAACTTTTTAATTCATTTTCATTTTTCACGTGGAAATCTTTCAATAGATAATTAATTACTGTAGAAATAATTTTATAGTGCATTTTTAAGTGTTGGCAACTACTATAGCAAAAAATGTTTAAATGTAATAGGAAAAGGCTGTTAGAATTTTGTTTTTTTATCTCTCTATAAAATATAATACGATTTTTTTCGAATTTTTATATTTTGAGCTTCATAGTAGCTATTTAGCTATAAATACACAAATTTTCATGCCTGTAAGTTATATAGTTCTGAGAACGGCTCTGTGACGGACAGACAACGGAGTGGGAGTAACGTGAGATAAACGATACCCTAAAAACAATCAGACAAACTTGAGTTCTGTTTAAGTTTATTATGACGGGCCCGGTCAACGCCGGGCGAGTCTGCTCGTACAAAATAAAAATGACGTAACACTTTAAATAAATTTAAATTATTTTTAAAGCTAGTATTAAAAAATATTTTATGACCATCTAAAGAAATTGAAAAACAGACGTATCAAGTTTTTCTCCTTACTGAATTTCGAACAAATCGAAAAGATAAATATAAAGAAAGTAAACACGTCTGGCTGAATCTTAAGTTAAAAAGTTTTATTTTTGTGTTCTCCGATGTAACCAAGATAAATAAAACGAGAGTGAATAAACATAGCTTTGCTTACTTTCCGAGTATTTTGTGGAAAATTCCTGATCTATACATGGAAAAAACATTTGTTGGAAGAATGATATCTACCCTATATATATAAAATCCTAATGAAACGAATTTGTGAAACGATTTTATGAAAAGGTTTTATGAAACGATTTTATGAAACGACTGATTAAATGACTGATTTTGTTTCAGGGCTATTTTTAATAAAATATTAAACGCTTGATAGTGAAATTAATACCAATTGTCCATAAAAATCCGGGGATGTCAAAACTGGCAATAGAATTTTGAAATTGGAATTAGTTTTCGAGATATTAATTTTTTTCTAATTTTAATGACATTTCTGTAATGATGGCAACTAATTACTCAGTTTTTTTGTGACAAAAAGGGAAAAAATTGAAAAGGATCCCGATAGGGATTATTGATTTCTTTTTATTCGTCGTTTTCAAATTGAAATTGAAATTATCTTTTATTTCAATCTTTAATGAAGACAAGATTGTGATTAAATTATGTTTTTCAGGAAAATTTGAAAAAAAAAATCACATTTCTATCGTCAGGATTCAATCGTCTGTCAGCATTTAATTTAATTGATAAACTGAAAATATTTTGAATAAATTCGTCCAAATGACGTCATTTATGTAAACGCAAAAGAAAGGGGGGGAAAGGAATTAATAGTAAATATTATTTATTGGTATCATTTTGTTATTTTTTTGTAAAATTTAATTAAACGAATTTATAAAATCACTAATTCGGATATTTGAAACGAATATATAAAACAATAATTGCCAACTGAACGGAAGGAGAATAAAATATCCTGCTTGGTTTTCTTTCCAATTTTAATGAGAATATGACATCAATTATGGTAAAATGACATTTACACCTTTCTCTCTTTTATTGGCAGCAAGGAAAAAAAATGCTCCCTATATATTAGAGAAATGCTATTAAAGTTTAAAACAAATGAATATTTCAGTAGCATTACTTTTTTAATAATGAATTATATGTTTACACATAAATAACAAAGAGAAGAAAAAACTACAAATAATTAAATTATTATACTCGAAACACACTTAAGGTGTAAATTACGTTATATATTAAAATGATTTTAGTTTCTTTTCCAAATTAGGGGCCTTTGCGAGATACAGAAAGTGACTTTGGCGATGAATTGAAATTCGGCAACATGTTTTCTAACAATCTATTCGCTTTTTGATATACACAAGCAATTATTTCGATATTTATACAATTTATTTAATATAAAGAAGCCATTTATCTATTTTTATGTACAAAAAGAGGTAAATTGAAAGACAATTATAAATAAATTGTATATATACATATAAATACATGTATAAACAAGCATAAAAGTTCGGTGCTTTTCCAATATATGGGGCCTTGACGAAACAGAGAAAATAGCCTTGGCGGGAAAGGAAATTTGGCAACATACTTTCTGTCAACCGTATATCACTTTGTCATTTCGTATTCAGAAGCATTTTTTCAATATTTATACAATTTGTTTAGCGTAAAATGTCATTTATCCTATTTTATATATAATCAGAAGTAATTTGTATAGAAAAAACAATAATACGTATAATTAAAATGCGCATATAAACAAAAAAAATTGTCGAATTTGTTTCCATGGCTGTTTATGTCATTTGGTACCAAATCTCACTGTCTGATGCCTGAATTGCGCCAAGCTTTTTAAAAAAGCGTCAAGACCTCTATAATCGAAAAGCACCAAAAGTTCACTGGGTTTGTTTTCATAACTTTTGGCAACAAATCTATGTATATTAACGAATCTATCCCTTTTTGAAGTTCGAATTACGCCAAACCTAAAAGCAAAGGATCCTATACTGGAAAAGTACCTGATTTTCTCATGGACAACGACATATTCAAGTGACATAACATGGTGTAAAATAATCGCGGATAGCAAATTTGTTTAAATATCTCATCAATTGATGCCGAATAAATGCAGGCATGCATGCACAAAATATTTAATTAATTTTGTATGATAAATAATTATTAGAAAATTCGTATATACATATTAATTAAAATAAATAATTTACATATTTAAAATAACATGAAAATATAGTGAGAAAAATAAAACCTGTTACTGAAAATGTCTATAATATAGTACTTTTCAATACCGTGGTTCTTAATGTTATTCACAAACAGATGGAATTTTTCTCATCCTTAAACGAAAGGAAGAATAGAATATAGATCGTTGTTATAAAAGTCCGAGAGGTAACCACAATTTAAACCTAACCATTTTATACAAGCTGGTTTTCAAGTTGTAATTGATTTTACTTATCAATCCCGAAAACAGGTGTCAGTTGTCGCAACAACTGTGTATGAGACCATGATAATCAAAAAATGCCCCATTCAAACGTTAAAAGCATGGCAACCCAATTACAGATTTACCAATATTTTTAAAACAAAGCACGCTGTCATGTTTTTAGAGGCCTCGAAGTCTGAGCGGGGGTTGGCGAGCGTAGCTCGCAGGGGGTAGGCCCCCTAGTATATATATATATATATATAAACACAGAGAAAAATATACAAATGTAAAACATGTGAAATTACTAATTTTTTTTTAAATAATAAATATCGTATTTAAACAAACCACAAATTTTATACCGATTTACATAAGAAAAAAAAAGAAAAAGAATCATCGGAGAGGTCTTTACTGCAATTTTAAAAGATGCATAATAAATCTGCTTGCACAAACAATCCTTGTTTATGTTTTTCTATTCTTATTAGTGTAGTTATATTTCCTAAGCAGTCATCACCATATTAGAATTGTACATATAGTTTTCACATCAAATTTATATTTTCTGATACTTTTTAATTTCAGATAACAAATGAGAAGTCAGTCGATCAGGTGTAGGAATTATGCAGACTTAAAGCTAGGGAATCCTAATGGTTATTTCATTTTAATCGTTACAAACTGATTGAATTATGAGTAGTTTTTAAAGCATCAATTAAAAGATACTTGGAATCAGCTGTATTTTTTTTTTGTAATATATAATGCTTCCAGAAATTGTTCCCTGTTGCAAAAATTCTTATGTTGCAAATAATACTTTTTTTTTTAAATTTTCATTTCAAACAATATATCATTTTGGAATATAATATATGAAAAAATCAATATGGATTAAAACATGTGAATCTTAACAGAACATTTTTTAGAGGGTTCAAATATGTTAATCTAAAATTACAGCTCATTCTGGATAAATAAACATGAGAAATAAAAATTAAGAACCGTAACTTGTATTTTACATATAGATCGTTCCATATACAGTATGCTTACTAAAGTCCTTTTCCACCCTCTAAACTACGGAACGGCTGTTGCTATATTCATAAAAGTAGCGTCTAGGTATAGTAAAGTAGCCATGCGCTACTCAATGAAACCGCCTGCGACCTGGTCGAATGCTGCGGAGTAAGCATTCCTAATTCGATCACGGAAAGAGATAGAGAAAAAAAGTGATTTATAAAGTTGTAGAGCATCATCGATTTAGTACGAAAATACACCTTGGTGGACATTAATCCGAAGAATAGAACGGTTGAAACGCGGATTTATTTTTTCGCGATTTCCTACAATGTAACGTGACAAAACGATCTTAGAAAGAAAAAAA
This sequence comes from Maratus michaelseni, assembly GCA_963931845.1. Lineage (NCBI taxonomy): Eukaryota > Metazoa > Arthropoda > Arachnida > Araneae > Salticidae > Maratus > Maratus michaelseni. Next base: position 421,558,504 of record OZ007592.1, read on the forward strand.
CAACTGGTTATAATAATATACCTTTATTTTAGATGTTCAAACTTCTCACCGTCAGCTGCAATGTATAATTCGATCCTTGTTTGAATTTCACGTTACACACGTTGGAGCATAGATAGTGACACGTTGGTACAAGCGTCCATAATGCGTCATTTAAGGTCGTGCAATGTTTGTGGAGGGGTCGCATACACCTGCTGTTTCATAACTGTTTGTTTCTTTCTTTCTAAGATCGTTTTGTTAGGTCACAGTGTAGGAAATCACGAAAAAACAAATGCGCGTTTTAACCGTTCTATTCCTTGCATTAATTTCCACAAGGTGTATTTTGTACTAAATCGATGATGCTCTACAACTTTGTAAATCACTTGTTTTCCCAATCTCTTTCCGTTTTCGAGATAGGAATTCTAACCCTGCAGTTTTCCACCAGGAGGCGCCGTAGGCGGTTTCATTCAGTAGCGTATGGCTGCTTTACTATACCTAGACACCACTTTTACGAATATAGCAGCAGCCGTTCCGAAGTTAAGAGGGTGGCAAGGGACTTTAGTGGGCATACTGTATATATCACATATTAATTGCTGTACTAATAAAAATAATATAAAGTATTGATATCATATGAATATAATACATACATCTACGCTCGCCTTGAGAATGCTAAAATTTGAATTTATATTTTAAAGCTGATATTGTTCCAGCCAATCGGACAGTTAGACGCACGTAAGAAATGGTCATACAGACAAAAAAAATTCAGCCGCCAACTATATTTGGGTTTTAGTAGTGCTGAAAATATACGATTTCTATTCCGTTGAAAATCGAGCCTCAACATAATCAAATCTACTGCAAGTCGTGATGAAGGGAAGTCAAGTGCGTCTTTTCAAAACCTTCCTTGGGAGTTAAAAAATATATTTTTGATCTAGTTCTGTACAACTGAGAAGAAGTTGACACAGTCTGATTCTCGCGAGTTTTTTTAAATAAACTTATATAGTCATTAATTATAATTTTGTCTCATTTTGAGAATTTTGCAATAGAAAGGAGTTAACAAATATTAATTACTAGCGGCCATTCCCGGCTTTGCACGGGTAGACAATGTAATTTTTTTAGTGCATTTGTTTTCCTGAATTTCGCGATCCTACCAAAAACTGTTGCTGAGATATGGCGAAATGACCTAAAACATTCGAATCCCCCTTTAACCACCTTCGGGGGGGGGGAGAGGGGAGATTTCTAAACTCACTGAAATACGTATTTAATCATTTGTTTTCCTGAATTTCGCGCACCTAGATAAAACAAATGCTGAGATACGTTGAAATGTCCTGAAATTTTCGAAACAACCTTTTTAAAACCCTTCGGGGGGAATTTCTAAAATCACTGAAATGCGTGTTTATCCATTTTTTAGTAAATGTGTTTTCCTGAATTTCATGCTCCTTCCTAAATCTGCTCCTGAGGTATGCCGAAATGACCAACAACTTTTGAAAACCCCTTTAACCACCTTCTGGGGGGAATTTAAAAAATCGCCGAAATACGTGTTTAACCAATTTTTTAGTAGATTTGTTTTCTCGAATTTCAAGCTTCTACCTATAACTGCTGCTGAGATATGGCGAAATGACTTAAACATTCGACCACCCCCTTTAACCCCCTTCTGGGGGGAATTCCTAAAATCTCTGAAATAGATGTTTAATCATTTTTTAGTAGATTTGTTTTCTGGAATTTCAAGCTCCTAACTATAACTGCTGCTGAGATATGGCGAAATGACCTAAAACATTCGACCCCCACCCCTTTAACCCCTTCCGGGAGGGGAATTTTTAAAATTGCTGAAATGCATGTTTAATCATTTTTTAATAGATCTGTTTTCCTGATTTTTGCGCTAATACCTATAACTGCTGCTGAGATATGGCGAAATGACCAAAAACATTGGACCACCCCCCTTTAACCACTTCGGGGGGGATTTCTAAAATCGCTGAAATACATGTTTAATCATTTTTTTAGTAGATTTTTTTCCTGATTTACACGCTCCTACCTATAACTGCAACTGAGATATGGCGAAATGACCCAAAACATTCGACCACCCCCCTTTAACGCCCTTCTGGGGGGAATTTTTAAATTCGCTGAAATAGGTATTTAATCATTTTTTGAGTAGAAATGTTTTCCTGATTTTCGTGCTCCTACCAATAACTGCTGCTGAGATATGGCGAAATGACCTAAAACATTCGACCACCCCTTTAACCCCTTTCGCGGGGGGGATTTCTGAAATGGCTGAAATACGTGTTTAATCAGTTTTTAGTAGCTTTGTTTTCCTGATTTTCGTGCTCCTACCTATAACTCCTGCTGAGATATGGCGAAATGACCTAAAACATTCGACCACACCCCTTGAACCCCTTCTGCGGGGAATTTCTAAAATCTCTGAAATAGGTGTTTAATCATTTTTTAGTAGATTTGTTTTCTGGAATTTCTAGCTCCTACCTATAACTGCTGCTGTGATATGGCGAAATGACGTAAAACATTCGACCACCCCCTTTAACCCTCTTCTGGGGGGAATTTCTATCCTCTCTGAAACAGGTGTTTAATCATTTTTTAGTAGATTTGTTTTCTGGAATTTCTAGCTCCTACCTATAACTGCTGCTGAGATATGGCGAAATGACCTAAAACATTCGACCGCCCCCCTTTAACCCCCTTCTGGGGGGAATTTCTAAAATCGCTGAAATAGATGTTTAATCACTTTTTAGTAGATTTGTTTTCTGGAATTTCAAGCTCCTACTTATAACTACTGCTGAGATATGGCAAAATGACCTAAAACATTCGACCGCCCCCCTTTAACCCCCTTCTGCGGGAAATTTCTAAAATCTCTGAAATAGGTGTTTAATCATTTTTTAGTAGATTTGTTTTCTGGAATTTCAAGCTCTTACCTATAACTGCTGCTGAGATATGGCGAAGTGACCTAAAACATTCGACCACCCAGTTTAACCCCCTTCTGGGGGGAATTTCTAAATTCTCTGAAATAGGTGTTTAATCATTTTTTAGTAGATTTGTTTCTGGAATTTCAATCTATTACCTATAACTGCTGCTGAGATATGGCGAAGTGACCTAAAACATTCGACCACCCCCCTTTAACACCCTTCGGGGGGGGGAATTTCTAAAATCTCTGAAATATGTGTTTAATCATTTTTTAGTAGCTTTGTTTTCCTGATTTTCGTGCTCCTACCTATAACTGCTGCTGAGATATGGCGAAATGACCTAAAACATTCGACCACCCCCTATAACCCCCTTCTGGGGGGAATTTCTAAAATCGCTGAAATAGGTGTTTAATCATTTTTTTAGTAGATTTGATTTCTGGAATTTCAAGTTCCTATCTATAACTGCTGCTGAGATATGGCAAAATGACCTAAAACACTCGAACCCCCCTTTAACACCGTTCGGGGGGGAGGGAATTTTCAAAAATCCCTTCTTATTGCTTGCCTAGGGCATAACAGCAATCTACAGTCCAAATTGCGTGACCCTGACATTAGTAGTTTCGGCTGGGCGTTGATGAGTCAGTCAGTCAGTCAGTCAGTCACCGTTTCCTCTTTATATATTCTAAACTAATAAAAGAAAGTTTCGCTCTTTGTGTCTGTGTGTCTGTGTGTTTGTGTCTGTTGGCGATGGCTAGGAAAATCTGGCCCACCTAGAAGGCTGGAAATTTAGATTTAGGGAGTCCAAACCCTTTCCTGTTGCACCATTACTTCAGAATTATAATATTTTAATTACTTTCTGAAATATTAATTAAAATGCACAAAGAACTCTCATTAAAAATACGCTTTTATTCTCTTGGGTTGGTTGGTTCACTGGTTGGTTGCATCGATTCTTCACAGAAGTAATTAAATGAACAAGAGTAGCGATGCATAAATAAGGATTTCTAACTAAATAGTGTGAACATGGATTGAAGTTATCAACGTAGAGGAGCCATGCGATTGTCGCGCCAACTGTGCATGACAAATTACACATACGTCCCACTGATTAAAATATTCTGCAGGCATATTTTTCTTCATGACAATTAGTCGGGTTTAAGTTTTTTTTCTTTTTTACATGACATTTATTATTATGATGGAGATTAAAACTTTATTTAACAGATTGTTTTTTATATTTGCGGGAATGAAAAGGGGCAAGGGTCTAATTACATTTAAGCTTTAAGGTGTATTTCTACAAAGCAGTTACAGAATTTCCAAATAATAGAGTCAGAAAAAATTTAAAATTAAATTCCTAGCTTAACCAAATTAATCAATCATTAAAGATGTATTGTGATCCTCCTAATTAGTTATTTGCTGAAGGCCACTTGAACAACTCCCCCACCCCTCCACCCCTCCTGGCCCGTCTTTCAAGGTTTTTTCTCTAACTCTGCTCCGTTTCCATATCTCAGCAACTATCTTTCCGATTTCAACGCAAGTGATTTCAAACATTATAATTAACTTAATAGTCACCCTTTATAACATTAAACTAAATTTATGAGTAGCGGTTACCACTATTTACGAATAACAGTTTAAGCCAAATTTGTAATTAAATTGAAAGCTTAAGGAAACGAACGAATTTTGAAAGATGCATAGTGGTCCTCCTAATTAGTTATTTGCTGAAGCCACTTGAACAACCCCCCCCCCCACCCCTCCCGGCCCGTCCTTCAAGGTTTTTCTCTAACTATGCTCCGTTTCCATATCTCAGCAACTATCTTTCCGATTTCAACGCAAGTGATTTCAAACATTATAATTAACTTAATAGTCACCCTTTATAACATTAAACTAAATTTATGAGTAGTGGTTACCACTATTTCCGAATAATAGTTTAAGCCAAATTTGTAATTACGTTCCTAGCTTAAGCAAACGAACGAATTTTGAAAGATGCATAGTGGTCCTTCTAATTAGTCATTTGCCGAAGGACACTTGAACAACCCCCCCCCCCGGCCCGTCCTTCAAGTGTTTTTTTTCTAACTCTGCTCCGTTTCCATATCTCAGCAACTATCTTTCTTATTTCAACACAAGTGATTCCAAACATTATAATTAACTTAATTGTCACTCTTTATCACATTAAACTAAAATTATGAGTAGCAGTTACCACTATTTACGAAAAATAGTTTAAGCCAAATTTGCAATTAAGTTCAAAGCTTAAGCAAACGAACGAATTTTGAAAGATGCATAGTGGTCCTCCTAATTAGTCATTTGCTGAAGGACACTTGAACAACCCCTCCCCCCCTTGCACTCCTTTCAATGTTTTTTTCTCTAACTATGCTCCGTTTTCATATCTCAGCAACTATATTTCCGATTTCAACACAAGTGATTCTAAACATTATAATTAACTTAAATGCCACTCTTTATAACATTAAACTAAATTTATGAGTAGCGGTTACCACTATTTCCGAATAATTGGGTAAGCCAAATTTGTAATTAAGTTTCTATCTTAAGCAAACGATCGAATTTCGAAAGATGCATAGTGCTTCTCTTAATTAGTCATTTGCTGAAGGGTACTAGAACAACCCTCCCCCCCCCCCGGCACCTCATTCAAGGTTTTTCTCTAACTATGCCCCGTTTCTATATATTAGCAACTATCTTTTCGATTTCAACGCAAGTGATTCCAAACATTATATTTAACTTAATAGTCACCCTTTATAACATTAAATTAAATTTATGAGTAGCGGTTACCACTATTTACGAATAACAGTTTAAGCCAACTTTGCAATTAAGTTCCTAGCTTAACAAAACGAACGAATATTTATGCATGCATAGTGGGCCTCCTAATTAGTCATTTTCTGAAGGGCACTCGAACATCTCCTCCCTTCGGTCCTTCACTCAAGGTTATTTTCTCTAACTGTGCCTTATTGCAATAACTGGGCTAATAATGTTCCAATCTTCTCGAAACCAGCTCAATTTTGTAGTGCGCCTACTATACAGTAACGTAGGCAGCGGGGACCTGTCTCAGAAGATCGTTCGGAAAGAGGTTTGTTTAGAACAGAATGCTCCCCTGGCGGTGGTAGGGGGAAATAAAAGATTTTCTACAACGTACGAGCATGCCGGGTATTCGGTTCCGAAGCTATCGTAGACCGTGGCCAGAGTTCCGTTTTTTAAGAGATTTAAATTTATTACAAGGGCTCGGGCAACGCCGGGCGGGTCAGCTAGTAGTATAGATGATTATTAATTTCTGCGTTAAAAGTCTTTATTTAGTGATAATGTTTCTGGTTTAATCAAAATTGTTAATTTAGCTTTTGTACTATTTCTGATTCATTTTTCAGACATGTGATGACTGATACACTCTAAAATAAAAATTTTCTTGATGGGAAGACTGTCCCATTATCCACTCCCAAATTGCACCCCAGAAGGAAGTATTTTCAATAGTATTAAAAACCAAGTGGCGATATAGCTTTATGCAAATGTTCAGACATGTTTGTTGCAGAAATTCCTTTCAAGGAATATTATGTAGCATGTTAACTATGCATACCTGTGATCGACATTATCAACATGTCTGGTAACTTATCACACAGTAATACGTTTTACATCGCTCAATAATGGTTAAGGCACTCAAAAATTCGAAATAACTACTGAGCTTTTCTCATACAATTTGTCTGTCTCTTATCAACATTGTTAACTGGATTCACTTCGCCCATGTAATCACCATACGTAAAAAAAATCAAAGTCCCAAATGTTAAATTAGTATATCTTCCATGTATTTTACTAAGAAATTATATTTATGCGCAGTGGATGTAAACGTTTTCATTCACTTCCTGATCTACTTTGAGCATTAATTTCTTTATGACATTTCAATATATATATATATATATATATATATATTTTTTTTGCAAAGCAATATTTGAGTACAACTTACAATGCTTCGGAAATATTTTGTAATTTTACAGCTTTAACTGTAACATCATTCTCGACTATTTATATGTTTCTTTATTCAGGATTATATTAATTGCAACAACAAAAATTAATTAAATAATCAGCTTATATGTTTATCTTGAATAATATTTTCTAAAGAGTAGAAAGTATTAAAAGTAGAATTAATTATATATTGAGTAATTTGGAGTTATCCAAATAATGATATATATTTAAGTTCCAAATTATATACGTTCCAAGTTTAATTATATTTAGTATACTAAGATATGTTTGAAGAATACAAATAAAATCACATGCAGAGCGACGCACAGAGCTGGATACATGACTGCCTATGCATATTTTATCCTGGATTTATTTTTAGCTTAAAATGGGATGTGTATAAATATCTGAAGGTAATATATAGGGCTGTACAAAATAATTCAAGTAGGTGTCCGCCTATTAGAAAAAATTCCTGAATGTCAATTTTTATCATCTTATGGGTATTCTTACAAAAATATTTTAGCAATCTATGTAGTATATATACAAATGTATTGATGAAACACAGAGCTGCTAAATATATTGCAGTACATTTCCGTCTATAGAACTAATTTCTGAAATCTGGTTTTCAAATCTTTTATGCATTTTCTAAAATGTTTATGTGGGTATTTTACTTACTTTAATAAACAGAGAAGTTTTGTTAGCATATTCTGGAAACTTTTCATAATCTGTGCTGGATGCATAATTTTTCGTCCTTGTTTAACTTTGCAAGAGATATGATCAAATTTATCGGATTAAAAAAAAAAACTTTTCAATTCTGACGCTACTTTGCAGAAACATAAGCTTCTATATTTGTAAAAGCACTATATCATTACACGATTATTTTCACTGTAAATGCTGTTTTCTCAAAATTGAAAATTTCGCATATTTCTAACTTTTGAAATGTTCTCTGCGCATTATCAGATTCTTTTGAAATTTATACTGCAAATTTTTTATACAGTAAGACATAAACGTTAATATACAAAGTTGCATTTTAGGGGTATTTTAGTGCTGAAATATATGCGCATATGGAAATATATAAATATATATATATATATAGTTCCATTCTAAATATAAAAAGTATATCATAAATAAATATTGTCATATTTATTTATGTCTATGCAAAAGAAATGCGCATGTGACATTTTAAAATATGACAATTATTCGTTATTTTGAAATTGAAGAATTTAAAAACTTTTTTATTAACTTAATACCAAAGTTTGAATATATCTATTTGACCTTGCCATTATCAAGTCTGCCAGTTTTCAAATTAACCCACTGAAAATTGTAGGATTTGGTTTTCAATGTTCACTGTCCCCTTAATAACCTAGGTTTTCCAAACATATTTAAGTATAGAAAGAAAAAGAAAATTGATTTAAAAATAAAAGTCTGAAATAAAATATGCTTAAGGAAGAAAATCATTTCAAATGGTAAAATAACTAAAGGAATAATTTCGAAAAAATCATTCATTAAGCAAGAATTTATAAAAGATTTTTCCTGAAATAACTTTCTTGAAAAGCTACATTTTATTGTGATTTTAATTTCATGAATCATCCTTACATGTCAGCAAAACTACCAAATATTACCATTCGAGCTTCTGTTAGACAATCACTAAGTACGTAATACGCCTCTTAAAATGTAGATTTCACTCTCGAATTCAAAGCACGTATGCCGCTATCCTCGATTAAGTGCCTTTGAAATGATGGCGAAAATATTCGAAATCATTTACGTTTGTGGTTTATATATGATTGCAAAGGTTTATTGTAAATATTTATGACCTCCGTTATTCGGAATTTCCCAGAGGAATAAAACTATTTGCTGTTTAATTCAGCTTTCTTGTTGATTGAGGAATTAGTTGAGTTTTGATAAAATCCAACAAACAACAGTATTGTAGATATGTGCCATAAAAATCAATTGGTAAAAACAAAAATAAGAAAAAAATTAGATTGATTGCTTATGAAATACTTTTATGTATAACATTTTTTTTAATCTTCATCTTTGTTTATGCTTAAGAAATGTTGGTAAAAAAACTAGTAGATTTTTCAACTAAATATTCAAAAATAGTTTCCTATTCGTATCACAAAATATTTGGAAAAAACACAAAAAAATGAGCAGATACAATAGTGTCGCTGTATTCCAATGCGATGTTTCCCATTGCTAAAAATTAGCAAACTCGTTTAATAAGAATTCAAAATAACACATATCTTAATAATATTATAATTGCGATTCAGTGTGTGAATGTCTGACTGAAGCAAACGTCAAAACGGAGGATGTAATGGCCCTGTATATTTGCATATAGCTGGATTATGACCCAGAAATGAACACATTGTAGGTACTATTGATTAATTTCAAATATATTTCTTAATAATTCATTTTTTTTTTCATAGAGAATGCATAAATATTTCCCCTGTAAAATCTAATTAACCATTTTACGTTGCTAAGCATTATTGTTGCTAATATATAAAAAGACTGGAATATTATTTTCCCCAACAATTAACTTTCAATTTAACGATTTCCACATGAAAAATGAAATTGAAAGCAAATGAAAAAGAAAATGATTTGCCGTAATGCTTAATACGAAAATGTGGGGTGTTTGTTGTTATACATGAAGTATGAATGTCGGTTACAATGAGAAGAGGTTTTGTAGCAAAAGTTACATTATAATTAGAAGAAAAAAATAAACAATAATTATATTATTAAGAAAAGATTTCTGGACCTGGAACTAGGAAAAGGATCCTCCTTGGCTTGGACAAATATGATGTCATATTGAAAATAAAACATGAATTTTCAAATATTCGTAATAATACAAGTAGCATGAAAATCAGTATATAATGAAAGTAAATGGATAATTACGTCATATGTAAAATGAAAAAATGAAATATTTTTATCGGTACTAATTAATAAGCTTCAATGTCAGTTACATACAGAGTGACATTCTGAATTTTCTGCCAAAGTCCACGTTATGATTGCCAAGAAATGAAAATTAACAAGAATCATATCATTAAAAAGAGTTTTTTCTAGGAACAAAGTGATGCCATATTTGAAATGAATAATTTGAATTTTCAAATATGTTTTTAAAGGAGCGTGAATCAATTTTATGCATTAATAATACAAGGATCAGTAAGTATATATATTAGGTGAGTTTCACACCATATTTAAAATGAACTAGTCGGATGTGCCAATCCCAAAACTTTCTTCGATCTCAGTCATGTTAATACTTCAAAATTCGCTATCACATCGCCAATAAAATCAATATTTTTCGTCATTCTGTTGTACGTCAGCTGCTTGCGAATCGTCGGGTTACAGGGATGTGAACAATCCATGTATACTAAACTACGAAAAGTCCTTCTGGCTTGAACGACAGGAATAGATAGCCTCTCTATTCTTTTGTTTTACGATTTTAGCTAATTTTACTGGAAAACACGAAGGTAAAATGCGTGGAACCTAAATAAAGAAGACTCAATCCCAGTTCTCGTCAACATTGAATTTGAATGAGAATATCGCCAAATTAGTCCTCTACAGCCAAGTTGGCTTCATTTATAGCAACTTACTTTGGTCGCCAAATTTGTCGATATTCCGCCAACTGTCGCCAAGTTTGGCGATAATTTGACGTTAGCGAATATAAATATATAGTGATAAGCATATAATAGGATTAATGGTTACAACAATGAAAGAAAATTTGCCGAAACCATGTTAAGCAAAACTCATAAATTAAACCCGTTTATGGATGAATTCTGCTGTCTTGTTTGAAAATGTCAGCCACCCTAAAATTTCAAACCGCTCTATCTCAGCCATTTTTTTAAGATAGAAGCAAAACAAAAACTGCTCCGGATTCTCCGGATCAAGGCCGAACATTTAACGAAAAAAAGTTTTAGGATTTCTAATTTTTTTTTATTTGCACATCTTTTTGAATTTTAAATCTTTAAATGGCTATCACAGCGTCCCCTTTCGTCGAAATATCCCCAAATTGTAATAGAACCTGCTTACCATAGCCAAAAACAGAGAAAAAAATGTGGTTCAATTTGAAGCATAACTTCATACACTTTTTGATGATACAATAGTTAAAATGGAACAAAAATATCGATCACAGCGCCCCCTTTCGTCGAAATATCCCCAAATTCTGACAGAACATGCTTGCCATAGCCAAAAACATAGAAATTTTTTTTTGTTCAATTTGAAACATAACATCATACACTTTTAGACGGCACAATAGTGAAAATGGAACAAAAATATCGATCATAGCGCCCCCTTTCGTCGAAATATCCCCAAATTCTGATAGAACCTGCTTGCCATAGCCAAAAACATAGAAAAAAATTTTGGTTCAATTTAAAGCATAACATCATACACTTTTAGATGGTACAATAGTGAAAATGGAACAAAAATATTGATCACAGCGCCCCCTTTCGTCGAAATATCCCCAAATTCTGATAGAACCTGCTTGCCATAGCCGAAAACATAGAAAAAAATTTGGTTCAATTTGAAGCATAACATCATACACTTTTAGATGGTACAATGAAGACACACAGACGGACAGACGGACGGACGGACAGGCGGACAGACGGACAGACAGACATTTTGTGAAAACATGTTTTTCGGAATCTCTGACCTCTAAAACGTGTAAATCCGTTGAAAACCTGAAGTCGAAAAAAATTTCGATTACAATACTTTCTTCTATTATAGATAGAAAAAAGTAAAAATTGAAATATTTGTTTAACTATACTGATTATTAAGCCTGAAATTATCAGTTACATACAGATGATAGTTTTCTGCCAAAATTCTTTTCATAATTATTCGGGAGAGAAAAATGAACACGAATCTATTATATTAAAATCTGATCGTCTTTTTGTATTTCGCAACTACTCCTCTTAGATTACCGAACGCAACGCGATTTAGTTAACAGCCGTTTATCATTGATCCGAGAATGTCAATTAAACACTTAATTGGATTCCAATATATTATTATTATTACTATTATTATTATTACTACTATTATTATTATTTTGATTTTGTAGATGTTAACGAAATTTCTCTAAAAATGGCTATTAAATTATTCCATTTTTGTGGAAAAAAGGAGAAATGAACACTAGTGATATATTTGTTACGCAATTTTTTCAAACTCTAAAAAAGAATTTATTTTCAATTTGAATAGATGGTGAAAACAAAATCTGGATTACAGTAAAATTTTAGAAAATTAAAAACATATTTCTGCATATTCAAACTTTATGAATCAAGTTATTCTGCAGAACAAAAAACGTCTGTGAACATACTTCCATTTAGAAATCAAGATTATTTTAAGCTATCGATTAAACCAAGGAGGTTAGACATTTTCTAGACATAATAGATGTGATTCGTTTTACAACATTAATATTATATCTCTAAGTATTGATGGAGACTTCGTCACTGATGGTTGAAGATGCAGCGATTTTTTGTAAACCTGTATGTCTAGCGTTTACAGATCTGGATAATGAGCAAGTGCTTAGAGTTTGAATCTCGACTCAGGCATAGATGGTTTTAGTGAGTAAGATTGCACTTCAAATAGAGGTCCCCTCGTGTACAAAATATGACCGTAGTCCCCTCCCAAACATCAAACGAACGAAGCCAGCTGTTTCAATTAGAATACATAATTCTACATCATACCTTGTGTTATTAAAAGCTCTACCAAGTTGTTGAACAGATGATTCACTGACATAGAAAATAACGTTAGTACTTCTTTATCTATTTACTGACAAATGTATCACAAATTTTATAAGAACTTTCTGAAACAAAACTGAAACACACCTGAAACAAAACCTGAATTTCAAACAATTTTATTATATTTCTAACAGCTGACAAAAATTGTTTGTCACTCATTATTTCATTCTTTCTTTTCTGATGTTTTTGTTTTCTTTTTTAAAGTCATGGTTTAAATTGCAGATTCATCGAGAGCCTAATTACGAGACATGGGTAGGGCACGAGGAACGTCTTGCCATTATACGGAGTATTGCTACTCCCAAGTATTAATTTTCACCTTATGTAAACTTAGAAATTTTGTCTTACATAATGTTAATATCATTATTTGGAAATAGGAGTGAATGTCAGCCCTGGAATCTAAAATGTCTCTGCACTCTTCAAATAAACTTCTTTTTCATGAAGTAAATAAAATACTAAAGTCAAACTTACATCAGTCTTCGGTGCGTATGTTTATATATTTTTAAATTCGAAAGTAAATAAAGATTTGCCGTACGCAATGTTTCGTTCTTTACGATATTTATTTTTATTAATATCACTAACAGCTGATTGATTGTTAACGTCAAATTAACCCCTTGAAGGGCACCGGTATATTATATATACCACTTAATTTTAAACCCAAAATTCCACAATGACACCAGAATTTTATAATCAAATTTTGAATATATAAGGTACATGAGGAAAAGCTTTTACTTATTTTAAAATAAATTCGTTCGTGAATTCTGGTGTCAATCAATCATTTCAATATTTTAACTACAAGAGTGCTTTGCCCCTGAAGGGGTTAAGCAGCAAAATAAATTAATAAATGTTCTCAAAATGGTATATGTTATGTTGGTTGTATTTTGTATGTTTGGGGTTCTTAAGGTTATTGTTTACACATGAGAGCTAAACACACCAATAACAAATGAGGAAAATGTGTTTTTCATAAAGACAATAAAGAATAAACTTGAAAATGTAGGGTTCAACGTATGCAGAGTATATCCAAAACACTGAAACGCGCCTTAATTTTTTTTTAACACTTTCACATTTTAAATTGCAAAAGTGTTTCCAATAATGTATGAATGGAGATTATATTTATGATATGGTCCTGCCATTAATTTTTTTAAAAGTTAGTACTTTTAAATTTTGTATACATTTCCGGATCATATAAGTAATACTTAGGAAAATATTCACCATACTCACACAAGTACAACAGCAAAAATTCCATTCGTCTACAACCAAAACTCCCCGATGTATGATACGGTGAATTGTATGACATTTCGAAGCTTCCAGGCACTAAAATCAGAAACACGCACGTTTATCGCTTAGTACAGAAAATTTTACGAAATGTCATAAACTTCAAAGTGTCTTAACTCCGTAAGTTTGAGTCTGAATTGAATGGAATTTTTACTGTTTTATTTGTCTGATCATGGAGACTGTTTTTATAAATATAACATACAGGGCTCAAGGACAGTTTGAAAATTTAAAAAAGTGTAACATTTTGAAAATTAATAGCAAGGCTATTTCATTAACAAGATCTTAACTCCTACCTTATTTCGAACAATTTTACAATTTACATTTCCTGAAAAAGTAAAAAAATAACGCATATTTTATTCCTTTTCAAATACACAGTATATTAAATATATCCTCCAAGATGTCATGTTCTACATACATTATTAAATAAATAACATAAATATTTTCAACAGTTTAAAGTTAACGGTATGCTTTCATGGTACTTTGTTAGTATTAAAATCGAGTCACTTGAAGTGTCAACTTACTTAAAACTATTTTCAGCATTTAAGGAGGACTTTAAGAATTAAAATTACATTCATAAATAGATACGAATATTGAGAAGAAAAGTCTAACTAATTCTAATTCAGATAAGGAATATATTAGCTTAAGAAATGAGAAAAATTGTCAACACATTTTTCGTAACATATGTAAAACTCGAAAATAATTTATAATTTCCGTACTTTCCAAGTTTATTCAGATCATATGATACATTTAGTATAAGCGTTACTGGCAAATGAAAAATATGTTAATGGTAAAATATTATTCACTTAATATGACAACTTGAAGATAGATTTACATATTTCGAAATTTTATCATTTTGAAATGCATTTTCTGCATAAGTATAATAATAAAAAAATGACAGAAATTATTTCAACTAAGTAAAAATTCTATAAATGATAAATAAAATGTAGCGAAACATTATGTAACCTCGATTAGGCCAATTGTTTTTATTATGGGAGTAACCAGCCAGATATTTGGTTTATGTCCACAGTAGAATTGTTTATTAATATTTATGAAAAATAATATTACTTGCACATGTTTTTTATTCGTATTAAAGAAAGCCCTAGTTGACCCGACCGGCGTTGCCCGGGCCCATGATAAAACCTTAAAGGAACCCCGAATAAAAATACTGATAATTAATAATAAAAGTACTCGTAAGAAAATATAAAAAAAAAAGCCCAAACCCTTTGAAATTTTTAACGATTATAAATATAACGGTTTTACAGCCCGTGTAAAAATTACGTCAGGAATATTGTTATCTGGTTGTAAAATAAGAATGTTTTCTTCCTGGAAAAATGACCCTTTTTCAAATTATATAGAAAGAGAACTCCCTCTCCCATTCCTGCCTTCTAAAAAAAGTTGAAAACGCATCTCTCACTTTTTCACTTTTTCCTTTTTTCCATCCTTTCCCCTTGCAATCACTAATGCACTTTTGTTCACGCCTATCTCAAACAAAACAGGTGGAAGAAAGGATATTCCCACCAGGAAAGGGAAATAAAAATACAATGAAGAATAATTATAATTTAGAAGGAGTATTTCCTAGGGATAGGGTTGTTTGCAGTAAAGGACAATAGGTGAGCTATTCTTTCCCCAACCCTCTTTATTCTACTTAATTCTATTTACTGCTGTATTCAACCTTCAAAAAAGTTTAGGCATACAGAGTAATGTCGAAATCTGAAACTTTGTACTGAAAATTTAAAACTTTTTCTTCTCGCTTTAATATATTAGTTTCTTAAATAAAATTAACTCGTTTCTTTGAAATTTTAATAACAGTGATTTTATTAATTACTCAGTTTAATTGATTGAATTTCTTTAAAGCCACATTCTGTAATTTTTATTTAATTTAATTTAAATGTATAAGAATTGAAAAAGATGGTATGAACGCAGATTTATTTTAAATGTTCAATTAAAAATTGGTAGACAACACATGTTTTACAATGATGAATATTTAACGCGTATTACTTATTGCACATTCCTACATAAATTTGAATTCTTTCAGTTTAATATTTTTTTAAAGACAATTATGAATTTAAAACGCCTAGAAAATGTTTGCTACGCTTTCCACTTCCGTTCTTCTTAAACGAAAAAAATCCAGTTTCTTTATATTTTACTATTACCATAACTATAAACGGAATTTCAATTTATTCGATTTACTTTTGTAAGATTATAATACAGTAAGATTAGAATATGTATAAAATATGTAGATTGGAATTTATTTTATATTTATTCTTAAATATTTGTAGAAATATGTTGTATAACATATGTAGACTAATATTTATTTTATATTTATTCTCAAATATTTGAAGAAATATGATGAGTATAGTCTGGGTTATGTGGAAAAAGAAATTCAGTTAATCCTGAACGGAAATAATTACGTTTCAAATATAATTCAGAAATTCTCAATTTTTAAATTAAGTTCTAATGTTATCTATAAATAAATAGTTACGGCATTTGCAATTTAATTAGTCAACACCATCCGTCGAACATTTTGCTAAAGCTGAAAGCAACAAAATATTTTCTTTTTCAACTTTGTGTTTTAAAATTTCTTTTTCATACATTCCTCTGAAAATGATGTTTCTAAAACGAAACATTAAACGAGAAAAGCTTTTAATTAGAATTATTTCACATATAAAGAATTTTATTATATTTTGAAAGTTTGTTTATCTTCCGAATAATAAATAATTAAAAATAAATCTATAAATATATGTGGTATATATCTATCTAAGTACAAAATGTAATACTGTATAACCCGCTTTTACATTCCGGAATTTATGTTTTCCCGCAATTTATACTTTTTTAAAAAGTGTAAACAGGGTCAAATTAGCGCAAGGATAAATTTCCACCAATGCTTTAGTGTACAAAATTTTGGCCTTATGAAAACGCCATACATATATATATATATATATATATATATATTGAGAAATTGTGCTCTAACTATGCAAATATTGCTAGGAATACAGCTGAATTTTATTATATGGCGTTAACACAAGGTTATACGGTTCAGTTTTTGTCCGACCTAACAAACAAATTTATAAAAAATAAAGGTTATAGTGACGAATTGATAGGAATGATCAATTCGAGAGACGTTTTGTTGAAGTGGTGATTATAGGAGTGCCGGTGTAGTGGGTTGTTCGCCGTGATGAAAGTTGAGTACGTGATAGTGTAGTCTAGCTATAGTTTACTTCCTTTTGTTATGTCTGTTTCACTTTCAGTCTGTACTTGTCAAGTATGGGGAGTGTTGCATGCGTAAAACTAGCTTAACCTAGCAGTGCATGTTTCAAGTCATGCCACCTGACACTGTTTTTTTTTTTTTTTTTTTTTTTTTTGTTTATTGGTTTTTTTTTTTCATTTTTGCTGTAATTTGTTGTGTTCTATTGTTTTGAGTTTAAGTAGTTAGTTGCGTTTTCCGGTTCTGTGTTAATGTAGTTTGTTTAGTTTTGTTTTCTTGTTTTGCATTTATGTGGTATACAGTTTTTGGTTGACTTTTGTGATAATGGTTCTGCAAGTGTTTTTAATAGAGTTTATTATTTCTTTATTTTTTTATTTCTTTATTTATCTTAATTAAGGTGGAATTTTCCGTTATAAAATGTTTGCTACTGTTTGCACCAGTTGGGAAAAGCGTTCTACTTTAATTAAATTGGTGCTATTTCAAATACATATGTCTATATAAGTGAAAGATATACCCAAGAAATATCTGTTTCTTGGGTATATCTTTCATTTCTTTTTATTTCTTTTTCTTTTTTTTAATCTGTAACGTATATTATTAGTTAGAATTTTCTTTATTTACATTTAACATTGGATTTCAGTTTTTTTTCAGTTATCAAGCACCGAATCTTGCAATGTAAATCTTTAAAACAATATTAATATAAATATTATTTTATCTATTTTATTCATTTCCATTAAAATATTATTATAGTGATATAGACACACACACACACACACATATGTATATATATATATATATATATATATAATATAAGAACTGATAATTATAGTAATATACAAAAAAATATATCCAAAAACGTGAGATTCTCAAAATGAATTAAATAGAAAATATAAAGGTATATGAAGAAAACAACCAATGTGCATAAGGCGAAAAAAATTACAAGAAGCAAATTGAAACATATATCGTGGAACACTTTCTCGAGGACAATATTCCACAAATATAAGTAAAACGTAATTGATTTCTGTTTGAATGAATAGGCCTGAGCCAAAATTTATTCAATCAATTTGCCCGATCATTTACGATCCAACAATTCAAGAAAATTTAATAAAAATGAACAGATATTATATATTTAATGATAATGGATAATGTGTAATGGATCTATATGTATATTATTATTATTGTTAATTTTGAAAACTTCATTGTTAGCGTCATAATTATGATTCATGAAATATAGAAAGTATTCCATTTAAATGTAGATAAACGCAAAAATTCTAATTTGCTTATTCTTAATTTTGTACTTAAGGAAGAATGCTATTGTTAAATTATTAAAAATTTGATTTACTGAAAATACAATTACGTGTCAATGTGCAATATTTTCTAAACATTAGAAAAAAATAGAACGGCAATATTTCTTCAATTATATTAGTTAACATTAAATATGTGTCAGGTATTCTCAAAGTGAGCAATGATTAAAGGATTCCTTAAAGTGGTTTATCTTAAAATAATAAAACAGTTCATTGTTTAAATTGTGCACAAGATTTATTTTGGTCTACTTATTATTTTTACATGCAATCCTTACTTATTCATAGAATATATCTTAAAATTAAACATAAAGTTGTAAATTGTTTGACAAAATTTATATTTATATTTGAACTTGAAAGTTCACATGTTTCCTCGGAATTTATCTATGCATACTTTTTTTCGTGGCTGGATTAATGAACATTTTGATATCTACTACCTATAGAATTATAGCTATTATAGAAATATAATTAATTATTATAGAACCATTAACACGTCAACGGGGAAAGTTGGTAAAACTAGAACACATTTTTTACAAGTTTTGATGAGGCAAGCAGTAGTAGATACGGATATATTCTTTATTATTTAGTGGGCAAGAAGTCCCGTTATAAAAAATGCTCGATTTATTTAAATGCAAGTGTTAGTTAAAAAAAAAAAAAACTAATAAACTAAACCAACTGGACCCGGTCTCATCTACACATGTTTATACATTATTACATTACAAATAAGAGTCTTAACTTTCTGAGATTTAAAGAAAAACGATGACTTTCATATTTTTGTAAAAGTTCATTTTTTAAAGTGCGTTTCACGGCTGATGATAATATTTTTAAATGAAAACCAGTTTTGATGATATAAGTATATTCCATCTGAAAAAGCAAAACATATTAAGCCCATTATTATTTAACATAATTTCAAACAGCTTTATTTAAAGCATGATTTTAAAACTAGATTTGCCTTAATGTTTTTTTTTTGTTTTTTATCAATTTTTGAAATGTCATAAATGACTGCTACTTAACGGAACTTTATATCCAATTGCGAATCGAAATAACTTTTTTTTTACTCAAGTCTTGCGATTAAAAAATTGTCATCTAAATGGTTGTTTAAGGTTTCTTGTTGTCGAAACAACATTTCAACTCCGATGTCCATCTCATCATTTTCGTGGCAGACTTGCCCAGCAAAATATTTCTTCAGGTAAAGGAATAAGTGGTAGTCGCTGGGGGCAAGGCCCCTTTTGATTTCCTGCTGTCTGATGTGTATCTTTACTTTTTGAAAACACCTCGTACATCGATAGATGTCAGTACTTATACGTTAACCCCCTAACCGCTAATTTTTTTCAATATCCTCTCGACCTGTATTTAATCGACCATTATCTCCTCCACTATTACATATTTCAAATCATCATATATTTGAAATAAGTTGTAAATTTATAATTTGCATTTGTTTCTACAAATGTATTTCCGATGAAAATCGAGGGATTAGCGGTCAAAGTGTTAAACGGAGAACTTAAGTAATTACCGAGAATAAAAGGAACAATTGAAATGGAAACATTAAACTCAAAGTGCATGGCTCGCATGTAAAAATATAAAATAAATTACATCTAACATTTACCATTCTCAAGGCGTACTTAGAGGGGTCAGGTGTATTCATATGATATCAATACATTATAATAATTTCATTCCTACATTAGCCAAGTTAATATATAAAATAATTTTAAATGAATTTACCATATTAACAAATTGAAAGAAGTATTTTTCTTGTTTAATTAGTTGTAATGAAAATTTTAACACAGCATATTTTTGTAATTTTAAAATTTAGAGTAAATGCTCAAAAGAAATCTGAAAAAGCACTGATATTGGAAAATTAAACAAAAATATTTGAATTTGGCATATTTAGACATACAAATGATATAAGAAGGGAATTTTAAAATGTACTGTTTCATTAAAATATTTCTTTGCACTTATTTGTGTATGTGTTTACATATATTTGCTTACGTCTGCATTAATATATGTATTTTTTTTTAATTTAATTACAAACTACTGTTCTTACTTTTTATTGGCCAGCTTTATTTATCCAGGATGAGCTAACTTTAGATTCACATATTTGAAGCTTCTATAAATCAATTTCTGTTAAACAATTCATAGATTAAATTCATACTTTAGCTGGATTTTATTTTTATACTATATGTAATTTGCATTTAAATTTTAACAAATTATGTTAATTGCAGCCAAACATTTTAAAACTGAAATTCATTTCTAGAAGCCCTTAATATGAGATCCGAAATTACAGTTCATTCCGCGATGTAGTTTTTGAATTATACACTGCGATCTTTTTTGCAAAGCATAAAAATAAAATTAATATTATGAGTTCCAAACATTAAATCTGCTTAACTAATTATTTCTCGTTTGGCGAATGAAGGTAAAATGTATAAATGAACTCAAATATGATTTAAAAAATATGTGTTAGTACAGAAAATTTAAGGCTTGGGACAAGTTCAGTGAATAGAAAACGCAACAGCAAAAATGCACTATAATAAGATCATATAAACAAATATCAAGGACAATTCGTGGAAACAAATTTATTCTGAGACGTTTAAATTGCATATTATTTAATAACAAGGGGAATCAGGTGACAAATGTGAATTTTTTAAAAACGGAATTTAATTTTCAAAAACAATTGAAAATTTTCAAATGTTTTGCAACTATATATTTTTCTATATGTTTCCATATGATTTTCTTTCAATAATGTTTTTTTCCGTATATAAATGAGAAATTCTCTACCAAGTTTTCGGAAAGTAAACAAAACTATGTTTATTCACTCTCGTTCTATTTATCTTGGTTACATCGAATCGCACAAAAATAAAACTTTGTAACTTAAGTTTCAGCCAGACTTGTTTATTTTATTTTTATTTATCTTTCCGATCTGTTCAAAATTTGTCTAGGAGAACAACTAGATACATCAGATTTTCAATTTCGTGGATGGCGTTATGTATGTTTGTAATTCTAACATTAAAAAATAAATCAAATTTAATTAAAATGTTACGCGATTTTTGTTCTACACTATCGGAAATCTGGCGGAACTGGCGTGTTGCTCGTATATAACTAATATAAGCATTTTGTTTGTATGTTTCTTTTCAGATTTTAGCTTTTATTTTTCAACAAAATAATTGAATAAGAAATTAAAATCTTACAAAGGAAAGATACACACACACATATATATATATATGCTTTAATAATTATATGAACATAAAATTTATCAAAAACATTAATTATAAACTTTAAACATTTTTAACTGAATGCAAAAGCACATTTAAAATTGCATCAAACTTTAGAACAGCAATTTTAACTACACCTCTGTTGGTCATCCTTCTGATCAATAAGTGTAAAAGTCATGTTACTCTACTACTATTTCAAATTAAAATTTGCAGCAGTTTTCGAAAGGCATGACATACATACATTTAATTTTATCACATTATAATAAACTTCATCGATGTATAAATAACCTGAATATGTAATAATAAAGAAACGCTTTCGAACTAACATAGCTATAAAAATAATTTTAGATATCTTCAATTACTAGAGTAAAACATGTGAAATCGTAACAACATTCTTCATTCATTAGACTTTTCTATGATAAAATGCAAGGTTTCCACCTATATCTACAAGGAAAGTAAGATAAATAAAATTAAAAATCCCCAGCTTAGTCTTTAGGCACAAATTCCAGCTATAGTCTACAAACAGGGAATATTAAATGATTTTACCTTGATGTTTTAACATCCCATATCTTGGGCAGACTTTTCAAAATCTCAATTTCCTCTCTATAGCTGTCTGTCTGTGGTATGTGTAATTAACAGACTAATGTAACGGCTCACTTATTCGTAAATGAAAAAAAAGTAATAACCAACTTACTACTTGAAATATTCTTTAATCTATTTTTCAGAATACTTTTGTGAATGTAGTCAATTAGCAGCTCCATTTACCAGAGTTCCCAAATGGTTTGTTTTTTACACCATTTTTTTAAAATAATTGTTTTAGACATATCTTGTAATTTTTACAGAAACCGGCCTCGATGTTTATTTCTATTGCAAATGCTTTAGAAATCTACCACGAATTTGTGTTAAAAAAATACTGGTATTCAAAATGTCCCCATTTGCGAATTCTGAATTTTAAATACAGTTTTAAAAATAGTCTACGTTTTTATGTTCAATGGTAGTGCCTTCCTCCGATTTCAGCATTTTGTTGCGCTCAAACATTGCTTGTTTTATTATTAATTTTTATATTATTAGCGAACCTTAGAAAATAGTTTTTCGAATTGTGGTATTTTTCGGTAGCTTTTTATTTTAATTTTAATAATAAAAAGGAAGAACAAGAACATAATCAGAATAGGTAACGAATGGCGACGCAGTTGCTAGACAACTTCACGCCAGGTGTATGAATCACGTGCTTAAAATATAAAACTTATTTTTTTTTTTTAATATTAAATTCCAACACAAAACAAGAACGAGAAATCATGCGTTAAGCATAGATTATGAAACACTTTCCACACAGCGAAAAATCTGTAACGAAACATCACCGTTAAATTAGATGAAAGAAGATATGTAAGTAAACAAATTAGAAAACATATCACACATTGAAAAAAACAGTTGTCGAAATTACTTTCCAGTGTCGAAAAAGTATTCGAAATATTTTGTGCAGCCCTGTATATGATCAATAGATAAGAATATATAGCATGATAAAATTTAGTTCAGTTAGAATATTCAAATTTAGCAATTTTCGCCATTTGGTGGAAAGGCACTCAAAATCTTTTGTACAGCCCTGTATATTATCTGAAGACTTTTGTACACACTACATATTAAGCTAAAAAGCAACTTAAAACTCACTCGCAGCAATTACCAACCGTAAACGACAATATATATTTTTCTTTGCATAGCCCTGTATATGAATTTATTTATATTTCACAAACTTCTATCAGTCTACTAAATATAGTTTAGCAGGAAAATGCGGAACACAATTAAAAAGTACCCTTAAGCATTTCACTCCCATAGTCTGTAATAATTATGGATTCCCTTGTGTAGCCTTGTATATGAACAACTGAGTTTATAAACACACATGTACTATGAAAAAGAATTCGTTAAACTTAAACACCGAAACCAAAGTTGAAAACACACTTATCACACATAGACTGTAAATATACCACATGTACTGTAATCGATATCTTTTATAATTATATATCAATTTTTTCATGTTTTAAAGGACGTAGCATCATCAGAATTCACTTGAAACGATTATTTCCCATTGACTGCAATGTAACGGAATACTTTGACTGTAAAAGTGCTACACACTTCAGTTGAAATATGGAAGATGCTATAGTAAACGGCAATAACATGCAAAAATTTCAGGGCGATCAGAGTATATTTACGCGAGTTAGAGCACGGACAGACGGCAGACGGCCAGACAAACCGAAGTTATAAACTCTTTTCAACTAGGTTGTATGATATTACACCTGCCCTAGGATAAAAACTGTATGTTTTTTAAGGCAAGATAAATGCTTTAGTTGCATTTGCGCCGAATACTTGGGAATGTGTAAGCATCACATTTCAGCTGGAGAAAAAACCATACCTGTAAAACCAGAATTCAGATCCGAACGTGAACATGAACATGCAAACCTCGCAGACAATTAAACAAGAATATTAAACAAACTACCCTACTTATTTATGTCTAATAGTAAAGATCTGGGAAAGGTTTAAACTCAAAGCATGCTAAAACACTTACTCTACTTCGTATACGCTGATAATAAAAATCTGAAATTCACTGATATTTTTTCCCCGAATTTCACAGATAAAGTCCCTTTTCACGACAAAAGGGCATTTTCCGTTAAAAAACAGAAAATTTCCTCATATTTCTTGAAAACAACGTAACGGACGGAGACGAAAGGTGCCAACGGAGATATTCCGTTATCTGCTGTATATTTATTTTCAATATTTAAAAGACTGACATGATGCTGCACAGAAATGCAGAGAAGATTCAACGAAAGTATCCTCGCTCTTTTGTGAGATATGTATCGGGCTGCTTCATCGCAACTCTATTGCTTTTTGTCTTCAGGATCACAGACTACATTATTTGACTGTTACCCGCACGATCTCATAAATACAAGTTTCTTATTTGTTCCACGTTCACCGCAGGAATTCCCTTAAGATCAGAAGTAAGTGTTTGGTTTCATTTTGAAATCGCAGTTTTAACCTATGTATAAGTGATATACCAAATGTATATAGTGTCAGAAAACTCGTCTTTTTACACTAAAGTATTCGTCATTTTTCAATAAATAATTTCCGTTCTCCTAGAAAACATGCTTTTTCCGTGAATTCCTCCTGAAAATCTGAAGAAGAGGGAACAATTCCGTTTATTACTAACACACATGTGTATTGGATCTATAAATCTCTAATGAAGTTCGAATTTCTTTTAAAAATAAAACACTAAAATTTCAACAAAATAATACTTCCGAATTAAAAAAGTAACAAATAATTTTCCCATTATACCATATAGTATTATTTTCATTGCAGCATTTTGATTTAAAAACGTAAAATCTATATGAATCAGGGAGTATTTTGGTGGCTACTAGTGTAATCAAAAGTAAAAAAGCACTAAAAATTAAATATCGTATGTGCCTTTTGTATTATTGCATTAAAAAAATTATTTAACAATGACAAGTATAACTCTTTGATATTTATTCGAGTAAAACTTTTCAAAAACGCAAGTATTCTTTCCCTTTTATCACTCGCAACTTGTATTATAGAAAATAAAATTCAAAGCTAAAACATATTATGGAAATTTATTTTAATTCAGGGTCTCTCTATATTTTCTGTTCATGATTTAAACCATTTTTCTACATGCACTTATTGATCATTTTTACGCCATTCGTTTGCATGGATTTGCAAGGGTCAGTAAAAAAATAATTACGATACATCTCTGCACAATCCAATTTTACTGAGGGACTTTCTTTAGCTTCTAGCTTCTAGATTTTAGTTTTCGTTTTTTTAATGTTAAATTTTAATATGAAATATTGGTTCTTTGTAAAAAATAAATAACTTGATGGTTAAGTGTTTAGTTTAAAAAGGTTTTACTGAGCGTCTTAGATAACTATTTAAATCACCTAACATATCTGTATATGCAAATACAAAATTTTTATATGTTACACAGAAAAGCAAGTTGTAATCCAGTTTTCAATGTATTGGATGGTATATATTTTCATAATATATATTTAAAATGTAATTTTTATTAATTATATATAATTAATTTTTATAAATTGTTTTATATGTCGTAAGGTAAATTTACATATTTTTAACATTTTAATATTTAAACATTTAAACTGCTAGACTGTATGAAAGTAAATGCTTAAGACCATGTTGCATTCAAAATCAAAATCATAATATTTTCCCTGTTTCTTTCTTTATTATTATTATTATTATTATTATTATTATTTTATGTAATTCATCTTTTTCATACATTTTTATGTTTAAAAAATAGTTTGATAATAGCTGTTTTATAGATATTGTCTTCCTATACACGTAACTTTAATCAATTTATGCGATTTTTTTAAAAACGAAAACTCTTTAAAATATTTTAAATTTATAAAGTGTTGCTTAAAATATATATCCCACTGAAAATTTATTTCAATATTGTAGAGTACACGTTGCCTAAAAGGAAGAAAAATTAATCTGCTTGCAGATGACTATTGCTTAAAGTATTATTGAAATTTTAACTTCTCTGTTTAAAATTTTATAAGAAGATTACAATTCGTGCACAGAATATAGTTAAATGATAGTTTCGATGTGATATAGTTAAAATGCAAACATTTTTATTAAATTATAAAGTACCTTCTGAAAATACATTCTATTTATTAAAATAATTCGCGTTTTGCCCGTTTTGCAGGTAGAGTAGACGGCAAAAAATAATCTTGCTGAACTTAAAATTGAATATTGATGTTATCAGGTGAAAACGATACTCAAATGAGACATTCGATGTGAAACATTGCGTTTATTTTTAGAATTAGACATTGTTAATAATTAACATTTGTGACGGCTTCATTATTTATCCTTCACTATTAGAGTTTACAGGTTTTCTAGAAAGTTATTCTTTTGCAAAAAGGAAAGAAACGCAGATTGAAGTACACATTCTATTAATATTTTCAAATTTTCCTGAATTTCAAAATCTCATGCAAACAGCTTAAATTGGTTGTAAGCAAGCCTCTTTTAAACAATATTATTTTCTATTCAAGATGAAAATTTATAAATTGTATTTTAGAACCAAAAAGCGAGAAAACTTGATTTTTATGATCGAATTTAAAAAATGCAATAAAACCTTTACACGCTCACAGTGCAATCTATTTTTTTTATTATCATCGGAAAGTCATTATTTATATAAAAGAAAAATAGAAGGCTCATTTTAGATAATATGTGTGTTTATGTATGCATAGAAATACACAGTTCTATCAAATATTGCATTTAAAATGCATTTAATAGAAATTTAGCAATAAATCAATAAAATAGAGAGAAAAATACGGAAATGTAGAAAGTAAATACAAAATAATTGTAAATGTAAAGAGAATTTTTGCAATTGGAGGAAATTGATAGTATTCAGCTTGCTAGCAAACAACACTGAAATAGTTTTCGGGAACAACAATTTTCTACATTATCAAGATCATCTGACACAATTATAACAAATATGGTTTAAAAAAAGTTTTCTCCGTAAAAAGGAAGATACTATTATATAACAATTCAATTGCAATAATTTAAAAATAGAAATTATTTAAATGACTATGGTTACAAAAAAAAAAAAAAAAAAAAAAAAAAAAAAAAAGACTTAAATAAAATCGAATAAAATGATATCATTTTATAATTTGTTCATTCTCAAACCGAAATTACTTTTTTAAAACTAATTTCCTGCTAAATATTATTTTTTATGTGCATGAAATACATTTAATATTTTATAAAAAACAATCTTGCAATTCGCAATTTGTGACCTAGTCATGAAAAAAAGTGAATCAGAGACAAAGGTGTGGGAAGATTTTAATTTAAATCACGTGTTTATAGGTAAATATCAATATATTATAAAAACATTTCTTTGTTTGTTTAATTTTTTTTTCTTAAGTTTATGCAATCAGAGGAGAAATATAAAGTATTATTTGTAGAAATTTACGAACATTAAATGGCAGTGATTGGTCTCCTATATCACTTTGGCCTTTATTTTTATTTCGTGGCAGAAATTTCAGCGAAAGTTTTTATTTATTTATTTATTTATTTATTTATTTATTTATATTATTATTATTATTATTTTCGTTTTGCGAGATATTTCAAAACTTGAACATAAAAAATAATTACAGTAAAATGATTTACGTTTTCTAAATCGTGCAATGTTGCACGTTTACGACAAAGTTGCATGCAATAGTAAAATACAGTTTCCTAATAGCGAGAAATATAGATATTTTTAAAGTTAATAAATAAGGTATTAAATCATTATTTTCTTATTTAATATTACACTTAAATACTAGTTAAAAGACAAATTGTTATCTTTAAATACTTTAAACATGAGGATAAAACTTTTGTAAAATAGATAAAATAATTTGAAATAAATGATATACTAGTTTTTGCGTATTAGTACGTCATTGGTATATTATAATTATAGTCACGGTTTTAATTAAGCAATACAATTTAAGGTTAAAAGAAGTACCTGCAGATTTTTTATAATGACATCCTTAATTTAAATCACATATTCTTGCTCTATGCATTTGAAGATTTATTTCAGAACATATGAGAAACAATTATATGCTGAGATATTTACATTTCATCTAAACCTCTCCATAAAGCTTATATTTGTGGCATATGTACTGCTTGCATTCCAAAGTTATTGAAGCTCTTAGAAATTGTGTTGTTTTCACTATAACATGAACGATTGTTCAAAAAAAAAAAAAAAAAAAAGTGTGAATTGTTTAAGGTTTTATAATTCTTAAGAGAGAAATGAGTGTGAAACTTATTTCGAAGTGATTTAAGAGTTACAATATCCTAATTTATTTATCTATTTTTTTTTTTCAGTAAAATAAATTTATCTATCATAAGAATAACAGTAGAAAAGTAATTGATGTGAAAAAAAAAATTATAATCTAGCTACATTTCCAACCTTTTTTAAAAGCAATCAAAAACGACTTTGTACAGTATAACATTCAGAAATATAGTACGTTTATGTATTTTCAAGCAACAAATTTATTCCATTTATCACAAGAGTAACAATACAAACAGACATTGTTTTGAAAAAAAATTGATAATCTAGCAACATTTACAATTTTTTTTCAGAAGTAAGAAAAAACTATTTTACGATTTTTAACCTACAAAAATATTGTGGGATTCTTTATGATGCTATCGATTTTTTTTATTTTTTTACTTTTCTATTTTAGTTCATATGCTAATTATTTTAACTTCCACGTGTAGATTATAAAATTATGTTAACCAAAAATGTAATTTCAATGAAATGTACAAAACTTTATATTTAAATATAAAATCATAAATTAATGTTTTATTGTACCGAAATTCATTTAACATTTTTTCTCTAACAAATATTATGCATAGTCTGAAAATAATAATTAAATGAATTTAAATTTGATTCTATATAGCAATTTTATTTGGAGTTATATATATATATTAAAAAAAATATATATGTTGGGAGAATGTGGAATAATAATAAAAACATAATTTAATTTTTACTGCACCGAAATCTTTTAAAAAAATATTTAAATTCTGTTTTGCGTAGCAATTTTATTTGGTACTAATTTATGATGTGAGAGTGTAAAATAATATTTAACATTGTGAAACTGTCAATATATATATTAATTAAGAAATGTCAATACACATTTAACTATATGTTAGATGAACAAGTGATAACCAACATTTCTTAGAGTGGATGTTATATTTTAAATGCTATCATTATCCCGGTACAATTTATTTTAATCAAGAAATGGAGCTATGTATGATATATGTGTCAAACATCAGTAGCAGTGGATGTGTATGCATTAAAGTGGATGTATATTGCTGCCGATGCTGGATACTTCAGCATGCTTAATTTCATTTTCTTAGTAGAAAAAGTACATTGTTTATATGTGTTCATTTAATTTATAAATATGCATTTCGGTTTTAATGCGACACTTCTACAAGTGATTGATGACAAATATGACGGCGATTTGTTATAAATAAAATTACATTTTCTGGTTTCTAATAAAGATTTATATATATATATATATATATATATATATATATATATATATATATATATATATATATATATATATATATGACGTCACTTCCTACTACATTTTTACATGTCACGCAGATTATTTACACTTTTGTAATTGATCTTCGTTTTCGGTCTTTCTCCGAACTTTCGAGGTAGGGTCGTAAACATCCAAGTAACGTCACAATGAGCGTTGGAATCACTCAAAAATGATAGAACATACTCGTTTTAATACAGGTAGACATTTGTTTCACAATTATATGATCATACGTATAATTCATTATCTTCATAGATCAAACAACGACAGTTTTCTTATAGCTCGTAATTAGTCACCAAAAAATTTTAGGATCTGCAGCTGTTTAGCAACTATTTTTGGATAATAGATTTGGATATAAGTTTAAATTATCAGTCTAAAATGTCTTATTAAATGAACTAAAAGACAGAAACTCTAAATTATTTCCTCGTTAGTTGAAATAGATTAATTAGTCTTGTAAGTCAAATTTATTCAAGCCCCATAAATGTTTTTAATAAACCATACACCCCAACCTCCACCTATTCTAGAGTAAAACATGTTTTAATATGACCCAAGGTGAATATGTATCGAATAAGAAATTTTATTTTATATATCTTTATTTATTTAATCTTATGTTTTTACTTGGAACATTTTAGTGTTTCTAAAGCCATTTCTTGGTTCGAAACTTGTTTAACCTAGGTCATATTAATCCCCGGTTTATGAAAGAATACTGCGAGATTGGTAGGTATGATAAATATGTTTGACTGCATACATATTTTTATTGTTAGCATACGGTTTTATTTTTATCTCATAAACATTTACACATATGGAAAATATGCATACATTAAAATATTTTATTTTTTACACTGAGCGTTTACAGTTTTATAAAACTAAAAGAAAATAGATATTATAATACTTTTATATTAAACATATTTTCATATTAAAAATGCTTCAGACAATATTGAGAACGTATATATTTCCATAAACACGTTTGTAATTCTTTGTAATGTGATAGGAATTTCTCATAGACATATAAAAATTGAGTTTTTTTAACTTGCTGAGAAGGACGAAAATATTAACAGCTCATTGGGGAATGCAAATAGTTCGGGGAACGATATGTGATATGGCCTTATGGGAGGCGATAAAGGGCAAGAGAACAGTGTTGCTAAGTGTCATTTTATGTTCGAAAGCTAGTTTAAGTACCGGTTATATATCTTACTTCCATAATATAATTAGCTGCGCAATTAGTACTTAATACCATATTTATGACTTACTTCCCCTAGTTTTAACGCTTTCATAATCTGCAAAAACATTGAATAAATATTAATTAGTTGAGAAAGAGGAAAATAAAAACTATTTAGTTAAAAAATAGAATTAATGAATAAAATAACTATATTACAGTAACTAAAAAGATTTATAAGAAAAATCTGTTTATAGAAATGCTAAGTTATTATTTATTGTTATCTTTGTTAAATTATTGATATTTTTTTTGCATTACTCATAAATAATATAATAAAACAGTAAGGGAATGATGATACTGATTCCGTATTCTTGATACGAGATATACAAACAAAAAAATTATTCTCATGGTTTTCGTCAAAACTAAGTTATTTTGTAAACATTGAGTTATTTTCTGTAACCGAAGCAAAGCTATATCATTCAAAAATATGTAATAAAATATATTTCATTTCCATAGTTAAAATATAAATGAGTCTAAAGTATAATGCCCTATTGCTGGAAGGGCAAACATATATTAATAAAAAATAATAGAAATTTTCATCTTATTTAAGGCTTATTGAGCACGTATAATGAGTTTGAATAAGGCGAAAATTTCGACTGAACAAAATGGCACCTTAGGTAATCAGGCCCCGCTAAAGTATTTAAGTGTAACAATGGATACAATACCACTCCACCTTAATTTTTCTAAATACATTATTGTCAGTTTTTTTAAATAATATTGAATAAAAATTAAATAATGAGTAATTTAACAATGTACTTTAAACAGTTTTAACTTTGACAAATACTAAACAAAAATAAAAAAATAAAAGACCAACTGAACGTTAATTTTATCAAAACAATGTATTATATATTACTACATATTATCACGGAAAAAAATTGCCAGAAACTCAAAAATCGCTGTACGAATTCCACATAAACTTTATTGAAAAGAAGACAAAATTTACTATATTGGGCTAAGAGATTGGAACCGGATCCTGGTTACTAATGTGGAAAAAACGCAGTGAAACGTCAAAAAACACTAAAAATCACATAAAAAATTTAATTAAAAAAAATATATTCAATAGTTCCAAAATCGGGATTCGAAGATCAAAACTACATAGCTCTGCGTGCAGCGATCTCTTCAGAACACAAACGAGAAACACACACACACACATCCTTCTTTATTATAGTTGGAGATGAGTTTATACTGACTCAATGATACTAAATTATTTTATTTCCCTATATGAAAATGATATTTTGCTTTGAAAATCATGACAATTTCAACATCCGAACTAATCTGACAAACCGAAAAGACCAATAACTTTCTGACACATTCACGGACTCATTTGTAAATGGATTGTTCATGGTACTTACATGCCAGATTATTGAAGCGATTTGGAATATAATGATGTTTACTATCATTTAATAAAGGAATATTATTTAGTTATAAGAGATTGTTGTCTCGTGAATACATGTTTTTTCGTTTCCCGCGTAGTTGCGTTCTGAATGCCGACTCTAAACACCAACTTTGACAGCATTTTGTGAAAACTATTTTGCTTTTATCAAAAAATGAGAAACAGCATTCCATTGTATAGTATCTTAGTAAAAGCAGCTGACGATGTCATGACTTTCCGAAAAAAGATGAATTCAGAAATGTGTCAGAAAGTAACTCATTTGGATTTGAGAATATACTTAATGCAATGTTATAATAAAATTACAGTTTTATGAGTGCCAATATCATATTTATTTAAATATGACGTCATTTTCATTCGTCGAAGTTTCTGATTGGTTATTTATGATCGGGGAATTTTATTTCTAAAAATATATTTCTTGTTATTATGATACTTAAAGTATATACTTTAACAACTTATTTAACAGGACAAGCAGAAGAAGTTTGCTGACATATTTAAAATAACCTTAATAAAAAAAAAATAATAAAATAACATTTATTTTATTAAGCATAGTAAATGTTGTATCAATTCAGAATTGAATTTATAAATTTAACTTGTGGAATGTCGATAGTTATAAACATGAATAAATGAACAAAATCAAAAGCTATAATAAATAAATATATGATTATAATTTCATTTGCACAAAATTAATGCGGAAATTATACTTCTTTTTCTTTTAAAATTTATAATTATTTATTGATACACAATTGGTTACAAAAAGAAGAAATATAATTTTTTAATGAAAATACATGTTTATGTCATAAAATAAAACAATTCTTTTCACAATATTATCTTCACTTTTCTGAAGAAATCTCAACTGTTGAGGCAGAAAGTGAGTTTAAAAAATATGTGCAAATATTGTAACGTAACAAATATTCATGGCATAAAAATTTCATCTTAGCAAAAAGAAGTAAAGCATTATTTCAGCGAGATAATCCCAACTAAATTAGATAATGTCTGAATATTTCAAACCTTAAGCAAAATTCCAAATATATATATATATATATATATATGCGTGTGTGTGTAGATATATATTTATATATTTACTACATTTTTGAATGTAGAAAAGAGTACCAGGCATCAAAATGGATGCTTATATGAATCCTTTGCAGTTAAACCGAATTCAGACTATCATCAGACCTGCCTTCCTTTTAATCTTGGCCTCTTCTATCTTTCACCTTCCGCCATTCCCCTATTTACTTTAAGGAGAAAAAAAAAGGAATGAGCGCGCTGCGCGACAATTTACAACCACTATATCAGTTATAACAACCTTAACTTCTAGGTCATTCTAGAACAGTGATACTCAATTGTTTTCCAAAAATATATTATCACACCTCTATTTACAAAAAGTGATTCGCTTATTTAATGACAGAAAATCAAAAGCAAATTTACTATGCAATTACTAACATTTCTATTATAAAAATGTGGTAATTTTGCGGTACGCATGTAGTGGGCCACGTGGAGAATAACTGTGTTTTATAAGTTCCTTAATTCCTTTTATTAGCTGGAAATTACATGAAAAAAGTAAAAATTGTAATCAATATTTCATCCATAAAAAATATACTTTTAAAAATTCGATGAAATATAAATAAATAATAATACTGTTCATTTACCTCGAACCCTATGTTTCTAGAAAATTCAGAAAGGGCATTTATTCGTTGCCTTTTCCATTCAAAACTTGATTCATTGATATTTCTTTATTATTTGCTAAAATATATGTCGTTATTCATGCGTCAATTTTTGGAATTATTTTTATAAAGCCATTATTTTTTTTTTATCTTGAACATTTAAAATACATAATTACGTATTTTTTCAAAAGAAAAGGAATTCCTATATATATTAATTTGATAAAACGCAATTATTCACAGTTTGATTATAAACACCATTTTAATTTAACATATGAAAGTATTATATGAAGTAACCTATGTACATTTGCTGTAAGCATGTAATTCCTCGCTCATAGGGCTGTTAAAAATGAAACACGAGTATGTGATGCAAATATTTGAATAATTGTTATTCAAAAAGTGTATTTATCCCGCTGCAGGTAATCTTCTATGCCGGACGTCGGTGGGATTACTTGGCATTCAACTGTAGAAAACGAAATGGTAGTATTGATTTCGGGATTTGTCTCCGTATTTAGTACGTGTTGTCCGAGTTTTATTAAAAACGATATATACCGCAGTTTTTTCTAGAAATAAAATCTTTAAATGCAGTAACATGTGTTGCGTTTTGATCCTAAAATGCAAACGTTTGATTGTGCCACATTTATGTACGATTTTTGTGTTACTATTTTAAGAACTCGAACTTTGTCACTAGTAGGAGTATATATAAATACAACTGTAATAGTTTGGTATTTATCTAAGAAATAGCGAGTGAACAAAAAATATTCCAAATTGCACCGACAGATGATAAATAAAGAATTTTCAACAGGTAGATAATTGTGGCGACCGGTATTTTCAGTTTGTCGACTGCTTTTAAACATTCAATCTCCAACCTTCCGCTAATACCCAGTGTTTACTGTTATCAATTAATTTTTATTTCTGTACTAGATCAAAGCTATAAATTTTCGTTTCATTTCAATGATTTTGTAATAATTTATATCTTCTAAACAACTATTTTTTTGCGTGTCAAAGTCCTACAATTTTTTAAAGAATACAATAACTCTAATTGAAGTAAAAATCTACGTTACGTAACTGTGACGTCACGATGGTCTCAAGTAGTCACAGAGAAAAAAGCAAGCTGCGTGCACTCCATGGAATTTCCGCAGTGACTGGCAACACTATTAAAATGATTAAAATTACATTTAATAATTAAATCGCAGACGTCGTAACTTCCAAGTTTAGATATAGAATTTCTGATATTTTTCTTTGATTAAATACGGCGAAACATTGTATTGAAATTTGTGGTAGGGACGTACGCACCCTGGTAAAGATAACAGCTTTTGGTCAAGTTTGGCTTTTAAGTGTCCATTAAATGGTCACTCTCCTATGTAGTCACCATGGCCGATTTTTTATTATTTTTGAACTTGTCAGATATTGAAACAACTTCAAGGCAACCCGAATACAATAAATCTCGGGACGGCATTGCTTACAATAAGAGCTGTTCTTTGACATTAAAACACATTTTGTTCACGGTGTTATTAGTCATGGGTGCCAATTTTTGCGTGTTTTTTAAACCAGTTTTTAAATACTAATATTTCCGGTATTTAATATCACGATTTCAATGATTAATAACGAAAATTGTATTATTAAAAATGTAGTAACGTGAGCTACAAGGTGGCTGCTATGTATTGAAAAATAGACTGGATTTAAATGTAAACAATTAAAATTTCGTTTTAGAATAAAATTAATCTCATATCCTACCTAACATTTCATTCAACTGAACGGACATGAAAGGTAATCAAAGTATTTTGGGACAACAAAAATACATACCATTACACGAAGTCTTCTTTGAACCGACACGCGACGTTGCATTAATAAAACTTGAGACAAGATGCGGCGGAGACTGGAACCACTTTTTCAAATTAGAAATTTTCCATTAAATTTTTAAATTGCAGAATTCATAGCACCCTTATTTATTCTCGAAATTTTATAAAATTTTTTGCTTAAATATGACGGAAAATTCTATTATATAATTGTGGTAGTAAATGTACACAGCCTGTTTATAGAATTTGTTTTTAATCAATACAATTTATGACGAAGATTTCCGATCCTATAGAAAATGTGAAAAGCCTATCAGCACTTTGATCACTAATTAAAACATTATTGTAATCATAAATACTTAAAAAAACGTTAAATACATCTCAATATTTATTTGCACATTTCCAAATTTATTTATATTAGTACAAAATGAATTTTAAAATTTAACATATAAATAATAAACTTATATACGTATATATATATATATATATATATATATATATATATATATATATATATATATATATATATATATATATATATATATATATATATATATATATATATATATATATAATAAATGTGTAAGGAAAACATGCATATATAAGTTTGTATTTTATCTCTGCGGTATCATTCATGAAAATATTTTATAAAATTTATTTAATCCGCCTCTTATCAGAAGTAGATTTTGCATTTCATACAGCATTCTTCTTGCGTCCACATCTTGGAGGTACAGTTAAACTGTCGAAGTTAAACATTTTATTAAGTGGTTATTTTCTCAACAATTTACGTAGTTTTACTCTTATAAGAAATTATAAATGTAAAATTTGAAACTTCAAAAATTTTTCCATTTACATATAAGATCACAATACATCTATTTTTATAGTTTTGATAAGAATTGTAATGTTTTCATAACAGTACTTTTTGTTAAGTAATCTAAATAAGTTTCGTGAATATTTTACAAAAAGAGCAACAACTACTCATTTATAAACCAGTTTAAATTAAAAGAATATCTAAATTTCATATTATTACTATATTTATTTTTTTGTTTATATTCAGACATTAAAGAAAATTATTATTGATGTGGATCAATTTCTTGATTCATAATTTGGGGTATAAAGGGTTATATTTCATATAAACTGAAGCATTCTTATAGCTTAAAAATATTTGGCAGTAAAAATATAAAAAGATTGCGTTAACTTTTTTCGAGTCAAAGGAAATTACTGCCGATTACTTTGACACACAAAACAGGGGCAGTTTGTCCCTCGTGGACGATATACTTCATATCGCATGATCTCTGCTTTTCTACAAGCATTAAGTGATAAATTTACTTTTGCAGCTTTCCCTAAATCACATGTAATTTATTCTTACGACCTAGTGTATCGCCGAAACTCATTTTAAGCTATTACGGACGGGGAAGAGATCTCTGTCGGGAATTCTTTTGCTAAGAGACATTTTATGCTTAAAAAAAACTGATGTGGTACATATGGGAATTGTTTTCTTTTTTTTTTTTTTTTTTTTTCCTGGTGAACTAAC
Source organism: Maratus michaelseni (assembly GCA_963931845.1). NCBI lineage: Eukaryota > Metazoa > Arthropoda > Arachnida > Araneae > Salticidae > Maratus > Maratus michaelseni. Next base: position 421,595,731 of record OZ007592.1, read on the forward strand.
ATAAAATTGTAAAGTTGAGAATTTTAAAAAAAAGTTAATATTAAATAATATTATACATTATTATAATAAATGCTATACTTCAGAATATTTAAAATTCAATTATGAAATCGGCAAACAAAAAGTAAAATGTTTCTTTTCAACAAGACGGTTATAAAAGTTTGTTAAAGTTTGTTATCCAGCTCTAATCCAGTTTTCTTTAAAAACTTTAAAATGTAAACTTCCTAAAACCCAATTTTAGAGAAAATTATGACAGATTGATTTAAAAATAAATTGCATGTAATTTTTTGTAGTTTCACATTACATTAAATAGTTGAAGGTGGCCTAAAATGATCCCCTTAAGGAAAAAAACATGTGTAAAATAACATAACTGTTCAAATGAAACTTTGGCCCTTTGCTAGTATGTTTCACACTATATTTTGCATTATAAACATATTTTAATAATATTTTAAACCCAAATTGAGTAATGAAAAAAATAGATTATTTAAAAAGCGTTCAAAGGATTATTTTACCCTCACCAAAAGAACAAAATGATCCTTCATTTAAAAATAATTGTATTTTTTTTTTTTTAAATAGGCAAAATAAAGGATATAAATGTAATTATGACAATACATAAGTGTAATTGACATCTAAAACCATACTGAATTAAATAAACCATGTCATATTTCTATACATGAAAGACTGTATTTTAAATAAATATGAAAGTTAGAGTTTACTTTACAACAGAGGTTATAAAACCCAATTTTTCAAAGAATTCTATTCAGACGCGTAATACTTCGATGGCTTGAATACCGCTATTGCTTCTTCTACATTTATCACAACTAGTTTATGTGTTACACTGTAGATAGTGCGACCTGACTGGAAGAAAACATATGTGGATCGTTTTGCCCGTTAGGATCATTATAGGCCACCTTCCCCTATTTCAGTTAAAACATGTGCTGTTTTTTTCGATCGTTTTCTTTGATAATGTTACTTAACATTAGTTTTAAGCGATTCTGACCAATAAAAATGCTTCATCAAATGGCCAAGTAACCGCTATTTACAAAAACCGTTGAATAACTGGACAGTCTGCTGCAAATTTTTAAAAATGTACATTAAAGTAATCTTAGGTATTTTATTCAACATGGTAAAACAAAAAAAAAATCAACGTGAAGTCACCAGCAGTCACGTCTGATTTAACATAGGATTTTCTAAAATATATACAGATCAATCTTCACAGATTCTCTACAAATGTTTGAAAATGCAGGATGAATAAAAATATAGCTTATTGAACATGGAAATAGCACTGTAGTACCGTTTATCAGTACAATTTCCGCAGTTTAACGATTTTCTTTTATTTTAACAGTGTAGTTACATATAGTGCGCACCGCGTATCTTTATTTAAGTACCACAATTTTCGAAAAGAAACGCAATTTTGCCTGATTTTATCGCAAATAATATTATTGTATAAGAAAAGAAAATACTAATCCAAATTTCTAATTCTCAAAAAGAACAAAAAATCTATACCCACCCTGTGCAACTAACCACTGAAACAGACGGTAAATATATACATATGTTTTGTAATTTGACCTGCTATAAAAGAAACGACTCCTTCACGGATAAATATCAAACAATGAGCCTTTATTGTATTGAATTATGATTTAATGTATGGTAGCAATTTTTGTAAGCCAAATTGCGAATGTGTTTTACCGAAATACATTTAGGAATCGCGTGCTAAGATATTTGTGAGTTCTTTAATATGGAATTACTTTGATAGAAATAAATTCGACAACTAAAGCTGTCCTTAACATATCATCCTTAGTATATTAAGTTGAGCGGGGCTAGTTGAGCTTAAGCTGAAAGGTAGGCCTCCTTGCCCGGCTTGACCTTGACCTTACTATCTTATGTCCTATTATTATATTACATTAATGTAACACCAGGTTAATATGGGTTTTAAGGTGTGGGGTAATAGGATATTGGGCAATTTATTCCTTGTATTAAATTTTATACAAAATATAATACGTGCTACTAAAAAAATGTTTATCTTATTACAAAATTTCAAAATTTTATTTTATCTATATTTTTTATAAGTTTTGGAATACACAGCTGAATTGATTTATAATATTAAAGAATAACAATATAAAGTAAGATATACTAATAAAGTAAGATATACTAATAAAGTAAGATATACTAATAAGTATCTTCTATATATTCTATGTACCGTATTCTTCACAGCTTTTTAATTTCGAGTTTCTGAAATAGTCTGACAGGGACACATAGGAAAAAAGGCTTGTGTATTTAGCAGAAGTATTTAGGATGTATCTATTTCGCAGTGAGCACATGCTCACACTGAATATTTTGTGCTAAGTCGAGTTTCGACTATATGAAACAGAAAAAAAAATCATCATCATTATATTTTTTATTTTATTATCTAATTACTGTATGACGTAACTCGCAGGAATTAGAAGCACTGCACCAACTGATGTACTAATTACTTTAAATGAGAAGAATGCTTTTGAAAAATTTAACACAACTTATTTGCATTATTGAATACCATCCACCAAAACTTTCAGGAAATTTTGTTTTAGGTAATTAAAAGAGAAAGTAACCCCAAATCACAGAATGTAAATTCATTTAACGTATTCTTTATGTCAACATAGTTGTTAAAAATAATTAAATTTATTTAAGAGAGTCGTAATATTTTGATTTGCATTCCATGCAGCTATTCCTGACTTAAAGTTAGCATGAAAATTAATACTTGATGACTGACTCTTTTTTCCGATTAGATTTTTCTGAAACTTATTTTAGTTTTTTCAAGGTTACCCCAGTTTCGCTGAAAATAATACCTCAAAACTACTGTTAATTATTTCATGACAAGAGGCCAGTTAATTTTATAGATATTCAGATTTTATAGGTAGTGTTATTTAAGTAAGAGTTACGTTCTACACATAAAGAAATATACTTACGTTGTAATAAATCGTTTTTAATAGAAAAATACAAAATTGTAAAGATAAAATGTTTAGCAAAAGGTCATGCAGCAAATTTACTTTGAAGACACTGTAAGAAAAATGCCGTTTCGTCAGTGACATATATAAATAAGTTTACAGGTACATATCGACCAGATTTAAAACCGCTGGAAAATATCTATTATAAAAACCGCATCAAGTTTTATATCATATTCAATGGAATCAGGGAATTCAAAAATATTTGAAGAAATATAGCTTAAGGGAAAACGAAATTTATATAGTACATTCATGTGCCTTGAGTTGTTGTGAGTAATCTAAATGTAAGATCGATCGAAATTTGAATTAATTTTAATTTAAAATATGTTCTCATTTACGATAAAAAAGTTATAAATCCTTCGCATAATAAACAAATACTTTTCTTTTCATCTATTTATTTTAGCCATATGCAAGTGGTACGAAAATAATATTTTTTTCTTCTAACTGCAATTAGAAGGTAGGTGAACCAAAGGTGGCCTGTGTTCCTAAGGTATTCCACCCCTCAAAAGTAGAACTAACTCAATTTTTTATCACAAAATGGTGCTACTGCATTGTCAATCATGTATCTGCAGTGCATGTAACTGAATTTAAACAGATAACATTGATCCTCCGACATTTTATGCAGTGATCTAACTTTTGAGGAGTAGTCGCTCTAATTTCCATGTAAGAAGATATTTTAATTTAGAACGTCTTAGAACTTTGAGTTATTATACGTTTTTCTGAAAGCTTATTTCTTTCCCTTTAACCACATTTACTTCAATTCTAATAAATGCATCAGAATAATACTTTTACGTCGTGCAAATGGCGATCATACCCATTTTTCCAAGGTGGCCACCTTAGAAAACAAATGTGGAAATCAGTGTAGTAAGGCTGATTTTCAAATTTTCTACATAAATATCTGAAAAGACTTATTAACATTGTTAACACCAGATATCACTCAAAATAAGTCAGTAACTCCGAGAAGTTAGTAACTCCCAGAACTACCGTGCACAAAAAGTGCTTCAACGTATTTTCGTGTCATAAGATAAGAAGATTAAGAAGAAACACTCGAATGATATAAAAAAAAAAAAGGATCACCAGAGCATAATAGTAAGCAGTATTGTTTGCTGAGTATTTTTTCACATTTTAAAAATTTTTTCAATACATGGGCCGCCTATGGAACACTATGCGCCAAAAGTGGCTCATGAGTTACAATTTTAAAATTGTATTATAAAAGTAATTAAATTTTATTTAATAAAGAAAAGTATACTTGATAGGTGTTAGAGATAAGTGTAAAATTTTAGAAACAAAATTTCAGCTACATACATCCAACCAGAAAATAATAAAAAATCCTCAAATCTTAACTGTGGCCACCTTTGGTCATTAACCTTAACAATACTTTTTTTGCGTCAGATTTGCGTTCTGATATGTTGCAAAACAGCGGACGTATGGAGGATAACGTAACAAGATGTAAGACTTTTTATTTTTATCATTTTCTAAACAGTTAATAATAATAATTTTTGTTTTTATAATAAAACACAAGGTGTCCGAAATAGTGGGATACTTTTGTTAAAAACGATTTTAAAATAAAAAGCAGAAGCTTTTGCATTTTATATACTGTTATCGCGATTAAATATACAAGAATTTACACATACAATCACTATATTTACACATACATTAATTATATTTACACAACATTTACTATCAACATTTGAATTATTACTTTGGATTCGTTAAGAACCAATTTCAAATCCATTTTTTCAAAATTTATTTAAAATTTGCCTTTAAAATCCTTATTTAATGAATGCGAATTTTTACATTACAAGGTTTTAGAAATGAGCATATTTCTTGGAAAATATATTTTTAATCTAAGATTACACATAAGTATAGTGTGGTTTGTTAAAAATTATTCGCATATTTTAAATATTTATGATTTTGTTTTTAAATATAAAAGAATTCGAAACGTCTTTCAAAGTGGATTTAAATTCCCTTTAATTCATGTATTTTCTTTCAGCAAAATAAAACTAGACACAAAAAGAACAACAATGCTATTCTTTTGAACAAGCTATTCTTTTGAAAACGAAAGTGATAAGCTAGAAATGTTTGCAACAAGTTGTTACAGTATTAATAAAAAGTATCTCATTATTTTATAAACTTCAAAAGCTATTAGGTTTTGTTTTATTCTTTTGCCGTATTAGCTTTTTATGTTTTACTTTCAATTTACATGATTATTTTAACCTTCCTACCATGCTTACGCAGTTCTTACAAAAGTTTCAACGACATTTGCTAAAATTATTACTTCATTACAATAAAATAATATAAATATTAATTTTAACGAATCCACTTAACAATTTTCTCCTATGTAATCTTATGCAGTATTCAGAAAGAAATAATAAATGAATATTTATCTTTCATACTACGTACCAATTATATTTTGAAATACACTGCTCAAAACAATTAAAGGATATTTGAAGTTTTATATAAAATAAAGATATAAATGAAATTTTTTTTGCCGAAAATAGAAGAAGAGAATCACAAATGCAAATTTTTCTGGTTTTCAAACTGTGGAGTATGCAAATTTTGAGTTCGACGTCAAAAACGTCGCTTCAGCGGCAGCGAATGAAATTTGACTTTCAACTGTACAAAAGAGAATGAAGACAAGAATGATCGGCATTCAGTGATTGCTTTGTTTCGATGAGTACGATGTCTCAGCGAAGTCATTTGACAGATTCAGAAGCTTGGAGAATTGTTGGTAGGTTAGAAGGGAGCCAAACTCAAGCCGAAGTAGCGCAAGCCATTGGAGTGTCACAAAGTGTCATTTCCAGGATCTGGAACCATTTTTTGGAGAGTGGATGTGCAGGCCGAAGACCAGGGCAAGGTCGTAGACGGGCAACAACGCCCAATGAAGATCGGTATTTAGCGTTAACAGCTCGGAGACACCGAAACATGAACGCTACTCTTCTCCAACAACACCTTCGCTCGGCTACAGGCACCACGATTTCAACTCAGACTGTCCGAAACCGGTTCCATGCTGTAGGTCTGTATGCTCGCCGACCGATGGTATGTGTTAGATTAACATTAAGGCATCGTCGCGACCGCAGGGAGTGGGCAACCGAGCATGTCAACTGGAGGAGAAATGAATGGAGCAATATTCTGTTTTCTGACGAGTCCCGTTTTTCTGTGCATCCGGATAATAGGCGTATTTTCATCTGGAGGGACCGTGGCAGTAGGAATAATCCTGCATTCGTGCACGAAAGTGTCAGATTTGGCGGTGGAGGAGTGTTGGTGTATGGTGGCATCTCCATTGACGGTCGCACTGACCTCTACATCATTCGAGATGGAGCTCTGACTGGTCGCCGATATAGGGATGAGATCCTCAGACCTATTGTAGTCCCTTACGCTGCAGCAATCGGAGATAACTTCATTTTAATGGACGATAACTGCAGGCCACATCGTGCAAACCTGGTGGAGGATTTCCTTTTTGAGGAAGGAATCGTTCGAATGGAATGGCCAGCGTGTTCTCCAGACATGAATCCAATCGAGCACGTTTGGGACGCTCTAGGAAGACGAGTTTCTGGCCGCCAACAACCCCCACAAACTCTCCAAGAACTGGAAAGAGCTCTTCTGGAAGAGTGGGGCAGAATACCCCAACTCGTCATTAATAGCCTCATTGAGTCCATGCCTCAAAGGTGTTCAACATTGCTGGCCGCCCGTGGAAACCATACCCCCTACTGAAAATGATTTTCTTTGAAGAAAACACCTTTTCTTATTCTTTTTTTCTCATATGCACAAATTGTGTTTTTTTCCTTTTGTACACAAATGCGCAATAAAATGCATTTTTTTCTGCCAAACATGTGTAATTTATTCTCATATAACCTACTATGTCTGTCGACCATGTATCAATCAGCTAAAAAGTTTCCCAGATACAAAATCCACCTAAAACTGCAATATCCTTTAATTGTTTTGAGCAGTGTAATTGAAATATTTGAAATAATCTGAAAATTTATAATGGAAGAGTATGGGATAACATGTAATATTGTAAAACTAACAATAAAATCTAAAAAAATGTTTACTTAAAAAATGAACACCCATGTGTTATATGAACAATCGAAAATCTAACTTTACTTCAGTGAATGTTTTATGTGTTTTTATTACTCTTGAAAAAATGATTAGTATCAGAGAAAACTACAATTGTGTCGAAGGCAATCAATCATATATATATATATTTCGCATAATTTCTGGAATCACTTTATTAGTGGAATGCTGTAGTGGAACTGACGTTACAATGTACCATTTTACGAAATATTTTTTTTATACTAGTTATGCTTTATATTTACAAATACTACGTTTATTTTAATAGAAAAGGGCAACTTTGACATGCTGCTGACAATTGGTATTAAGTGATGAATAAAAGCCGTAATTTCAGAACTTCCAATTAAACAATCTTCGAATTGCCAATATCATACCTCATTATATAAAGAATAATATGTTGGAAATTGTACGTCAAACGTAACAAATGAGGTGCTTTCGTACTATAACTAGTTTTATATATATTCAAATCTTGGTGCAATAGCTATTGCACACTTATGCAAAAATGCATGATTACAAAATTTATTTTTTGTCAGATTTTCACAATATACATATTACATATATTTTTTTATGAAATTAAGTTTTAATACACTTTTACACACAATTAATTACAATCTGTTACTTTAAAATTATACTATGCGCAAATGTCCAATACAAGACAATGTAAAAAAATCGTCGTTATTATTTCAGTGAAATAAATTATGGCGTCTGTTATTATGATATGATTAATTTTCGTAATGAGTAAATTTTAATTTAGCAACATTTTATCTTCATTTAATCACCATGGCAAATTAGAATCTTTACCTATCATGGGGTATCATTGAATTAATTACGAATGATAGGATTTAATAGAATGAAGAAAACTTTTATTAATATCTTTTTAAGTTTTAATTTGATTTTCATAAAATTTGAAATGACTCGACAAATTTCTGCAACGATTATATGTATTACATTTCAAACCATTAGGTTGGGTAGTTTTTGCGCTGTTATAAGCTGACAGACGCGCGGACCAGAGAACGACAACAGGTGTTACGTATTTATACAATTACAAACGCTTGTAAAACAGAGCATTTTCTGAAAATTTTCAAATGTTTGTGACGGTAATTTATCTGTAGTAGATCATGGAATGATAATTTCTGCTTGCAAAGGTTTTATTTAACGAATAAGGTTAGGATATGCGACTATTAATCAACCATTTTTGCATAATTGATTTTCATAATTTAATGCAATGTTATTATATAAGTTAAAGATATGACTACTTTTACTTTTTTATGAATATCTACGACTGTATAATTATTTTATTGTCAACGTATTGTTTCATTTATTCGTTTAAAATATTATACGCACTCTATATTATTTTATTTGAAGCTGAAATAGATTAATCAGTATCATTGTTAAATCTTATGGAAACGTCATATATTTTTTATGAATATGTTCGACTGTGTAAATAATTTATTGTCAACATAATGTTTCATTTATAAGTTTTAAACATTATATATACACATATAAACATATACTATATGTATGTGTATGTATCTATGAAAGAATTTATTTTTAATCTGAGCGTTTCTAGTTATTAAAACATGAAATAAAACATGTACTATACTATTATCATATTTTTTATAATAGAAATGTATCTTACTATATTGCGAACATATATATTTCCATAAAAGATTTTGTATTTCTTATCGATGTACAGGAAATATCTCATAGACTTATAAAAATTGATTTTTTTTAACGTGCTCCGAAAGAAGAAAAATTAATTGCGCAATCGGGAATGGAAAGAGTTTGGTGGGAGGATATGTGATACAGTCTTTCGGGAGGTGATAAAACACTGAAGAACGGTATTGCTAAGTGTAGTTTTATGTTCGAACAGCTAGTTTAAGTATCGTACATATATTTTACTTCTCTAATATAATAAACCGCGCAATTAGTACTTAATGTAATATTTATGACTTGCGTGCTCTAGTTTTAAAGCTTACACTGTTAAAAAAATTATCAGGTTACTAAAAATTGTTTAGTATATTTGTATTCCACAGAGTTTTGTAGTAACCGGTACTAAAAATTGATACTAAAAGACTAAAAAAATTTTGTATTCTTACTTACTAACTATAAAATCTGTCAGAATTACTAGAAAACAGCTAGCAATGATTCCGATTTTTAGTACCGGTTACTAAAAAAATCTGTGAAATACAAATATACTAAAAAACTTTTAGTAATTTCCAAAAATCTGTTAGAAAAACTAAACTTTTTTTAGTAGATCGACCCATTTTTTTTTTTTACAGTGTAGATATGCTGCGAACAGATTAAGTAAAAATTAACAGGCTGCAAGATATGAAAAAAAATATTTAAAAAATGGACTATGTAAATAAATTAGATTTACAATAACTACATTGATGAAGTAATCTATTGGAGTTAGTTATTTATAAAAATTCCAAGATTCTTAGTGAAATCTTTGTTTAGTATTTTTTTTTCAATTACTTACAATTAATGTAATGGAAAACTGAGAAAATCCCGTTCTTGATAAAAAATATATATACATAATAAATTCTATGAAATTACCACTTGGTAAAATAAAAAATGTTTATTAAAAATAGAATATGTAAATAAATTAGATTTAAAATAACTACAATAATGAAAAATCTATTGGAGTAAAAGTTATTTATAAATATTCCAAGGTTCTTAGTGACATCTTTGTTTAATAAATTTTCTTTAATTACTTATAATTAATGTAATAGAAAATTGGAGAAATCACACACACATATATATATATATATATATATTAAATTCTATCAAATTTCCACTCAGTAAAATGTAAATGAAAATGTAGTTTACTTTAATATTCTTCTGCCTAAAATAACAGTATTTAAGAAAAATATATTAATTAAAAATATGTACAAAAGTGGCCTGGAAAAAGAACCCAATAAATACTCCGTTTTCTAAAAAATATAGGTTCGTTACCCCAGTTCACAAACTAACATTCATATTAAATCTTTATACAGCATTTACTTTCTATGTTTACAATTTAAACACAGTTGTGGTTTTCCTAAATCTAATACACAGTGTTGAATTTTATCATTTTATTTTTCCTTCTATACTACAGTAGTGCTAAAACATTTACGACTCGAAAAAAAAAAATTTAGTATTTTTTCAATGCTGTTCTTACTAGTTTATAATTTCTAAGTAAGTATTATTTTAGAATTTCTAAAAAAATTTAATCATATATATTATTTCTCCTGTCAGCATCCCTTTTTCTAAGAAAATACGAAACGCAGAACAATGAATGAGATAACATATGAAAGGATTTTGAACAGGCTTCTGATGTAGCACACTTAACATTTCGTTAAAACATGTTTTTTGATTAAAAATTGTAGTTAATTAAAAATTAAATCGACATTGTTTTAATAAATGAAATGAAAGGTTTTCTCCAATCAGTGTAGCCACAAAAATAAAATACTGCATTATCAGATGACGTCATTCTACAATGCAATTAAAATACGATTGTTAATTTATTTCTTGCGCGTTCTTTTTGAAAAATATCGAGCTTTTAATCGGGTTTTTATTTAATCTTTACGTGTGCGTCACCTATTGTTTATTTGTTTTCTTTGTTTAATCATGGATGTGTATATGCGTACTGTATCGGAGCACCAGTAGATCACGTAATTTAAGGATTATCTTCCATTTAGATATGCAGTTCATTAGGATTCACAAAATATTGTAAGTATTTATTTTTTAATGTTTCATTAAGCTGTTATTACGCCAGTGATTCCTGACGTCACATAAATGGCTGCTGGACCACAAAGTTTGAACGTCCCATGTTTAATTTCCCATAGGCTTACAAAAAAGTGGTGTACCAAATATTGATTTATGTTTTTAAGACATTTCTGGAATCTGTTTTGAAAAATCTGAGGAAATGCTTTCATATGAATTCCCTAAACGTCTGATTCAATGTTTCATTTTTTTTTTCATAATTCCGTTTTTGTTTTCAGTATAGGGGTTTTGGCAACCTAAAGAAATGACCTTGGTGAGAGAAGAAAATTTTGAAAAAAAAAATTCTGGCAATCTATTTCCATTTTCTTATACACAAGCAATCATCATATGTATTATTTCTGTTTTCAACATCCCTTTTTCTATGCACATACAAAACATACAACGATGAATGAGGTATCAATCGAAAAGTTTTTGAACAAGTTTCTGAGATAGTAAACCCACATTTCGCTAAAACGCGTTGTTTAATCAGTTAAAAAAATCAGTTAATTAAAAATTAGTGCTAAAACGTGCCAGGAAATAATCTCAAAGATTGCAGTGCGAACGCTTCGCACGGGCCCTTCTGGTGGATATAATAACGATACTAGAACAACCAATAGATATTACGTAACGGTGACATCACAATGGTCACAATCATATCGGTAAAATTGCGACCTTTTTATTTTGCCATATTTGGGCTTTTAGGTCACTGTTACTTCGTAACGCTATTGTTCAACCACAGTGACTCATTTTTCGTCTTTTTCAACGCTCTAGATACTGAAACATAGTAAAGTTCAGAGTTATTCCAAGTCCCACAGACTGTCTTCCCATCGTTGGAAGCATGTGGAAACAGCTAGGAAATGGTAGTATTGATATACCAACAATGAACATACATAGGTCCCTCTAATTGAGAGCCGATATGAGCAATGAAAGGATCGGGCGCAATTTTTGGCAAACGGTTCGTTAGCCAAGGGTATCGCAATCAGTATATTTTTTAATGTGGCCCAAAACGGTCTAACAATTAACCAATAATTAATCAATATTAGCCAAATCATATGCTATTCGGGACCTGAAAACGAAAAAGATTTCATGTCTCGGGACAACAATAAGAGTGTCATTTTTTTTTCACGGTGCCTCTATAACACTGCCACGTTTGAGTCGCTGTACTATTAGGAAAATAACTTGACTTCATAGTGCACGTTTAAAACTTCTGTTGGAGAAAAAAGTAACTACATATCCCAGCTTATAAAATAATTTGCATTAAATTCAACTAACAAGAAATGTTAACACTAAAGGCAATCAAATTGCCTTGGAACAATGAGAATATATCCCATTCAGTGAAACGTTCGTTTATCCGACGTCAAATTAAACGAACTTAAGAATGCATACACTGCAAAAAATTTCCAACCCTTTTCCGTTTCGTAAAAGATAAATTTCCTTTACGATACGGAAAACAACCGATAAAATAATTATTCCGAATCACAACAGAAAGGTTTTCTACAGTCATAAAAATAATCTATTTATATCGGATTAGTTTCCGAAAGGATGGAAAACAGCTTTCTCCGGACTTACTGCGCAGTCTTGCTCTCTGCTGACGTATGAAAGTCGTTGCGTCACGTGATTGATAACAGAACAGAATCGAGTTTTTGGATGAAGATGGACGCCATGTTTTTAAATATTGGACAACTGCTCTACGTACTTCTAACTTCGCAATAGTTTTACCTCTGGTAGGAGTCTGGTTTTTGCGGAGTAAGACAGCTGTATAGGAATAAAAAGCTGCTCACCGGGCCCATGGGCCAAACCAACAACAACAACAACAACTTCGCAATGGTAAGTACTAAAATTTATGTGATTTTTAATATTTTGGATTTGATATGTACATATATTTCTAGTGCATGATTATCAAATCGAATACATGTTTCAGGAGCTGCGAAGCCTGAAATAAAATGCATGTTATCTTATTTCTCGCTCAGTTTATTTTTTATGAGAAAAATATCCCCGAAGTAAAAAATATTTTGATGTGCCAGAAATTTCTAACTTAGATATTATCTTAATGAAACTTATTTTTTGTAGGCTGTTTTTTTAAATAGTTTTTAACTTATTCTAAATTAAATTCCTTGTTTATTTGTTTAATTCTGTAAGACATCCAGTGTTGAATTCAGGGGGTGGGGGGACAGTCCCCCCCCCGGAGCATTGAAATGTCCCCCCGGAAGATTTCACATTTTATGCTTTTAATAGTCAAAAAGTGCAATCCCCCCGGAACTCTATAAATTCCCCCTTGAACTTCAGAAATCCCTCCCGGAGAAAAATGTCTGAATTCAACACTGAAGACATCAATAACATACCTATGATCTTAAAATAAATTGATGATATTTTTCTATGTTCGATGCTATATCAGAATCATATTGTCTTTTTTCAGGTACTGCATTATTATATAATCAATTTTACATTTTATTATTTGTAGGGATGTAACGAATAGTGATTTGGCCGAATAGCCGAATACCGAATATTCGGCCAAGTTTTAGCCGAATACCGAATATTCGGCGGCCGAATACTGACTTTAAAAAAATTATTTTATTTGTTTATTTATTTTTTTTTTCCAATTTTAAAATCAAAAATTAAATTAAGGACTAATTGAAATAAATTTTTTGTTTGAGTGTTCAAAAATCATAACAGCTGAATGTATGTAAGCACGGTATATAGTGAACGTTTGTTTTCTGAAGCTGGTAATATATATGAAACCAAACGAAACAGACTTCTTCCTGAAAATGCTGAAAAGTTATTTTTGCATCACAATTTCAGGCTTTACAGTGATAAATAATTTTGTTACCCTTGTATGTTATTTTGAAGTAACTCATTAAATGCTTTTTCAGTATAGGTAATAGTTTTTTTTCTTTTCAATGTATCAAACTCATTAGTTCGTTTAATCAACATCTAATGTTTAATTTTTAATTAGTAAAGTAATTATATAGTCATATATTTATTATTTAAAAGTAAAACTAAAAGCTAGAAAAATGATTTAATTTGTGAAAGATTAAGCATTTTTACAAGACAGTAAAATATTTGTTTTTAATATTTATGAATTTTATTGTTTAAGAAATTTATCATCATTATAAATCAGATTAAGGAAATAGATATAAAGTTAAATTTTTTTAATTCACTGATGAGAGAGAGAGAGTGAGAGAGATTTAAACTTTAAATGCAGTATATATTTTGCATTTTAATGTAAAATAAATTAATGTTGCAATACTTACTTAAATTCATATGATGCCTAAATATGCAGCAAGAAAAATATTTTTTATTTATGTAATTTCATTATGTACAGTTATTTATAAGTTGTCATGAAGCTTTAAAATTGAGTAAGTATTAGGATTTATTTTTCTTATAATAATTAATGTATTTAGATATTCTTTAATATTGTTTGTTAAAAATATTTAAAATCACATTTTTTTTTTATTTTCTGGAACTTATTTAACCAAATATCTTAGAATATTCGGCCAAATAAGCAAGTATTCGACAATATATCTAAATATATTCGGCTACAGGTATTCGGCAGAATATCTGTTCAATATTCGGCAAAAGGGCCGAATAAGCCGAATACCGAATAGTGGTCGAATATTCTTTACATTCCTAATTATTTGTAGTGTATTAAAATTCAATTGAAAAGGGGAGTCCTTTAAATTCTATAATGTTAATTAATAAATTGAGAACTTTATGTTAGGACGATATAATGAAATTTATATTGGTATATGGTAAAATAAATTTCAGTATTCTTTGCATATCAGACAAAATTTCAGTTGTAACAAACGTAAAGTTGAATATGCTGAATATCTTGAGGTTGATATTATCTATATTCATGCTGTAAAAGCTTGCATGCAGAAGCTTACATCTTGGGCAGCAGAGATCAACTGCCTCGCCCTGGATATTCAAGTTTAATTAGCTAAATTTTATTTTTCTTACATTATTTTGAAAATAAAAAATGACATTTAATCTTTTCTAATAATTTAAAATAAACAGAAAAAGAAAAAAAAGCAAACAGGGAATTTTTGTCAGTAGAGATGTATGGGGGAGATCTCCACTGCTGAACATCATGTCACATGTGGAAAGGAAGACAATTTTTTGTTCTGATTTTTATTTCGTGCTCATGTCTTGAAAAATTATATTGAATGGGCTTCAGGGAGAATAAACCCTCAAAAGGCTTGCATTTTTTTTATTTCAAAAATATAAAGCTTCAATTCTTCATTCATTCATTAAAAAATAATAATAATAATAAAAATGTGGTGTTTTAGCAAAAAAACTTTCTTATTTGATTTTATTTCATATTTCTGCTTTCATTTAACTAAATCTTGTCATGTATTTAAATGCACGTGTTAATACTGTTCAAATTTCAAGAAATAACAAGAACGAAAAATCATGCGTCAAGCATAGATTATGTAGCACTTTCCAACGCTTCTAAAATAATTTTACAAATCATTACCGTTTAATAAGCTGAAAGATGACATCTAAGTAAACAATTTGGAAAACGCATAACATATTTAAAAACGTAATTTCAGGAATTTTCAATATATACAATATTCGGAAAAATATCCGAATACTTTTATGTAGCCCTGTATATGATTTGTATATATACATAGGATGCTAAATTTTAGTTTAGTTAGGAAACGCGTAGCACCGTTTAAATTCTCCTTCTGGAGTTTCTGTCAATAAACGGAAATGTGTTCGCGAAATTTTGTGCTGCCCTGTATAGGATCTACAGAATTTATACACACCACGTAATAGACAAAAAGCTAGTTAAGATTAAAATCGCGTTATGTAACACTTTCCAACGCTTCCAAAATAATTTTACAAATCATACCGTTTAATAAGCTAAAAGAAAACATCTAAGTAATCCGAATACTTTTATTCAGCCCTGTATAGGATCTATAGATCTGTATATATACTACATAGGATAATAAATTTTAGTTCAGTTAGGAAACGCGTAGCACAGTTTAAAATTCTCCGTCTGGAGTTAAATAATACGGAAATGTGTTCGCGAACTTTTGTGCTTCCCTGTATATAGGATCTACAGAATTTATACACACCACGTAATAGACAAAAAGCGAGTTAAAATTAAAATCGCTTTCAGTAACTTAAAACGCACTTCGAGGAATTATTGTTAACAGACAGTAGAGAATTCTTTTGTGTGTCCCTGTAAATGAACGATGACTGCTATACACACACTATTCTGTAGTAAGCCTCTTGTAATGCTCCTTAGTAATATATATAAACTTCAATGCGTTTAAAATAGTGGAACATTATTTAAATAAGCCGCAGACGATTTTTCTCCATAGACGTAATGTAACGGAATTATTTTGACTGTCCCTGTAAAGTAACTCTAAGTGCTATACACCTACTATTCCATATTAAGCTTCTTCTAATGCATCTTAGTGATCTATATAAATTTCAATGCGTTTACAATAGTGAAACATTTTTAAAATAAACCGCAAATGATTTTTCCCCATAGACCGCAATGTAACGGAATTCTTTTGAGTGTCCCTGTAAGAAAACTATAAGTGCTACACACTTCAGTTGAAATAGGGAACGTGCCATAGATAACGACAATAACATATAAAAATTGCAGAGCAATCCGAGCATATTTACGGGAGTTAGAGCACGGACAGACGGCCAGACGGCCAGACGGCCAGACAAACCGAAGTCATAAGCACTTTTCAACTAGGTTGGAAAGTGCTAAAAAATGTTCAAAAGAGTCATGATGTCAACATATAAATCATAAATGTCACTAGAACCCAATTTTAAACTTCAGAATCCTAGGCACAGCATTTTTGCGTGCCCTTCCAAGCACTACTCTTAAGTAATCTCACAGCTTAGAATTTTTGTGATACGTCCTCATACAATCATTTCTTCCAGGGCTGTGGAGTCAGGCACGTTTTTTTTTTTTTTTTTTTTTTTTTTTTTGGGCGGGGGGGGGGGGGAGATTCGGTGTCACTAAAAAACTGGCCGACTTGACTCAGTCTCTAGCTTGTTTTTTGGACAATTCAAAGTGAAATTAAATTAATTATATGTGATTTTAAATTTATAAACTGAATTATTATTTTTATTTTGGGACTATATACCGCATAGATGAAAACTGTTTTTAATTAAAAACTCTCGTTGATATTTTCCATTTAGTATACAGTCTTTTCACTCAGCTTTTTGGTGTTTGCAGAACCCGAGGTAAGGCAAAAATTGAAAATTCTGCTACTTTTGGAGTCTACAGAACCCGAAATATCATTGTAACAGAAACCTTTTTTAGCTCCCAGTCTGTCAAAGCCAGAAAGGGGGGCTAATTCGCCACCCCCTAAATTTAGATAAATAGGTTTTTCATACAGAGTTATCCGATTTAAATTTTTGAAATTTTGTATATAGGTTGATTCTGATAAGGCGGTTCCTTGATTAGTTATGGAGGTTCATTGGTTAAATATAAAGGGGGAGGGAACGGGGGCTGATAGCCCCCTTAATTTAGATAAACGGTTTTTTATGCAGAATTATCAGATTTGTTTGAAATTTTGTATATCGGTTCATTCTGATAAGGCGTTTCCCTGATCAGTTTTGAGGGTTTATTGGTTAAGTATAAAGGGGAACGGGGGCTAATCCCCCCTAATTTAGATAAAGGGGTTTTTCATGCAAAATTACCCAGTTTGCTTCAAATTTTGCATAAAGCTACATTGTGAAAAGGCGCTTCCCTCATTAGTTTTGGAGGTTCATTAGTTAAGTTTAAAGAGGGAAACGGTGGTTAATACCTCCTCCTTAATTTAAATAATTGGGTTTTTTATGCAGAATTATCCGATTTGCTTCAAATTTTGTATATAGGTTAACTGTGATAAGGCGCTTCCCCTTATCAATTTTGGTTGTTCATTGATTAAGTATAAAAGGGGGAACGGTGTCCAATCCCCCCTTAATTTAGATAAATGGGTTTTTAATGCAGAATTATCCAATTTGCTTCAAAATTTGTATATAGGGTCATTGTTAAAAACCGCTTCCCTGATTAGTTTTGGGGGTTCATTGGTAAGTATAAAGGTGGGAACGGGGAGCTGATACCCCCTTAATTTAGATAAATGGGTTTTCCATGCGGAAATATCTGATTTGTTTCAAATTTTGCATATAGGTTCATTCTGATAAGGCGGTACCCTGCTCAGTTTTAGGGGTTCATTGGTTAAGCATAAAGGAGGGAACAGGGACTAATCCCCTCTAATTTAGGTAAATGGGTTTTTCATGCAGAATTACACAATTTTCTGCAAATTTTCTATATAGCTTCATTGTGATAAGGTGCGTCCCTCATTAATTTTGGGAGTTATTTCGTTCAGCATAAAGAGGGGAACGGGGGCTAATCCCCCCCTCCATAATTTAGATAAATGGTGTTTTTATGCAGAATTATCGTATTTGCTAAAAATTTTGTATATAGGTTCCTTCTAATAAGTCGCTTCCATGATTAGTTTTGGGGGTTCTTTGGTTAAAGATACAGGGGGAACTGGGGGCTAATGGGTTTTTCATGCAGAATTATCCGATTTGTTTCAAATTTTGTATATATGTTCATTCTGATAAGGCGCTTCCCTGATCAGTTTTGGGGTTCATTAGTTAAGTATAAAGAGGAGAACGGTGGCTAATTTCCCCCCCCCCCCCTTAATTTAGATAAATGTGTTTTTATGCACAATTATCTGATTTGTTTCAAATTTTGTATATAGGTTAATTGTGATAAGACGTTTCCCCATATCAATTTTGGAGGTCGATTGATTAAGTATAAAGGGGGAAACGGTGTCCAATCACCCCCTTAATTTAGATAAATGGGTTTTTTATGCAGAATTATCCGATTTGTTTCAAATTTTGTATATAGGTTCATTCTGATAAGGCGCTTCCCTGATCAGTTTTGGGGGTTCATTGGTTAAGTATAAAGGGGAAACCAGGGGGCCAATCCCCCCTCTTAATTTAAATAAATGGTTTTTTTTATTCAGAATTATCCGATTTGCTTCAAATTTTTTATATAGGTTAATTGTGATAAGACGCTTCTCCTTATCAGTTTTGGGGGTTCATTGATTAAGCATAAAGGGGGAACTGTGTCCAATCACCCCTTAATTTAGATAAATGGGTTTTTAATGCAGAATTATCTGATTTGTGTCAAATTTTGTATATTGGTTCATTCTGATAAAGGCGTTTCCCTGATCAGTTTTGGGGGTTCATTGGTTAAGTATAAAGGGTAGGGAAGGGAGGCAAATCCCCCTCCTTAAATTAGATAAATGGGTATTTCATGCAGAATTATCCGATTTGCTTCAAATTTTGTAAATAGGTTCAATGTGACAAGTTGCTTCTCTGTTTAGTTTTGGGGGTTCATTGGTTAAGTATAGAAAGGGGGAACAAGGTCCAATCCCTCCCTTAATTTAGATAAATAATGTTTTTCATGCAGAATTATCCAATTTGCTTCACATTTTGTATATAGGTTCATTGTTATAAGGCGCTTCCTTGATTAGTTTTGGGGGTTCAATGGTAAAGTATAAAGGGGGGATCGGGAGGCTAATCTCCCCTCCTTAATTTAGATAAATGGGTTTTTCATACAGAATTATCCGATTTGCTTCAAATTTTGTATATAGGTTCAGTTTGATAAGGTGCTTCCCTGATCAGTTTTGAAGTTTAATTGGTGAAGTATAAAGAGAGGGAACGGGGCTATTCTCCACCCCCTAATTTAAAGAAATGGGTTTTCATGCAGAACCGGTAAATTTTTACTTTATAAAAAACATGAGTTTTTTTTTTTTTTGTCGATGCTAAATGAAATTTATTTGGATTTATTGGACAAAGTGTTTTGAAAGGAATATTAAACGAAACCCTTTGAGCGATGTTCGATCACACTTACCCACTAGTTCTATTATATTACTGTGGCACCATTTTTTTTTTCATTTAATGCTGATCGTGAAATCCCATGGTAACCTATGTAAATTTTAAAGAGGTAGTAAATTCCCTTATACAATTATCAAAATATAGCTTTCACCAGCAGGAAGCAGATGTCCAATGTGCATCTTTAAATTAACATTTTTAAATTGTACATTTTAAAAAAATTCCTTAATTTTTAAGTATTTTAAAAACTTATGAAATTTGAAATTTTTACTTAAAGGAAAATTTTCAAATTTTATGCTCTTAAAAATACTTATCGCTGAAGACGAAGAGTCCTCTTAATCATTCATTGCTGTTGTGCGGTTTTTGTCCCATTAAATATACATGATCACTGAAATTAGTAAAATAAAAATATATTAATATTATTGTTATTATTGCAGGATAATACTGCAGTGATCAGTGTCGCATTCCAGCTAGAGCATATCATCCTTGCTTAATAGCGAATGACGATGTAAGAAAGGAAATCATGCTGTTCTCGAATAATATTGATGGTTTGACAGTTATTTCGGAGAAATGTCCTAGGACAATTTTGTTTTGGTAGCATCATATTGTGTAATCAATTAAGGCCTGGAAGAAATTAAAGAATCTAGGTCTACTTTTTTACTAAGTGCAGCTATTCGAAGGCAAGAACTGTCAATATGAAGTAGTATCAGTATTGCTGTAATTTTTATTCATTATAACATTTTGATTTATAGTTTTGTTGCAAATAAATGTTATTTTTCAGTATAAATGTTTGTTTTATTTTTTCTGTCTTTTGTAGTTAGCCAGAAAAAAAAATCGAGTAACTTATATATATTTTTTTAAATAGTATTTTGTTAGTATGTGCAATTTAATGTTTGTGCAGATTAAATGCGATTGATTTATTTTACTAAGTTTAAGTTTAAAAAAAATAGCACATACACATTTGCGAAGTCAGATTTTTTATTAAATAGACACTTATTTTTTATATATTTTTCCTGAATTATTTGTAATTTTTAATATTCTTCTATTAAGTGATCTGCCATTGAAGAATAAAAGACTCACAAACATTTCTTTCTTTGTCATTAATGATGATAAAATTTTGACTATAAATATACATAAATTTTTACAGGCAAGTGGACTTTTCATAAATATAGTAAAATAAATATAGGTCAGTCAACAGTATATGTATTGATATTTATGTAGATATCTCATGACTTCATTGTGCACATGTAAATAACAAATGGTCCAATATTCCAACGTAATTTATTTATGGAAAGATTCAGAAAATAAAGATTGCATGGTAAGTAATATACTTTGAAATGTTATATATATATTTTTCATACAATTTCAATTACTTGCAAATGTAAACTCATAAACAACTAAAGTTTTAAAATCTTAAAAAAAAGGCCTGATTTAATTACTTTTATTTTAAATTCAAATAAATCAAACTTTAATTCACTGTAAACTCTGTAATGGCTTAGGAACTCATAAAGCTGGAAAATTGGTGTTTCTTTTCAAACATTTTAATAACAAAGAATATTTTTTTCATATCCATTGAAATTTATAAAATATAATCATAACCATCTTAAGTGTGTTTAATATATGCTCTAAATTCATTAAATGAATAAAGAAATTTGGTCAGAACAAAAAGCTTTAGCTTTTAGTAATGCAGAGTGCATATGCTTTTTATTTTATCAAAGGGGTAATTCAAGGTGGTATATGTATTTTATACAGAATAGGATATCTGTTAAATTGCAGTTTTTGTAAATAAGTGATGACACAAGACAATTTGTTTTATTTATTTCATGTTTTCAAAAGTAAAAGAGAATTCACATTTCTAAATTAAATCTTTTTCTGTAGCTCCATTTTTTTAAACTGTATATTTTTAACTATTTATATGATTAAAATATTTTAATTTAACCAAGTGAATGAGTTTCTATATATTTTTTTAATTTCAAATATATTTAAATGGACACTTCTAATTGTTAATTTTAATTATTTAGTAAAGTTTATTTTACTGTAAAATGTATAATTTTAAAATTGTATTTTGAATTTAAAAAAATAGCTGATTTAAATAATTAAAAATATATATGATTTTTTGATTAAATAAATAAGTAAAATCACGAACCCTGTTTTTAAAAAAGATTTTCATTTAGCAAGGCTTTTTGTTATATAATTTTCAGTTGAGCTTCAAGTTCAAAGTCTTGTACATTTTCAAATTGCATGGCTTCTAAAATTTGTTTATCATCAAGCTATTTATTAGGATTAGCTGAATTCTGTATATTCTTATAAGTTACATGGCTTCAAAAGTTTTTAGATTTACTTTGTTAATATTACACTGGTGTCCAGAAATTAAGGAGCAGTGACCGATTTCAGACGTTTCGTCGATTATCTTACTGAAACTCGTGAGGAAATGCCCGGAATGCCCTTAAGCTTTGAGGATGTAAAAAACATGTTTGACTTGATGTTTTTCAGTGAATATTTTATCGCGAGGACAACTATGGGGGGGGATAATAACTTTAATAATAAAATAATATTTACGATCACCCAAGTAACGAAAAATGCTAAAAATGGTATGTCACTGTAGTAAATGACTATGTAGGTTCTGTTCAACATTTGTGTGCATTTTTTGTAAGTATAGCATGTATATTCGTGAATATATTAACGTTTCTGTGAAAAATTCAAAAGTTTTTTTTATAACATGCAGAGTTTTCAGCCAAATTTAACACCACTTTCCAAAAACTTGACAAAGAATCGTAGAAATAGTATACTGTGATTAAAATACATTAATATATTAAATATTTGTGGAGATATAGGTATTTTTATGAAATTAATTTTAACTGCGCATGCGCAAACTACAGCAAACATTTTTGTTATGATTCGATAGCAATACTGTAGGGCAACTCATATAAAAAGACCAGTGAACTATCGTGAAAACTCAAATAGTTACAACATTGATCAATACATTGATAAATTGAGAAATAAGTCTCATATAATCCTATGTTTTAAGCATAACTCAAAAACTACTTACCAACTATCTGTGATTTTGGATTTGCATATTTGAAGCCTCCAGAAATCCACCTCTATTAAAAATTTATAGGTTATTATTTTTCTTTTTTGAAATGAATTGAAAAATACATTTTTTTCTTTAATAAGAGAGAACTAAACATAATCTATACAATTTTAACAAATAGATTTTGAAAATCTTCAAATAAGCGAATCCAAAATTATTATGTCAAGTAGTATTTGAATTACGCTTAAAAAGCTACCCGCATTGCAATTTGTTTTTCATCAATTGCAAATTAATTTCACATTAAGACTTCCAAATTTTAAACCTTCATATTTCTTAAACCACTTGACCAAGTGATTTCTTGTTTCGTATCCTTGGGAGAAATTTACAGAAAACAAATGTATAACGTCAAAATTAGGTGTATGTATTGAAAAGTTGGAGTTTGGTACAATTTAAGAATGATGACGACCCCCTAAGCTTATTTTTTTAAAACCTATTATTGGAAGAAGATAATTTTCAGTCAAATATGGCTATTTCTGTTTTTTAATGAGGGGTGGGCAATATTATGATTTAAAAAGATAGGTTTTGTATGTCCTTTGTTTTAGAAATATAGCTATAGAAATTCTTTCCAGCAACAATAAACTTCAAAGTAGTTGCATACACCTCATATGCATAGAACATGTTTCATACTTGTACTACACCCAGTGGAATAAATTTCAGCTTTTTGAGGATACAGGCTTGTCCCTTTTTTTAGTAATATTGAACAGTTGTTTGGCACAGTATTGAATTCAGGGGGTGGCCCGCTGGGACCCCCCTGGAACATTGAAATCCCCCCCCCCCAGAAGATTTGAGATAATATGCTTTTAATGGTTAAAAAGTGCAATTTCCAAAAAGGAAATATATAATTCCCCCCCCCCCCACCCTCCCCGCCGGAGCCGCAGAAAAGGCTCTGAATTCATCACTGGTTTAGCATCATCTGAATAGTTAGTTATATTATACCCATGAGCGCATCAGTATACTTGTAACAAATAAATAAAATTTCAAGCTGATTCTGTATTGTAAAGAAACTTTTGTTATAAAGAGTAGGACCAATAACAGATGAAAATATTGCTTTTGGACACTGTTTTGATTTCCTGTTATCTCAATTAAATATTACTAAGAACTTTTTTGAATACATACACACATTTCGTATCATAAAATGCATTTTGTTATCATAAAATGCATTACATGTAATGCATTTTATGATAACAAATACTTAAAATATGTGTATGTATTCAAAAAAGTTCTTAATAATATTTAATTGAGATAAAAGGAAATCAAAACAGTGTCCAAAAGCAATATTTTCATCTGTTAATGTTCCTACTCTTTAAAACAAAAGTTTCTTTACAATACAGAAAATTTTCCGATGATAATGAAAAAAAATTCCGTAAAGCAAAGAAAAAGTTTCTATTCTACACAGGAATTTTTAATTTTTTCAAGATTAGTTTACTGACTGATTCGGAAAAGTTTCCTTTTTAAAACGGAATACTTTCTGTCTATTCTTCCATTCTTCCAAAACGTTTCTTTATGTGACTGGAAAGATTTCCGTAAGACCCAGGAATTTATTCTGTGTCTAAAGATTAGTTTCTGAATCAAACGGCAAAAGTTTCCTGACGGAAAGAAAAAACTTTCGTTTTTTTCCGTTTTTTTTTTTTTTCCGTGTTGTTTCGGAAAAGTTTCCTTACCTATACGGGCAACTGGAAATCCTATTCCTACCGGAAACTTTTCCGAATTTTTTTTTACATTGTAGTCGAACGACTCTACGAAATGATTATTATTTGCGTTCTTTTATAATAGTTATAATAAAAGTGATCATCAGTTTGATCAATTGTGCAAACATTTTTACTTGTCATAAATATGCAAATAAACATACAATATGCAAAGCGATTTTTTACTTCTCAGCAATTGTTTGTGTTAGTTTAAATTTGAAACATAAAAACTTGATATTAGTTTTACATAATAATACCAAATATCATATTTAATATATAATAGTTCAAAATAAATGTCTGTATATAAGTATGTAATTTAAAATTAACAAGGTGTGGAATTTTTAAAATTGCATATAAACTGAAATATTTTAACACGTAAAAATATATTTGACAATGAAAATATAAAGTGGTTGCATTAACGTTCTTTCCGTGTCATCGTAAAGTATCGACGATTACTTTGACGACTGAAATAAGAAAAGTTTGTCCCTTATGGACGATATAATTCATATCGCATGATCTTTGCTTTTCTACAAGAATTCAGTGATAAATTTAGTTTTGCAGCTTTCCCTAAATCACATGTAATTTATTCTTAGGGCCAAGAGTATCGCCGAAACTCAATTTAAGCTATAACGACGTGGCAGTTATCTCTGTCGGGAATTCTTTTACTAAATGACATTTTATGTCTGGAAAATATTGCGATGGTACTCATGGGAATTTTTTTCCTATGACTTTTATGTTATTAAATAAGCATTTATATGAGTGTAAAGTGGTGAATTAATATGGTTAATATTAATATATATAGCATCCATGAATATAAAAAATATCCATTTTTAAAAATATGATTATAAAAGTTCTTTAGTATATCATGTTCAGCTCTTTTTCAGTTTCCTACTTCATCTTTAAAATTTAAACTTTTGAAAACAAAATTTTGGAAAATATTATGTAGGAAATTGACTGCATACACTTATCATACTTTTAAGTGTTAGAGATGTTTTTCATTTTCAGAAATGTGTCATTTTCAAAAATGTGCAATTCAAAGATACATTTTTAGATTTTTTAAAATCTATTGAAAAAGAACAATTTCGAGAAAATATCTTTGGCAATTTACGCAGTTTTTTTTTCACTTTTTAAATATTAATAATTTCGAGTTTGAAATACTCATAAAATTATTAAATCTAGATATACAGAGTGGCTACAAATTACAGTTGCATTCCAAAAAATAAGAATTAACGTTCTGACCGCCGCGAACTGATATATCCGTTCACTAAGATGTAGGTTTCACAGCAATGGAAGCATTATTTAAATTAATACAATTAAATTAACATAATGCAGTTTTAAAAAGATGAGTAATGATTAGTACTCTCAAGGACTATGTTCATATAGACAATTAAGATTTTTTACATCATGTTGGAAAAATCAAATTTTATAGCATAAAAAAATAAATAAATAAAGAGAAAACAACATTACACTTTTGCCCTTGTGCTTGGCGGTCAGGGGATAATTACAATGGTTTGTTTTTAAAAATGTATGTCTCTATTCCTGAAATTGGCAATTTTCTATTAATGCAGACGATTATGGTATAAAGCAAGAAATTAGAATTATTGTGAAAGTGGAAGTAAAAAGAATGGTGGTTAAACATCTCTATGATCGTGGATTTTCTGCAGGTATAATCTTTAAGCATTTAAAATACCTTGTTTTTAATAGGACAGTTTAAATATATATACAAATATATTTATATACAGCTATAAATCGATTATTGAATACTTATAGCTGTAAAAATCTTATTTAGGTCCGCAACATCCTGCAAATAATATAGTACCATAAGCACACGTGACTCGTAGAATTATGCAAGTTATCATATATTAAGACATGGCTTTTCGCCTTTTCTGAGAAGAAAAGTTCAAAGTTTGATTACCGCAAAAATCAGAAAAAGGTTACAACAATGTGTAAGAAATTGCTAAAGCGGTATGCTAGACACGGTTATGACAGAATAATAATTTCTGATAAAAGGCTATGCCCTAAATTTGTTTTATAATGATAAAATAATGATCTATATTGTGAGTATATGCTTTCGAGGAGATACTTGAAAACCTTCGAGTTGTTAACGCGCTTTGAGAACAAGAATTCAGAATACTTTATGTTAGCAGTGCATATGTGATAAAACATCTAATATTGATACCATCGCCATCATTCGCATTGCATTTATTCCCTTTAAATTTATAAATCTTACACTCATTTCGTTTAAAATTTTAATTTAAAACTCATATATTACAATAAATTCAAAATACACGCCTTTCCCTCATTTCGTGAGGAATTAAAAAGAAATAATACTGTAAACCATTTTATCTCAACATCAAAACATTTTTTCCAATTTAACCAAACGAAATGTAAAGCTTCTAATGTCAAGTAAAAATGCTATTGGCGATATTTGCACCCGGGTATCCTAAAAATAACGAAATCTGTTACGGTTTGATTTACAGTGTCAAAGAATGGAAAATTGCCTCTAAAATTAATCGATAAAGGGTTTGTAGACTTCAAATCAAATTTTTACAAGCAGAACATATCGGCTAAATATTTATTGGAACATACTAACAGATTGTATTAAAAAAAAAAAAAAAAAAAAAAAAAAATTGGATTCTTTCGCAAGATTCTGCACCGTCGGATCGATGCGAAGCAACATAGGCCTGGCTCCATATCAACTATCCGAAGTTTATCATGCATGAAGATTTCTTACCTTCTTCTTTGACTCTAAATCTAAAGTAACACAAAAGACACACACAACACAGAAGTTTACGCTCTCTCAAAGCTGATATATTGCGTAAATGGGACAGATGCATCTTAAAACGATTCGTGCGGCAGTCGGACAAAGTTCTAAATTTTATCTTTGCCGTAAAATATTTAGTTTTTTAAGCTTTCTTTAAATCACATGTACTTTATTCTTTGGGCCAAGAGTATCGCCGAAACAAAATTTAAGTTACAACGACATGGTAGTTATTTCTGTCATGATTTTTTTTACTAAATGGCATTTTATGTCTGGAAAATATTGTGATGGTATTCATGGAATTTTTTTTTCAATTTTTCCGGAGACTTTTATGTTGTTGAATAAGCTTATGTACTCTTGCAAAATGGCGAAATAATATGGTTAATATTAAAATATATAGCATCCATGAATATAAAAAAAATATCAATTTTTAAAAAGATTTCTATAAAAGGTGGCTGCCAATTTGAATAAAATTACTTCAATGTAAAATTTGATTTCTGATTTCTATCATATGTGTGTAATTTACCATTTTATATTTTATGTTTGTAAATAAAATTACTCAATAGTAGTAACAATATTTAGTAACCACTCTGTAGAGAGTGAAAGTAAAGACGATATTTTCCAAATGTCCTATAAAACGCTATAAGTAAGGTCTGTTATATTCAAACATGTTTTCACCCATTTATTTAACACATAAATCATCGTAATTGAAAACAAAAATGGTTTTGAAATCTCGTATTTCATTAACGAGTAAATCTTTGAATTCATTAAATCGCAGTCCTGTATGTTCAATAAAATTGTCGTGTAATTCATTTTTAAATCAGAACTGTTTCGACAGATTAAAATTAAAAAGTAACATTTGTTTTTAAATTCTCTAGAAAAATTCCTCTTTTTATCAAATTCGAAGTTATTGATTTCAATAAATGCGAAACCAAAATATTTGTCTTCACTCCCCGAGTGCCATTCCTGGAATATCGAGTCATCTCCAAATGCTTTAAAACTGTTGTTCTATTAAAAAGGATATGTTACGAAAATTTTACAGTTTTTGATTTGAAAAAAGTAATAATAAAAAAAAAATAAGTAAATAAATAATAAACTAATAAAGGGACCAATTAAAGAAATATTAAAATAATTCTACATGAAATCGCACGCCATTAAATAATGAAATAATTTGATAAGGTGATAAAATTCCTTCAGCTTTGATCTTTTTTCAGCAGTCCTTTTTAGGGTTTCATTCATCACACGAAACCCTATTACTCCCGCTTCGTTGTATGTCCGTCACAGAGCCGGTTCTCAGAAACTATTTAACTTACAGAGTTGAAACTTTGTGTATTATAGCTGAATACCTGCTATGAAGCTCAAAATCATAAAATTTGAAAAAAATCGTTTTATTTTAATATACAGAGATTAAAAAACCAAAAATTTAACAGCCTTTTCCTTTTAAATTTAAACATTTTTCGTGATAGCAGTTGCCAACAATTAAAAATCTGCAATAAAGTTCTTCCTACAATAATTAATTTTCTATTGAAAAATTTCCACGAGAAAAATGAAAATAAAATAAAACGTTTCACCAACTACAAAAAAAAAAAAAAAAAAAAAAAAAAAAAAAAAAAAAGATTAATATGGTGTCGTATTGGTAATGAAACGGAATTTTTTAAACATTTCTAAATAATACAAGGAGCATGAATATGTGTAAATACAGAAAACAGCTTCAAATGACGTCATTAGAGAATTAAACAGAAAATTAATCTGACGTCATATTGAAAGTTTAAGGGATTTGTTTTCAAATGTTTGAAAATAATACAAAGAGAGTATCAATATGAGTAATAGAGCAAGCAAGGAGATATGACGTCAGCAAGTGATTATAACGTCATATGAGTTTGAGAAACATATTGAATCATCATAAAAACACGATTATGGGAATATTGGCAAATTTTAACATTTTGAAGGTCTCTATACAACATGTTTAATTTTGAAAGTGATTTTTTAAATATCGCATTTAGTTCACATGACAGATATTATTATGACATAGTGTAACAGCGAACTTCGACCGCTAAAGGGCCAGTAAAGATATTCGAAAAAACATGAAAAATAAACCGGTAAATTTTTACTTTATAAAAAACATGACTTTTTTTTTAATGAAATTTATTTGGATTTATTAAAGAAAAGATAAAGTGTTTTGAAAGGAATATTAAACGAAAACCTTTGGGCGATCTTCGATCACACTTACCCACTTATTTTTAGCGGTTATTTGCTTTTAATAAATTAATAAAAGCAACTTCATCATACTCTATAACGTAATAGTTTAATTAAAATATTAAATTTACTGTCAGTTTTAATTTTTACCAAAGATGCATTTTTTATATGTATAAGAAAGAAACTTTAGTGTGTTTCTTAAAAATGGAATTGTACTTCAGTTTAAATAGTCTTCGTGATTAAACAAAAGATCAGATATGCACATATTTTGTCTATTTTTTGAGTAGGTTGTCCAATATGCGTGTTTATATATATTTTTTTCAACCTCAATATTTTTTTCTTCAAATCCATGTGCAAAAGTCTGAATAAATCTGTAAGTAAGATAGCTTTTAAGAAGAAATATTGCAGTACATGACTCCAAAATGTGTTGTTATTCACCATTGCAAACTATCTTTTATTTTTAGTTTATTTATTTGTCATGGATATGTCGAAGTTGCAGAAACACTGAGCTTTTTAAATTGAGTTTCTACAAAAATTGTTCACTTTATTTTTCTTCCGATTCGTCGAAAAACTGTTTAAATAAAAAAATGAATTGTATGACTCTTCATTTCATAAGAAATGGATGAAAATAATTATTAATTGCACTTCTTAAAATTAAGGTAAAGCCAGGAGCGATGGCGCGGTCGCAGAGATTGCGCACATATAGGTTCAGGGGGAAAGAGTAGAGTGAGCGCGCAGCGACTCCAGGTAGTTGTACAACAGCAGTATTGGAGTGTTTACTTGAAAGTGCACGTTGATTGTTTTGACCGTCTAAGATAAAGCATTGCTAATTTGTTTTGTTTTCCCAAAGTAAGTGCTTGAATTCCCATAGATCTTCATCAGAATTTCTATACAATGTCAATAGTACAAAATATTTTAAACTTAAACGATTTCTCACAAGCTACTAATCTAGACTAACAATGTGAACATCAACGGTTCGTTTTAGTAGCGGCCATGTTTAGATAAAAGGCCGCGCAATCTCTCCATCCGAAATTGGAGAGTTTGCGCATCTCTTACTTAGGAGAGATGGCGCATTGATCCCATTAGTTTCCATGCTAGGAGAGATTACGCAGCTTATTGGTAAATTTGTATAAAAAATGAAAAATGAAAATGGGCTAATTTTAAGTTAAACGTGCTATCAAGTAACTTAATGTTATTTTGTAATCTTATTTGGACTTGCTTTTTCTGATTCTTTATTTTTTTTCCCTTTAATTAAAATTGTTTAATCGTTTTTAAAATTATTTCCTTTTTCTGATTCTTTAATCATTAGGTTGAAATATTCATTCCTAATACAATAATATTTGTTCACAAAAACCTTACAGCAATGTCATTTAAGTGTAATTATTATTGTTAACAATTTAATTGTAGTTATTATTAGTAACAATCTCTCCTACCCATGTGTACAATCACACCAACCCTGTAAGGACAGATTGCGCAAAATAACTTTCTTGGTTTTACTATAATTGTTCTTTTAAATTGCAACATAACAACAAAATAGCAGTGGAAATGCATAAAAACAAATAAAGTAAAAATTATTCGTGGATAGTTTAGCAAAAAATTAATATTTAAATTTTTATTGTTATTTTTTTTTAATTGTGCGCAGACTCTCCTAGCTTTATCTTACATCTAGCTGTAATTTTTCAATTTTACGTAAAATGTACTCTTTTATATCTATAAAAAAAGGAAATTTAAGGTATAGCTAACAAAAGATAATATATTTTTGCTGTAAGAAATAATTTATTTGAACTAAACTTTTGACGTGCACATGTTTAGTCCGCCAAAAAAATAATAAAAATAAAACTCCATACCTTTTAATCACCAGATTGACCCTGAAACAAACAAAAATAACACATCAACTTGAAAGTATGTCTTCTTTAAATTATATTAAAAAAACTTACAGTTTAATGTCTAGATCTAGGTCATCTTCACAGGTTAAGGTGAGGTCTATGTCGTCTTCAAAAGCGAAATTGTTGAAAACTTCGAACTTTTAATTGCGATCTAATTTTGACATCTTATTTGATATATTTCGATAAACGTTAACTTATGACACCAAATTGGAAATATTTGATCAACCCTAGTGTCAAATTTGGAGCTGTTTGTAATGGTTGCAAAACAGATTGCAATGCGGATATTTTTTTAAACATTACTTGAAAACCACTTGGCGGATAAAGCTGTAATTTTGGTACCGCATATTTAAAGCTTTTACAAATTGATTTCTCTTAAAACATTCATAGATTTTTGGAAGAGTTATAGAAATTCTATTTTTTTTTAATTTAATTTCATAAAATATGCATTTTGGAAATGAATATTCGAAACAAATATGAAGTCAACGCTACACGTTTTTTAACAGAAAAAAATATCTAGAAGTTTTAATTACGCAAATCCAAAATTACAGCTAATTCTGCCAAGTGCTGTTTGCGTTATGTAAAAAATAAAAAAAAATAAAAATAAAAAAAATAAAAAACACTGGTTTTGCAACGATTGCGAATGAGCATTAGGAGATTCAAATTATAAACTTTCATAAATTCTTAACTATCCTATTAAATGAATTCCACTTTGGTATTCTATGGTAACAGTGACAGAACAGCCAAATACGAAGTCAAATTTAAGCGTTCGTATTGAAAATTTAATATTTTGGTATAATTTAAATATGAAGACGAATTCCTAATCTTATTTTTCAATATCAATTTAAAGAAGACACAATTTTCAGCCAAATGCTATTTCGATTTTTTTATTTTTCATAATAAGTAAAATAAATTCCAGTCTTACGAAAAAGCAAATTTCCAAAAGACTTTACAGCACAAAATAACAGATTTATAATGGACTTTGCATTCTTTTATAAATACCATAATTCAACTATGTAATTTCTAAATTTAAAATTTCAATATGATTTTCGTAAAGTTTAGCAAAATGTTAGAATTACTGTTGTATAATAACACGAAACTTTGTTTTTGTTATATTTTCAAATAATATCGGTAAATATTCGATCTCGAAAGAAAATAAAGCTAGGAGAGTCTGTGCACAATTCAAAAGAATAACAATAAAAAAATCTAAATATTAATTTTTTGCTAAACTATCCATGAATAACTTTTACTTCATTTGTTTTTTATGCATTTCCATTGCTATTTTGTTCTTATATTGCAATTTAATAGAACAGTTGTAATAAAACCAAGAAAGTTATTTTGCGCAATCTGTCCTTACAGGGTTGGTGTGATTGCGCACATGGGTAGGAGAGATTGTTACTAATAATAACTACCATTAAATTGTTAACAATAATAATTACACTTAAATGACATTATTATAAGGTTTTTGTGAACAAATATTATTGTATTAGGAGTGAATATTTCAATCTAAAGATTAAAGAATCAGAAAAATGAAATGCTTTTAAAAACGATTAAAAAATTTTAATTAAAGGAAATAAAATTAAAGAATCAGAAAAAGCAAGTCCAGATAATATTACAAAATAATATTACGTTACTTGATAACACGTTTAACTTAAAATTAGTCCATTTTCATTTTTCATTTTTTTAAGCAAATTTACCAATAAGCTGCGTAATCTCACCTAGCATGGAAACTAATAGAAACAATGCGCCATCTCTTCTAAGTAGCAGATGCGCAAACTCTCCAATTTCGGTAGGAGAGATTGCGCGGCCTTTTACTTAAACATGGCCGCTACTAAAACGAACCGTTGATGTTCACATTGTTAGTCTAGATTAGTAGCTTATGAGAAATCGTTTAAGTTTTAAATATATTGTACTACTGACATTGTGTAGGAATTCTGATGAATAGCTATGAAAATTCAAGCACTTACTTTCGGAAAAACAAAACAAAATAGCAATGCTTTATCTTAGAAGCTCAAAACAATCAACGTGCACTTTCAAGTAGACACTCCACTACTGCTGTTGTACAAATACCTGGAGCCGCTGCTCGCTCACTCTACTCCTTTCCCCCTAATCTCTATGTGCGCAATCTCTCCGACTGCGCCATCTCTCCCGGCTTTACCTTATAAATGATGAAACACTGCAATTATTCAAAAGAAATTAAATGCCAAATTAGATTGCTAAACGAATGATTTTCCATTATCATGTAACGTTAATTCTCTACATTGAATATAGCAACATGGAAAAAAATTGCGATGCCTTATAACATACATTTAAAATTATTCCATAAAAAAGACGTTAAATTATCTTCTTTTTTATTAATCACTTATCCGACCTTTGTAGATTTTCCTTTACGGAAATGGTGGTACTCTGAAGTGCAACTGAAATAACAGAATAAATATGTAAAATACTTGTTCTCCAAATTACGCCATTTCTTATGAGCACACGTAATCATAAAAAAAAAATATGTTTTGACATTTCGTATATACTTACCTGTCAAATATTGTGATTTCGTTTTTTTCTATACAATAAATCATACTGTTTTAGAAAAACGCATTGTATAGTGGAATTTTAGGTATTTTTATAAAGACTTCAGCAATTAAAATTACTTGAAGGTCATAGACAAGCTTATATATGCTGTATTATACATTATATATACACTATATAAGTATTTTATATGTCATAGATATGTATATATATCATATATACGTCACAGTATAATATATACGTGTTAGTATCATATATACGCAATACATACATAATATATTAGTCTATATAGCATGTATGTGACATGTGTCATATACGTCTTTCACAGATGCTGCCTGTAAATCATACATACGTCATATACGATTATAGTTTTTGGTCCTATGCATCGGAAAGTGTCATATACGTCATATATGACGAGAATATCATATACCTCATACAACATGTCGATACTTCACCGTCACACAGTGATTCATCTTTGGTATCCGGTATAACAAGGAAGTACCGTTTTTTTTTAATATTTATCTGATTCATAGAAAACTACAACAGTACTGCTTATAAAAACTGACAACTGGTGTCTACAGTGTCATTAAAAATTCAGTGATTTTTCACCATGTTTATACTTTACAGCTTTGCTTGTATTTCTTTAAAAACGTTCAGAGAAAAATTTAATGGAGGTGTTTCATGAAATGTCGACTGCAAAACTAGGAATAAAAGGAATAAATTAAGAGTAAACTTGGAACTAAATTCAAACAGATCATTGCAACAACGCTTGCGATTACATACATTTCTAAACAGTAATAAAATACATATTTCTACGAATCTTTTGAAAACGTTTTAAATTTGTTGTGGAAACTTAAGAAAAATGAAATAAAAAGTGTTAAATTTGTAAAATAACGTAGTCGTAATTGATTCAGCTGTCCGATTAATTACAGAGAGGTGGAAATAAAAGAATATTTTTTCAAAGTATAGGTTCCCGGTATTCTTCGCACACCATACAGTAATTATCGTGCTAATGGCCACTTCCATTGGATGTAATGACATTTATATTAACATTAGATTTTCACACAGACACTGGCAACCCAGCGCAGTCTTGATCCACACAAAGTGTATTCGCGTAACATAGTTTAGTACTCGACTTTTTTTCAAACAAATAAAAAAACGAGATTACATAACTGATTGACAACTCAAATGATTACTTGACGCAGTACAATATAGGATGATAAAACACCGTTTTATTCACCAGAACATTTTAACTAATTTCTGACTAGTTTTCATTGGATTCAGCTTACCGCCATCTGTGCAATCAAAAATGCAATTTTGACAATATATATATGAAGAAGCAGGGGATAAGAGGGACAGGTTTATTGACAAATAGGAATAGAGAAAATGTCATTGAGAAAGGAAATGGTAATGTTGAAAAATGTTAATAGAAATTCAGAAAATAAGACTTTTATATATCATTTCCAAACGTTCGATAATAAGGGAACAGATAAATAACAATTCAGGGTGTCCGAGGGTCAATATTTTGTTTTATTTATTTATATGCATTTTTTATTGTTTTTTTTTTCCTGAAATGTGATTTTTATATAGGATTACTTTTCAGATAAAAAGTTTTTGAAATATTTTTTAATTAAAATGTTTAATTAAAAAACCTAAGTTAACGCATTTTATTTTTGATGATTTGACTGCTTGGCCGATTCCATTACTTTTTTTACTATTGTGTGCATAAAAGGTTGCTTGTTAATTTGCCCTAAGGATTTATAAATATATTACATACAGATTTTACAATAAATTTAAAAGTAAAAAAAAAAAAAGTTATTTTTGAGAGTGATTTCGGGGGTCCACATGAAACCTCCCTGATTTCAAATGTTAACTATGCGGAAACAATGAGTCCTAGAGAGTTGCGGTTTGTAGTATCATGAATCACAACACAACAAGTTTATTTTGCTACAATGTGTTTTCGAAACACTTAATTTTAGTTGTATACATTATTGATATATCATGTAATTTCCATTCTTTTATTGCAGGTATTGAATAATGAGCAGTGATGCCAACAGCACAAGAGAGAGCCCATTGCGTGATATGGTACGCTGAAACGAAGCCACAGATTACCGTCCAAAGGAATTTCCAAAGATCGTTCAAACGGGGGCCACCAGACGTAAAAGCAATTAAGGCATCTTTTGACAAGTTTTTAGCCATGGATAGTGTTAATCGACAGCCTAGCTCGCCGAAGAAACCCACGTCTGAAGAAACTGTTGACGAAATTATGGAGGTTTTCAATAGAAGCATAACACAGTTAATTCGAAGAGCGTCACGGGAACTGAACATTCCACCGTCAACGTTCCATAAAGTTCTGCATAAAAGACTGTGTATGTATGCCTATAAAGTTCAAATTCTGCAGGCGCTAAAGCCCGACGACCAAGCAAAACGCAAACATTTTGCTATTTAGATCCTGGACCGGATAAACAACGCTCCCAATTATCTAGAGAATGAGATATTCAGTGACGAATCAACGTTCCACACATTCGGAACGGTTAATTTTCTCAACGTTCGTATTGGGGTTCGCAGCAACTTAACGTTTTTAGGAAATATGCCAGGGACAGTGAAAAGGTGAATGAGTGGTGTGGCCCAGCAAACATAGAACTGTTGGCTACTTTTGGGGCCTATATTGGCATTT
This sequence comes from Maratus michaelseni, assembly GCA_963931845.1. Lineage (NCBI taxonomy): Eukaryota > Metazoa > Arthropoda > Arachnida > Araneae > Salticidae > Maratus > Maratus michaelseni. The sequence goes on from OZ007592.1 coordinate 421,632,202, forward strand.
ATGGCCAGTGATGGCACATCCATTGAACAGTATTGGCCCATTGCTGGATGTTTGAAGTACGGCATCACATCGATTCAAGAATACCGGTCCAGTATTGGATCTTTCAAGTATTTTAGGGCTACGAAATAAAGATGCGAAATCTTTACTGGTCCGTTACTTCCAAACTGTTTAAAGTTCTAGTAAAACTGGATTTTCATTGGGCCATTTTTGTTCAACCAGCCAACCAGCAGACCTTAGTTTGTATATTTAACAATTAGTGTTTGGCAACAGTAGGCGCAAATCTTCGAAGATCTACCCATCCCTACGCGCCGTTAGGTTCGGCTTTTGATTTCTGATTTTCTGAAATCTGAAGGTAAGATTATTTACTATTAATTAGTATTTTATATTTATTTCTATAGTTTTCTATTTTAATACACTTATTAGCATTGTAAAAGTGCGATAGAGTCGTTGGTATTCAACGATTAGAACGAAAAGAGAAGCGATCGCCATTACATTACGCCGTTGCTTTTGTTTTGAGGGATAAATAAGAACGAATATTTTAAAATTAAATATATATTTAATAGTAATCATTATGTATAGTATGCGTATGCTCGTGTAAATATTTTTTCAACTGACCGAATTAACTTTATAAACGATACTGTTATAAAAAGTTTAATCAGAACTCAGTTAGACTTGTTTATTCGAAACACGTTAGGCTTACTTAATGTTTACTTTACAACTATGCTATGATAATAATTCACTGTTTAAATTAATTATTGTCACTATCACAAGATCAATATTTTAATTATTTTAGATAGTAGGTTTAAAATACTAACTTTCAAAGAATTATATCTATCAAATTATTAAGTCATTGAGGGGGGGGGGGGGTTAGAAGGGTTAGTTTAACAAAAGAAAAAGATTTTTTTTTAAGTGTCTTGAAGTACCAGTGCATGGAATCATATTTCTTTTTATTCTTAACAGTTAAACTTCCTAAAACTGCTTTATATATTACTTTTAGCAATTTGTATAAAATATATCAAATAAATGAAAGTGTAGGTTGAATGTTTTTTAAATACTAAATAAAATTATTTCAAAATAAAATATCAGAACTGACATTTGAGCCCCCTGATCTGCAGATTTACTACTTTCATTGCTACTATAAATTTAATATTATAGGGATTTTTTATGTATGTAGTTCTTTTGTCAGAGCTGAATAATGAAACATTTAAGACAGAAAATAAATTTTTAAGCACTCGTTATGACTTAAAAATTTGTCTTTTTTTAAATGGGGAAAGTGTGAACCCCATGAGCCCCTCATTTTCCCATGCCCTTAAAGATTATTGTCTGCTTCCTGTGGGTGTTAGTTGCCACATGGGTGTTGTTGCTGATGGGTGTTAATTGCCACATTATAAAATATGCAAGGTACGGTTTACAAAAAAATAATTTGATAGCAATCTAAAAAAAATTATTAATTACATGAAATTAATAAAAAAAAATGTATTATTACAGTCTGGTAAGTAAAATTAAAAAAATAAAATTTGACTACTTAGCTTTTCAGTTAAATAACAAAAATATATGCACTATGAACATTACTGAAATTGCTTTTTCAGTAATGTCCACATGGGGTGTCCATTACTGGAAATTGACTAATTAAGCATTCCAGTAATGGGCCATGGTCCTAAAACCTGAAAAATAAATGAAATTTTGTAAATTGCCATTAGTATGTAAAATTCAAAGTTTTCTATTATTGTCTAAACAAAAACATTCAATTTTTTCAAGAAAATAAAAAAGATATCAGTTGTTTAAGTGAAGCCAGCTCTTAGCATGTTCATTAAGATTTTCACAGAAAATCTGTGGAACTGTGAAACATTATTTTCTGCTTCCTGATTGGTTTGATTAAGAGTGTCAACAATAACCCAGATTATAAAACAAGCAAGGAGGAATTATGAAAAAATATATAAAAGGCTAAATTTTTATTGGTTATTTTTTTATAAATCAAAAACTTTGAAAGTGTCCCATTACTGGAAGGGGGTCCATTACTGGCACATCTACCCTATATTATTAAAAATGGCCCCAGGGGAGGGGGAAAAGAGGTTTAAGGACAAAAAAAATCATAACTTCGTCAATTCACAAGATATCAATCCGCTTAAATTTGTTATACATCCTCTTAATATTATCTACAACTTTTATATTGACAAGTTTTTTATAGGACCAACTCTTACAGCAAAAATAAATTAAAAACAAAAAAAATCCCTGCCAGCTTCGCGTACAGAGACATTTTGATTTCGAAGTGGGCGGTCCCAACTGCCGCATCATGGCAAAAAGTTAATTTCTTCTGCAATTTCCAGCGAACAGGCTCCCCACGGACTGCGTCTTCGAAATTTACTTATGCCTGTAGGCCGAACCGTCAAGGATTTTTTTCTAATCCCGCTGATATGAAACGAAAAGTTTCAATATAGGCATTTTGTGATCCAAAAACGTAATTTATTTAAATAATTATACACAAATTCATATTCAAAAATCTATGAATTAGCACTTAAATTAAATTTTTACATAAGAAGAATACCAATCTTTAAAAACACGATTATGAAAATTACACCTCATTTCTATTATTTGTATCTGTTATTTGTAAGAGCATTTTTTTTCTATTATTTGTTTCTAGTATTCCTTATATAATTATCATTATACATAACATTATATATATCAACCCATTAACAAATTTCTAATGAATATTTTCTATATATAATATATATTGAAGTGTTCTAATACAATATTATACAATAAAAATATAATACATATATATATACATATTATTGTTATTTCGAAGGAAAGTAACAGCGATTACTTTGATGCCTTAAATATAAAAAGTCCTTTACTCCTGGTCAACAGAACTCTTATAGCATGATATTTGCCTTTCTACAGAGACTGAGTGACAAATTCAGTTTTGTACCATTCTATAACAAGTTTTTTTTATTATTTTTACGAGATATATTGCCAGAAACTCACATTACTAAAATACATAACGATGTGGCAGATATCACTGTCGAGAATTCTTTTTGTAAATGAAATTATATGTTTCAGAAACGTGTTTTGGGAGACATTACTTTAAAAAGGTTGCCATAGGGGAATGTTTCACATTTGTTGTTTGTCATGTTATTGTTGAAGCTTATAAATGTTTAGTGACGATCTCTAAAGAAAGAAATCGGATGCAAAACGAATAATTATAAAATATTATAAATATTTTTCTTCAGAAAGTTCAATCTATACTATTATGTAAAGAGGGAATGCCTGAGTCACTGACAGACTGACTCATCACGCCCAGCTGAAACGACTAAAGTCAGGATCGCGAAAATTGGACAGTAGATCGCTGTTATGATCTTGACAATCAATAAGAAAGGATTTTTTTAAAGCCCACCCCCCAAAAGGGCATAAAGGAAGGTCGAACGTCCTAGGTCACTTTGCCACATCTCAGAAGAAGTTTTAGGTAAGAGCGAGAAAGTCAGAAAAAAAATCTAATATAAAAAATGATTAAACACGTATTTCAGCGATTTTGGAAATTCACTCTCTAAGGGGGTTAAATGGGCTGGTCGAACGTTTTAATGGTCATTTCGCTATATTTCAGCAGCAGTTTGATAGGAGTATGAAATTTAGGATAACACATTTACCAAAATATAGTTAAACACGTATTTCAGCGATTTTTACAATTTCACAAACTAAGAGGTTAAATGAAGGGGTCGAAAGTTTTAGGTCATTTCGCGATACCCCAGCAGCAGTTTTAGGTAGGAGAAGGAAATTCACAATAACAAATCTGCTAAACAATGGTTAAACACGTATTTCAGGAAAAATTTCAGGAATCATTAAACACGTATTTCGGAAATTCACCACTAAGGGGTTAAATATGGGGTCTAACGTTTTAGGTCATTTCGCCATATCTCAGCAGCAGTTTTAGGCTGGAGCATAAAATGCAAGATAAAAAATGTTCTAAAAAATTGTTAAACACGTATTTCAGCGATTTTAGAAATTCACCCACTAAGGGGGTCAAATGGGCAGTCGAACGTTTTAGGTCATTTCGCCATATCTCGGTAGCAGTTTAGGTAAAACCATGAAATTCAGGATAAAAAATCTACTAAAACAATATTTAAATACATATTTCAGCGATTTAGAAATTCACCCACTAAGGGAGTTAAATGGGGGTTGAACGGTTTATGTAATTTCGCCATATCTCAGCAGCAGTTTTAGGTAGAAGAGAAATTCAAGATAACAGACCTACTAAAAAATAGTTAAACACGTATTTCTGCGATTTTAGAAATTCATCAATAGGGTTAAACATCGGATATGAACCCGATTATGGACGACTCGATGAATTACACAACTATTGCTGATTTTTTTATTAGATATTTTGCATAAAACATTTTTAAAAGGATGTTTTTTAAATCATTTATAAAGCTGAGGGATTTAGTATGATTGCTTCAAAATAATATATGTTTTTTTTCTGATTGTCATTTTGACGGTTTATGGATGCGAATACGTTATTGTGATTGGCATATTTTTAGGGTATTGCATTTTTATTTATACTACCTGCAAGGCCAAGGTTAACTCGTTCGAAGCCGAGTGATTCTGGTATATTAAAATAAATTTATTAGTATCAGTATGTACATAAACATATTTTTTTTTCACTTTTTTACAAGTTTTTATTTAAACTTCAAGATTTTTGTAAATACTACAATTTTGTTTCACTCCCGCTTTTATCCGATTCAGAACAACTTTTTTTAAAGTACCTACCCATCCCTACCGTAAAATGTAGTCGAAAATTTGTCCTCTCGCGCGAAGTCGTGACGCGCCGCTAGTAGTAAATAAAGAAAGAAAACCAAATTTTTGAACTGTAATAATTTTTGTTCTGATGGATAAAATATTGCATTCGTTCTTATGTTTCAATTCTGCGCATTCAAATGGAGTAATTTCGAAATTTGTTTATCCAAACTTCTAAAAATTTAATTAAAAAATTACTATGAAGAATTTTATTTGCATAAAATTATGCTACTCTGTCTTCTTTGAATAATATATATTGTCTGATGTAAAAAACGCCGATTTGTCATTTACGATGTGGGACTTTTAACAAAATCTATTAAAAAAATCGAAAAGAAATTTATTACAAAATATATAGAGCAATATTTTACAGTGTTATGTTACATTCTGTTAAAGGTAAATAATTATCAGTACACATTTAAATTGCGATTTTAGATTTAGTAATATTTACAAAAATTTCCTCTTTTGTAGAAATTTGTTGTGTTGAATATTTATATTGCACGTACCAACTTTGCAAATATACCAATTGCTACGAGTTTTCGTCACTAGCCGTCACAATTCCGTAGAGAAATTTTCGACTGCTGTAATCGCAGATTTCTGCGATTAAATGTCGATGCAAATGTCTCATAATCTTTGAAAATATAGTACAACCACTAACAGAAATATATAATAATCTCCTCCAAGTTGTCTATGATTTCGATAAGCTTTCTTTATCTTTAGAAACCTAAGAAACCATTATATTTTTTAGATATAAATGCTATCAGTTCTCAAGTAAACATTTTCATGTTAAAAAAATAATAATGTTTTACAGACAAACGTGACAAATTAACAGCAATAACATTAACATTAAAATTCATATTACTTTGTTACACGTGCATGTATAAATTCAGTTACGCAGCGGAAAATTTTTCATTAAGAATTTATAGCATTCCAAAAACCGATATTCCAGTTTGAAAAAACTATTAATGTACCATTAAAATTACGCGAAATGTTTCCGAAATTTAGTGCTAAACGAATCAAATTTGTTTTTATTAATTCTTCTTAAATTACTAAAGTATATTGGTTGCTGAAATTTCTGAAGTTAAAGTAATTCCTTCGGAACGGTGGATAACTTGTAGGATGTTATTACATATTTTCCTACGTGGCTGTAATGTATTTTCTTACATTAACAAATATTTGATTTTTTTACAGTGTATATTAAACCTAAGAATTTCAATATAAAAATAAGTGCCGAAAAATTTCCTTTATCGTTAATATGTTTCATTTTCACGATTAAGCCTACATCGCCTACACAGTTTTCATAATATAAGAAATACTTTTTCACTCAGAATTTATGAAACACTCAAGTTTTAATTCTACTTTTTTAATTAGTATCTCAGAAGATATGGTTAAAAAAATATGTTTTAAAAATTGATTTATCTCAAAGGTTTGTGTTTCTTTCCTGAACTTTATAAAAGACTATCAACATGAAATGCTCAGCACTGACATCTGATTGAACTTCAGATTTAAAAAAAATATTTGCGGATTACTTTAGCAGATTCTCTACAAATGTTTGAAAAACCCTCTTGAATAAACGTAAAGTAACTCGCAGGATAAATATTATTGATTTTCGTCTAACATTTAAGTTATACGTATAGTAGCAGGTTTTCTTCTTTAGATTTATTGCGATTTCTAAAACTTTATAAAACATTTACAAGTTCAAGTCTACACATACACACAAGTGCGCACACACACACTCTACTTTTCTAGGTATATATATATATATATATATATATATATATAACGAAATTTAAAATTCCATTCTATAATAAATTATTCTAAAAACATTTCCCGTCTCATATAAAATACAACCTTAATTTATTTAATTCTTACCTGTCTAAAAAATATTTCAATTATTAATTTTACCTTATTTCCAAATTCATCTGACTACATACATACATTTTTTATTGCTCCTTTCAAAATCCTACTTAAAAAGAGGAATTCTTGCCTTATTATTTTTATTTCGAAGCCAGTCTGCTTAATGTAAAGGTATTTTAATTTCTATTTCAATCTGAAACAGCGAAATGAGTTTTTCCTACTCAACCTACTATTTTATCAGCGAATTTCATTTAATAGTATTTTTTTTTCTTTCCGTATTGTAAAACCTTGAGTGCGTTTCATCGGTAGTGCCTAAGCACGCCTATTTGTCCTATGACTCCGGAGTATGTAGATCCTCTTTTTTGCTTCTCAATTGGCTAAAAAGGATCCAATGTCGTAAAAAATACTTGCGCACTGAGTATAAAACACATTGCATGAGCCTGAGAGCTAAAATTATTTGTGATTTGTGTTGTTTTTAAAATCTACGAGCGTCGCGTCGCCAGGAAGTTTTGTACTCTTTAATACTACGAGAAGCTCTTTTTATTCAACATCTAACCATGTATATTATGATGGATTAATAACGTAAATTTATTAACCTGTTCACTGCCGGGTTAAAATTACCGGAATTTTATTTTATTTAGAAAGTTCGAAATCATACCAGAAAATACTAAGAGCAATAGTTACTTTATTTAATTACAGACATTTCGTGATTACATTAAATATAAATTCTTCTTCCGAAATTTCCTGTGCGAATTCATAATTTTAGATTGAAAAACTACGAGTGTACTCGTGTTTGGCAGTGAATGGGTTATATGGTGGAATGCCGTATTATTCAAGCTTCTAATGAAGAAATAGCCGTTGATAACGGTTGCTTTACTTATGTGAAATACCGAATGACGAATGTTTCTACTACGGCTATTTGCGTCTACGTCAGATTAATGGAGTAACACCTATAATTTTCAAAAATACGTATTCTTACGTAATAATATGATAGTAAAGTTTTTCACTAGCACGGCCTTCTATTTATTGAGAGTTTACAGTATTAATAATCGGCGCATGTACATGATATGTGTAATCATTTACCAAATACGTAGCATGGAATGATGCAATGGTTTCGAGTGGAGTTATAAATAACAAGTGATTGTACAGAGAGTGAACCACGTAAATATCAACAGCACTACATAAATATGTCGTGTTTTGCAGAACTTGGAAAATGAATCTGAGACTTTCTGGTCAAACTATGGTATTCTATTATCGTATTGGCAGTAAATTATGATTTAGCAACATGGCCGATAAGTAATTACGAGCTCGATCACATAATCAACATCGATAAAAAGGCTCAGATTCATACATATTAGGCATCAAGAAATGATTCTAAAAGAAAACCCGATTTATTGATTGTCGCTTCATTAAAATGTTAAAAGTTGATAGCATCCCACACGCACTTATTCTATGACTTACTAAGTGTTGAAAAAAATATTGCCCTAGATAACAAGAAAGAACAATTCGAATGAAATAATTAACATAATTGGATTATGCTATGCTCAATATTTGCGATTTATTTGAAAATAAATTCTAATGTAAATGTTTTCATACGTGTTGATACAATAGTAGTTTGAATAAATAGAAATTATAATTATAGTTTTGTTAATAGTCAATTTCTGACATATTTTATATTATTCTTGTTTCGTCATTTGAAACATTTAACAAAAATGACCTAATAATTTTTTAACGAATATCTGTTTTAAGGAGGTTTAATATTTATCCATAGAAGTCATGTTTATTTAGGAATATTGAATGAATAAATATATGTTAAACTTTTATTATAGAAATATGTGTTTTGGAAATTACCGTTTTGATGCAAATATTTGTTATGAATTAAAAGTCAAAAGTTAAAAACTATTCACTTTCAGTCTAAAACATAATATATTTACATTTTAATAAGATACATAGTTTATATTGCAATTTATGCGAAATCAAACAAAAGGAAATTACCGTTACACGAAAGAAAAACTTGATTGCGTTAAATGAAATGCACACATATGGTTTTAATTTTTTAAAAGAAAGATAGTTCAGTCTATCTCACTAGTACATACATTGAAAAGATCTAAAGTGTACAAAACTGTTCATTCTTAAAAATTGCTTTTACTAAATCTTCCGCAGCTTTAGACATTAAAATGGATATTTAAAATATTAATAGTAGAACTTTAAAAACATTCATTAAATATGCATTTTTATATGATCACGTATTGGTAAAATGGATTATATGGGCGCGTTTTCAAAATAATAATAAAAAAAACATAATACAAATAGTAAATAAATTATTAGATACTGTAGGAAAAAATGTTTACGTGAAAGAGCATAAATATTTATGCCTCCATTGTATAAAAAAGTATCTCTTTAAAGTAAAGTATGGTTTTCAATATGAATGAGACATTTTTTGCCAAATTGTCTCAAATGTCAAATTGAAGGCTTTTTTTTTTTTTTTTTTGGTAAAACGTAGCACACATATGCTTTACAATAATAGCTCTTAAGAGGCTACTTCACTCATGCGAAAAAACCCGCGCTAATGTTAATACTACGGGAGAGTTACTTTAAACTATCTCTTTTGCAATTCAATATTTTTAAGCGATTTTGCTTGCATTTGATATCTGCGGTTGACATGTATCATCACCTCTTTTAACTTTTAAAATTTTGTTTGCGTTTTTTTTCCTTATGAGACACTTGCACTTTTAAAATCGGTTTCGAAAGTGGATATATTATCATAAAATACCCTGAAGAAAAGTCTAAAAAGTAAAAAGCGACTTCAGCTATTCAATGCAAACAAAATAAATATAAAAATAAAAATTTATTGAAATGCAAACGGGATACTTTAAAACAACTGCCCCACAGGATTAACATTAGCAAGCTAGTGTTTTCGAGTAAATTAGTAGCCTCTTGAAATAATTATTTAAATAAAGCATTAAATTCAATGCCAGAATTTGGAACGTGTTTAATATATTTATCAGTATTTAAAACCAGAGATTGTATATACAAAGTATAATAAAGATTTATTTAAATAGTTTCATGGCGCAAGCACAACAAATATAGCGTCCGTAAATTTTACAAAGCTAAGACTGAGCTTGTTCACCTCATGTATAGTGATGAGATGAGTATGGCAAACAAACTGTTATTTTATAAAACGGTACTTAATTCCATACTTTTATACTGTGCTCCGATCTGGGGTTCTGCGGGAAATTTCAACTTTCAAAAAATTCAGGTATCCCAGAATAAAATTTGGAGAGGTGTCCCCTGGTATTGCAAGAATTAAAACATTGATTATGACCTCAAAATAAATCCTTTTTCATAAAACTATTAAAATCACGCAATAAATCCTTTGGACAACATTGATTCTCTTCTCTAAATATGATGAACGCGCAAGTTATAGGCGGCCTAATGCTGCTCCACATGCCTGAAGCTAGTAAACCTTAACTTCATTATCTTGTTTCTGACGCTAGCTATTGCTGGGACTGGGTACCTTCTTGGGCATTTTATATAATATATTTATTTGTATATAACCTTTTCCTCTTTTTGATTTATTTTTAACTGTAAATATTTTTTCAGGCTTATCTTCACATCCTTAATATAATATAATTTGTACTTTATTTATTTTTTGCCACAAGCGATCTTTCAGTTGTGTATTTATTTAGTTAGTTAGTTTCGCTTTTCTTAGTCCCATTTTTTTTTTCAGTGCAATAGTTGTTTTGAACTTCGGCTACGATCATTAATCTAAGATCCACATTGCTGATTAATGAACGTGTTCTAAGTTACAAGTTATTATATATGCATTTTTATATATTAAGAGTGTTAAAAAGGACTAAGTACATTATAGTCCAGGAAACAGCTACATTTTTTTACATACACGTGGCCTCCAAATGTGTAAATGCTTTTACTTAACCTATAACGAAAACAGCTACCGCGATATTGATGGATCCGGCCACGGGTTCCACTAAATACCCGGTCAATGTGAAATGCAATCCGATTGCCACTGGCTACGGAATATTTTTCTGATTGTCATTCACTTCACTTTGACTGCGGGATGTCGCGATGATTAAAATACCACATGATAAATGCATACACCAAAAATGCATATTACGCATAGAAAGAAATACTTTCCTTTCATTGTGGAGCATTGCTTTATTGTGAGTGCCTTCTTCAATGCGAGATTGAGTGTGGGTTTTTTCTAAAATATCTGGCAAAACAGCATATGCTTATGTAGCCTTTAAAGATCAAATAAAAATTAAAGAACAATCTTGCAAAATTCGAAATAACAACACAGACTTTCAATCTGAACTTACAGCAGTCATTAACTCAATAAAATGTGGCAAAAAATAACTCAAATTTTTTCAGACAGCAAACCAACAGTATTAGCATTAAACAATTTATTCCCTAAATATAAACAAATATTTGACCTTCATAAATTACTAAAATAAAATAAAAATAAAATTTTCTATATCACGTGGGTAAAAGGCCACGTGGGCATTGTGGGAAACAAACTGGCGAACAAGCTGGCGTACCAGGCCGCACAGTGCTGCAACTTCCCAGTGAGCAAGGAAGTTAAAATTCCATGCTCTTTACTTAATAAGCTTATTAAATTACAATTGCTGGACAAGTGGCAGAACAACTCGGACTCCTCAGGGTGCGGCAGGTTTACTCATTGTATTGTTCCAAAGGTTCAATGCTCACTTATATGTAAAGATAAAGTCTCACTCTACTTCCTCACTGGATGTAGAAGTTTTCCTAGAGTCTTACATAGTATTGGCAAAAGAGATGATGACTTGTGTCAGTGTGGTCAGAGAGGTGACCCACAACATTATTTATTTGGCAAATGTCAATTTATGAAGCATAAATTCACATATAATGAAACTAAAACAACTCTTGACAATATTCTAGATATACTATCTGACAAAAAACAACTATGTCAACTTTACAAAAATTATAATATCTTAAATCAAAAATATACATTTATTAAATATAAATTTCTCTCATACTCAGTTATTGCTCTTAAAAAAGGGTATTGTACTAGTACCAAATTGTAAATATAGTGATCTCTCACTTATGCGCGATGTTTGGTAATTACTTTTTCGTACCACTATTTTAAAACAGTAAAATTTGATTTTTAAATTCTGCAATTAAATAAGGAGAAAATTACTTTAAAAAGAAACTGGTGACGAGGAATGATTGCCGTGTATCGCGTGTGGGTGAGAGATCACTGTATATAGTGTATTTCAAAATGTTATTGTGCGTAAATAAAATTGTTTGAATTTTATATTGTAATTATGTATTGTAATCATTTTTAAAAATATATTATACCTCTAAATGTTATTGTCTACGTATTAATGCGTTCAAAATGTACAATTGTAAATATTTGTCATTACAATGTTTATCTCAAAATGCTATATAAATAACTATAACTAAAATTTATGTAAAATTTCAATTATTGTAATAATTTTAACGTTCACGCAGCCTTGTGGCAAAATTGGGTAACGTTTATACTTTGTAAAATTGTTGTTTAATTTGTAATTATTGTAGCTAGCGCCGGATAGTAATATTTTTCCCTCCCTAGGCTTAGGGGTTCATCCTGGCCATTAGCCATAAGCTGGTCCCTAGGGTGAGCGCTGTCTGTCTGTCTGTCGGACTGTCCAGCACATGCTTCTTCCCCACTCTGAGCTTTCAGTACTATTACCGTTCTACTTGATTTGACATGATAGTTGTTATCTATGAGATTATTATATTGTGGATATCAGAATACGAGAGTAGCGGACTAATTCATAGTGCACAAGAGTTCTCCCTTCTTTCTTTGTCCACTATAGTAAAAAAATATTTTTATTCTCAACATTACAAATTTTTACAATCAGGCATCACTCAAAACATGGTGAGAGTTCTTTAAAAACAGTCCATCATCATAAAAAATTTAAAAATTTTTCAATAAAAACTGTTATCATCACAAGAATGTTTTCGCTCTTGTGACAGTTTTTATTGGAAACTTTTTAACATTTTTATGATGATGGATTATTTTTATTGAACTTTTGCCACATTTTGAGTGAAGTCTGATTGTAAAAATTGGTTATATGAAGAATAAAAATATAAAAAAAAAGACATTAGAAATAGAGATAAAGGATGTATATATCTTTTTAATATAGTAAAACACATTTGTTCTCCTTACCAGCTAGGTACAGTATGCACTGCTCATACGATTTGTCTGCTGCCACTATGCTAGCTGCATGTACACGATCTAGGTTGGGGATTGAGAACATTTTTACGTGTGCCCGCCAAATATTTAAAAAAACACTATCTATAAATATTGTAACTTGCCAAATTTTTACATAAAAATGCAACATAGGCTGCTTTAAAAAAAAACACTCACTGATAGAGTTAGTCCCTTTCATGTTAAGTTTAATAACATAAATCAAAATACGATTTTCCTCTGTATCAGCCACTAACAAGATGAAATTTTGATTCAAAAATTCAATTTAGGTAACACGTACTGTAATAAAAAAATGCTTGATTATTTATTTTAGATTTTTTTTAACTCAAATTTAATGCAACATCTAATCTATACTAATATTATAAAGGAGTAAATCTTGTTTGTTTGTTTGTAGGGGGTAATCTCTGGAACTACCGAACCGATTTCAAAAGTGATGGTGGCAAATTGATGGTGACAACCCCTGCTCCAACATAGGCTATATTTTATGTCGGTGCCACTAACCCCAGGGGCTGCAGGAGAAAAAAAGTCCTAAAATTGCGATTTTTCAGTTATCACACTGGCTGTCAAGCCCTGAGAGCTTGGCAGCCGGTTCTGTATGTATGTATGTACGTACGTAATACGATAACTCTTCATAGAAATATCCGTTTTCCTTCAAATTTTGTTTATAGGTTCACTGTGTTAAGGCGCTTAACTGATTAGTTTTCGGGATTGATTGGTTAAGTAAAAAAGGGGGGAACAAGGGGCTAATTCCCCCCCCCCTTAATTTATATAAATGGGTTTTTCATGCAGAATTATTCCGTTTTCCTTCAAATTTTGTTTATAGGTTCACTGAGTTAAGGCGCTTCCCTGATTAGTTTTCGGGATTGATTGGTAAAGTATAAAGGGGGGGGGGAACAAGGGTCTAATTCCCCCCCCCCTTAATTTATATAAATGGGTTTTTCATGCAGAATTATTCCGTTTCCCTTCAAATTTTGTTTATAGGTTCACTGAGTTAAGGCGCTTCCCTGATTAGTTTACGGGTTTGATTAGTTAAGTATAAAGGGGGGGGGGATCGGGGGGGGTAATTCCCCCCTTAATTTATATAAATGGGTTTTTCCTGCAGAATTATTCCGTTTTCCTTCAAATTTTGTTTATAGGCTCATTGGGTTAAGACGCTTCTCTGATTACTTTTCGGGATTGATTGGTTAAGTATAAAGGGGGGGAACAAGGGGCTAATTCCCCCCTCCTTAATTTATATAAATGCGTTTTTCATGCAGAATTATTCCGTTTTCCTTCAAATTTTGTTTATAGGTTCACTGTGTTAAGGCGCTTCCCTGATTAGTTTTCGGGATTGATTAGTTAATATAAAGGGGGGGGGGATCGGGGGGGCTAATTCCCCCCCCTTAATTTATATAAATGAGTTTTTCATGCAGAATTATTTCGTTTTCCTTCAAATTTTGTTTATAGGTTCACTGAGTTAAGGCGCTTCCCTGATTAGTTTACGGGTTTGATTAGTTAAGTATAAAGGGGGGGATCGGGGGGGTAATCCCCCCCTTAATTTATATAAATGGGTTTTTCCTGCAGAATTATTCCGTTTTCCTTCAAATTTTGTTTATAGGTTCATTGGGTTAAGACGCTTCTCTGATTACATTTCGGGATTGATTGGTTAAGTATAAAGGGGGGGAACAAGGGGCTAATTCCCCCCTCCTTAATTTATATAAATGGGTTTTTCATGCAGAATTATTCCGTTTTCCTTCAAATTTTGTTTATAGGTTCTCTGTGTTAAGGCGCTTCCCTGATTAGTTTTCGGGGTTGATTAGTTAATATAAAGGGGGGGGGATCGGGGTGGCTAATTCCCCCCCTTAATTTATATAAATGAGTTTTTCATGCAGAATTATTTCGTTTTCCTTCAAATTTTGTTTATAGGTTCACTGAGTTAAGGCGCTTCCCTGATTAGTTTACGGTTTTGATTAGTTAAGTATAAAGGGGGGGGATCGGGGGGGTAATCCCCCCCTTAATTTATATAAATGGGTTTTTCCTGCAGAATTATTCCGTTTTCCTTCAAATTTTGTTTATAGGTTCATTGGGTTAAGACGCTTCCCTGATTACTTTTCGGGATTGATTGGTTAAGTATAAAGGGGGGAACAAGGGGCTAATTCCCCCCTCCTTAATTTATATAAATGGGTTTTTCATGCAGAATTATTCCGTTTTCCTTCAAATTTTGTTTATAGGTTCACTGTGTTAAGGCGCTTCCCTGATTAGTTTTCGGGATTGATTAGTTAATATAAAGGGGGGGGGATCGGGGGGCTAATTCCCCCGCTTAATTTATATAAATGGGTTTTTCATGCAAAATTATTCCGTTTCCCTTCAAATTTTGTTTATAGGTTCACTGAGTTAAGGCGCTTCCCTGATTAGTTTACGGGTTTGATTAGTTAAGTATAAAGGGGGGGATCGGGGGGGGTAATCCCCCCCTTAATTTATATAAATGGGTTTTTCCTGCAGAATTATTCCGTTTTCCTTCAAATTTTGTTTATAGGTTCATTGGGTTAAGACGCTTCCCTGATTACTTTTCGGGATTGATTTGTTAAGTATAAAGGGGGGAACAAGGGGCTAATTCCCTCCTCCTTAATTTATATAAATGGGTTTTTCATGCAGAATTATTCCGTTTCCCTTCAAATTTTGTTTATAGGTTCACTGAGTTAAGGCGCTTCCTTGATTAGTTTACGGGTTTGATTAGTTAAGTATAAAGGGGGGGGGATCGGGGGGGGGGGTAATCCCCCCCTTAATTTATATAAATAGGTTTTTCATGCAGAATTATTTCGTTTTCCTTCAAATTTTGTTTATAGGTTCATTGGGTTAAGACGCTTCCCTGATTACTTTTCGGGATTGATTGGTTAAGTATAAAGGGGGGGAACAAGGGGCTAATTCCCCCCCCCCCTTAATTTATATAAATGGATATTTCATGCAGAATTATTCCGTTTTCCTTCAAATTTTGTTTATAGGTTCACAGTAGTTAAGGCGCTTCCCTGATTAGTTTTCGGGATTGATTAGTTAATATAAAGGGGGGGATCGGGGGGCTAATTCCCCCCCTTAATTTATATAAATGGGTTTTTCATGCAGAATTATTCCGTTTTCCTTCAAGTTTTGTTTATAGGTTCACAGTAGTTAAGGCGCTTCCCTGATTAGTTTTCGGGATTGATTGGTTAAGTATAAAGGAGGGGAACGGGGGGGGATAATCCCCCCCTTAATTTATATAAATGGGTTTTTCATGCAGAATTATTCTATTTGCTTCAAAATTTGTTTATAGATTCATTGGGTTAAGACGCTTCCCTGATTAGTTTTCGGGATTGATTGATTAAGTATAAAGGGGGGGAACGGTGGGCTAATACCCCCCTTAATTTATGTAAATGGGTTTTCCATGCAGAATTATCCCATTTCCTTCAAATTTTATTTATAGGTTCACTGTGTTAAGGGGCATCTCTGATTAGTTTTCGGGATTGATTGGTTAAGTATAAAGGGGGGGAACAAGGGGCTAATTCCCCCTTATCTATACTAATATATAAAGTAGTAAAGATTGTTTGTTTGTTTGTTTGTTTGTTTGTAGGGGGTAATCACTGGAACCACTGAAGCGATTTTAAAAGTGATGGTGGCAAATTAATGGTGACAATCCTTGCTCCAACATAGGCTATATTTTATGTCGGTGCCACCACCCCCAGGGGGGGGTGCAGAAGCGAAAAACGTTCTAAAATTGTGATTTTTGCGTTGCTGAAGGAGCTAGAAACTTCAAGTTCGGCATGATTGTTATTTATAAGATCTAAATGCGCTCTAAGAACAATTTCTAAAGAAAAATGATCTAATGATTCTGCAATTTTTCAACTATTGAATTTCTAAAATTACCAAATTTCACAATAGAGTACCATAGCGAAACCTTCACGCGTAAAAAGAGAATGATAAGGGCGACGTGTCCTGACGTGTATATTGACTATAGCACGAGTCACAAATTATAGTATCCTTATTATTCTGTTAAAATATAAAAGTGAATTGTGAAATGTCAATATTTTGTTTGATTAAAGGTTCGTTAAGAGAAATTGACCAGCGTAGCTTGCTAGTTTAGGATAATCAAAGTTGAATGGAAAATTATACATTAATAATTTATTAATGCGATTTTTGCTGCTGTCCGTTTGAGAGTAATGCTTTATACATGATTCATATATGGTTATTTTATTTATATAAATATATAAAATCATTCCACTTATCATATTATTGCATTTGATGTTTTGTGCAATGCATTTGAAGAAATTAAACCTTTTAAAATCATACACAAAAACAAACTAGTTACCTGTCGAAAACGCTGCATAAAGGAAAATAAAAATCAATGTGTTGGTTCATGTAGAAAAAAATGCATTATTTGTGTTAATTTGTTATGTCAAATAAAATATTGTTTGTTTAAACAAAAGAAAAAAACTCTAAAATGATTATCAAATTTCATTGTTTCGCTTGCCTGGGAAATTGTCGTACTCGTGATCCTTGGACCCGCGTTCCATAGGCTCGGCTTCCCTGATCTAGGTCGTGCGTTACTAACCACAGAAGGGCGGATTTAATATAAGAACGACCTTTTATTCTTTTATTTGTCCCGTTGCATCACCTTTCTTCCGATAAAAAATTAGGAAACTTATTTTTCAACTATCCCTCGTAAAATAAGGATTAGTAGTATAATATTGTGACAGTTAGTAGAAAATATTTATATATCATAAATACTAAATATATGTATATTTATAAACAGTTTTTAAATGCTTTACAAAATTTAAGGATAAAACACTTTATCAGACAAAAATTTATTTTTTTAGGTGTGCTTGTAATTATATAAATACGTAACACCTATACTTGTCGTCTGATTAGTCCGTTAGTCCGTCCGTCCGCATATAACAGCGCAAAAACTACCCAACAGAATGGTTTGAAATTTAATAAATATTATCGTTGCAGAATTTTGTCGAGTCATTTCAAATTTTATGAAAATCGAATCAAAACATAAAAAAAAAAATATTAATAAAAGTTTTCTTTATTCTATTAAATCCTATCGCACGTAATGTATATAATAAAAACGCAAGTCATGTGACTGAGGAAAACAAATACGGGCAAACCACTTCTTTTTTCACATGCCACACGGTAATTTTTATTCAAAATCATTTTTTTCGAACAAAATTGCATAAACGTTACATTTTTAGAAAGATCGTTCAAAAAAATTGTTTACTTGGAAAGATGACGTATATTAAAAAATGTATAGATTCTAAGATAACTTCAGTGAAAATTAGGTTAACAGCCGAATATCTCAATCCATTAGAGTAAATAAACACAGGAGATTCGTTCATTATGAGTCACAAAAATATTAAACCATGGAGGTAATCATTCGCAAAGCAAGATCTCCATGGTGAATTTTGCAGAGGCGGACTCGAGTAGAAACCATAATTCGCATTTGTAAACGTGGCTTTTACGTAATATGAATAAAAGGCATGCTCATTTCGCTCATAGCAGACGATATCATTAATTTCATTGATATAATAAGGGTGATTTTTTTTTACATTGTGAAACTATTTATAAAACGAACGCACCTCATATGTCATGTTTAAAGTACAATTTCCAACTTGTTAATAGATACTTCAAAAAGAAAAGGGCACATTTGGGAACAACAGCAGTTTAAGGAACGATATGTGATGATATCGTTTGTGAGGTCATAAAGAATAAAAGAAAATAATTGATAAGTGCCGTTTTATGTTTGCCGATTTACGGAATGATAATATATATATATATATATTTAATTAACAACACAATTATTACCTAATATTATATTTTTTGCTTTTATCCCAATTTTTAAAACATATTTCAATTCTCCCCAGAGTGGGCATTCCATTACAAATACAGGTTTTATTACATAAAATAAAAAATAGTTATTTCAAATTTCAAAGCAGTAAAAAAAAATTTGAAAGAGTAAAAAAAAAAAAAAATATTAACTGAAAAAATAATAAATGAATTTTTGTTTTTAATATAGTCTGTTATTTTTTTCCCATGCAATGTTTTTTCATTCTCTGATATTTGATACTGTTGGTATTAGGCAAATATCTAATATATTGTTTTTTGCTTTTATCCCTATTTTTAAAACATAGTTCAAATGTCCTCAGATTAAGCATTCCATTACAAATAGGTCTTATTATATAACATAAAAAAAACTATTTATTTCAAATTGCGAATCTATAAGATTAAGTATAGAAATAAATTCGTATACATTAAAAGAAAAAATATTTAAAAGTAAATAGAAAAGTAATGAAACAGTAAAAAAAAAAATATTCACTAAAAAAATAATGATTTTTTTTCCGGTGTTGTTCAGGTTTCTTAAGATATGATTTTTGTTTTGTCTTAATTCCAGAAATGGCGGAATTAAAAGAGATTAAATGATTAAATAATTATGAAGTAGAAAGATGTGTTATATTAATCGAAGAAAAAAAATCAGCAAAATGAAAATGACATAGAAAATAATTTTAAAGTGAATCTGTAATTTTTGGATATGACTTTTTATACAAATACACGTTCACAGAAACACATGTATGACACGCTGTAATACAGGGTGATTACAAATGAATATCCCAACTTTGAATCGCTTTAGCTTCTGAACAATAAAATGCAGTGTTCCATTTCACACATCGAAGTGAGTGAGATGTTATGAAGTTTCATAAATGTGAAGGTTAGTTTTCTTGGCGAGCGGGTTGAAAGTGAACCGGCATGTTCCGTTGTGAGTTAATTCAGTCTGTTGCCGCCGAGCTCACAACAGCACAACAAAAGGCGTTCTGTGTAATCGAATTTGCTAAAACGGAATCTGTTAGTCATGTTCAACAGCGGATAACTGCAGCTATTGAACGTGTAACACCCGATATGCTGAAAACCGTGTAGGGCGAATTCTTCTACAGAATGAATGTCGTTCGTGTTTCTGCTGGTGATCATATTGAACATTTATGAATTTTTGCTATTAGTAAATTCACAATCTTCTTTCTTGTGTATTTTCCACAAATGCGTGTATTTTCTATATATTTGTTAATAAAGCACTTCAAAGTTAGGATATACATTTGTAATCACCATGTACTATACATTGTAGACTAAATTTAATAGAATATTACCATGGCATTTAAAAATTATTACGAGCAAAAGTCATGCTTTGTTTAGATTCGCAAAGCAGTATTTTATACGATAAATATCTGAAAGTAACAATATTTTTTTTATATTATTTTTGCATCTTTATTAAGCAAAAACTTTATTTTATGTTTGGGCGCATTCATGTCGCGATTTTACGCTGATATCTAGCCTCTTGCCTTAAATCTAAATCATGTTCGCGTTCTTTTCGACCAGTAAGTGTACGTTTTCTCGGCATTTTAGGTAGCTTTCAATACAAAAAAGTCCTTCCGGTCTGTACCGGGAGGAAAAGGTAGCTTTCCTATATCTTCGTTTTAAAATTTTAGCCAATGTTACTCGAAACAGCAAGTTAAAATGCTATGAACCCGATTACAGGAGACTCGTAATTACTGAATTTGAATAAGAAATTTGCCAAATTAGTCAACTATAGTCAAGTTGGCTTCATTTATGAAGACTTATTTTGGTCGCCAAATTTGGCGATATTTCGCCAAATGTCGCCAATTTTGGCGCTAACGGATATGAATATATAGTTTTATGCGTATGACTGGGAAAATTATTACAACAATGAAAGAAAAGAATTTGCGAGCAATCGCGTTAATGTGCTGTTTTGTTTCAAAATGTCAGCCACCCTAGAATTTCAAACTGCTCTATCTCAGCCATTTTTTAAGATAGAGGTAAACCAAAAAATGCTCTGGAATCTTTGTATCAAGGCCTAACACGTAATTAAAAAGTAAATTTGAATTTTTAATTTTTTGTATATTTATTTTAGTTTTAAATTTTTAAATGGCCGCTATCTTGAAACAAAATGGTGGACCAAGCTGGCCAACGAACTAGGTCGAGACATTGGTTAGTTTCAACAAAATTGATTTATAAATACGAGCGTTATCGCATGACATAGGTCAGATATATATATATATATATATATATATATATATATATACATATATATATATATATATATATGTGGTGATTTTTAAGGCCGAGTAGCTTGAGTAGTAACATTTTTTAATTTATGTTTTTATGAAAATAAGATGGGCTCTTTTCACATAATCAACCGAAGAGGAATTTCCAGCACTCCATATTAGATAGCGTGTGTACGTAATCAATTAAGCATCTCATTCCAGAACACAGAAGTTTTTATTCTCAAACTTAAATTGACATGAGGGAAGAATCTGCTTTCACTCGAGTCCTCTTTTCGTTTCAATCACGGCTCCCACTACTGCAGAGCACGATGGACATTTATTTAAAATAAACATTCCGCAGGCATATAAGAAAAAACATACTGGACTCCACGCCAATACCAGACAGAGATTCCATCATTAACCTAACAAATCAAACTTCGATCTAGCGTCTCTCTATTCGAGCTTTCATCAGTGCATCACATCTTCGGATCTCCGAATAGAATAGAATCCTCTCCGAAACGGAAAAGGCGACGATATATTCTTTCAGTAAGAGTAGGAATACATGGTCACGTGCGCCAATCGTGAGCTGGGATTCTTTGCGCTGGCTCCAGAATATGGTAATAAAATGGTTTCCGCTAATTTTTGGCGCGAAAGAAAATTCTCGAAAGTTCCATGATGGTCGATGATTTAGCTATGACCCAGAGTGTTTTAGATTAATTGATTATCGTTAGTTAATTGGTTCGAGAATATGGAATGATTTTGACTTTTAGGGAAAGAAAAAAAAGAAAAAGAGAAATGGTTTATCGAATTTGGAACATAGCCAGAATGGGATTAGAATAACTGCTTTGACATTTTAATATAAAAAAAAAAGATTTTATGATCTGGCGAATTATTTTTAATATCGGAACTGATTAAAATAAATACAGTCTTTTTAGGAATTTAGAAAATTAAAAGGAAATTATGCGGGTTTTTTAAAGTATGAATATTAGGGAGTTTTATAATTTAAAGATAAAGACGCGATTTATTGAACTAATTAGCAGCCATTGAAATATTGAATTTAGATATGAGGTTTTTTCGGAATACATAGAGTTCAAATATTTTAATAAACGGGGGAAATAAATATTATAGAGTAAGTTAGACTAGGATGGAATAAAAATACTTTGGTTTATCGCGATAAATTTTAAATTTTGTTATATTATCCCCCCCCCCCTTTAAAAACTCTTGACTGAACAAGCTGTTTTCATAAACGGCGGTTTCAGACGAGAAAAAAAAAATTAAATTTTAAAGTTGTTTAGAGTGAGCCTGCACTGGCATTGGCGAAAGAGAAGAACTTAAAAAGAACGAAGTATAATAATTTTGGAAGTTAACAATTTTGAAGAAGGACGTGAAAGAAGATCTCCCTGAAATACAAAAATGTTACAATCTCACTTACCATTTGTAAGTGCACAAGAAAAATACAATAACAATAATTAATAAATATTAATAAACAAGAAAAACAGAATAATAATAATAATAAAAATTTTTGCTTTCACGAAATTCACTAAGTTTAGACTAAGTAGTCACAAGCAATTTGTAGATCCAACTTTTTTATTCAGTCTCTTTCTTGGATCGTTATAAGTCCTCATTTTGTTTTTTAAATAATTAGTACAGTCTCTTTTATAAATACAGTTTTTATATAAAGGCTGAAAATTAAGACATTTTTCCATCAAATTTTAAAACTATAGTCATTTTTACCAATACTTTATAATGACTGTATAATGCTAGCACTTGTCACAACATCTTCTCTTAAGTATCACATTAATTTTCTCACATAATAAGCATGTCTTTTGGTAATATGAAACTACCTTTAAAGGTTTGTTTATCAAATTATTTTCTTGGTCATTTATTTCATACCTGGAATATGTTATCTTTGTTATATTCCTGTGGGATTTGTTATATTTCTCTTGGGATCCCAACATCTTTAACTAATATTTGTCAAACATTTTTTCACTAATAAATAATATAACTCTTCAATAATATAAATAAATGCTATAATAAAATTCAATTCATAAACATAACAATAATAACTTTCAATATAACTAATACTTCTCAACATATGTAGTAATTCATAATATAATTCAATAGTAGAAATAATAATATTATAATAACATTTGTATAATTTAAGAAAATATCACAGTTTGTTTATTTATTGTTAGGGAAAATATTGGTTGAGGATAAAATAATTACATAGCAAATAAATAATTTTCTTATTTTTTAATTATATAAGAAAGTATTTTTGCCAGTCGAAAGTATACAAAAAATATAATAATAATTTCAAAATCCAAATAAATTTAAATCTAAATATTTAGAACTTGAACTCTCAACCAGTAGTTCCTTACAATAATTTTTTCCTCTGATACCCTTTTACAAAATTATACTGTTAAGTTATAAGTATTCCTCCTAAATGTAGAGAGTTGTTTTTTGGCAACTGAGAATAAATAAAGACAATACATAACAATAAAAGATGTTAATTTTAGCTGAGAAATGGAATACAATGGCAATTAGTTTAGATACTTAATTTTCTATTGTCACACAAAACACTCACTGTAATATCACATCATCACTATCCAATCATTTATATAATTATAGAAATACTTATAAACGGTTACTATTTGATTATCTATTGAAGTAAATAACATAATATTAAATTTTTGAAACAATTGGTTTAAGATAAAGTAAAAATAGTTTATTTTGATATAGAATTAAAACATTTAATTTCATTTTTCAACATCAATTTGACAATTCCTAAAATCAAAATACACATCTTATGCCTGCATAAGGTGTCTACTCAACCTCAAAAACTCTCAAAAACAAGTAATATTCTCGTTGCGCACCAAGAACATACCTGATAATGTTGAAAACTATTGTAATAAGAGATATTTAAATAATTAGAATTTACTCTATTGTTTTTACTTTAGTTTGATTTTGTGATGGTGATTGTGATGTCTGTGTTGGTTTTGATTGTTGTTTGGGTTGCTCATGAAATAGTCTGAAATTATTTGGTGAAAAATATGGTCGTAATTTAGACACATGTACAATAACTGAATTTAATTTAGTCTCATAATTAAATTTGTCTATTTCGTAGGTCACATCAGAAAGTTTATTTATTATTTTGTATGGCCCAGAGAAAGTAGGTTCTAATTTTCGAGTGTTAGGATATTTAAATTCTTCACAAATTACATAATCTTGTATTTCTAGTGGAGATTCAACAAATTTTCTATCATAGAGTCTTTTACTTTTAAGGTGGAATTCACAAGTTCGCGCTTTTGCAATTTTGAGTGCTTTATTAACAGGAGGGTAATAATTTTGTTTTAAAGGAGATTCATAAGGTAATTGACCATAAAATAAATAGGCAGGTGGGAATTTGGTTATGGAATGTGGTGTGTTATTGTATTCTTGGATGACTTGGTCTAATAATCTAGTCCAAGGTATTTTAGAAGAAATGGAATTAACTTTACATTTAAGTCTAGTAACTATAGTTTGGTTCACTCGTTCTACCTTCCCATTGGTTTGGGGGTGATGTGATGATGTAAAACGTTGTTGAACATGATATTTTCTGAGGAATTTTTTGAATCTTGGAGACCTAAAAGATTTATGTCTATCGCTAAGTATTGTTTTAGGTGCTTGAATATTGAAAATTTGTTTTAAACAGTTAGTATATGTTTCGGTAGTAACACTTTTGGATGGAAAAGCCCAAACAAACCTAGTTGCATGATCTATTATTATGTGTAAGAATTTTTTTGTTGAATTGTAATAATTAAATCCACCCACAGTATCAATAGAAAGACATTCAAAAGGTTGATCTGTGGCTGGCATAGCTTGTAACAAGCCAAATCTTTTTTGTTTTGGTTTTTTATTTCTCTGGCATGTATCACAATGTTTAACAAATTGTGTAATATCTATTGTCATGTTGGGCCAATAATAGTTTGGAGATATTAAGTTAAGCATTTTTTGTATTCCTAAGTGTCCAAAATTATCATGAGCAGTATGTAATAATTTTCTCCGGAGTGACATTGGTACTACTATTTTTTTTAATCCTTTTCTCTGAATAATTATAATCCCATTCTCTTTTTTGTATTTTCTGTCACAAACATTATCTTTATCTTGCATCGCTATAATTTCTTTTTTGTCCAATAATAAACTTACATGTTGATTAAGATAAGCAACAGGATTTCGACTGACTCGATCAGGACTGATCGAATTAAATTAAAAAATGTTACTACTCAAGCAACTCGGCCTTAAAAATCACCACAGAATTATTTTAGTCGACAGGATTTCGTGACAACATGTCCGCTTCGACATTTGTAGAACCTTTTTGATACTTGATCTCATAATCGAACATGCTAAGTTTTAAAGACCATCGAAAAAGTCTACCTCTTAGATTTTTAACATTCTTTAACCATACCAGAGATGCATGGTCGGTATGGATTGTGAATTTAGTACCATGAAAATAGTGATAAAACTTATCAAGAGTATCTATGATAGCAAGGCATTCCAATTCAGTTATAAAGTAATTTTGTTCATAACTCTTCAAAATTCTAGAATGGTAAGCAATAGGATGCAAAAAATTATCTTTCCCTGGTTGTTTTAGAAATGCACCTACTGCTACCTGAGAGGCATCTACAAACATGTGGAGGGGTAATTTTGGGTCATAAATTTTTAGAATTGGTTTTGCAATTAGAGTATTTTTTAATTTCTCAAAAGAGTTTTGACATTCTGAGTTCCATTCCCATATTGTGTTTTTCCTAAGTAATTTATTGAGGGGGTTTCTAATTTCAGCATATTTATCTATGAATTTGTGATAAACATTAATGGAACCTAAAAATCGTTGTAGTTCTTTAACATTCGAGGGAGGTTTCAATTTTTTAATTGTCTCAATATTGGTATTAGCTGGAGTTAAAGTCCCATTGGTGATCTCATAGCCTAAGGAATTAATTTTATTTTGATTTAGTTTACATTTAGAAAGTTTAAGTTTAAGGTTTTCTAGTTTACAGATTTCAAAGATTTTTGCTAAGTGATTTAAATGTTCTTCTAGAGAGGAGGAGAAAATTATGATATCGTCGAAATAATGGCAAGCAAAATCAATTTTATACTTATTGAGGATTCTTCTAATGGTTCTATTAAATATCGGGGGCCCTGTCTTTATACCAAAGGGGAGCACCAGCCATTCGAAGAGGCCAAAATTGGTGGCAAAAGCTAATTTTTCTGTATCGGATGGATGTATTGGTATGTGCCAGTAGCCAGAGGCTAAGTCCAAAGTGGAAAAATACTGGGCACTACTCAATTTATCTAAAATTTCATCGATACGAGGTAAAGGTTCTGCATCGTTTTTAACTATTGCATTTAATTTCCTATAATCTATACATAGTCGGGTCTTTTTACCTTCCTCTCTTTTCATAGCCAAGGTGACGGGGGCAGAATAAGGACTATTGCTTTCTTTTATGAGACCAGCTGCTAACAAAGATTGAACTTGATTTTTTATTTCTTTTTCTTCTAAGGGGGAAGTTCTGTAGGGCCTCAAAGATATAGGTAGGTCAGATTTTAGTAAAACGCGTTGTGGTTCAATATTTATCTTACCCACATCATATTTATGTTTTGCAAAAATATCCCTATAATTTTGAACTATTTCCCTTAAATCCCCATTTTCAATTAAATTTATTTCCCCAATTAAATCTGAATCATAATCATTAATATCGCGAAAATTTTGAGGAGTCATTGAACTTCTGTAATCAGGCTGCACGTTACAATCATTGTAATTAGCTGCAAAAAAGTCCTGAGTATTCACAAAATTTTCATTAGTATATGGTGATACTTTGTCATCATTATATCCATTTAAACTCTCATTACTATCACCATTTGTTAATAACTCATCTTTACATGAAATAATATCTTCATTATAAGTTGTTATCAAGTTACCATCATTAAATAAATTCAAACTGTCACAATCAGAAGTTATCAAGTTATCATTACCTTGTTACAATTTATTTACAGTCACAGTATTAAAATGAAGTGATCTCTCATCATGTATGGATATACTCCTATTTATAATCTTCCTTCCCTGTTTTACTGTACAATTCTTACAATTTATATTTAAAT
Source organism: Maratus michaelseni (assembly GCA_963931845.1). Classification (NCBI taxonomy): domain Eukaryota; kingdom Metazoa; phylum Arthropoda; class Arachnida; order Araneae; family Salticidae; genus Maratus; species Maratus michaelseni. Next base: position 421,659,286 of record OZ007592.1, read on the forward strand.
TAAATTTTGAACATTCTTTTAACCCCAAGATGCAGTAATCTAAATCTGTATCACATACTAAAAAGTTAACATATTTTTGGATTTTACCCACTTTAAGAAGAATACTACACTTTTGATTAATTTGTAAAAATCCCTTTGCCTGACCAATAGTAACTGGAGGAACAATTTCAATTTTAGCATTCAATTTTTTAACAAACTTTAATGGTAAAATTGCGATAGTTGAGCCGGTATCGACGACACATGGTAAATTATAATTATTCGTATATCCATACACAATTAATTGTCAAACATTAGGAGTACCAATTGGAAGAGTATCAGAGGGTGTTGAGTTGTTATTAAAAATACACTCTTTTTCCCAGTGAAAAGCATTCATTACACCCTTGTTTACACAAATTCTACATGGCCTAGATGGGTACTGGTTCTGAAAATAATTGTTTTGTACTCTGTTTTGAAAATTTCTAGGTCTTTGAAAATTATAGTTTGGTCGAGGAACCCAGTTTCGAGGAGAATTAAATTGATTATTGGGCCGATTTGACTGAATCCAATGCCTAGGAGTATTAATTTGTTGAAAATTTGGTCTATTAGGCTGCACACTATATCGAGGAATGTCAAAATTAGTTGCATTAGGTTTACTTGGTAATGATGGACTTGTAACAGCAGGGGTGGAAACTTCCACAAATTGCTTAACAATTCTATACCATTCTGTAGTACTCTCAGGAGGGTTAACAATTAGATAATTTTGATATTCTGGTTTTAAACCATCGGTTAATCCTTGTAGTAATATAGTTTCACATAAATGCAATTTCCTGCCAATTTCAATTTTCTTTCTAAAATAAGTTTCTAAGTTACTTAAACTATCCAATTTTAAAGCAGAAAATTCAGAAAATTTCGGGATATTTACCCTAATAAAATTCTCGGTTAAGATATCAGCTATCTGTTCGTATTTAGTGCAATTAAGGCAATCATTTATGTAAATCTTAAGAGCTTCTCCCTTTAAATTTTGAGAAATATTTTTAAACTTCCAATCATCATCCTTCTTTTCTTTTTCACAAGCATCATCAAAGTATTTTAACCACGCTTGTATCTCAACTCCTAAATCTGGATCAAATGCTATAAATTTTGGTTCTGCCATAATATTTAATCTAACAAAAGAGTTAACTCGATCTTCTTTTAAATATCCGGATCTTAAAAACATTAAATTTTAAACTTATAACACTATATACCATACAAATAACGAAATAGATAAAATAGTAAATAAATATGTAATTTACGATCTCAGTAACATTTTAAAAATAATAGATATATATATTTTTTTTTTTTAAATATCTGTTCTTAAAACATGAAAATATAAAATTATACCGCTGTCTATAACATTACAATGACGTATTACACGAAATCATCAAATAAATTAATTAACCTTAACAACACTTAAATATTTGCAACAGAAATAAATTTTAAAAACAAAAATTTAATCAGTGTAACATAATATATAAAACCTTTAAATTTCAGAGTAAACAACTAAGAACAAGAAAATAAAACATTTTAAATATAACATGAAGTAATAAATGAAATAATAAATATCAATAAATAAAAATACCAACTTACAGTCATTCTGGACATATTTCACAAGAAGATTTCCTGACAATACCAAATTGTACACTTTCCTAATCCCTTAGGATCAACTTTACGAAATCTTTTTATCACCGAAACTTTCGTGCATTGGCTTGCTGTAAGAACATCAGTCTCCGATCCGAACAAAAGTACGATGAAAATGTTCCATCACTCGATAATTCCTTCAAAAATTACTAGTCGCATCCTATGTCGCACATATAAATCCATCCGAAATCCATTGGAACACAGATAAAAAAATCCTGTCCGACTAAAATAATTCTGTGGTGATTTTTAAGGCCGAGTTGCTTGAGTAGTAACATTTTTTAATAAATGTTTTTATGAAAATAAGATGGGCTCTTTTCACATAATCAACCGAAGAGGAATTTCCAGCACTCCATATTAGATAGCGTGTGTACGTAATCAATTAAGCATCTCATTCCAGAACACAGAAGTTTTTATTCTCAAACTTAAATTGACATGAGGGAAGAATCTGCTTTCACTCGAGTCCTGATCGAGTCCTGATTATAAATCAGAATTTTTTTTTTTCTCGTCTGAAACCGCCGTTTATAAAACAGCTTGTTCAGTCAAGAGTTTTTAAAGGGGGGGGGGGATAATATAACAAAATTTAAAATTTATCGCGATAAACCAAAGTATTTTTATTCCATCCTAGTCTAACTTACTCTATAATATTTATTTCCCCCGTTTATTAAAATATTTGAACTCTATGTATTCCGAAAAAACCTCATATCTAAATTCAATATTTCAATGGCTGCTAATTAGTTCAATAAATCGCGTCTTTATCTTTAAATTATAAAACTCCCTAATATTCATACTTTAAAAAACCCGCATAATTTCCTTTTAATTTTCTAAATTCCTAAAAAGACTGTATTTATTTTAATCAGTTCCGATATTAAAAATAATTCTGTGGTGATTTTTAAGGCCGAGTTGCTTGAGAGTAACATTTTTTAATTTATGTTTTTATGAAAATAAGATGGGCTCTTTTCACATAATCAACCGAAGAGGAATTTCCAGCACTCCATATTAGATAGCGTGTGTACGTAATCAATTAAGCATCTCATTCCAGAACACAGAAGTTTTTATTCTCAAACTTAAATTGACATGAGGGAAGAATCTGCTTTCACTCGAGTCCTCTTTTCGTTTCAATCACGGCTCCCACTACTGCAGAGCACGATGGACATTTATTTAAAATAAACATTCCGCAGGCATATAAGAAAAAACATACTGGACTCCACGCCAATACCAGACAGAGATTCCATCATTAACCTAACAAATCAAACTTCGATCTAGCGTCTCTCTATTCGAGCTTTCATCAGTGCATCACATCTTCGGATCTCCGAATAGAATAGAATCCTCTCAGAAACGGAAAAGGCGACGATATATTCTTTCAGTAAGAGTAGGAATACATGGTCACGTGCGCCAATCGTGAGCTGGGATTCTTTGCGCTGGCTCCAGAATATGGTAATAAAATGGTTTCCGCTAATTTTTGGCGCGAAAGAAAATTCTCGAAAGTTCCATGATGGTCGATGATTTAGCTATGACCCAGAGTGTTTTAGATTAATTGATTATCGTTAGTTAATTGGTTCGAGAATATGGAATGATTTTGACTTTTAGGGAAAGAAAAAAAAGAAAAAGAGAAATGGTTTATCGAATTTGGAACATAGCCAGAATGGGATTAGAATAACTGCTTTGACATTTTAATATAAAAAAAAAAAGATTTTATGATCTGGCGAATTATTTTTAATATCGGAACTGATTAAAATAAATACAGTCTTTTTAGGAATTTAGAAAATTAAAAGGAAATTATGCGGGTTTTTTAAAGTATGAATATTAGGGAGTTTTATAATTTAAAGATAAAGACGCGATTTATTGAACTAATTAGCAGCCATTGAAATATTGAATTTAGATATGAGGATTTTTCGGAATACATAGAGTTCAAATATTTTAATAAACGGGGGAAATAAATATTATAGAGTAAGTTAGACTAGGATGGAATAAAAATACTTTGGTTTATCGCGATAAATTTTAAATTTTGTTATATATATATATACATATATACATATATATATATATATATATATATATATATATATATATATATATATATATATATACATATATATATATATATATATATATATAATATATATACACACACATATATATATATATATATTGGTTGAGTAGACGTTGGATTGAGGAGGTGTGAGGCGGAGTTGTATGGAAAAATTTGCATGGTTAATTTATATTATTAATATACATAAAAAAAATGGGGGGCATTTTGATTTACATATTTGTTTGATAATCGTTTTATGATGGACTGCGATGTGATATTTCTATATGTTTTTTAATTTAGTTAGATTTACTTTTTCATTACTTAAATAATTTAAATGAATTTATATTCATTAATATTACAAATGTATTTGATATAATGATTTGGATTAATACCTATGGTGGACAATATCATATTTACTTCTAATATAATGTTTACTTTTATACAGTGTTAATATAATATGTTTTAATTTTATTAAGTGTTTATATTTTATTTAATATGGTATGAAGGAACATTATATGTGACTAATTCATATCAATATTTAATCAACATTAAATTTAAATTCTTTGTATCATAGTTCAAATATTTAGTATTTTATTTTAATTTAATTTAATTGATGTTGCATTTTTGGTACAGTTATTTAATCGTTTTTGTCATTTAATGGTACATATATTTTTATGTTGCTTTAATTATTAATTTTTCCATCTTACTACTTATTTACAACATAGAATTAATCATTTATACATCCATTACTTCTATGTAATTCAATATTCTATTCAATATTCTATTTATTAATTAATTTCATTTATTTATTACTTAACTAATGGCTATCATTAAGATAGTAATTTGGTTTAATTATTATACAATAATTTATATCCATTACTTTCTATTCAGATTTTATTCACTTTTACCAATAGATGGTAGCACTATTTTAAGTTGCTTTAATAATTAATTTTTCCATCTTTATACTTATTTATAACATAGAATTATTCATTAATACATCCATTACTTTAATGTATTTCGATATTCTATTTATTAATTTCTTTTATTTATTATTTAACTAATTGGTATTATTTAAGATAGTAATTTGGTTTAATTATTAAACATTTATATCCATCCAACACTTTCGATTCAGATTATATCCATTTTTCCCAATAGATGGCGGCACTTATGTTCCTGTTTACTTTACAATCCATAATATTGTAACATTATTTCTGGCATCATTATAAAGCAATTTATATTTCTAAAATTGGCAACATGTAATGATTTTTTTTTTTTTTTTTTTTTTTTTTTTTTTTTTTTTTGCAATTCATCCCCAAGTCATGGTTGAGTTTCATGCTGGTTCTTGGGGTGTAAATTTATATTTCTAAAATTGGCAACATGTAATGATTTTTTTTATTTTTTATTTTTTGCAATTCATTCCGAAGTCATGGTTGAGTTTCATGCTGATTCTTGAGGTGAACGGTATCTATTTTAATATTTTTTAATCTTTATGGATTTTATACTTACTGACTCTATAAATTGTTTTCTTTGTAAATTATATGTGAGGCTTCTCTCCTTTTTAATATTGTATTTTATTTTTCATTTTATCACTGGTTTGCTTCAATGTTTATGAGATTTAGTCCCAAAATCATATTTTTTAGCAATGTATGGCTAATATGATGATGAAACATCTCATTTCATTTTATTTGTGGTATTTAGGCATTTGGGACTTGATAATTCTGTCTAAATTCCACAAATTTCATTTCATTTCATTCATTTAATTCCATTTTTATTTAATTTCTTATTCTTTTAATATGTTTTTGTTTCCATATTAAGTGTGTTGGGGAATCTTTCATTGTCAACTAATTATTTCATACTTAATTATTATTTCATTGTTTAAGTTGGTGTTATGATAATGTTTCATTTATGGTTATATATATATATACATATATATAAATATGGATATATTTATATATATAAATCAATATTTGAACGGAGGGTGGTTTTGGGGTCTGGGGGTCATGATCGGTGAAAATATATCGAAATTTTCCGGAACTGCTTTCCTCCGAACGGCTGCAATAGGTAGCTTTATAATTTTTTGTATTGAAAGCTACCTAAAAGTATAAAGCTACCTATTGCAGCCGTTCGGAGGAAAGCAATTCCGGAAACTTTCGATATATTTTCACGATCATGACCCCCAGACCCCAAAACCACCCTCCGTGCAAATGTTGATTTATATGTTTCTTTTATCAGTTCCCCAAGCTATAAAATTCTGAGACGCGTTCTCATTTCGAATGTTTTTTAAAGCCATTTTCTTCTTCTTCTTATTATTATTATTGCTCTGAATTTTTCGCGCGCTTGGCATTTTAACTTCTAAATTGGTCCGCACCCAAGTAAGGGACTCTTTACTGTTTTAGCCTCGCCCTCTTGCCTCATTCGTTGGGCTGGAGCTAGCTTCTCACTCATTGGGTTGTGCGCTCGTGACGTAATTCTGTGTATGTTTCCGCGGAGAGAACAAAACTCGCCCGCGCCGGTCGGAGCGGCAGATTTTTGACGTTTTCGGAAGCTAAACAAATATGTGTCTGGTATTTTTTATGTCCGTAGAATATTCATCTGGCCCAGTAACATCTTAATTCAATGAAGTGAAGCAACGTTAGCCCGAGGGCTATAAGTTTTAGACCTTTGGGAATCGTTTCTGTGTTGTTCGTCTTCTTAAAATTATTTGTCTGGAGATTGGCTGGATTTATTGGAAAACTTTGGTGGAATCATTTCATTGCCTTCTACTTCGCCATACTTGCTAATATCGACTGCAACTTGCTATATCGTTGAAGGACTGCCATCTTTTCATCGAATATTATTCATCGTAATAGCTCAACCTCGTCAAAATGCTACAAAAAGCCCGTTAGGATTCCATGAACTTGCGCTGAGCGATGCCAATATTCTGATGGACGGATGAGCTGCGAATGTATTGCCGGCTACTGTTGTACATCTTCATAGCGAAGAGTGTGCGTCTAGTTCTCGCGAAGAGTATGTTCTTGAATATAGGAATTCCCAAGAATATTACTGCCAATATTTTTGCTTGAGTTAACTTTTTATGCAGGCGTAAATTAGTTGATTTGAGTTAAAAGGTTCTTATATTGGATTGAATTTAATTAGAACAATAAAGTAAATTGGAATAGCAAATTAGATTAGAATAATACATTAAATTAAAATAAATTTAATAAAAATTCACTGGATTAAATTAAATTATAATAATATAATAAAACTCTCTACTAACAGTAATAATTAAACTTATTATCCACCATACACTTCAAGGTCTTATTTTCATTGAGCAGCTTATGTTTCTCTTGTTTGACTGAAAACAGAGAACACATTATCTTACTGAATTGTTGATAATTTTCCACAGATATTTCTTATTTTACTATTTATTATTTTTGTTTTCTTTTATTAAGTATATTTTCATTCCTCACTGATATTGAAAAAAAAATGAGGAATTAAATTATATACAGATGAATTACTGATTTAGTATTATTTTGAAGTTGTTTGTTATTGTTGATATTATTATGTCGTTATTATAATTGTTGTTGTTATTTATTATGTGATAAGTTTATAAAAGAGAATATTCTTGAGAATTGTGATAAAAGAAAACCACTGATAGTATATTAGTTGAGGATAAAAAGTCACATCTTGCTAGCAAAATATCTAATACTCATATCTAAATGATTGAACTTTATTAAATGACTGGACTTTATTTGATAAGTGCACTTATCAAGGCACAAAACGTATCAAGCTATACCTACTTATCAAGGCATAAAACATATCAAACTATACCTACTTATCAAGGCATAAAGCTTATCAAGCTATACCTACTTATCAAGGCATAAAACTTATCAAGCTATACCTACTTATCAAGGCACAAAACTTATCAAGCATCACAAACCAGTACTTTAATTGTTTATTGAACTTAGTGGGGATGAAACTTTCTTATTTTTTTGAACTTTATGTTTAACTGGAATTATCCTACTACAGAATCAATACACTGTATTACCGTAAACTGTATTACTGGCTAATACTTGACATATCTGTGCCTTCATATCTATACCAAGAAATTTTTTTTGGAAAAGAGAGGTCTATAACTCAGACTGTTACTGATTAAGAGGACTATTAGACATTTATACTTTTCACTGCTTAGACAAAAATGCTTTGTTTACTTCATTTTCATCCTTTTCACTATTTATGTTTGAAGAGTGAAAAAAAAATATTTGTTACTAACTTATTTATATTGTAATTGTATGTATTTCTGTATTTAAACAATTCCCAGAGGTTTGCGTTTACAAAAATAACTATTGAATTAACTTTAATAAAATCAAAGAATTTTTGGCATTAACTAGAATACCAGATAAATATTTTGTAATCCAAATTCTTGCTTGCCTTAATGAACTTGTAGATCAACGGATCTACCCGTCATTCGGATTTTTAGGGGGGGGGGGGGGTAATGTTATATAATTTTTTTTTTTTTAATATCCTTCCATTTTATTCGCATTAATATTTTAAAATTAATCTAACTTCTGTCATAGTCAGTATTGCCTTAATTCTTAATAATATCTATTCCTATTTAAAGTTCTTTTAAAAGTAAATATCCGTATATTAATAATTATTTTATTCCAAATCTTAATCTAAAATTTAAGATCATTCGTAACTTTTATCAGTTCCCCAAGCTATAAAATTCTGAGACGCGTTCTCATTTCGAATGTTTTTTAAAGCCATTTTCTTTTTGTTATTATTATTATTATTGCTCTGAATTTTTCGCGCGCTTGGGATTTTAACTTCTAAATTGGTCCGCTCCCAAGTAAGGGACTCTTTACTGTTTTAGCCTCGCCCTCTAGCCACATTCGTTGGGCTGGAGCTAGCTTCTCACTCATTGGGTTGTGCGCTCGTGACGTAATTCTGTGTATGTTTCCGCGGAGAGAACAAAACTCGCCCGCACTGGTCGGAGCGGCAGATTTTTGACGTTTTCGGAAGGTAAACAAATATGTGTCTGTTATTTTTTATGTCCGTAGAATATTCATCTGGCCCAGTAACATCTTAATTCAATGAAGTGAAGCAACGTTAGCCCGAGGTCTATAAGTTTTAGACCTTTGGGAATCGTTTCTGTGTTGTTCGTCTTCTAATAAAATTATTTGTCTGGAGTTTGGCTGGATTTATTGGAAAACTTTGGTGGAATCATTTCATTGCCTTCTACTTCGCCATACTTGCTAATATCGACTGCAACTTGCTATATCGTTGAAGGACTGCCATCTTTTCATCGAATATTATTCATCGTAATATCTCAACCTCGTCAAAATGCTACATATATATATATATATATATATATATATATATATATCTGACCTATGTCATACGATAACGCTCTTATTTATAAATTAATTTTGATGAAACTAATTGTGTGTATTAAGCCCACCAATGCCTTGACAGAGATCGTTGGCCAGCTTGGTCCGCCATCTTGTTTCAAGATGGCGGCCACTTAAAATTTTAAAACTAAAATAAATATACAAAAAAGTTAAAAATTCAAATTTATTTAATTAAGTGTTAGGCCTTGATACAAGGATTCCAGAGCATTTTTTGTTTTACCTCTATCTTAAAAAATGGCTGAGATAGAGAAGTTTGAAATTCTAGGGTGGCTGGCATTTTGAAACAAGACAGCAAATTACAAAAAACCAACGATTAATTTATGAGTTTTAGTGAACGCGATTTCTCAAAAAAAAATTTTCTTTCATTGTTGTAATCATTTTCCCAATCATACGCATAAAACTATATATTCATATCCGTTAGCGTCCATTTCTCGCCAAACTTGTCAACACTTGGCGAAATTTCGCCAAATTTGGCGACCAGAATAAGTCTTCATAAATGAAGCCAACTTGGCTATAGCTCAATAATTTGGCGAATTTCTTATTCAAATTCAGTATTAACGATTTTTTTTTTGTAGACGGTTTCTTTGCATTTTAGCTTGCTGTTTTCGAGTAACATTAGCTAAAATTTTAAAACGATGACATAAGAAAGCTACCTTTTCCTACCCGGTACAGGGCGGAACGACTTTTTTATAATGGAAGTAATACATTCCATAAATTGTTTTTAAATGGCAAACATATTAAAAATAATACTAATAGTAATTATTTTTAGGTAGCTTCAATACAAAAAAAAGTCCTTCCGGCCTGTACCGGTAGGAAAAGGTAGCTTTCCTATATCTTCGTTTTAAAATTTTAGCTAATGTTACACGAAAACAGCAAGTTAAAATGCAAAGAAACGTTTACAAAAGATTCTTTAATAATGAATTTGAATAAGAAATTCGCCAAATTATTGAGCAATAGCCAAATTGGCTTCATTTACGAAGACTTATTTTGGTCGCCAAATTTGGCGATATATCTCCAAATGTCGCCAATTTTGCCAATTTTGTCGCCAATGTCGCCAATTTTGGCGCTAACGGATATGAATATATAGTTTTATGCGTATGAATGGGAAAATTATTACAACAATGAAAGAAAATAATTTGCGAGTAATCGCGTTAATGTGCTGTTTTGTTTCAAAATGTCAGCCACCCTAGAATTTCAAACTGCTATATCGCAGCCATTTTTTGAGATAGAGGTAAAGCAAAAAATGCTCTGGAATCCTTTTATCAAGGCCTAACACGTAATTAAAAAATAAATTTAAATTTTAGATTTTTTTGTATATTTATTTTAGTTTTAAATTTTTAAATGGCCGCCATCTTGAAACAAAATGGTGGACCAAGCTGGCCAACGAACTTGGTCGAGACATTGGTGACCTTAATACACACAATTAGTTTCATCAAAATCGATTTATAAATACGAGCGTTATCGTATGACATAAGTGATATATATATATATATATATATATGTCTGTTGCATTTTGACGAGGTTGAGATATTACGATGAAAAAATGGCAGTCCTTCAACGATATAGCAAGTTGCAGTCGATATTAGCAAGTATGGCAAAGTAGAAGGCAATGAAATGAGTCCACCAAAGTTTTCCAATAAATCCAGCCAATCTCCAGACAAATAATTTTATTAGAAGACGAACAACACAGAAACAATTCCCAAAGGTCTAAAATTTATAGCCCTCGGGCTAACGTTGCTTCACTTCATTGAATTAAGATGTTACTGGGCCAGTTGAATATTCTACGGACATAAAAACACCAAACACATATTTGTTTAGTCTTCCAAACGTCAAAAAATCTAGTCCTCCGACCGATGCGACCTGGTTTTGTTCCTTCAGCGGAGACATACAGTAATTTACGTCAGGAGCGTACAAACCAATGAGTGAGAGGCTAGCTCCAGCCCAGCAAATGAGGTGCGAAGGAGGAGCTAAGACGGTAAAGATTTCCGAACCTGGTAGCGGATTAATTTTGGAGTGAAACTACCTCAGAGCGCGAAAAATTTAGCATAATATTAATAATAAGAAGAAAATGGCTTTTAAAAAACATTCCAAATGAGAACGCGTCTCAGAATTTTATAGATTGGGGAACTGATAAAAGCTACGAATGATCTTAAATTTTAGATTAAGATTTGGAATAAAATAATTATTAATATACGGATATTTACTTTTAAATGGACTTCAAATAGGAATAGATATTATTAAGAATTAAGGAAATACTGACTATGACAGAAGTTAGATTAATTTTAAAATATTAATGCGAATAAAATGGAAGGATACGAAGGAAATAAATTTTTATATAACATTATCCCCCCCCCTAAAAATCCGAATGACGGGTAGATCCGATGATCTACAAGTTCATTAAGGCAAGCAAGAATTTGGATTACAAAATATTTATCTGGTATTCTAGTTAATGCCAAAAATTCTTTGATTTTATTAAAGTTAATTCAATAGTTATTTTTGTAAACGCGAACCTGTGGGAATTGTTTAAATACTGAAATACATACAATTATAATATAAATAAGTTAGTAACAAATAATTTTTTTTTCACTCTTCAAACATAAATAGTGAAAAGGATGAAAATGAAGTAAACAAATCATTTTTGTCTAAGCAGTGAAAAGTATAAATGTCTAATAGTCCTCTTAATCAGTAACAGTCTGAGTTATAGACCTCTCATTTCCAAAAAAAAGTTTCTTGGTATGGATATGAAGGCACAGATATGTCAAGTATTAGCCAGTAATACAGTTTACGGCAATACATTGTATTGATTCTGTAGTAGGATAATTCCAGTTAATCATAAAGTTCAAAAACATAAGAAAGTTTCATCCCCACTAAGTTCAATAAACAATTAAAGTACTGGTTTGTGATGCTTGATAAGTTTTGTGCCTTGATAAGTAGGTATAGCTTGATAAGTGCACTTATTAAGTGAAGTCCAGTCAGTTAATAATGTTCCATCAATTAGATATGAGTATTAGATATTTTGCTAGTAAGATGTGACTGTTTATCATCAACTAATATACTATTAGTGGTTCTCTTTTATCACAATTCTCAAGAATATTCTCTTTTATGATCTTATCACATAATAAATAACAACAACAATTCTAATAACGACATAATACTATCAACAATAACAAACAACTTCAAAATAATACTAAATCTGTATATAATTTTATTTCCTCATTCTTTTTCAATATCAGTGAGGAATGAAAATATACTTTATAAAAGGAAACAAAAATAATAAATAGGAAAATAGGAATTATCTGTGGAAAATTATCAACAATTCAATAAGATAATGTGCTCTCTGTTTTCAGTCAAACAAGAGAAACATAAGCTGTTCAATGAAAATAAGACCTTGAAGTCAACGGTGGATAATAAGTTTAACTATTACTATTAGTAGAGAATTTTATTCTATTATTATAATTTAATTTAATCCAGTGAATTTTTATTCAATTTATTTTAATTTAATGTAGTATTCTAATCTAATTTGCAATTCCAATTTACTTTATTGTTCTAATTCAATTCAATCCAATATAAGAACCTTTTAACTCAAATCAACTAATTTACGCCTGCATAAAAAGTTAACTCAAGCAAAAATATTGGCAGTAATATTCTTGGGAATTCCTATATTCAAGAACATACTGTTATACAGAAGAGAATTGATTAGTCAATTATAAGTTGATTTCATTAAATTTAATTAATTTTTGCTTTACTAAGTTTAATATTAAGCTATTGATTTAACATTAGTTTGTTGCTGCTCATGTGATAACTTTATTTTATCAGGAGTGTAATAAGGGCGTAATTTTGATACATGGTCTATTTCAGTAAATTTATTTTGAGTCTGTCTATTACTTTCAACATTTACATCAGATAATTTTTTAAGGATTTGATAGGGACCACTAAAAACTTGTGAGAGCTTTCTGGTATTGGGATAATGGAATTCTTCATAGATAACAAGATCTCCTATCTCAAATTTTGGCTCTACATAATTTCTATCATAATATTTTTTACTTTTCCAGTAAAATTCATCCGTGCGTTTTTTAGCAATGTTGAGGGCTTCCTGGACAGGAGGGTAATAATTTTTCTTAAGAGGGGAATCATAGGGTAATTTGCCAAAAAGTAAATAAGCAGGAGGGAATTTGGTTATGGAATGGGGTGTATTATTGTATTCATTAACTACTTCAGTCAGAAGTTTGGTCCAAGGAATTTTGGAGGTAGTAGAATTAACTTTACACTTTAATCTTGTAACTATTTATTGATTCACTCTCTCACATTTGCCATTCGTTTGAGGGTGATGTGATGTGGTTAAACGTTGCTTAATATTGTGATTACGCAAATTTTTTTTAAATATAGGTGAAGTAAAGGCTGCATTCTTATCACTTAATACCTTTTGAGTACCCTGTATATCGAAAATTTTGTTGAAACAGAATAATTGTTGAGGGAATTGAATATTGAAGACTTGTTTTAAGCAATTTGTGTATGTTTCTGTGGTAACACTTTTTGAAGGAAATGCCCAAACATATCTGGTTGCATGGTCGATGATGATGTGTAGATATTTTTTGGTGGAGTTATAATAATTGAATCCTCCCACAGTATCAATAGAAAGACATTCAAAAGGTTGATCTGTGGTGGGCATAGCTTGTAATAAGCCAATTTTTTTCTGTCTGGGTTTTTTATTATTTTGACAAATATCACAATGTTTTACAAAATTGGTTATATCATGAGTCATGTCAGGCCAATAATAATTAGGGGAGATTAAATTTAACATTTTTTGGATACCAGGATGACCAAATTTTTCATGAGCAACATTTAGTATTTTTCTCCTTAAAGACATGGGGACTACTATTTTTCGAAATCCTTTCCTTTTAATAATCATAAGTCCATTTTCATTTAGATAATTTTTACCACATACATTATCTTTTTCCTGCCTCTCTATAATTTTTTTAACGTCCAGAAGAAAAGTAAGTGGTTGAATAAAATGTGAAACTGGGTTTCTCGACTTCGACATTTGTGGATCCCTTTTCGTAAACTATATTATATTCAAACATGCTCAACTTCAAAGACCATCTAAATAACCTGCCTCTCAAATGTTTAGTATTTTTTAACCATACAAGAGATGCATGATCAGTATGAATGGTAAAATTTACACCATGAAAATAATGATAGAATTTGTCTAACGTGTCAATGATGGCAAGACACTCTAACTCGGTAATAAAATAATTCTTCTCATAACTTCCCAATCCTCTAGAGTAATAAGCAATTGGATGTAAAAAATTATTACTATCAGGTTGTTTTAAGACTGCACCTACTGCCACCTGTGAGGCATCAACAAACATATGGAGGGGTGACTTAGGGTCATAAATTTTTAAGATAGGTCTGGCTATTACGGCATCTTTTAATTTTTGAAAATAATTTTGACAATCTGTATTCCATTCCCATAATGTATTTTTCCTGAGTAATCTATTAAGCGGGACTCGAATTTCGGCATATTTATCTATAAACTTGTGATAAACATTGATAGATCCTAAGAATCTCTGAAGTTCCTTTACATTAGAAGGGGGTTTTAGTTTTTTTATTACTTCAATATTAGCATTAGCAGGAGTTAATGTGCCATTCTGGATGGTATATCCTAAGAAGTTAATTTTATTTTGAACAAAATTGCATTTAGATAGTTTAAGTTTAATGTTTTCACGTCTACATAATTCAAATATTTGGTTTAAATGTTGCATGTGTTCTTCTAATGAGGAAGAAAATATAATGATATCATCAAAATAATGACAAGCAAAGTCTATTTTGTATTTAGTAAGTATTCTTCTAAGGGTTCTATGAAATATTGGGGGGCCTAATTTAATCCCGAAGGGCAGAACTAGCCATTCAAAGAGCCCAAAGTTGGTAACAAAAGCCAATTTCTCAGCATCGGATGGATGTATGGGTATGTGCCAGTAGCCAGAGGCTAAATCTAAAGTTGAAAAATACTGTGCACTACTCAGTTTATCTAAAATTCCATCGATACGAGGTAGGGGTTCGGCGTCATTTTTCATTATTGCATTTAATTTTCTATAGTCAACACATAATCTAGTTTTCTTACCTTCTTCTCTTTTCATTACTAATGTAACAGGGGCAGAATAGGGACTATTGCTCTCTTTAATTAAACCAGCAACTAATAGTGATTGAATTTGAACCGAAATCTCTTTTTCTTCTAAAGGGGAAGTTCTGTATGGCCTCAGCGATATTGGTAGGTCAGAATTAAGAAAAATACGTTGCGGTTTAATATTAATTCTCTCGACATCAAATTTATTTTTAGAAAAAATGTCTAAATAATCCCTTATACTTTCCCTTAAAGTTTCATTTTCTATAGAATTTATTTCCCCAATTAATTTAGAATTATCAACATTAAATAGAACAAAGGGTTGAGGAGATATGATCTTTCCATAATCGGGTTGCACTCTCTGATAATCATAGTTAACATTAAAATGAAGTAATCCTAATTTATCCCTGGATATGCTCTTAGATTCATTTAAAACAAGGTCTCCTTGTAATACTCGACATGTAGCACAGTCAATAATTAAATTAAACTTACAGCATTCTTTTAAACCTAATATAGCATAATCTAAATTTGTATTACATATCAAAAATCTAATATTTTGTTGCACATTACCTAATTTAAACAATAATTTTCAAGCTTTATTTATTACAACAGTTCCTTTGGCTTGGCCAATAATAACAGGTGGAATATTTAAAACTTTAGCATTTAACAATTTAACAATTTTAAAAGGTAAAATACTTATGATTGAGCCAGAGTCAATCACACAAGGTAGTTCCCTGTTATTTACATATCCTGATACAATTAACTGTCATATAGTATCAGTAGATGGTTGTGGTTGAATAAGAGGGGGTGCAGAAGATTGCAAAGGGCTCACATTGAATACACAATTCCTCACCCAGTGATAAGCATTTTGGATACCTCTATTTAAACACATTCGATATGGTCTACTTGGGTATTTGCTCTGAAAATGTGTAGTAGGCAACCTAGGATTGATAAATCTAGAATTTTGAGCATTAAAATTGCTCTGTGAATGAAAATTGGAATTTGGCATATGAAAATTTCGACTTGGCGAACCCAATGTCTAGGTGCCTGATCATATTGTGGCAATGATCTATAATTCTGAAAATTACTCCTAGAATTACTATTGTTGACCTGGGAAGTAGGAATTACTCCTAGCTGTTTAGCCATTAGGTACCAGTCTATTGTATTTTTTGGAGGATTACTAATCATATAATTCTGGTACTCAGGTTTGAGACCGTCTGTTAATCCATGTACTATTATATTTTCACATAAACAAAGTTGTCTACCTATTTCAACCTTTTTTCGAAAGTACTTATCCAAATCATTGATATCATTTAATTTCATAGAAGCAAATTCTGAAAATCGAGGAACATGAACAGTTATGAATTTTTCAGTAAGAATATCAGTTATTTTGTCAAAAGCTTTACATTCTAAACATTCATTGATAAATACTTTCAGAGCCTCTCCTTTCAAATATTTTGAAATATTTTTAATCTTCCAATTTTCATCTTTCTTTTCAGAAAGGCATGTTTTGTCAAAATGGGTTAACCAAGATTGAATGTTCATTCCAGATTCGAAATCAAAAGGAATGATGTTTATTTCGTTTTCACTCATTTTGTCATCACCAAGGACTTTTACAAGTCCAGATCGCAATAACATTAATATAAAAATTAAAGAGAATTAACACAACAGATGTAAAATAAAATTTTAATTAAATAACAAATGTAAATACCTCCATCTCTAATAAATAATGATAGTAATAATAATAATACAACAAATAAGAAAATCTGAGCGAAACTTAAATAACATAAAAATAAATAAAATAATAAATAATACATACAATAATAACTTTTTTCAAACTTACGTAATTCCGTTCACAAATTGTCTACCTGTTTAATTTTTGAAATTTTTGAGACCGATCAATTTATTTATTTTTTTGTATAAAGATACTTTTTCATTTTTTTTCTGTAAAAGAAAATATTATTTAGATCATTCCGTCATTATTGAGATGTTGTTTTGTAGAACATTCACACTGGTCTGCATCTGGTGTTTCCAGGGATAAATTATTCCAACACTTTTTGAAAAATTCGATGCATATTTTGGTGAGAATCAGTTGCACACACCACAATGGAAAATGTACAGCATCCGCATTCAGCAACATATCACAGCTTCTCCGTTTATCAGACGATCAGAAGAACAACTAATCGACATACTCTTCGCGAGAACTAGACGCACACTCTTCGCTATGAAGATGTACAACAGTAGCCGGCAATACATTCGGAGCTCATCCGTCCATCAGAACATTGGCATAGCTCAGCGCAAGTTCATGGAATCCTAACGGGCTTTTTGTAGCATTTTGACGAGGTTGAGACACTACGATGAATAATATTCGATGAAAAAATGGCAGTCCTTCAACGATATAGCAAGTTGCAGTCGATATTAGCGAGTATGGCGAAGTAGAAGGCAATGAAATGAGTCCACCAAAGTTTTCCAATAAATCCAGCCAATCTCCAGACAAATAATTTTATTAGAAGACGAACAACACAGAAACAATTCCAAAAGGTCTAAAACTTATAGCCCTCGGGCTAACGTTGCTTCACTTCATTGAATTAAGATGTTACTGGGCCAGTTCAATATTGTACGGACATAAAAACACCAAACACATATTTGTTTAGACTTCCAAACGTCAAAAAATCTAGTGCTCCGACCGATGCGACCTGGTTTTGTTCCTTCAGCGGAGACATACAGTAATTTACGTCACGAGCGTACAAACCAATGAGTGAGATGCTAGCTCCAGCCCAGCAAATGAGCTGCGAAGGAGGAGCTAAGACGGTAAAGAATTCCGAACCTGGTAGCGGATTAATTTTGGAGTGAAACTACCTCAGCGCGCGAAAAATTCAGCATAATAATAATAATAAAAAGAAAATGGCTTTTAAAAAACATTCGAAATGAGAACGCGTCTCAGAATTTTATAGATTGGGGAACTGATAAAAGCTACGAATGATCTTAAATTTTAGATTAAGATTTGGAATAAAATAATTATTAATATACGGATATTTACTTTTAAAAGCACTTCAAATAGGAATAGATATTATTAAGAATTAAGGAAATACTTACTATGACAGAAGTTAGATTAATTTTAAAATATTAATGCGAATAAAATGGAAGGATACGAAGGAAATAAATTTTTATGTAACATATATATATATATATATATATATATATATATATGGATATATCTATATATATAAATCAGCATTTGAACGGAGGGTGGTTTTAAGATCTGGGGGTCATGATCGGTGAAAATATATCGAAATTTTTCGGAACTGCTTTCCTCCGAACGGCTGCAATAGGTAGCTTTATACTTTTAGGTAGCTTTCAATACAAAAAAGTCCTTCCGGCCTGTACCGGGAGGAAAAGGTAGCTTTCCTATATCTTCGTTTTAAAATTTTAGCTAATGTTACACGAAAACAGCAAGTTAAAATGCAAAGAAACGTTTACAAAAGATTCGTTAATACTGAATTTGAATAATAAATTCGCCAAATTATTGAGCAATAGACAAATTGGCTTCATTTATGAAGACTTATTTTGGTCGCTAAATTTGGCAATATTTCGCCAAATGTCGCCCATTTTGTCGCCAATGTCGCCAATTTTGGCGCTAACGGATATGAATATATAGTTTTATGCGTATGATTGGGAAAATTATTACAACAATGAAAGAAAATAATTTGCAAGTAATGGCGTTAATGTGCTGTTTTGTTTCAAAATGTCAGCCACTCTAGAATTTCAAACTGCTCTATCTCAGCCATTTTTTAAGATAGAGGTAAACCAAAAAATGATCTGGAATCTTTGTATCAAGGCCTAACACGTAATTAAAAAATAAATTTGAATTTTTAATTTTTTTGTATATTTATTTTAGTTTTAAATTTTTAAATCTTGAAACAAAATGGCGGACCAAGTTGGTCAACGAACTCGGTCGAGACATTGGTGAGCTTAATACACACAATTAGTTTAATCAAAATCGATTTATAAATACGAGCGTTATCGTATGACATAAGTCAGATATATATATATATATATATATATATATATATATATATATGGATATATCTATATATATAAATCAACATTTGAGCGGAGGGTCGTTTTGGGGTCTGGGGGTCATGATCGGTGAAAATATATCGAAATTTTCCGGAACTGCTTTCCTCCGAACGGCTGCAATAGGTAGCTTTATACTTTTTAGTATTGAAAGCTACCTAAAAGTATAAAGCTACCTAGTGCAGCCGTTCGGAGGAAAGCTGTTCCGGAAAATTTCGATATATTTTCACCGATCATGACCTCCAGACCCCAAAACCACCCTCCGTTCAAATGTTTATATATATATATATATATATATATATATATATATATATATATATTTGACCTATGTCATACGATAACGCTCGTATTTGTAAATCGATTTTGATGAAACTAATTGTGTGTATTAAGGTCACCAATGTCTCGACCGAGTTCGTTGGCCAGCTTGGTCCGCCATTTTGTTTCAAGATGGCGGCCATTTAAAAATTTAAAACATACAAAAATAAATATACAAAAAAATTAAAAATTAAAATTTATTTTCTAATTACGTGTTAGGCCGTGATACAAGGATTCCAGAGCATTTTCTGGTTTACCTCTATCTTAAAAAATGGCTGAGATAGAGCAGTTTGAATTTCTAGGGTGGCTGACATTTTGAAACAAAACAGCACATTAACGCGATTACTCACAAATTATTTTCTTTCATTGTTGTAATAATTTTCCCAATCATACGCATAAAACTATATATTTATATCCGTTAGCGGCAAAATTTGTGACATTTGGCGAAATATCGCCAAATTTGGCGACCAAAATAAGTCTTTATAAATGAAGCCAATTTGGCTATTGCTCAATAATTTGGCGGAATTCTTATTCAAATTCAGTATTAACGAATCTTTTGTAAACGTTTCTTTGCATTTTAACTTGCTGTTTTCGTGTAACATTAGCTAAAATTTTTAAACGAAGGTATAGGAAAGCTACCTTTTCCTCCCGGTACAGGCCGGAAGGACTTTTTAATGGTAAATATGTTTCTTTTGATTTAATTTTCAACCTTCGAATTCGAATAACACTCTATAAAATGAATTTAACAATTAATTTCATTTGTTTACCATTCTTTGTTGCCACCTAAAAAAAAAAAATCATAATATAATTATTTTAAAATGCGTAAGTATTGACTGCGTAAATGATTTCACATAATGAGAATAAATTGTGTATCTGAATTCTTAACACTGAAAAATACTTTTATAATTTAATGTAAATTGAAATTTCACAAATTTTAATTCATTAAAAATATGCTATAATTTTCATAAAAAATGTATTTTTAAAATTTCATGAAACATATCGTGAAACTATTATATCATTAAAGAGAATGAACATCAAATTATGAGCCATTTCCAATCAATCTTAATAAAGTATTCCATTAAAATGTGTATTTTTTCTCTCAAATAACATACATTTTTAATAAAAGAAAGTTTAATGTTCTTTTACGGTTTTAAGCATAAATTCGGCAGTTATTTTCAATATTTGAGATATTTCGTCTTTGCTATATATATATATATATAGGTTCCTTTCCTTATTCAAATATTTAAAAAAATCCCTGACGTCTCAGACTACAGGCACAGGTAGATTTCGAAGACGCAGAGTGTGGGGCGCCTGTTTGCGGTGATGCGGCAGTTGGAATCGCCTATTTCGAAACCTAACTTGTTTGCAGGCGGAGCCGGCAGTGAATTTTTTTATTATTATTTTTTTTTTTTGCTATAAGGGTTAGTCCTATAAAAAACTTGTCAATATAAAAGTTTTAGATAATATTAAGAGGATTTATAATAAATTTAAACGGATTGATATCTTCTGAAATGACGAAGGTATGAATTTTTTTCTTCTAAAACCCACTTCCCCACCCCCTCTTGGGTCCATTTTTATTGATATAAAAAATCTGTCATACATCAATTTTCGGCCCTTTTCCTAGAAGTAATAATAACTTCAAACGGATTCGATACGTATCATAATTAAGAAATTATGGATTTTTTCTGTTTTCACAAAAAGCCCCCCCCCCATCCCCCCCCTTGGTTCGATTGTGCCCATTAACGAATTTGACCAAGATTTTATGCCCCTTGATTTTATGTATCAGTTTTCAAAAGATGCGAGAGTTGGAACCGCCTACTTCGAAAAATAACTTGTTTGCAGGCGGAGCCGGCAGGGATTTTTTTGTTTTTAATTTTTCTTTGCTATAACGGTTGGTCCTATAAAAAACTTGTCAATATAAAAGTTTTAGATAATATTAAGAGGATTTATAGTAAATTTAAGCGGATTTGAAATCTTGAGAATTGACGAAGTTATGATTTTTTTTCTTCTAAAACCCTCCTTCCCCACCCCCCCACACTTAAGGCAATTTTTTATTATATCAAAAATCTGTCATACATAAAATTTCGACCCTTCTCCTAGAAGTAATAATAACTTCAAACGGATTCGATACGTATCATAATTAAGAAATTATGAGTTTTTTCTGTTTTCACAAAAAAGCCCCCCCATACCCCCCTTGGTTCGATTTTGCCCATTAACGAACTTCCCCGAGATTTTACGCCCCTTGATTTTATGTATCAGTTTCGAAAAGATGCGGGAGTTGGAACCGTCTACTTCGAAAAATAACTTGTTTGCAGGCGGAGCCGGCAGGGAATATTTTTTTTTTTTTTTTTTTTTTCTATAACGGTTGGTCCTATAAAAAACTTGTCAATATAAAAGTTTTAGATAATATTAAGAGGATTAATAATAAATTTACGCGGATTTGATATCTTGTGAATTGACGAAGCTATGATTTTTTTTCTTCTAAAACCCCCCCTTTTTTCTCCCCCTTGGGGCCATTTTTAATAATATGAAAAATCTGTCATGCATAAATTTTCGGCCCTTTTCCTAGAAGTAATAATAACTTTAAACGGATTCGATACGTATCATAATTAAGAAATTATGGTTTTTTTTCTGTTTTCACAAAAAGCCCCCCCCCCCCATTTGTTCGATTTTGCCCATTAACGAACTTGAACGAGATTTTATGCCCCTTGATTTTATGTATCAGTTTGGAAGAGATTTATGCAGAATTTTTCCAGTTATCGTGTCCATAAAAAAGTGACATTATATATATATATATATATATATATATATATATATATATATGGGCTGTTTAATAGCCTCTGCTTGTTAACTAGGAGAAGACCCTTTAAATGCCTCAGAGGAGGACTTAAAGGAATCGACTGGGAGCAGGGACTTGATGTCCAATCCGCAC
Source organism: Maratus michaelseni (assembly GCA_963931845.1). Taxonomy (NCBI): domain Eukaryota; kingdom Metazoa; phylum Arthropoda; class Arachnida; order Araneae; family Salticidae; genus Maratus; species Maratus michaelseni. The sequence goes on from OZ007592.1 coordinate 421,681,806, forward strand.
CTTCCATCGGTGCAGCCTGTTAGTACCCTTGCCTAGTGCATGGGGAACGAACGCGGATGGGCTTCCTCCAACCCGCTTGGCCAGCGTGGAGGAATTTGGCCACCTCCCCCCTTATTTTACCATGAATTCACAAAACAAATCACGGCCCTCAATTCCCGGCAGTCTGCATGTTCCTGATTACGGCAGCGATCAGAAAGACATGAAGACAGAGGGTGCTAAGAATCACCGGGCTCGGCTTGGCTGCCATAAGTTGATGACCTTGGCTACGTATAATGGACGATCCTTATCTTCTGAAAGTCGTTTACAGGAACTTGAAGAAGAATTAGAAAGAATCAACTGGGACATCCTAGGATTATGTGAAATAAGAAGAAAAGGTGAAGAGAAGATTGATCTTGCCAGTGGACATGTATTGTACTACAGAGGTACAGAAGATGGAAAAACAAGTGGTGTAGGATTTCTGATTCATAAAAGGTGGAAGAATCACATCGTAGAATATGATAGTGCATCAGATAGAGTTGCAAGGTTAGTTATACAAGTGTCAAAAAGATACAAACTGCAAATTACCCAAGTTTATGCACCAACAATTAGCTATACTGATGAAGAAATTGAGGATTTCTATGAAGAAGTAGCTTCAATGCATCAAAAAGGAAAATGCTACATAAAATTAATAATGGGAATGCTAGAATTGGGGAAAAAAAGAAAGGTGAGTTCTCAGTAGGAATTCATGGATATGGGGTGCGTAATGAAAGAGGAAACAGATTGATTGAATTTGCAGAATGTGAACAGATGTATATCATGAATTCATTTTTCAAGAAAAAGCCACAAAGAAAATGGACATGGCGTAGTGCAAATGGCTCAACAAGTGAAATCGACTACATCTTGACAAACAAAAAGCATCTTATTCAGGATTGCAGCGTTCTCAATAACTTCAATACAGGAAGCGATCACAGGTTAGTTAGATGCAAACTGCTTTTAAATACTAAAGTGGAAAAAATGAAGCTTTTGCAATGCTCAAACAAATCAGTCGATATTATAAATCTCCAGAAACATAAAGAAGAATTTAATTTAGAACTTAAAAATCGTTTTCAAGTACTTCAATCAATCTTAGAAGAAGAACAAGATGTTACAGTAGTGAACAAGAAAATAACAAATACTCTACAAGAAATTGCAAGGACGATAGCTGGTGAAGCACAAGTAAAGCAAACAAAGAAAATAACAGAAGAAACAAGAAGACTGATGAAGAAACGCAGAGAATTTAAAATGAAGAAAAACTATCCTAAATCAAGAGTTGAATATGCAGAATTATGTAAAACGGTAAGAAAATGTGTTACAGAAGATATCAGAAAATTTAACTGTGATCTTGTCAAAAAAGTTCTAGAAGATAACAAAAGTTTAAAATCAGCTAAGCGCAAACTGTGTGTTGGAAGAAAAGGTATTTTTGCACTGAAGACAGCAGATGGAACAATCACCAAAATCAATAATGAAATAGTACACATTGTCGAAAAATTCTATAACGATCTATATAAATGTGAAGATCAAAGGGAAATCAACCTACGTGATCCACTAGTAAACATAACAGAAACTGAAGAGATAATCCCAGTGATGACAGATGAAGTTGTACAAGCCATTAGACTCATGAAAAAAGGTAAATGCCCTGGCGAAGATGGAATTACAATTGATCTTATCAAAGAAGCAGGAGAAGAATTTGCAAAAATGCTAGCCTTACTGTTTTCCAAATGTCTCGAGAAATCAGATGTACCAGAAGATTGGAATAATGCTGTGATGGTGTTACTTTATAAGAAAGGAGAAAAGGAAAACATTAAAAACTACCGTCCAATCAGCTTACTGTCAGTGATTTATAAAATTTTCACCAAAGTTTTAACGACAAGACTTGAATCAGCTCTGGACTCAGCTCAACCTAGAGAACAAGCAGGATTTCGAAGTGGATTTAGCACAATGGATCATATTCAAACAGTAAGGGAAGTCATAGGAAAACATAAAGAATATAATTTACCTCTCTGTCTTGCCTTTATTGATTATGATAAAGCATTTGATTCGGTCTACACATCTGCAGTAATTACTTCTCTGGAGAACATTGGTATAGACAAACCTTATATCAATATCATAAAGAAGATCTACAAGAAAGCAACAGCCACCATCCGTTTGGACAAAGGAAAAGCGAAGATCAAGCTTGAAAGAGGAGTAAGACAAGGAGACACCATTTCGCCTAAGCTTTTTACTGCTGTCTTAGAGAGTATTTTCAAGAAGCTGGATTGGGAAAACAAAGGGATTAGAATAAATGGGGAATATTTAAGCCATCTCCGGTTTGCTGATGACATTTTAATTTTCAGTAATAGCCCTGAAGAATTGCAAAATATGCTAAAAAATTTGGCAGAAGCTAGCATTAATGTGGGATTAAAAATAAATTTGGAAAAGACTAAGGTGATGTTCAATTCATTTGCATCAAAAAAGAAAATCGTCTACAACAACACTGAGATTAAAGATGTTGAAAGTTATGTGTACCTTGGACAAGAAATATCTTCAGACAACAGTATCATGAATGAAATCAATAGAAGAATAAGAAATGGATGGAGTGCTTTTGGGAAGAACAATATTATTCTGAAAAGTAACATGCCTCTTTGTTTGAAAAGAAAGGTGTTTAACCAATGTGTTTTGCCTGCACTAACTTATGGAGCAGAAACTTGGACACTAACAAAACGGATGGTACAAAGATTACAAACAACACAGCGAAGTATGGAAAGATGTATGCTAGGCATAACCAGAAGAGACCGAAAGAGAATAACGTGGATGAGAAGTCAGACGAAAGTTTTTGACATTATCGAGAGAATTAAATGGCTAAAATGGAAATGGGCTGGGCACATTGCAAGAAGACAAGACAATAGATGGAGCACAAACACCCTACAGTGGTATCCCAGAGATGTAAAACGACCAAGAAGACGACCTCAAGTAAGATGGAGTGACGAAATCAGAAAAGTGGCCGGTGTTAATTGGATGACTAAAGCACTAGACAGGCAACAATGGAAAAATCTGGGGGAGACCTACATCCAGCAGTGGATTGAAAACGGTTGATGATGATGATGATGATGATATATATATATATATAAAGTTATGAACTGGGGGTGGTTTTGGGTTCTGGGAGTCATGATCGGCGTAGATCTGCAAATTTTTAGTCAACAAAATAATTAAAAAAAATGCTTTTTTTTTTTTTTAATCATTCGATAAGGAAATAATATTATCAGAATCTGCAGATCATATTTTATTTCTATCAAGTCCAAAAATATTTCTTTCCTTAATTAAATTTAAAATACAGTTTTTGAGATATTTTGGCGGATTTACTTAATTAATCATGACTCTATTTGTAATTACGAACACCATGATTTATTTTTTCTTCTGAAAATATACGTGTTTCATTATTTATTAGCAAAAATGCGTCCGTAATGAAGAACATGTAAAATTAATTAATTGAAATAATATATTTTTAAGGTTAATCTGTGAAAAAAAAAATATTGTGCAAATGCACAGATCATAATTTATTTTTAATTTCAGGTAAATAATACTGAATAGTTTTTTTTTGTAAAGTGTACAACAAAATGTAATTTGTATAGCCTAGTAGCGGATTCGCTTCGCTCATCCTAAGTATTATTATTATTATTATTATTATTATTATTATTATTATCCTGCATGTTTTTTTTTAAGTAAAAATATTCTCAATATATTTCTTTTTAGCTCACAGGCTATCAAAGCCTGAGAGCTTATGTGCCCGCCCGTTCTGTATGCATGTATGTATGTATGTATGTATGTATGTACGTATGTACGTACGTAACGCGATAACTCTTGACAGAAATAACCGTTTTGCTTCCAATTTTGTTTATAGGTTCCTTGTGATAAGGCGCTTCCCTGATTAGTTTTGGGGATTGATTGTTTAAATATAAAGGGGGGAACGGGGGGGCTAACCCCCCTTAATTAAGATAAATGCTTTTTTCATGCAGAATTGTCCAATTTTCTTCAAATTTTGTATATAGGTTCATTGTGATAAGGTTCTTTCCTGATTAGTTTTGGGGGTTCATAGGTTAAGTATAAAGGGGCTAAGGGGGGGGAATCCTCCCCCTTAATTTAGATAAATGAATTTTTCATGCAGAGTTATCCGATTTTCTTCCAATTTCGTTTATAGGTTCCTTGTGATAAGGCGCTTCCCTGATTAGTTTTGGGGATTGATTGGTTAACTATAAAGGGGGGGGAACGGGGGGACTAACCCCCCTTAATTTGGATAAATGGTTTTTTCATGCAGAATTATCCAATTTTCTTCAAATTTTGTATATAGGTTCATTGTGATAAGGTTCTTTCCTGATTAGTTTTGGGTGTTCATAGGTTAAGTATAAAGGGGGTAACGGGGGGGGGGTTAATCCTACCCCCTTATTTTAGATAAATTATTTTTTTCGTGCAGAGTTATCCGATTTTCTTTAAATTTTGTATATAGGTTCATTGAGATAATGTTCTTTCCTGATCAGTTTTGGGGTTCATAGGTTAAGTATAAAGGGGGTAACGGGGGGGTTAATCCTCCCCCCTTATTTTAGATAAATGATTTTTTTCATGCAGAATTATCCAATTTACTCCAAATTTTGTATATAGGCTCATTGTGGTAAGGCACTTCCCTGATTAGTTTTGGGGGTTCACTGGTAAAGTATAAAGGGGGGAACGGGGGATTGAACCCCCCTTGATATAGATAAATGGGTTTTTTAAGCAGAATTATCCGATTTTCTTCAAATTTTATATATATGTTCATTGTGATAAGGCGCTTCTCTGATTAGTTTTGGGGGTTCTTTGGTTAAGTATAAAGGGGGGACGGGGGGCTAACCTCCCCCCTTAATTTAGATAAATGGATTTTTCATGCAGAATTATCCGATTTTTTCAAATTTTGTATATAGGTTCATTGTGGTAAGGCGCTTCTCTGATTAGTTTTATGGGTTCATTGGTTAATTATAAGAAGGAGAAACGGGGGATGGTTCCCCCCTCTTAATATATTGTCGATTTCTTCATTTTTCGAGGGCTTTTTTCAAATTCTTTGAAATAAGAATATAATTTACAGTTAGCCTGTGAGCTCAATGCCGTCAGTTTAACTGGGCAGTTTTCTTTTATTTAGCTCACAGGCTGTCAAAGCCTGAGAGCTAATGTGCCCGCCCGTTCTGTATGTACGTATGTATGTATGTATGTATGTATGTACGTATGTATGTACGCAACGCGATAACTCTTGATAGAAATAAGCGTTTTGCTTCAAATTTTGGATATAGGTTCCTTATGATAAGGTGCTTCCCTGATTAGTTTTTGGGGTTCGTTCGTTAAGTAAAAAGAGGAAAAGTGGGGCTAATCCCCCTCCCCCATTAATTTAGATAAATGGGTTTTTCATGCAGAATTATCCGATCTTCTTCAAATTTTGCATATAGGCTCATTGTGATAAGACGCTTCTCTGATTAGTTTTGGGGATTTATTGGTGAAGTATAAAGGGGGGGGGACGGGGGGCTAACCCCCTCTTTAATTTAGATAAATGGGTTTTTCATGCAGAATTATCCGATCTTCTTCAAATTTTGCATATAGGCTCATTGTGATAAGACGCTTCTCTGATTAGTTTTGGGGATTCATTGGTGAAGTATAAAAGGGGGGGGGACGGGGGGCTAACCCCCTCTTTAATTTAGATAAATGGGTTTTTCATGCAGAATTATCCGAATTTCTTCAAATTTTGTATATACGTTCATTGTGATAAGGCACTTTCCTGATTAGTTTTAAGGGTTCTTTAGTTAAGTATAAAGAGGGTAAAGGGAGGTGGGGGGGGGGGTAAACCCCCCCTTAATTTAGATAAATGTGTTTTTCATGGAGAATTATCCAATTTTCTTCAAATTTTGTATATAGGCTCATTGTGGTAAGGAGCTTTCCTGGTTAGTTTTGGGGATTTATTGGTTAAGTATAAATGGGGATATGGGGGGTAATCCCCCTTAATTTATATAAATGGGTTTTTCATGCAGAATTATCCGATTTGCTTCGAATTTAATATATATGTTCATTGTAATAAGGGGCTTCCGTGATTAGATTTGGGGGTTCAATGGTTAACTATAAGGGGATGGGGGAACGGGGGGGGTGATCCACCTTAATATATTGTCGATTTCTTTATTTTTCGAGGGGCTTATTTCAAATTCTTTGAAATAAGAGTATAATATACAATTAGTGTGAATAGCCTGTGAGCTCAATGTCCTCAGTTTAACTGGGCAGTTTTCTTTTTAGCTCACAGGCTATCAAAGCCTGAGACCTAATGTGCCCGCCCGTTCTGTATGTACGAATGTATGTATGTATGTACGTATGTATGTACGTAACGCGATAACTCTTGATAGAAACTAGCGTTTTGCTTCAAATTTTGGATATAGATTCCTTATGATAAGGTGCTTCCCTGATTAGTTTTGGGGGCTCGTTCGTTAAGTAAAAAGGGGAAAAAGGGCGCTAATCCCCCCTTAATTTAGATAAATGGGTTTTTCATGCAGAATTATTCGCTTTTCTTCAAATTTTGTATATAGATTAATGGTGATAAGGGGCTTTCCTGATTGGTTTTGGAGATTCATTGTTTAAGTATAAATGGGGATACAGGGGGTGGGGGGGTAATCCCCCTTAATTTAGATAAATGGGTTTTTCATGCAGAATTATCCGATTTGCTTCGAATTTAGTATATATGTTCATTGTAATAAGGGGCTTCCCTGATTAGTTTTGGGGGTTCAATGGCTAACTATAAAGGGATGGGGGAACGGGGGGATGATCTTAATATATTGTCGATTTCTTTATTTTTCGAGGGGCTTATTTCAAATTCTATGAAATAAGAGTATAATATACAATTAGTGTGAATAGCCTGTGAGCTCAATGCCCTCAGTTTAACTGGGCAGTTTTCTTTTTTATTTAATGTGGAATGTTAAAAAGGTGATGATGATTTAAAATAAATACTGTGGACAGTCCGTTAATAAGCAAAGAAAAGCCAGGTTCGTAAATGGACAATGTAGGCAGATAAGAGCTGACTTCCCAAGTAGAACATGATTATGGATAATTTTAGAACGCCCGTAGACGAGTCGATATTACATCGCTTCTTCTTAAAATATGTAAATACAAGACCAAAATGAAAGATATTTGCGAATAAAGCTTAAAAAAAATCTAAAAAAAAATTGCAGATGTGACACCTCAGCTACTGAAATAAAGTGTAGTGATTGTGTAAACGTCGCCATAACTTCGGGGAGACTTGCTGGAGTATTCGTTCAACAATACTTTATATATATTTTTAAATAATTATAAATATTTTTTTATATTTTCCCGTAAATATCAAATTAATAAAAATGTAATTTTAACAAATAAAACTGTTAAGAGAAGAAAATAATAAAATGAAGTTATACACAAGGTTCACTCGAAGAGCAAGGAAATATGTTTCCAAAGTAATATTCCTCTAAGCTGTACAGCAGTCCAAAGACGTACGACTTTTCACAATTTTGGCTTATTTAAAGATAACGGTGAATAAATGTGACATTCAAAGTGTATACAACCTTTTTTTTTAAATATCAGCTTATCTATGTTAATATTTCAATTTTAAACTTAGCATCTATATACTCTAAATCCTCATAATCAAAATTATCTATATTCTCGCTGCTTAAGATCTATATACTCTAAAAATAGAAAGAGTAGATATTTTAATCTTATTTTAAATTGAAATATTTCATGGTGCGCGCAAAGAGTTAATAATTTATTCCTAAGATAATATCTACTTTCCAAGAGTGAGAGGTGAAATGCTTTTAAGGCCAACAGTGACCAGAAGTTTTTGTAAAATTGCAAAAGCTATATTATTTAGAATTAATTATTTTTATTTTTAATAATTATTTTTATTCTCTAATATTTCATACTTTTATTTAAATAATTCAAAAAAACATAAAACTCTTTTTAAAATATTTAAATTTTTTTAATGCTTAATAAAAATACTATAAAATAATTTTTTTTTTCAATTGCCTAACACTGAATATAAGCTTCTGATCAATCATCACGGTTTCAGTTTGTGAAATCATTTCAGATTTTAGCAAGAAAATGAAGTACTCCAACATTAAGTTTTTTTTATTTCCATAAAATTCTATATAACTAGATCCGATTATATCTTCAGTATTCGAAATAATTAAATAATATCTAGTTACAAGATTGTGATCCAGTTACGTTTGAAAATAAAGTAGATAATTTTACTTTGTGTTTTCTTATAATTAATTTATTTCTTCTTTACGTAGAAACAATTTCAGGAAGCACTTTGAAAATTTGAAATTGGACCCTTTATATTCCTAAGAATAATATGTGCCAAGAATAATAGCTGCCATGTACGCTTATTTTCTGCCGCTATTTTGCAAATGAGGAAAGTTTCCTGCTTCATTTTGAAATTTTGTGTTAGATTTGTCTGTTAAAAATAGTAATAGCAAAAAAACTCAAAAAATGGAAGTTATGTATAAATATCAACAATTTGGAATACGCGCATTTTGTGTACGTCATTGTAAGCGTGCAGATTTTATACTTCCGAGGATGTACAACCATAAGATACTATGAAAAATTAATTGCCAATTCAATAATAAAATATATTATTTTTTAACTTATTTTAGTACTAGTATATAACGCACGTCAAAAATGACGGAATGCTGATCTGCGTTTCATTTTCATAAGACTTATTCATACAAATAAACAGCATGAAGATTTTGTTATTGAAAGGTTTACATTGTAGAAAAGTACATTTTAAGAATGACAAATGATTTCTACAAATACAAATGATGAGTATTTTTTTTTTTTTTTTTACTCAATATTCAATTTTTGAAATAGTTCAACGAGTGGACAAAACATTAAAAATATTTAAAAAATAATCCATGTGTGAAAATTAATATATATATATATATATATATATATTAATGAGTTTCTAAAGAGCTTAACTCACAGCTCATTGTTTGGTTACATAAGAAAAATTAAATGCAAATTCTGAAATGGTTTAACGATTTCACAAAACATTAAAATTTTGTTCGTTTTAAATTGTCTAAGTTAATAGTTTAATAGAGTTGAATTTTAATATTCTTTGAAGAACAAAGTTTTCCTGTTATGAAGAAACAAATAAATAGCAGAAAGACATACCATTTCAAATGACATAAAAAACAAAGTTTCCCCCTAATGAAGAAAAGGTTAAAATAAATACAACAATGAAAGTATATTATATAATTTTAACTTTTAAAATTATTCATCAAATTAAAACCTGATTTTGTCTTATTTTAAAAATATGCCTGAAAAATCTATAATAAATTTTTATCATTAAAAATCATCATATTTTATTTCATAAGTAAATTGAAATTATTAAATGCATCAGTATGACTGAAAAATATCTTTTCACATTCTCTTATTAAATTACAATTTTTTTTTTCACTACAAAATTAGGTTTAAATGTTACTTTGTTAAAAATCAAAATTTGATCTGCATTGATATAAATAACATATGTGATATGCGGTACTATATATTATATTTTAATTGTGATTCATAAGAAATATTCATTTTACAATGCAAGCAAAATTTCAGAATTTAATTGGATATAAACTAGACGATTAAAATTTGATTTAACCAAGTTAAATTTTTAAGAAAGAAATGATATTAAACTGATGCTTTTAAAAGTTGATCTTGAAATAAATCAATACACCGTGAATTTTTCTTAGTTTAAAAATATGCTTATATGTATTTTATATTATTTTACAAATTTATTATAATGTTATATAATATTTTTTCCAACAGAAATATCCTTTGTTTATATTAATTGTCCATAGATGGTGCTAAAACAATATGCAAAGCCTTCCTATGAAATCTGTCACCGCTATTTCTGAAAAAAGTGTTTACAGAATAAATTGTTTAGCGAAATGTTGATATACATGTGTTATATGAAAATATACTCATAAGAAATATTCTCTCATTTTCATAAGAAATATTCATTTTACATTGCAAGCAAAATTTCAGAATTTAATTGGATTTAAGCTAGGCTCTTAAAAATTGCTGTAAACAAATTAAAATTTTAAGAAAGAAATAATATTAAGCAGAAGTTTTTAAAAGTTGATCTTAAAATAAATGAATATGTACTGATTTTTTCTTATTATAAAAATATGCTTATATACATTTTATATTATTTTACAACTTTATTAATATTTTATATAAAATATTTTTTTTCAACAGAAACTTCCTTCGTTTATATTTATTGCCAATAGATGGCGCCAGAACAGTACTTAGGAACGAAATGTAAAATACTGTTGGATCATCGCAAAGCTTCTCTATGAAAGCTATCAGCGCTATTTATGAAAACGTGCTTACAGGAAAAAAATGCTTACAGAAATAAATTTAAGAAATTCTTTAAAATATTTAAAGACTTTAATATGTTTTTACAAATTTTTTAAGAGCATAATCGGATATTTTAGTGAAACGTTCAAAGAGTCATTCATTTTTTTTCTAAATATGGGATTTGTGTATCTGAATAGCAACAGTATTCGTCTGTTTACATCAGGTGATCCGATGTTTAATCTGTTATTTTTAATTTAAAACTTAAAACATTATAACTGGATATGATATATATGTTTTATACGAAAATATGCTGAACAGACATGATTTCAAGTAGAAGAAATTATCATTTAGCTTTCATTCGTTAGTACACTGCTCAAAACAATTAAAGGATATTTGAAGTTTTACATAAAATAAAGATATAAACGAAATTTTTTTTGCCGAAAATAGAAGAAGAGAATCACAAATGCAAATTTTTCTGGTTTTCAAACTGTGGAGTATGCAAATTTTGAGTTCGACGTCAAAAACGTCGCTTCAGCGGCAGCGAATGAAATTTGACTTTCAACTGGATAAAAGAGAATGAAGACAAGGATGATCGGCATTCAGTGATTGCTTTGTTTCGATGAGTACGATGTCTCAGCGAAGTCATTTGACAGATTCAGAAGCTTGGAGAATTGTTGGTAGGTTAGAAGGGGGCCAAACTCAAGCCGAAGTAGCGCAAGCCATTGGAGTGTCACAAAGTGTCATTTCCAGGATCTGGAACCGTTTTCTGGAGAGTGGATGTGCAGGCCGAAGACCAGGGCAAGGACGTAGACGGACAACAACGCCCAATGAAGATCAGTATTTAGCGTTAACAGCTCGGAGACACCGAAACATGAACGCTACTCTTCTCCAACAACACCTTCGCTCGGCTACAGGCACCACGATTTCAACTCAGACTGTCCGAAACTGGCTCCATGCTGTAGGTCTGTATGCTCGCCGACCGATGGTATGTGTTAGATTAACACCAAGGCATCGTCGCGACCGCAGGAAGTGGGCAACCGAGCGTGTCAACTGGAGGAGAAATGAATGGAGCAATATTCTGTTTTCTGACGAGTCCCGTTTTTCTGTGCATCCGGATAATAGGCGTATTTTCATCTGGAGGGACCGTGGCAGTAGGAATAATCATGCGTTCGTGCACGAAAGTGTCAGATTTGGGGGTGGAGGAGTGTTGGTGTATGGTGGCATCTCCATTGACGGGCGCACTGACCTCTACATCATTCGAGATGGAGCTCTGACTGGTCGCCGATATAGGGATGAGATCCTCAGACCTATTGTAGTCCCTTACGCTGCAGCAATCGGATATAACTTCATTTTAATGGACGATAACTGCAGGCCACATCGTGCAAACCTGGTGGAGGATTTCCTTTTCGAGGAAGGAATCGTTCGAATGGAATGGCCAGCGTGTTCTCCAGACATGAATCCAATCGAGCACGTTTGGGACGCTCTAGGAAGACGAGTTTCTGGCCGCCAACAACCCCCACAAACTCTCCAAGAACTGGAAAGAGCTCTTCTGGAAGAGTGGGGCAGAATACCCCAACTCGTCATTAATAGCCTCATTGAGTCCATGCCTCAAAGGTGTTCAACGTTGCTGGCCGCCCGTGGAAACCATACCCCGTAATGAAAATGATTTTCTTTGAAGAAAACACCTTTTCTTATTCTTTTTTTCTCATATGCACAAATTGTGTTTTTTTTCCTTTTGTACACAAATGCGCAATAAAATGCATTTTTTTCTGCCAAACATGTGTAATTTATTCTCATATAACCGACTATGTCTGTCGACTATGTATCAATCAGCTAAAAAGTTTCCCAGATACAAAATCCACCTAAAACTGCAATATCCTTTAATTGTTTTGAGCAGTGTATATGTTTATCATTAAGCCTAACATGCGTTTTAGCTATGGTCGATTCCCAAACCAGAGTGGTCGGAACTGGCATCGTTTCACTTTGTTTTATTATATAGAGATAGCAGAACGAAGTATACATTTTATAATGATTGACGAGAAAAAACATATTGAGCAATCGTAAATCACTAACGGAATGACATGTCTGATAATATTATGCAAAGTTTGTTTGCATACATTATTATTTAATGTAAAACGTAAAACATAAAGTTTCTTGTATTTCATTTCATAATTTATTGTAATCATAGAGCAAAAATATAAAAAACCTTTTGAATTTGCATTTACTAATTTATAAAAAAAGGTATAACATTGTATTTGTATGTATATGTGTTTCATTGAAGTGCATATTCTACATTTCAAGTAAATTGTGGTATTGTAATACTTTAAAATTATTAGTCACTGAAATATACATTTATTGATTGTTTGTTTTTTTATAATAAATAAAGTTCTTGATGATTATTTTAAATAGCAAAAAAGAAAATAGCTTTCTTCGTCGAGGAATAATCATGAGAGACGGTAGTTTCTCGAGTGACGCAGCGAAAAACTGAAAAACCGAAAGCCCAAAACCGAAGATTTCGTCACTCTCATATATACAGCTAGCAGGACATTAAAGGAAAATCGAAACGCCGACATTTAATATCTCAGTAAATATGAGGTATACCGTTTCGATTTTTTCACATTAGTCTTATATCTATGGCCTAACTCTATCCTGAAATTTATAAATTTCTACATGCAGTAGATTTTGAGATCTGGAAACCAATTTTTAAGCGAAAATGGGGAATGTAATGGGCACATACCTATTATCTCCAAAACGGCTCGAAGGATTTTTTTTAAATTAATATATTATATTAATCGGTTTTAGATCAAGCGAAAAAGTTTTGAGCTAACGTAGGAAAACTCTTGTTTTTTATATAATCCAGTTTTAAAATCGGACTCTTTTCCTTCACGTGTTTCCATAGACTTATCATTAGCCTTTTTACTCCTTTCTTCCGCGATCAACGTATGCCAAATAATCGTTACACGAATACAGTTAAAAACTTCTGCATGTAGGAGGTAAATTTATTAATTTTTTTAAATGCGAAAACAGTTAATTATACACTTCTGATATTTAATACATATGTATTATATTAAATTACCATTTATAAGATAATATTTCGAAATTATAAATTTGCATTTGATCGAAAAACTATTTATATTCATTTTTTAATATGAGGAGATATTTTTTAATTATATGTATTCAATTTTACTGTTATTTATAATAAGTTTTCGATTTTCAAAGGATTAAAACATTTTCCATTTCTTAGTTATTATTGCTGAGCGAAGACAAAACTAGCACCGTTAACCAACCAATCACTCGTTATTGTAGTAGAGTAGATATAAATATTGTATTCATGAGCCAGTCGCGCATGTTGTTTGTAGGTATAACACTCATATGAGGTATTTTATTATTTATTTATTGTTTGATTATTTATTTTGATTAGATTGTCCTTTTAGAAATTGTCTTTTGATTTAGTGACGTAAATGGTGAGATAATTGCCAATGATCACATGTTTTATCGTTAAAAATGATATAAGGAAATTGCATTATGGCCATTGAAATACGTTTAATTGTGATGAAACTTTGGTATATTATATAGGGTATTTATATAACGTAAGTTTTCACTTTTATGTATATAAAATTAGATACGATGTTTTCATTATGCCCTTTGGCGGAGGGAGATGGAACAAACTGGTTTTGCCATGCATTTTCATCCTTCTAATTGTGTTACTCTCTCTCTGTATAATTTAAAAGTTGAGTCTTGGATTCCTCACCCTGGGCCACCACCCTCATATTTTTATTGGGGTCCAAGAGGTCTTTTTTAGCATTTCTTTAAAATTTTATTCTAATGATTAATTTATACCCTATGTTTAATTTCGACTAATTGACATTTTCATCAATAACCTTAAAAAAGTAATGATATCAGTGCAAAAACCCTTAACGGGTTAAAAGTTGTGACGCAGCACTTTCTTTTGGCTCTATGAATTTTAAATATGGGTCTTAAAAGCAATGCTATCAAATTTAAGTGACGCTATTTTAATTTTTTTTTTAAATCATAATTTTCTTTTTAGTTTTATTTATATTCGCAGGTGCAATTATAATCTTAATATGAAAAAACATATAAAATTTATTCTCTGATGCTTTTTCATTCAGATTTCTCATGAATTAAAAATATGGGTTTTAAAAGAAATGATATCAAAATTTGAGTGACACCTTGACGTGAATTTAATAGGACTCTTTTAAAATTCAATTTAAATTATTTTTGGTTTGTCCTCTAAAGTATATTTACACATACAAACAATACTTTTAATTTTTCGAGCACCCACTTTTAAATATATTACTTTCACTGAGCCTATATTATGCATTGAAATGTATTTATATCAATAAATTGATTTATCTTCTGTGCCACGCTATCCAAAATCATAAGTAAAATTTATGTAAATGATTATTTTGCGTCAAAGTATCCAAACAGGCCCGGACTGGCCAGGTCGGCTGGTCGGCGATTGCCGAGGTCCCCCGGTCCAAGGGGCCCCCGAAGAAACCCTCAAAGTGGATATACTATTCTGACTATTTCCCAGTAATCTTACGAGTTTACAATCAATTTTAAGCATTCGGCAGTTTTTTTTTTATAATAGCCTACGTAGTGGCGCCTGTGGTGGCGCCGTGTCGTGTCGCGTCGCTGTCCAGACAGAAGAGAACTGCTGGCTGATTCATCGTACTATGTGCAGTGCTCACAGGCTCAGATTCAGAGCGCATTGCGACGCTCACTCGTCCAGTCTCGTAGTATGGTTGTAGTTAGTGCAGTGTCACAGTTGTGTCACTTCTCTCGGCAGGGCTGATTCATCAAGAAATAAGGTGCGCTTCCCACCAAGGAGACAAAAGACGCGGCACACGTTGCATGTCTCATGAAACCGCGATTCACGACAGAGGCAAGTTGCATTTTCAACTTTTTCATCCCTCACACAAGAGCGATACGAGCACAAGAGATACAATCGTTTTGGCGCTATCTATCGACAATTAACCCTTTTTATCCTGACGGTACTTATAAGTACCACTTTAATGAAACACCTATATATTCATAATATGACCATTTTTCCTAACGGTATTCACAGTGGCACAAAGAGTGTATTTCTGACACTCTGGCAGGAGATGGCAAATTCAAGCACATATCCTCTTTCTTTGTATTATAGGGATTTTACATTTGCCACGCTACATTCGAAATCCATTTTGCAATAGAATTCACATGCATGTTGTTCTTCATTTGAGTAATTTTAGTGGTTTATTACCGGTTATTTAGTACTATTATTTTCTATTGTTTTCTATACTCTACAGGTGAACATTTCCCATATTTTATTTGAAGTTTACTATTTGAAATTTACTATTTTATTTTATATCATAGGGTAAAAAATTTATGGTGGTTACAGTTGCATAATCAACCACTAAAACACTATAAAAATTATTTTCATTTTTTCTGTGTTTATTCTGCACCAAAACTTATCCAATGATGAAAAATACAATTAAAAAGTAGCTGGAAAATTAATTCAGGATATCAAGGGTTAATATAAAGAAACCTTCTCTTGAGTAGTATTTTAGGTGTATTTTAAAACAAGTGGGTAAGTGTGATCCAAGTTCGCACAAAGGGTTTCGTTTAATATTCCTTTCAAAAGACACTTTATCAGTTCTTTAAAAAATCCAAATAAATTTCATTTTCTAAAAAAAAAAAAACTGTCTATTTTTCTCGGTTATTTGAATATCTGAACCGGCCCGATAGCGGGTGAAGCCCACTATTATATTCTGTCATAATAATATCTGTCATGTGGACTAAATGCGATATTTAAAAAATAATAATTTCAAAATTAAACATGTTGTACACCTTCAAAATGTTAAAATATGCGAATATTTCCATAATTGAGTTTTTATCATGATTCAATACGTTCCTCAAACTCATATATTTACTATTCTCTATTACTCATATTCATACTCGCTTTGTATTACACTGAAACATTTGAAAAATCCGTTAAACTTGCGATATGATGTCAGATTTTCTTTTTAATTCTCTAATGACGTGTAATTAATCTGCTTTGTGTACAAGCACACATACTCATACTCCTTGTATTATTGAGAAATCTTTCTATTTCATTACCACTATGACGTCAATCTTTTTTATTTCATGTTACTCTTTTTTTTCAATGGGTGCAACTTTTTATTTCCTTTTTAACACTTTCCAACCTCGTTGAAAAGTGTTTATGACTTCGGTTTGTCTGGCCGTATGGCCGTCTGCCGTCTGGCCGTATGGCCGTCTACCGTCTGGCCGTCTGCCGTCTGCCGTCTGTCCGTGCTCTAACTCCCGCAAATATGCTCGGATTGCTCTGCAATTTTTATATGTTATAGTCGTTATCTATAGCATGTTCCCTATTTCAACGGAAGTGTGTAGCACTTATACTTTTTTTACAGGGACACTCAAAAGAATTCCATTACATTGCGGTCTATGGGGAAAAATCACTTGAGGTTTATTTAAATCATGTTTCAGTATTTTAAACGCATTGAAATTTATATATATCACTAAGGTGCATTAGAAGAAGCTTACTACAGAATAGTGTGTGCATAGCACTTATAGTTACTTTACAGGGACAGTCAAAAGAATTCCGTTACATTACGTCTATGGAGAAAAATCGTCTGCGGTTTATTTAAATAATGTTTCCCTATTTTAAACGCATTGAAATTTATATAAGGTGCATTACAAGAGGCTTACTACAGAATAGTGTGTGTATAGCAGTCATCGTTCATTTACAGGGACACACAAAAGAATTCTCTACTGTCTGTTAACAATAATTCCTGGAAGTGCGTTTTAAGTTACTGAACGCGATTTTAATTTTAACTTGCTTTTTGTCTATTACGTGGTGTGTATAAATTCTGTAGATCCTATACAGGGAAGCACAAAAGTTCGCGAACACATTTCCGTATTATTTAACTCCAGACGGAGAATTTTAAACTGTGCTACGCGTTTCCTAACTGAACTAAAATTTAGCATCCTATGTAGTATATATACAAATCTATAGATCCTATACAGGGCTGATGAAAAATATTCGGATTACTTAGATGTTATCTTTTAGCTTATTAAACGGTATGATTTGTAAAATTATTTTGGAAGCGTTGGAAAGTGTTACATAATCTATGCTTGACGCATGATTTTTCGTTCTTGTTATTTTTCACGTGGAAATCGTCTGATAGAAAATTAATTATTGTAGATAGAATTTCATCATGGATTTTTAATTTTTGGCATTTGCTATAAGGAAAATGTTCAAAATTAATAAGAAAAGGCTGTTAGAATTTTGGTTTTTTATCTCCATTTATTAAACACGAATTTTTCAAATTTTAATATTTTCAGCTCTTTGCAGCTGATATTCTGATTTATACACAACGTTTCAACTCTGTAAGTTACACAGTTTTCGAGAATGGCTCTTGTACAGACAGACAACGGAGCGGGAGCAATAGGGTTTCGTGAGATGAACGAAACCCTAAAAAGCCATATAACTTTAAAATTTTATTCAATGAAAATAAAATGAAAATTATTATTAAATGTCATAAAAATTTCATTTAGTGTTATCAATTTTATAAACTTAGCTTACATCTACTCAAATTTTGCTTGCATTGTAAATAAAATGAATATTTCTTTTCAAATGTTATTAAAATATGAGTATATATAATACCATTTGCTCAAATTTATAACACTAAATTAAAATTTTATAAAAAAAAAATAATAATTTTTATTTTATGTGCATTGAAATTTTTTTTAACCCATATGGCTTTATTTTATAAATGCACCTAAAATAGAGAGGTTTCTTTATATTAATTGCCGAGAGATGACGTCAAAACGATATTTTCTTGCGACACAAATAAATGAAAATTGCAGTTTGTAGTTTAGCTGAGAGGAGAGACAAAAGTGTGATGGAAGCAAAAAAAAGTGCAACATAGGTGCTTTGTCGCATGCGTTTTCGGTGTGTGGGCTCAATGAAGAAACAATAGGCTACAACCGTATATTTGTCGCACGAGTCTCAGAAATGTCTCTTGTCTCCGTGTTGTGTGGCGCGCCTTATACCAGTTCAGACACGGAAAATGATGTTGAAGTAAACTACCAGGAGACACCTGATGCTGCTCAGAATGCTGCTACGTAACAGCTTAGATGTTTCATCTGCTCCAACGAAAATGACCCAATTTGAATTAAAAAAAACTTTAATGGAGAAGTACCCTATTTAAGTCATTAAAGGAAAATCAGCTAAATTACTATTTGACTCTTCAAAACTTTATTTCTGACATTTGCCGAGTCAAATTCACAGAAAATGCTAATCATATTCGATTCGGCTCAACAAAGTGTACTGTTCCAGGCTGTATGGCTTTTGGGGGTAAATATCAAAGATATCCTACATTTATTACCGGGCATGACTACTGGCATATTTATAAATCTGTTGAGATTCATATAGACTCACGTTATCATCAACTCGCAGCGAAAGCCAAGAAGTTTTCAAAGACAAAAAGGTCATGATATTTCAATTCTTTTGAATAGTAATCAAACCAAAAGGGAAATTGAGAAGCTCACACCAAAAGATTGGTTGTTCAACGTTTAATTGATGTAGTTTTGTTTATTTCAAAACAAGGCATTGTGTAAAGAGGGGATAAAGCTGAAGGGGCTTATACGCTTGACTCTGTAGATATTCATGGTAATTTTCTCGAACTTGTCATGTTGGTTACAAATTATAATTTGATTTTACAAAATCATGTGAGAAAGTGTATTGAAGACAAATAAAAACACAAACTGAAAATAATGAACAACTGAAAAGTCACAGGAAAGTTAACTAAAACATCGACTGGATGAGGCTCTGGATGGACAATTTTGTCAAAAACTTTTATCAACAAGCTACTTAAAGTAATTGGTAGGAATATTATTTGAAAGACCTTCATGATAGCATAATATTTAGCGTGTTGGTAGATAGTATTCAACATGTAGTTGTTATGAACAAGTTGGCCATTTGCGACCGCTATGTCGTTCAAAGAAATATATATGAAAGACTTTTGGAAATAACAGTATTCGATGATTCATGTGAATTGGCTTTGTACGAGCTTACAAAATCAGAATTAACCAAGTGCGATGTTTCAACATAAAATATTATTGATTGTTTATTTGACAGAGCTATCAATATGGAAGGCTGTTATAACGGTCTAAAAACTACAAGCTCAGTTAAAAAAAAAAATCTTATTTGCATTTACTACATGGAACACGGGCTGAACTTGGTAGTAGCTGATTCAACAGTGACGTTGCTCCAAGAAGAAAACTTATTTGGATTGGTGGAAGAATCTGCTGCTTTTCTAAGCTTGTCTTACAAAAGAATGGCCGTATGGGAGAGGAAAGGGAAACAAAAAGTAAACATATTGCATACGATAAACTGTACAGATTGCAAAAAATAGGAGACAAAAGGTGGTGCAGCAACCATAAAGCTCTTTCTTTGATTATCGATGAGGGACTTTTAAGAACTGAGGAAAGTGTAAACACAGGGAAAATATTCAATTTTATTACCGTTTTAAAAGAAATATCAAATGGAACTTTTGACTGCAAATCTAAATTAATGGCAAGAAATTTTATCAGCCAATTGTCCAAATTTGAAAATCTCTTTATGTCTGTTATTTAATTAGATATATTTCTTGCTACATCTCCTATTTCAAATCATTTACAAAGTAAAATCATTGACAATTCGACAGCCCGGAACTTGGAAGAGAAGATGCTTCAACAAGTAAGGGATAAAAGGAGTGATAAGCATTTTCAGTCTCTGTATTCAAAAACAAAATACAGGGTGATTATAAAAAAACTATCCCGACATTTGGGCCCTTAACTATCATACCATTCACAGAAACTGAATGAAATTTTGGCAAAAGGTATTTTGAGGTATGCGCTCAAGAATAATATGAAAAACAACAGTGTCACTCAAACAGTTACGGTTACAGTGAGAAAATTTCGAAAAAATCAAATGGCAACACCCAGTTTTTTGTATTGGGATGTGATCTCCATTGTGAAAAACACTAAATAGCGTTGGAACGGCAACTGTAGCATGAAAATCACCGGAATTAGGCAAGGGAAAAGTAAAAAAGACTTTGCCGTGCACCAGAGTATTAATTTTCGTTTCATTTACGTCACACGTCACACCGTTTCTTTGGCTGATACCCCAGCCTGATTAGTTCTCCACAAAACGAGAAGAAGAAACCAAGAAACGACAATTTCGGGTTCTACGTAAGACACAGTCATGACTGACGTCGTCACGCTAGGTGAAAGAAAAGGCACTGCGAAATGCGAGCCGCGTATGTTTCTTTCTGCCATTCCGAACAAGATGCCGCTTTCAGGGAAAGAACGTGGGGAAATCGTAAAGATTTATTACCTGAATGGACAAAATGCAGCAGAGACATTGCGTGTTTACCGCAGAAACCATGGATTACGGCGAGGCCCGTGCACTGTCAAAGCTGTACGGGACTTGATTCATAAATTTGAAGAAACTGGTTGCACATGCGATCGACCTCGGTCTGGACGAACTTCCGTTCCTGTGGAAACTGTTGCAGAAGTCGATCAGACGATAAGAACAGTTCGTCCCGCAACTGCACGCGGTGTTTCACGTGTTCTGGATCTACCGAATTCAACTGTACGCAAGATTCTGTTCTAAACATGTTTCCATATCGATTCCAGCGTGTCCAGATGTTGGAAGCGGGAATCAATTATGGATGGATTTTGCAAATCAATTCCTTATCCGGTACGATTAAGATAGCAGCTGGCCTTTACGCATTCTGTGGACAGATGAGGCGCATTTCTCGTTAACTGGTAACGTGAATTCGAAAAATTGTGTGCACTGGGCAGAGATTAATCCACATATGCACGTCCATTACACGAGGAAAAAGTGACTGCGTGGTGTGGTATAACGAGTACGTTCGTCCTCGGCTCTTACTTTTTTGAAGAGGTTACTCCGGTGATCTGCAAACGTGTACAGTAACAGGTGCTCGCTATCTGGACATGTTAACTCATTACGCGATTCCCGCATTGCAACGGCAAAACGCTCTATCTGAAGTTGTGTGGATGCAAGATGGCGCTCCTCCACATGTCGAGTATTCAGTCAAACGTGTCTTAACTCAACAGTTTGGTGACAGAGTTATCTCCCGTCATTTCCCGTTTCCGTGGCCACCAAGGTCTCCTGATCTGACACCAATGTATTTCTGGCTGTGGGGATATCTGAAATCCAAAGTGTATCAGTTTCGTCTTCAAACTACATCTGATTTGAAAGATGCCATCAGAACTGCGATTCAAGAGATTCCTATTGCCATGATACGTGCTGTAGTGCTATCCACCATCAGCCGCATGCAAAGTGTCATCGTGTGTGAAGGAGGTCATGTGGAAAATTTGTGAAACACAATAAAATGCTTTATTTTATGCTGCTTCTCTGTGCTTATTGGTTGTCCTCACTTTTAACCTATCTACCGCCTGTGATTTTCATGCTACAGTTGCCGTTCCAACGCTATTTAGAGTTTTTCACAATGGAGATCATATTCCAATACAAAAAACTGGGTGTTGCCATTTGATTTTTTCGAAATTTTCTCACTGTAACCGTAACTGTTTGAGTGACACTGTTGTTTTCCATATCATTCTTGAGCGTTTACCTCAAAATACCTTTTGCCAAAATTTCATTCAGTTTCTGTGAATGGTATGATAGTTAGGGGCACAAATGTCAGGATAGTTTTTATTATAATCACCCTGCATTATGCAAGTACCGTTAATGACAAACTAGAATATAACAGTATTGATGTAGAAATAGAATTAGATTTCAAGAAAAAAGGAACTTCAAAGAAAAATATGATACCTGGTGAAAAATCAATGCACGAAGCTCCTGGAATCTGAACTGCTCATACTATAAATTGGTCTTTTTTCATTGTTTTAGATTGTGCCAGGACAAGTATCGAAGAAAGATTACATCTAAACAAAGACATTTTTAGAAGATTGTTCCTGGTTAGACCTAAAGAAATTTAATTAAACCGTAACGTTTGATGAAATTTAATGAAATCGTAATTCCTACGGAACCTTTGTTACCTTTGTTAGCATTTCTAAACTTTTTAAAATTGAAAGAAGTCAGTTATTGATAGAGCTGAAACAGTTTGCAGATCAGTATGAAAGTTTTACAATAGCTGAACAAACTAACATTGAAAGAAAACGAGACAGTATGAATCGAGCTGAAGAATTCTGTGAATATGACGATTTAGAACCGAATTTGAAGAAAACGAAAATCTTTTGGTTACTGCTCTGACAAGAAACAATGTTTTCGGTGTTTATTATGCACCTTTTCTGTTGTTTTTGAATTCTCACAATATGGAATGTTTATCAACCTGTATGTAGCTTACAAGTTTGTACTAACTAACCATACCTTGTACACAAGTCACTAATTTTACAAGCCTAATTTTCAAAAATAAAATATTCTAATATTCTACTTCCTCTAAATTCCCCGGTAAGGGTTAGGGGCCCCTTTTCAGTCTCAAGCCGAGGGCCCCCAAAGGAACCAGTCCGGGCCTGTATCCAAACAAAGGGAAATGTATACAAGTGGATAATATGACGCAAAATAATCATTTACATAAATTTTACTTATGATTTTGGATAGCGTAGCGCAGAAGATAAATCAATTTATTGATATAAATACATTTCAATGCATAATATAGGCTCAGTGAAAGTAATATATTTAAAAGTGGGTGCTCGAAAAATTAAAAGTATTGTTTGTATGTGTAAATATACTTTAGAGGACAAACCAAAAATAATTTAAATTGAATTTTAAAAGAGTCCTATTAAATTCACGTCAAGGTGTCACTCAAATTTTGATATCATTTCTTTTAAAACCCATATTTTTAATTCATGAGAAATGTGAATGAAAAAGCATCAGAGAATAAATTTTATATGTTTTTTCATATTAAGATTATAATTGCACCTGCGAATATAAATAAAACTAAAAAGAAAATTATGATTAAAAAAAAAATTAAAATAGCGTCACTTAAATTTGATAGCATTGCTTTTAAGACCCATATTTAAAGTTCATAGCGCCAAAAGAAAGTGCTGCGTCAAAACTTTTAACCCGTTAAGGGTTTTTGTACTTATTTATATTACATGGCATTTGTCTTCCTGCAGGAATTGAGTGCCAAATTCAGCTACATCCTGATTCTTCTAAATTACAAGTAATTTATTCTTACGAGCATTTTTTTTTATCCGAAACGTAACTTCACTGAAAGACATTACGATATGGCACATACCTCTGTCGAGTGTTCTCTAACCAAATGACATTTTATGTCTTGAAACACGTTTGGAGAAAAACACATAATAAAAGTTTGCGATATAGAAATAGTTCGCTGTTATCGGTGACAATTATGTTGCTATCAAAGGATATAATTGGGGATTTTAAACAAAAGCGTTTTTTCACATAGAAATATTTTTTCATGGTTAAAACATTGATTAAATAAACTGATAAACTAAAACTGTACAAAGGGAATAATTGTATTTCATATATTTATTTTTTTTCTCAGAAAGGAAATATGTATTGATATTTAAGTATATTAACTTTCCATCTCAGAAAGAATTCTAAGTAACTATGATTTAATAAATGTTTAGTTTTAATGGTACATAAAATGCCACATTTCGTTGTTTTATTAAAAATGTAGTGTATTAAGTACTAATAGAAACTAAATATTTTCCATATTTATAACAATCTTTTTTCCAGAAATTGCATATATATATACATTGTTTACGATAAATTTAATATTATATATATATATATTAATATTATATTACATTACATTATGGTCCAAAAGTAGGTATACAATTACATATACATAACTGATTTTGCCCTTTCTTTTGTTTCTAGGGTAAACGATGGCTGGAAATCTGAGCGAGGACCGAAGACGGTGGATGCTTAAGACCTACTGGAAGTATGAAAATGCACATACCGTGCCTAGGATGTGAGAAAATGAATTTCATTTGCACGCGCCGTCACTTCTTACGATTTACCGCATCAGACACATGTTTGAGACCACGAGCTCCGTCACCAATGCACCGAAGTCTAGACGACAGAACACGACGTTGACACAGGAAAATGAGATGAAGGTAGCCCTTACATTCGTAAACAGTCCAATGAAGTCCACGCGACAAGCGTCTCGAGAGCTGGGTATCCCGAGGACATCATTACAACGTCTGATGCACCAGCTGCACCTTAATCCGTACCGCCCCAGTCTGTTGCATGGCCTTCTTGAGGACGATCCAGACCGCAGAATACAGTTCTGTGAGACAATGCGCAATTAACTGACTGAGCAACCAGATCTGCTTTCAAAAATCGAGTGGACAGTTGAAACCTGTTTTAAATTGTCTGGTCATTTCAACAGTTATAATTCTGTGTATTGGGCCGATGAAAATCCACATGATTCATTATGGCTACGCAATTGAATCAGCCAGGCGTGACAGTGTGTGATGGCATATCCTGCGATGTTGTCATGGGTCCTGTCTTTTTCGAAGGAATCTTTGACGGCCCCAAGTATCTCGACAAGTTGATCGAAGTTGTGGTGTCACAACTGCAAGCACGGCCCAACTCCGCGGACTTGTTCTTTCAACAGGACCCCCCCCCCCCGCATTATTCTTTGGCGGTCAGTGAAATACCTGGATGAGGCATTGCCGCATTATTGGATGGGGCGACGCACAGTGGGTCAATCCTTAAGAAATACGAACATAGGGCCAAAAAATAATCATTAAATAATTAATTTTTTACAATCAAATAGTTTAAAAGAATATCTACAAAATACGAATATATGTTTATTTTTTTAATTATACAAAGTTATATCGTATAGCTCGGAATATACACCTTTCAGCATATGAATTTTTCTGCGAATTTTAGTGATTTTTAAATGTGTTCAGAAATGAAACCAAGGTAACCACTAGTAATAAATCGTTTAAAATATCAATATTAATTTCCTAAAACACATTTTAAACCACTACTGATTACATTTTGATTGAATTTTATGTAGCATTTTACATTATGAACAGCCCATATAAAATTAACGGTATTATAAACATAGCTCGGAATATATACCTTTCAGCATATGAATTTTTCTGCGAATTTTAGTGATTTTTAAATGTGTTCAGAAATGAAACCAAGGTAACCACTAGTAATAAATCGTTTAAAATATCAATATTAATTTCCTAAAACACATTTTAAACCACTACTGATTACATTTTGATTGAATTTTATGTAGCATTTTACATTATGAACAGCCCATATAAAATTAACGGTATTATAAACTTAAAAATTGTGTAACTTAAATTGCATGAAGTTGCGTGAAATTTCAAAGACATGTTTGTGTTCCTAAAAGCCTGTATTTTAATGTAGTATAGGGCAATCTTTGCGCAAAAACCTGCGCATTTTTGAAATAAATGGATTTGAAACACTCTAAGTGGCTATCACATAATTTTCCGTTTCCGGAAAGCACAGTAAAATGCCTGTAGACAAAAATATTTTTTAATAAATACTATACTTTAAGAATTTTCTAAGATGAAATAATTAAAAACATTAATTTTAAATTAAACTATAAAATTAAATTCAATATATACGTATCTTGGGTTATATAAATATTTACATGAAAATGCTGAAAAGCGCAAAGACTCTCAGAGGGTTAAATCTACTCTAATAAATGGACGTATGATATGTGAGTGCTAAAGTGTTATTTAAAGTAAAAGTTATAATGCTTGTGGAATTTTTTTGTTTCTTTGAACATTTTTTACTTTGTGTCTAATACTGGAAATCAGCGGGTCAGATGTTATAAGTAAATCGTGCAACAAGTCTTCGTCAACTCTTTGACTTATTTTTCTCGTATGGGACTCCCGGTACCTCCGAAATCCTTTATTTCGAGCTTCGCCAGCTTCTTCCGATAATTGGCCAATTGGAACAGTAAAATTTGTAATTATATCTTAATCATAAATTAATAACTTATGAATAGAAGTTGACATTTAAAACCACCCGTACTTCGAAACACATTCCTTAGCTGTTTCCAGTGGAAATTCGCTAAAATTTTTTAGCATTAATTACTTCGTTACAGGAGATAACTTGCATTATAATATCAAAACGTATAATAAGTTCTTTATCCAATCCAGTGATCTCAGCTGTCTTTTCAAACTCAGCAAAAAATGTCCTTGCAGTGTTTCCATCGTGTGTCAATCCACTCCCCTGTTTAACAACATCAATTAGCAAACCTAATTGTTTTCTGAATTTGTGTTGAATTTTTCTCTTTGATTCTTCTTTTTGCTTCTTTTAGTCCTCAGCTCTAGCACTCCAAGCTTTAAATGATAAATTGTAAGAAATATGAAGCAAACATTCCGTAGACCGTATCTTTACATGGAGACTAGATACACCAGAGCCGTATGAGGATGCTTCTTTTAACAATTTATCAATGTTATTCATTTCCGAAGGCTTTGCACCACAAATATAACATGTTGGACAGGAGAATATATTTGAAATTGCCGTAATAATTTTTCCATCAATCATTAGTAAATTCATTTCGCGATCAATGGTTATATTTTTATGTGCTGTAGGCTGTAGATATTTTATTTCTTCTTCCATTCGCTGATATTCCTTCTTTGATATTTCAGTATTCTCGCTGACAAATTCTAAACTAACAGGGCGACAATATCTAGTGGATGATGGAGTTTGATTTTGCCAAATAGTTTCAGCCCCACATAATAATCTAATAGGAACAAAACTAGTCATAAAAATTGAGTCATCTGATTTTAATGATCAAATTTTTGTTTATACATGCTTTGGTTTGAAGCACCGTCAATTCCCCATTTACATATCAATTTTAAGTGCATTTTGGATTCAAATTGTATTTTAGATGCATCTAAAAGTCTAATTACTGTTAAATCTAAAATTGACTGCAAATTGAACCAACCTATCAGTAATAGATATTTGTTCTTTTGGAACGTAACATTTCAGTTTCGCTTGTTTAATATAATAGTACCACTGCAACTGGTTGTTACCATCATCAATGCAACTTTGCCTTAAAGTGATATATTGTTCCTTAGAAAGATCGAGATTTAGCATCATTGTTAAACATTTTTCCTTTGAAAATAAATTCGCTTCAATATTTTTCTCACAAAAGTTTTTTATTTGTGAAACTTCATTCGGATTTTTAATAAGATGATCAATCACTTTTGCAAGATCCTTAAAACCCTCACATGCTAATTTTTGTTTTGCTGCATGTAAAAGTGATTCTCCAGAAGTATCCTATCTTAAACTTTCAGTTAGCTTTTATGAGTTGCGGTTACATCTGAAAAAGATTTCCGAGATGTTGATTTCTGAGAATTTTCAACTTTAGATGGTTTGAATTCATTACCAACTTTGAAGGAACACTGAAGCCAAGAATCGTTTTTAGTATTGAAACGATCTAATTTTCGTTGAGATTTCTGCCATCGATCTTTTACAGCTACACAAAAGTTTCGTAAACGCTCCTTTAAATTTTCTTCATCAATTTCTGAAGCATTTAGCCCACGGTGTTTACTTACAAAACTAAGCATTGATTTTTCATAACTAAAACCATTATTTAAATTATTTAGATACAGAAACAAATCTCTGTTTGTTATCCTCTTTCAAAAGAATATAAAAAAAAAGCAAAATGAAATAATCTTTCTTCAAATAAAAAGAAATGTTCTAAAATTAATAATACTACAAAATAATTTTATAAAACTCAATCCCGATGATAAAAAATCTGCACTAAAATACGCTCTAAAATGTTGCAGAAGAATGTTGCGGTTTTGTATAACGATTTTGAAGAGTTACGTAAATATTACATATGTTGGCAATTAAAAATTAAACAAATGTTTTGAATATTTTGCCAATGTCATTAGGATATAAGTAAAAACAATATAGGTAATAAAATTATCATCTGCTAAGCTTTTTCTTTTACTTTGTTTTTCAAGCTTAATTTAGTTATCCAGTATGTCTCGAAAAGTCTTGTTTTAAGCAAAAAAAGATTAAATTGTTCATAAAAACCATGCAGATCTATTGAATATAATTTAGTTTACTTATATAATCCTAAATATAACAAAAGACATCATATATATAGGCTTATACAATTGTGATAATCCTATGTTCGACATCTGCTATACTTTGATCCACTGTGCGACGGGGGAGTATTGAGTGACCACCACGTTCCCCGTACTTAACTCCAATGGATTTCGTCTTCTGGGGCGTAGTAAAGGATAAGGTTTATTCCAGAAAACCCGTCGCAGTACGACAGTTGTAGGATTTCATCGAATATGCGTTTAAGGAAATTCGTTCTAGCCGGAATTTGTGTCGCACTGTGTGTGAAAGTGTCGGGGACAAGGTTGCAAGAATGCATGAATGCTGAAGGTGGGCATTTTGAGCACTCCCTGGATTAAATACGTAGCTATATATGTGATTAAACATAATTAATATGATATTACATTATAGTTATTATATTATCTACACACTGATAATTTAATAAAAATCAATTATAATGGGCACATAATAAAAACCCTATGTGAAGTATATTTAGATGTATATTGCCTACACTAATCAAAATTATTCATTTTTAATAAGCTTTTATGAGCTTTTAGAAGCTGTTAATAATGTTTAAAAGTGAGATTTTTATTAGGTTAACTATATAATTAATGATCAAATTATATATAGCTGATAACTGGTAAAATTCTGCGTCACCACTGTTTGCGAATAGTAATTTTGGCTTTATTCAATCGCAGATTTTCCCGGTTAAATAAAGCAAATGTTACTTTTTGGAAATGGCTGTGGTAAAAATCGCAGCAATTGGCTTCTATGCAATATATAACGTACTGCTCCCGTAATTACTGTTTCGTATGATTCTAAAATTTTAATATCTTTTTATTTTTTTACATTTTTATTATACTATGAGTTGCATATCATTACATATAATTAAAGAATTTTCAATTTACCACAGAAAATTATTGCTTTATATTTAAAAATGCATTTCCCCTTTATTTATTATACTAGCAGGCTACGCCCGATACGCTGGTCGGTTTTTCCATAATTTTTTTTTAAAGATCTTGTTTGTCTTGTTTGGTTTAAAAAAAAATTGCTGCTAAATATTATACCATTTTCTCACGGGGTAAACTTTTTTTAATTAGAAATAGTCAATCTGTACGTATTATTTCAAAATTTCTTCAATTTTACTGCGAAATAAAAGTTTAGCTGAAGTCACTTCTGCACCTACGTCTGCTGATGACGTAGTTGCATGGAACCAAAGGTCTAACAATAACTCTTTAAATTTAATTTTAAATAATATTAAGTTAAATAATATTAAAACAGTCGCCATCGATCGTGGATTTAACTTGGATGTAATTAACCGTATTTTATCTAAACCTCCGACAAACACTGATTCTGTTCCAGCTAATAAAGAATTTAAAAATGTTATTGTCTTACCTTATTTTCATAAAATCAGTGCACAAATTTCTCGTATTCTAAATAGGTTTAGTTTCAAAGTTGTTTTCTCTCCAACTAATAATGTTTATTTTTTCCAACCTTACAGATCCAATTGATGAACATAATACCTGGGGTATTTACAGAATTTTTTGTGAATGCGGCCTCTCTTACATTGGGCAGACGAAGCGTGCTCTTAGAATTAGGCTGAAAGAACACCAAAATTATGTTAAAAAGTAGGAGTGTGAGAAATCTACAATAGCTAAACATTTGTTGGGTTTCCAACCACAGGTTTAATTATTCAGAAGCTAAAATTATCCAAAAATGTAATTCAGTTATAGATCTCGACTTTCACGAAGCTTACCTTATTCACAAACATAGTTCATCCTTGGTGAATGATATGACCAGCACCCCTTTAATCTCACACGTGTGGAGGGATCCTGCGCTGTGACCCCTTTTTTCAGTTATTTCCGGTCAATTACGTCACTTCTTTGGTATATATAAACTCTTGCTTTAGCAT
Source organism: Maratus michaelseni (assembly GCA_963931845.1). Taxonomy (NCBI): domain Eukaryota; kingdom Metazoa; phylum Arthropoda; class Arachnida; order Araneae; family Salticidae; genus Maratus; species Maratus michaelseni. The sequence goes on from OZ007592.1 coordinate 421,712,186, forward strand.
TTACATTTAAGCCAGTACTCGGGGCTATAACCGAGGGGTTCGTTGAACCCATTTTTTTTCTCGCACTGATGAAGGGAATCGATGCATCCTTGAAACCGCCGTATGTGGTTTTTTGTCCCAATTATCATATTTGTGCGTTACAACGTTGTAATTTGTTTTGGTTTATGAATTAAAATTTGCACAAAGTATTCGATCTATGCTTAATAGAAATATACTCGTTTCCTAAAAAGCAGAAATATATATTTAAAATTTCGTTTCATTTCTATTTATTTATTTAACAGGTTAATAAAACTTGAAGGTCTTGTATAAATATATATTTCTTCATTTAGGGAACTTTTTAATCTCCACGCGTTTGTTTGAATTGATCTGTTTAAGAATGTCCCAATTGTTAAAATCGACATTTCGGAATATACTTACATTCAGTATCTTATGATCTCAATTCAATGGATAAATACGAGTTTAATGTAGCAAAAAAAAGTTCTTAAAAATCATTGGATTTTCAATACCTCTGTAGAGACGAGTTGTTATTATTATTTTTTAAATATTAAGTTATATTTTTCTGTTAAAGTTTATGATTGTGAGAACATATAGTAATTGATTTTTGCTCTAATATATTAAAATTTTAAGTCTATACATATATACATATATGATGTATCGAGTAACTATTTTAAATCTAGATAAATGTATGTAGTTATGTTAAATTCGCACTTTAAAACTTGTAAATTATGCTACATAAAAAATAATTGTATAACAGGAAATTATTATTTTTCACAATGCATGGAAACATGTGAATGTGTGTGGGAGGCAATTAAGAAATGAAGTGTGATATTTTCCATTAAAAACTCTTTTAAGGCCTGATAAATGTATTTAAAAATGCTTAAATCCGTATTTAATAATAATTATTTATGGCATATGGAAAAAAATTATATAACATGAAAATTTCATTTTTCTCACTTCTTAGAAACACGCGAATGTGCGTGAGAGGCTAATAAAACATAAGTAATACGATATTGTCAAATCAAACTTTTTTAACGCATGTTACAAATATTTTTAAATTTTAAATATTATTTTTTTTCTACAGAAGACAGAATTAGATAACGCGGAAAAATTATTTTTCCTAATACTTAGAAACACATGAATGTTCTGAGAGACAAATAGAAAAGATGCAGTTTGATGTTCTCTATTATATTATTGTAAATATCATAAGATTTCTATTTAACATTGTCTTTTCTATCTTGAAAAAACCGTTAAATGATCGTCGAAAATTTTTAATTCAGTTTCCTCAATGTTACGCTTATGCGCATCAGGTCATCAGTATTTTTGTCTGTTTTTCCTACTTTTTGTTGGTAACTTTCTTTTGTGCTAAATGAGCTGTGATTTTGTTTTTTCTGCAGTTTATTTTACACATAATGCACTTGCATCTTTTATAATGTAAGGTATGGTTACCATAGTGTATGACTTCAGGGTTGTAAGACGTACGTGTATAGATATTTTTCGTGTTCAATTTTTTTCAATATAAGTGTGTATTTAACCCGTTGTGTTTCCCCAATTTTTCCAGAAAGGAAAAAAAATTCAATTCGCTTTATATATTAAAAATAAATAAAGGGCTGTTTTAAATAGGGGAATTTGGAATAATAAAAGGTAAATAGTGTAATATGAAATAAAAAAAAAATCATACTGTTTTTTGGAATGCGAAAACGATCTTACTAAAAGAGCATTATTTTCAACAAATTCTAAAAAAAACTTCGAATATATATTTTTTTAACTTGTATATTCCCGAGTTTCTTTTTTTTTTTTTTTTAAGTTTTGACGAAATCGTCCACTTATTACTAAATTCCTGCGATTACAGGATACTGATTTTCCAACATACCAGTCTATTCTCAATGTAACGGGTTATAGAAGAAACTCTACTCAGAACATAAACTAGTTGTTGGGGGCCACCGTAATACTTACCCATCAGGGATATGCATGATATAAAATATGAAAATAAAACACGTGTAAACTCTTTAACAAATGCATTGCAATTTCAAAATAAAATCCTGGCTTGATGACGCCATAAATTTTAAATGCTCTATTATACTGAATTGCGTAAAGAAAACATCGTCATAACTCCAAAACTGATAATCCTATTAACTAACAGTTTATTGCGTCGGTTTAAGCGTCTCATTTCCAATTAAAATATATTTTTGAATTGAAATTTGAATGAAATACAAGGACATGAAAAATCGAAGAGTGTGGTAAATAGGATTACAAATATCTCGGCAACTCATCATTCGATCAACTTCATTCTTAATGCAGAATTTATGTTTTTTTTAATTGTTTTTTATATTCACTCCTTAAAAAACAATTTCGAAAATTTTTACATACCTTTTATCAGAACGAATATTTCGAGAGTCTGAAAAAAATAGTTCCGTTGAGTCGAGGTTACTGAAATTGAATAAGCTTCTTCCCATTTTTACATGCTAAATAGATACCAAATTTCAATTCTCTAACTCATCTTGTTCGGGAGGTAGAGCGTTTACAGGCACACACACAGACACAAATAAAATTTCTAAAAATATGTTTTTCGGTACCTTTAGTTATCGATTTTCATAACGCTTACCATATACAACGTATGATGGGTAAATAAAAAGTATAATTTCCTGATGGCGTTATAATAGATCAAAAAAATGTATTTAATTAAACAAAAAAGTTTCTTTATTTGTTCGTCAATTAGTGTAGTATATCTCGAGATATATATTATTGGTATGAAATATAGATGCATACACATCACATACACTGAAATACAGGATTAATTCTAAAACATTACGGAGAGAGATAAGAGATAAAAAGACAAAAAGAAAAGCACAATAAGATATTGGCGCTTTATTACGCAGGAAATATGAACAATCGGGGTTATTAGAGACATTGCTGAAAATACGTACCTAAAATAGAAATAAATTTTGATACGTTAAACCCTTTCACTGTTGGGCTCGTGGTTTTCCGTTTCTAGAAATCAGGTTAAAATGGATGTAGACGAAAATATTTTGAACAAAATTATATAGAATTAGGGGATACAAAATATATTATAGCATCAAACTGCGATTAAAAATTATATATATATATATATATATATCCTGGGATTTACAAGCATATATATGAACATGCATGAAAACCCTCAAACTGTGAAAGAGTTAAAAATAATATTATGAATTAATATCATAATAGTCAAAACATACGTATGGCTTTCATCTAAGCTCATTTTGCACTTTCAAATATTTTCTTGAAAATGTGGTGACTTATTATGATTTATTTAAGTCAAACTACAGGGTGACTTTTAATTAAACTACAACTTTAAACTAAAATAACTCTCGAGTCGTTGCAGATGGCACTACAAACATTTTTTTTTTTATATTTTTTTTTTATTGAAAATAAAGTGGAAAAAAAATTAATGGATAAGGTTTTCAAAGTGAGACCCTTCAGAGGTGATACAATAGCGCAATTTAATCACAAAGTTGTCAGTAAAGGAATCGAGCGTTTCTTTTTTATGCTTGAAAAGGAGTCAGTTATTGAAATTTTGAGGCTAATAAGGTCTGTCGACTTCTTCTTCTAAACCAAATCTTTCATATGACCCTAAAGATAGAAATAGGATGGATTCATATCTGGTGAATAAGGTGGCCAATTTTTTTATCAGATCTCTTAGGATTGTTCTAGAAGTCTTAGGTCAGTTTTTGAATGTTGAAGACTACTTCTGTAGAAATAATGTTGCATTTTCAACACATAAATACCAATTTTTAACAATAAAAATACGGTGTTCAGTTGAATACGACGCTTTGTGAGACATTTTCAAAATTGCATGGAACTGACACTAAACAAATACCTTTTATGCCCTCTCTCACTGCACGCATTTGTGCCGCCATCTAGTAAGGCTCTGAGAAGTTAATTCAGTGTAAAGTTGTAGGTTAATTAAAAGTCACCCAGTATTTTCCAAAACCAAAAGAAGTAATTTATATATAAATGTCCGAATAACTTTTTGTTGAATAGGAAAGAATATTTTGAAAATACAAACTATAAATGAGCATATTTGTTTTATATTTTTAAATTTTTATTGAGTGGGTTTCTTGAACGCCTCTTATAACTGTTATCTCTTAATACCCCGGTTATTCCTACTTATTTGAATGCGCATTAATAAATTATAAAATAATAATAACTATAAGAGAAATGAAAGTGACATTTTAGGCTATGCCGCATACTATATAAAATATGAGAAGTATGCGACGTTAATACTTTAAATGACGACATCTTGAAACAAATGTAACATGTTTTAAGACATTTTATTGCTGAAAGAAATTAAGTTTTTTTTTTAATACTTACGTAGAAAATATATAGAAATTTTCATGCATCCCATCTAAAATTTACTATAAAATGCCCATTAAATCGAAAGCCAGTTCTTAAATTCAAAATTTTGTAAATAAAGCATTTTTTTTATTAACTGTAATTTAAATAAAACTGCAAGACATTTGTAGCGTAATATTTTCTAAGACTCTTTACAAATGATTTGCATATAGTAAATATTTATGAGTTTAGATTGATAGAAGAATGCGAAATTCATTTAAATTGGATTTAAACACCATTTTATTTATAAATGCATGCACTGCTAAGAAAGGCATTGTATTATAAAAATAGCACTGAAATCAACTTTCTATATAAATAAAATATTATATTAGATGTTGATGGCAAGATTTGGACATTTAAACATTTATTGGTTACTTAACACCAAAAACCGTAGATCTTATCAAACACATAAAATGGACTGGGTGCGTCCAATTTATTTACATGGCAATTTCCCTAAGTAGTTAACATAACAAAAAATAATCATGTGGGCCTGGCTAGAAACTAATAATAATCAAATATTTAAACTCTATAAAATACGTTGTAACTTTACCGCGTATCTTAATTACCCCCCCCCCCTCCCCTAATTTTTTCCGAAATATATTTGTGAAGGGCTAATAATCTGAAAATATGTGAATCAATAGGCTTGATAACTTCCCCAAGTTCGAACTTTCCTCGTTCCATACTTTACGAGAAAAATGAATGTTACAGACAAACAGACAGACAGACACACGAGTGTATATCTAATAATGATTGCTTAGGAAACCCTAACAAGAAGAAAAAGGAGAAAAATATTAAATTATAAAGCTTTTAGGTACTTTTTGTTTTAAATAATCTGCAGTTTTTATCTCGTTATTTCAGATTATTAATTTAAAGAAAAGATAAATTAATTACCATAAATCATTATTTTACAGGTAATAAAAACACAATTAATCTAACTTAAATCAGAGGTAACATATATGAAAAATGATGCATGGCTAAGAAGAGGTATTTTAAAATTCTGGATATAAAAACAATGGAAACAATAGAAATAGTCGCTTTCTAACCAAAATGCAGAAATCTATATTTTAAATTTTGTTTCGTTTCTCCTAAGCTTTTAAAACAAGTTACTGAAACTCGAAAGTCTTGTATAAATGTGTATTTCAAACCTTTGGGGAATTTTTTAATCTCCACATGTTGTTGAATTGATCCGCTTGAGTTGGTTTCAGATATGCCCATTGTTAAAATCGACATTTCGGAACACATCTCCATTCAGTATCTCTCGAACTCAGTTCAATGAATAAATACAAGTTTAATGTAGCAAAGAAGAAAGTTGGTTAAAAATCATTGAATTTTCAATAGCTCTATAGTAACGAGTTGTCATTTTTTAAAATAAATGTTTACTTACATTTTTCTGTTAAACTTTATGATTGTGAGAATTTATATTAAATATTTGTTTGTCTTTATACTGTTTTATAATATTAAGTAAATATGTAATTTTTATGTGTAGGATAATGTTTAACAACTAGATAAGTATATTTTAAATTTTTAAATTCTTATGCTACATGAAGCAAAATAAGATAACACAAAAAAACATGTTTTTATCCTACACTGGGAAACATGTCAAATTATGAAACAAGTAAAAAGAAGTTGTGTGATATTTTACAATATTCATTGTAAATATCCTAGGATTTTTATTCCACGATGTATTAGAAAGAGCAGGACGGTGATGGTAAGGATTAAACCAGGGGTCACCAGCAGACGAGTTCTAAAGTGCCAAGAAATACTCAAGCTCAGTTGCTTTCTGGTCATGTTCAATTAAATACTGTTTTAACGCCCGAGCAAAATGACGTCGCTACAGTAGAAGATAGTCCCTCTTTAAGGAAAACGTCTCGTTCACATTGGTTAGTTGATGTTCAGTTGTGTTGCTTGTCAGTTGCCAGTGTGATGAGTGTGTACGTTTGATACTGAAAATGTGTGGATTTTGACAGACTTCGTACAGTGAGAGTTGTCATGGGCTTTTTATTTTCTGTCATATGTTTATACCGAGAGGCGATGTTGATGCTGGTGAAAGTGCGTGTGCGTTTTTCCAAGGTCAACGTGGACGGCGTGGGCGGCTGTGGCACTGATTGAACCCGAGACACCGGAACAGGAAACGAATTCTACAGAGCCGAACAAAGTGTCAGCTCTGTTGCTGACTGCTAGAGATTCGTTTTACTGAACAATTGAGATGGTATTGCTACATTTTTACGTTTTTACCTCGAACAATCTTTACAGCTTCTAAATTGTCTATCAAAATTTTGAAACTAATTTCAGCAATATATAGTTTAGTCTCATCTGATCCTATAATTCCCTACAATTTTTTAAGGTAGCACTCTTTTGTCTTAGACAAATATAATGCTTAATGTATTGCAGTTTGTTTTCTGTGTTATTTATTTTTACATGAGGTCCTAGTATCTTTTGCGAAGCAACTGTGGCTATTATTGTATGAAGTATGTGTACAGACCAGACATCATTCTTAATGAATTCCATTGTGTTTTCAATAAATGTGCGTATTTAAAGCGTTGTTTTTGCCAAATTTTATCCAGTAATGAAACATTGAGTTTATTTATTTATTAAAAGATCAATAAAAGGCATTCTTTTAAGAAGGAGAATCGCGAGTAATAAAATACAGATTATGTAATATGATACAAAAACGACAAAAAAAAAAGAATTATAATTCTTTTTTATATAAACGAATTTTGTTATAAAGCCAATCTGAATCAAATATTTGATAGAATTTTGAATATTTTTTTAATTTAATTTTTAGTGGGTTGTATTTTTCAGTTTTACTAAAATCTTCTGGTGTTTCATAACCGCGGTGGGGTCATATGATAATGGTTTTCCAACACTTCTGGTTATTTCCACCGAAATGGGATTATAAAGAAAATCTTTTCCAACACAGCTTTTTAGGTAATAAAAAAAAAAAGAGTTAATAATACTAAAAAAATATTTCCTGAGTTAAATAAGAAAGTTTCTTTATTTGTCCTAGAAATCGGTATACATGTCTAGATATATGATTGCAGTTAAATATGAATGTGTACACATTAAATATACGTAGACTGAAATAGGGGAATAATTCTGAAACGTTACATGTAGACGTAAGAGACAATAAGACAATAAGAAAAAATACAGTATGTCTTTTGGCTTGTATTACTCCGGAAATAAGAACTATCTGGGTAATAAGATCTATTGCTGAAAGTATGTTCTTAAAACTTATATTACACTTTAAAAAGTGTAATATGAATTAACGACTTTTTAGTTGAAACAGATATATCAAGATAAACTATTGCTATTTTACAGGTATAATATGAATTAATATATCCATAATAAAGTGAGGCATATTAGTTTTATTTAAAATTTTAACACATTTTGCATGTTAACATTTAGTGTGAAAATATCGGGAATTATTATCAGTGGTTCGAAGTGAAAATTTTTATTGGCTATGTAATGATATGTTTAATATGCAAACTCTATAATTTAGATTTTTTTTTTTGAGTTATTCTAGTTGATTCACCCGGTTTTGTTTCGGCATGGAATAATAACCTTAAGTATACCTAAAAATAAGTTCTCGGGACCTCGGGATTAATTTGAGGGATTTAGTGTTGGGCTGCATTTTCTTCTGCAGCATATACTCTCGAATTTGTATAATTTTATTTTTTAAGAGAAAATCTGTCCACACGAATCTTGAATTGGGGCTCACGTGTCAGCGGCAGCGTACACCAAAATTTAAAAACCTACTCTCCGTTTTTTTTTTTTTTTTTTTTTTTTTTTTTTTTTTTTTTCACGCGAACGTTGAATTTGTATATTATATTTATTAAATATAAATCTTAACAAACTAAATAAAAGGCCACAGATTACACCTTACATTTCTCATATTTAGATATTCAAGCTTTTCAATTCTGGACAAAATTTCATGAGAAAACCAAATAATATAAAATGTCCAACAGCTTCTCATTCTTTTTAAATGCGAAATTTTATCTTCTTTTTCTGCACGTCTCCTATTACGACTGCCTTTCATTGCCCCATTTTTCCACATTTATTTCAATGCGCTTTAATAAATATTAAAAACAAAATAATAGGAAAGAAGGTCATTGTATGCTACAGAATTTTAAAAATAGGATAAATATACAGTATTTTTTATTTCAAATAAAGAAATTGTGAAACAAATGTAACAAGTTTTAAACATGTTTTATTGACATTTTTTGAAACATCCATTAAGAAATGATAGAACGCTTTTTATCCACTCCATCTAAATTGTACTATAATATGTCCGTTAAATGGGTAGCTAGTACTTACATTTAAGATATTGTAAATGGAGCATTTTTTAGTAAATGTGATTTAAATATTACTGAAAGACATTTGTTGCACAATATTATCACCGACTCTTTACAAGTGATTCGAATATTGTAAATATTTATGAGTTTTGAATGATAGAAGAATACGAATTGTATTTGAGGTGGATTTAAAAACCATTTTATTCATAAAGTTATGTACAGCAAAGAAACGTTTCGCATTATATAAATAACATTAAATCAGCTCTTTATTTAAAAAATATATAATATGAGACTTGTAGTGTTTTAAGCAATTTATTACATATCTTTACGAAGTTTAAAGTAGCCAAACAATAGTCAATTAAATTTTATTTATTTTGATTTTAATGTAAATCGATAAATTCAAAAATTCTATTTTGCAATAAACCCTATTTCTTGTTATTCCTAGTTTTGAGTTTGCATAACATTACTAAATTATAATTGTTAAACTTATATTAGAATATCCAAAACCCGTACTGTAGCATAATTTTCTCCCTTTTGATCACTTTGGCTAGTTATGAGCACTTTTGTACTTCCCAATTGATTTTTAACTGTTAGACGGAAAAAGGGATATTGTCTTTTATCTCAGTATTTTTCAATCATAATTTCAACAGAATATCCTTAGAGTTTTTTCAATTCAGAATATTATGCTTATGTTTCAAAACGCGTCTTTTAACAGTGCTTTAAGGATGTTTGTATATTTAAGAAACATTATCACACTGAAATTCTCCAAGGCTTGAAAGGATAATCGTTAGGACCAGAGCTGCCAATATGCTTTTATTATATCTTGTACTAAATTCGTGCTATGCATATCCCACAAACATATAATAAACCAAAAGTAAACAGTTTAAAATAACATAAATTAATTTCACATAATCCAACTTTCTACCTCTGTTATAGCTTACACTTATATCTTTTTTATGATTTCTCCACAAGTATTCTCTAAAACGTCCTTTCACATAACAAATCAGCAACGTTTCAGATGGGATTGCTACTTTTTTACGTTTTTACTCCGAACCATCGTTAAAGCTTTTAAATTATCTACCAAAATTTTGAAACTAATTTCAGCATTATTTAGTTTAGATACATTCATGTTGTGACGTATGAGCGAAAAAATAATAACATTGCATTGCTACATCTTTATCCGGGACTACCGAAAATCGACGTATAAATGAAAGAGACGCATAAAAGTGGCGATGTATAAGTAAGAGATTACTGTATTATATATTTTTATAAATACACAGCAATAAAAATGTTACAAAAACAATTATCAGTGATACACCTCATCAGACCTGCCAAGTCTCCGGCTTTTTGGACACCAGTAATTTAGTACAGAAAATGTTGTTTTATTTAATCGGAAGATTTTGCGATTTAAAAGAACAACATTTTCTCTAAAAAATTACTGGTGTTCAAATATCCGGAGACTTGGCAACTCTGCACCTCATATATAATTTTATCAAATGATGATTATATTTCTTTATTATATTGCTGAACAATTTGTAAAGCAGGAAGGGTACATATAAAGAATGTTACAATGTACTCTCGATATGGTTTTACCAACAAAAAACTTGTGCTTTGGGTTTGTTACTGCATTTTGTCCATTATCGGTATACTCCATACTCGGTATACTCCATATGTCCATTATCGGCAACCAACCCGGGTTTCCCGGGATAGAGAATATATGTGAAAACCATTTTTTATTTTTTGTTATTGAAAACTAATAGAATTTTTACATTTAATAATATTTGCCCGCTAACAACACCAAAGAAATTGCTAAATATTTCGTTATCTGCAGCAGTTTTTTTTTATTCTGATAATTTCAGCAGTTTTAAGCGTTTATTTCGATTACATGTCTGTTAAATTTGTGTTGCATTTAAACTATTTTATTTATTCCTTAATGAAGTATTAATTTCATCATTGAATATTAGCTGGAGACAAATGCTGAAATTTTTATATTGTTTAAAGTACAAACGGATTAATATTTTGTAATCGTCTGCAAGCGATAGAGATTAGATTAAAAGAAAAAATCATGCTTGAAATTTAATTTAAATGCTAACATAAATCTGTCAATTAAGATACAGTTTTTAAACAAAGTGCATTTGAAAGTAGATTTTTTTTTCCTATATAACGGTGTAAAAATTAAAAATGTGCGATGTTTAGAAATTAAAAAAATTGCAGTAGCAAAAATCGCAAAGCCGATATTTCATCGTCAAGTGTTGCCATTCGCAAAATGACGTCAGCGTTACGCACGGACACGTTTGTCCTTTATATAATACATATATGCTTTATTTAATTTTTATAAACCTATTTAATATTACTACTAAATACCGAATTAAATGTTACTACTTTATAATTAGGATGAATTAATATGGAAGTCTTCATGGTTTTCTATTCAGAATAAACTTGCAACAGTAAATCTGTAAAATATACCTGACCACATCTTTCGCATGAAACAGGCGTTTGAAAAAGGGATCAATACATAAATTTACGAAATGTAATTTAAAATATAAATAAAAATATTTTGATGGTTCAATTTTAATTCAAATTTAATGTTTAACAGAAAATTTTGGCTTGATAAAATTAAGAAAAATTATAATTGACATATTTTGAATGAAATGTGTTTGTAAGCATATATTATTTATATTTAGATAATTTTACATAAAAAAACAAATTTCAAATATTTAACAGTTTATTGAATGTACTTAAATACTGATTGTAATTTTTGATTCAAAGTTGTCAAGAAAACCGTTAATATAATTATATATATAAATATTTATTTATTTACAGTCATTAAATTTTAGGAGCATCTGCACATTTTAAAGAAGAAATGCAATTAGTGTAGATACGGTATAGAGTCTATTAAAAATATTTAAAATTATTTATGAGTCAATGAGAAAGTATTAAAAAAGATATTTAAACAAATCCCAATGTACTCTGATAAAAGCTTTTTTTTTTTTTTTTTTTTTTTTTTTTTTTTTTTTTTTTTTTTTTTGACAGTTGTGTAAACTTTAAACACCACAGAAAAAGTTTAAAATTTTCTTTATCTTCTTACCACCGCAAAATTATAATTGAAATTGATAAATTGATAAAACAGTTGATATAAGTACCATTTAGGTACTATTTGTTTTGTACAAATATAAGTAATTAATTCAAATTATCTTTGAGATGTTGGCTAGATTAATAAATATATTTTTAGAAACAATAACCAGCAGTACACGTTTTGTTTCTAAGACCTTTCGATATTTCGCTCCATTGTCACCTCTGTAACCAATTTCAGATTTTTTTTTTTTTTTTTTTTTTTTTTTTTTGTCATTTATGTTACCATGAGAAAACAAAGATTATTTAAAAATTCATTTATTTAAAAATTTTACACTGTTAAAGATTAGATTAAAACTCTATCTATTCTTCGGATAAGTAAAACATTAATATAATTAATAGAAAGAAGGATAGGAATTAGTGCAAAAAATTGCTGAATGGTCTTTATAGGCTTGTGTATTTTTAGATGCTGCAGACGGTTTCGGGAATTCCACAAACATTTTTCGAGAACAAAAAGCTAATGTAGTACCCCCTAATTAGTTTTTTTCATAATGCATTTATTAAATTTCAAATAACTAGTAACGATTATTCCAGGATATGGCATTATATATTTTATTATGCGAACATTTTGGGTGTAATTAAGCATCGAAATAACCAATCAAATCACAAAATAATAAGATTTTTCGCCAAATAAATGATCCTATATATACCTACACACACACACACATACACACATACACACACACACATACACACACACACACACACACATATGTGAATATTACCATAATGTAGAAATACTTGATTCATAACCGTGACGTATTTGCTTATACAAAAAAACTTTTAAAAAATGTCCCATAAAAATACTTTTTAAAGAAACTTAACATGAAATAAACATGGCATCTTTTCTGGCATGGATTTTTATTGTTTCATTATTAGAAGTCTTATTTCCCTTCAATCCAGGAACAATGATTTTGTAAGTATTCCAACAGAATTGTATCAAATATTATATTTTAATGCACATGTAGTTCTTAAATTCAAAGCTTTCTTCTTAAATGAGGTGATTTTTTGGAAAATGTATTTTAAATCTAACTGAAAGAAATATTTTCCAAAATAATGTCCCTGGCTTGTTATAAAAGATTTGTATGTCGTAAATATTTATGAAACTTGGACAATAACAGAATGCGAAACATATTTTGAAGTACATTTAAATTCCATTTGATTTATATATCAAACACTGTTATGTAAAATTTTACGTTATATGAATAACTTTTTTAAAATGCATAATTTGATAACATAACAAAATTATGAAAACAAAATACATTTTTTTATTAGAAAGTTACTTTATTGATTAATCTTATTTCACATGCTTTTAAAATATTTTAAACGCTAAATTACATCCCGGTGAGTTATACTAATTTGTATGACATTAAAAGAATGTCAGCTCTATATATTATCGGTTTTCCTGTGGTTTACAGATTTTTGTGCTTTCATCAGCCTATTGTATTCTGTAACCATTACCAATTATTTTATTCTCCTATTTTCTTTATATTTTTCTTATATTAAACACAACATGCGTTTCCATACAATGCCCAGTTTGAAGAATTTTTCAGTATTCCGTTGCATAAAGAATTCTGTTCGAAAAGTTCCTTAAACATCTGTTAATTTCTGATAACCAATTTCTGATCCAGAATGGAGAATGTTTGGCGAAACGTATTTCTAATGATAAGGTTTAGCACTCATAACATTTATATCTCGTTATACATACCAAAACGCAGTGATTGAATACATCAATTCACATTAAAAGATCTGAGAGTCATTATTGAATAGATTGAATTGATTCATTACTACAATAAATAAAATGCATTTGTGTTAAAAATCTGAGATATTAGTACGATAATTGACATATAGATTTTAATTGCATACTGAAATGTGTGGCATTCTATAAAATTCTACAAGTGATTTCAAAGCATGCATTCGATATTTCCAAGTGGTCTCAAATGTTAAATGGTCTCAAAATGATGCCCTTTTTAGCAAAGACAATACTGTAATGCATCATAATAATCTAATGCAATTTAATTTTTCTGGGGATTGCTGAATTGCTGTTGAAACGAAAAGTGACCATAAGTTGAAACATTTGACAAAATGCTTCAAAGCAAATGTAATAGAGTTAAGATAATTTCACATATATCTTCATGAATACATTAATTTACACACCATTTATAATCAGCTTGAGTTTCAAAATTATTATGAAACCATATTAAACATTTTATAAGAGTAAAAATGCATTTTATGTTAAAAATCATTAAATTATTTTCTTAAAGTGTCCAAAGTGATTCTACTTAGAATTAACGAAGTACATTAAAGTGTTTGAATATTTTTTAAATAAAAATTTACACTTCTGTAGGGGGTATCTCTTGTTTGAACTAGTTGTTGCTACATCGGTATTATGTTAAAATTGACATCTATATAAGACAAGGTCTCAGGGTCAATTGCAAAGCATATAGGGATATCCCAACTTTTATTCTTTTATTCATTTTTATAATGAATAAACCATTCCAATTCTAAAGATATAAGCAGACTTTAACTGTACATTTTGCATCATATATGACATTCTAGAACTAGATGCTTCTGCAAATTCTCACAATGTTACAATATTATAACATTTAAATGTCATGAGATTATTTACATATATAACCTTAAAGGTTATCTGCAAGGTATTTCGATGGTTGCTTTTGAATTTCCAATTTCCAATCTAATTTGAATAAATTTTGTATAGGTTGGATGTTTCAAAATTCGTTGAATAAATTGTTATAGGCACTTGTATAAATATTGATGTAAATTCATCATCTTACCTTCTCTAAATCGGCATTGTATCGACTATATAAGGCAAGATATCGAATATTGTACTGAAGAAAACATATTTATCGTATCGATTGAGAGAAGAGAAAAATATGTTAAATATTTTTGTTGAAAACAGGGGTTTGTAAGAAGCACTTATACAGGGTGAATCTAAACTCTTGGGCAAAATTTTAAGGGGTGATAGTACACATCAAGAAAAACAATATTAAATAGGAAACTAAGGGTCCCAAACGTCTTCGAAGGAGATAGGCGCCATTAAAGTTTAGGGTCCAAAATTTCAAATGATTTTAAAAAACGGAAAAATTGGTCGATTCGTTTGCGGTTTTCGCTAAAACTATTCTTTATATCACTATTTTCTTAAAATTAAATTTTAAAGATAAAGTTTAAAAAACGCCGATAGAGGGCGCTTTAGACTTTGGAATAACGAAAAACAATTTTTTACCGTTATTTTTTGTATCTCATTAAATGTTTTCAAAAGCTTAGAGATAAACTTAAATTTTGAGCTCAAAATCTGAATTGTTGGGAGTAATTAAGTAGCGCAAACTGAACTGCGTTCAGGAGCTGAAATTTGAAACACCTCCCTCATCTCCTTCCCCACTCCTGAACACGGTTCAGTTATTCCCGATCTTGGTGTCGTAGACCAGGCAGAAACAATATGAGCTGTAATTTTCCAACTGGACGCAAAATGTGCGGGAAAGGATTTGAACCTGGGATCTCTTGAAGCTGCCATGCTCTACCAACTGAGCTATCCCGGTTGAATATGGAGGGCATAATTCATCCAGATTCAACCGGGATAGCTCAGTTGGTAGAGCATGGCAGCTTCAGCTAAGGGATCGCAGGTTCGAACCCTGGCTCGGACATTTTTTGTGCAGTTAGAAAATTACAACTCATATGATTTCTTTACCAATTTGAATAATTGTGTTAAAATTAATCCAGACAGAAACTACTACCCCCTACACGTAAAATAAACGATAGAGTAATGACAAAATTAAATAGAAAATTTATTCATAACAGACATGAGCAATTTATCCGCGCAAAATAAAAAGAAACAATTTGATGTATGCATTCAGTGCGCAATATGAATGAAGGTTGACACGTAGAAAATGGTACACGCATGATGTTCGTGAGGAATTACAAAAACTGTTCGAAAGAGTGCCCAACAGCAACGATGCAGGGCTCACGCGGTCGGCGGAGGGAGTTGCGAACATTAGTGAATACCCCGGCCATATCCCGGATATCGCCTGCTACGACGGCAATCCTCGCAACCAGGTCCTCGTCGGAAAAAAATAGTTGTTCATTACTCCAAAGTCTAAATCGCCCTCTATCGGTATTTTTTAACTTTATCTTCAAAATTTATTTTTAAAATAATTTTTTATTTAATTTTGTCATTTCTGTATCGTTTATTTTACGTGTAAGAGGTAGTAGTTTCTGCCTGGTCTACGACACCAAGATCGGGAATAACTGAACTGTGTTCAGGGGGGTTCAAATTTCAACTCCTGAACACAGTTCAGTTTGCGCTACTAAACCACTCCCAACGATTCAGATTTTGAGCTCAAAATTTAAGTCTAAGCTTTTGAAAGCATTTAATCAGATACAAACAATAACAATAACAAATAGTTGTTCGTTACTCCAAAGTCTAAAGCGCCCTCTATCGACATTTTTTTAACTTTTTCTTTAAAATTTATTTTTAAGAAAATACTGTCACAAAGAATAGTTTTAGCAAAAACCGCAAACGAATCGACCAATTTTTCCGTTTTTTATAATTATTTGAAATTTTGGACCCTAAACTTTAATGGCGCCTACCTCCGTCGGAAGACGTTTGGGATCATTAGTTTCCTATTTAATATTGTTTGTCTTGATGTTTACTATCACCCTTTAAAGTTTTGCCCAAGAGTTTAGATTCACCCTGTATAATTTTCAAATTTCTGTCTCACTTGCTGCGTACAGAGAAATTCCTGCAAACTTAAACTAGAAATCATATCTCATCTGAACAATACATATGAAGAAATTAGCACTTTGACGGATATAATCACAACAATATAATTAAATTATAATTATGCGTTAAAAAAATTAATTAAAAATTAGATCTGAATGGAATCAGTTCGGATTTAAGAACAGCCTTCATAACAGGTAATGTCCTCAAGTGATTCCAAAACATAACTTCGCCTTCGTATGACTCACGGTGGAAAAAAAAACTCATCGAAACATGTCAACAACGTAATAAAAGTTATTTTACTGTATACTATGTTGTAAATTTACACCTTTTAGCATTTAAAAGACATGTAGAATATAATAATTTTCATAAACATTTACTTATAGCATAGCTGCCAAAACTTCCAAATTTTAAGTATTGCTATTTTGAATTGTTATATTCGTCTTACTTAAGAGCAATATTTATGTCTCTTAGTAATTATAATTATTCTGTCATATAACAATATTTATATTCTGAAACAGTTGGTTTTCAGATCAGAATTCATGGTAGAAATACTTATATCATTTAATCAAGAAGTTCATATCGATTATTGTCACATACTTCATACAATTCAAAATCTTTTTAGTTCATATAATGTGTGAATGCTGAAAGATATTTCGCTATCAGACCGGTAGAGAAAAATTATTTTGATGAAATGAATATTATGTTTGAATAATTTGTATTTAGGGTAATAGTATTTACTTTATGACGTTGCCCATGCCTAAGATAATAACCTTAAATTTACCAAAAAAAGAATTGGATTCAGAAGGAGTGATTTTGTTTTTGGGCTCTAAATGTCTCTGGCATCGTACACCCTTGAATTTGTAAGATACTATATTTTTCAACGAAAATCTATTCAAACTAACTTAGAGTTGCGGACACAGCAGACACACACTGCATTACACGCAGACGTTTTATGCAAGTTTCGGTCTGTTTTTGCAAGCAATTTTGGAATTTTGTACGATTTTATATTTTTAAACTAAAATCTTTCAATACTAATATAACGTTGGGTCATATTAATGAAAATTATATTTATTAGTTATGTTAAAGAAAGTGAAATGTACAATTATTTTTCCATTTTTTTTAATAATGGCAATCAAGAGTATGCTTTATTTGTTCCTAAATTTTTTCTGAAATTTTTACTAATATTATGTATGTAGTCCATAATGTTTAAAGAATATTAATAATGCATTTTTTCCCCCTTTGAACAGATTTTAGCCGTAATCATTTAATTTATCAAAATGATCTTCCTCTAAGATTCATTTTTTTATATTATTGTTATTAATTTGTCGTACAGCCTGTGCTATTTAAATTGGTTTTAATTTTTAAACATAAAAAGAAGAAATAATTTCTATCCACAATTTATCAAACAATTTGTTAAAAAGATACAAGGTGCGATATAAAAGGGTTGTTTTCCAATTCACTTATTCGATATTTACATTTTCTGAAGTTAAATATTTCTCAATTACAAGAAATCTCTTACTTTACATTCCATTTCATCTCTCAAATAAACCATATTACATTTATATGCCCGTTTAAGAAGGAAATGGGCATGGACCAACGCGAACAACTTCCACATAGATTTTATTGCTGCTCCCGTTAAAGAAAATTTCCACACAAAAAATTCCACTTAGCAAAAGCATTCTCTAGAGAGATATCTGCCCTATCATAATGGATTTCAGTAAAGGGAGTTTATGGAGATACACTTGGTCGTAAGAATAAATTACTCGTGTTTTAGTGAAAACTTTAAAACTGAGTTTGCCACGCTGTGCCTGTAGAAAAGCGAACAGGCAATATGAAACATATTGTCCATATAGGATACACTTATATCTGTTTTCAGGAGTGAAAGGCGTTGTAAGAAATTTTCTTGCACGAGGTTAAAAGCCATTCTTTTTTAATCTTGAGCTTTTAACTCATGACAATATTTTAGTTTAATTGAAATTAAACTACGTACTTAATTGTCATGAAAGTGGAATTTATTACTTTGGTTATGTTAAAGTAGGTGAAATATATAGATTGTTTGCACTGTTCATTGAATAATAAAAATTACAATATCGCTTTATTTGTCCATTATATATATATATATATATATATATATATATATATATATATATATATATATATATATATATATTTCTTTTTCCCTTTATATCTTTCCTTTGCAATTTCTAAAGAATACTACTATTACATTTATATTTTCATTGAATGTAGTTTACACATTATCATTTACCCAAGTCAACACAAATCTGGGGTTTGTAGAATAGCACTTTTTTCTTAGTAAATCAGTCACGCTGATCAGAAATATGACATTAGTTTTTTGCTATCACCCACAGTTTTTTCACAAAACAAAAAGGAGGGGTTCCTCTTAATAAAATTAATGTGTAATATTTATTAAATAAAATACATTATTAATAAAAACAAAAATTAATTTCTTAGTAAAGTGACATTAATAAATGTTAAAATAAAACACTGCACTAAAGGATGTGAAATATAAATATAGATGACGTTGTTTTATGTGTTGATATTTGTCTGAGAAGGCGCAATTTTCTCCCGCGCATTTGTAGTGAGAACATACGTTTATTTTGTTCGTTTATTGATATCTTACGTTTGTTTTGTCAGTTTCTTATAGAAATATTGCATCAAGAGGTTGTATAAATCCAGGATCAAAAAATGTGATTCGGCAGACCTTAGTTGATCCAAAAGCAGTCCTCTTGCCTCCCTTGCACTTTAAATTAGGTTTAATGAAACAATTCGTAAAAGCCTTAGATAAAACAGGGGATAGTTTTCGATATTTAAATGAAGTTGTTACACATTTATCGGAAGGTAAAATCAAAGATGTGTTCGTCGGCCCAGATATAAGACGGTTAATTAAGAACGAAAAATTTGAGGAAAAACTAAAATCAGTTGAGAAAAATGCATGGGTTAGTTTCAAAGACGTTACTCAGAAATTTTTAGGAAATTACAAAGATCCTAACTACCCAACGATCATTGAAAAACTGCTTCAAAACTTTCAAAAACTAGGTTGTAACATGAGTCTAAAAATGCATTTTTTGCTCACCCATCTTGAATATTTTCCTGAAAATCTTGGTCAAATGAGTGAAGAACAAGGTGAGAGATTTCACCAAGACATAAAATGCATGGAAAAACGCTATCAAGGATACTGGAATGTAAATATGTTGCCAGATTACCGCTGGGGGCTAAAAAGAGACACTAAAACAGCTTCAAAATCTAAAGGACACAAGTGTTCTTTTGAGGATAAAGAAAAGTAATTTTACTGTATATACTAGAATAAAATTTCTTATAAAATATGCACACACATTTATAAATGTATATACGATTTTATTTATTTATCTGATTTTTTTGTACATTTTTTAATCAATGTTGTGTAAATTGTATATTCTCAAATTCCAAATTCTTAGTTTCTTAATTGTACAAAATCTTGACGTGATACATAAAAATGGATATTATTTTTGAAATAAGCATAGCAGATTTCTTACAATTTACATAAATTCATGAAAACCCCAGACAAAAAGTTAAATTTTGTAGGCTTGAGTTATTTAATTTATCAAGAGACATTTAAAAAATATTCTTTCATTATATTAAAGCTATTAAATTGACGTGGAAACTGTGATACTTAAAATATTTGCACTTTTTAGAAAAAAAATTATTATGAAATCAATTCTTCAATTTATCAATCTGTGAGTTAGAAAGATTGAAAGGATGAAATGAAAGTATATTCTTTTCCAATTTAGTTATTCATTAATTGCACTTTCTGAAGAATAATATTTCTGATATACATGGTATCTATTAATTTCCATTCTATTTAATCTCTTTCAAACTCACACTTATTTCACAACATGTTATATTTATATACTCATCCACGAATAAAATGGCCTCTGTGCAACGTGTACATGTCCCATACCGCTGACTTTTGTTATTGCTCCACTGAAAAAGTTTTCAATACATAAAATGCTATTTAATACACAAATTCCCTATCGGGATATCTGCCGCAATATATTAGCTTTTAGAAGTGTGAGATTCGGGTCATACACTTGGGCGTAACAATAAATTAGTTGTAATTTAGGGGAAAGTGTAAAAATAATTTGTCACTGTAGAAAAGCAAACACACGATATGGATTATATCTTCGATAATTAATTATATCGTCGATAGCTTTACTTAATTCTTGCAGCAAAGTAATCGTCGGTAATGTCTATTGATGTTTAATGAAGATAAATGCACAATTTTATATGATCACATCATGCTTTTAAAGTTTAACAATAATTTAGTTTGTATATAATTTAGAATTTACGCTAGATTATAACAAAACTGCAACATGACCCTTGGCGAAATTAGTGAAAATCTATTCAGTATAAGTCATAACATACAGAAATATTAGTGAATTGGTAATAAAATTAATAGCTTTAAGATAAAAAATTCGAAGCATTTTTTAAATAAATAGTGATATTCTTATAAAGTAGTTTTTACTGTATATATTACAAATAATTTCCCAGCCTTGTTGTTAAGGAAAATGTATTTACACCCCGAATAAGCAGCGTTGACAATTTATCGCATTAAAAAAAATTCAAATTAATTACCTCAATTTACTATTAGTACTCTTTGCTTTAATTAATCACAGAATTATCTGTTTTTAAATAAAGCAAATACTACTATTTACATATTGTGTTAAAAGTTATGAATAAAGAAAAACGATATAAACTGCCAACATTGATAGTAAAGATTTACGTCTAACATAAAAACGTGAGCATGTTTTAATTTCTATCATGCACTTATACAAACATTTTTGAAAAGTGAGTTATGTTTACAGTTTTTCTGAAATGTTTATGTATAATTACATAAACAATGGCATAATAGAATATTATTGAATTAGTTTATTTTATTCAAAAATTGCAGTTTATACAAGAACGAATTCGAGGATGAAGCATCCTATTTCCCCGCAAAAAATAAAGAAAATATTTTCTTGTTTAAGAACGTTTTACCATTTCCACTGTTTACCGTTTACAAAACATTCTTTAATATAAATATTCGTTTCTATACCCAGTGCTACAAATGTATGGAATTATCCTTGTATACTGAGACCTAACATATTTACATTTATTTCACTTATCTTTTATCAAAGAAAATTCTGTTAGGAAAAAAAGAAAATGTATATTTAATTCAAGACACTTGAACTTCTTTTATTGAATTTGGTGAAACAATAAAAACGTGAAATGTCCTGCAGTGACGTTTTAGTTTGTTTAGGGTTTTCTAAAATATTTGCGAATCAAGCTTCACAGATTTCCTATATATATCTGAAAACGCAAAAAAAAAAGAACACATCCATTTTATTATTTCTAGTACATAATACCTGATTAAATGTAATTATTTTTTAAACACATAAAACCGTTTTCCATTCTATTTTCATTTCACTTCTAGTAATTGTGCTACTGGTAGTAAAATCTAAAAAAATAATCAGCCAGTTTCACACCATCTTGTGCAACATATTCTGTAAAAAATGAGTGTTTTCGGATTTAGTAAAGCTTTGCGAAATAATAATATAACCTCTTCCGAATTATTCACGATTCTGAGAAGCATTTATTAAATTTAAGAAAACTTGGAAACCAAAATACTTTTCAGATTTATATCAGCATCTCTAACACAAAATATTCTTCTGATGCTCACCTTCAAAAAAAATTTTCTGAATAGTTTTTACAGTTTGTTAAACAATTTTCTCAGCATAAAATATTGTTTTTTTTCCGATGCTATGAACTCTTAAAGTAAACATTTTAATGTTCAACAAAAAAAAAATTACTAAAATAATAGCAATAATACTGATTTCAACATTATCATTATTTTGTTATTCTTGCATGTACAAATTCTGTTACGCATGTGAACATATTTTCTTGAGAATTCAGAAAGCTGGTCAATACAGTGTAATAAATATCAGTACAAAAACCCTTAACGAGTTAAAAGTTGTGACGCAGCACTTTCTTTTGGCTCTAAGAATTTCAAATATGGGTCTGAAAATTAATGATATCAAATTTGAGTGACGCTATGTTAATTTTTTTTAAATCATCATTTTCTTTTTAGTTTTATTTATATTCACAGGTGCAATTATTATCTTAACATGAAAATAATATAAAATTTATTCGCTAAAGCTTTTTCATTCAGATCTCTCAGGAATTCAAAATATGGGTTTTAAAAGAAATGATATCAAAATTTGAGTGACACCTTGACGTGAATTTAATAGGATTGTTTTAAATTTAAATTTAAATTATTTTTCGTTTGTCTTCTAAAGTATATTTACACATACAAACAATACATTTAATGTTTCAATACACTGTTAAATATATCACTTTCACTGAGCCTATATTATGTATTGAAATGTATTTATTTCAATAGACTGATTCATGTTTTGTGCCACGGTATCCAAAATCATAAGTAAAATTTATGTAAATGATTATTTTGCGTCATAGTATCCAAACAAAGGAAAATGTATGCAAGTGGATACTATGACGCAAAATAATCATTTACATAAATTTTACTTATGATTTGGGATACCGTGGCACAAAACATGAATCAGTCTATTGAAATAAATACATTTCAATACATAATATAGGCTCAGTGAAAGTGATATATTTAACAGTGTATTGAAAAATTAAATGTATTGTTTGTATGTGTAAATATACTTTAGAAGACAAACGAAAAATAATTTAAATTTAAATTTAAAACAATCCTATTAAATTCACGTCATGGTGTCACTCAAATTTTGATATCATTTCTTTTAAAACCCATATTTTGAATTCCTGAGAGATCTGAATGAAAAAGCTTTAGCGAATAAATTTTATATTATTTTCATGTTAAGATAATAATTGCACCTGTGAATATAAATAAAACTAAAAAGAAAATGATGATTTAAAAAAAATTAACATTGCGTCACTCAAATTTGATATCATTACTTTTCAGACCCATATTTGAAATTCTTAGAGTCAAAAGAAAGTGCTGCGTCACAACTTTTAACCCGTTAAGGGTTTTTGTACTGATATCATTACTTTTAAGCGGTTATTGATGAAAATTTCTTTCAGTAGCAATTAAGCATTAGGGTATAAATTTATAAGAATAAAACTTAGTGGCTTCGCCCGCTAGTGGGCCTTCAATTTACAGCAGGGCCTCGAATCTAACTGAAATCTCCATTTGTAAGACAATCCCTTAATTTCCACATGTAATAGTATAAACCTATAACCGAACGAAACACCAACCCAGGTCCCTGCTGCCTCCGGCACCGTATACCGGTCGTGCTATGCATGCACCGGATAATACCTTAATTTGCACATCGAATAGTATAAACCTCTAACGGAACGAACCTCCGCCTCGGGTTCCCGCTGCCTGCGGCACCGTATAGCTGCCGTACTGAATAATACGATTAAGTGGTCACAGACCTTTTAAACAATATATCACATGAGGGGTGTGTGCAAAATTTTAAAAAGTACCCCCCTTGTGGGAGGGGCAAAGTGGGGGGGATGGATACTGGAGATGCATAATATGACTAAGTGGTCACAGACCTTTCCAACAATATATCACGAGGAGTGTCAGCAACACTTAAAAAGTGCCCCCCTGGAGGGGCAAAGTGGGGGATGGACACCGGAGGTGCATAATCTAATTAAGTAGTCACAGACCTTTCCAACGATATATCACATGAGGGGTTGTGCAAAATTTCAAAAAGTACCCCGTTGGGGGGGGGCAAAGTGGGGGTACGGACACAGGAGATGCATAATATGATTAAACAGTCACAGACCTTTCCAACAACATATCACATGAAGGGAGTGTGCAAAATTTTAAAAAGTACCCGCCTTGGGGGGGGCAAAGTGGGGGGGATGGACACCAGAGATGCATAATATGACTAAGAGGTCACAGACCTTTCCAACGATATATCACATGACGGGTTGTGCAAAATTTCAAAAAGTACCCTCTTGGGGGGACAAAGTGGGGGTGTGGACACAGGAGATGCAAAATATGATTAAACAGTCTCGTACATTTCCAACAATATATCACATGAAGGGTGTGTGCAAAATTTTAAAAAGTACCCCCCTTGGGAGGGGGGGGGGCAAAGTGGGGGGATGGACACCACAGATGCATAATATGACTAAGCAGTCACAGACCTTTCCAACGATATATCACATGACGGGTTGTGCAAAATTTCAAAAAGTACCCTCTTGGGGGGGCAAACTGGGGGTGTGGACACAGGAGATGCATTATATGATTAAACAGTCACAGACCCTTCCAACAATATATAACATGAGGAGTATCAGCAAAATTTAGAAAGTACCCACTTGGGGGGGGGGGTCAAATTGGGGCATGGACATTATCATTAATTTCGTCAATCGGGCATGAAAAAATCATGAATTTCATTGATAGTGTATTTAAAAATTATGAATTTCGTTGATCGGGTATGTAAAAATCTGTGAATTTCATCAATCGAACACAGAAAAAACATGACTTTTGTCGATCGGGGGAGGGGGGATCATATATTTTGTCAATCGGGCACGTAAAAATCTTGAATTTTGTTTATCGATCGCATAAAAATCACGTATTTCATCAAATAGATACATAAAAACCAAGAAATTCCTTGATCGGCACATGAAAATCATTAATTTCATCGAACGAATGCATAAAAATCAAGAAATTTATGAATCAGGCGCATAAAAATCATCAATCGGTGCGTAAAAATTATGAATTTCATCGATTAGGCACGAAAAAATCATGAATTTTGTAGAACGGACGCATAAAAATTACCAATTCGTAGAGTAGTCGCATAGAAATCACGAATTCATCAAGCGGGTGGTTAAAAATCACAAGTTCATCAAGTAGGTGCATAAAATTCACAAATTTCATCAGACGTTTGCATAAAAATCAATAATTTCGTCGATCAGGTTCAGAAAAATGAAATTTCGTCGATCGAGCATGAAAAAAATCATGAATTTCGGTGATCAAGTGCATAAAAATCTTGAACTTCGTTGATCGGTGTGTAAAAATCATGAATTTTGTCGATCGGGTGTGTAAAAATGATGAGTTTCAATAATCAGGCACAGCAAAAACATGAATTTTGTGGATCAGGGAGGGGGAGATCATAAATTTTGTCAATCGGGCACGTAAAAATCTTGAATTTTGTTTATCGATCGCATAAAAATCACGTATTTCATCAAATAGATACATAAAAACCAAGAAATTCCTTGATCGGCACATGAAAATCATTAATTTCATCAAACGGATGCATAAAAATCAAGAAATTTATGAATCAGGCACATAAAAATCATCAATCGGTGCGTAAAAATTATGAATTTCATCGATTCGGCACGAAAAAATCATGAATTTTGTAGAACGGACGCATAAAAATTACCAATTCGTAGAGTAGTCGCATAGAAATCACGAATTCATCAAGCGGGTGGTTAAAAATCACAAGTTCATCAAGTAGGTGCATAAAATTCACAAATTTCATCAGACGTTTGCATAAAAATCAATAATTTCGTCGATCAGGTTCAGAAAAATGAAATTTCGTCGATCGAGCATGAAAAAAATCATGAATTTCGGTGATCAAGTGCATAAAAATCTTGAACTTCGTTGATCGGTGTGTAAAAATCATGAATTTTGTCGATCGGGTGTGTAAAAATGATGAGTTTCAATAATCAGGCACAGCAAAAACATGAATTTTGTGGATCAGGGAGGGGGAGATCATAAATTTTGTCAATCGGGCACGTAAAAATCTTGAATTTTGTTTATCGATCGCATAAAAATCACGTATTTCATCAAATAGATACATAAAAACCAAGAAATTCCTTGATCGGCACATGAAAATCATTAATTTCATCAAACGGATGCATAAAAATCAAGAAATTTATGAATCAGGCACATAAAAATCATCAATCGGTGCGTAAAAATTATGAATTTCATCGATTCGGCACTTAAAAATCATGAATTTTGTAGAACGGACGCATAAAAATTACCAATTCGTAGAGTAGTCGCATAGAAATCACGAATTCATCAAGTGGGTGGTTAAAAATCACAAGTTCATCAAGTAGGTGCATAAAAATCACAAATTTCATCAAACGTTTGCATAAAAATCAATAATTTTGTCGATCAGGTTCAGAAAAATGAAATTTTGTCGATCGAGCATGAAAACAATCATGAATTTCGGTGATCAAGTGCATAAAAATCTTGAACTTCGTTGATCGGTGTGTAAAAATCATGAATTTTGTCGATCGGGTGTGTAAAACTGATGAGTTTCAATAATCAGGCACAGCAAAAACATGAATTTTCTGGATCAGGGAGGGGGAGATCATAAATTTTGTCAATCGGGCACGTAAAAATCTTGAATTTTGTTTATCGATCGCATAAAAATCACGTATTTCATCAAATAGATACATAAAAACCAAGAAATTCCTTGATCGGCACATGAAAATCATTAATTTCATCAAACGGATGCATAAAAATCAAGAAATTTATGAATCAGGCACATAAAAATCATCAATCGGTGCGTAAAAATTATGAATTTCATCGATTCGGCACTTAAAAATCATGAATTTTGTAGAACGGACGCATAAAAATTACCAATTCGTAGAGTAGTCGCATAGAAATCACGAATTCATCAAGTGGGTGGTTAAAAATCACAAGTTCATCAAGTAGGTGCATAAAAATCACAAATTTCATCAAACGTTTGCATAAAAATCAATAATTTTGTCGATCAGGTTCAGAAAAATGAAATTTTGTCGATCGAGCATGAAAACAATCATGAATTTCGGTGATCAAGTGCATAAAAATCTTGAACTTCGTTGATCGGTGTGTAAAAATCATGAATTTTGTCGATCGGGTGTGTAAAACTGATGAGTTTCAATAATCAGGCACAGCAAAAACATGAATTTTCTGGATCAGGAAAGGGAGATCATAAATTTTTTTTCGAACACAGATGGAAAAATCATGAATTTTGTTTATTGGTGCATGAAAATCTCGAATTTTGTCAAACAGGCACATAAAGATCAAGAAATTCATTGATCGGCATGTAAAAATCATTAATTTCATCCATCGGGCATACAAAAATGATGAATTTAGTCGATCAGGCATGTAAAAATCACAAATTTTGTCAACGGGGCACATAAAGATCAAGAAATTTGTTGAACGGCATGTAAAAATCAGAAATTTTGCTGAACGGGCACATAAAAATCACGAATTTCTTTAATCGGCGCATAAAAATCATAAATTTCGC
Source organism: Maratus michaelseni (assembly GCA_963931845.1). Taxonomy (NCBI): domain Eukaryota; kingdom Metazoa; phylum Arthropoda; class Arachnida; order Araneae; family Salticidae; genus Maratus; species Maratus michaelseni. The sequence continues at coordinate 421,740,013 of OZ007592.1, forward strand.
CAATCTAGTGCAGTAAAATCATTAATTTCATCGATCTGGTGCAGAAAAATCACTATTTTCGTCGATCTGGCGAGGAAAATCATGAATTTTGTCAAACGGACATGGGAAAAAAAGAAAATCAGAAAATCCTGCTTTTGGTCGGTTTTCTCCATATTTTTCAAGTCAGTTTTTCAAGTTTTATTGCCGAGTGCCTATTTTCACCTTTACCCAAAAACGAATAACATCGAATTAAAAGGAGAAAGTTATTAACTATTTACGGGAAAAAAACTTTAACGGCCATGTACTTAGCTGTACAAGGTCTTAACTCGAGCGTAAAAATGAGGAAACGTGTTTCCTTACGGATGCTCAACTACTGTATATAGCGTCGACAAAAAGGGGTGACAATCCCATGCAAATGAACTACGAAAACTTCCAAAAATGAGTGTTGGAAAAACTTCTTCCAAATTTGCAATCTAATAGTGCCTTATATATGGCCAATGCTCCACATCACATGCCTGTTGAAAACCGCACTCCTGCAAAGAATTCTATAGACTGGCTGAAAAACAACAAAATATACTGTGGCGAACAAATGCAAAAAGTAGAACTTTTCTCTCATAGAGAGTAATCGTCCAAAGAAAATCATCTATAAAATTGATAATAAAATTCTAGTTTAGAAGGTATTATTTTTTTTAAATATTTTAAATGAGAAATTATCCGTCCTTCCAAATTATTTGAAAATACAAGCTGCAATTTATAATAGATAAAATACTCCCCCCACCCTCCCCCAGGTATTTTGTTTATTTATTTATTGTTTTTTATTTATTTTGAATTGATGGTTCTCCATTTCAAAATTTTCATTTGATACTTTGATGGCCTATAGCTGTTTGTGAAGCTTCATGCATGTTTTACTGTTACTGTACATTAATTTTTCAAATTCATTTTTAATAAACTTATGCAAGTAAATAGTTTTAGAGCCCTATGTTGTTTTCAACATATTCAGACAATTTCAAACTTTGCACTCACCAACACTTAATTTATAAGATCTGACTATTAAAAAATATTGCGAAATAATTAACAGTGGTTTTCTCTAAAAATTTTTTTTTCTTTCTTCTATATGTTTTCAAAATACACCGCTGTACAAGAAACCCTATGTAAAATATTGATATTTATGTAAGTTGTAATCAAAAAATTAAATGTATTAGCAGCAGTTGAAATTTAATAAATTTTCAGAATTTACTTTGAAGAACAAACACTTATTACAGTCAACAGTAAACAGTATTTTATACAAAAATTGGGAAATGTTTAAGATGATTAAATTTGTGAAGAGTTAATTTTTGGTAGGAAAAAGTTTTGTGAAGTGTCCTGTTTTAATATGAAAAGAAATGTGAAATAACCTGTTTTAAAATGAAAAAAAAATGTGAAGGATACTGTTTTAAGATTAAAAGAAAAATGTGAAGGATCCTTTAAAGGTGTTCTTAATTCTTCTTAAACAGAGCCCTGCAATATACTTACTAAAGTTGTATTTTTTCTGTGATTTAAGCACATATAAGGTATTTCATACCTCTAAATTAGTAATTTTAAATGATTTTTAAAGTCACAGGTAAATGATAGAAAAATTGAAAAATAAAATAGCTATTTGTTTACTTTTTAAACTCTGAATTTAAAGTAAATAAGAACTTACTTATTCATTGTATAGTAATATTTTAGAGCTAAAAAAATCTATGTGGGTTAAAATGATTATATTCTTAAGTTTCGCGAGCAAATAGCAATTTTTTTACTGTATTTTTTAATAATTTTTAATGTAACATTTGACATTGAAACAATATAGTGCTCGAAAACTATCTAACAAGCTTATTAAAAAGTAAATGCAAAACATTCATGAAGATAGAAGTTTGTCACACAACTGTTTGTAAATGTAATGAGAAAAAAAATGATAACAATGTAATAATACTGGCAATATGAATGCAATAAGGTAATGCCAGGGGTCGATCCAGGAAAAATTTGGGGCCTATTTAGGGCCCCTTCACAGAAATCTATTTAATAAAATGGGCCCTTCACAAAATTCTATTCCATAAAAACTTACTATTTATTATTTTGTGATGTTTTAAAATGTGTAATTTGTAAACAAACAAGTTTGCCAGAGAGGAAAACTTCCGCAAAAGGATTTAAAACAGGTTTTGTTTATAAATGCTTGGTTCGAATTTGATTAAATCGATTTCAACTTTTGTTACAAAATGTTATTTTTCACAAAAATATAATAAATTTCACAAAAACAACCTTTACTTTTCACAAAATGGGCCCCAAGAAAAAAAACCTGCATCGACCCCTGAATGCAATGAGAAAAAGAAAACTATTTGTTTACTTTTCAAACTCTGGATTTAAAGTAATTAAGAACTTATTTATCCATTGTATAACATAAAACACTTAATTCAGAACTAACTTTCTGCATTTTCTTTTACAAAATAACATAAAAGTAATATTTTAAACCCATAAAAACATGTAATTGGCAGTTGCTCTGACAAAGACCAACTAAGCACCTTACCAAAACGAAAATTTTTAAAAGAACCATCAAGTCATATAAAATAAAAAACAATGAATAAATAAACAAAATACCTAATAGTAAGTATAATATCTTTGATTTTCTGTGCCTATCTTTTCCCCAATTGCCTCTCGCTAATTTGTGCTTCGCGCATTGATACGATAATAGTTGGTTGGTTGTCTTCGTTGCGAAAGAAACAAAGAAATGAAAAATATTTTATCATTAGAAAATGAGAGATTTATTATATTCAGCAGTAAAATTGAATACATGTAATTAAAAAATATTTCCTCATTTTGAAAAAGTAATCTAAATAATTTTTCGAATATATGCATGTTTAAAATCTGAAATTATTTCTTTGTAACAAAAAGAGAAAACATATAAACCCCAATTGAATTTAATACATATGTTTTACATGTTTAGAGTATATAATTCATTGTTTTTGCATTTAAAAAAAAATCTAAATAATTGCCCGGTCAGAAGCTTTATTGATAACGGCAACCGTACATCAATTTTTAACTGTAATTCCCGGCGGAAGAAGGGAGTGAATACTCTATTGCATTTGTACATATTGGCTTAAGAAAATAGTCCCATTTTTAAATCGGATTATACAAAAAAACTAGAGTTTTCCTATTTAAGTGGATAGGGGGAATCACTTCATATAAAACCGATTAGTATCATATATTAATTTTAAAAAATTCCTTCGGGCGGATTTCGAGATACGATTCTTACACCATGACACCATTACATGCAGAGCGAAAAACTTCCCATTTTACTTAAAAATTGATTTCTAGATCTTAAAATCTACTGCATGTAGAAATCTATAAATTTCAGGATAGAGTTAGACTGGAGATATAAGACAGCTGTCAAAAAATCAAAACGATGTGCCTTATATTTGCTGAGATATTAAATGTCGGCTTTTCGCTTTTTCTTTGAACTCAAACTACGTGTATATATAGAGTGACGGAAATCTTCGGTTTAGGGCTTTCGGTTTTCGGTTTTTGCTGCGTCACTCGAGAAACTACCGTCTCTCATGATTCGGAAACGTTTAATTTTTTTCTTTCTTTTTCTTCATGAAAAATAAGCTTTGGGGAAAAGGACGCTCCTTTTAATGTCGGAAATCTATTGATTTCTGAGGTTTCTCAGGATAAAGGAATGCTGTAAGGAATCGTGGATGACTATTATTTTAGATTTTCGTAATGTTTTGCTAGATAAAAAAGCAGTTCCCTTTTTTATTGTGCAAATGCAAACATGATGCATGAATTTAAATGTAAATATTTCTAATAACTCCCTAGTATAGTTTTCTATTACCCATAATTTCACCAATACTCAAAAAGTTTTCAAAAAAACATAACTATGCTTTTATCCAAATCGTATTTCAATGTTCGTAAAGTATTGCACATTATTCATGGAATATTTTGGTACAGTCATGATATTACTGCGTACAAAGACATAAAAATAATGGTAACATTTTGACGCTAGTAAACGATACATTTTCTTTCATTAAAACCGGCTTCAAAAAATTCTTTTAACAAACTTCCTTTGAAAGAAATATAGACAGTTGTGGGAGAAAAACTCTGGTAACCATGATAAGTTAATTACTCGAGAAAGTTACTACTCTGATTGGTCGTTCACAATAAATAAAGTGGATGTTGAAATTTCACAAGATTTTTTTCGCAGAAACAAAGTTTTTCATTATACAAAGATGAGGCAGATAGTCTATTCAATCATGCACCTGTCAAAGGGGAAATGATGAATTGGGGCACGCGAAGCTAGCTGTACATACGTATTTTGCTCATCGAAATTAATACAAGTAATCGTATTTCGCAAATTTAAAAGGAAAAGATTGTATTAGAATACATGTATAAAAAATAAAGGCATATACATAGTTTCCAATTTTTTTTTTCTTGCTACTATTTTTGAAAAGAAAAAGTTGGTTTATTTAATCATAAATTTTCTTGATTAAGTAGAAAGAAATAACAATAAAAGATAGTGGTAATAAAAAATTGTAAAAATTAGCAACTATATATATATATAATTTTTGTCTAATATATTTTATTGATTTTCTTTCATTTATTAATGTCTCAATTTAAATTACTGTAACCGTGGTCATTTAGCTTTTGCGACCTCATGTGCTCATTTTAAATGTTATGGGTTTTACTTGGTTTGTATCGGGTGCAATACAGAAAATGGTTTGCGAGTAATTTTATTTTATTATGTATTTTTCATCTGTTATCCTCTTTCGTTTCCTTCAATTAATGCAATAGTTTTGGCAGAAATATACTGTTCTTATCAAATTTGCCAGTATCTTTAATGAAATATTGCATTATTTTTTGACATGTGAGATGTACACCAAACGGACGATTATGTATTGTCACATTTGTTTTTCTAATTTCAATTTACAATCATTTGATATCTTAATTTCATTTTTTGTTCTTACGTGATTGGGTCACATTTATTCTATTTATCTGGCATCTTTTATCCTTTTATATAATTATTTTCTATTTTTTTAACTATTATGCATGTTTTGCTACGTGCCGTCTCTGATTTGGAGCTTCCGTAATTTGACATTTCAATTTGATAATTATTTATTAACGTAATAGTATTCTGTATACACTTTACACTTACCTATTTTTAAATTGAAGATTTGGTCAGATTTTGTTATTGGAGCTTCTATGATATATTTTGAATTGATAGGTATTATATATGTGTATACACTGCTCAAAAAATTAGGAGAGCATTCAAAGAAGTGTCGAGAACCGTTCGAGACAGCCATGCATGGGTAGAAAATGGAGAGCACACGTTTATCAATGCACAATACAGAAAAAAATACGCAAAAACGTTTGTAAGGGAGCTTTAATTCTTTGACAAAATAGAAAAAAAAACATGAAAAGATGGTTTAGAGCAACAGTTTGGTTACATGTAAATGACAAAAAAAAAGTATTTTTCAGACATGATTCAAGATTTTTAATACGGTGTGTGATCCTCTAGAATAGCTAAGAGCACGCCTGTTTTCCATGGATGTGATGAAGTTATCAATAAGACTTTGGAGAAAACTGTTCCACTCTTCTCGAATTTAATCTGAAAGTTCCAGGCAGAAAAAAGAAGGCCTCGATCGGATTCAGGTCAGGAGAGCATGCTGGCCATTCAATATTCTATCATATTCTATTCAATATTCATTTATTCAATATTCTATCATAATATTCAATATTGTTTCAGCTTCAAGCATGTTTTCCACCGGACGAGCTGCATGCGGTCGGGCATTGTCATGCATGAAAACAAAGGAATCACCATGACTGCAGCGTAAGGTACGACATGAGGTCTCAGTATCTCGTCTGCATACCTTTTGACGTCAAAGTGCTATTCCGAATTATATGCAGGTCCGTACGTTCACCTATGCTGATTCCAGCCCATACCGTCAACCCACCTCGTCTGTAATGGTATCTTTCTCGAACGAATGTGGGGTTATTTTGAGTGCTTTTTCCCTCCATACCAAAACACGTCGGGTGTCACACTCCAGACTCAGTGTTGTAAACAGCACGTGACTTCAATCACGTTGCCTCCAATCTTGATGTTCAGCAGCCAAACTTTACGGACCGCACGGTGGCTTGAGTTCAACGGAATACAGATCATTGGCATATGTACATAGAGACCACCCTGTTGAAGCTTATTTCGAACTGTTTGGCCGGACACCCTTCGTCCTGTTGCCCAGAGCACGGCCTAACTCGATCGTTCTCCTTCCTCTTATACGGCCGTAACAATAAGTCATTTTCCCTTTGTTCAAGAGGAATAACATTTTCTCCCCGGAGAAAGTAGGGGGCGCTATTACTTACCGTGGCTAATGGAGAATTCCCTTATTCTCGCCTATCACTCTTGTATTTTCTTAGATATAACGTAAATGAAATTGCGTGTTCTTATTTTTCTTTTGTTGAAAATGGTTCATTGCTGTGTTTCACATTGTGCTTCAAATTCAGAGAAAGAAATACCTGGAATTTCTTTTCATGAATAGGCGCTTTTATTACCGATACACCATATATCAGTAGAAGTACACAGCAAAATTTTCGAAATATGTGCCTTATAAAATTGCTGCGGCTCTCAATTTATTTGTAGATTTAAACTGAATTTTAATGATCGAAATTATAAACCATTTAATTAATTTCTTTTTAATTGCTAGCACCACCAAGAGTTAATCTGAAGTTTGCAAGTATTGCCATTGTTAGCGGATAAGTAATCTTGTAAGAGTAATTCAAGAAAATTTTGAATGAGAATCCTGCTTATCAAACATAGAAACAGATCAATGTGATGCAACCATACTTCAGTTAATTGCCAATCAGGATAGAGGTGGATTGTCTTATCCTAAACTACAATTCATCAGTCTAATTTCCGCAATTTTAGACTGAATTTTACTAGAATTTTAGGATTGTACCAATCCTAAATTCAAACGGAATCGTCGAAACTATTTATGAATTGATATATCCGAGACTAATAAAAGCACTATATGGGAATGTGACTTAAACGAGCATAATATTTTAAACGAGCATAAATTCCTCCTCAATTTATCAATTATTGCTGTAACTTTTTGAATTTTTACGATATTTCGAAGGTCTTTTTATATGAGTTGCCCTATAGTACACACTATCAAATAATGACAAAAAATATTTGCTTTCGTTTGCGCATGCGCAGTTAAAATTTATTTCATACAAATACCCATATCTCATCAAAAATCAACATATTAATATTTTAATTGCAGTATACTATTTCTACAAATGTTTGTCAAGTTTTTGGAAAGCGGTGTTAAATTCGGCTAAAAAAAAAAAAAAAAAAAAAAAACTTTTAATTTTTTTACAGAAACGAATATACATGCTATGCTTACACAAATGTTGCACAGGACCTACAGAGTCATTTGCTATAGTGACAGACGATTTTTAGTATTTTCTGTTACTTGGGTGATCGAAAATATTATTTTATTATTAAAATTATTATGGCACCTTCCCCCCCCCCCCCGCTAATAGTCCTGTCGACAAAATCTTCATTGAAAAACATGAAGTCAAACATGTTCTTCACATCTTCAGAGTTCAAGGGTATTTCGGGCATTTCCTCACGAGTTTCAATAGATATTCGACGAAACGTCTGAAATTGGTCACTGCCCCTTAATTTCTGGACACCAGTGTACATTTTTCTCTGCACTAATCGCGAGATTGTTTACTAAGTTACAGCTGTAATTGAAACCTAATAAAATGAGGGAAACGTGTATTGCATCACACACATAAAGCAGAGATTATGATAAAAGTCACATGCAGCTATAAATTCTAGAAATATTATTTTAGAAAATGAATTTTTTTAACAATGTTTTCTATATTTTATTTAATGTCGCCTTCTTATGTATTGTCGTCCATGTTCTTCTTCTTTTTCATAATATCTCATATTTGATGTATGGACCCCTTTCACAAAAACATTCTTCTTATTAAGAGCAACACATTTTATTTAAAAAGTACAAAATATGCCTATTTTAGTACTCATTTTTTAGAAGGAATAAAGACGATTTTCTAATTTACCTATTTTGTTTCGGAGGCGTGTATAAGGTACAGTATAGTGTTTATTCTTGAAGTATTTTGAATAATTTTACAATTTACATTCCCACTTTATCTCCAACATGTAAAAAAATGAATCGTGCTTTATAATTTTTTTAGACACGCTGCATTATTTCGAAAACTTTTTATATCTGAAGAGAATTTTTAAAGATACGCTTTAGATAATCAGTTATACCAGTTATGGAAATAATCAATCAGAATAAAAATTTCATCAGTTCATACAACATTAATAATTGTTACATATACACACACGAATAAATAAATAAATAAATAACCCTATTAAAGTCATATTGTCGTATATTTAATTAATATCAGTTATAAACTGTATTCAAAAAATGTTAATTTCATTAAAACCTTATTCATCATAAAATACTTGCAAGTTTGTTTAAAAAAAAAAAAATCATCGTTTGTTCAAATAATTATAATTTTCTTTTGTTTGTTTAGACATATTTCGTAAATAATGAGATATAATGATGATTCCACATTTATTTTTATTTATGAAACTATCGCTCACTTTCTATAATTGGCATGTCCTCGTTTCCCCACACAATGGATTCTTAAGCGGTAAACTTCATTGACGCGCACCGAAATAGTTAGAATTCTTTGTCGTTTGAAAAGAATGCCAGTACTCTACAGAATTTTACTGTACAGAAATTTTTTTTACTTCATTTTTAATATGATGAGTGCAAATGTTATATGGTATAAAAATTAATAAGCTATTTTAAAATGTGAAATACTGTATCAAAAGAACAAACACAATCGTTACAGGATTAAAAGTATCTCATAAAATGGGCGAGATACATATATGTTATGTTAGGAGGTATTTTTAATTGAGTAGCTAATTGATGAAAATTCGGCGTTGCGAATGTATTACATTATTTCGGGTCATTCCTTCGAGGAGATGGTCGAAGTTCAAATTATTATTTTTTTCTTTTTCCATTTAAACGTTCTCTAATTTATGACTGACATCAATCAAACATTTTCTATGTGCATATAGTAGGTTTTAATATATATATATATATATATATATATATAATTTCTTGCGTAAAAGAGCATTTTTGAAGAAAAAAGTCCTTCCGGCCTGTACCGGGAGGAAAAGGTAGCTTTCCTATATCTTCATTTTAAAATTTTAGCTAATGTTACACGAAAACGGCAAGTTAAAATGCAAAGAAACGTTTACAAAAGATTCGTTAATACTGAATTTGAATAAGAAATTCGCCAAATTATTGAGCAATAGCCAAATTGGCTTCATTTATGAAGATTTATTTTGGTCGCCAAATTATTGAGCAATAGCCAAATTGGCTTCATTTATGAAGACTTATTTTGGTCGCCAAATTTGGCGATATTTCGCCAAATGTCGCTAATTCTGGCGCTAGCGGATATGAATATATAGTTTTATACGTATGATTGGGAAAATTATTACAACAATGAAAGAAAATGATTTGCGAGTACTCGCGTTAATGTGCTGTTTTGTTTCAAAATGTCAGCCACCCTAGAATTTCAAACTGCTCTATTTCAGCCGTTTTTTAAGATAGAGGTAAACCAAAAAATGCTCTGGAATCCTTGTATCAAGGCCTAACACGTAATTAAAAAATAAATTTGAATTTTTAACTTTTTTGTATATTTATTTTAGTTTTAAATATTTAAATGGCCGCTATCTTGAAACAAAATGGCGGACCAAGCTGGCCAACGAACTCGGTCGAGACATTGGTTAGTTTAATACACACAATTAGTTTCATCAAAATTGATTTATAAATACGAGCGTTATCGTATGACATAGGTCAGATATATATATATATATATATATATATATATATATATATATATATATATATATATATATATATAACTGCTTTCCTCCGAACGGCTGCAATAGGTAGCTTTATACTTTTTTGTATTGAAAGCTACCTAATAATAAGGTAAAGCTAGGAGAGTCTGCACACAATTCAAAAGAATAACAAAAAAAATCTAAATATTAATTTCTTGCTAAACTATCCATGAATAATTTTTATTTCATTTGTTTTTTATGCATTTCCATTGCTATTTTGCTGTTATGGTGCAATTTAATAGAACAGTTGTAATAAAACCAAGAAAGTTATTTTGCGCAATCTGTCCTTACAGGGTTGGTGTGATTGCGCAAATGGTTAGGAGAGATTGTTACTAATAATAACTACAGTTAAATTGTTAACGATAATAATTACACTTAAATGACATTGTTGTAAGGTTTTTGTGAACAAATATTATTGTATTAGGAGTGAATATTTCAACCTAATGATTAAAGAATAAAAAAAAGGAAATAATTTTAAAAACGATTAAAAAATTTTAATTGAAGGATAAAAAAATAAAGATTCAGAAAAAGCAAGTGTAAATAAGATTACAAAATAACATTAAGTTACTTGATAACACGTTTAACTTAAAATTAGTCCATTTTCATTTTTCATTTTTTTATGCAAGTTTACCAATAAGCTGCGTAATCTCTCCTAGCACGGAAACTAATGTGAAAAATGCGCCACTCTCCTATGTAGCAGATGTGCAAACTCTCCAATTTCGGTAGGAGAGAATGCACGGCTTATTATTTAAACATGGCTGCTACTAAAACGAACCGTTGATGTTCACATTGTAAGTCTAGATTAGTAGTTTATGAGAAATTGTTTAAATTTAAAATATTTTGTACTACTGACATTGTATAGAAATTCTGATGAATAGCTATGAAAATTCAAGCACTTACTTTGGGAAAACAAAAAAAATAGCAATTCTTTATTTTAGACGCTTAAAACAATCAACGTGCACTTTCAAATAGACACTCCACTACTGCTGTTGTACAACTACCTGGAGACGCTGCGCGCTCACGCTACTCCTTCCGTCCGAACATCTATGTACGCAATCTCTCCGACCGCGTCATCTCTCCTGGCTTTACCTTACTTAAGAATTTCATACTGAAAAATGCTTCATCTGGTTTCTAAATTATTGAAATACAATCAATACTTATATACAGTTTAACTCTTAAAAGTAAAGAAATTTAAATGCTTTCATTTTGATATGCATCACTTATTACAAAAATTAAAGATATTTTACCGCATATTGAGCAATATTTCCTTTTAATATTGCATTTCTTAATTATAGCAACATAATTATTCTTTGATTTAAGTCCGCATATCCATCTATTAGAAATAAAACGACATACGTACTTGCGAAATTAGTTAGTGATTGTAAACAAATATTTTAAAAGGAACACTTTTCGAATTAGTCACAACTAGGATTATACACTGGAAAAAAAGAAAAAAAAGTTAAAATCTTAAACGGATTTTAATGAAACTGACTGACATCAACATAATGTATATAAAAAATAATCAAACATTGACCTTTGCTTGCTTTATTATTTATTTAAAATTTTTTTGATGATATTCTTTGTTCATAATACCTGTAAAGAATATCATATAAAATGATTTAAATATAAATGGTTTTAGATATTTACATGCATCTAAACATTCACTGAATTCCTGATCATACATACAGCAAAAAGAATGAATTATACTATTTAATTAATTAAAAGTTCCGCACGTATTACATTTAATTGTAAAAACATGCAATATTACTAACAGTATTGTCAACAGATATTTTCAGTTTATATTGGATTCCAGGAGAATGATTTTTCAGGAAGTCACATTTAATCAAAAAGTCACGATAATAAATTACGTTAATATCCATCGGTGGATAAAAGGTATATTCGTCACTCAATCCCTGAACATCTTTGAGGAATAAAATATCAAGTGTCAAGAACTGTGCCATGTGCGAGGCTGTTGCGAATAACGTGTAAAGATGTTTGAGATCAAAAGCACAAAGCGACTTTAAACAAATTTTTGGTGTCGCTTAAATCTATTAAAATAAAACTTTAAATCCCATTTTAGCTGTATTAATGTTTTAAATATCACTACGTAAAATTAATTTATATAATATACTTTTATTTTAAATAAATTGCGTTAATTGTTTGATTTTGTCAACTACTACTAACTATTCAAAATATAGAATAAATTTATAACTGAATACACAATGCTGTATAATTAAAAAAATTTAATTGAATCTGAATATCTAAATCAATATAGATGAAATTAATATGCTTAAATGCGTGATCATAAAATAACACAATAAAAGTTTAAAATAATGAAAAATTTGCAATGTCTGTTTTTCCTAATAATAATAATAATAATTTGTATTTAGATGCAAGATATCTAAATATTTAAAAATTTGTAAACAATAAATGATTCTCAATATTTGCCAAGTTTCTTTTTTATCCATGTAAAAACCTACAGAGAAAATTTTGTACCATACCATATAACGAATTCATAAGAATATAGTCATATATATTGGAAATTCTAATACTATAGTACTAGAATTTCCAATAGAGATACTTGCATTTTGTAATCGCAAAAATTGCGCAATATGATTGCACGATTCCAGACAAATGTATTTTAATGTAAGAACAGAGTTTAACATAATTTATAGGAAAACTTTAAATTACCATTAACACGATTTTTATTATAATTCTTTGTGAAAAAAATACATATTTAATTTCATCATAACTACATCTATTTTCAAAAAAAAAAAAAAAAAAGGGGGGGGGGTCAGATTTTTTTTTTTTTTTTTTTTTTTTTACTCATGTAAATATCCTACTCAGTGTAGTCAAACCCGTCTTACAATAAATTCATCAAAACATAAAATACCGCTTATTATTAGGATTATGAATGTGGGAATTGAACTGTTTTCCTGCTTGAACTAAAACGACAGAGTCAAAGCCAATCAGCGACTTCATCTTGATATTGCGTCATATAATCTATGTTGAAGCATGCAAGCTCCAAACCACACTTCAAAAAGAAGTCAAAAGAGGTGTTTTTGGATCGAAGGGAAGCTTTGGCAGAGTCAATGAAGTTGGTGAGTGAAGACTGTCGTTTTTTGAACTATACTGAAGACGTCGACACTGAGATGTTTTAGATTAAATAAGATGTAATGCAGATAATCCAGATGGTTCATTAATATTCATATTCTTACATGTATTTTTTAACTTTCTTTGTAGTTAGTTTTATTAATATAGAGTTCGAGTTTAACTTGATGTTTTCCAGTTTATTTGAAGTAAATTGAGTGAATTATTTATTGAGTTGGTGTCAGAGAAAACTAAACCCCATATATCTAATTTATAGCATATTTTCACATTTCATGATGGGTTCTAAAATGGTGATTTTTAAGAAAGTCGAAATCAGCTCAAAAATACGAAAATACCGAAAATAGTTTAATAATTTCTGAATATGTGGATGAATAAAATATCACATATCTATAAATATGTCACGTGAGAGGTATAGTTTTCATTTATTTAGTGCTGATAATTTATAAAATCTTTTGATGTCAAAAACATAAAACTGCTATAGCGTTACTTAAAATTATGTGAATAAACTTTCAACAGTTAACGCCATTCTTGATATTAATTTATGCTAATATATTTTAAATATCACGTAGTAAACATTTATTTTGTAACAAATTCTTAGTGTTTAAGGAATTGACTTCAATAATATTTTTTAGTAAAAATGACCATAACAATAAGTTCTACAAATTAAATTATAGGCATGACAATAATATTTTCATATACAATAATAATTAAAAAAAAACAATGATATTTTTCAAAAACAATAATATTTTTCAATAATAAGAAACAATAATATTTTTTAAAACAATCTATTTTTATTAATTACTAACTCAATGAGATCATTTTAAATAGTACGCATAAATGCTAAATTAATATGCATGAATTTGGGATTATATAAAAAAAAAAATCCTTTTAATTTAAAAATACCAATAGATCATATTCTCTAGAATATGATCTTCCTTTTATACTCATGTAAAAATCCTACCTTGTACAGTTGCACACGTCTAACGATGAATTCATCGAAACATAAAATGCCACTTAGTATCACCCTTCCCTGCTGAGGTATTTGTATTTAGTAATGACTTCCAAGAGAGCTAGATTTTCAGAAAGACACATTCTATCGACAAGTTACTAGAATGAATTACTTTGAGATTCAGGGGTGGGAAAAACCAATATTAGTCACTCAGGTTCCGAACAAGGGGGAGGGATGTAAAATACCTAGCGTCATGAAGTGTGTCATATAAGAGAAAGAGAGATTTCACTGATTTAACCATGATGATTTATAAAATTGTTTGATGTCGGAGCACAAAGCGTTATTAAAATACTTTTAAATCGTCACATAAATACCTAGTGTCATGAAGTGTGTCATATGAGAGAAAGAGAGATTTCACTGTTTTAACCATGATGATTTATAAAATCGTTTGATGTCGGAGCACAAAGCGTTATTAAAATACTTTTAAATCGTCACATAAAATACCTAGCGTTATGAAGTGTGTCATATGAGAGAAAGAGAGATTTCACTGATTTAACCATGAAGATTTATAAAATCGTTTGATGTCGGAGCACAAAGCGTTGTTAAAATACTTTTAAATCGTCACATAAAATATTTAGAATGATGTTTTTATCTTATAATATTCCTTATCAGTGAATACATTTTTGGTTTATTTAATGACGGAATATCTTTCATTAAATAAAGTAAAAATTACTACACATTTGGAATTTCTGAATAAAAATATCAGCTAAATTAACAACACTGCTATTCATCATATCTGTTTTTAAAAATGCAAATTTGTTTTAAACAGGAATGACTGGCGGCACAAGTGTAGTCACAATGTAACAAGTGAATTTACTTATTAAAAAGATCAGTTAAATGTTTAGAGTTTTGACAATAAATAGCATTACCAGCATTATCTAAGCATTTTTTTCGAAATTTTTTTTTATTAACCGTTTGCAACCAAGAAAATCAATCCTAACTGTGATGTTATATATATATATATTTAATAAATACTTATTTTGATAAAATATTAACTTCATACTAACAATATGACACGTAATTATGAAGAGGTTAATCAATGTTATTCATTTACAATCTCCGTTCTGTTTTCGTGATAAATAGTTAATTTAAAATATTCGTAAATGCAGTAGAATATGGTAAGGAGACGAGACATGTGAGGCTGGGAAATCCCAAAGTGAATATATGTAAACATTGTATTTAAAGTTTACGCTAAATCATACATTTTGTATACAATATATATATATATATATATATATATATATATATGTTATGTCTTATTTTTTATATCTGTTAAAATTAATCTAATTTTAATATATTAACTATCAATATAATTATGTTAAAGTTACAAAGTTCTCAATCAATATTCCTTTGTTATTATTATTTTTGTAAATGGAAATAAAATTTAAATTTTAACGTACGTTCTTTTTAAAATTTATAATAGTGTTGACACGATTTTTGAATTCGGCTAATTAAGAAACATTTATATTTAATTAATGTGTCCACTGAGACCAGTGGAAAGTCCCATTAGACACCGGTGTCGGAG
Organism: Maratus michaelseni; assembly: GCA_963931845.1. NCBI lineage: Eukaryota > Metazoa > Arthropoda > Arachnida > Araneae > Salticidae > Maratus > Maratus michaelseni. Next base: position 421,755,592 of record OZ007592.1, read on the forward strand.
TCTACTGGATAAAAATGTTGTTTTTTAGCAAGCTCTTTCAATAACTAGTTAATTTAATTAGTTTTAACACTTATTCTATGACTCTCATTTTTACCTACTAATAGACAACGGTTTAAAGCAATTTTCTGTTAATAAAATTTAGGAATATTATAAATTAAGTTCTATACAGTATGGAATGTAAAACATGTACCATTAGCCAGAGGCGTAAATAGGGTGGTGCGATTGGTGTATTAGCACCAGGTTCAAAGTTAGATAGGCGATTTTTTGGCATCGTATTCATCATTATCGATGCAATTACGATCGGAAGAAAAATATAAAAACTTTTCCACACCATGCGCCGAAGAGAGTTGCTGAGATCAGCAATCAGTTTCCACTATCTTGCATCATTTTGTAAAGTTTGTTTTCACTATGATGTTTTGATAGCTAAATATATTTCTCTAAATTTTTAACTATGAAAACTATTAGTTAAATATATCTCTAAATTCAAAATGCACTTTGATTATAAAATATTTTTATCAGTATACCTAAAATAATAAATATAATTGCTACATCAATATGCATGAATATGGAAATTCTACGTTAATGGATTTTAATTATAAAATACTCATAGACCGATTCTCTAAAAACCTTCTGTATAGACACTAAAAATTATTTGCGAAGTCCAGAAATGTAACTGGACTAATGTAGCCTAAATGTTACCAGTATGACCGCTGTTTACAGCAATAATCTGTCAATAAAATCTATTGATAATATTAGTCTTCTCGACACATTTGTAATAAAATATTTAGTTTTATCAGCGAAAACGACCGCTTCCTTTTAAATATGACATCATCCTCACTCACTGAAGTATTTTGACTCCCTCTGAGATTAATATCTCAAACTCAGTTTGAAACAATCTTGAAATGTTACAGTTTTATGAATGAATATGCGTGTTTGTTTGAAAGTGACGTCATTTTCTGTCAAATTTTATAATAAAAAAACTTATTTCTAGTTGTAATAAGAAAATAATATAAATAAAGAGTCAACAACAGCACCAACAATATATCAATAACGCATTGGTGAAACAATATAGATTTGTCTGTGGAACATACGCACAAGCATTGAATTTTAAATATATAGATAACTGGTTTACATGATGTTGTTTGGAGGTTTAAAGAAACTTCTTTAAAACTTCTACTTTGGCAACTATTACTATAATTATTTTTAAAAATCTAAAATAAACATATAACTAATTACAAAAATACTATACAATTATTAATTCTATCAGAGTTTAGTAATAATATGCATTCATTATTTATTGTAGTTTAATTCTTACTGATTTGAGAATACTTGTAAATCACTTTCTCTAAAATCCTCTGTAATATGATGAAAAAAAGATTTTACATTATTTGTTTTGCAATAAAAATAATATTGTGTATTTAGGGGCAAAATATCTATTTTTTCTGTATTTGCATACACAAAATAAATCTGAATATCTATAATCTTCATTTCTCAGTCCCGTAAACAAATGCAGAAGTATTCAAATAAATTCATGCAAACTTTGTATCATGATTCCCTACATACGTATGTATTTTAATTTAAGATTTTACTTAAAGTATGTAAAATACTTAAAGCATATTATATTATAAGCAATTTTAACATTTACACATTGAAATATTTTTATCTAAAAAAATAATAATGTATATTTAACTACGTTCGTATTAAAGAGAAAAATAAAAATTATAATTAATTTTAATGTTTTATTTTTCATTCATGTAAAATCCTACCCCAATAGCGTTAAGCACGTTTTACTATGAATTCATCGACACATAAAATTATACTTAATATTAAAATTCCGAACAAAGATGTGTGTACTTCGTAATGGCTTCCAGCAAAACGATTTTCTGAAAAACACGTACTATCGAAACTAGAATAAATTATTTTGAGACCCTATGGCGATAAAATCCAATATTAATTACTTAATTCCGGAATACCTCGAGGAATAAAATTTCAAGTGTCATGAATTATATCATATGCGAAAAATTCATTTACTACAGTTTTTGCTGCTTCCCTACTTACATTTTAAATCGTTTGATGTCAGAATCACAAAATGTTATTTTAATAAATCATATCACTCAAATTGTTTTTATGTATAATTTTAAATGTTCAATAGCATTTATCATACCCATTTACGAATAATTAGAAATGCGCTTTAAATACCTTCTCGAAAAGTAATTTAGTTTCTCTTGATTAAATTTTAAAGGTATTTACTTAAAAATTTTAACTATATTGTGAATTATATATCTATTATAACAACTAAACACAAAAATATAAAAAAAAATTAAAAAAAAATGGTATATAATTTAAAATTTGAATTTAATCAGAATTTCCGAATAATAAGTATCGGATTGGGATTTTAGTTAAAAATAATTATAAGTTGAATTTTCCAAAAATTCTCTACATTATAAAACTAATAATACAAATATTTTATTATTGCTAATAATAATAATATATTATTAGTGACAAAGCATCAGAATTCAAATGAAAAAAAAGAAAACTATTTTAAAAGATTTCTCTATGATTCATGTAAAATCACACCTAATAAAGTTAGAGTAGTCTAATAAAGTTAGAGTAGTCTAACAATGACTTCATCTGAAAAAGAAAAAAGAAATCAGAATTAACTCGGCTTTTCTGACACTTATGTAACTGTCCAGAAATTACAAGGGAAAAAAAAGGAAAAGTTTATAAACTTTTGTCACAATGGAATGTGCTGGATTCGAACGCTGGACTACTCGTTCTGAAACTGGAGACATTATCCTTGGGCCACAAATGTTTGATTACATCGCAGCAATATTTGCCACTTATATACTTATACATTTCGTTGGTGATATTCAGTATAGAATCAGTCTCAATTTGATTAAAAAATTGTTTAAAAAAGGATTAAGTACCTAATTCTTAAGTCGATTTTTACGAAAATCTATTCCGTTTTAATACAGTGGTCTATAAAACAATCTTCATAATGGTGCAATTTGAAAGTATGGTTTGTGAGTTATTGTGTTCACTTTCTCATTCGCATACAAAAAAATCATGCTTACAATACTTTTATTACACAATATGTTCGGAAAGTAATAAAATGTCACATTGAACCAGGATTCCAAACAGAGATATTCGCGCATCATAATGATTTAAAAAAAAGAATTCTTAGCGACTAATGTAATTTTGCTACTTGTAGCGCGCTACTTCCGACCCCTGGATTGAAACATACTTTGCACCTGATTTATAACTTTGACATGGAAGTATCTGTGCATACCTGCTGTTGATTTTTGTTATTTTTTTAAGGTAGGGACACAGGACTTGCAAATAAAAATAGAAAAATTTGTGAAAGGATTTTAATAACTTTTCTTACAAATAAATTTGTATATAATTGTATCTAATTCTACATGAAGAATAAATTTGTCTTTTTAAAACCCTGTCACTGACAAGCCCATGTTAATATGTTCACTAATTTCCAGGTTTCACTGCAATATAAGCATTATATAATGTAATAAAATTCCATCCATTTAAGGCATTTTCAATGCACTGAGCAATGCATAATACTGTCAAGGATTACATTCATATTTGTAATTAAGTTTTTTATAGTCAATATTGAAAAATTAGTTTTTCTTAACATTTAAAAGAAAATGAAGAAAAACATTACAGATTTGCCCTTTTGCAAGACTGTCAGAGGGTTAAAGAAACATTGTGTAGTTGATTCACGAGAATAAATTTCTTTGGAATCCAGGGTATACTGTAAAAAAAGTAAGATGTTTCTTAATCTAAGTTAATATATTATAATCACGAACAAAAGAGCAGCTTAAAATCTCCCGAGTTACTTAAAAGCATTCTTTATCTTTAGCAACCTCAGAAACCAATACAGTTGGGAGATTTTAAAAAATGTATCTATATAAAATCATAGTCTTTATCCAGCCACTGATTTTCGTAAACGTTTCCGAGTGGTTTTTATAGCGTATTAATAAGTTTTATCAGTTATTCTGTATCGTTTTAACACTTTCCAACCTAGTTGAAAAGTGTTTATCACTTCGGTTTGTCTGCCGTCTGGCCGTTTGCCGTTTATCCGTGCTCTAACTCTCGGATTGTAATTCTTTGCTCGGATTGCCCTGAAATTTTTGTATGTTATTGTCGTTTACTATAGCATGTTCCTTATTTAAACTGAACTGTGTAACACTTATAGTTTTTTACAGGGACAGACCGTTACATTACAGTCAATGGGAAATAATCGTTTCAAGTGCATTTTGATGACGCTACGTCATTTAAAACATAATGAAATTGATATATAATTATGAAGAACATTAAAACATGCTTTTTGTAGATTATGGAGTGCAATGTATTTATTATTCATTTACAGGGTCAAACAAAAGCATTCTGTTACACATCGTTTTATGGGGAAAAATCATTTGAAGTGTAATTTAGTGATATTTCACTATTTCAAACATAATGAAAATTATATGCATTACTGAGGCGCACAATAAATTGCTCTCTTGTGTGCATTACGTTTATTTAAAGGAACACACAAAATATATTGGTTACAGTACATGTGCGATATTTACAGTCTATGTGTGATAAGTGCTTTTTCAACCTTGATTTGCGTTTTGAAGTTTAACTAATTTTTTTCATAGTACGCGAGTGTTTATAAACTCTTTTGATCATATACAGGGCTACACAAGGGAATTCGTAAGTATTACAGACTATGTGAGTGAAACGCTTAAGGGTAGTTTTTAGTTGTGTTTACGCATTTTCCTGCTGAACTATCTTTAGTAGACTAATAAAAGTTTGTGTAATATAAATAAATTCATATACAGGGCTACGCAAAGAAAAATATACATTGTCGTTTACGGTTGATAATTGCTGCGAGTGAGTTTTAAGTTGACTTTTAGCCTACTATGTGGTGTGTACAAAAGTCTTGAAATACAATACAGGGCTGTACAAAAAAATTCGGTACCTAAAATTTCTTAGATTGGGGAAAATTATCAAATGTCAATATTCTAATTGAACTAAATTTTATCATACTATGTATCCACATCTATTGATCATACACAGAGTTGCACGAAATAATTCGACTACTTTTTTGACACTGGAAGGTAATTTCGAACACTGTATTTTCCAATGTGGTGTACGTTTTCTAAACTAATTACTTACATATCTTCTTTTACCATATTTAACGGTGAAGTTTCGTTACAGTTTTCTGGCTACAGTGTTTCATAATCTACGCGTGACGCATGATTTTTCTTCCTTGTTTTAAGATGCTACCAATTCTAAAATGAACATTTGCCTGTTCAACAAACATTTTTTACAGACAAACATGATAAATTAAAAGCATTTAATTTAATATTGTTTCGTTACTCTTGTATGCATGAATTCAATTAAGCAGCTGAAAATGCTTAATTGAGAATTAATATCATCCTAACAACTAATATCCCGGTTTGAGAAAATTTATTAATACACTATAAAATCTGCTCAGAAATATTTCTGAACATTAGTGGCAGCAGAAGAAACTTTGTTTTATAAATGAGTCTTTAAATTTTGAAAATATATTAGTTTCTGAATTTTCTAAAAACAAAGAACGCTTTTCGAAATCCTGGGTAAGTCGGAAGAGGCTATTATATATTTTCGTTCGTGGTTATAGTATATTTTCATAGATTAAGAAACATTTGACTTTTTTGTACAAAGTAGGAAAAACAAAAAAAAAATATGTACTCATTGACCGAACATACGTAACATTCCCCGAGCGATAAAATATCACATATCATGAAATATGTCATATATCATATGACACATGAGACACAGATATTTTCCACTGATTTACAACTGATAAAATATAAAATCGTTTAACATCAAAGTCGCAAAGCGTTATTTAAATATTCTATGGCGTCACTTAAAATTATTTGAATAAAATTTTAAATATTCAGTACTATTCATTCTATTTCTGAACAGTGTAACTAAGGTTTAAATATTATTTAATGGAAGTAGTTATGACTATGTTGTTTAGCAATTTTAAACTTTTGTTTTGGCAGATATTACATTAACAATCATTAATATGAATTTAACTTAAAATTAAATACAATATGTAACATAATTTTTAATTTTAACTCAGTTAGAATATATAAAATTCTACACATGAATTCAGAATTCTATATAAGTGAATTTTAATTTAAAAATATTTTAAAACACATTTTCTAAATATTATTTATATTATACTAAAATGACTTTTTTAATAAAAATTCTATGTGATATTAATAATAATGTATATTTAGGTGAATTATATGGAATGGTTTCTGTATTTGCAAGTTAAATAATATACGATATCTTTAAAGTTTTCTTACTCACATATTTAAAACCCTATCCATTATAGTTGCACACATCTTACAATAAATTCATCGAAACATAAAATGCTACTTAGAATTAGGATTCCCAGCAGAGATGTTTGCCCATCGTAATGGCTTTCAAGAGAATGATCTTTCAGAAAGTTACCAAAATAAATTACTTTAGGATCCATGGGTGGGAAAAACAAATTTTAGTCAATCAGTTCCCCCACCTCAATATCGGGAGGAATAAAATATCATGCGTTTTGAAGTCTGGCATATATGACAGAGGCAGTTTTCACTAATTTACTATGGGTAACATACAAAATAGTTTGATGTCAAAACCACAAACCGTTTATTATATGCTTTATAATTACACTTAAAATTATTTGACGAAAAATTTTAACTTAGAATGCACTTCATCGTAACAATTTTAAAATATTTCCAAATAATTTTACAATTCCTACTGTAAAAGAATTCGTTATATTATGCTGTTAAATCATACTTTTTAAAAATATTTTTTTTTCATAGAGCATAGTTTTGGATATCATAAAAATGAAGTATATATATATTTAAAATAATGCTTTAATTATTCATATGTAAAATGTTAAAATACTAATTTGCTTCTAGATTAGTAAATGAGAATGGTATAATACTTCAAATTTAAAAATAAACTTTTTATAACTTTACTTGCTGACCCGCACGGCGTTGCCCGGAACCGTGATAATAATAATCTGTTCTATACGAAAACTGTCTAAAAACTAAAAAGCTATCGAAATCAAGTCCAATGAGGCAAACCCCGTCGTAATCGGGCCCATAGAACACGAGATCGAAAAGCGCACTATGGTGGTTGAAATAGCAACTAAATTTTTTAAGACTATATATCTCAAGTCGAATGAGCCAAATCCCGTCGTAATCGGTCCCATAGAATCAGAGATACGGCTGTTGTTCCACCTTCCACCAGGGGGCGTAATCTGTTCTGTAAGAGGCTTTTTCAGAAACTCGACCCGACCAAATTTCCTAGTAGAATTAGAAATTTTACCAGGGGTAAACACTGCCAAAATAACGGAAATTGCGAAAGTGGGTGACGTAAACGTCCGGTTTCGAAAGGGTTAATGAAGATCTTTTTGAAAACCCAACGGTGCGTTTTGAAGAAAATGAAAATGTCTATGAACTAATGTCTTCTGTTGGTCCGTATTCATATTTCCTGAGTCAATGCCGGTTTTTAAACCTGGGCCGAAAAACGAAAATCGCTTGAGTGTGTTTTGAAAACGATGTTTTCGGAGGGTTAAAATTCAAATTTATCAAAACAGATACCCGATTTTAACGAATTGAAAATTGTACGTTAAACGTGACAAATCAGGTGCGTTCGTTTTATAACTAGTTTTACAATGTAAAAAAATCATCAATATTTCAGTGAAATAAATTATATCGTCTGCAATGAGCGCAGTGAGCATGCATTTTTTTCACTACGTATGCCACGTTTGCAGATGCTATTTTTTTACACCAGACAACGCTGCAAAATTCACCATGGAGATCGTTATTTGCGAATGATTACCTCCATGGTTTAAAATTTTTATGACTCTTAATGACCGATTCTTTTGTGTTTATTTTCTTTAATGGATTGAGATATTCGTCTTTCAACCCAATTTCAACTGAAGTTATCTCAGAACCTATTCATATATGATTGTAACTCACTTCTCAAAAAAAATAATTTTTTTTAATGATATTTCTAAAAATGTAACTTTTATGCAATTTTAATCGAAAAAATAATATTGAATATAACGGGCCTCTTGGCATATGGAAAAAGAAATGGTTAGCCAATTTATGCTTTCCTCAGTCACATGCGTTATTATTATTATATAGATTACGTATGATAGGATTTAATAGAATGAAGTAAACTTTTATTAATATCTTTTTAAATTTTGATTCGATTTTCATGAATTTGAAATGACTCGACAAAATTCTGCAACGATTATATTTATTAAATTTTCAACCATTCGGTTTGTAGTTTTTGAGCTGTTAAATGCGGACGGACGGACGGATCCTTCGGACTATAGGTGCTACATATTTATATAATTAAGAACGCACCCTACACCCAGAAAAAAGTTTTGTTGAATCAACAAAAACTTGGTTGACCCAAAAAAACTTTTTGATATAGGTCAATGGAAATTTTGTTTGAATCAACAATTTTTTTTTTTTTTTTTTTTTTTTTGCAATTTAAAAAAAAAAAAAATTGTATTGTCAGCAAAAAATGTTTTGTTAATTCAAGTAAAATGGTTCAATTTTACTTGAATTTTGCTAAAACAACCAAAATGTACTCAACAAAACATGTTTTATAGTTTTAATCAATTCCTTTTTCTCGGTGTAAAGCGTAGATTAGGGGCGATCTTTTTAGTTTTTCGTATCTTGTTTATAAATGCAGATTTCGAATTTTTAAAGATAGGATAAATCGTTAAAAATTTAAAATTCACTTACAGTAAAAGACGTTTTCGAATGGGTTAACGTTAATTTATTTTTAAACTAAAGGTTTCTGTCTAAATCCGATAGAACGTAGATGTCCGTAGGTGTGTTTATTTTTTGTTTGATTATTTTAGAGAGCAGATGCAAGTTTTTATATATCGCAAAAAATCGGAATTCGCAAATTAGAGTCCTGCACACGAATTTTTTTCTAAGGCTTACTATTCTAATTTTTGAAAAACGGTTGCAGACGTCGAAAAAGAAATAAATGTACATATTGTCTGGTATTTTTACATTTGCGTATCTCGCTCGAAACCGCCGATGCGAATTTTTAAATATCGGTGAAATCGCAAAAATCTTGAAACGGCGTACAGAAAATATACTTTTTCGAAGGGTTATCTTTCGTATTTTTTAAAACAAAAGATATCTTTAAAAGGGGCAAAGTCAGATCTTTAATTTGGTGAACATTTTTTGTAGATCGCTCGGAACGTAAATGTACGTTATTCGAGAATATGTCGACGGTTTCTCTGTATCTCTGACCGTTAGCCTGTGGCGAATTTAAAAAATAGGAAAAAGAAACTGGTGGACTCGCTTTTTGCTACTTCTTTTCACGAAAGATGCTGAAAAGGGGCTTCTGGGCATGCGCGCGCAGATTTCGGAAGAGTGCTTTTTTTTGTTTGAGATCTTTGAATAATTCTTATTAATAACTTCTCTAATTTTCAAAATATTAAAATTCTGAGACTCAGATGCACCAGGAAAGGCCTTGGACTGCCCTTACCTAAATTTTGAGACTTGTAGGTGGGCTGGATTTCCCTGGCCATCTCGGACACACAGATTCACAGACAGACACACAGAGCGAAACTTTCTTTTATTAGTATATATAAAATACACTAGCAATAAGAACATCGTTTATATTTTATGTTAATCAAATCCAAACATGCTCAATATAAATCTGAATAATGTTTCTATAAAATAATACAACTATTATATTGACAGTAATTTTTTCTTTAAAAAAATTTGGGAATTTTGTTACTCCTATGTCAGTGTCTGACTACTCCCCTATGATTGTAGCCTAGTTTATGAACTAGTGTTTTCCGACACCTAACACTTGTGCGCGAAAGTGCCATCTGTCTGTCGCTTCTCAGACTTTTGGAAGTTTGATTCTGCCTCCCTGAATCTTGACTGCATGGTTATTTTGTGCGGTTATATACTAATTAGCTTTGTGTGGTCCGCTGACGAGTATACATACGGTACTGAAAGTTTGTACGCGCGAAGTGAGTCGTGTCCTGGCTTTCAGGAAAACAAGCCTGTTGCTTCTCTGTTTTGAGACTTTAAGATTGTATTACTGTCACGTACTCTGAGATATTGATGTTTCGTGTTATCTGGGGAGTTTGCCATTTGGTAAGATGTTAATCTACGTACTTGGATTAAGTGGATTTCGGGGACTGTGGTTTTCAACTTGTAGAGTTGCAAAAAAAACGGTTTTTTTCCCCAGGTTTATTTCCAATAGACCCGGATTATTCGCAGGTTTATTGCCAAAAGACCTGGTTTATTCACAAAAAAACCAAGTTTATTCCCAAAAAACCTGGTTTATTCCCAGGTTTAAACCGGCTTTTTTCTAGCCTTTGCAACTCTACCTACTTAGTTAAAAACTTTTAATGTACTTTTAAATGATATTGATTGTAATGTTTTTAGTGATTCTGATCTTTGTCGTAAATGTCTTCTGTGGATTTTGACCAGCTATTTTCTTTATGTAAGTTAAGTTTAAAATTGGAAAATTTGCATTTAGTGTATTTGAGAGTTAGCTGAGATTAAATCTGAGCATCGGCGTTAAGCTTTGCTCTCTCCGCTATAGAGTTGCAAAAAACCGGTTTTTTCCCAGGTTTATTTCCAATAGACCCGGTTTATTCCCAGATTATGCCAGGTTATCCCAATGCCAAAGGATCTGGTTTATTAAAAAAATAAAGTTTATTCCCAAAATCCTGGTTTATTCCCAGGTTTAAACCGGGCTTTTTCTAGCCTTTGCAACTCTACTCCGCTACAAACCTCATTTCGCATTGGTTTTAAAAATGCTTGTTTGTTTTATCATAAATATTGTCTCAGTGGCTACTCTTTTAGCAGTCGGTCTCGAGGGTTCCGCCACACTCCAGTGCTGACACATTGCTGTTATTATTTTTTTACCCGTGAAGTTTTCGCTGTGGTACTCCATTGTGAAGTTTGGTAATTTTTTTAATTCAATATTTGAAAATAGGCATAATCAGTGGATTTGAAATTTATATCAAGAAAAATAAATTTTTTTACATTTCTAACGCAATTTGTCTAACAATTTTCTGACAAATACTTTTCGAGCAATTAATTTTTTCAGTAATTTCAAATGTTTCATTTTCCGAGATTAATCTGTGGCAACGATTAGTGAAAACCCCAGTCGTCAGCAACGATACCTTTTTATTAAAGAGGATAATAATAAATTTAAGCTCTGCAATGATCCAGTATGTTTTCATGTTGACGCTAATATTTAAAAACACTGATACAATTGATAAGATTTGCGCTGCTTTTGCATTGTTTCAAAATATATACAATAATCCCTCAACTTTCGCGGCTTTAACATTTGCGAGTTTTAATTATTAGCGAATATGAAAATGCGAAAAAAATTAATATTCGCAAAAATCTTACTTGATTATTCGCGATTTTCTTCTTCTTATTATTATTATCTCATTCCTTTTCAGAATTTATAGTAGTTAAAGATTATTTACCCCGTGTTCTTAGTATCAATTTTCAGCTGTCAACTGAAAAAGGAGCGAGTGTTGTAGAAAATTAAAACGATAACAGAAGAATACTCAGTGCAATGGGGATATTAGAAGTAGTAAGGCAAAGGCATCTTGAATCAATTTAAAATGTGCAGGTTCTCGTATGAGATGGAGCTGAAGCTGCACTTAGAAAATAAAAGCATTTCTGAAGCATTTAACTATATTTAAATACCGTATTTTAATATTGTATCGCCTACTGACCCACTAATACATTATCATCTCTTTGCGAATAGTGAGAGTCCAAATTACTTCATACAAAAACCTATGCTTTTATAGCTGAAATTATTTCTCTAGTCAGTTAATTTGAATTAACGTAATTAAATAAATTTCATATTTATGAATATGTGTGTACATTCACCTTCTACATATATATTATGCATAACGTATTGCTAATACATATATCCTTTTGTTCTTTGAAATGCTACGCCACTCTAATTAAAATTTTATAGAACGTAACTCCTTTTTTAGTGCAGAGAGATAGACTCAACATTCGCGGATTTAACATTTGCGAGGTTTTCCTCGAACGTAACCCTCGCGAATGTTCAGGGATTACTGTATTTAACTTTTTGATTGCACAAAAATTTCTTTTCAGTAATGCATTTTTTAAAAATATATTTAAAATAGTTTTTATAAAATAAAAGCACCTTTATTTAGTACCTATTTATTTAAGACATTGTATACATGGGCAAAATGTTTACATTAAATACAATCGTTATGTAGAGGAAACACACATTAAATTAAATCTTATACATTAAGTATATAGTGAAGTTTCAATATGATTTATGAGCAAAATGACAAGATTTCAATTAAAATATTATTGAATATCAGATAGGAAGATGGTTCACAACTCTGACAAAAGTCTAGGGAGAATTTGGAGCAGCTACGCTTTACAAAAACCAACACACACTCATTTTCAGTGTTTGTAATTTGCACCTTATCGCAGTTCAACTTCACTCCAGTTAAATGGAAGGGAGACGTCTGTAGTTATTTACACTAATTATCCAAACAGACACATTTGCATATGCTTACATTCACTTACATACATTAACGATGATGCATATGACGCAAATATAAAAACAAGAACGAAAAATCATGCGTCAAGCATAGATTATGTAACACTTTCCAACGCTTTCAAAATAATTTTACAAATCATACCGTTTAATAAGCTGAAAGATAACATCTAAGTAAACAATTTAGAAAACGCATAACATATTCAAAATCATAATTTCAGGAATTTCCAACATATACAATATTCGGAAAAATATCCGAATACTTTCATTCAGCCCTGTATATGATCTATAAATTTGTATATATACTACATAGGAAGCTAAATTTTAGTTCAGTTAAGAAACGCGTAGCACAGTTTAAAATTCTTCTTCTGGAGTTTCTGTCAATAAACAGAAATGTGTTCGCGAACTTTTGTATTTCCCTGTATATGATCTACAGAATTTATACACACCACGTAATAAACAAAAAGTGAGTGAAATTTAAAATCACGTTCAGTAACTTAAAACGCACTTCCAGGAATTATTGTTAACAGACAGTCGAGAATTCTTTTGTGTGTCCCTGTAAATGAACGATGACTGCTATACTCACACTATTCTGTAGTAAGCCTCTTGTAATGCACCTTAGTGATATATATAAATTTCAATGCGTTTAAAATAGTGAAACATTATTTAAATAAACCGCAGACGATTTTTCTCCATAGACGTAATGTAACGGAATTCTTTTGACTGTCCCTGTAAATTAACTATAAGTGCTATCCACACCCTATTCCATATTAAGCTTCTTGTAATACACCTTAGTGATACATATCAATTACAATGTGTTTGCAATTGTGAAACATCATTAAAATAAACCGAAAATGATTTTTCCCCATAGACCCTAATGTAACGGAAGTTTTTGAGTGTCCCTGTAAAAAAACTATAAGTGCTACACACTTCAGTTGAAATAGGGAACGTACTATAGATAACGACATTAATACATAAAAATTGCAAGGCAATTCGAGCATATTTACGGGAGTTAAAGCACGGACAGACGGCAGACGGCTGACGGCCAGACAAACCGAAGTCATAAACACTTTTCAACTAGGTTGGAAAGTGTTAAAAAAATCAGGATGCACTAATTATAGATAAAAAAAAAGAAACAATGAAAAGTACATTAGAAACTGAAATTGACGGCACATCACTCCGCGCCTAATGGTGTTTTTTTGGTTTGTTGTTTGTTGGTCCTACGGTCACATTTTGCAGAAGAAGACAAAGCAGACTGCAATCTCAATGAAAGCGAAATCCGACTCACTACAAACATCCATGATTGAATCGGGATTCTCATGCGTCACCTTTCTCCTAGCGGCCAGCAGCCTAACAACTAGATACGCTTGTGAGCCGAGGCTATTTGTGAACTAGAAACTTCATTTTCGAATTGTATGCGTGTGAAAACTTAAAACCTTATCTTAATATTCAATGTAAGAGAAAAATCTAAACGGCATAAGCGTCAACAATACAATGCAACAATTTTGTCATTCAGAATATAAAAGTTTTACGTATCAAACTGGAAAAAATGCAGACGGTCGCGAAATAGAGGATGATGATCGCCAACAATTAATCTTGATATCAAGTTTTATAACTTTCTAGATAAAAATTACCCTACCAATCATTTTAAAAGTTATCTCTAATTATTTATGTTGATGTCACCATTATCAGTGATTTGTCATTTAGTAGTTCGAAATTGTTTTGACTCTATTTTTTATTAACGCAATACTCATATTTTGCCCGTTTTTTAAAAAGGCCAGCGAACACTTGTTACCTCTAAGAAAATGAATTTTATAATTCGTCATTTATAATAATTACATACTATCGGTTACTGATTTAGGTGAAAATGAAAACTTTATAGACAAAACATAAAACATTTAAAAACAATTACAAATAAAAATGCTTCGATTTTTGAAACAAAAAGAAGTCATGTATTGTGTGGTCTTTGTATCCGAAAGATACTTTACAGTACCGGCAACAAAAATCGCTCGCTCTATATAAAAGCCACAAAAAATTAAAAGTGATGAAAGGCTCTTAACACGTTAGATGGATAAGTTAAACAATTTGTCTTTAAAATAACTGAAGAACGGATTGGGATAGAATTTATCCGAAAAATACACGTTACACATGAAATGTTTACCTGTTATTTTCGTTCTATCAGCAGGGTTGCCATAGACGAGCACAGTTTTTACTCTTTTATTTGCAGCTATTTCCGATAGATTATCTTCAAAGTACATCTCTAGTAGAAATCTAGTACTAAGTTTAACGTTGGGTCATAATGGCACACAAAATAACAAACGTATTAAAATGGAAATAACAATTTACATGAAATGCATAATTCCAATATGTCAGCTTTGTAATTGCAACATTTTTACTTACACAAAAAAAAATTTAATAAAAGAAATACCGAAATATTAAGAGAAAATCTTTCGAATAAATATAACTTCTCTTGTAGCATATTTTACTGCTCGGATCACTTCAAAAGTCTTATTATATATTGTTTTACGAACAATGATTCATAGAAGCATTTCATTTAAATTGTATCATGAAAGGGTTTTTCTAACTCATAGAGGGTTCTTAAAATCAGATCGTTGTAAATGAGGTGATTTTTTGGTAAATGTATTTTAAATCTAACGAAAGACATTTTCCCACAATAATGTCGCTGTCATGATAAAAACGATTTGCATCTTGTAAATATTTATGACATTCTAACGATAAATGAATCGAAATGTCTTTTGACGTAGATCTAAATTCCATTTTGTTTATGTAAATAACATATAGAGAAAAACTGCAATATTATAAAATGTTAAACAGCTATTAATTAGAATTATATAGGAGAAAGTCTTGATAAAATTGGATACCTTATTATTAAGTGATTCTTTGCGCCAGAGAAAGAAAAAGTGGAATCATCCGGGCTTACCTCATCAGTGGGGTAATAGAGCATTGATATAATAATTTTACATGAATTTAACTAAAAAGATTTCAATGATAACTGTAATAACTTAATATTGTGATAGAAAGGATAATTATATTATTACTATTTATGAAGTTGCCAAGAACAAGTTCATTTCAATATCAGATTTGGAAAAATCATAATCACTCTTGTCCATGTAATTTTAACTACCTTTTCTAGAAGGATTGTCTTCCAATATCCGGTTTTATCCAACGTAGGCATTCGGACTTGATGGAAGAGGATAAGGGTTGGGAAGCAAGTAGCAGAACTGCATTTATAACTGCTAGCAAAAGTTTCAATGTGGGAAATAAATTATTTTAATATATGCTACACATAATAATCTAAAGTAGTTCAATAACTTTAAATTTGTTCGTATTTAAGAATTAAAAAAATTAGCAACTTAAAAAGTAAAACAAAAAAATAATATGAATTTTCCAACACAAAAATTACTGACCGCTTCTCCCTCTTATTTTGAGCAAGTATTTTGACCATTACCCGCTGAAGGTTGTATCGAGAAAGATGTTGGTAACTGTCAGAGCCGATGTCCCCACTTGACCCCTCCCCCTCCCGACTAGTAAAATTAAGATAGGTGATAAAAAAAAAGTGTTAAGACTGAACCATCAATACGTGAGGCATTCTGCACATTTCCGAAATTGTAATTGAAAATGTAGTTCATAATAAGGATTGAAGGTAAAAACTAAAAAAATAGTTTTGGATCATTAAAATAATTCGGAATTGTTTAATCTATACTTGATATCACACATATTTAAAAGTTTTATGTATAGTTAGGAATTTATGATGGTAAAGACAAATCCACTTCAGCCTGTTTAAAAGAAGATATGACTGAGATATAAGGTTTAATCCAAATATATGGTTTTATTCTTTCGTTTCTTATATATATATATATATATATATGTGTGTGTGTGTGTGTGTGTGTGTGTATGTGTGTGTGTGTGTGTGCGTTATATTTTTAGAAGAAAAAAGTTTATTTAGTTGCTTCAATGTATGTCAGTTTTAATAAATTATTTATATATCATTACATGCAACTACTAGTAAATATATTATTCGGAAGATGTTTAATGTATTTTTCTTGTTGATATTGTTACATAGGCCTACATGGTTGTATAGTACAAATTTTGTCTCGATCCAAAATGGTAAGTTATTTTTTTTTATTATTTTTTTTTGGATTTAAACTTAAAAAAAGGTATAATATCCACAAAAATTTCAGTAAATTATAAACAGGCATTCAAATACTATAAACAATAATAATATCGCAACTTGTGCAGTTTTTCATTACACATAAATGTTATATAGAGAATATCCCTAAAAGATTGGACCTCACTTTAAATTTTGACCTTTTTGAAATAAGTGGAAATTACAAAAAGTATAAAATAACTAGCTGATCCTGCGCAGAATATCTGCACTCTAGTGTCTACTCTTTTAAATACTATATGCATATTAGAATACACGAATTTCAGCATTATATGTATAAATATTATACATAAGAACTTCTCCACTTAGGACCGGCTACTTTGAAACACAAAATATACACACATCATAAGATATGGAAACCATTTAGAAATATGAAAACATAAGTATTGTTTCAGCATCGGGTATATAAAACCTTTGCATGCACACAATAGTTGCTGGATACTTTTTTAAATTAAAAAAAAGTGTATACATATTATATTATTAATATCTACACCATTCACAATTAGGAAAATATTTTTATCTTTTGTTTTGAATTTCTGCATCGAAAACGTCTGTATATACACAATTGTAAATTTCAGACCTCGGAGATATTATTAATTTTAATTGAAAAATTATTTGTCGCTGTTAGTATGAATCGTCCTTTAAGCTTTTGCGGTGTCGCCGTTAAAAAATCAATGCTACTGAAAAATTGCTGCTCTGAATCTTGTATATCTGGATAGCAATTTGGGGGCAACTTAATAGTTTCCCCACTTTTGACAATCACCAACCGGTGACAGCCAACTTGTTTGACATTTAATTAATGGGGGGGGGGGGAGAGGGTTCACACAGAGAATATGAAAAGTTCAAAGTCCTATCTTCCTTAAAGAGTCTTAGAAAAGGAAGATATTCGGATTTTAAGTAGCATAATTACTCTCCAACCCTGAAAAATGATACAGGAGTTTTAATATAAATATTTCTAATAAATTTCAAATATTTTTTTCTATTGCCCATAATTTCAACAATTTACTGAAGGAATTTAAAAATAGATAACTATGCTTTTATCTAGAGCGTATTTATTTATTGTTTTTTTTAGTTTTACACATCATTCATGTAATATTTCATTACTGCTTACAAATATATAAATATAAATGTAATGTTTTTACTTTAGTAAACATAT
Organism: Maratus michaelseni; assembly: GCA_963931845.1. Classification (NCBI taxonomy): domain Eukaryota; kingdom Metazoa; phylum Arthropoda; class Arachnida; order Araneae; family Salticidae; genus Maratus; species Maratus michaelseni. The sequence continues at coordinate 421,773,549 of OZ007592.1, forward strand.
AATTTTTCTTTCATTAAAAGATGCTTTAGAAATGTATTTAATAAAATTTATTTGAAAGTAATATTGATAATTCTTGAAGAAAATCTCTGGCAATCATGATAAGCTAATTACACGAGTAAGTTTCTAGATTGATTAGTCGTTCGAATAAAATAAAGTGGATGTTGAATTTTCATCAGAATTTTGTTCTATGGATTCAAGGTTTTCATTATACGAAGATGAAATGGATATTCAATCACCCGTCTGTCAAACGGGAAAAATGAATTGGTGCACGAGAAGCTGTATATATTTTACTCATCGAAATTAATACAAGTAACCGAATTTCGCAAATTTAAAAGAAGTTAATTAAAATCAACTTATTCATTTATATTAAGTTCAACTCTTAAAAGCAAGCATTTCTTAAAATGAGTATTTTTATTTTGATATACATCAATTATAACGAAATTAAGGAAATATTTACCACATATGAGACACATATTTTCGACGTTTCCCTTAAATATTGAATTTGTTAATTATAACATTGGTAATTATAACATAGTAGTCCTTCTTTGTTTTAAATACCGTTACTCATTTATTTGAAATGAAACGATAGACATATACTTGCGGAATTAGTAACGGATTGAAAGAAAAAGGTTTTAAAAGAGTCACTTGAAACATTGGTTACAACAAAATTATCTATATTATAAAGGACAAACGTGTCCATGCATAACACTGACGTCATTTTGCGAATGGCAACACTTGACGATGAAATTTCGGTTTTGAGATTTTTACTGCTGCATACTTTCGATTTTTACACCGTTGTATAGGAAAAAAATATACTTTCAAATGCAATTTGTATAAAAACTGTATCGAAATTTACTCATTTATTAAAGCACTTAAATTAAATTTCAAGCAGTATTTTTTTTTTTATCTATCTCTATCCCTTGCACTGTAAAAAATCTAAAAAGTCAGCATTTATTTCCAGATAATACTCAATAACGAAATTAAAACTTCATTAAACAAAAAATAAAATATTATAAATAAAACACACATTTAACAGAAATGTAATCTAAATAAGTGATTAAAGCAGTTGGAATTATTAGAATAATAACAAAAAAAAAAATCTGTTGTAGATAATGCAATTTTTAGATAGTTCTTCAGCTCTTAACTTTTGGCGAGAGACCAATGCGAAATAACCGCTTTTAATAAATTTAAAAATTTTATTTGAATATATAACTGACATATGTTATATAAAAATGCTCTTTGGTGTTGTTAGGTGGCAATCTATAAAAAATATTCAATGTAAAAAATCTATTAGAGTTTTCAATAAAAAAAATAAATGTTTTTCACCTATATTCTCTATCCCAGGAGGTCCGGGTTGGATGCCCTAGTATGATTAAAAGTAAAATAACATTGTAATCATATTTGAATCAAACACAGACTGACTTAAGTTGAATCCATATAATGTATATAAAAATTATTCAAACTTTGATCTCTGCTTGTTTTTATTATTTATTTTAAAACAAACTTCCTGATATTCTTGTCCAGCATTCCCTTAAAGTATATTTTACTAAAAGGTTAAACATGAAATGGTTTTAGATATTCATGCTCATTAAATTTCCAGTCATACATATTATATTATTTAATTAATAAAACAAATTTTATTAATAGTTTGATTTTTGCAATAATTAATATATAAAGTGATATAGTGAAATATATAAAAATATATAAAACATATTGTAAGAAAAAAGTTTAAAAAATGGCACTTCAAGCATTGGTACAATCAAACATATCTGACATTCTTTCTCCATCATTCCTTTAAAGTAATGATACGTACTGAACGGTGTAACAGTAAACGGCATTAGATATGAATTAGAATGCATTAATTTCAAATAAGAATTTTTGACATGTGTTCTATTTTAAATATGCATAAACATAAGCTAACTCTGTTAAAATATAAATAAAATAAAAGCCTCTAAGTTTAAATAAAAAACTATTTTTACTATAATTTGTTTTAATAACAATAATAATATGTATTTAGTTACAACCTATTTAATTACATTTGTTTTCAACAACGTAGTTAAAAAAATTATAACACATGAAACGTCCTGCTTACTTAAGTTCCGCATGTATTAAAAATACATACAATGGTACTATCAGGATTCCCAACAAAGATATTTTCACTTTATAATGGTTTCCAGAAGAATTTGAGAAAGATATATTCAGTGAAAAAGTCACGGGAATAAATTACTTTAAGATCCAGGTGTGGATAAAACCTATATTTGTCACTCAATCCCTGAACATTGGGAGGAATAAAATAGCAAGCGTCAAGAAGTGTATCATTTGCGAGAGAGACATTTACGGATAACTTATAAAAACGTTTGCCGTCAAAAACACAAAGCAACTTTGAACTAATTTAAAGCATAACTTAAAATTATTTAAATAAAATTTCAAATATTTAATCCTCCTCATCTTATTAATTTACAATTAGTTGTAGAAATATAAAAAATATTCTTTAAAATATTATTTTACATAAATTATTAAAATGTTATAACATTGTTTTAATTTAAAATAACTTGCTTTAAACAGTTGATTTTGGAAACTGTTATTTTAACTAATAAAAAAAATTGTAAATAAACAATTAATGCTATAACATTGTTTTAATTTAAAATAACTTGCTGTAAACATTTGATTTTGAAAACTGTTATTTTAACTAATAAAAAAATTGTAAATAAACAATCAATGCTATATAATTATTAATTATTAACTTAATCAGACTATCTAAGATAAAGACATGAAATTAATATTCATAAATGCGTGACCATAAATTAACACAGTTAAATTTTAAAATACTCATTAATTTGCATTTTCTTTTTTTCTAATAATAATAACAATAATTTATATTTAGATATAAGATATCTTATTATTTCAGAATTTGTAAACTATAAATTAATCTGAATCTCTTTCAATTTTCTTTCTTACCCATGTGAAAACCAACAGAGAAAATTTATAATTGCTTCATAAGATTAAACAATGTCATTTAGTATTATAATTCCGAAAAAACATACTTGCATTACGTAATAGAATGTATTGCGAAATATGATTTCACGATTCCACGCAAATGTGTGCTAATGTAAGATTAGACTTGAACATTGTCTATAGCAAAACTTCTCTAAATTGTCATTAACATATTTGTTATTATAATTCCTTGTGAAAAAATAATAATTCATACTTAATTTCATCATAATCAGTTCTGTTTTCTAGAAATAAAAATAAAATAAGAAATCCGAATATTTGTTTTTTATTCGTGTAAAATAGTACTCAGTGTATGCAAACACGTCTTACAACAACAAAAAAAAAATCCCGAAATATAAAATGCCACATATCATCAGGATGTACAGAGATTTTTGCATTTCATAATGGGTTTAAAAGGACGATTTTTCAGAAGGTCAAATTCGGTCCATATTAGTCGATTAATGCCTGGATATGTGGATGAATAGAATATCACACATCTATAAATGTGTCACACGTTAGAGGCACAGTTTTCGCCGATTTACTGCTGATAACTTAAAAAATCAGCTGATGTTAAAAATCTAAAACTATTGAATTGCTTTATGGTTTTATTCTAAATGATTTGAATGAAATTTCAATTGTGAAAATCAATCTTAATATCAATTTATGAGTAGTTGCTTAAATGTTTTAAATATTCATAGTAAAAGAATATTTTATTACAATTTCTTAGTTGTTTAAAGGAATAACTTCAAAAATAAATTTCAGCATATATTGCCATTACAATCATTCCTGTAAATTTAATTTATAAATAAATGCTTAGAACAATATACTTATTTAAGAGTAACTGAATCTTTACATTTAAATTATATTTAGAAGCAAAATATCTAATTATTTCAAACATATTTTAGAAACAGAGTACAGAAACGCTGATTTAATATACATGGATTTGGGATTACAGATAAATTCATTTTCATTTAAAAATACTCATAGATCATAGCCTTCAAATGCTTCAATATTATGATAATAGCATCTTTTAATTATTTGGGTGTAATATATCTGTCTATATCTGCATTTGCAAGCTATAAATAACTCCGAATATCTGTATAGTTCCTTTTACACACATGCAAATACCTACCCAGTAATGTTGCACACGTCTAACAATGAATTCATCGAAACATAAAATGCCACTTAGTATCAGCATTCCCAAATGAGGTATTTGTAGGTCGTAATGACTTCCAGGAGAGAGAATTTTCAGAAAGATACATTCTATCGACACGTTACGGGGATAAATTACTTTAAGATCGAGGGATTGGAAAAACCAATATTAGTCACTCAGTTTCGGAACATGGGGAGGGGGATTAAATACATTGCATGTGTCATATGCGTAAGAGACAGTTTTCAATGATTTACTCGTGATGATTTATAAAATAGTTTGATGTCTAAACACATTTAAACACATTTAACACATATTTAAATATATTTAAATCGTCAAATAAAATTGTATTTACGATTTATGTTTATTTTTTATTTTTTACTTTTAATACCATTTATCTCTGTTACCAGTTTAGAGGGAGGGTTTTATTCAGAAATTCCAAACAGAATTTTTTTCTTTATTTAATGAGAGAGATTCCGTGAATAAATAAATCAAACATTACTAATCAGAATTCCTGAATAAAAAAATCCGCTAAATTGGCAACAATGCAATTGATCATATCCATTAATGAACAATGGAAATTAATTTTAAATAGGAATGACCGGGGCTAATAGAGTATGGGAACTATTTGAGCAAGCGAGTTTCCTCATTAAAAAATCAGTTAAATGTTAAAATTTTTGAAACAAATAACAGTACCAGCATTATACAAGCACATGTATTGAATTTTTTTTTTCATAAACCGGTTGCAAAGTAGGAATCAAATCATTCTTAACTGTGATAATTATTTTATGTTTAACATATACTTCTTTTAAAATGTTTTAACTCCCTTTTTAACAATATAACAAGAACAAGTAATTATGAATATTTTAATCAATGTAATTTTCGTTTTGTGTTAGTGGCAATTGTTAATATACAATATGTCTAAATGCTGTTAAAAATGTATGGATACTATGGGACATATCAGTTTGTGGGATCCCAAAGAGAATATAGATAAACATTGTATCTAAAATTTACGCTAAATGATACATTTTGTTTTATAAAAAAATAATGTGCATTATTCTTTTACTTCTGTTAACATTTATCTTATTTTGAAAATTATCAATAAAACAATGATAAAATTATAGAGATGTAAGTCGCTTTTCCTTTATAAAGTTTTACAGAAATATAAATGGAATTTATACACTAACTAAGATTTTGCTCACTGAATTTATAATAGTGCTGGTCAAATTCTTTAAGTAGCCTATTTAGGAAGTATTTATGTTTAATTAATGTGTCCCATTAGACAGCGGAGTCGGCTTCAAATAGATCGAAATGTCACAAATTAAAGCTCTTTCCATAATTAAGTTCACTCTCAAAAATTAAGCTATTGAACTATTAATAATAATAGTAATAAATAAGCTAGGAATAATTTTTTTTATCCATTATTAAAGAAAATGTGATACAAGTGATTATTTGTCAAAACAAAAATCTATGAATTTTATAAATTACACTTTCTACAATATTAAATGTAAAAGTTGCTCCATTAACCCCCACAATAACAACCGTATCATTTAGTATTTTTTTTTTCATTACTGTGTTTTGATAGATAAATAACTTTCTTTAAATTTTTAACTCTGAAGATTATTTGTAAAATAATAAAAGTTAAATTTATCACTAAATACAAAATGCTTTAAAATTATGAAATATCTTAATAAGTAGCATACTTAAATAATATGTGTAAACGCTAAACTAATATACATGAATTCAGGAATCTGTATTAAAGGCTTTAATATTAAAAATACCTATAAACATATTCTCTTAAAATCTTATGCCCAGACTCTAAAAATCCTTTGTCAAGTCAGGACATTTATGTCTTTTACACTCATTCGTTGTGAAATATTTAGTTTTATGAAATAAAATGCCCATTTGCCTTTTCAATATCACATCATTTTCACTCACTGAAGTGGTTATTGCTATGTTGTTTAGATGTTTAATGAAATTGCTTTAAAAGATTCGTTTTGACAGCTATTATTATAAATTATGTAAATTTTATTTAAAATTAAATACAGAATGTAACATATAGTATATATCTGTTTATTTAACTCAATAAGAATATATAAAATAATATGCATAAACGCTAAATTAATATGGATGAATTCAGTAGTCTAGATAGTGCATTTTAATTTTAAAATAAATATAAATCACATTGTATAAATATTATTTATAGTATGATTAAATGGCTTTTATTTTATATAAAATTCAATCTGACAGCACATACTATTGTTTATTTATGTGCAAAATTTGCAATGATTTCACAGTTTGCCAGTAAAAATATACTATTTCTGTGAGGTTTTCTTACTCACTTATTTACAATCCTACACATTACAGTTACACACATCGAAACATAAAATTGTACTTAAAATTAAGTTTCCGAGCAGAGATATTTGCACATCGTAATGGCTTTCAAGAGAATGATTTTCTAGAAAGTCACCGGAATGAATTACTTTGGGATCCATGGGAGGGGAAAACGAATTTAATCTTTCAGTTCCCCCACCTCAACATCGGGAGGAATAAAATATCACGCATTTTGAAGTCTGCCCTATGCCACAAAAGCAGTTTTCATTGATTTATTACGGGTGACATATAAAATGGTTTGATGTCAATTCCACAAACCTTTATTTAAATACTTTAAAATTCCACTTAAAATTACTTGAGTAACATTCTTAAAATTCAGTTGTTATTCAGCATAACCATTAACAACTATTTCCAAATACGTTCTGCAAATCATTTTGTAAAAGTATATTGTATAATATACTTATAACTCATCCTTTTAAGAAAATAATGTTTTCATGAAGATTTCACTTTTACAAAGCTTTGAATGTAATAAGAAATAAATTAAATTTTATTAAATAATGATTTAAATATTCGTCTTTAAAACATTAAGCTAATACTTTATTTATGCATTAGTATATGAAAATAGTATATTATTAAATATTTAAAAATTATAATAAAATAAACATTTTAAAAATGATAAAATACATATGCAATTAGTTAATCATTTACATTTTAGGTTAATTAAATATAAACAGGCTCCGCATACATATGAATAATATTACTATACAAGGATACACAAATAGTTATTTTTTTCCTTTACAAAAATAAGATGAGAATTTGTGTTTCTCCTATGGTCGTGTCTGGGTATTCACTTATGGGGGCTGCATAGGTGAACGTGTTGTCCGACAACTAACAGTTGTGCGTGAAAGTGCCATCTATTTGTCGCTTCTTTGACTTCTTCAAGTATGATTGTGCCTCCCTGAACCTAGACTTCACGGTTATTTTGTGAGTTTATATGCCAATTAGTTTTCTGTGCTCGGCTGTCGAGTATAAGTACGAGAAAGGAAGTTTGAACGCGTGGATTGAAGCGAGTCCTGCCTTTCAAGAAAACAAGACTGGAGATTCTCTTTTTAGAGATTTCAGATTGCATGGCTGCCACAAGGTCTGTGATATTGACGTTTCGTGTTTTCACAGGAGCTTGCCTTATGGTAAGATGTTAATTTGCGTACTTGAAATAAGTGAATTTCGGAGTCTACGAGATTTACTACGGACCAGTTAGTAACATGTAATATATTTTGAAGTGCTATTGAATGTAATGTTTTTAGTTAAAGTGATCTCCGCCGGGAGTTTTTGCAGGGAAGTAAAGTTGTTTCATGTTTTTAAGATAGAACCAATTAGAAAATGATATTGATTACTCAGAAACAAAAAGTGTGTTACACAGTGTTATCATACAAATCTATAGAGCAAAATTCGCCTTAAGATCACACACGGTTTTGACAAAAATTAGTTGTTTTCATTGAAGATCTATTTTTTTCAGAAAAAGATAGTCTTCCAAAATTATACCTGCTCCCCGTAATACAAAAAATGTTTCAGAGATTTCTTCGATCATAATTGGAAATATAAATCCATTGACAGGCAATATATTTTATAGACCTCTTCATTCCTTATATATATATATATTTGTTCTATAGCGGTAATTGTTTATACGACGCCGTTTACTTTAATCGAACAACTAAAGCACTGAATAACGTAAAGTATGCAATATATAGCTTCCAAACAAGGAAGATAACTAATATGTCTTTATATTTTGTGAGTTCATGTTTGGATAACAGCAAAGAGATATCTATTTAACTATATGGATTTATTATACATATTTACAAGTCGGTCCAGAGAACCAATGATTAAAGCATCCCGGCTTATTCTGCCGGTACATCTCGTATCAAACATACTCTTGCAAGTTATAATCAAAATGCTGGACTTGTAGCGCCATCTCTGATTACAGATTAATACTAATCATTGAGACATGACACCCCTCCCCTCGTAGTTCAAACGAGCCACTGGTTTAATTTGTCTGTTGCTTCTTCGAACAGGTTGATTGTCCTTTTTATCAGTCTTTATAGGTGCCCTCTTCTGTAAGTCCACATCATTCTTTGTAACGGAATTGTCCTTTACATTTTTATCCATAGTATCATCACAATTACTATTCACAACTGTACCTGTTACAATATCATGGGAAAACTGAGATTGGTTAGATTTTTCAGCATTCTCGGAATTAATTTGCTTTTTGTTATTTACATAATATCCAGAAACTTATTTCTCTTAAATCTATCATAACTATCACAATCATTGTTTTGTTTATCAAACTGACCCGTTTTACTTTCCTCTGACGTTTCATCACTTATTTCTCTGTTGTGTCTCAACTGATTAACATGACGTTTACACATTATTCCGTCATCTCTATTTACTAAAACCATCTACTCCCCAATAGTTTTATAATTTTTCCCTTTATCCATTTCTCCCCTTTTTCAAAGTTTTTAACGACAAGAACGAAATATCATGCGTTAAGCATAGATTATGTAACACTTTCCAACACTTCCAAAATAATTTTACAAATCATACCGTTTAATAAGCTAAAAGAAAACATATAAGTAAACAATTTGGAAAACGCATAATATATTTAAAAACATAATTTCAGGAATCTCCAACATATACAATATTCAGAAAAATATCCGAATGCTTTTATTCAGCCCTGTATAGGATCTATACATTTGTATATATACTACATAGGATGCTAAATTTTAGTTTAGTTATAAAACGCGTAGCACAGTTTAAAACTCTCCGTCTGGAATTTCTGTCAGTAAACGGAAATGTGTCCGCGAACTTTTATGCTTCTCTGTATAGGATCTACAGAATTTATACACACCACGTAATAAACAGAAAACGAGTTAAAATTAAAATCGCGTTCAGTAGCTTAAAACGCACTTCCAGGAATTATTGTTAACAGACAGTAGATAATTCTTTTGTGTGTCCCTGTAAATGAACGATGACTGCTATACACACAATATTCTGTTGTAAGCCTCTAGCCTAATGCACCCTAGTAATATATATAAATTTCAATGCGTTTAAAATAGTGAAACATTATTTAAATAAACCGCAGACGATTTTTCTCCATATTAAGCCTCTCCTAATGCACCTTAGTGATATATATAAATTTCAATGCGTTTAAAATAGTGAAACATTATTTAAATAAACCGCAAATGATTTTTCCCCATAGACCGCAATGTAATGGAATTCTTTTGCCTGTAAAAAAACTATAAGTTCTACACACTTCCGTTGAAACAGGGAACATGCTATAGATAACGACAATAAAATATAAAAATTACAGAGCAATCCGAGCATATTTACGGGAGTTAGATCACGGACAGACGGCCAGACCTCAGACGGCAGACGGCCATACGGTCAGACAAACCGATGTCATAAACACTTTTCAACTAGGTTGGAAAGTGTTAAAAACTGTTTCATGAAGATTGTATTTATGTAAGTGTTGCTGTATTTTAGGTTTGGATGGTAATACTAAATGTAGAGCTGTTCGAACTGACCTTCCAAACATTAATTCTGCGGGACAGAATGTGGGGTAGAATGATTTTCCAATAAAATTCGTGAAATTGACGAATTTATATCACCCTTATCTAGCTTTTTAAGACAATTTTTAACAGTTTGAACATACCTTTCTGCCTGTCCATTCGATGATGGATGATATGGCGGAATAGGTGTAACCAAATGTAGGAAAAATTCTACGTAGTACTCTAATAGTTGATTTACTATCAGCACTGGGTACCACCTGCACCTCTAACCATTTAGTATAAGAATCGACCACTATTAAATAAAATTTACCCTCAAAAGGACCGGCAAAATCTATGTGAATTCTTTCCCAAGCAAATTCCGATTCCCATTTTAAAGGTTTCATTTTAGGGTTATCCCGAGCAAACATTTGGCATCTACTACAAGAATTAACCATTTGTTCTATTTCTTTGTCCATATTAGGCCACCAGATCACACCTCGAGCTTTAGCTTTCATGCTAGATATACCCTGATGAACCGAATGTAATAATTGTAACAAATTTTCGCGATCTTCATCTGGTATAATTACTCTATGTCCCCATAATAAACAATTTTCTAAACACGAAATTTCCTCACGTCTACGAAAGTATGGTTTATATTCCTCGGATTTAACCGTTTTTGGCCATCCATATAACGCTCACTCTAAAATTTGTTTTGTTACTGGATTTTCAGTTGCCCACTTTGCAATCGTTTTAGAAGTAGCAGGCCAATCATTACTATTAGAAACGAACATTATTTCCGATGGATTATTTACTACATTTACAGTTTCCGGAAGAGGTAATCTGCTTAATGCATCAGCATTTTTATTATTTTTACCTTCGCGATACTCAATTGTATAGTCATACCCTGCTAACATTAACGACCATCTCAGCAGTCTGGGTGATAATGTATCAGGTACTTTTTTTACAGGATCAAACAATCGAATTTAAGGTTTGTGATCAGTTATGTTTTTAAACTGTTTACCTGCTAAATATTGCTGAAATTTAGTTACACCAAAAATTACAGATAAAACTTCTTTATCAATCATGGCATAATTTCTTTCAGTCTTGTTCATCGTTCTAGATGCAAAAGCTATTGGTTTTTCCTTACTCTCAACAATGTGACTTAACACACAACCAGTACCATATTCAGAAGTATCACAGTTTAACACAACATCTTAGTTTATATCATACAATTCTAAAACAGGTGATTTACATAAAATTTGTTTAACTATCTGAAATGCTTTTTCATGCTTCTCTGACCATGTCCACTTTACATTATTATCTAATAATCTATGCAAAGGTTCTAACACATCTGAAATATTATGCAGAAAATTTCTATAATAAGAAATTAATCCCAAAAATGAACATATTGGAGAAACATTAGTAGGAAAAGAAGCATTCAAAATAGCCTCAACTTTTTCTGGAATAGGCTTAATACCTTCCTGTGAAATTTTATGTCCTAAATAGCTAACTTCCGAAACCATAAATTTTAATTTTTCCTTATTTAATCTTATACCATGCTCAGAAAAATATTTCGTAATACATTCAACTCTTTCAGAATGTTCGGATTCAGATCTGGCACTTATAATTACATCATCTAAAAATACCCCAACATAATCAAACTTCTTTAATATATTTTCAATTTTTCTTTGAAAAATCCCTGGTGTACATTTTACACCAAAAGCTGGTCTTAAAACTTTAAATAAACCTTTATGAGTATTAATAGTTAAAATTTTACTACTTTCATCATGGACAGGTTGTTGTAAATAGGCATCTTTTAAATCAAACACAATAAAGAATTTTCCACCTGTTAATTTAGCAAATAATTCTTCCATTCTTGGAAGAGGATAGTTATCATTTTCAGTATTTGCATTAACTGTTGCTCTATAATCACCACAAATTCGAACAGTACCATTTGGTTTTGGAACAATTACTATAAGACTAGCCCATTCAGAATAATCAACAGGTTTTAAAATACCCTCATTTGTTAATCGTTCCAATTCCAAATCAGTTGCTGTTCTCAAAGAAAAAGGAACAGGTCGAGATTTTAGGAAAACTGGTTTGCATCATTTTTCAAATTTATTGAAACGGGAGGACATTTGATCGTACCTATCCTGTCAGCAAAAACATTAGGAAATTTTTTTATTAAATCATCCTTCGAAATACTTTTTATCATGTTTACATTCGGCCAAAATAATTTTGATGCTGTCAACCAAGTTTTACCAATTAAACTCGGACTTTCCTTTATAATAACTAGCATTTTTAAATTAGGTATACAATTATCATCAATCAAAACATTTACATTTAATTCACCTAATACAGTTAAAGAATCTTTAGTATACGTTTGCAGCTTAATATTAGATTTAACCAAAGGAGGCTTACCTGAAAATAATTTATCGGCAATATTTTTACTTACGATCGTATGAGCTACTCTTGAATCAATTTCGAAATTAACTTTAGTCACATTAATTGTAACACATTTTTCCCATAATACATTATTGCACTCATCCCTCATAACATTTAGAGAATATTCTTGAACTGTTTTAGTTTTACTGTTCTTTTTCAGTTTTTGATTCATTGTAGAAAAGTTTCGGTTCCAACAACAAATTTTTGAATGTTCAACTTTATGACAAAAATGGCATTCGGCTGAATTAAATGGACACTCAACAGGTTTGTGATTTCTTGCACAACGATAACAAGGTTTTTCTTTATAACTGTTCCGGTTTCAAGGAGCGTACATCCCTTCTTTCGACTTCGGCGAATACTGGTATACTTTCATTTTCTCCATTCGGGCATCTTGAACTTTATTTACAGTTGTTCCTCCATTAATCTGTAACGGTTTAACTCCAGCTTCGGCTAATTCGAACGATTCCGCAATTTCCACAGCTGTTTGAAATGTTAGGATTTTCGTATCTAACAATTTTTGTTGTATTGTCTCATCTTGAATTCCAAACACTAGCTGGTCCCGTAGGCGATTACTTAGTGTATTTTCAAAGTTGCAGTATTCGGATAACCGACCTAAATCTCTCACAAAATTGGCTATACTTTCCCCTTGCTTCCGTAATCTTTTTTGAAACTTAAAACGTTCAACAATTTCACTTGGACACGGTGAAAAATGCTCTTTCGCACTCTTTAAGAGATCATCATAACTTATCTCTTTCAGCAAAGTCGGTACAATAATATCTCTCAATATGGAAAAAGTTGCAGTTCCAACAGAGCTTAATAAGATAGTTTTCTTCTTATCCGCATGTTTAATATTATTAGCAGAGAAGTAAAAGTAAATTTTTTCAACATACATTGAACAGGGCACGGTAGAATTATATTCTTCCAGACGTCCCAGAGAAATTACTTCCGTTTCTGCCATTTTCTTTTCTTTTTTTTTCATCTTTTCAAAAAGTCTGCAACATTTATTTAAAATCTTGGGTTCTGTTCCGCTTCGTCGCCATTTAATATGGCTTTAACTTTCGTGAGTTCATTATTGGAACAGCAAGGAGATATCTATTTAACTATATGGATTTATTATACATATTGTTGTGAGCTCGGGGTTCGAAAGGACTGATGCCAATAAAGAACAATAAAAAGGCTTTATTCACTATAAACAGTGCAATACGATCACAAATATCTTCTGAAGATTACAAGATATTCAGTAATCTTCAAATCCAATAAAAGCGCAGCAAAATTTCTCACAGAAACAATGCGTTCAATACGACGTATCAACGACAAAATCGATCCGAGTAACACAGTTCTCAATGCAAAGCCTCTCGTATGAATTCAATCGCAGTTGACAGACAACTCACTCAACTGAACTGATGGAGGTCCTTATATAGGTTTCAGAGATCTTTCCAGATTATTCCAGAGCCTTCAGATGCTAGAAATTACCAGAAAGTGCTTTAACTTTCGATAGAGAACCCAAGCAAGAAATGATCCCAATGTATAGGTATAAGGGGGGGTGTGGTTGCACAAAAAGTCGCCAAATCCGTCGCCAACTTGGCGACATTTGGCGATATATCGCCAAATTTGGCGACAAAAATAAGTCGCCAAAACCATCGCCAACTTGGCGATAAACCCATTCCTTGGCGGTTTTCCAATAGAACTCATTATAAAAACCGATGCTGTAAGGTTGTTTTCCTTGCAAACCACCTGAGGCCTTTAGCATTGAGTTACGTGCTGCTCAATAGGAAATACATTAATAATACTGCAATTTTCACAATAATAAAATAAAATAAATTTAAACAAATGGAATATTTACAGATATATACAAAATTCATAACATTGCCCCCCTCTCAAGGACTGCACGTCCCGGGCAGTTCAACCTTTGATCGGAAAGCAAACCCGTTACCAACAAATGCTATACTATTCAAAATACATTCATAATGCTGAATTATACAAAATATACACTTATTTAAAAATAAAATTGAATTAAATTAAAGCATAGACATCATTACATACAAGTATTTAAATAATAACATTAATAATGATAATGCTAAGCAAAAGAAATTATTACATTAACTTATATACAAGACCATGGTCATACTAATTTACATTATTTACATTACACTATTTACAATTAATGAACTAAGTACTATGGCCATAGTATGGAGCCAGCCTGTCGTAATGAACGACTCTAGGCTTCGAACTTGGTGACTTTCGGATCCGAATTACGACATCGTTCAGTCTGTTTAGGACTGTATAACGACCGTCCCAGTGTGATTGCAGTTTGGGAGAAAGTCCTTTGTGTCGAGTTGGATTATAAAACCAAACCTTGTCACCTTCTTTGAATTGATGTCCTGTGGCTTTCGTGTCGTACCTGGTCTTCATCTTCTCCGTCTGTATATTGATCCGCTCTCGAGCCAAGTTGTGGACGTCTTCAAATCGTGCCTGGAGATTCTGCACGTATCCCTCTGGCGATGAAGGCGCATCTGGAGGGCGACCAAACAGCAGATCACAAGGTAAACGAAGATCACGACCGAAAAGCATCTGCGACGGGGAATAGCCGGTTGTTTCATGGACGGCGCTGCGATAGGCGAGAAGAAACAAGGGAAGTTTTTGGTCCCAGTCTTGCTGGTTTCTTGAGACTAGAAGTGAGAGATTGTTGAGGATGGTACGATTAAATCTCTCAACCATGCCATCCGACTGCGGATGTAGAGGCGTCGTCCTAGTTTTGTCCATTCCGAGAAGTTGACAGAGACCCTCAATCACAGCAGAGATGAAATTTCTCCCCTGGTCAGAATGCATTTGAAGAGGGACTCCATACCTTGATATCCACTGGTGTACCAAGGCATCAGCAACCGTAGAAGCTTCTTGATCAGGGATGGCATAAACTTCAGGCCATTTTGTGAAATAGTCCATGACAACAAGGAGGTATTTGTTGCCATCAGCACTTCTTGGCAGAGGACCTAGGATGTCAAGGGCGATGCGTTCAAAAGGTGCTCCTACATTGTAGAGATGTAGTCTTCCTCGGCTACGTTTCTTTGGTCCTTTCCGAGCTGCACATGCATCGCAAGATTTGCACCATTGTTCGACGTCAGCTCTCGCTTTTCCCCAGAAGAAGCGCTCTCGGACTCTGTGTAATGTTTTCATGACTCCAAAATGGCCCAGTGGGACTGCCATGTAATTCCTTGAGGACCTCTGGGATTCGGGATCGAGGAAGTACCAACTGCCACCGAGATGTCTTCCCATCTTCCGATTCGAATTTTCGGAACAGGACACCATTCCTGACGTGGAGAGAGTTCCAAAGAGCCCAATATTGCTTCGTCGTAGGACTGTAAGTCGAGATGTCTTTCCAACTGGGCTTCGTGCTAGAAGATTCTAATAACTCCAAGATTGGTTTGATCTCAGAGTCTGCCATTTGATCTTCTCGAATCTTCTCATCACTCCAGGGATCTGGTGGCGTCAATAGTGAAGTCTTCGTCTGGCGTATGACATATTCGGGATTATACTTGCTCTCCGCTCTGGAACAATAGCGACAGCTCTCGTGACACGGTCTTCTTGATAGGGCATCGGCGTTTCCATGCGATGAGCCTTTCCGATGCCTGATGTCAAAGTCGTATTCCTGGAGTCGTTGTATCCATCTGGCTACTTGGCCCTCTGGGTTCTTAAAATTCATCAGCCATGTTAGGGATGCGTGGTCAGTACGAAGGAGAAATTTCCTGCCATAGAGATAGTGATGGAAGTGTTCTATGGCTTTCACTATAGCTAATAACTCCTTACGAGTGACGCAATAATTCCGCTCTGGTTTCGATAAACATTTGCTCCAGTATGCTACGACTCGTTCTTGGCCATCTATTTCTTGGGAAAGTACAGCGCCGACACTTTCCTGACTGGCATCCGTGTCCACAATGAATTGTTTGTCGGGGTCTGGATAGGTAAGGACTGGAGAGGATGTGAGAGCTTCTTTCAGCCGCTGGAATGAATTGTCGCATTCTTGTGTCCATAGAAACTTCTGTTTGCTTTCAGTGAGCCTATGCAAGGGTCTTGCGATGTTGGAGAACCCCTGTACAAACTTTCTGTAATAAGTGCATAGTCCCAGAAAGCTTCGCAACTGATGGACATTTTCCGGACGTTTCCAGTGCTTTACTGCAGACACTTTTTCAGGATCTGTTCGAACACCTTCAGCTGAGATGATGTGTCCTAAATAGTTTACTTCTCGTTGGAAGAACTTGCATTTCAAAGGGTTCAGCTTTAAATTCGCCGCTCTTAGTTTCGTTAACACTTTTCGAATATTCTCTAGATGTTCTTCAAACGTGCGGCCACCAATGATGACGTCATCTAGGTAGATGAGACAAGCTTCAAAAGTCAGACCTTTTAACACTGTCTCCATGAGGCGCTCGAACGTTGCTGGAGCATTGCAGAGCTCGAACGGCATAACTTTAAATTGCCAAAGTCCTTGTCCAGTAGTAAATGCGGTCTTCTCTTTGTCATCAGGATGGATCTCCACTTGCCAATATCCACTCTTCAAATCCAGCGTGGAAAACCATTTATGTCCTGAAAGAGTATCTAGCGTGTCGTCTATTCTTGGTAGAGGATAGCTGTCCTTCTTCGTGATATCGTTAAGTTTACGATAATCCACACAAAATCTTGTGGAGCCATCTTTCTTTCGGACCAACACGATGGGAGAGGCCCACGGACTTGATGACGGTTCGATGATGTCACTATCCTGCATCTCTCGTAAGAGCTTAGAAACCTCTTCTTGTTTTGCGAACGGCAAGCGTCTTGGATGCTGTTTAATCGGTGGATGGTTGGCAGTATCAATTCTATGACGTGTCAGTGAAGTGCGCCCTATATCACTCTCGTTTTGTGAAAACACATCCTTAAATTCCTGAAACAGTCTTTCTGCGGCATGTCTCTGTTCAGGATATAAATTTTCATTTCGTCCAATTACAGGTGTTAAGCTTGTAGGCGGCTCCGATAACGTCAAGCTCGGGTCTTTGCAAACACAGGTGACTGGAGCACAGGTTGCAAGCACTTCACCTTTCTGGATAATTCTAGACTTTTCACTTACGTTCGCAATCCTCACAGGTATCACATCTCTCGACAGATCTACCAGCGCTGATGCTATTAGCACTCCCTTTGGGCTCTTCTCAGGATATCCAGTCAAGCCATACTGGAAAATTCTTTCGTTTCCAGTTAATCCAGGTATCATCATTTCAGTCCGAGGAGGGATGATAACATCTGCCTTGGCTGTGATCCGTTGAATAGACCCGGACTCATTTCCAAGTTTGAAAATAGTGACATCTTCTTGAGCAGAGCGTAACTCATTATTCTTAAAGTCCAGTGTGAATCCATGCTCTTTTAAAAAGTCCAATCCGAGTATGAAAGGATCTGAAATATCGGCCACGTAGACTGTATGGCGATAAGCGGCGTTCCCAAACTTTATTTTCAGTGTCATTCTTCCATGTATATCGATCTTATCTCCGGTCACAGTTTGAAGGATTACACGTGGCGGGGTCCAGGAGAGTTTTTCTTTCAGCCGCTGAGCTAGATCTTTCCGAATGATGGTCACATTGGCTCCTGTATCGATGATCATATTACAGGGCAAATCATTCACACTTCCGACTAGAAAAACTCCGTTCTCGCCGCAACTTCTTGCAGAAATTTCACATACTTGAAAATGAGGCTTCTTAAGATCTGGAAACCTCCGCCCCGCAAGATGGTCAATAATCAGTTTTCTTGCTCCTCCGTTAGCGGGTGAGCTATTACCTTCGGTGCTGGGTCGTCTTGGGCAGTCGATTTGGATATGGCCTTCTCCACCGCATCTCCAGCACTTGATCTTCCTGTAAGGTTTGTTGGCCATTATGGAGTTCATCTTTCTCATTATGTCATTCATCTGCTGCTGTAAGCACTCCACAGCTCTATCCGACGTCTCAGGCAGGTTGGCTGCTCGCACAAAGTGTCGATCTTTCCTTGTAGCTTGCTGGGCTGCCTCGAATTTCAGGGCATAAACTAAAGCCCCTTTTAAGTCACTGAGATCTGCAATTCGGAGTTGTTTCTGGATCTCAAAGTCACGCACACCATCGATGAAATGCTGCAGAGCTAAGCTTTCTCTAATTTCAGTCGGACAGTCAGGATAAGCAAGATGTGAAAGTCTCTCGACATCCGTAGCAAGCTCTTGCAGGGATTCAGTGGATTTCTGCTGTCGAGTTTTGAGCTGGAGTCTGCTATATTCCTTCATGCATTTCTCGCCAAAGCGCAATTCTAAGGCACTGACGAGCGTTTCAAAATCCAGCGGTTCATTTGCAGGCAAAGTCTGTAGGACGTTGGCAGCATCAGCTCGTAGAGAAGCAGCTAACTGGCAAGCCTTTGTCTGGGAATCCCATCCATTGGCGTCCGCTACGATCCCAAATTGTGTCTTAAAAACTGGCCATGAGGATTTTCCGTCATAGGTCGAGAGTTTAATACAGGAACGAGGAAGCATAGATTGATACTTGACATCTTCGGTATAGCTTCCGGCAGTTATCTTCTGTTTCTTGACTTTTTCCAAATCTTTTTTTACATTCTCTATGCTTTCTTCGACGGTCTTGGCGATCTTTTGAACTTTTTCTTCTACTCTTTCTTCAACGGTCTCGGCGATCTTTTGAACTTTTTCTTCTACTCTTTCTTCTACGGTACTGGCTGTCCTTTGAATTTCTTCTACCTTTCCTTCTATTTCTTGAAATCTTCCTTCAACTTTGTTTTCCACACCGTCAATTCTGTCATTTAAAGATGTTATTTTATCCTCTATTAAGTCTTTCAACTCTCCAAGGTTGGTTGACATATCCTTCTTCATTTCATCTTTTAAGTCGCCAAGGTTGGCAGTCATTTTCTCATCTATCGCTGACATTTCCTTCTTCATTTCTTCCGACATTTCCTTCATTTCAGCCTGGTTCGCAGTCATTTTCTCATCCATCGCTGACATATCCTTCTTCATTTCTTCTTTCATCTCGCCAAGGTTGGTTGACATCTCAGCCTGATTCGCAGCTAATTTCTCCAATAATTGTTTCAGTTCAGCCTCCATTGCTCTGGTGATCGGCATTCAACCCCACTCCTGACACCAAATGTTGTGAGCTCGGGGTTCGAAAGGACTGATGCCAATAAAGAACAATAAAAAGGCTTTATTCACTATAAACAGTGCAATACGATCACAAATATCTTCTGAAGATTACAAGATATTCAGTAATCTTCAAATCCAATAAAAGCGCAGCAAAATTTCTCACAGAAACAATGCGTTCAATACGACGTATTAACGACAAAATCGATCCGAGTAACACAGTTCTCAATGCAAAGCCTCTCGTATGAATTCAATCGCAGTTGACAGACAACTCACTCAACTGAACTGATGGAGGTCCTTATATAGGTTTCAGAGATCTTTCCAGATTATTCCAGAGCCTTCAGATGCTAGAAATTACCAGAAAGTGCTTTAACTTTCGATAGAGAACCCAAGCAAGAAATGATCCCAATGTATAGGTATAAGGGGGGGTGTGGTTGCACAAAAAGTCGCCAAATCCGTCGCCAACTTGGCGACATTTGGCGATATATCGCCAAATTTGGCGACAAAAATAAGTCGCCAAAACCATCGCCAACTTGGCGATAAACCCATTCCTTGGCGGTTTTCCAATAGAACTCATTATAAAAACCGATGCTGTAAGGTTGTTTTCCTTGCAAACCACCTGAGGCCTTTAGCATTGAGTTACGTGCTGCTCAATAGGAAATACATTAATAATACTGCAATTTTCACAATAATAAAATAAAATAAATTTAAACAAATGGAATATTTACAGATATATACAAAATTCATAACAATATTTACAAGTCGGTCCAGAGAACCAATGCTTAGAACATTACTCTGCCAGTACATCTCGTGCACAACACACTCTTGCAAGTTATAATCAAAATGCTGGACTTGTAGTGCCATCTCTCATTACACATTAATACTAATCATTGAGATATGACAATGACATTTTATTTAAAACAATTATGGTGCAAAGTATATTTATCGGGTTTACAAGACCGAAAAAGTTGACAGCCATCATTATCCAACTACATACGGGCTGACAGGAATGGTTTTCTACAGCTCTATTAGTAGAAGTGATAGGCAGTAGAGATGAGACGGGATATTGATGGAATATAAGGATAAATATTCACTCTCATTCTGAAGATCTAAAACACACATGATTGAAACCTAAAAAAACAGTTAGAAAACCTTCGTCTATTCTCGCTTTCTGTTTGAAGTATTTTTCTACAATTACTGGAAACCAGAATTCTTGTCTTTCTGCCATTGCTGTACAATGATATATTTTAAAAGAATTAGAATTGAGATGTTTGCCTATCAATGGGTATAAATAATAAATTTCCCATTTTAATCTCCATGGACATGAAAATCACGAAACACTATCATGAGTATTTAGAACTAATGCTGATTTCTATATAAGGAGAGGTATGTAAATGAAAAATTAATCTTGAAGCAATTCTAAAATATTATTAACAATTCACTACTGTGCACTTTCGGTATTTGTATCGCGCTCTCTCTCGAACTCTGATGACACCAAAACTGACAAAGTCGTGGGGGGGGGGGACTCAGTTATAGTAGGTAGTCAAGTCGTACATCAGTTGAGTTATGAATGGTCGGTTAAAGTTTCTTCACTTCTTCATGAAAATTAAAATAATTATTTTACTTAGTCAAACTACCTTAAGAAAGGGAATTTTCTTTTATAAAATTGTTTTTGTTGAAGAGGCATTTCCAGCGATAAGCCACAACCACTCTCAACCAAAATACTCTCAAGCTTCCCCCCACCTCTCCGAGTTCCAAAAGTTTCAACAGATGAATTCTTCCATGAATTGAATGAGCATGTATTTCACAGTTTTTAGCTCACAGGCTATCAAAGCCTGAGAGCTTATGTGCCCACCGGTTCTGTATGTACGTACGTATTAGCTCACAGGCTATCAAAGCCTGAGAGCTTATGTGCCCGCCGGTTCTGTATGTACGTACGTATGTATGTACGTAACGCGATAACTCTTCATAGAAATATCCGTTTACCTTCAAATTTTGTTTATAGGTTCACTGTGTTAAGGCGCTTCCCTGATTAGTTTTCGGGATTGATTGGTTAAGTATAAAGGGGGGGAACGGGGGTGGCTAATCCCCCCCTTAATTTATATAAATGGGTTTTTCATGCAGAATTATTCAGTTTTCCTTCACATTTTGTTTATAGGTTCACTGTGTTAAGGCGCTTACCTGATTAGTTTTCGGGATTGATTGGTTAAGTATAAAGGGGGGGAACGGGGGGCTAATCCCCCCCCCCTTAATTTATATAAATGGATTTTTCATGCAGAATTGTCCCATTTCCTTCAAAATTTGTTTATAGGTTCATTGGGTTAAGACGCTTCCCTGATTAGTTTTCGGGATTGATTGGTTAAGTATAAAGGGGGGGGAACGGGGGGGGTGATCCCCCCTTAATTTATATAAATGGGTTTTTCATGCAGAATTATTCTGTTTTCCTTCAAATTTTGTTTATAGGTTCACCGTGTTAAGGCGCTTCCCTGATTAGTTTTCGGGATTGATTGGTTAATTATAAAGGGGGGAAACGGCGGGATAATCCCACCTTAATTTATATAAATGCGTTTTTCATGCAGAATTATCCCATTTGCTTCAAAATTTCTTTATAGGTTCATTGGGTTAAGACGTTTCCCTGATTAGTTTTCGGGATTGATTGGTTAAGTATAAAGGGGGGGGGGGAACGGGGGGGGGTTAATCTCCCCTTAATTTAGATAAATGGGTTTTTCATGCAGAATTATCCGATTTTCTTCAAATTTTGTTTATAGGTTCATTGAGTTAAGACGCTTCTCTAATTAGTTTTCGGGATTGATTGGTTAAGTATAAAGGGGGGAATGGGGGCGGGGCTAATCCCCCTTAATTTTTATAAATGGGTTTTTCATGCAGAATTATTCCGTTTTCCTTCAAATTTTGTTTATAGGTTCACTGTGTTAAGGCGCTTCCCTGATTAGTTTTCGGGATTGATTGGTTAAGTATAAAGGGGGGAAACGGGGGGATAATCCCCCCTTAATTTATATAAATGCGTTTTTCATGCAGAATTATCCGATTTTCTTCAAATTTTGTTTATAGGTTCATTGGATTAAGACGCTTCCCTGATTAGTTTTCGGGATTGATTGGTTAAGTATAAAGGGGGGGGGCTAATCCCCCTTAATTTATATAAATGGGTTTTTCATGCAGAATTATTCCGTTTTCCTTCAAATTTTGTTTATAGGTTCACTGTGTTAAGGCGCTTCCCTGATTAGTTTTCGAGATTGATTGGTTAAGTATAAAGGGGGGAACGGGGGGGGGGCTAATCTCCCCTTAATTTAGATAAATGGGTTTTTCATGCAGAATTATCCGATTTTCTTCAAATTTTGTTTATAGGTTCATTGGGTTAAGACGCTTCTCTAATTAGTTTTCGGGATTGATTGGTTAAGTATAAAGGGGGGAATGGGGGCGGGGCTAATCCCCCTTAATTTATATAAATGGGTTTTTCATGCAGAATTATTCCGTTTTCCTTCAAATTTTGTTTATAGGTTCACTGTGTTAAGGCGCTTCCCTGATTAGTTTTCGGGATTGATTGGTTAAGTATAAAGGGGGGAAACGGCGGGATAATCCCCCCTTAATTTATATAAATGCGTTTTTCATGCAGAATTATCCCATTTGCTTCAAAATTTGTTTATAGGTTCATTGGGTTAAGACGCTTCCCTGATTAGTTTTCGGGATTGATTGGTTAAGTATAAAGGGGGGGGAACTGGGGGCTAATCCCCCCTTAATTTAGATAAATGGGTTTTTCATGCAGAATTATCCAATTTTCTTCAAATTTTGTTTATCGGTTCATTGGGTTAAGACGCTTCCCTGATTAGTTTCGGGATTGATTGGTTAAGTATAAAGGGGGGGAATGGGGGGCTAATCCCCCCTTAATTTATATAAATGGGTTTTTCATGCAGAATTATTCCGTTTTCCTACAAATTTTGTTTATAGGTTCACTGTGTTAAGGCGCTTCCCTGATTAGTTTTCGGGATTGATTCGTTAAGTAAAGGGGGGAACGAGGGGGCTAATCCCCCCTTAATTTATATAAATGAGTTTTTCATGCAGAATTATCCCATTTGCTTCAAAATTTGTTTATAGGTTCATTGGGTTAAGACGCTTCCCTGATTAGTTTTCGGGGTTGATTGGTTAAGTATAAAGGGGGGGGAACGGGGGGGGCTAATCCCCCCTTAATTTAGATAAATGGGTTTTTCATGCAGAATTATCCGATTTTCTTCAAATTTTGTATATATATTCATTGTAATTAGAGACTTCACTGATTAGTTTAAGGGGTTCATTAGTTAACTATGAGGGGGGGGTAACGGGGGGATGACCCCCCTTAATATATTGTTGATTTCTTTATTTTTCTCTTATTTCAAATTGTTTGAAATAAGAGTTAATATACAATTAGTGTGAATAGCCTGTGAGCTCAATGCCCTCAGTTTAACTGGGCAGTTTTCTTTTTATTCAAAATTCCAGAGCATTTATAAATTACGAGTTGCAGAATGATATCGTTTTACATACACTGTATATCAAACTATCGTAAAAAATAAGTTTGTTTTAGTAACTTGTTCCCTTATTTATTTTGATGAATATTGAAATAATATAAAAAATAAATTGAAATATTGACATTTTTGGAAACGCAATAAAACTTCCTTGAAGTAAATCTTACATCAATTTCTCGCTACTTTTTTTTTGCTCTGATTACACCAAGTATTATTTTTCGTTATTACAAAATAATCATCTATAGAAGGATTCTATCCGATATGTATAGTAAAACGTCTTAAGTTGCACAGTTTTGAAAATAAAGGACACTTCTTAATAAATGTTTTTAAAATGTACAACCAAAGTTTTTGAATAATAATACCTTTGGCTTGTTAAAAATCAGTTGTAAATATTAATAACTTGTGAAATTAGAACGATAAGTGCATGCAAAGTGTAAGGTGTAGAATTTAAATTCCCATATATATCTGTATTGCATGTATAAACTTGTAAAGAAAAGTTTTACCTCGTAGTAATAACGTAGAGAGCGGCTATTATTTTGAAAAATAAAATGTAGCAAAATAATATACATTTAATAGTTTGCTGCATGTTTTAGTCATATTTTTTTCATTAAATTTTTTTATTATATTTGCTTTTTGGTTAGTAATTTGATTATATTCCCGATAGGCGAACTTAATCTGACAGATCAGTCATAGTTTCTCCTGGTATTATAAGTTATTTCCTGTTGGAGTGTTTTTATTTCCTTTTCACCACTTTACCATATTGCGAAATAGTTTCAGAACATAATATCTGTTACTTTCAATCATCAGTAAAATGACGTTAGATTTATATGCACCGCAATTATGGGAAAAGACTGCAATCACATTTTTAGCGACAGCACATTACAAAAAACAGTGCGAACACTGAAATATATCTTTAAAAATGTGAGATTTATTTGAAGGTTCCACAATTCTACCTCTATGAAAAAATGATGAAGAAAACATTACTGTAGACAAAATCTGCAAAATGTTGAAAACTTTTACTCTTTAAGAACTTCCACTCAAATATTTTCTGAACAAGTACTTATACTTCCATTTGTAATTAATCAATAAAAATGGAATTATATTTTCAGTTATATTATCTTAACGCAGTATGTAATTTTCCTTTTATTTTAACAAGTGCATATTCTAAATTTTACGTAAAATAAAACATTATTACACCTTAAAAAAATTACACTATAATTGTTCGGTTTAACATTTTCCAGTATTAGACGATACTCTTGACAATTACGTAGATGCATCAAAATATAAAAATGTATCCCTCATGGACGATATATTTCGTATTGCGTGATATCTGCTTTTTTGTAGGTACAGAGTGATACATTCACTTCCATAGCTTCCCCAAATCACTAGTAATTTATTCTTATGACCAAATGCATCGTCCGAAACTTACTTTACTGAAAGCCATTACGGCGTGTCAGATATCTGTGTCGGGAGTTCTTTTATTAAATGACATTTTTTGTTTCCAAAAACCTTATGTGGGGGCTGAAATAAAAGACTGCAATATGAAAATTTCTTCTTTTGATCCGTGAAAATGTTATTCTTGAAGGAGCACATAAATGTAACATGGTGAATTTGAAGGAAAGCAAATGGGTGTAAATTCAAATATTTCTTTTATATTAGAAATTGTATTCACCAGAATGTATAAATATTGAAGAAATGAAATGGAAAATAACACTTTCAATCGAAATATTTATTTTTTTAGATGGAGATTTGCATTATGTTATGTTTTTTTATATCACGTTTCACTCTACTCCATGTGAGTTAGTTGCTAAATTTATGTAGCTTTAAACTTTAAAATCCTGAATGAAAGTAAGAATGATGTCAAATTTATTCCGTTCCCCAACATCGGGTGAATACATTATCACACATTTTGGAGTATGCCATATGCGACAGAGGCAGTTTTCACTTATTACTACGGATAACTTATAAAACCGTAGTCCACTTAAAATTTTTTGAATAAAATGATGTTTATCTTTCAGAGCTACGTAACATAACCGTTTAAAAATATTAACAAATAATGTTTACAAATCATTTGTAAAATAATTATTTTTATTTACTTTTTTTTTTCATGGAAAAAGTTTTGCTCAGATTTGGATATAAAAAGGTGAAAGTAAAACTTGGTTCGTCTGTAAAGCGTTACTTTGCTGCATTGGTATATAACTTTGAAATTTAATTGGAAATGGTATATAACTTTGAAATTTAAAATTTACTTTATCATAAGAACTTTTCAGCTATGCTGGAAAGTTTTTAAAATGTCATGATTTTGTATATTTTTCATATCTACTATTTTCCCAATCAGTTTCGGGATGTCCAAGAAATAGTTAAGCAATAATTTTTGAACATTGCTTTTTTATTACAGCAATGATATGTGAACAAGAAATCTAGCATACATAAATACATAAAACATTTTTTTCGCATCTCAAGCAACTTTCGTCGTGGAACCCCTCACTATGAATGGAGAGGTTTTGCTATTTAGCAAGACGGAGACGAAATTAAACACCGGTGAGTATAAGTCGCAAAAAAAAAAAAAAAAAAAAAAATGTGCAAGGAATAAAACATGTGAATCACGTTTAATGTAACAAGGGTGTTGTTATTACAGATAAAAAAAATTCTTTATCAATCATTTTATGAAGTTCAATAAAGCCATATAAAGTACTACATTCATGTACCTCCATGGGACAAAATAATTAGATATCATATCTAGATAATAGGTAGCTTCAAAATATTTTATTAAGGTGCGTATCTAATGCACGTGTCTATGGGGATATTTGGACCAATGCACCACAAAAAATGTAATCGGATTTAATGTTATGAGGCATGAGTTTCTGACTAAACATTTAACGGAAATCATTGTCATATAAATACACAGAATACAATTCTCACTAAGATCACTCACGGTTTCGAAAATTTGTCGTTTTCCCTATATAAAATATTGTCTTCCATTGTGTTCCACAAAATATTGTCTTCCAAGAGAATAGCTGCTCTGCGTAATACAAAAAAGGATGTAGGAAATTTCTTACATCAGAATTATTAATATCAATGAATTGAGTAACAAGATACATTTTAATGGCCTCTTTGTTCATTATGGTGTTTTTTTTCTGTAGAGACACTTAAAGGAAATAGTTTTCAAGATTTCACACGTAATTGTAAGAGCTGAAGCAGTGAATTACGTAAAGTATATAATACAATGCTGCCAAACAAAGACAATACCATTCTTTTAAAACATTTCGGATTCAAAGTATTTAATTTCATTTCAAAGACATAAAACGTTCCGTTATGGTTATAACATCTCTCCAACCACTTTTAGAAATGTAGGAGGAATTTCTAAGGATCTCTTAGTAGAAGTAATAGTAGTAGAGATAAGACGGGGTGCGCCCGCCCCCTTCACAGTGGTACCAATAAAATATATTTTGTTATCGGATAAGCCTTTCATTGCATTTATTCAGAAAACATATTGGGAAGCGGGAGAAACCTAATTCCTTAGTTGAAATATATCGTGAATATCGATTTCTTTGTAGGTTATGTTACATTTACTATCAGAGCGCATTGCAGTTTTGAGTGAACAAAATATATGATAAATTTATAGTATTTGAAAGATAATTTTAAATTTTACGGATGTTTTGATAATTGTGTTTTAAATAAAAATAACTCCTAGTGTTTAATTAGATGAAAGTTTAGATTGTACCTTAACACAACTTAAAATATCCCTACTCTCACTACGCAGAAAATATGGTCCTACAAAAATCATGGGACAAAAAACTGCTTAGCACAAAAGGACAGAGTTTTCGGAAAAGCTTAGTCCACTAAACTTTTTGCCTGCTTTTATGTAGATTTGATGTGAATTCCTTGTTTCGGACAGGCAATGCTTATTACACGTGCAGTGAAAAATTACGATGACCTGATTCATTTTTATATGTGAACTGGATACATGGGATTGTCTCTCAAAGCACTTCTTAAAGTGGAATATTGTACTTGAAGAAAATTGGAGTTATCTACAAATCTAAAAAAGTATTAAAAAATTATTATTATATTCCCTGTTAGAAAAAAGCCCTTTTTAACCGTTTTTCATTATATGTAAAAAATTTTTAAGTAAGTCACTTTTTACCGAATACCATTTATATACATAAATATATGTATTTAAATATAATTGTAAGCATTAAATTACCGACATTTTCCCTTATGCTTCGAAAGTTAAATGCAATACCAAATGCTTTTTAAACAACGATATCGTGAAATAAAATTTAAAATCTCTTACATCAAAATTTATTCGTCTCATCAATTCATGAAATATATTGCAACATTACAAAAGCACTGTTTTATAAAAGCATTCCATCTGAATTGTATCACAAAGTGTCTTTTAATGCATATATGGTTCTTCAATTCAAAGCTTTGTAAGTGAGGTGGTTTCAGAGTAAATGTATTTTAAATCTAAGTGAAAAGAATTCTTTTGAACAATAAGGTTGGTTGCTTCTTAAAGATACTTTTTATGTTGTAAATATTTATGAAATTTAAACGATCGAGAAATGTGAAACGTATTTTAAATTGAATATAAATGCTATATTGTTTAAGTAGTTATGCCCATCCAAAATGTCTCAGATGCTGAGAAAAATGTAAAAAGTAGCTAATAATTTGCAAATACAGTAAAATCTCGCTACAACGATATCCGATACAGCAATAACTCACTCTACTACAATAATATTTTGTGGTCCCGGTGAATTTGTCTATAAACTAATATTAACCTCCCCTCAATATTGAGATATCTCTAGAACAATAAACCCTACCCCTGTAAAACGATTTTTTTTTTTAATTTCAACGTTATTTTCTCACTTTATAATGATATTTTATTCTGAAGATGTCTATTCTGAAGACTCGCTGTTGATTTTCATATAATGTCTTTAATGTAAGAATGGTTATTGTTTAGATTTCAAAACAGGTGGAGACCACCTAAACCCTTCTAGGAAATGGATGGGCGAAATGTGATGGAGAAGTTGAAATGTACGTGTAGTCTCTCTTCTCAGTATTGAGCTTCGGAATTCCGTTAAGGATGTAGAGTGAGCGTCCTCCATCAGGAAAAGATGGGCGTGTCTGTTCATACATCACCCTTGTCACAGGGCAAGTGCCAAATCGTTTGGTTTGGTCATCTTCCCTTTACTATAGAAAAGGGGCAGGGAGGTACTGAAAAGTGAGTTGGAAGCTTTTAGAAGGCGTGTGGAGTTGGGAGATTTTTGAGTATTTAGCGATTTTGAGTTCTAAAAGAAACATTTGATTTTGATTTTTTTCTTTCATTCACGAGTGCATTATTTCCTAAGATGGCAGGACGAAAGCAAATATCCTTTCGAGATAATATGAACACTATCAACGATATTTACGAGAGAATGAAGCATGTTGAAGCAGCTAAGAAATACGGTTTATCGCAATCTACAGGTGCAACGTTCCTAAAGAAGAGGAAGCAGATCGAATATGCTGTAAGTTCAAATACGTACCCATGAAATTAACCCACAGCGAAAACGACTAACAATTTCTACAAATGAAAACATTGATGCTGCTGTTTTAAAATGGTTCCAAAAGATCAGGGCAACAAATGTCCCAATAAATGGACTCTTGTTATGTGCAGAAGCACGGAAATTTGCAGTAATTACAGGGAACAAAATTTTAAAGCTAGCAATGGTTGGCTAATGCGTTTTCGGGATCGTCACGGAATAACTTTCCTGAAAGTTCACTTAGAAAAAAAAGTCTGCCCCGATTAAAGACGCAAATGAATGGCGGCAAAATAAGGTGAAAGAAGTCTTTAAAAAAACTATGCTTCAGAAGACGTTTATAACGCAGATGAAGCTGGGCTGTTTTTCCAACTCCTCCCCGATCGAACATTAGCATTCAAAGGTGAAAAGTGTTATGGAAAAAAGAAATCGAAACAGAGACTGTATGTTCTTCTGTGTACCCCCAAATAGCATAGGCACACATAAAATGCAGCTTCTCGTTACCGGTCATTATTGAAGCCAAGGTGCTTTAAGAAGGTGCAAAGTCTTCTCGGGGAATAAATAAGCCAATAAAAGGCTTTGATAACGTCAATTTTATTCTGAATGGTTACAAAAGCTAGATAAAGAAATGAAGAAGGGAAAGGGAAAAATCGTTGTGTGGGTAAATAACTGCGGTACTCACGCCTCAATTCCAAAACCACAAAAAGTCGAAATTGTTTTTTTTTCGGCCAACTGTGCTTCAATTTTGCAGCTTCTAGATATGGTATAATTAAGTGGTTTAAAGGATATTACAGAAAACGCTTGGTAGAGTAAATACTTGTAAAAGATTGAAAAAAAAGTAGTAGACCCTTTTAAAGCAGCAAATGTGACGAAACGTGTGATAATATTGCTGGACGTTGGTGGGAAGTAACAGAAAATATCATTCGTAAATGTTGGAAAAATGCCGGTCTTTGTGTCATGGAAGATAAGATATCTGAGTGTGATAAATATTCCATAGACAGTGATCTTTCAGATGATCAAGAATGTGTTTTGAACATCTAAAAATATGCATCCCAACTTGATGAATGAAGCGGCAAAAAGTCTGGAATTAGCGTGGAAGACTATTTAACGGCAGATGGCGACCTTATTGTTTTCGCAAGAGTTACTGATCAGATATTCTCTCTGAAATTACTGATGAGATAGAAAATAATGATGGAGAGGATGATGATGATGAAGCTCTTCAATCTGTGAAGTCTCGACGGACATATTTTCAAGCTTTTCGTCGACAAATAAAGATAATTTTCGTGCACTAGACTCAATGCATACCTTGTTGGTTGCCTTAACAGTTAAAAAAAATGAATAAACAAATTAAAATATTGGATTATTTTCAATAAAAATGGTTTTCAGGTATATGAATATTTGTGTGCTTATTTTCTGATTTTTTGTTGTATTTAACTACTAATATTAACACTCTGCAAATTAATTTCTTCTAAATATAACTTTTTAAGTAGTATATATTTAAAACAAAAAAACCCTTATTAAATGCCCAAAATATGTAGGCCCTCGATATTGCAATATAACCCTCTACAACAATATATTTATTTGGTCCCTAAAATATTGTTGTAACGAGGTTTTTCTGTACATGTATTTATACATTTGCAAATTAATAACTACTTTTTCTGTTATTCTAATACACACACACAAACATTTATGTATATATGTGTGTGTGTGTGTGTTTGTGATAGAAAAATAAATGTTTCCATTAATACGCATTTTGGTAATGTTTACATTATAAAGAAATCGCTTTGTTTTATTCTGTTTATGCCATTTGATTCTCACAAAAATAACGTGAAATTTTGTTTCATTGATCCTTTTTAACTTAGAGGGCCGAATGACATATCATTGCATTATCCTGTAAATTCCACCTTTGATTTTTCCGTTTACCAGTTAAGTTTTTTCTTTTTCTTTTTCTTTTTTAGAAATTTTCTTTTATTCCCAAATTTTCTTAAGCCAGTTAAATAAGGGTGATTATTATATGCGTAGCATAGATTTATGAAAAAAATCCAAAATCTATTTTATTTAAATATGTTACATATATATAATGTCTTTCAAATGTTTCAACATTTAATATTTACGAAGTAAACATAGTTCACAAACTGATTCTGAGACACTTTCCAACCACGTGTAACGAAATTTAATATTGTGATACAGTGGATAATTACATATAAATAACCTACTTTAAAAAGGCATAACAAAAATTTAAATCTTTATCAATTACCCCCTATAATTGATTAAGTACTCGATATCAGTTAATTAAGGTATTGGAATATTTTACCATATAGGTAGGTGCATAAACAGTTGTAGATGAATCAGACTTTAATTGTTTTTAACTGACAATATAATAATAAAAAGAAAACTGCCCAGTTAAACTGAGGGCATTGAGCTCACAGGCTATTCACACTAACTGTATATTATACTCTTATTTCAAAGAATTTCAAATAAGCCCTCGAAAAATAAAAAAATCAACAATATATTAAGGGGGGGTCATCCCCCCGTTACCCCCCCCTCAAAGTTAACTAATGAATCCCTTAAACTAATAGGGGAAGTCTCTAATTACAATGAATATATATACAAAATTTGAAGAAAATTGGATAATTCTGCATGAAAAACCCATTTATCTAAATTAAGGTGGCATTAGCCCCCCCTTTCCCTGTTTATACTTAACCAATGAACCCCCAAAACTATTGACAGAAGCGCATTATCAAAATGAATCTATATACAAAATTTGAAGAAAATGGGATAATTCTGCATGAAAAACCCATTTATCTAAATTATGGGGGTTAGCCCCCCGTTTTCCCCCTTTATACTTAACCAATGAACTCCCAAAACTATTGACAGAAGCACACTATCAAAATGAACCTATATACAAAATTTGAAGAAAATGGGATAATTCTGCATGAAAAACCCATTTATCTAAATTATGGGGGGTTAGCCCCCCATTTTCCCCCTTTATGCTTAACCAATGAACCTCCAAAACTAATCAGGGAAGCGCCTTATCACAAGGAACCTATAAACAAAATGTAGAGTAAAACGGTTCGTTCTATCAAGAGTTATCGCGTTACGTACATACATACGTACGTACATACATACAGAACCGGCGGGCACATAAGCTCTCAGGCTTTGATAGCCTGTGAGCTAAAAAATGCTGATTAAAAATTTACGTAGCCCATCGCACACTTAAAACGTTGAAGTGGAAATGAAAGTTCTGTAACATTATTTTGTCCGCTCTTTTGTGACGGCCATTGCCGTCAGTAATGAGTGAGCCAGGCGTACAAGGAGAGCACAGAGATAAAGTTTAAATAAAAAGAAAACTACCCAGTTAAACTGAGGGCATTGAGCTCACAGGCTATTCACACTAATTGTATATTATACTCTTATTTCAAAGAATTTGAAATATGCCCCTCGAAAAATAAAGAAATCAACAATATATTAAGTGGGGGGGTCATCCCCCGTTACCCCCTCATAGTTAACTAATGAACCCCTTAAACTAATCAGGGAAGTCTCTAATTACAATGAATATATATACAAAATTTGAAGAAAATTGGATAATTCTGCATGAAAAACCCATTTATCTAAATTAAGGTGGCATTAGCCCCCCTTTCCCCCTTTATACTTAACCAATGAACCCCCAAAACTTTTCAGAGAAGCGCATTATCAAAATGAATCTATATACAAAATTTGAAGAAAATGGGATAATTCTGCATGAAAAACCCATTTATCTAAATTAGGGGGGTTATCCCCCCCTTTCCCCCTTTATACTTAACCAATGAACCCCCAAAACTATTGACAGACGCGCATTATCACAATGAACCTATATACAAAATTTGAAGAAAATCTGATAATTCTGCATGAAAAACTCATTTATCTAAATTATGGGGGGTTAGCCCCCCGTTTCCCCCCTTTATGCTTAACCAATGAACCTCCAAAACTAATCAGGGAAGCGCCTTATCACAAGGAACCTATAAACAAAATTTAAAGTAAAACGGTTAGTTCTATCAAGAGTTATCGCGTTAAGTACATACATACATACGTACGTACATACAGAACCGGCGGGCACATAAGCTCTCAGGCTTTGATAGCCTGTGAACTAAAAAACTGTTTATTTCGCTTAATCGGGCAGGGATTGAGCAGGTCTCTACTAGTTTTTCCTTAGGCTAAAAATAACTAACTAAATAAATAAATAAACTTCTACACGAAGTTCTACTCCGTAAAAATAAAACTTTCAAATATATAAAATGTTAAGATTCAGAAAAAACTCACGATTTCAATAGACAACCACAGATCAAGATGCATTCCGTAAATACTTTGATTTCACACGGTAGACTTGGCGAGCGCTGATGTAGTTGTTCGTCCGGGCTAAGAACAACTATTCATATGCAGTTTCAGGCCAGCAGTTAGGTCGCAGAATCTAGCTTTCTTCGTAGCAAGAGAGGACCCGATTCAATTTCCACTTTTCAAACTTAAATTCAAAGCTTATATATCCCAAATATCGATTGACCAGCTACAATAATTTGCATGAATATCGATAAAAAGCTGAAACTCACAATTTCCGAGATTTACACAGCATCCGTCGAAAATTAGAGAAAGAGACCTTGATAAACTTTTACGCACATGGACAATTAGTGGACAAAAAAATACGATCTCATTCAAAACAACGCCTACTCACGTGATCAGAGTAGCCAAACCATAACACTCTGAAATAAATTCAGTAAGTCTGTTGCTAATAAAATTTTATAGAGTATATAAAATTTCATTTTTAGATGTGAAACACTTTGTGTACGTAGATGTAGCATTTCTAAAGGAAGAGAGAGAAAAGTAAAACAATGAAAACTTTTATGCATCTGTGTACACAACTTATATTTACAAAGGTTTTATGGAATGTTATTAAGTGATTATAAAGGCATAAGATGGTGACGATATCGTGTGAAGGATGGTTATGTACGCCAGGGATATGAGCCGAAGATTGGTTGGAAGGAGTTTTTCTCAGAAATATTTAACTGTATTTACGATAATGTTCCATGAAAATCATGGAATACTCCGAACGGTTAGGACGGCAAGAGCGAGTAAGGTTTGACATGTCTAACAGCTTTGAGGGCAGAGTCTCTCAGCAGCTCTAAAGACAAGATAAAAGTATCGGGATAAAGAATTTTGTTTTCGAACAATCGATTAAATTCTTTTTTTAGATAACCATATTTTTATGTAATTAACTGCGGAATTATTTTCTCTTATGATTTAAAACTTTATTAATCAATACTTGAAAAGCAAAGATTACATGAATTCGGGCTGTCTATTATTAGCTCACAGGCTATCAAAGCCTGAGAGCTTATGTGCCCGCCGGTTCTGTATGTACGTACGTATGTATGTATGTATGTATGTATGTACGTAACGCGATAACTCTTGATAGAAGTAACCGTTTTACCTTAAATTTTGTTTATAGGTTCCTTGTAATAAGGCGCTTCCCTGATTGCTTTTGGAGGTTCATTGGTTAAGCATAAAGGGGGGAAATGGGGGGCTAACCCCCCATAATTTAGATAAATAGGTTTTTCATGCAGAATTATCCTATTTTCTTCAAATTTTGTATATAGGTTCATTTTGATAATGCGCTTCTGTCAATAGTTTTGGGGGTTCATTGGTTAAGTATAAAGGGTGAAAGAGGGGATACCCCCCCCTAATTTAGATAAATGAGTTTTTATGCAGAATTACTCGATTTTCTTCAAATTTTGTATATAGGTTCATTGTGATAATGCGCTTCTCTGAAGAGTTTTGGGGGTTCATTGGTTAAGTATAAAGGGGGAAAGGGGGGTTAATCCCGCCTTAATTTAGATAAATGGGTTTTTCATGCAGAATTATCCGATTTTCTTCAAATTTTGTATACAGGTTAATGGCGATAAAGCGTTTTCCTGATTGGTTTTGGGGATTCATTGTTTAAGTATAAAGGGGGTAACGGAGGGGTGCCCTCTCCCTTAATTTAGATAACTGCGATTTTCATGCAGAATTATGCGATTTTCTTAAAATTTTGTGTATCGGTTCATTGTGATAAGGCGCTTTCCTGATTAGTTTAGGGGGTTCTTTGGTTAAGTATAAAGAGGGTAAGGGGGGGGCTTATCCTCCCCCCTTAATTTAGATGAATGTGTTTTTCTTGGAGAATTATCCGATTTTCTTCAAATTTTGTATATAGGCTCATTGTGGTAAGGAGCTTCCCTGGTTAGTCTTGGGGTTCATCGGTTAAGTATAAAGGGGGATACGGGGGGGTAATCCCCCTTAATTTAGATAAATGGGTTTTTCATGCAGAATTATCCGATTTGCTTCGAATTTAGTATATATGTTCATTGTAATAAAGGGCTTCCCTGATTAGGTTTGGGGGTTCAATTGTTAACTATAAGGGGGTGGGGTTCGGGGGGGGTGATCCCCCCTTAATATATTGTCGATTTCTTTATTTTTTGAGAGGCTTATTTCAAATTCTTTGAAATAAGTGTATAATATACAATTAGTGCGAATAACCTGTGAGCTCAATGCCCTCAATTTAACTGGGCAGTTTTCTTTTTTATTAAATGTCTGATCAAAATTAGGGATTTAAATAAAATCATTTGGTAAATAAAATAAAAAGAATGAAAAACATAAGAGAATTTAAATTGCTAAGAAATGACTGTGTGCAAATCTTACTCTATTACTTGCTTATTTAAAAACAATCGCTTCTGTTTGATTGTTTTCAACATAGGATCTTTTAACCCTACATTTAGATAAATTAAGAAATTAATTTGATAATGTAATGTTGCTAACTTTTAAAGTACCATTATTTGTAAAAAGGCATAACAGGCATAATAGGTATAAGGAGTGCTTTTAATTGAAGGAAATAAATAATTATCATAAAAATTACTTATGATTCCCGGTTTAAGTTACATTTTCTTTCACAATTTGGTGCTAAAATATTTTTCGTATACCTTCATCTTAAATATTTACTAAAGCCATTACTTTTTAAATATATTTGTTTATATCCAGTTTAACTTTCCTTTCCGAAAATGTAGAAATATGCGACAGTCCCTTAGAAAATTAACGCACCTTGTTTGATTAAAAATTGATGTTAAATTAAAATTTATGAAAAAAGGTATCTGCAAATAATATCAAAGATTGTAGTGCCTCGCAGGAGTCGATTTATTAAAGAAAAAACTAATCACGAACAAGTAAAACATTTTTTTTTTCACTTGTATTAACTTAACACAGTATGCAATTACATTTTCAACATAATCAAGTTAATGTTCTAAATTTCCGTAAACTAAAACGTTATTGCATGATAAAAAATTAACAATATGGAAATATTAAAAGTTCGTTTTCACTGTTTTTCATGTCAAAGGTTATCTTTGGAAATTTATTTGACATACCAAAATAAGAAAAGTATTTCCCGATATAGTTTATATCGCGTGATGTTTACCTTTCGCTAACTATAGAATGATGAATTCACTTCGTAGTTTCCCCAAATAACATGTAATTTATTCTTATGACCAAAAGTATCATCAGAAACTTTTTTTACTAAAACTCATTACGATGTGGCAGACATCTCTGTCAGGAATTCTCTTACTAAATGACATTTTATGTTTCCAAAAAACTTATGGGGTGGAGAAAAATCTGTAGTAGAAGTCTGCTATACGGGAATTGATCATTTCGATCCGTAACAATTTTATTCTTGAAGGAGCATAATGGTAAAACGATGAATTTTAAAAGATGGAATGGGACCTAAATTGAAATATCGCCTAATTATATCGGAAATATTATACAGAAAGTGCGAATATTAAAAAAATAAATCGAAAAAACATTCATTCGATTAGAAATATTTATTTTTTAGCAAAGCATTTGCATTGTTTTTTTAATGTCACTTTCTCTACTCGATTCCAAGGAAATAATTGCATTATTTTTGTTTTAAGTAGAGTATTGCGTATGAATCTGAAAATGCTACGAAATAAAATATTTAAGTTGAATATTCAGGGGTAAATGAAAATATTCACCTTTTGTGAAGTTTGAGGTCGGGCATCGTCAGTTATAATAACCTGGTACGCTGTTAAAAATTTTCAGCGAACTGTCCGGTCATTTGACCGTTTTTATAGAAAACGGTTAAATGACCGTAATTTCACTCTATTCTGACCATATTATGTCCCATATTGTGAACAAAAACAGTTAAATTATGGTTATTTAACCAATTTCTGTAAAACCGGCCAAATGACTGGACAGTTTGCTGCAAATTTTAACAGTGTAGGACTATTGTTGATACGCAACCTTTTGATAAATTCAATAATTAATTTAGACATTTGAAAATCTCAGTTGCATATAGGTATAAATAAGAAAGAAGATAAAAACCCGTATGTGTAAGTGAAAAAAGATCTGAATTACTGGTTTGTGACTAACAGCCCTCCTCTTTACAATATTTTAATTATCAACAGTTCCAAAACAAATTCGTCAAAAAAGTAATACGTTCTAGCAGCAAGGAAGAACAATAAAACCCACACTTGTAAGGTTAAAACAGCTGAATATCCGGTTTGTGTATAACACTTTTAACTATCAAAACTTCCAAATAAGTTCGTCAAAAAGCGTAAAAAGTAGGGGCAACAAATTACAGGACCAAACCTATGATTGAAAAATATATATCTATATTTCTTTTGTTACTTAAAAAACAATGTCATCTTTTCATTAGAGAATTTAAGTAAAAATCACAAATTTTCACAAATTTTGTGTATTTACATGGAAATTGCTTTTCTAATACGAAAATGTAACGCGTACTCCCGTGTGATTTGACGAAAATGCCATTTTAGATCACACTGTTAAACGTTTGCAGCAAACTGTCCAGTCATTTGACCGTTTTTAGACAAAACGGTTACATAACCGTAACTTAACTCCATACTGACCATAATATAGACAATAATATGGTCAGAATAGATTTAAATTACGGTTATGTAATTTATTTTGTAAAAACGGTCAAATGCCTGGAGAGTTTGCAGCAATTTTTAACACTTTCCAGCCTAGTTAAAAAGTGTTTATGACTTCGGTTTGTCTGGCTGTCTGCCGTCTCCCCGCGCTCTAACTCGCGTAAATATACTCGGATCGCCCTGAAATGTTTGTAAGTTATTGTCATTTACTATAGCATGTTCCTTATTTCAACTGAAGTTTGTAGCAGTTATAGTATTTTTACAAGGACAGTCAAAAGTATTCCGTTACATTACAGCCAATTTGAAAAATCGTTTCAAGCGCATTTTGATGATGTTACGACAGTTGAAACATGATGGAATTGACATATAATTATCAAGCGCATTAAAACATGCTTTTTGTAGAATATGGGGAGCAACGCATTAATTATTCAATTACAGGGTCAAACAAAAGAATTATGTTACACATTGTTCTATGGGGTAAATCGTTTGCAGTGTAATTTAGTGATATTTCACTATTTCGATCATAATGACAATTATATGCATTACTGAGGTACATTATAAATTGCTCTCTTTAAAGTGTGGTGTGCATTATGTTTATTTACAGGGACACACAACATATAACGGTTACAGTACCTGTGCGATATTTACAGTCTGTGTGATAAGTGCGTTTTCAACTTTGGTTTTCAACTCGATTGTTCATATACAGGGCTGCACAAGAGAAACATGCAAGTATTACAGACTATGGGGGTGAAGTGCTTAAGGGAGGTTTTTAATTGTGTTACGCATTTTCCTGCTGAACTATATTTATTAGGCTAATAGAAGTTTGTGGAATATAAAAAAAATTCATATACAGTGCTACGCAAAGAAAAATATATATAATCGTTTACAGTTAATAATTTCTGTGAGGAAGTTTTAAGTTGCCTGTTAGCTTAATATGTGGTGTGTTCAAAAGTCTTCAGATAATATACAGGACTTTACAAAAGATTTTGTGTGCATTTCCACCGATTGGTGAAAATTGCTAAATGTGAATATTCTAATAGAAAATAAATTTTATCATGCTATATATCCAAATCTATTGGTGATATACAGGGCTGCACAAAATAATTCGACTACTGTTTTTGACACTGGAAGGTAATTTCAAAAACTGTATTTTTAAATGTGGTATATGTTTTCTAAACTGTTTACTTACAAATCTTCTTTCACCTTATTTAACGGTGAAGTTGCGTTACAGTTTACAGCCTATGTCGGAAAGTGTTTCATAATCTATGCCTGACGCATAATTTTTTGTTCTTGTTTAACAGTGCAGACGATTCCAGGTACTTATTACGTTACATTCAATTTTCTGCATTTTGTAGGAAAATGTGCCACTATAATGGGGAATTTTCATGTTTTAACGAAATAAAGAATCAACGGAAATCATTTAATTCATGGATAGTTTTCAGACTTATATTAGTCTGTTTGAAAAGTCCACTTTGCTTACACTTTTTCTTGACAGAGCATATTAATGGTGAAATTGAAGAAGATAAAATTGGATGTAAATTAATATTTTTCCTGTGTATCAGAGATATTTTTTATCAGAAATTCTAAATGCTGAATAAATAAAGGGGAAAACAACGTTTTGAATCGGAATAATTACACATCTAGGAATATTTACCTTTTATGAAAACAATAGCACTATATATTTTTTTATTGAATATTGCGTTTTATACCAAAAATACTGCTAAATTTTTAAATAATTGCAGTTGAAGATTTAGGGCGTTAAACGATGGTCTTTCCTTTTTGTGAGATCTGATGTGGAATTATAGAGGTAAAAATAAAAATAGCTTTAAAAAAATGTAGATAAGTATAAATGGATAAAAAAAATAAATATGGTCAAGTTTATAAGGTAAAGATACATGGATAACAATTTTGTGAATCCCTTTCTTTGATCTTTAAATTATTTGTAAACCCGTTTGTTAGAAAAACGGTCTGTTTTTCACTACGGTTTTTATCTCAGTCGTGAATTCTTTTACTACATGATATTTTATGTTTTCAGTAACCTTACTGGGGGGCATATAACAAAAGGCTTAAATAAAGGAATCGCTTTGGTTCGTGACAATATTATTATTGAAGAATACTATAAATGTATTCTGCTGATTTCCAAACATAGAAATGGTATATAAACACATTTATTTCATTAAAAAAAAAGGATAAATATGTTTCAAAATGAGTTGAGGAACCTTCTAGAAACAGAATAATTTAGTAACTTTGCCGTTTTTCTACAAATGTAAAGTATATAATGTTTTTGATGTCGAAAAAAATGAAAAAAAAATTCTCGTATATACGATATCTATAAACAATTTAACGGTGGAAAATACAGTAATTTAAAAATACAGAAATTTATAGTATTAGTTGTATGACGCTAGTTTAAGAAAGGTGCATGCTGTAAGAAGATTTAATTTATATAATATTCGGTTAGGCTTCGAGTTAAGATTAAAACTACCTTTTTGTTTATATTTTTGATGATAAAAAACGCTGAAGTTAGAAAAACAAAATAAAGATTACTAGTCTAAAATAGTGACAGATATTTTGAATAAACTATTCCAACTTGGAAACAATGATTTTACGTGTAAAATATTCGAAAAAAGTATGCATTACAAACAAGTAATTTCATTCATTCACGCAAACGCATTACATTTAGCTTCAACATAATGGACTTTCTATGTTTTCCACCACTACACGTCCACCTACATTTTGCCGTTTTAGGAAAACGTTGAAATTATATAAAATTAAAAATATCATAAGTCGGCATGTTTTGTCCGTACAAAAAAAAATATATATATATATATTTTTTTTTTTGTTTTGCACATTAAATAATGAAGAATGATTCTGAAAATGCACTATTTGATGAGTGTAGGGGGGCTCTCCCCATTCTTCATATATTCTGCGTAACTCTTTTTACTGTAGAGGAGCATGGAAGTGATAGTTTAAAAGGCTTCACTCAAGTCTATTAAACAGTTGAAGCAAAGAATTACGGAATGCAGTAAGCACATTTATCCGCCAACATTTAAAGTAGTCAGGATTGGATTTTTGCAGCGGGTGTACTACGGAAGTTGAACGCAGTCACTTCGATCCTCTTTTGTCTACCCAAATTGCACAGATTGTTGCCACAGCGTTAGTAGTTTCTGAAAAACATTAGGAAAATGTAGTGTTGGGAATTACAGGGTTGGGAAATGATTCGGAAATGTTAGCGTACAGATGGTCCTCTAATTTTGAGACTGTCTGAGCAGGATTTTAAACAACTAAATGTAGGATTACTGTTGGGCCATTGTTGGTAATCATTGTTTTACCAATGGTAAGTCAAACAGCCATTTCTTGCTCTAGATCAATGACGGAAAACAATAATTTCACGTTGGCACAACCATTTTGCAGTAGCTGGGTTATGATGGGTTATATATATATATATATATAGATAGATATAGATATAGATATAAATGTAAAATCTAATTTGTAAGTCTTGTTACCTGTATGGACATTTATTAACGAGATTAACGGGATTTTGATTTTTTTTTAAAGTAATTGCCATCAATAAATATTTCCAGCGATAAACCAAATGATATCTCACCCTATTTGAAACTTCAGATTTGAGTATGCAGTCAACCCTAATACCAACCCTGCTGGAAAATGTTTAACCCTATAATGTCCCTCTTAATTGAATTTAACATATATTTCACAGTTTTCCAAATTCTGACGTACTTTCAAATAAAGGGATAGAATGTGACTCTTAGCGGAACCTATATATGGCAATATTAATTACCATCCTCATATGACGGGGAACAGTTTGCGAATACATGAGTAGAAATTGCTCCAAATTAAGGCAGTGATAAAATTTTTATACACTCTATTTTTTAATACTACTATTTTTTAAACACTCAAATTGTAACCCTCTTTGTTAAATTTCACTGCATTTAAAACAAGAACGAAAAATCATGCGTCAAGCATAGATTCTGAAACAACTTCACCGTTAAATAAGGTGAAAGACGATATGTAAGTAAACAGTTTAGAAAACAGATAACACATTGAAAAATACAGTTTTTGAAATTACCTTCCAGTGTCAAAAAAAAAGACCTGTATATGATCTATAGATGTGGATATATAGCATGATAAAATTTAGTTCTGCTAGAATTTTTATATTTAGCAATTTTCGCCAATCGATGGAAATGTACTCGAAATTTTTGTACAGCCCTGTATATTATCTGAAGACTTTTGTATATACCACAAATTAAGCTAAAAGGCAACTTAAAACTCACTTGCATCAATTACCAATCGTAAACAACAATATAGTTTGTTCTTTGTGTGACCCGGTATATGAATTTATTTATAGTCCACAAACTTTCTATTAGTCTACTAAATACAGTTCAGCAAAAAAATGCGTAACGCAATCAAAAACTACCCTTAGTCTGTAATACTTACGGATTCCCTTGTGTAACCCTGTATATGAACAACCGAGTTTATAAACACACACGTACTGTGAAAAAAATTAGTTAAACTAAAAAACGCAAACCAAAGCTTAAAACGCACTTATCACACAGACCGTAAATATCGTATATATACTGTAACCGATATATTTTGTGTGTCCCTGTTAATAAACGCAATGCACACCATACTTTCAAGAGAGCAATTTATAGTGCACCTCAGTAATGGATATAATTTTCATTATGTTTCAAATAGAGAAATATCACTAAATTACACTGCAAACGATTTTTCCCCAAAGAACAACGTTTAAAAGAATTCTTTTGTTTGACCCTGTAAATGAATAATTAATGCTTTGCATCCCATATACTACAAAAAGCATGTTTTAATGTGCTTAATAATTATATATCAATTCCATCATGTTTAAATGACGTAGCATCATCAAACTGCTCTTGAAACGATTATTCCCATTGACTGTAATGTAACGGAAGACTTTTGACTGTCCCTGTAAAAAAACTATAAGTGCTATACACTTCTGTTGAAATAGGGAGCATGCTATAGTATACGACAATCTGTACTAATAAAATAAAGTTTCGCTCTGTGTGTCTGTGTGTGTGTGTGTGTGTGCCTATTGGCGATGGCTAGCAAATTCTAGCCCACCTAGAAATCTGAAAATTTAGGTGTGGATAGTCCAAAGTCTGGTCATGTGTACCTAAATCTCAGAATTTTAATATTTTGCAAATTACAGAACTTATTAATTAAAAACCGATAAAAGATCGCAAATAAAAAATCACTTTTCCGAAAAGAGCTCGCACATGCCCAGAAGCCATTTATTCGTTCCTCCGTTAAAAGAAGATACAAAGCGTGAGCCATTCCATTTATTTTTAAGTTTTACTAAATTCGCCATCGGCGAACGGCTGGAAATACGAAAAACAGTGTACATATTCTCAAATAACATACTTCTACGTCTCAAGCGATCTGGTTGGTTCGAAAATTTTTCACATTTAACCCTTTAAAAAAAAAAT
The DNA here is from genome assembly GCA_963931845.1 of Maratus michaelseni. NCBI lineage: Eukaryota > Metazoa > Arthropoda > Arachnida > Araneae > Salticidae > Maratus > Maratus michaelseni. The sequence continues at coordinate 421,817,592 of OZ007592.1, forward strand.
CAATAAACCTTGCATCCACCGGAATACAAAAGATACGGAAAAACGACGGTCACCAAATTAAAGAGCTAATTTTGCCCTTTTCAAAGCCACTTTTGGTTTTATAAAATACGAAAATTAACCCTTCAAAAAAGTATATTTTCTGTATGCCGTTTTGTGATTTTTGCGATTTTGGCAAATTTTAAAAATTTGCATTGGCGGTTCGGAGAAGGGTACAAAAAATTAAAAATACCAGATATTATCTACATTTATTCCTTTTTCGATATCTGTATTTGTTTTAAAAAATACAAATATTAACTCTTCGAAAAAATTCGCGCGCAGGACTCACTTTTGCGAATTTCAATTTTCTGCGATATATAAAATCTGGCATCGGCTCTCTAAAATAACCAAACAAAAAACAAATACACTTAACTACATTTACGTTCTATCGGGTTCAGGCAGAAACCTTTAATTAAAAAAAAAATCACGTTAACCCTTTCGAAAATGTTTTTTACCGTAAGTTAGTTTCGCTTTTTAACTATTTCTCCTATATTTAAAAATTCGAATCGGCATTTATAAACAAGATACTAAAAACTAAAAATACCGCGCCTAATCTACATTTCTTTGCTTTTTAGAATCTGGTATCCGTTTTTAAAAATTTTAATTTTAATCCTCCGTAAAAAAAAAAAAAAAAAAAAAAAAATCCTTCCCAAAACTCACTCACGCGGTTTTCGTTTTTTGGCCCAGGTTTAAAAATCGGCATTGACTTGAGAAATGCGAATATGGACAAACAATAGACTCTAGATCATATACACGTTTATTTTCTTCAAAACGCATCGTTGGGTTTTAAAAAAATATCTACCTTAACCCTTTCGAAACCGATCGTTTACGTAACACACTTTCCCGATTTCCGCTATTTTGGTAATGTTTACCGGTGGTTAAATTTCAATTCTACTATGAAATTTGGTTGGGTTGAGTGTTCTGAAAAGGCCTCTTCAAGAACAGATTGTGCTCCCTGGCGGTGGAAGGTGGAACTGTAGGGGTATCTCTAGTTCTATGGGCCCGATTACGGCAGTGTTTCGCTCATTCGACTTGATATCTATAGCCTTAAATACTTTAGTTGCACTTTCGAGCGGCAGAATGCGCTTTCTGATCTTGGGTTCTGTCTATAAGCCCGATTACGACGGGGTTTGCCTCATTCGACTTGATTTCAATAGCCTTATAGATTTCAGTCATATTGGTATAGAACAGATTATTATTATCTCGGGCCCAAGCAACGCCGGGCGGTTTAGCTAGTAACATATAAAAATTTCAGGACGATCCGACGTATATTTGCGCGAGTTAGAGCACGGACAGGTGGCAGACGGCCAGACAAACCGAAGTCATAAACACTTTTCAACAAGGTTGGAAAGTGTTAAAAAAAAGATACATCATTGATACATCATTGATACATCATTTATATGGAGGTCGGAAAAAAAATAACAATCATATTATTAATAAAATTCTATGAATAATAAAATGTGCCATTGATAATTCTACTGATTATAATTGAAACGCAGAATACGACAAACAAAATATATTTCTAGAAGAAAAAAAATAAATAATATAGACAATATAGAAAATAATAATAAGTAGGAAAGTTTCTTAAAAATAATAATGAAAAATTAAATAAAATTAAATAAATATAATTAGGTGTAACTGATAATTTAAAGTGTACCGGATAATTCATTCGATTTTATTTGAAAAGCAAAGAAAGCTCAGTAAATAATATTTCTTGAAAATAAAATGTTTCAGTTACCTATTGAGTTTATGATTTCACTAAGACTATTTTTAATATAAAATAGCTATGTAGCTTTAATTTTTTCAAAAATACTGTGTTATCAATGTAAACAAAAACCTGACAGACTTATACATATTTAAGGCTTTACATCTTCTTTTATTCACCTTTCTATCATAGAAAACTCTGTTAGGAAATAATAAAAATAAAGTATATTTAATTCAAAAGCTTCAAGTTCTTTTTATTGAACTAGCGAAAATAATGTCACAGTGAAATGTCCAGCCGTGATGTCTGAGTTAACTTTCGATTTTCGGAAATATTTTCGGATTAAACCTTACAGATTTTCTACAAATGCGTGAAAATCTAGTCCGAATAAAAATAAAATAACTTTTTGAACAAATCCATCTTATTTTTAGGGTTTCGTACTTGAAAAGTAAAATCGGAACCACTATAAGATTGCCCCTGTGTCTGTCCGTCCGTCTGTCACAGGCCTTTTCCTCGTAAACTATGAGACGCGCAAATTCACATGAGTTCAAAATTAGGAAAATTATAAATCTTTTTACCCACATATTTTCAGATTATTAGCCATTCACCTGGCTAATAATGTTTAGAGAGCTAATTTACTTGAAAAAAAAAATAAAAGCTTTCTTTTTGTATATCGTGTGGGGTATCGTGTGAAAGATCTCGTAATACCGAACTCAAAAATATATTTTTTTAATTTTAGGTATTATATTTTCAGATATATCGTCGAAAATGCCCCTCCCCTAAAATTATGAAAAAATTAGGGGTAGTAGGAGTTTATTTAAACCTTGCAGTTAAGCTATAGCGATTTTCCTACGTAACATAGTTTTTAAGAAAAAAACCTTTTTCCTTTACACACAAACATTACTTTTCGGGCGCTCAGAGGGAAATATGACGGGCGCACAAGATATGTATCGACCCAGAATCATTCAAAAATATTTGATGATGATTTAAAAAAAAACAAAGTCGGCAATTAGTCGAGATATTAATTAAGTTACTTGAAAAAGAGTTTTATATATCGTGTATGGTATTGTTCGAAATATCGCGTAATTTCAAACGCAAAAATATATTTGTTTTAATTTTAGGTGTTATATTTTCAGAGATATCGTCGAAAGTAAACTGGGAAAATATCCCCCCTCCTCCTCCTACTTCCGAAACTATTGAAACTAAAATTATGAAAAAATTAGGGATAGTAGGAGTTTATTAATAAATTTAATGTACGCAGCCTTTTGGGTCCCAGTGATACTCGCACTTGACAGATTTATTTTTTTTATTGAATGATTTTGGGAATGTAACGCTTTTTATTAAAATATTTATCATTTATTTGTAATTTTGCTAATTCTATTATAACTTACGAAAATAAATACTAGTGAACGTACATTATACTATAACGATATTTTATTCCTCTGTTTTCTTTATTCAAGCCATTAATATGAGCATTAAATCTGTAACTTAAACCATGTGTATCATTCATGAAAAATTTGCATATATTAACTTGCTCTTTATTCCTTCAATGTTTCTGAATGTAATATTTGGTCCTTTTCTCTGAAACTCCCCGAAACTCATATAATATTTTACCATTTTATATCTACAAACGATGAAAATAATCAAACGCATTATATTATATAAGTACAAAATTTAGAGCAAAATTTTACTTGTTTCACTCAAAAAAAAATTAATTTTAATAAATTGATAACGTAGAAAAACATTTATACAAATTACTTATTAAACTTAAATATTATTGACAATTTTTTTAATTTCAAAAAATTTGGAACCCTCTAAATTTAACCATTTTAGAACCGAAATTAGAATAACACTATAAATAAATATTTTTTTATTGTTTTGCAAACATATAACGACAGCGTACATCAGAGAAAAAAATATTTCTTTCTAAAATTAGTACTTTAATTAGGCTTTTAACTAAATTAGTAATAATCTAGATTTACCATCTAAGAAATTTAAAGGCTTTTAATAATTAAAAATGCCCAATGTTTTTATTTATTTGCTTTATAATTGAGAAAATTAGGAAAATTAAAAGAACCAAAGTTTTATTTAAACAGTTATGTTATTTTACACAAGTTTTTCCCTTAAGGGGATCATTTTAGGCCAACTCCCCCTATATACATTTAAATATGTTTGAAATATTGTAACATTATTGAAACAGCCTGAAAGCGATTTCTCCCCATAGACGTTACTGTAATGACATAATTTTGAGGGTGAATTGTAAACGAACTATAAATGCTACACACTTCATTTTCAATACCGAACATGCCTCAATAATATATTACATGTTTATCTGACTATATTTACGCTAGTTAGAGCACGGAGAGACAAACAAATGAGAAGACAGAGAGTAGACGGCCTGACAAAACCGCATTCAAGAACACTTTTCAACTACGGTGCAAAGTATTAAAAATATTAAATTTATTTCAAGATACTCCACAAGATGTATGTTTTTGTGCTTAAAGATTATTTAATTTACTTACGAAAGCAGTGTTTATTTTCTTTTCACTTATAAATTACGATACAGACAGATTAAAGTGCGCATTAAGTTTAAAAACTTTTATGTGATTGATATCCATTTATGCTGCGTGAGTGAGCTGTGAAATATTAGAACTGAATGATTTTTATTTTGATATGACTAATATTATTTCCTAATTTTTGGAAAATTTAAACAGGAAAATACGTGTGTATTCTCTTTAACAATCTTTTTTTCTGTTTAAACTACAATTATTGTACTCTCATTTGAATTTGAATTACAAAAGCTACAGAAGCTTGAATCGCATGTGTACAGTTGGCAAGTGAAAGCCAAATACAATTAGCCAATATACACACGCGGATTGCAATTTACATCTCTTTGGTATGACTGTTTAGTAAAATTTGAATTTATTCGTGCAAAGTACCTATTTAACTTAGCAATAATCATCGAGATGAACTGAACTATTAAATAAAAGAAGCATCATTCATCATTAACTACATAAACATGCAATCTTCCTTCCACACATGCAACAAATACTGAAGTAGGTGTAATATCTAAATTCCTAACGGTTTTACACCTAATTAACTCCTTTCTGTACTTTCCAAGAGTGAAAGTGAAATAGAACAGACATTCAATCTCAACCGGACGAATGAGACTCACTTCCACACCCCCATAGACACATCACACTTCACAGTGACTTTAGTCACTACTTACACTATTGTTTTAAACACCATATGGTCACTCATTGATTATGATACCACAGCATAATACACTATATTGCTAAAGGTGACCGGTCACTTGCGAATTTAGACGTTTTGTTAACTATCTAGAAAAATACATAAGGAATTAACCTGAAACTACAGGTGTGTAAACAGTATGGTATAGGTTATATATTTCCGCAAAGATTTTTTTCCAGAAATCCCATAGGGGACTGTCAACAAACTGAAAAAGAACGAATATCTTTTGAATTACCCTATAAACACTAATGTAGTAAAAGCGTTCAAACTCGAGATTATTTATAAGTGGCTTATTGTAATATACTGTGTTCATTTTTATGAGGATAGCATGTATACTCGTAGAGAAATTAAGGTTTTTATAAAAACAGTCCCAAATTTCGCCAAGTTTTTTGCTTATAATTTGCAGAGTTCTTAATATAAAAAAAAAGTTATTTTGAGAAAATATATCAAACAACATTGTACATAATACTCTTCAATTAAAAAATAATAAAAATTGGATGAAAAATGAGCAGGTTTACTCAAAAATGTTTCACTGCGCATGCGCGAATGCAATCAAAATATAATATGCATAATGTATTAGCTAAGTATATAGAGCAACTTTTGTGAAAGTCTCAAAATCAAAGCTTGAAAATTCTGAAAATTATCGTCGATAGAATAAGCTCGAAATCCGTTATTCCCAAAAGGAAGCAAACCGATGAGGGATTGTATCCAAATATACGTGCAATATTGTGTACGCTATCTTGGCACTAATCAACAGATATTTGATACAACTCCTCATCTTTTTGCTTCTTTTTGGGAACAACGGATTTCGAGCTTATTCTATCGACGATACTTTTCAGAATTTTCAAGCTATGATTTTGAGACTTTCACAAAAATTGCTCTATATACTTAGCTAATACATTATGCATATTATATTTTGATTGCATTCGCACATGCGCAGTGAAACATTTTTTTAGTAAACCTGCTCATTTTTCATCCAATTTTTATTATTTTTAATTCTGATTGCAGAGTATTATGTACAGTGTTGTTTGACATATTTTCTCAAAATAACTTTTTTTTATATTAAGAACTCTGCAAATGATAAGTTTGACTGTTTTTATAAAAACCTTAATTTCTCTACGAGTATACATGCTATCCTCATAAAAATGAACACAGTATATTACAATAAGCCACTTATTAATAACCTCGAGTTTGAACGCTTTTGCTACATTAGTTTTTACAGGATAATCCAAAAGATATTCGTTATTTTTCAATTTGTTGACAGTTTCGTGAAAAAATCTTCGCGGAAATATATAACTTATACTATATTGTTTATACACCTGCAGTTTCAGGTTAATTCCTCATGTATTTTTCTTGATAGTTAACAAAACGTCTAAAATCGCATGTGACCGGTCACCTTTGGCAATATAGTGTATGAATTATGTATCCAAGCAGAGTGTCTGAACATCTGTCACCTAACGCAAGGATATATGCGCGAGTAATTTTATTTTGTACATATTTCAATATGTGTTTGTGAGTGTAAATGTGCTATTTTTTTTTCTTCTCCTCTACTACTACACATTTACATTCGTGGAAACAATCCCACAGTATCTTTGTTGGGAACAGTTTGGAGATTACTTACATGTATTAAAATTCATTTTGGAATAAAAAAACTTTTATTACACAACGTTAAAGTTGCACTGCGATTTTCTCGTGTACACTTATTCCAGTGCACCTTACAGAAAAATTACTTATAAAAATACTATTTTAATAAACTGTATGAGAGTGTGATTTCAGACTATAATCAACAGGATTCAGCAAACGCTTTTGTTGGTAGTTTTTGTACTGCCATATTTTTTTTAACGCATTCATTAATAAACGTATTTTTCTTATACTGTAAATGGACGTTTCTCTTTATAATTGTTCCACTTTCAGATTACACTTTGGATTAACTATTGCTCAGATTTGGATTAACTCTTGGGTATGTTTAGTCCTATAACATGGATTACGGAAAAGTCTGTATTTAATAAGACATTAGGTGAATCCTTATCATTATTATTTTTTAGTTTTAAGGTAGATCCCAAAACAATTCAAATTTCTGATGTATAGCATACAATAAATTTCGAGAACCGCTACATTAGACTATTATTGAAGATAGTGAAAATTAGTCCTTTCAATCACACGGTTGTGAAACGTATAGCGATGTGCTACTGCACGATGTATCATTTTGTTCGTTTGAACTAATAACTAGTTACCATTCTTTTTCAATTTTAGAGGCGTTGTATGTAAGATATATATATAGTATGTAAAAAAATGTATTACATTAAAATATTTTGTTTTCATATGAGACTTATTAAATAAATAGCTTATGTTTCACTGAATGATTTATCAGTTAGTTACTTTAATAAAGAAGATAGAAATAATAAACCTTACTTTTAAATTAATTCCCTCTTAATATTTTATTATAAAGCTGTATTTAACTATTGTCCAGGTAGATAAAATTGGATTTTAGATGAAAATTTTAATAACAATTACATTAAATATTGCTGTAAATAAGTAATAATAAACATTTAAAATAGATTTAAATCGCATTACTAAGAGATTTTACATTGAAATACTTTAACCTTTTTGAAAAGGTAATTAAAAAAAAAATCTTTTTAATCTTATTGATCGTTCCCATTACGTAAACTAGATGTTAATTTTCTGCTAAAAATTTCCTGTAAAATGCCATGATTGCCATCAAACTATGATTGAATATGGGACATTAATCAATTTATTCACATGTCTGTTAAACATGTTCAAACGAATTGGGTCACAGCAAGCTGTATTTCGGATTTTGAATTAATATCAGTTAATTTCAAAGTTACCTTTCTACGCATATAGAATGTGAAGAAAATGATATGCAAAAATTAAATATTTTGAAATATATATATTTTTTAAAGACATTCTAAACTAGTATTTTTCTTTGCACAGAATTATTCACTAGTAGAAGAAATGAGAAAATAAAATATCAGAACCCATATTTTGGAGCTATTTCGTAATTAATCTTTTATAAAACTTTATATTAACATTTTATACTAGTACATAAGAAATCATACTCTAAAATATATGCAATGATATTGTAATGCAAATACTAGTATACTGCAGAAAGCGGACACTACGTAATTTAAGCACAATATTATGCTAGTTTAAAGTAGAATCTCATCAAAAAGTGACCTGTAAAAAATGCAGCCAAGTCTCGTAACTCATTTACCGTAAAAGGTACTGAGATCGTATAAAGCCAAGTTTAACTATCTTATTAACTCTGAAATTTTCATTCACAAATCACTCCTAGTATCTACATCTTTAGTTAATTATTAGTTTGTGACTTGGCAATTACGTAGCACGAGAATGTGATGTATGTAGTTAGTCTTAATCAAATAATACTATAACATATTAAGGTGTAGTAACTTCCCTGTGCGTATATAATTTGCTTTAGTTAAATTATTCCATCCCATCCCATGACATAGTAAGTTGTAATAACTTTCCTGTGCTGCGTAATTGCCAAGTCACAAAATAATAATTAACTAAAGATGTAGAGACTAAGAGTGATTTGTGAATGAAAATTTCAGAGTTAATAAGATAGTTAAACTTGGATTTATACGATCTCAGTACTTTTTACGGTAAATGAGTTACGAGACTTGGCTGCATTTTTTACAGGTGACTTTTTGATGAAATTTCATTTCTTTTTTGTAAGTAATCCTCCTTTTCTTGATTTTGGGCCCTTTTTGGAGATATCCACTAATTTTCGAAGGAGTTACCATAAAGAAATTTCAGGTAACTAGGCAAGCACTAAGTTTTGGGAGGGGAGGATCAAAAGTACTCTCAATTGCTTCCAGGAAAGGTGTTATCCATCTGAGATATTACTCGCAGCCTAGATACTTGATATTTAGCACCAAAGAACTGTTTAGGATAAAAAGAAAGCTAAAATTAAAATTTTCGGAAATTTTCAATAAGTCAAACTATATTCGATTTTTCGAAGGGGTTTTTTTTTTTTTTTCGTTTTTTTTGTCTTTTTTTCCGGATTTTTAAATTTTCCCTTACTTTATATCCTAAACCCTACCTTTCTGCCAAATGTCAAGCTGGTAGGACTACAAAATCGAATTATTTTCAAGTCTTCGACTTTTTATAAATTTATTGATTTTTCGATTTTACTTCTAAATTTCCTGTTTCTCATGCCAATATAGTAATTCTTTAAACCGTCTTCTTAGGATCATTTACGTTCAATTTAGAGATAAATCAAGGTAGTCTTAGAGTCACCATGATTTTATTTAGAAAGGACTATCAAGACATAACCAGCCAGTAATGTCGGGAAGAGAGAGGGAGCTGTGAAAATTTTTTTGGTGCTGACATCATTTAACAATCCATATTTCATATGCAAATTGAATAGAGTATAACCTGTGAAAGAAAACAAATGTATATAAAAAAAACCCGCCCATAACGCAACCGGTCTATAGCGGAACTTTTCTTCACCGAAATTCGTAAACAAAAAGAAAAGAAAAGCATAATCCGGGGAAAAAAACATAAAACAATTAGGGGCGGTGTACTAGCTAATAGGACAATTATCTTAAAACTCATGTTTCTCGAACTACAAAATCGAATTGTTTTCGATTTTTCGATTTTTTACAGATATTTCGATATTTCGATTTTATTTTCAAATTTTACAAATTTTTAAAAGTTTCTTTTTTGCATCGTAAATACTACCTTTACACTACATTTTAAGTCTCTACGACTACAAGATCGAATTATTTTCAATTTTTTATTTTATTCGAATTTTCCGGATTTTTTTCATTTTCCCTTATTTTGTATCCTAAATACTACCTTTATTACAATTTTCAAGTTTCTACCGCTAAAAAATAGAATTATTTTCACATTTTCGATCTTTTTTGATTTTTTGATTTTATTTTCGAATTTATTGTGTTTTAATTTTTCCTTTTTTCTGTATCCTAAATGACTATAGTACCTTTACGCTGAATTTTCCGTTTCTAAAGCTACAAGATCGAATTTTTTTCGAATTTTCCAGATTTTTAATGTTTTCTTTTTTTGTATTCTTTATTCCATATTTCTTGTTTCTAGCGCTACAAAATCGAATTATTTTCAAATTTTCGATTTTTTTATTTTATTTTCGAATTTATTGTGTTTTAATTTTTCCTTTTTCTGTATAACACTACCTTTACGCTGTATTTTTAGTTTTTAAAGCTACAAGACAATTTTTTTTCAATTTTTCGAATTTTCCAGATTTTTTTTTTTTTAATTTTTCCCTTTTTTTCTATCTTAAATACTACCTTTATTCCAAATTTTCAGTTTTTAGCTCTAAAAAATCGATTTTTTTTTCAATTTTTCGTTTTTTCGATTTTTTGATTTTATTTTCTGTTTTTGTTTTGCTTTTATTTTTTTTTATTTTTCTGTATCCTTTTACACAAATTTTCTGTTTCAAAGACTACGAGATCGAATTATTTTCAATTTCTCTTTTTTTTTTTCAAATTTTGCGGATTTTTTTTTTTTAATTTTTCGTGTTTTTAAATTTTTCCTTAAATAGCATCCTAAATATTAGCTTTATTCCAAATTTCAAGTTTCTAACGCTATAAAATCGAATTATTTTCAAATTTTCCTTATTTTTCAATTTTTTCGATTTTATTTTCGAATTTTATTGTATTTTTCATTTTACCTTATTCCGAATCCTAAACACTATCTTTACGGAGAATGTTAAGTTTCTAAGGCTAAAAGATCAAATTATTTTCAATTTTTAAATTTTTTCAACTTTTTCGACTTTTTGAATTTTCTGGATTTTTGAATTTTTCCGTATTTTGTATCCTAAATACTACCTTCATTCCGAAATGAAAGTTTCTAGCGCAACAAAATCGGTATATTTTCAAATTTTTGATTTTTTTTTCGATTTTTTTATTTTATTTTCGACTTTTATTCTGTTTTTTATGTTTTTTTTTTCTTGTTTTTTTTTCTGAATTCTAAACACTACCTTTACTCCAATTTTAAGTTTCTAAGACTACAAGATCGTATTATTTTCAATTTTCAATTTTGTTGCAATTTGTTGGAATGCTTTTTTTTCGAATTTTCTGGTTTTTATAATTTTTTATTTCTTTGTATCCTAAACACTACCTTTATTCCAAATTTCAAGTTTCTAGGCCTACGGGATCCACCTAATCTTTTTGATGACGCGTGAGTGAGTGAGTAAGTGACAAAAAATCGAAACTTTCAGTTCATATATTGTTTGCACTAGAAAAGACAGAAATGTGAAATTTTAAATTTTGGTCATTTTTGCCACATACTCTATATAAACAAAGTTTCAGATTTTTGGGATACACCAGCTCAAAGATATGGGGAAGTCAAAAGTGTCCTGAGTTGCATCCAGAAAAGGATTCAAATTTTAGGTTTTTTTCAATTTTTTCGATTTTTTTCAATTTTATTTTCGATTTTTATTGTGTTTTTCATTTTTTCTTATTCTGAATTCCAAACACTACCTTTACGCCGAATTTTAAGTTTCTAAGGTTAAAAGATCAAATTTTTTCATTTTTTCAATTTTTTTCGAATTTTTTAAATTTTTGAATTTTGTTTTCGAATTTTCTGGATTTTTTTATTTTCTTCTTTTTTTTGTATCCTAAATACTACCTTTATTCCAAATTTCAAGTTTCTAGCGCTATGAAATCGAAATATTTTCAAATTTTCGACGTTTTCGATTTTTTCGATTTTTTAATTTAATTTTCAATTTTCATTGTGTTTTTAATTTTTTCTTATTCTGAATTCCAAACACTAACTTTACGCCAAATTTTAAGTTTCTAAGGTTAAAAGATGAAATTATTTTCATTTTTTCAATTTTTTTCGAATTTTCGAATTTTCTAGATTTTTTATTTTCTTTTCTTTTTCTGTATCCTAAATACTACCTTTATTCCAAATTTGAAGTTTCTAGCGCAACAAAATCGGATTGTCTTCAAATTTTTGTTATTTTTTTTTTCAATTTTTTCGATTTTTTTCAATTTTGCTTTCGATTTTTTTGGTGTTTTTGATGTTTTCTTTTTTTGGATGCTAAACACTACCTTCATACCAAATTTTAAGTTTCTAAGACTACAAGATCGTATTATTTTCAATTTTCAATTTTGATGAAATTCGTTGAATTTTCGAATGTTTTTCTTTCGAATTTTCCTGATTTTATAATTTTATCTTTCTTTGTATCCTAAACACTCCCTTTTTTCCAAATGTCAAGTTTCTAGGGCTACGTTAGTAGTGAAGAAAGGAGAGTTTAACCTCAGCAGCAGGAGCCAGCAGGAGCCAGGAGCCAGCAGCAGCAGGAGCCAGAAGCCAGCAGCAGCAGGAGCCAGCAGGAGCCAAATCATCGTCTTATAGTATGAAGATAAAATTCAAACTTAAAATCGAGGGGACCACTACCCCCCCCCCCATGCCCCTTGCCCCCCCCATTTTTTTTTCTTTAGGAGAGAGAAAGTTTAAGGTGGTGTCGCCCTCTAGTATATCGCTAAATAAATAATTTTAAAGTTTCTTAGCAAACTGCTTACAATGAAAATATTTAGTTAAAGCATAGCACTTAATAAAATATTTTAAAGTTTCTTACCAAACTGCTTACAATGGAAATATTTAGTTATACCGTAGCACTTAACAAAAATTTTAAAGTGACACATGTAAATAATTATAGTTATAAACCGACATATAGGCAGATAGGCAGGCACACAGACAAGCAGGCAGGCAGACAGACAGACACACAGTGAACTATTAGTTACATACACAAGCATGCATATACAAAGTGAACTAATTGTAATAAAATACAAGACGTGCATACGTTCTAAAACATTTTTTTTTTCTTCACAGAAATTAAGAAAATTTTAAATTTCGACTACAACTTTCACTTTGAAATAGCGTACTCCCTTGTTAAAAATTATTAGCTTTTAACAAACATGTAAATGAAGCGGGGTTCGAACCTCGAACTTGACAACATGATCTCATGATGTGTTGATTTGCAGTAGGTTTAAACGAACACACCATGAGACCATGTTTATTAGACGCGATTTAAGATATATAAGAAAAGGTGTCACGTGACTGACATATTGGATTATTACTATACAGTACTAATGATATTATAAATTTTGTAAAATAATTTAAGCTTTACGATAAACTTTAATGTTTAAACTTACAAACACATTGGAATGTATTTATAACATATAAAATAACCTTATAAAAGGTTAGTTGGTTTGTTGGTTTTATAAACTTGCAAAGCAAAGCGTATCTTACCAATTTGCATACAAGAGATTTTGTAACATAAATTATATAATACAGCAAATTTTAACTTACCGAGTGGGGTTTAAGGATACTGTAATAGAATTTTTAATTGTATACTTTAAAAAAGAAAGTTTAACTTACCATTATGTTTATGCTCGGATTCGAACTGTCAACCTTTTGGCTAGCTTTCCAATGCGCTCCCAATTACGCTACGAAGGCTCCGTACAATTAATATAAATAATGAAACCTAACACAATGTTACTTTTTTTTCCTAAGATTTTCAAGTTAATAAAACAGGATATGACGACATTTGTAGAATAACATCCTGTTTTACAACGATAAGAATAGCAATATAAGAAGCTTGTACACCATAATGAATTTACTGTTTAAAGTTTTGACTTAAACGATTATTCTTCTAATTACTTAAAACCTTACTGTATATTTGCTTGATCACCTATCTGTTTACCCTGCTTTTTGGATACTTCTAAACCTGAAAATGACTACTTCGCTTAACACATCTTACTATGAAATTTCAGAAATCAGCGAATTTAGTAGAATATTTCAGTATTTTGACGTTTTTACCCCATACCATTGGGACTTAGGGGAGGATACGATTGTCGAAGTGCAAATGAATAAGGACTGTGAGTTAAACGTTCACATTCAAAAATATAAAGAATTTGAGAATAGTGGTAAAATGTACCCTACAAAGGAAGGAATTACAATATCGTGCGCAACCTTTGATAAATTTGAAACGAGAATGACGAAATTTAATTTTGACTCTGCAGAAACAGAAACATTCGTATCTAACAACGACTTACTAACGATTTATGTGGATAAGGAATCATGCATACTGCAAAAACTATTGAAACCGGATTGTTTACTACTTACAAAAGAACAATTTCTCAAACTAGAGAAAAACTGTATTGAAATTAGCGAATGTCTTATTCAAACTTTTTTAACAAAACTTTTACCTGTTTATGTTTTAAAAAACGTAAAAATATGTAAATGTTCTCACTTTACAGAGGAAGAGGCGATGGACTATTTTTTAGAATGCTTCGATCATGAATTAGAGAGATCAGTATATCGCACATTTGACTGTTATTTATGTTCAATCGGCCAACCAGTAGAAATGGATCATGAATGTATGAGATATAATTTAAGAAAACAGTTTAACTGGTGCGCAGACAGTGCTTTGTTAAATTTCAACATTAAGGAATTTGTGAAAAACCTGCTAGAGAAATGTACATGTAATTATACTTATTTATTTTTTGAATCTATGAATGTAGACTTTTATAATAAGCATTTGAGCAATGTATTTATAAATTAACGTAGAAATGTTTTATATTTAATAAATATTTGTTTAGTTTTTCATCATGTGTCTGTTTTTATTTATGTATAAGGAATAAATAAGTTTAGTTTTCGGAAAGTTTTACAATTTTTATTCAGAAAATGTAGAAACTTGTTTTATTTTTCTACAAAAATTAAGGATTTTATACTATTTCATTAAACATGTGTACCATTATTACTTATTACTATTATTACCATTATTACCTAATTACTTATGTTAACATACAGACTAATTTCTGTATAAGATATATATCACGTGACGCTATTTTTAATTATTTTAAGCATGCGCGCCCTCTACAATTAAATAAATATTCATGAAAAGTTTTATTTGAAATAATATACATACTGTTTCTGTGCCGTTAAGACGTTCTAATTTTTTCCCAGTTTAAGTGATCTATGATTTTAATTGATTTAAATTAAATAAGTAGAATGCAAGACATGGTGTTAGACGAACCAACCAAGATAAGAAAAGCCTTGACATCGGAGTTTAAGGAGCAAATCGACTCTACTATTTTAATGAAACCTGTTTTGAATAAGGAACCAATGGCCTCTTCATCAGATCAAGTCGATCAAAAGTTTCCTTTTACATGTGATACGTGTAAAAAAGTATTTACTAAAAAATATATGTTATTAAGACTTATGAACTTACATTTAGAAAAAAAACCCTCTAAGTGTGATAATCTGTTTACTACAAAGAGCGCTTTACAGGGTGATATGCTAATTAATCCCAAGACATCTGCCACATATAAATGTGAGAAATGCAGTAAGACTTTCTCACGAAAAAATGTGTTAGTTAGACACATGAAATTTCACTTAGAAAAGAAACCTTTTAATTGTAAAATGTGTTCGAAATCTTTTGTGCAGAAAAGTGACTTACAAAAGCATAACTTAGTACATTCTAAACAAGGAGTTGTGCATAAATGTAATGAATGTGATAAAAAGTTTTTACGGGAAAAAAATTTAATAAATCATACTATGATTCATAACACCCCTCAGCAAAAGCAAAGGAATATTGAACCGTTTACCAGACACTATAAATGTGTCGATTGTTCTGAAATATTTAATCACAGATTTGACTTAGTGAAGCATAGAAAAATTCATCTCTCGCCCAAAGAACATATATCTGAACAGCGTACTGAACTTTTAAACCATTTACAGAATTTATTACTACGTATAGACACTTTACAAAATGCTATAAAAATGAAACTATTCCGTTTTGAAATATTGACTTTACCAATTTATTTGAACTATACAACTTCTTTTATATACTAATGTATGTGTTTAAATAATTAAATAAATAATAGATATGTGAAAAAGCTTTTGTGTTTTATTTTTCAATATGATTATATTATATCACTATTATGTGAATGAATGGACTTGTAAATTTAAACCCTATGTATAAAAGTAAATTTCTTGCACTTTTACAAGAAGTAAAAATTTAATACAAGTTACTTAAATTATATATTTATTAAATTTTTTTAATATATTATTGGTTCACATATGATAGTTAAATTAATATGCTATTAAACATATAATTTTGTATAATCTATATTATTAATTTTCTTTAACACATATTACTTTTTTACAATAAATCGATTTAACTAATTATACATTTGTGTAATTAAACAAACTTATTTTACTAAATATACGTATCGATAATTAATTTTTATTATTTACATACACATGATTATACTTTTTATCGTACGCGATTAACTATTTATACATTTAATAAGCGTTGCCATACCCGCTTTTATAAATAATTAGATATTATAAAGCATATGGATTTCACATAAACAAGCAATATACATTTTCGTTAAATGAACAACTTGAATCTTTAATCTATAACGTCATATTTACTTTTAAACTTGCTTTTAACTGTAACCATCACTCTTTTTTAACCTATGTTAGTAACTGTTTAGATATAATATAATCAGTTTACTGTTGACTTTTGTCGTGACTGAACCTTTTACTGTTTGTTATTTAAAAATGGCTTATGAATTAGATAGGGTTAAACGGTCGTGTGAAGAAATGGCTTCTTCAACAAAGTTTCAACGTTTAGATAAACCTATGGAAAATTCTGATTTTTATAAACATGAATTTTTACCCAAATCTAATATGCAGGAGAACTATGAAACACTATCACCTACCATGGATTTGTACGCTGCAGAGCCTAAGATTGTCAAGGATTCTACAACCCCAATATTTACTAACTGTGATAATGATGAAACGTCTTTCCCTGACACCTGCTGTGAGTCTACCTCTGCTACAGGCTTTTTGGATACAATGTTTAAGGATCTAGATTTTAAAAATTTGGAAACATACCTTACCTCACCGACTACAAGCGATTTAATTTCTTCAAATGAACCATCAACTAGCATTACACATAGTAGTGAACAATTATATAACATATCCCCTCCCATCGCATGTGTGAATAACATTTCCAAAACCAAACATGGTAAATCTCGCATTTTTGTCATGTTTCGGATTAAACTTGCTGATTTTATATTTTTAACTTTAAAACGAAATTATAAACAGTATTATGTACATATTGAAGAGATCAAACACAATGTATTTACAAATGAAGAAATTTCATCAACAAATAGAATTTTTATGGATATTTCAACATGGTATGAATTCCAATATAAAATTTTTGGTTTTAATTTAAAATATAAAAGTTCATCGTTTATAGCTAACAATACAGTATTAGTGTTAAATTATAATAATTCTATTATGCAAATAAAAAATTTAAAGAATTATACACATTGTGTTTTAAACGATTTTCAGTTAGAAAATTTAAAAGAAAAAGCTATTGATTTTAATAGCAATCTTATTAAACACTTGTATACAGTTCATCTACCGCAGTTAATTAAGCAAAAATGCACACTCGTTAATCTACCTTCTGAAATCGAGCGTGTTTTACTAACGGAACTTATCTCTTCTATTGAGGATAATGTACTTACAATATTAAACCAAATTTATGAATGTGTAGGATGTATATTTAGACACCAATCCCAAAGTCTACATACATGTTTCATCTTTAATAAACGTGAAAGATTTAATAACTTAGGGGATATGATTTTAATGCTTGTAAATTTTGATTATGTTATTTCAAGGTTTTTAAACGGAGTTGAATGTATCAGTGAAAACTTTTTACGTAACATTAATGTGGAATTTATTCGAAATGTATTACTTAAGTCCTGAAAATAAAATATTTTGCTTTAAATCTGTGTGTTTATTTAAACAAAATGTGTGTGTGTTTATTAATATTGTTTAACTTGCAATTTAAGATTAATAATTTCTCTTATATGTTTATAACAGAAACATGATAACATAGTATGTATACTAAATGTTAGTATAATATTTCTTCATTAATATATCATGTTTACAAAATTTTTAAGTTATATATAATATAACTTGTAAATACATAGTATATTTTTATACAATAAGTATCTATAAGTATATGTATACTTTCATGTTATTTAAGTATATATGAATACTTATGGATTTGGTATATAAATATACTATGTATTTACAAGTTATATTATATATAACAAAAATTTTGTAAACATGATACATTAATGAAGAAATATTATTTTCCGCTTGTGTAAGAAAATTAAGTTACTTCTAAAAGCAATAGCCAGTTGAATTAATAATGTTTATGCTAAAATAAAACCCAATAGTAAGATTTTAAATGTATTACATCATCTTATGGTCGATAGAATTACAAAATAAAAGGCTTTTAAAACAATAATTTAGTGCAATATAAACGTTATTTGAATTAGATCTTCTTAATAAATTGTAAAATAAAGTGTAAAATAAAGAATACAGGACATTATAACTTACTAAACAAGCCTCTTCTATAGCAGAAGTGAAAATGTCAAACACGTTGTGTTTAACTGTTATCTTCATGATCACGTGACTTTAAAGGAAATCACGTGGTACGACAAAAACATCCTGTTGCTAGGATAGTAACAAGCTTAATGTCTGAAGTAACTATGTAAGATGGATGTGCTATTATAAGTGGGCTATATTTGTAAGTATAATTTAATTTATTTGTTTAATTTAAAGCTAATTGTTATTAATTATCAGAATATAGGGTTTCTAATGACAAAGTGTGAGAATTTCTATTACTTAACTAAAGTTCCACATGTATATAGGTACATACATATGTATACATAGACACAATTTATTAAAATTAAGTCTTTTAAAACATTTATAAAATAATGTTGATAACTTTTCATTTTTGTTAATTTATTTTAATTAAAAAATAACTATTTTGTTTACTTATAATTTTTTAATTTAATTAAGTTAGTTTGTAATTTTTTAAAAAACTTTTACAATAATATAACATGTTTAAATTATTTTTATAAGTATATGTAGTAACATAACAACTATATAGTATGTAACCATTATATAATATTAACATACAAGACGAATCAACATTGATAAAGTATGAAATACTTTTATTAAGTTTTAAATTTATAAAACTTTTTTAACTGAAAAATAATTTTGCTATCTTGTAAAATTTAAAAAACTTTTATAATAGTTCAAAAATACATTTACTAACATGTGTAGTATGTTACTAACATTTAGTATACATACTATGTTATCATGTTTCTGTTATAAACATATAAGAGAAATTATTAATCTTATATTGCAAGTTAAACAATATTAATAAACACACACACATTTTGCTTAAATAAACACACAGATTTAAAGCAAAATATTTTATTTTCAGGACTTAAATAATACATTTCGAATAAATTCCACATTAATGTTACGTAAAAAGTTTTCACTGATACATTCAACTCCGTTTAAAAACCTTGAAATAACATAATCAAAATTTACAAGCATTAAAATCATATCCCCTAAGTTATTAAATCTTTCACGTTTATTAAAGATGAAACATGTATGTAGACTTTGGGATTGGTGTCTAAATATACATCCTACACATTCATAAATTTGGTTTAATATTGTGAGTACATTATCCTCAATAGAAGAGATAAGTTTCGTTAGTAAAACACGCTCGATTTCAGAAGGTAGATTAACGAGTGTGCATTTTTGCTTAATTAACTGCGGTAGATGAACTGTATACAAGTGTTTAATAAGATTGCTATTAAAATCAATAGCTTTTTCTTTTAAATTTTCTAACTGAAAATCGTTTAAAACACAATGTGTATAATTCTTTAAATTTTTTATTTGCATAATAGAATTATTATAATTTAACACTAATACTGTATTGTTAGCTATAAACGATGAACTTTTATATTTTAAATTAAAACCAAAAATTTTATATTGGAATTCATACCATGTTGAAATATCCATAAAAATTCTATTTGTTGATGAAATTTCTTCATTTGTAAATACATTGTGTTTGATCTCTTCAATATGTACATAATACTGTTTATAATGTCGTTTTAAAGTTAAAAATATAAAATCAGCAAGTTTAATCCGAAACATGACAAAAATGCGAGATTTACCATGTTTGGTTTTGGAAATGTTATTCACACATGCGATGGGAGGGGATATGTTATATAATTGTTCACTACTATGTGTAATGCTAGTTGATGGTTCATTTGAAGAAATTAAATCGCTTGTAGTCGGTGAGGTAAGGTATGTTTCCAAATTTTTAAAATCTAGATCCTTAAACATTGTATCCAAAAAGCCTGTAGCAGAGGTAGACTCACAGCAGGTGTCAGGGAAAGACGTTTCATCATTATCACAGTTAGTAAATATTGGGGTTGTAGAATCCTTGACAATCTTAGGCTCTGCAGCGTACAAATCCATGGTAGGTGATAGTGTTTCATAGTTCTCCTGTATATTAGATTTGGGTAAAAATTCATGTTTATAAAAATCAGAATTTTCCATAGGTTTATCTAAACGTTGAAACTTTGTTGAAGAAGCCATTTCTTCACACGACCGTTTAATCCTATCTAATTCATAAGCCATTTTTAAATAACAAACAGTAAAAGGTTCAGTCACGACAAAAGTCAACAGTAAACTGATTATATTATATCTAAACAGTTACTAACATAGGTTAAAAAAGAGTGATGGTTACAGTTAAAAGCAAGTTTAAAAGTAAATATGACGTTATAGATTAAAGATTCAAGTTGTTCATTTAACGAAAATGTATATTGCTTGTTTATGTGAAATCCATATGCTTTATAATATCTAATTATTTATAAAAGCGGGTATGGCAACGCTTATTAAATGTATAAATAGTTAATCGCGTACGATAAAAAGTATAATCATGTGTATGTAAATAATAAAAATTAATTATCGATACGTATATTTAGTAAAATAAGTTTGTTTAATTACACAAATGTATAATTAGTTAAATCGATTTATTGTAAAAAAGTAATATGTGTTAAAGAAAATTAATAATATAGATTATACAAAATTATATGTTTAATAGCATATTAATTTAACTATCATATGTGAACCAATAATATAGTAAAAAAATTTAATAAATATATAATTTAAGTAACTTGTATTAAATTTTTACTTCTTGTAAAAGTGCAAGAAATTTACTTTTATACATAGGGTTTAAATTTACAAGTCCATTCATTCACATAATAGTGATATAATATAATCATATTGAAAAATAAAACACAAAAGCTTTTTCACATATCTATTATTTATTTAATTATTTAAACACATACATTAGTATATAAAAGAAGTTGTATAGTTCAAATAAATTGGTAAAGTCAATATTTCAAAACGGAATAGTTTCATTTTTTATAGCATTTTGTAAAGTGTCTATACGTAGTAATAAATTCTGTAAATGGTTTAAAAGTTCAGTACGCTGTTCAGATATGTGTTCTTTGGGCGAGAGATGAATTTTTCTATGCTTCACTAAGTCAAATCTGTGATTAAATATTTCAGAACAATCGACACATTTATAGTGTCTGGTAAACGGTTCAATATTCCTTTGCTTTTGCTGAGGGGTGTTATGAATCATAGTATGATTTATTAAATTTTTTTCCCGTAAAAACTTTTTATCACATTCATTACATTTATGCACAACTCCTTGTTTAGAATGTACTAAGTTATGCTTTTGTAAGTCACTTTTCTGCACAAAAGATTTCGAACACATTTTACAATTAAAAGGTTTCTTTTCTAAGTGAAATTTCATGTGTCTAACTAACACATTTTTTCGTGAGAAAGTCTTACTGCATTTCTCACATTTATATGTGGCAGATGTCTTGGGATTAATTAGCATATCATCCTGTAAAGCGCTCTTTGTAGTAAACAGATTATCACACTTAGAGGGTTTTTTTTCTAAATGTAAGTTCATATGTCTTAATAACATATATTTTTTAGTAAATACTTTTTTACACGTATCACATGTAAAAGGAAACTTTTGATCGACTTGATCTGATGAAGAGGCCATTGGTTCCTTATTCAAAACAGGTTTCATTAAAATAGTAGAGTCGATTTGCTCCTTAAACTCCGATGTCAAGGCTTTTCTTATCTTGGTTGGTTCGTCTAACACCATGTCTTGCATTCTACTTATTTAATTTAAATCAATTAAAATCATAGATCACTTAAACTGGGAAAAAATTAGAACGTCTTAACGGCACAGAAACAGTATGTATATTATTTCAAATAAAACTTTTCATGAATATTTATTTAATTGTAGAGGGCGCGCATGCTTAAAATAATTAAAAATAGCGTCACGTGATATATATCTTATACAGAAATTAGTCTGTATGTTAACATAAGTAATTAGGTAAAGTATCTTTTATTATACAGTGGGTGATTTAATAAGTTAAGTACAAATTTATTTTCCATATTTTATGTAAAAGTAAACAAGTAATGTTTTATTATGTATTCATCATGGCTTAAAATGCAAATTTAAATGTGTGAAAATACTCGTTCATTATATGGTATTGCTAATTAAGTTACATATCACGAAAAATAAAAACATAATATTCAATTTAGTGAAAGAATTTTTATACCTTAAACTATACAAGAAGTACCGTTATCAGTAAGAAAACAGGGATGTTATCCGCAAATAAGTAGTTTCCTGTTTTTGCTCTGGTAGACAATACATCTATTTTCAAACTCGATAATCGTTATAATATTCGCTCAGTTTTGGTTTAAAATCTTAAATAATTTATCAAGTAAAGGGTAGTATTTTGTATACAATATGTAAGTTATATTATAATAATGGTACACATGCTTAATGAAATAGTATAAAATCCTTAATTTTTGTAGAAAAATAAAACGAGTTTCTACATTTTCTGAATAAAAATTGTAAAACTTTCCGAAAACTAAACTTATTTAATCCTTATACATAAATAAAAACAGACACATGATGAAAAACTAAACAAATATTTATTAAATATAAAACATTTCTACGTTAATTTATAAATACATTGCTCAAATGCTTATTATAAAAGTCTACATTCATAGATTCAAAAAATAAATAAGTATAATTACATGTACATTTCTCTAGCAGGTTTTTCACAAATTCCTTAATGTTGAAATTTAACAAAGCACTGTCTGCGCACCAGTTAAACTGTTTTCTTAAATTATATCTCATACATTCATGATCCATTTCTACTGGTTGGCCGATTGAACATAAATAACAGTCAAACGTGCGATATACTGATCTCTCTAATTCATGATCGAAGCATTCTAAAAAATAGTCCATCGCCTCTTCCTCTGTAAAGTGAGAACATTTACATATTTTTACGTTTTTTAAAACATAAACAGGTAAAAGTTTTGTTAAAAAAGTTTGAATAAGACATTCGCTAATTTCAATACAGTTTTTCGCTAGTTTGAGAAATTGTTCTTTTGTAAGTAGTAAACAATCAGGTTTCAATAGTTTTTGCAGTATGCATGATTCCTTATCCACATAAATCGTTAGTAAGTCGTTGTTAGATACGAATGTTTCTTTTTCTGCAGAGTCAAAATTAAATTTCGTCATTCTCGTTTCAAATTTATCAAAGGTTGCGCACGATATTGTAATTCCTTCCTTTGTAGGGTACATTTTACCACTATTCTCAAATTCTTTATATTTTTGAATGTGAACGTTTAACTCACAGTCCTTATTCATTTGCACTTCGACAATCGTATCCTCCCCTAAGTCCCAATGGTATGGGGTAAAAACGTCAAAATACTGAAATATTCTACTAAATTCGCTGATTTCTGAAATTTCATAGTAAGATGTGTTAAGCGAAGTAGTCATTTTCAGGTTTAGAAGTATCCAAAAAGCAGGGTAAACAGATAGGTGATCAAGCAAATATACAGTAAGGTTTTAAGTAATTAGAAGAATAATCGTTTAAGTCAAAACTTTAAACAGTAAATTCATTATGGTGTACAAGCTTCTTATATTGCTATTCTTATCGTTGTAAAACAGGATGTTATTCTACAAATGTCGTCATATCCTGTTTTTTTAACTTGAAAATCTTAGGAAAAAAAAGTAACATTGTGTTAGGTTTCATTATTTATATTAATTGTACGGAGCCTTCGTAGCGTAATTGGGAGCGCATTGGAAAGCTAGCCAAAAGGTTGACAGTTCGAATCCGAGCATAAACATAATGGTAAGTTAAACTTTCTTTTTTAAAGTATACAATTAAAAATTCTATTACAGTATCCTTAAACCCCACTCGGTAAGTTAAAATTTGCTGTATTATATAATTTATGTTACAAAATCTCTTGTATGCAAATTGGTAAGATACGCTTTGCTTTGCAAGTTTATAAAACCAACAAACCAACTAACCTTTTATAAGGTTATTTTATATGTTATAAATACATTCCAATGTGTTTGTAAGTTTAAACATTAAAGTTTATCGTAAAGCTTAAATTATTTTACAAAATTTATAATATCATTAGTACTGTATAGTAATAATCCAATATGTCAGTCACGTGACACCTTTTCTTATATATCTTAAATCGCGTCTAATAAACATGGTCTCATGGTGTGTTCGTTTAAACCTACTGCAAATCAACACATCATGAGATCATTTTGTCAAGTTCGAGGTTCGAACCCCGCTTCATTTACATGTTTGTTAAAAGCTAATAATTTTTAACAAGGGAGTACGCTATTTCAAAGTGAAAGTTGTAGTCGAAATTTAAAATTTTCTTAATTTCTGTGAAGAAAAAAAAAATGTTTTAGAACGTATGCACGTCTTGTATTTTATTACAATTAGTTCACTTTGTATATGCATGCTTGTGTATGTAACTAATAGTTCACTGTGTGTCTGTCTGTCTGCCTGCCTTCTTGTCTGTGTGCCTGCCTATCTGCCTATATGTCGGTTTATAACTATAATTATTTACATGTGTCACTTTAAAATTTTTGTTAAGTGCTACGGTATAACTAAATATTTCCATTGTAAGCAGTTTGGTAAGAAACTTTAAAATATTTTATTAAGTGCTATGCTTTAACTAAATATTTTCATTGTAAGCAGTTTGCTAAGAAACTTTAAAATTATTTATTTAGCGTTATGCTAGAACTTAAATTTCTATTTCATATTCCTTTGCGAGCACTATGGTAACACATTTTAAAATTATTTATTAAGTGCTATTCTATAACTATATATTTCCATTGTAAGCAGTGGTAAGTTACTTTATTTTACACCATGCTATAACTTAAATTTCCACTGTAAGCAGTATGATGAGATACTTTAGAATATTTTATTTTATACTATGCTATAACTTAAAATTCAGAAGCAGTCATTTTAAATTCCGTAATTTTCATACTTACCGATAGAGGGCGACACCACCTTAAACTTTCTCTCTCCTAAAGAAAAAAAAATGGGGGGGAAGGGGCATGGGGGGGTAGTGGTCCCCTCGATTTTAAGTTTGAATTTTATCATCATACTATAAGACGATGATTTGGCTCCTGCTGGCTCCTGCTGCTGCTGGCTTCTGGCTGCTGCTGGCTCCTGCTGCTGAGGTTAAACTCTCCTTTCTTCACTACTTACGTTATCTACCTAATCTTTCTGATGACGCGTGAATGAGTGAGTGAGCGAGTGACAAAAAATCGAATGTTTGAGTTCATATATCTTCTGAACTAGAAAAGACAGAAAGTTGTAATTTTAAATTTTGGTCTTATTTGCCACATTCTCTAGAAAAACGAAGTTCCAGACTTTTGGGAAACTCCAGCGCAGAGATATGGGGGGGGGGGGGGTCAAAAATGCCCTTAGTTGCTTGCAGAAAAGTATGCTTACGGCTGTGATCTCTCGACTTGGCTGAGGCACTGCCGTGCCTCCAGATTTCTGTTGTGGATTTTGTATGGAATATACAGGATTCTCGTAATTACACCTCCGCTTAAGGCGATCTCGGGTCGGAAAAACTACTTTTTTATTCAATCGAACTACAACTACTTTGTCGAAAATGAGTTAACTACAACTACTTGTTTTAAAAAGTAGCGACTACAAACTACTTTTCAAAAGTAGTCACTACTTTGCTACTTTCAAATTTTGTCAAAGTGTTCAGTTTACACTGAAATGTAAGACACGGACCCCTCGTTATCTGTCAGGATACAATTAAATAAATGCGACATAACCGAGGACATTAAAATATTAAGAAAGATAAAGATACAAGAAAATGATTTGTTTTCTCCAAAACGTTAGTTTATACACATTTAACAAATTCCGTAGCAGAATTAAGAAATATATTATAATCTAGAAAATTACAGAAAAGCAACCGTAAATGCAAAAAAATAAACAAATCTGTAAATAAAGTAATTCCGATTAATAATAAACCCGTCGTTAAAACATGAAGACTTAATAACGAATAAATAGATAAGTGTTGCCATCAAGAAAATTAATTCTTTTGGTGGGTTATTACTTTATTTCAGCAGTAAGTGTCAATGGAAAAAAATAATCTATGACTTTACGCTTTGCGTTGCTATACACTGCAACTGAGCTTTGCCACTGCGATTCGGAAATAGTTGAGCAGAAAAAATTTTAAGCAAAAGAAGCAATTTCTACCACGTGATTTGCAGAATGGCATATTTCTCACCCCTCCTGAAGTAGCGTTAAAAGTAGCGTCGGTTCTCGATACAAACTACTGATTTTTTGTATCATGCTACTCGTTGCACTACATTCTTCAAAATGTAGCGGGCTACACTACAAACTACTGTAAAAAGTAGCGACTACAGTAGTTTCACTACTTGTAGCGCGCCACTTCCGACTCCTGTCTCCGATTAATAAGGTTGATTTCGTTTACCCCACCATTTCATATTTACAATTATGGTTAAAGTCATCGGATAATGCGTATTACTCATCCGATAATGTGGACATTACTTTCAGAAATTGACCAAACAGAATCAAAACTGCTTTTATACTTTATTTTTTAAAAGAAACTTTGGTATAACTTTAGTTCTTAAAATGTAAAAAAAAATTAATTAAAAAAGATCATTTGTTCAAGTAACACAAAAGAAAATGTAAAGATTATTTTAATGAAAGTTAAATTATATAAGTACGACGACTCCTTAGCATGTTTTGTTTGCCATCAGTAATTTATCCAAAAGATGATTAAAACTTTAACTAGATTTTAAATTTTAAAACATTAAAATCGAGCACTTTCGGCTGTGAACCCAGCCTTCATCAGGATTTATAAAAACAGGTGTTAAAGCACAAACGTCTAGATCACATTTATATAAAACACACATTTATATACTTTTATATAAATGTGATCTAGACGTTTTAATCATCTTTTAGGTAATGTGAATCATATGTTTCTGTGTGCACTTTTTATTTGAATTCGACAAAGATGTATTTAAGCATTCCAAACTTGTTTTATAAATAATTTATCATTTTGCATTAAAAATTGTCACTAACTTGCTTTTTAACTAAAATTATTAAATTAACAAAATATTGTTTAATTTAACATTAATTTGATAATCTTTTTAATTTCATTAAAATACAGACATAAATGCTTAAGTGATACAAAGATAACATAAAAAGGCTTATAAAAATATTTTAATGTAATGATCTACATGTTTCGAACGCACAAACGACGCCATTATCAAGATCTACACACTGTTAAAAACTGCAGCAAACTGTCCAGTCATTAGACCGTTTTTGTAGAAAACGGTTACATAACCAGAATTTAACTATATTTTTAGAATATTATTGCCCATATTTTGATCAGAATAGAATTTTATGTTAAACAAAACGTTTATTTTATATTAAACATAAAATTAATATCAAGATAAGTTGAATCGCTTAAAGGATATGTTACATCAGATTAGGTTCAAAATTGTATAATTATTTATTTTATTTGTAGCTTTTAAGAGATGCCCACTGTTAATTTTTCAAATTTAAGATTTTTTTTTATTTTTTACCACCAATTTCAAAGTTATGTATGCTGTGAAGCGGTAGATTCATTGAAAGATATATATACATATATATATGGTTTATAAAAACAATTTTTCGGAAATAATTTAATTTTGAACAGGCAGTTAAATTTAAGTTTCGCCATACAACAAATAACAAATGTGCATTGTTCTCTCGCCTCATATAGATAAAAACATATTGCACATAAACAATTTCGAAACTAAATTGGGATGTAGTCTTAACTTTTTTTAAAACAGAATTTTATACTATATATACACACATATATATATAATAGATAAGTTGATTCCCAAAATTTGATATCAATTAGTATTTATATATACCAATTTAGTTTTGAAATTGTTTATGTGCAATATTTTTTTACCTATATGAGACGAGAGAACAATGCACATTTGTTATTTGCTGTATGGCGAAACATAAATTTATGTGACTGTTCAAAATTAAATTATTTCCTAAATACTCTTTTTATACCTACCACAGGCATTTATGTCTACCTAGGCTTAAGGCCATTGCACATTTTTGTATATATATATATATATATATATATGTATATATATTTCCTATTTTTATTTATTTTTTTTATTTTTTTGCATTGGAGCCGAAATTATTTCCGAAAAAAGACGCGATATTTGTGTGACTTTCTAATTTTGATTTCAATCACTAAGCGTTGCTCCTTCAAACAAAAATTTTTAATGATATTTGGAGGATACTTTTTTTTTCTTTTATAGTTTACAAAATAGGATTTTGTTGAAACACATATAAATAGCATTCACTGAAACTTATCCAATAAGAAATTCAATGTGGATGCATAAAAGCTTAACATAAATACTTCTTAAATGCCTCGCAGCAAACATAAAAGCTCAGAATGCTATATTTTATGTGCAGTATTTTTCCTTTACTTTTGTT
Organism: Maratus michaelseni; assembly: GCA_963931845.1. Taxonomy (NCBI): domain Eukaryota; kingdom Metazoa; phylum Arthropoda; class Arachnida; order Araneae; family Salticidae; genus Maratus; species Maratus michaelseni. The sequence continues at coordinate 421,846,410 of OZ007592.1, forward strand.
TTTCATACTGTCATTCCGATGCCTTCTACATGTAATGCTTCAATGAGGCATAGAAGTGACCATAATTCCCAATGTGTTACAGGTTCATTCTCGGTGATGAACTTCTAGTCTAAACATTACATTTTCAATATATTAATTTAAACCTTTTGCTACTAAATCGCTCAAGACGCCCGGCCAAGCAAAGTACTAGCAGACCATCCGAACGCATGTTTCATTTTCTACCCTTCGTAAATATCCAACTATTGTAGCAGAGCAGGGAATTATTGGAATCAACGAGTGGAGCCTTTTGTACTTGTTATCTGAGGGAGGTTACACTTTATCTCTTATTGTCCTACTGACAAGTATGCGGTTAGAAGGTAGAGGGAGAAATAATATCGTAGCATATTTAACGTTCGGGCGTTCGCGGTATTTTGAACGCTACTGAGCTTTCAGACTTCAGTATTCAAAGGGTTAAGCTTCGTGATTATATAATGATATTATATTTACTTGTAAGATATCCAGGTGAAAGTCTTATATTACAAAAATATAAATATGTCAATTAAGTGCTTTTGAATTACCTACTTGATCTTGACTTTGTATTTTATTTCACATATTTAATCGCGCGGTGCTGTCTTGTATTATCAAGATGGATAATCAGTGTAAATCGTGTTATACCGATGCCAAGAAAATTAACAGAAAATATAAATTTAATGTTGAGCACATTTAAAGAAAAAAAAAAACATGCATTTATGCAGATGATTTGTATTATTTTATAAAATATCGATATTTTGACATGAATGTACACATTAAATCGTGAAATAATTTTTTATGAAAATTTGAATATTAAAATACATATACATAAAACTAAATCTTAAGTTTAAAAAAATATTTTTTCCAGTTCCAGCTTTTAACATCTTGACATCATACATTAGTTCTTAAAATGGAATATTGTATTTCAAGAACTGTAGCTCAATCTACGAATTAAAAAAAACACCTAACATAAATTAATATTTTAATCAGAACACACACACACACACACACACATATATATATATATATATATATATATATATATATATATATATATATATATATATAGGGTGTCCCAAAATGATTAACCTTAGCTTTTATTTCATAAATATTGATCATAGACTTAATACTATAAATTACAAAGTTATGTAAAGAATGTTACATAATTTTATGAGATCGATTAAAATTTACAGGTGATTAAACTTGAAGAAATACAAAATGTAAATTTTTATACGGCCTACAAACAAAAAAATTCCCAATGAGTAAAATGTGCCCCACAGGCATGTACAAAATATCGGAATTGTATCATAAAAATCGAAGAGATGCGTTTAAACAAAGTTGGTGAAGAGTTAGTCATAAATTAAAATGTAAATGTTTACAGATAGAGTGCAGATGACGCGACGTAGAAATAAGCAAATAAAATATGGTTCTTATCTTTAGTTTCATTTTGCAGATTTACAAAACTATGCTTCCAGAAAAATACCTTAAAATATTACTGATAAAATATTACATGATGAATTACAGAATAAAACTTGCAAATGGCACAGTCAATCAAAATTAAAACATCTCAGTATTGGCACGGATGGAAAACATTTTCAATAAACTTTGTAATCTTCACATAAAGTTATTATTTCTGCACAGTTTAGATACTTTTGTATGAATAAAAAGCAACATTATTATTTATTTATGCAATTATTATTTTCTTCCGTAATTTGTGTGCGACCTCTGAAACCTGATCATCCGACATGATTTTTGCGAATTCATATCCAGGCATCGAAAAGTTGTTTAAGTCAGCATTTATGTATTTTTATATCTCAGCTACTTTTTACGATAAAATGCTGAAATTTTTTACATGACCTTATTTGTGAATGGGGCACATTTTACTAATTGTGAAATTATTTGAACGGGGACCGTATAAAAATTTAAATTTTGGATTTTTTCAAATTTAATTCTCTGAAAATTTTAATGGATTTCATAAAATTCTGTACCTTTTTTTACGTAACTGTGTAATTTATAAAAAAAAAATGTATATGATCAATATTTAAGGAGAAAAGGCCGAGGTCAATGTTTTGGGGATATCCTGTACATATCCCATATAGCACATGTGCTTCCCTAGGACATCCCCAGGAAGATTGACATTCATCCCCCAGGCATCCCTGAGGATGCAAAAATTTGTCACCAGGAGGTCCTCAGGAACCGAAAATATCCGCCTCATAGCACCCCGGGGAGCGCCCCAGGACCTCCTTCAGGTTCCTCCTCAGGTTGTTCTAGGGAAGATTTCAGGAAGTAATACCGGAGGAATTTGGGAGACTTAAAGGTCACTTAATGTGCATAAAAAACATCCGAAGTTTTTTAAAAATAAATACGGACATTATCTTTTAAAATTTTACTTAGCACATATAACAGACATTACATTTATTAATCACGCACACAGAATCATATGAAAGTTATGGTACAGATTTTACGGAATAAACTTTCTTACCGCCAACTAGATTTGAACCTGGGTACTTACGCATACGAGAAACACGCTCTAGTGATTACGCTAAACGGCCGTTGTGCCTGAATCGTTTATAAGCTATTCATGTATTTCTTTCTTCTCTTATGAAAGTCGGTAAATAGAAAACATGCATATTTTTACGCTCAGTACAGCAAAAATTCTGTAACTTTTATTGCAAATAAAAATCCATACTCTGATACATATTCAATACAATTTTAAATTGATAACTAGAAAAAAAAAGTATCAATAATTATATAAGGCTGTTCTCAAACCCAAAGGAGCTGCTTTCTGACACATTTTTTAACTCGTTTTTGTTCGGAAGTGCATTAAATTTTCATGTGGTCTTCTTTAGAAACTATGTAATACTAGAAAAATGTTTTCCTTTTTTTTTTTTTTTTTTTTTTTCCCTTGTAAACGCAGATCTTTTAAAAAATACTGTGAAAGTCACCGTTTTGAACCGAATTCCCCACGCGGCATCACAATAAAAGGGAAAAGGGAAGGGGTGTTTTATCATTTGCAACAACATTGCGTTTTATCATTTTAGTTAGGAGTCACATATATCAGGGTCAGGGGTCTATGATAAGGGGACCAATTAGATAAAAATATTTAAAATTAAATAAATTAAATTATAAATTATAAATAATCACAATTAAACAAAGTAAGAGAAAAATTGACGTTTTTATAAACCAAAAGTTGAAAAACAAATTCAAAATGCACTTTTTTTTTAAATTTAGAAATACTGTAATTTAAAATTCAGAATTAGAATAAGCAAAACTCAATTTGATTTCTAATATTAATATTACCATGTTACCAGTTGTTAAACGATATATCTATAAAAGCTTTTTTGAGTTTATGCATGCTAAGCTGTTCTCAAATCCAAATTGGCTACTTTATGACATATTTTTTAGTTCATTTTTATTCGGAAACGTATGAAATTGGCAAGTGATCTTATTTATAAACTTTGTAATCAAAAGATGTTTCCCCTTTTTTGGTAAAGGCAGAAGAACTTTCAGAAAATACTGTCAAAGTGGTTGTTTTGAACTGAATTTCCGACGCCGTAGCACGAGAAAGGAGAAAAACATGTTGTCATGTAACATGAACCGCTTATAACCCGATAAGTAATTTATTCATCAAAAAATGGAAAATTCATTTCGATCTCGAATCAGTTCAATAGTCAGGCCAGCCAATTTTATGTCTTTGCGTTTAAAAATAAGTCATAAGATGTGTCAGAAAGTTTCGCGTTGTTGAGCAGATGATTTGAGAAACACACTAAGATACATAAATACATCGTTTAATTTTCAATTACCTACATGAAACTGCTGTTTAAAATGAGAATAATATTTCTTTAGCTCTTAATTTTTAAAATATGGGCATTTCTACTCTATATCTGTAACTAGTTAAATATGAAAAAAAGTACTGTTAATAAAATTTGCGTCTGTAACAAAAAAATATTTTTTTTTTCTTATTGTAATAAACAAAACTAATTTACAATTAAATCTCCATTTAGTGATCTTTTGAAATCCTGTGAAAACATTCAATACATAGAAATTTCATTATGCGCTATTTTTAATTGAAATATAATTTCATTTTAGCTAACAAAACTAATATTTCTGGAGATTAAAATGCCTAAATGTACGGATAATTTGACATAAAATATGAGTTCTTGTTATGATTGTCAACGAAGTATTGTGAAAAAATTCTAAACAAGGAAATACTTTAACAGCAATACTTTTGTCTTTTATATAAAAAAAACTCATTTATTAGGAATAATAAAAGAAATACACACACATATATATATATATATATATATATATATATATATATATATATATATATATCAGGGGTCGATCCAGGCAAAATTTGGGGCCTGTTTAGGGCCCCGTCACAAAAATCAATTTAATAAAATGCGTCCCTTCACAAAAATCAATTTAATAAAATGGACCCTTCACAAAAAGCAATTTGATAAAATGAGTTCCTTCACAAAAATCAATTTGATAAAATGGGCCCTTTCACAAAATTATATTCCATAAAAACTTACTATTTATTATTTTGTGATGTTTTAAAATGTGTAATTTGTAAACAAACAAGTTCACAAGGTAAAAAACTTCAGCAAAAGGATTTAAAAAGGTTTTTGTTGATAAATGTTTGGTTCGAATTTGATTAACTGGATTTCAACTGTCGTTACAAAAGGTTATTTTTCACAAAAATATAATAAATTTCACAAAAATAACCTTTATTTTTCACAAACTGGACCCCAAGAAAAAAACCTGCATCGACCCCTGTATATATATATATATATATATATATATATGATAATTTAAAATGGTCAGCTAAAAAAAATTAATCGAATTTATATTTTAAAATTAAATATTGATCCAAAAATTATTTATATATTAATTCAAATTAATATGAAATGATTAATTATTTAATACAAATAATAATAATAATTTAATATATAAGACTATATTTAAAGGATCAGAAGAAATAATTTTTACTAGGTATTTCTAATCCTTCATTTATAAAATATGGTTATATACAAATATCTAAATAATATTATAAATCTGATTGTGTGCAAATGTTAGGCTGAAGCCAGCGTCAAAATGGAATATGTAATGATCCTGTATCTTTGCTCTTTGCGTATAAGTTGATAATAACCCTCAAATGAACATAAACTGGTTTTTGTTTATTTTATTCAAATATTTTTCTTAATAATTCAAAATTTCGTTATTTTCATAGAGAATAAATGGACATTTTTTCGTATAATATTTTAAAATGGTTAAATTTTCTTTACCGTTGATAATACATTATCGTTGCCAAAACTAATTAAAAACCGGAATAATAATTTTTGCTCAACAATTTAGTTTCAACTGAAAAATTTTCACGTGAAAAATGAAAATGAAATTAAAAAAATTAAAGAATTAAAAAGACGATTATATAATATTATTAGAAATAAAACGTACTTTTTTTAGTTTTTGATAATAATACACGGTCTCAATATGCGTAACCATAGGAAACAGGCAAATATGACGTCATTCATCTAAAATAAAGCGGATATGCTTTGATTGGTGAAATAAAATAATCTTGGGTTTTTTCTTCACGTTTTTTCTTTTTTTTTCTTTTGTATCGTAATAATACTTAACGTTTTACCGTCTGCGCACGGCAAAATAACTAAACCGTATTTTTTATTTAAATTTTAAAAAAAGAAAAAGAAGTTTCAAAAGAAAATGGTTTGCAAATTTCAATAATATGCTCCGCAAAATTATCCATGTCGAAAATGTCATGGATAGCGAGAAATAATTATTTCCCTTCTTAAAACTAAAAGACATAACTCGATTACCTAAAAAAAAATGATGAATGTTAATAGTTGTATTTTTGTTGATAAAACCTAAAGATTTAATATTATTAATTCGAACGATAAATAACATAATTTCCCTATGCCAGTATTGATATTAATTGCCTGGAAAAAAAATAACAAAATTTATGTCATTAAAAAGGGATTTTTCTGGGGAAAAAGAGACGTCATATTTGAAATAAACCGGAAATTTTCCTATATGTTTTAAAATGAGTGTGAATCAATTCCTTACATTAATAATACAAGGATCAGTAAGTATAGAAAGTAGATGAGTTTCACGCCATATTTATAACGAAAATTTTAAATGTTTTTTTTTATTATTATCTATACTGATTATTAAGCATGAGTATCCGCTGTATACAGATGAGAGTTTTCTGCTAAAAATCACATCATAATTTTAAGAAAAGGAAAATGAACACGAATCTACTATATTAAAATCTGACCGTGTGTTTGTATTTCGCAACTACTCCTAGACTATCGAACGCAACGCGATTTATTTAATTTCGATTATCATTGATCCGGGGATGTCACACAAACTCTCGGAATTAAAAAAATTAAATTAGTTGCCAAGATTTTTTTTTTTTTTTGTAAATTTTAACGAAGTTTATCTAAAAACGGAAAGTAAATTACTCCATATTTGTGTATAAAATAGGAGAAATAAAACAGATCAGTATATTTTTTACACCTTTTTCTCATTAAAACTGAAAAACAGAATTTATTTTCACTTTGAATAGATGGTGAAAACAAAATCTTGATTTCAGTAGATTATCCGAAAAATAAAAACATATTTTCACGTATTCAAACTTCATGAATCAATTTATTCTGGTGAACAAAAATTGCCTGTCAACATACTGTCATTTAAAAAACAAGATTTGTTTCAGCTATACATTAAACCAAGGAGGCAGAATTGAATTTAAAGAAAAAGCATATACTATTTCCAATTAATGTTTTTTAAGGATGTTAAAACGTTTCACAAAGGCGTTACAAGTAAAATTGTTTATCAGGTAAAATTGACATTTGTTTTTACCCAATTCGTCTATTTCCACGATTTTATTTGGCCCTCCTTTTGGCATTGGTTGCAATTTCATTTTCGCGATTATTTGGCTCAAATTTTCACTTTTTTAAGACTGAGTTATGTCAAGGTCCCTTTAACAAAAAATACCGTATTATGAAATGTGATAAATAGTTAGTTAATTATTAACGCTTTTAATTATCGGGAGTGAAATATTTTGCTTAATTAATGTATTTATTCTTCTTTTAATGTTGCGTGAACGAAGTCACGGGTAACAGCTAGTATAAATATATATTAAACTTTTGATAAATTTCGTGCTTCGAAAAAAATTATTCTGATTTCTTATAATTGAAAATAAAAATAATTTTTTAGGAGAAAGTAAATCAATTTTATATTGAAAATTAAATTATTTCTATAGAAACTAATCACGTATATAAGTGAAATGAATGTAAAATTATTAGTTAGATGAAAAAGTAATAGTAAAAATATATAAATATATAAGTAATTGTTGAAAGTTCAGAAAAAAAAATTAATGAAGGTAATAATAAAAAGAATTAATATATAAGTTAATTTTTTAAAAGATCAGAAATAAAATAAATAATAAATTTTCAATTTATATTTAAAGATTAATTTATTTTAATTATTAATATATGATGTGGAATATTAAATTTATTTTTCTAAATTCAATTTATTTAACTACATTTTTATTACATTTTATAAATTAAAAATATATCTAAATAAGGATAATTAAATATTATAACAATAATTAAAAGTTAAACAATAACCAGGTGTGCTTAGGAAATAAAATAAATCAAATAATATTATAAACTTTGATAATTAAAAAATCGAACCACATCAAATCAAATATTTTTTTTTAAATAAAAAGTTATAGTAAGTTATTTTAGCGTCAAAATCACCCATGAGAGGGCACCAGTACCGTCTCTACCTAGGTACTTCCCCAGGAATATCTTCCCAGTAGATTGCTCCCTGGGAAGAATCTGGGAGGTCAGTCCTGGGGAAGTGATTAAAGTATCTTCCCCAGGAATGCCTGATAGCGTCATTGCAGTTTCAGGAGGAAATTGGGATGAATTGGAGCTCCTAGGGAGGTTTTCAGGAGCTTTGGTGCTATATGTGATATATATGTAAGAAGGTGATATGTAAACAGTTGATTTACTGGAATTACATTAACGACTAGACGTTGAATAACAAAACATAAACTTTAACAATTCTAGACAGATAATTCAACAATACTTAGTAATTTCTTCACAGCTAATACACTTCTCGCCCAACATATACAATATATTTATTTTCCAAAAAGGCCTAACAGGGCCTTTACTAGCTATTTCCCATTTCGACGCTTGCTTCACAATAAAAATTAGAAGACTCCCCTTTTTCCAATTTTGAAGATGTTCAAATCTTGATCTCACGATCGAAATATTTATAACTCGCGTATTTAAATCATGGATAATAATAGTACTAGAGCGTCAGTTAATTTGATAAGCATGCACGTCATAAAGGAAATGAAGTGTTTAAACTGAAATCCTACATATATATATGTGTGTGTGTATATATATATAATTTTTTAACCACTTACTACAACATATAAACCTTTTTAAGTAACGAACTTTTTACCGAATACAACATTTATACATTTCTCTTAATGGACTTTATGATTTAATCATTTTTCCTTATCCGTCGGAAGTTTAAATGTGAATACCGAATATTTTTTAATCAAAGATATCGTAAAATAAAATGTAAAATATTTTACATCAAAATTTATTCGTCTCATCACTTTTAGAAATATTTCGCAACATTACAAGAACACTGCTTGATAGCAGTATTCCATCTGAATTGTATCACAAAGTGACTTTTAATGGTTATATTTTTCCTAAATTCAAAGCTTTCTAAATGAGGCTGTTTCAGAGTAAATGTATTTTAAATCTAAGTGAAAGGAATTCTTTCGAACAATAAGGTTGGTTGCTTTTTATTTTGTAAGTATTTATGAACTTTAAACGATAGAGAAATGTGAAACGTATTTTAAATTGAATAGGAACTCTTTACTGTTCGCGTATTTATGCCCATCAAACATTTTTCAGATGCTAAGAATAAAATGCACAGTAACTATTAATTTTCATATATATATGTGTGTGTGTGTGTAAGTATGTGTGTGCGTGCGTGCGTGTACATTTGTTATACAAAACTAAAATTTTCCCATAATATATTATGTATTTTGATAATCTTTCAACTTGCGAAAACGGTTTTGTTCTATTTAGTTTATGCCATTTGATTCTCACAAAAATAACATATTTTTGTTATTGATCCTTTACATTGATAGATCAGAAAGACATATTAAATTTTCCTGTAAGTTTTGTTTGTTATATTTGTAGATAACTTCGTGAGAATTCCTTTTGTTTTTTAAGGTGTCTGACTACGTTTAAAAAGTGGTTTTCGACCAAAATTGTCAAAACGATTTTATTATATTTTATTAAAGCCCAACTTTTTACCTTTCCAAAACTGTATTTATTTTTATTCTACGATAAATAGAACTGGAGTTGTAGCGGTTTTTAAACTACTCAACAGCTGTCACTCAAACCGGAAGTACTGTTTAAAGGACCGGAAGTACAATTTAAAGGCACTAACTGTGAGAGAGGAAGCAAAAATATGGCCTTCTAGAAAATATGGCCTTCTAGGGCCCAGTACTTGTAAAAAAGAGTATGGCATGTAAAAACAGCAAAGTTTAGATACATATTACTATGTAAATTATTGTAGTAAAACATAAATCTAAACTTTAAATGCATTTTTTGGAATATGTAATTTTTGGTGAAAATTTCATACGCAAAACATGATTTCTCAAAAAGTTATTAGAATATCACTATGAAATTTAAACTGTATGTTGTTTACACTATTGTGAAGGCAATGAACTAAAGATTTAATTTTAGAATAAATATTTTTTGTGTTATGGATGTTTTCGTGTAATGACATCGATAAATTTTATGAAAATCAGCATGTAAAAAGGTGCGACATGCTACAAATTTTGAAGCATTTAATATATCTTTTAGATTTTAGTTCATTGCCTTTACCAATGTCATAAGTATGAAGTGTAAAAAGGAAATTAAGATACATTCAATAGAATTTTCTGTAAGACGTTTTGCATATTGGGTAAAATTTCACTAAATTTTACCACAAAATCTCCCATTTACCAAAAATTTCATCAATGAATGAAATATTTTTTGCTTTTTTCACAGTTTTTAGTCATAATATTAATAAAAATAAGTTATAAAAATAATTAAATAGCTTTTTAAGAAAAAATTGCTCCGTACGTTGTCAGGCACCTTAAAATCTTTTTTGGATTTTTTTTAAAATTCTTAAAACATTAAATAACGGTGTTTATTTTACGTGGATCATAGACTTAACAAAAATTGCAAATTTTATTTTATTTAAATTGTGATGGATCGAATACTCTAATCATGTGAGTTGGCGATGTTTTGAAAGAGAACGTAAGTTTTTGTCCACTAATTGTCCATGTGCGTAAAAGTTGATCAAAGCTCTCTTTCTCTACCTTTCGACGGATGACTGTGAAATGCTTGGAACTTGTAAGTTTTTGCTTTTTATCGATATTCATGCAAATTATTGTAGCTGGTCAGTCGATATTTGGGATATATACGCTTTGAAAATACATTTGGAATTCGGAATTTGGAATCGTGTGCTCTCTCAATACGAGTCATTGAGTTCCTGCGCTTGCATCAACAATCTGAAGCTTATAAGCTGAGCTTTTGGCCAGGACGTACGTACTGAATCAGCGTCTGCCCAGTCTACAACGTGGATGTTAATTATTTACTGAAGGCATCCTGACTTGCGGCTGTCTTCAAAATTGTGAGTTTTTTTTTTTTAATATTTATATTTAATATATTTGAAGTTTTTATTTTTTACGGTGTATAGCTTTGGGAAGAAGTTTAATTATTTCTTTGGGAGTGAAAAAATTTTTTAGCGGACTTCTCAATCCCTGACCTATTAAGTTGCAATAAATATTATTTTTAAACCTTAACTTTCGTGCTCTCCTTGTACAGCTGCCCGGCCTGCTTTACTCATACTGACAGCAATGGCCGTCACAAAATAATTTACAAAATATATAAAATCTTTAAAATGCTGCCCCACTTAATTTTAACAAGAAATTCGTCACTAATAGATAGTTAGACGCTTCCCAACACTTCCAAAATACTGTAACGTTATGTCATATTTTGACACGGTGAATAACGATATGTAAATAAGCAATTTTAAAAAGGCATAGCAAAAATTAAAACTTTTATCAATTACCCTTAATACTCTGTAACGAACGCAAATTCTGATAATTAAGGTGCTCCAATATTTTATAAAATTGGAGAAAAAAAAAGTATGTGAATCAGATTTTATTTGTTTTTAATTGTTAATATAAAAATAAATGGCTGATTCAAAATATACATAGCCGATCGTACACTTAAAACGTTGAAGTCTAAATGAGTGTTCTCTCTCTCTCTCTCTGTATATATACAGTATGCCCACTAAAGTCCCTTGCCACCCTCTGAACTTCGGAACAGCTGCTGCTATATATATTAGGGTGGAGCGATTTTTTTTTTCCTTCAAATCAAAATTGGACGGGGTGGGAAAGTTGCTCTATCAGATCCACATTCTGAATATAAAATATCTTTGAAAAATATGAATATTAAATACTGCTCCAAGGTCATTGAAAATTGAGAAAAGTTGTAAAAGTTGTACATTTTCCCATTTTCTTGTCAAACATATTAATGCACAAATATTACTAATATTAAATTAATTTTAAAGTATTCTTCTTAAATTATTATTATTATATGCTTATAGCGAAACTATGTAATATTTATATCAAATCCAGGTGTCTTATACTGCCTCAATGACTTCAAAATTTTGAAAAATGTATACAAATTCGGTAATTGTGAAGCATAATTAAAACAACAAAATTGTGTTATATATTTTATGCTTCGTAAGAATATATTTTTTTTAAATTATACTTGAAGATGAAGAATAACAAGAAAAAATAATTTATTATTACAATTTACAAGCATTATAAGCTTAATAAAGGAACCGGGTTCTAGGTATTTGGGGCACCTTTCGTTACAATCTGGAAAGGCTTTAATTTTAAGTGAAGAAATAAAAAAAAATAACTACAAAAAATATTGATACGTTTAAGCTTGTTGCAATTGGCTGTGACGGAACTACAGTTAACACGGGTTACAAAGAAGGTGTCATGCGATTTCTAGAAGGAAAACCACTTCAATGGCTTATTTTTTCCAAATACGTGCCAATGAGCTTATCTTGAGCCATTTGCTCTAGCATCTTGACGGTACAACAAATGGGCCTCAAAATTTTACAGGATCTATTGGCAAACCTCTAAAAGATTGTGAACGTCTTCCTCTTGTACATTATAAGAGAATAAGCTGTGCTTTGCTAGAAATTACTAATAAAAAGGATTTAAGCACGGATCAACTCTATTTGCTTGAGATATGTGAAGCAATTTCATCGGGGTTGTGTCCCGAAAAAATTGCATAAAAGAAATCTTGGTAAAATTGTGCATCCTAGGGGGCTTACAGTGGCAAATAAAGTTCTGAAACGTATAGCCTAATACGTTTCTTCAAGTGAACCGTCTGAAAATTTGTTAATTCTGACAAATTTTATACTAAGAGTTTATTCAACTATATGGTTTCAAATTAAAACTAAGCCTTCATACATTTACGAAGCTAAGCATTTGCATCAAACATATGTATTATCATGATATTTACCAATGAAATTACAAACAATAATAGATCCCGTAATTCAACTAAATGGTTATTTTTGTCATCCTTAAAATATTTTGATTGCCATGTTGGCTGACGATAGGGACTATGTAAGAGTGTTGGCACTACGTAGAATAATAAAATCTCGAAAGTCAAAAAATTTTTTACGTACGTTCAAGTTACCTGAGATCAATTTTGAAGCCAAAGATTATATCGATTTTATAAATTGGGCTGAAGTGACTGTGACAGACCCACCATTAACTAAGTAATTAGATCATAATATTCTTATAAAGTGTATCCTAAATCCAAAGACAATATATGAAGACATCTTACCTAAGATTAAACTATTCCTTTGTCACAATCAAGCCACTGAAAGATGCGTGAAACTTGTTACGTAGGCTTCTTCAGCTGTTTGTGGTCCTTTGAGACGCGATGGTTTCATTAAAACTTGTCTGGAGTCGCAGAAAAAAATGCCAGTTTTTGCAACCAAAAAACAGTATGGACTACTAAACAATGGTAACTTCATTGCTTGTAAGTTGTAATAGTAAATTATTTTTACCTTATCACAATAGTTCCTTAAAAATAATTAGGAATTATATTTTCTTACATAGGTTAAGTAAAAAATATAAAACAATTACAATTACTCAAATTTCATATATTTAGAAAAAGTATAGTCGTTGAGTTAGTATAATAAAAGCGAATTTGATATAAATATTAATAATTTTACTATAAATGTATAATAATAATAATAATAATTCGATGGTCATCCTTTTAAATTAAATTATTATTAATAGTTTGTATATTTGAGGAAAAAAATAGAAAAATGCACAAGTTTTAAGTTTTTTCTCAATATTCAATGACCTTGGGACAGTATTTAATATTAATATTTTTCAAATATGTTTTATGTTTAGAATGAGGATATGATAGAGCAACTTTTCCCCACCACCCCATTTTGATTTGGTAAAAAAAAAAAAAAAAAAAAAAAAAAAAAAAAAAAAAAAAAAAAAACATAGGCGAGCGCTTTTACGTTTTTCTCAATATTCAATGACCTTGGGGCAGTATTTAATATTAATATTTTTCAAATATATTTGATATTCAGAATGACGATATGATAGAGCAACGATCCTACACCGTCCCATTTTGATTTGGAAAAAAAAAATCCATAGATACCGCCACTATTCTCCACCCTAATATACATAAAAGTGGTGTCTAGGTATAGTAAAGTAGCCATGCGCTACTCAATGAAATCGGCCTGGTGGAATGCTGCGGAGTTAGCATTCCTATCTCGAAAACGGAAAGAGATAGGGAAAAAAAGGGATTTACAAAGTTATTTAGCATCATCGATTTAGTACGAAAAGACACCTTGTGGACATTAATGCGAAGAATAGAATGGTTAAAACACGCATTTGTTTTTTCGTGATTTCCTACACTGTGACGTGACAAACGATTTTAGAAAGAAAGAAACAACCAGTTATGAAACAGTAGGTGTATGCGACCCTTCCACAAACACTGCAGGACCTTAAACGATGCATTACGGACGCTTGTGCCAACGTGTCACCATCTATGCTCCAACGTGTGCAACGTAAAAATCAAACAAAGATCCAAACATGCATTGCAGCTGACGGTGAGAAGTTTGAAGATCTAAAATAAAGGTATATTATTATAACTAGTTTTTTTTTCTTTCTAAGATTGCTTTGTCACGTCACATTGTAAGGAATCACGAAAAAACAAATGCGCCTTTTAACCGTTGTATTCTTCGTATTAATGTCCACAAGGTGTCTTTTCGTACTAAATCGATGATGCTCTACAACTTTGTATATCACTTTTTTTCTCTATCTCTCTCCGTTTTCGAGATAGGAATGCTAACTCCGCAGCATTCTACCAGGTGGTGCCGTAGTCAGTTTCATTGAGTAGCGCATGGCTAATTTACTATACCTAGACACTACTTTTATGAATATAGCAGCATCCGTTCAGAAATTAAGAGGGTGGCAAGGGACTTTAGTGGGCATTATGTATATATGATACCTTTGAAATACAAAAAAACACCTACAAGTTCTTTTTCCAAATATGATCAAACATTTAATTTAAAAATGGTATGTAATTAATTAATCTATAGAATACCTAACTTGAAATCAAAAGCTAACATATTTCAACAATAGAGTAACCGAAACTACAATATAGAGACGTCTACCAATAGTTTACAAATAGTCAGTATAATATGGAAATACACATATTTACTAACATATGAAACTAGCTAAAATTTAAATAAATATAATCTAAATATAAATCGGAATAGCAAATTGAAAAAAAGTTAGCAAAAATGATAGAAATAAAAGAAAAGCAACATGCGGATGTCTAATCATCAAAGGCATAACACCACATTTCGCAAAAATGCATTATTTCTTATAATGAACTGGCAAATTTGCCAATAATTTTCTATTAATGCCGATATAATGCATTGGAAGAATTAAATAGTTGAAATCCCAAGAAAACAAGAGAAAATCAAAAGTTGTACGGACATTCTACATAACAATTTTTAACAAATTGAAAATCCGTATGTATTATCATGACAGCCGAATGACGCAGAGATTCTTTTCTTTAACCCTTTATATCCTGAATTAATTTTTCAGCTACATTTTAGATGCTCAGAATCCTCGAATTTTCTCACCAGTTATTTTGTTTTGTAAAGTTTTCCTTATCTAATCATAGCATTTTTGCGATTCAATTAGGTGAAAATTTCTCATTTGAAAAACCGGTGGTAACAGATTAAAAATTATGTAAAAGACGCTTGTCACGAAGGGGTTAAAGTGGTACTTATAAGTACCGTCAGGACAAAAAGGGTGAAAATTTAAATACAGAGTTTATTAAATATCAGAAGTTGGTATTTACAATGATATGTACACTACATACATTTTTACTATTTCTCATAACAATTCCACCAAAACCACATTACTTCTTAAAATAACCAAAATATACTCGGATACATTCCCACATCCTACTCCTCCGAACCAACCACCGTTCCTTCTGTCTTCTCTTCACTTCTGTTTACTTTTTAAAAAAGGATTGGAAGGATGTTGGTTGCATGACACCGTCCTTACGCTTCTCCAGAGAAAGTGGAGAAATGAGAATTGTTTCAATCAAAATTACTTTGATACCCAACTTATTCTAAACGAATAATAAATTTCGAAAATGAAGTCCATCAACAAAAAACAGATCACCAGACTGGAATGAAGTTAACACTTAAATATATATGTTATATAAAAATTTTATTTCCTTCGCATATCCTTCACATTTATTTCGCATTATTCCTTTAAATTAATCTAAATTCTGACATAGTCAGTATTTCCTTAATTCTTAATAATATTCATTCCTATTTAATGTCCTTTTAAAAGTAATAACACGTATATTAATATTTATCTTATTCCAAATCTTAATCTAAAAGTTTAAGTTCATTCGTAGCTTTTATCAACTCTCCAATCTATAAAATTCTGAGTGACGCTTGTGTCATTTCGAATGTTTTTAAAAGCCATTTTTTTTATTCCATGATTTGCTTCGCGCGCTGGGTATTTTTCACTTCAAAATCAATGAGTAGCTACGAAGGGGATTCTTTCGTATTAAATCTTCTCCCTCGCACCTCATTTGCTTAGCTTAAATTCGCCTCTCACTCATTGGATCGTGCGCTCGTTACGTCGTTTTCAGTAACTCTACGCGTCGTGAACAAAACTGACTTGCAAGTTTTTGGAGAGCAGATTTTTGTCGTGTTTGGAAGTGCTGACCAAATGGTTATCTGGTGCTTAACTGACTTAGAACTTCATAACAGCTCTTTAAGATCTATTAAAGGATGTAGTAAGCCATCGTCAAGCCTGAGGGCTATAAGTTTATACTGGATACTGTGGGAACTGTTACTGGCATCGCTCTTGTTCATTAATAAACGATTTATCTGGAAATTTGCTGCTCCTTATTGAAGAAACTCTTGTGGTGTCTCATCATTGCCTAACCTCCTCGCCATGATTCTTGATACCGGCTGAAATCATTCTACATCTTTAACAAACTGCCATTTTCTCGTGGAAAATAAAATCATCTTCGTAAAAAGTTCATATATATATATATATATATAATCAGAATATGGCACATACTGCTGAAATACATCTACAATAAGTGAACAAAATATTCTGTTCATATGATTAAGAAACGAAGAAATTAATGTCAATTACAAAATATTTATTATCTCAATTTTTATAATAAAGTATTTAGATAAAATAAAAGAAATAAATTAATAACCTAGAGAATGAGGTAATAATGTCAGTTACAAAAGTTTTATTATCGCTATTTATAAGGAACTATTTAGATGGCACCAAATAAATAAATAAATTACATTTAGGCAAGAAATCAAAAGATTCTTATGATTTGAAACTTTATATAAAAGTTAATAAAACATTACTGAATACCAATGCTTTTGATCTAATAAAGTTGAAATATCCACTTACACAGTTGTGAAAATTAAATTTTATGAATTTAGTTTGTGGATAATGATCGAAATATTGACAGATAAAGAGATTATATATTATTAGAAACTGCAGAAAAATATATTATCCAGGAAAAAAAATTATATATTTCAAAACTTACTATATCATCTCGTATATACATTAATTCCACATGTTACACAGTTTATTTTTGTCATAATTATAACTAAATTACACGTTTGTTATCGAGCATCTAAATATCATCTAAATATGATAATAACCTTACTAGAGAGAAAAGTAATATTACTTAAATTTTATTATTTTATATTCTTTTTCCTATTATTGACAACTCATAAAAACAATAATTTCAATAGCATTAAACATGTATAATTATAATAATATTTGATAGCATATTTAAATAAATAACACAGCAATGGCCACAGTTTTTTTAATATTTAAATTAATACACACACACACATACACACACACACACACACACATATATATATATATATATATATATATATATATATATATATATATGTAATAATCAAAAATTTTCGCCATTTTTCCTTAGTTAAATTATTCCAAATTCTTACAATTCTAAATTTTCCCTCTCTTTTAAAATATCTCTTAAATCTATTTTATACTTTATTCCATAACTTAATCAAAATATTCTTTTATTTATAATTCTAAAAATCTTAATATGTTAAAAGTTACACGTATTTATTAAAACCTTATTCTCTTAAATTGCAACACTGCCTCTAAAACGCACCTGCCTAATTTCTTCTTTTGAGATATTGAATTTTTATTCTTTGGCACTTTTGTAATACCATTTTTATTTCTATTTAATGATCATTCGGCATCCCAGAATTCCTGGCATTTTCGCGCCCAAAGGCTGTTTTACCTTTTTAAATTGCCGCTTCTGATAAAGAGTTTTGGTCATACGTCAGAGACACACCCTCCTGGCCTCATTTTTTCATCCATTAGCGAGCAGGCCCGCCTTTTCTGCCCCCCTTGTTTCCCGCTGAACATGGCTGTTAAATATCTTCGAGTTTTTGATGAGATTTAGTGGAGTTGTTACATCAACGTCATCTAATAAACAGTTGTTTCGTCTATACCATTTGTCTTTCTTGAGTGGGAAATTGCCTGGATTCATTTACTTAGCCTGTTCTCCGGTTCATGCGACTGCCTCTAAGAAGTATAATTCGTCATCATATAGCATGGAACAGCGTTAGAAATTTGTGGCGGTGGAATAATAGTGCTATGATCTGGTTTAAATTTATAGAGATCGTGGCTGGCCTGTCAACGGTTGCTGGATCTAGAAATTTTTATATCAATTAAAGCCGGCGAGGATTAGAAACTTGACCTGCGAAACAGCATTAAGTGAGGATGTTTCTCTATTCCAAGACTTCCTAGTGGCTGAAGATCTCTGCCGATCAAATTCATCAGTTGAGGAGACATTCATTCACAACAATGATTCCTTACGACGATGCTTCTTTAAAATAAATTAAATGACTGTAAAGGAGGTGTTACAATTTAGGACTGTTTGGTATAATTTTTATTTATTACTTCTTTTTACACAAATAACTTACTTCTATTATTTGTGCATGTTCTTATTTTATTTATTTATTTATTATTCCCATTTTCATTCTGTGATATTCATTCACATAAATTAATTACTATTTATTGAAAAAATATGAGTAATCTCTTTTCATTATTTATTAAGTAAAATGTATTGGAACGTATTCTATGCCATTCAAAAAATGCATAAAAATTTATTAGATTCTCTGAAATTACAAAAATAGCTTTCGAAGTTTCTTACTTGAAAAAAAAAAAAAAAAAAAAAAAAAAAAAAAAGATGATCTTAAATGAAAGTTTGCGTTGAAGTTGCGTAACATTGAAAAGGTAAAATTATTGTGTGCAGTATAATTTATCTGTTTATTTCATTTTGTTTTTCGATGCTATGTTCTGAGAGTACAAATCAAGAGCCAAAAATTTTGTTCTTACGAAATAATGCTACTTATTTAAACAGTGTTTTATTTATTTATTCATTCTATTTTTCTTTTGTGATGAAATTTTCATATACAGCAAATCTATTTATAGTAGAAAGGTAGAGCAACAGTTTACATTTACTATTTAAGTGGAATGAATTTAAATATGAATTTGACATTTTTACTGTTAAATATTAGTTGTTAGTTAAATTATTAAGAGTTAGATATTGTTACAGTTGTTGTTAAGTTAAAGATTAATATAGTATGAATTAATATTAAATATTATTAAGAATAGATTACAAAAAAAAAAAAAAAAAAAAAAAAAAAAAACGTTCTTACTAGTAAATTAAACTTAAATTACTCTAAATATTATAAGTGAATATTATGTTTTGCTGACTCATTTACTATGTAGAATTATTTCTGTTGCAAATCTCTATAATTAATTGAATTCAGTAGGGAAGCTTTTCAGAGATGTCTATCAGTATTCTGAGAAAGTAATATGGTGTTTACTAATAAACTAATGGTAAATGAGTAAAGTTGTTAAAAATTTCAATAATTCTGATAAAACTTAAGCCAGTATATTCAATCTGAAGATTATAACACTAAATTAGCTTGGAAGTCTATATTTTATTGAATGAACTTTCTGGTGTAAGTCTATTTTTGTTCCAAATCCTTATAATCATAGAATTCAGTAGGGATAGTGACTAAAGGATGGATTTTACTATGATATTACAGAAAATGGAGTATGGAATAATGAGCTTTACAATAAATATAACAGAAATTTAATTACAAATTCTAGTTTTATATGCGTTACAGTAACCATCTAAGTTATTTTTAAGAAATTTTAATTACTTATTTTCACAAATTTAAATATTATGTTGTTACTTTTGCACAATATTAGTGGTTTTTCTACTGGCCAGGGATTAATTGCTAATATTCAGGAACTGACAGTATATTTCTGTATGTTGTTTGTTGGTTTAAAGGAATGGTTTTGGAATGACATGCAGGTATGTCTGTTGATTTCATGATTTATTGTGTTTAAGGGTGCATCATTAATAACTTTATTATTTATTCTTATGAATATCTGTTCCTTTTTGGTCTTAGCCATCATGGTATGATCAATTACCTATAACGACTTACTGTAATTTCTTCTTTTGGCAATTTACTATTTACCACTTTCTTAGGCAGTTAAGTTAAATTAAATTAATTTACTATTTAGTATTGTTATTTAACTATGTAAATAAAATTAATTCAATTATTAAACTAAATTTGAATTAACTTAAATTACCACAAAAAACCTTGAGTATAAATTGTAAATATGTAAATATAACTTAAAATATTTTAATATATTATTTATGTTGTTTATTTTGAATTAAATGTTAGGAAAAATGACGCATTTACCAATTTATTTTAATACTTAATATAAGGAGTTAGAGATTTGTTGATGCTGATAATTATTTAACAAAATGCTAGATCAGGTAGAAGTTAATTTACTAAGACATGATGGAGAAATTAGCATTATGTTACTGTAGTAAATTGTTCTATTAGGTAACTTTGAGTTTTAATAAATCTTATGCTTACCAATGGGGATTACACCTCATTTTGTCTATAGCTTTGGTAAAAATAAACTCATTAAGTGCCAAGATCCTTAGCATAATAAATTTACTAGAATTGAGTACTCAAACTAAATATGATGTAATGATTAAATATGTGATGATGATGAGAAATTGAAGGGAAGAGAAAGATGATAATAAAATAAAAAGTATTAAAGGTGAAGTTGAATTTTTTAGGTAAAAGTGCATTCAAAAAGTTTCTGATATTATGTAAATAAATTTTGATGTTGTTGTTGTTATTATTTATTCTTTCTATTGATGATACTATTATTATTGTTGTTGTATTTGTTACTATGATGAAAAAGTTATAAGATAATCAGTGCAATATACTAATTTTTAAGATAGTAAATACAATTTAAAAGATTCTTATGTATTTTATTAGATAAGATTTCTGGTTGAGGTAAAAACTTTGGTTCTTATTAACATTTCTTATAACATTTTGATTCAGTAAGGAAAGATAAAGAATTATGAATTGCTTTGCCAGATATTATGGATAAAATATAATTTAAAATTTGTTCCTAGGGTTTTAGTTATATAATTTAAACTTATTCTTTAGACTCTTTCTCTTATAGAATTTTCTCAATGATCATGTAATAGATATCAATTTAATAGCTTAATTAAAAAATTATAATAGCCATAAAACTAATAAAATTAAATAAATTAAACTATGTTTAACAAATCAATTCGCTTCTGTATAACCGTGGTGTTCTTGATTGTGCACACGAGAGTGTCACTGTTGAAGTTTCCACTTGAATTAACTTGTTATGCAGGCGTAATTTAGTTGATTTAAGTTAGGAGTTTCTAATACTGAATTGAATTAGATTAGAATAATAAATTAAACAGTATTAACTAAATTAATAAAATAAACTGGATTAAATTATATATTAAATAATCAAATATGATATCTTAATAATAATTGAGAATTGTCCAACCTTTCTTAATATGCTACAAGGTCCCATTTTTTCATTTCACAACTTATGTTTTCTTGTTTGACTGAAAGCAAGATAGTTACATAACCATCATCTACACAATTGTTTTCACGAATTTTTCTTATTTATTCCTTATTTTATAATATGTATTTTATTTGAGTATATGCTCATGCCTCATTCACTACTATATGGATGAGATATCAATTATATACTTAAGAAAGTAATTCAAGAAAGTGTGTGATATTTTGAATTATAATGCTTGTTATTGCTGAATATTATTATTAGTTATACTATTATAATTGATGTTGAGAGAGAATATAATGAAGAACACTAGTGATCACTATGATAAACAAGATGTATTAATTGATACTGATGATAATTGAGATTTAATATTACTTGAGTTTAAATATGTTGAGATATATAATTTACTTCTAGAAGTAAACAAGTAATAAAGTAGTAAAGGTAATGGAAGTTATAAAGGTAATAATGGTAATAGTAAATTTGATGTTGAGTAAGAAGCTCTTAGACTGCTTACATTACCTACTTGCCTTTTTAGATTAATTACCATTTGTCAGACAAACTATACCATGACAAAAAACTCATTTCTCTTAAGTTTTCCGGAGCATTCCATTCAGGAATGAGTTCAGACAAACATAAGTTTAATATTTGAAATTAACTTATGATTATTATTATTGTTAAGTATTATTATATTAAATTTTTATTGTTGATATTATTATTATTATTGTATTATTTTATTTATTGTGTTTTATTGTTGTTAATATTAGTCTTAGTACTATTTTCGAGTTGTTGCTAGTAAATATAAAGCATTCAGATGAACTTTAATTTCTGAAAATAGACTTTCATAAAGAAGATCAGTAAGATCTAAAGTTTGAAGGATTTTTTCTTTTTGAATTTGTCAATTGTTCAGTTTGTGAGGTATGCAAATAACTTTTTTGTATGGACTATCACTCAGAAAAGAACTGAACATCAAATTAGGCAACAATTCTACAAGCATTTTGCAACAATTTTTGTAAGATGATATTCTTGAAGTATCTTGTGTATTATTTTAAATTTTGCAATGGTTTTCTTACTTTGTTTAATATTTCTAAAGCTTTTTGCATCATTGTTAACCAGATTAATATCTTGTAATTGTATTTTTATTAACAACTCCACCAATTCGCGTTATAGGTAATAAATTTAATGTTATTTTGCATTAATGAATAATTTTTGGAAATGTACTTATTTTGACATTATTCAGTTGACAAATTGTAATCCAAGTCCGTGTAACATTCCCCTTCAATGAACTTGCAGGTCATCTGACCTACCGGTTCATTCGTCTTTTTGGGTGGGGGGTTATTTAATAATAATTTTTTTTTGCCATTTTTCCTTAGTTAAATTATTCCAAATACTTACAATTCTAAATTTTCCATCTCTTTTAAAATATCTCTTAAATCTATTTTATATTTTATTCCATAACTTAATCAAAATATTCTTTTATTTATCATTCTAAAAATCTTAATCTGTTAAAAGCTACACGTATTTATTAAAACCTTATTCTCTTAAATTGCAACACTGCCTCTAAAACGCACCTGCCTAATTTCTTCTTTTGAGACATTGAATTTTTATTCTTTGGAACTTTTGTAATACCATTTTTATTTCTATTTAATTATCACTCGACATCCCAGAATTCCTGGCATTTTCGCGCCCAAAGGCTGTTTTACCTTTTTAAATTGCCGCTTCTGATAAAGAGTTTGGTCATACGTCAGAGACACACCCTCGTGGCCTCATTTTTTCATACATTAGCGAGCAGGCCCGCCTTTTCTGCCCCCCTTGTTTCCCGCCGAACATGGCTGTCAGTGGACTAGCACTTCGCGCGTTTGTAACTTTGAGCAGAAATCTCGGAATTTTTATACTGTTACATTGGCTTCGGACACAGATTTTTGTACGTTTTTCTTCTGTCAACTAGACCCTGTCACTAGGGGGTCAAAATACGTATTCATCGGTAGAGAGTCTTCAAAAAACATAGCTTTGTGCTGTCATCTAATGTATTAAATATCTTCGAGTTTTTTATGAGATTTAGTGGAGTTGTTACATCAACGTCATCTAATAAACAGTTGTTTCGTCTATACCATTTGTCTTTCTTGAGTGGGACACTGCCTGGATTCATTTACTTAGCCTGTTCTCCGGTTCATGCGACTGCCTCTAAGAAGTATAATTCGTCATCATATAGCATGGAACAGCGTTAGAAATTTGTGGCGGTGGAATAATAGTGCTATGATCTGGTGTAAATTTATAGAGATCGTGGCTGGCCTGTCAACGGTTGCTGGATCTAGAAATTTTTATATCATATATCTCTCTCTCTCTCTCTCTCTCTATATATATATATATATATATATATATGTATATGCATAGATAGATATATAGATATTCAAGCCAACATCCACGACCCCATCGTTCACTAATGTTTATATTTTTATGTACATCAAATGAGATATACGTATTATAAAAACTAAAGTATTATTGAAACGAGTTTATTATTAAGTTTACCATATGATTAGGATATCCATTTAATTTTGCTTGATTACTGAAAAGTATGGCCTCTGAGAAAAACGCTATTTTCTGAAACATATGCGCTACCTGAAGACATTTTTGATTCCAACAAAACAAAACTATAACAAATAAAAATATTTAAACAAATTCTTCAAAATGTTAACTATTCCTTTTGAGAGATTCCATTAGGGGTTTTTTGCTTCCATGAGGCCAAACTCTTAGTCAACACTTCGTCTTGCTACAGTTTCGCATTAATCTTTACGTTTTTATGAATAAAAATTAAAGATGTTTGTTACGTGGCGGTAACATTTGCCCAAACTATTAATGCTATCGGAAAAAGGGATCGTGTAACGATTTTTCTTTTGTTTTTATTCCTTTATATTAGACATATCTTCTAGATCCTTCTGACGGATGTGCTCCTTTTCCATGGTGAAAAAAATTCTCTTTCGACCACAAAACATCTTTCACGCGGCACATCTTCAAAACTTCTTTATTCTTCTGTTATCTTGTTAGTCTCCTTAGCTTGACAAATGTTTTCTGCTGTACAAACGAAAATGATGAAGTCCAAGCGAGTTTTTAACAATGGTCTGCACACTTTGACGAGTAATTCAGACTCTTTATAAATGAATTGAAGCTCACGCCGTCGTTTCGGGAAATTCTCTGCTTGATTCTGATGCGAAGTTTTCGAGTACTGACAGAGGGCGATCGGCAGGATTTATTTTTTATATGTTTTCTACTGATTGTCACTGCTTAAATGACCTTCCGGACAGTTCGAAGTAGTACTTTCATCAGAGATGTATTTTTGATATCTTCTCTCTATTTGCCGCCTGTTGAGCGATGGTTAACTATGAGCACAGGTCTCCATATGCACCTCGAAAGTAAATGAATAATATATTACAAGAATGTTCATAAACAATTGTACAAAAATAGACAAATAAGCACGCTCTCTTCTATTTTAGTTGTTAAATATAAACATCAAACAACGCGTCCATACTGTTCATCCCCCCCTGAGTATATAAATTGTTTTGCTCGCTGTCTGAAAGATCATCGACTGCGCTATCGCTAATAAAATTAGCTTAATAGTATGTCAAATTTCATTTCCACTTCTTTCTATCTGTACAAGAAAAAAGTATTGAATTCGTGAAAAAAATTCAACTTTGGGTTTTTGACGTATTTATACACTTTAGAAGGTGCTGAACACGATTTGACTGTTTTTAGAAAAATGTCTGTCCGTGAGTCTGTCTCTGTGTTCGTGACACATATTTGTTGGACGCTCTAGCTCAAGAACTACTGAACGGAATTTATCATGTTTCAGATTCAGTTAGACCTTGACACATTACTTTTTAGTGTAAATCGAACAACCGGTTGTACTGCTATCCTGCATTTTTCACGTTTTCCATGAGGACTATATCTCAAAAACACAGAAATTTACTAATCCTCAAATTATGTTACATTTTGACATAAATACTAGTTGATTAGGTTTTTGCGTAAATCGCCCAAGAGTTGTCGCTGCTGGGATCGTTTTTTTCATGATTTAATCGATAGCTATATCTCAGGAACGAATAGATTAACATTTAATTTTGTTGCAGACCTTTTGATATATATAGAAGAAAGTTTTGTGATGGGCACACTATACTAGTTACCTGTGATACACTGTATGTACGTTGATGTAGCATTTTTATTGGAACATAAAGAAATATGAAACGTTCTACACATTTCCAACTGGACGAAAAATGTCCGGGCCAGGATTCGAACCTGGGATCGCTTGGCTGAAGCCGAGCGATCCAGTCCAGTTCGTCCAGTTAAAAATTTACAACTTGTATGATTACTTTACCAATTTGAAATAATTGTGTTAAAAAATAATCCAGTGTATTCACGTATCCAGTGTTTACAGGAGTTCCATTACCTGCGATCTTTTCTGTTGAGCTGATTAAAATATCAGACCAGATGCTTTGATCAATAAGGTTAACTGGATGAATTATGCCCTCCAGATTCGACCGGGATAGCTCAGTGGTAGAGCGTGGCGGCTTCAGCCAAGCGATCCCAAGTTCGAATCCTGGCCCGGACATTTTTCGTCCAGTTGGAAATTTACAACTTGTATGATTACTTTACCAATTTGAAATAATTGTGTTAAAAAATAATACAGCACATCTAGTCTAAAAGTTTTGAGACAGAACCTCTCTGCCGTTCTAAAGACAACAGAAAGTGTTTCGCAACAGAGAAATATATCTTCGAACAGCCGATTCAATTATTTTGATACACAATCTATTCATATGTAATTAACTACAAAATCATTTTCTCTTATGATTATTAAACATTATTAATAAATGTTTTAAAAGCATAATTTGGATGGTGTAAGGCTCTGTATTTTTTAATATCTGCTCAAACATGTGTATATAATTAAAAAAAATATTTGGTAAATAAAATAGAAAAAAAATAATAACATCAAGAATTTAAACCGATAAGAAATGCCTAGGCGCGCATCTTATTCATTTATTCGCAAATAACAATAATAAAATACACTTATGCCATTTGATCTTTTTAAACCTTGTATATTTCTAACAAACATTTGGATAAATTAGAAAATTAATTTGATAATTTAATGTTCCGAACTTTTAAGGTACCATTATTTGTTTAACAACCAGTAAATTAAAGAAAAAAGCATTAAATAACAATTGTTTTTTTAATTGAAGGAAATAAATGATTTTGGTAAACAATATATTAATTTTCAGAAAGTGCTTAGGGAACCCACATTAAATTATATTTTCTTTTGCAGTTTGGTGCTAAAGTACTTTTCATATATCTTAAGTATCAATTAGAACAATTTGTTTATAAATATATATTTTTACAGCCAATTTCATTTGTTTTTGAGAAACTGAATAAATATATATATTTTTTACAGCCAGTTTAATTTGTTTTGTGAAACTGAAAAAAATACGTGACTACCATTTAAAGGATTAAATTACGCTGTTTTTTTAAAATTGCAGTTAACTTGCAAATTTATATATATGTATATTTTATTCAGCAAATATTTAAAAAAATAATAATTGTAATTTTCGCAAAGATCAACTGATTTTTTTAAAAACAAGAAATCCTCATGAACAAATAAAACATTAATAAATTTCTATTAGACAGTAAATAGTAAAAAAAAAATCATTTATATTAACCTAACACAAAATCATATTCACTTTAATCATAATGAAGTGAATATTCTAAATTTCACGTAAACTACGACATTATTACACGTTTAACAGTATACAAATATTAAATGCTGGTTTTAATTTTTTTTCCGTGTCAAAGGATATTTTTGACAATTACTTTGATGCGTCAAAATAAGAAAAGGGTGTCCCTCATGGACGATATATTGCACATTACGTGATGTCTGCCTTTCTGCAGATACAAAGTGATAAATTCACTTCCGTGACTTCCCAAAATCACACGTAATTTATTCTTATGACCAACGGTATCGTCCGAAACTCACTTTAGTTACAGCCATTACGACGTGGCAGACATCTCTCTCGGGAATTCTTTTACTAAATGACATTTTATGTTTCCAAAAACGTCATGGGGTGGGTGGGGGGACCTGCAATAAAAGACTACAATATGGGAATTCTTCAATTTGATCCGTGACATTTTTATTCTTGAAGGAGAACATAAATGAAAATTGGTGTATTTGAAGGAGAAGAAATGGGGGTGCAGATTAACGCATATCCCTTATATCAGAAATATTATTCAGAAAGTGAAAATATTGAATAAAGAAATCGGAAAACATCCATTTGAACGGGAATATTTAGTTTTTAGCAAAACATTTGAATTATGTTTTATTTTACTGTCACACTCTCTATCTACTCTATTCCACGAGAGTAAGTTGCTAAATTTCTTCAGCTTTAAATTTTTAAATGTAATAAGTAAGCAACATTGAAGTAAAATTTGTTGCAAATAGCTAATTTCATAATCTTTGTTTTAAGTAGAAATCTAAAATCTAATAATACTAAAAAAAAATTTAAATCTAATAATACTACGAAATAAAATATTTTTAGTTGAAGATTCTAGGGGAGATGTAAATATTCAACCTTTTACGGTGATACGCATATTGCCGATACGCAATCTTTGATAAAGTGAACAGAGAATTTAGTCAGATGAAAAACGCAATTGAATTTAGGTATAGAGGGAAAAGAACGATTAAACCCACACTTGTAATGTTTAAACATTTTAATTACTGGTTTGTGACTAAGACTTTTAACTATCAAAATTTTAAAATAAATTCGTCAAAAACATAAGAATACGGGCAGCAAGTAACCTGAACAACTCAATGGTTGAACGATTTTTTAAATGTATATATATATATATATTTTAAATGCTGTCTTTTGATTGGAGAATTTACGGTAATTTCGAATTTTGTGATTGTTTTTTCTGTTTTCAGGGAAAATGACATACATAACAATTCTATTTCTAGTACGAAAAAGTAACACGTTGCACATTTGCCACAGGACCCCTGTTATTTGATGAAAATACAACTTTACATTAGTCCAGGTGCTTGTTAGATTAGATTGAATTTTTTGTAATTTGTGCAAAAGTGGAAAAATGAAATGGGGAAATTTCGTCGTAACGACAAAAAAAAAAAAAAAAAAAAAAATGATAAAAACTTTAATTCACGGATATTTTTGAGAAAGTATATATTAGTATGTTACAACTGGCACTTTGCTCCTTTGAAATTTAATTCTTGATAGAGCACTTAAATGTAAGATGGTGAAACTGAAGGAGGTTAAATGGGATGTAAATTATTATTTTTTCTTTGTATCAGATATACTTGTCATAAGAAAGTGTAAATAGTGAATACATAAAATGGAAAACAATACTTTGACTATTTACTTTTTAGTAAGACAATAGCATTATTTTTGTTTTAAATTGAATATTGCATTTTATTCCAAAAATACTCCGAAGTTTTAAATATTTGTAGTTGAAAATTTAAGGGTAAAAGTTCCTTTTCTGAGATGTGACGCGACATGATAGAATCTAAAAGCTATTGAATTTGAAGAGAAGTATAAATGGATGAAAAAGATTTAAGGCCAAGGTAAAGATAGATGGACTGGATTGTGAACGTCATCATCTCTCCCTTTGATCTTTCAATTATTTATAAATTAGTTTATTAGAATTACGGAAGTTTTTGTCTCTGTCGTGAATTATTTTACTACATGACATTTTATGTTTCGAACAACCTTATGCGGAGATCTATAATAAAAGTCTGCAATTTTAAAAATCGGTTTGATGATTCTAATTCCAAAGAAGACTATCAATTTATTTTTTGAAGAGCAGCGATAATATGTTTCAGTAAGAGTTCAGACACTTCCTAGAAAATGAGTGATTTAGTAGCTCTGCCGTTTTTACAGAAGTATAAAATATACAACATTTTTCATGTGTAAGAAGAGAAAAAACCTCACCTCGAATATAAAATACATGTTATTAATTTAATGGTTTAAAATACAGTAATTTAGAAATACAGAGATTTATTGTGTTAGTTGCTTGACGCTAGGGTACGAAATATGCATAATGTAAGAAATTGCTAAGTTTTGATTTATACACTTTGTCCAAAAACAGTGATTACAAGACATATTTCAGTACGAGACAGATAAATAAGGTAAATTAGTAAAATTTTCATATGAAGTAATAAAATCCAAAAAAGTATTATTTCATCTCCAGTGGAGGAGTGGACTACTACGAAATTCAAAATTTATTTTTTACACGTACCACTATATAAACAAGTGGGTTAGTGTGATCGAAGATCGCACAAAAGGTTTCGTTTAATATTCATTTCAAAACGCTTTATCCTTTCTTTAATAAATCCAAAAAACTTTCATTTTCCAGAAAAAAGTCATGTTTTTTATAAAGTAACAATTTACAGGTCTATATTTTCGTTTTTTCGAATATCTAAAGCGGAGAGGGAGATGTCCTGGCATATAGCGACTATCAGGACATTGTCATGAAAAATTTTGATTTTTACTGAAAAGGTAGCTATTCTCTAACTTTTATCCATTCCTTCTCCATCGAACATTATCCTGTTTGATTTGCCAAATTACCTTACGGTAATCAGGATTGTCTACTTCCTCATTATCACTTGTAACTATTTTGTTGGGTTCCTAACATTCTGTTAGGTTTCCTTCATGTCTACGCCGGAAATCATCTTGGTTTCCACACATTTTTCTTCCGCATTGACAGTTGGGGAAAGCTGATTAGAACATATACTGAATCACCTGATCAATGATGATCTTGCAGGTCCAGAGGAACCTGAAATCCGCGAAATCTTGGATCCAAGGGATAGCTGCCGTTGATCTCGTCTGTTTGGATAGATATGGAGGGATGGTGTTTGAGCAGGAAAAATGACGCGAAGCAAAGGGGACGCACGATATTTGGGACGCCGCTGTCAAAGACAGCCAACGGCAGAGTCTGAGGATGGTGGAACAGCTCGAAGATAGTTCTCACTGACACTGTCCCTCACTTTAAAATTAACAGATACTTGGTTAACGTAGCCTCATATACCACTATTTAGAAGACAGTCGGTCGTAAAGGGATAAGAGCAATGCCGTCTTGCTTTGTAGCACATTTGAAAAGACTCCAAGCAAATATGTCTGTAAGAAGGGTAGCCGGAACGACAGGCTGGTCGCTTCTTTGAACGCAGTAGATTCAATCTATTTCACTTGAAAGCATTCACTTTGACCGTTTACTAATCACATAGGTAAGGTAAGGTAAGCGATAGGTATTTAGTTGCACTAAACTACTTGGAGTTTGAACTTAATTTGAACGCATAATGAAACAATTCTGTTTCCCTTGAACGCACATGTTGTGACAAGTATTTGCCACATAGTTAAGGTAAGGAAATAGACAGATGAAGTCGAATCATATTTCAGAAGTGAGTCTTTTGTCATAAGATGAAATAAGAAGGTGAACGTGAAGGAACTGTTTCCAGTAGTTAGCAGAGACTACTGATAGATGGTAAGAGTAACAATTTGAAAGAAATGTTAACTGTAGAAAGAAGCTACAGTTAGATGAATATGTTAAAAAATGAAATGTAGTGAAGTGATTTATTGTGGTTGTGAAGTAATGTAAAATGTAACGTTTGGGAAGTTAAATACTAAATCTATGTAGATTGTGTGAAATGTAGTTGTAATTAAATTTTGTAATAATGTGATGAAAGAATAATAATTGTCTTGGGCAACGGCTCGCACTGGATGGGACCTCCAAGGTCACCGTCTCATAGAAGGAATTGGGGTGCACACAGTCCGGCGGCATGAGACATCGTCTGAGTCTGTGGGAACCTTGATGGTCTTGCTTGAGGATGAAGGAGTAGTGGCACTAATGATGAGTATGTAAGACGCAATAAACTCCTTAAGGATAGGTATTAGTTGATTCATACAAAGTATGTAGCCTTACGACAGGTGGATTGTTAACTTCTCCTAGCGGCGATGTTGAAGTTGGAAGATACAAAGTCAATGGAGGGGCGATGGTCGACATGCCGACCGCAGAGGATGGGCTAATTACCTATTGGCAGATCTCAATGCGGTGGTAAACAAAGTGTCCAGAGAGTATATGACTGGCATCAGGAAAATCCTGTGATGTCTCATGATGGATAGAAGCAATACTATTAGTTTATAATAGAATGATCTATTGAATGAGCTTTGAGAGTGGAGTATCGAGCGTATTTAAAAAATGTTTAGTGCAGTAGATGCCCGATATGACGCGTTTATACGGATACATCAACATTTAAAACAAATTGCACCACACGCATAGTACAATACATGAGAAAATTGTATTTGAAGCATTATACTAAGTTTTGCACAATAAAATTATCGATTGAAGATGTCTACTCGCCATACCCATGTGCACTAATTTGTTTACACGTTTGATTTTGTGAAGCAAAAGTATGCAAGGTTATTTAAACCACAATTTCAATGTGTCTGCCATGCGTAGCACTGCAAATCGGTTATCACAAAATGTTACGTGAAACTGTTTCTAGTTCATGGTGCGTTATGCTTTGAGACGCATTGATTATTCTGGCACACAAATCTTGTGTATTTATTAGGCGTTACTCATACACCAAAGAGCGAATATGCCCAAAAAGTTCAAATCTAGTGGCGTTAGATCCAGTGATCACAAGTGGACATTGTGTGTGTCCGGTAAACAAATCCAGCGATTTCGAACTCTATATTAAGAAAATTACTCTCTGCTTGAGTGGTAAGTGGTGGGGCACGACTGTGCCCCACCAAACAGAACAAACCCGGCCAAACCAAACAGAACCAAACAGAATTGTAATTACATACTACACAGATATAAAAAATCTCTGTTTTTGATGTTCATCACGAACCAAATACTGATTCATATTGTTCCAATAATGATCATTACGGGAGTTGATTATTCCATCTTCCGTGAACAAACATTCATTTGCCCACATGATATTCCATATGAACCTTGGATTCACAACATGTTCTATTAGAAGCCAATTGCGAAAGATCTCACGACGTGGGTAATTGAAAGGTTTTAAGTGTCCATGTAAACAATAAAGGTGCCAATTATTTTCACAAATTAATTTCCAATTGTTGAGCGTCGAATATTTATAACTGATCTTGCTTTTTGGACCCTCGCTTGCGAAATCGTAGCAAAATAGGCTAAAATATCAATTATTTCAATGTCACTATACTGACGATTATGCCCTGATCTTGAACGAGGCTGTAAGGAATCCGTCGTTTTAAAATGTCGATTTTACCTATGAATAAACATCTGATTAAGCTTCGGTGAATCGCGAAATCGACGTCAGAACTCACTCTTCTCATTTGAGAATTGTTTGTGTTGCACTTAGTGTATATCTTAACCATTTCAAAAAATTCCTCATTTTTGAATGTAGGTATTATTTCAACGTAAATTGATAAAAATGTAAAAAAAAAAAAAAACTTGAAACTAAAGTAGAATGCAACATTATATATTTGTTGCATACGATAATCAAGTAACACGGATTCTGTAATCAAAATACGAGTAGCGTACTAGCAAAATACGTATTTATTAGTATGCAGCTTTTGAAATAATTTAAAAATCATTTAGCCACTCTCAACGCAGGCGAATTTTAAACTTTTCAAGAATATTGTAAGCAATTTATTTTAGACAGCTTTTCCTGTATTACTATACATTTTTGTAGCAAGAAGAATTTTTAAACATTATTAAATATATATTCTCCCTAAAAAAATATCTCTAATTTATAAGGATTTATAAATATTCCTTGAGTTTATTTTTAAAATGTAGTATCAATGATTATTTAAAATAATATATTCGAATACGAGAAAAATAAAGCGGTAAATTCAATACTGGGGACAAACATATCAAAAGTGAAGAGCATTTTCGGTTTCTTACTTTAGTGGTTTAGTTTTTTAAACGGAAGAAAAACTCCTATTGGGACTGTGGACTGTCGACCGATGTGTGTAAACAGCAGCAGTGCAATAAAATTTTAAATAATATTTTCTTAAAGTGAAAATTGCACTGAAATTATTGTTTTTTAATTGGAGAACCAGTTTTCTGTTCTATATTGTTGTATCTGCGGTAAATAGGTGTTCTACTGTATCATGGAAAACTTCGTTAAATATATAAAAAGTCGTTTGGGCACTTAAGTAGCTGTCGTGCCGAAGATATTTATGTATCTGTTTCATTACAAATTACAGAGTCATTTCTTATACAGTCCCCTAAAAAACGTTCATTTTTCAAACATTCATGTGTCTGCGAATAATAAAAATAACTGTTTCTTTTTTTCTGTGCGTGTGTGTTTCATAAATAAGGGCAAGGGACACTTTTGCAATTGGGTATTTTTATATAAGGTGACGTATAAAAAATGAATTTTGAATTTTGAAGGAAAGACCCTCCATAGAGTTGAAAGTCTATTCTCTACCTTCATGTGAACATTTTTCTAGTTCACATTATGTATCTATATTTTATACTTACAGTAGTAAGTGTAACCAACTTTTTTGGACACCCTGCATCACATTCAGTTAGGCTGATTCAAGTTAAAATAGGAATTCTTTTAAAAAAAATATTTTTGGAAAAAGACGCTGAAGTCACTAAGTACCGTGTACTTTCTCATAATACACAAATTACTGTACTTGCTCATAGCACACAAATTTACTGTACTTGCTCATAATACACAAATCACTATACTTGCTCAAAATACACAAATTTAGTGTACTTGCTTGTAATACACAAATTACTACATTATATGCGTAATTGTATAATATATTTTACTCACTATACTTATTTACCTATATAAATTATTGCTGTAATCTTACAATTGATTCGAAAATTCTGCGTGTTGAATTCAATGTTTTTGTGAAACCATATGACCTTCAATACAGTAAAGATTATTCTTCTGTAATATTGATAGATGTTTTAAATAAAATATCACCAACTTGGCAACACTGACTTCAGGAAAAAAGTATGCATCAAATGCAAGGAAGAACATACCTACTCGTGAATGCACTATATTTACTTTGAAAATAATAAGCATTGGATTTTTTCTTTCACTAAAAAAATATTTTTTTTTTGCCTTTTTAGGAAAACGTTGAAAATTCATAAAATTCATACGCGACATGTTTTTCTGTAAAAAAAATACTTTTTTTTTACATATTAGAGAATAACAATTTTTTTTTCAAAATGCGC
Source organism: Maratus michaelseni (assembly GCA_963931845.1). Classification (NCBI taxonomy): domain Eukaryota; kingdom Metazoa; phylum Arthropoda; class Arachnida; order Araneae; family Salticidae; genus Maratus; species Maratus michaelseni. The sequence goes on from OZ007592.1 coordinate 421,881,301, forward strand.
TATGAGATGGGAAGACGTACCAGTTCTTCATATACAGGGTGTGTCAGAAAGTGTATACAGGGTGACAATTATTGAACTATATGAAATAAAACGTAAATAATTTAAAAACTACTGAGTGCACAAACTTTACTCAACATGTAAACGTCACTGCAGATATTCGGATTTAGGTTATGACGTGTTCGATATGGCTGCCATCATTGACTATGATGTAGCGCAGACGATTAGCAAAATTCTGCATGACCCGCTGAAGTGTCGGAACATCGATGCTGTCGACGACCTCCTGAATGGTGGTTTTCAGCTCAGCAATGGTTTTGGCGTTATTTCTGTCCAGATTGTCTATAATGTAGCCCCACAAAAACGTGTCACATGTGTTCAGATCCGGAGAATATGGTGGGCAAGCGAGTCCCATTCCAGTGGCCTCTGGGTACCCTAGAGCCAGAATGCGGTCCCCAAAGTGATCCTTCCGGTCATTAAACACTTTCTTGGTTCGATTCGATGGGGTAGAATCGACATTGCCAACACTGTCATCTCAAACACTACCAGTTCTCTCAAACTTGCGAATCAAATTATTGATTGCTAGCACACTTGGACCAGTTGTCTACAGCTTGTACTCGGTCACAAACTGCCTTTGAGCCGCAATCAGGCTGTTATTGCTCGCATAGTAGGCCTTCTCAAGCAATATACGCTCAGGCACGCTGTACCGTGACATTTTCACTTACAAATGGCTGCCAACAACAAGCTGCGTGCGCATGCGCATACAAATTCCCATCATGCCCTGTGGCCAACCACGATGTTTGAACTTCATCACGCAAACCGTTCAGAAGTTATGACGGTTTAATTTCATATAGTTCAATAATTGTCACCCTGTACATACACTGTTTCACGGATCATAACTTTCTAATTCTTTTTCTTTTCAAAGTATAATTATTTCGAATTAATGCGTTGACAATGATTACATTTAAAAGAAAAAACACTATTGTAAGTATGAAAATATAGCAGAAGTACAAAAACAATATCGCAAGGAGTTTCAGGCAGATTCACCTATGCGACTTACATTTCATCGGATAAAATATAAGTTTGAATCGAATGGATGTTCGTAGACAACACTCTGGAACTGCAATTGCGCAAGAATGCGCCACAACAGCAAATGAAATGTTTGTTGAAGATTGTGAATCAATAGTCCACCGTTATAAGTAGTGTATTGACCAGAACTGTAATAATTTTGAACATATGTGGTAGGAGTTACACCTCTTATCTAGATTATTTTGGAATTTAATTATTAATTATATATGCATAAAAACTGGAATTATAATCATTCAACGTTTGTATATAATTTTCTGACGCATTATAGTGTGAGTGGAGGAGTGAATTTCTACAGAGGGTCTACTACTGCAAGGAATGAGAACTCGGTCAATTTGACTATCCTTTGGCTTCCCATGTAGCACATATTGTTGCCCCCATATTGGCAGTTTATGGAAATAATTGGAAAATATTAGGGTTGAGTGTGGCAGGTTTGAAAAATGGTTGCGTACAGAAGGTATCGTATCCGAAGAGGATTCTAAACAACTAATGGTTGGACCACTGTGGGCCGTTGTTGGGAAATCGTGTCTTTATCAATGGTAGGGCAAAGCGGATATTTCTTACTGTAGGCCCATAATTGCACTTACCCCATAATTTTCAAATAATTTTGCTCTACTTGGATTACGATTGGTTAGCACAAAAAAATAATTTTTGTAATATTACAGTTCGAATGTAATAAGGCTTACCGTCTACAACAAACATCGTAGGATAACTGGATGCTGATTTTTTTTTCTATACCAATCATCTTTAAGAGACATTTGCAGCGATAAGTCATACCACACCTCGTTATACTGAAAATTTGAAAGTTAGAAACCCAGAAAACCCCAACACCTCCCTGCTCAAAGTTTTTAACCATATAACAATTCCTTGAATTAATTTAACATACATTGTACCGTTTTCAAAAATTTTAACGCTTTTTTGAGACAGATGGTGTGACTTTTACCAGAACTTCTGTGTTGCGATTTAATTCGTGTCTCTATATTACAGTGAACGGTTTGTGAATGTATGCATTTATGCATACATTTTAATTTGTCTGATGAAGTTTAGAAAACAATCTAAATTATTACCCTTTTACTTACCCATCATACGTAGTATAGGGTAAGTCTTGAAATCGTTTTGAAAATCGAAAAAAAAATTTTTGACGGATTTACACGTTTCAGACACTGGAGATTCCGAAAAACATATTTTTAGAAAAAAAAATGTTGCCGTCCGTCTGTGTGTCTGTGTGTCTGGATGTCTGTTGTCTGTGTGTCTGTAAACGCTCTATCTCCCGAAAAAATTGAGATAGAGACTTGCAATTTGGTATGTACTTAGTATGTAATAATGGGAAGAAGCCTATTTCATTTTAATAACCTCGATTAACCGGAACAATTTTTTTCGGACTCTCGGAATATTCGTTCTGTTAAAAGGTATATAAAAATTTTCGAAATTGTTTATTTTAAGAAATGAACATAAAAGACAATACAAAAACATAAATTTTGCATAAAGCATGAAGTCGATCGGATAATGAGTTACCGAGATATTTGGAATCCTATTTCCCACACTCTTCGATTTTTCATGACCCTGTATTTCATCCAAATTTCACTTCAAAGATATATTTTAATTGGAAATTTGACGCTTAATCAGATGCAATAAACTGCTAGTTAATAGGATTATTATTTTTGGAGTTATAAGGAAAAACCTCTTTCAAGCAATTCAGTAATCGAGCCTTTAAAGTTTGTGACGTCATCAAGCCACGATTTTATTTGAATTGCAATGCATATTATAAGTAGTTTACACATTTTTATTTTAATATTTTACATTATGCATATTCATGATGGGTAAGTATTACGGTGGCCCCCAACGACTAGTTTAATACTTTCCAACATAGTTGAAAATTGTTTATGACGTCGGTTTGTCTGGCCGTATGGCCGTCTGGCCGGATTGCCGGATGGCCGTCTATCCGTGCTCTAACTCCCGTAAATAGGCTCGGATTGCTCTTAAATTTTTATATGTTATTGTTGTTATCTATAGCATGTTCCCTCTTTCAACTGAAGTGTGTAGCACTTATAGTTTTATTACAAGGACAGTCAAAAGTTTTCCGTTACATTACGGTTAATGGAGAATAATCGTTTCAAGTTCATTTTGATGACGCTACGTCATTTAAAACACAATGAAATTGATATATAATTATGAAGCGCATTAAAACATGCTATTTGTAGAATGTGGGGTGCAAAGCATTTATTATTCATTTACCGGGACAAACAAAAGAACTATGTTACACATCGTCCTATGGGGAAAAATCGTCTGCAGTGTACTTTAGTGATATTTCACTATTTCAAACATAATGAAAATTATATGCATTACTGAGGTGTACTGTAAATTGCTCTCTCGTGTGCATTGCGTTTATTTACAGGGACACACAAAAGATATTGGTTACAGTACGTGTGCGATATTCACAGTTTATGTGTGATAAGGGTGTTTTCAACTTTGGTTTGCGTTTTTAAGTTTAACAATTTTTTTTTCATAGCACGTGTGTGTTTATAAACTCGGTTCATCATATACAGGGCTACATAAGGGATTTCATAATTATTACAGACTATGGAAGTTAATTGCTTAAAGGTAGTTTTTAACACTTTCCAACCTAGTTGAAAAGTGTTTATGACTTCGGTTTGTCTGGCCATCTGACGTCTGGCCGTCTGGCCGTCTTTCCGTGCTCTAACTCCCGTAAATATGCTCCGATTTCCCTGCAATTTTTATATGTTATTATCGTTACCTATGGCATGTTCCCTATTTCAACTGAAGTGTGTAGCACTTATAGTTTTTTTACAGGGACACTCAAAAGAATTCCGTTGCATTACGGTCTATGGGGGAAAATCATTTGCGGTTTATTTTAATGATGTTACACAATTGCAAACACATTGTAATTGATATATATTACTAAGGTGTATTACAAGAAACTTAACATGGAATAGGGTTGCATAGCACTTATAGTTAATTTACAGGGACAGTCAAAATAATTCCGTTACATTACGTCTATGGAGAAATATCGTCTGCGGTTTATTTAAATAATTTTTCACTATTTTAAACGCATTGAAATTTATATATATCACTAAGGTGCATTACAAGAGGCTTACTACAGAATATTGTGTGTATAGCAGTTATCGTTCATTTACAGGGACACACAAAAGAATTCTCTACTGTCTGTTAACAATAATTCCTGGAAATGCGTTTTAAGTTATTGAACGCGATTTTAAATTTAACTCACTTTTTGTTTATTACTGGGTGTGTATAAATTCTGTAGATCATATACAGGGAAGCACAAAAGTTCGCGAACACATTTCCGTTTATTGACAGAAACTCCAGAAGGAGAATTTTAAACTGTGCTAAGCGTTTCTTAACTGAACTAAAATTTAGCATCCTATGTAGTATATATACAAATCTATAGATCATATACAGGGCTGAATAAAAGTATTCGGATATTTTTTCCGAATATTGTATACGTTGGAACTTCCAGAAATTATGTTTTTAAATATGTTATGCGTTTTCCAAATTGTTTACTTAGATGTTATCTGTCAGCTCATTAAACGGTATGATTTGTAAAATTATTTTGGAAGCGTTGGAAAGTGTTACATAATCTATGCTTGAAGCATGATTTTTCGTTCTTGATAATTATGTTACGCATTTTCCTGCTGAACAATATTTAGTAGACTAATAGAATTTTGTGGAATATAAATAAATTCATATACAAGTCTACGCAAAAAACGTTACACAGTCGTTTACGTTTGGTAATTGCTGCGAGTGAGTTTTAAGTTACTTTTTAGCTTAATAGGTGGTGTGTACAAGAGTCTTCAGATAATATACAGGGCTGTACAAAAGATTCAGAGTGCATTTCCATCGATTGGCGAAAATTGCTAAATGTGAATATTCTAACTGAACTAAATTTTATCATATTTATCTATCCACATCTATTGATCATAAACAGAGCTGCACAAAATAATTCGATTATTTTTTGACACTAGAAGGTAATTTCAAAAACTGTATTTTTCAATGTGTTATCTGTTTTCTAAACTGTTTACTTACATATCTTCTTTCACCTTATTTAACATTGAAGTTTCGTTTCAGTTTTCTGGCTATGTTGGAAAGTGTTTCATAATCTATGCTTGATGCATGATTTTTCGTTCTTGTTATTAAATTACACTGTATTAGAAAAAAGTATTTTTTAACACCATTTACACATAACTCGACAAAATAATAATGATAATAAATATAATAATAAAATTCAATAAATATTAATTATAAAATGTGGAACTGATCAAACAACAGAGTTTATTTGAAAAGCTGAATACGGCAAGTAATGTATAACTCTAATGAAAATAATATATAACATAAATAAATAGAAAATAATAATAAATAACAATATTTCTTTTAAATAATAATAATAATAATAATAATAATAATAATAATAAAATTCAATGAATAATATTATTTATAAAATATCTAACTGATAATGCAACGTATTTTAATTGAAAAGCAGAATATGTTAACTAAAGAATATTTCTTGGAAATAAAATGTTGTCTACTGAGTGTATGACTTCACTACGGATATTCTTTAATATTAAAATTCCTTTCAACTTCCATTACTTCTGAAATACTGTGTTACCAATGTAAACAACAATCTAACAGTCCCCTAAATATTTATGGCTTTACATCTTCTTTTACTTATCTTTTTATCGTAGAAAATCTGTTAGGAAATAAATAAAAATAAAGTATATCCAATTCAAGATACTTAAGTTCTTTTTATTGAGCTTGACAAAACAATGTCAAAGTGAAATGTCCAACAGTGACGTTTGAGTTAACTTTCGATTTACGAAAATATTTGCGGATTAAGGTTTACAGATTTTCTGCAAATGTTTTAAAATCTAGTCCGAATAAAAATAAAATAACTTTTTGAATACATCCATTTCCTTTTGTTTAATACATGACTTTGGAAATGTAATACTTTTTATGAATTTATCATTGATTTGTAATTCTGAGTAACACTATTACAATTTACAAAAATAAATAATACTGATCTCACATTAAAAAGGAATCTGATGCACTGATGCCTTTATTCGAGCAATTAGTATAAATATGAAACCTGTAACTTAAACAATGTGCAATATTCGTGAAAAAAACTTGTACACTTTAACTTGATTTTTTTTCTTTCAATACACGTTGCGCAACGTGTAAAACAATTAAGAAGAAAAATGTAATTTCATTACAAAAAGCTACCTATTGCAGCCGTTCGTTTATATTCTAAATCTGGGCTTTTTACTTGATCCTCAAATTACAAATAATATAAGAAATACATCCCTAAAATCATGTTTAATAGTTATTATATCTTAATGAATAAAAGTACTGGAAGTTCTAATTTCGTGCAAAATAAATATTTTCATTTAAAAATACATCCGTTATTCTTTATTGATAATAAGTATTTTATTTAACAATTTATTTTAACAACAATAGGGAATTTTTAGATGCAAATTTAAATTTGACTGATGAATACAGCACTAAATGTGTTTATAAATAAACATAACATTAGGAATATGAATATTTATGCATGCATAGTGTTCAATAAATTTTTAAATATTGTTCAGTATATTTAATTTTAACATTTGTTGAAGTATGAACATTGAAATATATTTATTTATGAAAAAAGCTGACTTCTATATTTTACGTTTTATTTCAGTTCAATAGAACTTCCTCAATAAGTTATCGAAACTCGAAAGCATTGTATAAATATGTATTCCTTTACCTTGGGGAAATTTTTAATCTCCACTCGCATTGTTGAACTAATCCGTTTGAATAGATATTCCCATTGTGAGAATCGAAATTCCAAAAAAACATTTTCACGTAGTATCTCTCAAACTCAGTTCAGTGAATCAATAAAGTTTAATGTAGAAAAGCATAAACGTGGCTAAAAAATAGTTGAATTTTAAAAAGCTTGGTAGAAACGGGCTGTCATTTTCATGTAAGTGTTACTGTTATATATTTCTGTAAAATGTGAGATTAATGACAAAATGGCTGATTTTACTAACCATCACATTTTTCTACAAAAATATAAGTTTAAAATATACAAATCAGCATTTTAAAGTTGTAGTATTTCAAGTAGAAGTACGTATGCTTTAAGTAAAACTAAATCAAATGAAAGAGTAATTTATCAGAGAACATGATTCATTGCCAATATTAAAAGAAAAATCATCGTTTATTATTTAAGGGATAACATGCCCGCAAATTGTAAGGGTTATATGTCTTAGATTATAGTGTCTTTTTAACACTTTCTAACATAGTTAAAAAAGTGTTTATGAATTCGTTTGTCTGTCCGTCTTTGCTTTAACTCCAGTAAATATACTTGGATTACTATGGGAATGGTTTATGCCTTCGATCCTTTTATAATATCTCATGATTCTTACTGCTGCCCAGTTATCGTGAATAAGAGTAGTTGTATCTATTAACAGAATGCTACTAATAACGCATGATTTCCATTTTAAATTATTCTCATGTATTTATTAAAATGTCTAAGAATAAGAATCGACTGTCTCATAAGAATGTTTTATATATACAACAGAACAGTTATTACTTAGTATTAAATTTTGGATATACGTAATACATTTTTCCCTTCCGATACATCAATAAAACAAGAAGATAAAGCTTATTTTGTCATTTTATGTTGACAATATCTGTATCTTTTCTTTATCATTTGTTCTAGAATCGTAGTGCCTTTCTGTACATGATCGAAGCCCCATCCTTCCTATTGAGTACGATAGAAATACTTTAAAATAAAAAAATAAAAATAAGTAAAACAGTACGATATAAGGAAAAACACGTATCTTATATTTTAAATGAATATTTACATTTCAGAAAAAAATAAATTTCTACTCGCTGATTGATTTAGATTAAAAAAGTCTCTATTTAGATAAAATTTTAAAACAATGCATTGAAACTGAAAAATTGTCCATAATTAGGGTATCATTGGAATTTTCATTCAATGCGTTATTAACTAGTGAAAATAATGGCTACTTGATAATGTAAATAAAACGTAAAAGAGTAATTGGGATCTTTAAGCCCACCCACTCGGCAGCGTGGTTGGTAGAGGAGGCGACGGCCACGTTGAGGGCCCAGGTTTGAATCCTGGGTGGGGCATGGATGCCATTGTGTGTGTGTCTTCAATACTGTCTACTTCCTTGTGTCTATCCCGCCTTCAAGAAGAATCGGTATGTAATTTTGTCAAAAACTCCTGTATGTATTTCGGTGAATAAAAATATGGATCATTCGAGAGAACAGCCTTGTCGCTTATAGGTTTAAAGCAACTCTCCTGCAAATAAAATCAAAATTTTAAAGCCTAACGTCATTATCTGACTGACTGATATGAATAGGTATTCTTGCATTAACAACCTATGAATTTAGTATTTATGGAGTAAGATAAATTATGTGGACTAAAATACCTCACTTTATCAAAAGAAAATGAATCTAGAAATAAATCGACTAGTTTTTGGTAAATGAATATGACATGAAACTCATACATGAAAATCTTAACTTTTATACTAATATACAAGGATTTTTGAAGCATGATTCAATAAGGTAAGCCCCTGAAAAAACTTACTTTATACATTTCTATAGCAAATGAAAGCCGATTTAATAAATCATTTTAGCACAAATATATACAAAAAATTCACTTTAATAGATGCATGTAGAAATCATTCAGAATAATCAAAAATTTAATTTCATTTCTAAAATAACTACTGCAAAATTAAGGCTAACTCCTGTCAACATAGTAATCTCTCGAAATCCCTAAAACAATGCTGAATTCAAATGTCGAAGATGCATCGTTGAAAATGTGTAATTTTAAATTAATATTCCCTGCTTAGCAATTAACTACTTTTTATTTTACGGTGCAAATGATCTATCTGGCAATTCCCTCTCGGAACCCAATTTACTGCGGACTATAAATCTTCACGATAATCGCATGTAATTTGTTACCAATTTCATAGGCTGCATGACTGACAGAATACAATTAAAGATGGAGAAATCTCTACTATTACAGAAAGTTTGCATGAAGCATCCGTCTACCCATATATATACCCGGTTTAGAACAGACTAAATATTGAAAGCATAATGTCAGTTTAAATTGATGAAATGCGAAAGGTTTAAACGAATTATGTACATGAAATTGTATTGTTACAACAGAATATATATGACTTTGTATATACATTTGAATGAGACTCGTATTTGATAAACGTTTTTAATTATTTTTTGGAAAATTCTTTTGCAAGCTGTTCAGAAATTTGAATGTCGGATGAACTTAGAATGAAAGCAATTTTCAATGTACCGATGTATCTGACAAACTACAAAATAATAAACTAGTTAACTTGAAAGGAGAAAATTATGAATTGTTGACCACTAACTCATGATTTGTAAGATATGCGGATATTTTCCAAAATTGTGAATAAGACAAATTTTAGTTTCTTGATTTACTTTATTTTTTACTTACATTATCAATTATATTAATATGATTAGTCTGTTCTGTTGTTCTCTGACCTATCGAGTGTGGATAAACAGTTCTGATATAGATGATATAATTTGAAGAATCAGTTGTTCCTTGTTTGGAAGATTTTAGAGATTTGTGAAGATATGTTGCTGTACTTGCTCCACAAATTACTATGCTCAGTATTCATACGAGAGGAAAAGAACGTCTGTACCATATATTCCTTTAAGAAGTAAAAGGGTGGTCGAACCTTTAATTGTAAAATATCAGTATCTTCTATATATTTCGTAATTCCATTTGATGATACGGGTAAAATTTAATTAACGAAGAATCCGCTCCCTACCTTAACCCTCTCATTAGCAAAGTTTTTACATGATTATATGTTAATTTCTTCCATATGCATAAGAAGAAAGTATTGTTATTACGGAAATTTTCGATTCTCTCGATCGACTTTTGATATGTCCTCAACATGATTTGACTATCTTTTGAAAAAGTCTGCCTTGTCTGTCTGTCAGACTATGTCTTTTCAAGTCTCTGGAAATGCGGCTCGGAATTACTCAAACATTAGATTCTTTTGAATTTTGACATAAATTGGGGTCTATTTGTTTTGGATGTATATCGTTTAAAGGGTGCTTGGCTAAACTGAATTTTTCACGATTTTCGTGACAGTAATATCTTAAGAACCAAAGCACGGAATTTCGTTGAAATTAATTATTATGTTCGACCTTGACATAAATATATTCTGATTAGGTTTGATCTTACATGTCGCCTAAGAATTGGTGCTGCAATGCGGTGTTTAATACGATTTGTTGTGGATATATCTCATGAAATAATGCATGGAAATTCATCAAACTTCAAACTCTATTAGAACGTGTATGCTGATTAGATTTGGTTGCATACCGTCCAACAGCTAACGTTGATATATTGTGCTTTTAACGATTTCCACGATATATACATCACATAAGCTTATGCACGGAATTATTTTAGTAGAAAATATTTAGACCACTCTGGGTTTGCGGCATTTGGACTACTGTTATATTAAAGTTAAAAGGGGTATTAAGCAGTCATATAGTGAAATACCAATAACGTGCGTGTAGCATGTGGGAGCTAAATAGGTCTAGAAAATAGTTAATCACTAGTTCAGGCCAATATTCGACCAGTATATTTTTAAAATGTCTCAATTAAAGATACAATGTCTGCCTATCGCCGCTAGGATGCACTGTGCACAGTTCTTAGAATACCTACTAGCCGGCTTTTTAGAACTTCTCCTCGAATTATTATGTACCAGCGGGTACGACCGAGCAATGCTCGGTCAACATTTGCTTTGTGTTCAACTTGGTAGTTGAATCATGTATGTCGGCTCCTATTGGAAATTTCTAGAAAATTATTTCAGATTCTAAAAGCCAACATTTTCGCCAAATGTCGCCAAGTTTAGCGACATTATTTCATTTACCACCAAGCATGCGTTGAGAAAGTTCTATATACCCGGATTGGTTCAAATCTTTTTTCGAGCACATTCCATGGACTCTGATTGGTTGAATTATGTATCAAGCAAGTGTTTTGGCATTGGTAATCTTAAAAGTCAATTTTCCTGCCAAATCCCGTCAATGTCGCCAACACTTCTTAAGAAAAAAATAGCTTGACCCAGAATGACCCATGACCAAAATGACTCACTAATTGAATTTTCTCGAACATGTGACCTAGCCCATTTGCCTTCTAGTTCCCTTTTTTTAATCAATTGTAAGGTCCCTTTTTTTATTTGTTATCCTACTGGAAATTTCTAGAAAATTATTTCAGATTCTAAAAGCCAGCATTTTCGCCATATGTCGCCAAGATTTTTATTAAGCAAGTGTTTTCGCATTGGTAATCTTAAAAGTCAATTTTCCTGCCAAATCCCGTCAATGTCGCCAACACTTCTTAAGATAAAAATAGCTTGATCCAGAATGACCCATGACCAAAATGACTCACTAATCGAATTTTCTCGAACATGTGACCTAGCCCAGTTGTCTTCTCGTTCCCTTTTTTTATTTGTTATCCTATTGGAAATTTCTAGAAAATTATTTCAGATTCTAAAAGCCAACATTTTCGCCAAATGTCACCAAGTTTAGCGACATTCTTTCATTTAGCACCAAGCATGCGTTGAGGAAGTTCTATGTACCCTGTGTGATTCAAATCTTTTTTCGAGAACGTTCCATGGACTCTGATTGGTTGAATTATGTATCTCGGCTCCTATCGGGAATTTCTAGAAAATTCCTTCAGATTCTAAAAGTAAAAATTTTCGCAAAATGTCGCCAAATTTGGCGATATTATTTATTTGGCGCCAAGCAAGTGTTTTGGCATTGGTAATCTTAAAAGTCAATTTTCCTGCCAAATCCCGTCAATGTCGCCAACACTTCTTAAGATAAAAATAGCTTGACCCAGAATAACCCATGACCAAAATGACCCACTAATCAAAATTTCTCGAACATGTGACCTAGCCTAATAGTCTTCTTGTTCCCTAAACCTGTAGGATGCTAAATTTATTTCAAATCATCTGAACCTGTTTTAAGGTAAAATAGCTTGACCCATAATGACCCATGACCAAAATGACTCACTAATTGAATTTTCTCGAACATGTGACCTAGCACAGTTGTCTTCTTGTTCCCTTTTTTTTATCAATTATAAGGTCCCTTTTTTATTTGTTATCCTATTGGAAATTTCTAGAAAATTATTTCTGATTCTAAAAGCCAACATTTTCGCTAAATGTCGCCCAAGTTTAGCGACATTCTTTCATTTAGCACCAAGCATGCATTGAGGAAGTTCTATGTACCCTGTTTGGTTTAAATCTTTTTTCGAGAACGTTCCATGGAGTCTGATTGGTTAAATTATGTATCTCGGCTCCTATTGGGAATTTCTAGTAAATTCCTTCAGATTCTAAAAGTAAAAATTTTCGCCAAATGTCGCCAAATTTGGAGATATTATTTATTTGGCGCCGAGCAAGTGTTTTGACATTGGTAATCTTAAAAGTCAATTTTCCTGCCAAATCCCGTCAATGTCGCCAACACGTCTTAATATAAAAATAGCTTGACCCAGAATGACCCATGACCAAAATGACTCACTAATCGAATTTTCTCGAACATGTGACCTAGCCCAGTTGTCTTCTCGTTCCCTTTTTTTATTTGTTATCCTATTGGAAATTGCTCGAAAATTATTTCAGATTCTAAAAGCCAACATTTTCGCCAAATGTCGCCAAGTTTAGCGACATTCTTTCATTTAGCACCAAGCATGCGTTTAGGAAGTTCTATGTACCCTGTTTGGTTCAAATCTTTTTTCAAGAACGTTCCATGGACTCTGATTGGTTGAATTATGTATCTCGGCTCCTATTGGGAATTTCTAGAAAATTCCTTCAGATTCTAAAATTAAAATTTTCACCAAATGTCGCCAAATTTGGCGATATTATTTATTTGGCGCCAAGCAAGTGTTTTGGCATTGGTAATCTTAAAAGTCAATTTTCCTGCCAAATCCCGTCAATGTCGCCAACACTTCTTAAGATAAAAATAGCTTGACCCAGAATGACCCATGACCAAAATGACTCACTAATTGAATTTTCTCGAACATGTGACCTAGCACAGTTGTCTTCTTGTTCCCTTTTTTTATCAATTATAAGGTCCCTTTTTTATTTGTTATCCTATTGGAAATTTCTAGAAAATTATTTCAGATTCTAAAAGCCAACATTTTCGCCAAATGTCGCCAAGTTTAGCGACATTCTTTCATTTAGCACCAAGCATGCGTTGAGAAAGTTCTATGTACCCTGATTGGTTCAAATCTTTTTTCGAGAACGTTCCATGGACTCTGATTGGTTGAACTATGTATCTCGGCTCCTATTGGGAATTTCTAAAAAATTCCTTCAGATTCTAAAAGTTAAAATTTTCGCAAAATGTCGCCAAATTTGGAGATATTTTTTTATTTGGCGCCAAGCAAGTGTTTTGGCATTGGTAATCTTAAAAGTCAATTTTCCTGCCAAATCCCGTCAATGTCGCGAACACTTATTAAGATAAAAATAGCTTGACCCAGAATGACCCATGACCAAAATGACCCACTAATCAAAATTTCTCGAACATGTGACCTAGCCTAATAGTCTTCTTGTTCCCTAAACCTGTAGGATGTTAAATTTATTTCAAATCATCTGAACCTCTTTTAAGGTAAAATAGCTTGACCCATAATGACCCATGACCAAAATGACCCACGAATTGAATTTTCTCGAACATGTGACCTAGCCCAACAGTCTTCTCATGCCCGAAAACCATAGGATGCAAAATTTAGTGTAAATAGAGTGAGCCGTTTTTAAGATAAAATAGCTTGACCCATAAAGACCCATGACCAAAATGACCCACTAATTTAATTTTCTCGAACATGTGACCTAGCCCAACAGTCTTCTCGTCCCCGAAAACCATAGGATGCAAAATTTAGTGTAAATAGTCTGAGCCGCTTTTTAGATAAATTAGCTTAACCCACAATGACCTAGAAATGACCCTCTAATCGTATTTTCTCGAACATGTGACCTAGTCCAATCATTTTCTCGTGCCCGAAACTCGTAAAATACAAAATTTAATCAAAATCTTTAGAGCCGTTTTTTAGATAAAATTAATTTGACCCGCGATGACCCAAAAATGACCCACTAATCGAAACTTCTCGAACACTTGACCCAGCCCAATACTCTTCTCGTGCCCGAAAATGGTCCAATACAAATTTTCGTCAAAATCGCTTGAACCGTTTTTTAGATACAATTAGCTTGACCATGACCCAAAATGACCCAAAATGACCCACTAATCTAATTTTCTCGAACATGTGACCCAGCTTAATGGTTTTCTGGTGGCCCAAAACGGTAGGATACAAAATTTCGCCAAAATCGTTAGAGCCGTTTTTAAGATAAAATTTGCATATATATATATATAATATATATATATATATATATATATATATAACCACACACAAGATTTGCTCGTATTAGAATATATGATTAGCTTGACCCACAATGGCTCAGAAATGAAAACTAATCGAATTTCCTCGGACATGTGACCTAGCCCAATGATTTTATCGTGCTCGAAACTCGTAGGACACAAAATTTAATTAAAATCGTTAGAACCGTTTTTTAGATAAAATTAATTTAACCCGCGTTGACCCAAAAATGGCCCACCAATCGAAATTTCTCGGACATGTGACCCAGCCCAATAGTCTTCCCGCGCCTTTAATGGTCGGATACAAAATTTCGTCAAAATCGTTTGAACCGTTTTTAGATACAACTAGCTGTTACCCGTGACTTCGTTCACGCAACATTAAAAGAAGAATAAATACATTAATTAAGCAAAATATTTCACTCCCGATAATTAAAAACGTTAATATTTAACTAACTATTTATCACATTTCATAGGAGACAATACGCTATTTTTTGTTATAGGGACCTTCACATAACTCAGTCTTAAAAAAAGTGAAATTCTGTGCCAAATAATCGCGAAAATAAAATTGCAACCAAAACAAAAAGGAGGGCCAAATAAAATCGTGGAAATAGACGAATTGGGTAAAAATAAATGTCAATTTTACCTGATAAACAATTTTACTTTTAACGCCTTTGTGAAACATCTTAACAGCCATCCTTCAAAAAAACATTAATTGGAAATAGTACATGCTTTTTTCTTTAAACTCAATTCTGCCTCCTTGTTTTATTGCATAGCTGAAACAAATCTTGTTTTCTAAATGACAGTATGTTGACAGGCAATTTCTGTTCTCCAGAATAAATTGATTCATGAAGTTTGAATATGTGAAAATATGTTTTAATTTTTCAGATAACTTACTGAAATCAAGATTTTGTTTTCACCATCTATTCTAAGTTAAAATAAATTCTGTTTTTCAGTTTTAATGAGAAAATAGCGTAAAAAATATACTGATCTGTTTTATTTCGCCTTTTTTATACACAAATATGGAGTAATTTACTTTCCGTTTTTACAGAAACTTCGTTAAAATTTACAAAAAAAAAAAAAAAAAAAAAAAAAAAAACCTTTGTATTTAATTAAATTTTTTTAATTCTGAGAGTTTGAGTGACATCCTCGGATCAATGATAGCCGGTATTAAGTAGCGTTGCGTTCGATAGTCTAGGAGTAGTTGCGAAATACAAACACGGTCAGATTTTAATGTAATAGATCCGTATTCATTTTCCTTTTCCTAAAATTATGATGTGATTTTTAGCAGAAAACTCTCATCTGTATATAACGGATACTCATGCTTAATAATCAGTATTGATAAAAAAAAAAAAAAAAAAAAAAATTCGTTATAAATATGGCGTGAAATTCATCTACTTTTTATACTTACTGATCCTTGTATTATTAATGTAAGGAATTGATTCACACTCATTTTAAAACATATTGGAAAATTCCCGTTTTATTTCCAATATGACGTCTCTTTTTCCCCAGATAAATCCCATTTTAATGACATAATTCTTGTTAATTTTCTTTTCCAGGCAATTAATTTCAATACTGGCATAGGGGAAATTATGTTACTTTAACTAAATAATATTAAATCTTATGTTTTATCAACAAAAATGGAACTATTAACATTCGTCATTTTTTTTTAGGTAATCGAATTATTTCTTTTAGTTTTATGAATGAAAATAGCTATTTCTCGCTATCCATGACATCATTTTCGACATAGATAATTTTGCGGAGCATATTATTGACATTTGCTATCCATTTTCTTTTGAAACTTCTTTTTACTTTTTTAAAATTTAAATAAAAAATACGGTATAGATAGTTATATTAGCCATGCGCAGACGGTAAAATGCTAAGTATTTTATTATACAAAAGAAAAAAAAGTGAAGAAAAAAACCCAAGATCATTTTATTTCACCAATCAAAGCCTATTATCCGCTTTATTTGCGATGTATGACGTCATATTGGCCTGTTCCCTATGGTTACGCATATTGAAACCTTGTATTATTATCAAAAACTAAGAAAAGTACGTTCTATTTCTAATAATATTATTTAATCTTCTTTTTAATTCTTTAATTTTTTTATTTCATTTTTATTTTTCACGTGAAAATTTTTCAGTTGAAACTAAATTGTTGAGTAAAAATTATTATTCCGGGTTTTAAATTAGTTGTGGCAACGATAAAGTATTAGCAACGGTAAAGTAAATTTAACTATTTTAAAATATTATACGAAAAAATGTCCATTTATTCTCTATGAAAATAACGAAATTTTGAATTATTAAGAAAAATATTTGAATAAAATAAACAAAAACCAGTCTATGTTCATTTCACGGTTATAATCAATCTATATGCAAAAATACAGGATCATTAAATGCTCCATTTTGACGCTGGCTTCAGCCTAACATTTGCACACAATCAGATTTATAATATTATTAGGATTAGCTAGAGCATGACCCAAAATGACCCAAAATGACCCATTCTTCGAATTTTCTTGAACATGTGACCTAGCCCAATGGTTTTCTGGTGCCCCAAAACGGTAGGATACGAAATTCCGTCAAAATCGTTAGAGCCGTTTTTAAGATAAAATTTGCATATATAACCACACACAAGATTTGCTCGTATTAGAATATATGATATGATGAGTCTTATAAAGACAAAGCGTTAAAATTGGTGCAGTTTAGGTATTCAGGAATATCAAAGTATTAACGGGTAACACCATTGGTGTCAAATCTCCAGATTTCTGATTACAGATTTTTCTATAAAAACATTTGCTTTACATAATCGCAGATCTATGTGATTACAAAAGACAAATATTTATTTTCGAAATTAGTGTTAGTCAAAAATGGGGAGAGTTGGCAAATACATGTAACATCACTTTGATGTAAGGTTTTTACTAAAAAATATTAAGATATGTAAAGTATTTGTTCATTACATTGTTATAAATATATTAAATTAGAAGACTTTAATTTGCTAAGTTTATACATTAAAATATGGTAGCTTGGCAACTGATGAGCGAAGAATCTTCACCAAATAATGGTCAGGTGTTAGGCAAGATATCTCGCTCAAATTTAAGCTAGAACAATAACCCAGGAAAGAAATGTTTTTGCAGTTGAAAAACTCGTGAAATAGGTAGGCGTTTTTAAAAATATGCATTGATAGCTAAATGGCATAAATACGAAGTAAGATGAAAATTGTCAACCGAAATTTTCGTTACATAAAGTTGTACAGAAAAGCCAGATATTAATATTCTGAAGATTTTTTTGCGTGCTGCACTATAAAAATATTTGGAGATTAATTTGCAAAAAGCTCAAGTTGCATGATTGAAAATTGGTGGAGTCAAAGTGGCTACAGATTTTGAAACTGCTCTTCTGAAGAAAGCTTTCTTAAAGTTTTCGTTACCATTTGTTCGCTGTGCCGTACACAACTCTAATAGCTCCAAAATTGTCCTTTTACTTCCGATATCGATTTCCAGAAATATTATATACTACAAATCGGTATAAATAAAACACTATTATACCAATTTCTAGTACCAAATTCAGTTTTAAATGTATAACAAACGATTCGAATCCATTTAGATTAAAAACAAAATAAATCAAGTAAATTATATTACTGGAAATTATAACGCTCCTCTTGTGTACTTTGCTTATTTATGCCTTTATAATGTAATTATTTAATATAAAAAGTCATTCCAACACTTAATACTTCGAAAACATTGAATTGCAATATCTACAAAAAACCGAACAGTTTTCTAGATATTTAAAGGCTTACGACCCTTTTTTCACTTTTCTTTTCAGAAAATCTTGTTAAAAGAAAGTATATATATATATATATTTAATGCAAGAGATTTAAGTTATTTTATTCAACTTGGGAAAACAATGTCAACATGAAATGTCCAACAGCGCCATTTGAGTTGGCTTTGGATTTTGTAAAATATTTGCGGATTAAGCTTCACCGATTCTCTACAAATATTTTCAAACGCAGCCAGAATAAAATACACATTATTGAACAAATCCGTTGTATATTCTTTAATATATGACATTGTGAGTGTAAAGCTCTCAATATTCGTAGTTTTCCACATTTGTTTTTTAATTCGGGGTGACACTTTTAAAAGTTACGAAGGTAAATACTAATCGTACATTATAATAGAAAGACATTGTGAAAGATTTACATTAAAGAGACATGCGTTTAAATAAATTTAGTGTTTTAAGTAAACTCATGTACGCTGTTGCTTTCCAGATCGTTGTTAGTACCTTGCGAGAAACACATTAAAGAGGTTAAGAACGTGATGATAATTAACCAAGATAGGAGAAAACAGCTGTGCAGGTCATAAATTCTGTATTTAGGAAAAGCATATTTATCAGGATACATAGGCAAATTAATTTATCACCGGACGTATGCCGGGAACTGATACACAATACATACGTAACGACACGGACTGACGAAAACTACATCTTATCTAGATGGATTGCAGCCAGCGAGAGAGGTAGAACCAGCTACGGGCAGAACTTATCAGAACAATATAAATTCCCTCAAAACGGGATCAAAAATAGTTACAATTGGCTCAATAATGAAAAACAGAGATCATATTATTTCTTCGGACCATAATTACAGATTTAGCACTGATTGACTTTTCAGCAAAAAAAAAATTCTAGAAGGGCCTAAACTTACATAATATGACACTTATATGAGAAAACGGAAATCGAAGATCGTTAAACAAATAATTAATTGTGATTTATTGGCAGAAAGCAATCATTATACAATATTCGTTTAGGAAAACTATTTTCGAAATGATGAAGGACAGAGGATATGCTTTTTATCTAAACAATCTATAATTTGGATAACGTCAATTGTTGACATATGTATATGACTATAAAAGAATGTTTAATATTATAAAGCAAGACAAAATTCTTTACGAAATTTATTGGTTGGGGAAATTAAATTAATAAATAATTTAGCCAGTGCAATACGGGAGTATTTCAAACATGATATTGCGAAACGCTGAAAAAAAAATGTTGTTTTCTTTGTTTCATAATTACCTCAAGGGGACAGCACACCTTTAAAATGGTCCAAAAATCGGTTTTTAGCACTTTCCAACCTAGTTGAAAAGTGCTTATGACTTCGGTTTGTCTGGCCGGATGGCCGGATGGCCGTCTGGCCGTATGGCCGTCTGGCCGTATGGCCGTCTGGCCGTCTGGCCGTCTGTCCGTGCTCTAACTCCCGTAAATATGCTCGGATTGCTCTGCAATTTTTATATGTTATTGTCGTTATCTATGGCACGTTCCCTATTTCAACTGAAGTGTGTAGCACTTATAGTTTTCTTACAGGGACACTCAAAAGAATTCCGTTACATTGCGGTCTATGGGGAAAAATCATTTGCGGTTTATTTTAAAAATGTTTCACTATTGTAAACGCATTGAAATTTATATAGATCACTAAGATGCATTAGAAGAAGCTTAATATGGAATAGTAGGTGTATAGCACTTAGAGTTACTTTACAGGGACAGTCAAAATAATTCCGTTACATTACGTCTATGGAGAAAAATCGTCTGCGGCTTATTTAAATAATGTTCCACTATTTTAAACGCATTGAAGTTTATATATATTACTAAGGTGCATTACAAGAGGCTTACTACAGAATAGTGTGTGTATAGCAGTCATCGTTCATTTACAGGGACACACAAAAGAATTCTCTACTGTCTGTTAACAATAATTCCTGGAAGTGCGTTTTAAGTTACTAAACGCGATTTTAATCTTAACTAGCTTTTTGTCTTTTTACGTGGTGTGTATAAATTCTGTAGATCCTATACAGGGCAGCACAAAAGTTCGCGAACACATTTCCGTTTATTGACAGAAACTCCAGAAGGAGAATTTAAACAGTGCTACGCGTTTCCTAACTAAACTAAAATTTAGCATCCTATGTATATATACAAATCTATAGATCATATACAGGGCTACATAAAAGTATTCGGATATTTTTCCGAATATTGTATATATTGAAAATTCCTGAAATTACGTTTTTAAATATGTTATGCGTTTTCCAAATTGTTTACTTAGATGTCATCTTTCAGCTTATTAAACGGTAATGATTTGTAAAATTATTTTAGAAGCGTTGGAAAGTGCTATATAATCTATGCTTGACGCATGATTTTTCGTTCTTGTTAGATTTTTATAAAGATAGTTTTATTCTGGATAAAATGATACCAATCTTTTAACTGTGCGATTTTTATTTACTGAGATGTCAGTGAAAATGTCGACATCTCCCTTTCATTTGAGATTTAAATGCCCAGTGACAACTATCATGGCGGTTTGTTTACGTTTAGTTGTCATTTGTTCACATTATCGCATCTGTGGAAATTTGCGAAAATGCAATATTTTTTTCTAGTTTAAGGCTGTAAATAATAAGAAGAAAGCTTTAAAATGTACTTCATCTTCCACTTTCGGCCAGCATCCATTATTAACGCACGAATTCACATTTTTGTTTAATTAAGGTGAAAAATTTTTTTGTTATATTATTACTGATGGTTTTTGGTGCAATGTTACGAAAGACAAATTAAGGGAAATCGCTAATATGTAATAAGAAATAGGTTCTACTTTTAACATATTGTACTCAAAGATTTTCTGTAATTGTTTTTCATTTGCATTGGAACCCATGCTAACGAAGGCTCTCAGCTAACACAAATTATTTTCGCTGCTTTCGTGCATCCGGCAAAGAAAATAAATTCGTAAGACAAATGCTTTTTAACACTTTCCAACATACTTGAAAAGGTTTTATGACTTCGGTTTGTCTGGCGTCTGCCGTTTGCCGTCTATCAGTCTCTTCGTGCTCTAACTTGCGTAAATGTACTCGAATTGTACTGAAATTTTGGTATGTTATTGTCGTTTAATATAGCATGATCCCTATTTCAACTGAAGTGTATAGCACTAATAGTTGTTTTTTTTACAGGGACAGTCAAAAGTGTTCCGTTATATTATAGTCAATGGGAAATACTCGTTTCAAGTGCAATTTGAGGATGCTACGTCATTCAAAACATGATGAAATTGATATATAATTATGAAGCGCATTAAAACATGCTTTTTGCAAAAGATGGGGTGCAAAGCATTTATTATTCATTTACAGAGTCAAACAAAAGAATTCTGTTACACTTTGTACTATGGGGAAAAATCGTTTGCAAGTGTAATTTAGTAATATTTTACTATTTCAAACATAATGAAAACTATATGCATTGCTGAGGTGCACTATAAATTACTCAAAAATAAGTTGCTCAAATAAATGCAATGCACAATACACTTTCAAGAAAGTGTGGTGTGCATTGCGTTTATTTACAGGAACACACAAAAGATATCGGTTACAGTACATGCGCGACATTTACAGTATATATGTGATAAGCGCGTTTTCAACTTTAATTGGCATTTTTAAGTTTAACTAAATTTTTTCATAGTACGTGTGTGTTTATAAACGTGTTTCTTCATATGCAGACTACACAAGGGAATCTGTAAGTATTACAGACTATGGGAGTGAATTACTTAAGAGTAGTTTTTAATTGTGTTACGCATTTTCCTGCTGAAATATATTTAGTAGACTAATGGAAGATTGTGGAATATAAATAAATTCATATACAGGGCTACGTAAAGAAATATATACATTGTCGTTTACGGTTGATAATTGCTACGAGTGAGTTTTACGTTGCCTTTTAGCTTAATATGTGGTGTGTACAAAAGTCTTCAGATAATATACAGGACTGTACAAAAGAATTCGAGTGCATTTCCATCGATTGGCGAAAATTGCTAAATGTGAATATCCTAATTGCACTATATTATATCATACTATATACACATCCATTGATCATATACTGGATTGCACAAAATAATTCGACTACATTTTTGATACTGGAAGGGAATTTCGAAAACTGTGTTTTTCTTTGTGTTATATGTTTTTTAAACTGTTTACTTACATATCCTTACATATTTTCATATTATTTAACGGTGAAGTTTCGTTACAGTTTTTTGCCTGCGTTGGAACTGTTTCATAATCTATGCTTGACGCATGATTTTTCGTTCTTCTTTTTCTTTAGGAAGACGCACATTGTATTTGAATTGGACTGGGACACATGTCTCGATTAATGAAATTTTTGGGGAACAAATGAAAGAAACTATCTTTAAGGTAAAGCTAGGAGAGTCTGCGCACAATTCAAAAGAATAACAATAAAAAATCTAAATATTAATTTTTTGCTAAACTATCCATGAATAATTATTACATCATTTGTTTTTTATGTATTTCCATTGCTATTTTGTTATGTTGTAATTTAATAGAACAGTTGTAATAAAACCAAGAAAGGTATTTTGCGCAATCTGTCCTTACAGGGTTGGTGTGATTGCGCACATGGGTAGGAGAGATTGTCTATAATATTATTAATGTTCAAAAACGACGCCTCTCTGTCTGCCTATTGTTTCTGTCTGCAACTCTAAAAACTTTTCTCACAGACGGAGTAGAAAGGCACTAAAGTTATCAAAATACGCAGGAAAATTCGAGAATTCCATTCTTTCAGGTTTGGAAAAATCCGCCGGTAATTAGAAAATATATTAATTAAAAACATTAAAAACTCATTAAAAATTGCGCGAAAAGAACAATTTTTATCCAATTTGCAGCTCCGTTTGATAAAAATTATTTCCAAGCAAGAAAGAGACAAAGTGTCTGCGGCTAAAAATACTGAAGTAGGGTTTTAAAATGGGCATGCAAATTATAAGATCTAATTCACCTACAGTTTTGAAAATAACACCACGTGAATCATCTCTCTATCCACATTAAAAGATTGTAAAAATTAAGGAAATCCATCCATTAGAACCAAATATATTAATTATTATTTCTTTAATTTGATTGCATAAAAATTATTCCTTTTAACTTGATTCTTTCAGAGACATACATTGGGAAGTCTAGCTGTCTAGAAAGATGAAAGATGTGAAACCAGTTTAAGTGGGGTTATTATACGCTATATAAAATTATTAAAAATATTGAATTTAAGGACTTGAAAATTATGTATCCTTTCGTAATTTGAAATAATATCCAAAAAAATATCCAAAAAATTAATTTTCGTAAAAATTGGATAATAATTCCTGAAGATATCAATTAAAAAAGTTTTAATTTTGTGTAGAAAAAAGACGAGTTTTAATTTCGATACTGGGGATGTTTTTCTCGGAGACAGATCGTCTGGCAAATATTTTATTTCCGAAAGACAGGATAAACGCACTAGGGCTTTTAGGCATCGTTATTATAGTTTTTTTTTAATTATTGCATTTATTGATTTGAAATGTATACATCCACGTGTATTTTTGAACAAGGATTCTAAATATGTAATTTTGGTTTTTCACCGATAATTAGGAAGGGAAATATCAATTAAAAACCCTTTAACAAAGCAATTCATTTCTAAAAAAATGACATGTGATCTGATATTTCAGAGAATGAAACATTTTGATAAAAAACCGCATTTTCTTTATACTAAGAGATTTTGGGCCCTGTTATTTTTTTAATTATTATTATTGGATTTATCGATTTTAAATTTATGCATCCATGTTTAGATTTTTACGAGGACTCTAAATATGTAAATTTGGTTTTCTTCCGATAATTAGGAAGCAATTTACAAATAATTTTTTATTTAATTATCAGGCAGCTTAAAATGAAATGCCAGATATTGAGGCCGCTCTATCCCCAGATTAAAAGAAACATAATAAGGTGATCTGTTTGAAACTTGAAGATATTTTATAACACATAATATATGGGTAGAAGGAAGCGCCTTGCCCCCCTCCCCCCCCCCGAAGGAAGATACTTTTCTAAATTTTGAACACAACGAACACGATATATTTAGTTCAGAAAGTCAATGGTCAGTTCAGTCATTTTTTTTTAATTCTTTCGTAATGAAAGAGAAATTTTTATTGAGAATATTATAATTCTCTTTTAACTTTTGAGAGTTTGAAAGATTGAAAATGATATTACGAAGGTTATATCTGAGAGTTTCGTTCTTATCAAAAGGGAAGTGATGGATCATGAGAGGGCAGCATCCGAATATGTAGTGAACTGCATCTCCTTCTGCTTTATCGCATGGACATCTAGGTGAGGCTCTTTTTCTTATTTTATGTAAGTATTGTGGAAAACTGCCATGGTTACTCAGATAATACGGCAGTGTTGGCTGTTTGCAGAGATAATTTGGATCGACTTTATTTACAATTTTATAGGTATCTCTGCCCTTATTACATGAGTCCCAAATGGCTTGCCAGTCAGAGATGGTTTTCTTTTTAAAATACAATTTTGCTATTGAAATTGGGAACAACAGATCTTTTCTTGATTGATATTGGTCTTGTAAGATGGCTTGCTTTGCTAGGAGATCAGCTCTTTCGTTGCCAGTATCACCCACATGAGATTTTGTCCATGTTATTATAATGGATTTATCAGGAATTTGAAGTAATTGATTGTAAATGTTTTTGATAATGTAGTTTCTAGGAAAAGCAACTTTTAATACTTCCATAGAAGAGTAACTATCTGTAATAATTAGTAGTTTATTGTAGTCGGAGGTAGAGAACCATTTTATTGCTTTATAAATTGCCATTAATTCTGCTTGATATATGTTATTCAGTGGATGATGTCGTATTGCTTGATCATGTATATTATTTCCATCTTTATATATGGTGAAAGCACTGGCTAGAACCATCTGTGTAGGCTTCCACATCATATTCTTTTGGATGGATAGATTTTCTATCTTCTATAATTCTGATATTTTGGACTCTGTAGTAATTGAGGAATCGATACGATTTTTCTTTCTGCATTATATTGTTAATGTTTAGCTGTGTGTTATTGATTAACAAATTTCTATTTCCTATTTTTAGTTGGTAGTACTGAAATTCATTCTGTATTTTTATTAGGATTGGTGGAGTTCCTGTAAGAAGATATAGAGCTTCGTGAGAGATAGTCCTATAGGTCCGTATTAAGTTTAATAATGCCAAACGCTGAGTTGAACGTAGTAATTTGCGGCCATCAGTATTCAAGTTTGGATACCAAATTTTGTAAGCATACAGTATTTGGCGTTCTATGACTGTTTGATACCATATTTTCAGGATGTCTGGTTTGATACCTTTATTAAAGAATCGAAATCCTCTAAATCCGTTTACAAAGTTTGCAATCTTTGTTCGAAGGTCTTTCATGTGATCTGTAAAATTGAATTTAGAATCTAACAATACGCCAAGATATTTAATATTTTTTACCACTTTTATTTTTATATTTTCTAATTTAAATCTCGGATGTCTTCTTTCGAGGAGATTGCTACCGAAAAGCATTGATTGCGTTTTCTGAGTTGAGATTTTTAAACCAAGTTCATCACAGATATTCTTAAAATGGACTATTTTGTTGTCGGTTGTAACTTCCAGATCTCTTACGGTATTTCCCTCTATTGGAATCAAAAAATCATCTGCGTAAACAATAATATCTTCATATAGAATTTTATAATTTTTAATTATGTAGTTAGTTATAAGAAGCCATAAGAGTGGTCCAAGACAGGATCCTTGAGAGCATCCTTTAAATACCCTGAACCACTCTATATATTTATATTGACTTAAGCCTACACTTCTTTTGCTTATATAATTTTTTAGTAAGGTTTTGAGGTATCTGGGTAACGGTGAGTCATCAATTATTTCTGATAATTGGTGCCAGTTTATTGAATCGAAAGCACCTGTAATATCAAATGATATGATGCCCACATAAGTATGTTTTTGTAATAATTGTGCAATTTTCTCTTTAAGTCTCTCCAGAGCTGATATAGTGCTTCTGCTTTCACGGAAACCGAACTGTTCACCTTTTAGATAGTTTATTGCTTCAAGATAAGTTAAAGTTCTATTTTTTATTAATCTTTCTAGGATTTTACCAATCATGGGTAGTAGTGTAATTGGACGGTATGAATCAGGTTTTGATGGATCTTTGTTTTTCTTTCTAAAATAGATGACTACTCCTTTCTTCCACGTTTCAGGAAAGTTTCCAAGGTAGAGACATTTGTTATATAATAACTTTATAAGCTTCATATTATTTTTTATCAATTTTTCTGAAATTCTGCCATCTACCCGATCATATCCTGGGGCTTTCTTTTTATTTTGTTGGTTAATTGTATATTCAATTTCTCTATGGGTAAATTTAAAGGCAGCGGGGACCCGAGCCGGAGTTTCGTTCAGTTAGAGGTTTTTACTATTCGATGTGCAATTTAAGAGATTATCCTGTGCGTGCATAGCACGACTGGTATACGGTGCCGAAGACAGCGGGGACCAGGGTCGGAGGTTCGTTCGGTTAGAGGTTTGTACTATTCAATGTGCAAATTAAGGGACTATCCGGTGCCGAAGGCAGCGGGGACCCGGTTCGGAGGTTCGTTCGGTGAGAGGTGGATGCGAGATAGAGGGTCGTTCGTTTCGATGTTTTTAAAAAAAGGAGATTTCAAAATATTCGAGGCACCGATGTAAATTAGGAGCCCGCTAGCGGGCGAAGCCTGCTAGTCTCCTTATTATTAATGTTCGTAAACGTCTGTGTGTCTGTGTATCTGTACCCGGATAAACTCTGCGAGCGTAGCGAGTAGCGAAGCGCTTTTTGTGTCAAAAAATTCAGAAAAATCCGGTCCTCCAGGAATTGCAGTTTCGTAAAAATCGGCTCATCATTAAGGGAGTTATTAACGAACAAAACTGTTTTAATTACTCAAAACTAAACATTTTTTCTGCGACAAAGAAATAAATTCATTCCTGACTAGATTCAGACCTCGAGGCGAGGCTAGCGAATAGAGCGACGACCAATCGGCTTCCGTCTTTTTCGGGGCCTTTTGGCGAGGCTAGCAGGAAATCCAGTAAACATCACGTGATTTTTATAGACTACGGGTATTCAGGGGGCCGCAACATCTCAGAATCTGAGGCGCGCAGATCTTCCGTGCTCGCGCATTTCGACGTAAAAATATATCAGCTTTCAGAGAATCTAAAAATTATTCTGATATCTTCATTACGAGCTTAGATATTAATTATTACGAGCTGAGACATTATTTAATTATTGATATTTCAACTATGCCCAGACAAAAATAATAAAATAGAAGCAGACGATTCTCTGGTAAGATGTTCAAGCTGAGTGTGGGCGAGATATTATGATTTTAATTTAACATTTTTTTTTTATTCGTCCCTAGCGTTTGATTGTGTTTATGTATAGAAATTACCAGTACTTTCGAATAGTAAATTCAGAGGTTTTTTTTTTTTTTTTTCAGTTCTAAGTTTTTCAAGTCGTCTTTGAACAAGTACTCCGGTAGTCTAATAGTCTAATTCAGTTGTTTGAGGAAAAGTAGTGTCATCTTTTTCTTTTAGAGTGGCAAATAGATATTATGACAGAGAAAAGCGGGCTTCGCCCGTTATCGAATTTTTTTTTTTTCAGTTTTAAGTTTTTCTACAGGTCCCTGTCTATGAACTAGAACTCAGGTAGTCAAAATCAGTCGTTTGAGGAAAAGCAGTGTCATCGCTCCCTCCCCCCTTCCCCTTCTTTTTTTCTCTTAAGTATGGTCCGTTTCTATAGCTAAGAATCTATGTTACGGATTTCCCCCAAACTGATTCCAAACATCATAATTAAAGTAATAAGGACCCTCTATAACATTTTTAAAAGTTTTTGAGTTTATACCACTCTTTTTGAATAATAATATCAGATTTTATATTTTGATTTCACAATATCTCGAGTTCTACGAGTCAAATGGGAACGCGGTTTGGCTTATTCGACTCGATATCAATAGAGGATACTAGAGCTTATCGGTTTTAGTTCGTTTTTCAGCACCAGGGGACGTTTTATTATCTCTGTTTCTATGGCCCGGATTACGACGGGGTATGGCTCATTTGACTCGATGTCGAAAGCCTTGACGATTTCAGTTATGATCGTATAAACAGCTTGCGTCACCTGGTGGTGGAAGGTGGAACTAACGTATACTGCAGCGCGTGCGCAGCACGACTGCTATACGGTGCCGCAGGCAGCGGGGACCCGAACCGGAGGTTCGCTCAGTTTGAGATTTATACTATTCGATGTGCAATTTAAGGGATTATCCGGTGCGTGCGTAGCACGACCGGTATACGATGCCGAAGGCAGCGGGATCCAGCGTCGGAGGTTCGTTCGGTTAGAGATTTCTACTATTCAATGTGCAAATTAAGGGATTATCCTGTGCCGAAGGCAGCGGGGACCCGGGTCGGAGGTTCGTTCGCCTCGACGGGGATGCGAGCCGGTGAATACAAAAGTTTTGAGGCACCGATGTAAATTAGGGGCCCGCTGGCGGGCGAAGCCAGCTAGACTATAATTATTAATGTTCGAAAACGACGCCTGTCTGTCTGCCTATTGCTTCTGTCTGTACCTCTAAAAACTTTTCTCACAGACGGAGTAGAGAGGCGCTAAAGGTATCAAAATACGCAGGAAAATTCGAGAATTCTGTTCTTTCAGGTTTCGAAAAAATCCGCCGGTAATTAGAAAAGATATTAATTAAAAATATAAAAAACTCATTAAAAATTGCGTAAAAAGAACAATTTTTATCCAATGTGCAGCTACACGAGTTTGATAAAAATTATTTCGAAGCAAGAAAGAGACAAAGTGTCTGCGGCTAAAAATACGGAAGTAGGGTTTTAAAATGGGCATGCAAATCATAAGATCTAATTTACCTACAGTATGGAAAATAACACCGTGTGAATCATCACTCTCTCCATATTAAAATATTGTAAAAATTAAGGATATCCATCCACTAGAACCAAAGATATTAATTATTATTTCATTAATTTGATTGCATAAAAATTATTTCTTTTAAAGTGCTGTTTCAGAGCCAGACATTAGGACGTCTAGATGTCTAGAAGGATGAAAGATATGAAACCAGTTTAAGTGGTGTTATAGACTATATAAAATTATTAAAAGTATTGAATTTAAGGATTTGAAAACTATGTATCCCTACGTAATATGGAATGCCGAGTGCAAAAAATTAATTTTCGTAAAAATCGGATAATATTTTCCGAAGATATCAATTAAAAAATCATTCATTTACAAAAAGAAAATGAATTGTTTGGAAGTCAACACAACAGCTGTCTTTCACTGCACGTGTTTTGATGATTTCAGTGGAAGAATAGTAGACATCGTGACGCTTTCTGAAAAAAAAAAGAGATAAATTGATTAAATAATACATTTTAAAAAGTATTCCAGTTTTTATAGGCTATATAAAATTTTTAAAAATATCGGATTATCGAATCTGAAAAATATGTATCTTTGCTTAGAGTGGGCTAATATTTCAGGAATTCAAAAAAATTTCGAATTCGGCCCATAATTTTTGATTTTAGCAAAATTCCGATTTCCATATAGGGAAAAAAAGAAAAAGCTAAGGAATTTGCTATTTCTTTTCAAAATATCTCCCGTCGTATGGGTCCCATCGCGACGCGGTTTGGCTCATTCGACTCGACATCGATAGAACTTACCGATTTTAGTTCATGTTTCACCACCAAGGCGCGCTTTCCTATCTCTGGTTCTATGGGCACAATTACGACGAGGTAGGGCTCATTCGTCTCGACATCGACATCCTCAAAGATTTCAGTTATGTTCGTATAGAACAGATTGACCAGATAGAACAGATGTTCGTATAGAACAGATAGAACCCCCCCCCCCCATTCAGGTTACAGTTTATCGATTTTTGCTCCGAGTCTCACCACCAGCGGGCGCTTTCGTATCTCTGTTTCTATGGGAGGGATCCCGACGGGGTATGGATCATTCGAATCGACATCGATGGAGCTTACCTATTTTAGTTCGTTTTTTCACCACCAGGGGTGATGTCCTATCTCTAATTCTATGGACATAGAGACGACGGAGTATGGCTCATTCGACTCGACATCGAAAACCTTAACGATTTCAGCTATGTTCGTATTAACAGATTACGCCACCTGGTGGTGGAAGGTGGAACTAACGTATACTGCAGCGCGTGCGCAGCACGACTGCTATGCGATGCCACAGGCAGCGGGGTCCCAATCCGGAGGTTCGTTCAGTTAGAGGTTTATATTATTCGATGTGCAATTTAAGGGATAATGCGGTCCGTGCGCAGAACGACCGGTATACAGTGCCGAAGGAAGCGGGGACCAGGGTCGGAGGTTCGTTCGGTTAGAGGTTTATACTATTCAATGTGCAAATAAAGGGATTATCTTGTGCCGAAGGCAGCGGGGACCCAAGTCGAAGGTTCGTTTGGTTCGAGGTTTATCTTATTCGAGGTTTTACATGATTCGAGGCACCGATGTAAATTAGGGGCCTGCTAGCGAGCGAAGCCAGCTAGTTACTAATAATAACTACAATTAAATTTATAACAATAATAATTACACTTAAATGACATTGTTGAAGGTTTTTGTGAACAAATATTATTGTATTAAGAGTGAATATTTCAACCTAATGATTAAAGAATCAGAAAAAGTAAATAATTTTAAAAACGATTAAAAAATTTTAATTAAAGGAAAAAAATTAAAGAATCAGAAAAAGCATGTCCAGATAGAATTACAAAATAACATTCAGTTACTTGATAATGCGTTTAACTTAAATTGAGTCCATTTTCATTTTTACTTTCTTTTTATGCAAATTTACTAATAAACTGCGTAATCTCTCCTAGCAAAGAAAGTATTGGGAACAATGCGACATCTCTCGTAATTAGCAGATGCGCAAACTCTCCAATTTCGGTAGAGATTGCGCGGCCATTTATTTAAACATGGCCGCTACTAAAACGAACCGCTGATGTTCAATCTATTAGTCTAGATTAGTAGCTTAGGAGAAATCGTTTAAGTTTAAAATATTTTGTACTACTGACATTGTATAGAAATTCTGACGAATAGCTATGAAAATTCAAGCACTTACTTTGGGAAAACAAAACAAAATAGCAATGCTTTATCTTAGACGCTCAAAACAATCAACGTGCACTTTCAAGTAGACACCCCACTACTGCTGTTGTAAAACTACCTGGAGTCGCTGCCCGCTCACTCTACTCCTTTCCCCCGAACCTCTATGTGCGCAATCTCTCCGACTGCGCCATCTCTCCTGGCTTTACCGTATAAGCCGATGTATGGCTGTTTTCATCTGAAATATCAATGTGCATATAATTATTGTTTTCCTCAAAATAGTACATTATTTCGGTTGTTAAATACTATGCATAACAACTTAAACTAGGGCAAATTTTAATTTAAAAGCATTAATTGTTTTAGTAAATTAAAAAGGCTGTAATTACATATTTTACAAAATTTAACAATAATTCATAAAGATTTTCCACGAATAAATACAAATAAACAACAATATTCTGTATAAAGGTTTTCTTAAGAACAGCTGGCAACAATACATTATCTGCACTTCAGTTAAAATCATTATTTAGTTCAAATCATTTTAAAAGAAAATCATGCGTCAAGTATAGATTATTAAACACTTTCCAACACATTCAGAATAAGTAGCGGTCCTTCACAGTATAATATGGTGAAAAATTACTAATAATTAAACAATTTGGTAAACACATAACACATTTAAACAACCAATACCAGCAATTACCCTCAATAGTCGGAAAAGTATGCGAGTTTTTTTGCAACCATGTATATGATCTACAGACTTGTAATTATACTACATACTAGTCTAAGACTTTTTTTTAGCTAAAAAACGCGTAGCACAGTTGGAAATTTAAACCTAGCTCAAAATCCACCAGTAAACGAAAATATACTCGAGATCTTTTGTGCAGTATTATATATAATCTATAGAATTCATATGCACCAAATAACATTCAAAAAATGAGTTAAATTTCAAAACGCGTACCACAACTGAAAACACACTTCCCGCAATTATTTTTCATTTACTATTGAGAGATAGAACTGTAACACAATTATTTTGTGTGTCCTTGTAAATGAACGATGAATGCTATGTACACTTTATTCTATAATACACATCTTGTAGTGCACCTCAGTGATATGTATCAATTTCAATATGTTTGAAATAGCGTAACATAATTAAAATACGCCGCAAATGATTTTTCCCCATAGACCGTAATGTATCGGAATTCTTTTGAATGTCCCTGTAAATGAACTATGAATGTTACACACTTCGTTTTCAAATTCCAACAAGCCATAGTAACATCAATAACATATATTAACTGCATGGTGATCCGAGTACATTTACATAAGTTAGAGCACGGAAATACGACAGACACACATACATTCGGCAGACAGAGAAACTGAATTCATAAAAACTTTTCAACTATGTTTGAAAATGTTAATAATATTGTATTATCTAATTTACGCCTTATCTAACTGTGACTAATTTTGCAAAGAAAATATATTTTGCACATTTTTGAAGGTAATTTTACTCACTCACTTAAAAATCCACCGAGTAATATCTGTACACTTATTGCGATCGATTTATCGAAGCATTAAATGACACTTAGTATTAGAATTCCCAATAGAGATATCTTCACCTCGTAATGACATTAATGAGAATGATTTTTCCGGAAGATCATTCTGTTGACAAGACCGAGAATAGACTATTTTAGGATCCAGGGGTGGGGTAAACCGACAGTCTTCACTCACCCCTCTGAAAATAGGGAGGCTATAAAATGTCACATGTCATGAAATATGTCATAAGACATAGACAGTTTACAGTGACTTACTGTTAATAGCTTAAAAGACATTTGAAAATAAAACCAAAGAATTTAATGTTCCATTTTCTTTTCATTTAACATTGTTTGAATAAAATATTAAACGTTTAATGCGATCCATCATATCAGTGTATGAAGAGTTGTGAATAAATTTTGAAATGTTATTTAATAAATATATATACATACTATATATGACATTTACAGCTATATTTTGTAATGAAAATATTGCCTTACCGAATGTGTACGTTTCAACGGATTTGGGAATATAATCGTGAATAATTGAGGACATTAAAATATGTGATGCGATGAAGTGACAGAACTAAAGTATTAGAGTAACATTTTAAACATTCAATGCGATCCTCATATCCATGTCTCTTAGAAAAAAAAAACAAATTACGTTTGTATTTATAATTTTGAATTACAAAACTCTCGCATTAAGAGTAAACTTTTTATTTTCAAGTACATTAAAAAAGTTAATAGTATTTTACGGACTATTTCTTTTTCGCAGAGTTATGATTTAATTTTAAATCAATTTTTTTCTTTTGTGCTAATTAATTGCGTTTTCAAAATGGACTGTATCAAGTTAGAAATTAATGCGATTTTAATCAAATGATCACTTTAATCTATAATGATTAACACAATTGTTATGTATAGTATTTGTATTTGCATCAGGTTCAAATCCGAAAGATTGATACCATAGTCAATAGCTAACTATATAGGGTGTCGGAAAAACATTGACCTCGGCTTTTATTCTTTAAACATTGATCCTAGATATATGTTATAACTTACAAAGTTGGTTCAGAAATTTATGAAATCGATTAAAATTTTCAGGGGATTTAATTTGACATAAGTTTAAAATACATTAGAAATACAAAATGTTAATTTTTATACCGTCTCCGTACTAAAAGTTTCCCAATGAAAAAAATGTGCCCCAGACACTATTAAGGTCATGAACAAAATTTCAGCATTTTATTATAAAATGTCGTAGAGATATGAAAATACGTAAATATGCTTATTTAAACCACTTTTCGATAACAGGATATGCTTTTGCAAGGGATAAAAATCATGGCGGATAACAGCGCGTTTTAGAGGTCGTACGAAAGGAATCAATGATTGGATAAATGAATAATAATTGTGCTATTTATTGGTACAAAAGTATCTAAACTGTGTAGAAATAATAACTTTATGCAAATAATACAAAGCTTGTTAAAAATGTTTCCTATCCATGCCAATACAGAACTGAATTCATCTGATAACATTTCTGTGTACTCGATGAAGTTCTTGTTCGGTGATTTCACGACAACCATCTTGAATGTGTTGTTGCAATTCTGGTTTATTTAAGGGAGGTGACAATTTTACAGCTGTGCCGAATAAATAAAAGTCCATAGGAGTTAAAAAACGTGATCTAGGAGGAAATTCAACTGACCATGCAAGCACTTGTCCGGAAACACGTTATGTAAACATAGTTTGGTGAGTTGCAGTCCGTCCTTTTGAAACCAAACATGTGAAAGTACTGTTAGGGGCAGTTCATCCATAAAATCAGGAATTTTCACATTCAGAATCTGTCTACCTTCAATCTACCATCATACAGTATGTGTCCAAGGAAGAGGTTTTTTGAAAATACAATACCATACAATCACACAAAATTGCTTCTGATGATGAATATCATGTACCACGAATGGATTTGTTGCAGACCAGAAATGTTCATTTTGAGGATATATGAATCCATCTTGTTTAAAACCGCATTTTTCAGTCCAAATTATGTTTTTCAGGAAAGAGGAATTTGCATCTTCCTGTGTAAGAGCTCATTTACAAATCTAGACGACGTTCATAATCTATTGGCTCCTGACCTTTCTCACAAAAAGGACGACATTTATTCCGTCTTGGTATTCTCCACACTGTTGTACGTGGTAAGTTAATTTCTCAGGCAGCGGTACGAACACTACTATGTGAATGACTGAAAAAGTAATCTAAAATTTTAATTTCTTCTTCAGTTGAGTGAAGTCTGGGCCTACGTAATACACCTACAAGACGTGCGCTTTCTCTTTCAAGCATTCGTTGCACTAATCGGGCAATAAATCTCCTAGAAGGATGTCTAGAATTGAAAGATGTACACAGATATCCCCGTGCACTTTCGTTAGAATTGCGATTGCCTAAACTGTACAGATTTAGCATTTCAAAAAGTTATCTGTTACTGTATTGCGACATACTGTCTGTGCAGGATAATTACACTCTCAAAATATAGCAGAAATAATGTGAAATACTTAAGAATCTCTTATACTGTCCGGCTTCGAGCGTTATGCTTACATAAGCGATGCTATTGACCAAAGGAACAAAGCACTTACTCATGTAATGACGCCTCTGTTGCGATTATATGACGCACCGATCAGAATGAGATATTTGCATACGGAAACATTTCTAAGCTGTTTTAATGTTCATTCACTGTGCCATTTTCAAGTTTTATTCTGTAATTCATCATGTACATTTTTAAGATATTTTTCAGGAAGCATAGATTTTTAAATTTAAAACTAAAACTACAGATACAAGCATATTTTATTTGCTTATTATATATTTCTGCTTCGCGTCATCTGCGCTCAAGCTGTATACATCTACATTTTAATTTATGATTAACCCCTTACCAAGTTTCTTTAAGCATATCTCTGAAACTTTTTATGATAAAATGCTGAAATTTTGTACATGATTTTAATAGTGTATGAGGCACATTTTACTCATTTCTAACCGTATAAAAATTTGAATTTTGTATTTCTTCAAATTCGCTCTTCTAAAAATTTTAATCGATTTCATAAAATTATGTGTCTTTTTTTACGCAATTTTGTAATTTATAATATTTGTCTATGATCAATATTTAAGGAATAAAAGCCGACGTCAACGCTTTTCGGACATCCTCCATAGCCCGATTAATTTGCTGACAGTATCACTTAAAGAAATACCTTAAACGTATTATTCTTGATTTTATTAAATATTAATTGTTATTACTAATATTAATGTACCCATAGTCATATTAACTATCGAAATAGCTAAGTAAATGCGGATAATTTTACGAAACATTCTACATGCGATGAAACAACAATGCAGACGATACTATGTCCAATCGGCAAAGTCAAAATTATACTAGAATCAGGCAAGGAGGCGTGTTGCAATCAATGTCAAAGCAAGCCGTAACAAATTCGGAAATGCATTTCTTAGTAAGTCATAAAAACTTTATATCAATAATCATGCATCTTTGGTGATAAATATATTTTAAATTCTTTTAAAATTTATATTTAAATAGAGATTTTTAATTATATTTAGATCTAAAAATAACTTTTAAATACCATAAATATGTACATAGTTTTGAAAAAAGCAGGATTTTGAATTTTACGCTTTATTTTAATTCACAAGAGCATCCACGATAAGTTATTGAAACTGACAAGCCTTGCCTAAATATGTATCATTTCTCCTTTCAGAAATCTTTTAATATCCCCACACTGTTTAACTGATCTGCTTGATTGATTTTCAGATGCTGCGATTGTTAAAATGTGAATTTGTTGAAACATTTCCGTTCCGTATCGCTTGCTCTCAGATGAGTGAATAAATGCAAGTTGAATGTAGCAATGTATATTGAAACTTGGTTAAAAATCATTGAATTTTAAATAGATCTGGGGACATCCGATATCAGTTTTTTTATAAATATAACTCTTATAGCTTATTCATAAATGTGAGATAAATATAAAATACTTTTAGAACCTTATAAAAACTTCAATTCTTTTTTAGTTTGCTATACATGTAATGTAATTTTGTGAGAAGTATAAATAAAATTATCATATTTTTCAATTCTGCCCTTTTTTCTTGTTTATGAGCAATAACTTATAACTTATTCATAATCTATAACTTATTCATAAATTTGAGATAAATATGAAAAAGAAAACTTTTAAAATCTTATTAATCTGTAAATACCTTTTATTTTACTTTGCGTTATAAGTAATGCAATTTTGTGAAAAGGATAAATGAACTTATCATATTTTTTTAATTCTGCCGTTTTCCTTGCTCTTCCAAAAGCTGATATTATAAAAACAACCTTTATTAAATTATATGTAAGGTGAAACCCCCAGTGACTAACACTTTAAAGGTTTTTTTCTTGTTCAAATCACTATTACAAAGTTCTAAATATATTTTATACTTATCTTTGTTTATGAAAGTATAGTAAAGGTACATTAAAAATTTATTGTTGACAAAATTTTGAAAAATTATACTTTTTATTAATATTTTTTTTTATAAATATTGTCAATATCTCCCGTAACTGACACTAGCCCTTTTTTGAAAAATCAATAGCTGAAAAATAAGTTATAACAGTGAAGACAAATAAGTTACCACTAGATGACATTATTTTGCAGAATTTTACAAGAAAATGCTTATTTGAGTTAGATTTCTGTTGCAGTGTCAGTTACTGGTTAGATGTGAATAACTGGGGGTTTCACCCTAGCATTTAAAAAACAAATAATATATTAATATATAAAATTATTGATATTCTAATTTAGATCAAAATAATTAAATGGTTTTATATTAAAATGCGTTAATTGATTTTGTTTTATGTTTAGTTGAGTTTTGGCTGCTGCAGCGTTTTGATTCAAACTTTAGATCTCGCCAATGAATACCTCACTACATATGTGTCCCATCAACTTTGAATATTTTTTTTTATCATCTCTGTACATTTTTGAATTAATCTGCTGTTAATTTTAGATTTAGATTTTAACATTGTTACAATCAACATATTATAAAACGTCTTCATTCAATAACTCTCGAACTCAGTTAAATGTATAAATACATGTTTAAGTTAGCAAAGAAGAAATTTTGTTAAAAATCATTGATTTTTTATAGGTAGGTGGATAACAGTTAACATTTTAAAAGTAAATATTACTGTTATAACTTATTTTCAAATGGTTTAAAATATAAAACGTATTTTTAAAATCTTCTAGATCTATAATAATCATTCACTAAGTTATTTGTTTTCATTTATAGTGTAAGTAATATATAATTGCAAATATTGCAAATATTATTATAAATTTTTCCAGTTCTGTCGCTCATCACTGATTTTCTAAGCGCATTTGTTATAAGAACAACACTGCTTACAAAATGTGTAAGAACCGCAAAGCACATATCACATTTCAATTCATAAAAGTATCGGTTATTCTAATTTATGTACAATATAATGAAGGTTTTTTTAATGTGCTAAAGAATTTTAATTCATGTCTAAAGTATAAATGTGATTATTGTATACTGAACTACATATTTATGTAAGTGTTAGGACTGTGATTCTAGATTTAAGGAATATGGATATTTATACCTCCACAACATTGAATATACTTTATATTCCTGTTCAATGTAGTAAAATCTGTCAATATCTGTAAAACAACAGACATATACATTGCTTTTAAAAAAGCTGAATTTTATATTTCCCGTTTTTTTATAATTCAACACAGTATCAAAAATAAGTTTCTGAAACTCAAAAGCCTTGTATAAATATGTATTTCTTTAACTCTGGGGAATTTTTTAATCTCCACACATTGTCGAATTGATGTGCTTCAATGGACTTTCAGATATTTCCTTTGTTGAATTCGACATTTCGTAAAACAGTTGCATTGAGTGCCTTTTCAACTCAGTTCAATGAATAAATACATGTTTATACATGTTTAATGTAGCAAAATAGAAACATTGTTTAAAATCATTGACTTTTTAAAGATTGGTAGATACGAGTAATAATTTCTTTATAAACGTTAGTACTATATCTTTCTGTAAAATGCGGTATAAATTTGAAATGCTTTGTCTTTTCACGCGTTAAAGTTTTGGTGAAAACATAAACTTAAAATATTCAAAACTGCATTTTTTTTTTAAAAATCTCAGAACCTCAGTAAATACCTGATTCTTAATGTAAACATCAATGTTTGCATTACACAAAACAATACCAAATGAAAAATAAAAGAAAAAGAAAGAAAAGGCAGCTTTCGGTGAGAAAAAAGTGTTTCTTTATTATTTATTTGAAAACATCTCCGCATGTTACGAATTTTATTAATATACTTCATAGTGTCCTTTCCTTTCTGTTTCAGGAGATGGGGGCTGGTTACTGTTTATCATTCATATTCCAAGCTTCTATATTTTAAAAACTGAAATACTTATCAGAACTCATCAAATTAAAAATAGTTTTTCAAATTTTAAATAAGTTAAATATCGGTTCATATAAAGTATCGAATGAAATATTTGGTCGATAGTGACTACGACTTATAACTCCTTAATAATAACTGAGATAGAGTAATTGTTATTATTGTTTACGGAATAAAATAATACAATTAAATTTATTTTTTCTTTAACTTACATAGAGGTGTGAGCAGTGGCTTTTCTGGGAATTAGATGTGAACCGTATAAAACCAATTATTTTACACGTATTCAGCTTCTGCGACTATTCCGTTTCAAGCATAATACGGTTATGAAAATGTTCAAATATGATAAAATATAGAAGTGATAGAATGAGAATTTTAGAAGTTGGAAAGCGATACACCGAATCGTACCTGTGAGAGTATATGAATAAAAATACCAGCTTCAATAGTCTAATTTCGTTAATAACGGATTGTTACTCTAAATACTATTTTTTAATGGTGAAATTAAAAACAATGTTTTTTTAATTAAAAGTAATATTTTGTAGGTGACATGTAAGTGCACCAAACTTGCATCCATCTGCTGCAATAGGTTTTCCGTGTAGAGACTCAAACCTCCTCAGTATATAAAATGTAATATTCCTAACTGAGCAAAAAAGTTCGATTCAGAATTCGAACCAAAGATTCCTTGGCTGAAGCTGCCAATACACTACCCACTGAATAATACAAATGGGTTCGAATCCTGGTCCGGACTTTTTTGCTCAGTCGGGAAGATTACGTGGCATATGATTTCTTTACCAACTTGAAAATAGTGCCAAAATTAATCCTCAGTATAGTGTTAACAACCTCTTCCATATTTTTCAGAAACTCTGACTGCTTTTTGGGGGGAATGTAGTTGTATTTTATGAAACATTGGTTTAATTCCAAATCTTCTAATTTTTAAAAAAATATATAAATGCTTTGCGAGTTATTTTATTTTTCTTTAATTTAATTTAATTGATTTCACAAGAAATATCTAAGTGGCGACAAAAACGGAAAATTTTAGAATTTACTCTTAAATTTACTCTTTATAAATTATTTTAATTTGAACATTTAATAAACCGTTTATACTATAGAAAAGCACCCGAAATAATACAAAAATAACTAGTATGTTATCACACAACTTTAGTATATTGCATTTCTTTGAATTTAATTGGCAGTTATAGCAATCAATATATAAAAAACAGGTATGTTTCAACAGCGACCCCTGTTGAGTATTCAAAAAAAAAAAGACTAACATAATTATTTTTAATTAATAACTTCAAATATAATATTTGGTGTATTACTATTTGATAGAATCTCAAATACTGGAATAATATTCAACATAAAAATATTGCAAAGCAGCGCACGTGTTGCGTAAACAAAGTCAACATTAAACCAACATAATTTTACAGAATTATATTACATATGAAATTTAGTGAGATTCCATCCATAAGAGCCAAGTTTTAGCTCTCATGGATATTGTGAAAAACAAAGCATAGTAATTTCCTTCTGTTGAGCAAGATGCAGCCAAACCTACTAATAGCAATATGTATCAAAGTTAAATTAATACAATGTTTGATGAAATCCCGTCCGGTAGATTCTGAGCTATAGCTATATTGGAAATCATGAAAAACACATCACAATCTGTTTGCTTAAATACACGGAAACGTAATCAGTATCTTTAAATGTCAAGGTCTAAAGGAATATGAATATTGCTGGCATTCCATTCCATACAGGCCGTGGCATAACTATCCCGGAAATCGCGAAAACACCGCATAGAAATGCCACATGTAGGACGATATACAATGAAACCTAATCAGAAAAAATATATATCAAAGTCTAACGTATTCTAAAGTTTGATTAAATTACTCGAATAAGTTCTTGAGATAAAGAGGTACAAAATATGTTTAACACACAGATAAATTGACTTTCAGTCCCAGAGACTGACAGGCAGATATTTTACGAAAATGGTCAAGTAGTATTCTTATACGTGTAAATGCATAAAAACGGAAGTCAAATTTTTTCACGATTCTAATACTTTCTAGTTAAGTAAACAGAAGAAAGTAATAATGCATTCTGTAGAATTAATTACTGATTTTTTTTGGAAAAAAATAGTCGGGGGAATCGTCGGTATCTCATTTCTAGTTTCAAAACTAATTTCCTTCCGAATTTTTGTTAATAGCTAAAAGTTGTCTCAGTAAAACACTTCATTCCCGTGTGTATAAAAGGGAATAATCAAATGTTTGAATTTTTTGGCCGTTTGCCTTAACGCACTACAGCCGAACCATTAGGGATATAAAAAAAAGGAAGACATATTCTTAAATTTTATGCTTCTCCGTCTTAAACTCCGCAATCAGTGCGAAAAAATATTGTTCTTAGCACATTTTGAAATTTTCTCTTTTCGAAAAGGACCATTTTCGCGGTCGAGTTTTTCTCCCATTTTGACACTCTTCCCCAGAGCTCAATTTCGAAGATGCAGATTAACAAAATCAGCTGAGACTTCTTGTTTTAACAGTGCAATTTATGTTCAATAATAAAAATTTTAACCATTTTATAAAATTCGTGACCGCAGGTCCCTTCCCGCCTACCGGAGACAATAGTTTTTCTACGTTTAAAGAAACTAAACGTCCGTATTTCCACACAAATCATTTTGGAGCATCTCCGTAGACCCGATATACATGATCTACAAAATTTTCGAAATGTTCGGACAAATAGGAGTGTTTTTTAATATATAAAATCTGAGAAATTTTCGATGAAAACTCTAAAAAAAGGTGTGTTTCGGCGTGGCTTCACTGAGTTTCGGCTCATGGTGCACTGCTAAATAGGCATAATTTTCTTTTTTTCGAACTAGATATCAATATTTTTCACATATCATATTTCAGATTGTTTACACGGGATAGAAAACCGTTATATTTATCACTGAAAAAAAATGTAAATTGTTCTGACAAAAAAAGCTATTTTTTGGGGAAAAAAACTATGAAACCACCCTACGTGTAAAAAGAAGAAAATTTCTCCTTAAGAGAACATTTACCATTAAATATCAATCATTTACAATTATAAATTCATACAAAGTCGAGTTAAAGATATAAAGTCATTCGAATTTGAAGTTTGTTTAAGGATATTATCACGAGACAGATCAACGCGAGACGGTCATCCAGCATATATATATTGTATTCGTGCATTAATTTGTTGACGTATTTGATAAAAATTTTTAAACGTACTCTTTTTTAAACATACTCTTATAAAAATAAATTTTTATTTTCAAAATTTTTAATCTTGGCGCACTTATAAAAACTCAGCAAAAACTTCAAGAAAACTGTAACCTAAAAAGATTAGCACAAGTAGCAGATACGCAATTGCAAAACTTTTAACGAAACGTACAAAGTAAGCAGACCAAAAACCAATGAAATTTTTTTCTATTTTCAAATATGAAATTATCGAGGAGTTTAATAATGTATTTAAATAATAAAATGCACACAGAATATCTTTTCACGACATATTTTTAAATTTTTAAAATGTGGTAATTCGTTTTGATTTAAATAATAATAAATAAAACATTTAAAATTGTTGTTCCTCCTTAATGTGTTCAGACATGTTCAGATATAACAAAACAATTCCAATTTTTTGTCCCAAATGTATTTTTCTTGACATAAGATAAAGAAAAAATGAGTAAGATAAAACAAATAAACTAAGATTTAAAAAAAAGAAAGATAAAAGTAAAAATCATTAAAAACTTTAACTTTGAGAAACACAACACTTTTTTGATAACAGCTATCGAAAGATGTAACACAAAAATTTGGACCATAAACAACAATTTTTATGTCATATTTCACACCATAACAGATGTCAGTATTGGATTTTGTGACTTCTTTTATTATTTTCGTTCGTGCTCAGTGTAGCTTGGAATAACAGTGAAGGTGATATCTCTCCGACAAAAAAAAAAAAAAAAAAAAAAAAAAAAAAAAAATGTTTTTTTTATTTTTTTGGAAGAAGCTTTTTAGAGGTTTTATTATTCCATCAATTCGGTAACTAGAATTATTTTAATATGTAGCCCGATTAACCAATATTCTATATTTAAATGTTAATATAATTTCTCTAAATATTTTCCCAATATTGTTGGTGTGAAAAATATGTTTAATCATACAGTCAACTTATATTTCAATTCCCTAGATGCCAAATGCGGAAAATTATTTTTGTTAAAGATTTATCAATATCAGTTTCCGTATTTCAATAATAATAATAGTAATAATAATTTACATGTTACAAAATTTATGCCTAATTCTCAACATACACATTTTTTTAATACAAATTTATAATTTCTTTGTAACATTTCATTTACAAAGGGATTTGTTTTTCTAAATAAAAATTTGTACATCAGCATGAACTTTTTCCCAAAACATATTTCGCAGGGGAAAAGTAAACAAAAAAAAAATAATAATAAAATGATGTGTAAGGATAATATACCTAAGAATGATTTTCTTCCATACATTGAAAAACAAGCATTAAAAATGTTTCAAAGAAATTATTTCATTTAGATTATAAATTTTATAAAAATGCAGCACTTTTTTATGCGAAAATAGTTTGCGCATGTGATTTAAATATTTAAGAATTAAATTTGACTTATGTTATAATTTTGATGTATCTACCTACAGATAGTTAAATATTTCTATACTTTACAAAATGTGAAGATAGTAATAATTACAAATTGCATAAACCTAAAAAATAATAATTACTTGCAGGTTAAAAGAGCATTATAGGCATTTTAGAAATTTATAACGTATCATGATGTAACTTATTTTATCGACGTCGTAATTTAAACATAAAACATTTAAAAATAAAAACATTTTTATTTATAAAACGTAATAAAAGTTATTAAAGGCAGCATCTAGCAACTAGGAATCGTTTAATGATAAAATATCCCTGAACAATAAAATTATGCGATATGTTTAAAATGTATACGTATGTAAGTTTCTAAATATTGAATGAAAAAAAAAACATAAAGCATAGGAAATTTAGTTTGTAAATATTTTTAAAATCTGAGTGAAAAGTTAGTACATATAGAAACTAAATTTGAGGTATGTTTGTAATGTACCTATTATATTTGTATTAGATTCATAAGTATTCTCTTATGAATGTATTAAAAAGAAAAATATCTCAGTTGGTCAAAAGGAAAACATAAGAGGTTGTCTCTAGGAGCACAGGACTAGTTAATGACGGAAGGCTTCTGGATAAAAACTTGTACGTTGATTCATTGTCTATATAATTAAAA
Source organism: Maratus michaelseni (assembly GCA_963931845.1). Classification (NCBI taxonomy): domain Eukaryota; kingdom Metazoa; phylum Arthropoda; class Arachnida; order Araneae; family Salticidae; genus Maratus; species Maratus michaelseni. Next base: position 421,925,953 of record OZ007592.1, read on the forward strand.
ATTTACAATCGTCACCTAAAGATTAAAATCTGAATTTATTTATACTAGGGAATCGAACCCGGGCTTCCCGGGTTACAGAACGCAGGCGAAAACCATTTTTTTCCCTAAATCTAATAGATTTTTCATATTTTTATTTGCCAAAGTTGCTGCATTTAGTGATTTTTTTTACTGGTTTCTTTGCTTTTCTTGTGCGTGAAGCGCTCATACATGCGGTATCCATCCAGTTTTTTTTTTTTTTTTTTGTACTAAGCGTTCATACATGCTATATAGTGATCGCGACATTAGCGAATTTCAAGGGTTTTGTTTATTTTTTATTTTTTTGGTATTATTAGTACAGGGAGTTCACTGCATCCAGTGATGCTTCTTTGTTAATTTATTATTCATCATCTTATGCATGCGATATAGTGATCGCGATATTAACGAATTTCATATATATTCGTTTTTTCCAACTTCGCAATGACCGTTAACATTATTTCTAATACTGATAAAATATGAATTAAAACGTTGTTTCTTACTGCTCATATTAACTTTTTATATGCATTTTTATTAAATTTGTGAAATAATTTTTTTATATTTTATTCATAAAAATGCAATATCTAAAAAAATATCTTCTGTTTATATTATCTGTTAAAATATCCGATGTTTGTTTATGGTGTAAACAAATAATTTTCTTTTGAATTTTTAAATTATTACAAAGCTCCCTTTTCTCCAAAATCGTCTGAACTAATCAAATTATGTATCCGGTATAACGCTACTCTCATATAAAGGCACCCTATTCTTGTGATGTTTTTATTTCAAAATTCATTAATTTTACTACCTGTAACTATATAAAAAATTATAATGGCAGCATTCTTCCATTTGTTTATTGGGCGTTTCAAAATTCATGCTTAAAAATTATTTTATAAGCCATAATATATCAGGCAATTAAGATATAGTTTTCAAACAAATTGCATTTGAAAGTAATTTTTTTCCCTCTATAACGGTGTGAAAATTGAAAATGTGCTATGTTTAGAAATTAAAAAAATTGCAATTGCAAAAATCACAAAACCGAAATTTCAGCGTCGGCTGTTGCCATTCGCAAAATGACGTATGCGTTACGCACGGACACGTTTGGCCTTTATAATATAGATAACGTTTATGAGAAGTACAAACTGCATATAATTTTAGTGTATTAAAAATGTATTTTTTTTTTTTACTGTTTAGGATTATGCACTTTAACAAACATATTAGTTGTGTTTTCTTACCTTATGAATTTCGTTATTTTATAAGCGTGAATAAAATTGTCTATTTGACACGTTTTGTAAACACGGTCACTTATACTAGTAGCCAAATATATACAATCAGATGTACAAACTTGTCAGTTGAATGGGAAAATTCAGAAATATGTTGATAAAGATTGAACTATTTTTAGTTAATTTTTAATGGTAGCTAGATGATTTTGTAAATATCTTATTTTAAATGATAAGATAATCACAGTTAATCACATACAGACATACAGAGGAGGCGCCAAACCTCGATATCTTGGGAAACTGTTTCTCTTCTAGGCTTTATGTTGATCACATAAACTTTAGAATTGATATACTAAGAACACATAGATACATAAAAATTAGGTAAACTATATAAAAAAAAATGAATTTCATTTCCTAAATGATAGTAATTTTTATTTCATAAATCGGAATTTGTGGAAACACCTTTATCATTCAGTATATCAGTGCTCAAATACCATTATTCCTATCCACGATATCTAATTGAAAATTTTGTATATATTAAACGATTTTGTTTGCTATCAAATTATGATAGAAATAGTGACATTTTTCACGCATGCGTTTTCGAACATTATTGTTAATATACGCTTAAATATGACAAAATATGTTTTATATTTATATTAAATTCCAATATATTTCTAATTCATGTTAATTAGCGTTCAAAAATTTTCGTGACATTTAGACTAAAGCCGGGAATGATTTATCTACGTGGATAGACGTACAAAAATAAATATAAATATAGCAGATAACAATTTAAACCGTTTCTAAAATTTCATTTCAAAATTTGTATCACACAAAATAATCACAAATGTTTTTTTTTTCTTTTTTTTATGACTAAATGCACTCGTGACTGAATTTGCACAGGAAAACATAAGTTTAAGAATGTTTTCATGTCCATAGTTAGATAACAATCGGTCTGCTACATCTCCAGAAAATCGAAAATGATGTCCAATTTTCAAAGTGCCCTGTTACTTTTGCCTATATAAAGCAAATGTATATAAAGAGTCTGATAAAGCTAAGCAAAAAATACTAAATTCCCATAAACCCTATAGAAGGAGAAATATTATATTTATTATCTATACTAATATTATAAAAAAGTAACGATTGTTTGTTTGTTTGTTTGTAGGGGGTAATCTCTGGAACTACCGAAGCGATTTCAAAAGTGATAGAGGCAAATTGATAATGACAATCTCTGCTCCAACATAATCTATATTTTATGTGGGTGCCACTACCCCCCGGAGGGTGCAGGAGCAAAAAAACGTTCTAAAATTTCCATTTATTCCTACTGAAGGAGCTAGAAACATGGAATTTTGCATAGTAGTTACTTATAGGATGTAAATGCTGTCTAAGAACAAATTCTAAAAAACCATTAGAAATTTAAAAAGAGTGAGATGAGCGAAAAGCGTTCTAAAAACATTCTAAATTACAATTTCTATGGAATCTCTGGAACTATAGAGCTATTTTCAAAAGTGATGGTAACAGTTCCTGCTGTAACATAGGCTATATTTTATGTCGGTGCCACTACCAGGGGGGGGGGGATGCAAAAGCGAAAAACGTTCTAAAATTTCGATTTTTTTTTATACTGAAGGAACTAGAAGCTTGAAATTTGGAATGGTAAATATTTATAAGATGTAAATGCTCTCTAAGAACAAATTCTAAAAAAGTTCGAAATTTTAAAGGGTGAGATGAGCGGAAAGCGTTCTATAAACATTCTAAATTACAATTTCTATGAAATCTCTGGAGCTACCGAACCATTTTCAAAAGTGATGGTTTCAAATTGATGGTAACAGTCCTTGCTGTAACATAAGCTATATTTTATATAGGTGCCACTACCACAAAGGGATGCAAGAAAGAAAAAAATTCTAAAATTTCAATTTTTTCTATACTGAAAGAACTAGAAACTTATAATTTGGCATGGTAGTTACTTATAAGATGTAAATGCTCTCTAAGAACAGTTTCTAAAATGTTCGAAAATTAAAAGGGTGAAATGAGCAAAATGTGTTCTAAAAACATTCTAAATTACAATTTCTATCTTTGAAACTACCTAATCGATTTTAAACGTAATGCTTGCAAGTTTATAGTGACAGTCTGCGTAATGGACACAGATTATATTTTATGTCAGGGCCACTACTCTTAGGGGGCTGCAAGAGCGAAGAACGTTCTAAAATTGCAATTTTTATTATACTGAAGGAATTAGAAACTTGTTATTGGGCAATATAGTAACTTATAAGATATACATGCTCTCTAAGGACAGTTTTTAAAAAAATTAGAAATTTAAAAGAGTGATATGATGGAAAACTGTTCTAAAACATTCTGAATTACGATTTCTATGGAATTGTTAAGGACAGAAACTTGAAATTTAACATGGCTGATACTTTTTAAGACACTAGTGCACACACAGAACAGGTTTTAAAAATAAATCGGAATTTAAAAGGGGGGGAAGGAAAAAAACCCTATAAAATACGTTTTTCTTCTTATTAACAGATCAGAAACTTCAAATTTGCATGGCGGTTACTTTTAATATACAAATGCTCGCTAATAATGATTTGTAAAGAAAGTCAATATTTCAATGGGTGAAATGAGCGAAAAGCGTTTAAAAAGTGTTCTAAATTGCAATTATTATGGAATTGTTAGGAGGCGAAAATTTGGTCGCACAGAACAATTTGAAATAAACCGAAATTTAAAAGAGTGAAATGCGCGAGAAGCGTTCTAAAAACTTTCTAAATTACGATTTATTTGGAACTATTAAGGCCAGAAACTTAAAATTTCGCCTGGCTGTTACTCACGTAAATGATCACCGAGAACAGTTTACTAGTTTGCTAAAAATGCGAAATGTAAAAGGACAGGAGCAAAAAAAAAAAAAAAAAAAAAAAAAGCACTAAAATTGCAATTTATGTGGTACAGCTGATATAGAAGCTTAGTATTTGGTATGGTGGTTACTCTTAAAATGCAAATGCTTGCTAAGACCGGTTTCTAAAAAAATCGAAATTTAACAGGCTGAAATGAGCGGAAAACGGTCTATAAACGTTCTACATTATGATTTATTTGGATTTATTCGGGTTAGAAACTGGAAATTTAGTATAGTTGTAACTTTTAAGATGCAGTCGCTCGGTATAAACAGTCTATTAAAAATTCAAAGTTTAAAGGTGTAAACTGCGCGGAAAACGTTATAAATTATGTTTTTTTTTCTAAATTGTTAGCGATAGAAACTTAGAATTTAACATGCCTGTAATTTTTTATACGTAAATGCTTCTTCAGGACAGTTTTTACAAAATTCGAAATTTTAAAAATGTGCAGAAGCAAAAAACATTCCAAAATTGCGATTTTAGTGATGCTGCTGATATAGGAAATTGAAATTTGGCATGGTGGCTACTTTCAAGATTTCAGTGCTCGCTTAGAACGGTTTCCATAAAAAATAAAAATAAATAAAAAATAAAAATAAAAAGTGAAATAAGCTGAAAAAATTCCAAAAACCTTCTAAACAATGATTTTTCTCAAATTGTTAGGGATAGAAACTTGAAATTTTACATGGATGTTACGTTAGAGACACAAATGCATCCACAGAACAGTTTTTAAAATTTTTGAAATTTTAATGTGAGCAGGAACAAAAAAGTTTTAAAATTGCAATTTCTGTGATATAGTCATTAAAGAAATTTGCTTAATTAGTAATTTCTGAATTATCTGTGGTAGTAAAATTTCATCTAATGAAAATAGGCCAACGAAAACCACTTGGTATTTTTCAAGAATTACGCGAGCAAAGCCGCGGGTTTTGCTAGTCTACTATATATATGAAACACAAACGGAAATTTCGTTCCGTTCCTTTATAACTCGAGTTCCGCTGAATGGATGGAACTTACACTGTTCGATAGAAAATTTTTCAGGGAAGGTTTTAGTATATAACACAACGTTCTATGTACATTAGTTATAGAATTATGATAGAAAGTTATGTTATTTTGGCCGAAAAGGTTACCATTGCTAATTTTTTGGCGACCATTATTGTTGCAGAAAGAATTGAAAAGGCTATACATATATGTTTAAAAGTAACAGTTGGAACAAATGTTGAATTCCATATAACTACAAATGTATTTCAATCTTAATATATTTTTAATAACTGACATAAAATGAATACAACTTTTAATCAGTCGTTATAATTAAGGTAATTGCTTTAGGAAAACGATTTTTTTTTCTAATTTATAGGGTTGTTCGGAAAGTTCCTTCCATTTGGTAAAATCAATTCGTACCGAAAAAGTGTGTCCGTCAATTATTAAGCACTAGATATCCGAATTAATCTGTCATAATTAAATGATAGAAATTTCTGGTACGAACCAACTTTCCCAAACAGGAAAATCATTCTGAATAACACATTATTTTACTAGAAATATCATTGTTATTTTATGCAATTTAACGGATAATCTTGGACATTGGAATAATGCAAATGCAAAAAGTCTATCAGCAAAGAAAAATAATAATAAGTAATTTTTTTTTTTTTTGCATTTTCGATTTTTTTTAAATATATTTCATTTATTTCTTTAATATTTGTAATAATGCATATTAATTTATATAATAAAGATTTATAAGATCTATAAATTAAAAAATATATATGTTCTTAAATTAATTTTTAATTAAATGAATAAAATGATTTATTTTTATTTTTGTTTTGACATCTTCTGCAAAACTTACAGTAATTATCTTACGTAAATTTTCTCATAAATAATAAAAAAAAAAAAACTTGTTTTTTAATGCGAATAGTTTAATTAAATTTGTTCATTGAGAATCTGCATTGTTAATTTTCTGCTATTTTTTATAATCTACATTAAAACGGAAATGAAGTTCGTAATTCTAGGCAGTTCAAAATTTGAATCAGACAATTAATTAAAAAAATATATTTTTAAATACGGGATTCTCAATACTTTTCAGGAAACATGTTAATTAAAACATATATTAATTTTAATTTTAATTTGTAATTTTAATTTTAAGTTTAAATATTAAAAAATAAACTAAAATGCTCGATTTTCCAAACAAATAAAAATCAGATAAAGCAACAAAAACTGTTGTGAGTTTGCAACACATATTTACAAAAATCCTTTTTTTTTCTCTGCTTTTCCTTTGTCTTTCCTTTTTAACACTTTCCAACATAGTTTAAAAGTGTTTATGAATTCAATTTGTCTGTCTGTCTGCGCTCAAACTCGCGTAAATATATTCGGATTGTCGTGCAATTGATATATGTTATTGAGGTTTACTATGGCATATTTGGTATTGAAAATGAAGTGTGTAGCACATATAGTTTTTTACAGGGACACCTAAAATAATTCCATTACATTACGGTCTATGGGGAAAAATAATTTGCGGCAATTTCTGTTACACAATTTCAAACATACTGAAATTTATATATATCGCTCAGGTGCACTATAAGAGGCTTACTATTGAATACGGTGTGCATAGCACTTATAGTTCCTTTACGCGGACACTCAAAAGAATTCCGTTACGGTCTATGGAGAAAAATCGTTTGGGATTTATTTTAATAAGGTTTTACTATTTCAAACACATTAGAATTGAAATAGTATATCACTAAGGTGCATTACAAGAGGCTTACTATAGAATATTTTGTGTATAGCATTCATTGTTCATTTACAGGGACACACAATAGAATTCCGTTACAGTACTGACTATGAACAATAATTGCTGGAAATGCGTTTTCAGTTGCTGAACGCGTTTTTAAATGTAACTCATTTTTTGTCTATTACTTGGTGAGCATAAATTCTATAGATCATAAACGGGACAGCACAAAAAGTCCTCGAGTACATTTCCGTTTATTGACGGAAATTCCATAAGGGGAACTTTAAACTGTGCTACGCTTTTCCTAACTGAACTAAACATTTCATTATATGTAGTACACAACATTTAACATAACAACATAATCTTCTATGTAGTGTATATACAAATATATAGATCATATACAGGGTTGACAAAGAATTTGCATATTTTTTTCGAATATTGTTCGTAATTCCTGAAATTGGATTTTTAAATATGGTATGTGTTTTCTAAATTGTTTACTTAGATACCGTTGCGGTCATCCCATGTTTACTTAGCTATCATCTTTCAAATTATTAAACGGTAAAGATTTGTAAAATTATTTTGGAAGTGTTGGAAAGTGTTACATAATCTGTGCTTGACGCATGATTTTTCGTTCTTGTGTTTTTTTTTTTTTCATGATTGATAACGTTCTTAATGTAAGAAAATAAAATATGATTTTAAATAAAATATCTGTGAGCACTAAAAACTATAAATATATAGAATAAATGCAGAAAGATTTAATTATCAAAATATATAAGAACATGCAGGTTCAAAAACTGAGTTGTTTGGTTATCATCATATATATTAAGCGAATTTAGAGGGGGAAATCTTATACAAATTTTATTTTATAAATAGAAAATATGTATATTTTGTTGGGTTGTTTGTGTTTATGAATATAGTCTTATAGTCTTTGAATTCATCAGAGCAAGAACTTGTATCTATAGGGTCTTCCTGGTCTTTAAATTTTGAAGTACCAATCATAAGAATATATTACAAGAATGCGCATTAAAAAATAATGCATTGAAATTTAACATTAGTCCACAACATCCACAACATTTGACGAACGCAGTTCGTCGTGCAAAGACGAAGGAACTAAGTAACTAAAATTGGTAAATAAAAACTACGTGGGATACAGTTAAATGTTCATAAAATTGAAATAAAAACATATTTTGGCACTCTTGGCATAGTGTCATTCAAAATTGTAATAGTGATAAATATTTTACTCACATATCAAGTTGATGCTGGACAATGAAATCCATTTTTCGGTGCGTTCGTAATTATATATACGTAGAACCTATTGTCGTCTGTCCGTCTGTCTGTCTGTCCATCCGTATATAACAAAGGAAAATATATCTAAACGAATTATTTGAAATTTAAGATATATTATCTTTGTAGAATTTTGTCGAGACATTTGAAATTTTATGAAAATCGAATCAAAACTTTAGCAGATATTAATAAAAACATTTATTAAGAAATATGAATTTAAAAAAAAATCGGTGCTTTCTTGTTATAGGAGCTTCCGAAGTGTAATCGTCAAGCGACCGTGATACTTATTTTATTGCAGTCGATAGAATTCATTTCACGGAATTAAAAATCATCAAGATATGAATATTTATATAACTAGCTGTAGTAAGAACGCACCTCATTTGTCACGTTTGCGTACAATTTCCAGCTTGTGAAATTTGCAAGAGTTGCTCGATTGTAAAATGAGAGAAGTTTGCATGGTTATAAAACGAAAACATGAATTACAGTTTCAAGCATTTTTATTTTCTTTTTAATGAGTAGATGAATGAATAGTGATTCATTTTTTTATTATTATTTAAAATTTTCATGCATATAAATAACTTAAATATTGTAAAAACTTTTCATGTTTGAATAATATGTTAACAGTGAACAATGCATAAAGCGCAACGTTCGATATACGAAAATATATTTTAAAGGAAGACTCTATACAAAAGTTAAAAGATAGATTGATGATTTTTTTAGACTTTGATAAAAAAGTTCAATGATAGAAGTTAAAAATAAATATGTTCATTAAAGATCTTCCCTTGAATAGAAGTTCCTCGTGCCTTAACGCCGGGTCATTTTCTAATAGGAGCACCTCTTCTTGACATTCCAGAATCATCGAATCATCCTAAAATATCGTTAAATGCTCGCTAGCGTTTAATAGAAAAAGCAAAAAATCAATTTTGGGGCAGGTGGTCCAGCGAATATTTGCAAAATCTTCAACAGCGTCCAAAATGGACTACTCCACGTGCAAATCTTCGAGAAGGCTATTTGGTAATTGTTCACGAACGATTACAGCCCATGAAATGGAAATTGGGTCGAATTATAAAGACTTATCCTGGAACAGATAATCTTGTGCGTTGTGTCCTGATTAAGACAGTTGACGGTGACATCAAGCGTCCTATATCAAAGGTGTCCCCTATCTTGCCGGGGGCGGAGGATGTACGATATTAACTGCAAGACTTACCGCTAGATGTCAGCACCAAAGAAGTTGAAAGAGACTATGCTTTGAATTCCAGACATTAAATAAATAAAAAGTAACATTTTATAAAATATAAACTATTCATAAAACTCTAAGTCTCATTATGTTTAAAATATTCTGTTATTGTTTTACTATATGATGTGTTATTAATTTTCTTTCATTCTTTTTTTATTAGAATTTGTGAAAATCTGCCATCCTGATCTTTTCTGCGGGGTAGTGATATAAACAAATTCATTCTGTTATCATTCGGTGTTATTCTGAACGTAAAAAATGCTGTTGTCCTTAAGTTTGGATTCTGATTGTTTGTAAAATTCTAAATTCTTATTCGAAGTTAGTCTACTTATTAAAAATGTGAAAAAGGAGCAAATTCTCAAGTTTTTATCAGTGTAAAATTATGCCTCAATGCTTCAAATTTAATACACCATTCCTTCTACGAAAAATGATGCTGGTTTTTAGAACAATTCTTCTGTTCATGTGATTTATTCCGTGCGTGGAATCAAAATGTTTAGTGTTGATCGGTAAAATATTAAAGTCATGGAATATCTGCAATATGATTCTACATAATTGAAATGGTTATTCGTCATTTAGAATTCACGAAGTGATTCAACATTGTATTATTCATTTCAATGCAATTCGTACAAAAAAATTCATTCTGGAGTCTAACACCCGAAACAAATCAGAGGTACGTAGATATTCATTATTTATTTTATTCAGTAATTAAATTTCAAAAATAGTCTTAATCTTTTAATTCCGAAGCTATATACCTTGAAAATTATGAAACAATTAAGAATAAATTAGTGTTTCATTAATATATATAATTTTCCTTTCAATGTTTATTCGTTCTTTAAAACATATATATCGAGTAAGAATTTCTATTAAAAAAAACGGATGAAACTACATTAAAAAGGGATTATTAGGATATGGATATTGTCCCAAAACATGACGACCATGCCATTATAGTAAAGCTAATGATTATTGACATGTCTCTCTCGTCCAATTGAATTAGTCCAGATGAATATTTCCAAGTTTTGAAATTTGGACAATACCTTCCCGTTTCAGTATTATCTCAGTTCATATGTCAGACTCTCTCTTATTTATAAGTAAGTTCAGCGTGATCGAAATATGTAGGAAACCATTCTCCCCTAAATACGCAGAGTGGCACATAATAAGTAAAAACAAAACGTCAATTTAAATAATATCGGTGTTTTTACAGAAATGCAAGGAAGTCGTGAATTAAGAAGTAGTCAATTAAAGCTGCTTTCATTATTTGTTTTAGAAATACTCCTTCATAAATTTAAACCAAAATTAATCTATAACTTCATTAATACTATAATCTAATATTGCACTAGGATTGAAACAAGTGGTCTCCACGCAGAATCAAAATTCTTGGAAAAGGAATTTACAGCAAGTTGATGAAAAATTATATTTGTGATATATATATATATATATATTTTAAATCCAGAAATATAGATTTATCGAGAGTTTTAATTTATGTTTTAAGATAACAGAGGATTTTTTTTTGTTTCTTTTTTTACGAGATACATAACAAAGTTTTGACAGGCGCAAAACATTTTTAACTAGACTAACGACAATTTCATCTACATGGTAGTTCAGAACTATATATGTTGAAAATGTAAAGGCAGGTAGAGGGGACCTAAATAAGCAGATTTCGTATAGGAATATGGGTGCGGAAATCCAGCGTTGAAGCAGTGAAGAGCGCTGTCGAGTTTGGTGGATGAAAGCGGTTCGTTGGCTTAAATCGTCATTCTCCGCACGGAGTTTGAGCAACATGTATCGTTACACCAATGCGGAGCTCGCTGACATGCATTTCATATATGGGGCTGCGCAAGGAAATGGAGCTACTGCTCAAAAGATGCGCACATCCAACAGCTCTCTCGAAGGACTATCCTCACTGTGTGTAATACTTCTACTTCTACTGCAGGAATTCTGTGATACCTTCCAGTGCCCGTATCATGCCTGGAAGCATAAAACAATCCACGAGCGCTCAACTCTCGATGAAGACGTTTAAATGTTCGTCGATCCGGCAGATTCCTACCCGGAAATCATTCCATGTACATTCTTTGAGCATTCGCTCCATTTCCTTGCGCAGCCCCATACATAAAATGCATGTCGGCAAGCTCTGCATTGGTGTAACGATGCATGTAGCTCAAAATTCGTGCATGGAATGGCAATTCAAGCCAGCGAAGCGCTTTCATCCGCCGAAATCGACAGCGCCCTCTACTGCCTCAACGCTGCATTTCCGCACCAACATTCCTACATACAATATGCTTATTTAGGTCCCTTCAACCTGAATTTACATTTTTGACATATAGTTTTGAACCACCCTGTATAAACGACATTCCTATCTAAAAAGTAATTTTTTACATATGTCAATAGAATAATAATTTCTCACCCTAATTTCCTTTTTCTTTCACGTGATACTTATCATTGTTTTGGCAAACAGAAATCACTTTAACGAGACGAACAATAAATTGCATCTATTATGGTGACTTTCTTATCTGAAAGGCTTGGAGGTCCACCACACAAGCGGTATATAGGAATTTAACGATCTATTCCAGAGACAGAAAACTTAGCGTTTTTCAGGCTCCAATAGCAGACACATAATATAGACTACTAGCAAGCTACGCCCGCTACGCTGGTCAATTTCTCTTGACGAACATTTAATCAAACGAAATATTGACCTTGAATTTGACCCTGTGTCTTAAAGCCATACCTTCTTTTACTTGGAATGGCCTTCCGCATTTCTGAAAACGATACCGAAAAATCATTTCCGTTGGATTTTAATGAAGTGACAATATTTCAAATATAATGAAATTGATATGCCTCACTGAGGTGGACTAAAATATCCTATTTGTTGAGAATTAAATAAAAATCATGCACTCGTGACATCATAATTCACTTTTATATTTTAACAGAATAATAAGGCTTACTAATAAGGCTATTACTCGTGCTATAGTCAATATACAGGCTGCCGTTATCATGATCTTTTTACGCGTGAAGCTTTCGCTATGGTACTCCATTGTGAAATTTGTTAATTTTTGAAATTCAATATTTGAAAAACGGCATAACCATTAGATTTGAAATTTATATCAAGAAAAATACAATTTTTTACCTTTCTAACGCAGTTTGTCTAACAATTTTGTGACAAATACTTTTCGAGCTATTAATTTTTTCAGTAACTTCAAATGTTTCATTTTCCGAGATAATCTGTGGCAACGATTAGCGAAAATCCCAGTCGTCAGCAACGCATACCTTTTTATTAAAGAGGATAACGGTTTCCAGAGAAATGAAAGAGTGGTTATTGGTTCCGCGTTATATACATGTAATTGAAGGAACCAATAAGACTCGGTAATGCATTAGAGCAGCGGTTCCCAACCTGGGGTACGAGTACCCCTGGGGGTACGTGAAAATTACATCGGTAATGGCGGATAACGCAAAAAGTACAACTTAAAATGGAAACCGTAAAATAAATCTCTAAATTTTTCGTTTACAAAGAGACACCTGTGTAAAAGTAAAGTTGAATATTCGTATAAAAGGAAGAAAAATGTCTAAACTTAGTAATTGGTTGATCATTTGTTGGCTTTATCTCGTTTCACTTCTAATAAAATCTTGTGATTTCGCATGTGTCCTTCCTTTTCTTTTTTTTTCCAGTAATTCTAGAAATATCTAAGACAGAACATGAATCGTATCGGAGGTCAGGTTTCGACAATTTTATTTGAAATCTATTTGAAAGCAGGTATGTGATCTGGCCAGAATTACCTTACTTGCATTACTTGCATTCCTTAACGTGCATTGTTTGGTGACAGGGCCGAGACTAAGATTTTTCACACGGGGCAAGCATCAATTTTGGCGCATCCCTCAACTACTTTCTAAAATAATTTTATAAACAGAAGTTTTCGATTCATTGCTTTTATTTTTTATTTTAAATGCACTGTTAAAAAATTTCGTTTATTGACAGGTTGTCTTCCGTGAATTTTGATCAGAAAGTTTCCGTTTTGTTAGAAAAATGGAATCTATCCCGTATATCTATTGCTACTCAGCTAGAAAAAGTTTGCAAAAAAAGTGCACAAAATCCGAGCGTATTTGGCACCTCAATTTATGCATAAAAACTGCAAACTCAATTATGCACAAAAAGTGCATAAACTGTATCCCTAAACTGTACACTTTTTAGACTTTTAAGATTACAGAGTTTCAAATACGGAATTATTAATGTAAAAATCTATCATCCAATGGGATTGCAGTATTTTTGATCGCCACACATGCGCTTCAAGTCCTTCGCGTCTGCATCGCGCCATTTATGGACTACAAAGACGGAATATTCTAAAAAAAAAAAAACGCAAAACATTCCGGGAACTCTGCTGCCAGTCCTTTTTCCGTAAATTGACGGATTTTTTTTTTTTTACAGTATACTGTTAAAAATAATCTGAAATTCACGGGTATTTTTTTCAAGAAATTAAAACTTTCATGACAAAAGAGCATTTACAGTTAAAAACAGAAAATATCCTCATATTTTCTGAAAACAACGGAACGGACGGAGAAAAAAAGCAGTCAACGGAGATATTCCGTTATCTTCTGCAAGTTTATATTCAATGTTTCAAAAACTGACATATTGCTGCACAGAAAAACTAAAAATTCAATAAATTAAAATTTCATTTTTTTTTTAAAACAACAAGAAAATAGTGCTTTCGAATTTAAAAAAGCAAAAATTATTTTTTTTCCATTATTTTAATTTATTTGCAATTCATTTTATAAAGTTATAAAAAAGTATTCGCACTTAAAATATATTCTAAGCAAACATATTAACATATATATAAAATAGCTAAGTTAAGTGAAAAACAAATCGATTCTATTTTAAAAAGCAACAAACAAAAATAATGCTTTCGAATTTAACTCATTCTTTAAAATTATTCGCAATTTATTTTTTAAAGTTATAAAAAAACACTCACACTGAAAATATATTCTAAACGAACACATTTAAAAAACACATAATAGTTGATTAAAAATCAATTTTCGCAAAAAAGCAAAAAAAATTATAGAATTTAATTCAAAATATAATATTTATATTTTACATCTAACAGTCAAATTAAGAATATATATAATTCATACTTTTATCCTCTATCAATACTATAGTTTTCAACCATCATCTCATTACGAAATATCCCCGCAATTAACTTCAAAATTACCAGTTTTCTAAACCTCAAATTGTTTAAGTCCTGAGCTGCGATTTGAAGACATCCCGTATAATCGTTTCCTACTCTTACTCTAGCAAGGACCCGCTGGTCTTACGGTAAAGCACTCGGCTCAAGCAACTAACGTCCTCAGTTCAATCCTCAGGTCTGGCAGAAAATGTTCTTCCATTATATCAAATATTAAATTAAATACTCCCGTAATAATCAATAGATGGCAGAAGAAAGAGAGATGACATTTTTTAAAACCGAGTTTATTTATAACGGAAACTTACCGATTCTTCAAAAGGAGTTTCCCCTTCCTTTATCTTTCAAAACGGAAAATGTCCGGCAACTTTGCTGCCAGTAGTTTCACCGTGAATTGACGGATTTATTTTTAACAGTGTATGAAAAAATTGCTAGAAATTATATAAATCTTAAAATTTTTAAGTTTGATCTATTGCAACAAATTCGTTTATACAAAAATACAAACACAAGTATTGTCATCACGATAAAATCCGAATTACTGAACCAATTCTAACCTTGATTGGGACAGTAAATTGATCAGCCAGTATATTGTATGAGTTCGTTAATCAAGTATGTAGCTTTTATATTTCATTTAGAAGGACACACAAAGCCAAAACATTCAAAATTTGTCATTTCGAAAGCATCCAAAATACTGAACCAATTCCAACATATTTGAGACACTCTATAGATTTCGTAAGTATCTTGGATGAATTCGTTAATCAAGTATTGTTTAGCGCCTAACGTGGTCACTTAATGAAAAAACAGCCGTATTCAAAGCTAAGAGTATAAAATCCAAAATACTTTATTTTGGGTTGTCCGATTGCAGGTCATTTATATTCAATTTCACTCTTTTTTTTTTAATCGAAAAACGTATGGAATTCTCTTTTGGCTGCTCCTTTCACACAGATGCCCGGATTATATGCCCCATTTGCTTCCCTCTAGTTTTGTCACTGCTTTTTGAGTGTTTAATTTGAAGTCTTTAGCTAATATGTGGTGTTTTAAGTGACTTTATGTTGATATCGTGTTGTGATTCAAAATGGATAAGTGATTGAAAAGTGGGATTTTGCAGAGACCTGCATTTAATATTGGTAACTAGCATAAGAACATTACTAATGAACAATGACAAAAATGTTTGGGACGGGTTTATCTGAGAAGGGGTACGCATAAATGAAATGTCTAAGCAAGGGGTACGTGAGAGAAAAAAGGTTGGGAACCGCTGCATTAGAGGACAATGGAAATCTTACTAATTTAAGGAAATTACTATCCCAAAGAATTATAAAGGGTTAAAACAAAGCCATCGATCTCGTCTCTCATTTGAATACTTCCGAAAAGAAACTATCTAATAATCAAGATTTTTCTATCGTCCATAAAATATAATAGGAAAAAGAAAATGCTGGTGTGCATTCTTCATATGTATTTCTTCAAACTAAAACTGGTTATATGTATAAATAATATTATATTTAAAGTATTTATCGATATAAATTTGTTTAGATAAAATATCAATTATCTTTATCCATAAATGATAATTATATATATATATATATATATACTACAAAAATCATTCATTTTCTGATGATTGTTTATAATTGCTACTTATATTTTTACTAGTGCTTAATATTAAATATTTATACGAGTATACGCATAATACGTACGAGGGGCAGTCGGAAAATAAGTTTCCCCCTGGCGACTGTGGACAGAGGTGTGCATGAAAGAAAAAAAATGTAATGAGACATTAAAGATAAAACATAACTTTATTTTTCCACATAAGTACCAAATATATTGAGACATTTGTCATACCGCTTTATAAGCTTCAAAAAGCACTCCAGGAAAAAATCAGGGCTTTACATACGGACGAAGCGTTGAACGGCTATGGGCGAAAGACGACACAGCAGGTGAACGCGAATGTGCAAGACACCGATACACCGTTGGGTAGAGGTAGACCGCGATCAAGCAGATGGCGCTGTTGACTGCAACACATAGCCGTTCAACGCTTCGTCCGTATGCAAAGCCCTGATATTTTCTTGGAGGGCTTTTTGAAGCTTATAAAGCGGTATGACAAATGTCTCAATGTATTTGGTACTTATGTGGAAAAATTAAGTTATGTTTTATCTTTAATGTTTCATTACATTTTTTGTCTTTCATACACACCTCTGTACACAGTCGCCAGGGGAAACTTATTTTCCGACTACCCCTCGTATTATACGGATTTCAAATTTTTGATACGTATCATATGGTTAAAGCGGTTATACTTATTATACGAAACAGCATATACGGTACATCGTATATACGGAACTTACCCCAACGGTTAAACGTATAATCTTTTAAACGGTTTTCGTTCATTGCCTGAAAAAAGATTATTTTCTCCTGCTGGTCTGCAGATCACAGACATTGAGAAACACCCGCTAAAGTCCTGCATTTTCGAGCGGTTTACAGGGGGCCATCATGATTCCTCGATCCATGAAACCACGATTGCCGCTAGTTTACCTGCCTTAAAGGTTCCTGTGCGTGTGCAGGTAGCGGGTACTCGCAAAAAAAAAATGGAGCATTTTTTCCTTAATTTGGATTATCGTAGTTTTATTCTCAAAACTAAATTAATTAATTATGAAATGTTTCACTATGGGTAATGAGTAGCTTCGAAGCTACCTTTAGCAGGTCTTTAACACCCGCACGTAGCTTCATTTGATTTATGGCGTGGGCACTTCTTGCAAAACTTTTTTTTTTTTTTTTTGCGGCCGCTGAACATAGACTTACATTGACTTTACATTTTATAGTGATATTCACCAATCCAACTACTGGGAAGTTTTGTAACGATACTTTTATTGTATTTAAAAAAGCTATTTTCTATATTTTCTATATTTTGAAAACACGATTAACATTAAAAGAGACCTTGAAATTAGATGTAATTGCTGCTGTGGTTAGCCTGATTTTCAAGCTTGATACAGCCCTAGCAACTGGAACGTGTTTATGAATAAAAAATTCACGTCACATGAAACCATTACAGAATTACATGGATGTAAAATACTATTTTTCTTCACAATATATAATGAATTTGGAGTAGAGTACAGATTATTACTCTGTAACGAAGTAAAAGCAGGAACTAAGTTTTTGATAAATTATGAACCGCAGTTACAATATGAAACTATAGGGCGGACGAGGATATCAGCTTCAAGAGTTTTTGATAAGGCCTAAAACATAGCACAGGCAGCATGCGAGGAAGTTATATGTTTTTTAATTCTGATATAAGAGGGGTTTATTTAATTGATTATTTTTAATCTTAAGTCAGCCTCTATTTGTAGGATTTCATTTTATTTCAATTTGGGGCCAGATGTTATATGGGGATTAACCCTTAACTGCTGTTAGTGGTCTCACAGACCGCTGGGTATTTTAAATCTCACCAGTTTAACTTGTAACTTTCAGTTTAACTATAGATACTAATGAAATTTTGTTTCGTTTGGAATTCTAGTTTAGTCTACTACTGCTAGATTTCTGAAAATATGAAATTTAACTATAGTAGTCCTATACATAAAGTCTATTACAGAAACAGTATCATATGTGTTAACCTAGCCATTTATTCATCTGTAGATCAAGCGGTTTCAGAGACCTCTCACAGTAACAAATCGACAATTTTTGTCACAGTAGTTAAGGGTTAACTCTTTCTATATATAATGTTCTGCCCATCACTGTAACCTGTCAACACCTGTCCGCCTTATAAAGAATAATGTTAGATTGCATATTGAGTTTTAATTATTTTACAAGAATTGCATGTTTTAAACGTTATTTTGTGGTTTTATTATTCACATGCAAGGTATGTTTATGTAAAAAGGGAACTACTTGACTTACCGGCTTTCCTGGGTCCTTGGTTTGTTGTTTAAAAAGGGGTTTAAACGATGAATCCATTTTAAATAGTTGCTGATAGGACCTGTCGTTCCACCAGTTGCATAAAACGATTTCTGTGCGAGTTCGTCTTATAGCTGGCAATAGGCTCTGTCATTCCTTTTTTGGAGTCGTGCTACACCCAACTTTTCTTGCTCATGTTATGTTATTTTCTAACGTATTATTGCTCTTCTTAGTGTCGAACACTACGCCAATAACGTGAAAACTATGAACTGCTCTTGCTTATGCCTTCTTTATAACGAGATACTTATACTATGTCCCTTAACATAGAAATAGATAAGTACAAGTACTTCTAACGAAATAAACTTTTGTTCGCGAAGGAAGAAAATTGTTCCTCAAAAAATTTTTCAAATATGCGGCGTTTGTTTAGTACAGTTGCTCTATACATTACCAGTACGTCTGGTTGATATTGCAGTACGAAACATTGTTAGTGATAGTTTTGGTTTGTGTTTGTAGGTGACGCTACCTCAGCAGGGATGCTCAGCGGCAGCGCAGAACCCTGCGTGTAGCTGTGCAGCTGCCATTAAGTTTGAAAGTCGCAACACGTCATTAATGCTATTTCGTTAGAAGTCCTTTTCTATTTCTATGTTGATGACTATGTCAGTCTTTGCGACAGTGCAATAAAATGTCGCTTCTAGACCCCATAATTGGAATGTCCCAGTGTCACGTGACACAATACCATACCTTGTTTATTTTTCAAATAACCATTGTGAGAACATATTACAACAATCATAATGACAAATTTTAAAAATATAAAACATTTAATATTTTTCCAGAAAATTTATATAACATTTCATCACTTAATTCAATGAAAATTAGACATAACATAAATTAAAATATTTCTATGAAAAAATAACAATATCCTACGTATGAACATATTATGCAGACAGCTACTGTAACACCCCCGATTTCCAGCATTTGTTCTCCGTTCAGTGACGCAAGACTGGTGAGGTCCATTGGTATTAAAAGTAAATACGTCTAAGTAAATCTACGTATACTTGAAATATACGTATACATGAATCATACGTTACCGATACGTTAACCGATATACGCTTATACGTATCTGGATACGTTTAAACGTATATTTTAATGCATACGTATTTCATATATACGCATTACGCATTCTACGTATATACGTATATCGGTTAAACGTATAACTAAAATACGTATCGCGTCGGGAGGACTAATTTTTACTCAAAATTTGAGAATCATAAATTCAAATAAAATTTACCTAAACAAAAATCTAAAACATGTATAAAAAATATTAAAATTCGTGTTCGTAATATACAAAAAATATTTGTAAAATTTTGTCAATTAGAATTGGTACATAATTGGAAAGCAAAGATTCCATTAATTATTCCATTAGCATTCCATTTAATGTGACAGAATTTTTTTTTTTCACTTAAAGCAAAGGTTATTTAAAAATGCGCTGACATCATTTCGCATTCCCCAAACGATATGTACAGTTTATTTTCTTAGACGAAAGTTTGTATTGTTCTAGACTAAATTTTTATTCAATTAAGAATAAATTAAATTGTTTACAAAATAATTTTAGCAAATAGTTTTCTTGGTGAATTGAAATGTTGCAATAAAGTATCTTTTGTTTCATTTTCTGTCGAAGAGATTCATTATTATTTTCTTTTAATGCATTGATATAATATGCAAATTCTGATAAAAATACAATACCAGTTCTTCACTTATACCGATACGCAGACATCACATGTTAATGTTAATTAAATTATGTGTATTTTAATTTAAAACAACAATTATTAAGATAAAAAATAACAAGAACGAAAAATCATTCGTCAAGCATAGATTATGTAACACTTTCCAACGCTTCCAAAATAATTTTACAAATCATAACCGTTTAATAAGTTGAAATACAACATCTAAGTAAACAATTTGGAAACATATTTAAAAACTTAATTTCAGGAATTTCCAACATATACAATATTCGGAAAAATATCCGAATACTTTTATTCAGCCCTGTATATGATCTATAAATTTGTATATATACTACATAGGATGCTAAATTTTAGTTTAGTTAGGAAACGCGTAGCACAGTTTAAAATTCTCCTTCTGGAGCTTCTGTCAAAACACGGAAATGTGTTCGCGAACTTTTGTGCTGCCCTGTATATCAAATACAGAATTTATACATATCAAGTAAGAGACAAAAAGTTAGTTAAATTTAAAATCGCGTTCAGTAACTTAAAACGCACTTCCATGAATTATTGTTAACAGACAGTAGATAGTTATTTTGTGTGTCCCTGTAAATGAACCATGACTGCTATACACACAGTATTCTGTAGTAAGCCTCTTGTAATGCACCTTACTGATATATATAACTTTCAATGCGTTTAAAATAGTGAAACATTAATTAATTAAACCGTAAACGATTTTTCTACATAGACGTAATGTAATGGAATTCTTTTGACTGTCCCTGTAAAGTAACTATAAGTGCTATGCACACCCTATTCCATATTAAGCTTCTTGTAATGCACCTTAGTTATATATAGAAATTTCAATGCGTTTAAAATAGTGAAACATTATTTAATTAAACCGCAAATGATTTTTCCCCATAGACCGTAATGTAACGGAATTCTTTTGAGTGTCCCTGTAAAAAAAACTATAAGTGCTACACACTTCAGTTGAAATAGGGAACATGCTATAGATAACGAAAATAACATATAAAAATTGCAACGTAATCCGAGCATATTTACGGGAGTTAGAGCACGGCCAGACGGCAGACGGCCAGACAAACCGAAGTCATAAACACTTTTCAACTAGGTTGGAAAGTGTTAAAAAGATATAATCTTCTAAACAAGTATCCTGAAAATTCTCGTAAATGCGTTGATACTGAATTTCATTTCTTAGAAACAGAAAGCAATCTGTTTAAACAAATTTATAACAAATTAAACAATTTTACTTTAAAGCAATAAATAAATTTAGTGTAAAATGATTAAATTACAAAACAATATTTTTTCCCTTTTTATTATATGTTCCCAATTTTATGGAAAGTTTGACCATAGAACTTCAATAATGTTCGGGTTATTTATTTTCGTTTGTTAGTTCTTGAACTCCGGACCTCTCACCTTGGTGCTATGTGTGGTTCTAGTAGTTTAAATGTAATCTCAATGTACGTTACATTTTATATCGTAATATACGTCACCTTCTGGCAGATCAATTAAAGTTTTCTATCTTTGGATTAAAGCAGAGTAAATACAGTCAAAAATGTAATATATACTTGCACACAAAGAACAGTGTTTAATTTTCATTATAAAAAAAATATGAATCATAAAAAGTGTATTTTCAAAGCAAAATTGTCTAAATAAATTTTAGATAACGACATTTTTACTACCTTTTTATTTTATGTACCATTTGCAAGCGTATCTATTAACCAGGAGAAAACCTCTGTAACTGATTCTGGTAGAAAAATAATACTTCAGTTTGCATCCAATAAAGTCTGCCTAATCTTCCGTAATCTGGACAACAGCCAAATTTGAAGTCAAACATTAGACGTCTTTGGTACGATATTGTTACAAATGTACCAGAGTTAGCTACAAAATTAAGTTAATTACGCGACAAACCAAGTTCCATTAAATAATTTCAAATTGCTGTTAACTGCATTATAGATCTTCCATGAATGAAACTCATTGAGAATGGTAAATAAAGTTAGTTATGTAAAATTTTTAGTAATAATGTTTTTGGTGAATACTTGAACCGAAGATTTTGTTTTTCTTTTGCATTTCTCTAATGGCATCTTCGTTGCATTATGGGGCATTTTAATAAAGTTATTCTACTTTAAACGTATGGAAATTGATATAAATCACTCAGGTCGACCGCAACAAGCTTTTAAACAACAGGGAATAAGTATAGTTGAATTACAGAGAGGCTTGAAATATTCTGTTAAATTATGATCCATATTGAAAGATTTTTGCAGTTTTGTTTTCCAATTATATTCCTGTCTAATGTAAACGGTACATAAATAAATTGGTATTCGTCACTAAATTTCAATACAATATGCTTTCTGAAAATTATGTTATGACTAGCATTTACAAATATACAAAAAATACTTTGATTACAGAAGTGACTATGATCGAGGATAGCCGGAAGTGCGTTTTAAGTTCTAGCTTTAAGTAAAAGCTTAAAAAGTTTAAATAACAGCTTAAAAGCTAAAAACGAAATGCTTAATTTACTTGAAGCTTAACTAACCTTAATGTATTACGTGATGTATATAACTTCTATGTATCATTTACAGACTACCCAAAACATTTCTTAAGCATAACAGAGTATGGGAGCGCATTGCTTAAAGTGCCGTTTTAATTGTTTTATAGATTTTACTGCTGAACTAAGGCATCCTTTTAGAATATAAATGCATTCATTTACAGATCTGCACAAAATGTGTTGGATTTATTTTCGTCTATGGATAGTAATTTCTAAAAGCGCAATTACATATATTAAGAATTTTATAAGCAGAATTAACGTTTAGTATAATATGCGGAGTGTAGAAAATATGTAGATATAGGGCTACCCAAAATCATTCTGAATAATTTCTGTAGAGTGGATTTCAAATAAATAGATTTTACATTATTTTACGAATTTTCCGGCCCAACCAAAGTTTATCATACTATAGAGTACTAGTACACTATAATATAAATAAATTGATATGCATATCTGCACAAAAGGATATGGATATTTTTTTTCTGTGATTTCTAGATGAATTAAATTTTAGTTTCAGTATATGGTATGTAGTAAACAATAATATGCTGAAAAGAATTAGCATACATTAATTTCGACAGACAATAATTGCTGAAATTGGATTTTTTTGTGTTATGTGTTTTCTAAATTTTAGATCTGACTTATTTGAACATATGAGCTAAGAAAGATTATTTCTGCTTCATTACTGAATCGGTAAACGTATTTAAATTTAGGGGGACAGATGATTATTTTTTATTTGTTTGTGTGGCGGACAGAGTAGTGCAAACGCTGATACATTGTATTTTAATTCGACAGGCACTCACGTTTCAGTTAACAAAAAAATTCGGCGAACAAGCGTAAACGAACAAACGACAGAAGCAAACAAATTACCTTTAATTGCCGATGCATTGTATTTATCTGAAAAATTAATAATTTGTATTGTTATAAATTGTATTATTAATAAATTGTATATATGTTAATAAATTGTATAACTATAGTTCTCATCAAAATAGCAAATTATTTTGAGGGTTAGATATTGTGCTTTAAAACTTAAACTAAGGCAATTTTTAATTTAAAATACATTAAATTTTGCAGTAAATAAAAAACGCAGTATTTTGTTTTTTACTAGTATCAATCAAAATTTATTAAGTTTTTCCATGGATCGATATAAATAAATATCAGGATGCTATATTATATTTTTTAAGAACATATGTCTATGCATACAATATATCTACATTTTAATTAAAATCATCATTTATTTTTAATCTTTTTAATAATAACTTTGTATTCGCTATTTTACGTCATATCTAACTGTGACTATGTTTGAAAAAAAAAAAAGAATATTTTGAATATTTTTAGAGATAATTTATTTTTACTCGTGTAAAAATCCACCGAGCAATATTACGATGGATTCACGGAAACATAAAATGGCACTTAGTATTAGAATTCCCAATAGAGATATCTGTACTTCCTAATAGCTTCCACGAGATTGATTTTTCCGAAAGAGCATTCTGTTGACATGTTGGAGAATAAATTACATTAGGATCCAGGGGTGGTGTAAACCGATAGTCTTCACTCACCCCTCTGAAATTAGGGAGGCTATAAAATATCACATCATGTCATAAGGCAGGGACATTTTCCAGTGACTTACTGGTATTATCTTAAAAAATCATTTGAAGATAAAACCAAAGAAAACCACGTGCCATGTACTATCATTTAACATTGTTTGAGTAAAATATTAAACGTTTAATACAATTCAATATGTCAGTTTATGAAGATTTGCGGATAAATTTTGAAATGTTATATAATAAAAGGAAATTTTATTTTACCTTTACAGCTAACTTTTGTGAAGACACGATTACAATAAATAATGTGTACACTGTAACAAATGACCAATGTTTCTTATTTTATGAAAATGTACTATAACGACGAACGAAAATATAACATAATCTTCTGAGTTATCCAAAATTCCGAAAAGTATGTTCCATTGTCTTTTGAATCCCGAGAAACCAATACACTTCAAAAATGTAAAGAATTATTTATAAAAGCAATGTATTTCTTGCTGCCCGTATTTTTCAGAAACGTTTCCGAATAGTTTTTATAGTGTATTAATCAGTTTCTTTAGACTGCAATACCTCTTTTTCGAATATCATCCATTCTCAAGTAAACGTTTTCAGCTGCATAAGTTAATTTACACATGAAAGTCTAAAGAAATAAACTTAATTTTAATGTTAATGTTAACGCTGTTAATTTTGTATGTTCGTCTGTTAAACATATTTGTTGAACATGAAAATGTTTACTTGAGAATCGATAGCATCGGAAAAACTATATTCTGGGCTTCGAAAACTGATTAATACACTTTAAAAGCTACTCGTAAACGTTTCGGAAAATTACGGGCAGCAAGAATTTTTTTTTTATTTTTTATAAATGATTCTTTAAATCTCGAAATGCCATTTATGTCTGTGGATTCTATAGATAAAGAAACACTTTTCAGAATCATGGTTAACAAGGATGGGTTTATACTATAAATTTATTCGTGATTATATTATATTTTTGTTGATTAAGAAACATTTGTCATTTTTTACAGTGTACTTTTCAGGGAATTTATTAATGTAATCATGCATGTAAGTGGAGATTTAAATGTTTCATGCATTAAAGTATCAGTAATAAATTAGTCAAAGAAAAATTAAACTTTCATTGCAATTCATCATATTTATGTCATTTAGTAAAAAAAATATTTCACGTTATATTTATATTTTGGCTTTGTAATGAAAGAACAATCACATTAATAGTATATTTTTGCTCAGATTATGAATCTAATAATAAATCTAAGAGAATCATACAATATCGCATATTATTTAATTTAAATACTGTATATTCTCATTAAACTTTATACGACGAAAATGTTACACATTTAAAGCGTCTCATCATATCCTTTTATTTATAATTGTGAAATAAATTACTTTAAAATACATAAGTTTGGGTTATATTTAAAAGTATTTTATTTATTTATTTATTCATTGGAAAAATAATTATAACACTGAGCATATATTTTTACGCATATTATGAACATAATTATGAGTATAAGAGATAAATAAAATATCACGTATTTTATATAGTATGCCATATGCGATACAGACAATATCTGCTGATGTACATTAGATAACTTATAAAACAGTTTGCTATTAAAACCATAAAATATAATTTAATTAATCTGTGGTGTTATTTATCATTATTTAACTAAAATGTTAAACATGAATGTGACACAACCTATCCATTTACACACATGTGTTAATAAAACGTATTGGAAATATATCATTTAATAAAAGTGAATTTTACATTATATTTATAGCTAATTATTCGGCAAAATATTTACCCCGCAAGAATATACCACTATTGTGAATATAATTAAAATTAATCTATTCTTTCAAAAATCTTATATCATTTTAATATATATTTTTTAATTTTTTATTACTATAAATCAATACTTTCAAACATATATGTAAGTTACATTGACATTTTTTAATATAAGAAAATTTTAGATTTGAAGTAAAAGTTTCCTGAAAAATGTGAAAATATAGCTACAATCTTTAAACATCCTACTATTTTGTCGAGAAACGCTGCATTCGAGAATTCGGAATAAGTTACTGACACTTGTATACACATACTACATAGTATAAATATGTACACTGTAAAAAAATTCTGCAATTTTGGCAGAAAAATTTGTATTTTTTACAGAAAAAACTGCTTTAATGAAAATATACAGATATTTTCTGTAAATTAAACAATTTCCCAATGGCGCCAAAATTGACAGTTTTTATTCTCTCAATGTGAGAGATTTTTTTTCTCCTTTTTTTAAAAAAAATATTTTTGTACAGTGCATTTCTAAAAGAATATTTTAAATATCCACATATTGTTTAATTGATCTGCATGACTGGATTTTCAACTATTCTCATTTGTACAGTCAACATTTCAAAATATTGCTCCAATCTGACATACATAGTTCTTTGAATAAACACAAGCTTGAAAAAGAAATGAAGAATCTTCGATGGAACTTATTAAAAGAGAAAAATATATTAATTTTAAATTGTTCAATTTAAAAATTGGTTAATTTTAAATAGCTTTGTAGATATGAGCAATAATTTTATACATATTACGGTTATATTTTGTTCTAAAATGCAAGATAAACATATAGAAATATATAAATCCTTTTATGTACGTACTTTTACTTCACATTTTAATTAAAGGATTACAATTTAAATTATAAATAATATTACTATATTTTCTAAATCTCTTCCGAAAGCCGATAATAATAATAATAATAATAATAATAATAATAACATTAAGTAAATCAAGTGTATTAATCTCAAACCCTATTATCAGATAATTACATAAAATTACATATTGGATACTTTAATTTATATCTAAAAAAATTATTATTTTTTAAATTGATTTAATTAATCGTTATTGATATTTTACTAAATATTTCCATTTCGCAGTGTTTTGATTAAATTTTAAACCTATCAAATTGATACCGAGCTGCATTTATATGTAAGCCATAAAAACATTTTGTGAATAATAATGCATATCTGGCGGGAAACTATTTATCTGGCGGGAATTATTTTTAAATATAAATAAATATAGATATCACTTATATTTAAATCTAATATTAGCTTTTAAATACCGTAATTATACTTAGTTCCGAAAAAAGCAGAATTTTGAATTGTACGTTTAATTGTAATCCACAAAGCCATCCAGAATAAGTTACTGAAACTCAAAAGTCTTGCATAAATATGTATTCTATTATATTTGAGGAATGTTTTAATCTCCACACACTGTTG
Source organism: Maratus michaelseni (assembly GCA_963931845.1). NCBI lineage: Eukaryota > Metazoa > Arthropoda > Arachnida > Araneae > Salticidae > Maratus > Maratus michaelseni. Next base: position 421,953,425 of record OZ007592.1, read on the forward strand.
AACTGATCTGCTTGAATTGATTTTCCGATATTCCCGTTGTTAGAACCGACATTTCATAAAACATTTCCGTTCGGTATCTCTCGCCCAGTTAGTACAATGAATAAATAAAAGTTTAACGTAGCAAAGTAGAAACTTGGTTAAAAATCCTTGAATTTTAAACGCAGTTTTGGAGACATCGTATATCAGTCTTAATAAATATTACTCTTATAACTTATTCATAAATGTGAGAAAAAAGTACTTTGAGAATCTTTTATATTTTAAAATCATTTTTTTAGTGTACAATATATGTATCTTAAATTTCAGAAAATTAAAAATTAATTTATTATATTTTTTAATTATGTTCTTTTTTTTAGTTCTTCCGAAAGCTGATAGCATGAGCAGCTTTATTAAATTACATGTACCAATCGCAAAATAAATAACATATTAATATATAAACTTATTCATATTCTAATTTATTTGCAAAATAATCAGGTGTTTTTATTTTAAAATACATTAATTAATTCTAGTTTATGTCTAATAATGTATTTTTAGTTGGAGCGTTTTAATTAAAATTTTAGGTAACATCAATGGGTACCGTACTACAATGTACTTAAATCCAATGGATATGATATAAATAATAATGCATATATTGCGTAAATATATTTGGGAAATCTTGTGTATAATCTTTTAATCTAGCAATAGCTGTAATTCACCTTAAAATTACAAATATTATAAAAAGCAGAATTCTGAGTTGTAATTTTTTTTTATTCACTACAACATCCAAAACTAGTCGTTGGAAGCCACCGTAATACTTACCCATCATGGATATGCATAATATAAAATAGGAAAATAAAACATGTGTAAACTATTTATAAAATGCATTGCAATTCGAATAAAATCGTGGTTTGATGACGTCATAAACGTTAAATGCTCTATTACTGAATTGCATAAAAGAAACATCCTCATATCTCTAAAAATAATAATCATATTAACTAAGAGTTTACTGCGTCGGATTAAGCGTCTCATTTCCAATTGAAATATTTCTTTGAATTGAAATATGGATGAAATACAGGGCCATGAAAAATCAAAGAGTGTGGAAAATGGGATTACAAATATCTCGGCCACTCATTATCCGATCAACTTCATTCTTTATGCAAAATTTATGTTTTTTTATTACCTTTTATATTCACTCCTTAAAATAAACAATTTCGAAAATTTTTATATACTTTTTATCAGAACGAACATTTCGAGTGTCCGAAAACAATAGTTCCGGATATTCGAGGTTACTGAAATTCAATAAACTTCTTCCCATTATTACATACTAAGTACATTCCAAATTGCAAGTCTCTATCTCAATTTGTTCGGGAGATAGAGCGTTTACAGACACACAGACAGACGGCAATTTTTTGTTCTAAAAATATGTTTTTCTGAATCTCCAGTGCCTGAAACGTGTAAATCCGATTTTTAAAACGATTACAAGACTTACCCTATACTACGTATGATGGGTAAGTAAAAAGTTATTGAGATTATATAGCCTTGTATAAATATGTAATCATTTACCTTTGAGGAATTTTTTAATATGTACACATTGTTGAATTAATGTGCTTTAAATAATTTTTTGATTTACCCATTGTTTCAACCAACAAATCATAAAACATTTTCATTCAATACCTCTCGAATTCAGTTAAATGAGTAAATACATGTTTAATGTGACAAAGTAGAATCCTTGAGGTACGTAGATACCAGTTAACATTTTAAGGGACACGGTACTAAAAACATTTTTCTGTAAATAATACCTATCTTAAAATTTATGGATCATATTTTAATAAATCAAAATCATTACAGATTATAAAACACCTTACACTGTTAGAAAATTACAATTTTTTAAAATTAAAAATTTATAAATTCCTTCGTTCCCAATTTTGGTAATTCAAGCTATATTTTTTATCTGGTACGCAGGGTACTTTGTTCTACAGAACTAAGTATGAGATTTTTGATACACAGATTATATCAAAATAATAATGATAATAATTGGATGTATATGGAATGAACTTACGAAAATTGCTTATATAAGTTTAGATTATTTTTAAACAAAAATGTCAAAGATATCAAAAAATCAATAAGAAAATTTTCAAACAGTTCCCTCAATTACTGTGTACGCGATAGCATTTGGTTTACAAAGAGAATATGAAAATATACGAACTGAGAAAAATGCGTTTAAATAATTCATTTATAATATATGTGTATATATATTAAATTTATCTAAATATATTAACCATACATCCTTTACTAATCACCAAATCGTCCAGAAATTTAGGAACAATGTTTTAGAGATGTTAAAGTTCATTTCGGGATACATTTTTGTCATGTTTTGTAAAAATGAGATGTACTTTCTCCTCTTAAACAGTAGTATTACTGTTACAACACATTCTAAAATATATGGAATATATAAAAGATTTTTTTTCTAGAATAATCATTAATTACGTTATTATTTTTTCGTTTTTACATTATAGGTAATACATTATCGTAAACATTAATAAATATTATTCTTATACTTTCTCTTTCTCTCCATCTTCGCTGATTTTTCAAAGCAATAAGTTTAGGAACAACAGTGCTTACAAAATGTGTAACAATCACAAACCAAATATCACATTTCAATTCATAAAACTATCGAGAATTCTAACTAATGTACAAAATAGTTAAGCATTTTTCTTGTAACTGCGTTGCTGAATTTTAATTGGTGTTCAAAGTTTAACACTAGAACTGCCGGAAATTTTACTCAAGTTTTTTAAAACTATTTCACAACAGAAATTTTATTTAAAACTACTTAACTTTTTCATTTAACATATTTCTGTGAGTTTTATATTCATTTATTTTAAAAAGAAATTTCCGGTTCGAATCAGAATATACAGGGTGTCCCAGGATTATCGGGACAAACTTTAAAGGGAGGTAGGGGACATCACAAGGATTCAGATTTGCATAGCAACCCATGGTCGGAAACGTCATGGGAGAGTAGTATGACAGGTACAAGAAACGAAGAGACACAAGACTGAGATCATCTGAATTAATTTATAGGACAAAGATATTACATGTGCTGTGGCAGATGATACGTGAAAAGGTCACAAAAGATGTTCAAAGTTTCCACAATTGCATGCATTACACCGTCGGACCATGGATTGGCGGACTCGCTCAAATACACCTGGAGTTTGTTGGATATCCGCAGCAGCACAGACGAGCCTTGCAACCAGATCCACATCGGAATCCACACGCGTTGCGTACACAACACTTTTCAGTGCACCCCAAAAGAAAGAAATCTATAGTGCTTAACTCAGGAGAGCGTGGTGGCCAGGGAATCGGTCCACCATGGTCAATCCATCGGTGGCCAAACACCTGATTCAAATGTTCACGATCACAACTGCCATAATGGAAACGTGCCCCATCATGTTGAAACCACATATGACGTTTGACATGTTTAGGCATATTATCAAGTAAGCTTGGTAGCATCTCTTTAAAAACGATGCGATAATCTGCAGTTGTTAGAGGTGCTGGCAACAAGTAAGGCAACACCACCTAACGGTGAGCGAAACCGTTTCCGACCATGGGTTGCTATGCAAATCTGAATCCTTGTCATGTCCCCTACCTCCCCTTAAAGTTTGTCCCAATAATCCTGGGACACCCTGTATTTATTTGGTAACCGTCAAAATGACGGCTCATGGCAGTTCTAGTTTTAAATGTGACTATTATTGAACTACATCTCTAGGTACGTATAAGGTGCGTATAACATAATCCTTGATTTTAAAAAATATGAACATTTATGCATAGACATGAGTGAATAAACATTGCATCTTTGTTAAATATATTTAAATATGGCAATAGCTCTAAAACAACAGGAATACAATTTTTTTTCTAAAAATGCAGAATTCAATATTTCACGTTTTATTTTAATTCAATAGAGTATCCAGAACAAGTTTCTGAAACTCAAAATCCTTGTATAAATATGTATTTCTTTACCCCTGAGGAATTTTTTAATCTCCACACGTTATCGAATTGATCTGCTTCAGTTGATTTTCAGATATTTCTTTTGTTAAATTCGATATTTCGTAAAACAGTTACATTGAGGGCCTTTTGAACTCAGTTCAATGAATAAATGCATGTTTAACGTAGCAAAACGGAAACATGGTTAAAACTCATCGAATTTTCTAAAGCTCGGTAGATACGAGTAATCATTTCTTTATAAACGTTATTGTTATATCTTCCTGTAACATGTGATATAAATATGAAATGTCTTTTTTTTATATATGTTAAGTTTTTGATTGACACTTAAACTTTAAAAAGTTCTTCCGGCCTGTACCGGGAGGAAAAGGTAGCTTTCCTATATCTTCGTTTTAAAATTTTAGCTAATGTTACACGAAAACAGCAAGTTAAAATGCAAAGAAACGGTTACAAAAGATTCGTTAATACTGAATTTGAATAAGAAATTCGCCAAATTATTCAGCAATAGCCAAATTGGCTTCATTTATGAAGAGTTATTTTGGTCGCCAAATTTGGCGATATTTCGCGAAATGTCGCCAAGTGTGGCGAGAATTTGGCGCTAACGGATATGAATATATAGTTTTATGCGTATGATTGGGAAAATTACTACAAAAATGAAAGAAAATAATTTGCGAGTAATCGCGTTAATGTGCTGTTTTGTTTCAAAATGTCAGCCACCCTAGAATTTCAAACTGCTCTATCTCAGCTATTTTTTAAGATAGAGGTAAACCAAAAAATGCTCTGGAATCCTCGTATCAAGGCCTAACACTTAATTAAAAATAAATTTGAATTTTTAACTTTTTTGTATATTTATTTTAGTTTTAAATTTTTAAGATCTTGAAACAAAATGGCGGACCGAGCTGGCCAACGAACTTGGTCGAGACATTGGTGAGCTTAATACACACAATTAGTTTCATCAAAATTGATTTATAAATACGAGCGTTATCGTATGACTTAACTCAGATATATATATATATGGATATATATATATATATAAATCAACATTTGAACGGAGGGTGGTTTTGGGGTCTGGGGGTCAAGATCGGTGAAAATATATTGTAATTTTCCGGAACTGCTTTCCTCCGAACGGCTGCAATAGGTAGCTTTATACTTTTTTGTATTGAAAGCTACCTAATACTCAAAACTATATTCTAAAATCTCAGAACAGCAGTAAATACATGATTGTTGTTCTAAACATCTAACCGCATGATATACTTTCCACAAAAGTACAGCAAAATGAAACAAAAATTAAGAAAAAAAATTACTTAAAGTAATGCTAGAGATGCTTTCAGCGAAAAAAAGTATCCCTTTACTATTTCATTGAAAACATCTCCGAATGTTACGAATTTTTTCATCTACTTAATAATCTACTACTTTTATTTGTGTTTCAGGAGAGGTGTTGGGGGTGGTTATCATTTGTTAACGTTCACACTCTGAGCGTCTATAATTTAAAAACTGAAACCTATATGATATTTCATAAAATAAAAAATACTTTTTTAAAATTTTAAATAAGTAAATATCGGTTAATATAAAGTATTGAATGAAACATTTGATCAAAAGTGACTGTTATAATTGCTTAATAATATCTGAGATAGGGTAAATTCTCTTCTTGTTTACTGAATATAATATTATAATTAAAATTTTCTGTTTGTGTAACCATTATAGAAATCTCAGAAGTGGATTTTCTGGGAATTAGATGTGAACCTTATGTAACCAATTCTTTTCTACTTACTAAGATTTATTAACTATTCAGTTTCATGGATAAAGAGGTTGTGGAAAAGTTCAAATAACGTGAAATGTGGATTTGATTGAATGGTAATTTTAGGAAGTGGTTGAAAAGGGATAAACCGAATCATACTTGTAACAGTATATGGAAAAAATTATATGTTGCAATAGTCCAATTCCGTTAATAAAGGATTGATACTATGCATTCTATGTGATCTATCTTGTTTCTAGGTGATGTCATTCAAATCTATTATTTTTATTGAAATTGAAGTTTTTTAACTGACATGTAAGTCCATTAAAATTGGATCCATCTGCAGTAATAGGTTTTCTGTATTGAAACCCAAACTTTCTCAGTATAGTTATAAGAGCTTCTGCCATGTTTTTCAGAAATTCTGATAGATTTCTTGGGGGGAATGTGGTTATATTTTACCAAATATTTAAAAGAACTTTTAGAACAAATATCCATTCAAGATGCAAATCAGTGTTTGTTTCTCATTTTATTTTCACAGGGCTTTACCTTTTCAAATCTAAAACAAGTAATAATTTTATTTTTCTTAACAGAACAAAATAATTTTCGTAAGTGTTTAAAACATTTTCTCTATGAAATCAACAATTTCGTTATATCTTCATGAAAAAATATCAGCACAAAATTTTCAATGGGAGAATAGACGTTTATGTTAAATATTAGTTATAAAAGTTATAGCAGTAAATTATTCGAAGTTAATTAGTTTTGTGCATTAAATACATTTTTTGTGACTTTAATACGAATGTTTTAAACATAAGCTTTTTAACAGAAAGTTTTTCACTGTATATTTATTAGCTATATTGATTTAAATATTTTACCATTTTAGGTTTCCAATTGTAATATAATTGCAGTTATACTTCGGTATTGAAACTTACTCAATCAACAAAAAATATTGTAGCATTATTGGGAAATACTGACTTATTCTAAGGCATTCGTATTTTTTCTCTGTCTGAAGATAGACAAATTAAAGAGAAATGTTTCTTTTTTTTTTTCAAACGCATAACGTAATTAGATTTACAGAGGCTATTCGCACAATTTTTAGAAGAGTTTGTTTTGGTGTGAAAAAAAATCTGCATACAGAAATTACTTTTCATAACTAATATGCTTTTGAAAGTTTAAATTCTCGTGTGGCAACTGAAATTTTTGCTTACGTGCAAAATTGCGCTTTCAAAGAATCGATGCATAGAAAGCTATATTTCTACATTTTTCGAAGAGCATTATTCGTATTCTGTTTATAAAAAACGATTTAGAAGGCGTGATTTTTCTATAACTAAAGCTACAGTAGGTAATATTGTCAATTAGATAGGGAAAAAACGTGAATGTCTGATTTAAATTATTTTTTTCTTTATATGTACCCAAAGAACAAAAAAGAATTATTCGAATATTACAAATGAAAGATCTTTCATGGTAAAAGAAAAGCCTTCAAAGTACTGTTGGCACATCGATAAAATGTTCAGTATCAACTGTTAACAAAATTAACACTGATTTGAATTTTAAAAAGGCAAAAAAAAATAAAATTTTATCGTCTTTCTCCCCAATATACAGCCGAACACAATGCAGAATGTTTTATGAGAACCATTTATCCAGAAAAAAATGAAAAAAACCGTTGTTACAATATGTGAAGCTTGGGTCTATTGAAATGATTGTAATAAAAAGAGATACATTTATAATCCTGAGAGAGGAGAAAAAAATATTAAAATATGGTTCAATGTATCGAAAGACAGTTTAAGTAAATGATTTATTGTTGTTTCTGGCTTTGCTACGTAGAGTGGAGAAAAATTTTAATATCAACTAAAGTTACTACCAAAAACATATTTTACTCTCAATCTTCAAACATGAAAAACCATACCTTTACACCTTGTACCATCACACTCTTGAACACGGGTATCAGGACTGATACCCTACACTGATATACCTGCTAAATTTCCTGATGAATATATGACGCATGGATTTGTGCACTTTTAAAAAGCGCATTATCCAAACGTATATTTACAACTTTTCCTGGACTGTTCAAGAGAAATGGACCAAAATACCTCTTCCAAAACAACAAAAGGCATTTCGTCATAGAAATTATGGAGTAGAATGGAAGTTCAGAATTAGGGTTACGAAATGGAACATTTAAACCACAAATATTTTATGTAACGTAGTTCTGTAAGTACCCTAAAAATCGTCTAAAAAATGTGCGCATGCCCCTGTATAAGGAATCAAGGACTTTTTGGTGCATTTATTTATTTATTCATTATTTATGGTTTCGTTCATCTCACGAAACCCTATTCCTCCCCCTGCGTTGTCTATCTGTCACAGAGCCATTCTCAAAAACTATGTAACTTACAGAGTTCAAACTTTGTGTATATACCCGAATACTAGCTATGAAGAGCTCAAAATATTAAAATTTGAAAAATTCGTTTTATTTGAATAAATAGAGATAAAAAACCGAAATTCTAACAGCCTTTTCCGATTAAATTAACATTTTTCGTTATAGCAGATGCCGAAAATTAAAAATCCACGATGAAATTCTTTCCAGAATAATTAATTTTCTATCAGACGATTTTCACTTCAAAAATGAAAATGAAATAAAAAGTTTCACCAATTTAAAAAAAAAGATTAATCTATACTGATAAAAGAAAGTTTCGCTCTGTGTGTGTGTGTGTGTCTGTTGACGATGGCTAGCAAAATCTAGCCCACCTAGAAGTCTGGAAATTTAAGTGTGGATAGTCTGACCATTTGCACCTGAGTCTATAAATTTTAATATTTTGATAATTACTCTAGATATTAATTAGAAAATCATTAAACATCGCATTGAAAATGCCATCTTTTAAATCAAAATGGCTAAAGAAAAGAACTGTTGTTGTGGATTTGGAAGCGGAAATGAATGAATTCGAAATTATTTTACTAATTAGCGAATTTTAAGAAAACTAATTGAGATATCAAATTGCAAATTTCTGAGCATATGTAAAAAAATATACTGTATCTGACTATGTGATTTTTGAAAAATTCGGTTGGTAACTTTTTTTAATTTACGCAAAAAACTGCTAAAAATCTTTCGGCGCCAGTGAAAACGATCCGAGAAATTTTCAGACAGGGATCGACTTTCATTAAAAACTGAATTACAAAGATATCTGTTTCTCTGGCCGATCCCTGTCATTTAGTTTGCGAAAATGAAGGGAAATAATTGCCAAATTTACTAATGAACAAATATTTAGGTAACTAATTAAGATATAGATTTGAAATTGAGGTCGGGAAGGGGTGTCATCTGCCGGCTATTTTAGCGTAGCGTCTTCGTTATGTTCTAATTATCAGAAAAATGTATTTCTTTTTTTAATGATCGCGTTAATGTACGTGACGGTGGTTCTCTTGGACAAATTATTCATTATATTTGCGGGTATGGGGAGGGAGGGGTTAACGCCTATCTCTGAGATTGTAATTATCTCGGGCTCGAGCAACGCCGGGCGGGTTAGCTAGTCCTAATAATATTATAAATCTGATTGTGTGCAAATGTTAGGCTGAAGCCAGCGTCAAAATGGAACATTTAATGATGCTGTATCTTTGCGTATAGGTTGATAATAACACTCAAATGAACATAGACTGGGTTTTGTTTATTTTATTCAAATATTTTTCTTAATAATTCAAAATTTCGTTATATTCAGAGAGAATAAATGGACATTTTTTCGTATAATATTTTAAAATGGTTAAATTTACTTTACGTGTTGCTAATACTTTATCGCTGCCAAAACTAAAGAAAATCCCGGAATAATAATTTTTACTCAACAATTTAGTTTTAACTGAAAAATTTTCACATGAAAAATGAAAATGAAATACAAAAATTAAAGAATTAAAAAGAAGATTAAATAATATTATTAGAAATAAAACGTACTTTTTTTAGTTTTTAATAATAATACAAGGTCTCAATATGTGTAATCATAGGAAACAGGCGAATATGACGTCATTCATCTAAAATAAAGCGGACATGCTTTGATTGGTGAAATAAAATGATCTTCGGTTTTTTCTTCACTTTTTTTTTCTTTTTTTCTCTTTTCTATGATAACAATACTTGGCGTTTTACCGTCTGCGCACGGCTAATATAACTATACCGTATCTTTTCTTTAAATTTTAAAAAAGTAAAAAGCAGTTTGAAAAGAAAATAGATAGCAAATGTCAATAATTTGCTCTGCAAACTTATCCATGTTGAAAATGACGTCATGGATAGCGGGAAACAGTTAATTTCATTCTTAAAATTAAAATAATAACTCGATTACCTGAAAAAGAAGACGAATGTTAATAGTTCCATTTTTGTTGATAAAACCTAAATATTTAATATTATTTCGTTAAAGTAACATAATTTCCCCTATGCAGTATTTCAATTAAGGCTAAAGAGCGTGAAATGCATTGTTACAATCAAGATACATTGTAAATCGTAGTTTGGCAACTGGATTATATTTTCGCATTTCTTTTACTTTTAAAAGAGTAAACGTTTGTTTCATTTTAATAGATAACTTTTTTGAATGTTCATTTTTAGAATGTTTTTAAAAAGTTTATAAAAACAATCCTAATCCCCTAATCCTAATCCTAATCCTAATAATATTATAAATCCGATTGTGTGCAAATGTTAGGCTGAAGCCATCGTCGAAATGGAGAAATTAATGGCCCTGTATCTTTGCATATAGGTGGATTATAACCCGGAAATGTTCATAGACTGGTTTTTGTTTATTTTATCCAAATACTTTTCTTAATAATTCAAAATTGGATTATTTTCATAGAGAATCAATGGACATTTTTAGATAAAATTTAACCATTTTACTTTATCGTTGCTAGGGCTTTGATCGTTGCCAATAAATAAAAATGCGTAAAAATTATTTTTCCTCAACAATTAAGTTTCAATTGAGCGATTTTCAGGTGAAAAATGAAAATAATTCAAAAGAAGATTAATTTCTGTGATATTTGAAACAACATTATGAAGTATTTGTTATTATACATGAAGTGTGAATATCGGTTACATTTAAAAGATCTTTTTATGTCAAAAACTGCGTTATAATTAGAAAGATGAATTAACAATAATTATATTATTAAGAAAAAGATTTCGCTTGAAGCATGGAACTATGAAAAGGATCCTTCTTGGCTTGAACAAATATGACGTCATAAATAAAACATGTATTTTCAAATATTCGTAATATTACAAAGAGCATGACTACCAGTGTATAATAAAAGTATATACATAATGGATGTCATATTTAAGATGAATAACTGAAATAATTTTTTTATACTGATTAATAATAAACTTGAATATCAGTTACAAACAGATGTGAGTTTTCTCCTAAAATTCACGTCATTATTGCCAGGAAAAGAAAATTCACAAGAATTATATCATTGAAAAGAGATTTCTCTGGGATCAAAGTGACGTCATAATAAAACGAGATTTTTTAAATATGTTTCAAATGGAGCGTGTATCAATTTCATACATTAACCAGAGGGCCCGTGCGAAGATTTCGCAATGAAATCTAATATTTTTTAGGTACTTCTCTATTAACCCGTCGACCACTTTTCATAACAAAAAAGTACCGCCAAACTGTAAGATTAAACGCCAAAAATCATTATGCGTGTTTGTTACGTCATCTAGTGGTATTACATTCGACATTTGCGTGTACTTTTTCATTATGTTCTACTGATTTAGTAGTTATTTTATTAATTAAAATAACAATTGTGTCCTTAAATTCTTATATTTTATTTATTTTTTTATATTCCAATGGCAACGTTCTCCCGTTTATTTGGCGATAGTTTTTTGTTATGAAAAGTGGTCGACGGGATAATAGAGAAGTATCATTTTTTATCAATATGTAATATTTATTAGATGCAGGTTTAAACTTATAAAGAAAAAGCAAGGATAAAAATATCTGCAAACAACATTTAGTTGTTAGTCAAGCCAGAATATCATATAATTTATTCCATCAAAGTTAGACTAAAAACTGATCCAAGATTGCTAAAGGCACGCGCGAGAAAAAAAAATAATAATCTTATTTTGACTGCATTAGAGGATGACGTCATCCGCTTCGGGAAAACCATGGGACTTAGAAATATAAATCTAAACATTTCAATTTCAATTTCGCTTTTTAATCATAAGTATAAAATAAACCCGTGCGGTGTTTTTTATAATAATTGCTATGAGCATCATATAATGTGGTATTTTATTTTTTTGGCAACAATAATTTCAGGAAAACCTTTCATTTCTTTCATGAAAACAATGCCGATTTAATTTTTTAATTTCAGCAAATTTTAATCAAAAATATGTTTTAACGAATTGTTAAGTGGGCTATGTCAGAAGCCTGTTCTAAAACCTTTCATATGGTATCTCATTCGTTGTTCTGCGTTTCATATTTTCGGAGTAAAAGGGATGTTGACAGGAGAAATAATATATAAGGATAATCACTAAGTACAGTGAAAGAATAGAGAGGTAATGAACGGTAAAATTGGCTTGCAACATGAAGCCGGTTATCGCTCAAATCATTAGGTCCAAGGGACTTCATTGGATGGAGAGAGGCTGCACATGGAACAATGACTGGATTCATTGGACGGGGAGAGGTTTTCAAAGCAAGCCGCCAGTTGTTTGGGCCGACTGTAGGGTTGCATTTTCAGCATCACGCCAAACATGAACATTTCATCTCTATTTATTCTCTGAACTCTGTGATTAATAATACAAGCATCAGTAAGATTATTAGGAAAAGAAAATTGAACACAAGTCTATTAAGTTAAAATCTGACTGTGTGTATTTCGCAACTACTCCTCTTAATGCAACACGATTTACTTAACACCGGTTATCATTGATTCGAGGATGTCATATAAACTCTGAGAATTTAAAATTTTGAATTAGATTCCGAGATATTAATATTTTTTTTTGTAAATTTTAATGAAATTTCTCTAAAAATGGTACTTAAATTACTCCATTTTTGTGGATAAAAAAGGAGAAATAAAACGGATTAATATATTTTTATGCCATTTTCTCATTAAAACTGGAAAAAAGTATTTTATTTTCAATTTGAATAGTTGGTGAAAAAAAAATCTTGATTACAGTAAAATTTCCGAAAAATAAAAACAAATTTCCACATATTCAAACTTTATGAATCAATTTATTCTGCAGAGCAAACATTGCCTGTCAGCATATTGTCAAGAAATCAAGATTTGTTTCAGCTATAGATTAAACCAAGGACACAAATTTGCTGTTACATGCAAACGTAACACTTGCAATTGCAAAGCTTTTTGCAACCCCAAATTACATGCAAACGTAACATTTACATGTAATTTGCATCCGAATTAATTTTAATTTGAACCGTAATAAATGTTAATTTGCAATGAAAATTACATGCAAAAGTAATGTTTACATATAATTTTGGGTTGCAAAAAGCTTTGCAATTTAAGTGTTACGTTTGCATGTAATTTTGGGCTGCAAAAAGCTTTGCAATTGAAGCTCCTTGCATTTAGGTGTAGAATTATTCCTCCCTATTCACAAGAATTGAATTTAAAGAAAAAGTATATACTATTTCCAATGAATTATTTTAAAATGATGGCTGTTAAAACGTTTCTCATAGTCGTTAAAATTAAAATGGTTTATCAGGTAAAATTGACATTTCTTTTTACCCAATTCGTCGATTTACACGATTTTATTTGGCCGTCCTTTTTCCATTGGTTGCAGTTTCCTTTTCGCGGTTATTTGGCACAAAAGTGTACCTTTTTTAAACTGATTTATGTCAATGCCCCTATAACAACGAATTATCGTATTTTCTTCTATGAAATGTGATAAAGAGTTAGTTAATTATTTACGTTTTTAATTATCGGGAGTGAAATATTTTGCTTGATTAGTACATTTATTTTTCTTTTAATGTTACGTGAACGAAGTCACGGGTAACAGCTAGTATGAAATAAAATTGATTGACGTCATAGTGGTAATAAAACGGAAAAATTTCTCAATAATACAAGGAGTATGTGAGTATGTGTATGTACACAAAACAGATTAATATCACGTCATTAGAGAATTGAAAAGAAAATCTGACGTCATATAGGAATTTTAAAGGATTTTTCAAATGTTTCAGAATAATACAAAGTGAATATCAATATGAGTAATAAAGAATAGTAAATATATGAGTTTGAGGAACGTATTGAATCATGATAAAAACCCGATTATGGAAATATTCGCATATTTTAACATTTTGAAGGTGTACAACATGTTTAATTGTGAAATTATTTTTTTAAATATCGCATTTAGTCCAGATGACAGATATTATTATAACACATTATAATAGCGGGCCTTGCCCGCTATCGGGCTGGTTTAGATATTTAAAAAAACGCGAAAAATAGACCGGTAAATTTTTACTTTATAAAAAACATGACTTTATTATTATTTTTTTTTTTTGTTTCTAAATGAAATTAATTTGGATTTATTAAAGAAAGGATAAAGTGTTTTGAAAGGAATATTAAACGAAACCCTTTCAGCGATCTTAGATCACACTTACCCACTTGCTTATAGATGCTTTTTTTACAACGCTATACAAGAATACCATTTTTTAAGAATATTAAGCAAGAATGAAAAATATTATTAAAAATAGTAAAATTTATATCTACTCAAATGCTAAATACTAAAATGCTATCCACAAAATATGAAAATGTGCAGGATTTTGTTATATTTTCACATAATAAGTTTTAAATATATTTTATTTATTTTATATGTATATATTTTTTCCGGAAGCATCTTTAGTAGTTTTATTTTAAAATCAAGAAAGTCATTTAAATGATATAAAAAACGCAATTTGAATCAATAATTTTAGTTAGAATTTTAAAACTAAACTCCAGCGAATAATTATCAATTTTGATATTATTTTTGACTTTAAAGTAAAACCCAAGGGAAATTGTATATGAGCAGTGATAATTTGAAACATAATTTTAGAAAATTGCGCATATTTTACTGTTTTGTTTACGTTATCTTATCTCGTTAATAAGTTCCATTTATCTATTAACGCTTATTTGTTCAACACAATAAACAGTCTCGACAAACATAATGAGTATTATCTTTTCGCTTTAACTTCACAAAAGAACAGCTTAGTGTAGAAATATTTTAATATCTTTGTCAATCATTAAAATTTTCCTACACTAAATTAACTCTCCTGACAAATATTCTCTTGTGTTCCTTGGAATATTTTTTCTATTTGCACGTTTTGAACCTGAAAAATAAGTCTTATGTTGTAACGAAATCAATATGTATCTGCAGCTATGCTTAAAAAATATGTTGTATAACGTTCGATTCTGGCGAAAAGAAAAAAAAAACTTGGAACGCAATGTTAGTCGAAAATAGATCGTTAGAGGAAACTTTCTAAACTATTTTCACGCTGTGGAATTTAATGAGATCCATTGGCTAATTATTAATGTGCTACTTTAATACAAGACCATGCATCCTTTAATAAATGTTGTGATACAAATCTATAAATTTTGACGTAAATTCTTTTTGAACTAAAAAACAAAAACTGCCTGACTGCTTATGTTTAATAATAGTACAAAACGATAGCTATAAGAAATAAATATAAGTACAAATATAAGTATAAAATAAATTTAGTAAATAAAGTTTAATTTTTTTTATTCTAAGGTTTGTCGTTATTAATAACGATTTACAAATGAATTATATTAGCTAGTCATAGTATAAAGTCTGTCACAAAATCAATAAAAAGTTATTATTATGATTTTTCCCTTAACTATGCAAATTTAAATCTCAAGAAAATAATTCTTTAAAAAACCTTGAAGTTTTGTAACATTTTATCCACTTTTCACATTTTCTATATAAGGTTATAAGGTGGCTGTTTTTTTCTTATTTACTAAAATAAGTAACCTGTGAAACGCAATGACATTTTTGACAAAACTGAAATACCTAAAGAGTCATAATCATTGCTACTCAGGCGTAATTTCCATTGCATAAACATTTAAAGACAGATTTGGGAATTTTAGCAATTTTTTCACTTAGATTTGTAGTTAAATCAGTCACCTTGTGAATGTCGAATAGTCGCAGAATAATGTACAAAAATTTGACCGACATGTTCGTTTACCAACTGTATTCATTATAAATAAATAGGACTATTTTGATAGGGTATTATTTCTTTAAATTAAAATGTACAAACGTTACGTTGGATTCGTATAAATTAGGAAATAAAATGTAGATGTATATTTAATTAGAAATAAAGTAAGTAAATTTTATATTTTTTATTCTAAACTTTCCGACAATAGAATTTAAATTATACAATTTAGATGATTTATTAAATAATCCTGTAGAAATAAAATTTTCGTAAGTTTCCCTATTCAGAAATAATAATGCAGACGCTTTATGTGTGGTCTAATTTTAATAAACTATTTTGCTAAACATTTCGTACTTTTAAGCCATTTTCGTCTGACGTTTTGGCAAGAAAACGTGCGCCATATCAATAAAGTGATATTCAATGGTATTAGGTTAGATAATTGTCTGAGTGCAACGAAGACTCATACTCAGCGCAGTATTACTTTGCCCCATATATAGCTACGATGGATATTAAAACCTTTCGTCAAGCATAACTCAAAAAATATTTAACGAAATTTCGTTCAAATTTTTTCAGAAGGTACATATAAAGGTGACAACGACGTCTATTTATTACCAAGAATAAATGTCAAACCGTTTGGAAATTATATTAAAAAAAAAGATAAAAAAGCACAATTAAAGTACATACGTCACGGAAAATTTGTGCGTACGTCATTTTCACCGGCGGGAGATTTTCGTAGACAATCGGAATTGAAAAGTTCATGGAATACATGGAGCAAAAAAATATGCACGCACTAATATTCAGCACAATAAAATATATTTCAATATAAATTTAGTAGAAATCGAAAATTATTCTGGATTTTTTTCTGTTTGAAAGAAAAACCCCGCAATAACTTGGTAGACTTGGTATTAGAGATTTGGCGCAAATATCAGCAATAGCGGCTTTTCTTATTTCACGTGTGTAAATTAAAACAAAAAATTCTTTGGTGTTTAAATAAAAGGTTTCGATTTATGGCATTATTTCTTTTTTTTTCTCTTTTTAGCATTTTAAATGGGATTAATGAAATATTTTTATATAATAATATTTTAAATTAAATGAGTGAAAGGTTTATATTTAAATGAAATGAATTCAATATGAAAATGTTATAGGAACAATATTTGTCGATTTATCAACTGCGCCAGGATAACATAAAAGTACCAATATATCAAACGGTATGTAGTATGTGAAATGAAACAATTATATTATAATCACCCATCGTACAAGAAAAAACCAATATTCTGCATTCAAAGGGAGAAATCCATCTCCTGTGCCGTAAGATTTGGCGAGTTCTTTTTTGGTGATAAGTTTTTCGATGTGATTGTTGGGATCTGCAGGATTTGGCTTACTTTTTCTAAATCTTATTTTTTTGCAGATGTAGTATTATGTACATATATTTTTTTGCAGATATTTTTCTATTTTGTATATTTGGCATTCTATTTTGTATATTTTCTATTTTGCATTTGGCAAAGAGATTTTTACCTTTTTATCTGTGCCTTCAGAAAAATTAAAAAATAAAAAAAGATTTACATATATCAAGCGTATAATGTTATGTTTTGCATTTTTATACGGACCACTTCTCCATTTTTAGATTTTAAATGCTATTTATTATTTACTAGCCGTTTATTAATTGTTTACAATTTACCCCCCTGACAATAACAATTATTTATCACAAAAATGCCTCTTAGGTTTGTTAAATAAGTTTGTTTATGTATTTTCATTACTTATTAAAATATCGAATATGGCGATAAAATTTTATTTTAGCATCGTGCTTAAATTTTTAAGATGGTGCAAAAACATGCTTTAATAAACGCATGTTTGTAAATATTTGAAAAACATGTTTTACCGCTCTCTTTAAAAATTTTGTAAGATGCTAAAACTGCCTTTTGGCACCATTTAAAATTTTTTTCGCCAACCGACATAGGATACGAAACTTTTCCCCATTCAGATACATAGGCAAGGCTGGTCTCAAACAAGAGTAAAGCTAGCAACAATATTGTTTTAACACTATAAGAGTTACAATAATGATATTAAATGCTCCGATTGGCTTTGGGCCCAATTACGAAAGTTTCTCCTAAAAAAAACTGTAGAAGAAGTCTTTTACATATGTTTCAAATGAAGCTCGGTCTACAAGGTATTAGTTAATAATACAAACAACACTAATGGCATGGAGGCAAAAGTTTTAATTTTAATGTATATATTTGAAACCCTATCCCCCCCCCCCCCCCCGAAAAAAAAAGAAAATAAAAGAAAGTTACAGTAATGAATTTAAAATGGCGTTAAGCCATGCTTTCTGACATAAGCAATTGGCTGCAAACGCGATAACGAAACTTTCACTTAACTTAATAACATGTAGCTAATATAGCCCTCAGGGTACTTTGCAGTTATACAGACCTTGTGGTTTTTTTAAAAAGCTTGAGAAAATTCAGGTTTAAGAAGTTGAGATTTACTGTCAAATGATATAAACAACTATGAACACAAAACTGATGAATTATTATTCAGGTTTATGTATGTATTTTAAAAAAATTGCATCTGATTACACTTATTAGATAAATTACTCCTGTTTGCATTTAATAACTGATAAACGGCTTCTGTATATTAAATGAATTGTTTAAATATCGGGAAGAGGTGGCGAGAGGTAGAAAGACGAGTAAACAAACGGGTAGACAGAGGGTTGTGAGATGGGTAGAAGGACGAGTAGCGATATAGGTAGGCTAGAGAGAAAGGTAAAAAGAGGGTTGACAGAGGGGTAGCGCGATGGGTCACGAGACGAGTAGTGACACCGGTAGACAGGAATGTAGCGAGAAAGGTTGCGCGACGCGTAGCGTGGTAGATAAAGAGACGAGTACAGAGATGAACACAGAGACGAGTTGACTGACGGGTAATGAGATTGGTAGCGAGATGGGTAAAGAGTCGGGTACAAAAACAGACGGATAGTGAGAGGGGTATACAGCCGAGTAGAGAGACAGTAGATGGGTACGGAGATGGATAGAGAGGCGTATAGCCAGACGGGTAGAGAGACAGATAGACACATGGGTAGCGAAGTGGAAAAAGACACGGCTAGACATACAAGTAGTTAGACGGATAGACAGACGGTTAGATAAATAGATTGGCGGGTAGCGAGACCGATAGAGAAATATAGAGACAGGTAGCGAGACGTGTAGAGAGATAGACAATCGGTTAGAGAGACTGGCAGAAGAACGGATAGGGAAACAGACAGATTGTAGAGAGACAGACAGACAGGCAAAAGAAAAATCTGCGGATTGGCGCAGTAAAGGCACATTAAACGCACAGGGGGCACAGCCTACTAGAGAATAATAAAGAAGTATCTGTTAAGCTTAACTTTGTAATATATATGATTTTTCAATTTTGCCGATATGGTGATTTAATGTAAAAGTTATTTTACAGAAGTCATCGAAAGATTTTTTGTGTACTTTAATAGTAATTTAGACTATAGTTTTGCTATCTGGTTTGTAGCAAAACATGCTATCAATGTGGTTTGAAGTGTAAGAGTTTCTATAAACAGTTATACAAATAATAGATATATAATCAAGGAAGAAAAATTTTAAATTCACACACAAAAAAGGTGCAACAATGAAATTAAATTTGCGTTAAGCCACGCTTGATAGAATAATCTATTGGCTGCAAATCCAATTACGTAACTTTAAAAAGCTTGGCGTTTTAAAAGATCCGGCGGTTTTTTTTTTCAAGTTTTGCGCAATACGCGCTTAAGAAAATGAGATTATTTGCCACATGTTAAAAAAAAATATGACAACACATCTCATGAACGGTACTTCTTTTCTATTTTTTTAACAGTGTATATGAATTTATATATGATATTTTGTAATTCTATCATTTAATTTGCTCTTTTTCTTTATATTGTAATTGTTAACCCTATGTTCTCAGCAATATCACTCAGACTAATCCCTATGAGGGAAGTCCTAGTTGTCTGAGTGCAACGAAGACTCATACACAGCGCAGTCTTACTTTGCCCCATATATAGCTACGATGGATATTAAAACCTTTCGTCAAGCATAACTCAAAAAATATTTAACGGATTTCGTTCAAATTTTTACAGCAGGTACCTATAAAGGTGACAACAACGTCTATTTATTACCAAGAATAAATGTCAAACCGTTTGGAAATTATATTAAAAAAATAGATAAAAAAAGTACAATTAAAGTACATACGTCACGAAAATTTTGTGCGTACGTCATTTTCACCGGCGGGAGATCTTCGTAGACAATCGGAATTGAAAAGTTCATGGAGTACATGGAGCAAAAAAATATGCACTCACTAATATTCAGTACAATAAAAGGTACTTTTCGGTTAGCCGGGCGCCAGTGATATATATATACATGTTGTGTGTATAAGATACGCCAGTGATATATATACATACACACATATGTATATATATACACACATATATATACATATATATATACACATAAACGTATGTATATGTATGTATATACATATATATTTATCTATGTATTTGTTCATATATCACTGGCGCCCAGCTAACCGAAAAATACCCAATAAAATATATTTCAATTTTTTTAAAAATTGAAAAATATTCTGGAATTTTTTCTGTTTGAAAGAAAAAACCTGCAATAACTTAGTATTAGAGATTTGGCGCAAATCTGACCAATACCAGCTTTTTTATTTTGCGTGTGTAAATTATAAACAATTTTTTGATGTTTAAGTAAGAGGTTGTTATTTATTGCATTATTTCTTCTTATTTTATTTTCCTTTTTAGAATTTTAAATGGAATTAGCGAAAAGATGTATTTTAAATTAAATGAGTGAAACACGTGTATTTTTAATGTATGTATTTCAAATGAAATGAGTGAAAAATTTATATTTAAATGAAATGAATGCAATATGAAGATGTTATAGGAATAATATTTGGCGATTTATCAACTGCGCCAGGTTAACATAAAAGTACCAATATATCAAATGGTATGTAGTATGTGAAATGAAACAATTTTATGTACTTTTCGGTTAGCCGGGCGCCAGTGATATATGTACATATATAAATACATATTATGTATTTTTGTATGTATATATATACATATATTTGTATATATATACATGCATATATGTATATATATGGGTATGTATATATATGTATATGTAGATATGTGTATATATGTATGCGTGTGTATATATATACATGTATATATATCACTGGCGCCCGGCTAACCGAAAAGTACCCAATTTTATTATAACCACCTATCGTACAATAAAAATAGCTAATATTCTGCATTCAGAGGGAAAAGTTCCATATCCTGTGGCGGTAGATTTGGCGAGTTCTTTTTTGGTGATAAGTGTTTCGATTTGGTTGTTGCGATCTCAGTATTTCGGCTACCTTTTCTAAAGTTATCTTTTGCAGATGTAAAATTATGTAAACATATGTTTTGTAGATATTTTTTTTTTAATTTTGTATATATATATATATATATATATATATATATATATATATATATATATATATATATATATATATGCTTTAAATTGTAATGGCAGTTGGGAATGAGATTTTTACCTTTTTATCTGTGCTTTCGGAAATATTAAAGCATTAAAAAGATGATACAGCTGTCGCAGGCGCGCCAGGTTATCTTTTTGGTACTAAAATGGCGATGTTATGTGTGTGCAACCTGGCGGGTTTGGTGAGATTTTGCTTCGTGTAGCAACCCGGTAGGGCAGATTCTGTGGTTTTATGTTAAATTAAATATTGTGTGTTTTATAATAAATTAATCACTGTGTGTGTTTTATAATAAATTAATCACTGTGTTTGTTTTATAATAAAATAAGGTAAATATGTCATATACGCACCACATTGGCGCGATTGCAACAAAATGGCAATTTTATGCCAAACATGGTAACCCGGTTATTTTGTTTATGTGTTAATAAGTGTTAATATATACGATTTATAGTGATATTTATATTTATTATTATGTTTTTTATTTATAACTGTTCATTTATTATTGCATGCTATTTGTAGCTAATATTCAAAAACAAAGTTTTCGCCAAATTGGCGGGGGAAAAATCGCGCCAATGTGGTGCGTATATGACATTTGTTCCTAAAATAATTTCTGTGTGCTTAAAATAAAAATTGTGTGGGTTTTATAACATAATAAAATCAAACTGGCATGCTGTTTTAACAATCACGGCCTAACGGGTTCTCAAAAACGGGGTTTTCTGGCCAAAATGGCGCAAACAAAAATCGAGCCAATCCCAGTGCGCTAGCGATAGCTGTTCCAAAAATATTTATATCAAGCGTATAATGTTTTTCATTTTTATACGGAACATTTCTCCATTTAAAGATTTTAAATGCTATTTACATCAGATATTTCTTTCCTGAGGTTCCCAAAAGTTAATTTAGGTATGTTTTTCGTTCGTTTATTAATTTTTTACAATTTGCCCCCTGACAATAACAATTATTTATCATAAAAATACCTCTTAGGTTTGTTAAATATGTTTGTTTATGTACTTTCATTACTTATTAAAATTTCAAAAATGGCGATAAAATTTTATTTTAGCATCGTACTTATGTTTTTAAGATGGTGCAAAAACAGGGTTTAATAAAAGTACGTTTGTAAATATTTGAAAATCATGTTTTTCCGCTCTCTGGAAAAATTTCGTAAGATGCTAAAACTGCCTTTTGGCACCATGTTTAATTTTTTCGCCAATCGCGCCAAAGGCACAGGACACGGAACTTTTCCCCATTCAGATACACGGGCAAGGTTGGTCTCAAACAACAGTAAAGTTAGCAACAACATTGTTTTAACTCTATAAGAGTTACAATAATGATATTAAATGCTTCGATTGACTTTGGGCCCGATTATGGTAGTTTCCCCTGAAAAAACTGTAGAAGAAGTCTTTTACATTAGTTTCAAATGAAGCTCGGTGAACAAAGTACGTATTAATTAATAATACAAACAGCACTAACATAAACATGGAGGCAAAAGTTTGAATTCAAATGTATATATTTGTTAATCTTTCCCCTCCCACTAACTCTCCAAAAAAATAAGAAATATAAAAAGAAAGTTACAGCATTGAATTTAAAATGGCGTTAAGCTACGCTTTCTGACTTAAGCAATTAACTGCAAACCCGATTATAAAACTTTCACTTAACTATAACATGTATCTAGCCCTGAGGGTACTTCCCAGTTATACGGACCTTGGGGCTTTTTTAAAAAGCTTGACGCAATTCGGGTTTAAGAAGTTGAGATTTATTGCCAAATTATATAAACAACTATGAAACTAAAACTAATGAATTATTATGCTGGTTTACGCATGTATTTTTAAAAATTGCATCTGATTACACTTGTTAGATAAGTTACTTGTGTTTTCATTTAATAACAGATAAACGGCTTCTGTATATTGAATGAAGTGTGTAACTATTGCGAAGAGGTAGAGAGACGAGTAAACAAACGGATCGACAGATGGATAGTGAGATGGGTAGAGAGACGGGTAGGGACAGAGATAGGCTATCGGGTTACGAAACGAATAGGCAGACGGGTAGCGAGACAGGTAAAGAAAGGTTGACAGAGGTGTAGAGAGACGGGTAGCGAGACGCGTAGTGAGACCGACATACAGGCATGTAGAGTAAAGGTTGAGAGACGGGTTGCGTGGTGGATAGAGAGACGGGTAGACATACGAGTACAGAGACGAGTTGACAGACGGGTAGAGAGAGCAGTATGCACACAGACAGACGTGTCGAGAGACTGGTAATGAAACGGGAAGCAAGACAGGTAGAAAGACGGATAGACAGATGGATAGCGAGACGGGTAAAGAGTTTGGTAGAGTTTGGGTAGAGCAAAAATTTGTAATTCAAATGTAAATATTTGTCACAAAAAAAATGTTGCAACAATGAAATTAAATTTGCGTTAAGCCACGCTTGCTAAAATACGCTATTGACTGGAAATCCGATTACGTAACTTTAGAAAGCTTGGCGTTTTATAAGATCGAGCAAATAAAATGAGATTATTTGCCAAATGTTATAAAAACAAATCTGATGGACGGTACTTCTTTTCCATTTTTTAACAGTGTATATGGATTTATGTATGATATTTTGTAATGCTATCATTTAATTTTCTCTTTTTCATTATGTCGTAATTGTTAATCCTATGTTCTTAACAATATCACTCAGACTAATCCCTTTGAGGGAAGTCCTAGTTTCATTTAAGAGTCATATTGATTCAATTAATTAAAAACGAGACACTTCATTAAACTAACAATCAGGCACACAAAGGATAAAAAAAATGTGTTTTTAGTGACTGAAGATACGATTCCAGATTCCCAACTACAAAGAAGTTCTTTATTCGAACTTTATATTTGTGTGTGTGTGTGTGTGTTTTTTAAGATACGAGAAGAATATAAAATGACCCTTTAAAACATTATGGATTTCTCAAGATATTCTTTATATTTCAAAATATAACTGATGATATATAAAAATCTTAAAATTTAATAACATTATAGCATTTTCATTAACTGCTCCTATTCATCAATCCCCCGATTTCAAATGAGACAAGAACACATAAACTTAAATTATGTGTAATTATCGGAAAACCAATATAATATCTTAATACACAAACATACCAGATATTCTAATTTGTGTACAATATTTTAATCGCACAACAATTTAATTTTAAATGTCTTATTAAATCGATATTGATGTTGACTATATTTTTTGTTTCGATGTTTGACAAAAAGTTCTTATTTGACTTATGGATAACGCACGATAGTTATCTGTTCCAATCTGTATGTATATAAAAAAAACATGATCCATGCATTAAAAAATGCTAAATTTTACAGACATAGTACTAAAAAGAAAGTTATTAGTAAAAAATATCTTTCAGTAACCTTAAATCTAACAATAGATGTAAGACACAGGAAATAAAGTGAAATACGGAAAAAGCAGAATTGTATAGTTCATGTTTTATTTCATTCCGACAAAGCTTTTAGAATAAGTTGTAGAAAATAAATATATATATATCATTAATTTAAATACATATATTCCTTTAGTTTTGGAGGATTTTTAATTCAGCACGCATTGTTGAATTGATCTGCTTGAAAGTTCTTTAAAACATTCCCATTGTTAGAGCCGACAGTTCTTGAAACACTCGTATTGAGTATCTCTTGAACACGGTACAATGAATAAATACAAGTTTAATGTAGCAATTCAAAAATTCAAAGACAAGCTAAAAATCACTGAATTTTCAATCACTCACTAGATACTAGTGATCATTTCTTCATAAATGTCAATAAAAATATAATAATTGTATGTGGAATGTTTAATAAATAAAAAAAATATTCTTTACGCATTTAATTTTTAAGAGAAAATATTTTTTTTAAATACACATAATTTGTTGGTAAAATATCAGAATATTTTATGTCCTTGCCAAAAGAAGTAAGATTAATAAATATTTTTTTATTTAATTTTTTTCGTTATATTTTCTTGCAATAAAATCTGCAGATCAGATCTATTAATATTTTATTTTTCTGCACTATGATACCTTCTTGATTTTTAAAATTAATAATATAGTAAAAAAAAACTAACCTGTTTTTTTCATTTACTTGCCAAATGGAGTAAGATTAATAAATATTTTTGATTTTATTTTTTTATCGTTATATTTTCCTGAGATAAAATCTGCATATGCGATCTAGTAATCTTTATCTGTCTGCACTATTTCACATTTGCATCCAATTTTGAAACAATTATGATTAAATGATGTCAGGGCATAATAGCTTTATTTTACCTAACCGTGATATAATTTGTTTCGGAAGTAATTTAAGCTTTATGCATTCTTTATCTTTTGTTGTCTTAGTTTTCTTTAGCATCATACACTATATTGGGGAGTGATGAGATTAGTATCATGTGAAATTACCGTATTATTATTTATATGTGTATTTCATAAACGAGTTCTCCTTTAATTTCAACGCTTCATAAACTCTTGTCAATGAAGAATATCGTTAACATTGAAATAAAATAATTCTATTTTAAATTAATTATATATATTTCAAGAAAATCACCACAAAAACTGATGTCGGAGAATATTCTGATCACAATAATTGATGATCTTTAAAGAAAGTAAAAAATAATTAAGATATACACAAACTTATTCATAGCAATCGAACTCAAATCATTTTAGGAGCGAGGCAGTATTGCACTACACAACTACTTTTGTATAAGTAGAAGCTAAGCGATAGTGTAGTTTGAGACATCTACTGCCAGTAAAGAGCTTAGTATGAAGAACCTATACTAGTCAGCATAAAATTTCGTAAGCTAGTTCTTCATTAGATTCTAAACCGACAAAGTTGGTTAGAAAGTTTGATTCCTATTCTATGAAGTAGTGCGTTGATAAACAGCATTTGTACGTTGCCTTACCTATTCCTATCTATATGAAAAATCTTCAATTTCACTTCAATGTTCACTTCATTCATTGACTTATACAATGCAATAACATTGCATTTTCTAGAGAAGATTCGTTTTAGAACACTCTTTACAATAAAAAAGTTAAAGAATCTGACAATATTTAGTTTTTGACATGTTATATTGCTTCCTATTACAGTTTGATTTAAATGCAATGAAAAATCAACAGTTTGAGGACATTTTGACAACTGTAACTGGATTAGAGATATCTTCTACAATTCTTGTTTCTCTGACTGCCTGTACGTCACAGTTAGACTAATTTATGAACACAGAAAATCCATTAAACTTCAATTTTGAAGATATATTTCCCGAAAGATATATTTCCCAACTGCCCAAAAATATTTTTTAAAAATCAAACTTTTATCTAACCAGTATTTAAAGTTTTTACAGGTAAATATAAATCAATACCATGCTCTTGTTTTGTTACCATTTACTTGCGTATGGAGTCAGCGGTATTTTCAGGATCGAACAGAGGGATTCTGGACTACGGTAATTCTTAATCCCTTCCCCCTTAATAATTAACCACAAATCCACAATCCTCACCAAAATTTTGGTTCATAGTTTGGATATTTTTATTTACTAAATGTACATTTGTTCATTAACTAATTTTCGTTTATTAAATATACATTTGTTCATTAACTAATTTTCGTTTATTAAATATCCATTAACTATCATTAATCCATACAAGTTTCGAAATCCCCAAACTAATATTCAAACGACAATGATTTTTGCCGAAACTGCGTAATTTTAAATGAATATACCCTTCAGTGCAATTAACTTAGAGCTGCAAATGTTGTGTCTGGGAGTTCTCTCTATATACATAATTTACTGATTTAGCTATAAATCTTGTCGATAATTTTATTTTATATAATCTTATACAATCTTAATAAAAGGTTATTGTAGTTAAACAAATCATCATGTTAGATTTTTGTTACATTTAAAATTTACAGTTATACTTCAATTTAAGAAAACTTACCAATCTGAAATAATTATTTCAATCTTGATACATTTTACGCGAGGGCAAAAATTCAGTCTTAATTATCTAGATAGAATAAAGTTCACCTAGTAAATATGTAAAAGAAAAATTATATAAATGTATGGAAATCAGTATAAGAAACAGTATTAATCCTTAATACGAAAGAATAAAAGTAATTTGTAAGCCATAAAATTTACATATTTTTTTCATGTAGCAACGATGTTTAGTAAATTTGATATAATTCCATAGTTATCCACGATTCCTGTAACACTTTTCTTAACTTGATAAACTACAAGAAATCTAAACGAAAGGCCTACACTAAACAGAAACATCTGCAAAGAATATGCTTTGAAATTTTCAGAAACATTTCTGAAATTATAGAGGTACCTGTTTCCGTAAATTTCGGAAATAGATTTTCTGTCAGTGTCTGATAGTTCCTGATATTTTATATCAATGTCACTTATTATTTTAAATATTCGGGTTATTCTGTAAGTTTCCTTTTCTGGTCAAAAAAGGGAATTGAAATATTAATTACTTAAAGCGAAATAAGCAACCATTTCTTTTGTAAGGAATTATTAATAACTATAAACATATAACTAGTTTTATGTGTCAAAGTTTCTGTTTATGAAATTTAATAAGCCGCTTAAATTGGAAACTTAATTTTATCACATTTAGCAAAAAGAGCGAGGAAATATCTTTTTTTTTTTTTTTTGTAAATCAACGAAAAATGAATATTTTCATATAGTTTCAAATGTAAAGGACACCACATTTAATATCTGTCTTAATAAACGACAATAAAAGAAGACTGATTCAATACGGTAATTTACATTAGAAGAAAATATTCATCACTCTATATATCTCTCTATAGACGGCAGGATTAAATAAACCATAAGTAGGGCTGGACTTTATAAATCACCTGCCGGTCTTCGCCCGTTTAGCCGGTCGCTTCCGAGTGGGGCCCAGATACAAAGTACTAACTTGGTCCCCACCCCTAGAAAATCACGGGTAGGGTGAAAAAAAAATTATGCCTCGAAGTCTTTATTTAAGTGCTTTTTTATATTCTTATTAGTTATTTTCGTATACTTTTAATTTAAAGTATTTTATTTATATTTTTCTGGTTGCATGTAAAATGCACTTTCTGAGCCCCAAGCAAAGTCAGGGCGGTACACTGCACTATGTATCTGGGGCCCCACTCGGCAGCGACCCCCGCTAGACGAGCGAAGACCGGATAGTTATATATATGAGAAATAAAACGAGACACATAAGTAATATCTTTTTATTATGTATCATTGACCAAAAAAGAAATTCCGTTGAGCCTGATTCGAACCAGCGACCTGGGTATTTCTGATTTCTCCGTCATGTACAGTCCACAGCTCTGCCAACTGAGCTAACGACGGACATAGCGTATGTATGGTGATAAGGTGAAATCACCGAAAATTTTCGACCCTTCATTTAAACCCCTTTGTAGTTGAATTTATAAAATCGCCTGAAATGCATGTTTAACTATCCTTTAGTATATTTGTTATCCCGAATTTCACGCTCCTAACTATAACTTCTACTGAGATATGGCAAAATAGGGTAAAATATTCGACCCCCATTTAACTCCCCTTAGTGTCTGAATTCTAAAATCGCTGAAATACGTGTTTAACTATTTTTTAGTAGATTTGTTATCCTGAGTTTCATTAGTCTGCCTATAATTTCTACTGAGATATGGTGAAATTACCTAAAATATTTGACCTCCTATTTAACCCACCTTAGTTGCTGAATTTCTAAAATTGCTGAAATACATGTTTGTCTATACTTTTTGTAGATTTGTTATCCCGAATTCCGAGCTCATAACTAAAAATGCTGCTAAGATATGGCGAACAGGCAAAATGACCTAAAACTTTCGACCCCCCCTTTAACCCCCTTAATGAATGAATTTCTAAAATCGCTGAAATATGTATTTAATTATTTTTTTAGTAGTTTTGTTATCCTGAATTTCACATTCCCATCTAAAACTGCTGCTGAGATATGGCTAAAACGTGAAATGACGAAAAGCTTTCGAACCCTCATTTAACCCTCTTAGCAGTTGAATTTTTAAAATCGCTGAAATATGTGTTTAAGTAACTTTTAGTGCATTTGTTATCCTAAATTTCCCGCTTTTAACTAAAACTGTTATTGAGATATGGCAAAAAGGCAAAATGACCTAAAACTTCAGACCCCCATTTATCCCCCTTAAGCCGCGTTTCCAATGCCTTTTCCAACACCACTATGAACGGTCTTTTTACCCCCTATACCTTTTCCAATGCACAAACCGGCTTGAAGGTGAAACTAGCCTAGGTGATTTTTTCCCCGAAATCAGACTTGCAAGGGATTAGGTCAGTAATCCGGCTTTTACCCATGAGGCAGCGCGGGTAAACAAACAAACAGCGCCACTTCACCGGAATAACTGCTTATCAACAGCACGTTGTACGTTTTACGTTAGTGCTCCTAGCGATAATTCTCCTGTTATTTGCATTAATTGTTTTATTACGTTTATTTGCCATTGTTTATTTATTATTAATATAATTTTCCCATATTTTTTTTAATTATTATTAAGTATGGATTTGTGTTTGAATTCATCTCGTTGGTCAGTAGATGAGACAAAAATGTTATTGAGCATGTCGTCAGAAGAATATCATTTCAAGTGAGGAAGAAATATTTAAAAATACGTGTTTTTTAATCATATCAAAATTAATTTTAATTATATTTTATAGATTTACCTCAAATAAATTATTATGATCACTTAATGTTATTATTCTTTAAAATAACTGTGATAAATTTATTAATTTGAATTCAGAATATAAAAATTTGACTTGAAATTTTACAAAAAATTTAACCCTTTTAAGCATTCTATTTAATTTTAGATTCCACGGAGCATACTACTTCAGATACACTGTTTCTATTTTATTGAAAAAAAAAAAAAAGGTCGTTGATACAATGATGCATCTAATATGCACATTAAAAAATATATACTTAAAAAAGAAGTTTTTGATTAAAATTTTTGTGCATTTTATGTGCCATTTTCAAATAGTAGTTTAAGCCTGATAATCAATGACTTTGTGAATTTTAATCAAGAAGCTACTAATTTTTATTTTTACTATAGTATGAAAAATATATATTTTTTTCTGTTTATCAGTTGGTATATTTTAAGTACCCCTTTAGCTATAAATCAGCTTAGACATTTTCTGAAATTTGAAAATGTCGGTCGTTTTTTTTTTTTTTTTTTTTTTTTTTGGGGGGGGGGGGAGTTGTCAGTTTTTTTAACTCACAAAATTATTTTATTTTTCTAACTTTTGTACTCTCCTTGTTTTATTTTTTAGGTAGATTTCGTAAGAAATACTACCTATTACATTCTCACCTAAGTTGGAAATTTTGAAAAAATTTTGCAGATCTACGCCGATCATGACCCCTAGAACACAAAACCACCCCCAGTTCAAAACTTTATCTATCTATCTATATCACTTTTTTATGGACACGATAACTTCAATAATTCTGCACAAATCTCTTCCAAACTAATACATAAAATCAAGGGGCATAAAATCTCGCTCAAGTTAGTTACTGGGCAAAATCGAACCAACGGGGGAGGGGGGGGGACATGGCTTTTTGTGAAAACAGAAAACCCCATATAATTTCTTAATTATGATACGTATCAAATACCGTTTAAAGTTATTATTACTTCTAGGAAAAGGGCCGAAAATTTATGTATGACAGATTTTTGATGTCATTAAAAATGGCCCCAAGGACGGGGGGGGGGGGGTAGAAGAAAATAATTCATAACTTCCTCAATTCAGAAGATATCAAATCCGATTACATTTATTATAAATTCTCTTAATACTATCTAAAACTTTTATACCGACAAGTTTTTTATAGGACCAACCCTTATAACAAAAGAAAAAATTAAAAACAAAAAAAATCCCTGCCGGCTCCGCCTGCAAACAAGTTAGGTTTCGAAGTGGGCGTTTCCAAATGCCGCATCATGGCAAAATGGTAATTTCTTCCGCAATTCCCAGCAAACAGGCGCCCCACGGTCTGCATCTTCGAAATCTACCTGTGCCTGTAGGCCGAGCCGTCAGGGATTTTTTTATAATCGATTTATAATTTCTATTATGTGTGTATATAATATATATATATATATTTATTTATTTAAAAATGAATGCACATGAGAAGAACGAAAGATAAAAAGCAATGAAATGGACACTAAAGGAATTATACTTAAAATGATGAAAAAGCAAAATTGGAAAACTATGAATATATTATAGAATCTTCGGAGGGGTTTATAAGAATATTCATAGTAAGTATATGCTATTGCAACAAATATTGTCAGCATTATGCCTAAAATTGACACTATTAAACCCCTAATAACATATATAAATGAAACAAGAAAATTAAGGACCGACATGTGGTTCAAATGACAAAATAAAATGAAACAAGAAAATTAAAACCCGACATGAGGTTCAAATAGCAAAATAAATAAATAAATATGCAACCGAAATAGAAATTAGATATATATATATATATTGTAGTATTTCTTTTGTGATTGCTGATAAGTTTTTAAAAAATTTAGTTTTTGGGGGAAGGGATTCAGGGCGCAAGCTGAAATTTTCCACACAGGTGCTGAACACTAATGGCACTTCCCTGTTGCTACACCATAGACATGGGAAACAAACATTTTTCTTGTGTGCTTAAAATTCTCTATTGTATACATTTTTTCATTTTATTTTAGCACATTAAAATTTGTATCGTTTCGTGGTTGTTTTTAAGAATAATGTTGTCTAAAGAAAAGTAAAAAGAGAGCTATTAAAAATTTACATACGATTCCTTCATACATTAAAAAATGTGCACATTATCTTCTCGTATCATTAACTATAATATCCATTTTAAACATGCAAAAATTATTTTATTTTTAATTGAAGGTGATATAATTTATTGGAGTTTGGAGCACTTTTACTCTTTCTCCTCCGCAAGCGTAATTTTGCTAAGTTTCTAATAATCGACGTATTTTAAAATTTAAGTTACGTAATGAAATACTTAATACTGAACTATGTAATCAGTTTTGTCTAATAGTGATTCATTAAAACCTTGAAAACTGAATCGAAAAATATTCAACTTTATACGGGGTTTTGTTTTAGCAGGTATTCCATTAACCCTTTAATTCCCAGAGTCGAATACGTTCTTGGAAATTCCGTAGTTCAAAAAGTCTTAATTTATACAAGAAAAATTAACAAAAAAATTTCGCTCCATTTAATGTTGGAATTTCTGTTATTAAATAAATCAAACATCGCTATTTTCAATTTTTTGTATGAATTTGAAATATCCGAATTAAACAATCCACTAAATTGGAAAGCTCTGATGCTAAAAAAAAAAGGTTGATAAACGTCTGCAACAACAGAAGCCATTTTTATACTAAAGAAAAAGAATGAAAATGTAAGAACGCTAAACGTAACAAAACGGCTTCTGTTTATATTTACACCGGAAGTTCGTGCGTCATTCCACCAATCAGCCAATCATAGGTCAGAACGAAAAATTGGGCAGGTTCCGGATGTTTTAAGGGGGTTGTTTTTCTGCTTGTGTATGGAAACGGGGGCAAAATGAAAGCAGGTACGATAGCTGCATATCACCCCTCCCTAAAAAGCCAATTTTATTTTAAGAGGCATTGGAAACGATGCTTTTGTTTTTGAATTTCTAAACTCGTCTAAATATGTGTTTAATTATTTTTTAGTAGATTTGTTATCTTGAATTTCCAGCTCTTACCTAAAACTGCTCATGAAATATGGAGAAAATGTGTAATCGCCGAAAATTTTTTAACCCCCATTTAACCCACTTAATGGATGAATTTCTAAAATCGTCTGAAATACATGTTTAACTATTCTTTAGTAGAATTGTTATCCCGAATTTCACGCTCCTACTTAAAACGACTGCTGAGATATGTCGAAAAGACGAAATTATCTAAAACTTTCGACCCCCCATTCGACCCCCTTAGACTGTGAATTTTCAAAAATCTTTTCTTAGTACGCGCCTACATTGTGTAAAGAACATGACTTCCATATTTCATTGTTCTAAGACAAACGGTTGAGGCTCGGCGTTGATTATGAGAAAATCAAGCTACTCCTTAATAAGTATAGATTGTAAGATAACGTTATACAACACAACAACTAATTTTTAATGAAAAATTGAGTGGAATTGATGGAATATCCATAGAATATTTCTTTCTTATTAAATAAATTTTTTTATTTATTAAATATCCTCTAACTCTCATTATCCCAGACAACTTTCGAAATTTCCAAACTAATATTCAAACGCCAATGGTTTTTCGTCTAAATTGTGCAATTTTAAAAGAATATCTTCAGGAGGCCAATTTTAATATTTGTATAAAGAAACTGCAATTAATGATGTAAATAAAAATGCATATAAAGATAAAAATAACATCACCTCTATATGTCCAACTATAATAGGCAGGATTAAATAAATATTAAGTAGTGCAGGACTTAATATAACATATTAAGAGAGTGTTATGCAACGCAAATGCTCATTTTAAATGAAAAATTTAGTCTGGTGGAAAATTCATAGAAAATGTATTCTTCTTTAATCACAATTTTCATTTATTAAATATCCACTAACTCCTATTTACTGAGACAACATTTTAAATCCCCAAAGTGCTACTCAATTCAAAGTTCCATGATTTTTCATCGACGCTGTGTAATTTTAAGTGAATATTCCCTGCAGAGCAGTTGACTGCTTTTATTTAGAGCTGCAAATGATGTGTCTGGAAGTTCTTTCGATATACATAATTTACTGATTTAGTTATAAATCTTGTCGATAATTTTATATAATTTGTTTACAATTTCATAGGTGAAATTATGGACGGAGGGAGAAACATATACAATTACAGAAAGGTGCCATGAAGCTCCTGACTGCTCATATACATCCTGTTTAGAACAGACTAAATATTGAGTGCATAATGTCAGCCTAATTTGATGAAATGCGAAAAGTTTGATTTTGGAATACAAATTGGTAATTTATAAATTTCTGGAATATGAGTTTGCATGATCATTCATTTTGGTGGATGTTTTTAATTAGTCACTGTAAAATGCTTTTGGCGAAAGCTACACTATTTGATAGAGGACTACTGAAACTATGAATTGAAACACAGTTAGGTGTATTGAAATGATGATAATTCATAAGCGCATTAGGTTGTTTGGTGTGACAAGATTACTGCGTTTATTATTTTAAACACGTGTGGGATGGAATGGAATCTCCGTTTAAAGCAAAGTAACCACACAATTTTATGTTTCGATCGAAATAACCCATTACCTCTTGAAGAGCAGCCAGCGACTAAACCACTGAAAACAAGCAGGCAATCAATCAATCTGGCATAAATGGGGACAAAATTATTGCTTCAGAAATTTGACTTAATGATTATAAAATACGCGTGTGACTTCCGAAAATGCAAAGCAAATTTAAATGTAAGTGAAAGTAATGTGGTATATTTTAAGCGATAATGATTATTTATTTTCAGTTACTTTTTTAAGTATGCCAATAGGTTTGTTTTGCCGTATGAATGTCTGCATTTTACAATGTGGCGGATAATTCTATATCTAGATATTTTAATGTGTACATTTCAAGTCAAATTGATATAATAGTAAAATTACTCATGTATAAAGTTTTAAAAATCTGCACTGATCAGTGTAAGAAACAGACATTTTCTGCAGCTGGATATAAAGAGATTCTGGGAAATGTTTGGGTAAAGGAAAACAATAAACAAGTGGGTAAGTGTGATCGAAGATCGCTCAATGGGTTTCGCTTAATATTCCTTTCAAAACACTTTATCCTTTCTTTAATAAATCCAAATAAATTTCATTTAGCAACCAAAAAAAAAAAAAAGTCATGTTTTTTATAAAGTAAAATTTTACCGGCCTATTTTTTCGTTTTTTCGAATATCTAAACCAGCCCGCTATTATATTCTGTCATACTAATATCTGTTATGCGGATTAAATGCGATATTTCAAAAAATAATTTCAAATATAAACATGTTGTACAACTTCAAAATGTTAAAATATGCGAATATTTCCATAATCGGATTTTTATCATGATTCAATATGTTTCTCAAACTCATATATTTACTATTCTCTATTACTCATATTGATACTCGCTTTGTATTATTCTCAAACATTTGAAAAAATTGTTAAACATGCGATATGACGTCAGATTTTCTTTTTAATTCTCTTATGAAGTGATATTAATCTGCTTTGTGTACATACACACATACTCATACTCCTTGTGTTATTGTGAAATCTTTCTGTTTTATTACCACTATGACGTCAATCAATTTTATTTCATATTTATCTTTTTTTCAATTGGTGAAAATTTTTATTTCATTTTCATTTTTCACGTGGAAATCGTCTGATAGAAAATTAATTATTGTAGAAAGAATTTCATTGTGGATTTTTAATTTTTGTCAACTATTATAACGAAATATGTTTAAATTTAATTGGAAAAGGCTGTTAGAATTTTGGTTTTTATCTCTATTTATTAAAATAAAACTATTTTTTCAAATTTCAATATTTTGAGCTTCATAGCTGGTATTAAGCTATATATACGCAAAGATTCAACTCTGTAAGTTACATAGTTTCTGAGAATGGCTCTGTGACGGACAGACAACGCAGCGGGAGTAATAGGGTTTCGTGAGATGAACGAAACCCTAAAAAGTACAAATCTCAAAATTTTCCAGAAGACACGCTTATTTTCCGGAATGGAGGAAGGGAAGGGTGTTGTGAATGCCACCCGCGCTATTATTTGGTATTTCAGTGCTGCTTTTATGCGAAGAAATGTTGGATGAGATTTTTTCTTCACAAATGTGATTATCCAATAACTCCTTGACATGTTCATTTTTGATAGTACGGAGATATTCGAAGTTTGGAATAATCCGTATACTACATTCAGTTATATTAGCTCTATATTTGAGGACTTACTATTATGTTTTAACCAGGATAAAATAGTAAAACAAATCAAATCGCAGTTTTTCACCAGTTTTACTGTTACAGAAAAAAATACTCTGCTTTTTCTAGTTATGAAATACACAACATGAGGAAATTGTGTACCACGAATACAACGTTCATGTCTATGGCATATACATGATACCGTTTTAACGACCGGGCATGAAAATAAAACTCATTACGGCAATTTCACCCACGCGGAATGGCAGACCTTCAGTTCATACTACTTGTGCAATAATTACACTTCAAAGATTTACAGCTTAATGGAAAAGTAGTTGAATGTCTCTACAGTCTAATGGAAAAGTAGTTGAATGTCATTGAAGTTTCACAAATTCTTCTACCACTTTACCATATACTACAAACTTTTGAGAAAAAAAGAATAAATTATTTAATAAAAAAAAGTTTTTAAAATCACATTAGGCATTTCCCAAATACATTGTTTTATAAAGAAAATGGTTGAAATATAGTTATGTTCCCAAAACATCGGCTGAACAATCGTTAACGAACCTAAATGCTCAGCGCTGCAGACAAAACAAACTAAATACATGTAAAAATAAAAATAGGTTTCTGAAAAGGTGTATTTTATAAGCATTCAATATTTATCCTTTAGACCACGTATAATTTCATAACTGTAATTCATGTTGTTCTGTCAAATTCACGTTAAAATAGTACGTTAAATTGACTTTATGACACTGAAATCGTTAAACTTTCAATATTAAAATGAAATATGTTTTCCTGCTAGGCATGCATTTTTGAGAATACAGTAAAGAAAAATGCTGGAGCATATTTTTTTAACTTAAAAAAAAATTTTTTTTTGATAAACAAAAGTTTTTAAAATCACATTAGGCATTTCCCAAATACATTGTTTTATAAAGAAAATGGATGAAATATAGTTATGTTCCCAAAACATCGGCTGAACAATCGTTAACGAACCTAAATGCTCAGCGCTGCAGACAAAACAAACTAAATACATGTAAAAATAAAAATAGGTTTCTGAAAAGGTGTATTTTATAAGCATTCAATATTTATCCTTTAGACGACGTATAATTTCATAACTGCCTTTCATGTTGTTCTGTAAAATTCTCGTTAAAATAGTACGTTAAATTGGCGGGGCCCACATTATGGAAAATTATCTGCTTTGATTTACGTTAAGTTTAAAGCACAAACTAGTGAATTTATATAGTACCAAAATTTCCTTTAACGATCTATTTTTGACTTTACATTGTATTCAGTGCCTTTTCTATTTTTGTCTCTAACAATACATTCTGTGCATGTGTGAAAATTTGCGTAAAATTTTAAAGAAACAGGTAAAACCAATTTCTATACTATGTGAATATATGCTTATTATACCAAAAAAAAAATCGATAAACAAAGCAACAACAAGGAAAATAATATTATTACATAACAAACCATAAACATCAGATAAAAGGTTATAGATTTTGATATTTTTCAGAATTCAGATTTAATGATTGTCAAGATGATTTACCATTCATTTTAAGACAGAACATTGTGCCATGAAAATGTTCTAGCGAATATGATTTGTTTGTAAATAATTGATATTAACAGTAATACATCTTAGAACAGTAATTATTCAAACATTAATTACTAAATTGTTTTTATCCTTTTATTTAAATTTTGATTAACGCTATTGTTAAACATGAGACTGTAAAGCATGTTAACTTTTCTAATTAAATAAATATTTCTTAAAATTTACACATTTGGATCAAAATATTTTACAAACAAAATAACAAAATTTTAAATAACAAAAAAAAGTCTGCGTGTTGCACGATTTTTCATACACGGCACTCAATCTGCTTGAATATTCATTGCTATCCATTATTCTCTATAGATAAAAATCAGTTTCTGCGAATTTCAATGCAGTTTTGTTCGTCTTTGATAAAATTTGTGTCGCGCGAAGCACATATGTTAATTAAATATTTCATGTTTTATTTTTTTCTGAAATAATTTAAGTGCTACGTCTTAAGTTGAATCTTAAAGCAAATCTTTAAAAATCTTAAAGTAGAATATGCCAAGGGAATAATAAAGTATTAACCAATAACTGAATATTTCTAATTGGTAAAGATAAAACAAAAATGAGGCCTAAACTGGAATGGGGTAAAAGTTTTATTTTGATCATAAAAATTTTGCGAAAAATGTCAAAAATGAAATAGTATCATGAATTTTTAATAATAGTTTTTTTTAATGATAGATTATCATGCATTTCTCCTATGAAATTCAGTCATGTTTGATATGTATTAAAGAAAAAAAATTATTGTTTAATCATTTTTAAATTAAACTTTTATTTCTTTAAATAATTTCTTCTAGATATTATTTCTGCTAGCAAATAATAAATATTATTCAAATTTAACTTCTTCCAGTGATATGTATATAATTGTTTTTCTAACTATTATTAATTTTATAAAATATCTTTCAGTAAAATGGTAATTAAGCAAAACCCTTATTTCTTAAACCTGCAATACGTGCCCTCCCGTGCGTAATATTATAACGTGCCGTCTGAAAGATTACTATACACTACTCTATAACATCTGTGCATGTGTATGTGTGTGGGACTATTTGGGTAAAAATATAAACTAACGTGAAAGATAATGCATATACAGTATGCGAACAATATATTCAAATTTTTGAAAAAATGAAAAAAAAAAAAACTAAGAAAATGACAGTTGCACATAAGAAACCGAAAAGAAGAGCATCTAATTTGCAACTGAAGTTCCGTCTTTTAACACTATCCGACATGGTCGAAACTTCTTTATAAATGCGGTTTGTGTGGCCGCTCGTTAGTCTGACTGTTTGTCTGTCTCTCCGTGCTCTAACTCGTATAAATATACTCGGATTGCCATGTAATTGATATATATATTATTGTTCGCATTGAAAATCATATTGTAACATTTAAAGTTCGCTTACAGGAACAGACAAAAGAATACCTCTACATTTTGACGAGGGAAATCGTTAGAAGTTTATTTGAATGATGTTAGACTATTTTAAACATATTGAAATTGATAAAAAATACCGAGTTTCAATTCAAGGTGCTAATGGTGTGCATAGCATTTATTGTTCATTTACACACTGCAAAAAAAAATTGTTGATTTTACAATATAATACTGGCACCCCAGTTGCCAGTATTATACCGTAAAATTAACAGTAATAAACAGTAAACTAAGCAGTAATACGCTGACGCGCATGCACGGCTGTAAAATAAACATTTTTCTTTTTTTTTTTTAAGTGCAGAAGCAAACAAAATAATTCGATTACAGTACTGTCTATGAGCAATAATTTCTATAAGAGATGTGTAATTTTGGTATAATTTTTTTTTTATTTAACTAATTTTTTACATATTAGTTGGTGTGTAGAAATTCTACAAATCATATAAAGTGTTGCATAAAATATTTCGGTTACATTACCGCTTATTCACGAAAATTGCTGAAAGGGTTAATTTTTAACTGTGTTATGCATTTCCTAACTGAAGTAAATGTTTGTATATTAACCAGTATAGAAATAGAAATGTAGAGATTATATACAGAGCAGCACAATAAAATAATTCGAATATTTTTCTTTTGATTGTTGAAATTGCAATTTCTAATATAGTGTGTGTTTTTCAAAATGTTTACTTTAAATCATCACCATTCACCTTATTAAACGGTCTTTCTTTTTTTTTGCAGTATTCTGAATGTATTGGAAAATGTTATATAATCTATGCTTGACGTATGATTTTTCTTTCTTGGTTAACACCTACATTTTAACTATATATTTAGCGATGATGATGTTTATTTATTAACCACTAG
This sequence comes from Maratus michaelseni, assembly GCA_963931845.1. Taxonomy (NCBI): domain Eukaryota; kingdom Metazoa; phylum Arthropoda; class Arachnida; order Araneae; family Salticidae; genus Maratus; species Maratus michaelseni. The sequence goes on from OZ007592.1 coordinate 421,993,495, forward strand.
CAAAACCCGCGGCTTTGCTCGCGTAATTATTGAAAAATGCAAGGTGGTATTCGTTGGCCTATTTTTATTAGAGGAAATTTTACTGATACAGATAATTCAGAATTACTAATTAAGCTACACTAACTAAGCAAATTTCTGTAATGACTATATCACAGAAATTGCAATTTTAAAACTTTTCTGTTCCTCTCATATGAAAATTTTTAAAATTTTTAAAAATGTTCAATGGATTTATTTGTGTCTTTAACGTAACAACCATGTAAAATTTCAAGTTTCTATCCCTAAAAATTTCAGATAAATCACTGTTTAGAAGGTTTTTAGAACTTTTTCAGCTTATTTCATTTTTTTAAATTTCGATTTTTTTTTATAGAAACCGTTTTCAGCGACCACTGATATCTTAAAAAAGCCACCATGCCAAATTTCAACTTCCTATACCAACAGCATCACTAAAATCGCAATTTTGGAGTGTTTTTTGCTTCTGCAATTTTTTTAAATTTCCATTTTGTAAAAACTGTTCTGTGGAAGCATTTACGTATAAAAAATAACAGGCATGTTAAATTCTAAGTTTATATCGCAAACAATTTAGAAAAAAAACATTATCTATAACGTTTTTCTCTCAGTTTACACCTTTAAACTTCGAATTTTTAATAGACTGTTTATACCGAGCGTCTGCATCTTAAAAGTCACAACTATGCTAAATTTCCAGTTTCTAACCCAAATAAATCCAATTAAATCATAATGCAGAACGTTTTTAGACTGTTTTCCGTTCATTTCAGCCTGTTAAATTTCGATTTTTTTAGAAATCGTTCTTTGCAAGCATTTGCATTTTAAGAGTAACCACCATACCAAATACTAAGCTTCTATATCAGCTGTACCACATAAATTGCAATTTTAGTGCTTTTTTTTTTTCTCCTGTCCTTTTACATTTCGCATTTTTAGTAAACTGTTCGGAAGATCATTTACGTGAGTAACACCCAAGCGAAATTTTAAGATTCTAGTCTTAATAGGTCCAAACAATAGTAATTTAGAACGTTTTTAGAACGTTCCTCGCTCATTTAACTCTTTTAAATTTCGATTTTTTTTTCTAATTGTTCTATGCAATCAGCCGCCATGTAAAATTTATAGTTTCTACCCCTAACAATTCTATAGTAATTGCAATTTAGAACGCTTTTTAAATGCTTTCTAAACTCATTTCATGCATTGAAATTTTGAATTTCTTTACAAACTATTGTTAGCGAACATTTGTATCTTAAAAGTTATCGCCGTGCCAAATTTGAAGTATCTAATCCTGTTAGTAAAAACAAAATTGTAATTTAGAACTTTTTTCTTCTTTCACCCTTTTAAATGTCGATTTATTTATTTTTAAAACTATATACACTGTTATGTGTGTGCACTTGGTTCTTAAAAAGTACCAGCCATGTTAAATTTCAAGTTTTTGTCCTTAACAATTCCATAGAAATCGTAATTTAGAATGTTTTTAGAACAGTTTTCCCTCATATCAATCTTTTAAATTTCGAATTTTTTAAAAACTGTCCTTAGACAGCATGGATATATTATAAGTTACTATCTTGCCCAATTTCCCAGTTTCTAATCTCTTCAATATAATAAACATTGAAATTTTAGAACGTTCTTCGATCTTGCAACCACCTGAGCGTAGTGGCACTGACTTAAAACATAACCTGTGTTAGAGCACAGACTGTCACCATAAATTTGCAAGAATTACGTTTTAAATCGGTTTGGTAGTTTCAAAGATTCCATAGAAATTGTAATTTGAAATGTTTTTAGAACACATTTAGCTCATTTCACCCTTTTAAATTTCGAACTTTTTAGAAACTGTTCTTAGAGAGCATTTACATCTTATAAGTAACTACCATGCTAAATTTAAAGTTTCTTAGTTCCTTCAGTATTAAAAAAAATTGAAATTTGAGAATTTTTTTCTCTTTTGCACCGCTTTTGGTAGTGGCACCTATATAAAAATACGGCCTATTTTACAGCAGGGACTGTTACTATTAATTTAACCACCATCTCTTTTGAAAATGGTTCTGTAGATCTAGCGATTTCATAGAAATTCTAATTTAGAATGTTTTTAGAACGCTTTTTGCTCATCTCAGCCTTTTAAATTTCGAATTATTTTAGAATTTGTTCTTAGAGAGCATTTACTCTTATAAGTAATTACCTTGCCAAATTTCATGTTTCTAGCTCCTTCAGTATAAAAAAATTCGCAATTTTAGAACGTTTATGGCACTTGCACCCCTCTGGGGTTAGTGACACCGACATAAAATATAGCCTATATTGGAGCAGGGGTTGTCACCATCACTTTTGAAATCGGTTCGGTAGTTCTAGAGATTCCATAGAAATTGTAATTTAGAATGTTTTTAGAACGCTTTTCGCTCATTTCACCCTTTTAAATTTCGATTTTTTTTTATTTTGTTCTTAGAGAGCATTTACATCTTATAAGTAACTACAATGTCAAATTTCAAATTTCTAGCTCCTTCAGTATGAAAAAAATCGCAATTTTAGAACGTTTTTCGCTCTTGCACCCCCCTGGGGGTGATGGCACCGACATAAAATATAGCCTTTGTTGGAGCAAGGACTGTCACCATCACTTTGCCAACATCACTTTTGAAAATGGCTCTGTAGTTCCAGAGATTCTATAGAAATTGTAATTTAGAATGTTTTTAGAACGCTTTTCGCTCATCTCACCCTTTTAAATTTCGAATTATTTTAGAATTTGCTCTTAGAGGACATTTACATCTTATAAGCAACTACTATGCCAAATTTCATGTTTCTAGCTCCTTCAGTATAAACAAAATCGAAATTTTTGAACGTTTTTCGCTCCTGCACCCCCCTGGGGGTAGTGGAACCGAACTAAAACGTAGCCTATGTTGGAGCAGGGATTGTCACCATCAATTTGCCACCATCACTTTTGAAATCGCTTCGGTAGTTTCAGAGATTACCCCCTACAAACAAACAAAAAAAAAAAAAAAAAAAAAAAAAAAAACAATCGTTACTGCTTTATAATATTTGTATAGATTGGGAAAATGGTTGTTGTTTTCGGTCGAGAATGGTCCTCTTGACGTCGTCAGTTTATTTGACGTCGTCAACACGTTTTTAAGCGTTTTTAACGAAATTCTGTAACTTTAGAAGAATTTTTAATGAAATTCTGTGACTTTAGAAGATTTTTTAACGAAATTCTGTAACTTTAGAAGAATTGTTAACGAAATTCTGTAACTTTAGAAGGATTTTCCTTTGAATGGGCAATTGAAATGCATAAAATCGTTACAAAATGTTAAAGTTACAAAATGGATAGATGCAAATTATCAGATATGAAAAATAAAGTAGAAATTTGATACTTTCGTGTTATAGCGGCCCCAAAGAATGAAATATTTTTATTATTTTTTTTGTGACAATGTTATAAAAAGGGACATCTAGTTTGTTTGCAAATAATTAATAGAAACACATCATAGGAGAATAAATAAACAAATTTTAATTACTAAACTTCTTTATCCCATTAGATTGATATTGATTGGTTAGTAAAATTTCTAAACATAAGACAGTTAGATACTTTAACTTTTCCAGTTTAAAAAGAATTCCTCTTAATTTGTTTAGATTTGTATTAAAACATTTATTAAACAAAATGTGTTCCGCGTTTAGAGAAACACATTAATAATAATTTAGTAGATCTCATTAAGTTTCACAGCGTGAAACTACTTTCGAAAATTTCCTCTGACGATCTATTTTCGACATTACATTATGTTTCAAACTTTATTTATTTTTTAGCCAGATCTAGACATTATTAGCGTTTTTTTACGCGTACATGCACCGACTTATGCATTTCACTTACAACATATGTCTTGCTTGTTCAAATGAAAACGTGAAAATGGAAATACATCTCATGTATACTAATTATATCAAGTGCATGTTGAACCCGGCATGTTGGTTTTAAATTGCCAGATTCTAGGTTATGTATTTCTACGGTGGCCCTGTCGCCTGGTCCGTCAACATACGGAACGTACTTAAGAATATCAACTGCTCTTTAACAATCCTTAATTGACGGGAACTGTTATATCAATTTGTACAGAGAAATTAAATGATTTAAAAGTGCATCTGAACTAAGCGATTTTTCTATGTGAGGTAATTTCATTAACAAACATAGAAAAAGGAAGTAGAATTTTATGCACAAAACTGTACAGAATGGTAAAAAAGATACAACTGCTAAAATGTTACAGAAGCTAAAATGTTGTTGTAATCTTCCTAAGAAATAAAATTACATTGAATTTATAAATTTTAATTATTGAACTTCCTTAATCCAATTATTATCCAGATATTAATCCATACTGTTTTAAAACATGAAGGACTAGGGCATTTGAACTTTCCTAGTCGAAAAGGAAATTTCACTTAAAATTTACGTATAGATTTGCATTAAATCATTTATTTAACGCTTGCGAAAAGATTAGAGAAACAAATTATAATTAGCCAATCGATCTCATTAAATTCCACAGCATGACACTAGTTGACAAAATTTCCTCCGACGATCTATTTTTGACAATACACTGTTTTCTACGCTGCTTTATTTTCGCCTGTACCGACGTTATTAACAATTTATTTTTACGCGTAGCTGCACCTACGTATTGACTTCTTTTACAATATAAATCTTCTTTTTAAGGTTGAAAGTGCGCAAATAGTAAACTATCTCAGGTAACTACACAAAACAAGATTTCATAGGAAGTCAATTTAGTTACAGGAAAATTTGAATGATTGATAAAGTTATTCATATGTTTCTGTATAATTTTGTTCTTGTAGAAAATATAATATTTGCTGTGTTTTCTCTGTGAAATTTATGCTATTGGCCGAGGTATTAGCATTAAAAATTATTTAGAAGATGAAATTAGATAAATAAAGCTTTAGAAACTAGTAATATTAAGCGAAATGGAAAAACAATGTCCCAAAATATTCCTTATGCAATTTGTTTGATAAATTGTCTCAAATTACAATAAAATGTTAAATCTATTTAATAATATATATAATGTTTTTTACTCGTTTTCCTCCACTTTAAAAAAATTATAAAATTAATGCTTTTACGGAACTTTATTTACATCCCGTAAGGCATTGTGACGTCACGGTAACTTCAAAATGACGTCACACTGTGACTTTGTGACCGTCGTCGTGACGTCAAGTGACGTCGATGTGAAGTCATTGTGACCTAAATGTGGAGTCGTTATGGCCGTGTTCAAGGCTTTCTGTGACCTCACAATATGACTACTTTGTGGATAGATCTTTTTGGATTTTTTTGGCTACAGATTAAATTTGGATTAGTGGTCGGGTGACCTGATTTTCCTGAACCCGATCTGACCCGGGTCGGGTATAAGGGTTTTTACTGTAATTCTTGCACGGAATATAATCCTGCATACGACCGATTAATCAGATTTTACATAAATTGTGTCGCGATACGTGTCGGCTCGGAGCTAGTCATGCACGAATCCGGTTAAACACTTCTTGAACATGATTAAATGTCTGCTTAAACATGAATGATGGTTGACTGAAATTATATTTCAATTCAACCTCTATTCGTACCCTAACCCGACCAAAAATCTGTAGGCCCACAACCCGACCGAGCCTGATAAATCGTTTAATCGGCACTCATCCGGATTCGAAACCCGAAATCAAAGTAAATAGATCTACAACTTGATACAATTATAGAAAAATTGTGTATAATAAGATCTTTCATATTAATTGTATCGTTTATATAGAAAAATGAACATATACAGACTCATTCGTAATAAAATATAGTTTTTCATCTGTAACAATATTCTTGTCTTAAAAAAAATGTTAAAAAGAACCCGAGCTGCAAGAATAAATTTTCAATCAAAAAACATTATAGTCAACTAGATTCAAAACGTGACAACAAAAACAAATATCATAAATCAAAAGCGACACACATTGTATCGGATCGGGTGCGGGTAAAATAAAGTTTATCCAATCTGATGTAGGACTTTAGTCGAGTCGACGTAATTATTCTTTCTTTTTTAACTACAAGTTCCGGGTAACCAGATTTTACCAGAACCCGACACCGCAAGGTTGGCTGTAAATTTTCTACTACTGTCAGCTACAGATTAGAATTTCGCATACAGACGGATAATAAGATTTCATCAAATCTGAATATGATTCATGTCCGATCGGCTATAATTTTTCTTGATGTAACTCGGCTTTCAATTAGAATTTTACATCGGTTTGGGAATTTAATGTAGTTAAACAAGTGAAATTACAAATGTAAAAACAAATATTGAATATAAAAATCTTGGTATGGATGAATTGGAAATGTTAATAAAAATAAGTATTTCAATAATATGAAATTCGATTATGCAAGTGGACAACAACCTTTTAAATTGTCTTCTACATCCATTTTCAATATTTACAAGAAAAACTGTTGTCAAAAATTAGCACTATCTTTCTGTTACGTATTGAAGTTCTAAAATACACGCTTTGCCATATTAGCTATATGTGGTTAAATTATTTAATTAATGAAAATATAAGTATGTATTTTAAAATAAGTACTGTAAAAGATTTACATTAGGAAAATATTTAAAATATAGATAGGTATATTTATTGTTAAATATTATAAAAATAATTACCATTATATCAAGCATTAAATCATATTTTGATCTAAATAAAAAATTAAAATTAAAATCATAAACACATTTTATTAGATATTTTTACTGATATTTCATTACACGCTTAGAATAAATTTGACAATTTGTCTTTAATTATCTTGTTTTTTGATAGTGTGTGAAATGCAAAAATTAAATATCAATTAACGTACTAAATTGGGACAATTATTACAAATTTATCAGGAAAGTATTTCAAAATATAAAATATTACTAGTTATAAATTATAATTTTTTTGAAGATGAATAATTATAAAAATTTAATGCAAACAATTATTATTATCACAATTAATGCAAATTTATCAGAATTATTTCTTAAACAATCAAATATCAATAGTTTTAAATTATAACTAGATGGAACTCGTCAAAACTTGACGGAAACAAATTACTATAACAATATCAGTAAAATAAGTTTCTTTTATTACTTAAGAAGGGATGAGTATGAAACAGTCTTTCAAATATTTTATTTTAACAGTTGTTTCCCCAAGTGAAATACAATACTATTTCCTGCAAACAAACAATCCGTAAACAACTATGTAATGCAAATCAGTTCGGCATTACCGCCATATTCCCCTCGGCAAGAAAGAAAATTTCATGGATCTATGAATTATCATAGAAATAGTATATTCCTACGTCCATATGATATTCAGTAAATAAAAGAACATGGTAAATAAAGCACACATCTTCCCCCCCTCCCTCCCCTCAGATTTTCTTCAAATGAATAACTATGAAAATTAAACCAATAAACGCAAAATATTTTTAATTCAAATTTGATCTTTATTATTAATAAAACTTTACGTTTAAAAAATATATTGTCAATAAATAAATAAAAACGATTAAACTCCTAAACTACATATAAATAACGATTAAAAATTTAAAGAAGAAATTTAACAATTATTTTTTTAATTTAAAAACCATTAAGCATCGTAACCTTTAAAAAATACACTATTAAATGTACAATCACTAAAAACGTACTATTACCAAAAATTTACCAAAAAATTAAACTATATACAGTAAAATCTCGTTACAACGAATTTCTGGAGACCACCGATTGAATTCGCTATACTGAAAAATTCATTAATGTGAAATTCCAATATGGCGTTTTTAAAAAAGGAAATTTGCATGTACATTGAATAAAAATATTATATATTATTACTATTCTTATATTGAATTTCGGTTAATATGCAAACATGTCAGTAAATAATAAACATACAGTATATTACTATTGTGAAGTTACTAGATAGAAGTAAGATAATAATTATTAAGTTCATTAAATTTCAATATTTTGATCGTAACTATTAAAAAGGAATTATAATTTATCTTACATTCCTGACGTATAAAAAAATCCCTCACTGACATCTGCCGTTAATGTAATTTTATTTCTTTGAAAAAAAAAAAAAAAATCTCAAGTTTCTTTCTGCATTGAAATTGGCAGTGCATTTTCCAAAAGAAATTGTATAACATGTTTTCAAAAAATCATTTTGCTAGGATAATTACTTTTTAAGAGTTTCAATGTTCTATAGAGCCGCTTTTGATCGTACAACACAATCTTCGATACTTGATTGACAATCATAATCACCTTCATTTTCACGGTCGTCTGCCTCCCCGTCATTGAGTTTCCAACGAAAGTTTTATTCCAAATTCTACATTTTCAACAGAGATATTTTTTCTTGCGAACTCAACATTCGTAAAACTGAAATGACTATTCTTTTTAAGTCTTCAATAAATTCGTTAATTTGAAAAATTCGTTGACATGAAATTCGTTAAAGTGAATATTTTTATAATGTGAAAGCATAGGAGATTTTTTAATAATTCAAAAAATATCCGTTAAATTGAAAAATTCGTTAAAGTGACATTCGTTGTAACGAGATTCCACTGCATATATATATATATATATATATATATATATATATATATATATATATATATATATGCAATGACGTTAAATGTCACATACCAATCTGATCCCGAGTGAATGGTTATCCATTTTGATTTAACTGTAGCTGCTGGTCTGTTTAGGTATCGTACCCATGCAAAAGGCGTTCTAAATACTGATCACAATAAAAGTCTACCAGCAGAGATTTGTTCATAGAACTGAACATCGAATATCACACAGGCCTAAAAACAGACCCTGCTAGACACGTAAATATTTTTGTTCTAATAAAATACTTAAAATGCGCCCACATGAACGTGATATTAATTCGGCAAAAATGAAAAGAACAACACATTCAACTTGCAAGGAATAAAAATATTGCCTGTTTTAAATATGCGCAGTGAAGCTCTGCGCAAAAAATACCACTTCCTGTCACAGCCGAATATTGCTGCTTGCACCTGCTTTAGTCAAATAATATATAAAGAAACGAAGTTAAATCATGATATTTTAAACGTTTTGTAATTTAGATAAGCGATAAATTAACTTGTAATTATGTTTCAATATTCTCTTTTTATATGAGATAATTTTTCATTTAATAGTGCCTCCTATTAAATTTCTTAGAAATAAACATATGATAATTTGTATTTGTAAATATTTTTTATACATTGCATTCGCTCACTGTCCGTCCAAAGTAAACAAAAATTATAAATAAAAATTGATTTAATACGTCGCCTTTATACAATAATTTCTATGTAATACCAATATCGGTTTATAAATAAATTTACTAAGTACGAATATATTTTATTTAAATTGTAATGAAAATTAATAAGATACAGTTTAATAAGACCAGTTTTTGCTAAATTACTATTAAAATGATGCCTTCAGAAACCATTTTTACAGGGAAAGTGACCCGAATTATTGTTCCCGAACAAGGACAAGCCTTCAATCCTTGCTTATCAGCCCAGATCGCGCCGGTGTCGAACTAGCAAACATCGGCTCTCATTTTTGGCCAACAATGGGCTCAATGACACTTAAATATAATTAATGAATTTTCTGAAGGAATATTTTTAGTATCTCAAAATTATCAAATGCGTTTCATGCGGCAAAGAAATATAATAAAATGCTTGTGTTTAAAATGCTAATAAAACTTTAAATTGCTAAAAATTTTATCACAATGGGAGCTCCATTGATAAATAACTTTCCCCCAACAACTTGTCTACTTTATTATATTTATATTTAAGGATTTTTGCATGTTTATTATGTTATATTTTTTATTACTACTATTTCTTGAAAATTGCATGAAAATGTGAATAATTTATTTCCGTTAATATATATATAGACAGTTAATATTCATTATTTTATTTTGTAAATATTTTTGTTTCAATAGTCAGAGACAATGTAAGAGATTCAGATACATAACATGATTCAAGTCTACATTTTATGAGATTTAAAAAAGTATATTCCGTCATTTCCTTTATTTTTAGTTCTAACAAGTTTTTTTTTCCAAATTCACTCCTTAGTAAAAACTGATTCATTTAGAATACCTTCTATAAAACGTTTTTACTTATCATTGCTATTTTATTTCCAATCATGTGACAATCCCTGCCTCTGACCCTCGGTCGTTAAACAAACATTGGAACAACGTAAATTTTGTTTAAATTGGGTAAAAGTACAAAAAACTGTTAAAATGATTGAAACGGTTTATAGTAAATAAACAATGAGTCGAAAAATCCTTTTAAGCGGTATGCAAGATTTATTGATGATAGAGAGTGTATTGAAGATGATCCAGGTCCAAAACCAGGATTAATAGTTCGAATTGATGAAAAGGTTGAAAACATGAATGGTAAGTATTATGTGTATGATTTACTGGCTAGATTGTTCGAGTTCGACCCGAATATCAGGAAAAAGGGACATGTTCGTTGCTGCACAACGATGCCTCGACTCACAAATTCAAGATTGTTCGAGATTTCTTTGCCAAAAATACGATTGAGGTGCTCGATCACCCAACATACTCCGAAGAAAAGTGAAAACAACGAATAAGGACAGAGAATCAACAGAAAACAAAACATTTTATTGTGTTTCGCAAGTTTTCCACGTCACACACGCAGGGGCGCCATTTCGGGGGGGCTGGGGGGGGCAACCGCCCCCCCCCAAGAAATCTGAAATTTCAGAAAATTTATCAGTTTTCACAGGCTAGACTAGGGATGCAAAACCTGTGGCCGGCGATGAGTTTACTGGTGGCTCGGGAATCAATTTCGCCGATCGGACGCGAAAAAGTCGCGAATTTTGCCTATTGGGTGCGTAAAAATCGCGAATTTCGTCAAATTTCGCCGATTGGACGCGTAAAAATTGCGAATTTTGCCGATCGGGCCCGTAAAAGTCGCAAATTTTGCCAATCGGGCCCGCAAAAATCGCGAATTTTGCCGAGTGGGTGCGTATAAATCGCGAATTTTGCCGATCGGATGCGTATAAATCGTAAATTTCGCCGATCGTGTGCGTAAAAATCTCGAATATCGCCAATCGGGCGAGTAAAAAACATGAATTTTACTGATCGGGTGCGTATAAATTATAAATTTTGCCGATCGGACGCGTAAAAATCGTAAATTTTGCCGATCGAGCACGTCAAAATCGCAAATTTTGCCGATCGGGTGCGTATAAATCGTGAATTTTGCCGGTAGGTTGCATATAAATCGTAAATTTCGCCGATCGGGTGCGAAAAAAATCATAAATTTCACCGATCGTGTGCGAAAAAATCATAAATTTCGCTGATCGGGCGCGAAAAAATCGTAAATTTTGCCGAACGGGCGCATAAAAATCAGGAATTTCGTCAATGACTAGGGAAAAACTGCGAATATTGTAAATTTTTTCCATCCTTGCCAACTGAATTGGGTCATGTTGACTAAGGAGGTGGTTGAGTATAGGGGGCTAACCCTCTTTTTAAAATTAGCATTTTTATGAACTTTTAGGCCGATCCTCCTCCTCCTTCCCCAAAACAAAATTTTGTCCACACTACGGATTTTGGCTCATGACAATCCATTCATTTTTGTGACTGGTCTACCTCTTATAAATGTTGTGCACCCCTACTTGATATCCACATTTTATGACTGAATATGTTAAGAAGTACAATTTAGAATAATATGTTTCTCCTCCTTCCCACCTTCTTTCTTGAAAACACAATTTTTTTTTTCGGCACTGGCAATCTTTAAAGCTAAATTTACTCCTTCAAATAAGGTCAAAGAGTATTTTTACTCTTTGAAAATAATCTTAACTATATCTCTTTTATAAATACAAATGTAAACTGTTGATATATCCTTCCCCACAAAACTGAATATGTTGACAGGGAAGGAAGGAACCCAGGGGGCTAAAACTACCTTTCCGAAATTGATGTTTTTTTTAAAATCTAATTGTAGATTTAGATCCCCCCCCCTCCGCCTTAAACATTGAAATGTTTTAAGCCTTGCTATTGCGACATTCTATAAGTGGGACATTTATTATTAATGAGTATTTTGGCTAGTTTTAGAAATATATGCGAGAAAAAAAATATATGAATTGTTTCTGAGCTGTGTACAGCAGTATTAAAAGAAAACTCGTTATCCCCAAGACTAGAATTTTAGTGATAAATTTTCTCTTTAGCCAAAAATTTAAGGGGAATTTTTTTATTTTTTTTTCGTTTGCAGGGAGGGGGGGGGGGGGTGTATATTCAATTTCCTAATTATATGATTTGTTAATTTTGTTTTATTAGTGTCACATTATATTTACTCCAATCGTTATAATGCTATTAAATCATTTGCTTTATTAAATGATATTATATATACAGTATGCTCTTAAAAATCTTCACAGCCTAACACTAGAGTCCTGTCCAGATTTGGTTGTAACCGACCCGAATCCTGACTTTAATCCGATAGACTTCAAGCCGAATCCGAAATATTCATACTTGAACCCCCGAAGTGAAAGAAAATGAATGTATATTTCAATACATTTGTGGAAAAGTAATCTACAAGTTTACCGCTTATGTGCAAAAAATAACACATATATACACCCATTAATATTCAAATATACTATAGTTTTTTCATTTGAAAATTATTCAGAACCTCCTTTTGTATAATCGGTTCATCTCGAACCCGATTCGAAAGAGTCAAAACATAACCCGAAGCGTATAAAATTTACTCAACCCGCAAAAAAAAAAAAAAAAAAAAAAAAAAAAAATGAATCAACCAAACCCAAAACGAAATGCATTTCGGGTAGCCGATGCAGAACTAATTTCCAGTAAACCCGGAAACGTCCAAAAAAATTTAATTGACCGCAACCCCGCCCGAAATGAAAGAAAATTAATCCATATTTCAATATGATTTGGAAAAGTGTAGACTACAATTATATCTTTAATAACAATTTTATCTTTTATGTAGAAAAATTATTTTTTTTTCATCTGAAAATATTTAGTATTTCTTTGAAAACTCGGGCAACACGAACCCAACTCAAAATAGTGAAAACCCAACTTGAATCCGAAACAATTAACCCTTTGATAACGGGTGAGGATTGACTACTAATTTTGCATTAATCGTTCTACAATTTCCAAAAAAAAAATCCTTGTGACATGTGACAGATTTCTCTTGAAAATATCCTAATATAAGTGTATGACAGATTTGAAAAAGTTGTACTAATAGAATAAAAAATAGTCCACTGGGACATCTATGCCCAACCGTAGTCAAATGTTCCAAATCAACCTGACCCGCAGCGAAAATAAGCCGCGTCAACCCGGCTCGATCCGTACTGCTGATTGGATTGTGTTGCCCCACCTAAGGCTTCTATATATACCTATGTATTAAAGGAGCCCTAGCCCCACCCAATGCAGGAGCAAGGGACCTGAGACCAAGGGCTTTGCAGATTTCTGAATTGTATGAAATTTAGATCATAGTCTGAAGAGGAAGGCAGAAAATGACTGCGGACATCATTTTCTGCCATTATTTCAATTTTTACTGACAGAAAACCATTAATGGAAATTTTCTTATACATATGGATTACAACATTTGCAAATTTCGTAACTTCTTGATGGTGTTCGTGTGGTGATTATCTCGTGACCGATTGAATTTCACGACTTTTTTCGTGATTGTTTTTTTGGTGATAATTTTCTAAATTTCGCTATTTTCTGTGAATCACTGACGGAATTGATTTTTCAATCCTTTGTCTAAATTCGCGACATTTTTTTTCAACCGATCGACGAAATTCGCTGCTTGTTTTCGCCATCTTTTGGCGAAATTCGAGACTCTTTTCTACGATCGTTTGTTGACATTCGGGAGTCTTTTTCCGCAACCAACTGACAACAATTGCTATTATTTTGCACAATCTTTAACGAAATTCCGATCGTTAACAAATTTTTTTCCACCATTTGTCGAAATTTACGATTTTTTTTTGTTTTGACAACTGATCGACGAAATTTGCTATTTGTTTTTGTGATCTTTTGACGTAATTCGCTACTCTTACGATCGTTTGTTAACATTCGGGAGTCTTTTTCCGCAACTAACTGACAAAAAATGCTATTTTTTTGCACAATCTTTGACGAAATTCCGATCGTTGACTAATTTTTTTCCACCATTTGTCGAAATTCACGATTTTTTTTTGGCAATTGATCGACGAAATTCGCTATTTGTTTTTGCGATCTTTTGACGCAATTCGCGACTCTTTTCTACGATCGTTTGTTGAAATTCGGAAGTCATTTTCCGCAGCCGAGTGACAAAAGTAGATTTTTTTTGCACGATCTTTGACGAAATTCCCCTTTTTTGCGCAACTGTTTGACTAAATTAGCGATTTTATTTGTTGTTGTTCAATCTTTTGACGAATTTCGCGATATTTTTCCGCATTAGTTATACTAAATTCACGATTTTTCCGCGTTCGATTGACAAACATCTCTATTTGTTTCAGTGATCTTTGGCGAAATTCTCAATATTTTTCCACGGTCGTTTTAAAAAATTAACGATTTTTTCAGCGACCAATTTTGCCAAATTAACTATTTTTTTCTAATTCCAATGCGTAAAATTCGCGATGCTTACCGCGATCGGTTGACGAATTGCATTTGCGTAAAAAAAAAGAAGAAAAATTCGCGGACTACCACTGAAATTAAAAATATATTCGCAGAAGTATCAAATGTTTGTGAAAGAAGTTAAGATAAGCAGGCAAAATCTCACACTGCATTTTTTATTGTGGGGCCTATTTCTATTTTGTGCACGATTTGGGCAATCCTGCACGATATTTCAAACCCTGTCTCTAAAAAAAACTTTGTCCCCCCCCCCTCCCTCCCCAAGAAACTGATGAAAAGGTGCCCCTGTAGTAAAACCTGCAAAAATAGAGTTGAAAAGGACTGTAAAAAATCTCCATTTTAGACAGATCTCCATCTTAGCAAGTATAATTGTATTGCGTTTTTTTCGTCGAAACTTGATTTTTTTTGTCCGTTTGAGAAAGAATTATGTTATAGACACGTTTCGTTTAGACACGTTTCACTGTAATACACATATGCTCTTCAGAAGTGCTTTATAGAAAGAAGGTTTTAACAGTCTTAAAGAATACCTGAAAAAAAACGGTACTTGTCTATAACTGAAAACTTTCATAATATTTTAAAATTCTACTTGCTAAGACGAAAACCTGTCTTAAACGGAATTTTCCAGAGGTCACTTGAGATTCCGTATTAAAAGTATTGCTGCCTCTGTATATATGATTCAGTAAACGCTTCTCGTTCGGAGAGGTTGCGGGGGAGGGGGGGGGGGTATGCCACTACCTTATTAAAAAACTTTGCCCCCCCCAAGAAAGTTCTGAAATGGCGCCCCTGCACACACGAAGACACATTGCATGCGGCAGATGGTGGATAGCACTGAATAAAAAAATGTTTTACTTTCTGTTGCTTATCTGTCCTTTATTGGTTGTTTTCACTTTTTTTCTTAGTCTCTCTAGCGCCGGAAATTTTTGTGTTACAGGTACAGTTTCAACGCTTTTTATGTTTTTTCACTATGAAGATCACATTCCAATAAAAAAAAAATAGGTGTTGCCATTTGAAATTTTCAAAATGTTGTCACTGTAACCGTAACTGTTAGAGTTTAACTGTTGTTTTTCATACAATTCTTGAGCGCATACCTCAAAATACTGAACACTAAAATTTCAGTCAGTTTCTGTGAAAGGCGTGATAGTTAAGGACTCGTATATCGGGATAGTTTTTTTATAACCACCCTGTATATATATATGTTTATTAAAGAAAATCATTTTGAAAGACACTACTACGCATATCTGTTAAAATAAATGTTAAGGATTCTATTATTATATAAATATAAAGCCATTAGGTTGAAAAAAATACATCATACTTGTTGAATGTCTTACTTATATGCATCATTAATATTTGTCATGTTATAAACAGAACGGGAACTTACAGAAAGGTTGAATAAATAAGTAAAAGTAGTTAATAATTTTTAGTTCATTATTAAAAGTAAATTTTAATGCTGCATTCAATTTTTCTTTCAAGTAAATTCCAATAACCGATTACAATGGGAAACATGGCTGACTAATATCAAACTTAAGACTGAAACGATTGTGATTACATCACTATATACAATCGAAATTTATCTATATATTTCGATTTTAATGTAAATTTTTAAATGTATGGAGTTCATATGACACTAAATCAAAATATTGTTCAATACTCATGGCTGCTTTAATTTTTTGCAAAAACAATGCTTTGAACGCACTTTATGTATTGCATATTTTTACTAGAGAAATAAATTTTCCTCATTTGATGTATAACTCTAAAATCACGAAAAAAAATACTGAATACAAATATAATTTTCTATGGCATATTTCCATTCCTGTGGAGTTGAATTTTATTCTCACTGACTGTTATAGACTTATTTTATGCATCGTCAGTAATATCATAAACTATGTGCACCCCGAGACACTTTTCTGTAATTCAAATGCATCCCGAAGAAGGTAAATGATTGGATAGGACTAAAATATATTCTTACAGGTATAAAAATACTTAAATTTACTTGCTTTACAAAATCTATACTTACAGTTTACAGTTTTCTGCAGAAGGAAACCGGTTCTATAAATTATTTCAGCTAACTGAAATGATAGCTCATTTCGTGAAGGTACACCATACATTTTGTATTAATCACATTAGCATTTAAAAATGATTTAATATTTTCTGTGCATATTTAGTGGTGGTTGCATAATAGGATGGAACGAAATTTTTTTTTTAAATTTCAATATGCTATACTTTTCAAAAGTTGCCTTTGGTCAAAATAAAGACGGAAATTAAATATTAGCGTAATTGGATTATGTTTAGAGGTGCCGCATCTTTAGGTTTTTATTAAAATTTTCACAATTTTCACAATTATGTTAAAAAAACATTTTTTTTTTAAATTTCAATATGCTATAGTTTTCAAAAGTTGCTTTTGATCAAAATAAAGACGACACACACAAGCAGTTGAAGGGATTGTTAAATTAGTTACGGAGCCATCCTTGTCCGTTTGTAGCACTTCTGCAAGAGATGAATTGATAAAAACCAAAATACATTTTCAAAAGATAATACCAAAATTTGAAACAAAAACACCTCCAATGTGTCAGTGTGATTATTATGAACCATGTGTGATTACTATGGACTTTTGGAAAAAATTAATTTTTCTTAAAAATAACATTTTGTATTTAAAAACATTATACAGTCAAACCACTCTTAACGGACATGCTTATATACCTCTCTCTTGCGGCCACCTCTCTCTTAGTCACCTCTCTCTTGCGGCCACCTCTCTCTTAGTCACTTCTCTCTTGCGGCCAAATTAAAATTCCCCAGCTAAAATTAACCTACTGTTATAACTATCAATCCCTCTCCTGCAGTCATCTGACCTTTTTCAGACATTTTCTTTTGTCCCATATGTGTCCCTTAATCACGGGTTTCACTCTTTTAATGTTTTTTTCTAAATAAATGTCCTTTGTTTAACTAGGATACGATAATTAAAAATTGCATTTTTTCCCCATTTCAATGAAGTATTTTTAAGAATATGTTACTGTAAAATTAATAAAAATTAATATGATGAAAATCGCTAAATTCTACAAAATCATTTTTTTCTGTAATGGCATCTAAAAATTAGTAATACATAGAATGTGTAGGTTTACTGCAAACGTATCATATTTTGATATATTTCTGTTTACAAAATATATGTATGTTACTTTAATGATCAAGAAAAGAAACTTTTCTTAAAAATGCAAATGTTATCGTTTTTTTCATAGAAAAGTCAATTTTGAAGCCCTTTGCGGCACCTGAAAATATTTTAGAACAGTAACAAAATTTTACATTCTTCATTCTAATCCCAAAAGGCAACTTTTGCCGACTATAGCAAAATTCTACGTTGAAAAAAATAATTAACCATTATTTTCGTACCACCCTATTGCATAATCACGTAGGGGATGTTTGCTATATTTTAAAGAAATATTACAGAATTTGTTTTTACATTCATATAAAAAATTTTGGATGGATTCCACGTGCAGAAACTGAGACTTGTAAATTGAAGTACATATTTAAATTCAATTTATATATTCATGACTAGTGGTTGCATTATCATGCAGGCGCTGCTTTTTTTTAAATTTTAAAGCTATTACAGAATTTTTTACATTGATATATAAAAAAGAAATCGGGATGCACTTCACGTACTGAAATTGAGACTTGTAAATTAAAATAAATATTTAATTTACTTATTCATGGCTAATGGTAGTTTTAACGTGTATTAAATATAGATATTTTGTCATTTCTCCTCAACAACGTGCAATAGCTAAAATTCCCTAAGGTTTTATGTGGCTACATAAACTCACTGTAATTTTTTCTTTGTTTTTTTCAACAGAAAGAAAATCAGTAAATTAAGTCACGTTTTTCTAAAACATGTGTTGAGCATGGATAGAAGATTAGCAGTTAGAATAAAATTATTTAGTTGAATAATTTAGTTTAAAAATGTCCTTCCGGCGTGTACTGTGAGGAAAAAGGTAGCTTTCATAGTCATGTTTTTAAAAATTCAACGCATTTTACTCAAACACTCGAAGCTAAATTGCTTGGAATCCGATTATAGAAGATTCAATCCCGGTTTTGAATGCGAACTTTTGCACGAGAATTACAGCATACAAAAAACCAGATTGTTTCAAAATGCCAGCCACTCTAGAATTTCAAACTGCCATATATAAGCCATTTTTTTAAGATATATCCAAAACAAAAAATGTTCCAGAATCCTTGTATAACGATCTAACACTTAATGGATTTAATTTTGGATGCACTTAATTTTCAATATATAATTTGTATACATATTTTTGAATTTTTAAAAAATATTTAAAAATATTAAGTTGCCGCCATTTTGAAACAAGATGGCGCATGAAGCTGGACAACGAACTCGGTCGAGACCTTGGTACGTTCTGTACACATGATCAGTCACATTCATGTTGTTCATAAATACGAGAGTTAAAGCATAACAAATATCAGATCGTTTCAAAATCTCAGCCACACTAGAATTTCAAACTGCTCATCTCAGCCATTTTTTAAGATATAGCCAAAACAAAAAAAGTTCCAAAATCCTTGTATAACGTTCTAACACTTAACAGAAACATTTTTTTTTTTCAGAGTATAATTTTTTGTACATATTTTTAATTTTTAAAAATTATATTTTTTTTTATTCGACGCCTTTTTGAAACAATATGGCGGATGAAGCTGGCCAACGAACTCGGTCGATACCTTTGATTTGTCCTATACACATACTCAGTCACATCCGATTCGGTTCATAAGTAAGAGAGTTGCAGCATGACATACGTCAGATATATATATATCAACATTTGAACGGAGGGTGGTTTGGGGGTCTGGGGGTCATGGTCGGTGAAAATATACCGAATTTGTTTGGAATTGCTTACCTCCGAACGGCTGGAATAGGTAGCTTTTTGTAATGAAAGCTACCTAAAAGACATATTTTGTTTGTCAAAAGATATTGAAAAATAGTTTTAAAATGTACCAAAACCATTGTCTGGATTCTACGAAAAATTATTACAGTTCTTGTGACAGATAAATATAAAATATTTTCTAAAATGGGTGTTTTAATCGAAAGCACTACTTTGACGATATCGTTTTACTCACATAGTTTGCATACAGACAGGCATCACCGTAAAAACACAAAAACACCCGCATACAAACACACATACATATAGAATCATTATAAAAATAGCAAAAGCAAAGTCAAGAAAGCTCACAATGTAGACAATTTCAAAATTTTCTATAAACAAATTTTTATCATGATTGCAACGCTTTCCTTATACTATACTAGCTAACCCTGCCGGCGTTGTCCGGACCCGATATAATAATAATCTGTTCTATACGAATATGACTGAAATATGTAAGGCTATTGAAATCTAGTCGAATGAGGCAAACCCCGTCGTAATCGGGCTCATAGAACCCACGATCAAAAAGCGCACCGTGGCGGTCGAAAGTTCAATTAAAATATTTAAGGCTATAGATATCAAGTCGAATGAGCTAAACCCCGTAGTAATTGGGCCCATAGAACCAGAGATACTCCTATAGTTCCACCTTCCACCGCCAGGGGGCGCATTCTGTTCTGGAACAGGCCTTTTCTGAACACTCGACCCAACCAAATTTCCCAGTAGAATTGAAATTTAACCACGGGTAAACATTGACAAAATAGCGGAAATCGCGAAAGTGGGTTACGGAAACGATCGGTTTCGAAAAGGTTAATGTAGATATTTTTTTTAAACGCAACGTTGCGTTTTGAAGAAAATAAACGTATTTGTGATCTGGAGTCTACGGTTTGTCCGTATTCGTATTTTCCGAGTCGTTGCCGATTTTTAAACCTGAGCCGAAAAACGAAAATCGCGTGAGTCAGTTTTGGAAAGGATTTTTTTCGGAGGGTTAAAATTAAAAATTTACAAAACGGATACCAGATTGTAAAAAGCAAAGGGATGTAGATTAGGCACGGTATTTTTAGTTTTTCGTATATTGTTTATAAACGCCGATTCAAATTTTTAAAGATAGAAAAAATAGTTTAAAAAGCAAAATTGACTTACGGTAAAAAACGTTTTCGAAAGGGTTAACGTGATTTTTTTTAAACTAAAGGTTTCTGCCTAAACCCAATAGAACGTAGATGTCTTTAGGTGTGTTTGTTTTTTGTTTGGTTATTTTAGAGAGCCGATACAAGATTTTATATGTCGCAGAAAATCGGAATTCGCAAAAGTGAATCCTGCGTGCGAATTTTTTTTGAAGAGTTAATATTCGTATTTTTCAAAAATAAATACAGATATCGAAAAAAAATAAATGTAGACATTGTCTGGTCTTTTTAGTTTTTCGTACCTTTCTCCGATGCAAATTTTTAAATATTGCCAAAATCGCAAAAATCGCGAAAAGGCATACAGAAAAAATATTTTTGAAGGGTTAACATTCGTATTTTTAAAAGAAAAGGTGGCTTTGTAAAGAACAAAGTCAGCTCTTTAATTTGGTGAGCTTCGTTTTTCTGTATCTCACGTAGTCCGGTGAATGCATGGTTCGGAAAACGGGAGAAAATAAAAAAACATGAATTCGATGCTTCTTGATTATTATTATTTTTTTTTGAAAGGGTTAAATGTAATTTTTTTCAAACCAACCAGGTCATTCAAGACGTAAATGTACATTTTTCGAAAATATGTAAACGGATTTTCCGTATGTTTTAGTCGTTCGCCCATGGTGAATTTAGAAAAACGGGATGACTCGTGTTTTCTTTCTTCTATTCCCGAAGATACGGATATTGGTTTCTGAACATGCGCGAGTGGTTTTTCGGAAGATTGATTTTTAATTTGTGATCTTTGATCAGTTTTTAATTAATAACTACTCTAATTTTCAAAATATTAAAATTCTGAGGCTCAGGCAAACCAGGAGAGGGTTTGAACTACCTAAATCGAAATTTTCAGGCATCTAGGTGAGCTGGATTTTCCTAGGCTTCGCCAACAGACAGACACACACACACAAACACACAGAGCGAAACTTTCTTTTATTAGTATAGATATCTCCAGAAAGTAATTACCACTAAATAATCATACTTTATTATTTTTAAATTATCTCTCATTTCGGCAAAAAATCACAAAAATGTCAATTTTCAGAAATGTAAAGTCAATTTATGCTAAAATGAACATTAATATCTAGTTAATCAAATTTTATTATTTTTAAATTTAAGGAGACATACCTCTCATTTTATCAAAGATGCTGATTTTCAGATGTTTATTCTAAAATTAACTTTAATCTATCTAAAACATTGTACCCAAATTTCATAACAATCACGTAAAAAATGAAGGAGGTATAGTTAATTTTTCGTATTTCTCATTAATATCTTTTGATTTTAAATGAAATATTTAAAATGATTTTCCTCAGTTCAGATTTTTTCATATTCTCTGTATAATCTAAATGCTAAGGGTTCCGCATTCCACAATAATTGAGAAAAAAGTTTATTTATTTTTGTATCTTTAGTTTCTTTGAGAGATAACCAAGTATAAAAAAATCAGGATTTTTACGACGTGTTTGACAAAATTTATGATCTCCTTTACCCCGATCCACAAAATTCATGTTTTTTCTGTGACTCATTGATGAAATTCATGATTTTCAACTGATATACATTAATGGCATTCTCATTTCTCCAGGTGATGGACAAAATTTTCAATTTTTTAACATGAATGTTTGACGAAATGTGCAAGAAACATAAATTTTATGTAAATTATTACATATTTTTTTTTAGATTTTGGATAGCGTGGCACAAAAGATAAATCAATTTATTGAAATAAATACATTTCATTTAACATGAATGTTTGATGAAATGTGCAATATACATAAATTTTATGTAAATTATTACATATTTTTTTTAGATTTTGGATAGCGTGGCACAAAAGATAAATCAATTTATTGAAATAAATACATTTCAATACATAATATAGGCTCAGTGAAAGTAATATATTTAACAGAGTAATGGAAAATTAAAAGTATTGTTTGTATGTGTAAATATACTTTAGAAGACAAACCAAAAATAATTTAAATTGAATTTTAAAACAGTCCTACTAAATTCACGTCAAGGTGTCACTCGCAATTTGATATCATTTCTTTTAAAACCCATATTTTGAATTCATCAGAGATGTCAATGAAAAAGCATCAGCGAATAAATTTTATATATTCTTTCACATTAAGATAATAATTGCACCTGTGAATATAAATAAAACTAAAAAGAAAATGGTGATTTAAAAAAATATATATATTAACATAGCGTCACTTAAATTTGATATCATTGCTTTTAAGACCCATATTTAAAATTCTTAGAGCCAAAAGAAAGTACTGCGTCACAACTTTTAACCCTTTTGTACTGATATTCTAATACGAGCAAATCTTGTGTGTGTGTGTGGTTATATATATATATATATGCAAATTTTATCTTAAAAACAGCTCTAACGATTTTGACGACATTTTGTATCCTACCGTTTAGGGGCATCAGAAAACCATTGGGCTAGGTCACATGTTCGAGAAAATTTTAATTAGTGGGTCATTTGGGGTCATCATGGGTCAGGGTCAAGCTAATTGTATCTAAATTACTGTTAAAACAATTTTGACTAAATTTTACACTCAGAAAAAAGTTTTGTTGAATCAACAAAAATTTGGTTGATCCAGCAAAACTTTTTGTTTAAATATAGGACAATGGAAATTTTGTTTGAATTAACAATTTTTTTTTTTAAATTGTATCGTCAGCAAAAAATATTTTGTTAATTCAAGTAAAATGGTTCAATTTTACTTCAATTTTGCTAAAACAACCAAAATATACTCAACAAAACATGTTTTGTAGTTTTAATCAATTCCTTTTTCTGTGTGTATATCCTACCATTTTGGGGCAGAAGAAAACTATTGGGCTGGGTCACATGTTCGAGAACTTTCGATTAGTGAGTCATTTTTGTGTCAACGCGGGTCAATTTAATTTTATCTAAAAAACGGCTCTAACGATTTTGACTAAATTTTGTATCTTACCGTTTTAGGGCACCAGAAAACCATTGGGCTAGGTCACGTGTCCGAGAAAATTTGATTAGTGGGTCATTTTTGGGTCATTGTGGGTCAAGCTAATTTATCTAAAAAGACTAAATCAGACTATTTGCACTAAATTTTGCATCCTATGGTTTTCGGGCACGAGAAGACTGTTGGGCTAGGTCACATGTTCAAGAAAATTCAATTAGTGGGTCATTTTGGTCATGGGTCATTAGGGGTCAACCTATTTTATCTTAAATACGGCTCAGACTATTTACACTAAATTTTGCATCCTAAGGTTTTCGGACACGAGAAGACTGTTGGGCTAAGTCACATATTCGAAACATTCCGAGTAATGGGTCATCATGGGTCAAGCTATTTTTATCTTAAAAACGGCTCAAACGATTTGAACTAAATTTTGTATCCTATGGTTTTTGGGCTAGGTCACGTACTCGAGAAAATCCAATTAGTGGGTCATTTTGGTCATGGGTCAAGCTATTTTATCTTTAAAACGGTTCAGAGGATTTGAAATAAATTTAGTATCCTAAAGTTTTTGGGAACGAGAAGACTATTAGGCTAGGTCACATGTTCGAGAAATTTCGATTAGTGGTTAATTGTGGTCATGGGTCATTATAGGTCAAGCTACTTTTATCTTTAAAGCGGCTCAGACGTTTTGAACTAAATTTTGTATCCTATGGTTTTGGGGTACGAGAAAATCATTGGCTAGGTCACATGCTCAAGAAAATCCGATTAGGGGTCATTTTTAGGTCACTGTGTGTCAAGCTAATTTTATCTAAAACACGGCACAGACTTTTTCGACAAATTTTTGCACACTGTGGTTTACTGGCACGAGAAGAAAATTGGTCTAGGTTACATGTTCGAAAAAGTTCTATTAGTGGGTCATTTCGGTCATGAGTTATTATGGGTCAAGCTATTTTTATCTTAAAAACGGTTCAGACGATTTGAACTAAATTTTAAATCCTACGATTTTCTAGCAAAAGACTGAAAATTCGATTAGTGGGGCATTTTATGTATGGGTCATTATGGTTAAGCTATTTTTTTTTTTAAATGGCTAAAAGGATTTAAACTAAATTTAGTATCCTGCAGTTTTAGTGAACGACAAGACTATTGGGCTAGGATGCATGTTCGCGAAATTTGGATTAGTGGGTCATTTGGTCATAGGTCATTATGGGTCAAGCTGTTTTTATCGTAAAAACGACTCAGACGATTTGAATTAAATTTTATATCCTACAGTTTTTCATCACGAGAAAATCATTGGGCTAGGTCACATGTTCGAGACATTTTGATCAGTGGGTCATTATAGGTCAAGCTATTTTTATCTTAAAAGTGTTGGCGAAATTTGGCCGGAAAATTGACTTTTAAGATTTCCAATGCCAAAACGCTTGACACAAATGAAAAAATATCGCTAAATTTTGCGAAAAAACGGGCTTTCAGAATCTAAAGGAATTTAATTGAAATTCCAAATAGGAGCCGAAATACATCATTCAACCCAATCAGAGTCCATAGAACGTTCTCGAAAACAGAATTGAACCAATCACGGTACATAGAAGTTTTTCAACACCTGCTGGACGCTAAATGAAAGAATGTTGCCCAGACTTGGCGACATTTGGTAAAAAAGTTGGCTTTCAGAATCTGAAGGAATTTTCTAGAAATTTTCAATTAGAGCGGAGATACATGATTCAATCAATCAGAGTCCGTAGAACATTCTTGAAAAGAGAATTCAACCAATCAGGGTACATATGAAAGGGAAAATTAACTTTTAAGATTACCAATGCCAAAACACTTGCTTGGCGCCAAATGAGAAAATATCGCTCAGAGCTAATTTTGACCGAGCATAGCTCGGTCTTCCCAGCTCGTAATTATTTATATGTACAGAGTAGTCATAAAAAACTTTGTCGATATATAGAACTCTAGCGTCCGCTTTGTTCAACCGATCGAGATTAGATTTCAGATATAGTTATTCACAGGTATGAGCTCGGTATTCTGTGAACGGCAACAATTTGGCGCTCACGGTTACTGTTATAGCTGCAGAAACTCGAAATTTTCAAATGGCAACGCCCACTTTTTTCATCGTAAAATGCTCAGCGGATGCGAAAACCCTAAAGAACGTTGGAAAGGTACGTGTATAGCAATATATGGACGCGTTATGCACGCACAAAAACTTCCCTGCGAACGGTAAAAAAAAAACAAGATCAGGGCACACGAATGAAAGGGTATAGCCAGGTTTCCTATTAAAATAGTGCTACATGAATCGATAGCCCTTCAATAGAGATGCGTTTTTGACAAGTTTGAAGCTTATATCTCAAAACCATGGGCAGTTATGACTCTTTATGTGCGTTTTGGAAAAAAGTGCATTGTGAAGAAAGTAGTGATCGAATTTCCCTGAAAAAATTCAGGGATGTGTAATATTAAAATACAAATTGTGGATATTATTTTCAGATTATTTTTTGCAAAATAGCCAGTTTTATAAAAAAATTCTTGTTTTTAATTAAAATTTTTAATTAAGAAAATATCAAAATTTTTCAGTGACCACCTTCATGTTTTTACCAAAAATAGTACGAGGTATGATGTATATTTGGTGTGAGTTTCAACTCTCTACGATGGGTGCATCATAGAAAAAATAATTGAAAATGTGTTCCAGGGATGGGGGAGTTGCAAATTGCGTGTGTTATTACAAGTTCATACACAGTTCTATGTACAGTTTACGTATGTAGATATGTTGTTGGTGGAAATCATTTGAAGGATACAATTTTGATTTGTTAGCTGACAGTTGGCGGATTTTTTTAATAGTCTTAGGCTCAGTTTGCATTAACACTGTTGTTGAGTAATCGAAAAAAGTGTTAACACACTGAAGAAAACACAATCAGGGAAAACTTCAACCAGTAAATTTTAGTAGACATTTTTGCCTTATTTAAAAGTTCTAGTCACAAAAAAAATTACTGTCTTGAATAAAAACGAAATTTCTCTTCATTTTTACTGGTGGCAGATTATTCCGTTGGTAATCAGGCTCTGAACGGGAGACGTGAATTCATGTCTTTGAAGATCTGTAATTCAGCCCATGGACGGTGCTTTTCTGTTTCATATGTTACATTATTTCTCAAAGAAAATACACAAAATTCGCATTTCTACAATTAGAGTACTATACATATTAATAGTTCGATTAGAAACAATACCGCTATTACATACATCTTTTTATAATAGAAACACATGGTGATAAAAAATTTTGTTAAATAATGGAAAAAGCAAATGTAACGCCCATAGGCGGGGCTTCATGTTTAAAAGACGAAAAGCAATGTGTTAAGTAAAACTGCGCAGAAAACTTAAAACAAAATAAGTCAGCTGTTAACTAACAAAACAAAATGCTTTCCTTCAGATGATTGCCCCCATCAGCGTAGCTAAATGCGTAAACTGTTCATAGAACTGCTCATGAACTTGTAATAACCCATGCAACTTTCAACACCCCCCCCCCTCCTTGAAAATAATTTAATTTTTTTTTTCTATGATGCACCCATCGCAGAAATTCAAAGAAACTGGCTGCACTTGTGATAGATCGCGATCCGGACAATCAACTGTTCCTGAGGGTACTGTTATGGCAGTGCATCACACAGTGACTACAGGACACATTGAAACTGCAAGAGGTGCATCTCGTGTATTGGATATACCGAAATTAACCGTCCTAAAGCTACTGTGCTCTGTAATCCACATGTTTCCTGACTGGTACCAGTGCGTCCATATGTTGGAAGTGGGGGACCATCAACAAAGTATAGACTTTGCTAATGAATTTCTTATCCGATATGATGGAGATAACGACTGGCCTCTTCGCATATTATGGACAGACGAGGCACATTTCACCTTAACTGGCAACGTGAAAACCAAAAAATTGTGTGCAATGGGCAGACATAAATCCGCACGCTGTGGCACCAGTTCCTTTATACGACGTCAAAGTTATTGTGTGGTGCGGCGTTGTAGGCACGATTATTTTCGGACCGTACTTCTTTGAGGAAGTGACACCAACAGGATTTGTAACTTGCTCTGTAGCAGGCTCCCGGTACATGACAATGCTGTAAAATTACATTACTTCTGCAGCAAAATACACTGAATGACTTCGTTTGGATGCAAGATGGTGCACCTCCACATATAGCGAAGTCTGTTCGCAAGGTCTTGGAACAACATTTTGGCGGCCGTGTCATCTCGCGCCATTTTCCGCGGCCCATTCCGTGGTCTCCTCGATCCAATGGATTTCTGGTTCTGGGGATATCTCAAATCTAGAGTGTACATGTACAATCGCAAACTTTGCCGGATTCGAAAGATTCTATCAAACGTGAGATTGCAAACATCGCTCATGCGAGATTACGTTCGGCTGTATTGTCCACAGTCGCCCACATGCAATGTGTAATTGCCTGTGATGGCACCCATGTGGAAAATGTGTAATCAAAATAAAAGTTTTCTTTTCTCCGATCTGTGTTGTCATCAGTGATTGGTGTACTGTCTCTGTGTCTCATATATATATATATATATATTTGGCCGTTCTCAGAGCTGTTTTTGTGCGTGCATAATGAGTCCGTTTCAATGAGTCCGCATAATGAGTCCGTAATACACGTACGGTTCCAACGCTCTTTAGGGTTTTCGCATGCGCTGAGCATTTTGCGACGAAAAAAAAATGGGCGTTGCCACTGGAAAATTTCGAGTTTCTGTACCTATATCCGTAACCGTGAGCACCACTTTGTTGCCGTTCACATAATCCTGAGTTTATACTTCTGAATAAGTAGCGAGAAAAGAAAATATAAGGGTTACTATAATTAGTAACATTGGCTCCATGCTTGGCGCAGTTGGCTTAAAACTGGCACGGATAATACGTAAGTACCAAACTGACTGCTGAGACTATTCTGATTACGATAATTAACTATTTTTATGGGTAGTAATAAATAATTAAGTTATACACAAACTTATTCATAGCAATCCAACTCAAATTATCTTAGGAGCGAGACATTAATGCACCACTCAACTACATATGTATAAACTAAAGCTATGGATTTTAATTTAAACAAAAATACAGACATCACAGACAGCTAAGCGACAGCATAATTTGCGACATCTACTGTCAGTCAGGGCTTAGCATGAAGAACCTACACTAGTCAAAATAAAATTTCGTAAGCTAGTTCTCCATTATATTGCAAACCGAAAATTTTTCTTAGAAAGTTTGATTCCTGTTTTATGAAATAGTGCGTTGTTAAACAACCGTATTTCTACGTTGCCTTATACGAGGGCTATCCAGAAAGTAGATTACGTTTTCGTCTGTGTCCGCTAGGGGCGGGGCTAGCGCGGCCATCTTGGGGTCAGAGCGTTGCGCAGCTCAGTCGGCATCTAGCCGTGCTAGTGAGAGGTTCGTGCTGTGCTCCGTTCAGATACTGTAACGGTTTGAAATGTCTGCGTTAATTGAAAATCCCGCGAGCTGCGAGGTGCGTGCAGTAATAAGTTCACAATAACGGAACTTTCTTTGAGTTTTCCACAAATTTCGCGAAGTTTGTTGCACGAAATCATCAGCGAAAAGCTTGGTTACCACAAGTTTTGTGCAAGATGGATTCCAAAAATCTTGACAGAGGACCACAAAAATCAGCGAATGGCTGCAGCGTTGAACTTTTTGGACGCTTACCATAAGGATGGTGACTCTTTACTCGATCGCATCGTTACTGGTGACGAAACATGGGTGAAACACGTGAACTGTTGGTTGAAGGCGCAGGCGGCCGAATTTTTCGACGAAGGCATTTCCAAGCTCGTACATCGCTACGATAAATGCCTTAATTTGTATGGTGACTATGTAGAAAAGTAGTATTTGAGTGTGGCTTTCATCTGTATATAATAAAATTTGTTTCCTATACTTTGTTTATTTTTTATTCCAAAACGTAATCTACTTTCTGGATAGCCCTCGTATGTTCCTATCTATATGAATAATCTTCGATTTCACTTCAATGTTCACTTCAATCGTTCACTTATAGAATGCCATAACATTAAATTTTGAAAAAATGATTCGTTCAAGAATACTTTTTACATTGAAATGAGCAAGTTAAAGAAATATCTGACATTATTTAGTTTGTTACATGTTGAATTTCTTCCTATTACAGTTCGATTTAAATGCAATGAAAGATCAACAGTCTGAAGACCATCTGGCAACCGTTCATTGAAAGAGATTAGAGATATATTCTACAATTCTGGTTTTCCTGACTGCATGACGGCACAGTTAGACTACTTTATGAACGCAGAAAATCCATTAAATTTCAATTATGAAAGTAAATTTCGCAGATGGTATATTTCCCCAACTGCTCAAAAATATTAGTAAAAAAGTCTAATTTTTTTCCGGCATTAAATTTTTTACAGGTAAATAAAAATCAATATCATGCTCTTGTTTTATTACCACTGTTTTTCTTATGTTTGTTAAAATTTATTTGCGTATGGAGTCGAGGATATTTTCATGATCGAACTGCGGAATTTTGGACTACGGCAATTCTTAACCCCCTCTCCCTTAATAATCAACAACGAATCGATAATCCTCACCAATATTTTGGTTCATAATTTCGATATTTTATTTATTAAATATCCACTTGATCATTAACTAATTTTCATTTAATAAGTATCCACTAACTCTCATTAACCCAGACAACTTTCGAAATCCCCAAACTAACATTCAAACGCCAATGATTTTTCGTCGAAACTGCGTAATTTTAAATGAATATTCCCTTCAGAGCAATTAACTGCTTTTATTTAGAGCTGCAAATGCTGTGTATGGAAGTTCTCTCTATATACATGATTTACTGATTTAGCTATAAATTTTGTCGATAGTCTGATATAATTTGTTCACAATTTCATAGGTGAAATGATGGATTGGGGAAGTAACGTATACAATTACAGAAATGTGATTTGAAGCTCCTGATAGGTCATATACATTCGGTTTAGAACAGACTAAATATTGAGTGCATAATGCCAGTCTAATTTGATAAATTGCGAAAGGTTTGATCTCGGAATACAAATTGATATTTCGCTATTCTTCTTCTGAACTAAAAACTTTCTGATTTTCCACAAACATAAAATACGCCGCAAATTTATCGTTTGTGTTTTACACGATTGATTTAAATTACGTATTTCCTTTAAGTAAAGAAGATATTCTAGAAAATCAGAATTTTTTTTTTTAATAGAAGATTTATGCAGTTAAAAATCATCATGTTAGATTTTAGTTACATTTAAAATTTGTTATATTTCAATTTAAACCACTTACTAATCTAAAATAATTTTTTTTCAATTTTGAGACATTTTACGCAAGGATAAAAAATCCAGTCGTAATTATCGAGATAGAAATAAAATCACCTAGTAAACATGTAAAAGAAAAATTATGTAAATATATGTGGGACATCAATATAAGAAACAATATGAAACCCTAATACGAAAAAGTAACAAAGATTTGTAAACCATAAAATTGACATTAATGTTTTTTCATGTAGCAACAATGTTTACGTAAATCTAATATACTTACGTAGTTATCCACGATTCCCGAAACACTTTTCTTAACTTGAAAAAACTACAAGAAGTCTAAACGGAGGACCTAAACTAAACAGAAACACCTGCAAAGAAGATACTTTTGCATTTTCAGAAACATTTCTGAAATAAAAAAAGCACCTCGTTTCCGTAAATTTCGAAAATAGTTTTTCTGTTAGTGCCTGATAATTTATATCTTCTGAAATTTCTCGGTTGCTTTTATCCAAAAAGCATCTGAAGCAATTAGAAAAAATTCCAATATCGTAGATAAAAAAATAAACATTTTCTGAAACGTGGTTTCTATAACAGGAAATGTTTCTACGTGTTTCACAAAATATTAACGAAATAATAAACGTAAAACTGCTTAATAATGTTCTTATATCACCTATTATTTTAAACCTTCTGGTTATTCTGTGAGTTTCCTATTCTGGCCAAAAAACGGAATTGAAATATTAATATTATAATGCGAAATACGCAACCATTTTTTTTCGTACGAAATCATTAATTATTAATTACACATAAAAAGTTTTATTTGTGAAAATTTCTGTTTATGAAATACAATAAACTCCTTAAATTGAAAACTTCTTTTTATCAAAATAAATAAGAAGAGCAAGGAAATATATTTATTTTATCAGCGGAAAATGAATATTTTCATATAGTTTCAAAATTGAAGGACACGAAATTTATTATCTGTCGTAACCCTTTCAGGGGCAAAGTACTTATGTTTCTCAAATGTTTAAATCATTGAATCATTAACACCGGGATTTAACAATAAATTTTCTCAAAGTAAACAAACGCTTTTCTTCACGTATATATTATAAGGGCAAAATTTGATTCTTAAATTCCGGTGTCATTGTAGCGTTTGGGAATTAAAATTAAGTGGTATATATTTTATTCCACCGCATTTCAAAAGTTTTTAAGAAACAGCAATAAAAAAGCACGCAATATGGCAATTTACATTAGAAGAAAATAATCATCACTATATATATCTGTCTATAGTAGGCAGGGTTAACCCATTTACGCCTAGCGTCGATGCTTCATTAAAATGTGAAAAAGGGCATTTTCACCACTTTTTTTATAGAAATTTGGTTCTTATTTTATCGAGGAGTACTTGATAAAATAAGACATCAAATTTCTATATAAAAAAAGTGGTGTGAAATGCACTTTTTCCCATTTTATTAAAGCTACCGAAAATTGGGACTAGGCATAAATGGGTAAACCGTAAGTAGGTCAGGGCATTATAAATCATTCTAATATAACGTTAAACAACACAAAAACTAATGTTGAATGAAAAATTGAGTCTGTTGGAAAATCCATAGAAAATGGTTTTATTATTTAATCAAAATTTTCATTTATTAGGTATCCACTAACTCTCTTTAACCGAGACAACTTTCGAAATTCCCAAACTGATATTCAAACTGCAATGGTTTTTCGTTGAAACTGTGTAATTTTAAATGAATATTTTCATATAGTTTTAGTAGGGATAGGAGGCCAATTTTAATATTTGTATAAAGAAGCTGCAAAAAATGATGTAAATAAAAATGCAAATAAAGATAAAAATAACTTCACCTCTATATGTCCTTATATAATAGGCAGTATCAAATAAACCTTAAGTAGGGCAAGACTTAATAAATCATATTAAAATAACGTTATACAACACAAAAACTCATTTTAAATGAAAAATTTAGACTGGTCGAAAATTCATGGAAAATGTATTCTTCTTCAATCAAAATTTTTATTTATTAAATATCCACTAACTCCCATTTACTGAGACAACATTTTCAATTCTTAAAGTGCTACCCAATTCGATTTTCCATGAATTTTCATCGACGCTGTGTATTTTTAAATCAATATTCCCGGCAGAGCAATTAGCTGATTTTATTTAGAGCTGCAAATGGTGTGTCTGGAAGTTCTTTCTATATACATAATTTACTGATTTAGTTATAAATCTTGTCTATAATCTCATATAATTTGTTTACAATTTCATAGGTGAAATGACGGACAAGGGGAGAAGCATATACAATTACAGAAACAGATGCATCCGGTTTAGAACAGACTAAATATTGAGTGCATAATGACAGTCTAATTTGATGAATTGCGAAAAGTTTGATCTCGGAATACAAATTGGTAATTTATTATTGCTGGAATATGAGTTTGCATGATCATTCATTTTCGTGGATGTTTTTAATTAGTCACTGTAAAATGCATTTACCGAAAGCTACAGTATTTAATAGAGGACTACTGAAACAATGAATAATGAAACGCCTTTGGGTGTATTGAAATGATGATAATTCATAAGCGCATTAGTTTGTTTGGTGTGGCCAGATTACTGTGGTTATTATTTTACACATGTATGGGATGGAATGGAACCTATGTTTAAAGGAATGTAACAACACAATTTTATGTTTCGATTGAAAGAGCCTATTACGTCATGAAAAGTATCCAGCTATTAAACCACTAAAAACAAGAAGGCAATCAATCAATG
This sequence comes from Maratus michaelseni, assembly GCA_963931845.1. NCBI lineage: Eukaryota > Metazoa > Arthropoda > Arachnida > Araneae > Salticidae > Maratus > Maratus michaelseni. The sequence goes on from OZ007592.1 coordinate 422,027,099, forward strand.
TAACATAAATCGGGACAAAAGTATTGCTTCAGAAATCTGACTTAAGGATAATCAAATACGACTTCCGAAACTGCGAAGCAAATTTATATGTAGGTGAAAATAATTATAGAATACTTAACAAAGTGGAAATGATTCTTACTTTTACAAGTATATCAATATGATTGTATTGTCGTATGAATCTCTGTATATTAAAATGTGACAGAGAATTTTATATTGATACATTTTAATGTGTTGATTTGAAGTCAAATCGATATAATAGTGAAATTACTGATACATATAAAGTTTCAAAAATCCGCACGGATATATATCTTCCGATAAGTATGCTAACATAGTCACAACGTAAATTAACTTCGGCTTTGTAAGACTCAAACATTTTTATCCGTGTGGTTTTTCTGCAGTTGGATATAAGGCTAAAAGTAAAAATCTCAAAATGGTCCCGTGGTAATATTTTGAGAGCCCTACCCCCCACCCCCCACCCCGGGTTGGGGAAAGGGACGGAGTAGTGAATACTGCCCATGCCATCACTTGTTATTTCAGCACTGCTTTTACACGAAGAAAGGTTGGATGAGATTTTTCGTTCCACAAATATCCACGAATTCTTTGACATGTCCATTTTTAGTAGCACTGAGATATTCAAAGTAAATATTAATCCGTACATTACATTCATTTACATTCGCCCCCTCTGTGAGAGCTCACTATTAAATTTTAGCTAGGATAAATACCTAATACAAATCAAATCATAGTTTTTCACTAAAGTTTTAGTGTTAAAAAAAGAAAAATAAGGAAGGAAAAACCTCTATTATCATGCCCCTCTTGTAGTTAGAACATACAACAATTTAGCTGTTGGGGTTCGGCGGACCTTCCGTTCACACAGTGATTCACTTAGAAGATTTACAGCTTAATGCAAAATTACTTAAATGACTCTATCACATTGAAGTTTTAAAAATTCTTTTATCACTTTATGACAGTGAAATCGATAAACTTTCAATATTAAAATGAAGTATTTTTTGATACTAGAAATATGCATTAGAAACTAATTCAATCGAATAGATTTTGTACTATTGAGAAAAACAAATTTAAATTATTTAACAAATAAAAGTTTTTAAAGTCGCAGCAGGCATTTCCCAAATACATTATTTTGTAAAGAAAATTAATGAAATCCAGTTATGTTCCCAAAAAATTGGCTCAACAATCGGGATGATCAGAAATGCTTAGCGCTTCGGAAAAATAAACTAACTAGGTGTAAAACTAAAAATAGGTTTCTAAAAAGCACTCTTTTATAAGCATTCAAGAGTTTTCAGTGAAAGCACATCACGGTAAAACTACTGGCAGTAAAGTTGCCTGAATTTTCCGTTCCGTTAGTAGATTTTTCATTTTGAGAGATAAAAGAAAGAAAACCTATGTTTGAAGAACCGTTAACCTTCCGTTACACTCTCAGAAATAATTCCTTCAAAACGCGGAAATATTCCTACCAACACTGCCAGGAAGAGAAATTTCCCATTATGAATAACCTTGGTTTTAAAAATAACATCTCTCTCTGTGCTGCCATCTGTGGACAGTTACGGGAGTATTTATAATATATTATACTTCAAGAATATTTTCTGGCTGACCTTGTGCTCGAATCAGGGACGTCAGTGCCTTGAGTCAAGTGTCTTATAAGTAAGACCAGCAGCCACTTGCTAGAATAAGATTTTGAAACGATGATACGGGACTTCTTCTAATGACGGCGTGAGACATAAACAATTTTTAGTTTAAAAACCTGGTAATTTTGAAGTTAATTTCGGGGATATTTCGTTATGAGATGATGGCTGAGGTTTTAAAACTTTAGTATTAATAAAGGATAGAAACATGAATTATATATGTTTTTAATTTGATTGTTAAATGTAAAATAAGAATATTGTATTTTGAATTAAATTCGATAAAAAATTTTTGCTTTTTTGAGAAAATCAATTTTTTTTTCAACTATTATATATTTTTTAAATGTGTTCGTTTAAAATATACTTTTAGTGCGAGTGTTTTATTATAACTTTAAAAAATAAATTGCAAATAATTTTAAAGGAATGAGAAAATTATTATATATATATTTTTTTTCGATAGCATTATTTTTGTTTGTTGCTGCTTTTTTGAGTGAATTCGATTTTTTTCACTTAATTTAGCTATTATATACTAGCAAAATCCGAGGCTTTGCTCGCGTAATTGTTGAAATATACCAATTGGTATTCGTGGGTCTATTTTTATTAGAGAAAATCATACTGCTAGGGATAATTCTAAAATTACTAATTAAGCTACAGTTTGAGTAAACATCATTCTTATACTGCATTAGGCGAACACGAGATTTAAATGAATGAGAAGAGCTAAAATTAATTACAAATAAATGGTAATTTAGAACGTATTTTGAAGTTTTTCGCTCATTTCATTTTTATTTAGAAATTTAGAAATTTTTAGAAACCGTACTATGTGAGTATTTACATTTTAAAAGTCAGCACCATGTCAAATTCCAAACTTCTAGCTAAGGAAACTGGTGTGGCAGCTATATCACATAAATCGCAAATTTAGAACTCTTTTGTTCCTGCACACATCAAAATCTCCAATTTTTTAAAAACTGCTCCGTGGATGAATTTATGTCTCTTACGTAACAGCCATGTAAAATTTCAAGTTTCGATCTCTAACAATTTCAAAAGATTGATAAGTTCGAGGCCTGATAGTGAAAGCACAAGAATTTTGACAAAATTTCATATTATTTTTCAATGTAGTCCCCTTGCAACTTAATACATTTAAGACACACTCTCGTGTACGAATTATTTACTGCTGCCCTGTACAAGGGTGGTTCGAAAAATTGTCGGCCTGACAAAGAAAATACAAGATTTTTGACAGTAATTTATTTTATTTTTCAACTTTCAATACAATACGTTTCAGAAGACTCTTGAGAAATGTCCATTCTTTGGCGTTTTTAGTCGACGTTCAACAAACGCGGCGCGCATCGTACAGAAAGCTTTTTCATACTCAAGATATCGTGTAAAATGTTGTGGAAACGGTCTACCGAGATGTTTGCAATGTCTGCAAGTTCACGTATTCAGTCACCGATCATTCAATACAGCATTGTGAATTTTTGAGACGATTTCGGCGTCGTAGTGTTTTTTGGACGTGTCCTGAGCGTTCATAATTGTGAATTATTCCCCTACCATGTTTAAATTTAGCAGCCCACTTTTTTATCGTCAAGTATGAAGGATAAGAATCCTTTAAGATGGAATGTAACTATTTTTGTAGGTCTGTGGGGGTTAAACATTTTTTAACAGAGTATTTTGTGACAGCTCGAAATTCAATATTTTCCAATTTTAGAAAATGTTAAAACTTGTTTACTTTACTTTATCGCGAAGCAATAACTCATTAACTCATGCGTCTAAAACTCTGCAATATTGTGCTGACATCATTGTCACACTCATGCTGACATCATTGTCATTTGGTCATACTTGTTCCATCTATGTGTCAGGCATTGTACTTACCCGCCCACACTCGTAGAACATTTCCCGCTCATTTTACTCTTTTAAATTTCGAATTTTTTTAGAAACCATTCTTAGCAAGCACTGAAATCTTAAAAGTAGCCACCATGACAAATGCTAAGTTTCTAGACAAGCAGCATCAACAAAATCGCTATTTTAGACCGTTTTTTACCTCTGCTCTGTTTTAAATTTTGAATTTTGTTAAAACTGTTCTGTGCGAGCATTTACGTCTAAAAAAAACAGACATGTCAAATTTTAAGTTTCTATCCCTAACAATTCTATATAAACCACAATTTAGAAAGTTTTCCGCTCATTTTACACCTATAAATTTTGAATTTTCAGTAAAATGTTTATACCGAGCGTCTGCATCTTAAAAGATGCCACTATACTAAATTTCAGGATTCTAACTGGAATAAATCAAATTAAATCATATTTTAGAACGCTTTTCGGCTCATCTGACCCTTGTAAATTTCAAATGTTTAAAAAGCCGTTAGTGAGCATTTGTATTTTAAAAGTAACCACCATTCCAAATACCAAGTTACTATATTAACTGTACCAAATAAAGCGCAATTTCAGAACTTTTTTTGCTCCTGCAACCTTTTAAAATTTCTCATTTCTAGAAAACTGTGCTGGGCGAGAATTTACGTCTCCAGATAACAACCATGCGAAATTTCAGATTTATAGCCTTAACATTTCAAATGAATCGTAACCTAGAACGTTTTTGGAATGCTTTTCGCGCTTTCACACTTTTAAATTTCAATATTTTTAAAAACAGTTTGTGCGACCATTTTTGTCTTAAACGTAAAAGCAATGTCGAATTTCAGATTCTTATTCCTAACAATGCCAATAAAATCGTAATTTAGAACATTTTTACCACGCTTTACGCTCATTTCAACCTTTTAAATTTCGAATTTCTTTACAAACCAGTCTTAGCGAGCATTTGTAACATAAAAGTAACTGTCATGCCAAATTTCAAGTTTCTAGTTCTTTCAGTGTCACAAAAACAGTAATGTAAAACCTTTTTCTCTCCTTCACCCTTTTAAATTATGATATAAAAAACTAATCTGCTTGTGAATTTGCGTTTTATTTATAAAACTGTTCAGTGTGCACCTGCGTATTAAAAAGTATCAGCCATGTCAAATTTCAAGTTTCTGTCTTTAACAATTCCATAAAAATTGTAACTTAGACCGCTTTTAGAACACATTTTTTTAGAAACTGTTCTTAGAGAGCATTTACATCTTATAAGTAACTACCTTGCCAAATTTAAAGTTACTAACTCCTTCTGTATTACAAAAATCGTAATTTTAGAACTTTTTCTGATCCTACAACCCTCCAGGGATTTTGGCACCGACATCAAATATAACCTATGTTAGAGCAGGGATTGTCGACATCAATTTGCCACTATGACTTTTGAAATCAGTTCGGTAGTTCCAGATATTCGATAGAAAGTGTAATTTAGAATGTTTTTAGAACGCTTTGCGCTCTTTTCAGTCTTTTAAATTTCGAATTTTTTAGAAACTGTTCTTAGAGAGCATTTACATCTTATAAGTAACTACCGTGACAAAATTCAAATTTCGAGCCCCTTTAGTAAAACAGCATCTAGCAAAAAGTAACCTATCATGCAGCAGGTATTGCCACCATAAATTTGAAACCATCACGTTTCAAATTGGTTTGGTAGTTCCAGAGATTCCTCAGAAAATGTAATTTAACGCTTAATTAGAACGCTTTTTGATTATTTCAAACTTTTAAATTTCGAAATTTTTAGGAACTGTTCTTAGAGAGCATTGGCATCTTATAAGTAACTACCATGCCAAATTTCGCATTTCTAACCCATTCAGTATCACAAAAATTGCAATTTTAGAATGTTTTTCGCTCCAGCACTCCCTAGGGTTAGTGGTACGAACAGAAATTGCCACCTGTGTTGGAGCAGGGATTGTCACCGTCAAATTTCCACCATCACTTTTGAAATCGGTTCGGTAGTTCCCGAATTACCGCCTAGAAACAAACAAACAAAAAAACAAGCAAACGTTACTTCTTTATAATATTAGTATAGATATATGTTTTAATCTATTTGTTTAGAATATATTTTAAGTGCGAATATTTTTTTACGACTTTAAAAAATAAATTGTAAATAATTTCGTAAAGTATCGGAAAATTAACTGTTAATTTTTTTAATTCGAAAACCCTTTTTACTTTCCCATCATACGTAGTATAGGGTAAGTCTTATAATCGTTTGAAAATCGAATTTTTTCTCGACACTGGAGATTCCGAAAAACATATTTTTTGAAATTTTTTTATGCCGTCCGTCTCTGTGTGTGTCTGTAAACGCTCTATCTCCCGAACAAATTGAGATAGAGACTTGAAATTTGGTATGTATTTAGTATGTAATAATGAGAAGAAGCTTATTGAATTTCACTAACCTCGATTATCCAGAATTATTTTTTTCGGACTCTCGAAGTATTCGTTCTGATAAAAGGTATATAAAAATTTCCGAAGTTGTTTATTTTAAGGAGTGAAAATAAAAGACGATAAAAAAACATAAATTTTGCATAAAGAATGAAGTCGATCGGATAATTAGTTGCCAAGACATTTGTAATCCTTTTTGCCACACTCTTCGATTTTTCATGACCCTGTATTTTATTCAAATTTCAATTCAAAGATATATTTTAATTTAAAATGAGACGCTTAATCCGACGCAGTACACCATTAGTTAATATAATTATCAATTTTGGAGTTATAAGGATGTTCCGTTTACGCAATTCAGTAATAGAGCATTTAAAGTTTATGACGTCATCAAGCCAAGATTTTATTCTAATTGCGATGCACTTTATAAACAGTTTACACATGTTTTATTTTCATATTTTACATTATGTATATTCATGATGATTAAGAATTACGGTGTCCGCCAACGACTAGTTTGTTGTTGTTTTAAATAAATTCGAAATTTTAATTTATTGAATTTTTAGTTTTTCTGTGCGGCAAATTGTCAGTTTTTTAAGCATTGAAAATAAATATACAGCAGATAACGGAATATATCCGTTGGCCCGTTTCGTCTTCGTCCGTTCCGTTGTTTTAAGGAAATATGGAGAAAATTTCTGCTTTTTAACGGAAAATGCCCTTTTGTCATGAAAAGGGGCTTGTTTCTTGTTTAAGGTATGATAAAACGATAGAAAAAAGAGCATATTTAAGCTATATATTTAGGATAAATAAAATGTTTTCTCAACGTATATTCATAATTTCATTAATACCTAATAAGCTATTATTTTATAGTTTATATATACTATATACGTGTATATATATATACATTACACTCTTTATATTTTATTCATATTTTATTTACTACTTTATAGTGTTTAAATATTTGTTTGTTCTTTTTCACAGCCACTTGGTATACTTCGGCGAATGATTAACTACATTACTGTTGCAATTCATATTTGATTGTATATTTGGTGATATATCATTTGTATCTGGCTAACGAAAAATGCCTTAAAGTTACTTTATCAATTTATATTTAAATTCTAAAAATTTTAAACTGTTACATTATTACATATCTGATAAACATGTTTTTGTAAAACACCTGTGTACATATTTTTTTTTTTATAATTCTAGTATATCACGAAGGGAGTAAAACATCGTTTACTAAATTCCATCATTATTTAAATGAACCAAGTTACGATAAATAAAAGAATGTAAAAATATCATAGTTGAAAAAACATTATCTGTGAGGAAGAATAATTTATATATATTTTTTATTTAATCACCAAGCTATAATAACCCGCTACTAAAGAGAATTGTTGATAAAAAATAGTGTCATGAGATTTGTGTATAACTGTCAACTTTTACGTTTCTTTGTCCTCGCCAGGGATTTACAAATTTAATAAAATCTGGTAGCCATTAAATAGTGTTTACCACCCCTTACTTTCCCAACATTGATTTTCAATAAGAACACAAGTTTTTATGAATTAATTGAGAAAAGATAATAACAAGCATAGTTTAGAATTATTAGTTACATAGTTTAGAATGGTTTACATAATCTTTCTACACTATAGTGTAGAAAAATTATGTAAACCACGTTTTCTAATGAAACTTATCAATAATTATATATTTAAAAAAAGAAAGAAAGAAAGAAAGAAATACTGTAAAGGCTGAATTAACCGGCATGCTCGGAAAATGCTGATTGCCAAATGTTTTAAATGTCCGAATAGTTGAATTCATCAAAATCTATATCTGAATGATCGATGAAATAGTGAAGCAGGAAAACAAGATTTTGCTCATTTTTATGTCGAAATCTAATGCTATTCGGATTTTAGTATTTTAAAATTTACATTTGGTGAACTTATTTTTTGTCAAATTAATAATAAAAAATAAAATCTATTTTTTTTAATATAGTTTTTATGTTTATTTTGTAATATTGGGGAAGTGACGTTTGTTTTAAGAAAGCTTTAGTCAATTTTGTACGAAAAAAAAATCGTACTTTTGTGTTATAGCGGCCCACATAATTATGATTATGCCAAGGTTGCAGTTATGATTTCGCCAAGATCATCGCAAAGCTTATATATGCATCCTATATACGCATATATATATTCCAAACACTCCTGTATGTGCCATATATTTACGTCATTATACACATATTATTTACGTCCTATATGTCGTATATATATCATATACACATGTCATATATATACATCATATACACATGTCATATTTATACATCATATATGGATCACATATATATCAGTCATATATGACTATAACTTGACCACATACGTCAAGAAATGTTATATATATATCATATATTATTATAATGTCATACATGCTTTATAATTTGGCGATAAATTTTGGTCGCTTGGCAATTCCTCCTTGGGGGCCGCTATAACACGAAAGTACCAACTTTCTACTTTATTTTTCAGATCTGATAATTTGCATATATCCTTTTTGTAACTTTAACATTTTTGTAACGAATTTATGGATTTTTATTGCCTATTCAAAGAAAAATTCTTCTAAAGTTACAGAATGTCGTTAAAAATTCGTCTAAAGTTATAGAATTTCGTTAAAAACGGTTAAAATAGTAAATATGAACAGCATTTGGTCCCTTCTCGACCGAAAGCAACAACCATTTCCCCATTGGTTAAAAAAAAACCACCAGAGTAAATAAACTGTTTCCTGTTAAAAAATAGGCGACCTGGCGAGCGTATTTGTCAATCCCTGATCACCACTATTTCTGAAAAAGAATCTTCGTTTTATTTAAACGACGAAATCTGCAAAGGGTTTTTATCAAAATGCTGAGAGTCATAATTGTAATGATTTGTTATCTGTTTTGTAATAGTATATCGTGGCATACATATAATTATTTTACAACTGTACAATACATCCTACAAAACTAAATATAAAAGCTGCAATTATTGAATTTCTTTTATCATATTATTTAAATATCGATTCGTAGAATTATTAAATATAAGACACAAAAGTACTTTAAATTTCTTAGTTTGAAAATTGATTTCTCATACAAATTATATATTTTCATAAATTATTTATTGTATACGAGCTTCACGGTTACAGAAGCACATTAATGAGTAGTCAATGGATCTCATTAAATTCCTCAGCGTGGAAATAGCACCAAAATTTCCTTTAACTATCTATTTTTGGTAATACATTGTATTATGATCCTTTTCTCCTTTAGTCTCTATCAATACATTTTGTGCATGTGTGAAAATTAGCGTGAAAATTATAAAGAAACAGATAAAATCCGTATATATACTATGCCAATAATTGTTTATTATAAAAGAAATTGATAAACAAAGCAGCAACAAAGAAAATAATATTATTACATAAAAAATCATAAACAGCAAATACAATGTTATAGATTTTGATATTTTTCTTCCATAGAATTCAAAAACCTCATTAAATGATTATCATGATAATTTATCATTGATTTTAAGACAGATTATTGTGCCATGAAAACTGTCTAGCAATTAATATTTGTTTGTAAGTAATTGTTAATATTAAAACAATGATTACGCAAATTTTAATTACTATATTTCTTTTATCCTATTATTTAAATAGTGAATATATGCTATTATTAAAATTCAGCTCGTAACACACATTAAGTTTTCTAATTAAAGGAAATCTTTCTTAAAGTTTACATATTTGTATGAACACATATTTAAAAATTCAAAAAAATAATTCGATTACAGTACTGTCAATGAGCAATGATTTCTATAAGCATTTTGATATATATATTTTTTTTTATTTAACTAATTTTTTGTATATTAGTTGGTGCGTCGAAATTCTATAAATACTATAAAGGGTTGCATAAAATATTTCGGTTATATTACCGCTTATGCTGAAATGGTTACTTTTTAACGGTATTTCCTTACAGAAGTAAATGTTTGCATATCTATGCAGTATAGATATAGGAATCTAAAGATTATATACAGGGCGGCACACAATAATTCGAATATATTTCTTTAATTGTTGAAATTGGAATTTCTAGTATATTGTTCGTTTTTTTCAAAATGTTTACTTTAAATCATCACCATTCACCTTATTAAACGGTGAAGTTTTTATTTACAGTATTCTGAATGTGTTGGAAAGTTTTACATAATCTATGCTTGGTGTATGATTTTTCTTTCTTAGTCAACACCTGCATTTTAATTACACATTTAGTGATGATGATATATATATATTTCTTTTTTTTTCGACAATGTTCAAAAAGAGACATCGAGTTTGTTTGCAAATACTTAATAGAAACACATCATAGCAGAATAAATATACAAAATTTAATTAAAAAATTTCTTTATCCTATTACATAGGTATTGATTCGTAAAATTATTAAACATAAGGCATTAACTTTTTCATTTAAAAAAGAATTCTTCTTAAAATGTTTAGATTTGCATCAAAACATGTATTAAAGAATGTGTGTTTCGCGTTCAGAGATACACATTAATAATAAACCAGTAGATCTTATTAAGTTTCACAGCGTGAAACTAGTTTCGAAAATTTTCTCTGACGATCTACTTTCGACATTACATTATGTTTTGAACTTTTTTATTTTTATTTTAGCCAAAGCTAGACGTTATTAGCGATTTATTTTTACGCGTATATGCACCGACTTATGTATTTCCATTACAACATACGTCTTCTTTCTTCAAATGAAAATTCGAAAATAGAATAGAAATCTCTTGTATACGAAATGTCATATATACTAATTATATGAAATGCATGTTAAACACATCGCAAAAGCAAATCCCTCGGGATTTTCAATTGTCGGATTCTTGGTTATATATTTCGACGGTGGCCCTGTCGCCTGGTCCGTGAACCTGGGAGACGCACTTAAGAATATCAACCGCTCTTTAACAACCTTTAATTGACGGAAAATGTAATATTAACTTGCAAAGAGAATTAAGCGATCTAAAAGCGAATCTGATTTAAGCGATTTTTCTTTGTGAGGAAATTTTGTTAACGAAACATGCAAAAAGAAAGTATCGATTTTATGCATTACAAAACTGTAAAGAATGGTAATAAGTTACAACTGCTAAAATATTATAGAAGCTAAAATATTGTAGTAATCCTCCTTAGAATTAAAATTACATAAAATTTATAAATTTTAATTATTGAACTTCTTTAATCCAATAATTTAGATATTGATCCATACAATTATTACGCATGAAGAACTACAGTACTTTAGCTTTCCTAGTTAAAAAATAAATGTTACTTAAAATTTAAGTATAGATTTGCATTAAATCATTTATATAATTCTTGGTAAAATTTTAGAGAAACAAATTATAATTAGACAATCGATCTCATTCCATTCCACAGCATGACACTAGTTTAGAAAAAATGCCTCGTGCGATCTATTTTCGACAATACAATGTTTCAAGAGTCTTTATTTTCGCCAGAGCCGGACGTTATTAACAATTTATTTTTACGCGTAGCTGCAGCTACGTATTGATTTCTCTTGTTTTATTCGTCTTGTTTAATACGTCTTGTATTACAGGTTGAAAGCGTGCAAATAGTAAACTATCTCAGGTAACTACACAAAACAAGATTTCATAGGAAGTGAATTTAGTTAAAGAAAAATTTCAGTGATTGATAAAGTTATTAAAATGTTTTTGGATGATTTTGTTCTTGTAGAAAAGACAATATATTTACTGTGTTTTCTCTAGAAATTTATGGTATTGGCCATATTAACATTAATGAATAACGGAAAACTTTTTTACAAGATGAAATGATATAAATAAAGCTTTAGAAACTAGTTATATTAAGTGAAATAATAAAAAACGATATTTCAAAATATCCCTTATGCAACTTTTTTGATAAATTTTTGCAATTTACATTTTCATGTTAAATGGATATTCTCCTACAGGTGGGTAATTTATGCCTCTCGGGGTTATATGCTGTATTTTTTCATTTATATACTTTTTTCTTTTGGTATAAAATGTATTTTGTAATTTGTTTCTACAATTTCAAAAGGTAGTTTCAAGAAAATAACTGTGAATTTTACTCCAACAGTATTTTAAATATTCTAATTATCACTTCTGTCCCTTGTCCCTCACCTCATGCACTCATCTTCTGGAACAATTTTAAATGTCAAACTATTTTTAAACATTTTTCTACCCCAAATAAAATTTATATTCTAAAGTGCAAAGCAGTAAAGGATTTTTATTCGAAATTAAAAGTAATTTTATATTTATTCTCTGCCAGAGAAAGTTGTGCCCTAGTTTTTGTGTCTCTACAGTCCCTTTGTATAAAACTGTTCATGTGACCAGCAGGAGGGCGGATAAGATTTGGGGGACAGCTGCATTTAGTAAAAGCAGCAATCTTGATTGCTGAGGAAATCACAGGGATTCATTTCCTGGACTTTAAAACAAACAACAAGCTGCAAAATGGGTAGAAAGGTAAAGATATGTTTACTTTTTACTACTGTCCTCTAATTAAATTTTCCCTATTATTATTTTCATTTATTTAAGATTTTGTCATGATGTAACACACTTTTGCTTAGTTCAAAATGTCATATTACAGTCTTACTGAGATTAACATGCTGTGTGCACAGAAGCAAACTTCTTAATTTTGTCTACAACTTTCCCTGTCACTTTTGCCCTCTTTTTATGAAATTACATCCGCTCACTTGGAATAAATTTGAAAATGATAAACTTCAATTGCGTTACTTAATCTATTGCACATGTGACGCACATGAAAAATGCCAAAATTCTTTCTCAGAACCATTTTTTGTAGGCTTTCTCACCGTTTTTAGAATATTTCTCATGATTGCAGATATTCTCAAGCATCAATTCCTGTTTTAGAAACTAAACCTACTAGTGTAGGAATTTGAATTAAAGTTTTGCTTGATGGAAATTGGTTTTCTGGTGAATTTTTAAATTTAATTTTTAATTACCATTTTCAAAATATTTTACAGTAATGACATCGGTTAATAAATTAATTTATATAAAATAAGGATTTAAAGAAAAACACTGTTTAATGTGTATTCCGGAATATTGTATATTATTCACCACAACTCTATGTCTTTATGTCTTATCGATTTATAATGAATAATTGTTTAAAATTTAACCTCACCCTAAATCGATTTAAAATGAAATTCCCTTTTTTGTTACTCTTTCTTTTTAAAATTTTGATTAAAATTAATGATTTGGATTACGGCCCTTTATTTATACCGTACGTCTAGTGAGAAAGGTCGCTAATTTTATTGTCCTGTAACTACTAGCGCCATATGTCGGGTTAACAGCAGGTACGTTTAGACTATTTTCCATAAAAGTTTCACAGTTCCACTTATAATAGCTATTTCGTTTCCAAGCACGAACAATTCAAACTGCTTTCCGATCATCGATTAGAAAAAGAACAGATTAACAACGTAAAATCTGTTTAAAATGAAGTGAAAATGCTCAGAAACTGGTAAAACGATTAAAACATGTTTATTGTAATGACGTAATGAGTATAAAGAATGTTTGGAAGTAGTAAGCAAGATTTCTTGATGGTAGAGAGTGTACTGAAGATTGTCCACATCTAAACCAGAATTAAGAGTTCGAATTGAAGAAAATGTTCAAAAAATGCATGGCGAGTATTACGTGGGTGATTTATGGGACAGAAATGTTCAAGTTTGACCCGAATATCAGGAAAAAGTGACATGTTCGTTCTTGCACGAAAATGTATCGTCCCAAAAATACAAGACTGTGCGCGATTTCTTTTGCCAAAAATACGATTGAAGTTATCGATCATCCAACGTACTCACCCTATTTAGCTCCGTGCAACTTCTGGCTATTTCCAAAATTAAAATTGGGAATGAAATGAAAGAGTTTCGACACGATTTTAGACATCTAGAAGGCTTCCATCACGATTCTAAAGTGAACTCCTAAGAATGAGTTTCAGGAATGCTTCAAAACATTTTAAGACCTCTTCCATTGCTGTATCGACCAGGAAAGAGACTATTTTGAATAAATGTTAGCATAAGTAAAAATTAAACATTGTCTTTTATTTTATTTCTCATCAGTCAGTTTTGCCTCTGGACAGACTGTGTATAATTTCTCCAATATATTTTTATTCGTTTTTATATAAAATTAGTAAAAATGCATGCTTACTCAGCAATGTATACATCAAACAATGTATACACAATATAATAATAGTCTTTCATATAGCTAAACATATTAAGTCTGAATCACAATTATTAAAATATTAAAACCATTGAATTTGTTTCACACATTTATAAAGACTAAAAAAGTACAAAATTATCACACACAATAAAAACAAGTTTTGTAAACATTTCTAGCCCCAAACCCGGTCCTCATAAGTACAATGGCGATCGATAAAAATCTATTATGATTTTTTTTAATGGAAATTTTGCTCTTTAAATGGAAATTTTGTTTTGTTTGTTGCGGATTTAACCTTATGGTCATATGTCGAATCTGATTCTAGTCAATTTCATTTCTAATATTTTGTTATTTTAAAGTTTGTGTATATAATTCTGAAGTATATAAAAAAAATTAAAAACATTTTAGACTTAAAATAGCATAAAATTCTACATTCTGTAAATATTACAATTTTATATCATAGTCTAAAATCGAATCTGTAACTTAAAAACAAAAAAAAATGAAAATTTCTTGGTCCATTAACATTTTATTATAGTAATTTTTGCGTTTCAATTAATGATATAACTTCATTTAAATTGTCCTCTCTTTTTCGGAAGATTGAGTAACAAATTCTAGATTAAAGACCATGCACAAATTCCTATAAAAATGTGTTATCGTAATATAGACATTGTCTCAAAACTTAAAAAGTCTGCCATTACGGTCAAGATAATGATGTTTTTAACATTTCTCACTCATTTCAATTTAATTAATCTAGATACGTATTGACAAGTTTTGGAATGCAGATTGCCAAAAGTTGGACCATACCTCCCAGTTTAAATCTGCATACGGCTCGTATGTCAGCCTTTGTCGTATTTATAAGGCAACCTTCTGGCAAAAACGTAGTAAATACAATGTGGGTAAAAATAAAAGTTGTCAAATAGAACACACAGTTGTAGAAAGCCATTATTGCGTAAATACGTCAATTAGAACATAATAAGTAAATAAAATACGTCAATATTGTTAATATGGATTTATTTACAAAATTACGAGGAAGTTGTGGATTAAGAAGCAGTCTACTGGAGGAACTTTCTTTTTTTCCTTTCAGAAATATCCGTGGATAATTTCATACACAAATAACTGATAGCTTTGTTAACACTGTAATCTAAAATCACGTAACTGTTGACATAAGTAGCACGTACCAAAATAAACCAAATTTTGATAGAAAATATGCAGAGCCGTAGAGTTTGAATCTTTTAATGAAAAACAATACAGGAATTTTTACGAGATATTTATTAATGATATAAGATTGAATTCATTTTTACTAGACTAACAATAAATCACATCTATTAAAATTGCATAATATCTATCTTCTCACCGCCATGAACTGATATATCCGTTCACTATACTGTAGATTCCACTGCAATATTAGCGTTATTTAAATTAATATAATTCTTGAAATATAATGCAGTTTTAAAACATCGATTACTCATTAATACTCTCAAGGATTATACTCATATACGTATTTAAGATTTTTATAACAAGTTTGAAAATTCATCTTATTTTTAGCATTTTAAAATATATAAAGAGAAAACAACATTACAAATTTGCCCTTTTGCTCGGCGGTCATGCGGTTTAAAGTAACTTGTTCACATATGGAAATGCAAAAATTATTTCTCTCCCCAGAGGTACTTCATCTTAAAAAAAAAAAAAAAAAAAAAAAAAAAAAAAAAAAAAAAAAACCATAAGGTAACACTTATAAAAACTTTGACTTTGAGAAGAACAACACTTTTTGATAACATTTATTGAAGAATGTAACAAAAAAATTTGGACATTAAACAACAAAGATTATATCACATTTTACACCATAACAGTTGTCGATATTGGTTTTTGTAACTTCTTTCAACATTTCCGTTCGTGCTCAACGTAGCCCAGCATAGCAAAAGAGATATTGTATTTCTTGCATAAAAACAAGTAGAAAAATACACAAAAAAACATTTACTTATTGTTTGAGAAGAGTTTTTTTATGAGATAAAGAAACGTAGACATTATTCTTCTAAGAATCATGAAAAATGAAAACATTCCAATCTGATCCACATATACTAGCAAATTTTTACAAGTTAATATTTCCAGATATTCTTTTCCAATATATATGTTTCTGTGAAAAATAAGAGTACACTTAAAAAAATTTCTTATAGAATTCTACAAAATATATTTATAGAAAACGCATTATAGAATTCTGTAGAATTATGGCCCGTTTTTCTAAAAGCTTGTTTAACCAAAAGCTATGAAAATATATGTTGAAGTTCAATAGAAATGTCTGTAGAGCTTGTATAAAAATATCTATAGAAAAAATATAAAGCTTCTATAAAAAAAAAGTGTATAGAATGCAGGTGGTCACCCTCCCAAACTAACCACACTCATTGCTATTGCTGTTTGACTTCAGGGATTGGACGAAGAACCAGTACTCTCAGCATGATAAAGCCATTGACAGTTTCAGAACTCTTATTAAACTATTTAAACTTTATTTCTTTTGTGATTTGCATTCCCAATCATATATAGACATGCAAAAATATTTAAAATCTAATAAATAATTATTTGTTAAAACTGAAACATTTGTTAAACATTTATACTTCAGATTAAAATATTTGAATAAAAATTACAATATTATTAAAGTGAATAAAGTTTATTAAATTAAATAGGTGGTTTTGTAAATTTAACAGCAAATTAATAAATGAATATAAAATTAACCAACAAATTAATTAATTATAAACAATTCCATTAAATATAATTTAATTCAGTAGTTCAACTGATGTATTATTACAGTGATAATTTAATCACAATGTATTAGAATTGAATTAAATTATATATCTATAATCACATTAAATCTATGGAGTACTATTATATATTAAAATAATGTATTATTTTTTTAATTTTAATATGGAGTTATAAATAAATTACTACACACATAAATTTTAATACACCAAGAAATATATATATTTTTTATAGAAAACAAAAAGACATATAGAATCATTAGTCTATAAAACTTAATTATATAAGGTTTATAGTACTCTATAGAAAAACTGTTCTATAGAAAAAAAAATCTACAAAACTTCTAAGAATTCTCTAGAAACATTTTTTTAGAAAAAATATTCTATAGAACTATTCAAATCTCTATAGAAATAGTATTCTATAGAATGGCTATTCTATAGAACTAGTAAAGAATTCTATAGAATTCTATACAGCTCTTTGAACTATTTTCGTAAGGGTACGCCTGGCATGTAACTGCAAATTATTTTTAATATATCCCAATGTTGAAAACTAACTTAATTTATTAAAGCATATATAAAAATTATTTTTCCCGCTTTCTAATAATAATAATAATAATTAATAGGTTACGAAATTCAGACTTAAACCTCATTCTTCACACCAATGCTATTACAGTTTTACAAATTATAAACAGACTTTTAAAAGTGCATAATTAAAAAATAAAAAAATAAATCTGCATCTAAATGCATATTTTTCGTAAAACGTTTTCGAAGAAAACAAAGAAACAAGAATTTACATAATGCACAAGAATGCAAAGATATTTAATGGGTGCGTGATTTAAATTTTCATATTTGTAATGGCAAACAAGAAAAATCCTTTTAAAATGTAATAAAAAAGAAGAAATAACGAATTTTAAAGGTATTTTAAATATGCATGTTCAATCATTTATTTTGCACAGAAAATGGCAGATTTTTTTTTCTATGGGAAAACGTGCATAAGTAAAGATAATACTTAGCAAATAAATTTTTGTCTTATTATTTTGATATATCTACATATAGAAATGATTCATTTATATGCCTTAACAAAAGTATATTCAAAGTATAATTAAAGAGAACAAAAATAGTGCACCACGGAATAGATTATAAAAAAAGTTCTCACACTAACGGAATATTGTTAAGAAACTTCATTTTCATAAAATAAAGTGAGACATGTATGTTTCAAATAACACGTAAAAGAAAAAAAATATCCAGTAATTTGTGCAAATTATTTCGTGCAGCCCTGTATATGATCTACACACTTCGCAATATGTTAAAAGTTAGTATTAAGATTTAAAATGTTTCTGCTAATTAACGATCAATTCTACACACTCAATAATGTATAGAAAATATCTTGTAGTGCATCTCATAAATATACTATTCCAATTTCATTTTAGTAAAAATAGTGGAACAAACATTAACAAGTTGGAAATTGTACGTCAATCGTGACAAATTAGGTGCGTTCTTACTATAGCTAGTTATATAAATATTCAGATCTTGATGATTTTTAATTCTGTGAAATGAATTATATCGTCTGCAGATCAGTTTCTGTCATAAAATAAGTATCTCGGTCGCTTGACGATTAAACTTCGGAAGCTCCTATAACAAGAAAGCACCGATTTAAGAACAAAAATTGAAATTTCTTAATACATGTTTTTATGAATATTTTCTAAAGTTTGGATTCGATTTTCATAAAATTTGAAGTGTCTCGACAAAATTCTGCAAAGATAATATATCTTAAATTTCAAACCCTTCGGTTGGTTAGTTTTTCCGTTGTTATATGCAGACGGACGGACAGACCAGACGACGACTATAGGTGCTACGTATTTATATAATTACGAACGCACCTAAAAAACATTGCAAGTTATTTTTTCACATAGATCATAATGGAATGAAAATATTTTGTTTACACCCAAGTAAACGAACTATAATTGCTCCTTAAAAGAATAAAAAAACTTCTTAAAAACACCATAAAATAAGGAATGCGCAAGACCTTTTGATAAAACTTTATCTTTCTTCGTCGGGCGCAAAGAAGACGCGCAACCACTTTAAAGGCAAGAGCAAGACGTCTGACTTCTGCCTTCAAAGTGGCTGCACGTCTTCTTTGCGCCCGACGAAGAAAGATAAAGTTTTATCAAAAGGTATTGCGCATTCCTTATTTTATGGTGTTTTTAAGAAGTTTTTTTTATGCTTTTATGGTGTCACACCAGTTTGTTCAATACTTTAATGGAAATTGTCATCACTCTATACTCTGTAGAAAGAATGCTGTCGTCCAACCCATTGATGCATATCAATTTTATAATCTTGGAATAATTGTAATACGCCACAATGCCGAAATTGGACCGCATTCCATAATTCCCCATGGGCCGCAATGCAACGAAATTCTTAGTTTTGTCGCTGTAACAGATATATAAGTGCTATACGCATTATTTTCAACAGTAGAGAATATCATTCTATAATAAATCCCAATAAAATATATGAATTGCATGACAGTACGAGTACATTTACGAGACTTTGAGTACGGAGGGACGGCAAGGTAGACAGACGGATAGACAAATCAAAGTCATAAACAATTATCAACTATGACGAAAAGTGTAACAAAACTGCATAAATCTCAAAATTAATAATTATTAACGATTAACGGAACGTTTTTGGCATTTAAAAAATAAAGTAATTAATAAAGTTTCACGATGTATTTACTATAACCTTATTTAGAAACCTAAACATTTAAACAAAAGACATTAAAAAAGAAAAACGTTGCATTTATAATTTGTAATAAAGTGTATTCAATTCGGCGTCCTGCAACATGGAATCGTTGGATGATGAAATCACCCTCCAACACAAAATTGTTACATTATATTTAAAACATTTGTTTAAAACATTAATTTAAAAACATTATGTTAAAAATAGTGAAAGTAAACATCGCTGAAAATTGCCTAGGTATAATTTTTTTCACATCGTTATGAGTGATAATTTGTGGCACAAAAACAAAAATTGGTGTATACAGGGTAAGTCAAAATGAATATAGCGATTACAAAGGTCTATAACTATTTAATGGAAAAGAATGTATAGATAAAATTAACACAGAATGTAGACGGAACTTCAAAATTTTATATACATAAGTCTTAGATGTTCTATGTGACTTCCCTAAGTCACACGGACAACATCTAAGCGGTAGTCCATTTTACGCCATACATTCTGAAGCATTTGTTCAGTCACCGACGCAAGCGCATTACAAATGCGTACTTTTAGTTCTTCAATTGTTTTGGGCATGGGAGGCACAATGGGGGTCTTTCACATAACCCCATACTTCAAAAGTCGAAATGCCGACGATATCTTCTGCTCTTGGCGACCGAGATCTCCGGACTTGACACCCTGCGATTTTTTTCTATTAGGTTATGTCCCTCCCATGCCCAAAACAATTGAAGAACTCAAAGTACGCATTTGTAATGCGCTTGCGTCGGTGACTGAACAAATGCTTCAGAATGTATGGCGTAAAATAGACTACCGCCTAGATGTTGTCCGTGTGACTAAGGGAAGTCACTTAGAACATCTAAGACTTATGTATATAAAATTTTAAAGTTCCGTCTACATTCTGTGTTAATCTTATCGACAAATTCTTTTCCATTAAATAGTTATAGCCGTTTGTAATCGCTATATTAATTTTGACTTACCATGTATATTTTTTAATATACTAACCATATTTGAAGCACATTAATAAGTATTTTCTTAGCAATATATTAAAATATAAACGTTTCTTATTTGGTCTCTAGACACAGGAGATCATGCAGTGATATGGCACATTCGAATCAGAACTTTTATATTTAAACATTCCCTTTGCAAATATAAAATGCGTGATATTCACGTAAAGTTTAACAACATAATAACAACAATTATCGCAGCAATTTTTTGTTTATTCTATAAAGATATTAGATCTCGTGTGGTACCTAGAACATTTGGAAGGTGTGTGATCAGTGATTTGTCTTTAAAATTATTTTAAAGCAGCCCTTCTTCCCTAATAGACTTAAAACAGTGAATGCAATCGTTCGATTTAAACCAAATAGGTAAATTGAGTAACTTACAATAGTAACCTAAAATATACAGATATTAAAAATTTCATGCACGATCTTTAGAAGATGGCAGAGCATAACAAATAATTTTAATATAAGACACCAGGGTCGTAATTCAATTATCCATTTAAAGTTACAGATATCCCCAAACGAACTTAATTGCTGTTCATAGCATTAACAAAATTAATGATAATTTAAAGACATTTTTAATAGGCATACCTTTCTTCGTGTGATATATATCATTACGAAATCGGTAAGTAAATCCGTATGAACTGTCTATTGCATTTGGAAATAAGAAGCGCTATTATTTAGTTTAGCACTGTTTGAAATTGGATGGTTGCCACTCTTAACATTTCTTGTAATATTGTTACATTTCACACAAAACAATGCAAGTCCATAGCAAATGTTGTTAAAATATATCTATTCTTGTTAAAGTTTTTGTTAATAAAATAGTTCTTTTAGATTATAAATAGCATAATCTAATATACTGAGTCCCCAAAAAGTTACAAATATAATAAATACACAAACATATATGCCAATAACCTACAGAATTTTGAATATTTTAAAGTGACTTACTCGACATTAGTATTTGGCACATAATGAAAGCAATAATGCAATTTTTCACGCATGCGCAGTTAAAAATTATTTCCATAAATGTTCATATATCTCTGAATATTTAATGTATTTATTTATAGTTAAAATATAATTATTCTTTTGTATGTTAGCAACTGTTATAAAACTTTCGTAATATTTAGACTCTGCCATATACAGGGTGCAACAGAAAAAAAGTTTGAAAAAATTGGACCTTTTAAAATAAATATTTACATATTAATGGCTAAACGTGCTGTTCCTGATAATACAAATATAAAACTTGCACGTAACAAAAAAACTTTTGTAAAAGTTTTAATTTGATATTTTGTTGATACTTTTGTGACAAATATTTTTTATTCACTTTTTTATTGTTTTCTCTTAATGCACTCTTGATTCTTGCAGCAGAATGTATAAGTCCTAGCAAATTATTTATACGGGGAGAACATTCGTCTAGTTTTCCTCAAAAATGTTTTAAAAAAATCTAAATTTTAAAGAGTGTTATAATTTTATGCTTTATTGTGTAGAAGTAAAATATAGAAAGGCTATAATAAAAAGGACAGTTTTCCCATTAAACAATAGAAGGAGGAGTAAGAGCCTTTTATATTTAGTATTCTTGGACAGCATAATAAGACTGTTCATGAAGTTCACTTTGAAATATATTATTAAATAGAGTTTTGAAATATGTTGAATCTCCTCGATCCTTCTTCGAAATATCTCTATATTTTATTGTGTGTTTTCCTATAATAACGCACAATAATGAAGGACTATTTTCCTCATAGAGTTTAGACTGTTTTTCAGATGCTGTTTAGTTCTTAAATTGAAAAGATGATGGTACCTTACTTAGTAACTGAACATACATGATGATTTCTACTCCTTCCGTCACTCGTCATGCCTGAAAATATTGATACAAAACAGGTACAGGGAATCACAAAAAATCGCACGTTCCGATACATGATTTCTATTCAGCTTCCAAATAAAATTAACTCATTAATACACAAGTTGCTTTAAAGTTTGAATGTTAACTGCATTTTTGATGAATATTTTAAACAGCGTAATGACAGAATTTTCGATTTCTTGTCTCATAATACTAAGAAAAGTTACTTTTAAAAATGTTTTATATAAAAGAAGCTAACGCAAAGCATACCCGTTTCGAAATAAATAACGATTTTTGCACCATGCATAAAATGACATCCTACTATTACTAGAATTTTCAGTTCGCTCCTGTAGTGATAGCTCGAAGGTTGCATAGCTACTCTCTTTATGAAGTTAGTCTAGGGTCAAATGGATTGTTGAGTTTTGTGTGCAAACGTGAGTATATCTAAGGTTTGTCCGTGAATTCTAACATCTCTCCGGGAATTCGAATATTTGTCCGCAAATGTACTATTCTGTTATTTCTTATACATTCGAAAAGTGTAATTGATACGCAACCAATCTGCTTTTCGTGGTTATTTCATGCAGTAATAAGGTAATAACATTTCTGTCGTCGAATAACTAGTATAAATACGATGTTAATGGTGAGTATCGTCGGCTTTTGTCTGAACACCTCTCTCGTTAATCACCAAGAATGTTTCTGAGCATTCATCAAACCTCATGTAGCTCAGTGACATTCAACATCGACTGAGATTGAACAAAAATACTTCTGCTGAGGAATTTGCTTCATGTTTACGTGTGGCGTTAATTACTTCAAATAAAAGCTTTTTGGAATCTTCAGGATTCCTTTTTAATGTTATTGCAATGTTTTGCAAGCAACATTTTTATATACAGAGAATTTAGTGCTCTGAGGTGAACTTTTCTTTGGTTCCTGCGAACTGTCAGAGTTTCCATTTAAACGTAGGATTGAGTTGGAATTTTGTGAATTTCACTCAGTTTTGATGCTTAATCTTATAATTTGGTTATCTTTAATGTAACTGCCCCACTCCAGTATCACAGTATTTTTACTACTGTGTTTAAATAAACTGTCGGAGTTAATTTCGAAGTTATGACCAATTTCCCAGCACACGTGCACCAAAGTACCCGTTAGTAGTAAATAAGCATCAATTGTAACCCTTCGTAGGCCTGTATTAACGATCTATTCCAGAGATAGAAAAATAATCGTTCTTCATGCTCCAATAGCAAACATAAAATTTACACTATCACAGTTTTCTCAGAAATGAAAAAATGGACAGTTATTCACGTGTGTATGAATAAACTAATAACAACGGTTACCCTTTAGAGGACAATGGTGTAGAACGTACTAATAGTTGAACATTGTTGTCTCGAAGGGTAAAACAACGGGTAATAAAGTGTTAAAACAACACCATCGATATCGTCTGCCAATCATAAATGTCAGAAATGAAACTATTTAACAAGCAAGATTTTTTGACAATCCATTAAATACAATATGAAAAGGAAAATGCTGGTTTGCATTATTTTTATATATTTATTCAAAATGAAAATGGCTATATTTATAAAGAGTACTTATTTTATTTAAAGTTTTTATCAGTAGCAATTCATCTAGATAAAACATAATAGTTCATAATTATTATATTAAAAATTTAAATAATTTTCTGGTGTATATTAATAATTCTTCTATATATGTTCACGTCAAAATATAAGAATCATAAATTTAAATTAAATTTATCTAAAGAAAAACCTAAAACAAACAATTTTACATATATTAAAATTCATGTTTACGAAATACAAAAAAAAAATATTTACTGAATTTTTGAAATTGGATTTGTTACATAACTGGAATGCAAAATATTCCATTAATTATTCTATTAGCATTCCATTTATTTTAACTTAAATTGAATTTTTTTCTCTTAACACAAAATATGCTTAAAATCGCAAGTCTTTATTTGGCATTCCCCAAACGATTTGTACAGTTTATTTTC
This sequence comes from Maratus michaelseni, assembly GCA_963931845.1. NCBI lineage: Eukaryota > Metazoa > Arthropoda > Arachnida > Araneae > Salticidae > Maratus > Maratus michaelseni. Next base: position 422,051,514 of record OZ007592.1, read on the forward strand.
TTAGAGGAAAATTTGTATTGTTTTAGATTATATTTTTATTCTATTCAGAACAAATTTAATTGTTTACAAAAAATGTTCAGAAAATGTTTTCCTTTGTGACCTAAAATTTACCAATAAACTATCTCTTGTTTGTTAATCTGTCGAAGAGATCCATTGCTGTATTTTTCTTTAAATCCCTTGATATAATATAGAAATTTTGACTAAAATATTAAAGTTCATTCGCAGCACTGCCATGGTGTTTTTTTTTAAATAATTGTCATCATTACATTAATTATTCTCTTCAATCAATGTAAAAAAATTATATTTGTAATATATGACATCATTCTACCCATTACTCAGTTTGCAAAATAGTTATTGGTAAGAATATTGTATTTAATATTAAAAGAGTTAACGGTGTTACCGTAAATAAATGTAATATTTGCATTCGAATATCCTTTCTGGACCACTAGACTTGTAATAAACGTTGATTTAATACAACGATGTTGTCGTTAATGTAACAAACATAGACGGAATCTCTGTTTAATGCTTTCAGGAGTTTCTATTAGAAAATAATCGATTGATTGACACCGAAATTTAGAAGCAAATTTATTTCTTCACGTGTTTATTAAAAGGAAAATTTTTATTCAAATTTCTGGTGCCAAATTTCAATATTGGAATTAAAATTTAGTGGTCCTATCATTAACTACCGCCCTTCATGAAGTTAAAAATTGTTGCGCAGCACGCTCGTAATTCTATCATTATCTATATATTTAAAACGCTAAGCGATTTCTTTCGACAATCCGTGAGAACAAACTACTGCATCAAATTACATCATTCTTTTTTCAAATGAAAGATATTTGGACACAGATTTGTTATCGTGCATTCGTTTGTTCGAAAATTTAATTAATTAACCGTAATTTTCAATTAAACTTTTACTTCTGCTAATGACGTCATAATCGGATAACGCCTACTGTTGCGAAACACAGAGTTTATTCTCTAAACTCTGTGGTTGAATAAAAGAGAAATAATAAATATTAAAAGCACGCGGTTTTAAGGCCGAATTTGTTAATTTTCAAGTTAAATTTCGGTAAAAATACTTATCCGCGTGTTTTATACGCGAATAAAAATTCATATTTATTGTGACATCACGGGAATATTGTCCATTGAGTTTATTTTATCCTTATGCATTATAACTTTGTTGATGCCATTTTTTCATTACAATTAAATACAAAATATATTTATATTTGTGTGCATGGTGTTTAAGCATTAATGTAAGGTATATGAAGTACGTGTGAAAAGTTTGCGCCGGTGAAAATGACGTTATGCTTAGCTTGAAGTGCATTTTAACATTGATAAAACTAAACAGAAAAATGTATATGATTGTGTTAACATGACATAATTTTACTGATTTTTGCATTCGTAATTATAAAGATTAGAATTGGAGCCGTCATTGGTTGCTTCATCTTGATTGCATACCTTGATTACATGTTACCAATTGCTTTTTTTTTAATTATAGGATAGAAGATTTTCTTTTTAATAAAAAAAATTACAAAAGTAAAGGATTTCAGGAAATTTAAAATTATTAAAAAAAGTGTTATGGCAGAACAAAATCTTGAAATAATGATTGTATTTTTAGCTAGAATAAACAATGTAAGACTAATATTTCATAGGAATTATTTTGGTAGATTTATTATAAGTTCATTTAACAGTTCCTTATTAGCGCAAAGTCCTATTTCTTTCCCTGTGAATTTCTCTTTCGATGTCAAAAAATGTTTTTCCACTTTTGGACGCCAGCCAAAATACAGTGACAATTTTTAGAAATGTACAACAGTTGTGACAACAAAGGCGCTATCGCTTTAGCTTTCATCGCGCTTACATCACTTAGAAATACTACAAATTTCTATTTTTTACTACATTTTACAATTTCAATTCTTACATCATCAATTAGAAAAAAAATTAGCTTTCGATTGAAATTTATTTAAAAACTGCCGATTAATTTAATGACTTTTTAAATAATTTTCAAGCATGAAAAGTTTTTCAATTCTATCTTATCAATGACCACCAGTTTACTTCAATAATGTAAAATTGCCCCTGGGAAAGTTGCCACAATTGAAAATAGATTTCCCTAACCATCGAATGCCTAAGGGGGGCCACTCGGCCCAGCAAAGCCAGGCCGTAGAGCGTTAGCACCTCCCCCGGGATAAAAAGTGAATAATAATTTTTTTTAAAAAGAAAAAAAATGATAAATCATAAGATCAGATTATCCATAACATAGAACATTTTGGCGCTAAACAAAAATCTGTCAGGGGGGAAAAAAAGGAAAAAAAAGACTATTTTTAGTTTATGTTGAACATAAAATTGATATGTTGAATTCGTCGATGAATATGTTCCATCAGATATCAGGATATGCTAGGAATTGCATTTTTTATATTTTTTTACATTTGCCAACTGTATAAGAGGAAAAATATCCCCGACTGTGATGGAAAAGGGATAATCATCCTGATTATGTCAAGGAACCGAAGAAACCATACAAATAAATTACACTTGAAAACATTAAAAATCTCCCTCATCTGCAGATAGATTTATTACTGTAAAAAACTTCTTTATCTTTGCATAAAAACTGATTAGCTCTAAACAATGGATGCGTTTTAGAAGATATGGATTTGAAACGAACAATGATTAAAGAGGACATTTTAAAACTTTTAATTTAATCATTTTAAAACTTTTTTAACGTTGAATTTCGACAGTTTTTGGGCAGATGCAATGCACATCCTCATAGGAGCTCATTCGGTTGCATTATCACAGGGGGGGGGGGAGATGTGTGCTTTATTTACTATGTTCTGTTATTTACTGAATATGATATGAACGTAGGAATATACTATTTGTATATACTTCATAGGTCCATGAATTTTTTTTCTTGCCGTGGGGAATATGGTGGTAATGTCAAACTGATTTGCATTACACAGTTATTTACGGATTGTTTGTTTGGAGTTTGCATCGGAAATAGTACTGTATTTGACTGAGGAAAAAAATTAAAATAAAATATTTGAAAGACTGTTTTATACGCACCCCTTCATAAATAATAAAGAAGCTTATTTTACTGATATTGTTATAGTATTTTTTTTTGCGTCAAGTTTTGACGGGTTCCATCTAGTTTTATTTATTTTATAAATTGGAAGCATTTATACTGGCAGATTGTTTCTGGGCTTTTCGCGTTGGCAAAGGGTAACAATGGTAGTAGGCAGCGCTTGATTACCAGCGGTATAAACATCAACCAGGAAAAAATAATACACTATTTGTCCTTATTCATGATGATAAATTTACATAAATTGGGTGCTTAATTAAAACTAAAATTTCTATTAAGATTTACTGGTGGAAGCTTGCCCTGTTGGTAATGAGACCCTGGAATAGGTCTATTTCGACAAAACAAGACGGTCACCCCATAAGGCACTGATTCAGTGTTTCCTCTTCGGCGGTCGTGCAGACCATTGATACTCAAATAGATTCAGCAGAGTATTCAATATAAGTTAGAGTATTCAATATAATCCAGTCTCATTACAACAAGGTACATTATATCATCGAATCATGGTGAAACACAGCGGAATAACCACTGATGAGTATAACCTATATACAGCTATAATGCTATTACGGTTTTAAAAACATGGAGCTAAATTCACATAATACGAATACGCAAGAATCCTACATAAATGTGATTACTAAATATCTTTAGAAATAAGATTAAATTTAAAAGTATTAAAATATTAAAATTTTGTCACGTTTTTCTGTTCTTTTATTAATTGGTTAATAGATTTTATAGTGGAATAACCTGAAGATTTTTCTATGTGGCCTGTAGATTTTTCTATACTAAAAAAATATGCTCTATATCCCATGATGCCTGGTACAAAATTTTAGCTCCTCGAGGGGGACAAATATCGTTGTTGTGATCATGCACCACAATGGTCAAGTGGTCATTTTCATTAAGCTAGCTCGTAAAATGTCACTTTTAGGGTATCCGAACTCAAAAATGTTATTCGGCTAGAAAACATCTAATATAATCAGAAAACAATATATGAGATCCAAATCGCTGTAAAAATTCGCAATTAAAGAGAGAAGAAGGAAACAGATCAGGTGTGATTTTATATAATAAACGTGTTCCCGTCTCAGAATATTATCAGTTTCCTGTCACATGTCAATGTAGTTGTTTTAACTGTATTTTTCAATAGAAAACTATAAGTATTATAGGAGTAGCATCTCAGCACTTAACAAAATTATACTATAAGTTATATACGTAAATTATACTTTAATACGTTAAGAATAATTTATTCTTAAATTATTGTTTGAATAACCGAAATGATTTTAAGAATTTAAAAATAATTTTTGGATCGAGTTTCACCTAGTTTTTCTGTCTTTGTTGTTTGCACGCCTAAATTATACTTTTCGGAATAGATATGCGTAAAGTTTAGCTCCTAATATTTAGCAGTTGCGTTTTACGTTCTGTTTAGGTTTGGAAATTGATATGAACTATGGTGCGCTTTTTGAAGGAATGAGCCAGTTACTTAATATAAAAAGCAAAGTTATTACTCAAATTAAGTTTTTTTGTGTTACAACTAATTGCCTATATCACACCAAAGAAGAAAGATGAAAAAATAGACGAAAACTCGTTCATAACCCTTGTAAAATACAATAGCAATAGTTGAGGGCTCATATATAAGTGAATTGATTTCAATCTGAGTACAGCAACTAGTTTAAAAAATATGTTTTTTTTTTTTTTTTTTTAAGATATATTTTTTCGTCCAGCTACGAGACTAAAGAAAATTTTAAAAATATCTTTTAATGAATGTAAAGCCCAAAAGAGGTGAAAATGTTTGAGATCATGCGCAACGTTATAATAGAAATGAATAATCACAAACAACGTTTTCCATATCGAGTGAACAGCGACACGTGGCTAATAATAAAAGAAAGCGACAGTTGAATAACAGAAAATGGCCAATATAATAAATTCATTACTTGCTTTAAGCCAACAACATTCCATAAGCACCAATCTTACTCGCACACTTGCTTTATTTATTAACACTATGATGACCAATATAATGAACAAGCATCACTATGCATCTATTGAATTATAAACAAGGAACACCAAGCCGTTATTATGAATTATAACAGATTATTATAGGAATAAAAAGAGAAAGGCTACCCTAAAAAAACTAATGTTTCAGCAGAAGCCCCGTTTTAATCATTAGTGAATAATGCAATAAACATGTTAGTTTTGGCCCATCAATACTTATTTCAAAATATTTGCAACGTACGTATTTACTGATGTTTTCAATTAAAAAAAAATACGATTGTATGATCAACAAAAAGTAGTAAAGTTTATTTATAAAAAATATAATTCTTTAATTATTGTTTCTGTTTGTCGATTCTTTAGAAAGTATCTTGTTTATTTTTATTAAATGAATTAATAATAGTACAGATTTATAGTAAACATTTTGAAGTACAGTAGAGCGCCGATTATCCGGACCAGTCGGGACCGAGGCTGATCCGGTTAATGAAAAATACGGATAATTGGACAACTTTAAAAAACGGCTATGACAATGTTTTTTGGGGAACAACCCTTCACACATTTTCCAGGCTTAACATTGGTAATTGTAGTAGTGCACATTTTAGCATATTATAAATACAAATGATGCGTTTATAAGTTATTTTTTTACTTTTTTAAAATTTTAATTGCTATAAAATTCGTACAAAGTGATACATAGAAGTACACATAGAAACTATTACATATATATGTACATAAAAAAATTAATTGTGATAGTGAAAATAAATTCTTAAGTCTTCTGCTTCATAGAGGACATAAAAACTCATTGTGATAGTGAAAATAAATTCTTAATAGTCTTCTGCTTCATAGAGGACATTCTTTTTCTGCAGCCATACCTGTTAATCTTTTTAAATGCAGGAATTGAACGGGAACGGCTGAATCTTGCCGTTGTAGCCATTCCATAGCAACTTCAAGCGCATTAAATGCTCCTGTGTCTGTTGGTCCTCTAGATTCTTCATTTTCATCTGTTTCATCATCCTCGCATTGGGCTTCACTATTCGTATCCTGAATGGTCAATATTATTTAATCGTCGTCGTTCAAAATTTGGAAACCGAAATTGTTCTTGTCACTTTCAATCCATTGTTGGAAATCTTTTGCGTTAAATCCAAAATGTTCCAAGTCTTCTGTAAAACTTTCACTGCGATTTTATTTATTGTTTCTTGCATGGATGTCCTATTTAAAATCTTGTTCCAAGAGCTTTTTAGTGTGGAAACTTTCACAAGATTCCAAACATCGGCAACCATCATGCAACCTTCTTTCAAGTCAACTTGCATTGTGGTAGAGTGGTCAACTTTGTCTAATAAATGTTTCCTTAAAAGCTGTTTCCTGTACAGCCTTTTCAGCGTTTCTATTACACTTTGATCCATCGGTTGTAAAAGGGAAGTTACATTCGGTGGCTGAAACATGATTTAAACATTCCATTTTCGCGTTCGAGTACGTCTTCGTTTGGATGAGAGGTTGCATTATCTAAGACCAATAGAACTTTCCCTGATTTTCCAATTTCTTTTTGATGTTTCTTTACTTCAGGAATAAAATATTATTCATACCATTAGATGAATATTTCACAGTTCATCCAGGCTTTACGCTGATTTTTATAGACAACAGGCAGCGTTTTCACATTTTTGAAGCACCTAGGCTTTTTTTAGTGTCCGATGAATAACAAAGGCAATCTATGATTTCCAGATACATTACCGCATAGTAGCATTGTAATTCTGTCATTGTTTACTTTTGTTCCCGGGGCAGATTTCTCGTTCGTAGATGCTAATGATTTCTTCGGCAAAGAACGCCAGTTGGAGCAGTGACTGGTTAATAAAATCAACATTCCAAAATGGATGCACAGATTTGTTATAGTATGTATCAGTATTATCCCTTAGATATTGAGAATTTTAAGTAAAAATTAAAACGCATGGAGCATCTTAAAGATGAATGTACACTGAAAACACAAAATGTTGGGTAAAATGCATTTGAAATATAATATGATATTTGATATGCAACTTTCAGTAATTAATTTTATTAAGTGTGAAAGCACATTTTATACCATAAATAATGGAGATATGTTGAATTTTTCCGGTTTTAACAAGTTTTAACACATAAACAAAAATGTGTATTTTTTGGCAGTTTTAAAGTACTTAACCCTTTTGCAACGAACGTCCCGTACAAAATTTTTAGGTTTTTTTTAGTACCACAATTTTCAAACAGAAATATTTGTTTAAATTAATCACAGAAATTCTCTAATTAACACTCGATTACTACTTTCCATCTGTATAATACACGGTGCCATTTTGCTAACTGCAAAGGCTTCTTTAAAGTTGTTAACAGAACTATAATATTATAGTTGTTAATAGAACTATAATCACATTATAGATGAACTCCTCGTCATAATATTCGGATTCGATCAAATTTTTAAATTCCGAAATAAATTTCTCTGCGTTTGTACTCGATGTCGACATCTTTTCCCCTTGGACTTCAATTTCTCTAATTCCAGTTTACAGTTCCTAAGCCAACCAGAACTCGCTTTAAATGACGCGTCTCCATTTAGACCTTCATTGAAAAGAAGACCAATCTTACTCGCACACTTGCTTTATTTATTAATACTATGATGACCAATATAATGACCAAGCATCACTATGCATCTATTGAATTATAAACAAGGAACACCAAGCCGTTATTATGAATGATAACAAATTATTATAGGAATAAAAAGAGAAAGGCTATCCCAAAAAAACTAATGTTTCAGCAGAAGCCCCGTTTTAATCATTAGTGAATAATGCAATACTTATTTCAAAATATTTGCAACGAACGTATTTACTGATGTTTTCAATTAAAAAAAATACGATTTTATTATCAACAAAAAGTAGTAAAGTTTATTTATAAAAAATATAATTCTTTAATTACTGTTTCTGTTTGTCGATTCTTTCGTATATATTAATTTTCAGCGTAATTTTAGCTCTGCAGAAAATTTAATGAGATATAAGAATATTCTTATCTGCACGTGCAACTTATATGATATTCGTTGCCTCTAGTTTGGCTAATAAACTCGAATTCTACCACAATGGAAAGAGCTACAGAAACGTTTCCTGATAGTTCGATAATGTTTTCGAAATGTTAATTCAGCGTCTTAAATACTCATGTGTTTTGTAAACATTTCCTTTATATTTAGATAATTTTGAAGAAAACATAACTGTCAAAATTATTAAAAACCAAAGATTTTCTAAGTTAACATAAATGTCTTTTCTGAACATTAGGAGCAGGTAAGGAAGCTTATTGGTTCTGAAGGGATTTTTTAACACCGGAAACTTTTTGTTTTCTGTGGAATATGATTTGTCCTATTCCACATCAATTCTAGAGGTAAGTGGGCTATAGAATCACAGATCAGGAGACAATATTTTTTCTTAAAAAAATTATTAATAGCGTATATCTGTTTCTGCAGTTTTGTACAGAGCCCTGAATTCATTATTACAATAACCCATCCACATCGTTCGTACAAAAATTTTGATAAATATTTAAAAAATTAATGAATGGAACTTTCTATTTATGTAATAAGAAAGAATATGTAAATATAAAAAAGTTTATTTTGTTAAAATAAATAATGCAGCAAAATTTATCTTTTTTTATTGATAATTCAATAATCGACTGTCCGGCCTTGTTTCCGTATGTAAAGAGGCAAAAATAATATATCTGCTTTAAAAAATGAAATGGGGTTAAAAAAGGTAACTTAATTTACAAAAGAGATGTCTTCGCTCTTATCTTCCATCCAATATATAATCCAATTTTAAATCAACGATAACGAACAAACTAACAATACACAACAAGGCTTTATTTTTTAATACGTTTATGGAAAATTCATTCTCAGTTAATCAAAATTTAATTTAATTTATAAATAACTACATCCAAATAATTTTAACTTCCATTAATCAAGAAAACTTTCGATATCACCAAACTAATACTGAATTCAAACATGAATGAGTCTTCGTTTAATCTGTGTAATTTTAAATTAATATTCCTTGCGTAGCAATAACCTGCTTTTATTTAAAGCTTCAAATGATCTATCTGGCAGTTCGCTCTCTGTAGCTAATTTAGTGAGTTGGTTATAAATCTTGACGATAATCCCATGTAATTAGTTAACAATTTCATAGGCGAAATGACGGACAGAATACAATCACGGATGGAGAAATGTCTACAATTATAGAAAGGTGCCGTGAAACTTCCGACTGCTCATATATATCCGGTTCACAACAGAATAAATATTGAATACATAGTGTCAGTTTAATTTGATGAATTGCGAAAGGCATAAACTCGAAATAAATATAGGAGTTATTTTCTATTCTTGAATCGACGGTTGAATGATCCTCAATTTTTGTAGATGTTTTTAATTAGTCATTATTGTTTTTACTGAAAGATGCGCTAAATGAAATACAACTGATTTAAACAATGAAAATTGCTTTTCGATAGAAAATACAGCTGAACTTTGAAATCAACCAGGTTCATTGGTTTGTTTAGGGAACTATTTTTCTTGTTATGCATGTGAGTTATACTGACTGAGGCATCTGTTTAAAGTGGAATACAAACCTATACTTAATCGAGATTCGAACCGTCCCCTCATTTAAGACTTCCTAACATCTTCACAAACAGGCATACATATATCTGGAAATAAATTTTAAAAAATGTTAAAGCACACTGGACGATAGGCAGTAAGATGTTCGAGTTACTTTTCAAGCTGTAAGTGAGTGTTAGTTTTCAGTTACTTTTACAAATATTTAAATACAGTTTTTTTGTCATTTAATTGTTACAATTTGAAGTTTGAATAAAACATTTTTTACTTAGATGATTTATTGTTTTCACTTAAAGTAAAATGTGTTGTGTTAGGGGACAATAAGTTTAATGCAGGGATAAAACCCTAACGCAATGCATAAATTTCTCCCTATATATATATATTTTTTTTTTACTTTTCCCAGAAGAAGGAATCTCCCAACACGGCACCCTTCCATGGCACCTAGCAAGCAGACAGCGAGAGCGTTTTCTATGTCACGAATTTAATGTACATGCACGTTAATCTAATTATTAGACAGTTTCCAGGCATTCGTTCAATACATGTTTTATAAAATTGATTCAACGATTTACTTAACTTCTATAAAATTAATCACAATGTCTTCAATTGTAACATATAAAACATTTGTCATGAAACTGATGCTATGAATTTTCCATCATAGCCGTAACAAGTCGACAATCTCAAGGCGAAATTGAAATTATTTTGTGGGTCTAATGCTCATTTCTGGACTTTAATGTTACATACACACAGAAGTGGAGAGCATGTCTCGCTGTAAAGATTATGTAGATGATATTATAATTTAAAGTGTGTGAAGGCTAGAATGGGTTCACGATGTTGCTAGGGGGGTGGACTCAGCACCGCCTGTTTAGGGCAATGCTTTCCATGCTTTCAAAAATATGTCTGCTTAAAATTTTGATATTTGATTATGAAATTTTAAGTTTTATTATCATAATCATTAGTGCAAAAATTATAAAATTATGCAAACCTGTATTTATATTTTACTATAATGTACTTATTTTATCTCAAATGTGTTACATTTTTTTGCAGTATACTGCAAGATCATCACGAAAAAATGACTAAAATGATACCCTGTGAATGCTAGGCATTCATGCCCTGTGAATGCTAGGCATACCCTGTGAATGCTAGGCATACGACAGCAATAGTGGCTGTCGTATGCGGATTTTTTTTAACGTTTGGACGTTCCCTTTAATTTAACTACAAGTAATTTATAAATTTATTATTATTTTATTATTTTGAAAATAAATAAAATCGAAGAGTACTTTAAGAAAATACTGGTGTTCAGATTGAAGGTACCACAGAAATGCTGAAAAGAAGCCGCATACCACAGCTATTGTTTTTGAGTTATCGCGTAAGTCTTGTGTTCAAAGTGCAGTGTATAATTTGATTTCTCAAACCACCTAACTAAACAGTTATATAATGCGACTAATATTATTATAATCGTAATTGAACTATCATTCACATTCTCATTTATTTCTATATTTTTCTCTTTATATGATATACGTATAGGATTTAATATATACGAAAATTATTCATTTGTTTCTCCCCTTTGACTGTTCAGTTTTTCTTGTAACCAACTAACTCTGTATTCCGCATAATAGAGTGTGCCTAAACATTTATATTTGCATTTACCACATCCAACAGATTTACTGGTCGTTGTTTGTTGGTGTTGTTGTTGTTTTTTGTTGTTTTTTTAATTAATCGCCGACTATCGTAGATGTAAAGATAACTCTTCCGTTACCAGTTGTAACAGCTAAACCAAGTGATATAAGGGATATAATAAGGCAACAGAAGACTCGTTTTGTTTTTGAAAAGCAGTGTTCAAGTTGCCGATAGCTAAAACTAGTCGTTGGGGACCACCGTAATACTTCTCCATCATGGATATGCATAATATAAAATATGAAAAAAAAAACATGTGTAAACTATTTATAAAATGCATTGCAATTCGAATAAAATCGTAGCTTGATGACGTCATAAACTTTATATGCTCTATTACTCCAAAATTGAAAATCATATTAACTAACGAATTACTGCGTCGGATTATGCTTCTCATTTCCAATTAAAATATATCTTTGAATTAAACTTTTAATGAAATACAGGGTCAGGAAAAATCGAAGAGTGTGGAAAATGGGATTACAAATATCTCGGCAACTCATTATCCGATTGACTTCATTCTCTATGAAAAATTTATGTTTTTTTATTGTCTTTTATATTTTCTCCTTAAAGTAAACACGTTTGAAAATTTTTCTATTCCTTTTATCAGAACGAATAGTTCGAGAGTCCGAAAAAAATAGTTCCGGATAATCGAGGTTACTGAAAATCAATAAGCTTCTTCCTATTATTACATACTAAGTATACACCAAATTTCAAGTCTCTATCTAGATTTGTTCGGGAGATAGAGTGTTTACAGACACACAGACACACAGACAGACAGACGGACGGCTAATTTTTTTTTCTAAAAATATATTTTTCGGAATCTACAGTCTCTGAAACGTGTAAATCCGTCAATTTTTTTTTTCGATTTTCAAAACGATTACAAGAATTACTGTATACTACGTATATGGGTAAGTAATATAAAACGAACTTATTTTTATTGGATCATTCTAACTTTTTGAGAGATTATTCATTGCTCATATTACAATATTAGAAGAAAATACGACTCAATATCCTAATAAAATTCTTTGTAAAAAGAATAATTATATATTAAAAAAAAAAAAGGATGTACTGATTTAAAAAAAAAAATCGATATTCTGCCTGCGACAGATATTTTAAAATAAATACTGATTTATTATATTAAAAAAATACTATTAAACGATTTCAATAAATATTTGCAAGATAATTTATAAATGTAGAAAATCTGTCCTACATTCAAGAAAAAATTTAATATTGAGAATTCTTTTTTTTTTAATTTAAAACTATCAAACTTCAAACGCTATTTTATATTTTTAAAAATTCTAATGATTTAATGTACATTATGTTTATAAATGTTTAGATATGCGTTCGGTTGAGGGCATTCATACAAAAAGCGCGATAGAATGTTAAGATTTTTTTTTTCTAAATTAAATAAAAAACATACAAGATCTCTAAGAACATTGAACAGGATAACGTAATGGTTTGAGAAAGTTTATCAGTGCATATGAATGTTTGCAAAGAATAACGATAGAAATTGTTCATATGATATTTGTATTTAACAATTTTTCAATGAATAAGAAAATTGCAGGGAGATTATTAGATCAAAACTCGACACAACCGCATATCGTCATGTATAATAATGGCATCTGGTGTGTATTTAATACGTCATGAATGCGATGCCCTCACCTGCGTAAATTTGAATACTAGAAGCATAAATATGTAAACTTTAGTTAATGAATTTCCTCTGACTGTTATTTTGATTTCAATTCGTACAACTTTCAAACATCACGAAGATAGTTTTTCTATGTGAACTTTTCTATTTAAAAATTATGTTCTCTTAAAAGTTATTGAATTGTATAAATCATTACTTAAAGGCTGTGTTTTTAATTAACGATTAAAGATATAAATCAATAATTACCTAATGATATTCATCAGCATCCATAGTGTGAAACTAATTCTGAACGTTTTCTTGAACGCTTTATTTACATCATTATATTCTTTTATTTTTTAATTTAACAGTTTATGCATGTGAAAAATAGTCTTCGAATATATTTTGTAAATAATTGATAGTAACACATTATATGATAAAAAATATGGGAACTTTAATCACTAAATTACATTTATCTCATTAATTAGATATCGGTTCATGGTATAATTAAACACGGTTCCTCTTAAGAATTCCAGCCGCTTATGCGGCTTTTGCAACCAGCCTTTAACGGAAAGCGTTAGATTATCATAAATAGAGAAAAAATGAACGTATATTAAGAGAATACTTTTTTAGGTAAGACAAATCTATTAACAACAACAAATAATATATTAATTGCATGCAAGAAATTATAAAAAAATGTTAAAATGTTACAAAAAATGGTGTTTCATTCATCGTAAAATTTATCCGAAATGTCCGACATTATCCATATGTCTGTCTTTTGAAGAACATTTCAGACAACTGTCTCTGACTAATCATCCCTTAAATATATAATAAGGAAATCTTTTGTATTGTAACTGATCTTAAACATCTCTCCTTTACAATAGTAAAGTTAAAAGAGATTCCTGATACTTTTTTAGGTATATTCAAATGTACACTTAATTTTCGTCGCTATAATCGTGAGAACAACAGCAGGGACAGTTCATTTTTAAGCTTGCTCAATGTTTCAAGGATTGTGAAAAAACTGTATAATTTCAACAAAATGAAACTTTAAACGTTTATTTAAAAGTAATATTTGAATAATAAATGAAAAATATATCTTATATGTTTGTTTCATAATCTGTGGCTGCCTGTTGTAAACTCACTAACTGCGACCAATAGACTGTTAATAGGAATACTGTTCAGAAATGTCACTTTTGCCAATATAATGAAATGAGGTATCTAAATAAACATTAAAATTAAGAAAAAAGGGTAAAAATTAAATTTCAACAAATGCTGCCCATATCCGGTAACGTGTGCGAATTCTTTCGTATAAGCACTGTACATATGATTAAGCTAATTTAATTAAGTGGTAAAGTATTACCAAATGTGTAGATGATGTACACACTTCGTAATACATTAAGACTTAATTGAATTTTGAAATGCATATCACACCTAAAAATGCACATTCAGCACCTATGGCTCATTTTCACAGTCAGTCATGTTATCAAATTCTTCTTAGTGTATCTGTGGAAATAAGGATAAATTCTATGCACTCAATAATGTATAGAATACATTTTGTAGGGCACATCATTAATGTATTTCAATTTCCTTATGTTTCAAAAACTGCAAAATAATTAAAAAACATTAAAATTATTCTTATTTATCATAGTGTAATGAATTATTTTTGTGCATCCCTGTAAACGAACTGTAACTGCTATTTAATTTACTCTACAGAAAGCATATTGCTATCTACCTCAGTGATGCATAACGATTACATTACATTTAAAATTTTGTCACATCACTAAAATACACTGAAAACGATTTCGCCCATGGACCGTAATGTAGCGAAATATTTTTGAGTGCCCCGGTAAACTAAACATAAATGATATACACTTTCAATGTCTACATTTTAAACTTAAATGATATATGTCAAATACATAGAAATCCTATTATATTTACGCGAGTTAGAGCACAGACAGACGGCAAACGTAATTTATAAACACTTTTTAACTATGTTGGGAAGTCTTAAAAAAAAGCTATTGCTCCGGGGTTAATAATGATGATGATGATTTGTCATTATACCCATATTGACATGAAAAAAATCTAGCAAATGCTATTTATTTATAAATAATAACGAATCCTAGACGCATAAATTTGCAACCATAATTAAGTAAATTTCTTTTAATCCCATTATTTAGATATCGATTTGTAGAACTATTTAACATTAGACAGGAAGGCACTTTAACTTTCTTAGTTTAAAAAGAATTTCTATGAAAATTTATAGATTTGCTTCATAACATGTATTAAAGGCTTCGTGCTCCACGATTAGAGAAGCACATTAATAATTAACCAATGGATCTCATTAAATTCCACAGCGTGAAACTACTTCACAAAGTTTCCTCCGCCGATCTATTCTCGACATTGTGTTTCGAGATTTTTTTTTTTTTCTGTTCGCTAGAGCCGGACGTTATTAACAATTTATTTTTACGCTTAGCTGCACCTACATATTGATTTCCCTTACAACATAAGTCTTGTTTTTCAGATTTAAAACTCGCAAATAGGAAAATATCTCAAGGAACACAAAAGAAGATTTGACGGGGAGTTAATTTGGTATAGGAAAAATTTTAATGATGGACGAAGATATTAAAATTGTTCTCGACGAGGCTGTTCTTGTACACAGTTAAAGCGGAAAAGATAATATTTATTATGTTTTTCGGAGGAATTTATTATGTTGGCTGTGTCACCGTTAATACTTAAACGTAAAACTTATTAACGAGATAAAATTTTGTAAATAAAACTGTAAAATGGCTTCAAAAATGAGTAATATTAAACGAAATTTACTAAAAAAAAGTTTCAAAATATCCCTGTTCAGATAAATATATTTCTTTTGATAAACCTTCTCATTTTACAATAAAATGTGAAAATCGATTTATTATTTATACAATTTTTCTAGAATTTTCTGCGGTTGAAAAATTTTAAATAAAGCAAATAATTTAAATCAACTTACTTGATTTATAACCTCTCCAATACTTATTTAAAAATTATAAATAACATTCTCAATGATGATAGTTCAAAAATGTATATTAATAAAAAATGCATTTTAATTTAGAGTAAATGGAAAACTTTACAGTCGGGAATAATCGTGGGAAATTTCATATTTACAGATAACATTTGAGAGTTTTCTGTTATCATCCAACAAACCAATTAGTGTAAATAGTTCATAGAATCATCAATAGACGGTGATACTGTGTGAATTTTTGATAGCAAAGTTTTAATTGTCATTTCATCAGTTTGATATCGTTATTGTTAAATAAACTTCGTAACTTGTGTAAATTGACAATAGCTGGATACGTCCAAAAATGGATTTTTTTACAAAAGTTAGTTCGCATTCTTTACAATTTCGTACTAGAAAATTGACACTATTTCTGAGAAGTATGTAATATTCTGTTTATTGTAGATATGAAAAAAGTACAACCTCGTCAATATTTTTTCTCATTTTTATGATAAATTTTATAAAAACAAATTAAAGCTATATAAATGAATGTATTGATCCATTCAACGGTTAAATTACGCCAAATTCAACCATTTATTTGATTTCGTCTTTTTTTTTCGAAATATGCTTTACATTGATGTTATTTACTGCTTTTGAAAATGCCTACATATGATTTAGGGTATGTATAATAAAACACTATAATTAAATGCAGGTCAATCTATTTATAAAAATAGTTTTTGTCAAACACGTATTTTATTTTAAATACTGAATTTTGATCTAGCAAGAAATATTAAGGATTGGGCATTAGTGTTTTTTAAAACTTATTAAATGATCTATCTACATGATTGGCATAAACAATTTAAACATTAAGATTAATTAAATAGGAATAACATACAAATAAACGTTGATTAAACACAATAAAATAGTAAATACAATGCAAATCTTTACGAAACATAAGATTTGAAATGCTTACAATGTTTCAAATTAGAGAGTCATAAAATTTTCTCACCAAAGTAAAGTGGTGAAATAAGATTATCTATAATAAAAATTATCTAAAGATCGTCTACGATTATGTCACAAGATTTTATCACCAATGTAAAGGTATAAATAAGAATACCGAATATTCCATGACTTAGTAGTCGGGACCTCTACGTAAATCTAGCATTCCTCGTAGATTTAAAGTTGTTATTATCTAATGACTCTTACCAATGGGATGTATGCTTCTGGGTGAATGAAAACAATATTTATAGAAATCTTACATTAGATTTTATAAAAACAAGCACCGACGGGCGTAAAGAATTTTTCAACAATTCTCTGCCGTTATTTAATAAAGAATATTTTATAAAATCAAATCAATGGCTATGATTATTGCCAATCATTGACACATTTCATTATCTGCACATTTAGAGATGAAGTTCTGGATTTCAGCAACTCTGTTCTTAAAGCTTGTAAATTCAAATGGCATTAATCCATCGTGAATAATAAATTATCGAGAAATAAGGGACATGCCAGACCGACATGTTTCTTAACCCATTCGCTGCCATCCACGAGTATACTTGTGGTTTTTCAACCTAAAATTACGAATTCGTACCGGAAATTTCGAAAGAAGAAATTTTGTTTTATGTAATCACGAAATGTCTGTAATTAACACTAGAACTACCATTAGCCGTCATTCTGACGGATACCAAATGAATATATTCCGATTCGGACCAGAAATTTCTTTTTAAAATAAATTAAATATAAACTCACAGAAATACGTTAAATGAATAAGTTAAATAGTTTTAAATAAAATTTGTGGTGTGAAATAGTTTTAAAAAAAAATTGAGTAAAATTTCCGGTAATTAGAGTGTTAAATAAAGTTCGTATTATTTGATATGAATTCGAACTTTCTAAATATACAATAGTTCCGGTAATTTTAACCCGGCAGTGAACGTGTTAACAAATTTGCGTTCGCTGTACTTAAAGATAACCATTTTGCAATGATATTGTTTAAACTGTTGTAAAGTGTTTCTAATTTATGCATTAGCGCGGTTTTTTCTCTTGTTTTTTTTTTTTCTAGTAAGCAAAAGAATATATACAGCAAACAATTAAGGAAACAAATGTTATATTAACACTTTACCGTCCGGCGACACCACAGTGGTGTCGTATGTAAAGTAACTTAATTTTAATCCTTAAATGCTACATTAGCACCAGAATTTTGGAATGAAAAATTCCCTTTTATCAAGTACATAAAGAAAAGATTTTACTTATTTTCGAATAAATTTTTTTCTAAATTCTGGTGTCAATCAATCATTTTAACATTTTACGAATAGAAGTAGTTTTACGAGACATGCGGACGGCAAAGTGTTAATACGATAATTCGTTATTGCGTAAAACAGTTAAGATAATGTTTATGGTAAACGTATTATGTAATATTTGGATTTATTTCCTACATTAGAAAATTTTAATAATAAAAATTAACTAATTATTTACTTTAGTAATCATATTTATTTCGACCAGACTTTCAATATTTTTTAAACATATCATACGCTTAAGCAGAATATAAATAGAAGAATTGACAACAATCTTTTACATTTATATTTTTTAAACCCCAAAAATTCAAATTCAACCAAGCAGGGTGGCCTACCATACGGCTTAAGCTCTACAACACCTGCTTGGCAAGTGTATTTAAAAAAAAAAAAAGGAAAATTACAAATGAGGCCATTAGGCTTTTACATAGTACTAAATTGAACAATGAATATTTTGTGTAGGTGATAGAGTCTTTTACAGGCAATGTTAAAGTCTTTTTGTGATGCTGATAAAAAAAGTCTATTTACAGGAATATGTGATGATGAGTCTATACAATTTCTGGATAGATTTTAGAGTCTTTTGCTGGCGATGTTAAAGTCTATTTGTGATGTTGTTAAAAAAACAAAAAAAATCTATTTACAAGTATATATGATGATGAGTCTATACAATTTCTGGATAGATTTTAGAGTTTTTTACAGGCGATGTTTAAGTTTTTTTTTGTGATGCTGATAAGAAAAAGTCTATTTGCTGGTGTATATGATGGTGAGTCACTTTTGCTGTTGCTGACGGTGGATTACGGTGTAGAGGAACTGTTGGGTGAAGGAGTTGTGGATGTTTATTACTTGTTGTTGTCTGGTGTTTATTTGAAGTTGTTGCTTGTGGTGCAGTGAGTTTTTGATGAGGGAATGGAATCATTTGCATTACTGTGTTTCTGCAGTTGTTGTGTTCGGTGTTGAGGGACTGTGTCCGTAGCGGTGGTGTTTCTACCGTCACTAGCTGTCTGGTGATGGGTTGTGCTTGCGATGGCGGATCTGGAAGAGGTACTGAGTTTCCGTGATTGATATGGTCGATTTTGAGGGGTGGTGGCCGTTTCGTTGATGTTTTTACCATCGCGAGCTGTATGATGTTGCGTTTTGCTTACGATGACGGTTCTGGTAGATTTTCTGATAGACCTGGCAGTCTGGTGAGCTTGCACTATGGTTATTAGGATATCCATGTCCAGCTTTGTCTTCTGTGTGTGTGCAGTTGTAGCATTGATATTTGTGTGGTTTGTTTTTCATTGGGCAGCTTTCAGAGGAGTGACCTTCCATGCAGTACTCGCATGCCGTTCTCCCTCTGCATCCGTCGGTGGAGTGTCCAAAAACTTGGCAATTATGGCATCTTATAACATAAATTTATGCTACTTAAAAAATATGGCGCTTCTGTTTTTTGCCATATGTATCTATGTAATTTGCACTTTTTTTCAACAACCGCCGATCATATTTCAATGCAATATTTTATACTCTTAATTTCGAACTCCAGAAAACGTTTTAAACTAAAATAGTCACTGTACCGTGTATATATATATATATATATATATATATTATAGGGACGCGTAAAAGATGTTAATATATGATTGTGCACTGTGTGTCAAATGTGAGCGCGTAATGTGAGAACGTCTTTAAAAAAAGTCCTTCCGGCCTGTACCGGGAGGAAAAGGTAGCTTTCCTATATCTTCGTTTTAAAATTTTAGCTAATGTTACACGAAAACAGCAAGTTAAAATGCAAAGAAACTGTTACAAAAGATTCGTTAATATTGAATTTGAAAGAGAAATTCGCCAAATTATTGAGCAATAGCCAAATTGGCTTCATTTATGAAGACTTATTTTGTTCGCCAAATTTGGCGATATTTCGCCAAATTTCGCCAAATTTGGCGAGAATTTGGCGCTAACGGATATGAATATATAGTTTTATGCGTATGATTGGGAAAATTATTACAACAATGAAAGAAAATAATTTGCGAGTAATCGCGTTAATGTGCTGTTTTGTTTCAAAATGTCAGCCACCCTAGAATTTCAAACTGCTCTATCTCAGCCATTTTTTAAGATAGAGGTAAACCAAAAAATTCTCTGGAATCCTCGTATCAAGGCCTAACACTTAAATAAAAAATAAATTTAAATTTTTAACTTTTTTGTATATTTATTTTAGTTTTAAATTTTTAAGTAGCCGCCATCTTGAAACAAAATGGCGGACCAAGCTAGCCAACGAACTCGGTCGAGACATTGGTGAGCTTAATACAGACGATTAGTTTCATCAAAATTGATTTATAAATACGAGCGTTATCGTATGACATAGCTCAGATATATATATATATATATATATATATATATATATATAAATCAACATTTGAACGAAGGGTGGTTTTGGGGTTTGGGGGTCATGATCTGTGAAAATATATCGAAATTTTCCGGAACTGCTTTCCTCCGAACGGCTGCAATAGGTGGCTTTATACTTTTTTGTATTGAAAGCTACCTAATATAAATCAACATTTGAACGAAGGGTGGTTTTGGAGTCTGGGGATCATGATCGGTGAAAATATATCGAAATTTTCCGGAACTGCTTTCCTCCGAACGGCTGCAATAGGTAGTTTTATAATTTTTTTGTATTGAAAGCTACCTAATAAAAGAGTGCCCACATACAAGATTCAAAATTTGTTTGGTAGAAATTATTTTGGCCAAGCACTTAGCGAACCTGTCATTATCACCATGCTAATGTTTGTGTAACTGATTTTGAACAGATATCCTTTACAAAATTTTATAATTTGGGTTTGCACAATAAATTTAATACTTTACAGTTTGAGTAGGTGATCGCTCTGAATGTGACGTGACCCTCACTCCGATTTGAAATGAAAATCTGACGATAACACAGTAGATTAATTTGAATGTAGATAACAATAACGATGTCATATATGTATAATGGAATATTAATAGTATGAGTAATTTTGCATAATTGCGCAGCAGTCGTAGATTCAGAAAAAAACACTTAAAATTGCCTTTTTTTGTTGTTTAAAAATTACTTGTGGATAATTTCATATCAAAATTAACCGATTAACATTGTAATACAAAATCAAAGACAGTTTGATACAAGTAGAAAGCACAAAACCACGAAACCTAGTTAAACGGAAAATTTGAATACACGTTTTTAATTGAAAAAATATTAGACGAAGTAAAATTTTTAAGACATACTAACAATTTTTTTGACCGAAGTAAATAATTTTACTTGACTAATAATAAATCACACATATTAAAATTACATAATATATATCTTAAAATTAAAATGTGTAGATATGACAATAAGAATGTTACTTTTTCAACTGAAATGTAATTTATCTTAGAAGCTCATAAAATAAAAAAAACTCGTCAAAAAACTTTAGTTTTGTAAAACACGACTTCGATAACATTTATCGAAAGATGTTTGTAACAAAAAGATTTGGACCATAAACAACAATTTTTATGTCATATTTCACACCATAACAGATGTCGGTATTGGATTTTGTTACTTCTTTTATCATTTTCGTTCGTGCTCACTGTAGCCCAGTAAAACAGAAGCCAAGATTATATTTTCAGACACAAAAATCATGTCTGCTTTTTTATTGTTCTAGGAGAAGTGTTTTAGGAAATAATGGAACGCAAACTTTATCCTTGTAATAATTCAGAAACTAGAATGATTCCCAATCAACATTATATAGGCATATTTTATATGCAAATGTGTCCAAAAATCTTTCTTTTTTATTTCAATTGTTTGTGTCAAAAATATTTGTAACCGTAAGTGTAACTGTATACTTAACTTCACAAACTCAGTAATGTTAATAAACTATTAAAAATTTAGTTATCGTCTACATTAATGTTTCTAATTAAAAACAAACATATATTAATCAAAATATATATATATCAAAATCCAGCCTAATTCATTCCCGCAGAGATTTGACTTGGATATAACAAGAAACATTTAAATTGCTACAAAAATTTGCAAAAGAACATATTTGTTTAATGCAATGTTTTGGTTTCAACTGCATTCCTTTAGTTTAGTAAAATGTTTTCGTGTGCAAAGAAAAAAGAAAAATAGTGCGCAAGCGCAATAAAAGTTGCTTTTAAAAACAAAACACTTTTAAACATAAATTCAAAAAATAATTATTTAAACATTTAACGATTTAAAATCTGAGACAAAATCATTTACAAATGAAAAACGACCCTTTTTAACACTTTCCAACTTACTTGAAAAGTGTTTGTGACTTCGGTTTGTCTGTCGTCTGGCCGTGCTCTAACTCCCGTAAATATGTTCAGATTGCTCTGAAATTTTATATGTTATTGTCGTTATCTATAGCATGTTCCCTATTGAAACTGAAGTGTGTAGCACTTATAGTTTTTTTACAGGGGCAGTCAAAAGTTTTCCGTTACATTACGGTCAATGGGGAATAATCGTTTCAAGTTCATTTTGATGACGCTACGTCATGTAAAACACAATGAAATTGATATATAATTATGAAGCGCATTAAAACATGTTTTTTGTAGAATATGGGGTGCAAAGCATTTATTAATCATTTACAGGGTCAAACAAAATAAATCTTTTACACATCGTTATATGGGGGAAAATCGTCTGCAGTGTATTTTAGTGATATTTCACTATTTCAAACATAATGAAAATTATATGCATTACTGAGGTGCACTATAAATTTCTCTCTTGTGTGCATTGCGTTTATTTAAAGGGACACACAAAATATATTGGTTACAGTACATGTGTGATATTTACAGTATATGTGTGATAAGTGCGTTTTTAAGTTTAACAATTTTTTTTTTCATATCACGTGTGTGTTTATAAACTCGTTTCATCATATATAGGGCTACACAAGCGAGTTCATAAGTATTACTGACTATGGGAGTGAATTGCTTAAGGGTAGTTTTTAATTGTGCTTACGTATTTTCAAGCTGAACTATATTTAAAAGAGAAGTTTATGGAATATAAAAAAATTCATATACAGGGCTACGCAAAAAGATACATAGTCGTTTTTGTTTGGTAATTGCTGCGAGTGAGTTTTAAGTTGTCTTTTAGCTTAATAGGGGGGGGGGGTGTAAAAAGTCTTCAAATAATATACAGGGCTGTACAAAAGATTTAGAGTGCATTTCCATCGATTGGCGAAAATTGCTAAATGTGAATATTCTAACTGAATTAAATTTTATCATACTATATATCCACAGCTATTGATCATATACAGGGCTGCACAAAATAATTCAACTAACAAGGTAAGGTAATTTCGAAAACTGTATATTTCAATGTGTTATATGTTTTTTAAACTGTTTACTTGCATATCTTCTTTCAATTTATTTAACGTTGAAGTTTCGTTACAGTTTTCTGGGTGTGTTGAAAAGTGTTTCATAATCTATGCTTGATGCATGATTTTTCGTTCTTGTTTTGCCTCTTTACGGAAACAGTGTAATATAAGTAAAGGATAGCCCTAATAATTGTGAAAGCTTGATAATATATTCAAAATTATAGTTACATTGATAAATAGGAATATTTCATACTAGTAATATTAATATATTCAAGCATACGTCACATTTTTAGATAAACATATTCAATATCACAATCTAGAAAAATCTAATTTCTTTGATACAACGTCCACGTATTCTGTCATAATTAACAATGATTGTTACTATCAATTTAGTAAGAATCCTAACAAACACAATTTCAATTTCAAGTGATTGCTATCTAAATATATAAAGAAAAACGTGTTTAAAAATACTTAAAATATATATATTTATAAAATACAAGTTTTTTTTTATTATTTCCATGTGTATCGTTTGGGATATTACACATTCGCTAACATGTATTTTTTATAACATATTAACAACGCATAATTTCTGTCTCCACCA
This sequence comes from Maratus michaelseni, assembly GCA_963931845.1. Classification (NCBI taxonomy): domain Eukaryota; kingdom Metazoa; phylum Arthropoda; class Arachnida; order Araneae; family Salticidae; genus Maratus; species Maratus michaelseni. The sequence goes on from OZ007592.1 coordinate 422,075,604, forward strand.
CCGATCAACGATTGGGATTGTTAAGCTTTCTCATTGGTTGTAAAGCGAACGCTAATTAAGTCATTTCCGGTATTTGAGAGGATTATGAAGATATAAGAAGATATTATATAAGAAATTAGATTATATAGAAATTAATTAGGTTATATAATTTATTATATTATTTTATACATTACGTTATATATTATTAGATATTATACATTATTATATATTATATATTAATATTATATTAATTATATATATAAATTAATATTATATATTATATATTAATATATATCATTTTATATAATATTATATTATATTATTTATTATATTATATTTAGAAATTATTTAGAATATTATATTATATTATTTATTTTATTATATTTATAAATTATTTAGAATATAGAGGAATTAATAGATACTAGATGGAACCCGTTAAAACTTGACGGAAAAAATTAAAATAACAATATTAGTAAAATAAGCTTCTTTATTACATAAGAAGGGGTGCGTAAGAAAAGACTTTTAAATATGTTATTTTAAAAGTCCCCCCCCCCCAGTGAATTACAGTACTATTTCCAATGCAAACTCAAAAAAAAAAAACAATCCGTAAACAACTGTGTAATGCAAATCAGTTTGACATTACCGCCCCATATTCCCCGCGAAAAGAAAGAAAATTTCATGGACCTATGAAGTATCATACAAATAGTATATCCCTACGTTCATCTCATATTCAGTCAATAAAAAAAACATAGTAAATAACGCACACATCCCCCCCCCTGTGATAATGCAACCAAATGAGGTCCTTAGCGCATGTGCATTGCATCTCCCAAAACGCACCATCGAAATTCGACGTTAAAAAAAAAAAAGGTTTTAAAATATTTAAATTAAAAGTTTTAAAATGTCTTCTTTAATCATTGTTCGTTTCAAATCCACATCTTCTGAAAAGAATCCATTGTTTTAAGCTACTCAATTTTTATGTAAAGATGAAGAATTTTTTTTACAATAATAAATCAATCTGCAGATAAGGGAGATTTTTAATGTTTTCACGTAATTAATGTAATTTACTTGAATGGTTTCATCGGTTCATTTACATAATCAGGATGATTATTCCTTTTCCATCACAGTTGGGGATCATTTCCCTCTGATACAGTTAAATATCCAATGGATCTTTAAAGAAATAATAAAATACAGTTCCTAGCATAATCTGATGCAACATATACATCAACGAATTGAACCTATCAATTTTATGTTAATCATAAACTAAAATAGTTTTTTTTTTGACAGATTTTAGTTAAGCGCCAAAATGCCTATCTTATGGATAATCTGATCTTATGATTTATCAGGGGTTTTAATTTTTTTTTTTCAGTTTTTATTATGGTTAGGAAAATCTATTTTCAATCGTGGCAACTTTCCCAGGGACTATGTTACATTATTAAAGCAAACTGATGATCATTGTTGAGATAGAATTAAAAAAATATTTCATGCTTGAAAATTATTTAAAAATTCAGTTTTCAAATAAATTTCAATCGAAAGCTAATTTTTATTCTAAATGATGATGTAAGAACTAAAATTGTAAAATGTAGTAAAAAATTGAAATTTGTAGTATTTAGAAGTGTAAGCGCTATGAAAGATAAAGCGATGGCGTTGTTTGTTGTCACAACCGTTATACATTTCTAAAAATGCCACAGTGTTTTGGTTGGCGTCCAAAAGTAGACTACCATTTTTTGACATCGAAAGAGAAATTCCCTGTGAAAAAAATAGGATTTTGCCGCTAATAAGGAATTGTTAAATAAACTTATAACAAGCCTATCAAAATAATTCCTATAAAATATTAGCCTTACATTGTTTATTCTAGCTAAAAATGTAATCATTATTTCAAGTTTTTTTTTTTTTAACCATAACACTATTTTTTATAATTTTAATTTTCCTGAAATCCTTTACTTTTGTGAATTTTTTTATTAAAAAATGAAATATTCTAACCTATAATTTAAAAAAAAGTAATAGATAACATGTAATCAAGGTATGCAATCAAAATGAAGCAACCAATAAAGGCTCCAATTCTGACCTTTAAAATAAAAAATTTAAAAGTCAGTTAAAATTACATCATGTGGACACAATCAATTTTTCTTTTTAGTTTTATCAATATTAAAATGCATTTCAAGCTATGAATAACGTCATTTTCCATGACGCAATTTTTTCACACGTACTTTGTATAAGTTACTTTTATGCTTAAACACCATGTATACAAATAAAAATATATTTTGTATTTAATTGTAATTAAAAAAATCATCAACAAAGTTTTAATGTATAATGATAAAATAATCCCAATGGACAATATTCCGGTGACGTCACAATAAATATGAATTATTATTCGCTTATAAAACACGCGGATAAATATTTTCACCGGAATTACAGCGCCTAGAATACCCGAAATTTAACTTGCAAATTAAAAAATTTGGCGTAAAAGCCCCGTGCTGTTAATAATTTTTTTCTTTTATCTACGCAACCACAGAGTTACTCTCGTTACGCTGTGCCTCGCCACAATGGGAGTTATTACCGACTTTATGACGTCATACCCAGAAGTAAAAGTTTAATTCAAAATTACGGCTAATTAATTAAATTTTCGAACAAACGAATGTACCACAACAAATCGGTGTCCAAATATGTTTTATTTAAAAAAAGAATGAAGTAATTTGATGTAGTAATTTGTTCTCACAGACTGTCGAAAGAAAACGCTTAGCGTTTGAAATATATAGCAGTTTTCCCAGTGCCATCAGGGCCATATATGAAGCAAGCATTGGGTATGTTGGTATTATTTTGTTTCACTAAAGAAATAATATCGTTTATAATAAATATCTGCATGATCGTGGAGTCACATTCAATTGCGTCAAATGCATAAACATGCTTTTTATCTCATCAAGTGATTTTTAATTCGACGTAAAAAAAATGGCCATGCTTTACTAATTACGAAGCTAAATCCATACATGATGATTTTAATACAATGAAGAAACTTGGTAACTTAGTTTAATAATTAAGAAGACATTTTTTGTTTTTAAAGGCAGTTGTTTTTTCTATCTATCGACAACCAAGGAGATTATTCCATGATCGTGAAGTACGCGCCGGGGTTACATGTACAACCGGATCCAGGAGCAATCTGACGCTGACGCGGGAAACTCCATGTATATCTATTATTGAACGCCCCAGAATACATTTTCATTAAACAGTCTTTCGACCAATCAGTGCTATAGGACTAATTTCTCCGGCGCTCTGATTTCGAAGCTATAAAACCGTATTCTGAAAAAAAAAAAAAAACTCGGGAAAACAATACTTCTAGAACATTACCGAAAACTCTAATTCTTTCGAATAAATAAGAACAGAAGAAAGAAAAAAAATACGTAGGTTTTATCGAGCATGGGCTAGATGCCAAGATAACATTTTACATTGAGACTGAAGTTAGCTTTCATAATTTTGAGAAAGAATATTGCTTTGTCAGAAAACATAGGGAAATAAAAATAAAATAAATAAAAAGACATAGGTTGTTATTTCAAGAGAGTTAAAATATTTGTAGCTGGGCGATTGCTGTTTAAAAGAATTAAATTCTAGGATGCATTTATTTGATGAAACAAAAGTGCGTAATTTTAATAGAACAGCGCGATCAGAGCCATTTTTTAAGAGAATGAATTTAGAATAAAGTATTTTTAGCACGGTGGAATTTTGACAATCGAAATATTGGAACGAGCAAATAATTTAGAATAATGGGATTTACACAGAATTATAGTTTTGATGAGGCCAACGGCGAATTTTTTTTTTAATTTGTTTCATATACATATATATATATATAGTATATACATATATACATATATATATATAATTATAGTATATACATGTATACATATATATATATATATATAGATATATACATGCATATATACATGTATACATATATACATATATATATAATATATATTTTTTTTGGTACTTTTCGGTTAGCGGGGCACCAGTGATATATATACATGTATACATACACACACACATATCTACACATATCTACATATACATATATATACATACACATATATATGCAAATATGTATGTATAAATATACAAATTTATGTATATACATATGTATTTATATATTTACAATAATCACTGGCGCCCGGCTAACCGAAAAGTACCCTTTTTTTTTTACTGGCGCCGGCTAACCTAAAAGTACCTAATTTGTATGTAGTTTTTTCTGAATGAGACGACGGAATACTGAGGAAGTACCAGAATATTTTTCTGCATTTTATAGTTATATTAAGAAATACATATTTTGAAGATTTGTTGAATCACTTATTTGTTTACTTTTTCATGCATTATATTATTGAAGGTTGTTAGTTCTCTTATTCTTTTAAATATCCCCTACTTAAAAATAGCGTGTGTTCTCTCTGGTGTTTCGCTGAAACGTTGTAAAATTCAGGTTATTAGATTTTAATTTTTGGCGATTTTTCTGTTACCTGTAAAATTGGGTACTTTTCCGTTATATGGACACCATTGTCGCCAAGCATACATTTACATACATTAAATGCATACATTTACATGTATGGCATAGTGTCCGGATAAAGGAAATGTGCCAAAATTTGAGATTGATCAAATAATTTAATTTCGATAAGCATTAAATTTTTAAGCATTAAATTTTCTTATTTTTAATCTCAGAAAGAAACAATAATCATGGATTTAATTAAATTTGCAATATGCGGTGTAACCAAAACAATTTTGATTAAATCGGTACAGATATCGCAGACGCACCGAGGTTAATTTTTGGCGCCTAAATGACGATTTTTGATTTGTATGGCAACCTGGTGTTTTATAATAAAATTGAATATTTATGTAAATAAATAAAATAAAATAGGTACTTTTATGTTAGCTGGGCGTCAGGGTTAACTCTCCAAATCTTGTTTCAATTGGAATAATTTAATTTACAACATTTTACGTGAGATTTGTTATTCATATTGATATGTTTATGTTTAGATATTTTATTATGATTTTAATTTAGCTAATTTTAAGTAAGTTTTTTAATATTTTATATTACAATGTTAAAATATTACCTAGTTGATATTGGCTAATGTCAAAAGATTGGCGAACCACAGAGTTTAGAGAATAAACTCTATGCCTCGCAACAGTGGGAGTTGCTGACTTTATGACGTCATAAGCAGAGGTAAAAGTTTAATTGAAAATTACGGCTAATTAGTAAAATTTTTGAACAAACGCATGTACGATAACAAATCTGTGTCCAAATATCTTTCATTAAAAAAAAGAATGGTGTAATTTGATGCAGTAGTTTGTTCTCACGGATGGTCGAAAGAAATCGCTTAGCGTTTTAAATATATAGATCATATAAAAAACCAAGTTCAACCGGAAATGACTTGAAAAGCATTCGGTTTAACAACCAATCAGAAAGCGTGATAATCGCAGGTGGATCCGCGGTGGATAGGGAAATTATGCAGTAACAAATGTCTTTATTATTAGAAAAAAACTTCGGGAAAATTTTTCTGTTTCTGACCAAAAGCGACAGTAAATATCCTAGTCAAATAGATATTTTAATGCAATAACGTAAAAGTGACATAAATATTACAACATTATAAACAGAATAAACTCCAACGTTCTGCAGGCAGCCCTGAAATCTCGCAAATGCAATTTTCAGGATCTTCCAAAAGTGTATTGCAAAAACAGTCCTAACTGTTTGAATCAGCTGGTGTTTTTTATGATTTTGGTTGTACTGTTGGTTAAGCGCTCAATCATAATCCACACGTAATAAATCTATGCAACTGCAATCCGGTGAATTAAGACAAACAAGACATTGGTAGCAGCGAAATCGTAAAAAAAGTTTGTGATAATTACTTCTACGTCTTCCATTCGGCAAGACAGTAAATTGAATCTTGCCTATACAAATGTTTGCCCATGCGACTCGTCTGTCAAACAAAGGCTTGACCATGGTTTCTCGCTACTCAATCATGGCATTGATCACAACGTAATCACGCACACTAAGCCACATCCCCCATTTAAAGAAGTGCGGTGGCATTATATGAATGTATTTAACTGTATGTTGGCAATCACAATGACGTGCAGTATCTGAATTACATTCATAGGGCTAAAAATACATTCAAGGCCATTTCAAATATCCTTTCGATAATTTTGCGATATAATTGTATCTGATGACAGCATAAGACAATTGACGAGATTTTTGTTAGCCAAACTATTCAAATATTTCCTATTTATCCTCCGTTCATTCAATCACTGCCAAAACAATTAGGTATAATTTACTTTGTATGTTCTTAAAATCAACTTCATTTAGCCACGCCCTCAATGTTTTATAAATATAATACTTTATTTTAAAAAATAGCATATATTATTTCAATATGCAGAAATATTTACATCAGTATATGCATTCAAATGCACAGTTCTAAATATAGTCGAGCAAAAGACACTATAAATAAATTACTTAACCCTTTAACAATTAAAAACATTTATTTTTAGATCTTCTTTTTAAAAATATTTAACCAAATATTTTCTAATAATTTTATTTGCGAAAAAAGTAACAAGAATAACGACAATAAATTATTACCACAGTGAAAAATAGCATATATTATTTCAATATGCAGAAATATTTACATCAGTATATGCATTCAAATGCACAGTTCTAAATATAGTTGAGCAAAAGACACTATAAATAAATTACTTAACCCTTTAACAATTAAAAACATTTATTTTTAGATCTTCTTTTTAAAAATATTTAACCAAATATTTTCTAATAATTTTATTTGCGAAAAAAGTAACAAGAATAACGACAATAAATTATTACCACAGTGAAACGGTATTAGGAATTTTTTTTTTGACATACATTATATTATTATTTTTTTTTTAATACAAAAAATACAAACTAAAAAAAGTAATTAAGTAATATTTTTTTCCTTGCTTCATTTTTGAACAGAAACAATGTTCCTCGGCTGTGTTGTTTTCGATAAGCGAAAATTTCGTACTCTTCTTTGCATCTCTTTACTTTATTTCATATCGTTTTTAATGTGTTTAAGAAGCAATGAGCAGCTGTTTTGATTGCGGAAATAGGTTTTCCAACACAAATGATAATGGTGCAGGTTAAAGTTTCTAATATTACTGTAGCCTCCAGTCATCCATTCTCCTTTCTTTTCATAGGAAGTGGGCATATGGAAGTTAAGAATAAAACATACGCAAACTATCCCACATTTATGAATACAAATGCTTTTTTTTCTAAAATTTAGAAACTCAAATATATAGCCCTAACATATACAAGAATTATTTTCGTTGAAATATGGCGCAAAGGCACTAATAGGTTGTGCATTCTTCATCAAAAGATGCAGCTACCTGCAGTTTTATTCAAAAATAAATTAATTGGTCGCAATTATTTTGTAAGCTATTTCATTTGATAGCTCATTTTTGGATGACAAAAACGATGAGAAAATTAGTAATTCTTTATATGTACATTTAAAAAGTAATTAAAGAATTTCCCAATAATTTTAGTGGTACTATGTAGAAAGCCATATTTTATACATTTTAGGAATTACAAAAATCCATGTATAAAACGTCTAATTATTTTACATATATCGCGAACGTTAAATTATAAACATAAAAGTTGGATTACATCATGTGTAATATTAATTATAGGGATATATTTTATTTGAAATTACTTAAGTAAATTTGAAAAATTATTATATATTATTTAATTTTATAAACTTTTAATTTTTAGACGTTCAATTACAAATTTATATTAATAAACTGCACAAACACATTTTCTATTCTGTTCACCAAGCAGAGAGTACAATACAGGTGCCTTTTATACATTTTTATATAAGTATTTTTAATATATATTCACTGATTATACCATATTTTTGTATGGGACTTTTAAATTAAAAAATACGAACATATTTTTTTATGACTGTCTTTAGATTAAACAATATTTGTCCGGTTAACTTGAATAATACAATTAAAAATCATGAAAGTTATTATACATTATATTTTCGTTTTATTATTTTTTAAAGTAAAATACATAACTAATTAGACGTAACTAATTAAACATACTACTTTATTTGAAAATTGGAAAGTCCAGTTATGAAAAACATAAAATCAATATTTAATATTTTTTCAATATGAAATTTGATTTCCTTTAGAACGAATCAGAATACAGTAGTTATTGTATGACGCAGTTGCAAATATCAGAAGCTGAGAGGAAATGCTCCAATGAGCCAACTACTATTTCTGGTTGATTTGATTTAGTGAGTGCGTGGAATCATATATTTGGAAACTACTAACTGCATAAATTTCGGATTTCAAGTTATGTTGAAATACGCTTTCTAAAAATAATTTTGTTGAACAGTGGGAAATTTCACTCCAAAAGTTTTTGTGTCATTAATAATTTATTAAAAGCGGCATACTGTATATTCTTGGTACCTAAGACAATAAAAAAATCAAATTATTTCTTGTATTTCTAAAGTCAACTGTTGTTCAATAAAAGCTGTATTTTTTATAATTGATTCCAAATAGAATAATAATAAGTAAATAAGTAATATTATTTAAGTAAAATTTAATAAGTAAGTAAAGTGAATTAAAAAAAATCAGCATTGTTCCATATCTATCTATATATATAAAAGCCGTTCTTGGTATGTATGTATGTATGTTCCTTATACAAAACTACAGTTTTTGTCCGATTTGAACGAAACTTGGTGTACATATACTTTAGAACACGAGTAAAATTACTGTCAACTTTAAAAATTTCTCAGACCATTCTTTACCACCTTTTTCAAACATTTCCCATAGTTTATCATTACAGAAATCTATGTTTTTCCCTCAATTTCTAATTCAATTTCTTTCCATTCATCTTCAAAGGAACTGCGTATGGACAATAGTTTTATAAACCAATTTCAAATTAACTCGCTATAATTTGAAATTTGAAAGTGACGTCAATTTTGTAAGTTGTGATTTTTTTCGCATATTACAAAGTGCTTTAAACGACATAGTACATATATTTAAATGTGTTTGGAGATAAATAAATTACTTACCTCCTAATTTTACAAAGGTAAATTGTTTCCACTAGTTTGTTAATATTAAAGTAAATTTTCTAAGAAATAAAAACATATTTTTTGAGCATTCAAACTTCATGATTTAATTTATTCAACATAATCAAAAACCGTCTGTCAAATATTGACATTTAGCAATCATTACATCGTAACTTTTTTCAGCTTGAGCCTCAACCAAGGAAGTATATTTAAATTCCTTGGAAGTATGTGGACAGTCGATGTCCTATTAATAAAAATTGAATTTAAAGAAAACAACGGTATTTTCCATTATTTTATCTTCAAAAATGGGTGTTAAAACAAACGGGATTAAACGTAAAATGGTTTATCGGGAAAAAAAATTAATGCATTTTTTTAAAATATAAAACATTTATTTTAATTTAAAAAAATAATATATTTTTTATACGATCGACAAAGTGGCGACATTTTCATTTCACCAGTTTCAAAATTATTATCCAATTCTTAAGAGAATACTATATTTTTGAAAAATAATGTTTTGCATCAAAAATCAAATAATTTCAAAATGCAATTTTAGCAAATTCTGTTTAAATTACATTGTAAATATAATTTCGGAGTTAAATTTAGTATTTAAGAATATTGTTTAATATTTTTCTATGAGTACAGTAGTACTGGATTTCTTTAATCGCTTTCATGTTTTAAATATAAATGAGCAAGTGACGTCACGCATTCAAGTAAAGTCGTTTTTCTCAATTAACTGTAGGAGAAAAGTAACAATTCTTGCGGAGTTAGTAATTCATAATTTATTATTTCCAACACATAATATAATGTATTTTAACTATTTGAAAATTATGAGAAACTTGGCGAAACTTCAAGCAATTTAGCTCAACGTTTTCTCTACGTTAAGTTGACAAACGTGTACATTATCTATAAATATAAATGCATATTTGTACATGATTTATGAAGTGAAAGAATTTGTTTTAACTAGAAACGTATCGGTTCAGAGGAAAATCTACCCCGGTGAAAGTGTCGTCATATTTTAAATCATGTGCCGGTTTTTATTCACAAAATATTAGTATTTTATAGCAATTACACAAAGTATCGTAATTTCCACAGAATGTATTGGTTGCCAAAGTATAAGTTTAACATCCTTTTACCGTACAATTTTCCAGAATATTAAATTACTTTAAAATTACTTTAAAATCCATAAGACATCAGTAAATTGAGATACGCTTTTCAAACGAATAACATTGAGAGTACATTTATTTTATTCAACCGCATAAAAATTGAATGTGCTATGTTTAGAAATAAATGTGTTTACTTTATGAAGATCAAACAAGTTAATCTTTCGTAATTGGATTGGACACAGATTTAAAAATATACATGCTTTAAAATTACTTTAAAATCCATAAAAAATCAGTAAATTGAGATAAACATTTCAAACTGCATTTGAAAGTGCATTTTTTTTCGAATTGATAGTTTAAAAAATGAAATTATGCGATATTTAGTAGTTACAAATATGCAGTTCAAGCAAAACTTAATGGTTAGATCGGTGCTACCGTCCTTATGATGGCAACATTACTCACGGATGTGTTTTTGTTTTATAATATAGATAGATGCCATATGAAAGCGAATTTCACAAAATGTTACATTTGGTAACTTTTTTTTCAATGTCAGGAAAATCGTATATTTTTATATTGTATGCGCAAAGAAAACGTGCATTCTAATTTATAAAGTTGAGAAATTTTACTATAGTTGAATTAAAGTAACGCTTTTTTTTCTAATTGTCTTTTTTATCGATTTATGGTTGAATATGCACAAATCATATTGTTGCCATTGTTATTGTCGTATTATTGTATTTTGATTTATGTTAACCCGGTCAAAGCCGGGTGGTTCTGCTAGTATTAGTAAAATGAAAGTTATAACATAGACATTGTCTGCGTAACATAATATTGTCTGCGTAAGCACATATGGAACGATATATAACTTCACATTTCTGAAAAAACATATTATTATCTTACGTCCATTCTTCTGTTGGAATAATACTACAGTTTAAAGTACATTAGTACATTTGTAGGCAGACGTCGAAACTACGACTCTGCATGTGAGTAAGCAAGTTGACAAAAAGTAAACAAATCATCCATATACCGTGGAATGGAAAGAACAACATAAAGGAAGAACTTGAAAATGTCTTAGCAACATCGCTGTGACTTTCGGGACAAAATGTCTTGGCAACTGCGCTGTGACTTTCAGGACAGAATGTCTTGATAAAGCCTTATCGCAATAGGCAAGCTATACAGAAGCTATCATGGGTACAGTCCTATCATAGGTATTATCAGACGTTTCCTCATAAACAGGTTTCTCAAGAAGAAAAAGTTCAAAAACATACCGTGTGATAGTTTACCTTTCGTAACCATGTCAATACTCGGAGTTCATGACGTCAGATCACGTGATCTCCGGCCAGTCCAATCGACCGAGAAATCTCATTGTTTCTCATCTCACTAGGACGGCTTTCTCGACTGATTGGGTCAGCGGAGATCACATGATTTTACGTCAGGAACTCCGAACTAAGCTACCACCCTAACAAACAAGAGCTTTCTCGGCAGGTACTGATCTTTCTTGTGATGAATGTCGAGTTTATAGTATGTATATTCTACGATAGATATCACCTCCCATTCCACCCACAAGAACTCTCAAAAAATAGTTTTTCTTACCTCTCGGGAATTACACTTAAAAACATTTAACGGCGATTACTTGCAAAAGGATCCTCGTGTTTCTTCGATTTGCCGATTCCGTTCAGTTTTGGAAATAATACTACTTGCATTGCAAATGAGACGCTCCGATGAAGCGAGAAAAAATAACACGTATATCATATCATACGATATTACGCGGGATTGAAATTTAAATAGTTACCAGCGAAGTATGATATTGCTGTTCTGATAATTTTAACAAGCTGCTTTTGTGTATTTCGTAATATAAATTGTAATTATGGTAATTCTGATTTAAGATTCAAGAATAGGCTTGTAAAAAAATTTTTCAAATGAGAATTTTCATATATTATATTAACGAATCTCGATTATCACATTTAATCCATTAAACGCACTTATATTAAACATGTGTAATACATATGCAATTATGCCTAATAATTGCATTATTTTTTAATTATGCTAACATTATTAGAATGCACCACGAACGATTTATCCCCATATATTTTACTGAAATGGATTTTTTTGTTTGTCCCCTATAAATGAAATATAACTGCTATACACACTCATTTTAAACAGGGAGGTTATAGCCAATATGCCAACAATGAGCAAACAGAGGCATGCATCTTAGCAGAATTATGAACAGGTAATATTTGGACCACTGTGTTGGGCTTTTTTGGACAAAGATATGGCATGGCGAACATTTCTTCCTATGTGCCAACAGGGAAAATATTAATCTAACTAGTGTGTGCTACTTGAGTAGCACAATATCAAACATCCGTATGTGTAGCCGTGTATTGGCCTTAAAAATGTTTTAACATATTAATAATCCTGAGTTACCAAAACTTTACATGTATGTCGATGTATGCACATAGAATATACATATTTTTATGCTCTATTTAGTTAGCATACAAACAGGTGCCTGAGTGCCCTTTCTTATCTTGTACCAATAGTTAATTCCAGAATTGTTAGTTTTAAAAGTATAGTTTAAATTGAAAAGAAATCATATGAAAATACAACTACATAAAATAGTTGTTTTCTAAAAGGTTACAAATTAAAATTTTATGGGGCTTCTGTTTCCTCTAATTTATAAATAGAAAAATTATTTCCATGCTATAATTTGTACATTTGCAACACTTTTTCGGAATTATACCTCTAAAACTTATGATTTAGAAAATAGCATTAGGTGAACAAAAAGAAAGGAAGCAAGCGGTACACAGGTTTTAAAAATGTTATATGGAACATGTGATATCTTCGTTTTACTATTCATTTAGGTTATTTTAAGTGCAAAATGTGTTTCACTAAATTTTATGAATTAATTTCTTTTTTCAATTTATTTCTTGTGATGTTCAATTCACATTGTCAATATTTTGAAACTACATAATGACGGTCAGGCTTTAATTATACTATAGAAATTCGTTTCAACAAAGAAAGAAAGTAGCTGAATTATTATTATTTTGAAGTCATCACTAATTTCTTATAATTTCATCAATGAATAATACACTGCTCAAAACAATTAAAGGATATTTGAAGTTTTATATAAAATAAAGATATAAACGAAATATTTTTTGCCGAAAATAGAAGAAGAGAATCACAAATGCAAATTTTTCTGGTTTTCAAACTGTGGAGTATGCAAATTTTGAGTTCGACGTCCAAAACGTCGCTTCAGCGGCAGCGAATGAAATTTGACTTTCAACTGGATAAAAGAGAATGAAGACAAGGATGATCGGCATTCAGTGATTGCTTTGTTTCGATGAGTACGATGTCTCAGAGAAGTCATTTGACAGATTCAGAAGCTTGTAGAATCGTTGGTAGGTTAGAAGGGGGCCAAACTCAAGCCGAAGTAGCGCAAGCCATTGGAGTGTCACAAAGTGTCATTTGCAGGATCTGGAACCGTTTTTTGGAGAGTGGATGTGCAGGCTGAAGACCAGGGCAAGGTCGTAGACGGGCAACAACGCCCAATGAAGATCGGTATTTAGCGTTAACAGCTCGGAGACACCGAAACATGAACGCTACTCTTCTCCAACAACACCTTCGCTCGGCTACAGGCACCACGATTTCAACTCAGACTGTCCGAAACCGGCTCCATGCTGTAGGTCTGTATACTCGCCGACTGATGGTATGTGTTAGATTAACATCAAGGCATCGTCGCGACCGCAGGGAGTGGGCAACCGAGCATGTCAACTGGAGGAGAAATGAATGGAGCAATATTCTGATTTCTGACGAGTTCCGTTTTTCTGTGCATCCGGATAATAGGCGTATTTTCATCTGGAGGGACCGTGGCAGTAGGAATAATCCTGCGTTCGTGTACGAAAGTCTCAGATTTGGCGGTGGAGGAGTGTTGGTGTATGGAGGCATGTCCATTGACGGGCGCACTGACCTCTACATCATTCGAGATGGAGCTCTGACTGGTCGCCAATATAGGGATGAGATCCTCAGACTTATTGTAGTCCCTTACGCTGCAGCAATCGGAGATAACTTCATTTTAATGGACGATAACTGCAGGCCACATCGTGCAAACAGTGGAGGATTTCCTTTTCGAGGAACGAATCGTTCGAATGGAATGGCCAGCGTGTTCTCCAGACATGAATCCAATCGAGCACGTTTGGGACGCTCTAGGAAGACGAGTTTCTGGCCGCCAACAACCCCCACAAACTCTCCAAGAACTGGAAAGATCTCTTCTGGAACAGTGGGGCAGAATACCCCAACTCGTCATTAATAGCCTCATTGAGTCCATGCCTCAAAGGTGTTCAACGTTGCTGGCCGCCCGTGGAAACCATACCCCCTACTGAAAATGATTTTCTTTGAAGAAAACACCTTTTCTTATTCTTTTTTTCTCATATGCACAAATTGTGCTTTTTTCCTTTTGTACACAAATGCGCAATAAAATGCATTTTTTTCTGCCAATCATGTGTAATTTATTCTCATATAACCTACTATGTCTGTCGACCATGTATCAATCAGCTAAAAAGTTTCCCAGATAAAAATCCACCTAAAACTGCAATATCCTTTAATTGTTTTGAGCAGTGTATCTTATTGCTACATAGCACAATGAAAATGGCAATTTTTTTTCAGAATTATCAAATATTATTAAACATAACTAGGTACTAAATATAGAAATTTGTTTTTTTCACATTTATTTTATATGTAAATTTCGATATGTTAGTAGTAAAGAAGTATTTACTCTCTAGAAACATTTAGATACATTCTAGATTTCATAGACATATTTTCTATAAAAAACAATGGCTGATTGTGAAATCGACTTCTGTTCCTGAAGCAGGCATTTAAAAGGCAAACTCTATTACATCTGTCAGACATTCACAAGATGCATATTAGACATATTAGACATATAAGGAATATATTTTAGAGAAACTTGCAAGTACTTATCAATTTTGATATTTTTTAATTGTACTCGATACCTTATGAAAATATACAACTCCAAAATCTCAGATTCTGTATATGTTAGATATTGGTCCCTTTTTAAATTATGAATTGAAAATTAGAAATATTCATGCGAATAATTGTGCTTAAAAAATAATATGATTTGTTAATTTGGGACAATAATATCAATACTTGAACACAGGAACTAAGCATGCCGGTACTTCATAAGGAAACTTGCCCACGACCAGAATCTATGTCCGAACTGTACCGCATCTCATAAAAAATAGTTTCAACGACAATCTGAGCCTCTCTAACCACCAAACAAGATGACGACATGCTAAACGACTAGAAGACGAACAACTATTTCTCTGTTTGTTTTGTTTGGTGTCGTAATGGTAATGTTTTACTTAGAAGAACAAAGCAATTTAGTAGCCGATATAAGTTAAAGTGGATTATGTGCTTTTAGGATAACCAAGGCGAAAGAAGTAATTTTCATAAATTTTCTGTTTTCTTGACAGCTTAATGATATAGGAGAAATTTACTTATTAGGTGCATACTTAACGATTCTCAATGGACATCGTTTCAGGCACTAATATTTTAAAACATTATTTTTCTTTGAAATTTTTACACCATTTGAACAGAAATCTGTCGCAAAGTATATTGTTTTGGCAAAATAGTAACAAAAAATGCTACAAACATTTAGAACGTCATCATCAATTCAAATTAGTCGGATATGTCAATTCCGAAACTTTCTTCTGTCTGATACAGGTTTCAATTACACCAAAAACGAATCAGCACCAATTTATATCAAGGTATGACTGAATCTAAAGTTTTGTTAAATTCCGTGCATGAGTTCTTAAAATAGGACTACCGCTAAAATCATATAAATTCTGAAAAATGCAGCATAATAGTGCCAACTGATGGGAGATTTACACCAAAACCTGATCAACAACAACATATGTCCACGTCTAACTGAAACTGAAGTTTGATAAAATTCTAAGCATAAGTTCTTAAGATCGTGAAAATAACGTAAAAAAGTATCATAGCAACGCCACCTGTTGAAATATTAACACCAAAACATAATCACCGTCTATGTACGTCAAAATATGAAGTCTGATGAAATTATTGCATTAGTTCTTGAGATATGGCTATCATGAAAATCGTAAAAAAATGTAGTATAGCAAGTTCTTAAGATAGAGCGCCCAATAATGTTTTATTACAAACAGACAGACAGACTCAGAGACATACATTTTAGAAAAACAGTCAAATCATGTTAAGAACGTTCTAAAAGTATAAATCTGTCGAAAACCGGAAGTCAAAAATTTTCGTGAATTCAATACTTTTTTCTTGTAAAGATAGAAGAAACTAAAATCTCTGCTCTGTTACATCGTTTAATTAAGGAGAATAAATTACGAAAAATTCAATCGTATTTTTATTTAAGTGAAATCAAGGCATAAAATGATTTTTCTATTTTGAAAATAGAGCGGCCATTTCAATTATTTACATACATTTGCAAACATTACATTTGCAAGCCTTAGGTATCCAGATAAGTATCAAAATATAATGCTACCAATCTGAAGGCAAAAATAAACTCTAACAAAAGATGATTTATTTTGAATGTCGTTTATAACAGATTTTTTTATTTAAAATTGCATTAGTCCTTGTTTTAGAATTGCATTAAAACACAGTTATTTTATTTCACATTCAGTTCTT
Source organism: Maratus michaelseni (assembly GCA_963931845.1). Taxonomy (NCBI): domain Eukaryota; kingdom Metazoa; phylum Arthropoda; class Arachnida; order Araneae; family Salticidae; genus Maratus; species Maratus michaelseni. The sequence continues at coordinate 422,092,426 of OZ007592.1, forward strand.
TCAGACATAAGAATAAATTATTGCTTTGCTTGTCTGAAAAAAATAGGTTAAAATTGTCAAAAAATATAAAAGAGATATCCTAGCAATGTAACACAGCAATGTAAAGCACATGTTTGACTTCAAGAGCTGTAGAAATAGTATACTGCAATAAAAAAATCAATATTGAATATTTAAAGAGATATGAGCAATTGTATGAAATAATTGTTAACTGCGCATGCGCGAAATATACGAATGTTTTATTTTCATGATTTTGTCTCCTCCGTCCCAATATTTCAATTAGCTCACTGTATTGGCGATAACTTTCTGAGTTTTTACTATATTTGATTGGTCTTGTAATGTGAGTTACTCTATATAATTGACTACCAAATCATAGATATCTTTTGTGTAGTTCGCGCATGCGCAGTTAAAACTTTTTTCATTCAAATGCCCATATCTCATCAAATATTCAATAGACGACAATATAAAATTATCGATAATTTAAAACTCTAAAAACGTCAGCATATTATTTTACTTTAATAGTACACAAACGCAACATGAAATGATTTTTGTGTTTACAAATCATAATTTACAAAGCAATTTATCACAAATACTTTGATTTGAAATTTTATTTGGCCTACTGTCTCATAGATAAAACCCTGAAATCGCTTTACACTGAATATTAAAAAAATAAATTATATAAACAAAATAAGTGCAAATATAAGCATATTTGTATGTTAATTCTATTTATAGAATTTGCTATCCAAAAATTAAGGGACAGTGACCAGACGTTTTCGCTTTTTACACGGTTTGACGAATATCTACAGAAATTCTTGATGAATCTTCTTTGAATTTCGAGGATGTAAAGCACATGTTTGATTTCAAGAATAGTAGAAACAGTATACTGCAATTAAAAATTAAAATATCGAATATTTAAAGAGATATGAGCAATTGTATGACATAATTGTTAACTGCGCATGCGCGAAATATACGAATGTTTTCTTTTCATGATTTTGTCTCCCCCCTCCCAATTTGTCAATTAGCTCATTGTATTGGAGTGGAACACCTTTCTGAGTTTTTACTATATTTGATTGGTCTTGTAATGTGAGTTACTCTATATAATTGACTACCAAATCATAAAAATAAATATATTTTCTACAGTTCGCGCATGTGCAGTTACTTTCAATTATTCAATATATTAATCTTGTAATTGTCGTATACTGTTTTTACTGTTCTTGAAGTCAAAAATGTGTTTTACATGCTCGTTCCATGAAAATTTGTCAAGAATTTCAGGGGATATTCGACAAACCGTATAAAAAGTGAAAGCGTCCGGTCACTGTCCCTTAATTTTTGGACAGCAGTGTAGAATAAATCTACAAATTTGTAGAATTATTTTCAGTCCATATAGTTTCGTAATATCAACGTTCACTAAATCTTCAATGTTTTACTCCCAGTCTCTCTGTTTATTGATTGTGCTTCACTTCCAATCTCTCTGTTTACATATTACTGGAAAGTTAATTATATAAATATTTTTGTTCATAAATTATTAAATTCTGAAAACATGACTTCCAAGCATAGGTTCTTTGTGAATATGCATTAAATATAAAATAAGATATATAGATATATATCCTTGTATTCCATTCACAGCCTTTTATTTTTATAGAAACATTTTATTATTTAATACTCCAAATTCAGTTGATAAAGTGTTTATTATTATGTGACGGAATGCTTAAAATATCATGTTTCTTTTTTTCAGAATTTTCAAATTCTAAAATACGTTATTTCACGCAGCCTTTCTTTATTTTTAAAGGATGATCTTTACATTCGATGCGAACTCAACGAAAACCCAACTGTTGTATGGTTAACGGGCCTGCCTCTTAGGTAAGAGTGAAGAGATAACAGCAACTAGCTGACTCACCCAGCGTTGCCCAGAACCGTAATAATAACCTTAAATAAATTCCCAATTTGTATGATTTTATATTTCTTTAACACTATTGTGTATGAATTTATATTTTTAAATGAAAATTATCGAAAGAATATTGCTATTTAGTGGTAAAAGTGCTTGTAAGAAGACATTTTCTTGTTTTTTGTTTTTTTCACATAAGATCATTTCATAGTTAAAAAGAAAAAGAAAAAAAATTTTGTTGTCCGAACTTTTTGGAAATTTTATCAGTTACAAATATAACGGTTTTACATGGTTTACCGTGTAAAAATTTCTTGAAAAAAATATTGTTATCAAGTTGTAAAAATAGTATGTTTTCTTCTCGCTTTTATTTTCTTTGTGTGTTCATTTTTTTGTGTAATTACATGTTATTATTATTTTATTTAAATATTTATAACAAAAATATTTTTATTTATGTTATTATATTTATCATACAATTTTTAACTTGAAAAATATTGTTGGGTGTTAAGCTTTACTTAATTCAAACGCATTCGAAAAAAAAAACACAAATCATATAACTTATTTTCCTCAAAATATGACAGTAACTAGCAAGCTACGCCCGCTACGCTGGTCAATTTCTCTTAACGAACTTCTAATCAAACAAAATATTGGCATTTCATAATTCACTTTTATATTTTAACATAATAATAAGGCTACTAAAATTTGTGACTCATGCCAATATACACGTCAGGACACGTCGCCCTTATCATTATCTTTTAACGCATGAAGGTTTCGCTATGGTACTCCATTGTGAAATTTGGTAATTTTTGAAAAACGGCATTAGATTTGAAATTTATATCAAGAAAAATACAATTTTTTACTTTTCAAACGCAGTTTGTCTAACAAGTTTCTGACAAATAATTTTCGAGCAAATATTTTTTTCAGTAACTTCAAATGTTTCATTTTCCGAGATTAATCTGTGGCAACAATTAGAGAAAAACCCAGTCGTCAGCAGCGCATAGCTTTTTATTAAAGAGGCTGTTGGAGCAAAGATTGTCACCACCAATTTGCCACCATCACTTTTGAAATCGGTTCTGTAGTTCCAGAGATTCCATAGAAATTGTAATTTAGAATAAATTTAGAACGCTTTTCGCTCATTTCACCCTTTTAAATTTCGATTTTTTTTTAATTTATTCTTAGAGAGAATTTACATCTTATAAGTAACTTCAATGCCAAATTTCAAATTTATTGCTCCTTCAGTATAAAAAAATCGCAAATTTTGAAATTTTTTCGCTCTTGCACCCCATTGGTGATAGTGGCGCCGCCATAAAATATATCCTATGTTGGAGTAGGGATTATCTCCATCAATTTGCCACCATTACTTTTGAAATCGGTTCTGTAAATCCAGAGATTTCATAGAAATTGTATTTTATAATGTTTTTATAATGTTTTTCGCTTATTTCACTCTTTTAAATTTCGATTTTTTTTAATTTGCTCTTAAAAGAGCATTTACATCTTATAAATAACTACAATACCAAATTGCAAATTTCTAGCTCCTTCAGTATAAAAAATTGCAATTTTAGAACGTTTTTCGCTCTTGCAACACCCTGGGATTACAAGCACCGACATAAAATATAGACTATGTTGGAGCAGGAATTGTTACCATGAATTTGTCTTCATCACTTTTGAAATCGGTTCTGTAGTTCCAGAGATTCCATAGAAATTGTAATTTAGAATGTTTTTAGAACGCTTTTCGCTTATTTCACCCTTTTAAATTTCAATTTTTTAAATTTGCTCTTAGAGAGCATTTACATCTTATAAGTAACCACAATGCCAAATTGCAAATTTCTAGCTCCTTCAGTATAACAAAATTTGCAATTTTAGAACGTTTTTCGCTACTGCACCCCCCTGGGATTAGTGGCACCGACATAAAATATAGCCTATGTTGCAGCAGGGATTGTCACCATCAATTTACCACCATCACTTTTGAAATCGGTTCGGTAGTTCCAGAGATTCCATAGAAATTGTAATTTAGAATGTTTTTAGAAAGCTTTTCGCTTATTTCACTTTTTTTAAATTTCGAAGTTTTTTTTATTTGCTCTTAGAAGAGCATTTACAACTTCCCGTAAGGCATGGTGACGTCACGGCGACGTCACTGTGAAGTCACACTGTGACTTTGTGACCGTCGTCGTGACGTCAAGTGACGTCGATGTGAAGTCATTGTGACGTAAATGCGAGGTCGTTATGGCCGTTTTCAAGGCTTTCTGTGACCTCACAATGTGACTACTTTGTGAAGTCACCGTGCGACTTAAATGTGAAAAATGAAACGAATCTGCATCGGATTGGGTGACCAGATTTTACCCGAATCCTATACGGATTGTTCGGATCAAAATTTTTTTATGGTTCAAGTTTGTGACGTTTGTGACGACACTGCACCGGTTCGGGTGACCAGATTTTACCCGAATCCAATCCAGAAACTTCGGATCGATCTTTTTGGATTTGTTTGGCTACAGAATAGATTCGGATTAGTTGTCGTGTGACCTGATTTTCGTGAACCCGATCTGACCCGAGTCGGGTATAATGTTTTTACTGTAAGTCTTGTTTGGAATAGAATCTTGCATACGACCGAGTAACCAGATTTTATCAGAAATTGTGTTACGATACAATTTCTGATGTCGGCTCGGATCTAGAGTCATACACGAATCCGGTTATATACTTCTTGAACATGATTGAATGTCAACTTGAACATGAATGATGGTTGACTGAAACTATATTTTGATTCAACCCGTATTCTTACCCTAACCCAACAACAACAACAACAAAAAATCTGTAAGCCCACAACTCTACCGAACCTGATAAATGATTTCGCATAGATTCGGATAACGAGATTTCACCAAATACGGATAAGATCGACGATAAGGATTGGATCGGCAATCATTTTTATTGATGCAACTCGTATTCAAATTAAAACTTTGTATCTGATTGGGAAACCGGTTAACACGAAACTTTCTGACACATTTATGAACAAACTTTTAAGCGCATGGCAATTGCATGCCTGATTATTAAAGCTTTTTGGAATGAATAGCGTTTTCCATTTTTAGATAAATGTAATACTTAAGATCAATTTCGGTCCCGTTTTACCCGTTTCTGACGCTGCGCGTCGGAAACTTGGTTCAAAACGCCGACTTTGATAGTGTTTTCTGAAACATCATCTGCCATTACCAAAAAATGGATAACGCCATTCCATTATATATAGGGTAGATGTGCCAGTAATGGGCACCCTTAAGGAATTTCTTTAACAATTATTTTTTAATTAATAGTTATAATTGTTATATTCAACATTTTTTAATATTATATTACTCTACCAACAATATTTAACCATGCTCATAGTCACATTTTCCAATGTGAATCTAAATTTAATTGTAAATAATAGAAATAAATCAAAACACCCTAAATTCCATTAATGGACACCTCACAAAAAGTAATAGATAATTGATATTATGATTGCATTTAAAACTAGAATTTAAAGATAGCATATTAATGAAATAAATAAAGCTGAATTTTTATTGGTTATTTTTTTATAAACCAAAAACATTGAAGGTGTCCCATTACTGGAAGGCGGTCCATTACTGGCACATCTACCCTTTTCTGAATAAGAACACCTGCCAATTTCATGTATTTCCGAATAAAAATGAATTAAGAAATATGCCAGAAATTAGCTATTTTGGATTTGAGAACAACTTTAAAGAAAATATAAGTATACATTTTCAAATAAGCATTCTGAAAAATTTATATTAGGAATCAATTTAAATAATAGATATACCTATTGTGCGATATTATTTAATAATAAACATTGTATCAAGCAGTAAAACAGTTTTCGTTGTAAATGAAATATAGAACTTAAGATCATAAATGCCAAAAAAAAATATTTTTTTTTTCTTTACAAATTATTTTCTTTATAGTTTTTGATAGAATACTAAATGCAAAACTTAAATATCAATTTTTACAGTAAAAACATTCGATAACACAGCTGGAAAAATTACCTTATAACTAAACAGTTATTTTATTGTTTCATCAATATTTATTATTTTTGTGCATCTAACATTGACATATCTCGACAAATAAATTATTCAATGCATTACATTGTCACATTTTTTTTAAATATACCGGAAAATTTTTTCTGGAAACCTACACTAGCAACGAAATTATGAAATTGCAAATTAAATATTAATAGTTTTAAAAATTGCAATGTTTTTAATTATAATGAATAACTATGAAAATTGAACTAAGAAACGCAAAACATTAAATAAATTCCTCCTTTTACATAACACTTTACATTTAGAATACATATTGTTAGTAAATACTTTAAGCTTTTTTCCAAATAGTCTATTTAAAAAAATGTAAAACATTAAAGATAAAATTTAATACAAGTGATTTTTTAAAAGAAAATTTAAACATCTTAACTTTTAAATAATGCAATATTAAATGTACTAGTACTAAACATGCACTATTAACAAAACTACGAAGACATTAAAAGTTACCTGCTGATCTATAGGTAAAGGTGTCACTATTGAATGCTCCTTATCTGCTTCCCTTTCATTGAAAAATTAGACTGTACATCCACTACAATAATTTTCAAATTATTCCAGCAGAAGAGGTGTGTTCATAGATCTGAGAAATCAAATATCACCCAGGCCTTATGAACGCACCCGGCTAGACACAGGGAGATGTTAAAATGGATGGTTTACTTTAAAATGGAGATTGTTCACTTTAAAACGTTAATTTACTTACACAGTATAAATCTACAAACTTAAAATAACGCAACACACACCAATCCTAACTTCGAATAAGAAAAAATCGTCTGACTTCAATATGCGCGCGCAGTATTGTTTAAACACAACAAAATAACAGCTAGCAGATGTTTCCAACTTTACCGCGAATGATATAGGAAGAAAATAATTTAAATAAAGACATTTCAAAACCTTTATAATTTATATGGCTGAAAAATGAACTTCTAATGATGCTATAATATTCTTTTTTTATATGAGAGAGTTTTGTATTCTTAGAAATAAGCTGTGAAAATTTACATTTTTATATATTTTTTAATCCATTGCATTTGCTTTAGACGTCAAAAGTAAAGATAAATTTTAAATAATAATTGATTTAATAGGCTTTATAAAGTAATTTCGATATAAATTTAAATTGCAATCAAATTTCTTAAGTACACATTTTTCATTTTTTACACTCTATCGAAATGAGCAATATATTTAATAGAGGTGACATCTTACTAAGCACTGGCCAGTTTTGGATAAATTGCTATAGGAATGACATCTTAACATAGTATAAAACAAAGTCGCTTTTTCTGTCCCTATATCCCTATGTACGCTTAAATCTTTAAAACTACGCAACGGATTTTGATGCGGTTTTTTTTAATAGATAGAGTGATTCAAGGAGAAGGTTTATATGTATAATAACATCCATTAAATAGTGGAGAAATACTGTTCTTTTTTAGGTTTAAGTCGCTTTTTCTGTCCCTATATCCCTATATACGGTTAAATCTTTAAAACTACGCAACGGATTTTGATGCGGTTTTTTTTAATAGATAGAGTGATTCAAGAGGAAGGTTTATATGTATAAAACATCCATTAAATAGTGGAGAAATACTGTTATTTTTTAGGTTTAAGTCGCTTTTTCTGTCCCTATATCCCTATGTACGCTTAAATCTTTAAAACTACGCAACGGATTTTGATGCGGTTTTTTTAATAGATAGAGTGATTCAAGAGGAAGGTTTATATGTATAATAACATCCATTAAATAGTGGAGAAATACTGTTATTATGGAGGTTTTTAATGTGATGTCGTAAATAATTTCATTTTTTCCGCTTCTACATTGCAAACGCAGGCTGAACCCTACAAGATTTATCAAAATAATGTACTAATTATTGTACACATTAAAAAGGTCTACAGAAAACACAAAGAGATGAAGGTTTTCAAGGTTAATTTGAAGCAAAGCGAGGGAGGGCCGCTAGTATACTTTATAACAGGTTTTTAATTCATTTTTGCTCGGAAATACACGAAATTGGCTCGTGTTTTGTTCAGATACAATGTTATGGAAAAACCTTTTCCATTTTTTGTTAAAAGCAGAAGATATTTCAGAAAAGAATGTCAAAGTCGGCGTTTTGATTTGAATATCCGACGTGACAGTGCAAGACAGGAGAAAAACTGGTCGTCACGTGACACGAATTGCTTATAACTCGATAAGTAACTAAATTTCTATTTAAGGATTTTTACCTGTGTATTATATAGTATATTTTGTTAAATTTCATGAAAATGGTAATGAAAATTGTAAAAAATTATCTGCCTCATATATGTAGGCAGATATTTATTTATTATTTTATTTTGGAAATACTCAATATATTTAAATAGTGTGTGACAATATTTTTATTAATGATTTAGGTACATGACATAATTCAAATCTATATTTTATGAGTTTTTTTTTTTTTTAAATTCACTCTCCGATCACACCGTGAAGTCACAGAGTGTTGGCATTTTGGTCATAGGTTTTACGTGACTTATGTGACTTGCAGTGACGTCATTGCAACGTCACAAAAAATTTTAAAGCTGTCAAAAAGTAATTTTCTTTATGTTATAAGATGTTCTAAAGTTTATTTTAAGTTTTCTTTAGATCTCCAAGACGTTCACATTTTGGTCACAGTGTGACGTTACAAATTGGTGGCATTTTGGTCACAGATGTGACGTGACGTACGTGACTCACATTGACGTCACAATGACGTCACTGTGACTGTGCATGCTATGCGGGTTATAAATAACTACAATACCAAACTGCAAATTTCTAGCTACTTCAGTATAAAAAAATTGCAATTTTAGAACGTTTTTCGCTCCTGCACCCCCCTGGGATTAGTGGCACCGACATAAAATATAGCCTATGTTGTAGCAGTGATTGTCACCATCAATTTGCCTTCATCACTTTTGAAATCGGTTCTGTAGTTCCAGAGATTCCATAGAAATTGTAATTTAGAATGTTTTTAGAACGCTTTTCGCTCATTTAACCCTTTTAAATTTCATTTTTTTTTAAATTTGCTCTTAGAGAGCATTTACATCTTATAAGTAACCACAATGCCAAATTGCAAATTTCTAGCTCTTTCAGTATAACAAAAATTGCAATTTTAGAACGTTTTTCGCTTCTGCACCCCCCCTGGGATTAGTGGCACCGACATAAAATATAGCCTATGTTGCAGCAGGGATTGTCACCATCAATTTACCACCATCACTATTGAAATCGGTTCTGTAGTTCCAGAGATTCCATAAAAATTGTAATTTAGAATGTTTTTAGAACGCTTTTCGCTTATTTCACCCTTTTAAAATTCATTTTTTTTTGCTCTTAGAGAGCATTTACATCTTATAAGTAACCACAATGCCAAATTGCAAAATTCTAGCTCCTTCAGTATAACAAAAATTGCGATTTTAGAACGTTTTTAGCTCCTGCACCCCCCTGGTATTAGTGGCACCGACATAGAATATAGCCTATGTTGGAGCAGGGATTGTCACCATCAATTTACCACCATCAATTTAGAAATCGTTTCGGTAGTTCCAGGGATTCCATAACGCTTTTCGCTCATTTCAGCCTTTTAAATTTCGAATTTTTTTTTTTTTTTTTTGTTCTTAGAGAGTATTTACATCTTATAAGTAACTACAATGCTAAATTTCAAATTTCTAGCTCCTTCAGTATAAAAAAAATCGGAATTTTAGAATATTTTTCGCTCCTGCACCCACCTGGGGTTAGTGGCACCGACATAAAATATAGCGTATGTTGGAGTATGGGTTGTCACCATCAATTTGCCACAAGCACTTTTGAAATCGGTTCGGTAGTTCCAGAGATTACCCCCTACAAACGAACAATCTTTACTCCTTTATAATATTAGTATAGATTTAAATGAATTATAGCCAAGTGTATTGCAGATACCTTTCGGTCGGAAACTTGTGCTCTCTGCAGAGAGCCAGAGCTTAAACTAACATCTTAAACCGCTGGGGTACGCTGACCGCATTCAAGTGTAACCTAAAACTGAACATGTTTCAGATTTACTCCCACGCATGCGCAAAAACATCGAATTTGCGTTTAAAATTAAGATTTTAGCGTGGCCTTTTAATACAATGGTGTGCAAAACTTAAGCAACAAACACAAAATGCTAATTTCTGAACATGCGAGTACTCAAAAGGAAGTTCTATAAAGATCAAGTGTAGATAAGAGGTACTACCCTAACAGCACGGCCTGTCGATGTGAAGTCCCCTTGACGTCACACATGGTAAGAAGTGTCACAATCGCTACGGTCAATCAAAATATGGGATATTTCACTATCTCATTATTACTCTCAAATGATTGTTAACACTGAAAAGTCACTATGACTGTCGCTTTGTGATGGGTCACCAGGTGACATTACAATGAAGTCACTTTGTGATTCTCAAGTCACTGTCAGTTGAAGACTGAACTTTGAAGTCATTGTGAGCATTGCATTGTGATGAGTCACCAAATAATGTCACAATGAAGTCGCATGGTGACTTTCCGGTGATCGACACTCTATTGTGAATTCATCATTGCACTCCTTTGTGAAAATTCACCACATGATTTCATTTTCTGTCACTTTAGAACTCGTCACAGAACAGCTATCATGATGAGTTTACAATGGAGTGTCAAAATGACAGTCACATGAGAGTCACAAGATGACTTCATTGTAAAGTCACCTGGTGAGTCGTCAAAAAGCAGCAGTCATGGTGACTTTTCAGTGGAGTGGCCAAATGAGAGTAAAAATGAGACGAATGGAATCTATCACATTTCTGTTGATTGTAGTGACTGTGACAATTGTGACCATTTGGATGCCAAGAAGACTTAGACATCAACAAGAAGACATCAACTGTCTGTGCTGTTAGGGTAGTACCTATTTTTTACACTTGATGTTTATAGAATTTTCTTTTCAGTACGCACGTGTTCAGAAATTATAGTTTTGTGTTTGTTGCTTAAGTTTTGCACACTAGTGTATATAGGATTTGTCGTAATTGGCACTCCCTTGAAATAGTTTAGAGAATTTTTAACCATCCCAATCCTCCGATTGAAACGGTCAAGAGAACTCTACATTTGTTTTGAGCCGATGTGAAAATATTAATTCTCACCCCCTTTGATCCTCATAATTATAAGAGGAAATTAAGCATAAAATAAATTGGAAAAAATATAGAATGATTTAATTTTTTTTTATAAAATATAACTATGTGATATGAAAATCTAGCACGTTGCATTATAATATCTACGAATGCTTTTATATATTTTGTAATATTAGGATTAATTCAGATATTATCGATAACCGGCTGAAAGCTATATGTCATGCATGTTTTATTTTCAATACCTTTCATTAATTCCTTTATTCTTAACAAGCACTTGAGACTCACATGAGCGATGATTTATTAATGATGCATTTGTGAAATGTATCTTTAACAGATTATCTTTTACTCTTACTCTTAATTTAAAAATCATTTAGTCTATAATCTGTTTTTATCTTGAGACTACTGTAATTTAACTTTGCCATAACGAAACGCTCCCTAACCGTTGATAAACAAAAGATAATACGGCATTTTCTTCATTGCTATTCTTGTACGTTTTGGCATCTTTCTATCTATTTTAATTTATGAAACTTTTTTATTATCAATTAATTTCATTTTCGACTTTTTCTATAAATACAGTTTTTTAAAGGTTTAAACTACTTCATTTTAATATAAATATTTATTTTTTACTATTTTATCAATTAAGTACTGTCTTTAAAATTAAGTATAGAAAAGATAGGCTAAATGATGTAGCTAAAACTGCATATCTAATGCGAGTATAAATTAATCACTCTGTCAGTAAAAGATATGTTTTAGAAATAAACTAACCTGGAAGGTTGATATAGTTATCTGAATAAATTTGAAAAATACTGTAAAACATTTATTAGGTATTTCCTTATCAGTTAAATGTTGACTTTAATTTAAAGTACACAAATCTAAATGATAGATTGTGTCGGATGTAATCTTCTTCTGAAAGGTATTTATAAATATGCATCCTTTTATCGAAAGGAAAATTAATCAATTTCTATATTTTTTATGTTTAAAAGAGTTATTAGAATAATTAAGATTTATAGCTACAGACGTTAATAAAGTTGTGTATTAAATTTATGAATGTAAGAAGTATTAAATAATAAATCGGATCATGTATCTGACGCTCTAGTAATTTAGTACTGCATATCAGTTTATCTAAATAATGCGTAAATTAATTTGTATTTATTTAAATAAAGTACTAATTAGTTACACATATAAATAAGTTTTAAAGCGTGAGTGATTGTTTTTAGGGTTGAAAAATATTTCAAGCTTGAGATAAATATAAAAAAAAAGAAAACGAATAAACTTTTAATATTTTAACTATACATCAGATTTGTTTTAGGTAATTTATTTTACTGTATTTTAATTACAGTTGTTATTTATCAATAAGTGAGTAATATATAATTTTCTTCTACTCAAATGGTATTAAAAAAATGTCAGGCCAAAAGGAGATTTTTAATGGAGATATGTTGGATGTTTAGATTGCTCAAATATAGTCACGTAAAAACCTTTACATGACAATATTTTTCTCCCTATAAATATAGATTAAATTTTAAATCGAGCTTATTTAAGTTATTGGTAACTTCATGTTATAGGAGACGTGGCGTTTTAAACAAAGTTTAGCAAAATTCGAGATTAAACCCTTGCCGACCAATGGACTCGACAAGTGCTTTCAAAATAACAATTCTAACCAGAATTTGTTTTATAAAATAAGTTAAATATAAACCACAAAGATGTAAAGTAAATAAATAACTTACATAGTTTTAAATAAAAATTCTGGTGTGAATATGTTTTATCAAAGTTGAATACTATTTTTTATAGTTCTAGAGTTAAGAAAGTGAGATTTGTTTTCAAATAATATAAGCAACTATAAAATCAATACTCATGATCTATAATACATGTTTATTGACGGATAAAACAGATTGCTCCTTTTTAACTAGTATTACATAAGATACTTCTGTATGGAGTATCAGCTAAATGGCTTATGTATGTAGATTAAACAATTTTTTTTAAAAAATGCTTGTGTGTGAAAGATTGGGAAGTGTTTGAGAAAGCAAAGTGAAAAATTTCCTTGAAAACACGTTTGAAACTTTTGCAAAATCCAGTTTATCTATCTCGTCAAATACCGAAAAAATTGTAGAATAACCTAAATATTCTACTAACATTCTTCAGGATTTATAATTAGCCTTTACGCACGGTTTAAAAATAGCACAAGGCACATGCTCTTTACAGTTTTTATTAATTAAAAAAACATATAAACATATCGCCCACTTATCCGTAATTTAGCAAATTGAATGAATAGGATTTTCTCCAAAACGGACAAAAATAAATTCCGAAGCAAATAAGATTTTGGATGTTATATGTTCTAGATCCATGCACAGTTAAGGCTGTTATGCATGTCCCAATTAGGGACATTATGAAATTTATTATTAAAATTGTCGACATCATTACACGATTTCTCCAAGATAGATAGAAGCGCAAATATTTCTTTATATTTTTGTTTAGTAAAAGGTCAAAACGATAAGAATGCATGGCCGCATGACAGTTCATCACGCTGGCAAATGTATGAGTGGTTGACCGAGTAGAGCCATTTCTCCTAGCTGTTCAGATAGGGCATAAATTTGTTTATGAAACAAAAGCCCATTAAATAGTATTTAAATACGTGTTCTGATAAAAATAAATGTAACAGAAATCTTGTCATATACGGTTTAATAACAGTGGAAATAAACTTACTCAATTTTTTCTCAAAACAAATCTCAGACAAAAATAATGCAGTACGTGTACAGAACATTTTTTTCATATACAGGGTGTGTAAATTTCAAAAGATGGGGGTAGTATTAAAGAACACGCAAATTGCGTACAGGATTGCAGGGCCCTAATCTATTTCTTTAATTTGATTTTGACATCGCGTCCCTTTAGAATCCGAATACGGATTTAGCAAAACTGAAAATATTTTTAAAAAGTTTGCAACAGAGTTAACCTGCCATAAGTGAAAAGTAATGCCATCAGAAGAACTGGTGAATGTGGTCACATTCCCCATCCAAACATCGCTCAATGTGGTCACATTCCCCATCCAAACATCGCTCAATGTGGTCACATTCCCCATCGAAACATCGCTCAATGTGGCACTCCTAATTTAGTTAGTATTCCAGACGATGTGACGAAGGGAATTACTGTACAATCCCAGCAATTCTCGTTATGTCACCTCATTTCAGAAAAAGTACTGTACATTTGCCTCACATTTTCTTAAAATAGATTCATTATTGTTATAATATACAGTCGTGGTTCTCCGACATCTTGCATTTAAAAAAAAAAGTAAACTTCTCCCAATTAAAAAATAATAATGTTATATAACCTCCTCGTCATATAAGAAAATACAATAAACATACGCAAGAACAGTAACCTGCATGTATACAATAAAAATTCATAAAGATCCACAGTCAGCGAGCAGAAATATTTGAATTAAATCTAAGCTCTCAATGACACATAACAGGAAGTATAGGATATCCAAAAAGTCTAATAATCAAGATTTTACAATAATTTATAAAATGCAATAGGGAAAAAATTTATCTTAATAGTAGCAATTAGGTATCCAATAACGTCGAATAATATATTTCCGCAACTCTTTATCTTCTTAGAAGAAAACCCCCATAAATAATCAAAAACATCAAGTTTTCATTATTAAAATGAAAACCAATTCTTTAATGTATACCTATGATTGTTGCTAAAAACAAACACTAGTAAGAATATTAGAATGTTTATTTACACGATATAAATGAGCATTAATGCATAATAATATTTGAAAATATTTTCTTTAATTTATTTTCAATTTCTATTGAATTTTCTAACAAAACCTTTTTAAATGTAAGTGCTTAATTCATTTTACAAGTTATATCTGAAAATAATTAGACTTCTTTTCGTATTTTTTATCTTAAATGCGTAATTTTTTCTTGTTGTACATAATTGTATGTGTTAAGTATTATATAGAGAATAAATTGAATAAAGTTATTGTTTGTCAAATCTATACTATCTATACTAATAAAAGAAAGTTTCGCTCTGTGTGTGTGTGTCTGTGTGTCTGTTGGCGATGGCTAGGAAAATCTAGCCCACCTAGAAGGCTGCAAATTTAGATTTAGGTAGTTCAAACCCTCTCCTGGTGCACCATTACTTCAGAATTTTAATATTTGAATTATTTACTGAAATATTAATTAATATCCACAAAGAACTCTTATAAAAAATACGCTTTTATTCTCTGGGGTTGGTTGGTTCACTGGTTGGTTGCTTCGATTCTTCACAAAAGTAATTAAATAAACCAGAGTAGCGATGCATAAATAAGGATTTCTAACTAAATAGTGTCAATATGGATTGAAGTTATCAGCGTAGAACTATGCGACTGCCGCGCCACCTGTACATGACAAATTACACATACGTCCCACTGATTGAAATATTTTCCAGGCAAATTTTTCTTCATGACAAATAGTCGACTTTTTTTTTTTTTTTTTTTTTTTTTTTTTTTACATGACATTTATTATTATGATGGAGATTGTTAATACAAAAAACTTTATTTAGCAGATTCTTTTTTTATATTTGCGGGAATGATGAGGGGTAAGGGTCTAATTACATTTAAGCTTCAAGGTGTATTTCTAGAAAGCAGTTACCAGAATTTCCGAATAATAGTCTAACCAAATTTCAAATTAAGTTCCTAGCTTAACCAAATGAATCAATCTTTAAAGATGTATTGTGATCCTCCTAATTAGTTATTTGCTGAAGGCCACTTGAACAAAGCCCCCCCCCCCCACCCGGCCCGTCCTTCAAACGTTTTTTCTCTAACTCCACACCGTTTCCACATCTCAGCAACTATCTTTCCGATTTCAACGCAGGTGATTTCAAACATTATAATTAATTCAATAGTCACCCTTTATAACAATAAACTAAATGTATGAGTAACGGTTCCACTATTTATAAATAACAGTTTAAGCCAAATTTGTAATTAAATTCAAAGCTTAAGGAAACGAACGAATTTTGAAAGATGGATAGTGGTCCTCCTAATTAGTCATTTGCTGAAGGGCACTTGAACATCCCCCCCTGCACCTCCTTCAAGATTTTTTCTCTAACTATGCTCCGTTTCCATATCTCAGCAACTATTTTTCCGATTTCGACGCAAGTGGTTCCAAACATTATAATTAATTTAATAGTCACTCTTTATAACATTAAACTAAATTTATGAGTAGCGGATACCACTATTTCCGAATAATAGTTTAAGCCAAATTTGTAATTACATTCCTAGCTTAAGCAAACGAACGAATTTTGAAAGATGCATAGTGGTCCTTCTAATTAGTCATTTGCCGAAGGACACTTGAACAACCCCTCCCCCCCGGCCCTCCCTTCAGGGTTTTTTTTTCTCTAACTAAGCTCCGTTTCCATATCTCAGCAACTATCTTTCCGATTTCAACACAAGTGATTTTAAACATTATAATTAATTTAATAGTCACCCTTTATAACAATAAACTAAATTTATGAGTAGCGGTTACCACTATTTATGAATAATAGTTTAAGCCAAATTTGTAATTAAGTTCAAAGCTTAAGCAAGTTCAAAGCTTAAGCAAGTTCAAAGCTTAAGGAAACGAACGAATTTTGAAAGATGTATAGTGGTCCTCCTAATTAGTCATTTGCTGAAGGACACTTGAACAACCACTCCCCCCGTCCTCCTTTCAAGGTTTTTTTTCTCTAACTATGTTCCGTTTCCATATCTCAGCAACTATCTTTCCGATTTCAATACAAGTGATTCCAAACATTATAATTAACTTAATTGTCACTCTTTATAACATTAAATTAAATTTATGAGTAGCGGTTACCTCTATTTACGAATAATAGTTTAAGACAAATTTCTAATTAAGTTCAAACTTAACCAAACGAACGAATTTTTAAAGATGCATAGTGGTCCTCTTAATTAGTCATTGGCTGAAGGGCACTTGAACACCCCCCCCCCTACGGCCCCTCTTGCAAGGATTTTTCTCTAACTATGCTCCGCTTCCATATCTCAGCAACTATTTTTCCGATTTCAACGCGAGTGATTCCAAACATTAAAAATAACTTAATTGTCACTCTTTATAACATTAAACTAAATTTATGAGTAGTGGTTACCTCTATTTCCGAATAAGTGGGTAAGCCAAATTTGTAATTAAGTTCCTAGCTTAAGCAAACGGACGAATTTCGAAAGATGCACAGTGTTCCTCTTAATTAGTCATTTTCTGAATGGTACTTGAACAACGCTCCCCTCCCCGGATCCTCCTTCAAAGTTTTTCTCTAACTATGCCCCGTTTCTATATCTCAGCAACTATATTTCCGATTTCAACGCAAGTGATTCCAAACATTATATTTAACTTAGTAGTCACCCTTTATAACATTAAATTAAATTTATGAGTAGCGGTTACCACTATTTACAAATAAGAGTTTAAGCCAACTTTTTAATTAAGTTCCTAGCTTAACAAAACGAACGAATTTTTATGCATGCATAGTGGGCCTCCTAATTAGTCATTTTCTAAAGGACACTCGAAAATCTCCTCCATTCGGCACCTCACTCAAGGTTATTTTCTCTAACTGTGCCTTATTGCAATAACTGGGCTAATAATGTTCCAATCTTCTCGAAACCAGCTCAATTTTGTAGTGCGCCTACTATACAGTAACGTAGGCAGCGGGGACCTGTCTCAGAAGTTCGTTCGGAAAGAAGTTTGTTTAGAACAGAATGCTCCCCTTGCGGTGGTAGGGGGAAATAACAGATTTTCTAGAGCGTACGAGCATGCCGGGTATATGGTTCCGAAGCCATCGTAGACCGTGGCCAGAGTTCCATTTTTTACGAGATTTAAATTTATTACAAGGGCTCGGGCAACGCCGGGCGGATCAGCTAGTAATATTATAAAGCAGTAAAGATTGTTTGTTTGTTTGTTTGTTTGTTTGTTTGTTTGTAGGGGGTAATCTCCGGAACTATAGAACCGATTTCAAAAGTGATGGTGTCAAATTGGTGGTGACAATCCCTACTCCAACATAGGCTATATTTTATGTCGGTGCCACTAACTCCAATGGGGTGCAGGAGCGAAAAATGTTCTAAAATTGCAACTTTTGTATACTGAAGGAGGTAGAAATTTGAAATTTGGCATTGTAGTTACTTATAAGATGTAAATGCTATCTTAGAATAATAAAAAAAATCGAAATTTAAAAGGGTGAAATGAGCGAAAAGTGTTCTAAAATCTTTCCAAATTACAATTTCTATGGAATGTCTGGAACTACAGAACCGATTTCAAAAGTAATGGTGGCAAATTGATGGTGACAATCCCTACTCAAACATAGGCTATATTTTATGTCGGTGCCACTAACTCCAATGGGGTGCAGGAGCGAAAAATGTTCGAAAATTGCGACTTTTGTATACTGAAGGAGTTAGAAATTTGAAATTTGGCATTGTAGTTACTTATAAGATGTAAATGCTCTCTAAGAATAATTTGTAAAAAAAAAATCGTAATTTAAAAGGGTGAAATGAGCGAAAAGCGTTCTAAAATCTTTCTAAATTACCATTTCTATGGCATCTCAGGAACTACAGAACCGATTTCAAAAGTGATGGTGCAAATTGATGGTGACAATCCCTTCTCTAACAGCCTCTTTAATAAAAAGCTATGTGTTGCTGACGACTGGGTGTTTCGCTAATTGTTGCCACATATTAATCTCGAAAAATGAAACATTTGAAGTTACTGAAAAAAATAATAACTCGAAAAGTATTTGTCAGAAAATTGTTAGACAATCTGCGTTTGAAATTAAAAAATTGCATTTTTCTTGATATAAATTTCAAATCAAATGATTATGCCGTGTTTCAAATATTGAATTTCAAAAATTACCAAATTTCACAATGGAGTACCATAGCGAAACCTTCATGCGTAAAAAGATAATGATAAGGGCGACGTGTCCTGACGTGTGTATATTGGCTATAGCACGAGTCATAAATTATAGTAGTCTTATTATTCTGTTAAAATATAAAAGTGAATTATGAAATGTCAATATTTTGTTTGATTAAAAGTTTGTTAAGTGAAATTGACCAGCGTAGCGGGCGTAGCTTGCTAGTATGTTATAAAGGTTTTGTCCTTGATGACTTGAAATTCTCGGGTTCTGATTTTACTTTTAACTGCTTTTATTTTTAATACTTGTGTATTGTATAACAATTCGGCTGAAAAAAATAAATATTTTTGTTTACGCTAATTGGCATTTATAAATTGGAAGTGTTATGTTTTTAAATTTGCTACATATTAATTTATAATTTGACACATTGAAAATATATTAAATAAAATATATTTTATATGTACTTAAAATATAATTTTGAAAATTACGCTTTTCATTACAACATGATTCGCCCGGATTTATTTCACAAAAGTAATTATTTTAAAGTATTTAAGAGTTCTTTTAAATTTATCCCTCTTTTTGAATCTAAACTAATACTTTTTTAACATCGTGAATGTATTGTTTTCTCATTGTTTCATTGTTTCTCAAGAATTAAAGTACTGCCCTTGGAAACCTGAATTTTTATATCGAGGTTTGCTTTCTTTGTACTCCGACAGAAAGAAATATTTTCTTTTTAAATTGTTTTTGATTTTTAATACATGAATATTGTATAATAAATCTGATTAACAAAGTAAAATATTTTTTGATTTACGCTGATTTCAAATTTATAAGTTGACACATTTAAAATATATTTATTAAAATATATTTGTATGTAAAACTCGAGAAATATACATCGTATTGAAAAACGAAAAAGTGCATGTTCAATAGTTTTGAAAAATCTATTTAGGGATATCAAAGTTTCCATTTTTCTAAAATATTAAACACGTATTTTTCTGTTT
This sequence comes from Maratus michaelseni, assembly GCA_963931845.1. NCBI lineage: Eukaryota > Metazoa > Arthropoda > Arachnida > Araneae > Salticidae > Maratus > Maratus michaelseni. The sequence continues at coordinate 422,112,306 of OZ007592.1, forward strand.
TTCAATCTGATGTATATTTCTCGAGTTATTTGACCGTTTCCAGACTTTTCAGACACACTGTATATAACACATATTATACTTTCTAACAATAAGGATAGAATCTATAACCAACAACAGTTGTGTTTAATTGTTATCAGGCCCTGAATCTAGAAAGAAGAAGTAAAAATTAAATACAAATAAACAAATGAAACCAAAACCAAATATTAATATATAAATATCATCATGAAAAATCATAAAAAATAACATCCAAACTGGTATTTAGGGAAAAAATATACAATAAATACGCTGAAGTAGCCAATTTCAAACAAAAAATTCGAAACGAATTCATAAACAGTTTTCAACCATGTAGGAAAGTGTTAAAAATTAGAAAACACAATGTACATATAGAACTCAGGTATCCAGTGCAAAAACGATCATTTAAAGATATTGAAAATTCAAATGAGAAATTCGTAAAGTAAGAACGGTTCTATTTGTTAACCATTAGCTTGCGAACACGTATGTTTACTAGTGTAGGCTCTTAAAGAAAATATGACTTCCGCCACTATCACATTAAACTCCACATTTGACTATTCATGTGGGTGACAATATTTTTTTTCTGTTTATGATATCTTTTAAGAACATTTCATTTTCTGGAGACTTTTATACTACAACAATGAGCTATAATCTTAAAAATTGTCGATAAAAAAATAATTTGTTTCATTTATGTGTGAAAGCGCGATACTTACAAAAATGAGTAAAAATGCTTTGTGTCGTAAGTTTTTTCTTTATATTAAATTAAATGCTGTTTATAAAATGAAATCATCTTTAATTATTAATTCATTATCATGGTCACTAGAAATTAAGGTATTAAAGAATTTGTGATAAATGGCATGTCTACTTTTTAGATGTATACAAATTTCATAATAAATATCAAACATTTCTATAAAACAATAAACTTTATAATTTACACCAGTAAATTTTTAAAAATTCATATTTTAATATTATTCAACTTCATTCTTATGTTACCTGTATAACCATGTCGCGTAATGATAGCTGCGTAAAAGTAAAACAGGAAAGGAAAATCATCCGTTAAGCATAGATTATGAAACAATTTGAACCCGTCCAGAATAGTTTAACAAAACATCGCTGTGTAATAAGTTAATGAAGATACCGAAGTAGACATTTTAGAAAATACATAACACATTTGAACATGTGATTTCAGCAATTACCTTCCATAGCCGGTAAGGTACTCCAAATCTGCTGCTCCAGCACTGTATATTTTCTATAGATTTTTATATACTCTACATACTATGATAAAAATTAAGTTTATTAAGAAAACGCATAACACAAATAAAAATTCGCCGTCAGGAATTTCTGACAATAGACGGAAACGTAACTGAATTCTTTTGTATAGCCCTGTACATTAGCTACAGATTTTTAAACAACTACATAATGAGCTAAAATTTAATTCTGGCAAAAACACTCCTAAAACTACTGAAATCACACTTCCCGAAATCACTCTTCATAGCCGGAAATAAATCCAGTTTTTTACATAACCCTGTATATAATTTTATTTATATTCTACAAACGCCTTAGTATAAATATTAATAATATTGAAAATGCATAGCTTAATTTAAATACGCCTTTAAGAAATTCACGTTCATGTTCAGTAATACGTACGGATACTTTTGTGTAGCCCTGTATATAATCCATAGGATATATACACATCACGTAAGATGAAAAAAAAAATAATTAAACTAAAAAAACCATATCATAACTGAAAACGCACTTCCATCACTTTTCTTATATACAATGATTCGGAAACAGTACTATATCTAAAATATCTGAGTGTCCCTGTAAATAAACTGTGGTGTTTTATTTCTGAAAGTAAGTACTACATGGCAGCACCACAAAAATAAGAATTGTAAGTGTCCAGTTGCTAGTGACATCTGTGTTCATAAGTTCTGTTTCTGCGGTGATTAGCCCCGATATATGTAGTTCTGTTATGTGTCATGTGTAAGTACTTGTGTTGCGATGTTAATTAAAATGTGTATATTAATTGATTCGTCCATCTCATGTTTGTTGCATTATATGTACTTACTTAATTTATCTTCAAAATACACTATATTGCCAAAGGTGACCGGTCACTTGCGATTTTAGACGTTTTGTTAACTATCTAGAAAAATACATGAGATTAACCTGAAACTGCAGCTGTGTAAACAGTATAGTATATGTTATATATTTTCGCGAAGATTTTTTCCCGAAACCACATAGGGGACTGTCAACAAATTGAAAAATAACGAATATCTTTTGGATTACCCTGTAAAAACTATTGTAGCAAAATTGTTCAATCTCGAGATTATTAATAAGTGGTTTATTGTAATATACTGTGTTAATTTTTATGAGGATAGCATGAATATTCGAAGAGAAATTAAGGTTTTTATAAAAACTGACTCAAATTTCGCCAAGTTTTTTGCTTATAATTTGCAGAGTTCTTAATATTAAAAAAAGTTATTTTGAGAAAATAAACCACTTGTGTCTATTTTCCCTCCTACTCAGAGTATTCCTGTATTTTCAGCTGCTAGAATGCAAAGATAGGCATTATATTTACAAGTGTTTAAATATAATACACTATAAGAAATCACCGAACACAGCAATGTTGATGCTGTTTCACCAGTTTCACTACGTAGTGAAGTTTTACCTCCGCAATTAAATTCAAGTAATGTAATTGATGAATCTGAATATTTTCAAATTACCAAATTTCTACTTTACGTTTAAATGTCAAAATATTTGCTGTGGCTACAAAATCTGATGCTTTATTATGTAAAAGTTTTCATCCTCTAATTTCTGGTTCTCCAATTAAAAAAAAAATAAATCAATACTTGTTGGAGGAAAGCAAGAAAAATTTACTCATCAACATAGTTGTATTTTAAAAGAATGTGAAATAAATATCCCTGAAATTCACAGAAAACAAATTTTAAATGATTTGCACTTTGGGCATTTCGGTATAGTGAAAATGAATTTCTTAGCTTGCAGTTTTGTATGATGGCCAAGAATTGACCAAGATATTGAAGATCTTGCACGTAATTTCACTACTTGTGTGAATTTTAAAAATGATCCGCCCAAGGTACATTACTCATTATTGGGAATGGCCTACAGCTCCATGACAAAAAAATAATATTGATTATTTTGGTCCTGTTGTGGGTAAAATGCTTTTCTTTGTATGCTTATAGCAAATGACCAGAAGTTTTCATCGTTCCTAATACAACGTCAGAACATACAATTATTTGTCTTTCTTCTATTTTTGCCAGATACGGGTATTATCTCTGGTATCTGATAATGCTAAACAATTTACTTCTGAAGAATTTGAGACATTTTTAAAGACGCATGCTGTTAAACAGAAGTTTAGTACTCCATACCATCCTGCTGCAGATGGTCAGTCCGAGAGACATGTGCAAACTCTTAAACGTGAATTAAAAGCCTTATCTTCAGAATCTGGTAATTTACAAATGAAATCAAACAACTTTATTTTAGATTATAGAAAGATGCCTTGTGTTACAACGGGGAAAATCCTGCATCTATATTTCTAAAGCGGCATATTAGAACAAAAATAGATTTGATACTTCCAAACGTTACAAATTTTGTACATGATAAGCAAAATGCCATAAATGTCAATACTAAAGTAAAAGAATTTCAAACTAACCAGAAAGTGGCTGTTAGAAATTACACTCCTGAAGCCAAGTGGAAAACTGGTCGCATTATTGCAAGAGCGGGAAATTTACATTATAGAATTCAAGTTGGTTCAAATATTTGGAAAATATATGTTGATCAGATAACTAATGTCGGTTCAAAGGTTCATTTAACTAATGATTCAAATTCTGAAGAGAGTGATACAGAAAGTCACAGAAGTGATAATGCAGTTGTTAATCAAGTTGATTCTCAATTAATGCCAACTAGTGTCTCAGATCTTCGACGAGCTGACTTTGTCCTCCCATCTACTCCAAATCCTAAACCAGCTGACTTTGTCCTCACAAATACTCCAAGTCTTGAACCAGTTGACTTTGATATACTTCCAGTTCCAAAACCCATGGTTCCAAATAGTACTATTCTTGGGATCCAAATAAATCCACCAATCAACAGGAAATGTATTGCGACCCGATTTAGAGGATGGTCGCCACTGATCGTAATAAGATAATATCTTCCGCAATAAAGTAATCTGTTTAATTCCCAGCAAAATAACATGTTTTTGGAGCCTACTAGATCTAGACGGTGCCGGTGGCTGAAGAGAATAGCTCGTAAGGAGCAGAACCTACTAGTAATAATAATAAAATAATAATGGGAGGACAATTTCATTAACATGGTCTTACATATTTTTCTGAATTTATTTGAAATTTTCCTTGTCTATTTATCTTCCACAAATAGAAAATAAAGCGGATTTTAACCTTTTTCTGAGATCCTCTATAACCAAATTTAAATTGAAATCAATATTTTTGTAATATCATTTTTGACTAGTGTTGTGAGAAATTTATAATTTAAAAATTAATAAAAACATACTCGAGAATAGCCTAAAAGCAATATATCATGCCTCTTTTATTTCACGTATATCTACTTAATTTCCATACTTCTTACAATCACCTGGAATTCCCTGATGAGCAATAATTTGTTAATAATTCATTGGCGAAATGTTTTATTTTTTTCTAAAGAGCGCAGGTTTAAATATTCTGCTCTTTTTATTTATATAATATTAATTACGTATTTAAGCCATTTATTATCTACAAGAAATTTAGATCTCTTTTTTGTGATAATAGAATTCTCACATCGCCATACTAGCAGTCGGATAAAAAACATAAACTCAACTATTAGTTTATTAAGACCCTTGTCTTAAAAATTAATTTATGTATATCTATAAGACTGCGTACTTTAATTTTTCTTGACTAGTATAGCTATTTATCGATTATTCGATTTTAAGATAATTACTTCTTTACTGTTTTATCAATTAATTGTTTGTCAAATTTAAACTTAAAGTATTAAACAGATGAAATCATGCATCAAATGTTCTAATAGAAAGAAAAAAATAAATGCATGTAGTCTTTTCTAAAGTTACAGTAAATTAATCTTTCTGTCAGCGAAAGATTTTTCTAATTAGTGGATTGGAATACTTATCTGAGTAAAACTAAAAATGGTATATCATAAAAAAATATTTGTTAGTTACCAATTTATCATTTAGATTCTGATATTATATTTAGGATTAAAGTATTTAAGAGTATTTATGTTGTTCTACTAAAAAGCTGAATTTTAATTTCAGATTGGTCACCGATCTGGGTAATTTTCAGGGTTAATACCAATATTTTCTTATAGAGAGAGGACCTTTACTTAGTCACACGATTCATAATGGCGATATTTTCTGCAAGAAAATATTTGTATTTTCGCAGAAAAATTCTCTTCTGTGGTCAACCTATAATAGTGGATAATTTTATCTCAAGAATGAATAACTCAAATATCCCATTTTCGAAGGATATTTATAATAATTTAATTAAAGATTTTAAATATTATCAGTGTAATAAAAAATGAAATACATTTTCCTTTGTTTGAACATCCATCAGATATATTTGTTTTGAAAATATTTTATATGTTTATTGCTGAATGAAAATTAAAATTTTAGTGGAGTTTCAAATAAGGAATCTCCTCTTTTCATTTATAAAGTCTTTAAATTGTGACTGCAATCAAATAAACATTTTGTACGTATATATAGCATGTTTTAAAGTAAAAACATATAAATTTCTTTTAAGGAAAGGGGATTTTTTAAGGAAAATAATACCAATTAATTTGTATCTAAAAATATTCATGCGATTTTTAAATTATTAATTCAATTCCAAGGATTCCAATAATAATTCGAATGATTAATTTATTTTAAGTTCAACTCTAAACTTTCCAACTCTAACAAAATGTTATTAAGAAATTATTTTTTTCATATGATGAAATAAGAAATTTAAATAAGCAATTTAGGAAACAAATAATCGAGTAAAAATTCATTTTGAGCAATTACTGTCATATCCGCGCAACCTTGTGTATAATCTATCGAGTAAGAACACAACATGTAATACACTAAACTTTATTTAAAATTGCATATCTTAGCTGAAAAAGCACTTCCAGCATTTACCAATCAGAGATAGTATTAAAACCGAAATATATTGTCCGTCTTTGTAAATGAACGATAAATCCTACGCACTCCATAATCTATGAAACAAGTTGTAGTGAACCTTGGTGATGCTTTAAATTTTATTGTGTTTGAAGTAACATAATATCTTTAAACTGCATCGAACACGATGTTTGTTTTCATAGATCATAAAGTAAAGAATTTATTTGGTGTGTCCCCTCCAATGAAAGCATGTTATAGTCCACCTCAGTAATTCATATTAGTTTCATTATGTTTGAAATCTCGTAACATCAAGAAAATGAAACGCAAACGATTTTTCCTCACAGACTGTAATGTAATAGAATCATTTTCTGTGCCTCTTGTAATTGAACTATTAATACTACACATTTAATTTTAAATACCGATCATTCTATAGTAAAATTCAATAACATATAAATATTTCATGGCAATCCGAATATGTTTACGAGAATTAGAACATGGACAGACAGGCAGACAGACAGACAAACCAAATTCATGAACGATTTTCAATTATATATATTATTTTTAATGTCCGCGTATAGTTTGGCCTGAGGGACAGAGAAATTGTAAAATTTTGACATTCCTTCGAGCACTCAAAACCCGAAATCACGCAGAAATTGTAAAATATTCTCCTTTTTTAAATTCTTCTTCCTCTTTCTCGGGTCCGTTGAAACCTAAATTTCTCAGAAATATACAGGTATTTTTCGCTTCCTCCCTCTCATATTTTCTTCTGTCTCGCGACCTAAACTAAATCGTGATTTTTTTCCCCTTTTCGCGAGTATGCGGGATCTGAAATAACCCAGAAATAGTACACATTTTGTCTCTTTTCATTTCTTTTTTTTTCTTTTAAATCCGTAAGACTTGAAATAATAAAATTTCACTTTTCTGCTATTTTCCCTCGGATTTCTTAACTCTATAGGACAAAACACTGACAATGTGAATTTTTCGCACCTTTCAAACCGAGCTAACCGGACCCGATATAAAGTCGAAATTATAATTTTTTACGGCGTTTTGTTCGAGGACGTGGGACATGAAATGGTGTCGAAATAGTAAAATTTCATTTTCTGCGATTTCTAAAATAAAGCCAAATTTGTCAAATTTTCTCTTTTCTTTTTCCTTTCTTTTCCACTGATTTATCGGGTCTGAAAGATAACCAATTAATATATTTCTAGAGTAATGTTTAATAATTTGCTTGTATAATTAAGAAAACTAGGTGCAGTAATTTTATTTAAAAAAAATCTCTCTTTAGTCCCTTTTTAAATATAAATGGTTCCCTTATGTCCCTTTTATGTAAAACATGTTCCCGTTTTGGGATAGGGAGGGGGGGCTAAAATGTATTTGAAGCACTGAGGTGGTGAACCGGTTATTAAATTCTTTGCATTCTACCACTGGAATACATGAAATATATAAAAAGTTGGAAATTCTGCGTCAAACGTAACAAATGAGGTGCGTTCGTACTATAACTAGTTTTATAAATAGTCAGACATTTGTGCAATAGCTGTTGCACCCTTATGCAAAAATGCAGGAATACAAAATTTATTTTATGTGCAGATTTTCATATTATAGGTATTAATTTTACTTTATGAAATTAAGTTTCAGTACACTTTTACAAACAATTAATTACATATGTGCTACATTAAAACTTTGCTATACGCAAATATTCAATACAAGACTATGTAAAAAAATCATCCTTATTATTTCACTGAAAAAATGAATTATATCGTCTGCTATTATGATATAACAAGCTGCTACCCATGACTTCGTTCACGGAACATTAAAAGAAGAATAAATACATTAATTAAGCAAAATATTTCACTCCCGATAATTGAAAATGTTAACAATTAACTAACTATTTATCACATTTCATAGGAGACAATATGTTATTTTTTGTTATAAGGACCTTGACATAACTCAGTCTTAAAAAAGTGAAATTTTGTGCCAAATGAAATTGCTACCAATACAAAAAGGAGGGCCAAATAAAATCGTGGAAATAGACGAATTGGGTAAAAACAAATGTCAATTTTACCTGATAAACAATTTTACTTTTAACGCCTTTGTGAAACGTTAATAGTCATCCTTCAAAAAACATTAATTGGAAATAGTATATGCTTTTGCTTTAAATTCAATTCTGCCTCCATGGTTTAATGTATAGCTGAAACGAATCTTGTTTTCTAAATGACAGTATGTTGACAGGCAATTTCTGTTCTCCAGAATAGATTGATTCTTGAAGTTTTAATATTTGAAAATATACCATCTAGTCAAAGTGAAAATAAATTCTGTTTTTCAATTTTAATGAGAAAATGGTGTAAAAAATATACTGATCTGTTTTATTTCTCCCTTTTTATACACAAATATGGAGTAATTCACTTTCCGTTTTTAGAGACACCTCGTTAAAATTTACAAAAAAAAAAGAAATCTTGGGATCTAATTTAATTTTTTAAATTCTGAGACATCTGATTGTGACATACTCGGATCAATGATAACCGTTATTAAGTTAATCGCGTTGCGTTCGATAGTCTAGGAGTAGTTGCGAAATACAAACACACGGTCAGATTTTAATATAACAGATTCGTGTCCAATTTTTACCCTTTAAAATTTTCTGCAAATATTCCATGACACGTACTAGAACTGTGTGTATTTCATTTTTTCGGAGACGATGGCAAGAAATTTGTTAACGCTATTATCGCCGTTCTTAGGAAACTAATTGGGGAGGCATAAAGAAAGAGCAGAGAACTATTACGAGTCAATCCTGCTGTCAATCTGTCTTTGAATCTATGAACTGTATAGCTTCCGGTAGATAGAAGAAACGATAGGGAACGATCCTTTGAAAACACAGGTTCGGCTACTTTTCTGTTTAAAGGTTACTTTTCTCTCAGTTACTTTCAAAGATAATAAAAAAAGAAAAAATCTTTATTGTCATTAAGGGTTCTATAAGTATAGATCCCGAAAGCAAAATTTTTAATGCATAATCTATAGTAACATTATAAAGGAGTAAAGATTGTTTGTTTGTTTGTTTGTAGGGGGTAATCTCTGGAACTACCGAACCGATTTCAAAAGTGATGGTGGCAAATTGATGGTGACAACCCCTGCTCCAACATAGGCTATATTTTATGTCGGTGCCACTAACCACAGGGGTTTGCAGAAGCAAAAAATGTTCTAAAATTGCGATTTTTTAGCTATCAAACTGGCTATCAAGCCCTGAGAGCTTGCCAGCCGGTTCTGTATGTATGTATGTACGTACGTAATGCGATAACTCTTCATAGAAATATCAGTTTTCCTTCAAATTTTGTTTATAGGTTCACTGTGTTAAGGCGCTTCCCTGATTAGTTTTCGGGATTGATTAGTTTAGTATAAAGGGGGCGGGGGACGGGGGCTAATTCCCCCTCCCCTTAATTTATATAAATGGGTTTTTCATGCAGAATTATTCCGTTTTCCTTCAAATTTTGTTTATAGGTTCACTGAGTTAAGGCGCTTCCCTGATTAGTTTTCGGGATTGATTAGTTAAGTATAAAGGGGGGGATCGGGGGGCTAATCCCCCCCTTAATTTATATAAATGGGTTTTTCATGCAGAATTTTTCCGTTTTCCTTTAAATTTTGTTTATAGGTTCATTCGGTTAAGACGCTTCCCTGATTACATTTCGGGATTGATTGGTTAAGTATAAAGGGGGGAACGGGGGTCTAATCCCTCCTTAATTTATATAAATGGTTTTTTTTCAAGCAGAATTATCCAGTTTTCCTTCAAATTTTGTTTATAGGTTCACTCTGTCAAGGCGCTTCCCTGATTAGTTTTTCGAGATTGATTGGTTAAGTATAAAGGGGGAACGGAGGGGCTAATCCCTCCCTTAATTTATATAAATGGGTTTTCCATGCAGAATTATCCCATTTCCTTCAAATTTTGGTTAAAGGTTCACTGTGTTAAGACGCTTTCCTAATTAGTTTTCGGGATTGATTGGTTAAGTATAAAGGGAGGAACGGGGGATTATCCCCCCCTTATTTTATATAAATGGGTTTTTCATGCAGAATTATTCCGTTTTCCTTCAAATTTTGTTTATAGGTTCACTGTATTAAGGCGCTTCCCTGATTAGTTTTCGGGATTGATTGGTTAAGTATAAAGGGGAGGAACGGGGGGATAATCCCCCCTTAATTTATATAAATGGGTTTTTCATGCAGAATTATTCTATTTGCTTCAAAATTTGTTTATAGGTTCATTGGGTTAAGATGCTTCCCTGATTAGTTTTCGGGATTGATTGATTAGGTATAAAGGGGGGGGGGGGACGGGGGCTAATACCCCCCTTAATTTATATAAATGGGTTTTTCATGCAGAATTATCCCATTTCCTTCAAATTTTATTTATAGGTTCACTGTGTTAAGGCGCATCCCTGATTAGTTTTCGGGATTGATTGGTTAAGTATAAAGGGGGGAACGGAGAGATAATACCCCCTTATATTATATAAATGGGTTTTTCATGCAGAAATATTCCGTTTTCCTTCAAATTTTGTTTATAGGTTCACTGTGTTAAGGCGCTTCCCTGATTAGTTTTTCGGGATTGATTGGTTAAGTATAAAGGGGGGGGGAACGGGGGGATAATCCCCACTTCATTTATGTAAATGGGTTTTTCATGCAGAATTATTCTATTTGCTTCAAAATTTGTTGATAGGTTGTAGAGAATTGAGCCTCTACACTTAGGTGCAACGTATGTCATCCTAAACTTTCCTCTGAGAACACTTAGAAGGGAACTTTTCCTGCATACCTTCCCACGCTAGCGTATCTTTGAAGGAAGGCAAAATGCCGAATATCTATTGTACTACCAGCGAAATGTTTGGACACTGATGCATTGGTAGGGTGATACCCAAGAAGGGATCTTCTGCTTTGATCTGTGCCGAAACCGTGGGAAAGATAGCCTCTGCGAGGGAAGCGATCTCTGCACACGATTTTTAGGTTTGCACACGAAACTATGCCCTTTGTCTTAGAACGTCCAATGACGGACTGATTATAAATGAAAGAGATGTATCTCAAGGCTGCTAAGAGGCTGGAGAGTTTCTAAGTGCTCCGCCTCGACCAAAACCCCGCCCCTAGGGAAAGATCCCCTGCGAGAATGAAAAAGTTAGAGAGGACAGTTTTTTGGATAGATCTGAACGAGAGTGGTGACTCTCTGGAAAAGGGAGGAAGGAACGTCCGTTTCGGGACTTAGTGGAAGCGCTAGTGAGGTCTGACCTCTATTTGATTGATACAGCAGGTATCAGGTGTAACTCCCAGTGAAGAGAAAAGCACGACCCGTGCGAGAGTGAGAGTTCTTAAACTCTGAATCATCGAGAATTTGTAGATTTTCCGAAGGAGAAGGAACGGACGTGCCTTGATCCGTATGAACTCTGTCTAGAAGTTACGACTGACTGTAATTCTCTGAGACTTTTTTTAGTTTGAGTTGCACTTAGAGTCAAGAGGACATTAATTTATAAGCGATTGACCCACGAAAAATAATTAAATGCTGTAATAACATCTTGTACATATTTTATTAGAATTAATGTTGTTATGCAATAAAATTCTATTTTCTAATTTATGCGAGAATTTCTCTTTGCGAACGATCTGATCTCGCTACCACTCACCATCATTATCGGGTCGGTATAGAGGAGTTATTACAAGGTTCATTGGGTTAAGACGCTTCCCTGATTAGTTTTCGGGATTGATTGGTTAAGTACAAAGGGGGGGGGGACGGAGGGGGCTAATCCCACCTTAATTTATATAAATGGGTTTTTCATGCAGAATTATCCGCTTTTCTTCAAAATTTGTATATATATTCATTGTAATTCGAGATTTACCTGATTAGTTTAAGGGGTTCATTAGTTAACTATAGGGGGGGGGGGTAACGGGGTGATGACCCCCCCTTAATATATTGTTTATTTCTTTATTTTTCGATGGTCTTATTTCAAATTATTTGAAATAAGAGTATAATATACAATTAGTGTGAATAGCCTGTGAAGTCAATGCCCTCAGTTTAACTGGGCAGTTTTATTTTTATTTTTTATACTGAAGGAGCTAGAAATTTGAAATTTGTCATTGTAGTTACTTATAAGATGTAAATGCTCTCTAAGAACAAAATAAAAAAGAAATTTAAATTGAAAAGGGTGAAATGAGCGAAAAGCGTTCTAAAAACAGTCTAAATTACAATTTCTATGAAATCTCTGGAACTACAGAACCGATTTCAAAAGTAATGGTGGCAAATTGATGGGGACAGTGCCTACTCCAACATAGACTATATTTTATCTCGTTGCCACTAACATCAATGGGTTGCAGGATCGAAAAATGTTCGAAAATTGCGACTTCTTTATACTGAAGGGGCAAGAAATTTGAAATTTAGCATTGTAATTACTTTTAAGATGTAAATGCTCTCTAAGAATAAATTTTAAAAAAATCGAAATTTAAATGGGTGAAATGAGCGAAAAGCATTCTGAAGTCATTCTAAATTACAATTTCTATGGAATCTCTGGAACCACGGGACGGATTGCAAAAGTGAGGGTCGCAAATTGATGGTGACAATCCCTGCTCCAACAGCCTCTTTAATAAAAAAAATTGCGTTTCTGACGACTGGGTTTTTCGCTAATTGTTGCACAAGATTAATCTCGGAAAATGAAACATTTGAAGTTACTGAAAAAAATGATAGCTCAAAAAGTATTTGTCAGAAAATTGTTAGACAAACTGCGTTTGAAAGGTAAAAAATTGTATTTTTCTTGATATAAATTTCAAATCTAATGATTATGCCGTTTTTCAAATATTGAATTTAAAAAATTACCAAATTTTCCAATGGAGTACCATAGCGAAACCTTCATGCGTAAAAAGATAATGATAAGGGCGACGTGTCCTGACGTGTATATTGGCTATAGCACGAGTCACAAATTATAGTAGCCTTATTATTCTGTTAAAATATAAAAGTTATTTATGAAATGTCAATATTTTGTTTGATTAAAGATTCGTTAAAAGAAATTGACCAGCGTAGCGGGCGTAGCTTGCTAGTATTTTATAAAATATATAAAAAATGTTCGATTAACCTGATCTATACTAATTTGGTCCAGTGTAAATATATTTGTATCCATTATATAAATGTATCATAATTGATAGCTTATTTCTCGATTGAAAAAATTACGTAAAGCTGTATAGTATCAGATCAACAGGAATAAATTTTCTATAAAAAGTAACTGTACATTTTTAGTGGTGGCAATATAAAAAAAATATTTTTTTAATAAAAAGTAAATTATAAAGTATTAAAATAAAAATATTAATGAATTAATATTAAAAATATATTTTAATAAATCTTAGTTCATTTTCTTCAATAATTTTTAAGAAGATATAAATTTTTAGTGGCGGCAATATAGAAAAAAATATTTTTTGATTAAAAAGTAAATTATAAGATATTAAAATAAAAATATTAATGAATTAATGTTAAAAAATATATTTTAATAAATCTTAGTTCATTTTCTCCAATAATTTTTAAGAAGAAAATTAGGGTTTCATCGCTTCTTTGAACAGCTATACAAATGCATTTAATTAGAAAATTCAAAAGTAAATCTTGAAGACTTTTTCTAAACTTTTGACAAACAAAATGCAAAATATGAAATGAAGATAACTTACTTAAAAAAAGCATATTTATCATTTTCAAAAATCAGAAATTATATGCAACTTATATTACTTTAAGTAGAAATTATTAAGAACGAATATCTGTTTTTTTTTCTATTCTGTTCCAGCAAGTATCGTAGAATCCTATATATATTTTTTAATTTATCTGCTACCACAATTTTACACTAATAACTTCATGCTATATTACTTTAACATGTGCAATGTTAAGCTACCATAAATATTATATTTTGAAAATAGTGGTGTGAAATGTATTCAAATACAGGACGTAAAGACTGATTCCAGCGAGATGTTAGTCATGTTTTGTCAAGCATTATGCAACATATTTATTGTATTTTTTTTAAATCCATGATATTACTGTACATAATTAGATTTTTAACAAATTAAATTCATTAATATAGTTAATTAATTGAAAATCGAGTATTTGTATGCATTCTATGTTTTAATAAATTATATTGATTTAATATTTCTACGAAATATTAAATTCTAAAAATGTATTTGATTAATATTAAATTCGGTTATTAAATGTTTCTAAAATTTTGAATATTAATAGTGAAAGAATTTAAACATAACTAATTAAATATTTTTTAACAGATTAAAATTTAGTTTTTACATAATTCCTGTATTAAGTATTAGACGCATAAAATCAAACGAAATGCTCCAGTGTGTCAAAAGTTCGTTTTACATGATTAGCTGTAATCTGTATGAGGTGTTGGATACAGTGAAATACTATAGGAACTATGAAATAATACAATTATGTGCAAATACATTTTATGGTTAAGAACTGTACTGCTGAGGATTTTGCATTTGTATTTTTATTTATTTACTAGCTACCCGCCCGGCGTTGCCCGGGCCCGCGATAATAACAATCTCAGTGCAAGGCGTCAACGCCCTCCCTCCCCATACCCGCAAATATAACGAATAATTTGTTCAAGAAAACCACCTTCACCTACATTAACGCGATCATTAAAAAAAGAATTACATTTTTCTGATAATTAGAACATAACGAAGACGCTACGCTAAAATAGCCGGCAGATGACAACACCTCCCATCATCAATTTCAGATCTATTTCTTAATGAGTTATCTAAATTTTTGCTCATTAGTAAAAATTGGCAATTATTTCCTTTCTTTTTCGCAAACTAAATGGAGGGATCGGCCAGAGAAACAGATCTCTTTGTAGTTCAGTTTTTAATGAAAGCAGATCCCTGTCTGAAACTTTCTCGGAATTTTTTCACTGGCGTCGGCAGATTTTTAGCAGTTTTTTGCATAAATTAAGAAAAATTACCGACCGAATTTTTCAAAAATTACATAGACGGATGCAGAATTTTGTGTTACATATGCTCAGAAATTTTCAAATTGATATCTTAATTAGTTTTCTTAAAATCGCTAATTAGTAAAATAATTTCGAATTCGTTCATTTTCGCTTGCAAATCCACAACAACAGTTCTTTTCTTTAGCCATTTTGATTTAAAAGATGGCATTATCGATGCGATGTTTAATGATATTCTAATTAATATCTAGAGTAATTATCAAAATATTAAAATTCTGAGCCTCAGGTATACCAGGAGAGGGTTTGGACTACCTAAATCTAAATTTACAGAGTTCTAGGTGCGCTAAATTTTCATAGTCATCGCAGACACACACACACACACGCGCGCACACACACACACACACACGCGCGCGCACACACACACGCGCGCGCACACACACACACACACACACACACACACACACACACGCGCGCACACACACACACACACACACACACACACACACACAGAGCGAAAATTTCTTTCATTAGTATAGATTTAGAAATGCATTAACGAAATCTAAATACTACACAATCAATGTACATCTATATAATAAAAGTGTAAGTCATGTGACTGTCATCAACAGTTCCTGGATGCCCGCTTTACTTTTTCATATGCCAGACGGCCATTTTTATTAAAAATTATTTTTTCGAATAAAACTGCATGAAAGCTACATTTTTAGAAAGATCGTTCAAAATAAATAAATATTTGAGATCTGACTTACGTTCAATTATGTATATATTCTGCAATAACTTCTGTTGAAATTCGGTTCGCAATTCAAATTCTCTATCCATGAAAGTAAACAACAACAATACAAAAACATTCATTCGTCGTGAACGTTTAAAATATTAAACCATGGAGGTAATCGTTGGTAAAGCAAGTTTTCCATGAATGAATTAATGGACAGCTGCCTGGTGTAAAAAAAATGCACCAGTGAGACAATCCAAGTTTACCAGAATTATGTGCTATACAACTCAACTTCCTTCCGGATCTTTTCTTGACGTAAGATGAATGTAAACAAATATAGCTCATGTAATAATATTTAATGAATCAAATTTCGAAACGAATTGTCAGTTAATTTGTTTTTTTATGTATATTATACGCGCCAGGAAGAGAGATCACCGAAAAAAATTTTTAATCACCAATCATATTTATCATTGATCAGCGTTAATTGTTAAGAGTTCAAAATAGTAATTTAATATACATTTATAAAAAACATAACGTCATTAAGTACTTTTATGTTATTTGGGCGCAAATACCGCCTTTAGCATTTTAAAAATTGCCTATGCCAGCTTTTACTTTTTCGCGTGTGCAAATTAGAAACGATACTTTGATTTTGAAATTAAATGTTTTGATGGAACAGTTGTCGCAGACGCACCGGGGTTGGCGGGATTTTTGTTTTGCACCATGCTGTAATTAGAATTATAGGCGCCAATTTTAGCGGTGCGTATTTACATGTCACGGATCTTAATAGTCAGTAGATATTAAGCAGAAATGGCAAAGTAAGGGAATTACGTAATTATGAAAACTCCTGAACTATATCTAGAAATGAGAGTGAAGAAAAATAAAGTCGAACAGAGATCGGCATCTAGAAGAAAGTTCGTGAATTTTAATCAGATTGTACGCCACGAGTCAAAAGTGCTGATAGCAAATATGGTTTAAAGGAAATGTGATTATCAAAGCTGGCTTCCAAAAAATCAATATTTCACCACACCATAATATTACGTGTAATAATATGCAGCCTGATTACGGCACATTATTCAAGATGTTTTAGATTAAATACATAAATTTTCGCCCCTTTACCTAGAAGTAGTAATAACTTTAAACAGATTCGATACGTATCATAATTAAGAAATTGTTTTTTTTTCTGTTTTCACAAAAAGCCCCCCATCCCCCCTTGGTTCGATTTTGCCCATTAACGAACTTGACTGCGATTTTATGCCCCTTGATTTTATGTATCAGTTTGGAAGATATTTGTGCAGAATTATTGCAGTTATCGTGCCCATAAAAAAGTGACATAGATAGATAGATAAATAGATTAATAAACTTTTGAATTGGGGGTGGTTTTGGGTTCTGGGAGTCATAATCAGCGTAATTCTGCAAAAAAATTTCAAAAATTCCAACTAAGGAGAGAATGTAACAGGTAGCATTACTTAAGAAATCTAACTTAAAAATGCCGGTTAATCACAATTGAAAAAAAAATTGACGGCTAAGACTAAACATTCCAAATTCGGACGGATGCTGGCAAATGTAATCGGACCATTAACGGATACCAGATATCGGTCCAGCGTCATTTGCCGATTTAAGTCGCTTGCCGATATCGAACCATAAGGGGACCGATTACAGTAACTGGCATTTGAAAAAGCACGGTTCTTTAGCATCAGTTGCCGATATACAACCGGCACTTGACCGATACCACTTTCCCGATGCCGACGCCTAACCGACACTGCCGGCTGCGGTCCGATCATGTGCCGAAAGGTATGTGTTTGCTGGGTACTTAGACCTTGGGAGAAGATTGATAAATAATATAACGACCGCATTTCTAAAAAGGTTCGGTCTTAAGTTGAGCGATTTGAGAGTGTGTCGCAAAATAAGCGATAGTATTGCATGTTGGCATCGAAAAGTTAGAAGGCTTTTGAAAACTTTATTGTTTGAAAAGTGGACGGGAGAAACGGAGGAAAATGTTTTCGTGAAGGAACATGTGTTTAACCTCACGAACAGATTAAAAAGATATCGAGATTTAGCCGTTCAGAACGTGTCAGCAAAACGAGAAAAGAGGAAATTTTGGTTTGACAAAAAGGCGGTAAAAAGGAAGTTTAATGTGGAGGATGAGGTTGTGGTTTTAGCAACCAGTAAGCCAAATAAAATGTCGGATAGTTCGATAGGGCCTAATAAGATTGAATCGAAAATCTCGGAAACAAGTTATATTGTGAATTTTCCTGGGGGGCGACAGAAATCCCAGATTTCTCACGTGAGTTTAGTAAAGCCTTATAGAAAACGGGTGGAGTTAGCAAATATTTTAACGCAAGAGATAAACGGACTTGAGGAATTCTGTTTACCGTATCTAGATGATATGGCGATTTTTTCAGATAGTTGGGAGGACCATATGCGTCATCTAGAAATAGTACTTAAAAGGGTTAAGGACGCGAAACTCAAAATCAAATTGGCGAAATGCAAGTTCGCTCAGAAAACCGTAAAATATCTTGGGCATATTGTAGGAGAGGGACGTCGTAGGCCAGCTGAGGCAAAGGTAAAGGCAATTAAGGAAATACCGGTTCCGAAATCGAAAATTGAAAATCGTAGATGTTTGGGAATGGCTGGATATTATTCCCGTTACATAAAAGATTACGCAATGATTGTAGAACCATTGACGAGAGCGCTTAAAGGGAAAAATAAAAAGGAAAAGATCGCATGGAGCGACGAAATGGGAAAAGCCTTTGAGACATTGAAAACGAAACTTACGGAAGAACCGGTACTATACGCTCCTAATTTTCAGAAAGAGTTCATAGTACAAACTGATGCCAGTGATTTAGGTATTGGCGTTGTTTTGGCTCAAAGAGAGGGATCGGAAGAACACCCCATTATATATTTAAGCCGCAAATTTACCAATAGTGAGAAAAGTTTCTGCGCCACTGAAAGAGAGTGTGCGAGAATTATTTTCGCGATAAAAAAATTAAGGCATTATATTGATGAACCAAACTTTTCTATCGAAACGGCTCACAATCCCTTGGTATTTCTAAAAAGAAATTCTGGAAATAATCCTAGATTGATTAAGGTTGTCCTTGGCTCTGCAACCTTATAAGTATGCAATTTCTCATCGCCCAGGCAGAGACATTCCGCATGTTGATTGTCTGAGTCGAATTTAATGAGATTTCTTGATAAACTTTTGTATATAATTATTTTAAGTTTTTTTATTTTTTATTTCACTGTGTTTTATTTCAAAATATGTTCTTGATTTCTTATCAGAGCGCGAAAAAAGAAAATGAAAGTAGTATTATCTTATTCATGTATGTTTTATCTCTTGCCACTCTGATGTAAATTGAGCTTGAAATTCTTTGTCCGCCACCTAGAGATTCCTAGTGTTTCACCCTTAAGAATCATTTGAGGAGGGGGTGCTGTAGAGAATTGAGCCTCTACACTTAGGTGCAACGTATGTCATCCTAAACTTTCCTGTGAGAACACTTAGAAGGGAACTTTTCCTGCATACCTTCCCACGCTAGCGTATCTTTGAAGGAAGGCAAAATGCCGAATATCTATTGTACTACCAGCGAAATGTTCGAACACTGATGCATTGGTAGGGTGATACCCAAGAAGGGGTCTTCTGCTTTGATCTGTGCCGAAACCGTGGGAAAGATAGCCTCTGGGAGGGAAGCGATCTCTGCACACGATTTTTAGGTTTGCACACGAAACTATGCCCTTTGTCTTAGAACGTCCAATGACGGACTGATTATAAATGAAAAAGATGTATCTCAAGGCTGCTAAGAGGCTGGAGAGTTTCTAAGTGCTCCGCCTCGACCAAAACCCCGCCCCTAGGGATAGATCCCCTGCGAGAATGAAAAAGTTAGAGAGGACAGTTTTTTCGATAGATCTGAACAAGAGTGGTGACTCTCTGGAAAAGGGAGGAAGGAACGTCAGTTTCGGGACTTAGCGTAGTGGAAGCGCTAGTGAGGTCTGACATCTATTTGATTGATACAGCAGGTATCAGGTGTAAATCCCAGTGAAGAGAAAAGCACGACCCGTGCGAGAGTGAGAGTTCTTAAACTCAGAATCATCGAGAATTAGTAGATTTTCCGAAGGAGAAGGAACGGACGTGCCTTGATCCGTATGAACTCTGTCTAGAAGTTACGACTGACTGTAATTCTCTGAGACTTTTTTTAGTTTGAGTTGCACTTAGAGTCAAGAGGACATTAATTTATAAGCGATTGACCCACGAAAAATAATTAAATGCTGTAATAACATCTTGTACATATTTTTATTAGAATTAATGTTGTTATGCAATAAAATTCTATTTTTTAATTTATGCGAGAATTTCTCTTTGCCAACGATCTGATTTCGCTACCACTCACCATCATTATCGGGTCGGTATAGAGGAGTTATTACAACTGGTGGCAAGCGGCCGGATTAATTAGCAAAAATTAATGACATTCTCTAAAGACAAAGAGTGAACTCTGTAATTTGAATCATCTAGTGCCCCAAGAAAGAATCTCCTTGTGACCTGAGTCTCCTTAGACGTCCCTGTGGATCAACACAGCATCAGAAAGAGAAATCTTCTAAGAATTCTGGAGAGTGTTCCCCATCCGGAAGAGTCCCCATCCGAAAAGTGTGATAGAGACCCCCGTGTATGCTCCTGCATCTCTGAAAGTGTGTGCTCCCGTATCTCTGAAAGTGTGTGCTCCCGTATCTCTGAAAGTGTGTGCTCCTGTGTCCTTGAAAGTCTGTGAATCTCCGTGAATCTCTGACGCACTAAAAGTTTCTTAGTAACGAAGGTAAGCTCTTTTTACTATTCAGAGTGGCTTTAATTGTTAATAGTGTTTGTATAGGTGTTGCAGGCTTTAGAAAAAAGTTGCATGTTTATTTTTGTGAGAGTAAATTTTAGAGAAATTTTTCCGGTAGAAAAATAAGTAAAGTAGTATGATGAAATATATTTCCGATATAACTGTAACTTATTTAATAAACAAATTTTGTAGTTAAGATTAAGTTATTGTAGAATTATATTGATTCAAACTGAGAGTTGTGCAGTGTTACAAAATTTTAGCTCAGTCTATAAATGAGAGATCTCTGAAAATAAAATATCGAACGCAGTTCATATTTTAAGATAACAGAGTTGATTTTATATTTTTTTTGTGAATTATTCTAAATCTTTTAAGAGTGGATGCAGAGATTAACACCACCATTGATTAAAAGAAAAAGGAATTGAATAAGACTTTTGCAATTTAAAATATTTTTACTGTACTTTTTGAAATTTAAATTGTTGTTTTGTGTAAAATTTTTCCCATATGTATTTTATAACCAAATAGAAAGGTGAATGTGGACGATAGGATAGGGTTGCTTATTTTTATATGTTGCATATTTCCTATATATTATTGTTATGCGTACTTTTTATGAGTGTATATTTCAGTATTATTTTAGCGCGCTTGGTAGGAATAGCATTAAATCTTATTGTATTGTTTTATATTTCTGGGAAAGATAAGTTCTAATTTTAAACTTTAAAAATGTCGGAGCTTAAATATTTTAGGAAAGCTGATTTGCAAACGTTAGCTTGCAAATTTGAGGTCATGTTAGAAGAGAATGATACAGTACCGAAAATTATAAAAAAATAGAGTCGTCAGAGGGATTTGAGAAAGAGCTAGCTTTAGCACAAATTAAACTTATATAAAAAGATAGGGAAAATAAATTATTGGCAGAGAATAAAGAGAAAGATAGACTGTGGGAAAAAGAAGAAAAAGAAAAAGAGCGGGAACATGAGTTGGCTAGATTGAAAGCAACACAAGAGTCAGATGACCGAAGTACAGCATCCAGTAGTGTCTCAGTTAGAACGAGTAATTTACCCCTAAAAACAATTATGCACCGCTTTGATGAAAATAATTCGGATATTTCGTTTTTTTTTTAATTTATTCGAGAGACAGGCAAAAAAATGTAATCTAAATTCGGATGAGCTGGTGACGAATTTACTATCATTATTACATGTGGGAATGGCCGAGTTAATTTTAAGAGAACCCGAGGACAAAATTGACGATTTTCAATATGTGAAAGAAAAACTGTTAGAACGCTATCGTTTGAATGCAGAGACGTACCGACAAAAAATTAGTCAACATCCGAGGAATCCTAATTCAGTTTGGAAGGACCTGATCTTCGAACTTAATAGTTTTTTAGAAGGTTGGCTGTCATGCTTACAAGTTTCGGATTTTGAAGTATTGAAAAATTTGCTTGTCACGGACCAGATCAAACGGAGGGCGTCTCCAGAAATGCGCGAACATTTTATGGATAACTGGGCGGAAATTAAAGACCCCGAAGATTTAGTGAAGCTTTTAGATGAGTACGAGACAATCAAGCGCCCGTCTAAAAAAACGTGGAATCCGAAACTCCCTTTAGAGAAGAAATTTGAAAGACCCAAGACTTTTGAAAATGGGCGAAACGGTAACAGAAATCCGGAGACTAACTTTAATTGGAGGGATCGAAATGATAATAAAGAAAGGGAAAAGGCGTTCGAAAAAAGCGGGAAGTCAAGTGTTACGCGTGTTTGCAAAGCGGTCACTACAAAGTAATTTGTCCGGAAATTAAAAAGAGAGATGCTGCGCGGGTTGGTCACTTAATAAGTAAGCCGACACTTGAAGAAACCTTCTCCCCTTATTTGAGTAAAGTATTAGTGAATGGAATTCAGGCAACTGCTTTGACGGACGGTGGGAGTGAAATTGATATAATCGCATACGACTTAGTCAGTCAAGATAAATTGAATGGAGACCACGTATGGATTAAGACTCCGCTCGACAGTAAATTATACTGTTTACCTATAGCAGAGGTCACTTTAGAAATTGAAGGTGTGGGGGTTATTGAAACGAAAGCGGGAGTTAACAATAGAGATTCCGATATGTATTACTATTTGTTGGGTAATCGCACTCAAAAATTGTTAGAACAGGCGAAGAAGAAACCCGAATTACTGAGTGCAGTTTTGACACGCGCTCAAACGAGAGAAAAGGGTGACCAAGCTCCGAATCCGGTAAATAAACAATCTTTGAATTCCGAGGAAGAAGGATAAGGGGGAAAATTTCGCGAGAGCAGTGAAGCGGAAGCGTTGAATTAAAAGAAAGAGGCGGAAAATCTAGAAAGCCCTATTGAACTGGTAAAAGTGGATAAGGGATTATCGCCTTTGCCGATATGTGAGGGATCTTCGATCTTAGCAGAAATTGGCGGGAAGGATAGTAAAATTGAACTAGACAGGGATCAATCTCTCAAAGAGATAAGTAAAAAAACGGAAGTCGAAGAATCGCATTGTAATGCAGGAGATTCTTTGATAGTGGCAAAAGCGGAAGACAATCACGTAAGTGGGGGAAAGCAGGTGCTTGTCCCATTGCATTATCTGGTAGATATTTTTGGCGCGTACCTAGAAAAAGTGTCATTTCACTTAGGGAAAACGAAAGTTAAAGAATATGTGTCAGATTACCCAGCAAACACAGAGTTATCGGTAAGCAACCGGCCGACTGCCGCTTTGCCGTTTCCGACGGTATCGGCACGACACCGCCTGCCGTACCGGTTCCGTAACTTTTTCGACACGCCGCGCGACTGACGCACGACTGATAGGCGCATAGTCGGTCCGGTATCGGCAACGCCGGTAGAATCGACGGCACTATGCTGTGCCGATTGTATACCAAAAGTTATCCGCACACCTACCGAATCTGGTCCGGTACCGGCAACGCTAACAACGGCGAGATGCTGTGCCAACCGTATACTTATAACAAATCCGTAGTATTGTCGAATGTGGTCCGATATCGGCAAGCAATAAACTGCCGAAAGCACCCCTTTTATTGGGAACTAGCAGCTGAAAGGGGGGGGGGGAACTCCACTTATTGGTATTTAATTTTTTTTTAACTTTGCTTATTTTTGTAAAAATGGTGAAATTTATTTTTCAGATGTAAGCACCCCCCCCCCCCCCATCACGAATACCGTTTTACCATTAATAGCCCCTGCCATTAAAAAAAAATACATTTTCTATATATTTTTCTTTTTAAGTGTCGCTGTAAAACTTGATTTAAAAAAACAAAATATTTTCTAGGAAAGTATAAAACAATACATCTAATTTTTATTATTATTATTATTTTAAAGTCAAATATACTAAATTCCGTTCCGTTAATTTACTATTTATTAATAAATTAAAAAAAATGAACTTTAATTTTACACAGAAAATAAAAATCAGTTTAAATAACTTAGTTAAAGAAAATTCTGTACCGTTTGTTATTATTTTATTTTATGAACGCTTTAAATGAATGTTTGTGATTTTCTTCTGATTATGTCTCTTAAAATAAGTCTGCTATAAATTATGCTAAATTGTTTTAGCCTTATTAAATCCATCAACATCTCAACTAAGTTAAATATTTTTTGCATAATTTAATTTAGTAAACATTATTCTCTCTTTAAAGAAATATAAAAAACAAAATTTAGAGTTTATGTAATTTCTGGGCAAGATTAGAAAAATATATTTTTGTAACTTTATTTAAAAAAATTTTATATGATAGACATGTTTCATATTTACTTATTTTTAGTTTTTCTAAATTCTTTATATATTTTTTCATTTATACAGAATGACAATTGTTTTTTGAAATCATTTATTATTACATCTAATTTGATGCTCCATAATTATTTTTTTTTAAATAAAGTAACATTATTTATAATATTGTTTTCCCTTTTCTCTTAATTTGTTTCTAAATATTTCCTTTTCAAATATAAATATACACTTTCAAAATCGCTCAGTTATGTTATGTACATTGGAAATGTCAAATATTTATATACATTAATTAAAATTCATTTATTTTAAATTTGATAGAAATGAAATGTGTATTAAACCAATTTAATAGTAATAATTTAAACTTCAAACATCTTGCATGACTAAAATTTAATAAATTTGAATAGTATTAAGAAATTTTTATACCGCTGCGTAAACATTTTAGGATACGTGAAAAAGAAATCGCTTTCAGTAATTTAAAAAATGAATGAATTAGTAACTTTGAATAAATTAAAGTTCAAATACAAAAAATGCAAATTACCATTACTAAGCAATCGAAAATTTTGACTATTTTTTTTTAAATACATGATCTATAAGATTATTGTAAAATTGTAGAGCATCAAATGGATAAGAAAACCAAATGTCATTTTGCATTTATTATAATAAAGAAACGTACAAACAATTTGTTAATTATTAATAATTAAAAATATGCTACATGTCACAAAAACTTAAATAATAAAGATTTGAAAACTGCATAAATATATTTTTCTAATTTCACCCTATTCTCATTTTGTACAACAAAAATTCCTACGCAAAGTTAATTGTTAAAAGAGAATAAATATTTACAAAATTAAATGTATGCAAAAATAATGAACTTAATTCAGATTTATTTGGATTTAATAAAAGAAAATTAAGCAGACTTACCAATTTTATGATTTTATCAGCCCGCGTAATGCTTATCGCATCTCTTATCAGGCAACTACTACAACTACATGGAAACGCGGGAGTCTATGGTTGCAATTTGCCCTTCAAAATCCTGTTTGGAAAGCATGCGCGCGCAGTTTTACTAGATGATCGCTTTGCTTTCCCCAAGTACGCTCCCAAGGTAGACAATAAAGTAGCGGGACATTCCAGATCTGGCGTGTTAGCTTGGTAAATTGCACTTGGCTCTTTGTCATAATCAATTTTTGGATGTGAAAGTGTCTCATATGATTGAAAATCATCATCAAATTACACCAAAGTCCGAAACTTTCTTGATAAATGCTTACAAGAAATGCATTATTATTTCATGTTTATTAAAATTATTATATGGATACTTACATAATTTTATTCTTTTAAAATGACCAATAAAACAGGTTTAATGATACAGCAATTAAATTTTTTTAATTATTTTAGTGTTTATTTTTTTTATTATACAGTAAAGCCTGTGAAAAAGAAATCGCTGAAAACATAACAATTCCTTTTTAGACTGTTTTCCGTCTTAGCAGGTATAATTATATGGTAAAACTTCCATCGTTGGGGCCATGAATTTTTTCGTTTAAGACAGGTTTTTATTGAGACAGATTACGTTTTCACAGCTTTTACAATACATTATTTTTAGATTGTTTTAATAATTAATATGTGATTAATCATCTAAATATCACCCCATCCAGTGTGCGTTCGTCGGAGGTTCGGGGGGGGGGGGTAACAAAGCAAGTAATATCTTTCCATATATGTGTTTATTATCACGTCTAATATGTTTATTTAAAATTTGTGTAAAATATTGAATACATTTTAAATTTCATTTTCAAAAATATATCACAATTTTTATTATTATTAAAAAAAAAAAAAAAATAAAAAAAAAGAGAGAGAGAAATATAATAATAGTTTGTTTTTTCGATATTGTTGCACCAATTCTTCAAAAGAAGAGTAAAAATATATAATATACATTATTTAAAACCATGCACTTACTAACAAAACTCAGACTTAATCACAATCGAAAAAAAATCCCTGACGGCTCGGCCTACAGGCACAGGTAGATTTCGAAGACGCAGACCGTGGGGCGCCTGTTTGTTGGGAATTGCGGAAGAAATGACATTTTTGCAATGATGCGGCAGTTGGAACCACCCATTTCGAAACTTAACTCCTTTGCAAGCAGAGCCGGCAAAGATTTTTTTTTGCTATAAGGGTTGGTCCTATAAAAACATGTCAGTATAAAAGTTTTAGATAATATTAAGAGGATTTATAATAAATTTAAGCGGATTTGATATCTTGTGAATTGGCGAAGTTATGAATTTTTTTCTTCTAACCCCCGCCCACTCTTCCCCCCCTTTTGGGGCCATTTTTAATGATATCAAAAATCTGTCATACGTAAATTTTCGCCCCTTTACCTAGAAGTAGTAATAACTTTAAACAGATTCGATACGTATCATAATTAAGAAATTATGTTTTTTTTCTGTTTTCACAAAAAGCCTCCCATCCCCCCTTGGTTCGATTTTGCCCATTAACGAACTTGACTGCGATTTTATGCCCCTTGATTTTATGTATCAGTTTGGAAGATATTTGTGCAGAATTATTGCAGTTATCGTGCCCATAAAAAAGTGACATAGATAGATAGATAAATAGATTAATAAACTTTTGAATTGGGGGTGGTTTTGGGTTCTGGGAGTCATAATCAGCGTAATTCTGCAAAAAAATTTCAAAAATTCCAACTAAGGAGAGAATGTAACAGGTAGCATTTCTTAAGAAATCTAACTTAAAAATGCCGGTTAATCACAATTGAAAAAAAAATGACGGCTAAGACTAAACATTCCAAATTCGGACCGATGCTGGCAAATGTAATCGGACCATTAACGGATACCAGATATCGGTCCAGCGTCATTTGCCTATTTAAGTCGCTTGCCGATATCGAACCATAAGGGGACCGATTACAGTAACTGGCATTTGAAAAAGCACGGTTCTTTAGCATCAGTTGCCGATATACAACCGGCACTTGACCGATACCACTTTCCCGATGCCGACGCCTAACCGACACTGCCGGCTGCGGTCCGATCATGTGCCGAAAGGTATGTGTTTGCTGGGTACTTAGACCTTGGGAGAAGATTGATAAATAATATAACGACCGCATTTCTAAAAAGGTTCGGTCTTAAGTTGAGCGATTTGAGAGTGTGTCGCAAAATAAGCGATAGTATTGCATGTTGGCATCGAAAAGTTAGAAGGCTTTTGAAAACTTTATTGTTTGAAAAGTGGACGGGAGAAACGGAGGAAAATGTTTTCGTGAAGGAACATGTGTTTAACCTCACGAACAGATTAAAAAGATATCGAGATTTAGCCGTTCAGAACGTGTCAGCAAAACGAGAAAAGAGGAAATTTTGGTTTGACAAAAAGGCGGTAAAAAGGAAGTTTAATGTGGAGGATGAGGTTGTGGTTTTAGCAACCAGTAAGCCAAATAAAATGTCGGATAGTTGGATAGGGTCGAATAAGATTGAATCGAAAATCTCGGAAACAAGTTATATTGTGAATGTTCCTGGGGGGCGACAGAAATCCCAGATTTCTCACGTGAGTTTAGTAAAGCCTTATAGAAAACGGGTGGAGTTAGCAAATATTTTAACGCAAGAGATAAACGGACTTGAGGAATTCTGTTTACCGTATCTAGATGATATGGCGATTTTTTCAGATAGTTGGGAGGACCATATGCGTCATCTAGAAATAGTACTTAAAAGGGTTAAGGACGCGAAACTCAAAATCAAATTGGCGAAATGCAATTTCGCTCAGAAAACCGTAAAATATCTTGGGCATATTGTAGGAGAGGGACGTCGTAGGCCAGCTGAGGCAAAGGTAAAGGCAATTAAGGAAATACCGGTTCCGAAATCGAAAACTGAAAATCGTAGATGTTTGGGAATGGCTGGATATTATTCCCGTTACATAAAAGATTACGCAATGATTGTAGAACCATTGACGAGAGCGCTTAAAGGGAAAAATAAAAAGGAAAAGATCGCATGGAGCGACGAAATGGGAAAAGCCTTTGAGACATTGAAAACGAAACTTACGGAAGAACCGGTACTATACGCTCCTAATTTTCAGAAAGAGTTCATAGTACAAACTGATGCCAGTGATTTAGGTATTGGCGTTGTTTTGGCTCAAAGAGAGGGATCGGAAGAACACCCCATTATATATTTAAGCCGCAAATTTACCAATAGTGAGAAAAGTTTCTGCGCCACTGAAAGAGAGTGTGCGAGAATTATTTTCGCGATAAAAAAATTAAGGCATTATATTGATGAACCAAACTTTTCTATCGAAACGGCTCACAATCCCTTGGTATTTCTAAAAAGAAATTCTGGAAATAATCCTAGATTGATTAAGGTTGTCCTTGGCTCTGCAACCTTATAAGTATGCAATTTCTCATCGCCCAGGCAGAGACATTCCGCATGTTGATTGTCTGAGTCGAATTTAATGAGATTTCTTGATAAACTTTTGTATATAATTATTTTAAGTTTTTTTATTTTTTATTTCACTGTGTTTTATTTCAAAATATGTTCTTGATTTCTTATCAGAGCGCGAAAAAAGAAAATGAAAGTAGTATTATCTTATTCATGTATGTTTTATCTCTTGCCACTCTGATGTAAATTGAGCTTGAAATTCTTTGTCCGCCACCTAGAGATTCCTAGTGTTTCACCCTTAAGAATCATTTGAGGAGGGGGTGCTGTAGAGAATTGAGCCTCTACACTTAGGTGCAACGTATGTCATCCTAAACTTTCCTGTGAGAACACTTAGAAGGGAACTTTTCCTGCATACCTTCCCACGCTAGCGTATCTTTGAAGGAAGGCAAAATGCCGAATATCTATTGTACTACCAGCGAAATGTTCGAACACTGATGCATTGGTAGGGTGATACCCAAGAAGGGGTCTTCTGCTTTGATCTGTGCCGAAACCGTGGGAAAGATAGCCTCTGGGAGGGAAGCGATCTCTGCACACGATTTTTAGGTTTGCACACGAAACTATGCCCTTTGTCTTAGAACGTCCAATGACGGACTGATTATAAATGAAAAAGATGTATCTCAAGGCTGCTAAGAGGCTGGAGAGTTTCTAAGTGCTCCGCCTCGACCAAAACCCCGCCCCTAGGGATAGATCCCCTGCGAGAATGAAAAAGTTAGAGAGGACAGTTTTTTCGATAGATCTGAACAAGAGTGGTGACTCTCTGGAAAAGGGAGGAAGGAACGTCAGTTTCGGGACTTAGCGTAGTGGAAGCGCTAGTGAGGTCTGACATCTATTTGATTGATACAGCAGGTATCAGGTGTAAATCCCAGTGAAGAGAAAAGCACGACCCGTGCGAGAGTGAGAGTTCTTAAACTCAGAATCATCGAGAATTAGTAGATTTTCCGAAGGAGAAGGAACGGACGTGCCTTGATCCGTATGAACTCTGTCTAGAAGTTACGACTGACTGTAATTCTCTGAGACTTTTTTTAGTTTGAGTTGCACTTAGAGTCAAGAGGACATTAATTTATAAGCGATTGACCCACGAAAAATAATTAAATGCTGTAATAACATCTTGTACATATTTTTATTAGAATTAATGTTGTTATGCAATAAAATTCTATTTTTTAATTTATGCGAGAATTTCTCTTTGCCAACGATCTGATTTCGCTACCACTCACCATCATTATCGGGTCGGTATAGAGGAGTTATTACAACTGGTGGCAAGCGGCCGGATTAATTAGCAAAAATTAATGACATTCTCTAAAGACAAAGAGTGAACTCTGTAATTTGAATCATCTAGTGCCCCAAGAAAGAATCTCCTTGTGACCTGAGTCTCCTTAGACGTCCCTGTGGATCAACACAGCATCAGAAAGAGAAATCTTCTAAGAATTCTGGAGAGTGTTCCCCATCCGGAAGAGTCCCCATCCGAAAAGTGTGATAGAGACCCCCGTGTATGCTCCTGCATCTCTGAAAGTGTGTGCTCCCGTATCTCTGAAAGTGTGTGCTCCCGTATCTCTGAAAGTGTGTGCTCCTGTGTCCTTGAAAGTCTGTGAATCTCCGTGAATCTCTGACGCACTAAAAGTTTCTTAGTAACGAAGGTAAGCTCTTTTTACTATTCAGAGTGGCTTTAATTGTTAATAGTGTTTGTATAGGTGTTGCAGGCTTTAGAAAAAAGTTGCATGTTTATTTTTGTGAGAGTAAATTTTAGAGAAATTTTTCCGGTAGAAAAATAAGTAAAGTAGTATGATGAAATATATTTCCGATATAACTGTAACTTATTTAATAAACAAATTTTGTAGTTAAGATTAAGTTATTGTAGAATTATATTGATTCAAACTGAGAGTTGTGCAGTGTTACAAAATTTTAGCTCAGTCTATAAATGAGAGATCTCTGAAAATAAAATATCGAACGCAGTTCATATTTTAAGATAACAGAGTTGATTTTATATTTTTTTTGTGAATTATTCTAAATCTTTTAAGAGTGGATGCAGAGATTAACACCACCATTGATTAAAAGAAAAAGGAATTGAATAAGACTTTTGCAATTTAAAATATTTTTACTGTACTTTTTGAAATTTAAATTGTTGTTTTGTGTAAAATTTTTCCCATATGTATTTTATAACCAAATAGAAAGGTGAATGTGGACGATAGGATAGGGTTGCTTATTTTTATATGTTGCATATTTCCTATATATTATTGTTATGCGTACTTTTTATGAGTGTATATTTCAGTATTATTTTAGCGCGCTTGGTAGGAATAGCATTAAATCTTATTGTATTGTTTTATATTTCTGGGAAAGATAAGTTCTAATTTTAAACTTTAAAAATGTCGGAGCTTAAATATTTTAGGAAAGCTGATTTGCAAACGTTAGCTTGCAAATTTGAGGTCATGTTAGAAGAGAATGATACAGTACCGAAAATTATAAAAAAATAGAGTCGTCAGAGGGATTTGAGAAAGAGCTAGCTTTAGCACAAATTAAACTTATAGAAAAAGATAGGGAAAATAAATTATTGGCAGAGAATAAAGAGAAAGATAGACTGTGGGAAAAAGAAGAAAAAGAAAAAGAGCGGGAACATGAGTTGGCTAGATTGAAAGCAACACAAGAGTCAGATGACCGAAGTACAGCATCCAGTAGTGTCTCAGTTAGAACGAGTAATTTACCCCTAAAAACAATTATGCACCGCTTTGATGAAAATAATTCGGATATTTCGTTTTTTTTTTAATTTATTCGAGAGACAGGCAAAAAAATGTAATCTAAATTCGGATGAGCTGGTGACGAATTTACTATCATTATTACATGTGGGAATGGCCGAGTTAATTTTAAGAGAACCCGAGGACAAAATTGACGATTTTCAATATGTGAAAGAAAAACTGTTAGAACGCTATCGTTTGAATGCAGAGACGTACCGACAAAAAATTAGTCAACATCCGAGGAATCCTAATTCAGTTTGGAAGGACCTGATCTTCGAACTTAATAGTTTTTTAGAAGGTTGGCTGTCATGCTTACAAGTTTCGGATTTTGAAGTATTGAAAAATTTGCTTGTCACGGACCAGATCAAACGGAGGGCGTCTCCAGAAATGCGCGAACATTTTATGGATAACTGGGCGGAAATTAAAGACCCCGAAGATTTAGTGAAGCTTTTAGATGAGTACGAGACAATCAAGCGCCCGTCTAAAAAAACGTGGAATCCGAAACTCCCTTTAGAGAAGAAATTTGAAAGACCCAAGACTTTTGAAAATGGGCGAAACGGTAACAGAAATCCGGAGACTAACTTTAATTGGAGGGATCGAAATGATAATAAAGAAAGGGAAAAGGCGTTCGAAAAAAGCGGGAAGTCAAGTGTTACGCGTGTTTGCAAAGCGGTCACTACAAAGTAATTTGTCCGGAAATTAAAAAGAGAGATGCTGCGCGGGTTGGTCACTTAATAAGTAAGTCGACACTTGAAGAAACCTTCTCCCCTTATTTGAGTAAAGTATTAGTGAATGGAATTCAGGCAACTGCTTTGACGGACGGTGGGAGTGAAATTGATATAATCGCATACGACTTAGTCAGTCAAGATAAATTGAATGGAGACCACGTATGGATTAAGACTCCGCTCGACAGTAAATTATACTGTTTACCTATAGCAGAGGTCACTTTAGAAATTGAAGGTGTGGGGGTTATTGAAACGAAAGCGGGAGTTAACAATAGAGATTCCGATATGTATTACTATTTGTTGGGTAATCGCACTCAAAAATTGTTAGAACAGGCGAAGAAGAAACCCGAATTACTGAGTGCAGTTTTGACACGCGCTCAAACGAGAGAAAAGGGTGACCAAGCTCCGAATCCGGTAAATAAACAATCTTTGAATTCCGAGGAAGAAGGATAAGGGGGAAAATTTCGCGAGAGCAGTGAAGCGGAAGCGTTGAATTAAAAGAAAGAGGCGGAAAATCTAGAAAGCCCTATTGAACTGGTAAAAGTGGATAAGGGATTATCGCCTTTGCCGATATGTGAGGGATCTTCGATCTTAGCAGAAATTGGCGGGAAGGATAGTAAAATTGAACTAGACAGGGATCAATCTCTCAAAGAGATAAGTAAAAAAACGGAAGTCGAAGAATCGCATTGTAATGCAGGAGATTCTTTGATAGTGGCAAAAGCGGAAGACAATCACGTAAGTGGGGGAAAGCAGGTGCTTGTCCCATTGCATTATCTGGTAGATATTTTTGGCGCGTACCTAGAAAAAGTGTCATTTCACTTAGGGAAAACGAAAGTTAAAGAATATGTGTCAGATTACCCAGCAAACACAGAGTTATCGGTAAGCAACCGGCCGACTGCCGCTTTGCCGTTTCCGACGGTATCGGCACGACACCGCCTGCCGTACCGGTTCCGTAACTTTTTCGACACGCCGCGCGACTGACGCACGACTGATAGGCGCATAGTCGGTCCGGTATCGGCAACGCCGGTAGAATCGACGGCACTATGCTGTGCCGATTGTATACCAAAAGTTATCCGCACACCTACCGAATCTGGTCCGGTACCGGCAACGCTAACAACGGCGAGATGCTGTGCCAACCGTATACTTATAACAAATCCGTAGTATTGTCGAATGTGGTCCGATATCGGCAAGCAATAAACTGCCGAAAGCACCCCTTTTATTGGGAACTAGCAGCTGAAAGGGGGGGGGGGAACTCCACTTATTGGTATTTAATTTTTTTTTAACTTTGCTTATTTTTGTAAAAATGGTGAAATTTATTTTTCAGATGTAAGCACCCCCCCCCCCCCATCACGAATACCGTTTTACCATTAATAGCCCCTGCCATTAAAAAAAAATACATTTTCTATATATTTTTCTTTTTAAGTGTCGCTGTAAAACTTGATTTAAAAAAACAAAATATTTTCTAGGAAAGTATAAAACAATACATCTAATTTTTATTATTATTATTATTTTAAAGTCAAATATACTAAATTCCGTTCCGTTAATTTACTATTTATTAATAAATTAAAAAAAATGAACTTTAATTTTACACAGAAAATAAAAATCAGTTTAAATAACTTAGTTAAAGAAAATTCTGTACCGTTTGTTATTATTTTATTTTATGAACGCTTTAAATGAATGTTTGTGATTTTCTTCTGATTATGTCTCTTAAAATAAGTCTGCTATAAATTATGCTAAATTGTTTTAGCCTTATTAAATCCATCAACATCTCAACTAAGTTAAATATTTTTTGCATAATTTAATTTAGTAAACATTATTCTCTCTTTAAAGAAATATAAAAAACAAAATTTAGAGTTTATGTAATTTCTGGGCAAGATTAGAAAAATATATTTTTGTAACTTTATTTAAAAAAATTTTATATGATAGACATGTTTCATATTTACTTATTTTTAGTTTTTCTAAATTCTTTATATATTTTTTCATTTATACAGAATGACAATTGTTTTTTGAAATCATTTATTATTACATCTAATTTGATGCTCCATAATTATTTTTTTTTAAATAAAGTAACATTATTTATAATATTGTTTTCCCTTTTCTCTTAATTTGTTTCTAAATATTTCCTTTTCAAATATAAATATACACTTTCAAAATCGCTCAGTTATGTTATGTACATTGGAAATGTCAAATATTTATATACATTAATTAAAATTCATTTATTTTAAATTTGATAGAAATGAAATGTGTATTAAACCAATTTAATAGTAATAATTTAAACTTCAAACATCTTGCATGACTAAAATTTAATAAATTTGAATAGTATTAAGAAATTTTTATACCGCTGCGTAAACATTTTAGGATACGTGAAAAAGAAATCGCTTTCAGTAATTTAAAAAATGAATGAATTAGTAACTTTGAATAAATTAAAGTTCAAATACAAAAAATGCAAATTACCATTACTAAGCAATCGAAAATTTTGACTATTTTTTTTAAATACATGATCTATAAGATTATTGTAAAATTGTAGAGCATCAAATGGATAAGAAAACCAAATGTCATTTTGCATTTATTATAATAAAGAAACGTACAAACAATTTGTTAAT
The DNA here is from genome assembly GCA_963931845.1 of Maratus michaelseni. NCBI lineage: Eukaryota > Metazoa > Arthropoda > Arachnida > Araneae > Salticidae > Maratus > Maratus michaelseni. Next base: position 422,147,086 of record OZ007592.1, read on the forward strand.
TATTAATAATTAAAAATATGCTACATGTCACAAAAACTTAAATAATAAAGATTTGAAAACTGCATAAATATATTTTTCTAATTTCACCCTATTCTCATTTTGTACAACAAAAATTCCTACGCAAAGTTAATTGTTAAAAGAGAATAAATATTTACAAAATTAAATGTATGCAAAAATAATGAACTTAATTCAGATTTATTTGGATTTAATAAAAGAAAATTAAGCAGACTTACCAATTTTATGATTTTATCAGCCCGCGTAATGCTTATCGCATCTCTTATCAGGCAACTACTACAACTACATGGAAACGCGGGAGTCTATGGTTGCAATTTGCCCTTCAAAATCCTGTTTGGAAAGCATGCGCGCGCAGTTTTACTAGATGATCGCTTTGCTTTCCCCAAGTACGCTCCCAAGGTAGACAATAAAGTAGCGGGACATTCCAGATCTGGCGTGTTAGCTTGGTAAATTGCACTTGGCTCTTTGTCATAATCAATTTTTGGATGTGAAAGTGTCTCATATGATTGAAAATCATCATCAAATTACACCAAAGTCCGAAACTTTCTTGATAAATGCTTACAAGAAATGCATTATTATTTCATGTTTATTAAAATTATTATATGGATACTTACATAATTTTATTCTTTTAAAATGACCAATAAAACAGGTTTAATGATACAGCAATTAAATTTTTTTAATTATTTTAGTGTTTATTTTTTTTATTATACAGTAAAGCCTGTGAAAAAGAAATCGCTGAAAACATAACAATTCCTTTTTAGACTGTTTTCCGTCTTAGCAGGTATAATTATATGGTAAAACTTCCATCGTTGGGGCCATGAATTTTTTCGTTTAAGACAGGTTTTTATTGAGACAGATTACGTTTTCACAGCTTTTACAATACATTATTTTTAGATTGTTTTAATAATTAATATGTGATTAATCATCTAAATATCACCCCATCCAGTGTGCGTTCGTCGGAGGTTCGGGGGGGGGGGGTAACAAAGCAAGTAATATCTTTCCATATATGTGTTTATTATCACGTCTAATATGTTTATTTAAAATTTGTGTAAAATATTGAATACATTTTAAATTTCATTTTCAAAAATATATCACAATTTTTATTATTATTAAAAAAAAAAAAATAAAAAAAAAGAGAGAGAGAAATATAATAATAGTTTGTTTTTTCGATATTGTTGCACCAATTCTTCAAAAGAAGAGTAAAAATATATAATATACATTATTTAAAACCATGCACTTACTAACAAAACTCAGACTTAATCACAATCGAAAAAAAATCCCTGACGGCTCGGCCTACAGGCACAGGTAGATTTCGAAGACGCAGACCGTGGGGCGCCTGTTTGTTGGGAATTGCGGAAGAAATGACATTTTTGCAATGATGCGGCAGTTGGAACCACCCATTTCGAAACTTAACTCTTTTGCAAGCAGAGCCGGCAAAGATTTTTTTTTGCTATAAGGGTTGGTCCTATAAAAACATGTCAGTATAAAAGTTTTAGATAATATTAAGAGGATTTATAATAAATTTAAGCGGATTTGATATCTTGTGAATTGGCGAAGTTATGAATTTTTTTCTTCTAACCCCCGCCCACTCTTCCCCCCCTTTTGGGGCCATTTTTAATGATATCAAAAATCTGTCATACGTAAATTTTCGCCCCTTTACCTAGAAGTAGTAATAACTTTAAACAGATTCGATACGTATCATAATTAAGAAATTATGTTTTTTTTCTGTTTTCACAAAAAGCCTCCCATCCCCCCTTGGTTCGATTTTGCCCATTAACGAACTTGACTGCGATTTTATGCCCCTTGATTTTATGTATCAGTTTGGAAGATATTTGTGCAGAATTATTGCAGTTATCGTGCCCATAAAAAAGTGACATAGATAGATAGATAAATAGATTAATAAACTTTTGAATTGGGGGTGGTTTTGGGTTCTGGGAGTCATAATCAGCGTAATTCTGCAAAAAAATTTCAAAAATTCCAACTAAGGAGAGAATGTAACAGGTAGCATTTCTTAAGAAATCTAACTTAAAAATGCCGGTTAATCACAATTGAAAAAAAATGACGGCTAAGACTAAACATTCCAAATTCGGACCGATGCTGGCAAATGTAATCGGACCATTAACGGATACCAGATATCGGTCCAGCGTCATTTGCCTATTTAAGTCGCTTGCCGATATCGAACCATAAGGGGACCGATTACAGTAACTGGCATTTGAAAAAGCACGGTTCTTTAGCATCAGTTGCCGATATACAACCGGCACTTGACCGATACCACTTTCCCGATGCCGACGCCTAACCGACACTGCCGGCTGCGGTCCGATCATGTGCCGAAAGGTATGTGTTTGCTGGGTACTTAGACCTTGGGAGAAGATTGATAAATAATATAACGACCGCATTTCTAAAAAGGTTCGGTCTTAAGTTGAGCGATTTGAGAGTGTGTCGCAAAATAAGCGATAGTATTGCATGTTGGCATCGAAAAGTTAGAAGGCTTTTGAAAACTTTATTGTTTGAAAAGTGGACGGGAGAAACGGAGGAAAATGTTTTCGTGAAGGAACATGTGTTTAACCTCACGAACAGATTAAAAAGATATCGAGATTTAGCCGTTCAGAACGTGTCAGCAAAACGAGAAAAGAGGAAATTTTGGTTTGACAAAAAGGCGGTAAAAAGGAAGTTTAATGTGGAGGATGAGGTTGTGGTTTTAGCAACCAGTAAGCCAAATAAAATGTCGGATAGTTGGATAGGGTCGAATAAGATTGAATCGAAAATCTCGGAAACAAGTTATATTGTGAATGTTCCTGGGGGGCGACAGAAATCCCAGATTTCTCACGTGAGTTTAGTAAAGCCTTATAGAAAACGGGTGGAGTTAGCAAATATTTTAACGCAAGAGATAAACGGACTTGAGGAATTCTGTTTACCGTATCTAGATGATATGGCGATTTTTTCAGATAGTTGGGAGGACCATATGCGTCATCTAGAAATAGTACTTAAAAGGGTTAAGGACGCGAAACTCAAAATCAAATTGGCGAAATGCAATTTCGCTCAGAAAACCGTAAAATATCTTGGGCATATTGTAGGAGAGGGACGTCGTAGGCCAGCTGAGGCAAAGGTAAAGGCAATTAAGGAAATACCGGTTCCGAAATCGAAAACTGAAAATCGTAGATGTTTGGGAATGGCTGGATATTATTCCCGTTACATAAAAGATTACGCAATGATTGTAGAACCATTGACGAGAGCGCTTAAAGGGAAAAATAAAAAGGAAAAGATCGCATGGAGCGACGAAATGGGAAAAGCCTTTGAGACATTGAAAACGAAACTTACGGAAGAACCGGTACTATACGCTCCTAATTTTCAGAAAGAGTTCATAGTACAAACTGATGCCAGTGATTTAGTTATTGGCGTTGTTTTGGCTCAAAGAGAGGGATCGGAAGAACACCCCATTATATATTTAAGCCTCAAATTTACCAATAGTGAGAAAAGTTTCTGCGCCACTGAAAGAGAGTGTGCGAGAATTATTTTCGCGATAAAAAAATTAAGGCATTATATTGATGAACCAAACTTTTCTATCGAAACGGCTCACAATCCCTTGGTATTTCTAAAAAGAAATTCTGGAAATAATCCTAGATTGATTAAGGTGGTCCTTGACTCTGCAACCTTATAATTATGCAATTTCTCATCGCCCAGGCAGAGACATTCCGCATGTTGATTGTCTGAGTCGAATTTAATGAGATTTCTTGATAAACTTTTGTATATAATTATTTTAAGTTTTTTTATTTTTCATTTCACTGTGTTTTATTTCAAAATATGTTCTTGATTTCTTATCAGAGCGCGCAAAAAGAAAATGAAAGTAGTATTATCTTATTCATGTATGTTTTATCTCTTGCCACTCTGATGTAAATTGAGCTTGAAATTCTTTGTCCGCCACTTAGAGATTCTTAGTGTTTCACCCTTAAGAATCATTTGAGGAGGGGGTGCTGTAGAGAATTGAGCCTCTACACTTAGGTGCAACGTATGTCATCCTAACCTTTCCTGTGAGAACATTTAGAAGGGAACTTTTCCTGCATACCTTCCCACGCTAGCGTATCTTTGAAGGAAGGCAAAATGCCGAATATATATTGTAATACCAGCGAAATGTTCGGACACTGATGCATTGGTAGGGTGATACCCAAGAAGGGATCTTCTGCTTTGATCTGTGCCGAAACCGTGGGAAAGAAAGCCTCTGCGAGGGAAGCGATCTCTGCACATGATTTTTAGGTTTGCACACGAAACTATGCCCTTTGTCTTAGAACGTCCAATGACGGACTGATTATAAATGAAAGAGATGTATCTCAAGGCTGCTAAGAGGCTGGAGAGTTTCTAAGTGCTCCGCCTCGACCAAAACCCCGCCCCTAGGGAAAGATCCCCTGCGAGAATGAAAAAGTTAGAGAGGACAGTTTTTTGGATAGATCTGAACGAGAGTGGTGACTCTCTGGAAAAGGGAGGAAGGAACGTCAGTTTCGGGACTTAGCGCAGTGGAAGCGCTAGTGAGGTCTGACCTCTATTTGATTGATACAGCAGGTATCAGGTGTAACTCCCAGTGAAGAGAAAAGCACGACCCGTGCGAGAGTGAGAGTTCTTAAACTCTGAATCATCGAGAATTAGTAGATTTTCCGAAGGAGAAGGAACGGACGTGCCTTGATCCGTATGAACTCTGTCTAGAAGTTACGATTGACTGTAATTCTCTGAGACTTTTTTTAGTTTGAGTTGCACTTAGAGTCAAGAGGACATTAATTTATAAGCGATTGACCCACGAAAAATAATTAAATGCTGTAATAACATCTTGTACATATTTTTATTAGAATTAATGTTGTTATGCAATAAAATTCTATTTTCTAATTTATGCGAGAATTTCTCTTTGCGAACGATCTGATCTCGCTACCACTCACCATCATTATCGGGTCGGTATAGAGGAGTTATTACAAGGTTCATTGGGTTAAGACGCTTCCCTGATTAGTTTTCGGGATTGATTGGTTAAGTATAAAGGGGGGGGGACGGAGGGGTCTAATCCCAACTTAATTTATATAAATGGGTTTTTCATGCAGAATTATCCGCTTTTCTTCAAAATTTTTATATATATTCATTGTAATTCGAGATTTACCTGATTATTTTAAGGGGTTCATTAGTTAACTATAGGGGGGGGGGTAACGGGGGGATGACCCCCCCCTTAATATATTGTTTATTTCTTTATTTTTCGATGGTCTTATTTCAAATTCTTTGAAATAAGAGTATAATATACAATTAGTGTGAATAGCCTGTGAAGTCAATGCCCTCAGTTTAACTGGGCAGTTTTATTTTTATTTTTTATACTGAAGGAGCTAGAAATTTGAAATTTGTCATTGTAGTTACTTATAAGATGTAAATGCTCTCTAAGAACAAAATAAAAAAGAAATTTAAATTGAAAAGGGTGAAATGAGCGAAAAGCGTTCTAAAAACAGTCTAAATTACAATTTCTATGAAATCTCTGGAACTACAGAACCGATTTCAAAAGTAATGGTGGCAAATTGATGGGGACAGTCCCTACTCCAACATAGGCTATATTTTATCTCGTTGCCACTAACATCAATGGGTTGCAGGATCGAAAAATGTTCGAAAATTGTGACTTCTTTATACTGAAGGGGCAAGAAATTTGAAATTTAGCATTGTAATTACTTTTAAGATGTAAATGCTCTCTAAGAATAAATTTAAAAAAAAATCGAAATTTAAATGGGTGAAATGAGCGAAAAGCATTCTGAAGTCATTCTAAATTACAATTTCTATGGAATCTCTGGAACCACGGGACGGATTTCAAAAGTGAGGGTGGCAAATTGATGGTGGCAATCCCTGCTCCAACAGCCTCTTTAATAAAAAAAATTGCGTTTCTGACGACTGGGTTTTTCGCTAATTGTTGCACAAGATTAATCTCGGAAAATGAAACATTTGAAGTTACTGAAAAAAATGATAGCTCAAAAAGTATTTGTCAGAAAATTGTTAGACAAACTGCGTTTGAAAGGTAAAAAATTGTATTTTTCTTGATATAAATTTCAAATCTAATGATTATGCCGTTTTTCAAATATTGAATTTAAAAAATTACCAAATTTTCCAATGGAGTACCATAGCGAAACCTTCATGCGTAAAAAGATAATGATAAGGGCGACGTGTCCTGACGTGTATATTGGCTATAGCACGAGTCACAAATTATAGTAGCCTTATTATTCTGTTAAAATATAAAAGTTATTTATGAAATGTCAATATTTTGTTTGATTAAAGATTCGTTAAAAGAAATTGACCAGCGTAGCGGGCGTAGCTTGCTAGTATTTTATAAAATATATAAAAAATGTTCGATTAACCTGATCTATACTAATTTGGTCCAGTGTAAATATATTTGTATCCATTATATAAATGTTTCATAATTGATAGCTTATTTCTCGATTGAAAAAATTACGTAAAGCTGTATAGTATCAGATCAACAGGAATAAATTTTCTATAAAAAGTAACTATACATTTTTAGTGGTGGCAATATAAAAAAAATATTTTTTTAATAAAAAGTAAATTATAAAGTATTAAAATAAAAATATTAATGAATTAATATTAAAAATATATTTTAATAAATCTTAGTTCATTTTCTTCAATAATTTTTAAGAAGATATACATTTTTAGTGGCGGCAATATAGAAAAAAATATTTTTTGATTAAAAAGTAAATTATAAGATATTAAAATAAAAATATTAATGAATTAATGTTAAAAAATATATTTTAATAAATCTTAGTTCATTTTCTCCAATAATTTTTAAGAAGAAAATTAGGGTTTCATCGCTTCTTTGAACAGCTATACAAATGCATTTAATTAGAAAATTCAAAAGTAAATCTTGAAGACTTTTTCTAAACTTTTGACAAACAAAATGCAAAATATGAGATGAAGATAACTTACTTAAAAAAAGCATATTTATCATTTTCAAAAATCAGAAATTATATGCAACTTATATTACTTTAAGTAGAAATTATTAAGAACGAATATCTGTTTTTTTTTCTATTCTGTTCCAGCAAGTATCGTAGAATCCTATATATATTTTTTAATTTATCTGCTACCACAATTTTACACTAATAACTTCATGCTATATTACTTTAACATGTGCAATGTTAAGCTACCATAAATATTATATTTTGAAAATAGTGGTGTGAAATGTATTCAAATACAGGACGTAAAGACTGATTCCAGCGAGATGTTAGTCATGTTTTGTCAAGCATTATGCAACATATTTATTGTATTTTTTTTAAATCCATGATATTACTGTACATAATTAGATTTTTAACAAATTAAATTCATTAATATAGTTAATTAATTGAAAATCGAGTATTTGTATGCATTCTATGTTTTAATAAATTATATTGATTTAATATTTCTACGAAATATTAAATTCTAAAAATGTATTTGATTAATATTAAATTCGGTTATTAAATGTTTCTAAAATTTTGAATATTAATAGTGAAAGAATTTAAACATAACTAATTAAATATTTTTTAACAGATTAAAATTTAGTTTTTACATAATTCCTGTATTAAGCATTAGACGCATAAAATCAAACGAAATGCTCCAGTGAGTCAAAAGTTCGTTTTACATGATTAGCTGTAATCTGTATGAGGTGTTGGATACAGTGAAATACTATAGGAACTATGAAATAATACAATTATGTGCAAATACATTTTATGGTTAAGAACTGTACTGCTGAGGATTTTACATTTGTATTTTTATTTATTTACTAGCTACCCGCCCGGCGTTGCCCGGGCCCACGATAATAACAATCTCAGTGCAAGGCGTCAACGCCCTCCCTCCCCATACCCGCAAATATAACGAATAATTTGTTCAAGAAAACCACCTTCACCTACATTAACGCGATCATTAAAAAAAGAATTACATTTTTCTGATAATTAGAACATAACGAAGACGCTACGCTAAAATAGCCGGCAGATGACAACACCTCCCATCATCAATTTCAGATCTATTTCTTAATGAGTTATCTAAATTTTTGCTCATTAGTAAAAATTGGCAATTATTTCCTTTCTTTTTCGCAAACTAAATGGAGGGATCGGCCAGAGAAACAGATCTCTTTGTAGTTCAGTTTTTAATGAAAGCAGATCCCTGTCTGAAACTTTCTCGGAATTTTTTCACTGGCGTCGGCAGATTTTTAGCAGTTTTTTGCATAAATTAAGAAAAATTACCGACCGAATTTTTCAAAAATTACATAGACGGATGCAGAATTTTGTGTTACATATGCTCAGAAATTTTCAAATTGATATCTTAATTAGTTTTCTTAAAATTCGCTAATTAGTAAAATAATTTCGAATTCGTTCATTTTCGCTTGCAAATCCACAACAACAGTTCTTTTCTTTAGCCATTTTGATTTAAAAGATGGCATTATCGATGCGATGTTTAATGATATTCTAATTAATATCTAGAGTAATTATCAAAATATTAAAATTCTGAGCCTCAGGTATACCAGGAGAGGGTTTGGACTACCTAAATCTAAATTTACAGAGTTCTAGGTGCGCTAAATTTTCATAGTCATCGCAGACACACACACACACACACGCGCACACACACACACACACACACACACGCACACACACACACACACACACACACACACACACAGAGCGAAAATTTCTTTTATTAGTATAGATTTAGAAATGCATTAACGAAATCTAAATACTACACAATCAATGTACATCTATATAATAAAAGTGTAAGTCATGTGACTGTCATCAACAGTTCCTGGATGCCCGCTTTACTTTTTCATATGCCAGACGGCCATTTTTATTAAAAATTATTTTTTCGAATAAAACTGCATGAAAGCTACATTTTTAGAAAGATCGTTCAAAATAAATAAATATTTGAGATCTGACTTACGTTCAATTATGTATATATTCTGCAATAACTTCTGTTGAAATTCGGTTCGCAATTCAAATTCTCTATCCATGAAAGTAAACAACAACAATACAAAAACATTCATTCGTCGTGAACGTTTAAAATATTAAACCATGGAGGTAATCGTTGGTAAAGCAAGTTTTCCATGAATGAATTAATGGACCGCTGCCTGGTGTAAAAAAAATGCACCAGTGAGGCAATCCAAGTTTACCAGAATTATGTGCTATACAACTCAACTTCCTTCCGGATCTTTTCTTGACGTAAGATGAATGTAAACAAATATAGCTCATGTAATAATATTTAATGAATCAAATTTCGAAACGAATTGTCAGTTAATTTGTTTTTTTATGTATATTATACGCGCCAGGAAGAGAGATCACCGAAAAAAATTTTTAATCACCAATCATATTTATCATTGATCAGCGTTAATTGTTAAGAGTTCAAAATAGTAATTTAATATACATTTATAAAAAACATAACGTCATTAAGTACTTTTATGTTATTTGGGCGCAAATACCGCCTTTAGCATTTTAAAAATTGCCTATGCCAGCTTTTACTTTTTCGCGTGTGCAAATTAGAAACGATACTTTGATTTTGAAATTAAATGTTTTGATGGAACAGTTGTCGCAGACGCACCGGGGTTGGCGGGATTTTTGTTTTGCACCATGCTGTAATTAGAATTATAGGCGCCAATTTTAGCGGTGCGTATTTACATGTCACGGATCTTAATAGTCAGTAGATATTAAGCAGAAATGGCAAAGTAAGGGAATTACGTAATTATGAAAACTCCTGAACTATATCTAGAAATGAGAGTGAAGAAAAATAAAGTCGAGCAGAGATCGGCATCTAGAAGAAAGTTCGTGAATTTTAATCAGATTGTACGCCACGAGTCCAAAGTGCTGATAGCAAATATGGTTTAAAGGAAATGTGATTATCAAAGCTGGCTTCCAAAAAATCAATGTTTCTCCACACCATAATATTACGTGTAATAATATGCAGCCCGATTACGGCACATTATTCAAGATGTTTTAGATTAAATAATGATAGATTTTCTAATCTTCCGTAATCGAGTCTACAGCCAATGTTAACGAGAAAAAAATATTAGCAATAATATGGTTTAGTATACATGGGGATATCATTAAACAATTTCACAAAATAGACTTCATTGCATCAAATCGTATTAACTAAAATACGCCAACTGGCAATGGAACCAATTACGGAAAATTACTTAATATGTTTAAGAATCTCCGCATTAGTGAACATATTGCAACTGATAAGCAAACGGACATGAAGAATAATTGCTTAAGTGGGTTAAGCGGTTTTTGTCAAGAAAGATGAAATACATATCAACAAAAAATATGCGAAATGCTACCATGATAGCAGAAGTTCTTGATTTGTCTATTAGAATCTTCCGGTTTGGCGAAGGATTAAGGAAAAAAATAAATTATTAATAAAAGTAACGTGTTACAATGCTTAACATACATTTAAGGGAGACCAAACTGGTCTCCAGTGGCAGCTAGTAAATAATAATCAGAAATAATGTTTTTTTTTTTTTTTTTTTTTTTTTTTTTTTTTTTTTTTTTTTTTTTTTTTACATGCACGCAGCACATATTAGAGCTCAAAATATATCATTAAAAGAGAAATAATTATAAACACAATACTTTCTACGAGTATATCGTAGGTTCTACTGGCTCGGAGAATGGGCAAGCAAAAACTGAACTTTACACCCAATCCGCACAGACCGTTTTATAATGTAGTCGTATAACCTTCTTAGCATTTGCTCCGGTATTTTACTTATTTAATCGAGAATGTATTTTATATTCAATTAATATTTAAATGTAAATTTTCCGTAATATATTAACAGTAATATTTTCTTTATAGTAGACAAGTCTCGGAGTTATTCCGCGTGCAGTATGGCAATCTATCTATCTATATTATAAAGGACAAACGTGTCCGTGCGTAACGCATACGTCATTTTGCGAATGGCAACAGCTGACGATGAAATTTCGGTTTTGTGATTTTTGCTATTGCAATTTTTTTAATTTCTAAACATAGCACATTTTCAATTTTTACACCGTTACAGAGGAAAAAAATTGCTTTCAAATGCAATTTGTTTGAAAACTATATCTTAATTGCCTGATATATTACGGCTTATAAAATAATTTTTAAGCATGAATTTTGAAACGCCCAATAAACAAATAGAAGAGTGCTGCCATTATAAATTTTTAAATAGTTACAGGTAGTAAAATTAATAAATTTTGAAATAAAAACGTCACAAGAATAGAGTGCCTTTATATGAGAGTAGCGTTATACCGGATACAAAATTTGATTAGTTCAGACGATTTTGGAGAAAAGGAAGCTTTGTAATAATTTAAAAATTTAAAAGAAAATTATTTGTTTACACCATAAACAAACATCGGATATTTTAACAGATAATATAAACAGAAGATATTGTTTTAGATATTGCATTTTTATGAATAAAATATAAAAAAAATATTTCACAAATTTAATAAAAATGCATATAAAAAGTTAATATGAGCAGTAAGAAACAACGTTTTAATTCATATTTCATCAGTATTACAAATAATGTTAACTGTCATTGCGAAGTTGGAAAAAACGAATATACATGTGTCATACACCTTTAAAACCCTTTACTCCTGGTCCTTTCACATCCGTAGCTTTTTATAATTTAGAACCGATATTTTATTAATACTATTTTGTTCTTCTGCTTTCATCATACCACAGGAATGCAACTATTTTTCACGATTAAACACAAGTTTATTTGAAAAGACGACACATCACAGGAAAACATAGAGCACACATACATATAAAGAATATCAGTACCCGCAGTTACAATATTATTATTCGTTCTTTTACCAACTATATTTTATTTTCATACCGTGCCCACCGTACACATACGTCTTAACACCTTGGCCTCCCGCCAAACTCTCTCCCCGTCTCTCCTACTCTGCAGTAGACGAGAGAAAAAAAGGGTTGCCATAAACCTGACGTCACCAGCATGACAACATGAAATTCGTTAATATCGCGATCACTATATCGCATGCATAAGATGATGAATAATAAATTAACAAAGAAGCATCACTGGATGGAGCGAACTCCCTGTATTAATAATACCAAAAAAAATAAAAAATAAACAAAACCCTTGAAATTCGTTAATGTCTCGATCACTATATCGCATGTATGAACGCTTAGTAGAAAAAAAAACTGGATGGATACCGCATGTATGAGCGCTTCACGCACAAGAAAAGCAAAGAAACCAGTAAAAAAAATCACTAAATGCAGCAACTTTGACAAATAAAAATATGACAAATCTATTAGATTTAGGGGAAAAAAGGGTTTTCGCCTGCGTTCTGTAACCCGGGAAGCCCGGGTTAGATTCCCTAGTCTATATTATAAGGCCAAACGTGTCCGTGAGTAATGCATACGTCATTTTGCGAATGGCAACAGCTGACGATGAAATTTCGGTTTTGTGATTTTTGCTATTGCAAATTTTTAATTTCTAAACATAGCACATTTTCAATTTTTACACCGTTACAGAGGAAAAAAAATTTACATTCAAATGCAATTTGTTTGAAAACTATATCTTAATTGCCTGATATATTATGGCTTATAAAATAATTTTTAAGCATGAATTTTGAAACACCCAATTAACAAATGGAAGAATGCTGCCATTATAAATTTTTAAATAGTTACAGGTAGTAAAATTAATGAATTTTGAAATAAAAACGTCACGAGAATAGAGTGCCTTTATATGAGAGTAGCGTTATACCGGATACAAAATTTCATTAGTTCAGACGATTTTGGAGAAAAGAAAGCTTTGTAATAATTAAAAAAATTAAAAGAAAATTATTTGTTTACACCATAAACAAACATCGGATATTTTAACAGATAATATAAACAGAAGATATTGTTTTAGATATTGCATTTTTATGAATAAAATATAAAAAAAATATTTCACAAATTTAATAAAAATGCATATAAAAAGTTAATATGAGCAGTAAGAAACAACGTTTTAATTCATATTTCATCAGTATTACAAATAATGTTAACGGTCATTGCGAAGTTGGAAAAAACGAATATACATGAAATTCGTTAATATCGCGATCACTATATCGCATGCATAAGATCATGAATAATAAATTAACAAAGAAGCATCACTGGATGCAGCGAACTCCCTGTATTAATAATACCAAAAAAATAAAAAATAAACAAAACCCTTGAAATTCGTTAATGTCTCGATCACTATATCGCATGTATGAACGCTTAGTAGAAAAAAAACTGGCTGGATACCGCATGTATGAGCGCTTCACGCACAAGAAAAGCAAAGAAGCCAGTAAAAAAAATCACTAAATGAAGCAACTTTGACAAATAAAAATATGAAAAATCTATTAGATTTAGGGGAAAAAATGGTTTTCACCTGCATTCTGTAACCCGGGAAACCCGGGTTCGGTTCCCTAGTTACCTTAATTACTTTTTTTCTACGCCTTTAGAGACTAAATTGACACTGAAACTGCGATTACTACGCAACACTAATCAGGGATAATATTAAAAAACATTTCAACCAATTTTACCAATAAATAAAGTAAATGAAAACCTTCCTGTTTATTTAAGATATAATTCAAATTTCGTCTGAAATATGTGTTGGCAAAATGACTGTATAATAATAATTTCCAGAGACTGATTTCTCGAATTTCATGTTATCTGAAAACGTCACTCGTTTCTTTATTTATTGTTAAGGGTACTCTTTAAAATTACAGTGAAAGGAAAAATGTTTCATTCAAAGACAGCCAAATCGTTCAAAACATAAATTTTAGTAATTAATACAATGCAAATTTAAAAAGGTTTCCATGGCACAATGACAGAAACTCAATCTAACACACCTAAAACTAAGTGATGCAAAAAAAATAATAGAGGAACAATTTTTATTATTTTATTCACAGAAGGCGCTCAAATTTAAATGTCAAAAATATTACAGCTCCCATGGAAACTTGGAAAACATTAAAAAATATACATGAACGCGCAAATTTGTCGAGTAAACTGTACTTATTGAATAATTTCGAAGCACTAAATTACTATTAGAAAACAATATGGCTATGCATATAACCACAAATTTTTAAACTATAGACAAGCTAAAGCAAATTGGGGAACTTATTAATCATGCCTATATTTCTGAACAATTTCTGTGCTTTCTACCCTGAGTTACCGCACACTAATTACGGCTCTCGAAGATAATCAAAAGGATAAATTGTCCTTGACTTTTATACGCTGTAGATAAATACAAACGATGAATAGAAAACATAGAACAACCTTATAATGCCACAAAGAGAAAATATGCTACAAAAAATTTAAAAGAAAACACTGCTCAGATAGTAAAATGAAAAACCATTCAAATTCAGATTGTTGAAACTTGAAAAATAAAACCATTTATACACACCAACGTTTAATTACAAATATGATCAAAATAAATAGTCCCTCATTATGTTCCGAAATGAACGAGCGTAACATGAAAAATAAATAAAAATTAACTGCTAAACACAAAACAAACTGTACACTTGAAGGGGATATAAAAACAACTAACAAACAAATGAGTAACTTAATGTTTCGCGTAGATAGACAAGTTAAACAGACCTGAATAATTGGCAGTGACAGTTCTTCCCACACATCAAATTGCAAATATTTATTCACAATAATAAAAGGCAGTGAATAAACAAATGTTGTTATAGTGAATGGAAATGCACTCAATGTACATGAACTCCCATTGACGCAATAATTTATGCAAAAACGATTACAGGTAAATTAAAAAAAATTACATTAAAAGATGTTTTATTCGTACCAGACGTCTAAATTGCTATCAGTCAGTAAAACAACACAAAATGACAGCAAACTGATTTTTGATAAAAACAAATGCAACGTTATGTATAATGGAAATACCTTTCTGGAAGAAAAAATTAGCAATATATTTTATGAAATGGAATTGTTAAACAAATCTATAACCACGATTTATGCGAAACTTCCATACAATTGCAATAGTGAAAACGGCATTCAATTCTGGCATAAAAGACACAGTCATAAAAATTATGTATCAATTAGAGATATAATAGCAAAGAAGTTTACTATTGGAGTAAAAATAAAAACTCTGTTAGACTTGCATGGAAACTATTGGGTCTATGCATATTTACGTAGCGAAAATCGAGTAAATTTCAAACGCAAAATATATCGGAAAAACAATTTTAATCAATCAGATATGTTACATTCTGTTCAATAACTTTCTCCCATCTCTCCATGAACTTCATTATCCCTCTTTCATAGAAATCCTGGTATTTTTGAGCAAAGATGTCATCCAAGTAGTTTTTGAGGACGTCCGGGGAACTCAAGTTCGTGTTATTCAAATTGTTCTGTAGCATCCGGAAAAAGAGATAATCTGAAGGTGCAATATCCGGATTATACGTTGTGTCCATCCAAGCCGCAATAATTTTTCCGGGGTCATCAGAGAAATGTGCGGTCTGAGTTGTCTCTCCGCGCGTTGACCACGATCTTTTTCGACTGACATTATTATAAACATTTCATTTTCCATCAACCGTGATCATCCGCTGAAAAAATGGTTCAGTTGTGTAGCAAATAACAAGTACTTGAGTAGCAAATACTTGAGTAGAAAATAACAAGAACTTCAGTATCCTGTACGTCCTCAAAACCCACTTGGATGACGTCTTTGCCAAAACATCTCAGTATTTCTATGAGAGAGGGATAATGAAGCTCGTGGAGAGATGACAGAAAGTTTTTGAACAGAATGGGACATAACATTTAATACATTATTTTAATCATATTTGATTGATTAAAATTTTTTTTCCTAAATATTTTGTGTTTGAATTTTTCTCGATAATCGCTACGGAATCATGCATAGACCCAATAGAATAACTGATACGCAATATCCAATATAGGTCGGAAACATGGGAACTTGATTTCCTCAAATAATTCAAATTCCAAGCATACTTGGAAAAATACATTTTATTACATTTATTGATGATTTCACAAGATTCACTCTCATTTTAATTTTGTCAAAAAAAAAGAGTGAAGGCTTAAAAAATCTCAAAAGGTTTATAGCCATGGTAAATCACAAATTTAGAAAAAACTGGAAATAATCATATGGAAAATGGAAGTGAATACATAAATAGTGATACAGAATTATTTTTTTTCGACAAAATCGCATACAACATCAGATCACTGTGCTCCTTTGCTCCTCCCAGAACTTTGTGGCGTAAAGGAAAAAAAGTAGAACTTTATCATTTATTAGAAATTGCGAGTGCTATCCCAATCAAACCTACCGTATAGTTTTAAAGAATACAGAATAAAAACATTGATTTAAATTTTCTAAACTGAATAAGAAAAATGCACCTTGATATGTGCCGAATGTTCAGACTCCAAGATTCATTGTGCAGAGGTTTACGTATCCTTAATCATCTAGACATCTTTGTATAATAACACAGAATTTAAATATAGTGATTTCCTAATCTATACTAATATTATAAATAAGTAACGATTGTTTTTTTGTTTGTTTATCTGTTTGTTTGTTTGCTTGTTTGTAGGGGGTAATCTCTAGAACTACCGAAGCTATTTCAAAAGTGATGGTGGCAAATTGATGGTGACAATCCCTGCTCCAACATAGGCTATGTTTTATGTCAGTGCCACTACCCTCAGGGGGGACGGGTAAATGAGCGATTATTTCAGGAACATTAGAGGTTCATTTACGGAGATTGAAACCTCCTCTTTTCATTACATGAATAAGTTCAGCAATTAAAGCTTGAGCATTTACCTTGGAATCTGAACACGACAACAAATCGTTAACATAGATGCTATCGCGAATGATTTGAGAAGTTTTTTAAAAGATTGTTCATTATCTATTGCTAATTGATTTAAAGTTCTAATTGTCAAAAAATGGCGCACGAACAGTGTTTCCTTTTGAATCGAACCGCCATAGAATACGTTGATAATCTACAAGTTTTGGAGTGATGAGATTTTACCTGAACATTTTTTCGATGTTCGCACTAAAGCCGATTGGATGCATTCTGAATTTTAATAGTAACTGAAAAATTACTGGTTCCAATTTCGGCCCCGTCTCCAAATGAATCATTTAACGAGCGACATTCTGAATAAACTGCGGATGCATCGGATACTGCCCGAAATCGAGTTGTACAACTATCCTCTCATCACTCCATGAAGTGGGAGATAAAAATTATCTGGATTTGAAATTTCTGAGGGTAGTACAAGTTCCATGTGTCCCAAATCGATATACTCCTTCATTAATGACGAATATTGTACCTTAAGTAAAGAATTTCTTTGAAGTTTATTTTCTGAGGTATTGAAACGCCATAAAGCTTGCGATTTAGAATTTCCGAGAACAGGATTAGATTTAAAGGAAGATCCACGATATATCTCCCTGATTCTGCACGTATAACCGTCTTTGTATAATTCTCTTCCTCCAAAGAAACCGGATCATAACTAGGAACTGATTCAAGTTCCCAAAATTTTTGTAATTGTGAACTTATTTGTGTCGTATAACTAACGTCGTATTTAACTAACTGACGAAATGTGATTTGACTGATTCGAATAAATTATTCCAGATAATATCCAACCCAGTTTCGAATTAACAGCACTCGGTGATTTTTATGATCTAAAATGGATTCTCCGATTATGGTGTTAGCAAATAAATCTGCACCAATGAGTATATCAATGGAATTGGACACATGGAAGTTGGGATCCGCGAGATTTAATCCTTCAATATGCGACCAATACTTATTAGTAATCAAAATGTTTGTTAAATTTGTTGTGATCTGATTAACAACTAAAGCATCTAACTGAAAAGTTCCTTTGTTAAATGCGGAGAAAATGTTAAAGAAAATACCTGGAGAGCTGTCTCTGTGACTAAATTGTTGATTCTTGAAATTTTATGAATTGTAGGTCTTAAGGATAGACCTACATTTCTACAGCACAATTTTGAAATTAAACACTTTTGACAAGCTCTACCGATCATAGCCATACGAGGAATGAATTTTCCTGTTTCAGATTTCACATGTATAATGGCAGTAGCCAATAATGTTTGAGAATTTGCATTAAAAGTTTGACTAATGAAACAACTAGATTTATCTACTTGAATATTTGAACTAGGACTTCCCTCAAAGGGATTAGTCTGAGTGATATTGCTGAGAACATAGGGTTAACAATTACAATATAAAGAAGATATCAACAAGAATCTAAGTGAATATACAGCATATGATAGACAAGAGATAGATAAAGATACAACATATGAAAAATAACAAATTAAATGATATAATTACAAAATATCATATATAAATCCATATACTGTTATGTTTTCATATGCATTTTTTTTATAACATTTGGCAAATAATCTCATTTTCTTAAGCGGGAATTGCTCAAAACTTAAAAAAAAAAAAAAACGCCGGATCTTTTAAAACGATATTTTTAAAGTCACATAATCAGATTTGCAGCCAATAGCGTATTTTAGCAAGCGTAGTTTACCGCAAATTTAATTTAATTTTTGCAACATTTTCTTTGTGACAAATATCTAAATAAAATATAAAAAAATAAAATATTAAATATTGAAATATTTAATATTTGAATTAAAAAAATTTCCTTTGTTTATTTGTATAACTATTTATAGAAACTCGTATACTTCAAACCACATTGATAACATGCTTTGCTACAAACGTGTCTACCAGTCTAACTACTCGTATGTCTTAGCTGTGTCTCTCTCCGAACTCATCTGTCTACTGTCTCTCTACTCTTCTGTATACCCGTCTCAGTATCCGTCTGTCTTTCTACCCGACTCTTTAATCGTGTCTCTACCTGTCTCGCTTCCCGTTACACTACTCGTCTATCAACACGTCTGTCTGTCTATATACCCCTCTCTCTACCCGTCTGTCAAGTCGTCTCTGTACTCGTCTCTCTATCCACCACGCTATCCGTCTCCCTACCCATCTCACTACCCCTCTGTCAACCCTTTTTTGCACCTGCCTCGCTACCCGTCTTTCTATTCGTTTCGCTACCCGTTAGCTTATCTATGTCGCTATCCGTCTCTCTACCCGTTTGTTTACACGTCTATCTATCTCTCGCCAACTCTTCCCAATATTTAAACAATTTAGTAAACGGAAGCCGTTTATCTGTTATTAAATGCAAACAGGAGTAATTTATCTAAAGAGTGTAATCAGATGCAATTTTTTTAAATACATACATAAACCAGCATAATAATTCACCAGTTTTATTTTCATAGTAGTTTATGTCATTTGACAGTAAATCTCAACTTCTTCAACCCGAACTGCGTCAAGCTTTTTAAAAAAGCCCCAAGGTCCGTATAACTGGGAAGGGGAATTGTCCTCAGGGCTATTAGATACATGTTATTAAGTTAAGTGAAAGTTTCGTAATCGGGTTCGCAGCCAATTTCTTATGTCAGAAAGGGTGGCTTCACGCCATTTTAAATTCATTTCTGTAACTTTCTTTTTTTGGTGGGTGGTTGGGGGGGGAGGGTTCCAAATATATACACTTAAATTCAAACTTTTGCCCCCATGTTAATATTAGTGTTGTTTGTATTATCAATTAATACTTTGTTGATCGAGCTTCATTCGAAACAAATGTAAAAGACTTCTACAGTTTTTTTTTCTAGGAGAAAGTTCCGTAATCGGGCCCTAAGCTAATCGGGGAATTTAATATCATTATTGTTTCTAACTCTTATAGAGTTAAAACAATATTGTTGCTAGCATTACTCTTGTTTGTGACCAACCTCTTCTGTGTATCTGAATAGGGAAAAGTTCCAAATCATGTACTGGTTGGTGCCAAAGGCAGTTGTAGAATCTTACAAATTTTTCTAGAGAGCGGAAAAACATGTTTTTTAAAATATTTACAAATATACGTTTATTAAACCATGTTTTTGAGCCATTTTAAAAAATTAAGTACGGTGCTAAAATAAAATTTTATTGCCATTTTCGATATTTTAATAAGAAATGAAAATACATAACAAACAAATTTAACAAAACTAAGCCATTTTTGGGTACTTCTCTATTATCCCGTCGACCACTTTTCATAACAAAAAACTATCGCCAAACTAAGATTAAACGCCAAAAATACAGTCCCATTTACTTGATGCCAGAAGCATTATACGTATTTGTTATGCCATAAAGTGGTTTTTAATTCGACATTTGCGTGTATTTTTCATTATGCTTTACTGATTTATTAGTTATTTCATTCATTAAAGTAACAATTGTGTCCTTAAATTCTTATATTTTATTTATTTTGATATTTCAATGGCAACGTTCTCCCGTTTATTTAGCGTTACAGTTTGGCGATAGTTTTTTGTTATGAAAAGTGGTCGACGGGATAATAGAGAAGTACCCATTTTTTGTGATAAATAATTGTTATTGCCAGGGGGGCAAATTGTAAACAATTAATAAGCGAACTAAAAAAATTACCGGAAAAAACTTGTGGGAATCTCAAGAAAGAAATATCTGATATAAATAGCATTTAAAATCTTAAAATGGAGAAGTGGTCCGTATAAAAATGCAAAACATTATACACCTGATATAAGAATTTTTTAATTTTTTTATATTTCCGAAAGCACAGATAAAAGGGTAAAATACCCGGCACAGATGCCATATACTCACCACGTTGGCGCGATTTTTCACCCGCCCCTTTGGTGAAAACTGTTTGTTGTGTTTGTTTACTTTTATTTTTTATTTTAATTATATAGATTATTTTTATATGTATATCAATATTAATTTAGGCACAGATGTCATATACGCACCAGATTGGCGCGATTTCCCCCCCTCCAATTTGGCGAAAACTTTGTTTTTGAATATTAGTTACAAATACCGTACAATAATAGCATGTAATTTTTTATTTCAATATAAAAATAAAATAACGTAATAAATGAAATAGCTCCTATTATTCAAAAATGGGAAATAAAAATAAATAAATGATAGTTTGATATAAATAAATATTGATATATATAATAAAAACAATTTATAGAATTAAAATAAAAAATAAAAGTTAATAAACAACAATTGAAACAAAATAACCGGGTTACCATGTGAGGCATAAAATTGCCATTTTGTTGCAATCGCGCCAATGTGGTGCGTATATGACATCCGCGCCTTTATTTATATCAAACTATTATTTATTTATTTTTATTTCCTTTTTTAAAATAATAGAAGCTGTTTCATTTATTACGTTATTTTATTTTTATATTGAAATAAAAAATCACGTGTACTATTTGTCACACTATTTGTAACTAATATTCAAAGTTTTCCCCAAGCTGGTGGAGGGGAAAATCGCGCCAACGTGGTGCGTATATGGCATCTGTGCTTTGTTTAATTTCACATAGAGGTACTGCTCTATTATCCCGTCGACCACTTTTCATAACAAAAAACTATCGCCAAACTGTTAGATTAAACTCCAAGAATGCAGTCCCATTTACTTGATATCAGAAGCATTATACGTGTTTGTTACGTCATCAAGTGGTTTTTAACGCGACATTTGCGTGTATTTTTCATTATGTTTTACTGATTTATTAGTTATTTCATTCATTAAAATAACAATTGTGTCCTTAAATTCTTATATTTTATTTATTTATGTATTTTGATATTTCAATGACAACGTTCTCCCGTTTATTTGGCGATAGTTTTTTGTTATGAAAAGTGGTCGACGGGATAATAGAGAAGTACCCACATATGTATTGGTACTTTTATGTTAACTTGGCGCAGTTGATAAATCGCCAAATATTTTTCTCATAACATCTTCATATTGCATTCATTTCATTTAAATATAAATCTTTCACTGATTTCATTTGAAATACATACATTAAAAATACACGTCTTTCACTCATTTAATTTAAAATACACGCCTTTCACTAATTCTATTTAAAATACTAAAAAGGAAAAGAAAATAAGAAATAATGCCACAAATCGAAACCTTTTAGTTAAACATCAAAGAATTGTTCCTAACATACACACGCGAAATAAAAAAGCTGCTAATGATGTGATTTACGCCAAATCTCTAATACTAATACTACTCTTATTACTAATCTCTAATACTTTTCAAACAGAAAAAAATCCAGATTAACTTTCCATTTTTATTAAATTGAAATATATTTTATTGTGCTGAATATTAGTGCTTGCATATTTTTTTGCTCCATGTATTCCATGAACTTTTCAATTCCGATTGTCTACGAAAATCTCCCGCCGGTGAAAATGACGTACGGACAAAATTTAGTGACGTATGTACTTTAATTGTGCTTTTTTATCTAATTTTTTAATATAACTTCCAAACGGTTTGACACTTATTCTTGGTAATAAATAGACGACGTTGTCACCTTTATAGGTACTTGCTGTAAAAATTTGAACGAAATCCGTTAAATATTTTTTGAGTTATGCTTGACGAAAGGTTTTAATATCCATCGTAGCTATATATGGGGCAAAGTAATACTGCGCTGTGTATGAGTCTTCGTTGCACTCAGACAATTATTTCCGCTATTTGGGTTTATAACCCGCTCTTGTTGTCTAAAAGAATTCTGTGATGCAGAACTAGACTGCTCATTATGAATAATTGAATGGTGTTTTAATTTCAATGTTTACATGTGGTGCTAATCAGACAATTACCTACAAAATTATTAGATCTTAAACAGTTGGTGCACAGTTTTTTGGCTTTTAGGAATTGCCAACGTTGATCAACAGTTAAATTTTGGATTTCTGGGTATTTGTAAAGTGCATGCCTTTAATTACATTTTGGGCATAAAGGCTTTGAATATTTATTTACATTATCCTCAACAGCTGCATTTGCAAGAGATTTCTTTGGGACATGTTGAGATTTACAATTAATCTTATAATTAGGTTTAGTGTCCGACCTAATAAATTCAGCATTACCCCGTTGCAAACTGTCCGCATGCTTTTCCAAAACATCATTAACATATCGTATGTTGGAAAAACATCCTTATTTAATGATAACTCCCATTGTTTTCTTAAAGAGTCATCGAATTTAGTTTGCTCAACATAAACCAAAATCAAATAAATAAATTAATTACATTCAAATTTTAGGGATTTCAAATTTCTAATTACTTCATTACAATTATCTAGTAACTCTAGAATTGTTTTCTGCGTGGGCGCTTTTAATGTTTTTGCATTCATCAATTTTGACAACAGCGAATATACCAAATTTCTACGATTATCATATCTATTAACTCGTTTGTGCTTGTTTATAATTATCACCAGAAATAGAAAACCCTGAAATTAATTTAGCAAGATAATTTTTCACACTCGCTATTAAATAAGAAAATTCTAATTTATCGGAAAGAGTTTCATTGTTATGAATTGCCGTTAATAAAGTTTCCTTGAATGTGATCCAGTTATTTACATCACCGTAAAATAAGGGTGTTGCAATTTAGGCAATTTTATCGGATTTTCCTTAATTGAGCAATTATTATCTGCATCACGTTGGTTTTTTTTGTTTTCGTTCTTAGTTTCAATAAACTGATCAATATTTACAATATCTTCTACCACTAAATCCTTTGCTTCAGTTAGAAGAATCATACAACGACTCAATTGTGTCTTCAGCTATTCCAAAGTAAGATTTCTTAAAATTATTTCCAATAATATTAAGCTCATTTTAATTTCTCAGCTAACTGCGAATTTTCTTTTTCAATCGCTTCAGATACCTAATCCCTATATATTTTTTATTTATTTTGCAGTAAAATTAAATTTCGATTCCAAAGCTATTTTGGCTTTTGTTTTTGTCATACTGATAATTTTTTAAGACTTAATTATTATCTATAGCCGATTCCGGCAACACCACGGACCAGTAAAGTTTATGTATAGTTTTAAAGAATAAATAATAAAAACATTGATTTAATGTTCTAATCTGAATAAGAAAAAAAAGATACGCACCTTGATTTGTGCCGAATGTTCAGACTTCCAAGATTCATTATGCAGCGGTTTACGTATACTTAATTACCTAGTCATCTCTGTAGCGTAACACAAAATTTAAATATAGTGATTTCCTATTAAGACATAAAATTTTAGTTCGAATCACGGAATAAAATCTCAGCAGACTCTTTTTAAAACAGTAGCACTTTATTATAAATAACTGTTTTCTTAAAATAAAATAATTGAGGCATATTTCACCATAATCAGATTCGAAATTTGCATCTTTCTTACATTTTTATTAAACAAGAATTCACACTTTCGATTTAGATTTAGACTTCAGAATTTGTACAACACTCTCAGAATCAAAACAAAACCTCGAAATTAGTTTTTGCTGACAAAAGGTTCGTACACATACAAATAATCTAATAAAAAGAAATGAAAGAAAATTAATACATACATATAAGAAAAATATAACATAATTTTTAAAACATAATAATAATTAAGGTTATGTGAATTAAGATATTAATAAAATGTCCTTTCCTTTTTTTGACGTAGTAAAGAGTTACTTGAAAATAGTCAATTTTACACTTTTTGTAGTGCAATCTATCGTGGTTCGACGAAATCAAAACTGTGCACCTACCACAGGACATTTTGGGTCTAGCAATTAACAAAAATATATACTTATAACATTGGCTCCCTACTAAGTTCATTGATAGAAGACCTACAAATTTTGGTCAAAACCAAATTAAATAGAATAATTTAGACTACGTAATCAAAAAAAAAAAAAAAAAAAAAAAAAAAAAAAAAAAAACGCAGAAAATTGCATGATATAGAAGAACAATATAATTTTGTCGGTTACGACAACCCATTCAAAGGATATTGTATATATACTGAAGGAAAAATGTTATAATAGAAACAACTGTAAAATACGTAGAAAATTCCATCCAAAACTGAAATACTATATTCTTCTACTGAAAATGACTTAAGTTTTGAACAGTATGTCACAGACCAAAACTACCGCCCACAGACAAAAGTAAAATCACTAGAGATCGAAGTAATTAACTTACCAGAAAACAAACAAACTGAATCTGAAGAGACAGTTTTCGATCAACCGAGAAGAACAGATATGATTGATAAATGTGTACCGCCTGATAGATTCATTTACCTGACACAACACAATTCCATAAATGGAAGAAAAGGTGGAAAGAAATGCAAGAAAAAAAATATTGGAAAAGCAAAATTGGCTCAATCTCACCCAAGAAGAAATAATATCGCTGCTAGATAATAAGACACGGACACATGTAAATCCTCCACAGGGAAAGAAAATCCTCTGTTCCAAATCCTTTTAAAGCTAAATAATATTGTAAAGGAAAAGCGCAAATATACAAAGCAGACCCTCTACAAAAATATGGTGCAGACTACAGTGAAAGATTCGTATCCTCCGTGTATTTCTGGCCGTGGCTCATATAAAATAAGTCACATCGAACATGAAATTAAAACCTAGTCCCTACACGGAGATTTTGAGGAAAAACGTTTTCCTGACACAACCATAAAAGTACGTTGTTCTTGGCGTAGGAAATCATTTTTGTAGATTAAATAAAATAAATTTACGTCGTAAACAAAGCAACCAAAATCTGGCACCGTAAAATAAGCGAATCACTTAAAATGCTAAATTTTGTGAAAAACAAATAAATGACTTTCTAATCGCAGAAGATAATGAGAACTACATAAAACTAGTCGTTGGGGTTCACCGTAATACTTATCCATCATGGGTATGCATAATGTAAAATATGAAAATAAAACCTGTGTAAACTATTTATAAAATGCATTGCAATTCGAATAAAATCGTGGCTTGATGACGTCATCAACTTTAAATGCTCTATCACTGAATTGCGTAAAAGAAACATCCTTATAAATCCAAAATTGATAATTCTATTAACTAACGGTTTACTGCGTCGGATTAAACGTCACATTTTCAATTAAAATATATCTTTGAATTGAAATTTGAATGAAATACAGGGTCATGAAAAATCGAAGAGTGTGGCAAATATGATTATAAATATCTCGGCAACTTATTATCCGATCAACTTCATTCTTTATGCAAAATTTATGTTTTTTTATTGTCTTTTATGTTCACTCCTTAAAATGAACAATTTCGAAAATTTTTATATACCTTTTATCAGAACGAATACTTCGAGAGTCCGAAAAAGTAGTTCCCGATAATCGAGGTTACTGAAATTCAATAAGCTTCTTTCCATTATTACATACTAAGTACATACCAAATTTCAAGCCTCTATCTCAATTTGTTCGGGAGATAGAGCGTTTACAGACACGCACACAGACACACAGACAGACGGACGGCAATTTTTTTTCTAAAAATACGTTTTTCGGAATATCCGCACAAATCGGAATCTTCGTGTCTGAAACGTGCAAATCCGACATAATTTTTTTTCGATTTTCAAAACGATTACAAGACTTACCCTATACTACGTATTATGGATAAATAAAATGAGAAATATATTACAATACCTCAGAGCCGAATACGAATTAAAAGACTTAGGTGAAACCAGCTACTACCCAAGGATATATATACAGAATATATATGAAGGAAAATTCAGATTGAACTAAAAATTAGAAAGAAAAAATATTCAGGAAATTCAGTCTAGAAAATGCGAAGATATTTATACTACCATGGAGCCCAGTTAAATTTCGGTATTTGATTAAAAAAACTTATTTCTCAATAATACCAAATATAGATAGGCAGTGGAAGCATTATTATACACAGTTAAGGTAATGAGTCGCGTCAATAAATGTACAATGTAGGAACAAGGAAACACCCCTGGGAAAAGACTGAACAAGAACGAAAAATCATGCGTCAAGCATAGATTATGTAGCACTTTCCAACGCTTCCAAAATAATTTTACAAATCATACCGTTTAATAAGCTAAAAGATAACTTCTAAGTAAACAATTTGGAAAACGCATAACATATTTAAAAACATAATTTCAGGAATTTCCAACATATACAATATTCGGAAAAATATCCGAATACTTTTATTCAGCCCTGTATAGGATATATAGAATTGTATATATACATAGGATGCTAAATTTTAGTTCAGTTAGGAAACGTGTAGCACATTTTAAAATTCTCCGTCTGGAGTTTGTCAATAAACAGAAATGTGTTCGCGAACTTTTGTGCTGCCCTGTATAGGATCTACAGAATTTATACACACCACGTAATAGACAAAAAGCAAGTTAACATTAAAATCGCGTTCAGTAACTTAAAACGCACTTCCAGGAATTATTGTTAACAGACAGTAGATAATTCTTTTGCGTGTCCCTGTAAATGAACGATGACTGCTATACACACAATATTCCGTAGTAAGTCTCTTGTAATGCACCTTAGTGATCTATATAAATTTCAATGCGTTTAAAATAGTGAAACATTATTTAAATAAACCGCAGACGATTTTTCTCCATAGACGTAATGTAACGGAATTATTTTTACTGTCCCTGTAAAGTAACTATAAGTGCTATGCACACCCTGTTCCATATTAAGCTTCTTCTAATGCACCTTAGTGATATATATAAATTTCAATGCGTTTAAAATAGTGAAACATTATTTAAATAAACAGCAAATGATTTTTCCCCATAGACCGCAATGTAACGGAATTCTTTTGAGTGTCCCTGTAAAAAAACTATAAGTGCTACACACTTCCGTTGAAATAGGGAACATGCTATAGATAACGATAATAACATATAAAAATTGCAGAGCAATCCGAGCATATTTACGGGAGTTAGAGCACGGACAGACGGCAGACGGCAGACGGCAGACGGCCAGACGGCCAGACGGCCAGACGGCCAGACGGCCAGACGGCCAGACGGCCAGACAAACCGAAGTCATAAGCACTTTTCAACTAGGTTGGAAAGTGCTAAAAACAGTAAAAAATGTAATGAGATATCCAAACACCACCAGTATTATTGTTCACATAACTTAAGAAAATAAAATATGCGACCAAAGTACAGCCATATTTTTTAAAAAGCGTAAAGAAATAAATGTTTAGTTACACAAAAGTGACATATTGGAGGCTGTATAGAATTATAAAGATCCTAACATACGAGTAAAAGGCCTAAAAATATATACATATACTGTTCTGGCTTATTTAGTAAAATTAAATAAACAAATATTAACTCAGTATTAACTTAAATCTTATTCATATGATGGATTTGAAATATAATGCTCTTTTCCGAACTTTATGCTTTTACCTGAATGTCACAAGCATCCTGTGTAAAACAACCATAGCTTTTTTTTAGTTTCACATAAACACAATAAATCACATATCGTTTTAAAGCTAATAAAACTCCCCCAGCATTTTATTAAAAACGTTTTCTGACATTTTTTTATATTTTAAAGAAAGAGCAGAAAAATCATGAAATTCACAGTGCAAAAAATCACACTTTTGGAATTTGCGATTTTTCTTTTTACTCAGATAATAATTTTAAAAATGGGCTGTAATTATAAAAGCTGTAAGAAATAGTCTTAAGAACAATATAAAAAAATCCTTTGAACTTGATTTAAAAGTATTTTCTTAAATGTAAACATATTCAAATTCGCATATTTTGCGGTATATCCAAATAGATTTTAAAAGCTAAATATGATTGTAAAGGAAATGCGCAAAGATACAAAGCAGGTCTGGTATCCAAAGGCTTCCTACAAAACCTATTACCTCATTAACCTCATTACGTATTATTTTGGAAAATTCAGATTTATACGAAATTGTTTTGTTTTAAAAACTTTCATTTACTGCAGTAGATATATTATATAAACTATAGGAAAGTCGAAGCACTTATCATGATTTCAATAGCTACCTTCAAAGATTAAAATAAAGTAATTAAAAACTGATTAATAAATTGGTAATAAAATATACCTATGAATGTTTTAGAAGATCAATGATGGAAACTGTTTTTGATTTTAAGGATTTTCCCTAATACCGATAAGAACAAAAATTAGAATTTAAAATACATGTTACATAAATATAAATTGAAGATATAAATCAATAAGAATATTAAAATTTTTATTTGTACTATATAAAAAACATATGTTTGGGGTTTTGAAAATTATCATTATTGTATAATGATAGCAGAAAATAACTCAAAGTTTATTTTCATTTTCAATTGAACTTTCTAATAAAAACATTTTCCCTTAACGAAAGTAATGTTTAAAAATCATCAGACTTTGCTATTTGCTATTCCCTATTCGATACGCATAATTTTCTTCTTCTGTGCATAATTTTATTTCTTATACAAAGTATCTATTGTAGAGAGATTTAATTTAATATAAACTAATGGTTTTTCAAACAGTTTATGAAAGTCTTGTCCCTTGTGACCCGAAATGTTAGATAAACATTTCTTTTCTTTGTACTCCGTCAACAATTATGTTAGTTTTGATTTTTTTTTTCATAAAATATCGGAATATTGTATACATTTCTGACTGAAACACAATAGCATTTGTTGATCTACGAGGATTCACAAAATTAAATTAATTTTTTTCCCATAAGTTTATTTTGTATGTTGTTAAATTTGGAATGATTTAAATATATAAAGTGAAGAATTTTTTTAACACAGAAAGTTTAAAAGATTTGCAAATGTGCTTTTAATCTTCTTTATTTCTTCAAGTAATGAGTTTTGTAAAAAAAAATAAATCAAAACACAATTGTCAAGAAAATACTACATTTTTATTATAAATACCACTGTTTTCGTAGAGAATAGTCATCTTATGTAATGTATCAAATTTTGCTGTTACATCAGGCGAATGATAATACACGAAAATAATGGTATTCTGAATAAAATTAAAATATTTTCCTGGCAACACTGCACCGAAATCTATTCTAAAAGGATTAAAAAAAATAACGCCCTTAAAAAAGAAAAAAAAAATGTTTTCTTGAAAACTATAATTTTGTGGAATATTGAATTTTACAGTTTTATACAGTTATCTCTCAGCATGTAGTACTATGTGAGACATTTTGCTTAAAAACCTTGCTGCATCTTTTTTTTTTATTTATAATATAAAAGCATATGTTTAACATACTTACAGGATTTGTCAAATTCCTAGAACGAGCAAGGAAGACCGAGCTATGCTCTGTCAAAATCAACTTTGAGTTCAAATATCAAGACCCATGACCAAAATGACCCAATAATCAAATTTTCTCGAACATGTGATCAAGTCCAATTGTCTTCTCGTGCCCGAAACCCGTAGGATATAAAATTTAGTCAAAATAAACTGAGCCGTTTTTTAGATAAAATTAGCTTGACCCACAGTGACCCAAAAATGATCCATTAATCCAATTTTCTCGGACATGTAACCTAGACCAAAAATTTTATCGTACCCAAAAACCGTAGGACACAAAATTTAGTTCAAATCGTCTCAGTCATTTTTAAGATAAAAATAGCTTGACCCATAATGACCCATGACCAAAATGACCCACTAATCGAATTTTCTCGAACATGTGATCTAGATCAACAGCCTTCTCGCGCCCGAAAACCATAGGATGCAAAATTTAGTATAAATAATCTGAGCCATTTTTATTTAAAATTAGCTTGACCCACAGTGACCCACAGCGACCCAAAAATGACCCAGTAATCGTATTTTGTCGGACATGTGACCTAGCCCAATGATTTTCTCGTGCCCAAAAACCGTAGGATACAAAATTTAATTCATATTGTGTGAGCCGTTTTTAATCAAAATATAGCTTGACTCATAATCACCCATGACCAAAATGACCAACTAATCGAAATTTTGCGAACATGTGACCTAGCCCAATAGTCTTCTCGTTCCATAAAACTGCAGGATACTAAATTATTTCAAATACTCTGAGCCGTTTTTAAGATGAAAATAGCTTGACCTAGAATGACTCATGACCAAAATGACCCACTCATCGAATTTTCTCGAACATGTGACCTAGCGCACTAGTTTTCTTGTACTCGAAAACCATAGGATGCCGTTTTTAAGAGAAAATTTTCTGTCTTTGCTATAACTATTGCAAAACAAACATCTTCGTGGTAGATTTCCTTAACAGCGATACAGCGAAACAGTCGAACGTTTCAATGGGATTCCCAGTTATTCCTTAACATCAGCAATCTATATTTTCACAAAGTATATTGTTTTAAAATAGTGGTAGCAACCGCAAAAAATTTCAACAACGCTACTATCCTTATATTTATTTTGCCCTAGGTCATGAGAGGATGGAACTTTAAGGGTTTGCGGTTCTTGACAGTAAAATTAAATAACTACCACACAGTACTTACACTATTACAATAATTTATTATTGTAATATATCCCTTATATCCTTTATATCCCTTATTATTTAATCACCACAAACATTACAAAAACGGCGATAGAATGAGGAGAGTGTTCGACAACAAAATAGAAAGTTTATAATGGATGAGACTCCTTGGAAATTATAAGGACTGTATACACCTTACTACCACATTTGGTGTAATGAAGACCACCGATTATCTGCACGAGGGATTATCTGTCCCGTTAGGGGAAGTGGCCTGCGTGGGGGGCCTTTCTAAGGGACCCTAACCTGTATTTACGCAAAGATAACCAACCCAAGGTTCGAAAAAACCACGAAAACTCCGAATGATTAGGCCTACGGTCACGATTGGATTCGAACCGAACACCTCCTGTCTATCAGCTTTGAGGGCAGATCCTCTCGGCTCTTACTAACAGAAAGTCAAGTAATTCAGTAGATGTAATTTAAAATTTTAACAAGAATTATCGTGCCAGTATTGAGTACACAATGTCTATAAAAACGCAATTTTGGAACATTTTAAATTATCTGAATGTGTTTGAAATTATTATTTATAATATACTTTATGTTTATAAGGTGTTATATATCTCAGAGTGTTATGGATAAAGAAAACTTCGTATTTATCTCATGAAGTTTTATCATTTAAACACATACATGATCTAAAATTGATCTTATTTGAACACGTTTTAAAAATATTTCATAAGTTTAATTTAATTTCTGAAACAACCGATGACAGATCAAAAGGGCGAAATTTGATCCTTTGATGTTAATGAATAAAAGATCATTTCTACACTATATCACTCAAATAATTAAAATAAAAATTATATAATTATAATTCCTTTTAATTCTAATTTATCTTTCTATATTAAAGAGACAGACTTTGTTCCAAGGATATCAGGGACGCAAGACTTACCGAAGCGACTTTTAGGCTAAAATAAAATTGACAAATAGCCTCACTAGTTTTTAAATAATCGGTTTAAGATTTTATTAATAAGATAGTTCAGTGCTTCTAAAAAGTGGAATCGAGATTGTAAAAAAAGCCCCAAAACAAAAGCTATGCACAATACGAAGTAGTTAATGTTAATTCAAGAAACAAATGGCGAGAACAGACAGAATTATGTTGCTGCTAGTCACTCTCTCAGTTTCAGTTCACTTATGCGGATGTTTTCTTGGATACGAATGAATCTTGGTCCAGATATGTTTTAACCTTTTCGCTACTAAAAAGCCCGGCAAACAAACTACTAGTAGACCCCCCGAACGCCTGTTCCATTTTTTTCCCCTGGTAAATATTCAACTATTGTAGCAGTTGTAGCAGTTGAATTGAAACGTTGAACGCAGAGCTGGTGATTATTAGAATCAACGAGTGGGGAGCTTTTTTTGCTACTTATCTTAAGGAAGTTCCACTTTTACCTCTTATTGTTCTGCTGACAAATAGCCAGATGGAAGAAAGGGGAAGAAATAATCTCGCAGTATATTTCACGTTCGGTCGTTCTTCGTATTTTGAATACTATTGAGATTTCAGACTTCAGTATTCAAAGGATAACCTAAGATGGTGTGTTTTAACAAATATCAAGACAATCAGTTTAATAGACTTAGAGGGTTATTGTAAATATGAAGCCCATAATTATATTAGCTGTCTTCTTAAACGACAAACATCTTAAAAAATTTATTGTTTTCCTTTAGTCTCAAGTATAAATCCTAAAAAATGTACTGTTGTTTAAATATTAATGATTATATTCATACCAAAGAGCATTTCTTTAATCTCAAGTGCAAATCATTTTAAGTAAAACTAACATTTATTTGCCTGTTTAAATGTTAATCATCTTTTTTGTTATAGTAACTTTGTACTCCACCAAGTGAAACCCATTTAGAAAACAATCTAATTAATTAAATAACATGTTATAAATTAAATTTCATCAAAAATTTGTAGATTTATTGTTTTTTTTCAATGAAAATAATCACCTAAATTTGATTCAAACTAGTGTACGTAAACGTTGAAAATTATTGTTTTATGAACAAATAACATTTTATTTCGTTCTTGACATTAATAAGAATCTAATCGAAACGTCCAGTGTGACACATGTCGATATTTCCTTCCAGTTCGATAAGGCTTGAAGCACGAATGCGTAGAGATTACTTACATGTGGTAGCAAAAACTTATTGGTATTTGATATTATACACAGATACTCGACACATTTTGTCACGTACCATAGCACTTGGGGCAAATAATTATTGAATCGCATGATATTGTGAAAAAAAATGTCGCACAAACATCATGAAAAGAAAAGAAAAACAGCTGCTTAGCCGTAATATCGATTTTGGTATATTTTACATTTAGTCTGTTTTAAAATTAAAAACTAGTTTTGTAAGTTAATGTGACTTTTTATTATTATCAAACAATTTATTTGTACTTAAAAAAAATAAATATTTACAATAATCTTCTTAGTTAATTTATAAGTTTTAAAAATCAAATGTAAAATTAAAATATACCGAAACTTAATAAGTTGATGTACGGTTTATATTAGATAAATACATTGCCGTTTATGGCGTAAAAAAGACATTTGTAAGAGATATATTTTAACCAAAAAAAAAAAAAAAAAAACATATTTCTACAAATGTTCTTAACTGATACATCATACATGACGCATATGACTGTCTGCTTAAAATTAAACTATTGCACATGTACACACACACGCAAAAAAATAAATAAATAGCAAATTTCTTTTAGATAATTATATGTATATTTTAATATAATTCTAGTACATAGTTAGTAGTTATATATATATATATATATATATATATATATATATATATATATATATATATATATATATATATATATATGGGCTATTTCGGAAGCATCCACTCGATACCAAGCTGCAAAATTTATTTTTTCATCATTTTATCATCAAACATTTTATCGAAAAAAGTAATTCCACAAACATTCATAACCGAAAGGATGCGTTGGTCGAATATAACCGTTGTTGAAAAACAATGCTAGGAGTCACGAAATTAAGTGATTTTATATAATATTCTATTTCCAAATTTTCGTGTACATTTTACACACACTCGAACTCGTCCGATACGAGCACAGCTAAAATGACGATTAAAACGAACAATTTGCACGTAAAATATGGTAAAACTATATTAAGATTTACGCGGCTTTTGCAAGCTACCAAAGAGGAATCACGGCTAAAACGAGCAAATGATTCAATGTAATTCGTTTCAGTGTGATTTTCGTCGAACAATAGGGTGAATTGAGAATGAAATTACTTTCTTATCGAACACTGTTCTCTCTCTGAGATACTAATTCTACATTACAACTGTCTGTCGAAATATAGAAATTTATCAGTTCTACCAGACAGAATTTCAACGTTCAAGCAGACCGTTTCACGTAAGAAAACGCAAAGCAATGCCTTGTGTTTTTGAAACAATGAACGAACAAGGAGAAATGAGGATGTTTCAAATGCTACCCCTTACAACTGAGCCATGAGAAAGATAGAGCATGGGAGTAAAACTTTATTTTTTTAATCCGAACTCTGAGACATATTGAACAGACTTTGCATGTCCCTTATTGCACTGTTAAAATGAGAAGGATATGTCAAATCAATAGCTCGAAAATTGCAGCGACACTTGTAATGTTAGCCGACTTTTTTGGCGAAAATTGCGGTAAAGTTATCAATTGCATTAGTGTACGCTGTTTACGTCCTTTGAAGAACTAGTCCTTTAGAGGTTTTGACTTCAATACTGCGATTTTGTCTAAAGAAATGACTCTCAATAAGGAAAGACAAAATATATTATGTTTATTTGACATTAAATTAATCTTAACATTTAGTAATGAGAGCAATTAATAGTTTTAATTAGCTGAATTATATTTATGTAGTTTTTAATTTTTTTAATATCTTCACGGGTATTACAAGTAACGGATAATACTAGACTTCTATAATTTTTTTCTTTTCGTAGTAACCGGTGTCTACTGCAATTCTTTGACTTTTTATTAATAACTGTCAAATAACGGAAAATTATTACTATTCTTTATAAAAAAATACGCTTAAAGCTCTTTTTGTAAATGGGTTTAAAAAAATAAAATTAGTGTTAAAGAGTTTTGTGGATGCGTCCTGATAAAAATGGTGATGTTGAAAAAAAAAGAGCTGTCAGATTCAAAAACAAATTAGATTGAACAAAAATTCCATTCACATATAAGGTTCCAAGTATACAAACTTTAAGAGGTGGATGAGTTTACTATAATAATATTAAAATAATACAGGACATCCAGGTCGATCTCCATTTCGTTAGTTTTTTCATGCAATGTGTCTCACTGTCGATCTGAAGCCATATTTTAGTCCATAATTTTAATAGTAATGAAGCTTTTTAACAATATTGGTAGGACTTATCTTCATATGTGTGGAAAGGAATTACACAAAGCGAAAAGGTGGAGTTGTTTGCTCACCATGATAATTCAGAAATCGCTAAATTAGACACTCCGGTAGCTCCAGAACCTCCTAAAAAAGATGATATTATATGGAGTGTCACGAACCAAATTATTGTGCACTTCCAGCACTTTCACTTACTCTCATTTTAAACAATGAATGATACGTCTGTCGGAAATTTGGTAAAACTATTTTCTTTACTAGCATATAACCCCCGTCAAAAATGACGGAATGTTACGTTTCATTTTCATAAGACTTCATACAAACAAACAGCATTAAGATGTTATGAAATAATATTCAATCCTTTGATATAAACAACGCCATTCCCGAAGGAAATAAACTGTTTTGATTGAACTTCAATAGTTTAAAGATTTCACTATAAAAAAATTCTGTAAATATTAAGAACGATAAAATCTTCAACACATTATTTAGATCAATAAAGTTGTTTAAACACCCATTGCTGGGTTAACACATCTCCGGGCCCGCTAGCGGACCCCTAATTACATCGGGGCGGTGCCTTGCATACAAACCTCGTAAAAAGCTGCTCTAATACTTCACGAGGCAGCGCTGCAAAGCATATTTTTAAGCGACATTAAAAATTTCGAGTCATTTTGGTAATCTGCGTCGTTTTGAACTTTAAACTGCCCTGCTATATCACAGTAAACATTTCATTATTCAAATTCAACTGTATACAACTGTAATAAATTTCGATGATTAAAATAATTTCTTTTATTTTATTTCTTGATTAAATCGCATCTATTAATTGTATAAATATGACTGATCCTTTTTGTTCACTACAAAGTTACTATGTTAAAATTCAAAACTTTATCTGCATTGATATAAGTAATACTTGTTGTACCACAGTATTACATTATATTCCTTATATTTTAATTATGTTTGATATAAAATATTCATTTTATTTACAATGCAAGCAAAATTGATTAAATACAGAACAAAGTGCAATTTCGACAGAAAATTTATTTGCCAAAATAATAATTAAATAACTTAAATATTAAAAAGTTTATCTCAAATTAAATTCTGATTTTTTATAAACATGCCTTAAGAAATCTGTGATAAATTTTGATCATTAAAGATCACCTTTTATTAAATAAGTATTTTTTTTAATTCTCTTATTAAATTACAAATTTAATTTCACTGCAAAGTTTCTACTATGCTAAAATACAAAATTTTATTTCATTGATATAATTAATATACGTAGTACACGGTATTACAATTACATGTTCCTTATATTCTAATCATTGATATAATTAATATATGTTGTACACGGTATTACAATTACATGTTCCTTATATTCTAATTACATTTTATAAGAAATACATTGACCTCTCACTTATACGCGATGTTCAGTAATTACTTTTTGTACCACTATTTTAAAACAGTAAAATTCGATTTATAAATTCTGCGATTAAATAAGGAGAAAATTACTTTAAAAAGGAACTGGTGCTGAAAAATAATTACAGTGTGTCGCGTATAAGTGAGAGGTCACTGTATTCAATTTAAAATTTTGTTTATATTAATCTCCGATAGATGGCGATAAAGGCTCACAACGAATGAACGAAGTAGTTTAGCGAGTATCACGGAGGAAAGTAACTTTTTCCGTTTGCAATCGCTTTCCGAACGGTTGCATTCATGGTTTAATATTTTAAACGTTCACGACGAATGAATCATTTGTTTGTTTACTTTCATGGAGCAATAAACCTAATTTCAACTGATTTATCTCAGAATATAAACATAATTTAATGTAAGCCATCTCACAAACATTAATTTATTTTGAAAGACGTGATTTCAAATAGGACAAATTATCGTTTAGTTGTCATATGTTAGAACGGTGTCTTCATTAAGCCTAACATGGCGTTTAACTACGGTCAATTTGCAGATCAGAGTGGTCCAGCCCGGATTGGTTACAAACACTTTCTCGCCTTTGGATTTTATTATAAGTAAGATTGTCGAATGTATCATAATAAAAATGGGCTTTCTGGTATTATTTCAGTTAAAATTAAAAATAAATAAATAAAAAAGTCATGTCCAACCTTGTCACAGCGCTCCTAGTCATGTATAAAAATTCTGTAAAAATACGCTTAGAAAATCTGCAGGTTTCTTAAACTTTATCTACAGTCAGCGTAAACATTGAAATTACATCCACGCTATTATTTAAATGTAATAGAATGTCCTGGATAATCAAAAAGTCCAATATTAAAGATTTTACAATAATTCCTAAAATTGTATTAGAAAGGTAAATTCTAATTGTTAAATGTGAATTCTAGATTCTAATTATCTACCATTTCTAATCTGAAGCCGGATTTTAGTTCAAAATTTTAACAGTAATGAAGCTTTTTTAACAACATTTGTAACAGATGTACATTTTTATGTGCGAAAAGTAACGACATGGAACGAAATGGTGGAGGTGTTTTCTCACCATAATCATCCAAAATGCGCTGAATTATACTCTCCATTATCTCCAGAACTTCCCAATAAAGTTGAGATTGTACAGTATGTCACAAAAATGTTATTATGCACTTCCAACACTTTCAGTAATATAATCGCATTTTAAACAAGAAAAGTCTGTCGAAAATTTGGTAAAATTATCTTCATTATTGTTGAAAGTATCATAGTAAATATGAGCTTTCTGG
The DNA here is from genome assembly GCA_963931845.1 of Maratus michaelseni. Classification (NCBI taxonomy): domain Eukaryota; kingdom Metazoa; phylum Arthropoda; class Arachnida; order Araneae; family Salticidae; genus Maratus; species Maratus michaelseni. The sequence goes on from OZ007592.1 coordinate 422,185,373, forward strand.
TATTATTTCAGTTAAAATTAAAAACAAAAAATTAAAAAAAAAGTCATGTCCAACCTTGCCATATCGCTCCTAGTAATGTATGTCATGCATACAAAATTATGTGAAAATACTCTCGGAAAAACAGAGAATATTGCAGATTCCTCAAACGTTACCTACAGTCAGGGTAAACATTAAAATTACTTACACGCTATTGCTGAAACATAATAGAATGTACCGGATATACAAAAAGTCCAATAATAAAGATTTTACAATAATTTATTACATTTTATTAGAAAGGTAAATGAATTTCATATATTCAAAAATAATTTTTGTTTTCTAAATATTCAAGTGGAAATATCTGCATTTATAATCCCTGAGTTATTTTTGATGTTTTTATGCATAATACATTAAGCTTGTTAAAATAAATTAGCACCTGTAAACAGAAACATAAAATTTTAATTACTAAAAATAAATATCGATTCTCTAAAGAATACCTGTAATTGCTGCAAATAATTTAACAACAAAACGAGAACCGTAGTTTCCAATGAATTTATATGAACCAAAAAAACAAACACTAATAATATTATTCAAATATTTGTGCACTCCTTATTAAAAAACATATACACAGAATCTTCAAAATTATAATTATTGCATATTTTATTGCTGTATTTTTAGCTTCTATTGAACTTTATAACAAAAACTTTCTCTTAACGGAAATTATATCTGAAAATAATTAGGCTTCATTTGGTATTCCCTATACGACATATGTACTTTTTCTATTCTATATACAATTCTGTTTTATAAAGATTATTTTAATTTTTCAAAGAGTAAATTTAATAAACTTATTTTTTTTTTTGGAAAATTGCATGTACGTGTTGTCCTTGGTGACCTGGAATTTTCCAAACTCTTTTCTTTTGTAAGCATAGAATTTTGTAAGCATTTCACAGAATATTTACATTGTTTTAAAATTGTTTTTGTATTTTTAATACTTGGATATGGTATAAAAATTCTGATTTAAATATTTTAAACATAGGTGATTTACGCTGATTCCCATATAAGAATTGGTAGTATTTTATTTTTCAATTTGCGATTCGTATAATTTACTTAACACATTTTCATATTTATTAGAATATTAAAATGAAGAGTATTTCGAAATATCCAGAAAAAATTGACCAAAATATGAAATATTTAATTTTATTGTTTAATACTAGAAAGAACTTTGTTATGTAAAAATTACGCCGAAAAGGTATTTATAATACAGCGAGAATATGAACACAAAAATGCATAATGCAGAGAAATAATTTTTTTCATTTCTTCAAAAACTTAATTTGCTTAAAATGTCTGTTTTAAGACTTTTACACTCCCAAATGTTCATATTAACTCATACACAAATGTAAACGATTGCAACACATATTTTTCTAAGCGACTTAAGATATAGAAGCTTATATTTTTGGCAATTATGTATGTATACCCGCGATTTTTTTTCAACAACAGCTGAATGGATTTAAGTGTAACTTTTCACATTACATTTCTATGAAAGAAGGAAATGTTTTAAGTTATAAAAGTTATTATATCGTGTATAGAGATAGCAAAAATTTTCGAAACGTCTATGTATTAATTTTTTGTTATATCGTCCTGAAGGCATCAATATTCGAAAAATATCAGACAAAAATGTCAATTAATTGGATTTCGATATATCGGAATATTTAGATAGTTACTAAATTTTACTGAATTTTACATAAAACGGATTTTTAGCATTGAGATGATTAGAGCAATTAATGCTAGTAATTAGTATAATTGTGTGTGTATTTTCAAGATTTGTGTTATCTGCACGAGTTACGGATAGGTACGAGGACATTTATAATACTCTTGCATCTCGTATTAACCGAGTACGACTGTACTTTTAAAAGCAGCAAAAGTGTTACTATATATCTATTCACTAGATTATTTTTTAACACAATTATTTCAAATTGGTAAAGTAATCAAGTTGTAAATTTCCAACTGGACGAAAAATGTCCAGGCCAGGATTCGAACCTGGGATCGCTTGGCTGAAGCCGCCACGCTCTACCACTGAGCTATCCCGGTCGAATCTGGAGGGCATAATTCATCCAGTTAACCTTATTGATCAAAGCATCTGGTCTGATATTTTAATCAGCTCAACAGAAAAGATCGCAGGTAAAGGAACTCCAGAAAACACTGGATACGTGAATACACTAGATTATTTTTTAACACAATTATTTCAAATTGGTAAAGTAATCGAGTTGTAAATTTCCAACTGGACAAAAAATGTCCAGGCCTATATATCTATTATTACTTAAATACAGATGATTTTTCTATATGATTAATTACTTTTAACAGGTACAGAATTCATGCTGATTTAAAATATAAGAAAATATTGTTATCAAAACTTGAAAAAAAGACGTTCCAAGTCGCTTACCTATAAGTTCAGTTGGTACGCAACTAGGTATTCCACTCTGCTAATTGCATTGTTCCATTGGGGAGAGTTAGAATTAGTCGGTTTAGTATTTTTATACGTTAACGGTGTTATGAAATATAAAACGTATTCTTAAGTACTTAGATACCATTGTTTATATTTTTTATGTTATATTTAACAAACATAGAGACAGTATTTTTAAAACTGTGATATATAAAAAGAAACATTATTTACTTCTTTAGTGAATAAAATTTGGTGTTTTTGTTTACGGGTTTCCTTGCTTAAACCGTTTTAACTTATAATTTACGTCATTTAAAATTTTGTCTGTACTTAAGTAACATTTAAAAAATAAGAATATCATAATTCGGAAAAAAGTTTTAGAATTTCGTTATTGAAGGAATGAATCTATGGAATTACGAGATTTAAAAACACAAAAATCCGACAGTGGTATCCCAGAGATTTAAAACGACAAAGAAGATGCCCTCAATTAAGATGGAGTGACGAAATCAGAAAAGTTGCCGGTGTTAATTGGATGACTAAAGCACTAGACAGAAAACAATGGAAAAATCTGGGGGAGGCATACATCCAGCAGTTGATTGAAAACGGTTGATGATGATGATGTATATATATAACTTTGCACTTCTTTGCACTAATCTTTTATTTCTTTAATATATATATATATATATATATATATATATGCGTGTGTGTGTGTGTATAACTGAAAGAACTGTTTTTTAACTTCAAAGGCTCACATGAACCCTTGTATTCCTATATACCTATAGAAATATATATATATATATGTGTGTGTGTGTTTATATATATATATATATATATAAATTCGCATATTAATCTTCACAATATAACATTTAATTATTTCTTTATAATTTAAAATTAATCCAGTTATCGAGAAATGAATGCAAGCCTTATATCCAGCGTATTTTATTTCTTTCACAGCTCCATAATGCCTACACTTTTTATGTGCATCTGCGAATCCTTCATGAGTGATGATTTGTTAATGATTCAGTAAGCAAAAACATCTTTGAAGATTTGTCGTTTTAAGTCCTCCATCCTTTCTCTTCATTTAAAAGCCATTTAGTCCATAAGCTCTTTTTATCTTAAGGACACTGAGAACTTTTTTTTCTGTGTGCAATAATGAAACTTTTATTGTCATATAATTAGAAGCTAAGCTAAAAAGAGTAAATTAAGTATTCGAGTATTAAACGCATTTATGTATATTTTAGATTGTTTATTTTATTTTTGGTTTTCTTATAAGTATCTTTTGTTAATGATTTAAGATCTAGTACCGAAGCGTTTTAAATGAAAAATTTTCTATATAAACTTTTATCAATTTAATACTTATTTTAAATTTCAGCTTAAGGTATTAAATAGATACACCGAATCGTGTATCTGATCATGTAACAGAAAGATTTAATAGATGCACATAGTCTTTTCTAAAAAGAGTGTAAATTAATCTTTCTGCCAGTAAAATATTTTTTTATAAGTAAATTAAATTAGAAGATTTAAATGCTGATCTGAGTAAAACAGAAAAAGAAATGATACAGAACATTTGACACATATTATTTTATCAGTTAAATTGAAGTAGAATATATTAAGTGATAAAGTGCTTCTTATATCGACTTTCTAGGGAAAGGGATCTTTTTATTATTTTGTGTCGGTTTATCTGAAGAATGCATAAATCATTTTTTGAAATGAAACAATATTTTATTTTATAAATAAACAAGCAAGCTACGCCCGCTACGCTGGTCAATTTCTTATGACGAACTTTTAATCCAACAAAATATTGACATTTCATAATTCACTTTTATATTTTAACAGAATAATAAGGCTACTATAATTTGGGACTCGTGCTATAGCCAATATACACGCCAGGACACGTCGCCCTTATCATTATCTTTTTACGCATGAAGGTTTTGCTATGATACTCCATTGTGAAATTTAGTAATTTTTCAAATTCAATATTTGAAAAATGGCATAATCATTAGATTGGAAATTTATATCAAGAAAAATACAATTTTTTACCTTTCAAACGCAGTTTGCCTAACAATTTTCTGACAAATACTTTTCGAGTTACTATTTTTTTTCAATAACTTCAAATGTTTCATTTTCCGAGATTAATCTGTGGCAACAATTAGCGAAAAACCCAGTCGTCAGAAACGCATAGTTTTTTATTAAAGAGGCTGTTGGAGCAGGGATTGTCACCACCAATTTGCCACCATCACTTTTGAAATCGGTTCGGTAGTTCTAGAGATTCCATAGAAATTGTAATTTAGAATGTTTTTAGAACGCTTTTCGCTCATTTCACCCTTTTAAATTTCGAATTTTTTTTTTGTTTTTAGAGAGAATTTACATCTTATAAGTAACTACAATGCCAAATTTCAAATTTCTAGCTCCTTCAGTATAGAAAAGATCGCAATTTTAGAACGTTTTTCGCTCCTGCACCCCCCTGGGGTAGTGGCACCGACATAAAATATAGCCTATGTTGGAGCAGGGGTTGTCACCATCAATTTGCCACCATCACTTTTGAAATCGGTTCTGTAGTTCCAGAGATTACCTCCTACAAACAAACAAACAAACAAACAAACAAACAATCTTTACTCCTTTATAATATTAAGTATAGATTAAAGGTTTTAAATAACCATTAGTGTAAAGTAATATATATATATATATATATATATGTGTGTGTGTGTGTGTGTGTGTGTGTGTGTGTGTGTGTGTGTATTACGTTTTAACTACATTTCATTTGCTTTCAACTATCTTTATTTATGTTTTTGTACTAAAAAAATAAATACTGCTTCATTTGCGCATTACCAAATTTATTTTAGAGAAATATGAATGCACGGGTACATTCACGGAAGGTGAGGATTTTGTGTATTTTTCTGACAGTTTCTACCTATACCATAAAATCTGTACATGTTTTAAACAAAATGAAAATTGTACTTCAAACGTGACAAATGAGGTGCGTCCGTACTATATCTAGTTTCAGTGAAATGAATTATACCGTCTGTTATTATGACATTATTAATTTCCATAATAAAATAAGCATATTTTATGTTGGCAACATTTTATCATTTGTTGACATTGTTGTTGTTAATTCCGATGGAAAACGTAAGCCTAGCATTGAAAATTTCAGAACTTGAAATCCATATTTAGACTGTTTTTTCCATTTAATATCTATTTCTCCGGAAACATCTATCCAAAAACTGTCGGTAGATTACAGGGTTGCTATAATTTAACAATTTTAATATACAAATTCGGTTTTTAAATTCAGTAATACGGAAATAATATGACTCCATCTTAAGTAGGACGTAATCACCATGGTAACCTAGTATCATTACCTATCATGTGATATTATTGATTTAATTACGTATGATAGGATTTAATGGAATGATATATCTCGGTCGCTTGACGATTAATCCTCGGAAGCTGCTACAACAAAGAAGGACCAATTTTTAAAAAAAATCAAATTACTTAATATATATTTTTATTAATATCTTTTTAAGTTTTGATTCGATTTTCATAAAATTTGAAATGACTGGATAAATTTCTGCTAAGATTATATATATTAAAATTCAAACCATTTGGTTGGGTAGTTTTTGCGTTGTTATATGTGGACAGACGGACAGACGGACAGACAGGCAGACGGGCGGGAGGACGAACCAGACAACGACCACAGGTGCTACGTATTTATATAATTACGAACGCACCTAAAGAGAGAAAGTTTTCTGCCTCTAGCAAAGGTATAATTTCTTCGAGTTCTCCACGTATTCAAAAATTGTTCTTTTATCTACAAAAAATTTTGAAAACTTTAGATTTACAAAATTTAAAGAAGCATCTCTGTAACAAAAGTTTTTCGCTGTCATGTTGTAATTAAAAAAAAAAAAAAATCAAAATGTTTCAGAGTAGTTATCTTTCAAATTTCAGAGTATTAATCACATTTGTCAGCACGAAATATCGGTTTTTGAAATGCTATCAATTCTCAAATAAACATTTTCAGCTGTATAACAGACTTTATATCATAAAGTAATAGTAACAAAATAATGTTAATTTAAGTATTTGTATATGTAATAGGGACAAAATAATGTCAATCTAAGTAATATAATGCAATGTTATTTTATATATTGAAAATGTTCGTGTTACATGAAAATGTTTATTTGAGAATTCATGGCATCCGAAAAACCTAATGGTCGTGTAAAGAACACTTATTAATGCAAGGTAAAAACTGATGGGAATCTTTGTATTTCTTGAAACGATCATCAAGTGAAACTTTCATTTCAGTAAAGCGCTCATTAAATCTGATAAAGCTATTCGTTTGTGAAATTTGTGAAGATAAAGGGACGATTTTTCGGAATCGTGAATAACTCGGAAGAGGTTACATTATATTTACGCAAAGTTTTGTTAGATACAGAAACATTTTTGCTTTTTACAGTGTATGGACAAAATTTATATTTAAAAAAAGTAAATACATATTAATACTTAAAAGGCTCTTCTTAAAAAGGTAAAGATTTAAACTACGAATAAAAAGAAGTTTGTATCGTTTCTTGGCTTTTACGAGAAATATATATAACTGTTTTTAATTAACATGGATGTGCTTTTATGGCTGACAATTTTAAAAGAAAATCATCTGATTCTGTTAATTAAAATATACTTAAATAAATTGCGGTGAGTTATATTATTACAAAATTATTATAAGTGATTTATATTACATTTGACATTATAATTAAAAATGTTATAATTGTCGAAAATGGCGATAAATTTTTATTCTAAATCTCAATGACTTCTAAAAATGTTTATAAATAAGTATATTTTGTCAACATTCATTTTTTTATTAAATTAAAATAAATTTTAAAAACAAAGTTTTCGCATTTTTATAGAATGCATGTACTTTGGATTTCCAGATGAAATCAGTAGCAAAATTAATGTTTTACACATAACCATAGAAATACATTAAATGTCCAGAAGTACCATTATGTAATACCTTTTCACAATTTTGTTGTATTTAGAAAGTTCATAAAAAAAAACATAAAAATAAATTTTCTAAATAGACTTGTATTAATCAAATAAAAATTTTAAATTAAATACCTTGTAGTTCGTTTTTTTAACTCTAAATTTAATCTTTAAAAGAAGAAAATTAAAATCGTTAACAGAGTTAATTACAAATTCCATCAAAACATTCTAGAAAACGCAATATGCAGAAAAAAGCGATAAATTAAATGAGTAATTTATGAACATTGCATCGCTGTCGAACAACATGTCACTTACAGGCTGTTAATAAATCACACAGTAGATTTTATTAATCAGTAAGAATTTTTAAATTTCACATTGGAGGAAAAAAATGAAATACATTTTAAAACGACAGCACTTTAATTAAAATAGATCTAGTTTGTAACATATGTAGTAGATACAATTTGTACTAGTAAGTACAGGAGGAACAATAATTTATACATATATTTTAAAGGTATTGTAGAAGGTAAAAAATGGTAATCTGGACAATGTTTTAACACATGCAAGGTTGTAAAAATGTCTTCATAGCGAAGTACAAATGTTTTCTCACATGATTTTGTTTGCAACTTTTTTTTCGTAGAAAAGCAACAAAAAATAATTAGAAAAAACAAAAAATAATGAATAACTTTTATACACCTTTTTTTTTTTTTTGTTTTTGGGAAACATTTTAAAAAACGATTTTTAATATACTTTTTACGTTCGTAAGATCACATCATCGAAATTATCTCCACTACTTCGTATGAACACAGCCACGTCATGAAAAAAAGTACGGAATGATCTTGACATTTCTTCTTATAAAATCCAATAAAGACAACTTTTCGGATCGTATGCATTTAAAAAACGGTTGAAGTTTACCAACATATTGGCACTGTTTTCAATATGTAGATATATTTTTAAGAGGAACACTTCTACATAGCAGGATAAACGAACATTGTAAGATTCTATCACACGGATTATTTATACTATATGAAGAGTAAATGTTTTTAAAAACTAGTGTGTCGCCCCAGAGCTAGCAACAGCAATTTTTAGAGATCTCTCATTTAATGGAATTCGAGCTGATATCTATGGTAGAAGATACAACTAACTACGAATTCGTCATTGCGAAGTTACGGGAGGAAAATAATCACACTGTGTGCTTTTGATTCTTTCCCTTTTGAAAAAGCTTTTTATGAGGATATATTGTCTTTTGTAGTATGGTACGTATGGTGACATTTATAATGGCAAATAATATTGGACATGAGCAGAGCATCGCCTGACATCATCGTTTCCAAGACTTATTCATGTTGAAATTGTCACTCTGGGTGTATTTTGGATCTGCAGTGAATACAGAAGGCTACATGGAGTTTTGGACAAAGATGTGTATCCTTGACGCTTACTGCGAATACTGGATCCAAGACACACGATTTCAGCAAGATAGAACCCCCTCCCCCCACATTCAATAGATGCACTTACTTAGAAATCATTAAAACAATCGTGTCTTAGCACACAGCGTACCGAATCACTTTTCCGAAGGGCTTTATTGATCTCCTTATAGACAATTAATTATGGGATTATGTATGGATAATATCTGCACACATCAGCCGTAAATCATTAACAAAAATCATCAATAACAAGCATGTTGTGGGAAAATTAAACAACAGGTTTAATTTAAAAGATTTAAAATATTTAGAAATTTATTTCTTAATTCCATCTAGTCTCATATGTAAATCCTGAAACTTTTAAATGTAAAAAAATAGCATGCAAAGGTTTTAAATTTTTTAACGTGTTATTCAATGTAAAAATTTAAGACATAGTGGAGAAACATACTGTATTACATTTCCTTCATTTTATGGATGGACATGTTATGAGGCATTCTGTCCAATAGTAAAAATAAAATACTAATATTGTACTTAGTTATGAAGAATTAAGACATTATTTATTATTATTTATTATTTAATAATTCACGTAATGTAATTTACTTTCAATTTTTGAAAGATAAATATTATTAAGTTGTCTGGGAATGTTTACTACCATCTGTTAAAATTTTAAACGTTTGCTACCAAGAAATAAATAAATCATTTATTTTAATATTAGAAAAAATTATTTTTAAAGTTATTTTTATTTACATAGCATCTTTTTCAACCAAACTCTCCAATTATAAGAAAAGTATGTTTTAACATCTGAATGACATCAACAAATCTACAGTACTTTTGTTTAGACCTTTTGCATGTTTTTGAATGAAATTAATAAAAAATAATTTTTGCAAATTACTATTTTGAGAATTTGGAGATATTTTACTCCACTGTTAACGAAGATTTTCGAATGCCTCATTGCAACAGATCTTATTATTTATTTCCAGTTCGATAAATCTTAGAGCACGTGTGAGAGGAGGATAATAAAAAAAATAGGGTAGAAAAATGGGGACTCAATAATTTATAGTCAAATTACAAATTGTGCCACATATTAAAGTGTGATTATTGAACAGCACCTATTGTAAATATATATATATATAGATATCTTACTTACATCATGAATAAAAGTAGCTGCTAGACAGAGTAGTCTATTTCGATATTTTTTGCATTTCGTAGATCACAACATTACAGGTGAATTTTTCCAGATTAATGTGAAATATTTTCACTGCTAACCAAATTTTAACGCCTTTCACACACAAAAAAATCCAAATATTCTTTTTAATTAATTTGAAAATAAAAAGAAAACATATTGAAATTAATTGCTGTAAATATATTCGAGCCAACAAAACCGGTTATAATAATAAATGGGATACGTAAATGAAACTTACTACAATTTAAGGAATAAAATATAGATAAATTTTACCTCTCTCACCATAAACAAATGTTAAAATATTTTCAAATTATATAGGTACACTTGATGCACATAATCGTCATAACAATTAAAATTAATAGACTCAAAAGTAAAAGACATTAAATAAAACAAAGTTCATTAACGTATCTATAAACACATTTTGTACATTTTAACGATTTTTTCAAAAATACTACTCCAGTGTAACAATGCGAATGCATTACTTTTACGGTTATACTTTTATACTTTTTAGCAAGAAAAACAATTCTTCAAATTATTTTAATTTACATAGTGCGTTCGATAAATAAAATAGTTTTTTTTCTTAATTATCGGAAATTAAATATATTTATATTTGAAAATTTACGTACATATTTCATATTTTTCTAAATTTTTTAGGAAGTCTATTTAGATGGCGATAGGCTATCGGATATGCTCTGCATAATTTTACTCATTAATATATATTTACAATTGACTATTAAGGAATAAAATTAGAATAAAAAATATGTGCTCGGATAATAAGCAGGCAGATATCAAACACAGTCAAAGAAAAATTAACCACACTTAAAAAAATAATAATAATAAAAAGATTTTAATGCTAAATGTGGCACGAATGTGTCGCCAAATTGTACTAACACTCATTTCTTGGCAGTATTTGGTATGTGAAAATAATAGATAAATTTAGTTATTTTTCCTTAATTTAAGATTATATAGGCCACTTATCGAGAGATTCTAGGTTTATTTCAAGCTCCACTTTGAGTGTACAAAAAAATAGGAAGTCCTCTTAAGTTGGATTTCTCTTTATTTAGTGATTGCACGTAAAAAGTACTGCAATAAGTGAAAATCAACAATCCCACATAAGCTGATGACCCAGGATATAGTACAGTAAGAAGGTGAAATGATAATGAGGAAGTTCCAATCCGAATATCTCGTTGAAGCAGAATCGTGTGTGATAGTACTAGGTAGGATGTCCTATTAAAACCCTCTGAGCGTTTTGAAAAAGAGTAAAATTGTAATGTTGTTTTCACTGCATTATGTTTTAAATGTTAAAAAAATATGATTTTTTCAGCATTATAAATAAAACTTAATTACAAATATGAATGTAACCCTTGATACTATTAATCATTCTTCAATGTTTTGAAAATTCATTAAATCTATAGAGTTATATTATCTTAAACATTGCATATATTGCAGTGAAACCTGGAACTTAGTGAACGGAATATTACGTTCCACACGCTTAGAGGGTTAAGGAAACTGCTCTTCTGTTGGTTTCTCCAGGGTGTCATATAGCTGAACCTAAAAGCAGTTGTATGGAGAGTCCTCTCGCTTACAGGTCAGTTTAGTTTGATAATTCCTTTACCTTTTCGAATATAAAAGAAATCTGGGGAAAATACTGCGTGAGTGCTCGTTTGTCTCTTTGTGTATGTTCATAGTAAAATTTATATGTTGAAATAAATGTGAGTGATTTCCTAAAAGCCATCAACTTTAAAGGTTTACTGCTCCACTAGGTCACACTGACTCGATGATTGTCACAATCCCTGTAGTGCTCCGTCAGATAAAGGTGTTGGCACCGATTATGGACTTCCGGACTGTGTTCGGTTCTCGAAAAAAAAAAGCACTAAAAATATTATAACTACAGCTAGGGAGTATTTTCTAATGAAACGCCAAATTTAGTGTGTTTAAGACTTTATGAAGCTGTCCCTAAATCTCAAATGTTATTTGTTTCCATACATATTGAAATATTATGGTGTAGACAAAAAAAAAATGCATTTTATAAAATTCTAAAAATATATTTGAAATCCAGCTGAGAGTAGGGTAGTTCGACCAGTAAACGAACACTTAAGCACATTTTGTTTAAACAAAATATTGAAAACATGTTAATAAACAGTATGTTTTGGAGTCTGACAGTACACAGATATGTGTTGGCATAAAAATGATTAAAAAATAATAATATTTGTTTGGGATGTTAGGAGTGTCTTAATAAACATTTATACAAAAAAACAAGAAAATGATCAATTCTTACCAGTGATGAACACAAAATGTTCCAGTGAATGAACAGGCAGCAATTTAAAAACATTTAAATTTCATACTATGTTACTTATTTTGCTTGTACAAATAACTTATAACACGTGTTTACTGAATTATGGTTTTTTTTAAACCCAGCATGACAATTAACTGGTGAGGAGTTTTTCCAACCTTATTCAATTAAAATATTTACTAATTGTTCATTCATTGGTGAACTGTCACTTACTGGTCGGACTACCCTACTTACGATATTAATACGCATTTAATATTCTTCATTTTTAACTTCAATTTGTTTCACCATCATATTTATTTAATAAAGAACAAACTTTCCAAAATTTAGAATAATTTTGTCTTTAAATAGTATAAGCATAATAATCGTAATAGTCTGTTTTAGAATGGCACAATTTCTTTAAATGATTCAAAGAAAAAAATAAGATTAGAAAAATAAATCGAACTGGAGATCCAAAAATGTTGCCAAAAATGAGTTTTCACACAATAAAAACGGTAAAAAAATTACTTTTTGACTAGTAGAGGATTATGAATTTCTCATTTCATAGTTAGAAATTCGGAATTGGAGTGCTGGTATTATTAATTGGTATTTTACACTGTTGTATTGAAGAGTGTTTAAAATACAATGTATATTTACGCTTACTGTGGTTAACTGATTTATAACACTATTGCTCGTGCTCTGGTTATTATAGACAATATTGGAGGAGATAATCTATTACAGTGATAGAGAAGATTATTTACAATATTATAATGCATTTGTGTGTGTCTCAGTAATGCTGAAAACATAACGATACTTTTAACATTATTACCACAAATGCATGACCGTTATAAGAATGTATTTAACTATGCATTATACCTCGCTGATTAAATTATACCAAGTGACTGTGGACCCCATAATTGAAATTTTCCCATACTTGTAAGTATTCAACATATACTTGCGCCCACACATATGCACATGCACACATGCAAACTTTATCTAACAATTTTTTTCTGAATATTCAGTATATTTGCATCACAATAGAAGAATCAAATTTAAATACTATCATAAAAATATAAACAGGAAACAAACATGATTATGTATATTAAAAATTCTGCTCTCAATAATATACACAGTGATTTTAATTAATAAATTTTGAAAATTAGCATAATTTCATTAAAAATAAAAATAGAAAACATCACTTTATTCTATTTTTGATGTCAATTGAATTTGTTATATAAATTATTTTCTCTTCACAGAAGTCATATCCCAGAATCATTAGATTTTATCTGGTATTCCCTAAACGGCTTCTGTAGCTTATTTTTTTCCCGGTAGAATTCTGTTTTTTAGAAAATATTTTATTGAAGAAAAAATAACTTTATCTAATTAATTATTTATCGTGAATGTCATGAAAGCCAGGTCCTTGGTGACCTAAAACTTTCCATAAAAGTGAAAGTATAAAAGTTTCTTTTTACTTTGTCTATAAAATTGTTTCCTTTAATATAGTTTTCTTTTTTTAACACTTTAGAATAATATTAAAAATGCTAATTTAAAATCAATATGATTCGTAGATTTTAGCTGATTCAGGTGTATATAATGTTGCAGTTTTTATTCCTTATAATATATATGATCTCACATTTCTACTTTTTTTAGAATACGCCTATTTAAAATTGTGTTTAAAATAGCCACAAAATTCTTTCAAATAGGTATTAATATTGTTTGAACAAGAAGTTGAATTTCTAAAGTTTTAATTTATTCATGATGCAACTTTGATCTTGTTTTGTCTGTTGTGATTTCTGTTTGTTTTAAAACATCATCCGAAAATAGAATGATTCACTTGCAAATGGTGATTTCCAATTCTGGGAGAACATTGCTGAAAAAATAAAACAAAAAAATTTAACCATTTTAAAAATGATGCAAAAAACTAGAGACTTATTGAATATGTAAGATTTATGAAAAAATAATATATGAACAGCGGAATTAAAAAAGCCTGAAGGTCATACGCCATCCAATTCAAGAGCACACGCCATTTCCAAAGTAGCAAATTTCCTCATTGAAAAGACCTTCTATTTCCACTTATTCAGCTGATAAAACATTTAAATTAATATATATTAATACTATGTATTAATATATACATATATATGTTAACAATATAAAAAAGAAAATAGATTGGATATTGGAGGTTTTATTTAAAACAAAACTGCCATAAAATACTCAACAAATCAGTGAATAATAGTCAACAAATCAGTGTCAAAGGGTCTAAAAAAGAAGTGAGGTTACTGTGAAGAAGTGAGGTTTTAATTTTATCATTAGCCAATTAATTATATCTGAAACGTATTGCTCTATTTTTCAGATTATTCAAAGATTATTATTTTGCAACACAACAGTGTTTTGTTCATTTTGAAAAGGCTTAACGGTCGTAGATTTATATCTTCTATTTATATTTTACTAGCTGTTACCCGTGACTTCGTTCACGTAACATTCAGAGAAGAATAAATACATTAATTAAGCAAAACATTTTACTCCCAATAATTAAAAACGTTAATAATTAACTAACTCTTTATCACATTTCATAGGAGACAATACGGTATTTATTATTATAGGAGACCTTGACATAACTCAGTCATAAAAAAGTGAAATTTTGTGCCAAATAATCGCGAAAATGAAATTGCAACCAATGCAAAAAGGAGGGCCAAATAAGATCGTGGAAATAGACGAATTGGGTAAAAACAAATGTCAATTTTACCTGATAAACAATTTTACTTTTAACGCCTTTCTGAAACGTTTTAACAGCCATCCTTCAAAAAAAAAAAAAAAAAAAAAAAAAAACATTAATTAGAAATAGTATATGCTTTTTCTTTAAATTCAATTCTGCCTCCTTGGTTTAATATATAGTTGAAACAAATCTTGTTTTCTAAATGACAGTATATTGGCAGGCAATTTTTGTTCTCCAGAATAAATTGATTCATGAAGTTTGAATATGTGAAAATATGTTTGTATTTTTCGGATAATTTACTGAAATCAAGATTTTGTTTTCACCAACTATTCAAAGTGAAAATAAATTCTGTTTTTCAATTTTAATGAGAAAATGGTGTAAAAAATATACTGATCTGTTTTATTTCTCCCTTTTTATACACAAATATGGAGTAAGTTACTTTCCGTTTTTAGAGAAACTTCGTTAAAAAAAATGGCATTTAATTTAATTTTTTTAATTCTGAGAGTTTGTGTGACATCCTCGGATCAATTATAACCGGTATTCGCTAAACCGGTAGTAAACTAACCGGTAGTAAATCGCGTTGCGTTAGATAGCCTAGGAGTAGTTGCGAAATACAAACACACGGTCAGATTTTAATTTAATAGATTCGTGTTCATTTTCCTTTTCTTAAAATTATGATGTGATTTTTAGCAGA
Source organism: Maratus michaelseni (assembly GCA_963931845.1). NCBI lineage: Eukaryota > Metazoa > Arthropoda > Arachnida > Araneae > Salticidae > Maratus > Maratus michaelseni. Next base: position 422,201,025 of record OZ007592.1, read on the forward strand.
AAACTCGGATACTCATGCGGAACGAAATAACGGATACTCATGCTTAATAATCAGTATAGGTAACAAAACATTTAAATTTTTCGTTATAAATATGGCGTGAAACTCATATACTTTCAATACTTATTGATCCTTGTATTATTAATGTAAGGAATTGATTCACACTCATTTAAAAATATTTTGGAAATTCCCGTTTTATTTCAAATAGGACGTCTCCTTTCCCCCCAGAGAAATCCCTTTTTAATGGCATAATTCTTGTTAATTTTATTTTCCAGGCAATTAATTTCAATACTGGCATAGGAAAAATTATGTTACTTTAACGAAATAATATTAAATCTTTAGGTTTTATCAACAAAAATGGAACTTATTAACATTCGTCATTTTTTTTTAGGTAATCGAGTTATTTCTTTTAGTTTTAAGAATGAAAAATCACTATTTCTCGCGATCCATTACATCATTTACGACATGGATAATTTTGCGGAGCATATTATTGACATTTTTCTAACCATTTTCTTTTGAAACAACTTTTTACTTTTTTTAAATTTAAATAAAAAATACGGTATAGTTAGTTATATTATCCATGCGCAGACGGTAAAACGGCAAGTATTGTTACCATACAAAAGAAAAAAAAAAGAAAAAAAGGGAAGAAAAAACCCAAGATCATTTTATTTCACCAATCAAAGCATAGCATATCCGTTTTATTTTCAATAAATGACGTCATATTCGCCTGTTTCCTATGGTTACGCATATTGAAACCTTGTATTATTATCAAAAATTAAAAAAAGTACGTTTTATTTCTAATAATATTATTTAATCTTCTTCTTAATTCTTTAATTTTTTTTATTTCATTTTCATTTTTCCCGTGAAAATTTTTCAATTGAAACTAAATTGTTGAGTAAAAATTATTTTTTCGGGTTTTGAATTAGTTTTGGCAACGATAAAGTATTAGCAACGGTAAAGTAAATTTAACCATTTTAAAATGCTATACGAAAAAATGTCCATTTATTCTCAATGAAAATAACGAAATTTTGAATTATTAAGAAAAATATTTGAATAAAATAAACAAAACCCAGCCTATGTTCATATGAGGGTTATAATCAGCCTATATGCAAAGATACAGGATCATTAAATGTTCCATTTTGACACTGGCTTCAGCCTAACATTTGCACACAATCAGATTTATAATATTATTAGGACTAGTCTTCGACAAAATGTTTTGCAAGTGCTTCATTTTCTTTTCGGCTTATGTTTTGTGAAACAAAGAGAAAACATAAAAATGATTTTGTATTAAAAATTAATAATCATTGAGTTACCTGTAAGAGAGAGTAATAAATACTATATGTATTTACTTTTGGACTAATAATATTAAAAGTTTCGTATTCCTATTTCTTTTTCAAACCTTATTGTTACGAATTTGCTATTAATGGAAAATATTTGCTTTCATAGAAATGTACACTATATTTAAAAGTATTAAAAAATAGTTTGATATAACTGTATCATCGACAAGAGCATTTTTACTCTTTTATTAAAATATTTCATTCCGAAGACATTTACGGTATTATGCAAGGTGGAGCACTCATACTCATTTTTAATGACGGCGGATAAAATAAAACAATTATTGCGGATAGACAAACATTTTTGCAAAAGAACGAATAACATAATCTAAAGTTTGAAATCATGTTATCACGTAGATTGAAATAAAATATCTTAAAGGTTGTGGCAACCGATTATCTATATATATATATTAGGCTATCGTACGTGGCACAGAAATCGCGGTTATTTATCATTTGCCGATGGCAACGAGATGTTTGTTTTCACTAATTTGCGAATATTAAGAAAAGTGTTTGAGGTATCGATTTAAAAGTCACCTAACATATGTAGAAAAATTTTTTGCATCCGAAAATACAATTTTTGTAAAAATTGACCAGCAATTTTTCTTATTTATTTTCAAAAAACTAGCTACTTTCTAAAAAGGAAAGAAAATAAAGTGCGAAATCAAACCAAGAAACGCGCCATTTTGTTATTAAATAAAACTCCGACTCCATTGTTGTACCTTATGCAGTTTAACCTCATTGTTGTCCGTATCGTTATGACGTCAATGTTACGAATGCACGTATTTGTTATCTATATAATAAAACTGTAAGTCATGTGACTGTCATCAACAGTTCCGGGATGTCCTCTTCATTTTTCATATACCAGGTGGCCATTTTTATTAAAAATTATTTTTTCAAATAAAACTGCATGAAAGTTACATTTTTGGAAATATCGTTCAAAATAAATTAATATTTGAGAGACGACTTACATTCAATTATGTATATATTCTGCAATAACTTCAGTTAAAATTAGGTTCGCAGTTCAAATTCTCTATCTATGAAAGTAAACAACAACAAAAAAAAGAAAAACATTCATTCGTCGTGAATGTTTAAAATATTAAAACATGGAATTAATCGTTCGTAAAACAAGTTCTCCGCGAATGAATTTTTGGACCGCTACCTGGTGTCAAAAAAAATAATTCGCACCAGTGAGACAATCAAAGTTTACCATAATTATGTGCTATACAACTCAACTTCCTTCTTGATCTTTTCTTGCCGTAAGCTGAATGTAAACAAATACAACTTATGTAATAATATTTAATGAATCAAATTTCGAAACGATTTGTCAGTTAATTTGGTATTTATGTATTATGGGATGAGCGCCAGAAAGAGAGATCACCGAAAATGATTATTATTCACCAATCATACTTACCATTGTTAAAGACCAATCGCGTTTAAAACAGTAATTTAATATACATTCATAAAAAACATAACATCATTAAGTACTTTTATGTTATTTGGGCGCCAATAGTATTTTAAAAATGGAACAGCTTTTTGACGCGCGATTTTCGTTTTCCGCCATTTTGGCGAGAAAACCCCATTTTCAGGTACCTATTAATGATTGCTGAAACAGCATATTACTTTTATTTTATTATGGAATATTTTATTTTATATTAAAAAACACCCAATTTTATTATAAAACATACACAATGATCAATTTATTATTAAACACACAATATTTAATTTATTATAAAACATACGGAATCTGCTCTATCGGGTTGCCATACCAAGCAAAATTTAGCCAAAACTGCTGGGTTGCCAAGCATAAATTCGCCATTTTGGCGTCAAAATCATACACCGGTGCGTCGGCGACAGCTGAACTTAAAATTACGTGTAATAATATGCAGCCCGATTATGGCAAATTATTCAAGACTTTTTTAGATGAGAATAATGATAGATTTTCTAATCTTCCTAAATCGAGTCTACAGCCAAAGTTAATGAGAAACAAACAAAATATATATATATTGGCAACAATGTGATATTTAAAAAAAACTTTCACAAAATAGACTTCATTGCATCAAATCATATAAACAAAAATACGCCAATTGGCAATGTACCCAATTACAGAAAATTACTTAATATGTGTAAGAATCTCCGCATTAGCAAAAATATTGCCACTGATAAGCAAACGGTCATGAAGCATAAATGCTTAAATGGATTAAGCGGTTTTTGCCAAGAAACATGAAATACATAATAACAAAAAATATGCGAAATGCTACCATGATGGCAAAATGTCTTGATTTGTCTATTAAAATCTTTCGGTTTGGCGAAGGATTAAAAAAAATTAAATTATAAATAAAAGTATCGTGTTACAATGCTTAATATGCATTTAAGGGAGACCAAACTGGTCGCCAGTGGCGGCTAGTTATACATTAATGCAATCGATTTCTGAAGTCCTCATCTACACATTGCAGCAAGTACACTGGATTTAGGGATATTTTCTGCCGAAAAATAATGTTTGTTGGAGGATGTTTGAAAACCTCTGCCTTGAGGTATCACCAGTAAATAAACACGAAGCAAAATATAAGGCGAGTGCGCTGCCTAAAGTGTTTAACATCGAATCGAGATGAAAGGTAATCCGAAAAATGGGATACGATCGCAAACGCACGCCCCCTCATGTACCAGACAGAAATGTCCGCAATTGCTTGGTTTGTTGAGTGCATCCCCACTTTTCTACGGACTCTTTTTCTCTCCGCAATGCACCTTTAAAAGATTTCTACGCCGCACCCCTACTGGAATTTTCAACCTGGCAACTTGCATATCAGAAGGGAAAACAACCCTTGTATATGACAGAAATATTTGCTGAGACATTTGAAAGTAAAAATATTGATTTACACCCATTAACATGTTATACTGCCTTCAAGTTTACAGTGAAATTAACTTCTGTAAGACAATAATATATTTTCTTATATTTTAGAATCATAACAAAAACAAACTAAATGAAGGTACTTTTTTGAATTATAATAAAATTCATTATAAACTTTAAAGTGGAACTTGTTGAAACTCTAAAATACAAATTAAACGTTACTGCGATTTGAATAAATAAAACCATTATTTTATTTGAAGACTTTTATATTTTTATCTGAAATATATCAGAAATGTCAAATACTGAAATCTTTATTTATTTATTTATTTTTAAATAGCGAATGATAACTCTCATCCTACAACAGTCCACACATGATAACATGACTAGCGATTTTAAAAGATTTTACGATGCTAAGGGATATAAAGTCGATAACAGACACAAATGATTCAACAAGTATTTTATTAAAGCTCTGATTCTGGTTCTTGCTAGCTGATATTGTTATCTTACGGTTAAATTAAAGGGAAAATTCATCTAAACATCGAATCTATACAATTTATCTATTTAATATACATCTAAAAATTGGCGTAACACATATGCCAACTTATCGTGTATCAACTGTTTGGCATATATGTTGTATACAATACACCGTAGTTGTAAAAAGCTTTTTAACACTTTCCAACCTAGTTGAAAAGTGTTTATGACTTCGGTTTGTCTGGCCGTCTGCCGTCTGGCCGTCTGGCCGTGCTCTAACTCCCGTAAATATGCTCGGATTGCCCTGCAATTTTTATATGTTATAATCGTTATCTATAGCATGTTACCTATTTCAATGGAAGTGTGTAGCACTTATAGTTTTTTTACAGGGACACTCAAAAGAATTCCATTACATTGCGGTCTATGGGGAAAAATCATTTGCGGTTTATTTATTTAAATAATGTTTCACTATTTTAAACGCATTGAAATTTATATATATCACTAAGGTGCATTAGAAGAAGCTTAATATGGAATAGGGTGTGCATAGCACTTATACTTACTTTACAGGGACAGTCAAAATAATTCCGTTACATTACGTCTATGGAGAAAAATCGTCTGCGGTTTATTTAAATAATGTTTCCCTATTTTAAACGCATTGAAATTTATATAAGGTTCATTACAAGAGACTTACTACAGAATATTGTGTGTATAGCAGTCATCGTTCATTTACAGGGACACACAAAAGAATTCTCTACTGTATGTTAACAATAATTCCTGGAAGTGCGTTTTAAGTTAATGAAAGCGAATTTTAATTTTAAATCGCTTTTTGTATATTACGTGGTGTGTATAAATTCTGTAGATCCTATACAGGGAAGCACAAAAGTTCGGGAACACATTTCCGTATTATTTAACTCCAGACGGAGAATTTTAAACTGTGCTACGTGTTTCCTAACTGAAATAAAATTTAGCATCCTATGTAGTATGTATACAAATCTATAGATCCTATACAGGGCTGAATAAAAGTATTCGGATTACTTAGATGTTATCTTTTAGCTTATTAAAGAGTATGATTCGTAAAATTATTTTGGAAGCGTTGGAAAGTGTTACATAATCTATGCCTGACGCATGATTTTTCGTTCTTGTTTAACTTCGATTTGTGTGACTATCCTTTTTTTCCGCGATCTCACATTCTTTACCCGTAAGCACACGCGCCGGGGTAGATTTCAATCCAATCAAATTTTTTCTTCAAAAATGGTAGACATTTTTTCAGTACATTTCTGATCTGCCTTGTACTTTTCAAGGTGAAGCTCAACAAGGGTGGGGTGAAGGAATGTCCTTTCTTTGTTCTCCAGATGGAGAGAAAAATACCCCTTTGGAGTAGATACTCTCGCTCGTTTACAAACGTCTCATTTAGATAACACAGAACGAAAAGAGATGACATCCACTTTCGAAATAGAATAACAGATACTTTGACCTCATATATTCTCAAGAAAGAAAAAACAATACTTGTTATGTCTTCCATGCATTGTGATCCTAAATTTGATCCTCTTTCATACAAACAGAATCCAGAAATCATCACCTTCTAAAATTCAACTAAAGATAAAGTTGATACAGTCGATGAACTATTTGGTGCATACTCGGTTTCACAGAAATATAAACGTTGGCCTTCGACACTTTTGAAACACTAAAGGTAGCTGGTACAAATGCTTATATTGTATACTGTTCAAACAATGAAGTGGTGAAAATGCTCAACAGACAAAATTTTCTAAAAGAGCTTTCCATGGAACTGGTGAAGGAACACTTTACTTCTCGATCAAATATTCCAACACTTTTTAATGAACTTTGTAATGGATTTAAAAGATTGTCTGGTATCCAAGAGAGAATATAAGAAAAACAAGATAATTCACAAACGAACACAATTGGGCGATGTGATATTTGCAGACGTAAAGAAGGTAGGGAAACTTCGTTGTCATCTTCTAAATGTAATTGCTGTTTATGTAAAAATCATGTAATAATGAAATGTAAAGAATGCGACAACAATAGAATGGATTAATTACTACATAAACATTTTAAGACAAAGTAAGATAGAGTTTTCTTTAATATTCTGACGATGCTAACTGATAATTGGCTAAAATTGAAAAAAAAGTGTAATTTAACAATTTAATCAAATACTTTCAATGAAAAAGTGGCATAAACACCACTCGTATATATTGATAAAAGGGTATTAGATGTAAATAATTTCAATTTCATGAAATAATTCGTGTTTCAATATGTTAAATAAATCATTTAAAATGTTTAGCATTTTTTCTAAAAAATAAATAAATAAATAAATAAATAGGACGATTTTCACAGAAACTGCCACAAAATCTGTAAATAAATGTAAAAAGCGTGATTACTTCGTTAAAATGAAGTAGAATTGATGCATTTTAGAATATACATCATTACATTTGTTTCTAAACGTACCTACCTATTTTGTCAAAAATATAATGGGAGATAATATGGGATGAGATTTACACCATGCGTGCGCTAAAATTACAAAAATAAGTGCGCGTGCGTACGAATTAAATGGTATTTGGGACCTTGCGAAATATGAATTTAATAATCAAGGGTCAGTTCAGCCTGTTATGTTTTGAATAGAATACGTAATTCTTATAATGTGACGCCCAAAATTATAAATCTCATCAAAAACAACTCGTTGTAAATGATCCCGCCAAACCACAAACCTAAAGCGTCAGTCATAAAAAGAAGCGATATAGAAGTGCATACTCCGAGTCCCGTGTAAAAATCTATCACCACTCATAATGTTTCCAAAGGACTCGGAGTGAGGTACAGTATGTGAAAACTGCTTGGCGACCTGCAGGCTTTTAGAATATATGTAGTATATCAATTTTGAAAATCGAAAAATAAATTTTATATTTTTGTTATACCACTTTTATAAATATTTTTGTATGCGAAAGAACTGGCAGAACGGATTTTCCCCCAGATCTATGCCATTCCCTTACGTTAGAATTACTGCAATATATCTCAATTTAGTTAACGTTTATTATAAGGTTTATATATATATTACAAACTCAAAATCTTTATACGTTTACTTAAAAAATCCTCTTCGTAAGAGTGGTGTTTTTAGTTTAAGTAATGGTAAATAAAATCAACAAAATGATTTTTCAAGCTCATAAATAAAAAATGACATGCAAACACAGAAGCTTCAACTTTTACAATTTTATGGGAACAAAATAAATAAAGAAAGAAAAGAAAAGAAAAATAATATAGCCATACGTAATTGCAGGAAACGCAAACATTATAAAAGCCTGCAGGTCGCCAAGCAGTTTTCACATACTGTACCTCACTCCGAGTCCTTTGGAAACATTATGAGTGGTGATAGATTTTTACACGGGACTCGGAGTATGCACTTCTATATCGCTTCTTTTTATGTGATATCACTTCTTTTTATGACTGACGTTTTAGGTTTGTTGCTTGGCGGGATCGTTTGCAACGAGTTGTTTTTGATGAGATATCACTCCTTTTTGTAAGGTATTTAATTTCAATTATATGGATTCCATTTTTATTCAGAAAAGAAAAGATGAAAGGGGCAAAAAATAATAGTGATGCTATAAACAGAATTATACAATTTATTGAGTGACTTATTCCAATGTACATATCGCTACCATAACAACGGGGAAACTTTTATATTAATTTCCTTACATTGTATTCATCAGATTATTTATGACATATTTATTTGCCTTTTTCTTTTGTTTATATCACTCTTCCATTTATATACATTCAAAAACAAAAAATTAGACAATTTTACAGTAGTTTACAAACTATTTAAAATACTACAGTTTCAGAAAAATGTGGAAAAATATGAAGCACTTTTTTTCGGTCAACTACAACGATAAATTTATGGAGCATACTTTACCGAGAATAATCAACATTTTTTATTTCTACGAACCTATTTCTATTAGTATAAAATTTACAGGGATTTTTATACTAACATATTAAATATATTATTTTTGAAAATTACTGAGCACCTTAGAATTTTTTTATTTGTTTAAGTTTTTTAACTCAACGTTTCGAGAATTTGAAAAATATAAAATTCGCAACGTTTGCAAAAGTATAAAAACTATTAAAGTGATTTCTGTTCATATAGTCTGTTCATTCCAATTAGGTGATCCTAAAATATAGGTCCCCAATCTCCGTCAGTCCATGAATTAATTAGGACATATGTATGAAACTGTTAAAATGTTCTCAAAGTTGACAATAGAGGCAATAAGTATAGCTCGGCAAATATGAAACACTTTATTGCTTCATCATGGCTTTGTTTCGGGAGGTGTTTGTTCTCCGAACATAAAAATCTCACGCGAAAGTGTTCGTTAACCGATTTGTTCGTAAACCGAACAGTTCGTTACCGATCACCTATTGTATACGAAATTTAGCATTTTAAGCTCGTCATAGCCGGAGATTCGATGAACGGCAAATATTTAAACTGAAAACTTGTAATCTTGGGGTATCAACATTTTTACATTCTATTACTCAGCGCATGAACGTAAAGTTGGAATTTTGTAATCGCTATTTCAATCAATTCCTGATACGCTAGAATTATATATTTATAAATAAACACAGTTTTTTTAATCGATGAAAATACTATATTTTATTAGATTTAGAGCTTAACATCGACGAGATTTCAGACGGACAAAATGAACTGATATTAAATTTTAAAGCAAGATAATGAAACCTTACAGCAGGCTGATTGTTGAGGCAAGATGATGGCAGAATGATTGAAGCAGTGTAAAATCATTAAAATACATCTCACTCAGTAAATATACATCGGTTGTATTGTAATCAAGATATTCTAAGAGACTCTGTAAACGAAACGTATATGCTTCAATGCCGCTTTACAATAGAGAGGATGTAGTAACATATTTCAATATCTTGTGTATATAGCCAATTTGACAAAAGTTATGCAATTTACTATTGTTTTTCCTCTGTGCAAAGTACAGGAATCATGTACTTCAACGTAAAAATTCGCTAATTACACAACTTTTTAGTCTTATTAAAAAATCTTTTGAGTTACCCTGTAAACGAACAGTAAATTCTACAATTCTGTTTTACAATAGGAAGTTAACTTAGGTCGTTGGTATTAATATATTTTAACATCATGCACATACGTTCTTTTTGAAAAGAGTTAGACCATTTAATATTTGTTTGCTTCATCTTAAGTATAGGAATAAATCACTTTAAAGTGGTATACATAAAAAACTAATTAATATTTTTACACGAAATATTAAACATTTGAACTACTCATAAAAACATTTCAAATGCTGCAAAACGCATAAAAATCGGATAATTACACAACTCTTTAGCCCTATATCAAAAGATCTTTTGTGAGACCCTGTAAACGAACCTTAAATATTACTACTTTTTATAATAGGAAGCTTACTCGGGTCGAGTGTAATAACATATCTTAATATCATGTGTATACGACCATTCCTAAAAGAGTTGGGTCATTTATATTTTTTTGCTCTATGTTAAGTATAGGAATCAATAGCTTTAAACTGATATAAATCAAAAACTAATTAATATTTTTACATGAAACTTACAAAGGTCCGAACTATTCATAAAAACGATTCAAATAACGTAAACTGCGTAAAAATCCGATAGTTACACATTGCTGTAGCCCTGTCAACAGATTTTCGCTCTATGTTAAGTATAGGAATCAATAACTTTAAACTGATATAAATCAAAAACTAATTAATATTTTTATATGAAACTTACAAAGGTCCGAACTACTCATAAAAACGATTCAAATAACGCAAACCGCGTAAAAATCCGATAGTTACACATTGCTGTAGCCCTGTCAACAGTTTTTTACTCTATGTTAAGTATAGGAATCAATAACTTTAAACTGATATAAATCAAAAACTAATTAATATTTTTACATGAAACTTACAAAGGTCCGAACTACTCATAAAAGCGATTCAAATAACGTAAACAGCGTAAAAATCCCATAATTACACATTGCTGTAGCCCTGTCAACAGTTTTTGGTCTGAACAAGATTAAAAAAGTGCAAAAAACAGCACTTTTAAAAGCACATTTACTGAAAACCTATTCGTCGGATTTTGCTTTACTTTTGAATTCTTAGTCCCCTGGCACGCCCCATTCCATAGAATCAAGAATTTTGTTTCTATCATAAATAGAACGCGAGATATAGATGTGTCAAAAACCCGTTTTGTCCCGTCCGCAAAATATAAACTAGACAGAGTTAAAAAAAAAAAAGTAAAATCGTTTGGTATCCATTGGCGGAAATTCCTTTCATTTACAGTTCAATGCATTGCTGTTTCTTATGCTTGGCGAGAAACTCTGTCGAGTTTCTATGATTACAGTCTACGGGGAAAATATTAAGTGTATTTTAATGGCTTTAAATTCAATGAAATTCGTATATATTATTACAGTTTCTCACATTAAATTGAAAGTAGAGCTTTTAACATTTATAGTTATTTTGAAGGACCATATAAAACTTACTTTATGGATACGCGGCCTGTCTATTGAAGGTAATATCTTGAATTATGATTTAATGATGCTATACAATTTTTATTGATTGGTATTCATATATGACTAGTGATACATCCATTCCTTGAGTATTACATCCATAGAGTGCAGAAATGATGTAGTACTTACAACTAATTATTCATTTTTTGTGTCAATCATGAATCATACTGTTTAAAACCTTTTAAAATAATACCTCTTGATATGAGAAATAAATATTTTTTTTTGTTAAAATGTATAGGAAAAAATTATAGTATCTAAATATAACATTGTTTAGAGAAATCGACAACTATCATAATTGGAGAAATCTAGAAAGTAAAAAGATTGAATTTGTCATCAGAAAAAAAAATCTGATAAATATTTTGCCGGCAACAACATAATAAGTTAAAAAAAATGTATTACAGCATCGTTCACTTTTTCGCATATACAGAGAAATCTTCCAGTATGTTTCATAAAGGAACTGCTTATTGCGGTTACTTTTGTTTTAATCTTTTGACTACGTCGTCGTTGAAAACCTCGTGGAAGGCATAGATGATTCCAGTAGCATCCAGGGATCAGCACCAAAAGTTTTTTTCAAAAAGCTATTTGGTATGATGAGCAAAGGCTCCCTATGTTTTTAAAATATTTAACTATTGTAATAATTTTAAAGCAAAATGCGTTTGCAGATTATATGTTCTGCAGAATTCTTATGGAACAGCATCAATTATAATTTCATCATAATTTCATCGTATTATTTAGTTTTTCAAGTATGTGGACCGGGCATTGCGCCGTTTTCTTTTACTTGTTAGAATGAAACAAAGTTGCCAAAGGAGTGGAAAATAGTAAATACTGGCATTCGACTTGTTTTACAGGGGCGGAAATCAATGTCGAAGAACTAGTATCTGTGTAAAAATCTAATGTTAAAATGAGTACCATTACATCCAACGGATATGATTGAGATATTTACTTGATGTTAAAAGGATTCATTTAACTTTACCTTTGAGCAACAATATTTCCAAAAAATAGTCTTTGTTTTATTTAATCACAGAAATTCTGCCTTTAAATAAAATAAATAATACTGCTGAAAAATAGTGGTATAACGCAATGCAAACCGTACGAATTACGAATACTGCATATTTTAAACCACATACGTATATGGTCGTAGATAAAATACACTAAAAGCTAATTTCTAGTTAGTAGCAATAATTGTGGGGCCGAACGTAGTAAATTTAGTTTGAATGTTAGTAAAAGGCACGTGGGAGCCTTTCGTTCGAGTTGCAAATAAAATTTAGTGATGTTCCTTAAAATCTTGGCGTTAAACTCCAGAATTATTAGCGAATATTTCTTTGACAAATATGAGATATTGTTCCTTCTCAGAGGCAGGACAATCATTTTAAATGTTACTGGAAAGGAAGCAAAACGAAATGTATATTTCGCATTTAAATGAAATTTAAACCCACTTAAAACACGTACTATACCAATCTCCCCAGCTACGCTTGACTTCAATACATTTTTCAATTAGAAGTATGCTTCTAAGGTATTCAGTTTCAAAGATAATCTGCATAATCTTTATTTTGAATCCCTTTATATGTAAGCATAGCAGCCAACATTTACGATCGTTTACTACGACAATTTTAACTGAAATATATATATCCTATATAATCACCAAAAATTATGATGAAAAGAAGGATATTTTTCTGTTCATAAAAAGTTGTGGGTACAAAAACTTTAAAGTTACCAGTTATGTGTATGTTTGTTTGTTTGTACATTTGACGTTCCTTTAAAAACTACTTACTATTTAATATCAGTGATGTAGTTCTTGCTGATTTAGAATAAAAAGCAACATTCTGAGAAAAACTATATCATATTAGGAAATATTTATATCATATTATGAAAATTGTATCAATGTGAAACAGCAAAAATACATAGGTATGAAAAATTCAAAAGTTGTTTATTCGAATTTTTCATTAAATTTTAAACGAAATCGATAAAAATGCAATATTTCGAAAATAATCTTTTGATATTTAAAACTAAATGTATTTTGGACACAATTATTTCAAATTGGTAAAGTAGTCATACAAGTTGTAAATTTCCAACTGGACGAAATATGTCCGGGCCAGGATTCGAACCTGGGATCGCTTGGCTGAAGCCGCCACGCTCTACCACTGAGCTATCCCGGTCGAATCCGGAGGGCATAGTTCATCCAGTTAACCTTATTGATCAAAGCTTCTGGTCTGATATTTTAATCAGCTCAACAGAAAAGATCGCAGGTAATGGAACTCCAGTAAACGCTGGATACGTGAATAAATGTATTTTGTTGGATTTTTCACACGGATATAATTTCAAATTCTTAAAAGCGTATTTGATGTCTTTATAGTTTTTACACATCAAGTGAGCTTGAAGCAAAATACTAGATATTGCTACTTTATGATAGAAACATGTGTTAGTGTTTTATATTATTTAAAGACATGCGGCACAATGCATAACGTATCATATCTATTGATACATATGGTGCTTATTGTGTATGATTTGTGACAAAAAGATCTCACGTATATCATGAATAAAAAACATGCTGAATTGATTACAATAAATGCTACATATATTGTGTATGCAACAGATTAGGATATACTTTCATTCAACAGATATTTTAAAAGCAATAATAAAATCGACTTCTAGTGATTGTTTTTCAACCCATTTCTGATAATTTAGCAATAGTGTTTTTCACATAGTAAATTTTTTTTGTAAAAAACATTTCTGCTTCCCATTTTTATTTTTAACTATATTGTTGCCAGTACCGCTTTGTATGACAGGTAATTCACTATCCTATACTAACATTTTTGACATGCATCTTTTAAGTCATGCTATTCACGATGCGGTGACTATTTTGAAAAATTACAAAGCATGTAGGTATTAGAACATATTGGTACTTCGTTCCAACATGTTAAATTGTTTTGGCGATTGAACATTGTTTATGAATGTTTCAGCCAAAAAACCAAAAAAATAAAAAATAAAAAAATTAGTCAAACGAACATAATGTTTAGACTAGACATGAATTATGTACGGACTATTCCTTTTCCTTAAATGCGGTGAAAAGAAACGAAATTTCTATACATACTATATTTAAATCTAGAGCCTCAAATCATTTTACAAAACTAAAAACTAATTTCACTGTCTCTTTTATACAAAGCTATCTGAAATGACAGCTTATATCTTGATAAGTTGTGAAACAATGAATATTTCAGTATACTTTTGAAGAGTGCTGAATAGTAGAGCAGCAATGAGGGGGTTCCTAGTTGCTGTCAACTAAACGCCCAGTCTATTGTTGATATGTCTTATTATATTGTGAGCCATTGGGTAAGGTATAACTGTAGTTTAGAACTACTATAAAAGTATATTATTCAACGCACCGAGAAATACTAATACAACATTTCTTTATAATTTTAGTGGTTATAAGTTTGCATGTAATAATTTGCTATTAGGAGTAGAATAAAATGTTTCCATATACAAATATTACTTGTAGTTTAATATGATTCACCTTTTTAACCAGCTATATAATTTTAAAGTACCTAAAGAAACATTAAAAAATATATTTTCTAAACGCTCCTATAGTTGAAATTAACATACGAACTTTAGGTAATATACATTATAAAATTAAAATAGTGTATTTTTGTTTTCAAAATTTAAAATATATACCAAATAAGTACAATAAAATATTATAAAAGCCGTTGAAATGTAGAACTAAAGAAAAAATATTTTTAAAGTATCAAAATGGGAATTGCAAAAGAAGTTTTGAACGAAAGCAATCTTTCTTCATCAAGATTAATATATCGTGTTGCCACTTTGCAAGAAACTGTGAAACTAGTCTGATTATACTCCTTATGAGGGAAGACGACATTATTTCGAAACACATTGTGCATTTGAAATTTTATGGGGTTTTATAAACGTATTTTCTCTTATATTTCAAAAGAGGTATTTTATATTTGTTTTCATATAAGAATGTTAAAGAAGTAATTGCTGAAATTTTCATATTCTATACATGCGAAATTTTCAAACAATATTTAGCAAAATACCTTGACCTATACATATTTTATCTATTTAATAATATTAGATTACCTGATTTATGAGTTATATTGAATTATCAAATACAAAATCACTTCATTTTAAGTTTTAAATTTAAAAAACAATACTATTTCTACTAATTATAAATCCGTATTAATTTATTTGAAGAGTGTAAAGCTTAGTTATTAAATGTTTGTGAAAGAAATTTGATCTCAACTGGGGAAGATTTTAAATATTAGAATTTAATTACTTCCGAACAAAACATAATATAGATTAACGTAGCATAAAATGAAACGAAATGCTCATGTGAGCCAAATGCTCTTAATAGATGATTAGCTTTAATCTATGTGAAGTGGAAAGCATATTAAAATGCATAATTTTAGAAATCTAGAATTAATGCAATTACGTGAAAATTGCATTTAAAAAAATCTGCTGAACATGCGTTTTTCCTACTCCAGATGACAGTGTATGAGAAATTACTAAGTAAAATTCATTTATATAATTAATGTAGATAAGAAAACAATGAAATGATGCATGATTCTACGCTCATATGCGGGGCATAAGTAGCACACACATTTTTAATTATAACTTTTGATAAATAAATCCTATCATTTTCTATAATAAAAACGCAATATAAACAATTTTAAGAGGGTAAATATGCATATATCATGTTTAGAATTATATGTGATTATCAGTTTTGATATTTTACATGTTGTTCTTCAGCTTACTATTAACGAGATTTAATACGAAATTGCAAAAAAAAAAAAAAAAAACTTTAAAATATTAAATTTATTACATAATAAAGAGTGTTTGTTCATGTTAAAATTTCCTGTTATCAAAACCTTACAGACATGGGTGAAGTGTACGCGGAATTATCTGTGTAAATATGAATAAATTTTGTCGTGACCATTATGGGACTGTTACAGATTTCGAAATATATTTTATCAATTATGTAAATCTGACAAATAAACCTTTACAGAGAAATGCCTGGGATGGCATGAACAAAAATTATACAATAAATTCATACTTTAAATATTTTACATATAATCAGATGACTACATGAAACTTTTTTCTAATATTGTATGGCGCAGTGACATTTTAGAAGGTTATCTACGCATCTTTCTTAATCATAAAACGCACCATAAAGTTTCTCGAATGCACTTCTAAATTTAAAAGGTTTTCATAGGGTTAAAAGAGCTTATCTTGAGTTTTTAGCACATAATGATAATTCTGGTATGACAACATCCATATTATTCTCATTTTCATCGAAAACATTACTTGTACCATCTATAATATCATTATCCTCCTCCTTTTCTGTAACTCTGAATTCATTGCAATCCTCCATTTAGCACGTCGTCAACCGAATTTACATCTCTAGTTATCAAGGTGTTTGCTTCTTCAACACGTTTATTTTAAATTAATGCATTTCTGAAGTAAGTGAAAATACAGACATCCAATACTTGATTCCATGCACTAGCCATCATACGTTTAGCATTAGGCTTTTTTTTTGTTTTGTTTTTTGGTAAATCATCATGCCGATCCTTTTTTTTTCGTCAATGACAACAATAATTAAGACCTGTGACAAGGATGAATTCCAATATTTTAGTACATTTGTTATTGAAATATTCTACCAGAAATTTTTGATGAAAGACTTTGGCTCATTTATCCACAAGCTGTCTCGAACAAGTAAAGATAAAAAAAATCAAACATTTTAATAGATGCTATTTGAAATACGTAAAAAAATTGGCAATACTTCGGTCAGAAATTTGGTAAGTAGGATCAGTACAACATTTTAATGATCTTAATTGGCGTTGCATTGGGTGTCAAGAAAGAGAGGTCGTTTTGAGTGAGCTTTACTAATGGGTTAGCAGCACAATTGTTTGTTTAGAATTTCATTATTCATTCCATTTCAGGAGAAAGTTCGTATCACGGTATTCAACCATAAATGTTTTGTACATTATTTGTTTCCCAGCAAAATATGGTAAAGATATAATTTTGCCGGTCGCCAAATTTTCTTTTCCCGTCCCGGTATATTATTTGTAAAAATGACTGTTATTTCATTGCATAGGTAATGTACGGACAAAAAGGTTGGGTTCCATACGTATGACGCCCAAGGGTGGATCCAAATATAGATCACGAATTTTGGTTTGAGGCAATATAATAGAAAAAAAAAACGGTTTTTTTTTATATAAAAATATATGTTAGCATTAATATGAAACCCTAGACCTAATCCAAAATACTCGCCTCTGACCTCCATAAACCAAATTCACTGAAACAAATATCAACAGTATACTTCAAAACAATGATTAGCGCTTTTTCTATACATGTTCTTTCTGCATATATAGGTACTTTCGTTCTGTATGGTACCTGACTGTTTAACGTCAGTGACACATAACGTGATAGCAGGAAATCAAAGAAAATATTCTGAAAAAAAAAAAATAAAAGAGAAAATAGAGCATTAAATACAGAAATTTTAAATAAATAAATATACGAATAATACATAATAAAACATAACATATGTATTGACACTCTATCTTTTACTCAGCAATTAATTTAAAACGAAATCAACTGAAAAAAAAACTCCTTATAACAAAATCAATAATTAAAAAAAGAAAAAACTCAGCATAACAAAATGAATAATTAAAACAAAAAATAATTATATATTTTTAGACATAAGCATATTTATTTAGACATTTTTAGTAAACTTTCCAATTTTAGCTAATTACTCAATACACGGCTCGCAAGTCCCAGAAATACAATATTTTAAAAATGAATCGTTATCTTATTTAATTACAGAATTTCCGTTATTAAATAAGCCTTATATTATTTTTTGTAAATAGACGTATGACACGACTTTTCTCAAAAATAGTTACAGCGCATGATATTGTGAAATATATATATGAATAAAAAGTATGCGGCTGAACAACAGAGTGGATATCAATATACAGTGTGAGCATAATATTTGTCGGGGTTTTCGTACCTCGTAACTTTCGATATAAAGTCATGACGAAAAATTTTATTCTTATTCGTAAAGTAGAATTGAAAAAAACGCAAAGAATGTTAACTAATCTCACCAATTTATGCTGCCGCTTTAGCAACGTCACATTGTGGAAGTCAGAGTCGTGAGAATTGAAAATTGAGAGAGCATAAGATAAATCAATATACATATTCTGGTTCTTTGAAACAAAATCCATCACCACTACATTATGCGCGTAATTCATTAATAACATTTGATAAATTTCATAAAATTTTATTATTAATTATTTTTTTTATTATAATCCCTATTTATTAAATTATAATGTAACGGGTTACAACTTTGCGCATTTGTAAATTTGTTTGTGTTTTTAAAATCACTTTTTCACATGCAGTTTACGAATGTGTAATAATAATTTTCATCGTGTTTTTAAACCAAAAGTTTTGAGGTAAAGAAAACCAGACAATAATTCATTGCCTTTTTAATTTGATCGATCAGAAAATTAGAATTGGGATTATGTTATGTTTTTATTTATTTATTTATTTATTTAGAACTAATCTTCTAAATTTTAAATTAAAAAAAAACTGAAATTTGAAAAAAAAATCTTTTATATGAAAGTTGTATATAAGAAATGCAAAATAATGATAGTGTTGTAAGTAAAATTTGTTAAGTAAACGCTTGCCAAAAAGTAAATATGAAAGCGCTAAAACGAATCTACTAAGGTTTTAATGTATACAAATATGTTTTAATGTTGATATTTGAGTCCAAAAAAATCCCTGACGGCTCGGCCTACAGGCACAGGTAGATTTCGAAGACGATGACCGTGGGGCGCCTGTTTGTTGGGAATTGCGAAAGAAATGACCTTTTTGCCATGATGCGGCAGTTGGAACCGCCTACTTCGAAACCTAACTTGTTTGCAGGTGGAGCCAGCAGGGATTTTTCTTTCTATAAGAGTTGGACCTATAAAAAAAATTATCAAAATAAAAGTTTTAGACAAAATTAAAAGGATTTATAATAAATGTAAGCGGATTTGAAATCTTGGGAATTGACGAAGTTATGAATTTTTTTCTTCTAAAACGCCCCTTCCCCCCCATTGGTGCCATTTTTAATTATATCACAAATCTGTCATACATAAATTATCGGCCCTTTTCCTAGAAGTTATAATAACTTGAAACGGATTCGATACGTATCATAATTAAGAAATTATGGGTTTTTTTCTGTTTTCACAAACAGCCCCCCCCCCACCCTCCCCCTCCCTTGGTTCGATTTTCCCCATTAACGAACTTGACTGAGATTTTATGTACCAGTTTCGAAGAGATCTGTGCAGAATTATTGCAGTTATCGTGTTCATAAAAAAGTGACATAGATAGATAGATAGATAGATAGATAAAGTTTTGAACTGGGGGTGGTTTTGGGTTTTGGGAGTCATAATCGGCGTAGATCTGCAAATTGTTTTCAAAAATTCCAACTTAGGTGAGGATGTAATAGGTAGTATTTCTTACGAAATCTACCTAAAAGTAGAAACTCTACAAATATTTGTGGCGGATAAAGTGCATTTTAAAAGGATAAATATCAGAGCAATACAGAGCTATTCGGGTTAAAAAGTAAAAATAATATTCAAAATATTTCCATTCATATGGTAGCATACGTATGCCTTGTAATCTTATGATTTTATTTTTGTAACTTTGATTACTTATATATATATTGGTTTCTTTATTATCAATTACTTAAGTGTAATCACAATTTATATTCTTCATTCTAAACTGAAGAGATGCCATCACAAATATTTTTAGATATAGTTTTGTATAGTATTCCAAAAATGTACTGGAGAAAAATGAAATTTTTAATAATTATAGAAAAAAACTGTTATAACCAATTGCTTAATTTGTGCTATTTAATCTGCACATTTTTATGTCTAATTTTCATTAAAATCTTTATAAAGTCATTTCCAAAATTATTAATTCAAGAACAAAATTTCCATTTTCCAAAAATCCCTTTTGAATTATTGGTATATTTTTTATTATATCGATATTTGATAATCAGCACTAAGACGAATTCTTCCGTTTAACAGATGTCGATATTTTTTTCCAGTTCGATAAACCATAAAGTACGATTGAGTAAAAATCACTTCTATGTGGTACAAAAATATATATGTTTGTCTTTGATATTATTAACAGCCACATGACACATTGTGTCACGTTTCATAGAGTTTTGGAGATATGATTATTGATGCGCATGATATTTGGAAATATATATCTAACGTATATAATGAATAAAATAGTTACTGAACAGCGCTGTCTATTTCAAATATATATATATATATATATATGATCGATCAGATAATTTGAGTTGAGATTATACGCCTTTTTAATCTATTACCAACTTTTAACTTTATATAAAAAAATTATAATAATAAAATGAACAATCTTTTAAATTCATTTAATAGCTTAAATTACCAAATGAAAAAAATATATACATATTGTTGTAACGAAATTTCAATTGAAAAAAACACGTCAAAATAAATAGGAATGATCTAAGAGCAATCTTCGTAAGTTTAAAATATAAAGTTTAATTTTAACATAATAAAATTTTTGTAAAAATAGAAAATAAACTTTGCAAATATTCATAATTATAATGTGTGTTACACGATCGTAAATATCAGGAAAACTTCAGCAAATATTATACTTTTTAAATTTATGTAAGCTTGATAACATATAATCGAATACTTATATGCAATCACAAGTTAAAAACTTGATCCTAATCTGAAGAGGATGCTATCACGAACTGTTTTATAGAATTTTTGTACATTATATCAAATTTGTTCTTGAGAAAAATCCTATTTATTAAAAAAAAAAAAAAAAAAAAAAAAGAAAAAAAAAAAAAAACTTTTACCATAATACCAGTTTACATCAGCAAGCGATTCGTACCAGTTTGTCTTATTTAATAAGCACCCATGCCTAATTTTTACTAAAATATAATACCCTACGAAAATTACTCCAAGAGAGAAACATTAACGCATTATTTCGGATCCTTGACATTGATAAAAACTTAGTCGAAACTGTAACAAATGACGAATTTCCATGTAATTCCATAAATCTTAAATACATAATATGTTTGTGTTAAACACAATAACACGGTACAAGGTACACGGAATATATGATTATTGAAATGCGTGACATTGAAAAAAAAAAAAAAAACCTTTACCATAATACCAGTTCACATCAGCAAGAGTTCGCACCAGTTTGTTTTATTTAATAAGCACCCATGCCTAATTTTTATTAAAATATAACACTCTACGAAAATTACTCCAAGAGAGAAACATTAACGCATTATTTCGGATCCTTGACATTGATAAAAACTTAGTCGAAACTGTAACAAATGACGAATTTCCATGTAATTCCATAAATCTTAAATACATAATATGTTTGTGTTAAACACAATAACACGGTACAAGGTACACGGAATATATGATTATTGAAATGCGTGACATTGAAAAAAAAAAAAAAAAACCTTTACCATAATACCAGTTCACATCAGCAAGAGTTCGCACCAGTTTGTTTTATTTAATAAGCACCCATGCCTAATTTTTATTAAAATATAACACTCTACGAAAATTACTCCAAGAGAGAAACATTAACGCATTATTTCGGATCCTTGACATTGATAAAAACTTAGTCGAAACTGTAACAAATGACGAATTTCCATGTAATTCCATAAATCTTAAATACATAATATGTTTGTGTTAAACACAATAACACGGTACAAGGTACACGGAATATATGATTATTGAAATGCGTGACATTGAAAAAAAAAAAAAAAAACCTTTACCATAATACCAGTTCACATCAGCAAGAGTTCGCACCAGTTTGTTTTATTTAATAAGCACCCATGCCTAATTTTTATTAAAATATAACACTCTACGAAAATTACTCCAAGAGAGAAACATTAACGCATTATTTCGGATCCTTGACATTGATAAAAACTTAGTCGAAACTGTAACAAATGACGAATTTCCATGTAATTCCATAAATCTTAAATACATAATATGTTTGTGTTAAACACAATAACACGGTACAAGGTACACGGAATATATGATTATTGAAATGCGTGACATTGAAAAAAAAAAAAAAAAAACCTTTACCATAATACCAGTTCACATCAGCAAGAGTTCGCACCAGTTTGTTTTATTTAATAAGCACCCATGCCTAATTTTTATTAAAATATAACACTCTACGAAAATTACTCCAAGAGAGAAACATTAACGCATTATTTCGGATCCTTGACATTGATAAAAACTTAGTCGAAACTGTAACAAATGACGAATTTCCATGTAATTCCATAAATCTTAAATACATAATATGTTTGTGTTAAACACAATAACACGGTACAAGGTACACGGAATATATGATTATTGAAATGCGTGACATTGAAAAAAAAAAAAAAAAAACCTTTACCATAATACCAGTTCACATCAGCAAGAGTTCGCACCAGTTTGTTTTATTTAATAAGCACCCATGCCTAATTTTTATTAAAATATAACACTCTACGAAAATTACTCCAAGAGAGAAACATTAACGCATTATTTCGGATCCTTGACATTGATAAAAACTTAGTCGAAACTGTAACAAATGACGAATTTCCATGTAATTCCATAAATCTTAAATACATAATATGTTTGTGTTAAACACAATAACACGGTACAAGGTACACGGAATATATGATTATTGAAATGCGTGACATTGAAAAAAAAAAAAAAAAACCTTTACCATAATACCAGTTCACATCAGCAAGAGTTCGCACCAGTTTGTTTTATTTAATAAGCACCCATGCCTAATTTTTATTAAAATATAACACCCTACGAAAATTACTCCAGGAGAACGGATTATTTCGGATCCTTGACATTGATAAGAACTTCGTCGAAACTGTAACAAATGACGAATTTCCATATAATTCCATAGATCTTAAATACATAATATGTTTGTCTTAAACACAATAACACGGTACAAGGGGTCACGTATCATAGTACACGGAAAATATGGTTATTGAAATGCATGATATTGTAAAAAAAAAAGAATAAAAAAGATACCTCGCGTATATTATGTACAGCATGGATATAGCTGAACAGTGCAGTCAATTTCGATTTATTTTACATCTTATAGATCAGAGAATTACAGTGGACATTATTGTATTTTACATGATCTTTTAACTTTAAAAAAAAGTTAAAAATGAATTTAATAGTTTTAACAATAAATGCATAATATTGTACTATCCATGTAAGCTTTCGAAATATAAATATAAAAGTAATGCGAGAATTCTGCTCAATTGTACAATAATAAATATAACCCTTAAAATTTAAATTCCCACTCAAAAAAGCAACTGTATATATTTCTACAAAAATTCTTAATCGAAAAAATGCTCTTCCTGAATTAAACTGTTCGGGGAAAACAAACACTTTAGGCTAACAAATAGGAAATTTAAGTAAGATAAATTTCCTTCATATCTTTTCATTTTTATGTAAATATATTTTTAAATAATGGACTTTGCCGTAAGCAATTCCGTATGCGTAATTACAAGTTAAATGTCTCACTCTAATCTTGTACAGCCAATGTATATCTTTCGATAAAATAGCATCTAGAGATACAATATAAACCGCAACACTTACAAGGGGAGGTTCCGAGGTCGGGGGGTCACAGAATACGGGAGAAAATTTTGTATACATAGAGTATAGATAGTATATAAATAAATGAAAGCCATAAAGTGCAACACTCTTCAGAAATAATGGTCTCAAGATTCACATCACAGTTTATAATCAATTTTTTTTTCATTGGTAATTTATATTTCTATAGACCAGAATTATGTTATTTTATTTAAAATTATTTACAGTTATTTAAATGAATAATCTGCTATTTTTCACAACTTTTGTAAATATATGATAATATATTTTTAACACTAGAATTACGGCAGCGGTCATTTTGACCGTAAATCCAATTTAACGTATCATAACTTTGTAATTTTTTTGTTTATAGTCTGAATATTTTTTGACTTTTCCTAAAAACGCAAGAATATTACATAAAATCTTTTTTGTTCAATTTAAGTAATTATTTTTGAAAATATTAGTATGTATACCTAGAATTACGGCTACCGGTCATTTTGACCGTATGTAGAAAATTACATATTCAAGTTATTTTCTTCACTTTCAAAGCTATTTCCGCTATTCTAATAGATAAGCTGGTGAATCTGTGGTGAGGGGAATATTGCTTTGTGTATTTCAAAGCATTATTTGTTAGGTGGGAAGCGAGGAAAGGGGAGGGAGAGGAAAAACACCTGTTTTCAATTGCAGCGCGCCTTCTGGCTGCGCATTTCTTTTGTGTTAGAAATGTTATTTTTCAACGGATACAAATATATTGAGTTGCATTTCGTTTCAGTGAATGTCAGTGTTCAGACTTGCTTATTTTATTTGCTTCTTGTCATGGCGCGTAGAAGTGTTGGCAGAAAATATCTAACAAAAGAAGATGCGCTAAAAGTTTTTGAAACTATTTCCGATGATAATTCTGGTTCAGATATTGAACCTGATGAAAATTTTCATATCGAACCTATATCCAGTTTATCCGACGAAGACTGGATTGTTCCTTCCGGAACAAGTGAATTTGATTCATCTGATGAAGAGTCTTTTCACGAAACACCAAATGAAAATGATATTTTAGATCCAGAAAATATTCCTTTGCCTGCTGCTAGTACAGTTTCTAGAAATGAAATCAGTGGCAACAGTCAAGATCAAGAAAGTAGTCAAGACCTTCCAAACAGAACTAGAAAACAACTAAGACGTACCCAGTGCGAAGAAAACAAAAAAGATGAAGAAACAGCAAATGATGGTTCAATTTGGAAAATAGGAAATATTTAGGAAATGTTATAGGGAGACGTCCCCATCAGAATGTCTTACGAGAAGGATCTGGGCCAACGTCGTATGCAAAAAGAAAAATAGTTGATGGCAGTGCAAGTAGTGCATGGAGATTGTTTATCAACGAAAAAATATTGCGTCATATTCAACAGTGCACTGAAGAAGACGCTCGGAAGAAATCCCAAAATCCAAATTGGTCTTTGTCACTCAATAGTTAGACGCTTTCATATCACTGCTGTATGCTGGAGGAGCTTTGGCTGCAAAAGGTCTTTCTATTTTAAGTTTATGGTTAAAATCCTAGGGTCCGAAATTCTTCGCTGAGACAATGTCCAGGGATAGGTTCTTGGAAATTATGAAGTATTTGCGCTTCGACATGAAGTCAACTAGAGCCCAAAGGTTACAAACTGATCCATTTGCCCTTATTTCATATATTTGGAATACATTTATCGAAAATTGCTTGATGAATTATAAACCGGGGGAAAATATTGTTGTGGATGAACAATTGTTTCCCATGAAGATACGATGTCGATTTATTCAGTATATGCCTAAAAAGCCGGACAAATTCGGCATTAAGTTTTAGCTGGCGACTGATGTGCATTCAAAATATTTACTGAACGGATTTCCGTATTTAGGTAAGGATGAAACCAGGCCCTATGGTAGAACGGTTGGCGAACATGCAGCTTTTTGCTCGATTGAACCTTACTACAACACTGGAAGAAACCTGACAACGGACAATTTCTTTACATCACTCAATTTAGTAAAACAAATAAGAAACGCAGGAATAAGCTGTGTTGGTACAATAAATCGTTCAAAAAGAGAAGTACCTAATTCTTTCAAGAAAACAAGAGATGTGCTGTATTCTAGTAAGATTGCTAAGCATGAAAATATAACGCTTACGTCTTATCAAGGAAAGAAGAACAAAAACGTCTTGCTCCTGAGTAGTCCCCACGGTCACCCAACATTGGAAATTTCATCTAATGAAAAACAAAAACCTGAAGTTGTAAATTTTTACAATGCGACAAAATATGGAGTTGATGTTTTGGACCAGATGGCCAGAAAATATTCTGTGAAGTCCTCATCCAGACGTTGGCCAGTTCAAGTTTTTTTATAATATTCTTGATTTTGCAGCTATAAATGCATGGATTATTTATAGAGAGACGACTGGATATAACAACTACATACGCCGTGATTTCATTTTAGATACAGCTGAGGAGCTCAGAAAGATGTACGTTTCATCAAAAATACCAACGCTTTCTTCTTCTAACCAGATGAAAATTGATGCTTGTCACACTCCATCCCGTAAACGTAAACAATGCCAAATAAATGCTTGTAAAGGCAACAAAACTCAGAATATTTGTGAAAACTGTAGAAAATATGTTTGTGGAACCTGTACAAGTAAAATTAAGAAATCAGTAATGTGTGTATGCTGTCAAACTGAATAATGTAAGTAATAAATATATTTAATTTTAAACAAAATCAATTTGTATTTAAATTTGTTAAACTATAACAAGTTTTTAAAATCTTGAATGTTTTTTATTTTTTAACTCTTTGTTATACTAAATTAGCATTTGTTTACATTTGTTTATCTTATTAACCATATAGTTTACTTATTAAAAAAGCATGTTGTATATTTACAAGATTTAACTTACATAATATTAGCAAAAAATGCGCTTTTTCGTTTATTCGAGACAAGCGGTCAAAATGACCGGTTATCGTAGTTATAGGTATATATAAAACGCCGTAATGCTAGTGTTAAATATATAAGGCGTTTTATGGCTTTTATATATTTACATACTAACTATACTCTATCGAAACACAAACGTTCACCGTATTCTGTCAACCCGACATCGGAATCTCTCCTTGTTAGAGCTGGATGACTCAATGTCGGGTAAAGATGAACAAAAAGAAATGAGCTCAGCGTAAGTTTACGTCCTCAAGGAGCAAATCGAGGAAAACAGGCACATATATAACTATACCCAGTAAACATTCTAAATAAATTAACTCCTTTAACTCCAGGCAGCCTCTGAGGAAGATGACCATTACTGTTTAATTAGCAAGACCACCTCTTTCCAGTCCTTACGTAACGATAAATCAATGCTCGTCGAAAGGCAATTCAAAATTTTAGTAATTTTATTTTGCGTAGAAAAGAATTAGGACATCATTCTGGTGAATAAGGGAGCCAGGTATATAAAATTTGTCTGCTTGATTATTTCTAGGGATGCCTCAGTCACTAGGAATCTTCTAAAATAGAATCACCTTTCCCTTTAATAACATATTGAGGATTAATTTCTTCCGGGAATATTCCACAGAAAGGAAGGGAAAAAATTATATATATCTGCTCAAAATATAAATAGTTATAGTTTCCCGTGAATCCACATAAAACTGTGGCGGCTTTGAATAACTTGACGAGCCAGTTCACAACCTTTAATTCTGCCTGAAAAAAAACAATTTTTTTTAATAGACTGTTGAGAAGAACCGGCTCCAGCATTTCTAATTGCATTTTAGTTGATCCAACAGTAAAGTTATATCGTGAAACCAAATAGCACAAGTAAACATTTAACAAATTGTAAAGAGAAAGAGTTTGGACTTCAGATTCTAAATAATAAGTTTTCTCATAGATATGATTAGGTCAAAATCAACCTTTGTTAGAGTCAAAAAGCGTGGGTAAATGTCTGTCTTGAAGAAGAGTTGCCTGTTTCACGGAACCCTAAAGATCCCGAACTGCGTGCAAGAATGAATCACGAGTTTTTAATGTGGGAGGCGAAATAACATAAATAACCAAGAAAGCATCCTTTCGGAGGAAAGTGTTTTCGTGAAGTATCAGTGCAACATAAATCCAACGATCTGTCAAGAGAGCTATGAATGTTTGCAGCTACATGCCAACAATGGGAGTCAAAATTCTAGCTCCAGAAATAAATAAAAGGAAGGAATTTTGTATTATACCCAGCTGCGAAGCTGCTTTTTCAGAGACAGTTACCAGATGCTCTGCTCTATTGTTAAATGCAGGACGAATGAAACAGTTAAAAACAGTTATTAAAACAGGCTAAGAAACACCCCCCCCCCCACATTTAACGACAGAAATTTTCTTTAAAATATTTAATCTTGTTGCCATGTTTCTACTGTCTTACCAATCTGGTCTTTCAAATTTCATTTAGTGTCCAAGACGTAAAGGAGTCTTAAAGGAATTGGCCTTATTATATCGTATCATAATTTGATTCACAAAGAAGATATTAAGATGGTGACGTCTGGTTGATAGGTTAATCGCTGATTGCCTTTTTTGTCCGAATTTACCCCAAACTCATTTCGAGAAGACCAGTTATAGAGCAAGAGCAGAGTTTTAATTTACTTTCTCTTGAAGTAGTGTCTGCTACTGTAACATAAATCACCAGAACATCAGCATAAAGTAAACATTCACAATCAGCTATAGAATCACTTCAAGTCTATAGAAGATAATTTACCATAATGTTAAAGAGATGATAAATCAAAAGAGAACCCTGGTGAAGATAATCTTTGGTTTGACGTAACAAGATTTTTTTTTTCTTTTATAACTGACACTACTGAATATTAACTTACAACATTTTTGATCCACGTGTACATGTCCACACAGATGTCATTATAAGGAGTTTTTTAAAAAAGAGACTGTACCCAACACTATTCAAAGCTGTATTGAAGTCCTCTAAATTTACCAAAGTGCTCTTTCTCAGTTGAAAACCATATTTAACATGTTGATTCAATCGAGCTATTTGTTCAGTGGTATTAAAACATTTTCAAAAACAGTGTATCTGTTCGATATTCTTTCTTTATTTTTCATAATAAACCCATATAAAATTTCAAGCTATCAAGAAACATACGATCATTCAGTTTAGATAAAATACAATTCAGCGGAATAAAGGTAAAACTAACGAATTTGCTGGAATCTTTTCAACGTTTAAGACTTGGTAAAGCAGCCTTTCGCCATGTGCACAGAAAATAACATTTTCAACTTATAAAGTTAAGGATAGTATCAGTATATTTAGCTTTTTCACCAAGTTCAATAATGATTAAAAGCGAACGCCGTCTGGCCCAGGACCTTGTTGTTTTCACAGTTTCTTCAAAGCATTATTAAACTTAGGTTTAGTGAAAGGATTGTTAAAAAGTAGATTCAAGTTGTGACTTTGAGATTAATCCTTGTGATTCTCTTGAAGTTTTAATTATTTCTTCTGAATACGAAACCTTGTAACTACATTTGAAATACCAGCATAATGCTCAGGAAATTAGTTTGCTATATCTTTTGCATTTGTTAATATTTTTGCCCAAATTGAGAAGGTTCGTTCGTAGCATTCATGAGGTATCCTTTAGTTTAGAAAGAAAATTAAAAATCATTTTTCCTATCTCTTCTGAAGCACATATGCAGATACCAAAAGTGAAAATAGTTCTCTAAGATACTCGAATTTCCAGACTCATAGCAGCTCGTATTTGTGTCAGGAAAAAAAAATATTGTAAAAGACTAGATGAAGTTACCTACTTTTTACCTAAATCGCTGACCTGTTTTGAGTCATGTATCTTGTCATGACAAAAGAGTTTTGAATTTAAGAATGCACATTACAAAATATCCAAGCACATTCCATTGGCAAAATGAGAAAACCAGCTGGACTTATTCTGATAAGAGAAATATACAAGAATGTTAATGGTAAAGTCAGAATATTTCTTACAGTCAGTTTTCCGTAAATTATAACAAGTAGAGCTTGGTTATTACGAATTATAGCAAAATGGACAGTGTACTCCGCGGTTTCAAGGGCAGTCGAAACGTCACGATTCCTGGAATGTAGAGAAATATGCATGAGGCCGTATGAGATCAGGAGGGTAAATTTTAACCTTAAAAGAAAGGGAATCAGGAGCAATATTTATGTTGTTAATGATTCCAATTCAATTTGAATCTACAAAATATTCAAGAGTGCTTTGTACAAAATTTTAATTGCAGACTCATTTAGAAGAATGAACATTGAAATCACCTAATATTAATGAATGTCTAGCACAATAATTGAGCAGGCAGTCTATATTTCTTACATTGTTCGGAGGATTTTCCAAAAAGAATTGGAAGTACGTATAATGAATGCATCCAAAAGTAGATATTTTATTTGAGTAAACCATATTTGTACCATTATGTTACTTAACATTCAAACAATCTGTTAAACTCTTACCCAGTATCAATTATTTCCAAGTATCACCTTCTCATGAAAACAATTTGTTTAAATTACACATCTTTCTCAGATTTCTTTTAATCATTTGAAAGAACAAATTCAAATATTTCATCTAGCTTTTTTATAATGACATTGTTTCAGAAATATTCTTTTAGAATGAAAATCGTTGTTAATTCATTATAAAAATAAACAAGAACGAAAAATCATGCGTCAAAACTCACTTGCAGCAATTACCAAACGTAAACGACTACGTATCCTTTTTTACGTAACCTTGTATATGAATGTATTTATATTCCACAAACTTCTATTAGCCTACTAAATATAGTTCAGCAGCAAAATGCGTAAACACAATTAAAACTACCCTTAAGCAATTCATTCCCATAGTCTGTAGTACTTACGAATTTCCTTGTGTAACCCTGTATATGGTCAACTGAGTTTATAAACACATGCGTACTATGAAAAAAAAAGTTAAAAATGCAAACCAAAGTTGAAAACGCACTTATCACACATAGACTGTAAATATCTCACATGTTCTGTAACCAATATATTTTGTGTGTCCCTGTAAATAAACGCAATGCACACAAGAGAGCAATGTATAGTGCACATTAGTAATGCATATAATTTTCATTATGTTTCAAATAGTGAAATATCACTAAATTACACTGCAGACGATTTTTACCCATTTAACGATGTGTAAAAGAATTCTTTTGTTTGACCCTGTAAATGAATAATAAATGCTTTGCATCCCATATTTTACAAAAAGCATATTTTAATGCGCTTCATAATTATATACCAATTTCATTATGTTTTAAATGACGTAGCGTCATCAAAATGCGCTTGAACCGGTTATTCCCCATTGACGGTAATGTAACGGAATAATTTTGACTGTGCCTGTAAAAAAACTATAAGAGATACACGTTTCTGTTGAAATAGGGAAAATGCTATAGTAAACGACAATAACATACAAACATATCAGGATAATCGAAGCATATTTACCTGGGTTAGAGAACGACCCGAAGGCAAACGGCAGACGGACAGACGGCAGACGGCAGACAAACCGAAGTCATAAACACTTTTGAACTAGGTTGGAAAGTGAAGTGTTAAAAATGATTTTTTCTTTTAAATCCAGACTTTAAGAACATAGGAATTTAATATCAATACCAAAGTGGTGACGTTCATCTGGTTTAATAAATTCTGTAATAAAAATAAATAAATTCTCTAACAGTAACAAAAAAAATATAAATATAATAATTATCTCAATCAAACATACTAAATATTTAAAACATAACAAAATAAATAACAAATAAATAAAATTTGAGAATAAAACTCACATCCCCGGTACAGTTGACATCATCGTTGTTGAATTTTTTGAAATATGCTTTGTTGCCTGAAAGTTTTTTGTGAAATATTTAATAATTTGTACACTCTCACGCATTGAAAAACAAGACGATTTTATTTGTATGTCTTCATCAGAGTTTTAACTGGCCGTTCATCTCTATCTCTATAAAAGAGTAAGTGTCTGTCTGCCTGCCCGAAGATTTCAATGTAATTATAACACCTAGGACTCAGAAATTTTTGTCATGAGCAGATGTTGTCACCGGACAGTATACCTCTCTGCCGGATTTTTAAATTTTAATTTAGATTTTTTTTATTAAAACGTGTATATGGAATTTTGGGTTCGAGGCTATTTCAAGCTCCTCCCATGAAATAGCCTCGGCAACGCCATCCGTGGCAACGAAGCAGCCAGTCAATGAGAGCAGGTGCAGGATCCAGGATCTAGCGACCAGCGACGACAGTTTATGGCCGTAGCATAGTGTTTATTTTTTTAATTTATTTTAAAGAATTTCGCGGCCGGATTTTTAAATTTTAATTTAGATTTAAAAAAAAAAATTAAAACGTGTATATGGAATTTTGTGTTCGAGGCTATTTCAAGCTCCTCCGATGAAATAGCTTCGGCAACGTCATCCGTGGCAACGAAGCAGCCAGCCAATGAGAGCAGGTGCAGGATCCAGGAACTAGCGACCAGCGACGACAGTTTATGGCCGTAGCATAGTGTTTATTTTTTAAATTTATTTTAAAGAATTTCGCGGCCGGATTTTTAAATTTTAATTTAGATTTTTAAAAAAAAATTAAAACGTGTATATGGAATTTTGTGTTCGAGGCTATTTCAAGCTCCTCCGATGAAATAGCTTCGGCAACGTCATCCGTGGCAACGAAGCAGCCAGCCAATGAGAGCAGGTGCAGGATCCAGGATCTAGCGACCAGCGACGACAGTTTATGGCCGTAGCATAGTGTTTATTTTTTAGATTTATTTTAAAGAATTGACTGATTGAGATTAAAGTAGGTTAGTTTTGATTGTATTTATTCTTTGTATGTTTAGTTGCCCCCATATATTATGTTTTAGGTAAGAATATAACTTGCATTTTACTGAATGGTTTCAAAACGTTCACATAACTGCTCATGTTCTGAAATGAAACAAACTGTTTTCAGTAACAAATCTTAATGAATCAAATTAATCTTATACTTTACTATAAAATGTACAGTTCTACAATTTATCGCATGTTACAACGTTTTCGGGAACTAAAAATGTAGTCAAAAGCTGTAACAGAAAGATTGTAACTTAACAAACTCATATATATAAGATATAACTTTAAACTGATATGCATCATCAACTGTTGTCGAAATCAATGTAATGCAAATATTTCTTAAATATTATGATTTTGTTTAAGAAGTTGAAACATTCAGTGAAGTGTAGGATGTATTTTTTCATCAAAACAATTTGATTTGTAAGTATGAGGTAAAAAAAAAAATCACCGTTTTCTCACATTACGAGTTTCATCAGAAAGTAAAACAATAAATAAATATGAATGATTTGCGGAGCTGTTTCAAAATAATTATAAAGAATAAGTCTTTAAAAATGTAAAATCAATGTTATTTCTGACAGAGTTTTTTTTTAAAAATAATTATAAACCATTTTAATTTGTAAGCATGTTGTAAAAAAATCACCATTTTGTGACAAATTTTGTGTTTTATAAGAATCGCCCAATAACGGACATGCAATGCGGACATGCAATTTTATGTTCTCATCGCACTCTCTATAATTATTTTTGTTGATGGTTTTTGGGTGATGTTATTGAATTAGTGATAGAAACAGCTCCGCAAATCATTTATATTTACTTATTGTTTAACTTGCTGATAAAACTCATAATATGTGAGAAAACGGTGATTTTTTTCTTTTTTTTTACTTTATATTTACAAATTAAATTGTTTTGAGGATTGTAAGTATGAGGTAAAAAAAAAAATGACTGTTTTCTCACATAATGAGTTTCATCAGAAAGTAAAACAATAAATAAATATGAATGATTTGCAGAGCTGTTTCAAAATAATTATAAAGAATAAGTCTTTAAAAATGTAAAATCAATGTTATTTCTGGCCGAGTTTAAAAAAAAAATAATTATAAACCATTTTAATTTGTAAGCATGTTGTAAAAAAATCACCATTTTGTGACAAATTTTGTGTTTTATAAGAATCGCCCAAGAACGGACATGCAAATTTATGTTGTCATTGCACTCTTAATAATTATTTTTGTTGAGGGTTTTTGGGCGATGTGATTGAAATTTGATAGAAACAGCTCCGCAAATCATTCATATTTACTTAATGTTTAACTTGCTGATAAAACTCATAATATGTGAGAAAACGGTGATTTTTTTCTTTAACTTTATATTTAATAATTAATTTGTTTTGAGGATTGTAAGTATGAGGTAAAAAAAAGAAATCACCGTTTTCTCACGTAACGAGTTTCATCAGAAAGTAAAACAATAAATAAATATGAATGATTTGCGGAGCTGTTTCTATCAAAAATTCAATCACATCACAATTACCAAACGTAAACGACTACGTATCCTTTTTTACGTAACCTTGTATATGAATGTATTTATATTCCACAAACTTCTATTAGCCTACTAAATATAGTTCAGCAGGAAAATGCGTAAACACAATTAAAACTACCCTTAAGCAATTCATTCCCATAGTCTGTAGTACTTACGAATTTCCTTGTGTAACCCTGTATATGGTCAACTGAGTTTATAAACACATGCATACTATGAAAAAAAAAAGTTTAAAATGCAAACCAAAGTTGAAAACGCACTTATCACACATAGACTGTAAATATCTCACATGTTCTGTAACCAATATATTTTGTGTGTCCCTGTAAATAAACGCAATGCACACAAGAGAGCAATGTATAGTGCACCTCAGTAATGCATATAATTTTCATTATGTTTGAAATAGTGAAATATCACTAAATTACACTGCAGACGATTTTTACCCATTTAACGATGTGTAAAAGAATTCTTTTGTTTGACCCTGTAAATGAATAATAAATGCTTTGCACCCATATTTTAAAAAAAGCATATTTTAATGCGCTTCATAATTATATACCAATTTCATTATGTTTTAAATGACGTAGCGTCATCAAAATGCGCTTGAACCGGTTATTCCCCATTGACGGTAATGTAACGGAATACTTTTGACTGTGCCTGTAAAAAAACTATAAGAGATACACGTTTCTGTTGAAATAGGGAAAATGCTATAGTAAACGACAATAACATACAAACATATCAGGATAATCGAAGCATATTTACCTGGGTTAGAGAACGACCAGACGGCAGACGGCAGACGGCAGACGGACAGACGGCAGACGGCAGACAAACCGAAGTCATAAACACTTTTGAACTAGGTTGGAAAGTGAAGTGTTAAAAATGATTTTTTTAGCTCACAGGCTATCAAAGCCTGAGAGCTTGTGCGCCCGCCGGCTCTGTATGTACGTACGTATGTATGTATGTACGTAACGCGATAACTCTTGACAGAACTTACCGTTTTACTTAAAATTTTGTTTATAGGTTCCTTGTGATAATGCGCTTCCCTGATTAGTTTTGGAGGTTCATTGGTTAAGCATAAAGGGGGAAAACGGGGGGCTAACCCCCCATAAATTAGATAAATAGGTTTTTCATGCAGAATTATCCCATTTTCTTCAAATTTTGTATATAGGTTCATTTTGATAATGCGCTTCTGTCAATAGTTTTGGGGGTTCATTGGTTAAGTATAAAGGGGGAAAGGGAGGATACCCCCCCTAATTTAGATAAATGAGTTTTTCATGCAGAATTATCCGATTTTCTTCAAATTTGGTATATATGTTCATTGTGATAATGGGCTTCTCTGAATAGTTTTGGGGGTTCATTGGTTAAGTATAAAGGGGGAAAGGGGGGGGGGTAATCTCCCCTTAATTTAGATAAATGGATTTTTCATGAACAATTATCCGATTTTCTTCAAATTTTGTATATATATTCATTGTAATTAGAGATTTCCCTGATTAGTTTAAGGAGTTTATTAGTTAACTATGAAGGGGGTAACGGGGGTGTGACCCCCCCTTAATATATTGTTGATTTCTTTATTTTTCGAGGGGCATATTTCAAATTCTTTGAAATAAGAGTATAATATACAATTAGTGTGAATAGCCTGTAAGCTCAATGCCCTCAGTTTAACTGGGCAGTTTTCTTTTTATTTTTAAATCCAGACTTTAAGAACATAGGAATTTAATATCAATACTAAAGTGGTGATGTTCATCTGGTTTAATAAATTCTGTAATAAAAATAAATAAATTCTCTAACAGTAACAAAAAAAATATAAATATAATAATTATCTCAATCAAACATACTAAATATTTAAAACATAACAAAATAAATAACAAATAAATAAAATTTGAGAATAAAACTCACATCCCCGGTACAGTTGACATCATCGTTGTTGAATTTTTTGAAATATGCTTTGTTGCCTGAAAGTTTTTTGTGAAATATTTCATAATTTGTACACTCTCACGCATTGAAAAACAAGACGATTTTATTTGTATGTCTTCATCAGAGTTTTATCTGGCCGTTCATCTCTATCTCTATAAAAGAGTAAGTGTCTGTCTGCCTGCCCGAAGATTTCAATGTAATTATAACACCTAGGACTCAGAAATTTTTGTCATGAGTAGATGTTGTCACCGGACAGTATACCTCTCTGCCAGATTTTTAAATTTTAATTTAGATTTTTTTTATTAAAACGTGTATATGGAATTTTGGGTTCGAGGCTATTTCAAGCTCCTCCCATGAAATAGCCTCGGCAACGCCATCCGTGGCAACGAAGCAGCCAGTCAATGAGAGCAGGTGCAGGATCCAGGATCTAGCGACCAGCGACGACAGTTTATGGCCGCAGCATAGTGTTTATTTTTTTAATTTATTTTAAAGAATTTCGCGGCCGGATTTTTAAATTTTAATTTAGATTTTAAAAAAAAAAATAAAACGTGTATATGGAATTTTGTGTTCGAGGCTATTTCAAGCTCCTCCGATGAAATAGCTTCGGCAACGTCATCCGTGGCAACGAAGCAGCCAGCCAATGAGAGCAGGTGCAGGATCCAGGATCTAGCGACCAGCGACGACAGTTTATGGCCGTAGCATAGTGTTTATTTTTTAAATTTATTTTAAAGAATTTCGCGGCCGGATTTTTAAATTTTAATTTAGATTTTTAAAAAAAAAATTAAAACGTGTATATGGAATTTTGTGTTCGAGGCTATTTCAAGCTCCTCCGATGAAATAGCTTCGGCAACGTCATCCGTGGCAACGAAGCAGCCAGCCAATGAGAGCAGGTGCAGGATCCAGGATCTAGCGACCAGCGACGACAGTTTATGGCCGTAGCATAGTGTTTATTTTTTAAATTTATTTTAAAGAATTTCGCGGCCGGATTTTTAAATTTTAATTTAGATTTAAAAAAAAAAATTAAAACGTGTATATGGAATTTTGTGTTCGAGGCTATTTCAAGCTCCTCCGATGAAATAGCTTCGGCAACGTCATCCGTGGCAACGAAGCAGCCAGCCAATGAGAGCAGGTGCAGGATCCAGGAACTAGCGACCAGCGACGACAGTTTATGGCCGTAGCATAGTGTTTATTTTTTAAATTTATTTTAAAGAATTTCGCGGCCGGATTTTTAAATTTTAATTTAGATTTTTAAAAAAAAAATTAAAACGTGTATATGGAATTTTGTGTTCGAGGCTATTTCAAGCTCCTCCGATGAAATAGCTTCGGCAACGTCATCCGTGGCAACGAAGCAGCCAGCCAATGAGAGCAGGTGCAGGATCCAGGATCTAGCGACCAGCGACGACAGTTTATGGCCGTAGCATAGTGTTTATTTTTTAGATTTATTTTAAAGAATTGACTGATTGAGATTAAAGTAGGTTAGTTTTGATTGTATTTATTCTTTGTATGTTTAGTTGCCCCCATATATTATGTTTTAGGTAAGAATATAACTTGCATTTTACTGAATGGTTTCAAAACGTTCACATAACTGCTCATGTTCTGAAATGAAACAAACTGTTTTCAGTAACAAATCTTAATGAATCAAATTAATCTTATACTTTACTATAAAATGTACAGTTCTACAATTTATCGCATGTTACAACGTTTTCGGGAACTAAAAATGTAGTCAAAAGCTGTAACAGAAAGATTGTAACTTAACAAACTCATATATATAAGATATAACTTTAAACTGATATGCATCATCAACTGTTGTCGAAATCAATGTAATGCAAATATTTCTTAAATATTATGATTTTGTTTAAGAAGTTGAAACATTCAGTGAAGTGTAGGATGTATTTTTTCATCAAAACAATTTGATTTGTAAGTATGAGGTAAAAAAAAAAATCACCGTTTTCTCACATTACGAGTTTCATCAGAAAGTAAAACAATAAATAAATATGAATGATTTGCGGAGCTGTTTCAAAATAATTATAAAGAATAAGTCTTTAAAAATGTAAAATCAATGTTATTTCTGACAGAGTTTTTTTTTAAAAATAATTATAAACCATTTTAATTTGTAAGCATGTTGTAAAAAAATCACCATTTTGTGACAAATTTTGTGTTTTATAAGAATCGCCCAATAACGGACATGCAATGCGGACATGCAATTTTATGTTCTCATCGCACTCTCTATAATTATTTTTGTTGATGGTTTTTGGGTGATGTTATTGAATTAGTGATAGAAACAGCTCCGCAAATCATTTATATTTACTTATTGTTTAACTTGCTGATAAAACTCATAATATGTGAGAAAACGGTGATTTTTTTCTTTTTTTTTACTTTATATTTACAAATTAAATTGTTTTGAGGATTGTAAGTATGAGGTAAAAAAAAAAATGACTGTTTTCTCACATAATGAGTTTCATCAGAAAGTAAAACAATAAATAAATATGAATGATTTGCAGAGCTGTTTCAAAATAATTATAAAGAATAAGTCTTTAAAAATGTAAAATCAATGTTATTTCTGGCCGAGTTTAAAAAAAAATAATTATAAACCATTTTAATTTGTAAGCATGTTGTAAAAAAATCACCATTTTGTGACAAATTTTGTGTTTTATAAGAGTCGCCCAAGAACGGACATGCAAATTTATGTTGTCATTGCACTCTTAATAATTATTTTTGTTGAGGGTTTTTGGGCGATGTGATTGAAATTTGATAGAAACAGCTCCGCAAATCATTCATATTTACTTAATGTTTAACTTGCTGATAAAACTCATAATATGTGAGAAAACGGTGATTTTTTTCTTTAACTTTATATTTAATAATTAATTTGTTTTGAGGATTGTAAGTATGAGGTAAAAAAAAGAAATCACCGTTTTCTCACGTAACGAGTTTCATCAGAAAGTAAAACAATAAATAAATATGAATGATTTGCGGAGCTGTTTCTATCAAAAATTCAATCACATCACAATTACCAAACGTAAACGACTACGTATCCTTTTTTACGTAACCTTGTATATGAATGTATTTATATTCCACAAACTTCTATTAGCCTACTAAATATAGTTCAGCAGGAAAATGCGTAAACACAATTAAAACTACCCTTAAGCAATTCATTCCCATAGTCTGTAGTACTTACGAATTTCCTTGTGTAACCCTGTATATGGTCAACTGAGTTTATAAACACATGCATACTATGAAAAAAAAAAGTTTAAAATGCAAACCAAAGTTGAAAACGCACTTATCACACATAGACTGTAAATATCTCACATGTTCTGTAACCAATATATTTTGTGTGTCCCTGTAAATAAACGCAATGCACACAAGAGAGCAATGTATAGTGCACCTCAGTAATGCATATAATTTTCATTATGTTTGAAATAGTGAAATATCACTAAATTACACTGCAGACGATTTTTACCCATTTAACGATGTGTAAAAGAATTCTTTTGTTTGACCCTGTAAATGAATAATAAATGCTTTGCACCCATATTTTAAAAAAAGCATATTTTAATGCGCTTCATAATTATATACCAATTTCATTATGTTTTAAATGACGTAGCGTCATCAAAATGCGCTTGAACCGGTTATTCCCCATTGACGGTAATGTAACGGAATACTTTTGACTGTGCCTGTAAAAAAACTATAAGAGATACACGTTTCTGTTGAAATAGGGAAAATGCTATAGTAAACGACAATAACATACAAACATATCAGGATAATCGAAGCATATTTACCTGGGTTAGAGAACGACCAGACGGCAGACGGCAGACGGCAGACGGACAGACGGCAGACGGCAGACAAACCGAAGTCATAAACACTTTTGAACTAGGTTGGAAAGTGAAGTGTTAAAAATGATTTTTTTAGCTCACAGGCTATCAAAGCCTGAGAGCTTGTGCGCCCGCCGGCTCTGTATGTACGTACGTATGTATGTATGTACGTAACGCGATAACTCTTGACAGAACTTACCGTTTTACTTAAAATTTTGTTTATAGGTTCCTTGTGATAATGCGCTTCCCTGATTAGTTTTGGAGGTTCATTGGTTAAGCATAAAGGGGGAAAACGGGGGGCTAACCCCCCATAAATTAGATAAATAGGTTTTTCATGCAGAATTATCCCATTTTCTTCAAATTTTGTATATAGGTTCATTTTGATAATGCGCTTCTGTCAATAGTTTTGGGGGTTCATTGGTTAAGTATAAAGGGGGAAAGGGAGGATACCCCCCCTAATTTAGATAAATGAGTTTTTCATGCAGAATTATCCGATTTTCTTCAAATTTGGTATATATGTTCATTGTGATAATGGGCTTCTCTGAATAGTTTTGGGGGTTCATTGGTTAAGTATAAAGGGGGAAAGGGGGGGGGGTAATCTCCCCTTAATTTAGATAAATGGATTTTTCATGAACAATTATCCGATTTTCTTCAAATTTTGTATATATATTCATTGTAATTAGAGATTTCCCTGATTAGTTTAAGGAGTTTATTAGTTAACTATGAAGGGGGTAACGGGGGTGTGACCCCCCCTTAATATATTGTTGATTTCTTTATTTTTCGAGGGGCATATTTCAAATTCTTTGAAATAAGAGTATAATATACAATTAGTGTGAATAGCCTGTAAGCTCAATGCCCTCAGTTTAACTGGGCAGTTTTCTTTTTATTTTTAAATCCAGACTTTAAGAACATAGGAATTTAATATCAATACTAAAGTGGTGATGTTCATCTGGTTTAATAAATTCTGTAATAAAAATAAATAAATTCTCTAACAGTAACAAAAAAAATATAAATATAATAATTATCTCAATCAAACATACTAAATATTTAAAACATAACAAAATAAATAACAAAAAAATAAAATTTGAGAATAAAACTCACATCCCCGGTACAGTTGACATCATCGTTGTTGAATTTTTTGAAATATGCTTTGTTGCCTGAAAGTTTTTTGTGAAATATTTCATAATTTGTACACTCTCACGCATTGAAAAACAAGACGATTTTATTTGTATGTCTTCATCAGAGTTTTATCTGGCCGTTCATCTCTATCTCTATAAAAGAGTAAGTGTCTGTCTGCCTGCCCGAAGATTTCAATGTAATTATAACACCTAGGACTCAG
This sequence comes from Maratus michaelseni, assembly GCA_963931845.1. Lineage (NCBI taxonomy): Eukaryota > Metazoa > Arthropoda > Arachnida > Araneae > Salticidae > Maratus > Maratus michaelseni. Next base: position 422,242,246 of record OZ007592.1, read on the forward strand.
AAATTTTTGTCATGAGTAGATGTTGTCACCGGACAGTATACCTCTCTGCCAGATTTTTAAATTTTAATTTAGATTTTTTTTATTAAAACGTGTATATGGAATTTTGGGTTCGAGGCTATTTCAAGCTCCTCCCATGAAATAGCCTCGGCAACGCCATCCGTGGCAACGAAGCAGCCAGTCAATGAGAGCAGGTGCAGGATCCAGGATCTAGCGACCAGCGACGACAGTTTATGGCCGTAGCATAGTGTTTATTTTTTTAATTTATTTTAAAGAATTTCGCGGCCGGATTTTTAAATTTTAATTTAGATTTTAAAAAAAAAAATAAAACGTGTATATGGAATTTTGTGTTCGAGGCTATTTCAAGCTCCTCCGATGAAATAGCTTCGGCAACGTCATCCGTGGCAACGAAGCAGCCAGCCAATGAGAGCAGGTGCAGGATCCAGGATCTAGCGACCAGCGACGACAGTTTATGGCCGTAGCATAGTGTTTATTTTTTAAATTTATTTTAAAGAATTTCGCGGCCGGATTTTTAAATTTTAATTTAGATTTTTAAAAAAAAAATTAAAACGTGTATATGGAATTTTGTGTTCGAGGCTATTTCAAGCTCCTCCGATGAAATAGCTTCGGCAACGTCATCCGTGGCAACGAAGCAGCCAGCCAATGAGAGCAGGTGCAGGATCCAGGATCTAGCGACCAGCGACGACAGTTTATGGCCGTAGCATAGTGTTTATTTTTTAAATTTATTTTAAAGAATTTCGCGGCCGGATTTTTAAATTTTAATTTAGATTTTTTTTATTAAAACGTGTATATGGAATTTTGGGTTCGAGGCTATTTCAAGCTCCTCCGATGAAATAGCCTCGGCAACGCCATCCGTGGCAAAGAAGCAGCCAGCCAATGAGAGCAGGTACAGGATCCAGGATCTAGCGACCAGCGACGACAGTTTATGGCCGTAGCGTAGTGTTTATTTTTCAGATTTATTTTAAAGAATTGACTGATTGAGATTAAAGTAGGTTAGTTTTGATTGTATTTATTCTTTGTATGTTTAGTTGCCCCCATATATTATGTTTTAGATAAGAATATAACTTGCATTTTACTGAATGGTTTCAAAACGTTCACATAACTGCTCATGTTCTGAAATGAAACAAACTGTTTTCAGTAACAAATCTTAATGAATCAAATTAATCTTACACTTTACTATAAAATGTACAGTTCTACAATTTATCGCATGTTACAACGTTTTCGGGAACTAAAAATGTAGTCAAAAGCTGTAAAAGAAAGATTGTAACTTAACAAACTCATATATATATAAGATATAACTTTAAACTGATATGCATCATCAACTGTTGTCGAAATCAATGTAATGCAAATATTTCTTAAATATTATGATTTTGTTTAAGAAGTTGAAACATTCAGTGAAGTGTAGGATGTATTTTTTCATCAAAACAATTTGATTTGTAAGTATGAGGTAAAAAAAAAATCACCGTTTTCTCACATTACGAGTTTCATCAGAAAGTAAAACAATAAATAAATATGAATGATTTGCGGAGCTGTTTCAAAATAATTATATAGAATAAGTCTTTAAAAATGTAAAATCAATGTTATTTCTGACAGAGTTTTTTTTTTAAATAATTATAAACCATTTTAATTTGTAAGCATGTTGTAAAAAAATCACCATTTTGTGACAAATTTTGTGTTTTATAAGAATCGCCCAAGAACGGACATGCAATGCGGACATGCAATTTTATGTTCTCATCGCACTCTCTATAATTATTTTTGTTGATGGTTTTTGGGTGATGTTATTGAATTAGTGATAGAAACAGCTCCGCAAATCATTTATATTTACTTATTGTTTAACTTGCTGATAAAACTCATAATATGTGAGAAAACGGTGATTTTTTTCTTTTTTTTTACTTTATATTTACAAATTAAATTGTTTTGAGGATTGTAAGTATGAGGTAAAAAAAAAAATGACTGTTTTCTCACATAATGAGTTTCATCAGAAAGTAAAACAATAAATAAATATGAATGATTTGCAGAGCTGTTTCAAAATAATTATAAAGAATAAGTCTTTAAAAATGTAAAATCAATGTTATTTCTGGCCGAGTTTAAAAAAAAATAATTATAAACCATTTTAATTTGTAAGCATGTTGTAAAAAAATCACCATTTTGTGACAAATTTTGTGTTTTATAAGAATCGCCCAAGAACGGACATGCAAATTTATGTTGTCATTGCACTCTTAATAATTATTTTTGTTGAGGGTTTTTGGGCGATGTGATTGAAATTTGATAGAAACAGCTCCGCAAATCATTCATATTTACTTAATGTTTAACTTGCTGATAAAACTCATAATATGTGAGAAAACGGTGATTTTTTTCTTTAACTTTATATTTAATAATTAATTTGTTTTGAGGATTGTAAGTATGAGGTAAAAAAAAGAAATCACCGTTTTCTCACGTAACGAGTTTCATCAGAAAGTAAAACAATAAATAAATATGAATGATTTGCGGAGCTGTTTCTATCAAAAATTCAATCACATCACAATTACCAAACGTAAACGACTACGTATCCTTTTTTACGTAACCTTGTATATGAATGTATTTATATTCCACAAACTTCTATTAGCCTACTAAATATAGTTCAGCAGGAAAATGCGTAAACACAATTAAAACTACCCTTAAGCAATTCATTCCCATAGTCTGTAGTACTTACGAATTTCCTTGTGTAACCCTGTATATGGTCAACTGAGTTTATAAACACATGCATACTATGAAAAAAAAAAGTTTAAAATGCAAACCAAAGTTGAAAACGCACTTATCACACATAGACTGTAAATATCTCACATGTTCTGTAACCAATATATTTTGTGTGTCCCTGTAAATAAACGCAATGCACACAAGAGAGCAATGTATAGTGCACCTCAGTAATGCATATAATTTTCATTATGTTTGAAATAGTGAAATATCACTAAATTACACTGCAGACGATTTTTACCCATTTAACGATGTGTAAAAGAATTCTTTTGTTTGACCCTGTAAATGAATAATAAATGCTTTGCACCCATATTTTAAAAAAAGCATATTTTAATGCGCTTCATAATTATATACCAATTTCATTATGTTTTAAATGACGTAGCGTCATCAAAATGCGCTTGAACCGGTTATTCCCCATTGACGGTAATGTAACGGAATACTTTTGACTGTGCCTGTAAAAAAACTATAAGAGATACACGTTTCTGTTGAAATAGGGAAAATGCTATAGTAAACGACAATAACATACAAACATATCAGGATAATCGAAGCATATTTACCTGGGTTAGAGAACGACCAGACGGCAGACGGCAGACGGCAGACGGACAGACGGCAGACGGCAGACAAACCGAAGTCATAAACACTTTTGAACTAGGTTGGAAAGTGAAGTGTTAAAAATGATTTTTTTAGCTCACAGGCTATCAAAGCCTGAGAGCTTGTGCGCCCGCCGGCTCTGTATGTACGTACGTATGTATGTATGTACGTAACGCGATAACTCTTGACAGAACTTACCGTTTTACTTAAAATTTTGTTTATAGGTTCCTTGTGATAATGCGCTTCCCTGATTAGTTTTGGAGGTTCATTGGTTAAGCATAAAGGGGGAAAACGGGGGGCTAACCCCCCATAAATTAGATAAATAGGTTTTTCATGCAGAATTATCCCATTTTCTTCAAATTTTGTATATAGGTTCATTTTGATAATGCGCTTCTGTCAATAGTTTTGGGGGTTCATTGGTTAAGTATAAAGGGGGAAAGGGAGGATACCCCCCCTAATTTAGATAAATGAGTTTTTCATGCAGAATTATCCGATTTTCTTCAAATTTGGTATATATGTTCATTGTGATAATGGGCTTCTCTGAATAGTTTTGGGGGTTCATTGGTTAAGTATAAAGGGGGAAAGGGGGGGGGGTAATCTCCCCTTAATTTAGATAAATGGATTTTTCATGAACAATTATCCGATTTTCTTCAAATTTTGTATATATATTCATTGTAATTAGAGATTTCCCTGATTAGTTTAAGGAGTTTATTAGTTAACTATGAAGGGGGTAACGGGGGTGTGACCCCCCCTTAATATATTGTTGATTTCTTTATTTTTCGAGGGGCATATTTCAAATTCTTTGAAATAAGAGTATAATATACAATTAGTGTGAATAGCCTGTAAGCTCAATGCTCTCAGTTTAACTGGGCAGTTTTCTTTTTATTTTTAAATCCAGACTTTAAGAACATAGGAATTTAATATCAATACTAAAGTGGTGATGTTCATCTGGTTTAATAAATTCTGTAATAAAAATAAATAAATTCTCTAACAGTAACAAAAAAAATATAAATATAATAATTATCTCAATCAAACATACTAAATATTTAAAACATAACAAAATAAATAACAAATAAATAAAATTTGAGAATAAAACTCACATCCCCGGTACAGTTGACATCATCGTTGTTGAATTTTTTGAAATATGCTTTGTTGCCTGAAAGTTTTTTGTGAAATATTTCATAATTTGTACACTCTCACGCATTGAAAAACAAGACGATTTTATTTGTATGTCTTCATCAGAGTTTTATCTGGCCGTTCATCTCTATCTCTATAAAAGAGTAAGTGTCTGTCTGCCTGCCCGAAGATTTCAATGTAATTATAACACCTAGGACTCAGAAATTTTTGTCATGAGTAGATGTTGTCACCGGACAGTATACCTCTCTGCCAGATTTTTAAATTTTAATTTAGATTTTTTTTATTAAAACGTGTATATGGAATTTTGGGTTCGAGGCTATTTCAAGCTCCTCCCATGAAATAGCCTCGGCAACGCCATCCGTGGCAACGAAGCAGCCAGTCAATGAGAGCAGGTGCAGGATCCAGGATCTAGCGACCAGCGACGACAGTTTATGGCCGTAGCATAGTGTTTATTTTTTTAATTTATTTTAAAGAATTTCGCGGCCGGATTTTTAAATTTTAATTTAGATTTAAAAAAAAAAAAATAAAACGTGTATATGGAATTTTGTGTTCGAGGCTATTTCAAGCTCCTCCGATGAAATAGCTTCGGCAACGTCATCCGTGGCAACGAAGCAGCCAGCCAATGAGAGCAGGTGCAGGATCCAGGATCTAGCGACCAGCGACGACAGTTTATGGCCGTAGCATAGTGTTTATTTTTTAAATTTATTTTAAAGAATTTCGCGGCCGGATTTTTAAATTTTAATTTAGATTTTTAAAAAAAAAATTAAAACGTGTATATGGAATTTTGTGTTCGAGGCTATTTCAAGCTCCTCCGATGAAATAGCTTCGGCAACGTCATCCGTGGCAACGAAGCAGCCAGCCAATGAGAGCAGGTGCAGGATCCAGGATCTAGCGACCAGCGACGACAGTTTATGGCCGTAGCATAGTGTTTATTTTTTAAATTTATTTTAAAGAATTTCGCGGCCGGATTTTTAAATTTTAATTTAGATTTTTTTTATTAAAACGTGTATATGGAATTTTGGGTTCGAGGCTATTTCAAGCTCCTCCGATGAAATAGCCTCGGCAACGCCATCCGTGGCAAAGAAGCAGCCAGCCAATGAGAGCAGGTACAGGATCCAGGATCTAGCGACCAGCGACGACAGTTTATGGCCGTAGCGTAGTGTTTATTTTTCAGATTTATTTTAAAGAATTGACTGATTGAGATTAAAGTAGGTTAGTTTTGATTGTATTTATTCTTTGTATGTTTAGTTGCCCCCATATATTATGTTTTAGATAAGAATATAACTTGCATTTTACTGAATGGTTTCAAAACGTTCACATAACTGCTCATGTTCTGAAATGAAACAAACTGTTTTCAGTAACAAATCTTAATGAATCAAATTAATCTTACACTTTACTATAAAATGTACAGTTCTACAATTTATCGCATGTTACAACGTTTTCGGGAACTAAAAATGTAGTCAAAAGCTGTAAAAGAAAGATTGTAACTTAACAAACTCATATATATATAAGATATAACTTTAAACTGATATGCATCATCAACTGTTGTCGAAATCAATGTAATGCAAATATTTCTTAAATATTATGATTTTGTTTAAGAAGTTGAAACATTCAGTGAAGTGTAGGATGTATTTTTTCATCAAAACAATTTGATTTGTAAGTATGAGGTAAAAAAAAAAATCACCGTTTTCTCACATTACGAGTTTCATCAGAAAGTAAAACAATAAATAAATATGAATGATTTGCGGAGCTGTTTCAAAATAATTATATAGAATAAGTCTTTAAAAATGTAAAATCAATGTTATTTCTGACAGAGTTTTTTTTTTAAATAATTATAAACCATTTTAATTTGTAAGCATGTTGTAAAAAAATCACCATTTTGTGACAAATTTTGTGTTTTATAAGAATCGCCCAAGAACGGACATGCAATGCGGACATGCAAATTTATGTTCTCATCGCACTCTTTATAATTATTTTTGTTGAGGGTTTTTGGGTGATGTTATTGAATTAGTGATAGAAACAGCTCCGCAAATCATTTATATTTACTTATTGTTTAACTTGCTGATAAAACTCATAATATGTGAGAAAACGGTGATTTTTTTTCTTTTTTTTTACTTCATATTTACAAATTAAATTGTTTTGAGGATTGTAAGTATGAGGTAAAAAAAAAAATGACTGTTTTCTCCCATAATGAGTTTCTTCAGAAAGTAAAACAATAAATAAATATGAATGATTTGCAGAGCTGTTTCAAAATAATTATAAAGAATAAGTCTTTAAAAATGTAAAATCAATGTTATTTCTGGCCGAGTTTAAAAAAAAATAATTATAAACCATTTTAATTTGTAAGCATGTTGTAAACAAATCACCATTTTGTGACAAATTTTGTGTTTTATAAGAATCGCCCAAGAACGGACATGCAAATTTATGTTGTCATTGCACTCTTAATAATTATTTTTGTTGAGTGTTTTTGGGCGATGTGATTGAATTTTTGATAGAAACAGCTCCGCAAATCATTCATATTTACTTAATGTTTAACTTGCTGATAAAACTCATAATATGTGAGAAAACGGTGATTTTTTTCTTTAACTTTATATTTAATAATTCTTTTGTTTTGAGGATTGTAAGTATGAGGTAAAAAAAAGAAATCACCGTTTTCTCACATAATGAGTTTCATCAGAAAGTAAAACAATAAATAAATATGAATGATTTGCAGAGCTGTTTCAAAATAATTATAAAGAATAAGTCTTTAAAAATGTAAAGTCAATGTTATTTTTGGCCGAGTTTTTTTTTAAATAATTATAAACCATTTTAATTTGTAAGCATGTTGTAAAAAAATCACCATTTTGTGACAAATTTTGAGTTTTATAAGAATCGTCCGAGAACAGACATGCAATGTGGTATAAAAATTATGTTGTCATCACACTCTTTATAATTATTTTTGTTGAGGGTTTTTGGGCGATGTGATTGAATTTTTGATAGAAATAGCTCCGCAAATCATTCATATTTACTTAATGTTTTAACTTGCTGATAAAACTCATAATATGTGAGAAAACGGGGATTTTTTTTTTAACTTCATATTTACAAATTAAATTGTTTTGAGGAAAAAATACATCCTACACTGCACTGAATGTTTTAATTTCTTAGCAAACTCATAATGTTTAAGAATTATTTACATTATATTGATTTCGACAACAGTTGATGAGGCATATCAGTTTAAAGTTGTATCTTATATATGAGTTTGTTAATTCAATGATGCGAAATTTATGATTATTTATTTATTGTTATTTACAATTTTTCTTTCTGTTACTGTTATTGGGATACATTTTATTTCTCAAGAAAGTTGTAATATGCGATAAATTGTAGAATTGTATATTTTATAGTAAAGTATAAGATTAATTTGATTCATAAAGATTTGTTATTGAAATCAGTTTGTTTCATTTAAGAACATGAGCTGATATGTCTAACGCTACGAAAACATTCAGTAAAGTGCAAAATATATTCTTACCAATATATGGGGGCAACTGCGCATACAAATAATGAATACAATTGAAACTAACTTATCTGAACCTCAATTAGCCAAAAATATATACCTTTTCTTTAAAATAAAACTCAAACATAAACAAAACAATGAAATCTGTGGCTAGCCGCTTTCAGCTGTGAACATGAACTGCTGTCGCTGGATCCTGGATCATCCTATGTTCACACCTGCTCTCATTGGCTGTCTGCTTTGTTGCTGTGGATTGGCGGAGAGCATGGAATAGCCTCTAATCCAAAATTCCGTATACACGTTTTAATAAAAAAAAAATCTAAATTGAAATAAAAAAATCAGGCCTAGGTGTTATAATTACGGTGCTTTCCTCAGGCAGGAAGACAGAATAGGGTTGTGTGTGTGCTGTTTTTAATAAAGACAGTTTCATTTTTTCCGCGACCATTTCACAAAAGTTTTTTCTGTGAACCTTTCACAAAATCTGCATTTTTTCCACAATCCCTTGACGAATTTCGTATTTTTTCTGCGATCCTTTGATGAAATTCAAGTTTTTCCTGCAATCATTTGACGAAATTTGCTTTTTTGTGATCCTTTAACGAAATTCATGTTTTTCCACATACTTTTGTCGAGATTCATGTTTTTTCAGTGATCCTACGACGTAATTCATATTTTTTTTCAGCAATCCTTTGACGAAATTCACGTTTTTCCTGTGATCCTTTGGCGGAATTTGCGTCTTTCCCACAATCACATTTATTCTACATCAACTTCCTCTCACCACCAGGGGGTGCTTTGCTATCTCTGTTTCTATGGGCTGGATCACAACGGGGTATGGCTCTTTCCACCCGACATCAATAGAGCTTACTGATTTTAGTTTGGATTTTCACCACAGGGGGGCGCTTTCGTATCTTTGGTTCTATGGGCTGGATCATGACGGGGTATGCCTCATTCGACTCGACATCGATAACCTTAATGATTTCAGTTATGTTCGTATAGAACATATTATGCCCCCTGGTGGTGAAAGGTGAAACTAAAGGATTTTGCAGCTAACTCGGGTTCTATGGGTCACATCACGACACGGTTTGGCTCATTCGACACGACATCAATAGAGCTTACCTATTTTAGTTCTGAGTTTCACCATAAAGGGGCGCTTTTCTATCTCTGTTTCTGTGGGCTGGATCACAATGGGGTATGGCTCTTTCCAATTGACATCGATAGAGCTGACTTATTTTAGTTCGGATTTTCACCACCAGGGGTGGTTTCTGGTTCTATGGGCTGGATCACGACGGGGTATGGCTCATTCGACTTGACATAGATAGAGCTTATCGATTTTCACCACCAGGGGTGCTTTTCTATCTCTGGTTCTATGGGCTGGATCATGAAGGGGTAGGGCTCTTTCGACTCGACTTACGGTAATATATGGGAGTGTGTATGGCACGCCCAGTGTATGCTGTCTAAGGTAGTGGGGCCCCCAACATTAGATTTGTTTAAAAATAAAAAATTGCTCAACACTGATTTCAGGTACATTTAAGGTTGTTGGCACGGGCAAAGCCGGCAGGGTAAGCTAGTTCCTTTAAAACAGCTTCCAACATTCTATACAATGTTGAATTTATCACCCCTCACAGAATACAGATCTCCTCGACGCACAAATACAATCACATATCTCCCGATGCACATTTCTTTGAGACGCACAGATCATTAATCCTTTCGGCTTTTAAAAAGTCTGTGACGATATTTAGAAATTAACTCCGCTATAAACGTCAGATAGCTATATCAGATCGAAGTTTACGCTGCAGCATTTCAAATTTTAATTGTTCTGGCCGATAATCATTGAAATTTTTCAGAAAAAAAGAAGAAATGAAATCATCGAAGAAATATTTATTATTTATTCATTATAATATAACTAGATGGAACCCGTCAAAATTTGACGGCAAACAACTTGATAGTACCATAAAATTAAATTTTATAGTTGCTTTAACTTGACAAATTTCATAGTGGGGAGCATAATATGATTAAGCGATCACAGACCTTTCCATCGATATATCACATGAGGTTGTGTGCAAAATTTAGAAAGTACCTCTTGGGGGGAGGGGCAAAGTGGGGAGATGGGCATTGGAGATGCATAATATGATTAAGTGGTCACAGATCTTTCCATCGATATATCACATGAGGGTTGTGTCCAAAATTTAGAAAAGTGCCCCCCTTAAGGGGGGGGAGTGGCAGGATGGACCCCGAAGATGCATATGATTAAGCAGTCACAGACCTTTCCAACAATATGACATGAGGGGTGTCAACAAAATTTAGAAAAGTACCCCTTGTGGGGGGGCAAAGTGGGGAGATGGACATCGGAGAAGCATAATATGATTAAGCAGTAACAGACCTTTCCAACAATATGTGACATGGGGGGTGTCAACAAAATTTAGAAAGTATCCCTTGGGGGGGCGGCAAAGTGGGGAGATGGACATCGGGGATGCATAATATGATTAAGTGGTCACAGACCTTTCCAATGATATATAACATGAGTGTTGTGAGCAAAATTTAGAAAGTACCCCTTGGGGGGGGGGGGCAAGTGGGAAGATGGACATCGAAGATGCATAATATGATTAAGTGGTCACAGACATTTCCAATGATATATAACATGAGGGTTGTGTGCAAAATTTAGAAAGTACGTTGGGGGGGGGCAAAGTGGGGAGATGAACATCGGAGATGCATAATATGATTAAGCAGTCACGGACCTTTCCAACAATATACGACATGAGGGGTGTCAACAAAAATCAGAAAGTATCCCTTGGAGGGGGGGGGGCAAAGTGGGGAGATGGACATCGGAGATGCATAATATGATTAAGTGGTCACAGACCTTTCCAATGATATATAACATGAGGGTTGTGAGCAAAATTTAGAAAGTACCCCTTGGGGGGGGGGGGCAAGTGGGAAGATGGACATCGGAGATGCATAATATGATTAAGTGACCACAGACCTTTCGAATGATATATAACATGAGGGTTGTGTGCAAAGTTTAGAAAGTACCCCTTGGGGGGGGGCAAGTGGGGAGATGGACATATCGGAGATGCACAATATGATTAAGTGGTCACAGACCTTTCCAATGATATATAACATGAGGGTTGTGTGCAAAATTTAGAACGTACGTTGGGGGGGGGGGGCAAAGTGGGGAGATGAACATCGGAGATGCATAATATGATTAAGCAGTCACGGACCTTTCCAACAATATACGACATGAGGGGTGTCAACAAAATTCAGAAAGTATTCCTTTGGGGGATGAGGGCAAAGTGGGGAGATGGACATCGGAGATGCATAATATGATTAAGTGGTCACAGACCTTTCCAATGATATATAACATGAGGGTTGTGAGCAAAATTTAGAAAGTGCCCCTTGGGGGGGAGGACAAGTGGGAAGATGGACATCGGAGATGCATAATATGATTAAGTGGCCACAGACTATTCCAATGATATATAACATGAGGGTTGTGTGCAAAATTTAGAAAGTACCCCTTCGGGGGGGGGGGGGGCAAGTGGGGAGATGGACATATCGGAGATGCACAATATGATTAAGTGGTCACAGACCTTTCCAATGATATATAACATGAGGGTTGTGTGCAAAATTTAGAAAGTACGTTGGGGGGTGGGGGCAAAGTGGGGAGATGAACATCGGAGATGCATAATATGATTAAGCAGTCACGGACCTTTCCAACAATATACGACATGAGGGGTGTCAACAAAATTCAGAAAGTACGTTGGGGGGGGCAAAGTGGGGAGATGAACATCGGAGATGCATAATATGATTAAGCAGTCACGGACCTTTCCAACAATATACGACATGAGGGGTGTCAACAAAATTCAGAAAGTATCCCTTGGGGGAGGGGGGCAAAGTGGGGAGATGGACATCGGAGATGCATAATATGATTAAGTGGCCACAGACCTTTCCAATGATATATAACATGAGGGTTGTGTGCAAAATTTAGAAAGTACCCCTTGGGGGGGGGCAAGTGGGAAGATGGACATCGGAGATGCATAATATGATTAAGTAGTCACGGACCTTTCCAACAATATACGACATGAGGGGTGTCAACAAAATTCAGAAAGTATCCTTGGGGGGAGGGGGGCAAAGTGGGGAGATGGACATCGGAGATGCATAATATGATTAAGTGGCCACAGACCTTTCCAATGATATATAACATGAGGGTTGTGTGCAAAATTTAGAAAGTACCCCTTGGGGGGGGGCAAGTGGGGAGATGGACATATCGGAGATGCACAACATGATTAAGTGGTCACAGACCTTTCCAATGATATATAACATGAGGGTTGTGCGCAAAATTTAGAAAGTACCCTTTGAGGGGGGGGGCAAAGTGGGGAGATGGACATCAGAGATGCATAATATGATTAAGCAGTCACAGACCTTTCCAACAATATATGACATGAGGGGTGTCAACAAAATTTAGAAAAGTGCTCCCTAAGGGGGGGGGGATTGGCGGGATGGACCCCGGAGATGCATAACATGAATAAGCGGTCAAAGACTTTTCCAGCGATGTATCACATGAGGGGTGTGTGCAAAATTTAGAAAAGTGTCCCACTTGGGGGGAGTGGGGGGATGGACTCCCAGAAATGCATAACATGAAAAAGAGGTCACAGGCGTTTCAACTTGCAACTTTTTTCTCGAAGGCATTTGACAATAGTAAATTTTTTTTACCCAAGACAATTTAACGATATTCTTAATTTTTTTGCGTAATTCGTCAAACGTTCATGGAAAAAATCATGAAATTCGCTAATCAATAGTTGATAAATTATAAAATTCAACAATCAATAGCAGCAAAATTGGTCAATTGATAACGGAAAAATCACGAAATTCATCAAATGGTCTACCTAAAAAAACTGTCCTGCACACTGATGTGATGATCAAAAGGGTTTTGAAGTATAGGACAAAACTAGCACTTGCCAAGCAGCGAGTAATACTGAAAATTTTGCAATGGACTTTATTGCCACCACTGGTCAAACATAATAGTCACACTCACCAATTGCAATGACTGAATGGAAAAAGATTTTTTTCTCTGCTGTCGCTCGACAAATTTCAAAACAGTTGATGAATTTTCCGTCGATTAATGAATTTTGTGATTTTTCCTCTATCGATTGACAAATTTCGCAATTTATCGATTAACGAATTTCACAATTCTTTCCATAAACGAACAAATTGCGCACTTTATTTCCGCTAATGTCTGACACCATTTCGCCCTTTACAATTCAGCCAATAAATTGAACGTTGTTTCTTTCTAGAAATGTCAGAAATGAAACAATGATTCTTTAGGATGAATTTCCTTCGTTCGATGCCCCATGGAAGAATGTGTGCAATACAGCAACGGGCGTCAGACTTTTTAGGGCACCTGCAGACTAAAAACATCTAACCAATCTTCGCGTTTTGAAAAAATCACAGATTTCGTCAAATGATTGAGAAAAAAACACTAATTTCATCAAAGGATCATGGGAAAACATGACTTCCATTAAAAGACCACAGAAAAAACGTGAATTATGCAAAAGGATCGTGAAAGATAAGCAAATTTTGTCAAAGAATCACAAAAAAGGAAATTTCACCAAAAGATCACGCTTTTTTACTAAATTTCGTCTAAAAATTGCGGAATAAAATGTATTTTATCAAAGAATCGCTGGAAAATGCGAATTTCGTTAAGGATCGCGAGAAAAATGCGAAATTCTTCAAAGGATCGCTGAAAAAACACGAATTTTGTCAAAGAATTGCTGAAAAAACATGAATCTCGCCCAATAACAGAAAAATCATGGTTCATAATCATTATATCTAGTAGTATCCAGTACTGGCTAAACTTAATAGTCACACTCGCCAATTGCGATGATTGAATGTAAAATGAAATTTTTTTTCCCGCTGTCACTCAAAGAATTTTGAAACCATTTGCTGAAGTTTTTCCCGAAACCATTTTGTGAATTTACCGATTTTTTCTTCAAAATCATTTTTCAACAATATTCGACCCAATACGCATGCGTAAAAAAAAACACCGGCCATTAAAATGAGGGTCTATTACTGTCTCTAGAAACGTGTTTGGGATCATCTCCTGTTTTTTTTTTCTTGCACGTTGCATTAAACCTAGGAAGATATTTATATAGAACTCACTGTGGAGTGTTCAGAAGGTATTTATTTTATTTATTATAATTTGTATGAATACTTAGGTGTCCATTTCGGATTTACGGTTTAAAAATGAATTTAGGCTCATTTAACATTCGCGAAATCAATCCCGATGGAAATTGTGGTTTTAGATCTCTATCATTTTGTTTATATAGTACAGAAAATAATTATTCAAATGTACGTAAAAATATCGTAGAACACGTAATACAAAATTGGACCACTTATAGTCCGTTTTTTATCGGGGATGAATTTTATGGTGTTCCGATTGCTAATGAAAACGATTATGTAAATATATGGTTCTTCATAGAAGTATGTGCTTCTTCACACTTCAATAGAAGCATTGTTTAAATTAATATAATTCTACAAATATGATGCAGTTTTAAAATATTGAGTAATGATTAATACTGTCAAGGAATCTACTCATATACGTAATTAAGTTTTGGTACTTCTCTATTATCTCATCGACCACTTTTCATCACAAAAAACTATCGCCAAACTGTAACGCCAAATAAACGGGAGAACGTTGTCATTAATACGCGCAAATGTTGAATTAAAAACCACTTGATGATGACATAACAAACACGTATAATGCTTCCGACATCAAGTAAATGGGACTGCATTTTTGGCATTTAATCATACAGTTTTGCGATAGTATTTTGTTATGAAAAGTGGACGATGGGATAATAGAGAAGTACCTAAGTTTTTTATACCAAGTTTGAAAATTTATCTTTTTTTGACATTTAAAAAAAATAACAGAAAAAACATTACAAATTTGCCCATTTGCTCAGCGGTCAAAGGATTAAGTAAATAAGTAAATATTAATGATGAACTGGTTCTAGCTATGAAGTAATATTATTTTGCTCAAAAACCCCCAACAAAAAAATAATTACAAAGAATAAGTAATCGTCTTTAAATATACAAAAAACAATGTGATTAATGGCCAGGATTTTTTTACATATAACATTTTTTATATTCAAAAGAAAAACCGAAATAACCTCATTCATTTCACCCGATGTCAAAAAGTTTTTTTTTCCACATTCTTGGGCAAAGCACTAAATCAATAAAATCACCAATTTGTGACAAATTATGAGTTTCATATGAATCGCCCATGAACGGACATGCAAACTGGTAAAAAATGAATGTAATAAATTAAAACATTCAAGATTTGTATACATAGAAACAATACGATGTAAATATTAATATTGTTACATGATACATTGTTTGTATACATACTTCTTTGTATACATATATTGTTTGTATACATGCAAACAAATATAATGTAAACATTATTCAAATATTAAGAGATTCTAAAGATTTGTAAACATACAAACAATATAATGCATACATACTCTTTACAAATAAAATAGCACACTTATATAATGACAAAACTTTTAAATCGAATAGAGATAGTATATTTCTGTTAAAAAATAATTGCTAAAGTTCAGACTTATATATATTATACATTCACATAAAGCTAGTCACATTCCTGCATATTTATTAAATATTTAGTTGCTAAATACAGAAATATTTTATAATTTATATTCAGACGCTCAGATTCGCTTTTTTCGAACAAATAATAATAAAAATATTACTGCCGTGCGTACTGTCTTTTGACATTATATTTACATAATCGTTTTCATTAGCAATCGGAACACCATAAGATTCATATCCGATCATAAACGGAATATAAGTGGTCCAATTTTGTATTACATGTTCTACTATATTTTTATTTACGATTGAAGAATTATTTTCTGTACTATATAATTAAAATGATTTGATTTCGCGAACGTTAAATGAACCTAAATTCATGTTACACAGTAAATCCGAAATCGATACCTAAGTATTCATTCAAATTACAATAAATACAACAATAAATAAAATAAATACCTTCTAAACACTCCACAGTTTTTTATATAAATATCTTCATAGGTTTAACGCAACGCGGAAAAAGCCATCAAAACAAAAGGAGTTGATCTTGATCCCAAATACGTTTGGAGACAGGAATAGACCCTCGGCCTCATTGGCCGGTCCTTTTTTGACGCATGCGTATACGGTCGAAATTCGATGGAGTTATTTGACATTTTTAGCAAACAGCTTTAAATATATGGATGATAAACATTCTCCACCTCACTAGACATCATTGAAATGTTTTAGTAATTGACATTTAATGAGATGTTACGACGAAAATTCAAAATAATTCATATAGACTATCTTACGGTCAACAACGGTTTATTTAGAAAAGACATATCACAGAATATCTTGCTCCAGAACTGAAGTTTAATGTTTTATTCCAGCGTGCGCAAAGCTAAATATGGCAGTACAGTATTAATAACCAACCAATGAGAGAACTAGGATAAGTTGGAACACTTTACTGAGAGCAGCAGGATATTTAAGCGAAAGGCCTCGGTGAAAAAGAGCGCGAATCTGAGTTTTGGAATTTAAAGAAAAACAGGAAAAAAGAAACTGGTAGATATGATAATTTTTAGATAGAACGAATTTCACTTAGGAGATAAAAATTTTTTAAAGGAAAATAATTACGAGAAGTATTTTTTAGGATATTTTGAAGGGGATTAAAATATCAAATTACGCATTTTAAATATAAAAAGATTTAGATAAATAAAATAAAAGGAATATTATTTAAGATTTGAAATAGCTAATAAACTAGTGTTGTAGGATAAATTTAGAAGGGAAAATTTTTATGAATAAATTTAATACAGTACGGAATTTTTAATTTTGTAATATATATATATATATATATATATATATATATATATATATATATATATATATATATATATATATATATATATATATATATATATATATATATATAAATGAAGTAAATATATAAAAATATAATACAATACATCTTATTTAATTAGTAACAGGAAAAGATTTTTTCAGTTATAAAGTGAAGTCTGGAACCGTTTTTGTTTTAGTATTCTACGAGTTACTATACCCGGATATATAAAAATCAAAATGGTGCTTTTGTTCGCTCGGTGTAAAACAAATAGACTGTTTGTACAATTCATTTTTTATTGATGCTCATAGTACTGATGCTCACTTTAACTGATATAGGGGCAGGTGACCTAAAATGATCCCATTAAGGGAAAAACTTGCATAAAACAACATAACTGTTTAAATAACACTTTGGCCCTTTGCTAGTATGTTTTATACTATATTCGTATTATGAACATATGATAATAATATTTTAATCCCAAATTAAGTAATGAAAAAAATAGATTTTTTAAAAAGTGTCCAAAGGATCATTTTATTGTCATAAGGGTACTCTCATAAGGGTAAAATGATCCTTCCTTTAAAAGTAATTGTAAATTTTTTTTGTCGGCAAAATAGAGGATATAAAATTAATTATGACAATACATAAGTGTAATTCACATCTAAAAAAATACACCATTAAGTAAACCATGTCATATTTCTGTACATGAAAGACTGTATATCTAAATAAATATGAAAGTTAGTGCCTACTTTATCACAGATGTTATAAAAATCAATTTTTTAAAGAATTCTATTCAGACGCATAATACAGCGATCGCTTGAATACCGTCATTGCTTCTTCTTCACTTATCACAACTAGTTTATATTTTACCCTATAGATAATGCGACTTGTCTGGAAGAAAACATATGTGGATAGTTTTGCCCGTTAGTATTATTTTAGGCCACCTTCCCCTACGTATTAAAGTTTTTAAAAAAAAGTCGAATTATTTTAAAAGAGGGAAACTCGAAAACTCGTTCATTTTAGAAGGTTACTTTTACAACTTACTCTTTGTTTTCAGATTTAATATTTATACGGACTTGCAGATTTATGATTTACTGTGAAAAATTAAGTTTTACTCTTTTAAAGGGGAACATTTTTATTTGTTTATGAAATCACTGTGCGAAAACAGTCGTCTTATCCACACTTGTCCTTTCATTGAAGTCGCGTACGTTTTCAGCAGACGTTTAGCACTATACGTCTCACTGTCAATCGTCAATGGCAAAAACAGTTTAATATTGAACAAGAATTCGTGTAGGTCATTGTAGATGTCATAGACCTAATTTATTCTCAGTCGCTTGTTGTGATTTTTATATTAGGTGGCGCTCTCAGTCGTCAACAAATCAAACTTTCACTTACGACAAGGTTTTCCATAGCGAAGTGTTCATGAACAGGTCATATAGAAAGTAAGGAGGTCTTGTTTATGTGTAATAGATTGCTTTTAATCGATTACGTATGTGGAAACATAGGTTATTGTTGGAAAACAATCGTAGTCCCTTTACTGAAAAAAATTCACATTAGATAAAAAAATAGTCTGGAGAAAATTAAAGTTTTATTTACAATAATTATATTATAAAAAAGAAAAGTGACCCGTTAAACTGATGGTATAGAGCTCACAGGCTATTCAGACTAATTATCTAATATACTCCTATTTCAAATAATAAAGCCCTTCAAAAAATAAAGAAATTGACAATAAACCTGTATACTGAATTTGAAGCA
This sequence comes from Maratus michaelseni, assembly GCA_963931845.1. NCBI lineage: Eukaryota > Metazoa > Arthropoda > Arachnida > Araneae > Salticidae > Maratus > Maratus michaelseni. The sequence goes on from OZ007592.1 coordinate 422,260,863, forward strand.
AATCGGATAACTCTGCATGAAATACTCATTTAGCTAAATTAAAGGGGGTAGTATACCCCCCCCCGTTTCCCCGTTTATATTTAACCAATAAACCTCAAAATCTAATCAGGGAAGCTCCTTATCAGAACAAACCTGTATACCAAATTTGAAGCAAATCGGTTATTTCTGCATGAAAATCCCATTTATTTAAATTAAGGGGGATTTAGCCCCAATTCCCTCCTTTACATTTCACCAATGAACCTCCAAATACAATCAAGGAAGCGCAGAGATTATAAGAATGAATACTAATTATAAGAATGAATCTGTATACCAAATTTGAAGCAAATCAGATAACTCCGCATGAAATACCCATTTAGCTATACTAAGGGGAGATTAGCCTCCATTTCTCCCCCATTTATTTTTAATCAATGGACCTCCAAATCTAATCAGGGAAGCGCCTTATCAGAATAAACCTATATACGAAATTTGAAACAAATCGTATAATTCTACATGGAAAACAGATTTAGCTAAATTAAGGTAGGGGTAGCCCCCGCCCCCTCTTTATTCTTAATCAATGAACCCCTAAAATTAATAAGGGAAGCTCTTTATCAGAATGAACCTGTATAACAAATTTCAAGCAAATTAGATAATTCTGCATGAAATTCCCATTTAGCTAAATTAAGAGTGAATTAGCTCCCCCGTTCCCTTTTCATTCTTAACCAATGAACCTCCAAATCTAATCAGGGAAGCGCCTTATAAGAATGAATCTGTATACCAAATTTGAAGCAAATCGGATAATTCGGCATGAAATACCTATTTAGCTAAATTAAGGGGGGATTAGCCCCCTCCCCGTCCCCACTTTATACTTAACCATTGAACCCCCAAATCTAATCAGGGAAGAGCCTTATCAGAAGGAATCTGCATACAAAATTTGATGCAAATCGCATGTTTCTATCAAGAGTTATCGTGTTACTTACATGCATACGTACATATATACGTACATACATACGTATGTACAAGTGCATACAGAACCTGCGGGCACATTAGCTCTCAGGCTTAGATAGCCTGTGAGCTAAAAACTGCTTTCTTACGCCGACACAATGAACAAAACATCTTATATTTATGTTTAATTTTCTTTCACATAAACACAATTTTTTTTCAAGAACGAAATATAAATACTATATTTTGTTTAGTTATTGGCATTAATAAGCAAATGGTCGAGAATATAGCACATGCCGATAGCTCTTTGCAGTTCTAGCTTGAAACGCCTATATCTAACAGATCCATCAATCACGAATTAAAACCAGAGACACCGACACTTAATGAAACAAAACCACAGCTTATAACAAAACAAGAACTCAACAGGATAATCAAAAACATAAAACAAAACAAATCTCCGGGCTCTGACTACATAGACTATAACCTAGTAAACAGAATACACACAGCAGCACCACAACTACTACTAACATTATATAACGCATGCCTTAACTTCAACTACTTCCCAAAATCATTTAAAATAGGTACAGTGGTCCTATTTCATAAAAAGGGAAAAGATCCAACAGAACCAAAAAATTAGAGACCCATATGCTTACTACCTACACTTAGTAAAATATTAGAAAAAATAATACACGGCAGGATATCACATCATCTAACAATCAACAAATACTGGAGCGACAAACAATATGGGTTCAAACAAGGGTTATCAACTGAACACGCACGAAATAACCTAATAAAAACAATAAAGAAAGACAAATACCAAACATTACTAATAGCAATGGATATAAAGGGTGCATTTGATAACATCAGATGGCCTATTATAGCCGAAAACTTAAAACAATCACCATGCCCTACCTACTTAATAAATTGGATACTAAGCTTTTTAGAAGACAGATACGTATCCTTAGAAGAAAACGGCATTAAAGTAAAAAAAAACAAACATTTGGCGGCTAACCACAAGGCAGCTGTCTGGGACCACTGCTGTGGCTGCTTATAGCAGATACAGCCCTAAAGAAAAACTGGGGTAAAAATATAAGAATACAGGCCTTCGCAGACGACTTTATTTTAATAATAAAAGCAAAAACAAAAGAACAATTAGTAAAACTAGCAAACAAAATAATAAAAGAATTTAATGAATGGGTAACGGAAAATAACCTAACGCTTAATTGGGACAAAACAGAACTACTGTACCTTAATAGAACACACACAAGAAACCTACCAACAGCAGACACATATAAAATTGAAGGAATTAAATTCAAAGAAAGGGAATTCGAAGGTAAAGAAAACATTAAGTATCTAGGTGTAATCATACATAAAAACCTAAATTGGGAAACACACTGCCAAGCACAAACAGCCAAAGTAAGGAAAGCGTTTTAGATGATGGGACAAATGGCCAAACGGGGTTGGGGATTGAAGCCAAGCATCTTAAAAATATGGTATAGAACAGTAGCTGAGAAATCACTGACTTACGCAGCCTCAATATGGGGACATAATCTAAACCAAATAAGTAAACAAGTACTAACAACATGCTAAAGGCACTTTTTGCTGGCTATAGTTAGGACATATAAAACTGCCTCAAGAGTGGCTCTTCATGTACTTGCTGGCCTGATTCCAATTCACCTCCAAGTTAAATACGAGGCAGAATACGGCACAATATCACGTTTAAGAGAAACGACAGAAATACACGGGACCACTATCCACCATACATACTATATAAAAAAAATTAATATATGGGAAACACATCCCGCGGACACCATAGAACCAAGAATAGGCCATAATTACAAGGACATAGTAATATATACAGACGGTTCAAAATTGGAATCAGGCGCTAGAATCAGGCGCTAGAATAAGGGTTCGGCATTCGGGAGCTTTCAAAAATGAACAAAAAATAAAAACATGGTCAGCTCCATTAAGGAAGTACAACAGTGTTTTCCAAGCCGAACTACTGGCTATACTAAAAGCAGCAGAATGGGGAAATAGCACGGGGAAGGAATACAGCATTCACTCGGACTGCATGTCAGCCATCCAATCACTCAGTAAACCCTACAATGTAGCAAAATTAATCGATACAATACAAAAAACAGCAAAAGACTCAAACAATAAATTCAAAATTAGCTGGGTCAAAGCACATGTGGGTATCCAAGGAAACGAGGATGCCGACGAATTAGCAAAAAAGGCTGCAGAAAACCAAACTAAAGAAATTCCATACCATCTAGAAAGACCGATATCAATGTTACGGTTGGTTTCAACAATTTTTTTTTTTTTTAATCTACATTAATTATTTAAATCACTTTCTCAACATTTATTTAAAAGCACTCTTTTTTTTCTGTTTCTAATAAAAATTTAAATAAATAAAAGTAATTGTAATAATTATAATAAAATCAGTTTTTATTTTTTCTTCTTTCTTTTTCTTTTTTGCAAAGTAATTTCAACGTTTATAGTCTAACGTAGCTTCCTGTTTTTCAAATACGAAAAGCAGACAGCAAGGGAGGGATGTTTTGTCAGTAGACTGCACAGGAGGAAAATTTGGAGTCATCTAGTCTGACTTTGATATAAGAATGACCGACCGCCCTGTATAAGAATTACGTTATCTTATGAGTGTACTATACACGCAATTAGGCTTTGTAAGTTTACGTCAGGCTTCAATTGGCTCTGCTATCAGGCGGATAGCTGGCGCCCATGTAAACAGAGGCTAACAGGACCCCCCTTCAGCACACGCCATGGGGGTGATGCATGGTTTCCTTCCCCCATGAAGCGGCCGGCAGAGTGGAGCGGCAAGCTGTAGTCTTCACGATGAGTCCATTTTTCCTTTTGTTTCCATTCCCGTACCCCTGGCAGAGTGGATCGGTCCCGTTTTTCAAGCAGCGCGGGAGAATGAATGTTTACGACACTCGTTGCTTGGCCAAGAGACCTGTCGTTTGACTCGTAAAAAAAATTCGACTTATTACGGGGCTCGAAGATTAGCCTGTGGGCTGGATCGCGAAGTTGTTGAAGGCGGACAGGTTTCTGGAAGATTTTTTTTTTTTTGAGAGTGGGGCATTGATGGCCCTACATTAACCATCCTAAATCATGATGTTATGATGAAAAGAGGCTATAAGGGCATTTTCGAATTGCGGATCTATAACTGTTAACGAGAAATTAAGAAGAAGATATGTGTAGCCTATTTTTTTTTGGCGTAGTGGCGCTCCAAGATTATGACTTCTTAACCATCAGAAGTGATCATAGATATTGAACTAAACCGGTCGTTAGAAGTCGTAGTGTTCTGAGTTACGGTGATGGCTATCTTCGAATAAAACACATGCTTCAGGAAGGTGAAATTACTGACTCCGACGGTGAAGTTCTGGACCGTAGAACGATTTTCCCCTCCGGACTAGATGATGGACCTAGTAGTTGATGGCAAGTGATGCAGTGAGATGAGAGGATTGATGAATGTTAGCTTGAAACCACGTCTGAATTTTTCCCCAGCCTGAATACTCCAGCTTAAGTGCTTCATCAGATTTTGAAAAAGGAGGAAATGCTCCTAAGTGCCCATTGACTAAAATTGTAGAACTCTCTACCTGTTGTAAGTACTATTTGCATAGTTTTTCTTTTTATTTATTTGTACCTCTTTAAAAAAAAAAAAAAAATATGTTTGCTATACCAGAGTTTAAAAGTGAAATGAATATCTTTGGATAATTTCAATAAGAATAAACATTATGAACAGAAATAGTCTGTAGGTTAATATATAATGTTTGTATGTTTGAACGACCATTAAATGGTAATATGATGGTAATTTTAAAAATATGATGTGTAATTTAAAAGTAACCAGTGAGTGGTTTCAACTTAAAAGATCAGCTGTTATATTGTTTTATTAAGATTATTTTTGATAACTTAGTTGCTTCATTATTTTAAATGTTCAAATAAATTGTGTTTTTTTTTTGTTTATTATCAAAGATGGTATGTTTTTCTTTGTATAAATCTCTAAATAATTAATTTTTTATATTCACAGTAGACCTATAAGAATGGCCTAACCTTTCTGTGATTAATTAAAAAAAAAAAAAAAGGGAGAGAAAATTCAACTTTATTAAATTAGGACTTTAAAATTTCTTAAGTTTAAATTCATAACTGACTGTTTTAATGAACATAAATTGAAGTTCACTCAATGTTATACAATCGTATTTTTGATCTTGATTTAAGGATGGATAGATTAATAAGTGAAACAGTAATATTAAATTTAATTTCATAAAATGTTAAATTAAGCTTTTTAACTCTCCTCTTTCAGAAACATTGTTTTTCTAAAATATACACCAAAATTGTTTTATTTTAAAAAGTAAAAAAAAAAAAAAAAAAAAAAAAAAATATCCAGTCATTATACACCACTATACGATTCTTGGTTAACCGATCGGATCTTGTTCAGAATCTCTATGGTTGTTCTAAAATTTTAGTACATCATCATATCCCTATTCTATTAACGGATTTAACTCTTTCCCCTTTTGGTCCTCATATTGGAGGAATTTCAGGTTGTCTGCATTTTTCCAAATTATATGATGATTACACTTTTATTAATTTAATGTGTATGGAGATTTGAGCTTGATCGGGTTGGAGTGGAGTTGGGTGTTCTTTATGCAATCCAGTATGCTACTTGATTTAGAAATCTGTTGCCCCTTACTACATTTAATATTGTCTTAAAATGATGAGTTCAAAATTATCATTGTTGTATTAACCTATTCGGATTCTTAAGTTTTGATATTTTGATTAGTTTGATATAATTTGCTACCTTTTCCATGGCAACAGATTTCAGTGGAGCTAATCAGGGTATACTTATTTTTTTCTAAATATTTAATTGTCAAGTGAAGATTGAGTAATAAATGAGCTTTTTAAGTTTAAGTAAGTTGTGTTTTAGAAAGAACCCCAAACCCCACAACATCAAACTTAAAAAGAAAACTAAAAGAACTCACTATCAAACAATGGCAGTACGAGTGGGATTATGGGGAAACGGGCAGGAAGACATATGAATACTTCCCAAAAGTAGATTCTCGCAGAATCATCAGCTGCAATCTACTAAGTCAAATTTACACGGGTCACGGAACATTCCCGGACTACCTACACAGGTTTAAGCGTAAAGACGCACCAAACTGCTCATTCGGGGAGTTGGGAACCTCCAAACACTATCTAACAGACTGCCCACTAACCCAAACACTACATCTGATCCACATCACACCGAACAACGAAAAAATATGGCACAACCAGTTAGCGAACAACAAACAAGTACAAACAAAAGGAAGAGCAGTGATGAGATGGTTAGTAGAAAACATCGATCTCATATCACAATAAAGACACCTTCCCAGCAGCGAGATTCCTCAATAGCATTTCCCACCCTCAAAAGCCATCACTTTGGTAAGTATATTTTCTAATATATCTTTAAGAAAAAAAAGTAGCAAAGGAACCTCTGCACTAGTGAGAAGTGAAAGTCATCTGTGACGGACTGAATTTCACCAATTGATGAAGGCAGTAACCAACAAAAAGTGAACAAAATGCAACAAAATAATTAAATGGTGAATGCACAAAGCACACCTGCCAAAGAAAGTTATAGGGAAAAAAACAGTGTCACATTAAGTGAATACAGCCTCATAGATACATGACGGACTAACGGCCACGGAACAAGCCCCATTCCATTAGTGCGACAAGTTTCTCAAACAACAAATCAACAAGTTGAACACAATTCAAAAGCAGTGATAACAGCCATTAGGATTCAATGGACTGATCGCAAAAAGCGTATTCACGAAGAAAAGAAAAATCAAAACCCCCAATGCTTGGGTGAGATAAAGTGACAAAGACAACAAAAATGAGTGTGCAACATCCAGAAAAGTGACAACCACCAGTAACAAAAGTTACAATATGACAACCACCAGTAACAAAAGTTACAATATGACAACCACCAGTAACAAAAGTTACAATGTGTAAACCACCAGTAACAAAAGTTACAACGTGACAAAACCCACGATAGTGACATAATAACCAGTGGAACTCTCGAAAGAAGACCAAGATTCAAAATGTGAAAACCAGCTCTAGCGCAAGCTACAGGTAAAAATATATCAAGAAAGAGACAAAAAACCAATGAATGATAGACAAAAAACAACCCACAACAGGGGTGAGCCTATAAAAACGCTAAAAAGCCAAATACAACAAGAAGTGAAATCAGCCCATAAAAGAGGCGATAAACACTACAGCGACAACTCACCATGAACGTGACAAGCCAACAGACATGGAAAATATGTAAATCTATGTACGCTAATGGCACCTGGTGCATGTAAAATCCGTCGTGGGTGCAAAGCCCTCCAAAAGTTACCTGTGAATAATACCTCTGGGGGTGCCTAATCAGGTGAGGGTCTCGTCACCTGATCAAGGTTCTAAATTACGAGACCTATTAAATCTGTCAATTCAACAAAGTTAAACAGAAGCCTTGAACCGGCAAACAAAGATAACGGTAGCAAATCACAAGAGATCAAGCACAGCAGCGATGTGAAAAAATCTATAATCAGGTGGATCACAGCCATGCTGTGATCGGGCGATTTCCGCCCCGCACCCAGGTACTAACCCGTTAAGCTAGGCATTCATGCTCGGCAGGTAAGGGCCTGGTTAGCGGTATAAAAAAAACTTGAAACGCAGAATTAGAAACAATTACTTTTATGTGGTGGGAAAATGATTTTGCCTCTGATATTATTAAGAGTCTCACGATCCAATGTATCACGAATTATAATAGCACTTGGAGAATACGATTATTAAAACGCTTAATATTGTGAGATGTATACCTTACATATATCGTAAATAAAAATGACAACTGATAAGCGAAATCTATTTCGAGACATTTTACATTTAAATGATTATAAAATTGTAGGTCACTTGCATGAAAGGTAATGAGATTTACGACGTTTAAAAAAAAAACTCTTCTTGAATTGAAAAAAAAAGTGAGAAAAACCTTAAATGCATATTGCGCACAAGAAGTAAAATTACAACAGTCAAACACTCGCGACTTTTCTCATAGTTTGTAGTGTAATGCGGTATGGTTTAAAAATGAATTTTTCCGTTTACACACCGAACGTGTTTTTTTTTTTTTTGGTTTAGTACCCTTAAACGAATAGGTAACGTATTTATAATTAAAATTATCATAATTTAATAACATTTGGGCGTACAAAATTGTCATTTTTTCTGCTTTATATGTAGAGCATGGAGAAAGGTTTTGAAAATTATAATATATTGGACCCAGAAATTCTATAAAAAATAAAATTTTGTTAATTTAGAATGAATTTGGCGCAAATAGATTCATATAGAATACAAAGCAAAATCTGAAAGATATTTGCACTTAGAATTTTACACCTAAAACTATCGATTTAGCATTTAACTATTGGTAAACGATATGAAGGGGCACACTGTATATGAAATAATTGATATTTTAATCAAAAGTATTGGATTATGCAATTTCTATGGAGTAGCGTTTGGATATATTGAATACAGAAATTCATAATACTTTATAATTTCTTAAATTTAGAACTAATAAATAGATTGTTTCTATATAATATTTAAATATTACAGTTTAGTTATCTTAATTTTTTTTATAAAATCTTTTAAATCAGTGTGCTTGTAGGTGCTTATTTTTGAGGAACAGTTTTCACTAAAAATCTTCGACTTATTTAATCGCAGAATTCTGCAATTTAATAGAGAGAAAGTTAACCTTTGGAAAGAGCGGTAGTTAAAAATAAACAACCCTAAGTAACATGTTGAAAAAATAAAGGTTTTAGAAGAAAGCAGAGTTTAATTATTTCTAAACAAACTAGAATATATTAATTATCATACGCATGAGTAGTAACATGAAAGGATACGAAATGCTCCAGCGATCCAAATGTTATGTATGGTTGATTAACTTTAATCTGTGCGTGGCGCGAAGTGTACTGAAAATTCTAATTACAGCAAATTAGGAATTTCAGATCAACTGCGAATTCGCTTTTTCATTTTATAAAATAAATTGCGAATTCCAATAACATTGAAAGCAGTAAAATTTAACTTTGTAAAGAAGCTGTTTTGGCTTAAGGTTGCGAAATATTTTTATGTGGATTAATGTTTTTTAAAATTGATAATTTTTATATTTCAAAGTATGGGAAACTGTGAATGCTTGGCTATACAAGACATTTTAACTATTGTCGTCATTTTATTTTTAGAATCTTTTTTCCCAATAAGAACAAGTACATTATAAGTCATTTCTTCTAGATAATGGTATTTTTCAGCCAGTCGTGGTGATAATAAAAAATAATAATAAATTGGAACTTTGAAATTTCCCCTAAAAAAGTTTTTTACTTACCAGCTCAATGCTTGTGGTAAATAATGTTTAGACGATATTTTTCGTTTATATGGTACTTTATTTAATTATCCTAAAATATGTCATAATTAAATAGAACTTGTTATAACTATTACCATATGTTTTTATACTTTTTATAAATAGCAGTAGTGGGATGTTTGACCCGAGTAAAATTCAATGTTTTTCATCTAGTGTAACTGAACACATATTAAAATTTCAATTTTACTTTATCAAAAAATAATAATAAATAACCTTTTAGAGTAACGAATAGCATATTTTATAGTATTTCTTTTAATAAGGACTATAATAGAATATTTCATTTGAAACAGAATGAAAAAATATCTGTTGCTTTTTGCGAGAGTTATCGCGAGACATATGTATAAACACACATTGTCAGGCATTGGCCGACCAAAAAACTTTTTATCTTCTTACAGTTACCCTGCAGTTGACGATCGGCAATTACTACAGATTTTATGAAGTGTACTATATAAAAATAGCGAAATAAGAATTCACGTTATTTAAATGTTGCGCAATGAATAAGTACTTAGCGTCAGGTTTCTGACTTTAGCAAGACTCCTATTGTATATTTCTAATTAATTTGAGTAATTAGTTTTATTCATTATTATATTACTGTATTCCGATATATATTTTTATTTTGTTGTAAAACTGCTGTATGTGATTGACAGTGGAATTTACCCGATCCGTTTATCTATTTGGGGTAGGGTCACGAGATCTTTGTAAAGTACTAATCCTTTGGAAAGAAATACAATGAATACCACATTCCTAGCGAGCTGGATTTCAGAGAATAATGAAAGGGGAGAATGATCTAGAAGAAGGTCGGGTGGAATGGTCTAGAAAAAACGTTCCCACGTGTATGGAAGCTCCGTGAATGAAGAATGACACAGTGTGAGCAGGACAGTGAGAGACCTGTCACTCGTGGAAGTGCAGCTGTGAGCGTAGGACGCCACAGTCGCTGGTGTGCCATGAAGAGTGGAGGAGGTATCTCGTTGATGTGTAGCGGAGAGCGTAGGACGCAAGGGTCGTCAGTGCAGAGCGTAGGATATGGACGTGTAGAGTTAAGAGTGTAGAGAATTGTGTTGAATCACAGAGATAATGTGCATTGGACAGTTTGGTCCAGAGTAAGATTAATTACTATTTAGAAGGAATTATATGTACAAGTAATACATATGATATATATTAAACCTACGATCAGGGAAATTGGCATATAACAGTCACATACGGCTTATGACAATATAATAACTATCACTGTAACATTTTCTTGCATAGTAATTTAATCAATAAATTATTAATTGATTATTTATCTGAGAACTTCTTTCCCAGCATGTCCGGTGTCACTTTAATACCGGTGGTGGCAGCAAAATACCATAAAACTCAAGTATCAATTCTAGGAGAATCATTACGATGACCGAACAAGGCGACATAACCATAACACTTAGTTTAAATAAATTCATCCGCTTGCATACCCTACATTTTCTATCCAAATTATTTCAATTTTTTTTCCTTTGACCTTTAGGATATTCAATATTTTATTTTCTGAATTTGCATCATTTTCAAGAATTTATCTTGCGTGCTTCCACTTCTTGTATTTTCTCAGGTAATCATGAAAAAAGAAGGGTTTCAAACATAGATAACATTTTGTAATTCAATCGTTAAATAAATTATGTATATAATTTGCAAAATCTCCTGAAATTGTTTTGATAATTAGATTTCATATTTCTGTCCAGTTTTACATTTATAATAAACTTGCATATATGTTATAACATTTCATCTCATTACTATTGGTTCTAATAGCGACAGAATACATATCATAGTTCGTTAGTATTCCCATTGAAGCCAGTGTGAAGAAATATTTTACACAAAAACAATTTTATTTGCAGTTTCTTAAGTTGCAGACATTTTAGCAGATATACAGGAATTATCATTAACCATTAATTCGAATTAATTAAATTAAATTCGGGTATAATAGTTTTAAACACCTCTGATATTAAAACATATACGAAATATCTTTGATTAAAACATATACGAATTATCTTTGATTAAAACATATACGAAATATTTTTCATAATTAACAAATATTAATTTAGGTTCTCAAACCGTATCTTTAAGCTAAAAATTACGCAATGAATCTCGCAGTAATTCAATCATATGCTCTTCTAGAGATTTTCAAGTTGTCAGGCGTGGATGGGGAAAATTGATCCTCTTTTCATATTTAAAAAGGAACCACTCGCACCTAGCATAGATATATGGTGCGTTTTATAGCCCTATATAACAAAGTTTGAGAATTGATAAAATGTTTGTGTTAAAATCCTATTTTTTTATTTTACAGCAGCATAACTCTCTGAAAATGCAATTTTCAAGACAACTTATCGGAGTATTAGCATAGACTTTTTTTAAAAAAAATAGTTAAAAATACAAATTAGTCAATAATAAGTATAAAATATTGAAAAAAAGTTTTAAAATTCCTTCAAGAACCTATGAATTTGATTTTGAAAAATTAAAACATTATAATTGCATTTTTTGCAGCGCGAAATTGGCTATACTTGTTACCGTAGAATTTTATAGGTAATCCTGGCCGAATGTTATTGTTCTTTGCTGTGCGTGAGTGAGTAGTGGTTTGTATTCGTAGCACCATATTTGGCCACTTAACTCGCTTTTGGCGTGAAATTAACAATTAAAATTCAATAGTCAAAAATTTAAAGTATAAAGTTCTCTCTATTTAACATTTATACGAACATACGTATCATACGGGGATAGATTTCGGACACGTATGATATATCGGATACGTCCAAGGCGTATATACATATTATACGAAACAGTATATACGGTACAGTGTATATACGGAACTTACCCTAGCGGTGAAACCCCTAGCGTATAAACATATACAGGTTTAAACGGTTTCCGTTCACTGCGTGAAAAAATATGCCTTCTACTGCTGATCTGCAGATCAGGGAGATGGAGAAATACACGCTACATTGTATTCTCGCTATTTATTGGCGCCATAATGATCGCATTTCAAAAAACTTGCAAAGAAAATATTAATAATTTCTTCTCATTACTTTTGCTAATGTGCAGGAATGCAGTTAGTAGCAATAGTTACGTTTATTTTAACTTGTCTAAATACGTTGCTGCATTTTAAAGTCTCTTAGTGAAGTGAAAGAATGCAGTTACCTAACTCTCTATTTTTAATGTTTTACTATGAGCGCATCTTTGCAACATTTTTATTTTAAACCATATTGTACATTTTGATGTATTTTATAATATATGTAAAGAATAAAGTATTGCATGATTGCGCTCATGTAAGTAATTGAGGTAACAATAAGAGAAATTACGTATTTTTCATCAAAAAACTACGAATAATGCAAATTTTGAGCATGTGTAAGTCATATAAATCCGAACAAAATGCAAAAACTATTGTTGAAATAGTAAAGGATAAAGCTTCTAATATTAATTAGTGAAATAATTAAGTCAGTATAACAAAATCGAATTTTAGTCTTATTTCATGGGCCAAAAACACGGCTTATGGACCCTGATCTTTTGTCAAGTTTAACAAAAAATCTCAAACAAAAAATCTTGTGATACTCATGTACTTTGTATAAAAAATACTATGAGTGTCATGGTTAAATATATGAACTTGCGTTATACATTAATACATAGTAGGACACAGTAGGATTTTGGAAAGAATAACATAAGGACGCAATCTTGAGTATACGCACGCATAAATAAAGCATTTTTAGCACTTTCCAACCTAGTTGAAAAGTGCTTATGACTTCGGTTTGTCTGGCCGTCTGGCCGTCTGGCCGTCTGCCGTCTGCCGTCTGCCGTCTGTCCGTGCTCTAACTCCCGTAAATATGCTCGGATTGCTCTGCAATTTTTATATGTTATTGTCGTTATCTATAGCATGTTCCCTATTTCAACGGAAGTGTGTAGCACTTATACTTTTTTTACAGGGACACTCAAAAGAATTCCGTTACATTGCGGTCTATGGGGAAAAATCATTTGCGGTTTATTTAAATAATGTTTCACTATTTTAAACGCATTGTAATTTATATATATTACTAAGGTGCATTAGAAGAAGCTTAATATGGAACAGGGTGTGCATAGCACTTATAGTTACTTTACAGGGACAGTCAAAATAATTCCGTTACATTACGTCTATGGAGAAAAATCGTCTGCGGTTTCACTATTTTAAACGCATTGAAATTAAATAGATCACTAAGGTGCATTACAAGAGACTTACTACGGAATATTGTTTGTATAGCAGTCATCGTTCATTTACAGGGACACGCAAAAGAATTCTCTACTGTCTGTTAACAATAATTCCTGGAAGTGCGTTTTAAGTTATTGAACGCGATTTTAATTTTAACTTGCTTTTGTCTATTACGTGGTGTGTATAAATTCTGTAGATCCTATACAGGGCAGCACAAAAGTTCGCGAACACATTTCTGTTTATTGACAAACTCCAGACGGAGAATTTTAAACTGTGCTACGCGTTTCCTAACTGAACTAAAATTATCATCCTATGTAGTCTATATACAAATCTATAAATCCTATACAGGGCTGAATAAAAGTATTCGGATATTTTTCCGAATATTGTATATGTTGGAAATTCATGAAATTATGTTTTTAAATATGTTATGCGTTTTCTAAATTGTTTACTTAGATGTTAGCTTTTAGCTTATTAAACGGTATGATTTGTAAAATTATTTTGGAAGCGTTGGAAAGTGCTATATAATCTATGCTTGACGCATGATTTTTCGTTCTTGTTTTTAATTAAAAAAGAAAAAACATAATAAGAATTGACAATAAATCTGAAACGTGTATATTCTCCTCCTTTGCTCAAAAAATGGTTACTTTCATTATATATTTACAATAATCCTTTATAGGGCAATATAACAAGATTCTATCTTTGAAACATTTAATGCAGATTGCTACGGTATAGTCACCGATTTCCAGCTTGTTATCCGTTCTGTGACGTAAAACCGGTGAGATCCATTGGTATTAAAATTAAATACAATACTTGAAATACACGTATACTTGCATTATACGTATACTTGAAATATACGTTTATACGATATCGCTAATACGTATCCGGATATGTTTAAACGTATAGTTTAAGGTATACGTATTTCTTGCGTACGTATTATACGTATACACGTATATTGGTTAAATGTATAACTGAAATACGTATCGCATCGGGAGCACTAATAAAGAATGTATCAAATATGATTTTAACAGAGAAATTTTATCGGTTCTGTAACTTTTATGTATAGTGCTACAAAATGCACCAGGTCTCGATACTAGGTGCGAGTTGCACCAAAAGTGGTTCCGTTGTTAGGAGTTACGATATGTAGCAATCGCATTTCTCAGTTGTGTTATCGATACCAGTGCAAGTAGCTCTATATCTATTGCTGTTTACGATCTCATGAATGACTTCCTTATCAAATATAAATATTTTTTCATGCAAAACATGACAACTATAATTATCATATTACCCCTACGCTGTCAAAGTTTGGTTTCAATCTTTTTCAAGGTACAGCAACGGGCACACAAGGATTTATTTTAAATCTTTGAGACTCGTGTGGGAACGATCGTTCACACATTTTTAATAATTAAATAAAGAACATGAACTTTGGACTTATTTTTTTATGGTTTAATGTTATATTATATTTATGTATGTTACATTGTTTTCCTTAATATGTATGTATTATTCCTATGTACAGAATGTGATCATCAACCCAAACGAGTGTTAAAGGTTTTAATTTACGAAGACGCTAGCTAGGGAAACAGGAAGTTCATATCTTATTTCTAGGAGTGCTCGCATGACAGGCGCACCCATTTTCCAAAGAACTGCCCCGCACGGGAAATCGTGCAGCTGCAAAATGAACCCATCCCAAAAAGACATTATTATTGGTTCAAAGAGTTGACCAACGGGAGTTTACTGAAATAAAATTTGCATAAGGTCAAAAAGGGCATCCAATAGAAATACATTTTTTTTATATCAACGCCCAGGACGAGATATAGTCCAAATAATAATAATAAGAAGAAGAGACATTTTTTGGGGTACTACTTCACTTGAGAAAAATAGCTCCATCGGTGCAAGTAGCTTTTCTTTGCTGACTTCTTCCAGCCCGTATGCTCTTCGAATTCCGGCCATCTGCAGTGAAGGTATGCCTCAAGGAGACGGCTGATAGACCCGCGGAAACGGAACTTGCCTTCGCCGATCCGCTCCAGCGCCGTACGATGATTTCTCCCGAAACCCCCCTTGGAAAGCAGATCTAGCGGTCAAGCTCAGACTCATCACCGGGAAGAATCCCGGCCTTTTTTCCAATCTGGCAGATTGATCCATCTATGAGTGCCCCTGTTTAATGACGTGCAAGGATGAACAAGGTCCTACATCATGACTAGAGATGAACTTCAATAGAAGAACATTTCGTGAGATACCTCCAAAATATTTTCCCTGGCTAGCCGACGTGAATAGATTATTAAAATAAAAATCGGTGAATTAACTTAGATTCACATGTTTATTTATAAATTTAAATACTTGGCATATTTGCCTCTAATTTTACAATGCTGTGCTGTAAAATAATGATTTTTTTGATAATTAAGTACTTTAAATTAAAAGGAGTTAGTGTTGAAAATTTGATCTTATAAATTGATATTCTTGAGAAATAAATGTGTTGAATATGATTTGTTATGAATTGATAATTTTGGAGAAATCAATGTGTTCCTATCTTTCCTATTATTTTATTTATTATCTAAGTATATAATTGAATAAAATGATTTTGTTTTAAATAATTTTATCTCTCTATTTTCTTTATCAAAGAGTGTATTATATTCTTTATTTTAGATTTTAAAAAAAAAGGGGGCAAATATTTAATTCAAAGAGTTCAATCAATAAAACTATCCGAACCCCCTTTACCTTTATTAACAGTGATTCACAACGCCGCTGAAAGGTAAAGATATTCTCGTATCCAGTATACATCCCCCTTCGTAAATGTTGGATCCCCCCCCCCACTTTTCCTTCCAACATTTATTCTTTTTCTGGTGCCGTGACCAGAATTTTTTTATATTTTGGTACATACGATACCAATAAAATCTTCTTTAGATTAATTCATAAGTTTTTTGGAATGCATAGTGAGATGAGTGTGCACTGTTCATGATGTGAATTTTGAGCGCGTCGGGGGCTATGTATAGTTCTTCCTTATCTGTGGTTGTATTGTTATTTAAAATTAATACATTGTTTTGATTTAGGGCGTATTTTTTAACTTTTTTGTTCTGTTTATTGTGTTGTAAGTCGTGTATAATTTGAGCTAATTTGGTATCTTTTAGCTGTTCGATTTTTATGTTATTTTCAGTTAAATTTTGGTCGACTTGAAATAAATCTGTGATTAATGAGGGAGTTGTGTTCAGATTGTTAATGTTGCGCGAAACATAGTCGGCTGGGTTGATAATGCCTGGTAGATGAGTTGTGTCGAAATCAAATTGTTGTAAGTCTAGTAGCCATCTAGCAACAATGTCTGATTGTTTATCGAGGTTAACGTGTTGTGTAAGTGCTTTCGAATCAGTCAAGATATGGAATTTTTTTCCCAAAAGGATATTTCTAAAATACATTACTGATTCGTGCAGTGCTAGTAATTCTAATTTTATGCTTGGGTATCGTAATTCTGTATCTTTCAGTTTACGCCCTGTGAATTCGATGGGGATGAGTTGATCGTTATGTTTCTGTGCTAGAATTCCGCTTGTTGCGACCTTTGAACAGTCCGTGATTAAGTAAAATTCCTTATTGTGATCTGGTGGGTGAATCGTTGGTTGTTTTAAAATTATGTCTTGTATGGTCTCAAACGCTTTTTGTGTTTGCGTATTCCATTCAAATTTTGTGTGTTTTTTTGTTAAATTTGTTAAAAGAGTCATAATATGCGCGAATTTATGTATTGTGGATTTAAAATAAGTGCAGAGTCCAATAAATGCTTTAACTGCTTTTTGTGATTTTGGTACTGCAAATTTTGAAATTTTAATGATATTTTTATCTGATGGCGCATATCCTTTTTGATTAATTTTATATCCTAGGAACTCAATTTCTGATTGGTATAGTTTAAGTTTAGTGGGTTCTATAGTGAGATTAAATTTTTCTAGTTGTGTAAGAATGTCGTGTAATGCATCGTGCATCTGCTGAATATTTTCGAACGCAACTATAACATCGTCAATAAAATATTTAATGTTATGTTTTTCTTTGAGGGGGCCTAGTACTTTATCAATTAGTCTGGCAAATTGTCCGCTTGAGATTTTTGTTCCAAAAGGGAGGCGGTTTATGGCAAATTGAGAATCTTCTGTCACAAATGCTAGTTTATGCTTATCTTGCTCTCTCAATTTGATTTGGAAAAAAGCCGAATGTAAATCCATGACAGTGTAAATTTTTTTTCCTGAAACATCTGTGAGAATTTGTTTAATGTCTGGGACAGGGTACACTTCGCTTTCTAAGATGTTATTGAGAAGCCTATAATCTATTGCCATGCGATATTTTATGTGTTTAGGGTCATTAGTTTTGGATGTAGATTTTTTTTAACAAAAAGTATAGGAAATGCGTAATCTGAATTTGTGTGTTCTATTATTCCTGCTTCTAGAAGGTTTTTAATTTCTTTATTAGTGAATTCTTTAACATTATAAGGGATTTTGTAAGGTTTGGTTTTAATAGGGAAATTATGTTGTAAGTTAAATTGTGGAGTTATGACTGATGTTTCACCGAGAGTTTTGTAAGATTTTGAAAAAGCTGTCGCGTGAGACAATAATATTTCTATAACCTTTTCCTGTACCTCGGGTTCTAAATGTTTAACGTCAAAGTCGTTTCTAGAAAGATCTCATATTCGCATTTCTTTAATTTCATTTAATGTAAGATTGTTTATTTCATATAATTTATCATTGTTATTATTTGTTTCATTTTGCTCTTGTATGTCATATTGTGGGTAAACTTTTCCTACGTGGGTTTTTTTCTGAGGTTTATATTTATATTGGTTGTGTTTTTAGCTAATAGGTGAATAATATTATCCTTATTGGTTTTATGTAGGGATCTACACATTTCAATACTATGTCTTTTGAAGTTTGGTTAAAAAAAAATTTCTTTTGTGTCTGTAATTTTGGGATATTTAATTTTAATTAGTTTAGTTTCATGTGGTTTGAAATGTACTGTCCCTTTAATTTTTGCATTTAAATGCGTTATCTTTTCGTTTTGATTTTGTGAATTATCCAGTATGTTATTTTCGTCAATTCTGTATGTGTTGTTAACTGTAGGATTATGTAAGTGGTTAAATTGTGAATCGTGTGTGTTTTCTGAATTGTTTAAGTGTATAAGAGTGTCTTTAATTTTTAAAGTATAGTTGTTACAATCAAATATAATTTAGTTGTTTTTAAATAATCAAAACCTAGAATCGCGTCGTAATCTCTGTTAAAATTATGAGATGTAACATAAAATATATCGTTCAAGAATAATTTATTCACTTTAAATTTGAATTGTACGCAGTGTTTGAACGGTACTTCGCGGTTGTTGATTGTCGTTATCTTTACGTTGTTCGAAAGATATTTTATTTTGATGTTTGTTTCTTTAATTTTGTTTAATATGCTTGGTGATAGAAGACTAATACTTGCCCCGGTGTCCAGCAAATTTGAAATATTAATATTTTTTATATTAAAAGTCCAAATGGGAAGTTCGTCTTTAATATTAGAGTTACAGCTGGATACGTATTCAATTTTTCTTTTCTGTTTTCTTCTGTAAATTGTCCCTGCGAATTTTTCTGGAATATATAATTAAATTTTGCAACTTGTTCGATGTTTTTATTTTTATGTTATATTTTAGGGCATTTCTTTCTGCGAGGGACCTACGTGTATACTTTGAAGTTAGGTTGGTAGGCCCCTTTAGTACTATAAACGTCTTTTTTGCTGCCTCTGCCTATGGTGTCTTTGATTATTGTTTTGGTTACTTTCGTTTGGAAAAGTAATTGTAGGTTGTGTCTGCATAGCTATAGGTGTTTGTTGTTGTTGTTGTGTATCGGTTTGTTGAAAATTTTGGTTCGGTAGCATGAGCTGATGAGCGTTACCTGCTGACGCTGAAGGGTTAAATTGTGTTGGGATCATGAGCTGGTGAGCGTTACCTGTTGACGCTGAAGGGTTAAATTGTGTAATTGAGTTGTAATCTTGATTTGGGGATTGTGTTTGCATTACATGTGTTTGTTGAGGAATATTATAAAAGGGCTGAGCAAAATTTTGAATTGGATAATTATAATTATGATTGTAAGTCCTGGGTCTGAAATTTTGTTGATAATTTGGTCTCTGATAAAAGTGATTGGTGTATTGTTTTGGAATCTAGGATTGTATGTGTGTGAGTTTGTCTGAAATCTTGGACTATTAAATCGAATGTTACGTGGTGTGAATGTTCTGTTTGCTGGGTTTTTTGAGTTATAGAAACAATTTGCGTTTTGTGGTTTGGTTTTTTGCATATGTAACAATATAATTTATTGTTTTCCTGTTGATTTTGTTGTATAGAATCATTAGATCTAAGAGAGTTTACCTGTTCTTTTATCTCTTGAATCTGTTTATTATGTTGTTCTGATAATTCTATTATCGCATCGTAAGTTGTAGAGTTACTTTGTGTTTCTATATTGTTTAATTCGGAGAATTTTTTGTTATTTAACGCAATCTCGATCTTTTTAGCCATTGTTACGGCGGTTTCAAAATTATCTGGCGGGAATTTTTGGAGCTCAAATGAAATATCAGGTCTTAGTCCCTCAATAAATTTTGATAATTTAATTGTGTCTAAGAATTCGATTGCACCTTCTTTTGATGCATGCCCTGAACTCACCAGATATATGTGAGCTGCTAGGTTGAATTTTTTTGTGAAGTCTGCCACCGTTTGATTAGGCATTTGTTTGGACTGTATGAATTTATCTTGCGCTAACGTGAATGATTTCTCTGCTTTAAATAATGCACGGATTTTATTTTTCGCATGACAGGTGCACCCATTTTCCAAAGAACTGCCCCGCACGGGAAATCGTGCAGCTGCAAAATGAACCCATCCCAAAAAGACATTATTATTGGTTCAAAGAGTTGACCAACGGGAGTTTACTGAACTAAAATTTGCATAAGGTCAAAAAGGGCATCCAATAGAAATACATTTTTTTTTATATCAACGCCCAGGACGAGATATAGTCCAAATAATAATAATAAGAAGAAGAGACATTTTTTTGGGGTACTACTTCACTTGAGAAAAATAGCTCCATCGGTGCAAGTAGCTTTTCTTTGCTGACTTCTTCCAGCCTGTATGCTCTTCGAATTCCGGCCATCTGCACTGAAGATATGCCTCAAGGAGACGGCTGATAGACCCTCGGAAACGGAACTTGCCTTCGCCGATCCGCTCCAGCGCCGTACGATGATTTCTCCCGAAACCCCCCTTGGAAAGCAGATCTAGCGGTCAAGCTCAGACTCATCACCGGGAAGAATCCCAGCCTTTTCTCCAATCTGGCAGATTGATCCATCTATGAGTGCCCCTGTTTAATGACGTGCAAGGATGAACAAGGTCCTACATCATGACTAGAGATGAACTTCAATAGAAGAACATTTGGTGAGATACCTCCAAAATATTTTCCCTGGCTAGCCGACGTGAATAGATTATTAAAATAAAAATCGGTGAATTAACTTAGATTCGCATGTTTATTTATAAATTTAAATACTTGGCATATTTGCCTCTAATTTTACAATGCTGTGCTGTAAAATAGTGATTTTTTTTATAATTAAGTACTTTAAATTAAAAGGAGTTAGTGTTGAAAATTTGATCTTATAAATTGATATTCTTCAGAAATAAATGTGTTGAATATGATTTGTTATGAATTGATAATTTTGGAGAAATCAATGTGTTCTAATCTTTCCTATTATTTTATTTATTATCTAAGTATATAATTGAATAAAATGATTTTGTTTTAAATAATTTTATCTCTCTTTTTTCTTTATCAAAGAGTGTATTATATTCTTTATTTTAGATTTAAAAAAAAACGGCAAATATTTAATTCAAAGAGTTCAATCAATAAAACTATCCGAACCCCCTTTACCTTTATTAACAGTGATTCACAACGCCGCTGAAAGGTAAAGATATTCTCGTATCCAGTATACATCCCCCTTCGTAAATGTTGGATCCCCCCCCACACTTTTCCTTCCAACATTTATTCTTTTTCTGGTGCCGTGACCAGGATTTTTTTATATTTTGGTACATACGATACCAATAAAATCTTCTTTTGATTAATTCATAAGATTTTTGGAATGCATAGTGAGATGAGTGTGCACTGTTCATGATGTGAATTTTGAGCGCGTCGGGGGCTATGTATAGTTCTTCCTTATCTGTGGTTGTATTGTTATTTAAAATTAATACATTGTTTTGATTTAGGGCGTATTTTTTAACTTTTTTGTTCTATTTATTGTGTTGTAAGTCGTGTATAATTTGAGCTAATTTGGTATCTTTTAGCTGTTCGATTTTTATGTTATTTTCAGTTAAATTTTGGTCGACTTGAAATAAATCTGTGATTAATAAGGGAGTTGTGTTCAGATTGTTAATGTTGCGCGAAACATAGTCGGCTGGGTTGATAATGCCTGGTAGATGAGTTGTGTCGAAATCAAATTGTTGTAAGTCTAGTAGCCATCTAGCAACAATGTCTGATTGTTTATCGAGGTTAACGTGTTGTGTAAGTGCTTTCGAATCAGTCAAGATATGGAATTTTTTTCCCAAAAGGATATTTCTAAAATACATTACTGATTCGTGCAGTACTAGTAATTCTAATTTTATGCTTGGGTATCGTAATTCTGTATCTTTCAGTTTACGCCCTGTGAATTCGATGGGGATGAGTTGATCGTTATGTTTCTGTGCTAGAATTCCGCTTGTTGCGACCTTTGAACAGTCCGTGATTAAGTAAAATTCCTTATTGTGATCTGGTGGGTGAATCGTTGGTTGTTTTAAAATTATGTCTTGTATGGTCTCAAACGCTTTTTGTGTTTGCGTATTCCATTCAAATTTTGTGTGTTTTTTTGTTAAATTTGTTAAAAGAGTCATAATATGCGCGAATTTATGTATTGTGGATTTAAAATAAGTGCAGAGTCCGATAAATGCTTTAACTGCTTTTTGTGATTTTGGTACTGCAAATTTTGAAATTTTAATGATATTTTTATCTGATGGCGCATATCCTTTTTGATTAATTTTATATCCTAGGAACTCAATTTCTGATTGGTATAGTTTAAGTTTAGTGGGTTCTATAGTGAGATTAAATTTTTCTAGTTGTGTAAGAATGTCGTGTAATGCATCGTGCATCTGCTGAATATTTTCGAACGCAACTATAACATCGTCAATAAAATATTTAATGTTATGTTTTTCTTTGAGGGGGCCTAGTACTTTATCAATTAGTCTGGCAAATTGTCCGCTTGAGATTTTTGTTCCAAAAGGGAGGCGGTTTATGGCAAATTGAGAATCTTCTGTCACAAATGCTAGTTTATGCTTATCTTGCTCTCTCAATTTGATTTGGAAAAAAGCCGAATGTAAATCCATGACAGTGTAAATTTTTTTTCCTGAAACATCTGTGAGAATTTGTTTAATGTCTGGGACAGGGTACACTTCGCTTTCTAAGATGTTATTGAGAAGCCTATAATCTATTGCCATGCGATATTTTATGTGTTTAGGGTCATTAGTTTTGGATGTAGATTTTTTTTAACAAAAAGTATAGGAAATGCGTAATCTGAATTTGTGTGTTCTATTATTCCTGCTTCTAGAAGGTTTTTAATTTCTTTATTAGTGAATTCTTTAACATTATAAGGGATTTTGTAAGGTTTGGTTTTAATAGGGAAATTATGTTGTAAGTTAAATTGTGGAGTTATGACTGATGTTTCACCGAGAGTTTTGTAAGATTTTGAAAAAGCTGTCGCGTGAGACAATAATATTTCTATAACCTTTTCCTGTACCTCGGGTTCTAAATGTTTAACGTCAAAGTCGTTTCTAGAAAGATCTCATATTCGCATTTCTTTAATTTCATTTAATGTAAGATTGTTTATTTCATATAATTTATCATTGTTATTATTTGTTTCATTTTGCTCTTGTATGTCATATTGTGGGTAAACTTTTCCTACGTGGGTTTTTTTCTGAGGTTTATATTTATATTGGTTGTGTTTTTAGCTAATAGGTGAATAATATTATCCTTATTGGTTTTATGTAGGGATCTACACATTTCAATACTATGTCTTTTGAAGTTTGGTTAAAAAAAAATTTCTTTTGTGTCTGTAATTTTGGGATATTTAATTTTAATTAGTTTAGTTTCATGTGGTTTGAAATGTACTGTCTCTTTAATTTTTGCATTTAAATGCGTTATCTTTTCGTTTTGATTTTGTGAATTATCCAGTATGTTGTTTTCGTCAATTCTGTATGTGTTGTTAACTGTAGGATTATGTAAGTGGTTAAATTGTGAATCGTGTGTGTTTTCTGAATTGTTTAAGTGTATGAGAGTGTCTTTAATTTTTAAAGTATAGTTGTTACAATCAAATATAATTTAGTTGTTTTTAAAAAAATCAAAACCTAGAATCGCGTCGTAATCTCTGTTAAAATTATGAGATGTAACATAAAATATTCCGTTCAAGAATAATTTATTCACTTTAAATTTGAATTGTACTCAGTGTTTGAACGGTACTTCGCGGTTGTTGATTGTCGTTATCTTTACGTTGTTCGAAAGATATTTTATTTTGATGTTTGTTTCTTTAATTTTGTTTAATATGCTTGGTGATAGAAGACTAATACTTGCCCCGGTGTCCAGCAAATTTGAAATATTAATATTTTTTATATTAAAAGTCCAAATGGGAAGTTCGTCTTTAATATTAGAGTTACAGCTGGATACGTATTCAATTTTTCTTTTCTGTTTTCTTCTGTAAATTGTCCCTGCGAATTTTTCTGGTATATATAATTAAATTTTGCAACTTGTTCGATGTTTTTATTTTTATGTTATATTTTAGGGCATTTCTTTCTGCGAGGGACCTACGTGTATACTTTGAAGTTAGGTTGGTAGGCCCCTTTAGTAGTTTAAACGCCTTTTTTGCTGCCTCTGCCTATGGTGTCTTTGATTATTGTTTTGGTTACTTTCGTTTGGAAAAGTAATTGTAGATTGTGTCTGCATAGCTATAGGTGTTTGTTGTTGTTGTTGTGTATCGGTTTGTTGAAAATTTTGGTTCGGTAGCATGAGCTGATGAGCGTTACCTGCTGACGCTGAAGGGTTAAATTGTGTTGGGATCATGAGCTGGTGAGCGTTACCTGTTGACGCTGAAGGGTTAAATTGTGTAATTGAGTTGTAATCTTGATTTGGGGATTGTGTTTGCATTACATGTGTTTGTTGAGGAATATTATAAAAGGGCTGAGCAAAATTTTGAATTGGATAATTATAATTATGATTGTAAGTCCTGGGTCTGAAATTTTGTTGATAATTTGGTCTCTGATAAAAGTGATTGGTGTATTGTTTTGGAATCTAGGATTGTATGTGTGTGAGTTTGTCTGAAATCTTGGACTATTAAATCGAATGTTACGTGGTGTGAATGTTCTGTTTGCTGGGTTTTTTGAGTTATAGAAACAATTTGCGTTTTGTGGTTTGGTTTTTTGCATATGTAACAATATAATTTATTGTTTTCCTGTTGATTTTGTTGTATAGAATCATTAGATCTAAGAGAGTTTACCTGTTCTTTTATCTCTTGAATCTGTTTATTATGTTGTTCTGATAATTCTATTATCGCATCGTAAGTTGTAGAGTTACTTTGTGTTTCTATATTGTTTAATTCGGAGAATTTTTTGTTATTTAACGCAATCTCGATCTTTTTAGCCATTGTTACGGCGGTTTCAAAATTATCTGGCGGGAATTTTTGGAGCTCAAATGAAATATCAGGTCTTAGTCCCTCAATAAATTTTGATAATTTAATTGTGTCTAAGAATTCGATTGCACCTTCTTTTGATGCATGCCCTGAACTCACCAGATATATGTGAGCTGCTAGGTTGAATTTTTTTGTGAAGTCTGCCACCGTTTGATTAGGCATTTGTTTGGACTGTATGAATTTATCTTGCGCTAACGTGAATGATTTCTCTGCTTTAAATAATGCACGGATTTTATTTTTCGCATGACAGGTGCACCCATTTTCCAAAGAACTGCCCCGCACGGGAAATCGTGCAGCTGCAAAATGAACCCATCCCAAAAAGACATTATTATTGGTTCAAAGAGTTGACCAACGGGAGTTTACTGAACTAAAATTTGCATAAGGTCAAAAAGGGCATCCAATAGAAATACATTTTTTTTATATCAACGCCCAGGACGAGATATAGTCCAAATAATAATAATAAGAAGAAGAGACATTTTTTTGGGGTACTACTTCACTTGAGAAAAATAGCTCCATCGGTGCAAGTAGCTTTTCTTTGCTGACTTCTTCCAGCCTGTATGCTCTTCGAATTCCGGCCATCTGCACTGAAGATATGCCTGAAGGAGACGGCTGATAGACCCTCGGAAACGGAACTTGCCTTCGCCGATCCGCTCCAGCGCCGTACGATGATTTCTCCCGAAACCCCCCTTGGAAAGCAGATCTAGCGGTCAAGCTCAGACTCATCACCGGGAAGAATCCCAGCCTTTTCTCCAATCTGGCAGATTGATCCATCTATGAGGGCCCCTGTTTAATGACGTGCAAGGATGAACAAGGTCCTACATCATGACTAGAGATGAACTTCAATAGAAGAACATTTGGTGAGATACCTCCAAAATATTTTCCCTGGCTAGCCGACGTGAATAGATTATTAAAATAAAAATCGGTGAATTAACTTAGATTCGCATGTTTATTTATAAATTTAAATACTTGGCATATTTGCCTCTAATTTTACAATGCTGTGCTGTAAAATAGTGATTTTTTTTATAATTAAGTACTTTAAATTAAAAGGAGTTAGTGTTGAAAATTTGATCTTATAAATTGATATTCTTCAGAAATAAATGTGTTGAATATGATTTGTTATGAATTGATAATTTTGGAGAAATCAATGTGTTCTAATCTTTCCTATTATTTTATTTATTATCTAAGTATATAATTGAATAAAATGATTTTGTTTTAAATAATTTTATCTCTCTTTTTTCTTTATCAAAGAGTGTATTATATTCTTTATTTTAGACTTAAAAAAAAACGGCAAATATTTAATTCAAAGAGTTCAATCAATAAAACTATCCGAACCCCCTTTACCTTTATTAACAGTGATTCACAACGCCGCTGAAAGGTAAAGATATTCTCGTATCCAGTATACATCCCCCTTCGTAAATGTTGGATCCCCCCCCACACTTTTCCTTCCAACATTTATTCTTTTTCTGGTGCCGTGACCAGGATTTTTTTATATTTTGGTACATACGATACCAATAAAATCTTCTTTTGATTAATTCATAAGATTTTTGGAATGCATAGTGAGATGAGTGTGCACTGTTCATGATGTGAATTTTGAGCGCGTCGGGGGCTATGTATAGTTCTTCCTTATCTGTGGTTGTATTGTTATTTAAAATTAATACATTGTTTTGATTTAGGGCGTATTTTTTAACTTTTTTGTTCTGTTTATTGTGTTGTAAGTCGTGTATAATTTGAGCTAATTTGGTATCTTTTAGCTGTTCGATTTTTATGTTATTTTCAGTTAAATTTTGGTCGACTTGAAATAAATCTGTGATTAATAAGGGAGTTGTGTTCAGATTGTTAATGTTGCGCGAAACATAGTCGGCTGGGTTGATAATGCCTGGTAGATGAGTTGTGTCGAATTCAAATTGTTGTAAGTCTAGTAGCCATCTAGCAACAATGTCTGATTGTTTATCGAGGTTAACGTGTTGTGTAAGTGCTTTCGAATCAGTCAAGATATGGAATTTTTTTCCCAAAAGGATATTTCTAAAATACATTACTGATTCGTGCAGTACTAGTAATTCTAATTTTATGCTTGGGTATCGTAATTCTGTATCTTTCAGTTTACGCCCTGTGAATTCGATGGGGATGAGTTGATCGTTATGTTTCTGTGCTAGAATTCCGCTTGTTGCGACCTTTGAACAGTCCGTGATTAAGTAAAATTCCTTATTGTGATCTGGTGGGTGAATCGTTGGTTGTTTTAAAATTATGTCTTGTATGGTCTCAAACGCTTTTTGTGTTTGCGTATTCCATTCAAATTTTGTGTGTTTTTTTGTTAAATTTGTTAAAGGAGTCATAATATGCGCGAATTTATGTATTGTGGATTTAAAATAAGTGCAGAGTCCGATAAATGCTTTAACTGCTTTTTGTGATTTTGGTACTGCAAATTTTGAAATTTTAATGATATTTTTATCTGATGGCGCATATCCTTTTTGATTAATTTTATATCCTAGGAACTCAATTTCTGATTGGTATAGTTTAAGTTTAGTGGGTTCTACAGTGAGATTAAATTTTTCTAGTTGTGTAAGAATGTCGTGTAATGCATCGTGCATCTGCTGAATATTTTCGCACGCAACTATAACATCGTCAATAAAATATTTAATGTTATGTTTCTCTTTGAGGGGGCCTAGTACTTTATCAATTAGTCTGGCAAATTGTCCGCTTGAGATTTTTGTTCCAAAAGGGAGGCGGTTTATGGCTGTTGGAGAGATTTAAAACATATATATGAAACTTGCAGGGCGTTACTCAAACCCATAATAATTAACTCCTCCTGTCAGAGACACACCAATTATCTTAACGGCAATTTGAGGGGAAATTGTGATCGTGCAACCTGGGATAGCTTTTTTGTATTAAATAAAAAGGATGTACGGCGTTGTGTTATTTTTTGAAGAAACTTATCCTTAAGGTTGACCCCTCAAGCCCGCTGTAAAATCTTACTGAAAGCAGTAGTTTAAACCAACATATATATTACTCTAGATTAAACATCACACTATACACTAAATAAATGCTGGAGTCTAAATTAAGGATAAAATAAAAAGGGTTTTATTTACAGAAGATAGATATAAAACATAAAAAAAAGCAAAGAGTAAAATAATCATACAAAAAGGTAATACACATTATATTCACGAGACTTCATTTTAACAATATAATATATTAATCAATTGAGTTATTAATTTCTTATTTTAATTATTTAAATTTAAGTAAGTGCTGAATAAGTTTATGATAATAATTTAACCTTTACATACATCCTTGATCCTGGGGATGGCAAGAGAAGCATAATCTTCTTAACGTTAATTAATTAATTTAAAAATATTTACACAGTATCTGGGTGAATAATATCTACCTGTACCTCTCAGGAGAATAGCAGTCATAGAGTAGTTCACCAGTAGTTCTTGCTTCCACGGGCACATATTTAAAAAAAGGTTTGAATGACTTAATTATAATTGTAGGCTGTTGCCTATAGCACTGCAGCCTATATAGAAAAGCCAACTTTCATGTTGGTAGCAAGCTGCTGAAAAAGATGTCCTCCTCTTAAGGATTTTTTTGATGGAAGTGATTTTTGAGTTCTAGCGAAGTTTTCGTTATTTTTTTCCTTCAGAGGGGTGTAAAACGTATTTACCTCCTCTTAAGGATTTTTTATCCAATGATGATGTTGGCGGTCAATTTCCCTGCTCTCTCGAATCACTTTTACTGGTCGCCGCGTATATCTGATCATCACGACGTTTGTCATTCGCTCCAGCCATATTCCGTCTCTTAGGGACTCCTATGTACCACTCCTCTCCTTGTTTTCCTGGAATCGCCGGTTCAATGTATATCTTAGCACATTTTATGACCCCTCTAGATTGTCTGTCATAAATCCTTGTTTGTTCAGCATTGCTGAACTGTCAGTTTCGGCGCCTGCCTGCTTTCTGCCCTTGTAATCACGGCCACCCATATCGTTGCCGTTGTTTTGATTATTTTAACGTGGGATGCGGGATATACCAATATCTTAGGTTCTATCCAGCATTATCTCCCCTCTTGAAAAAAAAATGTAATCGGAGAGGACATTTTTGTGTAAATTTGTTTCCGGAAATCACTGCTCATGTAGAGTGTCCAAGCTGATTCTAGAAGATTCAATGACAAACTCGTATAAAGTTGACATAACACATGAGTCCTGAGAACTGGAGGTTAAATGTGAATGTCTGTACAAAGTCCACAGAAAATGTGAAAGTTCGATATAGAACACTGTAGAAAGTTCACAAAGAATGAGAAAGTGTGATGTGGTGAAGACTGTGAAAAGTTCATAGACAATGGGAAAGTACGATGAGGCGAACACTGTGAAAAGTTCACAGATGATGAGAAGGTACGATGAGGCGGACACTGTGAAAAGTTCACAGATGATGAGAAAGTACGATGAGGCGAACACTGTGAAAAGTTCACATACAATGATGAGAAACTTGCCATTGCGTCATTTAACTTTGAAGTGTTGTGACCATATTAATTGTAAATCCAATATTGTCAATTACTGACCCAGTACTGAACCGCCAAAATATATAACCAAAACGCCAAAACGTGCCAAATTATGCGCAATGCTATGAAATATAGCACAATTTTGTATACAATTTCACAGGAAAGTAATATAAATTAGCATACATAAGCATATAAAAAAAAAGATTGGCAGTCATTTGCATTTTAGACACTGTAAATAACACATTAATACAATATAAAAAATAATATGTGAGGGTTACAATTCCATTTGGCCCATTACATATACTATATGTGAGCGAGTACAAAAATATAATGCAAACTTTTCTTATATATACATAAGAATGTAATCTCATAAATAACATATTACTGTTTCTTTTAATTTTGCAATAAGAAATAACATACTTTAACTCATGAACCAGAAAAATATACATAAATATACATGTTTTCATTTATATTGATTTGTTGGGATAGAGAGAAAAAAAAAAACATATCAATGTAGTCAAAATTTTCCCATCTTTCCTTCTTTTCTTTTTATTGAAGAAAAAAAATCGTTTAATAAAATATTCTCAATTTTATAAAATGAAAACAGTTCTAGCATTGATATTTTAATAAATTTATGTAAAGAAACAATTTATTCTTCGCATTATATATACAATTCCGTCGAATTATTAATTAACAGATAATGAATTGAAATAGAAGAGAAAAGGCAAAAAAAATGAATTATTCGTTTTCATTTGATAATATTTGTTTCTATTATTATTTCCTCTTTTTTTTTTTTTTTT
Organism: Maratus michaelseni; assembly: GCA_963931845.1. Taxonomy (NCBI): domain Eukaryota; kingdom Metazoa; phylum Arthropoda; class Arachnida; order Araneae; family Salticidae; genus Maratus; species Maratus michaelseni. Next base: position 422,291,400 of record OZ007592.1, read on the forward strand.
TTTTTTTTTTTTTATTTGCCCAAGTTTTGTATGTTTCCTAACAAAAAATTCAGTGTAATTTATCCTCCATATAAGGTTGTTATCAAAAACAAAAGAAAAAAAATAAATTCCTAATCCAAAAACATTTCTATAATTTTCATCAATTTTTATTATTATTACAATAAACAAAATAAAAACTGGATGATGCAATCTCCCTTGTTTATAAAATGAGCATCGTAACTGAAGAAAAAGAAAATCAAAAGCAACCGTTGCCTTTTAATCTAACCAGGGATAAACGAATTTCTCTTAGCTGAAAAGATGATGGAGAGCAAGTCCCTCGCCCTTTTCCTCTACCTTTGAGCATCCTCAACTGACCCTGTAATACGTCGCGCTATCTCCCTTACAAATTCTCCCCGCGTAGATCGTAAAAATCGATTGTACCAGGTGCGTTTGGTACACTACACCGGAGAATCTTCGTCACCCTTTTTTTTGGAACACGCCCACGGAACGAACCCCCCTTTTTTTTCTGCAGGTGCATCGGGATTTGCGATGCGATCTTTCTTCCGTAACCTTAACCTTTCAACTCTGTTCAATCAGAAGCAGGTAGACTGGTGTGTTGCCTGTTTAAAACCGTCACGTGGAATATGCCGCTAATTATAAAGTAAGTTTTCGAGTTATTATAAGAATTATTTATTTATTTAGTCCTATAACATATTGTGATCATATTGTGTTGTGTTTGTCCACAAGAAACTAGTTTTAATTTCTTATAGAGTTAACTTTAAGATGTAAATAATTTAAGACATACTGCGCGCGTTAGCACGTGTTTCAAACCATGAAACTTTTGCATTATGTGCTTAAAAATCCAACTTCCCACTAGAGACTAAGCATAAGATTTTAAAATCTCATTAATAATCTGAAAGACAAATTTAATTACCTTTATTTATCAAAAACCAGTTTGAACTGATGTTTTTTTTTTTTTTTTTTTTTTTTTTTTTTTTTTTTTTTTTTAACACGAAGCCTAAAACATGAAATATACCTGAACGCACGTGTATGTCAAATGCATAACTACTTTCCCAAAAACAATATTCATGTCTGTCAACATTAATTAATAATAATCTAAAATATATGTAATTAAAATTTTATTTTATTTCTTAATATAATCGTTAATCTTAAAAGTTAATGAGGTTGAATATCAAGAATGTGAAATAGCGGTGTCGTGGCTATAACGCATGGTAAAACAATAGTTTATTTAATCATTTAAATAAAAACTGGTCAATTTATTTATTTAGACCGAACTAAATTATTTATTTAGACCAAACTAAATTATTTATTTAAATTAAACTAAATTATTTATTTAAAGTAAGATCAATTATTTTTTATTTTATTTATGTATTCTTATATTTGAGAAAAAAAAGTGTGACTCATACCCGCCGATCTCAACTAAATACTGCAGTTAGGATTTTATTCGCCCGCGAATATCTTCCATTTAAAAGAGTCAGAACGGATTAAGTCGCAATGCTTATATAAGAGAATACTTTAAATTAAATAAAGTTTATAATATATGAAAATCTTTATCTATATCTTACTTTATTTAGAGGATTCTTAAAATAAACGTTATTTTTATTTATCTATACAGTTTATTTTATTTTATTTATTTATTTATTTATTTATTTATGTATTTTAAATCATTATTATTATATATTTAATTTTTTTTTTTTTTGAAATTTTAAAATGTTAAATATTTAGAAGAGGAATCACTCTATTTATATATTAAGATCGCGAACTTTATGCTTAAAATCTGATTAAATCAAAATGTAATACATTTATTTTTATTTAAATTTTATACTTAGCTTTGATGTCCTGTAAAATTCCTTTCTAGTTAACCGACACTCCTGTATTATATTTCATTGTTACTTATCTCTGTTATTTTACGTTAATCAAAATTTATTTATTTACTTAATTATTATTATTAGTATTATCATTTTAAATCTCCGCTTAATAATTAGCTAACGAGATTAAGTTTTAAATCCAAATTGTTTATTTAAATTAAAAAAATGAATAATGTAACTTGTTATTATTATTATTATTATTATTATTATTATTTTAATATTATTTATTTATTTATTGATTCCGTTTCTTTATTTCATGATGGAATCCTTGCCAACCTGATGATGAAGTGGACGAGCCAGAAACCATCGTCGTCGTCCCACGTTCCTTGAAGAACAGATTTTTTTTTTTTTTAAATGTGGTTCTAAACATCCATCCGTGAGAAGACCGGGGAACGCAAAAGGAGGAACCCCCCCGGTGTGTGTGTGTGTGTTTTATAATTTTTTTTTTTTTTTTTTTTTTTTTTTTGTGAAACTGTGGATTCCACCACTGTGTTTGGTGTGTTTGTCTGGGACGCCTGTGGATTATCCCCCATGGAATAGACACACACCTCAAGAGTGCACCATCGCGACGAAGACATCCACCTAGTAAGTTTATTTATTTATTTGTTTATTCGTTATTATTTTTAATAAGTGAGGTTGATTTTCATTTTATTTCCTGCCTTATGCGACCTGCCCTGATGAGAAAATTAAATTGAATTAAATTAAATTGAAATCTAACAATTTTATGTGATTATTTTTTTTTTCCTATCTCCATCCCTGTGTATTTTATGCCGGCTTACACAGTTTCTTGCGAAGAATATCTGCAGAGATATAAACGAAAAAAAAAATAAACATCCTCAAATTAAATCTTAATTATATGACATTATTATGTTTTGTTTAGTCGTTAAATGTTTTTAGTGATATTTTATGTGGTTTACTTGTCTTGCATGTTATGTAAAGTTTGCGTTCCGTGACTGTAGCGTTAGTATCTCCCCTTGAGATAAGATGCTTTACGACCCGATATTTGTGGGTGGTCCCCTGTGTTGTACGGCAGAGAAGGCGAGTAGAAAAGGGAGTGCAAAAACTTCGATTGCTCCCCCTCCATTCGAGTGCTGAATCGAATCTCCGCGAACGATTGTAACCTTGGTTACGATGGCTTTGTTGTCCAACAACTTCGTATAATCCTGATATTAAAAGTTTCCCTTCGTTTTTATTATTTATTTATTTATTTTTTTTCTTAATATATATCAAACTTTTTATATATTTATTTTAAATTTATCCTTAATCTATGATATATATATATATATATATTTTTTTTTTGTAGTTAATTATTTATTAATTTTTTTTTTTAAATTATTTTGTGGAGTTTCGTATATGTATATTTTTCGTATTTTGCTAGTATAAATAATGCGACCTCTTCTCGCACTATTTTGTGAAGTCTATGGGGATATTTTTTTATACATATATATTTACTTTTGTTACCGATTATCTGTACATTTTAACTCAATACAAATTTGGCTCAATGTTAGTCCTGGGTGACTTGTATCTTTGACTTGATATTGTCCCAGTATATACTTATTTTTGAAACCTAATTATAACCAGTACGAGCTAAAAAAAAAATTTTTTTTTGAGCTTCAAAATAAATTCTTGACTAAATTTTTGGAGAGAATAAAAAAAAATTATTTACAAATTTTTCCTATATTATACAATTTGTTATATTTCCTCCGTAGATTCTGTATCAGAAAGCGATTGTGTAGACTGATTGTCTATGTCCTCGTTACATGGTGTTGCATGCTTGGGTACGAATAGCAAATCAATGTGTCTCTTAATGTTGCTTTTATATACCCCTGATAAATCGGACATTAAGTAATTGTGATTTCGCAGTTTTCTGATTACTTTCATTGGTCCGTCCCACTTTTTTGCTAAAGCGTGTGGGTTGATGCATTTGAGGTAAACAATTTGGCCAATTTTTAAATCCTTCACCGTTTGTAAGTCCTCATCGCGAACATACTCTTTCATTAATTTTTCCTGATTTGCCAGTGCTTCAATCCTGATTTGTTTAAGATGCTCCATTCGATTTTTAACATATTGTTTGGTTGCAATATCCTCCGAGGGAATATGCGTTGTGAAAGGAGTTCTTAGATTTCTAGCAAAGAATAATAATGAAGGTGGGAAACCTGTTGCTCTGTGTTTAGATGTGTTGTACATTAATTTAAAGAACTCAAGTCGGATATCCCACTCGAGGGTATTATTACTCATGGCAGTGAGTGAACTCTTCAAAATTTTATTGACGATTTCTGCCAGTCCATTCGCTTTTGGCCTAAACGGGCTTGAGAAATGTGGTTCTATCCCTAGAGCCTTCATGTATTCCGTGAATACATCACTGCGAAAATAACGTGCGTTGTCTAAATAGACCTCTTTTGCTAGACCAAACATCCCGAAGTATTTATTTAACACATTCAAAATTGTTTGTGATTCCACATTCCTTAGTGCAACCGCTTCTAAGAATCTTGATGTGGAGTCAGTTATAGTTAGTATAAATGCGTTCTTTCGAAATGTTACTGGCAGTTTTCCGCATATATCTATATGCAGCCTACTCCCAATTTCGTGGTCCTTTACTACCCTCTTTATAGGAACCTTGATGGTTCTGTGCTGTTTAGCTGTCTGGCATGCAGTACAGTTAGCACAAAAAGTTTTAATATCCGTATACATACGGTACCAATAGAGTCTATCCTTTATCAACTCGTAAGTTTTTTTAAAACCAAAGTGCGGAGCATGGGCATCTTCCATGATAGCAATTTTAAGAGTGTCTGGGGCAATTAACAATTCTTTGTTGTTCTGTCCCGGTTTTAGAATGAGCATCCTGTTCGTGTTAAGTGTGTATCTATTTGTGGTTTTGTTGTTTCTACCCGTAATAATTTTGTCAATAATTTTCTTTAGTTTTTCATCTCTGTATTGTTCATTTTTTATATTTTCATTTGAAAGTGCAGAATTCATTTTGAATAAGTTGTTTTGTAAATTGTTATCTGCAATTATGTTATTGATATTCCTGGAAACATAGTCAGCTGGGTTGTTTTTGCCCTCTATATATTCAAACGAGTAATTATATTCGGCTAAGTCAGTTAACCATCTTTTGACTATGTCTGATTGCGTTTCAAGGTTTAAATGTCTTGTGTTTGATTGCGAATCAGTTTGTATTGTAAATTTTCTGCCCCATAGAATGTGGTTGAAGTGTTTTACTGCTTCATGTATGGCTAATAGCTCGAATTTCACACTCGGGTAGCTTTTCTCAGGTTCTTTGAGTTTGCGCCCAAAAAATTCAATGGGTACCAAATTGTCCTGATGTCTTTGAGCCAAAATGGCTGATATAGCTACTTTTGAAGCATCACAAATTAATACGAACTCTTTTGAGTAGTCAGGTGGTTTGAGAGTTGGTTTTTGCATGATATTTTGCTGTATGTTACAGAATGCTTTTTCTGCATTTTCATTCCACTTGAATTTCACTTTCTCTTTTGTAAGCTCAATTAAAGGATGAACTATGTCAGTGTATCTGTGAATCAGTGATCTAAAGTAATTCGCCAGTCCTAAAAGTGATCTAACTCCTTTTTTTGATTTTGGTCTGATGAAGTTCTGTATTTTATCAATATTCTTTTTAGCCGGAGAATATCCCTCCTGATTTAGTTGGAATCCTAGGAAGTCTATTTCCTGTTTACAAATTTGCATTTTGGCTGGCTCAATTGTAAGGTTGTGGTTAATTAATGCCTCGAGTACTTCCTTTATAAGTTGTAGCATTTCTTGAATATTATTTGTTGCAATAATAACATCGTCCATAAAATAAGCGACTTTAGATTTGTCAAAGTGTCCTAGGACTTTGTCAATCAATTCGGCGAAATAAGCGCTACTATTTTTTGTGCCAAAACTAAGCCTTAGTGGGTTAAATTTACCAAACTCTGTTATGAATGCTAACTTTTTTCTGTCTTCTGGTCTAAGGTTTATCTGGAAAAAGGCACTGTGTAGATCAAGCACAGTATAAAATTGTTTCCCACTGATATTATATAAAATGTCTTTGATATCTGGTATTGGATAGTTGTAAGTCTGTAGTATTTCATTTCGGAGTCTATAGTCAATTGCCATTCTGTATTTTTGCTCTTGTTTATCTTTTTGTGTTTGTTTTTTCTTAACAAATACGACAGGAAAAGAGTAGTTTGAATCTGATTTTTCAATTATGTTTGCTTTTAGTAATGTTTGTATTTCCTTCCATGCTGTTTCCTTTAAGGTTTGGGGCAGTCTATATGGTCTTGTTTGTATAGGGAAATCGTGATTTAATGTGAATTTGGGACATACAAGTGAACTCTGACCTAACGTGTCATATGTTTTAGAGAAAGCGTGAGCTTTGCTAATTAATAATTCTTTGAATGTTTCTTGTAAGTCCTCTGTGAGATGCTCTAAATTTAGTCATTGATGCTAAGTTCTGCCTCCCGAAGTTGTCTGACTTCCTGAATGTTTAGTTGATTGATCTGGTGAATTTTTCCCTGATCAATATCAATGTCTGAGTCATCTTCTTTGCATTCTATGTCTGTGGTGATTTTGACTATGTTAGTGTTTTGTTTTAAGTAAATGTTTTTATCCGTATTGTTATGTATTATAATATTTATTAAGTTGTTGCGTTGCACCTCATGAATTGATGTTTGTATATTATAGTCGGTATTGTCTCTAACTGGCTCTGCTAGAATTATGTCTTTTTCATTAATTTGTTCATCACAAGTAAGTGTAATTGTGTAAGAGTGTGGGGTTAGAAATATTCTGCGCTTGTTCCTTGCATACAATTTATTTTTTTTAATGTGTGCTCCCCCCTTTTTTTTAATTGTTTTTTTTGGGTTGTTATGAATGACATCATCGTGTTGAGCTGTGTTTTGTTGATTTTCAGTTGCTAGATTATTAATTTCTTCATTCTGTTCTGTCATGTAAGTGTTAAGTTGAATGACTTTGTTTTTTAGTTTAAGAACATTTTGTGAAAAGTCTAATGTGATGTTGTTGCCCCTTAAAAAATCATACCCAAGTAGGATCTGATAATCCCTATCAAATTCTTTGTTTGTCACATAAAATGTACCAGTGGTGCAAATGCCCTCTAAGCGAAAAGCAATTTTTATACAGTGTTTAAAAAAAATAGTTGAGTTTGTTAGGGTTTTAATTTTAATTTGGGTACCTAGGTATTTAAATTTTATGTTTTCTTGCTTTATTTTGTCAAATATACCTGGGGACAGCAGCGACACAGCTGCTCCCGTGTCACATAATCCTTTTAATTTAATATTATCAATGCTCATGTCAATTATGGGTAATTGATTATCTTTAGAATTATTGACACTGGCAATAGTTTTATTTAAAAATATTCCATCCTGTTGTGTTTTGTCCTTAGTATCACTGTTAATTGCACTTCCTTGTGCATTTATATCCATAAGAAATCCAAATCCCTGAGGATAACTGTGAGCATGAGAGTCGAAAATGTTAGGTGTATCAAATTGTTCGTTTGGTGTTTTAAAAGTCCCGCTGTGGGGTGACTCACGCGGGTGCGTTTTATTAATGTTAGTAAGTCCCCCACTCAGTTTTTTGGTTCTTTTCTATCTTTGTCATCTGAGTTTCGGTTTGTGTTGCTTGAGTTTTTATAGTTGTATTTTTTATTGTAGTATTTTGATCCTGGTTTACCTCTAGGCCTATCAAAATTACCCCTCTGTGCATTTGTGTTTTCATAATTTTGCCCACAATTGTTTGCATAACCTTGTCCAAAATTGTTGCCATAATTTTGCCCACAATTGTTTGCATAACTTTGCCCAAAATTATTACCATGATTTGGCCCATAATTGTTACTATGCATCTGCCCGAAATCCATATTTTGAGCTTGGCCAAAGCCCGGGTACTGCTCAAAACTCTGTTCAGAATTATTACCTGAGCTTTGCCCAAAATTCTGTCCAAAATGACCTGAGTGTTGCCCAAAATTCTGTCCAAAATGACCTGAGTGTTGCCCAAAAATCTGTCCAGAATTAAGGCCTGTGTTTTGTGCAAAATTTTGTCCAAAATGCCCCCCTTGCCAATTAATGCTTTGCATGGGATACTCCGGACGATGTAAATTTGAATTTTGTTTGGTGTTGTTAGAAAATTTATTATTTTGGAAAATCTGATTTTTGTATTGTGGTTTTTTTTCTATTTTATAATTTGTCTGGTTACTATTATTCCTTTGATTAAACCAACAATGTTCCGTTTCGTGATTGTTGCGCTTACACAGCTCGCACCATTTAGATTTGGCTCCTATTGTATCTTTAGCGTGAATTTTTAAATTATTTAATTCAGTCATTAAAGTCTGAATCTGTTCGGCGCTGTTTGCATTTAATTTTATCAGGCTTTCCACTAAATCGGATTCATTTTGTTTCTTTACCACGTTAATCTCCTCTAAGTTGCACGCGTTGTAAGCTTCTTCCATTTTGAGTGCTAAATTGCATGCTTCTGTAAAATCTTTCGGGGAGTTTTTGCGAACATCTAAACTGAAATCCGCTCTTAAACTATCCAGAAATCGTGTCAATTTAATCAGATCAATAAATTTGGTGGACCCATTTTGACCTTCTTCGTTGTTTTTACTGATGTACTCTTTTGCTATTTCGTTGAATTCGGTGATGAATTCCTCTACAGTTTGCGATGGTTTCTGCTTAAGCGTAAAAAATTTGTTTTGGATTTCGGAAAATTTCGCTTTGGATTGAAAGCATTCTATTAGTTGCTTTTTAAATTCTCCGTAATCTGTTTCACTGTTTAATTTGATGTTTGTCGCCAATTTTTCCCTTGCGTTTGCAATTAATTTTGCTTTCAGAATGATTAATTTACAATCATCTTTTAGCGAAGTTTGTGCTATTAATTTCTCGAATTCTTGCAGGTAGAATTCCACTCTATTTCCCTTTTTTCCGTCAAAAGTTGGAATCAACGACAAAATAGTGTCTACACTTGGTGTAGATTCCGCCATTGTTGCGTTTAGTATAGATTTTTCTGCCTGATTTCGTTTGTTTTTATGTTGATTTCTTGTTTTTGGTGACAAAATATCAGTTTGTCCCCGTTTATTTTTATTTTTTTTTTTTCTGAGTTGTTTGTTTGTATAAATGAATCGTTGAGATTTCCACTTTTTCTCTTAAATTTTCTTTTATTATTTGCCATACCCCAACGCAAAATAAAATTTGTAAGGCATTTTAACAAGAGATCAGATTACTACAAAACTTGTTCAATTTTAGTTATTTTTAATTTTACGTTAATTCTGCTGATATAAGTATTAATAATTATTTAAAAATCTAATAATTCCTACACTTATTCTTTCCTTTATTATTATTATTATTATTATTTTTTTTTATTAATCAGCAGTTTAGTGAAAAAAAAAACATCTCAAAAATGAACTTTTTTTTTTTTTTTTCAATTGTTCACTTATAAGTATGCAAGAAATACACATAAAATAAATAGATAATAAAAGTTTATCAGCTTATCACTGGTATTATGATTAATTTTATCTTTTATTTTTCTTTATATGTATGTATATATATATCTTTTTTTTTTTTTTTTCAAGGATTAGAACAAATAATAGTTCATTTTTTTATCACTTTCAAATATATTTGCATGAATAAGTCAAATAAATATTTCAGAGACAAAAATAATATGCAATCTTTCAACAAAAATGGTCTAATTCTTAGGAATTGACCTTTGAAACCTTTGTTTTCATATGAAGATTATTTGCTTGTAATTACAATCGCGACATATAAATATACAATATAAAAGACAATTTTAATTATGCAAATGCAATTGAGTGCCAATACCTTTTTATTATTTTTTTTATGTATAACCCATACCCTAGGATCAGGATTTTACACTTTACAGCTGATATTATTTATCATTCATTTTGTATTATTATTGTTATAATTGTAATTATTCTTATTATTCATGCAATTACCGAAATAAATTATATTAAGTAGTGCGATGTTAGCTTACAAAAAAAATATTAAATACTACTAGCAGAATAATATGAGAAGTAAAAAAAAATATATCTTATTATTATTATTTTTTTAAATGGATATGTTTAGAGTAACTAATTATAAAAATTTATGTAAATAATAACTTCTATACATTTATTGAGTAAATTTATCAATTCTAAAAGAGAATATTGAATATAAATAAATTTAGTTTCTTTAAATGTCCATCATTATTATTACTATTTAAGTTATTTCATTAGATCTAAGATATAAGTTCTTAATCCAGTACAAAATATTTAATTATCTAAAATAAGCTATAAATTGAATAATTAAAAGGGCTGGATATGAAGAAAGCTGAACACCAGAGAAATTCCTGTGTCACATGCACCAGTAATAATTGGGGTTTCTATCTGTTGGAGAGATTTAAAACATATATATGAAACTTGCAGGGCGTTACTCAAACCCATAATAATTAACTCCTCCTGTCAGAGACACACCAATTATCTTAACGGCAATTTGAGGGGAAATTGTGATCGTGCAACCTGGGATAGCTTTTTTGTATTAAATAAAAAGGATGTACGGCGTTGTGTTATTTTTTGAAGAAACTTATCCTTAAGGTTGACCCCTCAAGCCCGCTGTAAAATCTTACTGAAAGCAGTAGTTTAAACCAACATATATATTACTCTAGATTAAACATCACACTATACACTAAATAAATGCTGGAGTCTAAATTAAGGATAAAATAAAAAGGGTTTTATTTACAGAAGATAGATATAAAACATAAAAAAAAGCAAAGAGTAAAATAATCATACAAAAAGGTAATACACATTATATTCACGAGACTTCATTTTAACAATATAATATATTAATCAATTGAGTTATTAATTTCTTATTTTAATTATTTAAATTTAAGTAAGTGCTGAATAAGTTTATGATAATAATTTAACCTTTACATACATCCTTGATCCTGGGGATGGCAAGAGAAGCATAATCTTCTTAACGTTAATTAATTAATTTAAAAATATTTACACAGTATCTGGGTGAATAATATCTACCTGTACCTCTCAGGAGAATAGCAGTCATAGAGTAGTTCACCAGTAGTTCTTGCTTCCACGGGCACATATTTAAAAAAAGGTTTGAATGACTTAATTATAATTGTAGGCTGTTGCCTATAGCACTGCAGCCTATATAGAAAAGCCAACTTTCATGTTGGTAGCAAGCTGCTGAAAAAGATGTCCTCCTCTTAAGGATTTTTTTGATGGAAGTGATTTTTGAGTTCTAGCGAAGTTTTCGTTATTTTTTTCCTTCAGAGGGGTGTAAAACGTATTTACCTCCTCTTAAGGATTTTTTATCCAATGATGATGTTGGCGGTCAATTTCCCTGCTCTCTCGAATCACTTTTACTGGTCGCCGCGTATATCTGATCATCACGACGTTTGTCATTCGCTCCAGCCATATTCCGTCTCTTAGGGACTCCTATGTACCACTCCTCTCCTTGTTTTCCTGGAATCGCCGGTTCAATGTATATCTTAGCACATTTTATGACCCCTCTAGATTGTCTGTCATAAATCCTTGTTTGTTCAGCATTGCTGAACTGTCAGTTTCGGCGCCTGCCTGCTTTCTGCCCTTGTAAACACGGCCACCCATATCGTTGCCGTTGTTTTGATTATTTTAACGTGGGATGCGGGATATACCAATATCTTAGGTTCTATCCAGCAATGGCAAATTGAGAATCTTCTGTCACAAATGCTAGTTTATGCTTATCTTGCTCTCTCAATTTGATTTGGAAAAAAGCCGAATGTAAATCCATGACAGTGTAATTTTTTTTTCCTGAAACATCTGTGAGAATTTGTTTAATGTCTGGGACAGGGTACGGATCGCTTTCTAAGATGTTATTGAGAAGCCTATAATCTATTGCCATGCGATATTTTATGTGTTTAGGGTCATTAGTTTTGGATGTAGATTTTTTTTTAACAAAAAGTATAGGAAATGCGTAATCTGAATTTGTGTGTTCTATTATTCCTGCTTCTAGAAGGTTTTTAATTTCTTTATTAGCGAATTCTTTAACATTATAAGGGATTTTGTAAGGTTTGGTTTTAATAGGGAAATTATGTTGTAAGTTAAATTGTGGAGTTATGACTGATGTTTCACCGAGAGTTTTGTAAGATTTTGAAAAAGCTGTCGCGTGAGATAATAATATTTCTATAACCTTTTCCTGTACCTCGGGTTCTAAATGTTTAACGTCAAAGTCGTTTCTAGAAAGATCTCATATTCGCATTTCTTTAATTTCATTTAATGTAAGATTGTTTATTTCATATAATTTATCATTGTTATTATTTGTTTCATTTTGCTCTTGTATGTCATATTGTGTGTAAACTTTTCCTACGTGGGTTTTTTTTCTGAGGTTTATATTTCTATTGGTTGTGTTTTTAGCTAATAGGGGAATAATATTATCCTTATTGGTTTTATGTAGGGATCTACACATTTCAATACTATGTCTTTTGAAGTTTGGTTAAAAAAAAATTTCTTTTGTGTCTGTAATTTTGGGATATTTAATTTTAATTAGTTTAGTTTCATGTGGTTTGAAATGTACTGTCTCTTTAATTTTTGCATTTAAATGCGTTATCTTTTCGTTTTGATTTTGTGAATTATACAATATGTTGTTTTCGTCAATTCTGTATGTGTTGTTAAGTGTAGGATTATGTAAGTGGTTAATTTGTGAATCGTGTGTGTTTTCTGAATTGTTTAAGTGTATGAGAGTGTCTTTAATTTTTAAAGTATAGTTGTTACAATCAAATATAATTTGGTTGTTTTTAAAAAAATCAAAACCTAGAATCGCGTCGTAATCTCTGTTAAAATTATGAGATGTAACATAAAATATTCCGTTCAAGAATAATTTATTCACTTTAAATTTGAATTGTACGCAGTGTTTGAACGGTACTTCGCGGTTGTTGATTGTCGTTATCTTTACGTTGTTCGAAAGATATTTTATTTTGATGTTTGTTTCTTTAATTTTGTTAAATATACTTGGTGATAGAAGACTAATACTTGCCCCGGTGTCCAGCAAATTTGAAATATTAATATTTTTTATATTAAAAGTCCAAATGGGAAGTTCATCTTTAATATTAGAGTTACAGCTGGATACGTATTCAATTTTTCTTTTCTTTTTCTTCTGTAAATTGTCCCTGCGAATTTTTCTGGTATATATAATTAAATTTTGCAACTTGTTCGATGTTTTTATTTTTATGTTTTATTTTAGGGCATTTCTTTCTGCGAGGGACCTACGTGTATACTTTGAAGTTAGGTTGGTAGGCCCCTTTAGTAGTTTAAACGTCTTTTTTGCTGCCTCTGCCTATGGTGTCTTTGATTATTGTTTTGGTTACTTTCGTTTGGAAAAGTAATTGTAGGTTGTGTCTGCATAGCTATAGGTGTTTGTTGTTGTTGTTGTGTATCGGTTTGTTGAAAATTTTGGTTCGGTAGCATGAGCTGATGAGCGTTACCTGCTGACGCTGAACGGTTAAATTTTGTTGGGATCATGAGCTGGTGAGCGTTACCTGTTGACGCTGAAGGGTTAAATTGTGTAATTGAGTTGTAATCTTGATTTGGGGATTGTGTTTGCATTACATGTGTTTGTTGAGGAATATTATAAAAGGGCTGAGCAAAATTTTGAATTGGATAATTATAATTATGATTGTAAGTCCTGGGTCTGAAATTTTGTTGATAATTTGGTCTCTGATAAAAGTGACGTGGTGTATTGTTTTGGAATCTAGGATTGTATGTGTGTGAGTTTGTCTGAAATCTTGGACTATTAAATCGAGTGTTACGTGGTGTGAATGTTCTGTTTGCTGGGTTTTTTGAGTTATAGAAACAATCTTGCGTTTTGTGGTTTGGTTTTTCGCATATGTAACAATATAATTTATTGTTTTCCTGTTGATTTTGTTGTATAGAATCATTAGATCTAAGAGAGTTTACCTGTTCTTTTATCTCTTGAATCTGTTTATTATGTTGTTCTGATAATTCTATTATCGCATCGTAAGTTGTAGAGTTACTTTGTGTTTCTATATTGTTTAATTCGGAGAATTTTTTGTTATTTAACGCAATCTCGATCTTTTTAGCCATTGTTACGGCGGTTTCAAAATTATCTGGCGGGAATTTTTGGAGCTCAAACGAAATATCAGGTCTTAGTCCCTCAATAAATTTTGATAATTTAAGTGTGTCTAAGAATTCGATTGCACCTTCTTTTGATGCATGCCCTGAACTCGCCAGATATATGTGAGCTGCTAGGTTGAATTTTTTTGTGAAGTCAGCCACCGTTTGATTAGGCATTTGTTTGGACTGGATGAATTTATCTTGCGCTAACGTGAATGATTTCTCTGCTTTAAATAATGCACGGATTTTATTTTTCGCATGACAGGCGCACCCATTTTCCAAAGAACTGCCCCGCACGGGAAATCGTGCAGCTGCAAAATGAACCCATCCCAAAAAGACATTATTATTGGTTCAAAGAGTTGACCAACGGGAGTTTACTGAACTAAAATTTGCATAAGGTCAAAAAGGGCATCCAATAGAAAAACATTTTTTTTATATCAACGCCCAGGACGAGATATAGTCCAAATAATAATAATAAGAAGAAGAGACATTTTTTTGGGGTACTACTTCACTTGAGAAAAATAGCTCCATCGGTGCAAGTAGCTTTTCTTTGCTGACTTCTTCCAGCCCTTATGCTCTTCGAATTCCGGCCATCTGCACTGAAGGTATGCCTCAAGGAGACGGCTGATAGACCCGCGGAAACGGAACTTGCCTTCGCCGATCCGCTCCAGCGCCGTACGATGATTTCTCCCGAAACCCCCCTTGGAAAGCAGATCTAGCGGTCAAGCTCAGACTCATCACAGGGAAGAATCCCGGCCTTTTCTCCAATCTGGCAGATTGATCCATCTATGAGTGCCCCTGTTTAATGACGTGCAAGGATGAACAAGGTCCTACATCATGACTAGAGATGAACTTCAATAAAAGAACATTTGGTGAGATACCTCCAAAATATTTTCCCTGGCTAGCCGACGTGAATAGATTATTAAAATAAAAATCGGTGAATTAATTTAGATTCACATGTTTATTTATAAATTTAAATACTTGGCATATTTGCCTCTAATTTTACAATGCTGTGCTGTAAAATAATGATTTTTTTGATAATTAAGTACTTTAAATTAAAAGGAGTTAGTGTTGAAAATTTGATCTTATAAATTGATATTCTTGAGAAATAAATTTGTTGAATATGATTTGTTATGAATTGATAATTTTGGAGAAATCAATGTGTTCCTATCTTTCCTATTATTTTATTTATTATCTAAGTATATAATTGAATAAAATGATTTTGTTTTAAATAATTTTATCTCTCTATTTTCTTTATCAAAGAGTGTATTATATTCTTTATTTTAGATTTAAAAAAAAAAGGGGCAAATATTTAATTCAAAGAGTTCAATCAATAAAACTATCCGAACCCCCTTTACCTTTATTAACAGTGATTCACAACGCCGCTGAAAGGTAAAGATATTCTCGTATCCACTATACATCCCCCTTCGTAAATGTTGGATCCCCTCACCCCCACTTTTCCTTCCAACAACTCGTTTTTATCATTTCTAACATTCCAATAACATTAAATCCGATGTTGTTCTGGACGTTGACAATTGCCATGAAACTGGCGATTTTTAATACGGTTTGGCCTTTCTAACTGCGTGAAATATATATTTAGCATATCGTTTGATAAACTGTGTAAAAATACCTAGAAATGAGAAATACAAAGATCTATAAATGTTTAACCTATATATATTTTTTATTTTTAACTGAACACTATTCACTGTATTTTTCTGGCATATTGCACTTTTAAAAGTAAAAATTAACTTGAATTATTGGGATGCATTTTTCAATTTCTCGAGAAACTAATCCATTGGGTATTAAAAAAAACTTTTTAGCCGTCTGTATTTTGGGTAATTTTGTACTCTTCTCAATCTAAAAAAGATTTTCAAAAACGCATAAAATTTCAAGCAAAATAATTTTTTGAGCTCATCTGATCCAAGAAACTCACATATTGTGTCAAAAATGGATGTTACCATTTGAAAATAATACCTGATACATTATTTAATATTTAAAAGCCCTCAAAACACAAACATATTCCGAAAATTTAATATTACGGCATTCACCAGAACAATTTTTATACTATGACTTACGGTAACGATAGTGTGAGAGGATATATATTTCCCCGACGCACAGTGGAGTGTTTGAGGCAAAATCCTGGCCTTCTCACGTGTTTTAAAGTTAAAACCATTGCTGTTGACTTACTAAGAGTAAATACTCTTAATTAATGTGATATATACATAAATGTATGCACTTATTTAAAAAAAAACATATAATACAACGTTTGCTTAATTGTGTACTGTTTATAAGAAGAAAGTGATTGTTGATAGTTTTGATTTATTTACAAGTAATGTTTAATTAAATGCGGTAAATTTTGCTATAGATAAACGTTTAATTAGTTATATAAACCAATGTATACAATATATATATTACTTGCATTTAGTATTTAGCAAAGCTGAATCTCTATAGTATGGAGATGATGTATTATAGTGTTTTTAATATATTACTAGCCCCCCTTAAAAACACAGATATCTTAAAATGGCAACAATATGCGGGACATTTTTCATTTAAAATTTGCCTTCGAAACTATAACCAATACGATTATAAGTCGAAAACGGTCCGACAAACTCCGACACAGATTTAAAAAGCTTTGAATATATTAAATAATATATTTCAATAAATTAGATCTAAAAAAGCTTAAAAGTAAACGTTTTCTAATCTTAATTATTTTTTATTATATGAAAAATAAAAGTACTTAAATGCGAATAGAAAAGTATATATTTAAACACAATAACAAAGCAGAAACATAATAAACAAGAACGAAAAATCATGCGTCAAGCATAGATTATGTAACACTTTCCAACGCTTCCAAAATAATTTTACGAATCATACTCTTTAATAAGCTAAAAGATAACATCTAAGTAATCCGAATACTTTTATTCAGCCCTGTATAGGATCTATAGATTTGTATATATACTACATAGGATGCTAAATTTTAGTTCAGTTAGGAAACACGTAGCACAGTTTAAAATTCTCCGTCTGGAGTTAAATAATACGGAAATGTGTTCCCGAACTTTTGTGCTTCCCTGTATAGGATCTACAGAATTTATACACACCACCTAATATACAAAAAGCGATTTAAAATTAAAATCGCGTTCAGTAACTTAAAACGCACTTCCAGGAATTATTGTTAACATACAGTAGAGAATTCTTTTGTGTGTCCCTGTAAATGAACGATGACTGCTATACACACAATATTCTGTAGTAAGTCTCTTGTAATGAACCTTATATAAATTTCAATGCGTTTAAAATAGGGAAACATTATTTAAATAAACCGCAGACGATTTTTCTCCATAGACGTAATGTAACGGAATTCTTTTGACTGTCCCTGTAAAGTAAGTATAAGTGCTATGCACACCCTATTCCATATTAAGCTTCTTCTAATGCACCTTAGTGATATATATAAATTTCAATGCGTTTAAAATAGTGAAATATTATTTAAATAAACCGCAAATGATTTTTCCCCATAGACCGCAATGTAACGGAATTCTTTTGAGTGTCCCTGTAAAAAAACTATAAGTGCTACACACTTTCGTTGAAATAGGGAACATGCTATAGATAACGATTATAACATATAAAAATTGCAGGGCAATCCGAGCATATTTACGGGAGTTAGAGCACGGACAGACGGCCAGACGGCAGACGGCCAGACAAACCGAAGTCATAAACACTTTTCAACTAGGTTGGAAAGTGTTAAAAAGCACGTCTTCTTACAAAAAAGCTTTCACTACAACTGAGGCTAGAAGCCGCCGGATATGCCTCCTGCTCCTGAAATAGACATAAATTGACACAACACTCAGTCAGTTATTATAAAATAAGTTTTTTTTTTTTTTTTTTAATTTTTTGCAAATTTGAATTTTAGGGGTTTTGGCCAGGATTTTGCATCAAATACTTCACTGTGCGACGGCGGCTGCGGAATTGCTCTTTGATTATTTCCTAGTGCGCAGTATAAAAAAGTCGCTAGAATGATTTCATGTCTTTACTTTACAGTTTTTCTTGAAATGCGATAATTAAATAAAACAATTTCTCTATATTTTATAATTTTCTCCACTTTTTCTTATATAGTGCGAAGGCCTTCTGAATCAACAAGTGCAATGTTCGTCACTTACAAAGCCAAATAAATTTAGATTTCGTATGTACATAGAATTTAAACAATTGATTCGTAAGGTAACTTTTGAAAAAGCCACGCCTTACCCTTTTGGTAATAGCGTTGTAGGGTTTTTTTGGTACATCCATACGAGATCTTGTCGTTATACTCATTTTGCAAACATCAGAAACAAAGTGGTCAAGACATTCGAAATATTATTTATCAACTCGATCAAGTCAGGATACATATTAAAAATTCATTTTCTAAGTCTGAGACAAAATAAATTGTCTTTTTAATGTTCCAATATTGGACAAGTGTATTTTTAGGCAGGAAAAACACTTAAAAGAGGAAACATTTTTAAGGACGACACATAATATTATACTACAAGAAGAAAGAGAATTTTGTTCCAATAACATGTCAAATTTATTACTCAATACAAACTAATTATTTTCTTTGAGCCACTGCTTATAGAAAATTATTGCGCTGGTTAAAGAAACTTTTTAAAATTTCTTGCTACACGACTCCGCATAAACAATAATTTCGAATGCTTTTAATAAAGCATTTTCTTTTCTAAAATGACATCGTTGAAAGAGGTATCTTATACAATTAGTGACAAATTCTTAATTGTGTATCTTAATTCACATTTGGTTTGAGCTTTCCTAGTTTTACTTAGTTTAGGTATTACAAAAGCAATCCAGACATTTCCACCAAACAAAATTTTATTATAATCAAATTTTTAATTGCTTAATAAGGGTATAGCCAACATAATGAAAAAGTACTCAAGCCGGGACTCGAACCCGGGTCATCAGTATAGCGCATTGACGTTCTACCAACTGAACCACACTTAGGAACGATACGCAGCCTGGAACTTTCTCACTATAACATGTTGGCAAGGCTACAAACGCAGCACAAGATGGAATATTTTTCCATGAGCCACCAACCCTGGGTCAAACACGAAACCAAAGAAAATCCAGCATCGAAAACTGAATAAATTCATATTTAATACATTTGGAAATTTTTCCATAAAAAACTTCACACGCCTTGAATTCATAATAATCAAATTTTTAATTACTTAATAGGCGTATAACCAACATAGTAAAAAAGTACCCAAGCCGGGACTCGAACCTGGGTCATCAGTATAGTGCATTGATGTTCTACCAACTGAACCACTTGGGAACAATGCTCATCCTGGAACTTTCTCACTATAACATTATGTTACACCGGGTTCGAGTCCCGGCTTAGGTACTTTTTCACTATGTTGGCTATACGCCTATTAAGCAGTTAAACATTTGATTATTATGAATGCAATGCGTGTGAAATTGTCTATGAAAAAATTTCCAAATGTATTAAATATGAAAATTTTATTAACCAGATATTTTATATTAGTGCTACAATGAATTTATTTATATATGCATGTTCTTTGAAAAAGTTGCATAAATACGTGCGTTTGTGGAATTTTCCAATTCTTTACGCATTTTTATGCATTTTATAATATATAGGCAAAATATATAAATGGATGTGCACGTATTTAGTTGCATATAATCCAGACAGTGGCAACTCGTGAATGTTTTTATTTGGGGCACTAAGTGCATGGTTGTCAAATTTATTATTTTCTTACCATTATTTTTTTAACGAAATATTTGACATTTGCAGAAAGTTCTGCCATTAAACAAAAAAAAAAGATTTCTTTTAAAAAATAATGGTAAAAGTAGAGTATATTTTCAGCCATACATTTAGTGCCCTAAAAAAAAGTCACGAACAGCCACTGAATCCAGAGTTACCAAAATTAAACGAAATTATAAGATCGGATAAAGGGTTTTTCTGACTGATAATTCTTTGTTAGGAGTCAGGTGTAACGATTCTGTTAATCGCCGAAAGTTTGAATTTTGTTAATTCCACTGAAATTCGCCTTTCATTTCGTAGTAAAATAATTTCAAATGTGAAATAACAATACAATTACTCCAATGCACACTCAAACTGAAGATGCTTTATCTCCAGGCTGGAAATGATGTGTTTCACGCAAAATAGACATTTTCATCAGAAACGATTTAATTAGAAACAAAAAATTTAATTAGCAATTATAAGCCTTCCTTTCTCTTCCACTATTTTGGAAGATGAAGCTAGGTTTTATGATCACATCTATTGACTCGTGCGATAGTTTCGAACTACAATCAGCGAGAATATTTGCTGATGCTTTTTTTATACATTTTTAATTAGGTTATTTTTTCATCAATCGACGTGTTTTAACGAAGTGTAAGCGTACTATGGTAAAATCAAGTTAAAAAACCCATTCGTATGATACTTCAGTGATCGTTGGGCTTTTAAAAATTACATATATCGAAACAGAGATGCGTACATAAAAAGTGATGTTGAAATCGGAAATAAAATATATAGTTTCTTAAAATTTCCATCTACTTATTATAGATTTATCTTTAATTATATGAAGTATGTATTTAATTTGCAAAAAATAAATACATTTTAAGTTAGAATATATCAAATAATCACCGACATTTTAATATTCATGGTCGTGGATTTATTTACCATGAAGTATCTGTTAAATAAAAAATATTAAATTTAAACACGGTGATTTCTTTTGAGATAACAGATATTTTATAAACATATTGTATCAAAAATTCCACGTCGTTCGTTATGAATTTAATATTTACATAATTAAAGAACAATAGTTTAAATTTATAATTTAGATAAATTTGTTTAAAATATTCGTTATACTTTATTTATAGTTAAAAAATATTATCTATAATAGTTGAAATTTGAACAGGCAATATTCAGTGTTTATTTTTCAAAATTGATTTTTTCCAAATTAATACCATTACATTGCGTAGTTTTTTGATACATAGTGAAAAATTTATTAAAAAAAACATGCGAATTGTTAGATATATATATTTTAGTTTTACAACTAACAAAAGATATTTAGATGAAATGTTGTTTAAATATTGAAAGTTATTTTTAGTAAATATTTTAGAAATCAATATCATTTTAATAATTTAAAGATTTTAAACAGGATATTTAGTTGATCAAATTGATCAGTATAAAGTGGTTACTATATTCCGCAATGGTAGCAGAAAATGAAACGAATTGCTCAGGCGAGCCGAGAGCAAATTCTGTCTGATTAATTTTAATCCCCACAAAGCGTGAAGTGTAGCAAAACTTCTAATTTCAGAAACGAGGAATATAGGATTTTCTAAATTTGGGCAGATTATTATTTTTTTAATTATTCTTTTGAATTCTACGTTCTTTTTGACAAAAATTTGTTAAAATGTTTCATGCATGTTTGTACAGATAATATATAAACAAGAACGAAAAATCATGCTTCAAGCATAGATTATGTAGCACTTTCAAACGCTTCCAAAATAATTTTACAAAACATACCGTTTAATAAGCTAAAATATAACATCTAAGTAAACAATTTGGAAAATGCATAACATATTTAAAAACATAATTTCAGGAATTTCCAACAGATACAATATTCGGAAAAATATCCGAATACTTTTATTCAGCCCTGTATAGGATCTATAGATTTGTATATATACTACATAGGATGCTAAATTTTAGTTTAGTTAGAAAACGCGTAGCACAGTTTAAAATTATCCTTCTTGAGTTTCTGTCAGTAAACGGAAATGTGTTCGTGAACTTTTGTGCTGCCCTGTATAGGATCTACGGAATTTATACACACCACATAATAGACAAAAAGCGAGTTAAAATTAAAATCGCGTTCAGTAACTTAAAACGCACTTCCAGAAATTATTGTTAACAGACAGTAGAGAATTCTTTTGTGTGTCCCTGTCCATGAACGATGACTGCTATACACACACTATTCTGTAGTAAGCCTCTTGTAATGCACCTTAGTAATATATATACATTTGAATGCGTTTAAAATAGTGAAACATTATTTAAATAAACCGCAGAGGATTTTTCTCCATAGACGTAATGTAACGGAATTCTTTTGACTGTCCCTGTAAAGTAACTATAAGAGCTATGCACACCCTATTCCATATTAAGCTTCTTCTAATGCACCTTAGTGATATATATAAATTTCAATGCGTTTAAAATAGTGAAACATTATTTAAATAAACCGCAAATGATTTTTCCCCATAGACCGCAATGTAACGGGATTCTTTTGAGTGTCCCTGTAAAAAAACTATTAGTGCTACACACTGCAGTTGAAATAGGGAACATGCTATAGATAACGACAATAATATATAAAAATTGCATAGCAATCCGAGCATATTTACGGGAGTTAGAGCACGGACATATGGCCATACGGCAGACAAACCGAAGTCATAAGCACTTTTCAACTAGTTTGGTAAGTGCTAAAAAGAAAATGAATGATGCAAGGCAGTTTTAGTATTATACAGTGCGTCATTAAGAGCATCCTAATTATAAAATCTTTCTCTTGTTTAAACTTAAAAATTATTTACAAATACAACGTGAAATGTGGCAGTATAAGCATATGCAGGGTCTTTTAAAATTAGTTGATATTATTTAAATTGAGTTACAAGTAAACATATAATATTGAAGTTATTCAGACAGGAGTATAGTACTTCAGGACATTCTTTGCATTGCCATCTGCTTTTCTATTTACGTCACTGTTGCACTGTCTCAAACTGTAATAATCCTCAAAATAAACTCGATATTTCAAAATTCATACATTTTGTCTGGCGATTCAGAAATTAAACAGAATCAATGGTAAAATCTGAGTGAGCATCGATCAATTTTTATACGGTAGTTTGAACGTTCTAACAGTTTTGCGACTATGCACGTGCAGTATCATTTGTTGGTAAAATGCTACGATAAAGAAAGTACATCCTATATCATGTTACTTCAATAAATAACCTTTTTTTAAATAAATAATCCAACATCTAAAAGAATGGAGTGATGCGGGTGATATCACTACTATTTCCATTCTAAATATGCTGAAAAGTGTTGACTCCTTGACTCGAGTAATACATCTGCAGTAGATACCCTCACATGTGGACATTCAGGGAAACGAGGTTGCAGGTAAACTTGCAAAGAGCAGTTCATATACCCCGCCCCCTGTCCCTGTCTGTACTTTCAATGAAATCACATCAATTAGGAAAAATAGGAACAATGTTAAGTGGCAGGTCTCTCCAGCAAACGAATGGTACACAAGATCGAGTCCAGGCGGATCCTTGGGCAACACTTGCGACCGAAAATGTCAGACAACCTTATCCAGATTTGCTAGTGGTCATTTGAGTGGACTTTTCCTTTTATTGTGGACAAAAGGTTTACCCGGTTTGCAATAAGTGTGCTTCTGGGAATGCTTGTCCTGACCACATTTTGGACTGCTTCCAATTCACCCACAATGACATAAATAGAGATCCTGTATTGTTTCTGGACTTCTTGCAGTTATATAACCTCATGGAACAAGTCTGGCTGTCGCTGGACATGGAGGATATGAAACAACAACAACATGTGAATAAGAGTTCCCTGTCTACGGAATAACAGTACTATGGTACATAGGAGGGCAATCATCACATTAAAGAGGTTTAGGTGGAGCATGGCAATAAAAAAAAGGTTGGGGGTCACTGCTGTAATGTAATTTCTAAATTACTACAGGAAAAAGAAATAAAAAAACTAAAAAAGAAATTTAATGACATTTTTATACAAAGAAGAAATAGTTGATGTGAGGAGTTCTTTCACAGAATTTTTTGAATGTGCAAACTATACATATTGCGAACTATATTATCATATTTATAGCGGATGTATGTAGGTTTATATTCTTCAATCGAAAATGCTGCGACACCACGTTTAATTTGTGTGTTATTTCAATGACGTAATCTAACTTAAACCGAGGCTAACGAAAGAGAAAGGCTACCGCGGTACTTTACGCGTATCTTTTTTTACAGACCGGCGGAATCACGTGATGCTCGAATCCACCAATGCAGGTGTACGAAAAGAGCTTCACGTCACTCTCGCGGTCTGTAAAAAAGGATATGAAGAATGCACCGCGGTAGCCTGTCTTTTTCGTTAGCCTCGCTTAAACTCTGCTAAATAATGTTTCCCATAGTTGTGCATAATATCAAGAAGAACATATTCAGTAAGTTAAAAAAATAATTTAAACATGATATATTGTATAAATTATATACGTTTAGACTCTTAAGTCTGCCGCTATAATGAAATCACACCCTATATCATGTTACTTCAATAAATAACTTTGTTAATGTTCAATTAAATTTTAAATTTTCTTAAGCTTATAAATTTGAGAAAATATTTTGATGAAAATATGTTTGATTCTTTATTTTTTAAATAATCATATATTCTAATACGAGAAAATCTTGTGTGTGGTTATGCAAATTTTATTTTAAAAACGGCTCTAACGATTTTGACGAAATTTTGTATCCTACCGTTTTCGGGCACCAGAAAACCATTGGGCTAAGTCACATGTTCGAGAAAATTCGATCATTTTGGGTCATCAAGGGTCAGGGTCAAGCTAATTCTATCTAAAAAACGGTTCAAACGATTTTGACGAAATTTTGTACCTTACAATTTTCGGGCACGAAAGATTATTGGGCTGGGTCACATGTTCGAGAACTTTCGATTAGTAGGTCATTTTTGGGTCAACGCGGGTCAAATTAATTTTATCTAAAAAAACGGCTCTAACGATTGTGATTAAATTTTGTATCCTACGAGTTTCGGGCACAAGAAAGTCATTGGGCTAGGTCACATATCCTAGAAAATTCGATTCTGGGTCATTGTGGGTCAAGCTATTTTATCTTAAACACGGTTCAGACTATTTACACTAAATTTTGCATCCTATAGTTTTCGGGCACGAGAAGACTGTTGGGCTAGGTCACATGATCGAGAAATTTCGAATAGTGGGTCATTGTGATCATGGGTCATTATGGGTCAAGCTATTTTATCTTAAAAACAGCTCAGACTATTTACACTAAATTTTGCATCCTATGGTTTTCGGGCACGAGAAGACTGTTGGGCTAAGTCACATGTTTGAGAAAATTCAATTAGTGGGTCACTTTGATCATTGGTCATTAAGGGTCAAGCTATCTTATCTTAAAAACGGCTCAGACCATTTAGACTAAATTTTGCCTCCTATGGTTTTTGGGCACGAGAAGATTGTTGGGCTAGGTCACATGTTCGAGAAAATTCAATTAGTGGATCATTTTGGTCATGGGTCATTATGGGTCAAACTATTTTATCTTTAAAACGGCTCAGATGATTTGAACTAAATTTAGTGTCCTGCAGTTTTGGGGCACGAGAAAATCATTGAACTAGGTCACATATCCGAGAAAATTAGATTACTTGGTCATTTTGGGGTCATTGTGGGTCAAGCTAATTTTATCTAAAAAACGGCTCTGACTAAGGGAACGGCTCTGACTAAAGGACTTTAAGGGAACGAGAAGACAATTGGGTTAGGTCACATGTTCGAGAAAATTGGATTAGTGAGTCATTTTGGTCATGGGCCATTCTGGGTCAAGCTATTTTTATCTTAAAAACTGTTGGCGACATTAGCGGGATTTGGCAGGAAAATTGACATTTAAGATTACCAATGCTAAAACACTTGCTTGGCGCCAAATAAGAAAATATAGTCAAATTTAGGCGACATTTGGCGAAAAATTTGGCTTTTAGAAGCTGAAGGAATTTTCTAGAAATCCCCAATAGGAGCGGAGATACAGATTCAACCAGAGTACATAGAACGTTCTCGAAATCAGAATTTAACCAGTCAGGGTACATATGATAAGGAAAATTGACTTTTAAGATTACCAATGCCAAAACACTTGCTTGGCGCCAAAAGAAAAAAAATCGCCAAATTTGGTGTATTTGGCGAAAATTTTGACTTTTAGAATCTGAAGGAATTTTCTAGAAATTCCCAATAGGAGCCGAGATACATAATTCAACCAATCAGAGTCCATGGAACGTTCTCGAAAAAAGATTTGAACCAATCAGGGTACATAGAACTTTCTCAACGCATGCTTAGTGCTAAATGAAAGAATGTCGCTAAACTTGGCGGTATTTGGCGAAAATGTTGGCTTTTAGAATCTGAAATAATTTTCTAGAAATTTCCAATAGGAGCCGACATACATGATTCAACTACCAAGTTGAACACAAAGCAAATGTTGACCGAGCATTGCTCGGTCGTACCCGCTGGTACAGTAATAATCAAATGAGGTACGTTTTCAACAATAGAATAAAGATGGCATGCACGAAATTTAATATAATGTTTCTGTTAGGGGATATTTATTGATGATGTATTAATTCTTGCTAATTTTAGGGTATCAAATAATTTTAGAAGTATTTTTAATTATTCATTTTAAGGCTTAATGTAAATGCTGATTTTTTTTTTCTTTTTGAAGCTATTTAATTCAATTATTAATAAAGATCGAATATTTTGGTTTGTGTATTGTTCAACAAGTATTTTCTTTACATGATATTGTTTAAAACAATTAAAGACATGGATATATTAAAATATATATTTATTATAAACAATTATAAATATTAAAATTATAATAGAGTTTTCAATATTTTGCATTAATTATCAATTGTTAATTGGTGTATCTCTACTTTTATTCAATCATGAATTATTAAAGTAATAAAAGGAAAGATGAATCTCAAGATTTAAGAAGATGGGCTGTAATAATTACATATACTGTAATTAAACGTTACATGCATAATTACATATAATTTTTTCATAAAACAAAAATGTAAATTAATCGCTCAATATGTGAAGGATAATTTTTTATAAAATTAAATTAGAGGGTTTGCAGTATTTATTGTGAATAAGACTAGAATAGAAATTTAAGCACTTTTTAGTCTTTGCTTTATATATTTTTAATTTTGTTGGAAGCGTTAAAGACATAAATTCTTTGAATTTTTAAGTTAATTGTTTCTTATTTACTGTTTAATTTGTTAGGTGTTATCTTTAAATGTAAGCTTAATATATTAAAGTAACAAAGGGAATCGTGTATCTTAGTGCCTAACAAGAAAGATTAATTAATGAACGTTGTAAATTAATCATTTAGCTTGTAATTTTTTTAACTAAATTTAATTAGAGGACGGATATAGTTGTGGGTAAATCTGAAAAAGAATTTAAGTGTTATTAGTTTTTGTTGTTGCTGTTTAACAGTATTTTAATGTATTTAAAATGTTTTTTATTTAATTAAAAGTATAGTTTTTATTGTTTGTGGTCCAATTTCTCAACTAGATATTTAGAATAAACGTAATTCCAAAAACTTTTAGAATTAGAACATAAAGAAATTAATCATATAAATAGGCAAAAGCCTTAGTAAAGCCTAAATATTGTCTACAATATATCACTTTAGGGGCACATATAAATCTTCCACTGGATTATTTGATTAAAGAATGGGTTTTTCTCAAATTCCGTATACATAAGCAGAAAAATTGCATTTAAAGTAATTATATATATATATTTATTATTTTATATTAATATTTATGTGACATAAACATACTATTTGAAACTTACCAATGTTTTGAAATAGAAAAAAATATTCATTTATTATTTTCAACATATTAACCACTTTGCGATGATATAATTTCTGAACATTCATTATAAATATAACTCAAAATGAACGATAAATAACAAGTTTGTATCTTTATTAGAATGACGTAACCTTTTTTTTAATAACGTAATTTTGTTTTTGTTTTTTTCTTTTAGAGGGTTATCAACAGTAACAAATAAAATGCTTGAGACGAATTCACCTCAGATTAATCACCAGATAATCACCTCAGATTAAAAATTATTTCATCATTTTATTCATAAAATAATTCAATATAACCCCCCCCCACCACCACCAAAAAAAAAAAAAAAATTATTCGCATCGTCCAGTGGCATATTTGCAGATTCTAGCTGGTCAAAATTACTTTCAAAAATTTTTTTTTCGAAATTGATGTTTTACTCAAATATATGATAGATTACACTTATTTTAACAAATTATATAACATTTTCAATCAAAGTTCCTTCTGAAATGGTTATATATATAATTGGAAATTGATTCATTTGAGACATTTGTACTGACATCTGCATGTTATCCTTATTATTGATCATTCAATTAGGTTCAACATTTTTAAAGCATCAAGACACATTTTAAATGAGTTAATGAAATTGCTTAATAAATACGTATTGATAACCACAATGAAAGTTTTAAATAGTATAGCACTTAATGTGATAGAATTTGTTTTCTAAAAGTATTAAAAAAAATCATATATTTTCTAATAACATATTCGGAATTTTTAAACAGCTTCAATAAAAATTGCTTAGAAATGCAATCAAGCAATTCGACATCTGAAAGTTCTTCATACTGGCTCTCATAATAGAGAAAAAAAAATATTGGGACATTAACAATTCAGCGAACTTTATTTATTATTTTGTTACTTTACTAGTTATGAAAACAACAATATTCTACATAGTGTGTCTTGGTTTCAAGATTTTCTCGAGAACAGTTTTTCATAATTGAAACATTTCCTCAGCAGAGTCTTAAGATGATTATCCAACTGGTCAAAGGATATTTAGTATTTATGTGTTTATATTGTGTATTATAATCTATATTTATTATATAACTGAGGTGTGTTGCGTTTGGCGTTGCCGGGATTTGATCCAGGGATCTCATGAACAGGAGGCGAGAGCGCTAGCGTCAAGCAAAAGGCCAAGCCAGTTACTTTCAGCTAGTAACTGGCTTTATACTGGTCATGTGAGATGAAATCGCTACACACTCCATCCCCAGTGAGGAAGACGTTTTGTTGATGTCAGACGAGCGATATGCACTTGTGAGTGATGATGTGCTGTCGTGCTGCCATGCGCAGATATGAAGCGCGGCGTGAGCGACAGGCTTTTTGCTGTGCTGTCGTGCTGCCATGACATAACAATCACGGCGGAGTCATGTCTTGTTGAACTAGTACTTAAAAAGGAACACATTTTGCTCGTAGAAAACTTTGTTTTACTCAGGAAATATTTTAGAGCGGAGACAGCAGTAATCGTTAATATCAAGATTCGGTACTGCGAGATCAGTTACCGACACCCCGATGGTTCTGTTTGCAATAGCATTTAGTAAAAGACAGGCTGATAAGCCTTAGATTTGGCTACGAGAGCCAACACACTTGAACAGATCGTAGTATTGCGTCTTAGACAGATACTTCATGATAAATCTTGGAAAGTTCGATTCTATATTATTATATGTTACAAGAGGCTACGAATTTATAGACTTGAACTGCCATAAATATGGGATAAATGGCCGTGATATTCAAGCTAGTTGTGATTTTAATTTGGACTTGAAGTAGAGGAGAATTTAGGACATTTAATATCTGTAAAGAGATTTTTGTCGCCATTTTAGTTAAAGAGAAGTATATTAATTAAACTTTGAGGAAAGACCGAACCAAGGCTTCAAAATAGATAAAAAAATCGAACACGCAATTTGAGTGAATTTAACAAAGCATCTCAACTATATTATAACATTTGTATGTATATCATATAATCATTTGTGCATAGTAGAAGCTTATTTAGATAGCGTGAGTTATAAGATACCATGTGAAAAAATTTACAGAAAGTTTTGCAGCGTCAAATTGAATGTGGAGAATTTTGTCTCTGTCAATTTTGTAACAACTCAAACTTTGCAGCTATCATATTTTACATGAATATGTCTTGAGATGCAGCTTGCCACTTTATCTATATTAGACCATTAATTTAGAAATATGTTCTTCATTGTCATTTACATTTGTAAACAAAATATTTTTAGTCAAATTCTGTCTTATCTGTTCGTTAAATTCGGAAACTTGTTGCTGCTGTATAATGGTGTAGAAGTTGATTTATGCACCTGTATTTAGTCCTGATTACTTTTGTAAAAATAATATATACTTAGACCTAAAATTTGAAAAAATATATATAAATTTAGACATGATACGGTAGAAAAGAAAAACTAAATCTCCGGAATATAGACGCACAAGTAAATGCAGCTAAACTAAAATTTATCGCAAAGTTAATAATCTAAATTATATAACTAAATCAAAACTTAAGCTTTATATCGCCTTATAACATATCCTTTCTATTTTAAAATACAAAAAGACAAAGTTTTTGCTACATTGAATGCGAAATAAAACTTGAGTTATGGAAATTTTTTCACATAAATTCAATAAAATAAAGTACATTGTTCAGATGCGTACATGATATAGCACTATTTATTATTTCACTTCACATAATAAAATAAAAAACTATACTCAAAAAGATTGGTTCACTCACAATTGAGAAATACCAACTCCACACTAGTCTACGGACCATACAATTATATTTATATCAAAACCGTTTGAAGTGTACATCGCCCCAACTATTAGTCTATATAAGGTGAAAGATAAATTATTATGGAATAAATTTGGAAAAAAACGATTTTTGGAGGGCTAGAATCGGTAGAAATTCTAGCCGGTAATACAAAAGTTATATTATAAGACCGTATAAAGCGTGTTTTTTTTTTTTTTTTGTATTTCATTAAATAATTTAGACTGTGACGTCTGATTCCTAAAGGTTTGCTTTCAGTGACATAAGATAATTTGAAAGGGATAGGCATGGTTCCGTTTAATATTAAGAACGACAAATTCAGGAGGTTAAAAATAATTAAAACCTTATATCTCATTTACTTTATATTAATTTAGAATTTATGTCAAGCGTTATAACAATAAACAATCCTTTACCATAAAAACTTTATTAAATAATTCTATTAACGTACATGTTTTCCGGAAATAATCAAACTCAAAAAGAAATAAGCTGTATAAAGAACACTTTGATTAAATTTACACTTATATTTACGATTAGTTAGTTATAATCAAATAAAGACTGTTTTCGAAGATGTAATACCGTATTTATGTCTGAATATATTTATTTATGGGTCATTAAATGCTGCTTATTCGAGTGTTTTAAATAATTGCTTTGATGTTTTGAATTTATTTGATTTCGATTCTAAAAATAAATCTAAATTTATCGTTAGTCATATTATTTATTATTAGAAAAAATTCCCTTTTTTATCTATACATGTGAATTTTAGTAATTATAGATAGTGAACTGGAATGCAAACATTTTGTATTGATTATAGTATGATCTTTATGAAACTATGTTTATTGCATTGAATGTGAAAAATGAACAGCCATTTTCAAAATAAAATACTTATTAGGTTTTATAAAATAAATAAAAGTTTATTTTTTAAAAACTGGTTTGCACACTATACTTAAAATCGTGTATCGTATTGATTTATTTTTTTTCTAATCACAAAGCTGACGTTCATGAAAAAACAATAATATTTATAGTACATGTGTCACAAAACTACATTTATTGGCACATAAGTAATACCTTTGATAGAAAACCAATATTAGTTCACTCATTCGGTATTTTTACAATTATGATCAATATGGAAGAGATATATGAAAGACATTTATAACATTTTATAGATTTCTCTTTATTTTAGTTATAAAGTGGAAAATAAGAAATATATTAAATAACGCTACACATTCATAGATATGAATGTGAAGATGCATATATATTACTTTCTAATATACAGGCAGTAATAGTAGGTTCAAGAAATTTAGATGAATGTGTATACAAATTTAAATTTATAAACATTTAGAAAATATATCTATTTCGACGTAAATGGTTTTTATTTTATATAGATCAGTATTTGAAACCCTTTTTAAAATTGCAAATACTATATTAGCTATACAGGGTGTTTCACTACCAGACCGACAAACTTGCAGGAGGTGTAGAGGGCACAGAGACGACTCGGAATCGCATAGCAAGGGTCGAAAATGCCGTAGTTGTAAGCTATAGTTCAAATAATCAGAGAAAAAGAACAGAAACAGCTACATATTAATGGGACAGAAAACATTTTATTGAAAGGTTGTACTACAGAAGATGCTCGAAATTACGACCAGAAGTCGTCTTCGTTTTCTGGGGTCAAATGAAGAGTTTGGTTTACGAGATCACCGTTCCTTCAGTTGAAGACCTAGCCGATCGAATATCTGTAGCTGCCAGGAGGATACGCGACATGCCATGAAACTTCCAGTTCGTAAAGGAATCCATACAGCGCCATTGTCAAGCCTGCCTGACGACATCTGGTTATAATTTCAAACATCTTCTGTAGTAAAACCTTTCAATAAAATGTTTTCTGTCTTTTAATGTGTTTCTGTTTCTGTTATTTTTCTCTGCTTCTTTGAACCATAGCTCAAAACACATTTGCACGCAACTACGGCATTTTCAACCCTGCATTTCTATGGGATTCCGAGTCGTCTCTGTGCCTCCTACACCTCTTGCAAGTTTCTCGGTCTGGTAGTGAAACACTCTGTATTTCTTATATTAGATACAGTAATATATACGGTCACGCGTAAGATCACTCCAGTAATAAATATTTATACATTTCGGTTCTATTATGACGAATTCGTTCAACACATTTAGTAATATACGAATAACTTGAACTTTTCAATGATCTCATTTATCATACAGGTTATCCAAAACACATACAAATAAAGGAGAAGTTTAGTTATACATTCCACGTCTGTTTTAACAGTGATTAACACATTAACCCTTCATCATATACTAAGCGACACGCTTATGTTTTAGTCACTATATCCACCGTATCGTTCCTACAGCTAAACTTTTCATTCCCGCGCTCCTCTTTGGCATTCGGGCGAGGTACTTGTTTGGCGAAAGCTAATCGCCGGAGATATGAAGTTAATGTGATATTTACACATACTTTTAAAATACACCTGCTTACCTAGTGGTTAGGTCGGTTACACTGAGTCGAATCCCGACTCAGGCATGCATGTTTGGAGTGGATCTGATTCCAATTTAACGGAGGTCCCCGTTTGTTTAGCCTTTGTGCGCAAAATATGACAGTGCGCCCGAAACCAACCAATCACCATTGAAATCAAACTGTTTAACATTTAGCAATTAGACAAAGATGAACAGCTATGTAGTGCACATGGTCTTCGCCACACTTCTTGGAGTAACGGATTAGTAAACTCATAATTTTAGGGTAAAGATATCGCAGACGCACCGGGGTATCTTTTTGGCGCCAAGATGACTATTTTATGCCTGGACAACTCAGCGATTTTAAAAGATTTTACTTCGTATGGCAACCCGATAGAGAAGATTGCGGTATTTTATATTACATTAAATATCGTGTGTTTTGTAATAAATTAATCATTGTGCTTTAATAAAATAATTTGTGTGTGTTTATAATAAAAATGGTGTGTGTTTATAATAAAAAGGGTGTGTTTTTGCAATAAAATAAACTGTTTCATAATAAAATAAAACTAATTCTGTTATATCGAGCTAGATCTTACAGGTACCCGGAAACGGGGCGTTTTAGCCAAAATGGCGCAAAACAAATATCTGGCCAACCCCGGCGCGTATGTCACACATGTTTCAATTTTAGATACCTCGGGACATTAATATGGATTTTTAAAATGAAATAAGGTGCGTCATAACGTTTAGAGAATATAAATTAAATTAAAATGGAGTTCATCATCTTAAAATAACAAAATTATAAAGGCTTATTTAAATTATAAAAAAATTGCAAATGCTTATTTAATCGTAACAAACATATTTAATTTGTGTTATTGAAATGCAACAAAACTATTAAAGTTTAATTATTAACAAGAACGAAAAAGCATAGATTATGTAACACTTTCCAACGCTTCCAAAATAATTTTACAAATCATTACTGTTTAATAAGCTGAAAGATAACATCTAAGTAAACAATTTGGAAAACGCATAACATATTTAAAAACGGAATTTCAGGAATTTCCAACAAATATTTCCAACATATACAATATTCGGAAAAATATCCGAATACTTTTATTCATCCCTGTATATGATCCATAGATTTGTATATATACTACATAGGATGATAAATTTTAGTTCAGTTAGGAAACGCGTAGCACAGTTTAAAATTCTCCTTCTGGAGATTCTGTCAATAAACGGACATGTGTTCGCGAAATTTT
Source organism: Maratus michaelseni (assembly GCA_963931845.1). Taxonomy (NCBI): domain Eukaryota; kingdom Metazoa; phylum Arthropoda; class Arachnida; order Araneae; family Salticidae; genus Maratus; species Maratus michaelseni. Next base: position 422,325,508 of record OZ007592.1, read on the forward strand.
GTGCTGCCCTGTATATGATCTACAGAATTTATACACACCAAGTAGTAGACAAAAAGTGAGTTAAATTTCAAATCGCGTTCAGCAACTTAAAACGCACTTCTAGGAATTATTGTTAACAGAAAGTAGATAATTCTTTTGTGTGTCCCTGTAAATGAACGATGTCTGCTATGCACACAATATTCTGTAGTAAGCCTCTTGTAATGCACCTTAGTGATATATATAAATTTCAATGCGTTTAAAATAGTGAAACATTATTTAATTAAACCGCAAACGATTTTTCTCCATAGACGTAATGTAACGGAATACTTTTGACTGTCCCTGTAAAGTAACTATAAGTGCTATGCACATCCTATTCCATATTAAGCTCCTCGCAATGCACCTTAGTGATACATATCAATTGCAATGTGTTTGAAATTGTGTAACATCATTAAAATAAACCGCAAATGATTTTTCCCCATAGACCGTAATGTAACGGAATTCTTTTGAGTGTCCCTGTAAAAAAAAGCTATAAGTGCTACACACTTCAGTTTAAATAGGGAACATGCTATAGTTGACGACAATAACATATAAAAATTTCAGGGCAATCCGAGCATATTTACGGGAGTTAGAGCACGGACAGATGGCAGACAAACCGAAGTCATAAACACTTTTCAACTAGGTTGGAAAGTGTTAAAAAAGGCCGGCTTGCATGTCAAATAGATTATTTGAAATACCGGGTGGTTATAATTAGAGTTACACGAATCAGAACAATCTGGAGCCCCTTTTTGTTGACGAATATTATTGAAACTATATATATATATGTTATATGGACCATGGAGAATAGAAATATCCAATAAAACAACAGTCCAAATTTTGGCCAACAGGTGAAAAATATCACAGCATTTGTTCAATGTGCATTCCATTTGCGCCAATAACATATTAAAAGCGTATTAAAATGTGTTCAACAGAAAGCAAGCATAACATGCCTTGTCGCTTCAATTCCTCAAGAATAACTTCGTCTTCTGTTGAACATGTTTTAATAGACCTTGAGCACGTTATTGACACAAATGGAATGTGCATTGAACAAATACTGTGATTAAATAAAGTTTTATGTTTCCAAATTGTGTTTCCGGTTCCTTAGGCGCCATCTTTTCAACTGTTGGTCGAAATTTGAAATATTTTTTATTGAATATTTCTCTTCCGCATGGTCCATATAACAAATATACCAAGTTTCAACAAAAACCGTCAATCGGAACTGGCTCGGACTGGTATTGCCACTTTGGTTACAACTAACTGGTACAAATGATTTTCAGTTATTTTCTTACCTAGTCTTGTAATCGTTTTGAAAATCGAAAAAAATGTTTTGACGGATTTACACGTTTCAGACACTGGAGATTCCGAAAAACATATTTTTAGAAAAAAACATTTGCCGTCCGTCTGTGTGTCTGTGTGTCTGTAAACGCTCTATCTCCCAAAAAAATTGAGATAGAAATTTGAAATTTGGTGTGTACTTAGAACGTAATACTGGAAAGAAGCTTATTGAATTTCAGTAACCTCGATTATCCGGAACTCTTTTTTTCGGACTCTCGAAATATTCGTTCTGATAAAAGGTACATAAAAAATTTCGAAATTGTTTCTTTTGAGGAGTGAATATAAAAGACAATAAAAAAACAAAAATTTTGCATAAAAAAATTAAATCTATCGGATAATTAGTTGCCGAGATATTTGTAATCCTATTTACCACACTCTTCGATTATTCATGGCCCTGTATTTCATTCAATTTTCAATTCAAAGATATTTTTTAATTGGAATTGAGCCGCATAATCCGACGCAGTAAACCGTTAGTTAATATGATTATCAGTTTTGGAGTTATAAGGATGTTTCTTTTACGTAATTCAGTAATAGAGCCTTTAAAGTTTATGACGTCATCAAACCACAATTTTATTCGAATTACAATGCATTTTATAAATAGTTTACTCATGTTTTATTTTCATATATTATATTATGCATATCCATGATGGGTAAGTATTACGGTGGCCCCCAACGACTAGTTTATTTATGTATCTAGTTTTCTGCGGATTACTAAAATTTACTCACGGACCACTGGGGGTTCACGTACTACCGGCTATCCAGATTTGCCATATACAATGAGATTAGTAATAAATATTACAATAAAAACAATAACAATATGGTGCAATATGGTTAAATCTGCTGCAAAGGAATACTCTTCGAAACTAGTTAACAGTCGACTTTATTAAGTGATACAGAAGGATCCTATACCTATAAAAGTAGCTTATTTAAATTTACTTTGGTCTTCAACTTTTGCAAATAATGTGTTTCACTTGGCGTTGTTGAGATGTAAATTAATCAACCCTATATATATAAAATCCTAATGAAACGAATTTGTGAAACGATTTTATGAAACGAATTTATGAAACGATTTTATGAAACGACTGATTAAACGACTGATTATGTTTCAGGGCTATTTTTAATAAAATATTAAACGCTTGATGGTGAAATTAATACTAATTGTCCATAAAAATCCGCGGATGTCAAAACTGGTAATAGAATTTTGAAATTGGAATTAGTTTTCGAGTTATTAATTTTTTTCTAATTTTAATGACATTTCTGTAATGATGGCAACTAATTACTCAGTTTTTTTGTGACAAAAAAGGGAAAAAAATTGAAAATGATCACGATAGGGATTATTGATTTCTTTTTATTCGTCATTTTCAAATTGAAATTGAGCTTATCTTTTATTTCAATCGATAATGAAGACAAGATTGTGATTAAATTATGTTTTTCAGGAAAATTTGAAAAAAAAAAAAAATCACATTTCTATCGTCAGGATTCAATCGTCTGTCAGCATTTAATTTCATTTATAAACTGAAAATATTTTGAATAAATTCGTCCAAATGACGTCATTTATGTAAACGCAAAAGAAAGGGGGGGGGGGAGGAATTAATAGTAATTATTATTTATTGATATCATTTTGTTATTTTTTTGTAAAATTTAATTAAACGAATTTATAAAATCACTAATTCGGATATTTGAAACGAATACATAAAATAATAATTGCCCAACTGCAAGGAAGGAGAATAAAATATCCTGCTTGGTTTTCTTTCCAATTTTAATGAGAATATGACATTAATTATGGTAAAATGACATTTACTACTTTCTCTCTTTTATTGGCAGCAAGGAAAAAAATGCTCCCTATATATTAGAGAAATGCTATTAAAGTTTAAAAGTATCCTTCTATATTAAAAAAAAGTAATCTGGAACTGAGCCAAAAACGAAATGGACCAATCACATTCTGCGTTGATATTCCGGATTATTCTCATCGCTTTTTTACTAGGGACTTTTTTGGGGAGCTATTACTTTTTTTTTCTAGCCATCCTACGGATTCGAAAATCATACCACCAGACGCGAAATATAACAAGCTTTCAGAAATTCAAAAAATTATAACGGTCGGACAATAAAAACTCAAAAAATCCCTAAAAAAATCGAGTGAAAAATCTTTTATTGAAAAAGTCAGTTTTTTATACTGTTGCCAATTTCTAAATAAGCGCAAAGGATTATGTTTTATCTCAAATAAAAAATGTATTTGCGCAAGACTATTAAAAACAATAATGAAAGTTTAAAATAATAATTAAATGATCACGTGTTGAAAGCAGGAAATAAAGAAAATTACGTCATAAAAATTGTGTTTACACATGAATATAAAAAAAAAATAATAATAATAAAATGAAATGAAAAAGCATTATAACCTGATTACAGAAGAAAGTCACCGTTCGTGATATCATCATCATCATCTTTTTAAAACAGGATACATTACCAGGTTTTAAGAGGCTGTGAAATCAGAACGGGGGTTGGTGAGCGTAGCGAGATTATATTAAAAACTATATTATATATTAAATTATAAAACTATATTATATATTTATATTAAATTGCAGATTATATTAAAAACTAGGGGGCAGAGCCCCCTAGTATATATATATTAAAATAAATATATGCTATTATATTTTATTAAATTTTATTATATATATATATATATATATATATATATATATAAATATATATATATATATATATATATATATATATATATAATACATATATATATATATATATATATTAACCTAGCAATGTTTTGTTTTCTTGTTTTATTTTTATGTGGCTTATAGATTTTATTTGGCTTTTGTGATAATAGTTCTGCATGTGTTTTTTTATAGGAGCTTATTATATATATATTATTATATTTTATTAAATTTTATCTAATATATATATATATATATATATATACTATATATATAAAACACAAACGGAAATTTCGTTCCGTTCCTTTAAAACTCGAGCTCTGCCGAATGGATTTTGATGGAACTTACACTGTTCGAGAGATAATTTTTCAGGGAAGGTTTTAGTACATAACACAACGTTCTACGTATATTTAGTTATAGGATTATGATAGAAAGTTCTGTTATTTTGGCCGAAAAGGTTACCATTGCTAATTTTTTGGCGATCATTACTGTTGCAGAAAGAAATGAAAAGGCTATACATGTCGAAAAATAAAAGAAAAACTGTTACTAATTTTATAAAAAAAAAAATAAAAAGAAAGAGAAAAAAAAAGAGTTTTGATGAGAGAATATTATAAAACGAAAATATTTAATTTAAACATGATTGGGAATGTTCGTAATGCTTAAAAAATTATTCAAGGGGTAAGATTTCTATATTGAAACAATATTTGGCGATGTATCTTTTGTTTTTGGCGATTTTGATTTTACTTTTGACCCCAAACAATTTGATTTTAAGCCAAAAGGTGTCTTTTTTTGTTGCAGAAAGAATTGAAATGGCTACACATCTGGAAAAATAAAAGAAACAACTGTTACTAATTTTATTTAAAAAAAAGAAAGAAAAGAAAAAACAGTTTTGATGAGGATTTTAAGCCAAAAGGTGTGTTTTTTTAAGTGTACGACTGCATTTTTACAGTTTTTTTTTTTTTTGTACTTTTCGGTTAGAATGGCGCCAGTGATATACATGTACATGTATATATATACACATATATATACACAAATACATGTATATACATACATATATGTACACTTATATGTATAAATATATACGCACACATATATATACATATATGTACATATATCACTGGCGCCCGGCTAACCAAAAAATAACTTTTTTTTATTCAAATGCAAACTATATTAATGGCAATATACTTCTATTTACTTTTACATATATGAAATTTCGTTCCGGCTGCTTATAACTCGAGTACTGCTGAATGGATTTTCGTAGAACTTAAACTGTAAGATAATTTTTCAGGGAAGGTTTTATTGTATAACATATCGTTCTACGTAGCTTAGTTATAGAATTATTCTGGGAAGTTCTATAATCAGATCAATCCGATTATGAAATATTAGCCTTTTTAAAAGATTTTGCCGAATGGATTTCGATGGAACCTACACTGTTAGATAATTTTCCAGGGAATGTTTTATTATATAACATATCATTCTACGTTCCTTAGTTCTAGAATTATAGGGGGAAATTCGAAAATCAGGTGACCATTTTTTTATCAAATATTAGCCTTTTCAATATTTGATTCCGATTATGAAAGATTAGCCTTCTGAAAAAGTTCTACTTGACGGATATTGATGAGAATTGTATTGTTAGTTAGATGCTTTTTCAGGAATGGTTTTAATGTACTACATATTGTTCTACGTTGCTTAGTCAAACAGTTATGTGTGAAGGTTATATAGTCAGGTGGACCCGATTCCGAAAGATTAGCCTTTTTGAAAGTTTTTACTGGGCGTATTTTTTGCGACTTGCATTGTTAAGAAGATAATTTGTAAGGATGGCTTTAGTATATTTTATATCGTTCTGTTAGTTTTAGAATTATGTGGAAAAGTTCTATAATCAGATGAACTTGATTATCAAACATTAGCTTTTATAAAAACTTCTACTGAATGGATTTTATTAGTTAATTTGTTTGCATTGTTAGTTAAACAATTTTTAGTGATGGTTTTAGTATATTGCATATAGTTTTATCGTTCTTTACCAAACCCTAACTGTAAATGAACAAATAAAAGAGTTGGTCTTTAACAGCTAAAATTTTAACTGCACACTAGAATATATGACAGCGCACTGGTATCATTTTTCAGTAATGTGGAAGGATATTCCAGGTAAATATACAGATTGCTTTCAAATACAAGGTCAAATTAAACGATATATTTCGTTTGATTCATGGTTCATTTGTAGAAACAGACCAGCGCAGCGGGCGTCGCTTGCTAGTTACTTATAAAAATATTTTAAAATATATATGTTTATTGATCTAAAATAATTGTCCCTTTTTAATTACATTTACCAATCGCACATAGCTATTTTACATCAAGTAAAATTATAACATAAAACATATATATTTTATGTTAAATACGTAAATTCTGAATTTATAAAAATTAACGCAATAATTATCTAGGTTATGCATGCAATCAACATACTGCTTAAACTATTTTGTAAAGAAAAGGAAAAATATATTTTGAAGGAATTACTTTTTAAAATAAAAGAGCGAGTATAAAATAAAATATTCACTCCCAAATTTGAATAAGTTCTCAAAATCCTTAGTATTATATGACATTACAATATATCCTTATGCATTTTTCTTATTTAATTTTGGAGCAATCTTTAGAATGTGTTTTTTTTATATATATATTTATTTATTCAATGATAAATATATACATAAAAAATGACTACACGAAGTTCTTTTAACTATTTACACTCATTTAGATAACTACTAAATCGAACTCTATCACTTTCATAATGATATTTTTAATTCTGTTATATAATTTATAATTTAAAGCTTAATTCAAGCATTATCGGAGATTGGCCGAAAGTAATACATTATCCATTTTTTTTCTCATTCAGCTACTTAATCCCTGCATTCCTCACAAGCATCTGTGAATCCTTCGTGAGTGATGATTTATTAATGATTCAGTGGCGAACTGTATGGATAAAGATTGTCCTTCTTTGTTTTCTGTTCATTATCTTCATTTTAAAGTCATTTAGTCTGATAAGTTGTTTTTATCTTAAGGACATTCATATCTTTTTTTTAAGTAATCTAACATTCCCTTTTCTGGGATTACCATATGGTTACGAAGTCAAATAGATTGCAGTGATTACTTTATTAACACTGGTGCCTTAAACATATTTGTGCATGTTTAAGATTACTAATTTTCTGTTTTGGTTGTCTTGGAAATATTTTTTTTTATGTTATAAATTATTTGCATTTTCTTATCAAATAGTTCTTATATAGCATTTTATTAATTTCGTGTCGCATTAAGTTTACTCCTACATAATATTACAATATTCCCTTATCCTTAGCCCTTTTGGAAATTTTAATTTTTATCTCAAGCATTACCGCGCGTTCGTAGATTTCTTATTTAGTGATTAATACATTACAAATACTATACAATGTACACTGAATTATTTATACTCATATATGTATACTGAATCTATTTCTAAATCCGTACATTATGGTATTTGCATATACTCTGACGGAAATTAAACTTTTAAGATAAATTCATCCATTATCGGAAAATTGGCTGAAAGCAGTAAATTGTGCATATTTTATTTCTCATTCAGCTACTTAATTCCTATTTTCCCGACAGGCATCTCAGAATCCTTCATGAGGGATGATTTATTAATGATTCAGTGGCAAAATGTATGTATAAAGATTTGTCGTTCTAAGTCCCTTCCTCATTCTCTTCATTTAAAAGTCATTTAGTCTGATAAGCTGTTTTTATCTTGAGGACATTCAGATCCTTTTTGTGATAATGAAACTTTCCCTGTTCTCGGATTAGCAGTAGGTGAACTGAATAAATACGTTGCAGTGTTTTCTTTATTAACATGCTTGTCTTTCCCATATCTGTGTAAGCTTAATATTATTTGTTTTAACTTTTAAAGTTGTTGGAAATTTACTTTATGATGTAACTTATTTGCATTTCAAAATTAAGTATGTCTTATATACTATTTTATCAAATAAGTGCAGTCTTTAAAATAAGAGAGTACTTTTAAAATGATAAAATATTCGTGTATCGCGATATCTAAAAAGTATTAATTAATCAATCATTCTATCTCCAACAGATTTCTTTTTATCTTCCTTAAATTAGAGGATTGGGATAGTGATCTGAAAGAAACGTAATGAAAGAACGAGTAGACGAAAAGAAAGTTGTACTTTTGTTTGTCTGTTTCTTTTAACTATTTTTCATTATTGTATTTTAGATTTTCATTGAAGCGTATTCGTTAAATGACGGAATGTTTCTGTTATTTTTATATAAAATATTTCTTATTGTTTTATTTTACAATTTATGAGTTGCTTTTAAATTTAAGTATAAATGATTAAATAGATAAAAGGTATCATGAATGTCACTGTCTAATAAAAAGGGTTACTAACTGCATATCTCTTTTCGAAAGACAGCCTACATAAATTATTTCATATGTAAAAAATAAAATTTTTACATGCAGTTTATATTAGAACGTAGAATTATGTAAACATTAAAACTGGGAAATAAACTGAAGCTGTAATTTGGTCTTCGTTTTTTGCGAAGTATGCTCGTTAAAAAAAAAAAAAAAAAAAAAAAAAAAAAAAAAAATCTTAATTTTCTAAATAAAATATTTTTTTATTTGCCGTTCTATATAGAGATTCTGTCTATCAATTTAAAAACCTGATACTTTGCGGCAGAGTGCCTAGCAACTTTTTCATAACGGTATGCTAGTGCGCGAATGAGTTTTTGCGATTTTGCATTTGATCGTGTTGTCCAGAATCACAAACATGAGTGTGTAATCAATTCTGTATTTATTTAGTTTTTGCAAAGTTCTTATGTATCTTTAGTTGCTACGGTCATTTGCAATCCACATGTTAATTTGACTGTGGTTGTGTAGGTGCTATAAATTCTAAGGTGTCAGCTGGAATCAGTGGATATGGAAAGGATCTCGTCTGACGGTAGTCAAGTTCTCTCGTGCTGTCTACGCCACGTGACAATTGATCTGGCGTGGAGATTACGACTTGGAGCTGCCGATAGAGCGCGCTACTGTAAGTTTCGCCTATCTGTTAAGGTAATTTGTTAAGGCCCTTTCTGTATTTCGAATAAAGACGTACAAGAATCCCTGCGATTCTATTTAGATTTTAGAATTATCTTTTAAGTGTAATTTTTATATTCTGCTAAAATGATTGTGATGACATTGTGAGCAAAGTTAAGTTCTTTGTAATTTAACAAATTTCAGGAAGTATTTCCCCCTCTTAGTTCTCGTAATTCGCTTTGTTTTAAATAGTGGGGATTATGTCTACCTACTCCACTGCGGGCATTCCTTGATTATTGTTGGAAATAAATTTGTTGTGTTTGCTAAAATATGTGTCATGGCCAATTTTTAAGCTGACAGCCTTGAAGAAGTTGTGAGAGCTTTAAAGAGATAACTTCAAACATGTATCACATGATTTTATATACAGGAATATTAATTTATGTGTACATCCGTAAGTATACTTTATACATCAGTAAGAATGGCAAATATAACGTTAGTTTTTAAAACGCTAATTTTTAAAAATAAATTAAATTAGAAGATCGATATATATTTTATTGATAAAGCTGAAAATAAAATGTAACCACTTGAAGGGCAGTGGGATTTTTTCATACTACTTAATATTAATCATCATCCAGAATTTTTAAGGAAAATATTTATTTTTATCATTTTAACAAAATGAATAATTGCGGGGATCGGAACAAAAAAGTACCAAGCCACATCTTTGGTGAAATAAATCTAACACTGTAATCTGTTGCTTAATATTGTAAATTGTAATATCCTCCATATAATTTGTTTCTAATGTCACTTGGTGGCAGCATATGTACCAGGTTTCGTTTTTGCCACAGACGTTTATGCCCCCAATGAAGATATCTAATTTACAAAGGACGTAATAGTAATATCATTAAACTAATGCCATATTGTTACTCAGAATATCTCAAATGTTACTGAGACATTAGCGAAGAAACTTTATGTTATATATCTTGATTTGAGTATTTGATCAAATTTTCAAATTGAAATATCTCAGAAGTTCAAAAATAGGTCTTAGCATCTTCCTTGACCGACCCCCTCAATTGAATCGGTCTTTCAAAAACCACATATGTCAAGTTTTTCACCAAATATACTTTTTTTGTCGCAAATGCTTCCTTAAACGTAAAGCCATGATCTGGGTAATTAACTGCATAAGTCAGTGTATTCCTTCCTCTTCAAACAATACCTTCTAATTTTCGTCCATTACTTAAACGATATAAAGTCAGCGACTTAAGTGATTTTTGCATGCAATACCAGGTTGCATGCGGATACCATATTGTCATTTGCATGCAATATCATATTAAAACATAAAAATGTTCCTGTATAAGTGCTATCTTCCTTAATTTTGATTAAAAATATGTTTAATATGAATGAAATGAATTAAAAATATGTTTAATATATTTTTTAAATAAATACTACCAAAAATTGATTTTTGCTTAAACAACAAAAGTCAGAAACAGTTTTTCTGTTCTTCTTCTTTTTATTGTTCATAAATTACAAAAAAATATTTGATATTTACGAACTTTGCAGTCCAAACTGTATAATCAGCTGAAACCCCCCCCCATAAAAATTCGTGGCACAGATGTCATACACGCACCACGTTGGCGAGATTTTTTCCCGCGCCAAATTGCGAAGACTTTGTCTTTGAATATTAGTTACAAATAACATGCAATAATAGCACGTTATTTTTTATTTCAATATAAAAATAAAATAACGTAATAACTGAAATAGCGTCTGTTATTTTAAAAAAGGAAATAAACATAAATAAAAGATAGTTTGATATAAATAAATATTGATATATATACTAAAAATAATTTATAGAATTAAAATTAAAAATAAAGGTAAAAAAACAACAATTTAGGTAACAAATTTTTCGTCAAATTGGCGGGGGAAAAATTGCACCAACGTGGTGCGTATATGACATCTGTGCAAAATTATTTTACTTATGAATAATACAGTTTTTTTTTTATTTTTTGAAATATTCTGATATTGTGACTTTTGAGGTTTTGAAATCACCGATTCATTTCCATTTCTTCATTTTCAAATATATACATATATATATATATTTTGGATACTCTGTTACAAATACAACATTACAGAAACACAATTACTTGATCCTGAAAGGGTTAAAGTGTAATTATTCTTTGATTTTAATAGTTTTCGAGGATATTTCAAATATATTTTTTCTTAAATTAAATGATGTTTGGTTATTCGACATTTACAAATCTTGAGTTAAGGGATAAATGGAGCTCGACAATTTTCTAGAAACACAAATCAAACATTTCCTACACAAAAGTTTAATTTTAGTTTAATCACCAGTTCGATCATATTGTAAAAGCAGTAATGAAAATTTCGAAATGTGGTCGTTGATTAACGAAAGTAATGTTGTCAAATGTATTAGACGAAAATACGGAAACTGCATTTGAGCAAGTCAAAAATGTATGTAATATATTATGTCATGCAAATGTTTGGAGAAACATGAACTTTTAACAGAGGTATTCACAACATTTCACCTAACTCAATACCATATATTAAGCTATTAAAATAATTAAATAAGCTATTACTAAATAGCAGAGTTTTCACCATCAGACAGTAAATGTTTGTTGCTGACGTACTACTTTTTTATAAATATATTTCTTAATATTTAAGAATTTTTAAGAAGAAAATTAAATTGGAAAAAAATTATCTCTTATATTAATTTTAAAGCTTTCAGTGTTTATAAAAATATTTAAAACACGAAATAAAGAAACACAGTACGTTGGAAACTATGCCTATTCTCGCTTGTTAAAAATCGTATTTAGATATTTTTATTAAGTAATGAGTAATAGCCTGTGTTAACTTGCTACGAGGTGAAACTTGTATCGATGAAGCAGCCCTTTACATAAAATAAAAGAAAACATGCATTTGTTTTTTGCAACAAATTATATTTTCGCAATCTTTCTATTTCAGAAACAGGAGTTAAAAGTCAGGGTTATACAATTCGGTATTTACCATTCCTATGTGCATTTTAAGATAATGTTGCTTCAAAAATATTGGCATGTTTTGAAGATATCCAGTTGAGCCGAGTGCGCGCCGAACTATTACCTTTTGCTGGACCGGGATAGGTCCACGATTTTAACTTTTATACCGGGCCGGGCGAAAACAAATTGTGTGTGCTGTTGTGCTCGGCACGAACGTTTTGCTTTTATTCTGGGCCAGGCCAATAAACTTTTTGTACGGGCCGGGATTGTCTAAAAAATTGTACGGTTCGGGTCGGTCCCGGGCCTGGAAATTTAGGTCTATGCAAACCTCTAAAATAAACATGGTGAAATTGACATAAAACAAATTAGCTTGTCAAAAACAAGAATTATTATTAAAACTGTATAAAGTGTATGCCAAAATGTTTTCAAAGTGTAACATAAGACAACACAAAAGTCTGTCAGAGAGTTTAATTATTCACAACAATATCTATATAAAAATGTAATATATTGATTGGAATAAAACACTGGAATAAATGAAAAGTTCCAGCGTGTTTAGAAGCTGTAATATTCTACATATTAATTCACAAAGGGAAGGAGTCGTTTAAGTCAGAAATGGACACTTTTGTGAATTCTTGAAATCCGTTCCGCAATCTCATTCGTTTGAAGAACTTGAACGAAGTCGAGATGGCTGAATGGTCAAAATGCCAGATTTAATCTAGTAAGCGACGTTCTGAATGCCAATCAGGACAGAAGATGATTTTTTGTTCCGTTTAAAGTATTCTGTTGCTATTCAGATAATTATTTCGAGTTCAACACTGCATGCAAAGATGAAACTTCTGCCCATCAACCATCAACCCTACAACTACAACCAGCTACAACTAATTTTTTATAGTATTCTTCAGATTATTTAACAACAGATTTTTGAAGTTAAATAAGACAAAGAATACTACTAAAATTTTGTGATGGTTGTTGGACCGATGATGCGCAGCAGTTTTATCTCTGATACGTTTCTACCCTCCTTCACGTTTGAAATGCCATTCGCGAAAGAGACTAGAGATAGTATTTTGTGAGAAGGGTTTCGCTAACACCACCGGTATAAAACCATGATAACCGACACACATTCAATTGAGAATTTAAGCTGAATAATCAATTAATATTTTATAGATTAAACTTGATTATAGTATACTAGAAATATATATATACAGGAACAAATATACTTGAGTACTTCAAAAACAGACATTCTGTACGTCTGTCCTCAAGAAAATACCGTTCTAGCTCATCTAATGAAAAATCTCAAATACTTTGTCTACGTAATTGATCAACGCCAGATTAATAAAACGATCTCCCTGAACGCACGCCACATTTTATGCAATTACACTGTACTAGCGTATACAATCCAGAATGTCTATGACAACCAATAATTATTGCACTACACGGCGATATCTGTCCACTCACTTGCTCTGTCTATATTCGGCTTTGCGTAGCACACCGCCACCACGTGCTCGCTCTAGCGTCTCCTCTCCGAAATCTGTAGAAGTGAACCCCCTCCTTGTCCAGCCACAATCTATCAGCCGTCCTCAACACTACAGGTTCCATCTTTTTGCATTCAAGGGCAACCACGTGCGTATTTTTTTCATACCAGGATCCTAACGCTCTGTCTTTCAGCCTTCAAGTCTCTTCTCTATAGGAATTCTATTGTCATCGGTTCCGTATTCTAAGGGATTATAGCCCATTTGAAATTCAATTGCGGACAACCCAGAACAGCTTTGCAGATCATGAGAGATTTTTTTTTTTTGATAAAACACATAAGGAAACTAAAAATAATACATAAATATACATAATACATAATAATAATTAAAATACAGTTAATTAAATAGTAATCTATACAATGTATAGGTCATATTAACGTCAGAAATCTGATACAAATATTTTATTTCAAGAGGAATGTATTTTGTTTATCCGAATGCTTTTTAACTGTTAACTTTTTCACTCAAATTTTTTTTCCAACCATTACGGATTTTTTAAAAATATTTAAATTAAAATCTTTAACATGTAATTATCTAATAAGTAAATTGATGTGATCTACAATGTTTGGTTAAACCTTCAAGGTAACACCGGGTGGGTTTGCTAGTCATCTATTATACAGTATTACCATCCTATCGTTAGAAGGTTTAGGAAAAAAGTCATATCTGTTAGTTGTTCGAAATTTTTTTTTATTAACCTATTCTAAATCACACATGTTTGGAAAAGTCGTTTGTTATTCTGAGAAATAAACAATACAAAACATAAAATATAAATAAGATTCAGAAGAAATTTAAAAGCAATGTATTGCTTTATTAAATTATCTCCCACAAAGGGATTTCCAAACCTTATTTTTTGTCTAGCGGTTTGACATTTAATTAAAATGTCTCCCAAAAAGAAAACTTTAAAATATTTTAGTTTTTTTTTTTTTTTTTTTTGAGAAGATAGAATTTTTTAGTTTTGGCCTGATAAAGTTTTATCAGACTTTTTATAAGTTTAAACAACTTTTATTTGTATCATCGTGCCAAAACGATTCAAAAGTATTTCAATTCGCAAAATATACTCTTCGTACCTAAAGAAACATATCTAACAAATTGGATGGATGGATCGAAGATTATTTTGGAGCATTAAATGAAAAGTGTATGGAAAACTAACTGAAAAGTAACAAATAGTATACTACTTGAAAGTATGATACGGAAATGTTAAAAATGATACAAAAATGTCCAAACACCTATACCAGTAGCATCAAAATTGCAAACTTTGGCTAACAATAAACGAAAAGTTGTTGCAATGTGCCATTAATATTTATATTATCAACTACGTATGCATATTTAAAAACAATCATGTTTTATATCAATATACTGTTTGTGTAATTATATTGTTCTGTGAAATTAAATTCAAACATTTAGTTGCAACACTTTATGTATAGGGCGTAGGTTAACACAACATTATGCCTGTTATTAATCTATCATTATCTAGATATCGGCTTTATCGGTAAATTTCCTTCATATATCATTATGTATGTTTAAATTTAATATAAAATGAAATACTATAAGAAATGGAAAGCGTGTGATGTTATTTTAAAACATTATGACTGTAAAAAGTTGCATTAAGTTAAACGTAAATACCATTTTTCTAATAAAGTCCCATTTAATTTTAAATATGTTTCGTACAATTACAGTTTCGAAAAGGAATAAATAATTTCCTAGTTAACGGGATTTAAATAAAAACTTGAGTATAAAAAAATTCTCCAACATTATTATGTCATATTACTTATACCATAAGATAGTGGATAAAGTTTGTTCTTATGTCAGATTGTTCATTTCATATATTACTAGCTGATCCGCCCGGCGTTGCAAGGTCCTGTTAAAAAATAATACGAATGCGAAATCACTCTAAAAATCGCTACACGAAACCGTTCCTCTGATATCTAATTCGTCTTTCGAAAATGACTTAGAGAGATGGACCTCGAAGCGGAAGCAAATAATACCACCCCCTCAAATGTCTGGATACAAAGGGGTCCAGTTTTTGGTTAAAAGTAAAACTAATCGGATATACCAATCCAAAAACTTTCTTCTATCTCATACATGTTAATGCTTCAAAATTCGCTATCACACCGACAAAAAACAATATTTTTCGTCATTCAGTTGCACGTTAGCTGCTTGCGAATGGTCGAGTTACCTGGATGCGAGCAGTTGATGTATTAAACTAAACTAAGAAAAGTCCTTCTGGCCTGTACTGGACGGAAAAGATAGCCTCCCTATTGCTTAGTTTTGAGATTTTAGCTAATTCTACTGAATATACACGAAGATAAAATGCGCGGAACCCGATTACAGAACAGCCATTCCCAGGCGTCGTCAAAATTGAATTTGAATGAGAATATCACCAAATTATACAGTCATAGCCAAGTTGGCTTCATATATGGCAACGTATTTTTGTCGCCAAATTTGGTGGAATTTGATGTTGGCGAATATAAATATAAAGTGTTCAATATATAGTGTTTTGATAACACTTTGCAACCTAGTTCAAAAGTGTTTATGAATTGGTTTTGTCTGCCTGTTTGCCGTCTATTTGTCTGCCCTTGCTCTATATTCCGTAAATATAGTCTTATTGTCATGCAATGTTTTTGAAGTTTACTATGGCATGTTCGATACTAAAAAGGAAGTGCGTAGAATTTATAGTTCCTTCAAAAAGATACTCAAAATAATTCCGTTACATTACGATCTATGGGGAAAAATCATTTTCGGATTATTAGCCACACACAGGGTGTCTTATTTTAATGATGTTACACTATTTCAAACATATTTAATTGATATATATAAATGAGAAACACTACTAGAGGCATACTTTAGAATATTGTGTGCATAACCATTAAAGTTCCGTTCCAGGGACAAAGAAAGTAATTCAATATATTACGGTCTATGAGGAAAAATCGTTTACGGTGTATTTAAATAATGTTTCACTATTCCAAACATATTGAAATTGATATACATCACTGAGGTGCATTACAAGGGAAGAATTACAATAGAATTTTATGTGTCTAGCATTCATCGTTTGTTTAAAGGGCCACACAAAAGAATTCGGTTAAAAAAGTGTCTGTGAACAACAATTGCTGGAAGTGCGTTTTCTGTTGCGGAACGCATTTATTGTAGTGTTTATATGGATAGGAGAACTACCAGTTTAATTGAAGACTTTTTATCATCGTTTTTGTACAAGGAAATATATCGTCTTTTCTATGCTGTACTGCTAAATAATTTCACTTTTTTTTATATGCCATACAAAATTTCCTTTGAGAAACTGTAGGAAATCTGCCAGTTTTAAATATTTGATTTGTTTCCCAATTAAGTTGTGTATTTTCATTGCATTTCCGTTTTACTTCTTAAAGACTTTTGGACCCCATTTGTACTGGTTTACATTGCTCCGATTTAGGTGAACTGGCTAATCAGCTGAGTGCATCGGATAACATTTTAACGGCATGTTTAAATGAATTTTGAAAATAGTATATTATATTTCCAAATTTGAATTTTCGAATTATTGGATACATAATCTCGCTTGACGCATGATTTTGCGTTCTTGTTTTACTAAAAGTGATCTTATTTTTATTATATATTAGGTATACCATTTTATAAAACAAAAGCACTTTTTGAGAAACTTTTATTTCACATCGTATACTTTTTTATGTTTGTTCCAGTTATCATTTTCTGCATAGCGAAATTGCACACAACATCTTACATTAGTCCGGGTAATTAAAAACTTAACGTGTGGGGAAAAAGACATTACAACTATTAAGATGATATCACATCTTGTGGCATCACTTTGGATAAAACATTGTATTATAATAAAAAATTATTTTAATTTTCTTTTGTTACCTACATGACTGATTTATTAGTAATTTAGATTTTGTCTAACGTAAATTTATATTATTTTACTTTCAAATGAATTTCCACAAATATGCACGCAGAAAAAAGTTTTGTTGAATCAACAAAAATTTGGTTGGCCCAATAAAACTTTCCGTTTAAATATGGGTCAATGGAAAATTTGTTTGAATCAACAAGAAAAATATTGTTGATTTTTTTTTTGCAATTCCAACAAAAAATTTTGTATCGTCAGCAAAAAAATGTTCTGTTAATTCAAGTAAAATGTTTAAATTTTATTGAATTAACAAAATTATTTTGTTGAAAGTTTTCTCAAAATAAATATAATTATCTGTTACTTTAAGAGTTCTTTTCAGTTTCGGCAACAAAAACTTTTGTTTAAAGAACAATTGTTTTGCGTAATTTTAAGAATTTTTTCTTGTTTTAACAACAAAAGGTTTTTGTTACATAAACCATTATAATATTTACTTTAAAATTATTTTTTGTATTAGAACCAATCTATACTTAACTATTTTTTATTTCATTTTCTGCAGTGAATTAAGCCTGTAATCCTTGAATAACAAGTGATTTTGTATCCTGCTTTTTTTCAAGCGTAGATCTACAGTTTGAACAATGTCCCCGGCTGGGAATCGAAACCGGGTCCTCAGAATAACGATCTGATACTCTATCCACTCAGCCAGAAGGAACGACATCCAAACTCGAAATTTCTCACTTTTATATATGTCAGACTGGCTGCAAACGCAGCACAAGATGGAAATGTCATCATGAGCACAGCGCCCGCTTAAGACATAAAAGTAAGGGAAGCCCGACGTTACTCTGGGCCCACCCCTCTACCAATTGCTTTGTTATTTACTAAATCCATTTTTGGTATGCTGCAACAATTTGAAATTTTACCATCAAAATTTCGAGCAAACAACAATTTAGAAAGGGCGAGCTTCTTAGATAAAAATTTCGTAAGGAAAAAATGCATTTCTTACCCTGATAGATTTTTTTTTTTTTTTTTTTTTTTTTTTTTTTGTAAAAAGTTATTTTGAAAAGAAAATTTGGGGTCACCTTTGTCTTTCTTTGGGTAAGCACGGGCTTCCGGGAACTATTCGGTAAACAGGCCCTGCATGAGCATGCACATTTTTGCGGCAAACATGAGACGAAAATACAAAGCCCAGCATACGGCAACATATAGTTAATTTTTAATTCATTTTCAGCAATGAATTATGCCTGTAAAAAGCAGGATAAAAATTCACTGGTTATTATTCAAGGCTTACAGGCGTAATTCACTGCAGAAAATTTATTACAAATTAACTGTGTTACGGTATGCTGGGGCCTCAGAGCGCTTTTCTGAGGACCCGGGTATGATTCCCGGCTTGGGACATTTTTCACTCTTTCGGTTTACGCTTGAAAAAAAAGCATGTTAAAAATTCACTGGTTATTATTTAAGAATTACAGGCGTAAATCACTGCTGAAAAGGATTTAAAAATTAATCCGAGCATTATTTCTTGAGATTTAATTACAGTGAAAATCATGAAAAAAATAACATAGCAGTGCCACCTGTTGGGCTATTGACACCAAAACGTAATCAGCTTCTATTTATGTCAAGGTCTAACTCAATCTGTATTTTGATGTAAATCAGTGCATTAGTTCTTGAGAAATCGCGAATCTATTGCAGAAATCGCGAAAATTGCCACATCGCAGCGATACCTGTTGCACGATTTATGCCAAAAAATAATCAGCCCCAATTTATATCAGGAAGTAACTGAATATAAAGTTTACTTAAATTCCGTGCATTAGTTCTTGAAATAGAGCGCCTTGAAAGTTTTTGTCACATACAGACAGACAGAGTCATAGACAGTCCTTTTCTGAAAACAGTCAAATCGTGTTCAGGACCTTCTAAAATCCTTCGAAAACCAGATGTTGAAAATTTTCATTATTCCAATACTTTCTTCTTGTAAAGATAGAAGAAATTAATAAATGGAATAGGGGGGGATTTTTAAAACTACCTTGGTCCGTCCCAATTAAAAAAGTTTTAATTATAAAAAAATTATGTTAATTAAATAATTATACAGCTATATAAGTAAAATAAACCAAGTTATGTGAGAGATTTATGGCTACTACACAACAATTTAAATTTTGTAAAAGCAACAAAATTTTGCTGGAATTATAAATTACAAAATTATGGTAAAAAAAAAAACAGATTTTGTTAATTCAAATAAAATTGATGAAATTTTGTTAAAATTTTGTAAGAGTGTCAACAATATTTTTTGTCAATGTAACAAAACCAACTTTTTACTTTAATTAAAAATTTTGCTAAAACAACCAAAATGTATTCAACAAAACATGTTTTGTGGTTTTAATCAATTCCTTTTTCTGGGTGTGTTATATCCCAGTTATATTTTTTCTTTATGTATAATATGCTTCAATGGTTCTATAACAACTTTTAATTTACCCATTATCTTGTTTCCAGTTTCATTTCAGATATTGAATTAAGTGCACGTTTTATTTTAAATTATTATAATTAAAAAATAATTTTCCTTTTTATATCTATTAATATAAAGCAGACTCGACAATTAAAATAAAATAGTAAAATATAGTAAAATGAAAAAAATACTGTAACTAAAACATTTTATACAGAACAATATGCTTAAGAAAATATTAAAATTGGGTTATGGATAAAATATTTTGTTAGAATCTTTTGTTTACACATTCATTTCACGCAATTGTTTATTTATGATTTTTTTTATTATTTTATCGTTAAAAGTTTGGAAGTCAAATAATATCGATTAAGTGATTAGTGAAAAGGAACTTATTTATGTAGAATATTTGATACAAATACAAAAGTATCGATTCTAGAATGTTTTGTTCAAATACGTTATCTTAGATTCAAGTAATGTAGGATATAGTTGAACACATTAGCGAATTGATATTGGAATATTTATGCTGGATAAAATTTTATCAGTTAATGAAGTGACAACAGATAAAAGACTTATCGCGCTTTCTAGATTTTTTTTTCTAGATACCTACATATAATTGCTATAAAAAATATCGTTTTATAACCACTTTTACGGACATTTTCCGTTTCTGGTTTCCGTTGAGTTTGATCTTTTCTTAAATATAGACACGCAAGTAGTGAATTAATATCATATACATTTGCTGTTTAAATAGTATTATTCATTATAAACGTATTGAGGATTATTCTCATGTTTTATTTATAAATATATTTTAGAAAAATATCATTTTATAAGTTAAATTATTATTATAAAAGGAAGAATATGATCAAGGACTATTTTTTGTGTGTTAAAACAATTTTAGAGTTCTTATGGTAGGGATAAATACAATAGACATAGTTCGTGTTAATCGCACTGGGCTGTGTTTTGCGTATGAATGGATAATTGTTATCTGTGGATTATAAAGGATTTCCAGACACTATAAATATACTTCAAATAAAGGCTCAAAAACAAGATAGGAGCGAAAAGAAAAGTGTTAACAATGAAGAATGTCAACACACCGATTGTATCCATTTCTAACAATGTTTTCACTTTTTCTATTGGATTCATAAAATTTTCGATTTCCGGTTTTCGACGGATTTATTCGCTTTAGAAGGTCCTGAACTCGATTTCACTGTTTTTAGAAAATGTCAATCTGTGTGTCTGTCTGAGTTTCTTTTGCTTTATTCTTTTTTTTTTCTTTTTGTCTTTTTTTAATGGTTACAGTGGTACTTTCTTTAAATCAGAGACAAATTATATAATAAGGACTAGTAATTATATAATAAGGACCAATCGTCGATTTCCTACCATGAACCACAATTTACTGATTTAAAAGCTAATATTGAAGACTGAATAAATTGTGTGATAAAATACTGCATAACACAGTTCCATAATTCTTGTCAATAAATAAATAAATAAATATGTTAAATGAATGAATTTGCATCTTACTGATATTTCTAGATTCGTAATCTGCTTATATTATATATATGTAAAACATGTTTTTTTTTCTACTGTACACCTCTAAATTCACACCCCCCACACACACACAAAAAAAAAAAAAATAAAAAAAAAAAAAAAAATAAATAAATAAATAATAAATCTGAAATAAAAAATCACAAATCTGTGGATGTCTTCTTTTAACCAATGCTATTTTCGCTAAGATGCCATAGATGGACTTTGAGATAATCTCTGTTAGGAATCTATCATTTGTTTTTTTACAACAGCCTAAATAAAAATGTAATATCCTATTGATGGATTTGGAAGAGAATTTTCAATAATAAATTAGAAACCACTATTTTTTGTATTGCAAAATAAAACATTCGGACAAAATACTTATTTTTTAAATATTTCCCACATTTAAAACAGCTGCTTAAAATATATTTATATTATGATTTTTTGCTATACCTATAAACTGTGTAACGTTTATAATTTTTATTTTACAATATAACTGTTCCCTAAAAATATGCATTAATATACATTAATTTTAACTGAAAAAAATAGTTTTTTCCTGAAAGTTTGAGAAAATTATATAATATAAATAAACTCTGAAAGTGCATATAGCTGTATATGCAGTGCATATGTAGTATTTGCTGAACTCTGCGCAATGTTTAAAAATAATAATTGATTGAAGAAAAAAAATCCTGATAATTTGAGAGGGGATAGTTGAGTAATGGAATTAGAAAATAATTCCTTTAATATGAATCCCATAGTTCTTACACAATTTTGTAGAATTAATAGAATCGCCTCATCGCGTAAATTATATAATCTATTGTTTGTATTATTCCTCTTCGAAAAAAGTATGCCTTTTAAAAATATGTATTTCTAGAAAATGTAGATTTTGACAAAAAAAAAAAAAAAAAAAAAAAAAAAAAAAAAAAAAAAAACAGAAAAATTACATAACATTATTAAACTCTGCAATATATATCTATATATAATTTTCATTTAACTCTGCACACAGTTTACAAAATTAGTTTTGGAGGGGAAAAAACCCTTAAATATGCAAGCCGCAATCAACCACTTATTTCCGTTACAATCTATGTCAGATTGGATCGGACATAAATATAAATATAAATCAATTCTAAGTTTGATTTCCTCAATTAGTATAATCTCGTCGTGTAAATTATAAATTTTTTATTGAATTATTATAATGTTTACTTCAAAAATCCTACGTCTTTAAAAAATATATATTATTCAACCAGAGGCCGTGAGCCGAAGCCGAAGCCAAAGCCTTCGCCCGAAACCTGCTGGGGCACTGTTTTTAAACTAGACTTTTGGCCACCGCTTTAAATGGATGGATCACTGCGATTCTGCCATTAATTACAGAAAGAGACTTCATCTACCGCTGAAATCCTACTCATCAGAATGACGTCATTTATGATTAGGAGAAGTACCCTACTTCCTCGTGCTGTTTTCAGGCAATTTAAAAAAACCTAAAATAAGCTGTTTGGATCTAATTTTTTCCTACTAAACATGAGAGAATACTTTAAAAGTAAGGTAGATTGTTATGTTTTCATATACATATCTAAATACATGTGATTATTGCGCATATGTTTGACTCGCATTTGTTAGCTTTCGTTTCTGTTCTTAGTCTTGACATGATCTGTTTTAAAAAATGGCGCAATTGTCTCTATAGGACCAATTTGAGTTGCTTAAATTGGACAAGAAATACGATCATTTTGAAACGTAAGTAATGAATTTAGAGTGCTGTAGGCTTTGGACACTATCTTTCGGAGTCAGAGTCAGTAATCATAAAACCTACTAAAACTAAGAGAGTAAAATAAATTGATAACAATGACACAGACAAACAATCTGGAAGAAAAACATCAGTGACAGCAAAAGTTCTGAAAGAAGTAGGGAACGAAAAGGAAAGAGTAAATTGTCAAGAGGTTGACCCACAAGAAGGCTGCAGCTACAAACTCCCCTCAAAAGACAAACAATCATTAGAATTGTTACATCCCTTGCAAAAATAAGTTAAGTCAAACTACAGAGGGAGCCAAAAAAACCCAGCTGTATTAACATATTCGACGTATAAAGTAAACCTTAAAATGTCAAAAAAAACGACAAAAAATAAATTCCCAAAGCACAAAAGCAATTGGAACATCAAATTTTTAAAAGATAGGCTGTAATTCAATTGGAAAGAAAATGATGGAAGGGCGGAACTTCAGACATAAGGAAAAGAACACTTCTGTTACAAAAAGAAATATCTAATGATTTAGAATGTAAAAAGAAAAATCAAGACAGTGATTATTGGTTTTGCCCAATTTGTAAGAAAATAAAATAACAGAAATGATTCAGTGTTCAGATTGCCAAATATGGTTCCATGTTGTGTGCGCTGGAATAAAAAATGAACAAAAGAAATTCATGTGTAAGCCTTGCATCACTTCTTACACGATATTTAAGTAACTAGCAATTAGTTCAAAAATTTCTATTCTTAATTACTTATAACTTTGATTTATATGTTGAAAACCTTTTGATTTAAAACAATTGCTTTTACTTTCAGACATTTTATTTCATTTTATTTTATTGCTGTTGTTTTGTTTGACTGTTTCATTAATCGCAAGCTTTGCTTTAAATAAAATTTGTTACATGCCTACTCATTAAAACCGCCTGATATTGTTTCGTACAATTTAGAAGACTGGGAGTCCAACTTAAGGCGACCAGTCGCTGAATTTGGACCACTTTTGACAAAATTTTCAAATTAAAATAAAACTTAAGATTTTCAAAAAGAAATTGTTCTAAATATTTATATAGTTAGTAGATGATTAGATTGACAACGTGAAGAGAAAATTTGCAGATATTCCAAAAATGAAGTGAGTTACACCTAAAAATGAGTGAAGTGGTCCAATTTCGGCTGCTCTCACCTATTCATAAATTGAAAAAGAATAAGGAAAAATAACTTCGTATTTCAGAAACAATAATGCAGTCTAAGTTTCTAAAACTGTTTTACAATGTTTCACAAATCACTTTTAAAGGTAATATTATCGTTATCGGTGGGATATAAGGAGAAATATTCGGCTTCATTCTGTAGCTTTTTCGCGATTAGAGTCCGAGCATAAATAAATAAATAAATAAATAAATAATAGATAACGTGTAATATCCGTTGTCTGTCCTCGCAGAACATAACATATCTTTCTGCTATAATTGGATAATTATATTTTAAAAGAATAAGAATTGTGACTTCTGCCTGTTTCTGCAGTGGTTGAATATAAATAAATCATTTGCTATATAAATAAATCATTTGCTATTTTACACAGATTTTCGGGAACATAAGAATCACGAAACGTTGTCATGACGGAATATTTATGATTAATATCCATATACTTAAAGCTAACCCGCTTTTTCGTTTTCCATGCAAAAATCGCTTTTATACGCGTGCGCGAGCATTCAGCCAATCAGCTAGAGGCTTTTACTGTCCAGAGACAATTTGGATTCCGGTATGTTTCAGCCAATGAGGTGAAGGCTTTTTCCTCTCTCTAAAAGCGTATTTGGATTACAATTCCATGTGGGTGTTGAAACTTTATGGATTTCTTTTATTAAGGTATTTTTTCATTTTACCGTATTTATTTTCTTTTTATGTCGTATGTATTTTACTACTTTGAATTTTTTATAACTAACCTTATTTTTGAAAGAGAGAGAGATTTAGTGGCACGAAATTCCGTAAATCGTTTCCGATGTAAACAAACTATTAAGATGCAAGTGTAAATTTTCAGTTTTTTAAGCTTTTCATGTCCTTCTGTACACATTTTAATATGTAATTCTGTGTGATATGATTAAATTCAGGTTTTCTCAGCGACGATCACAGTATTTTTATCAAATAATTTTTGTATTAATCAAGCTTTTTTGGTTATTAAGCATAGATAAACACGAAAGAAAACTTTGTTATTTTAAGATTTTTATGTGAATTATTTGCGTACATTTATAAGGCGAGTTTCACTGAATAATTCAAGAAAAAAAATCTCATCATTATACATATTTAGTTATGCATTATTAATTATTTACTTGGCCTTTACTTTTAATATTTTAAACTTACAGCTGAATGTAACTATTAAAACATTTGAAATACTGTATTCGTAAAATGAAATTTCAGCTTTAACACTCGACAATTACTTTTAGTTATGCATTATTAATTATTTACTTGGCCTTTTTTTTAATATTTCAAATTTACAGCTGAATGTAACTATTAAAACATTTGAAATACTGTATTCGTAAAATGAAATTTCAGCTTAAACACTCGACAATTACTTTTAGGTTAAATTCAGATTTTCTCAGTGACGATCACAGTATTTTTACCAAATAATTAAAAGCACTACATGCATGCATCTATCTCTCTCTCTCTCTCTCTCTATATATATATATATATATATATATATATATATATATATATATATATATATATATATATATATATATACCCTTAAATCTGCATAGCTTAAAACCGGAGTTTATGCAGATTTTAGAATTTTGCAGGTTTCTGGTCACTGTTTTGTTTACATATTTTAAACAAAAATTTCAATTTAATAATGCACTGAAAATTATAATGAATGCTTACAATTAAACACAAATAAATTGTCTTACAAAAGCTCTCTAACCGCATTGTTAACAAAACAAAAAAATTCACGAAAAACACATTATTTCCCCGATATTTTCCCACAACTAATCAATAAATTTCATGATATTTTATTGTGATTTTAAACCATGAACTTTAGTACTTTTCTGTTATACGGACACTATACCAAACTGTATGTATGTTTGGCGACAATAGTGTCCGTATAACGGAAAAGTGTCTGAATTATCATTTTTTTATATATATGTAAAATATAAACATAATTGGCGACACAGCAAGTTTTCTGGATTTCTCCCTGTATGTGAAAGTCGAAGATGAATTTCATTCATTCAATGACATTTTTTAAAGTTTCAAGTTTGGATTGGGTGCACATGAACATAGAAACCGATAACTATTTCTATGTTCATGATTGAGTTATTTGGATATCTTTTCGTATAGCACAGAAAATCATTTCTCCCGCTTTCGTAATAGAGATAAATTCTGGTGTATTTTTTTTCTTCTTTTTATATCATAAGTACTTTTCTACTTTAAATTTTTTTAACCTAATAGTAATTGTCGCGTTTCTAAGCTGAAATTTCATTTTTCGAATGCAGTATTTCAAATGTTTTAATAATTACATTCAGCTGTAAGTTTGAAATATTTAAAATATTAAAAGTAAAGGTCAAGTAAATAATTAATAATGCATAACTAAATATGTATAATGATCAGAATGACATATTAAAATGTGTACAGAATGACTAAAAAACTGAAATTTTGCACTTGCAACTTAATTGTAAATTTCATTGTTTACATTGGAAACGATTTGTGGATTTTAAGAATTTGCGGAACTTCGTGTCACCAAATTACTAAATCTCTCTCTCTCACTCTCCAAAAAAAAGGGTTAGTTTAAAAAAATTCAAAGTAGCAAAATACATACAACACAAAAAGAAAATAAATACGGTAAAATGAAAAAAATACTTTAATAATAGAAATTCATAAACTTTCAACAACGACATCGAACGAACGTATCTCATCTTTTGTTTCTGATGTTTGTGATAAGGAACGCTCCTTTGGCCCCCTCCGCTCATTGGCTGAATTGTAAAGGGCAAAATTGGGGGACAAAATGACTACAGCATTTCTGAGTAAAGAAAAAATCTGAAATTCACAGAAAATTTTCTGAAAGGTTGCAGCACAGGGAGAGAGGGTAAATGCCCTCTCGGCAATAATTATTTTTGCTGCAAGTTGGGTTAACTGTCTTTACGGTTCGAGTCGATTTCAGACTGAGTGTAGATTTCTGCAAGTTGGATTTGGATTAACCCGATTTTTCAAAAGTTAGTTCAGTATATTATTTCAGATTAAAACTATGCCTATAATAATATGTTTGTGTGTATTGAGGTTTGTATAGATGTTTGTGTGTGTGCTGTTTTTGATAAAGACAGTTTCATTTTTCACACGAACCTTTCAAAAAATTCACATTCTTTGCGCAATCCTTTAACAAAATTCGCATTTTTTTCGTGATCCTTTAACAAAATTCGCATTTTTTCTGTATATTTTTTGTCGAGATTCACATTTTTTTTTCAGCTATCCTTGACGTAATTCGTGTTTTTTTCAGTGATAATTTGACGAAATTTGTGTTTTTTCTGCAATTTTTTTCGCGAAATTTGCGTTATTTTCTGCGATTCTTTTACGAAACTTGCGGTTTTCTGTAATCCTTAGACTAAATTTTCATTTTTCGCAATCCTTTGATAATAATCGCATTTTCTCTGCTGCCTTTTGATGAGATTCATGATTTTTCAGCAATCCTTCGATGAAATTCGTCTTTTTTCAGTGATCTTTGAAGAAATTCGCATTTTCCTCGCGATACTTTAAAGAAATTTGCGTTTTCCAGCGATTTTTTGATAAAATACATTTTATTCCGCAATTTTTAGACGAAATTTGGCAAAAAAGCGCGGTTTTTTTTTTTGTGAAATTTCCTGTTTTGCGATTCTTTGACAAAATTTGCTCATCTTTTGTGAGCCTTTTGCATAAATCATGTTTTTCTGTGACCTTTTAACAAAATTTACGTTTTACATGATCCTTTGATGAAATGAGTTTTTTTCCCGTGATCATTTGACGAAATCTAAGATTTTTTTCCCGCAAAGATTGATTATATGTTTTTAGTCTGCAGGTGCCCTAAAAAGTTTGTGACGCCCGTCGCTGCATTGCACACATTCTGCCACGGTGTATCAAACAAACAAAATTCATCCTAAAGAATTATTGTTTCGTTTCTGGAAATGAACAACTGTCAACTTATTGGCTGAATTATAATGGGTGAAATGTGTAGGCACTCAGTATCATCTATATTATTAATGTCGGTAAACGTCTGTCTGTGTGTGTGTTGGTGTGTCTGGCGTCTGTAAGCGCAAAACTCTGCATGCAGACGACGGACCTAAGCGCTTTTGCTATAAAAAAATTCGGAAGGGGAGTTTTTTAAATTCACAACATTTTGCGGGGTGAGAGGAGGGGTGTGAACGAATTTTAAAAATGAGTCCGCATCAAAAATTATGGCGGCGGAGGGAAGTATGTTTTGCCAACACGGGGCGGAGACTTTTCTAAATTTTGCTGACACCACTCAAATGATATATCATTCGAAAGGTCTGCGTTAGTCAAGTTCAACTCATTGGCTGAATTGTAAAGTGCTTAATGTGTCAAACATTAGCGGAAAGAGAGTGCGCAATTTGTTCGTTCATGGAAAAAATCGTGAAATTCGTTAATCGATAGTCGATAAATTGCGAAATTCGTCAATCGATAGCGGAAAAATCACAAAATTCATTAATCGACAGTTGAAAAATCGCAAAATTCATCAACTGGTTTCGGGAGAAAAGTTTTCGAATATCGTCGATTGGCTTCGAGAAAAAAAATCACATCCGTCAATTTCAGGGAAAAAATCGTGAAATTCGCCAAATGGTTTCAAAATTTGCCGAGCGACATCAGAGAAAAGAAAACCTTTTTCCATTCAATTATCGCAATTGGTGAGTGTGACTATTATGTTTGACCAGTGGTGGCAATAAAGTGCATTGCCAAATTTTCAGTATTACTCGCTGTTTGGCAAGTGCTAATTTTGCCCTATACTTCAAAACTCTTTTGATCATCACATCAGTGTGCAGGACAATTTTTTTACGGAAGACCATTTGATGACTTTTGTGATTTTTCCGTTATCGATTGACCAATTTTACTGCTATCGATTGTTGAATTTTATAATTTATCAACTATTGATTAGCGAATTTCATGATTTTTTCCATGAACGTTTGACGAATTGCGCAAAAAAAATTAAGAATATTGTTAAATTGTCTTGGGTAAAAAAAAAAAAAATTAATATTGTCAAATGCCTTCGAGAAAAAAGTTGCAAGTTGAAATGCCTGTGACCTCTTTTTCATGTTATGCATCTCTGGGGTCCATCCCCCCACTCCCCCATCCAAGTGGGACACTTTTCTAAATTTTACACACACCCCTTATGTGATATATCGCTGGAAAAGTCCTTGACCGCTTATTCATGCATCTCCGGGGTCCATCCCGCCACTTCCCCTCCACCTAAGGGAGACACTTTTCTAAATTTTGTTGACACCCCTCATGTCATATATTGTTGGAAAGGTCTGTGACTGCTTAATCATATTATGCATCTCCGATGTTCATCTCCGATGTTCATCTCCCCACTTTGCTTCCTCCCCTCCCAATGGATACTTTCGAAATTTTGTTGACACCCCTCATGTCATATATTGTTAGAAAGGTCCGTGACTGCTTAATCATATGATGCATCTCCGATGTCCATCTCCCCTCTTTCCCTCCCCCCAAGGGGTACTTTCTAAATTTTGCACACAACCCTCATGTTATATATCATTCGAAAGATCTGTGACCACTTAATCATGTTATGCATCTCCGGTGACCATCTCCCCACTTTGCCCCCCCCAAGCGGTACTTTCTAAATTTTGCCCACAACCTCATGTTATATATCATTGGAAAGGTCTGTGACCACTTAATCATATTATGCATCTCCCATGTCAATCCCCCCTCTTTGCCCCCCCCAAGGGGCACTTTTGTTAATTTTGCACACACCCCTCATGTGATATATCGATGGAAAGGTCTGTGACTGCTTAATCATATTATGTTCCCACTATGAAATTTGTCAAGTTAAAGCAACTATAAATTTTATTTTTATGGTACTATCAAGTTGTTTGCCGTCAAATTTTGACGGGTTCCATCTAGTTTATTTTTATGTGAGAAGATATTTTTAAATGAGAAATTTAATCTTGAGACAATTTTAAAACGTTATTAGCAATTTTCTATTGCATACTTTATTTATCGGGCTTGGGCGGTATAGCGCTCCGACAAAATAGCCCGAACTCATCTCTAATACCCAAGTGTATGTTTTGCCTCAAAAGCGCAGAATACTATATAACATGACTGAACTATATAACTGAATATAACGGTTTAAATAATTGTTTTTTAAACCTTGTTTCCACTGAAACCAAGTGGTCCGGAATGCATTTTCAAATGGTCCGCAAAAGTATCGCGTGCAACATAATGTATTTTACTTATGTAAACCTGGCATATATCTTTAGAGTAAAATAAAGAAAAAAAACTATGCATACTGTTAAAATACAATGTTTTTTGTATATATATATATATATATATACACACACACACACACATATATATATATATATGTGTGTGTGTGTGTGTGTGTGTATTACAAAATTATTTTTTTTTTTACGCCAAGGTTAACATTATTTTATATAAATTTTCCTTTTAATAATACTCCATATATTATACCGGCTTATTAAATTAAAACCTATTCTTAAACTAATCTATCAATCTCCATATGTAAAGGTATAAGATCTTAATCCACATAATAATATTTATTCCAAAAAGCTTAAATATAAAAATGACGCAAACTATTTACATTTTTTAAACAAAAATATTTTATTATTTAAATCCCTATTAAAATTCACTAGAATTGACGTGTATTTCAAACCTCTCTAAATTCTTTACTTAATTGCTATAATGCCATAATTCCTAAACTATCCCGTTCTAAAAAAACCTATTTATTAAAATATCAAACTGTATATAATAATATTCTAATGGTTTAATATTCTAGTTTTATTCCACGTCAATAAATTAGTTTTTTCCTTAACTGTTTTTCTCTAACGTAAGCTAAAGTTATCGTCTGGCAATCCAAAATGTATTTTTAGTCGGCATGTTCGAGATCAGAGATTATCGTTTGTTTCTACGTCCTGTATCTGATTTCGAGGCTATAGATTGTTCTAGAAAGGATATTTTTGCGCTACGAAAGTTGAATCACCTCAAGATTATTTCACCGGAATTGTTAATAAGTCCCTCTTAAAACGATTAATATTGGAGAAATGAAGTCAGGTGACTTGATTGTCACTTTGCGCTAGATTAACTTAAATACGCACGCGCAGCCAAATCTGGGAGATAGACAGAGGAACGAGATATTTTTTTCGGAGGTTGGAGAGTTTGGAGTTTTATTTCGAAGCGTTTCGAGCCATCCAGTTTCCACTACGACTCTCATGTTCAAACCCAGTGATATTTGTACCGTACTGAAAAAGATCTTTGGTACATTTAATAACATCTTCACTGTAAAAAATTACAAATGTTTCTTAATATACAAAAATATAATATATTCACGAATAAATTTATAATATTAACTCATGTTTGTTAACTATGATTTTAAAAAGTGTTTCTTTATTTTTAGAAACCTCAGACATCAATGGCATTTTGAGATTTAAAGAATCATTTATAAAAACAAAATTGCTCTTGCTGCCCGTAATTTTCCGAAACGGTTACGAGTAGCTTTTAAAGTGTATTAATCAGTTTTCTAAGCCCGGAATATAGTTTTTACCGATGCTATCCATTCTCAGGTAAGCATTTCCAAACAAATATGTTTAACAGAAAAACATGTTTGACAGCGTTAACATTAACATTAAAATTAAGATTATTTCTTTACTCTTTCATGTATAAATTAACTTATGCAGCTGAAAACGTGTACTTGAGAATGGATAACATTCGAAAAAAAGGTATTCCAGCCTGATGACACTAATTAATACACTATAAAAACCCTTCGAAACGTTTCTGAAAAAATCGGGCAGCTAAAAATAATTTGTTTTTTATAAATTATTCTTTAAATTTTGAAAATGTATTCGTTTCTGGGGATATAAAAGACAATGTAACATGCTATTTGAAATTTCGGATAACTCAGAAGATTATATTATATTTTCGTTTGTGGTTATAAAAAAAAGAGCTAGTTTTGGAATTGAATGAGGGTTCCTGCAGTAGAGTTCCTCCTCCCCCCCCCAACAAATTTTGACAAACAAAATCAAAGCATATTTTATATATTTTAAATAATTTTTTAGTTTACTTTCAATTAATAATTCCAAAATAATATTCATCCACATTTACTTATTATAAACACATTATTTAATTTTATTGAATCATTTATTTATATTTAATAATAGAAGTTAAAATGTTTTGATTTAACTTGGTTATTAGGGTGGGTCGAAAAAACTGAAATTTATATAATCGAAACGTAATAGTGCGGAAAAGTTGCCATTGGTAATAACGAATAAATTCACAAAATATTACACCAAATGGTTAATATCTTTTAAATATCTTTTACCGCCGCAAAGAGGGCAAAGTTTAAAAAAATCGCTTTTTTTTTTTTTTTTTTTTTTTTTTTTTTAAATTAAATTATCCAACCATACCAATACAATTTCTAATAGAATGCAAAAGCTACATCAAGATGTTAGTAATGTTCCAATAAAATGTCATTATGGTGAAATTATTTCTATTACCGCCACAGTGGCAGCCAAAATTTTGAAAAAAAAACGGCAAAAATTTCAATTTTCCGTTTTTTATTTTTTTTCAAATTCATATTATATGTCTACTATTAAAAAAATTTACATTATGTCTAGTAATAACTAATAAATGTCTAGTAATTTTGATGATGGGGATTGCCAACCAAGGGCGAGAAGGGCCCGCCCCTCTTAAATTTTGGAAAAAAGGGCTTTTTGTAGAAATTTTTGCGATTTTATGGTAAATTTAAGGATTTTTTTAGTAGGAAGAAATCTTACATAAATTCCCCCTCAATTTTCACTTTTTCTCCCCCCTCCCAACAAAAAATCTCTAAAACGTTCCGGAAAATCACTTCAAAAAACCCCTTTCTCTCAAATTAAGGGGGGAGGGGCTCTCTCGCCCCTGGTTCGCAATGCTCATGATCAAAATTACTATACATTTATAAGTTATTACAAGCTATAATGTAAATTTATTTAATTCTAGACATATAATAAAAATTAAAAACTTTAAAAACGAAAAATTGAAATTTTTGCCGGTTTTTTTTCAAAATTTTGACTGCCCCTGCAGCGGTAATAGAAATGATTTCGACCCGATTGATTATGTCAGAAACTAAACAAATGTTTTGATTTATCACTCAAGGTCAGAAATCTCATTTTTTAAATCAAAATATTTTTACTTTCATTATTAAATATAAATAAATTAGTCAATAAAATTAAGGGGGGGGCTTCAAAAAGTATGTTTACCTCTTGTGAACCAAAAAAAAGAGCTAGTTTTGGAATTGAATGAGGGTTCCTGCAGTAGAGTTCCTCCCCCCCCCCCCCCAACAAATTTTGACAAACAAAATCAAAGCATATTTTATATATTTTAAATAATTTTTTAGTTTACTTTCAATTAATAATTCCAAAATAATATTCATCCACATTTACTTATTATAAACACATTATTTAATTTTATTGAATCATTTATTTATATTTAATAATAGAAGTTAAAATGTTTTGATTTAACTTGGTTATTAGGGTGGGTCGAAAAAAACGAAATTTATATAATCGAAACGTAATAGTGCGGAAAAGTTGCCATTGGTAATAAGGAATAAATTCACAAAATATTACACCAAATGGTTAATATCTTTTAAATATCTTTTACCGCCGCAAAGAGGGCAAAGTTTAAAAAAATCGCTTTTTTTTTTTTTTTTTTTTTTTTTAAATTAAATTATCCAACCATACCAATACAATTTCTAATAGAATGCAAAAGCTACATCAAGATGTTAGTAATGTTCCAATAAAATGTCATTATGGTGAAATTATTTCTATTACCGCCACAGAGGCAGCCAAAATTTTGAAAAAAAACAGCAAAAATTTCAATTTTCCGTTTTTTACTTTTTTTCAAATTCATATTATATGTCTACTATTAAAAAAATTTACATTATGTCTAGTAATAACTAATAAATGTCTAGTAATTTTGATGATGGGGATTGCCAACCAAGGGCAAGAGGGGCCCCGCCCCTCTTAAATTTTGGAAAAAAGGGGTGTTTGAAGAAATTTTTGCGATTTTATGGTAAATTTAAGGATTTTTTTAGTAGGAAGAAATCTTACATAAATTCCCCCTCAATTTTCACTTTTTCTCCCCCCTCCGAACAAAAAATCTCTAAAACGTTCCGGAAAATCACTTCAAAAAACCCCTTTCTCTCAAATTTAGGGGGGGGGGGGGCGGGCCTCTCTCGCCCCTGGTTCGCAATGCTCATGATCAAAATTACTACACATTTATAAGTTATTACAAGCTATAATGTAAATTTATTTAAATCTAGACATATAATAAAAGTTAAAAACTCTAGAAAAACGAAAAATTGAAATTTTTGCCGTTTTTTTCAAAATTTTGACTGCCTCTGCAGCGGTAATAGAAATGATTTCGACCCACCCTATTGATTATGTCAGAAACTAAACAAATGTTTTGATTTATCGCTCAAGGTCAGAAATCTCATTTTTTAAATCAAAACATTTTAACTTATATTATTAAATATAAATAAATTAGCCAATAAAACTAAATAATGTGTTTATAATAAGTAAATATGGATGAAAGGAAATGAGAAACAAAACAAATATGTCTTGATTTAAAAAACAAGATGGCACACAGCAGGTTAATCACAAAGCTGTTCCTTTATTACTTTATGCAGTTTAACCCTTAATTGCTGTCACAAAAACTGCTGCATACATACTGTGAGTGGTTTTGGTTTCCAAGACCGCTTGATTGAAAGATTAATAAAAAGCTCGAATAACTAATAAGATACTGCTTCTGTTCTAAACTTTATGTAGGGGAGACCGGTACACAGTGGACCACTTTTCCAGTTAACATTTTTTTTCTCTTTAACAGACTGACCGATCTATATGAAAATATTTTTGAATATTCCTTAAACCTTCTTACATCCATCATAATTTTCTCACAACATAGTTTTCAATACATTTTTCAAAAAAAAAAAAAAAAAAATTGTATACACTTGTGAAGTGGACCAGTGTACCCCGGAAGCGGGGTACAGTGGTCCACCCACCGTGGTACAGTGGACCACTATTAGGTATTATCTAAAATACAATATAAATCTATTTTTCATTAATCTAATTATTTTTTGTTGCCCCTTCACCCACAAAATAACATAGTAATATAAATTTTGAAGCAAAAACAAAAAAATTATATTTTGAAAATAATAACAGATTAATACAGGAACAATTGCAATTTAGTTGAAGTTATTACTTAAGTACAAAAAAATCCGCTCACATTAAAATTTGCAAATTAAATTCTTAAGTACTTATGAGTAAGATTGAGCCTGGAATTTTCAAGAAATAATTTTGGGTCTGAGAGCAACATTATGAAATCATTGACATCAACAGCAGATTCATCTACAGTTTCAGAAGAAATAAACTGATTTCCATTCAATTTGCGTCTCATAAATCTTACTTGAATAAAATCATCAACAATTAGACTACAGTTATATTTATCAAAGGCAGTAAATACAAAACAAAATATTTCTTACTATGTTAAATAAATTGTTATTTTTATTTGTTTACTTTATTTTACAGTTAAATCTACTTTAAAACAATCTTTCTTTATAGAAAATAAGCAATTATTAAATATTTTCAACATTCTGCATTACAGGAGCAGAGTGGATTGTGGACCACTGTGCCCCAGGAGTGGGTGGTCCACTGTACCCCATGTTGAAGTTCAATAAATAATCATATTAATATTGTTCATAGCTTTCTTTTAAACATATTAACTTTAAAGTAAAATAAAAACAAGTATCTTAGCTTTAGTCATATATTACAGATACAGAGGACAGTCAATTCTCAAATACTCATCATACATCACATGCAGATAGATTTTAAAAACCAAATTTTGAAGGGAAAACTTACGGGTATGTACAAACAAAACAAAAACACAATTTGATTATTTTTTTTTTCTTAGAAGGACAGTAATTACTTGAACTTCATTTTTATAAACATGGGAAGACTTATTTTACTTTCTTTAATCATTGTTGAACGCTAAATTATACTTTGTGATAATTTAAGAAGTATTTTGTTTTGTTTATTTAAGGAGTTTAAGTATCTCCTTGGAAACTTTTTAATTTCTATGGAGTTTCTAAGTAGTGTAAGGCGTCTGTATGACCCCTGCTATAGTTAAAC
Organism: Maratus michaelseni; assembly: GCA_963931845.1. Lineage (NCBI taxonomy): Eukaryota > Metazoa > Arthropoda > Arachnida > Araneae > Salticidae > Maratus > Maratus michaelseni. Next base: position 422,361,982 of record OZ007592.1, read on the forward strand.
TGAAAATCACAAGTTACTGTGAAAATTGATAAAAGCACTACCGCTAAAAGCAGCTAAAAGATTTTTTTTTTCCCCAAAAGCCGTAGCATTTAAGCCTAACATTTATAACTAGGATTAGGGTGGTTTTATTCCAAACAAACGTTCATTTACAATGTTTTTTAGAGAACATTACAACATAAAATTGAATAATTTACCTTTTTTTCTGTAAAATAGACAACATCAGGCGAGAAAAATTGGGTTAGAATCTTGTATATACAATTCTTGTTTACGCTTGCCTCATGTATCTCGACAACAGAAGGAAAGGCACCGCGCACGCGCAGATGGAAACTAATATATCCTCCACTCCTGTCGGCCTGTCACACTGTTCAAAAAATTAGCAGTTGGAATTTTATTTAATTAGTTTTAGAATATATGCTTTATGTAATTTAGATCATTTTCACTGTCTCTGGGAGATGTAGAATACCCCAACTGTGCATTTGAGAGGGGTAAAATTATAAAATTTCAAATCTTAAATATTTAAATTTAAAAAAAAAAAATTAAAATTTTTGAAAATTTACCGAGAAGAAAATTTTGAGATATTCCTCATTTAAGTTTGTAATTTTTAAAAACTTAAAATTTTAACAAAAGTTTTTTTTTTTTTGAAAAAAAATTATTAAAAAAAAAATGTACAGTAAAATATGTGTTTTAAAGCTGTATTTTTCTTTATAATATCTATATAATATATACATATGTACATACGTCCAATTCAATGAGGGGGTTACCCCCCCCCCCATTGAATTATTATTAAAAAATGTTGAAAAAGAATTTAATCTTATATTATTAGTCAAATTGCAGGTCATAGAAGAACAGAAAGTGTGAAATATGTTTTATCCCCCCCCAGCCCCACCTTCACATCCCTCGAGGGGGTGAAGGAGGAAAATATTGCTGGAAGGGGGGCACGAATCTGTGACGTTGAAGTGTTTCTTTTTAGGTAATATTGTATTCTCATAGGAAATACATGCACTTTTGAAAAAATTTACAGATTTGAATTGGCACCATTATGCATAGAAATAATCAAAACTTGGAATATAGAAATTTTTACATCTATAAAAAGTAAAGACTTTTGTGCATAAAAATGCACACTTTTTGCGAACACGGAACAGGCAGTTATTTTATGCAAAAAATTTGCACAGTTTTTGAAAACAAAAAATATGCACTTTTTTGTATGCATAAAAAATGCATATAATGTGCACACAAAGTGTACACTTTTTGAAATATTCAAAAATATTCACTTTTTTGCACAAATTGTACACAATTGAAACTTTTTTGCAAAAAAAGTGCAAACATTTTCTAGCTGGGTAAATTAACTTATGCAGCTGAAAACGTTTACTTGAGAATGGATGACATTCGAAAAACAGGTATTTCACGCTGAGGAAACTGATCAATACACTGTAAAAACTATTCGGAAACGTTTCTGAAAAATACGGGCAGCAAAAAATTCTTTGCTTTTATAAATAATTCTTTAAATTTTGGAAATGCATTGGTTTCTGGAGATTCAAAAGATAATGGAACACGCTTTTCAGAATTTCGTATAACTCAGAAGATTATATTATATTTTCGTTCGTTATTATAGTATATTTTCATAAAATAAGCAACATTGGTCATTTTTTACAGTGTTGATTCGACGATATCATCGTATTAATTCTATGACCTCGTACTGTAAAGAATATTTGAAGCTCCAACTGCCACATAGAGATGATAAAGTAATCATTTTAATCACAATTTGCTAGAGCATTTCTCCTGCTTAGTTCTTCCTGTTTATGTAATAAAGCTTTGAAACGCAAAATTCGACTGCTTACTTCTGGAGTACACACATTTTTTTTAGTAATATCTGAGTGATACAATTATCCGGCCTATGCCTGTGCGTCGATACATGGAAACTCAACCTAAAACAGATCTCGCCATCTGCCTTTTAAGCTCCAATATGTCACTATACCACAGACACACACACACACACACACACACACACACACACACACATATATATATATATATATATATATATATATATATATATATATGTGATCATGTGTGATATGTGTTCATTATGTGGTCTATATTTTAAAGAATATCAGTAAATTCACTCTTATATCGTAAGGGTTCGCGTTAGAGAGACGTGATAACTTCTTGCTTAACAACCGCTAGACTACAGACATAATATTTAATTCCGTGCATTGGTTAAAAAAAAAAAAATGCAAACAAAAACCTAACTCCTCAAACCCTAGTAAAGACCGCTTTTTTAATGCAATATATAACTCAATAGTTTGGAAAATCCTCTCGTCGTGTAATTTATGTAATTAAACATGCATTAGTACAATATACCATTAAAAAACTATACCTTTACAAAAAGTTCTTTCTATAGCAAACGCATTTGCTAAGAAAAATAAATGCGATTATTATATAATAATTTAAAGGTATACAACTTTAAATAACTGTGTATATATAACATTCATTTGCTCCTGCGCAATGCTTTAAAAAAATAATGTTTTTACGGGGAAAACAATTATCCTCAAAACACAAAACATCATTTAATTTCAGTCCAATCCGTACAATTACTTCTCAACAATTTGTAGAATTATATCGTCAAGTAAATTTTACATTTTTTATTGCATTAATAAAACATTCTCTTTCAAAAACTTTGCCATTTAAAAATATATTTATTTATACAGACATGTATATTTTTTGGAAGAAAATAATGAAAAGATTGTATATCACAAAATTTCCTAACTACCTATAACTATATATCCATATTATTTCTTTAACTCTCCGCGTGGTCTTAAAATAATAATTGTTTGCAGAAAAAAATCTAAATCCTCAAACCACAGTAAATCCCTTACTTTCAATCCAATCTGTATCTCACAATTCTCAACAATTCGGAGAATCATCTCGTCTTGCGCAAATGCGCCAGGGGTATAAAACGACGTTTCAGAGTGGCGCTAGTGGCGTATAACACTTTCCCCAAGCCCCCGTCTGTCGGTCACTCCTTGTTATTACAACTTGGTTCAGCGGCAGGATGGTTCAAACGGGGCGCAACTCTTCGCGGCTCCGCTGAAGGAAAGGAATAACGGAACCGCTATTGCGACCGCCCCAACAAGATATAAAAAAAAGTTTACAAACAGAGATGACAAAGTTGTCTTGTCTCTTTACCTCGCTCACGCTTGTGTGTCTGTGTGTTTACTGTTTCGGGGAAAATTATCACGAGGACTTCCCTTATTGTAAGTCCTTTTATTTATTTATTATTTTTCTGGTCACAAGTTTTAGAAAAAATAATTATTTTAATTGACATCTTTTAAAAACAGATATGATTGCAAGAATATAATTTAATATGCACTTACTGCAATCCAAAAACTTGTATAGTCTGAAATATTTAGATGTCTCGGATTTAAACATACAAAAGACCTTTGTTGCGTATTTTTTTTTTTTTTTTTTTTTTTTTTTTTTTTTTATGCTGTATTATTGTGACACTAAAAAAATATTAATATATATGCAACAATAGTTTCAATATCAAAATAATAATAAAATTCGTTAAAGAGAACTTTTCGGTTTGTGTGAATTCTTTTATTTATTTATTTTTCGTATTTGTGAGAATGTTTATAAAATAATAACATATTCAGTTTTGTTGTTTTGAAAAGGATATAAGATTAAAATTTTATATGCACTTAAAGAAAGAAAGTATGTAACACATATTGCTACATTCTGATGTTTTGGATTGAAACATAAGTTGGAATTATTTCCATATTTTAGTCTGTATACATGCTGTGGATTGACGGCATTTAAAAAAAATCTATATATATACCACAGTAATTTCAAATGAAAAAAATAAAAACATAATAATATTTGTGAAATAGAACCTTTCTTTTTTAAAGTCCTTTGATTTATTTATTTGTTTTATTTAACATAATATTTAGAAAAGAAAAAATTCTTTATTATGCTTGAAAAGTATATGATAATGTTTTAATATATTTTATTCATTTTCTGTAATGAAAGTAATCTTTTGGATTTAAACACAGAGAAAAATTCCGTAGCATATATTTTTTTTTTATACCTGCTGAGTAATGATGACATTAAAAAAAATTCTGAATACAATCCATGAAGTTTCAGTATTAAATGCACAATAATATTCGTAAAAAGAACACCCCGAGGAATTTCCATATTGTAAGTATTTTTATTTTATTTATTTTATTTTATTATTTTTTTTATAAGTTTAGAAAGAAACAAATAACTTGATGTAGTGTATTTTGAAAAGTATAAGATTAAAAATTTATATGTAGTTAATACCGGGAAAAAAAATCACAAATATGAAATAATTTGTGTTTTTATTTATTTATAAACACCATCTTTATTGCGTAACTGTTTGTTTATACATTGTGACAATATTAACATATTACCTCTATACACTCGAGAGTAATTTAAATATTAAAGGATAACAATATTCTTGTAAATCTACCACAATAGTTCCATAAAGTAATACAATCTTCATACTTACATTTCCATATTTTGACATATATGTTTATTTACGAGGTAATTTATTGGACTCACGCTGATAAAATGATTACAATTTGAAAATAATAATATGTTTGAATATTTTACATTCTAACAATTATCCCTTTAATATAGTAATTGGATAAAATATTATTTTCATTCTGATTATTTTGATTTCATAAGACTGTATTTTTGTAACGTATATTTAATTTTTATTATACATTGTATTGCAATTTCTATAAATACTTATTTTATATATTTTTATTTCCACACACTTTCCTTCACACAGCCTTTTAAGTAGTATGTTAATTATAAAACTAAGTGATTTAAAAAAGCTTTACTATAATTTTACTGCAACCAATATCGCTTGCTTATATAAAAAAAAATCTTTCGACTGTGCAGAAAGTTTTATATTTTAGTTTGCATACAAATTTAAACAACATTCTCCTTTAAAAATTCACTATTGATGACCCTATTTTTTTTTCTATTAACGTTGATTAAAACTAGAAATTTTAAATTACGTAAGTTTTGTTATTAAATAGTAAAATAATGTTTATACAAACGAAGAAGGCGTAATTAATAATAAATAATACAATTTAAACTTTTCTTTAAAAATATATAAATTATTTTCCGTTTGTCTTAAAATCCGAAACAATGCAATTAATATAAATATATTTAATAATAGAAAGCTGTAATATTTTTAAATGAAGACAATTTCTGATAAACTGTCTCCATATTTTCTTTAATTAAAAATTTTACAATTTTAAATATATTTTTACAGTAAAATGAAAAGATAATACTTTCTCAAATACGTTAACTAAAAAATTAAACTTACGGTTTCTATTTCGTACTCGAATATACATTGATATTATTATAGAAGCATTTATAATTGAAATGTAGGAATATTTCTTTATCGTAGAAATACAGTAAATGTGTTTTTCTCGCAATATCGATATTATAAAAAATTATCATATTATTAATTTATACCATAAAATTATTTTAATCTAAAATCAAAAATAATTTGCAAATTTTACAGTAAAATTTAGGTTTATTAAAATTAATATCATAAATTCGCTGCCAATTTTTTATGCTTTAAATTCTATTAAAACACTTATATATATTTTTAAATGAATTGTACTAAAATTGTTTCATTTTTTAGAGCCTGAAGGACATTTTTAATGAAATATTTTCATTTTTAAACATTAAATCATCCCAGTTATTTACACAGCGCATGCCTAATTAATATACCCAAATTTTAAAATGATATCTTGCAAAGCATAATAACAATGTTTATTTATTTTTTTTAGTCTAAGTTAATGTCAGTCCTCTCATGAATAGCAACTTTCAATAAGGTTGTTCAAAAAAAAAAAAAAAAAAAAGAAAGAAAGAAAGAGCGCATTTTTTATTTTCATTCTTTTATCACTCATACAACTTGTAAATTTGTATGAAGTTTACTAGCATGTGTGAAATCAACAATATATCACAGAACTGTTTTCTTTTTAAAAATTCAGCTTCGAAATCCGCATTTCAAAAAATTATTTCAGTACTTCGTGAGTAAATATTTTCTAAAAGGATTTCTATTTCTTAGATCTAAACAATAAGATAACCAAAAGGATTTTCTTTCTTTTTCTGTGTATTAAATTTAAATTACCACAAAAAATGTTTTTTTAATATTGATAATATTTTAGAGCTCAAAAACTTCAACTGACGATTGTTTTGTAAATTTCTGATTTATGGAATGTTTCTGAAAATTCAAATTTATCTGTTTTTGTTAAACCTATTTAAATCTATTTTAAACACAAAATTAATTATGGATTAACTTTCGAAAACATTTCCAAAGAACGGTCAAAAATGGAATTTTATATTATTTTTACTTTTAAAACTTTTACCAAAATTGACCTTAACTATATATATATTTCATTTCAAATATGAATTCTCAAATGCATATACTCAAAAATTAGGTGTATACTAACGGACAACAAACAGCATTAATCTATTAACTAGAAACAATTAAATTTTAAAGTTAATATCCCAACATTAACATTAAAACACCCAGGTAAAACGATATTCTTTAGCTATTTTATGGCTAAGAAAAAGATGAAACCACAAATTTTATTTGTGGAAATTTAGGCATTTGGGACCTGAAGATACTGTCTAAATTCCACAAATTTCCATTATTCAATTTCTGCTTTTTTTTTTTTTTTTTTTTTTTTTTTTTTTTTTTTAATACTATGTTTTTGGTATCTAGGTTCAGTTTGTTGGGGGGATCTGTTTTGCTGTCAATTAGTTATTTTACTTTTATTCATAATTTCACAGTTTTTGTTGGTGGTTGTAACGTTTATTTAATGGTTATATATATATACAAATAGAGAGAGAGAGATTATAAAGTATGATAAATAATATATAGTTTTATAAAGTTCTTTAAATAAACGTTTCTACTTAAGAAAAACATCACAAAACAGTTAAAAGCTTTTATAAAAATCATATTTACATTGAAAAAAGAAATATGGAATAATGAACATGTAATAAATAATGACTTATAATTACTAAGGTTTATACACTAAGTTTTTGAAGTACCATGATAAAAAATTATAAATAACTGTCAAACAAAAGATGTGGAATAATGAACATGTAATAAGTAATGACTTATCATTACTATCTACACTAAGGTTCTGAAGTACCATAATTAACATTATAAATAATTGTCAAGCAACATACAATATAAAGCAACATATTAAAGTTGCTGATACGTTGGTATAATAAAGATTATTAGATGAAAGATATTTTAAGAAAAAATAAATATAATATAGTAAATTTGTTTTATTGTAAATGTTGAGTTATATTTCCACCATCAATATAACTTTTTTTACCATTCGTAAGTCAAATAAAAGCCTATTTTTATAGGATATATTTTATGTACCAAAAAACATAAACGTGACTTTTTTGTCTGGAAAAACTTTCTCTTTCACTAAAACGCTAAACAAAATATAGAAAGATAGTTCAGAAATAACTATTTTTATGCTAAAGGCATGATAAAAATATACTATCATGGATGTAGTAAAAAATCCCTCTTGCTAAACGAAAAAAAATGCATTTTGCATTTTTCTCTACTTTTATAGAAGATTTTAGAGGTAGATGCGCATAGAAAGATTTTAAATTAAAATTAAAATAAGTGTTTTTTAATGAATAAGTCATTTAAAAAGCAAAGCAATTATATATTTTTTAATTCATTTTAAATTTTAAATTAATAAATAAATAGATAAATAAATAAATAAATAGATAAATAAATAAATAAATAGATAAATAGACAAATAAATAGATAAATAAATAAATATAGATAAGTAAATAAATTTATATATATATGTATATATATATATATTAAATTACCTGATACACTTTCTCATTTTAATAGGAAATTTTTTTTTCTCATTTTTTATATTGTTTATGAGTATACGATTTTATAATAATATTTCTTGTAAAGGGGAATAAGTTTACATTTTACAGTATAATAGCTTTTGAGATTTTCGTACTTATTTTCAAATAATTTAACAGTACCAAAATTCAACATGTCATCTCAACACTTTCCAATCATTTTCTAAAATGTTTAAAGCTACATTCTGACCATGTATCCTATACATGCTACAATATGCTTTACTAATAACTCTAACGGAATAGTTGCATCAGTCTTTGAACTTCCCTCGGCGAGTTTGTGGAACAACTATTTAATTATTCATCGTTGCTTCAGGCGAAAAGTGTCATTTTTTGTGTACGATATTTTTATAGATTAATTTTTACGTAAACTCGTTTTTCGGTATATGACATATTCTAACATTTATGAGACAAAAAATATATATTAAGACAGCTTTTCTAAAGAACTAGAGTCATAATTTACTAAATGCGGGCATGGGATTAGTTATCAAATCATCATTGCAAAATGTTTGAGATTTTATTAATGTCGTGTTTCTTATAAGCAAAATTACTAATCACAAAATTCCGATAACGTAAATTCTAAATACATTTTTTTTTGTTATAGATTACGATAATGTTTTTTTAAATATAAGAGTCTTATATAATGATCTTAGTAAAGCTTAATAATATTTAATATCAAGCATATTAATAATTTTAAACGTTTCATAGAAATTATATATAAAAATATATACGCATTTTTTGTTAAATGTTATTAACAATATTCCCGTAAAACTAGCGTTAATTTAACTGAAAAAAGAATGTGAAATCCTTCAATAACGTTACTATATAAACGAATTTTGTGAAATTTCCATAATGATCCACTTCTTTTTAAAAAAATTAACGTATATCTTTAATAATAGTTATTTTACCATTGAGAAAGAACAAATATCTTAAATAATATTTTATTTAATATCAAATTAGATATATTATAGAAATATTAATTACAACGAAATCTCTTTAGTCACTTATGCCTATTATTTGTATCGAGATATTTGAAATTTTGTAAAGGACGAGTAATTGTATTTTTAATAACAGTAAATAAATTTTACAAATTGTAAATACTTAAGAGAGAAAAAGTTATAATATGTTGGTAACAGATATAATATGTAGGTATAATATGTTGGTAATCATTTAAAAAACAGCGAGACGTGAAAAAAATCCATTTCTTTAAAAAATAAATAAAAAATAGTTATAAAATCACCTGTCTTTTGAATAAGTTATTTTATATTCGTAAGAAAAATTTTCTTTTAACCCACTATTATATGATTGTTTTAAATGAGGGATGCTCCTTATTTTGACAGTAGCAGGACATATAAAACATGCACAAAATTGTCAAAAGAAATGCTTTATTTTCCATAGCTTATAGTTTAAAAGTGCTCAACGAATTTATGTTGGTAAAATATGCAATTATAAATTATTTAACAGCCATTCAGTGTTATTCCAAAACGTTAGAATTTGAAACTTCCACTACGAAGAATCTATATCACAAATCACTCTTGTGATTTAACAAAAAGCATATTCCAGTGCATACCAGAGACTAGTTAATTGGTTCAAAACGCATTAAAAAGTCACACTTTTTACACCTCTACTTAAAAAGTGGCTCTTCTGGTTTGATTCAAAGATAGAACATTGTACGTTAAATGTTTGAAAATCTTAGTTAGCATTAAAGTAAATACACACCTTATTTATTTTTTTTTTTTTTTAATTTCATATTTATAATTTTGTGAAATAAACTTTTTTAAGATGTGGAGGTAAATAACATTTTTTAAATTGTTTGTAGACTTGAATACAGAAGGAAAATTTACATTATCCTGAAAATGTAAAAGCTTAAATAACTCATATTATAAATTACTCATTGTTATTGGTTATATTTCCCATTTATACAATAATAGACGCTCTTATATATCATATATATATATATAAACATATCTTATATATAAACAGTATTTAAAAATTAATATATATATATATATATATATATATATATATATATATATATATATCTGTATATTTTTTTTAAATTAGTATTTTTGTTTTTTTACTTACTTTTTTTTTACTTATATCTCATGTTATAAAATACACATTCATCACTTTATATTTTAAATCTTTTTTTATTATTATTTTATTTCACATTTATGAAATAATGGACTCTCGTATATATAAAAACAATATTCCAAATTGTTTTTTTAAAAAATATTGTTTCAAATTGTCATCTATTTCTTTAATGATATTAATATTTTTATATTTGCTTTTATTTAATACAATTACAAAAAATAAATAAAAAATTAAATAGTTTTTTCTAGAATTCATAATTCTAATTTAATATAGTTTTAAGTGCAAAATATCAGATATACACGACAGCATGTTTCGCAATCAAGTGAACTGAATATTTATGTGTCCCGTCCCGGCGCGTCCTTGGAGCAAATATTTCATTTGCCTGCATTGCTTCAGTCAAACAAGAAGATACAAAGTTTTTGGACATTGTATATGATATCTTTCTCTTAATTTTTATTTGCATATATTCATTAGCATGTGAAAGATTTGTGCTTTTGTAAAGCACTTGTATATGGAAAATTTATGTGTACAAGGCTTTTGTATATTTCCTAAGATTGCTTGTTGTTATTAGTGTTAGGATTAGAGTTGCAAAGAACTGGTTTATTCCCGGGTTTATTCCCAGATTTATTCCCAAAAGAAGTGGTTTATTTCCAAAAAAACCCGGTTTATTCCCAAAATACCCGGTTTATTCCCACGTTTAAACCGGGTTTTTTCTAGCCTTTGCAACTCTAATTAGGATTATTACTTGTCAGGTGACTTGGAAAACGAATAATTGAATTTTGTAGAAATTGAACTTTGTAGAATATAGTCTAAAATATTCAGAATAATATATATATATTTATATATATATATATATATATTCCTGCAATCAGAATTAAATACTAAAAAGTAAAGTATAGTTAACAAAATTAACTATATATTTTAACTAATTCGTCAAAAGTTATTTACTAAACATTTTTTGAATTCATTTTTATACTGAGTTGTTTTCATTATTTTTTAAATTATTTTTTTTAATTGTTGTTTAAAATTACATTGATAATTTTAATATTTTTATATTTGCTTTTGTTTAATACAATAGCGAAAAATAAGTAAATAAATAGCTTTTTCTAGAGTATAGAATCCTAATTTAAAATATTTTTAAGTGCAAAATATCATATATACACGATAACATATTTCGCAATCAAGTGAAGTGAATATTTATGTCTCCCGTCCAGGCGCGTCCTTGGAACAAATATTTCATTTGTCTACGTTGCTTCAGGCAAAGAACGAGATACAAAGTTTTTTGACTTTGTATACAGTATCGTTCTCTTAATTTTTATTTGCATACATTCATTAGCATATGAAAGATCGATATTTTCGTAAAGAAATTTTAGATGGAAAATTTATGTTTATAAGCCATTTGTATAATTCCTGATATTGCCTGTTCTTATTAGTGTTAGGATAATTACTTGTCCGGCGACATGGGAAGTGAATATTTTAATTTTGTATGAAATAGTTTAATATATATATATATATATATATATATATATATATAATGTATTCCTGGAATCAGAATTAAATACTAACAGCTAAATTATAGATAACAAAATTATCTATATATATTTAGCCAAGTTGTCAAAAATCATTTACTAAAATTTTTTTTAATTCATTTTTATACAGAGTTATTTTCTTTATGGCTTTATTGCACTAATACAGTCTAGATCGCTTGTATTATAAATTACACATGCAACACTTTATATTTTAAATATTTTTTTTTATTTCACATTTATAAAAGAACAGACGCTCGTATACATAAAAACAATATTTATTATTATTATTTTAAATAATGTTAAAAATTGTTGTCTAATTCTTTCATAATATTAATATTTTTATATTTAATTTCATTTAATAAAATTACAATAAATAAATAAATAAATAAATAAATAGATTTTTATAGAGTTTATAATCCTAATTCGAAATCTTTTTAAGTGCAAAATATCAGATATACATTGCAACATGTTTCGCAATCAAGTAAACTGAATATTTACGTCTCCCTTCCCAGCGCGTTCTTGGAGCAAATATTTCGTATGTCTGCGTTGCTGTAGGCAAACAAGGAGATGCAAAGTTTTTTGACATTGTGTATGATATTTCTCTCTTTATGTTTATTTCTATTCATTCATTAGCATATGAAAGATATATGATCTCTTAAAACACTCGTATATGAAAAAATTGTGTTTGAAGGCATTTGCATATTTCCTGATATTGCTTTTTCTTATTAGTGTTAGGATAATTATATGTCAGGTGACTTGGGAAGCGAATAATTTAATTTTGTTGAAAATAGTTTAAAATATTCAGATATATATATATATATATATATATATATATATATATATATATATATCTGTAATCAGAATTAAATGCTAAAAAGTGTATTATAGATAGCAAAATTATCTATATATTTTAGCTAAATCATGAAAAAAAACTATATTTACGGAAAAAAAAAATTCATTTTTACACAGTTGTTTTTCTTTATGACTTTATTGTAATCATATAGACTGCTTAATACTAGCACAGCTAAAACGAGAATACTGTTAAAACGAAAAACTTACTTCTTTAAAATCGTTCATCATTTAAATTATATTAAGATTTCCATGCTTTTTACGAGGTAAAAATTCAGGATCACCTGTAATATGAACAAAATAGCTGTTCATCTTTACGTTATTTTCGGTGAAAACTAGGGTAGAATTAGGAAAAGAATCCCTTTCCTACACACTACTCTATCACACACTACTCTTTCTCAGCAATAATTTTTCTACAGTGCAACTGTTTGTCAAAATGTAGTAATTTATTTTATATTATTTTTGTACATATTTCAATACATGATGTTTATCCTTTTATTAAGTATGTCGTTAATTAGAAATTTACATACTTGGCGTAAATTATATTCAATATAAAGAAAAAAAGCATTTTCCGAAATTTTTGGGAAGCATTAACAAGAAAGTTAATTTTGCATAATTTTTTATCATGTATATTTTTAAAAAATCTATTTCTTAAGATTTAAACTGTGAACAAATTATTTTTTATCTTTTTCTGCATTACTTTAGTTAAAAAACCAGGTACCAACTATTTTGGAACTGTGTGTTCTATCTCTCTCTACAATTTTACATGTAGCCGTTAACTAACACATGAAAGATTCATACTTTTATTATATGTATTTCCCTGACAAGTATAGTTCATATTTATTGGAATTGTAATAATATAATATCACTTTCGAAACATAATCCGTAATGTGAAATTATAAATTTCGCTTGTGGGTTTTTAAGGTTATTATTAACATGATGCCATTTATATATTTAAAAATTTGCATTTTGTTTACCGTAACTTCTAAACAGTATAAATATGCAGCATTTTTAAAATCATTTATACATTATTGTAAACTATTAAAAAACTTCTTTTAAAGCTACAAACTGTGAAATGTACTTTTTACCAAAATATTTTTATGTTGCATTTAACAATTCCATACATCAATCGTCACGTGAATTCAGCATATATTTATGATAACAAAATTGAACTAATTTCAGTAAAGTTTTTATGTAATATTTGCACGTTTAAAATCTACGTGTTATACGAAATGATTTAGAAGAAATATTTTATCAAAAATCTTTAATTAATAAATATATTCATAATTCGAGATAAAGAAAAGTGTATATTTTTTAAAGCTGGTGTATATGAGAACAAGAAACATTTTGCATTTTGCAGCTTCATAAATCATGTATTGGCTTAACGAAATATTTTCTTATGCACAGACCACATTTGGAAAGATGAAATGTAATTTTAGGAGTGAAATATCCCATGTTTATAGGTAAACATTTTTCCCCTTAAAGATGCTCTTTGCGCATTTATTTTCATTTAATTCTTTTAAAGTAAACAAGGAGAATTAGAGTATTAATAGTCACAGAACTGTGCAATAATTTCAAAAACAAGAAATATTAAATTGTTCTCGGATTCCCAAAATATGAAACAAAATCAGACATAGTAAATCTTGATCAGAATTGGCTTTAAATTTCGTTAGACAGATAACGACTCTTGGTTTTGACATTAATGCATGATTTATGAAGCTGTAAAATGAAAAATGAGAAACTTTAATTTAAAATACCCATGTTTCTTTCACACAGAGTCACCAAATGCATTGAAGTGAGAATAACTATTTAAATTAGCAGAACAAAAATATTTGTTTGAATTTGTTTTTTGAAATTCAAGATATATTTTTTTTACCTTAATTATCAATACTATTCTCAAATATCAACTGCTACATACTTTTTTTAATGCTTCAATGCAGCTTATAAAAATTAATATTAGATATAAATAGATACAAATCTTAAGATATATTTTATTAAACAATAGGGTGAATGTTTTTTCACGTAGTTCATTTAATATTTAAAATGATGATATAAGATTTTATTTATTTTATTTATTTATTATTTATTTTTTTCACAAAATGTACTATTATGTATTTGAACTTCAAAGGGATTACTAATTGAAAATAATAATAATAATACACTAATTGCTACATAGCAAAGAACAAAAATCTCAAATAAATATATATACCGGGTGCGTCATAAATTTGTGCAAACTTTAAAAATTCATAATAAAAGAAGTAATGCTCGGAAAATTTTTCGGTTTACGCTAAAATGATCAGAAGGATTTTGGATTTTTTTCCATGTATAATAAAAAATAATTCTAAAAGTAACCGATAGAGGGTACTCACACGTCATACTGAGGCGTTCTATGCAAATCAGGCAGGCAATAAAACACCTGGCTGGAAATGGATTCGTCATTCGATCTAGGCAGCATGCTATCGTTACCAGATCGAGCGCTGGTGGTTAAACTTTTCTACAGGAATGGTGAATACACAACTATTGCATTGAGAATGTTTCGCACGGAGAAAGGACTTAAGGAGCAAAAAAGTCCTATTTCATTGAATGGGATACTAAATTTATTACGACGTTTTGAGGAAACGGGGAGTTTGGAGGATCGTCCATGTAGCGGAAGACAATCCTCGAGCGCGGATCGCGTCCATGTTGTAAAAAGTGTCATGGAAGAATGGGCAGCCGAGACATCAACGGGGAGTAGCAATGTTCGTAAAGCTGGGAGAATAACGTTAATTCCGGAATCGTCGATTTGACGTATTCTGCACGGAATCTTGTATCTGTATCCGTACAAGATACAGGCACTTCACCAGTTATTACCGGCAGATACAGATAAAAGACTAAAAATTGCTACATGGGCGCTGGCACAAATGGAGCATGACCCACAATGGTTGCTGAACGTCCTGTGGACGGATGAAGCACACTTTTCACTGCATAGTGACGTCAATACGCAAAACAGTTGTATCTGGGCGACGTCGAGGCTGTAAGTTTGAGTGGCCCGCACGATCTCCAGACTTGCCCCAGCAGATTTTTGGTTGTGGGTATACTTAAAGTCCTGTGTATACCGGGACTCCCCAGCCACTTTGATGGAACTCAAAGATGCCATTCGATGGACCGCCGGTGGCATCGATACCGACATGCTACACTCAGCTATAACAGACGTATTAACGCGACTCACTTGCCTAATACCTGGTGGTGGTGGTCATGTTGAAGATCTTTTACCTTAAAATAAATGCACAGTGTCATGTTATTGTGCTTTGTTTCATTGTCTGCTTGTGTTTGCCTGATTTGCACAAAACGCGTATGACGTGTGAGCGCACTCTATCGGTTACTTTTGGAATAATTTTTTATATACATGGAAAAAAAATCCAAAATCCCTCTGATCATACTCGCGCAAACCGAACATTTTTACGAGCATTATTTCTTTTATTATGATTTTTTAAAGTTTGCAGGAATTTATGACGCACCCGGTATATTTATTTCTTAAAGACACTATCAAGATACTGATTCAAAAATTATTCTACTTAAAATACTTAACCGCAGCTATTTCAGTAGAAGTGTAAAAATGAACAAAATAAACTCTATTTTATTATAAGCCAGGCAAAGTATTTTGAAGATTTCTCAAATGCATGGGAAGTTTTATTTTTTTATTTTTTTTTTGAACAAATATTTAAAATAACTTAGTAGATTCAATATTATTTTATCTAAAATGTTACATTTAAAAACATTTTAAACAATATATAAACAATATATTTCTAACCGAAATTCACTTACATTTAGAAAATATAACTTAATCAAAAGCAAACAAACAAACAAAAAAAGGCTTCTGTCAATTATATATCCAGTACGATCATGAAATTACTTTTACGAATAAATAATTATTGACAAAGATTACTTTTTTCAACTTTTAAAATTTCAAATATGTTCAATGTTAAAAATGATATAAAAGGTTTTGCAAAATGTCAGACTTCAATAGCATCCTAGATTAAAGTATTTTTTTTACTCCATATTTTAGTTTTAAACGCATAGAGGGAAGTTAAACGCAATTTTAAAAACCATTGAAAATTTTGCCAAATAAATTACTTTACAAAAGCTTATGTAGTTTTTATTTTGTATTCAGTTATTTATAAATATTTTAAAACATTTTTAGAGTGTCTCATAGTTTTGTCCTGAAACTAAGGATAAAACCTCTAAATATAGTTATGAAATAACCCCACAAAAATAATAATAAATTACTGTTTATTCCGCCTAGTACTTCCCTTCTGTGCATAACGTGCACCTATGATTTGGGACTGCCTTTTTCTTTCTTCTAATTTTAAGTATATTCATCGTATTAGGCGCACTCCTTTTCTGCAACGAAACTTTTACGCAGTATGTACCGTGAAAATATAATAAATAACTTTAAAAAATATAATACCTAGTACAAACATAAAGAAAATACGTAAATACAAAGTGAGGACATACCTCATATAAAGTGTTTTGAAGTGTACTCTCATTCATTTAAATAATCACGTCGTCTTCTTCTGCTCATTAATATAGAAATCTTAGTTGTTATGTTTAATTTTTAAACTTTTATTTTTATACCTGGCATATAAAGCTCATCTGTAACACTTAACAAATTTTCTTGTTTCAAAACTTATACGAAAGTTCAACCCCAGCCATCATATGTTATCGAATTTCTAAATTATTTCATATTCTTATGAGAAACTACCTATGACATTTTTTTTTAACTTCAGTTGTTTGGGATACGTTTTTGACATTTTATTAAGAAGTTTTTAGAAGGGGAAAATGTTTAATTAAAAAAAAATGCAATTTGTGTTCTAAAATTTGATATCATTCATCGGCTACAATTTTTCAACTTGCTTTTCAACTTGTTATTTTTTTTTTTGCATGTTTTTCTTAGAAATGTACTGTAAACAACGACAAATGTTTCTGAATCTAGGAAAATATAATATATACACGAACGAATATATCCAATACACTCTTTCATGTTAGCAATGATTCCAAAAAGCGTTCTCTCGGAAACATGTAAACCAATATACTATTGAAAATTAATGAAAAATATGTAAAAATAAAGTTTCTTTGCTTTCATTGATTTTCAGAAATGTTTCCTAGCAGTTTTTATAGTGTATTAATCTGTATTACCGATGTCTTTTCAAGGTTATCAATTCTCAAATGAACATTGTTAGGTTCTACAAACTCGTTTTACAGACAAACATTAACGACATTAACACTAACATTTAAATTAATATTGTTTTGTTACTCTTACATGTTTATATTCAGTTACACAACTGAACACGTTTAAGATAATCGATAGCATTATAAAAACTCATACTCAGGCTTCAGAAAACCTATTAAGGCATTACGAAAACTACTTAGAGAAGTTTCTCAAAATCACAAGCTGTTTTTTCATATACTTCTTTAGATCTCGAAAGTATTTCGATTTACAAGGTTTCTAAAGATACAAAATGATTTTAGGTATCGTGGGTAAATCGGAAGAGGTATTGATTATTTTTGTTCATGGGTATACTATATTTTCGTTCATGGTTATATTATATTTTAGTATATTAAAAAACATTTGTCTTGTTTTAAAGTGTGCGTTCTTTAACTGTAGGTATCGTATTTTAAAAAAGTTAATTAGCATAACAAAAAATAAATAAAATAATTTATAAAATGTTATGATGTATGAAAAACAAACGTAAAAATTTGCAATTTATTTTTTTTTTAAATAAATTATTTATATTGCTGAAAATATAATACCTAATTTTATGAATTGCACTTTAAAGATCGTCCGAAAAAAAAAATAGCAAGTCGATTGATATGTATAGGTTGGAGTTTATAAACATTTACCATACTGATATATTGATAAAACACAAAAGGGAAAAAAATTGAAATGAAAGAGGGAAAATCTTATATATTTAAAGAGAAATATGTGCAATAAAAAGGCTTTTTTACAAATTCATTATTATCGGATTTTTGCGTAACTTCGGCAGTCTATACAAGTATGCCTAAATACATTTGAAGCAAAATATTTTTAAATTTATATGTTCTTCATTTTTCACAAAATAAAGGGTAGAGATTCACCTTAAGATCATTAAATAAAATATTTAAAATATCCTTCATTATAACACGTGTAGATTGTTAGATAATTTTATTTTTATAAATGGTTAGATGTGTTATCTGCAAGTTCCTTGAGAATTTGTTTTGTATTCATATTTGTGTGATGCACGAAATACTATATATTCTTTGATCGTTTTCTGCTATATACAGTGAACATCCGTTAAGGAGTTTCCGCTTAAGACGTATCTCCGGTTAATGAGGACAATTTCGTATTCTCATCATTTTTTTTCTTTTTTCAATTAAGGTTAAATACATTGCTTCAAACGTACTACTCAGAGGATAACTGTTTTTTTAACAAAAAGATCTAAAAGAAAAAACATTGATTTTCAACAGTATTTTTTCGCAATAAAATTTGATATAGGGTTTGTTGAGGTAAGTGGAACCCCTTTTTGGAATATTTCATTTTTGAAGCTTTATAGAAAACAATTTAAATGGTTTAATTTGAACTTATCAACTTATTTTATTTAACACTGCATTAATAAACAAATGTTTATCATTAATTTCTAAAATAATTCTTTAAATATTTTTAACTGACTTTCTTATAAAAAATCAGGTGGATGTCCCACTCACCCTATAATATGTGGTAAGTGGGCCCACCACTCTTTATTTAAATTTAAAGCAAGCATAAGTAAAGAAGAGATAAGTCTGTGTTACTTGAAAAGTACGGAAATTTTCAATAGGAAATATTTCATTGCAAATATATCCATGTACGAGGTCTCTACTCACATTAAGATCAGTATGACAGGTAATTGAAGAATGAAAAACAAAACAAGTACATCTATGACATTTTTTGAAAGCCTAAAGGACTACGTTTTACTTTAACGTATAAAACAGTTCTGATGAAACACAATAAGGTTGATTAAGATTAATTTTAGCACATTAGCAGACACTGTAAGTTGATAAAGAAATTGAAATACTAAATGGAAACTATTCTGAAATTCAGCAGCATCTACTTAAAGTTGGCTGATTGAGAATAATTATTACTTTATCCTTAGTAATAATTCCAACACCATCTTCATCAGGCCAATAGAAAGTTTTACTATTTCTGTTCTTTCTTGCAAATGTAGCAGTTATTTTTTCATTTGTATCATCGACTTGTAAAATTAGAGCTACATAATACTTTTTTTAACTCAAGTTTCACAAATACATAGTCACTAGCTTTAGACGTTCTTTTAGCTAAATTATTAATTCCTTCTTGGTCTTCATAATTGTTTTTTAATTCATCCATAGAAATCTCTTTATCAGAGTTACTTTTCACTTCGAAATCGTCACTGTCGTCTACATATCTTCGACATTCTTCTACATATTCAGTTTTATTTATTTTTTTACTTTGAGTTTTCTCTTCATTCTTTAATATTCCATCACTTTTTTCTCTTAATTGTTGCATGTATTCTTCATTCGTAATGATTTGAACAGCTGAAGATGATTTAGATCTCTCTGGTGGAATTGTGTTTGCACGTGGAGATGTACACGTCAATGTGACAAACCCTTATGTTCAATTTGAAAAACTAAACATAACCGAAAGTACTATAGAAATTTAAGGCAACTTGTTTAAGCCATAATGCAGAAATTTATTTAAATTTACTTTGTGGGGTAAGTGCCACACCCTAGTCCCACTTACCCCTAGTAGGCTAAAATTACAGGGTAAGTGGGACCCCTCCCCTTAAACACTTCTTAATAACAGATTTTGTAAAAATTCAAATTACAGTACGAATTTTAGATTAATATTTGCACAACAATTTAATAAACATTAAAAGATAATGAAGACTAACCTGGAAACACCTATTCGGAAAATGTGAACTCTTTAAACAAACTATTCTGGAAATCTATTTTACATTTGTTCTATGACCCGAAAAATAAATGAAACAAAGCTCAAAGATATGCAACACCCATAGTGTGGCAAAATGTGACATGATCAATGCAAATAAATGGGAAATATCCTGTACACATTTTAGTTTGAGGGGGTGGGGACCCATTTACCTCAACCAACGCGAACATTAGTTACTGAGATATAAAAAAATTGTCAGTGACAATAATGCAGAGAAAGAAAACTTTTTCTTACCAAAAACTTAAGATGGCTAGAAAACTGGAAAATGATGTCGTAAAAAGATTATTTATCCCAATAACGCAAGAAAATAAAATGATATTACTTTGATATTTCTGAAGAAAAAAAATTAAAAAATTCGTTTAAATGTTGTAAGTACGGCCACATATTTGCATATTTTGTTTGTCGTCAGTAATTTATTATTTTGCATTAAGAAATTGTCACTGGCTTTCTTTTTAAATAAATTTGCTAAATTAAATAACAAGTTATTTATTTTAACTGTAAATTGATAAACAATCTAATTATTGTAAAAAAGTAAATTCAACTTATTCAAAGGAAAATATTATTGTACATTTAAATTTTTACACCGTTTAACCCATTAGGTGCCGCTATATATATTAAGCTATTTTTTAATAAAACAGTTGTTTTTTTCTTTCTGAATAGAAAGTCTTTAAGGTATTTCTGAAGAAAAAAAATTTAAAAAATTCGAATATTTAGGAAAAATAGCATGTTCCCAAAATGGGAGCAATGGCGCCTAATAGGGGTTATTTTTTTCAAAAATTTTACTTATGCCTCCGTGCATTTATGTTTGTTATTTCTCAGTTCTTCAGCTATAAAAGGGATAATATCATTCTGACCACTGATATTTTACGAAGATTTCATGTAATTTAGTCCAACATCTACATTTATAATAAAAATAAAAAATAAAACTACCGATTCCATAAGCATTTTCATTATCCACCTCTTTATTTTTCTTCATTACATCATTTTTGTCCTACTATTTTACATGAAAATGATTGAAAATTTTTTATGCAGCACTTGAATAAATTTATATTATTATATCAATTATATTAAATTTTTTTTCGTTTTCTGAAATTGGTTTTTTAACTATTTTTTTTAATAATTTATGCGACATACATATGAGGAAGATATCTTCCTCATATGTTACAATACTGCAATCAGGCGGCAAACAAATGATTTCCGGAACATCCGAAAAATCATCCAAATCTAAAAAATTCTTCAATCATCTTCCATGTAAAATAGTCAGAAAAAATGATGTAATGATGAAAAATAAAGATATGGATAATGAAAATGCTTATGGAACGGGTAATTTCATTTAGTTTTTTTATTATAAATGTAAAAGTTGGACTAATTTATATGAAATCTAAAAATATTACTTTCAGAATGATATTATACCTTCTATAGCTAATAAATTGAAAAATAAATACCACAAATGCAGGGAGGCATATGTACACGTTTTCAAAAACATTACCCCCATATAGCACCATTGCTCCCATTTTGGGAACAACTTATGCTTTCGGTAATTGTGGTTGATCTACTATACATATTAATTCCGGATTGAAGTTGTTTAATATAATACACTGTTATAAACATATTTTAACTAAACGATATAATTTTTATTAAGAAGTTTTTTTTTCTTTCGAATACTGCCAGAAAGCTATTTTTCGCCTTTTTTGACACGTTTAAAAATATAGAAAGTTCTAATGAAACTTAAAAAAAAATCAGATGCCATCTAATATATTCAAAATGCAAAAAACATGAACCTTTTAACAATTTAAAAAATACGCACTTTAGAAAAAAATCCTAAAGCAATGTTCCCAAAATGGGAGCAATGCCGCTTAATGGGTTTAATGTGGATAAAAATAGCTTTCTTTGGAAGCCCGGACTAACTGCAGTTCACTATATACACTGTGGTACTGTTAGAATATTAAAAAAAATTATTTAATTGTAAAGTAAATTTCCGATACAAACGTTTATAAATATCCATTGTAACAAATCACATGTCCATTCTTTTGCGTATATAGTTACACAATTACTAAAATATTTATTAAAATGTCAGCCACTTTAAAATAAAATTTACAATTAAAATAAATATACTCTCAAATAACATAAAATATTAACCCATAACAATAACTCGCATCAAATTATTCGAATATGATACTTATTTATAATAATTTGATGATATGTACATATCATTTATATGTGCAGTAGAATTTGAAAATCTATTGAATTTTAAACATTTGTTAGAATGAAGAGATAATTTATTTTGAATTTTCAAATAATGATATAGGATTCATTTATATTTAATTATTTGCAAAATTGTATTTATGCTACTATTTCATCATTAAATACTTTTAAAACAAAACAAAACTATCCATATCCAAGTTATCTTGCGCCTCGTTGTATAACTCATAAGTTTATTAAATAAAATTGAGAAAAAATAATTGTATAACCTATGAATAAACAGAAAACAATTTCCAGAAGCTTCAAATATGCTAATCTATAATCAC
This sequence comes from Maratus michaelseni, assembly GCA_963931845.1. Classification (NCBI taxonomy): domain Eukaryota; kingdom Metazoa; phylum Arthropoda; class Arachnida; order Araneae; family Salticidae; genus Maratus; species Maratus michaelseni. The sequence goes on from OZ007592.1 coordinate 422,384,910, forward strand.
AGATCATTCCGCCAAGTATTTTTTTAAGTTACGCTTAGAAACCGCTTTGCAAGATAATCTGTTTTGTAACTATTAAAAATGAATGTATTGAGAGTTACAGATTTTAAATTGCATTATTCCTAAATTACTTGACTGAATGACTTAATATTTGTTATCTGATAAAATGTACTGAAGGCATCGAAATTTGGTGTCAAAATAGATGTTAGCATTTAAATTTTTAAGTTTGTTACAAATTGTAAGAATAAACGACCCCCTAAGAACAATTTACTTATAGACATTAATAGTAGGCGTTACTACTATTCTATTGGTACCGTACGTATTTTTATTCAATGACTTTGGAGAACTTTCTACGGTGATAATTTCTAAAAGGTAACAATACTGGTGAATCATTCCGAAACAATTACATAAAATGTTAACAAGTATCAAATAATAAGGCATTTCGATCTTTCTTGGATCTCTGAGACGAACTTGTCTGGGGTCCTGCCGTTTTAGATTCCTTGTCTTAGGGACTAATTGTAAGTCTTTAAACCCAACGGATCATGCGTAAGGAAATTTGTTAGCTTTTACGGAATAAATTTAATATATGTATATATATATGTAGCATTTTGACGAGGTTGAGATATTACGATGAATAATATTCGATGAAAAAAAAATGGCAATCCTTCAACGATATAGCAAGTTGCAGTCGATATTAGCGAGTATGGCGAAGTAGAAGCAATGAAATGAGTCCACCAAAGTTTTCCATTAAATCCAGCCAATCTCCAGACAAATAATTTTATTAGAAGACGAACAACACAGAAACAATTCCCAAAGGTCTAAAACTTATAGCCCTCGGGCTAACGTTGCTTCACTTCATTGAATTAAGACGTTACTGGGACAGTTGAATATTCTACGGAATTAAAAACACCAGATACATATTTGTTTAGACTTCCAAAAACGTCAAAAATCTCTCGCTCCGACGGCTGCGAGCTGGTTTTGTTCCTTCAGCGGAGACATACAGTAATTTACGTCACGAGCGTACAAACCAATGAGTGAGAGGCTAGCTCCAGCCCAGCAAATGAGGTGCGAAGGAGGAGCTAAGACGGTAAAGAATTCCGAACCTAGTAGCGGATTAATTTTGGAGTGAAACTACCTCAGCGCGCGAAAAATTTAGCATAATAATAATAATAATAAAAAGAAAATGGCTTTTAAAAAACATTTGAAATGAGAACGCGTCTCAGAATTTTATAGATTGGGGAACTGATAAAAGCTACGAATGATCTTAAATTTTAGATTAAGATTTGGAATAAAATAATTATTAATATACGGATATTTACTTTTAAAAGGACTTTAAATAGGAATAGATATTATTAAGAATTAAGGAAATACTGACTATGACAGAAGTTAGGTTAATTTTAAAATATTAATGCGAATAAAATGGAAGGATACGAAGGAAATAAATTTTTATATAGCATATATAATATTTCCTTCAAAGTAATTGAGTACTAAAACTAATTTTCAGAAATATTGGCTTCATGATTTTCTATTACGAAAAATCCCCACCTATATCAATATAAAATATACATATGTGTGTATATATAAATGCAGTTATTCCATCTTCTTCACTTTTTTCTCAAGAAAGCAAAACAACACAAATCATTAAGTAAAACCTGAAAAAAGTCTTAAGTTTTGCCGTACCAAAAGAAAATCTATATATATATGGATATCAAACATCTTGAGTAGAATATCATCTTGGATTAATGGTGAGTTACGTGATGTTCATTTTAAATACATATTTCTTTAGCTATTCTCGTTACTTTGTAACAAGCCGAGTATTATGTAACTGGGAATGACTTTAAGATATTATTTGTATGTATATAACTGCTACTGTACAATATTTTTTATTTTACTGAGTACAGTTATTTTTAAATCAAAATAATCTACCTCGAAAAATGGTAGACATGTACCACGAAGGTTATTCATTTAAATAGTGATAAATAAAAAATCAAAATAAAATAATTGCTAGTGGCAGCGTGGCATTTATGATTATTTCTCGGTCATCAATTTCATTGTATATATAATGTAACATACCTGCACACAGCGCTTCGGAAACAAATATAAAACATTTCATTTTAAGTTATCGTATTTCTTTAATTTTTAATCGCTTCGATTATAACATGATTTTATGTAAAGCGTGATATTTCTTGTGTCCCGATATAAATTATAAAAGGGGGTTACTGTTTTTTTAGAAACGAACAAACGAGAAGTTTTCTTCATCTCTTAATTTGAGTAATAGACTTCAGATAACAAGTGATTCTGTTAAATATCTTATAATTCAGTAACGGAATGGGATCACCGACAAAAGTCACAATTTCATTTATATGATACTTGATCGTTATCAGTATTGCGAGACTATCGGAAATGTTATCAGAAATGATCGTTATCAGAATTGGACACCTTCTATTTTTCCTGTTTAGTTAATCCCTCCTGTTATATCATGCTTTTATGTATATCGTGATTTTTCTTGGTACCCGATATTTGCATTATAAGGAGTGGTTACTGTATTTTAAAAACGAACAAACGAGAAGTTAAGTTTTCTTCTCCACTTAATTTGCTTACAGTAATATAGTTCGTATAAAAATTCATCTTGGAACAAAATCTCATTATTCAGTAATGGAATGGGATCACCGACGAAAGTCAAATTATCATTTATACTGTACTTCATTGTTATCAGTATTGAGACTATCGGAAACGTTATCAGAAATTATTGTTATCAGAATTAGACGCGTTCTATTGAGAATATAAGTATTCATTCCTATTTAGTTAATACCTTTGGTTATATCATGATTGTATAACGTGATATTTCTTGTTTCCCGATATTTGCATTATGAGGAGTGGCTACTGTATTTTCGAAACAAACAAACAGGAAGTTTTCTTCTCTTAATTTACTTACAGTAATACAGTTCAGATAAAAACTCATCCTGGAACAAAATCCCATTATTTAGTAACGGAATGCGATTACCGACAAAAGCCACATTTTCATTTATATGGTACTTGATTGTTATCAGTATTGCCACTATCGAAAATGTTATCAGAAATGACCGCTAGCAGAACTAGACACATTCTATTAAGAATATAAGTATTATTTCCTGTTCAGTTAATCCCTTTGGTTATATCATGCTTTTATGTCTATCGTGGTTTTTCTTGTTTCCTGATATTTTCATTATAAGGAGTGGCTACTGTATTTTAGAAAGGAACAAACGAGAAGTTTTCTTCCCCTCTTAATTTGCTTACAGTAGTATAGTTCAGATAAAATCTCATCCTGGAACGAAATCTTATTATTCAGTAACGCAATGGGATCACCGACAAAAGTCACATTTTCATTTATATGGTACATGATTGTTATCAGTAATGCCACTATCGAAAATGTTATCAGAAATTATCATTATCAGTATTAGACACGTTCTATTGAGGATATAAGTATTATTTCCTATGTAGTTAATACCTTCAGTTATATCATGATTTTATGTATATCGTGATTTTTAGGGTTTCGTTCATCTCACGAAACCCTATTACACACGCTCCGTTGTCTGTCCGTCACAGAGCCATTCTCAAAAAGTATGTAACTTATAGAGTTGAAACTTAGTGTATAAATCTGAATAGCAGCTGTGAAAAGCTCAAAATATTAAAATTTGAAAAATTCGTATTATTTTAATAAATAGAGATAAAAAACCAAAATTCTAACAGCCTTTTCCTATTAAATTGAAATATTTTTCGTTAGAGCAGATGCCAAAAATTTAAAATCCACAATAAAATTCTTTCTAAAATAATTAATTTTCTATCAGACGATTTTCACGTGAAAAATGAAAATGAAATAAAAAGTTTCACCAATTGAAAAAAAGATAAATATGAAATGAAATTGATTGACGTCATAGTCGTATTAAAACAGAAAATGTCTAAGATTTCTCAATAATACAAGGAGTATGAATATGTGTAAGTGGAAAAGGCAGATTAATATCACGTCATTTAAAAAGAAAATCTGACGTCATATAGGAAGTATAACTAATTTTTCAAATGTTTGAGAATAATACAAAGCGAGTATCAATATAAATAATAGAGAATAGTAAATATATGAATTTGAGAAACATATTGAATCATGATAAAAATCCGATTATGGAAATATTCGCATATTTTAACATTTTGAAGGTGTACAATTTGTTTAATTTTGAAATTATTTTTTTAAATATTGCATTTAGTCCGTATGACGGATATTATTATGACAGAATATAATAGCGGGCTTGGACCGCTATCCGGCTGGTTTAGATATACGAAAAAAGGAAAAAATAGACCGGTAAATTTTTACTTTATAAAAAACATGACTTTTTTTTTGTTGTTGTTGCTAAATGAAATTTGTTTGAATTTATTAAAGAAAGGATAAAGTGTTTTGAAAGGAATATTAAACGAAACCCTTTGAGCGATCTTCGATCACATTTACCCACTTGTTCTTGTTTCCCGATATTTGCATTATAAGGAGTGGCTACTTTATTTTAGAAAGGAACAAACGAGAAGTTTTCTTCCCCTGTTAATTTGCTTACAGTAATATAGTTCAGATAAAATCTCATCTTAAGCGAAATCTTGTTATTCAGTTACGGAATGGGATGATCGACAAAAGTCACATTTTCATTTATACGATAAATGATTGTTATCAATATTTCGATTATCGGAAATGTTTTCAGAAATTATCATTATCAGAATTATACACGTTCTATTAAGAATATAAGTATTCTTTCCTATTTAATTAATAGAAGCTTTTAAGGAAATGTTTATTTTTTTTCGAGTATTCATTTCTGAAAAACTGAATAATAATAATTGAAAAATATTTAATGAAACCCATTAATGTACTTTTAGATTAGCTATTTATTCAATTTGGGAAAATTACTATCTCATATTACTGAATCATGTGCGAATAACAAATTTAGAATTTATATAATTGTGTTTATTCTTCAAATATAAACTGAATTAACTGAATTAAGCTGAATAACTATTGCTACATTTTATTTCTTTCATATATATGATTAAATGACAGTAAAATACACATTAAAAATAGATGGAAATGAAATTTGTGTTTATTGTAATGCATTCTGATTTGATTAAAAAAGTTATGTACACGTAATTAAATTGAATAAGAAAAACAATAGTAAAGGTAAAACGTTTACATTTTTTCCTTGAATGAATTTTTGTGTGTATATATATATATATATATATATATATATATAAAGCATTTTTTAATTAAAAAAATATTTTGAACACACGAAAATAAATTAATGAAAATATGTGAGTAAAAATAACTTGCTTTAAATTTTATTTAAATATGCTCTATATTTAGAATTTTATAAAACGATTATTTTTTCACGCATAAATAAATAAATTATGCATAAATAATAAAAATATAAACAATAGTAAAGGTAAAACGTTTACATTTTTACCTTGAATGAATTTTTTTTTTTGTGTATATATATATATATATATATATGTATATATAAAGCATTTTTTAATTAAAAAAAATATTTTGAACATTTTTTTTGTATATATATATATATATATATATATATATATATATATATATATATAAAGCATTTTTTAATTAAAAAAATATTTTGAACACACGAAAATAAATTAATGAAAATATGTGAGTAAAAATAGCTTGCTTTAAATTTTATTTAAATATACTCTATATTTAGAATTTTATAAAACGATTATTTTTTATGCATAAATAAATAAATTATGCATAAATAATAAAAATATAAACAATAGTAAAGGTAAAACGTTTACATTTTTACCTTGAATGAATTTTTTTTTGTGTATATATATATATATATATATATATAAAGCATTTTTTAATTAAAAAAATATTTTGAACACACGAAGATAAATTAATGAAAATATGTGAGTAAAAATAGCTTGCTTTAAATTTTATTTAAATATATTTAGAATTTTATAAAACGATTATTTTTTTATGCATAAATAAATAAATTATGTGTATACAAGTATATATCATTTAAAAAATATATATTATGAACATTTCTCTAAAAACATCGAATTAAATAAAATAAACAATAATAGAACTTTGCTAATACTATATAATGTGGATCGAAAATATTAAGATTAGAAAAATTTCGGATTATAAATATAAGAGAAAATGAGATTGAAAGAAAGATAGATTGGAATTCTTAAGTTAACAAAACTTCTATCCATTTTTGTTAAAGGGGAAAAACAATACACAAGCTAAAAGTTATATTTAGATTTTAATATTATTTTCTCTTTTAACAACTCATTTTAAACACTTTCGATTATAGTTGAAAAGTTTTTATGTATTTGGTTTTCCTGTTTGTCTCTCGTCTGTCTGTCGTCTATCCATGTTTCAACTCATGTACATATACTCGAATTGTCTTGAAATTGAAATATGTTAATGGGATTTACTATGGCATGTTTGGTATTGAAATGAAATGTGTAGCATTTATGGTTCTTTTTACAGGGCCGCTGAAAATAATTCTGTTACATTACGCTAATCATTTGTGGCGTATTTTAATGATCTTTTACTATTTCATACATATTCAAATTGACACCTATCACTGAGGGGCACGTTTTCAGTTGTGGTACGCGTTTTTAAATGTAACTATTTTTTTGCATATTAATTGGTGCATATAAATTCTATGGATTATATACAGGGCTGATCAAAAGATCTTCCGTACATTTTCGTTTATTGACAGAAATTGCTCAAGGGGAATTTTCAATTGTGCTATGCATTTCCAAACTGAAGTAAATTTTACCATACTGTCCATTACATTCAAATCCATATATCATATACAGGGCTGCACAAAAGAATTCAGATATTTTGTTTGACTATTTGTAGTAATTGCTGAAATTCGGTTTTCTAAATTTTTATCCGTTTTCTAAACTGTTTACTTTATAAGGACGGTGCTATTTGAGCTTAAGCCGAAAAGTAGGCCACCCCGCTCGGTTTGACTTTGATCTTGTTTACTTCGTAAACTGTGGAGATTTTTGTTAGAGATTTCTGAATGTTTTAGAAATTATTTCATTATCAATGCTTAACGAATGATTTTTCGTTCTTGTTTTTCTTAAAATAAAACAAAAAATAATTTTCATTATCCGTATTTACAAAAGAGCACCGTTCTACTGTATTAATTTAATTTCTGGATCATATTAAAATGTTGTTAAGAACAGTTGAATAGAAAAAATGAACACTTCATACAATAAGTGATTCTCTATAGGTAAGAAAATACATACATACACCGAAAAACGTATTTGTTACACAACAAAAATATCTTGTAAACAATTTTTAATTATAGTATATCTCGTAAATGTAACAAATTTACCTCTATTATATTCTCTTTTATGCCGTACAAAACAAAATTTAATGTACTGAAAATGATTTTTATTTTATAAATCACGTAGTAGAATCAATTATTTTGCAACGGATGGCGCTCGACTAATTTAAAAACAAAGCCTTCATAAACGTTTAATTTTATATTGTAGTCACGCTTTATAAAATTATCTGTATTATTTTCCTTTGTACACAAATTAAATTACCTTTAGTATCTTCTTTCCAATATTTTCTTTTAGGTAAAAATCTGTAAATGTGGAAAACAAAAACACCTTTCAATTCGAGCGACATTGTAGGTTTTGTTTTCAAAAACTCAATTATAATGTACGCACGGCTCATTAATGAAAGTACGGTATTTTTATATTGTATCAATTTTTTCCAATAAATGCAACTTCTAAAGAAAAGTATTTTTTTATTATTATTTTTTTTAAATGAATAACTATTTAAAAATATGTTATGTGAAAATTATGGAAAATTGTCCAAATAACTACATTATAATTATAATTCAATTCGCATAGTGCCCCGTTTGGGCAAGTAATTATAACTATTTAGTGCAAACGTCGGCACTGTCGGAGTACAAAAAGACAGATGTTCACATTATGCGCAAGTAAAATATTTTCTGCAGATATTTTTTTTTCGTACGTAACAGTAGAGCCAATAATTTAAATTGAAAAGGCATCGGGAACATTTAAGGAATAATGCATTTTAATAAAAGACGAATTGTACCCAGTGTGCATTCAGAATTGCAGGACTCACACCGTTGCTAAAATGTACAATATTTACTATCCATATTGTAAAACATAAACAATAGACTTTGTGATGTAAATTTTTGTGTTAAAAGAGTGGGATTAAAGATAAAATAAAATAGAAACTCTGCAATCCTTACTGTATCAAAAAATAGAAATTTAGTATTTCATTGTTGGTGCTATGTGGTTTCTCGGAATCCGTCTTCCCAGCATTCAAAGGTATAAATATATAAAATATATTATCATACTGTTCATTTAGTTTTAGCTATAAATTCCTCCTAAGGATAAAAGTATTTAATTCAAAACGGTACCTTATTAAATTATTGATATTTGATATTCATTTTTATTATTTTAACATAATCAAACTGATTGGCAAATAAATCCTACGAGTAGTCCTTTTTCCAACTGCTTCTAAATGGGTCCAAACGGGACTCGTACAAAGAATATTTGGCTTTAATTGCCAATATTCTTGCAATTGAGCTATGTGGACAACGTCATCACACGCACAATTCTGTCAAACAACCATTTGTTCTAACATCTGGTCTGATATTTGAAACAACCCGACAGAGTAAAACTCAAGTAAATGTGAAGAATCATTTGCGTATTCACATTTCATTTCACAGCTATCATTTACCTTCGGTTTATTTAGGTCCTGCTGCTTCAGATAAACCAGAAATGGGCGCATTTTCATTCAGCTGAAAAACATTACTATCCGTATGATTTATTTACTAATCAGTTTGATTGTGCTAAATTAGTAAACGTGTAATTACGTAACCATTAGTTATTTGAGTTCATTTTAACATTTGAAGAAGGAGTCCTTTGAAAACTATATCTACAAAGGCTGTTGTCTCGAAAGCTCCATGTGTATTTTTATTCACAGAAACACATACAGGACTTCCACAATTACATAAATCTTCTTGATAAGGAGGGGGTATACACAAGGAAGTAGACATCACTGAAGAAAACAGCTGTGAACTCTACAAAGAGTGGGAAACGATGTCAGGGGGAATTGAACCCGCCGCCTCCTCCCACGCTTCTAAGCGATTAGGGGAGTGATGTCTTAACCACTCAACCACGGACGTCCGTTGAGTTCATTTACATGCAGATTGTTATGCAGAGTTGTTTCAAATAACAGACCATATGTCATTACGAAATGACATTTTCAGTGAACTTTTTAGGCTGGAATATCGTCCAGATAGTTTAATTGGAAGAGCGTTAGCAACTAAAGCCAACGATTCTCATTTCGAGTCCCGTTTTGGACACCTTTCCACTAAGTTACTGCTTGTATGTTCTGATATTAAGTTCTTAATATTTTGTTGTAATTCATTCAAGCTTCACGAAGCTCTGACAAAGAAAAAAAGTATTACAAGTTTTAAAATATTGAGTTACAAAAACTATTTCCTCCATGGATGAAAAACGTCTTAGATATGTTGATATTTTTGTTATATAAACTGACCTATACTTCAAAGCCAAATGATCATCTTTTCATCCAAAACCCAGTAATTAATCACGTCCATCCTTTTATAATTAATAAACATCTATTCTCTGAAAATAATTTAGCTTTAACAGTTTATCATATATTCTGTGAAAAAAAAAAGACAAATTGGTTTTTAGAAGTTTAACTTAATATTTTTTAACTCTCAGTAACAATTTCAAAAATTAATTGAAATCAACTTTAAATATTTTTTATCATTTAATTAACTGTTAGCCGAAAACAGCACCAGATTACTGCACCCCCTTTTGATTTTAATTCTTATATATTTTATTTATTTTATATGTAACTGATAATAATTCTCTATAAATATTTCTGAACTGTCCAAAAGGAGAATGAAAAAATGTATCACACAAGGGAAAAAATATACTGCAATTTATAATAATTGGTTACTGGGAACATTGTAAATAATAATAATAATTTTATATATTTAAACACAAATAGCTTTCATTCATGATGTTTTCGGAAGGATGAGCCTGATACTTCGAATTTGCAGAACAAGATGACACATTTTGTATCCACTCTGAGATTATTAAATCTAAAACAAAACATTGATGATTTTAGTAATCAAAGAAATGTTCATGTAATGTTAATACAAAAATAATATTTTTGATTTAAAAAATATTTTGAACCACGTGTGTACAAATATTTTAAAGGAGCTGCTTTCCTGTTGTCTTATGTAATGTAAGCATATTTCAATCGATTCAGCCGCTTTTATAAATTAAAAATAGAGCATTCAAATGGAAAATTTGTTTTACCTTTCAGGTTATTGCGGTGAGCTACTTTACGGAATCTGAATCCGTGACCTACATGTGATTAACTTTCATTGATTATATTTTTTTCAACAAATTACAATAGTAATAAAATAATTGTAAATAGAAAGAGTCATGAGTAATTTATATTTTGAGCTACCTGATCCATAACAAGTCTAGCCAGGCTGGTTATATTTCTGGTTAGCATATTATTTATGCTTTTCTGATCCCGAAATTTGCATGAAAAACATGTTGAAGTAAATTTAGATATCGTTTAAAAATTAACGTTGGTTATAAGTTTATCGAGGAAAGTTATTGTATTATGGTGCGGTTACAAGTTCGTACGGTAAAAGTCCGTGCGTTTATGGTCCGTATGCAACTTTTTGTATTACGGAATTGTACTACGGTGCTTAATGATTTTGTTTCCTTTTCATGTGTATATAAGACGTTCACTATTTTCTAAGAAATGCTTTAACATAAGTTTTGTCTTTCGTTTCATATTTATATATATACCAGTCTGAACAGGCTGATTATCGTCCTTGTAGCTCAAAAGGTATTGCATTGGTGTGTTATACTAAGGGTCAGGCTATCCCGCCTGGACATTTTCCACTCTGCTGGTTGTATGTTTCGCTGAAAGTGATAATTCACACCTTTAATGTATTCATTAATTTCTAGCGTATATATAACATAATTGTACATATGTACATAATGTAACATATTCACATATGTAAATAACCGACAAGTATGACGACATGTTTGTATTTACTAAAGACATAGGTCACTATATTAATATTTTTAGCGATTGTTTAATTCGAGATATCTACAGAAATATTAATGTACGAAACATTGCTTCATGTTTTTCTTATAAAAAATAATAATAATAACTATAAAAATAAATCGAGAAGGAAAGAATTATATAACGAAATATGTAAATTTCCAGATTGTTACTAATACTAATATAGAAAATTTTCATAAATAAATAGTTTATATGGGAATTCGATTTATTATTATGTAATAGGTTTATTTTTTACATATATGTAATTTTTCTTGTATTTTTTTCTACTTGACGATTGCGAGTCGAGAGAGAGATTAAAACACTAAGAAGGGAGATTAAAAAAGTAAAATAAAACATTTATATATATTCCAGTTATTTTATTTATATTTATTTTAACTGACAATCATGATTTATGGTAACGTATAATAAAATAAAGTTAAATGAGGATATATATTATTTTACACAGATTCCAAGTAAGAATAACTGTTAAACCATGAACCACAATTAAATGTTCTAAATACCCATATATTATCAAATGTAATAACGTATATTTTACAAGTAAAATCTAAAATGGGAGGGATTTTCTCTCGAAAATTAATAGGTGTCTTGTGTTTAACATGAAGTTGAACTACTTCATAGTTAATATTCAAGTTTAACTAACATTTAAATAATGCTATATTTTCGTAAAATGCAATTACGATAACAATAATATGTTATAGCCCTGATGCTATAAATCTGTGCGCATAAATATATTTTTCCTTCATTTTTTAATATTAAAGTTGTGAATGTTCGGAATTTACTGTGCAGGAAATTACGGTACATTATTTTCTGTGATAAGCATAATGTATTTCTGTTTTCTACTGGATTTTATTTGTTTTATATACAGTTTATACGATAACCAATACTAATAAATTATTTCAATATTTTTCCATCATTTACCTATTTATAATGTAAGACAAAAGGTTATTTTTTTTTCAAAGAATAACAGGCGTTATTATCTGAATAAAAGGATTAACTAATTCATGGTATTCAATGTCAGAAAGACGTTACGTTAATGACAATGAGAAATAATGCTATTTGTGTTATATTCAGCTTATGGTTCATACATTTATACTGTATTTTTACTTCATTACCATAATGCTTTTTCAAAGACTGTTCGGAAAATAATATCTGTTAATTTAATTTATTTGTTTTCGAGCATCATCTGATTTTATGTTTGCAATTATTGATATTTGTTTTATTGTTTATTAATGCATTTTTCACTAATTGTTTTATTGTTTATTATTACAATTATTGATATTTGCTTTTATTTTTATTTCATAACGAATACAACTAAATCTTTTAAAACATCAGGGGATAAAAAGAAACAGCTTTAAAAAATATGATGTAAGAAATTTTCGAAATATTATGAAAGAAACAGTACTTTACTAAACGTGCTTTTAAAATGAAATCAAGTAGGACGGCTTTACCTTCAAATATGGCGTTCAACAGTGTAATCTCGTAAATTAACCAATTTATGTTGTTTATTATTAAACACAAGTTCTTCTTTGTGGTTTGTCATGTTACGTATATATCTGTTATATTTCATGTGTGAAAGTTTGATGATAAAATGATTGTTTTTTTATCATATATTGAGTTTCTTCAAGTTCATATGTATTATTTTTTTTTAATACGTAAACATACTAATTTATTCAAAATGACACCTTCTACTTAAAAAATAATTCTAACGTAATAAATATTATTATTTTTTTATTTTTTTATAATATCGAAACTTATACCGTCTGCACCAAACAAAAAATGAAGAAAATCTAGATATCGTTTAAAAATTAACTTTGGTCATCAATTAATCGAGGAACGTTAACTGTATTAAGGTGCTTAATGAGCTTTTTTTATTTTCATCCATATATATATATATATAAGACTTTTATTAAATTCTAAGAAAAGTTTTAACATATTGTTTGTCTTTCGTATCATATATAAATTCGTATGAAATCAACAACTTTTATTTAACATATAAGACTTTAAATTTTATATAAATATTAACATTTTTAATGCAATATTTTACAAAATGGTTAATTGAAAAAATAATGTGTACGGTTTCCCGGACCCCCATACCTGGAGCTTTAAATCGTGCAAACTTCTTTTTTATTTAAGCATTTTCTATTACCATATTTCTATTATTCTATTTTTATTATATATGTGAAAAAAACACTTATTGTTTGTAAACAATATGTACAGCATTATCCAAATATTTACACTCTAAGTATATTCTGTTTGCATCTTTACATATAAATTTTGACATTTTGTTAAAAATGTACTCTCAAAAACCACATTTCCAACAATAATATTGAAAAATATGTAAAACAAAACAACGTTTCGTTCAAATATTAACAGTCTCCGACAGCTTAATTAAGAGAAATGAACTAATGGATGGTGTTTAATGACTAAACGAAGTTCTTTTGTGACTCATTTCCCATTGATGTAATAAGAATTTCGGAATTGTCTTTGAACACGAAATATTTCTAGAATTCGAAGAAAACAGATTCATTGTGCTGATTATTCTCTCTTACTGTTAAATATTTTTTGTAGGTTACCCCCATATCAATTTTATTTAGATTGAAATAAAATAAACTTCTTAGAGTAAAAAAAAATGTAAATTTTATTATTTAAATAGCATTTATCAGTTATTTATTTGCTAAATGAATAAATATAAAGGAATTACATTAAACATTAAGTTCTTAAAACATATTAAAGTCTCATATATCTACATGAAAATAAAACAACCATGTTACAACTAATTTTCCTCGATAACCTGATGACGATATTCTAGTTATAGTCTTCATTTTGTCTTTCGTTCAGACGGTATAAGTTTCGATATTATAAAAAAATAAATAATATATTCTATTTATTAAGAAACAGGGATTTGAATTATATTTTTTTAAAAGCAGGCTGTTAATTTGAATAAGTTAGTACGTTTAATTTTGGGGGAAAAAGGAATAAATGCCAACATGAAGAAACTAGCTTAATGTACGGAAATATATATATATATATATATATCAATGCCTCCATACTTTCACACATAAAACAAAAGAAATATATACTTAACAAGAGAAACCACAAATGATAACTTTTTTTTCATTAAACAGCATAAACTATTTAATTTTTGAGATTAAACTGAAGGGTAATTTTAATATCGCAAGGTAAACCTTACTTACTTTATTGAATATTAAAAATTAACCTATTAAAATATATAATAGCTGATGTAACATACTATTCCATTTTCTACATTTTATTCGTTTCTATTTTATATATTTTATATCTTGATTTGTTTTCACAACATTTTTAATCTTGTTTATTCTATTAAAATGAATTTTGTTTTTATAGCTCAAAAAGTTCCTAAATGATGTTTTGAAATTTTTCATTATTTGCTTGAAATTAAACAGTTGTAACCCGTGTCATGAATTGGAAGGTGGATGCTCTCTCCATTGAACTCATTATATACAGGATGATACCGAATTCACTGTACAAATTTCGAGTGACTGTCTATTTCACGGGAGAGGGGCAAATGAGGGAGACGAACAAGCAATTAACAGCTTGGCGACTTGTAAATAAGAAAGGTAGCCAGACTCAACCCTTTCACGCTCCTTTTTACAAACAATCATTGATATACGGGCCCCGAATGGAGATAAAACGAAGAAACATTTTTTTTCTCATTAAAAGACATCTGTAAGACATCCCCATCCCATCCATTATTATTCATTCTTCAATGTCAGTTCCTCTTGTAGATAAATCACACAACCTGTACTGTTTTCAAAGTAAAAATCACAGAAAAAAATCATTCTGCATATAAAAGTTTCATAAAAATTATAACTATACAATTCAGCTTTTTGTATCATTAGCCAAAACCAAAACAAATTTCGTGTGGCCTAAAAAATAACAAGAAATGTATTATGTAAAAAATATAATTGTACAAACAGTTTTAGAACAATTGTTTATTTATTTCCTCATCAAAGATATCCCAAGATTCCATTAAGGTGGTTCTCAAATGATATTCTAAACAGCACGAAACTTTCTGACTCATTTTGTGACTCATTTTTAAACGTAAAGGCATAAAATTAGTAGGCCTTGACTATTGAAACAATTTGGAATCCAAATAAGTTTTCCATTTTTTTATAAATAAATTACTTATCGAGTTATGAGCGATTCTTGTCACGGGACAACACGTTTTTCCCCTTTCTTGTGCTGCGGCGTCGGAAATTCGATTCAAAAAGGCGACTTTGACTGTTTTTTTCTGAAAGATCTTCAGCCTTTACCAAAAAATGGAAAGCGCCTTTCTATTACAAAGTTTCTGAATTAAGAACACATGCCAATTTCCGAACTTCCCAAGTTTCTGAACAAAAGTAAATTAAAAAATATGTCGTAAAGTAGCTAGTTTGGAATTGAGAATACCTTTAAAGTGGTTGCTCAATCAGCTCTCTAATTCCCCTTGCTAATATTAAAGATATGGGCGTAGAATAATGCAACGTACATTTAAAATATCTCTTAGAAAACTACATTTTTTTTTCTTCGTACTCTTCTTAAAAGATGTTTTTTCCGCCTTAGTCGTAAAAATATTTCTGAAATATCTGCTTAATTTAATATTTTATGAGTTAAAAGCTGACGAGCTGTGAGTAATATTTTAACACTTTAAGATAAATTCTGATAAAAACATTAACAACTATGAATTTCATTTCAACTAACTTTTAAAAGAGTCTATATTCACTATCTTTGGTGAAATCTTGCGGTGTGGTATTTATCGCTATTTTAATACTATTTGTGTGTTTACAGTTTGATTATTTTTAATGTGTTAATTAAATAGCTGTCGTTAAGGATTATTAAGTTTAGTGTATAATTTGTTGAGGATATACATTTTTTGGATAGGTTTTGGTAGGGCTGTTAATACTTCCTATTTTTTTTTTTTCAAATATTATCTAGTTATACCCCATTATTTCAATTTCATTAAAAATCATTGAAAGCCAGTGGCAGCAAACAAAAGGTCATTTTTATGAATGTTTCTTTAAATTTCGAATATATATATATATATAATTATTATTTATCATTCAGTAGTTATTGTTAATTTTTTTTTACTATCTGGAGGGAAAAATAAATAAAAATATCATATTAGAAGAAAAAATATATCACCTAAGCAAATGCCATCTGCTTCGATTGCGTTTTAAAGAAAACAATGTTTCATTTAAAAAATAGGGATCATCTTTAGCTTAACTAAAAATTACCTAAAGTATGTTTTTTTAATGTCCTATTCTAGTGTTTTGCATTTTTTTTTTTATATATACATAAGAGCTTTTTACCTTTTGACAAAGAAATTAACACTAGAATGCCTGAAATCTTACTACTCCCTGAAACGCCGGCCAGGTGTCATTTTGACACTGGTCGATAAGTAAGCAAAAATTTCAAAGAAAATGTACATTTTAATATTCTTTTTACAAATACATATATTGTACACATAAATACTATTATATCTGTAAAATAGGGATAATTTTACAAGATTATATGAAAATATATATTGTACATACAAATAATATTATATATTTAAAATGAGAATAATTTTGAAAGATAATATGAAAATATATATGGTACGCACAAATAATATTATATATTTAAAATAAGAATAATTTTGAAAGATTATATGAAAATATGTATGGTACACACAAATAATATTACATCTGTAAAATAATAATTTTTCAAGATGATATGAAAAAATATGTTACGCACAAATAAAATTATATCTGTAAAATAAGAAAAATATTGCAAGATGATATGAACATATACATTGTACACACGAATAATTATTATATCTGTAAAATAAGAATATTTTTTCAAGATGATATAAAAATATAAACAAGAGAAATAACTACTTACATTACTTATATCACTCACAGTCAATACATTTATAGATGACATATTTTGTGCATTTGCCGCATGTCATTCTTTTACAAGAGGAACACATTTTATTTGTCAATTTCCATGACATTTTTTAACCTTGCATTTCCTACGCTTAGAAGGATTTTCAGTTCGCAGTTCATCTTCATGGCTACTGCGTCTTTTAGCAGATTTTTCAATATATTCTGCCCGTAATTCTTCAGCTAATGTTTGTATAAAAGTACGCCTTGATATTTTTTCCCCCGTCACTTGTTTGAAAATAATCCATGAGTTTATGGCAGCAAAGTCTAACATATTGTAGAATGTGTGAATTGGCCATCTTCTTGATCCTGCTTTGACTGAATATTGCCTTGCCATTTGGTCAACAATATCTATGCCACATTTAGTTTCATTATAAAAACTGACAGTTTCAGGTGTTTTCTTTGAATTATTGGCAATTGCAATGTTTGAATGCATAGAACTCAAGATTATCACATTTTTTTTCTTTTTACACTGGTAAACTGTAAGTGTTGTGCCCGATTCTTCATTTTTCAATATTTTTGTTGAATATAACACTTTTTTTCCTGACTTTATACAATCTGGAATTTCTCGTCTGGCCCTATTTACCGTGCCAACTAAACTCGTTCGTCTTTCCTTCAGTTGCTTAGCCAACTCAAGAGAAGTAAAAAAATTGTCAACTGTGACATTTCTTCCCATATTTTTAAAGGGTTCTATTAGTTTTAAAACTACATACTCAGAAAGTCTCTGACTTTGATCTCGTTCTTCATTTTTTCCTAGGTAGGGAAATGCGTTCAAAATATACTTACTTTCTAAATCTGCAGCTATCCAAAATTTTTATCCGTATTTATCAGGTTTTGATGCTATAAACTGAGTAAAGGACAATGAGTCTTACTAGGAAATAATTGTTCATCTATTGTTATATTCTGGCCTGGCTTGTAACAGCTTATGCAGTTTTCAATAAAACGATTCCATACTTCCGAAATCATTGCGAATTTATCCTGCTAAGTTCGATTACGACGAGTTGATTTGATATCAAATCTCAGAAATCTTGATATTTCACAAAACTTGTCTCTGGACATGGTTTCTTTGCAAAAATTTATACCCCATGAAGTAAACCATAATGAATGAAGTTCTAGGTTACTAGCGCCTGAAATTCCACGTGCATATAAAATCGAAATGTAAGCAAAAAGTTCCCCTTTTGAAATAGACCAAACATCATTTTCTAATACTCGACGAGCTTCTGTGTGCATTTTATTACATGCTCTAAAACCGTTCTGTCTATAAAAAGCAACCAAGCACTCAAAAAACTGTCATTATTCACATTTCGTTTTGCATAACTAGTTGGACCGCTATTTTCTCGCAAAATATTTTGGATTGCTAATCTACCGGTTGCATTTCCTGAACCACATTCTTTCCACTGAGAGCCATCGCGAGCAACAAATTCTTTCTGATTTCCAGAATCATCAATTTCAACATTCTCATCGCTTTCCGATTCAGATGATATAACAGGAATAAAATTCTCATCATCCGATTCATCATACATGTCAGATAATTCTCCACCTTCCGATTCATTATCTGACAATTCTCTCATAAGCGCGGTAATTTCTTCCGTAGTAAGCCATCTCTTACGAGACATTTTAAATTTTACTCATAGAAAGTAACAAGAACGAAAGAAAAGCTCAGAAAAATTCTTCTAATCATAACTCACAAGTAACCGCGCATGCACTATCTTTGTGAGAACTGAAATCTAAGCGGCAGGTGTTGTTGCAGCTGTAACAAATCACGTGATGACCAGATGTAAAAAAAAAAATTACAGGACTCCCTTGTTTTACACAGAAGAACAAAATTTAAAATAGGGGAAGTGAAATTTTTGCGGTGTCCAATTGACACCAAACCGGCGTTATAGGTAAATCTATCCGTAAACTAAGTTTGAATAAACCTAGTTCGCCAAAAATTTTTATGAGAATTCTACCTACATATTAAATAAAAGTCGAGCAAAATAAAAAGGATCCTTCAAAATTTACAGATTTTAGAAAGAAACTTTCACGCTTCGGTGTCGAAATGACACCGTCCGGCGTTCTAGTGTTAAGTCAATTTCAAAATATTAAATCTATACTAATATTATAAAGGAGTAAAGATTGTTTTTTTGTTTGTTTGTAGGGAGTAATCTCTGGAACTACCAAATCGATTTCAAAAGTGATGGTGGCAAATTGATGGTGACTACCCCGGCTCCAACATAGGCTATATTTTATGTCGGTGCCACTAACCCCAGGGGGTGCAGGAGCAAAAACGTTCTAAAATTGCGGTTTTTTGTATACTGTAGAAGCTAGAAATTTGAAATTTGGCATTGTAGTTACTTATAAGATGTAAATGCTCTCTAAGAATAATAAAAAAAATCGAAATTTAAAAAGGTAAAATGAGCGAAAAGGGTTCTAAAATCATTCTAAATTACAATTTCTATGGAATCTCTGGAACTACAGAACTGATTTCAAAAGTAATGGGGGCAAATTGATGGTGACAATCTCTACTCCAACATAGGTTATATTTTATGTCGGTGCCACTAACCCCAATCGGGTACAGGAGCAAAAAATGTTCGAAAATTACGACTTTTTTTATACAGAAGGAGCTAGAAATTTGAAGTTTGGCAATTTTAGTTACTTATAAGATGTAAATGCTCTCTAAGAATAATAAAAAAAAAATCGAAATTTAAAAAGGTAAAATGAGCGAAAAGGGTTCTAAAATCATTCTAAATTACAATTTCTATGAAATCTCTGGAACTACAGAACCGATTTCAAAAGTGATGGTGGAAAATGGATGGTGACAATCCCTGCTCCAACAGCCTCTTTAATAAAAAGCTATGCGTTGCTGACGACTGGGTTTTTCGCTAATTGTTTCCACAGGTTAATCTCGGAAAATGAAACATTTGAAGTTACTGAAAAAAATAATAGCTCGGAAAGTATTTGTCAGAAAATTGTTAGACAAACTGCGTTTGAAAGGTAAAGAAATGTATTTTTCTGGATATAAATTTCAAATCTAATGATTATGCCGTTTTTCAATCATTGAATTTCAAAAATTACCAAATTTCACAATGGAGTACCATAGCGAAACCTCCATGCGTAAAAAGATAATGATAAGGGCGACGTGTCCTGACGTGTATATTGGCACGAGTCACAAATTATAGTAGCCTTATTATTCTGTTAAAATATAAGAGTGAATTATGAAATGTCAATATTTTGTTTTATTAAAAGTTCGGTAAGAGAAATTGACCAGCGTAGCGGGCGTAGCGGGCGTAGCTTGCTAGTAATAAATAAATAAATAAATAAATACTGTATTTTTTAAATGCGATTTATTATTCGTTTATTTTAAAGTGAATGGATTTAAAGGAATTCAAATTATTTGTCAAATCATATTTCATTATAATTCACAGATTCAATTTGTATGGACAATCTAATGCCAATTTTCTTATTATGTATATTCAATAGAAGCAACAGTTCATTCAAAAATTATCGGCCATCATTAGCTTATGCACGTGAATTAATTAATTTGTAGTTTTAAAGGCTAACGTAAGTTTTTTTTTTTTTTTTTTTTTTTTTTTTGTGTGTGTATGTGTGTGTGTGTGTGTGTGTGCTTTTCAGATATAAACGTTCTGCAATCGTTTTTAAACCGAAACCATTCGAAGAACTCTAATACGGCAGATCTTTCTGCTCCTTACTGTCCCTTAATACAAAATTTTAATAGTATTTGATTTTTTTTATATTTACATACAAATTAAATGAACAACTTACAATTAAAAATGTGATTAAAAAAAATTATTTACAAAATAGCATTTAACACTTATTCAGTTTAAAAACGAATAAATATAGTGTAACCCAAATCCATTTAAAGAAAAGACAAAAGTTACATAATGTAATTTATATTTATATCTATTTCAAAACAGCTTACATTTAAAATATAATTCAAAAATACTATTGCTAAGTATTATTTAATATTTATTATTTTAATAAAGTAGATAAATATGACACAAAAAAATACGACAGAAAAATATATTACTGAAACTAGTGTCATTTTATAAATACGCTAAGTATGTTGACTAACATTATTCAAATTTACGTACAATTAATAAAAAAACAACTTAAACAACAAAAATAATTTTATTATATAGCATTTTGTTTTCGGTTATCTTTAAATGAATAAATATAAAATAATTCAAATTATCACCACAAAAATTATAATTGCAAATCCAATAGAATTTTCTTAAAAGTCGTATTTAATAAAAACAATCTTTCGTTCAAAAATTAACGGCCGTCATCAGCGAACGAAAATTAACTAATTTATGGTGTTTAATGACTGAAGGAAGTTCCTTTGTGTGTCTTTTCATGTTGATGTATAAGACTGCCGCAATCGCCTTTGAACTCAGACCATTTATAGAACTCGAAGACAACAGATTATTGTGTCCCTTATTGTAATTTATTCCCCTGGCAACTTTCCAAGCTAATGCTAGAACGGATTTAATCCACTTTTGTGCCTGTCCCCTTTTCTAGTTTATTAAGGAGATCGCACTGCTGTCATCGCCATCTGTAGTTACGAGAAAATTTCTTTTTATGTTCGAAAAATCGTAGTTCGAAGTAGTTCTATGTGTGTTAATTGTGTTCCTTCCTTGTTCTCGAGATTTGTTCAGTAGTTTGATGTACTCGGCGGAAAAGGTTTTAATCTTTCAATGTGGTTTCAGCGAAATAGAATCGGAGAACTTTTCAAGTTCTGTATAAGTCGTTAAAAGTTTTAATTAAGCTGTTATTTTAAACAATACATTCTTAATAATTACGTTCTCTTTTTCGAAAATAACGCTTGTTTGTTTTGTATTTTGTCAATAAAGTTAAAGATGTCATTTGGCACTTTAAATAAATGAAACTTTTCGATATAATTCCACAGCAAATAAAGTTTTCTGAATAACGTTGTTGGTTTTATTATTTACCTACTAAAAGTTTCTTCGCTATTATTTACGTGTGCTATATTTCGTTTTATTTTATTGTATTATTTAAAAAATAATAATATAATTGCATTGACCTTTTGCAAATAATGTCATGCAATAATTTTTAAGTGACAGTGTTGCGTATTGCTTCTAATCTTCGGAAACACGTCTTGTTATTTATGTTAAGTAAATCCCGTAATGATAGGAATCCATTGTTGTAGTTATTCAGAAGTTGTGGCTATAGATTGTGAACAATTTGTTATCTACTATTATTTTTATTTGATGTAAAAAGATTATGTATATCACTTATATGTAAAGAATCTTTCTATTGAAAAGGGACATGACTTGTAACTCAATTTGAACGGACTTGAAATAAACTTGCACTGTTAGTTAAGTAAATTTGTCAGAAATATTTTAGTATGTCGGACATCTTTATATGGTGTTTTCTTTTACAGTTATGAATATGTTTTTGACGCAAGTCATAAACAAATCACACAACGGAAAATGACAGAAAAACCAGATTCTAACATCTCTTGTAATATCATAAAAATAAAAATATATGTGCCGTCTGTAACCCTAAGAGAAGGGATTTTCAAAATTATTTAAAATAAAGGTAATTTACAATGTTGAACAGGATGTAATAAATTTGGATATCTTTTAGCTCCTCATAAAATAATATGTATTCAAAGTTTTTTTTTTCAAATATAAAGAAGTATTTCAATGCTTCCAAATTTGTTTATATATGCAAAATTAAAACAAACGATATAAATTTTTGATTTTTTTTTTATATCACACTTTTAATTTGATAAATGCATGATCGAAAAAGCTCACGGGATAAAAAAAAAAAAAAAATCAAAAAATCTTAATCAATCTAACAAACAAACAAACAAATCTTCCATTGGTGCAAGTTTTAAAATATTGTTAAATTTTGTATTGTGTTATGTATTTAAAATCGAATCACTATCCATACTTTAAATGTGCTATAATGTGATTTATATGCACATAATACATTTTCGTGATAATATTCTGTAACAATTATTATATAGTTTTGAATTAGTTCACTTATCAATGGAATTAAAAAAAAAATATGACGACAACATTAATAGTTGATAATATGTACAGTGGTATCCCGGTAAATTAAACTAATCATAATGTTTTGAAAATTTTCTATTAGAACAAGCTTTAGAACTAATTCGTTAATACGAATTTCTTTTAATAAAATCCGAAAACTTGAACTAGAAATTTTAAAACCATCAAAAATCATTTAAACAAATTTAAAAGTAAGAACTAGGTTAATGCTAGAAAATTACGAATCGTTTTTTTTTTTTTTTTTTTTTTTTTTTTTTTATTTATAAAAAAAATTATCCAGTGAAAGATAGTAACATATAGCAAAATTCTGAATTACTACTTAAGAAACCAACTCAGGTTGAAATATTTGATATCCTTTCGGAAATGCCGGCTTACAGACTAGACAGGGACGGTGAAGGGTTTCAACTTCGCGTGCCAATTACTTTTTTTTTTCTTCAAAAAACATTTTAATTGGCTATGACGTTCCAACAATTAAAAAAAAATTAATCAAAATTAGTTAATCAAAATTTATTGATTGTTTATAGATTAGGATTAAAACAACGTCTGTATAAAATACGTGTAAGAAGTATTGCCCTGTAATAATTAAGATAACTATTATACTTTAGAAAGTAATAAAAAAGTAAACGTCATTGTATCTTGAATGACAAATAATTAATATTGGGTGTTTACACTAGTTACTTTTATGGTATGCAAGCTGAATCGGAGTCAGGAGATAAGTAATTTCTATTTGAGATAATTTCTATGATATTTCATATCATATATTTTTGTCAATAAGGACTCGCAAGGGGGAAAATAGGCTCGTATAGGGAAAAATTTGTCAAACTAGTAAATTCCGTGCAAAGTAGTTAAAATTTTATCATTGTTATGTTTGCTTATATTGCCTGATAATCCTTCCTTTCGATATAATCTGGATCTACTCTTAATTTGACAAACTATTCAGCACATATTGAAATAGATTGGGATTCAGTAAGTAAAATTTCAATTTCTCCAACTTCAGAAAATATTAAAAAAAAAAAAAAAGAAAAACTTAGCGCGTTTAAAATCGTGTATTTTGTTTAATTTCTTCTATTTTGTCTTATAATGTTAATCAACGATGCGAAAAATATTCTCTACCGTACAAGTACTCTACCCATACTATCGTCCCTAGACTAGAGTCAAAAATATAAAACAGAAAAGTATGAAAAGAACATGACAATGATGCCGGGGTTTTCTAACTTCAAAGAAAAATAGAACTGTCAAGATGTAATATTCCCTGAAAATGAGAGAGATGAGTTCGAAGATTTCTTGGTAAATTAGGTAGTGAAGAAATTGATAAAACGACTACCGATAAAAAGCAGGAAAAGGTAATTGCTTCACAAGATCACTCAGAATCCGTTTATGAGAATCCTACAGTCATCACGAAAAATTGTAATGGATATAATTAATTTTTTATTCAGATATAGTCTTGAGAAGGCAAAAAATTGAAAATCTTATACGATGTACAAAGATTGCCAGAAAAAAAAAAAAAAAAAAAAAAAAACATTGTTATGACAAATAACCACAAATATCATTTGAGCAATTTTGTTTCGAAAAAGTATTATTTTATTAAAATACTAGCGACCCGTCCCAGCTTTGCTCAGGTGGACAAAGTGTCGACCTCCTTGGAAAAATGTCTTACGCAAAAGTCTAATCAAAAATCAGGAATAGCTGTCTTATTCATTCATAATCGGGTTCATTGCCGGGGTTGGCGTCCATTCGCTAAAGAACCTGAAATACGTGTTTAACTATTTTGTAGCAGATTGGTTTTTGCCGTATTTATGTATTTCATTGATGTAATTTCATTGTTATAATTTCATTGTTGTAAATGTGTTTGGGACTTTATTTATTTATTTATTTATTTTTTGCTGTATTCTTGCAAGATTCATTCCTTTTTTATCCAAAACTGCTGCTGAGATATGGCGAAAAAGTTTCTACGCCCCATTTTACACACTTACGGGTGGGGGGGGGGATTCTAAAATCGCTGAACTACAATTTACCTATTTCTTAGGTAGATTCGCTTTCCTGAATTTCGCGCTGCTACCTAAAACTGCTGCTGATATATGGCAAAATGACCTAAAACTTCCGAACCCTCCTTTAACAGTCTTCGGGGAAGGATTCTCAAAATTCCTTTCTTAGTGATTACCTATCTCAAAACAGCAATCTGCTGTCCAAATTTCGTCATCCTAACTTTAGTCGTTTCAGCTGGGCATTAATGAGTCAGTCCGTTAAGAGTTCTCACTTTGTATAATATTATTTATTAAGCTCACTAAATAGTATTTCAGTTTTACTGTTTCACTTCTAAATAATTATTTGATTTACGATAAATATAAGATAAACTTATTATTTTACGATTAATATGCTTCTAATAAGTTAAATTTTAGGATGTAATGTCCTTTCATAATTTAATGCATTCGGAAAATTGTTTATTATAGAAAATGTATCATTTTCTAATATTAGATAAGCGGCTTTTCTTAAGTGATAGACTTTTATCTTTTAGAATGCGATAATTAGAAATTAGGTTATTTCGACCTTTTATTTCGGTTTCTGTGAGCTTGAATTAACGAGCGTCTGCTGCAGTTATATTTATTTTAATATTTATAAAGCTTTAATTTTGTTTTACGATACTGCAAAATTCCGATTACAAAATAATTCAATGACAAGTTAAATAAATTTCGTAGACAATTTCCTAAAAAAACTTAATTTTTAAAAATCATGTTACATCAAGTAGAATACATTTATCTGCATTTTTCTTGTTAGTCTAGTCGCTGCAAGTTGGCTAATATGAACATAGCTACATTTATTTTTAATTATCACTCCATTTTAAATTCACTTGAGAACGTAGAAATATATTTATCATGATACTTGTAACAAAAATACATTCCAGTGTTTTAAATTTATTAATGTTTAAATTTAAAGATATAAACAATTAAATTTGATATGGAAAATATTGTGTATTTGGTAAAAAGAAACTGCATTACACATCATACCATATTATTTTATTTCTCTTATCAATTGAGATAATATTACAGATTATTTTAAAAGAAGTGCTAACATGTTCAGGCATTTAATAATGGATTATAAAAACTACAAATTTATCACTACTAATATTTATGTAAAGAAAAATCTTGACTAAATAGATATCTAACTAAAATGTATTGCTTCTTTGTATTTGTAAAAATTCATGAATAATTAAACAAATCTAATATGCACAGACAATTTATAGCGTGTTTTGAAAAATATATTCATATTTTTAAACAAACAAATGCAAATAAAATTGCAGCATGATAGCAGATAGAACTAACTGCAACATAGACTATGCTAAAGTAATGTAGATATTAAGTTTTTCTGTTTCTGCTTATTTTTTCTTTATTAAATGAATATATTCTTTATTTCATTTTAAGTATATATCTAGAAACTCGAACACTTTAAAATGAAATTTGTGAATTAAATTATTGATACATTTTTATTAAAGAAAATATTTTATTTGTCACTAACAAAGAAAATGATTTATTTCATGTTTTACTTTTTTAAAGATTATCTCATTTAAAATATTAGGTTAGATATTTTTTTCTTAATCTTTGAATAACATTATTTATTGAAGTATCAGTTTAATCATAAGTAAAAATACAGAACATTTATTTAAGTGCTTTTATTTATTGATACTACTTTTAATTTTTTAATTAATTACGCATTATTTTCGTAAGTAATAAAAAGATTGTTTCAAAAATTAAGTCATTGATACAAAAGCTATTAGTAGATGATGCAAATATTCATGAGTTTCTAAGTTATTCTCGTAAGCACTTGATAAAAAATTAGCAGAGGGAGTTTGGGAATATTTAATGTTTGTCAATAGAAATTTTAATTAACTGAATAATTGTTCCAAAAAAACTTTTTTAAACTGTGGTGTAATTACTTACGAGTATAATGCTTTGCAAATAATTAAAAAAAAAACTGGCACAGAATTTTATTGAAATATCAGTTGCCGCAAATCCCCTAAGTACAAAACTTCTAGGCTCTTTCGTTTTAGTTGTACAATGTGTTGTGTACTTTAGCTATTGAAAAACGGTTTTAATGTTAAAAAAATTGCGTTTGAAAAAAAATATATCTGGAAAACGAGGTATAATTGAGTTATAATTGAATATATTTTTTACTCGAAAAATAAAGTAAAATTCTGTGCGTGCTTAAAAAATCAGTAAATATATTTTTTTCGGAAATTGGTTAAGTACTTATCATGTGGGCTATCTTACTAACTGTACTGTGTATCTTTTTTACTTTACTTCTGTAGGAGCTGTTTTGTGGCTGTTTATATCTGTACCTAAAACGAAAAATAGACTTGTTTTAGTCGCGTTTTTAAATATACATGTATTAATTAATTAAATAGTTAAAACTACGTGCTTTCATCGAGTGGTGCTGCCCAGTGCCGCGATTTGAGCTTGCGAAAATGAGCAATACAAGAGCAATTGTATATCACATAATGGCTTTATGAATTGAATCCACCATCAACTCCACTGTCCAGTCAAATCCATTTTCCGGCAATGGGGATTACATTTGTACGTTTTATTATTTTTTTTATACCATTCAAAACGTCCTGCAGCGTTACTTGCGTGGGATCTCACCAGACAGGGCAGGTGTTCGAACATCGTATGTATTATTTTTTATGTACCTTAATAAAGGTATCCAGGGGGGACATTATGCTCTACGGACTTGGTTTCCTTCGTTTGATCAGTCCCACATAGGCTCTCAAATCAAACCTACGCGCTATTTGGAAAATCGCATTAACTAATCACCTTATGATATTATAAATATGTGGTATTACTCCACCTGGTTTTATATACTTAATGAAATATTACTGAAGTTAATTAATATTCAGTTAATTTACTTAAACTTCGTATCATTTTTGTCTCATTATAGTTTGTCTTTTATGGTTTTATAAAGATTGTATTACTCATTAATTAAATTTCTAAGAAAATACTGTTATTTAATGGCATCTTACTTTATATGTAGATTTGGAAGTTACTAAAAATTGCTAGACACGATCCAACGATCCCGAAGAACCCAAACACCAAGCAACAAACTATTTTTATGGAAACAAACAAAATTATCATAATAATCCTTTTACTTAAAGCTCATTTGTATGTAGTCTTCTGCTTCTGTAAAGAAGATAATTTTTCCTGATACACACAACATAAGAGAAAATAAACGTGTGCCCAGTAACTGGGTCTGTGTAACTTTGTTTTCGATTTCAGGGCGAGAGATATATAGAAAATGTTGCATATAAAAGAGAAATGTTTAGTGGGTATCATTTTAGTGTATGAAGGGTGATATTCCAGCAAGATAATTTAATACATAAATATGTAAACAGACAGGTATTTTATTATTCATCTAAATTTCTAAGTCAATATTTCTGAGAGTTGTGATAAGTCACCTTTTTAGTACACTGAATAAAAAAAAATCAAGAACACTTCTACAGAAAAATATTTTTGAAGTCTTAATGTATTTTCACAATTTCTCACGTTTGTAGTTTTTACCTATCTTCCAAAAACATGTGGAATATGCATATTCAGAAACCTTAACAATCAAACCTTTCTGATGTTTTCGGAAACATTTCTGTAATATTTTTGTTTTATTTTCTACCTCTAATGTTTGAAAAATATGTATTTGTAATTTTTGGAAACCTATTAGTTTAAAATGTAATTTGAATTTTTCAGCCTTTCTAATGGTCTTTTAAATATACTGATTTTTTTAAAAAGAAAATCGTGGATATTTTCGAAATTACACTAAATTTTCCCAAACATTCCTTCTATGGCATTAAACGTTTCAGCATTTCAGTATTTTTACCAGCACAACTATGTTTACACATTTTAAAATTTGTACATATTATTACGAAATGGTATTGCAGCAATTTTAATTATTTTTTTACGTTCGAGTTTTTTAATATTTTTTTCTTGTTTATAATAAAAACAAAATCACTTTAATTAGTTAGGTCCAGTACAGATTATTACTTGCTCAATATTTTACTTTACAAACATAGAATTACAGCTTCTTTAATCAGCTAAAAAATAGGATTTGATATTGGTGTCATTTTCCAAAAAACAATCTCTTCTATTGTAACATAGTCTCATATCTTCATGTTAGTCTCATATCTTCATGTTAGTCTAATAACTTCATGTTTTCATATAGAGTGTCACAAGTCAGAAATTATTATATTAAGATATCCATAAAATTATCTTTCAAATCTAAAGTCCTTTTATCTGGAAAAGTTTTTTTTTTTTAATACATAAGATTCCTGTAAATAAATGGGTTTGTAAAAATACAGTAATATACCATAAGCGTTAAATTAAGAAAGTACAAGGTACTCTCAGAACGTTTATTTTTGAATTATGTCACACAAACCGACGATATATTTGTCTAACACTTTTCAGTAAATGCGTGGTACTTCAGGGGACTTAAAATAATATAATCACGATTTATAATAAATATAAAAAGAATTGATAATTCTATGAGCAACGAATTGTGATTTTGACAAACTTTTCTTCCGATTAACGAATCTGTGGTAAAATTTCATTTCTGATTACATTGAAATATTTTGTTATCTTTAAAATTTAATCTCTTTAATGAACAAAATGCATCTAATGTTTATTTGGCTGCAACTAGCATAAAATCATAAAATTTACAATATTCTCTCAGTTACTTCACTCTCTCTATAATTCACATGCTTTTCACGCATACTGACTATAATTTTGAAACATGTGATTGCGCTTGTATATTTCATTATAAGGTTCTTGGTTAGATGTAAGGCCTTGCGTTATGCAACTGGAATTGTTGGGATTTTACTCTAATGCAATAAGAATTTAGGCTATGAGGATTTAGATATTTAACGCGAGATTACTCGCGTCTGTTTTCAGAACACTATTAGTCGCATCCTGTAATTTTACCACCGGTCCCCGGATGCAGAAAATGAAGAAACAATTTTCATATAATATTTGAATACTACAGGGTGATTACAAATGAATGTCACAAATTTGAAGGGCTTTATTAACAAAAGTATAGAAGATACACGCATTTGTGAAAAAAACATAAAAAAGAAGATTGTGACATTACTAATAGCAAAAATTTATAAATGTTCAATGTGACCACCAGCAGAAACACGAAAAACATCCATTCTGTAGGAGAATTTGTCCCATACGGTTTTCAGCATCTCGGGTGTTACAGTTGCAATATCTGCAGTTATCCGTAATTGAACGCGACTAACAGATTCCGTTTTAGCAAATTCGATTACACAGAACGCCTTTTGCTGTGTTGTTGTCATCTCGCCGGCAACTGACTGAATGAAGTCACAGTGGAACATGCCAGTTCAACCCGCCGCTCGTTGCGCCATCTCTCGCCAAAAGAACGAATCTTTACATTTATGAAACTTCATACCTTCTCACTCATTTCGATGTGTGAAATGGAACACTACCTTTTATTGTTCAGAAGAACCCTTCAAATTTGGGATATTCATTTGCAATCACCCAGTACTTTTCAATGAAGTTATAAATTTGCAGTTTAATTAAAATATACTTTTTTATAAACAGCTTCGGAATAGTGAGAAAAAGTCAAAATGAACTAACACCAATGATTGTTTGGCAGACTTTTCCACGAATTTCAAATTTGCTTGTAAAAATGTGCTTGAAAAAAAAACAGAGACGTCTTGTTACTTAAGTATGCTTTTGGAAAAACCTTACAGCTACATGGTGTTTCACCATTGTATTTGCAAATTGACATGGGTTATGAGAATATAATTGATACGTTCTGCAGAAACATCAACAAGCGACTATTGCCGGATTAAAAGAGATTTCCAAAAGATAGTTTATTAGTTATCATATAATAATCTAGGCATGTATTTTTAAAGGGAAATAAAAATAAAATTTATTATTTCTCGATTAATACATGTCATCAATATCACACCAATATGAGAGTTTATATATAAATTTCGGATAGGTTGCTTTAGTTTGAAGCTGTATGGTCATCTTAGGCACAACAATTGTAAAAAGTTGTGAGATACCCATATAAATGGAATCTCGACTCACTGTAAACAGCGATGGCTGAAATGCGATTCGAGCTGAGCACACTTGCCTAATAGAAGGACTGCAGATAGAATGCGTAATGCTTGCATATCATAATCTTATTCAACAGAATAACTGATTATCATACATTGCGATTTAAAACCTGAAATAGAAAGATCGAATTAGTTAGCCATATTTTCAGTAGCGCTACTCTATAATATACCATTTTATAATCAGTATAAAAATAGACTAAAAATCAGAAAATTATTTTTCATTTTTCAACACAGTTAAAATTAAATCATAAAAAATTAAATGATAGTAAATATTTATAAATAAAGGAATAAAAAAGTTTTCTGGGACATTTGATTTTCTATTCTTTCGCAAATAACCACACTCGTTTTAAATATTCATAAATAACTCGTATCTAAACATTATAACTATTATTTTAAGTAGTAATTCAATCTCTTAAATATGCGTAATCAATCTTGTAAATAATAAAACTAATACGTATTAACATTCAGAAAAGAAAGAAAAATATGCTTAAGCAGCTTTTTAAGTACCTTATACAATAAAGGGTAACAATACTTATTTGTACTTTTTCCTAGCTGCATTTATAGCGGTACTAGTAAAGTAGCAATAAATAAAATAAAATGGAAGAAATTTCTCCAAAACCCTTTCAAGTGCAGTTATATCATAACCTTTTAAAACACATTTTCTACTTACATTTTTCGTGGTACCACAACAGGAAATTAATAAAAACTGAAATGAAAATCCCAATAAACTGCATTCTTTAGAATTTCGAAATAAAATGCGCGAAAAAAAATATCGGTTTGCATAGCGTAGAAAGTGGGTAAAACAGGAAAAATCATATTAGAGGAGTGTTATGCAACCCCTAAGCAAGTGTATTTATTTTGGTATCGTATGTGTTTTGCTAGAAAATACATTTTAAAAACTTTTATGCAGTTTTCTTTCAGTTAAATTGTGTAATCAATAACAGTCATTTAACCATCAACGCGATATTTCGAATTTATATCAATATAAATCAGCCTTTTATATGTAAAAACTTTACGTATTTTTTATAGATTTTTATTATTTAAAAGATTGATTCTATTAATTATAGACTCAATGTTATATACCATTTACGTCACAATATAAATCTTTAAGAAACCTTTAATATCTGTTTATCAATACAGTTAGAATTAAAAGATACATATGATGCAAGACAGGTAATTAGTTATAAATGTCTGATAAAGGAAAGTTCCGGGATGTATAATGTTTTGTTCATTCTTTATATAAAATTTTTATTTTATTTACTCAAATTACATTTCAACATATTTGCTTTGATTTTAAAAATCAATTCAAACTTTGAAATCTATATAAAAATAAAATTGTCCCCGTCTCTCTAACACTGGCCGACCCCCGTGAATTGCGACTTCTAGGGGGTCCCAGGTCGCTTCCCTAACTCACCACTTTTTGCAGCAATTCTAGCCAGAATGAGTACTATCATAAATTGTTTTAACATTGGAAATTTACATTTTTGTAATATAAAAGAAAAGTAACTGAAAACTATTAAAATGTATTAGTCGGTACTACCAAAGGGCATAAATCATTTTACTGTCATGAAATTTTCAATTATTTAAAAATGTAATATAATTAATTGAAAAAAAACATAGAGACACAATTAATTTAAAACTCATAGCGCCTATAATATTGTACAGCGCGGCTTAAATTGATTTCGAAAAACTTATGGAAAAACACTACGTCATAGCAAGATATTTCGTATAAATCAACAATCATCGTCTAAAATTCGTTTGATGTGAAAAATACAATTTTTCTCAGACGCTTGGCGAATTAGCAAAACATAAACAATATGTTTATCATTTTATCTAAAAGAAACTCATGATCAAAAAGTTGATTTGCTGAATGCATCATGTGGCTGTAAAAATAACCATATGTCGGCCGAAATATCGTTCTGTGTTTAAAAAGAGCTCTCGCTCTGAATTTTGATTTGCTGAATTAGAAATAAAGACCTGTGAATATGACGTCAGAATGTCAAAATTGTACTAAAATATTCTAGTTTTCCAAGACTCTAATGATCATGACGTCATTGGCAGTTCCTATCAAACCGTTGCTATGCATTTCCTGAATAAGCTTTCCTACATAATGAAAAACCTACCCAGAAATCTATTGTTTGTTTAAAACAATTAGACCGCGTGCCATGATTCTTTTGGATTCTATATGAGAATGTATCCTTTCTTTCAAATATGACATTACTTTCATCTTCCATTCATCCTTTTTGAGATTAGAGCGTCATTTATGCAACTGTTGTCAAATCCCTGAGTTGCATTATATATTTATTATAATTAATTGAAAATTATGTAATTTTCAGAAATATTTTATTTTGTGCATACCAAGGATTTTTAAATAAATAGCGAGACTTCAGTCTATTTAGATGCAGGAATAAGAGTCACTGAATGTGATGTCTTCACAAACACAATTATAGTAAAATATTTTATATGCACGGATGAAAATGTGATCTTCTGTTTTGCGAATGGCGTCATTTTCTTCATCGGAGACATTTCGCTTTACTTACTATGATAGATTATTTACTGTTATTTTATTCACACATTTTTCAATAAATAAATCTATGATCTTCACTTCCTCAATTGGGCATAATTAAACTCAATCATATTAATATTAAAAATAGGTGTTCACCCGTTAATGTCTGTACATATACTTATTCATACATTTTACCAATTTCTCTCAGACATTACTTATAAAAAAGTATGGTCAAAAAATTTTCATTAAAAATGTCCTTCATTTAAAAAATTAAAAATAGTCTCTAATAAAAACTTCCACCACCTAACAAAAGCGCTTTCACCCTGTAATATCATGACAGCCGAATGACGCACAAATTCTTCTTTTTAAAATTTAAGTACACAGTTTATTGAAAATGAGAGCTGGTATTTACAATATTATTTACATTATGTACACTTTCACTAATATTTATAAAAATTTCACCTAAACCACATTACTTCTTAAAATAACCAAAATATACTCGGATGCATTTCCGCATCCTACTTACTCCGAACAAAACACCATTCCTTCTCCCTTCTCTTCACTTCCGTTTACTTTAAAACAAAAAAGGATTGGAAGGATGTTGGTTGCATGACACCCCCCCCCCCGATAAGATTGTGCTACGCAAAACGAAGCAAAATCTGACAAATAGCAACCATACAACTATACAGCATAAAATATACATAAAAACACAATTCAAAACAGATGTATAGAAGCCTTGTTATAATAGTTATAATGAATATATAATAAACATATAAAAAAAAACACTAACAATTCAAAACAGATGGAAAGACGACTTGATATAATACTGCATACCAAAATTAAACAGAAAAGAAAGTATCACTTAAATAATTCTTATACAGTAACTAGTCGTGACAGACTATCTGCATTTTTTAATTTTGCACCTGGGCAATGAGAAGTATTTATGTTGTATCTTTGTAGAGATAAGGTCCATCTTTGTAATTTTGCAGACTGAGGTGCAGATTTCTGAAGATATATTAAGGGATTGTGATCAGTTATTAGTTCAATTTCCGCACCAAACACATAAACTTCAAATTTCTTTAATGGCCACACTACCGCATAAGCTTCACGCTCAATAGTCGACCAGTTTTGTTGCACCTTAGTGAGATTTTGGCTAGCAAAACTAATAGGACACAAATTTTCTTTCTCATCTCTTTGCGATAGACAAGCACCAACTCCATAAGAACTGGCATCACTCTGAATAGTGTAAAGCTTTTTAGGTTCTGGTGTACACAGCTTAGGAGCTTCACACAATAAACGTTTTAAAGTTTGGAAAGCCTCTTCTTCAATCTCAGACCACGGAATGATTTCTGGGATTTTCTTTTTTGTCAAGTCGGCTTGTAAAGGGTCGGCTAGTAAAGGCTTGGCGATTTCAGCATAATTTCTTATGTAGTCACGATAATAATTAAATAAACCCAATGCACTTCTGAGGGCTGTTTTGGTTTTAGGCAATTCTATTGTCTCAATGGCACGTAACTTCTCCGGATCGGGCTCATGTCTACCTCCTCCTATATACTTCTATATACCTAGATACTTGATGTGTGCCTTTGCAAAAACACATTTTTTAACATTCACCGTAAATTTCAGTTCAGTTAATTTAGCTAAAACAGCGTCAAGATGTTTCAGATGATTTTCCCAGTCATTTGAAAAAATAGCAGTATCATCCAAATATGCTCGACTGTACTTACGATGTTCATCCAGAGCATTGTTGATCTATTTCTGTAATGTGGCAGCCGCATTGCGCAATCCAAAGGGCATCACTTTCCATCGGTATTGAGCACGGTGGGTTTTAAAAGAAGTAAGATCTCGACTCTGTTCTTCTAGAGGAATTTTCCAGTACCCTTTTAATACATCTAAACATGTAACTATGTTAGCACTCCCTATTTGATTAATTAATTCAGTTGCATTTTCCATACGGTAATCAAAAGGTTTTGTCACTGTGTTCAATTGACGAAAATCTATGCATAAGCGCATGCTACCGTCCTTCTTTGCGACACATACAACCGGATAAGCTATTTCAGCTTCACTTTTTTCTATAAGTCCTAGACGCTCTAACTCTTCTATTTGTTTATCCACTTCATTTTTTAGCGATTCCGGAATTTTATAAATATATTGTTTCTTTCTTTCCGCACCTGGTAATAAACGAATTTTGTGTGCTCCAACGTTGGCAACTTGAATTTTGCCTGAGAATAATGGCGTATGTTTTTGTAGAAGTTTACTTAACTCTAATTGTTTATGAACCTCCAGATGACTAAGGTCTACTTCTATGTTATTTTCATTCGAAGTATTAGCTTTAATTGGTGTTGGGTGAATTTCACCAAATTCTACATCGTCTTCAAAAATGACCCCAACAGTCTGTACTCTTGAGTTAATTTTCCTTATTTTATTCGCATGAACATGTCTGACACCCCCATTAGGTAATTTCACTTTATACGAATGTGGTTTTATTCTTTCAAGTATTTCTCCAGGTCCTGTCCATCTAGCATATAATTTATTGGTAGAATCAGGGATAAGTAAATATACTAAATCACCTTTTTCAAATTCTT
This sequence comes from Maratus michaelseni, assembly GCA_963931845.1. Taxonomy (NCBI): domain Eukaryota; kingdom Metazoa; phylum Arthropoda; class Arachnida; order Araneae; family Salticidae; genus Maratus; species Maratus michaelseni. The sequence goes on from OZ007592.1 coordinate 422,421,264, forward strand.
TCATTCTACTTGACGATTGAAATAGCGAGTGTAATTTTCTTGTTTTTCTGCAGCAGTTAGAGAAGCAATGTCAGCGGCTCTTTCCAAATTTATTTTTAATTCTTGTAAATAGTTTACTGCTGAATTACTAAGATTCAATGGTAAGGGGATTTCACCTGACCATGATGACTTTAGTACTGCCAAGGGACCTCTAGCTTCGGGACCATACATGAGCTTAAACGGTGATGCTCCAGTTGTGCAATTTGGCACCTCACGGTAGGCAAAAAGCAAAAAAGGAATATGTTTATCCCAATTAATAGGATCCGTACGAATTACATGATGTAGCATTTGTTTAAATACACGATTAAATTTTTCAATTAATCCATTCGAAGCGGGGTATGATGGAGTTGAAAAGCGAGGACATGCCCCTAACCGGTTCTCAAATTCTTTAGTCAGTTCAGATTTAAAATTAGTGGCCTGGTCTGAACAGATAACTTCAGGAATTCCGGTGCGCACAAAAATATCTAATAAAGCATCACATGCTGTTTTCGCAGAGAGACTCCGCAATGGTACAACTTCCGGCCATTTAGAATTTTGATCAATTAAGGTAAGACAATATTTATGCTTCCTTCCTGACGGCGGAATAATTTCACCTATACAATCAATATTTACAGTATGAAATGGATATGGTGCGCGGACAACAGGTGTTATCGGAATTTTATCTGTTTGTTTCTCAGGGCTCTTTAACTGACAGTTCTTACATGTTCTACAATAATTTTCTACATCTCTTGAAGTATTCGGCCAATAAAAAGATAATTTAATTCTTTCTTTAGTTTTTCGCATCACTAAATGTTTCCCAAAAATTGAATCATGAGCTAATTCTAACACTTTATTTCTATAATTTTCCGGTAAAACGAGCTGATATATTTTATCACCGCAAATAGTTTCTTTATGATACAATAAATTATCCCGTATCAAAAAATTATTTTTTCCTAGTCTAGCGTCCTGGAATGAATTCTTTAAAGTTGCGCAATCTTTTTGTTCTTTACAAAACTTATTAAACTCTGAAAATTTATCATTTTGATCATTTTGTTTATTCTCTGAAGAAATAAAACAAACATTTAATTCCTCTTTCGCCAGTGGGGCGTCTGAGCTATTTTTAGCTTCGTGACCTTCGAACTCCTGCAATTGACTATTACACAACTCTTCATTTTGAAGTTCAATCAAAGCATTATACAAGTCTGGAGTTATTAAACAGGGGACATTTAAGTTTTCAGTGAAAGCAAAAAGCGTATTTAAAGTGACATAAATTCCACTGTTAGGTAATTTATAATGAATGGGTATAGTAGCCAAATTTGCTTGTACTTTTTCTTTGAAAGCGGATAGTAACAAAATACTACCTTTAGCTTCGATTTTCAGATTGGGAATTAATGACGTATTTAAAATACTAATTTGGGTACCTGAATCCAGAGTAGCTTCTATTTATTTTCCTTCTACATAAATAATGATTTTTTTAAAGGAAAAAGAGTAACTTCGTTTAATTGATCATTCATGTGTAAATGCATGGAACTAACATTAGTGACTACTGCATTACTATTTTTATTTGGATTCAATTTATTTGTATCTTGTTGCATTTTCGGTTTTCTCTGACCCTGATCATCATTTTGAGTATAAGATTTATCATACTTATTTCTTCTGTTTGGGGAAAATTTTGCTAGGTGTAATGGGGAATTACAAATGTAACAATCACGCGATTTTGAGAAGTGTCTGTTCTCATACGCAACTTGATTTTTTCTTAGTTGTGGGGGAACATATTTAGTATTTTCATTATTCACTTCACGATAAATACGTCGTTTCTCAAATTTTGTTTCCTCGAAAGACTTGCCTTTTGCGGTAAAATAAATGTCACAGTATTTCGATAACTGATCGGGCAAAAGCCAACTTTCCCCCTGCTTGACTGCAATGTGAGTTGCGAGCTCATTATCCAAAGTTTCAAAAATTTTATCAGATATTATTAAATTAATAAGTGAGTCGAAATCTTTAACATTTCGAATTCTGCAATAATTTAACAAACAGGATCTTAATCGGGAACCGAACTCTTGATGGGTTTCACCAGGTAATCTTTTAGCATTTCTAAGATTTTGTAAACAGGTAAATGGGGACGGTTCATATTCTTTCAAAATTAAAGATTTAATTTTATCATAATCGGCTAATTCTTCATCATCAATATAAACAAGAACATTTCCTGCTTTCTCACCTACTAATTTTAGTAAAATTTCCGATTTATATTCCTTAGGAACATTTTTGTGCTTAAACGCTCTTTCTAAAGAATCAAAAAAGAGATTCTATGATTCATTTTTCTTGGGTACTGGAATTACCAAAACTTGAACTGCTTTAATTAATTTATCTAGTGATAATTACGTACTATTTCCCCTTCGTTATGGGTTAAATTCTCGCTTCTCCTTTGTTGTTGTAAACGCAACCTATTAACTTCCTCGCCATTTTTTCTTTCTGAAACTGTAGTCGATAAAAATTCAGTTACGAAATCTTTATCCTTTAAGTATTCTTTAGATTTCAATAACAAATCTTTTAATTCGGGTACTCTCTTACTCGCATCAGCTGCTTCGCCTATTTCTTGCAGAACAATAAGTAAATCTGCTTTAGTTACGTTTTTAAACATGTTTGAATAAAGTTAACAGTATCTCACTACACAATCAAATGATAAATAAATAGCACACCTCTATTTTGTAATCCAAACCCTGCGATTCAAAGCACATACTTTATTATTTTAAATCGTAGAAATAACTCTCGTTCTCGTGAGGGAGAGCGGGCTGTAATATCATGACAGCCGAATGACGCACAAATTCTTCTTTTTAAATTTTAAATACACAGTTTATTGAACATGAGAGGTGGTATTTACAATATTATTTACATTATGTACACTTTCACTAATATTCATAAAAATTCCACCTAAACCACATTACTTCTTAAAATAACCAAAATATACTCGGATGCATTTCCGCATCCTACTTACTCCAAACAAAACACCATTCCTTCTCCCTTCTCTTCACTTCCGTTTACTTTAAAAAAAAAAAGGGTTGGAAGGATGTTGGTTGCATGACACACCACTCGCCAGGGCATCATCAGTTGTGTTCTCTATCCAACTTCCTCTCCTTTATATAGATGACTGGTGGCTGTAGAGCTCCCCCTATCGGATTTCAATATTTTCTCTCTATCCCTCTCCCCCTCCTCCAACATTCTTCTCCAGCGGCAATCGAGCATTGAGTGTACCATGTTATTGCACGTTTCTTTGGATATATTTATTTCAATTGATTCCCGTAATAACGCGTTATGAAAGTTTTCGTAGTTAGCTATTTTCTTTATTTGTAGGGTATCAAGTTTTATTGGGGTTTTAAGGTTTAATCTTGCAAGAGCTGTTGACTGTTTATTTAATTTTATATCTCGAATATGTTATTTCTTTCTTTCCTCTATTTTCCTCTTCGTCATTCCTATGTAAGTAACTTTTTCATTTCTTTTGTTTAGACAATTTATTTTGTATATTCCTGCTGTTTGTATTTCTTCATATTTTTCTATTTCATTTCTTACTGATTTGAAGAGGAATGGATTTGGGATCAGTGGGACTATTTTTCCTAATTTTTTTAATTCTCGTTTTATTTTCAAAGATACACCTTTTATATATGGAATAGGGGGAGTGTATATTAGATTCCTCTGTGCTGGTTGTATATGGTCAATTCTTTCTCTTACTCTTTCAATTAGTTTAAGTACAGTTTTCCTCGGATGTCCTGCCTTTAAACCTATGTTTTCAATGATTTTTAACTCTTCCTTTAGTGATTTTTCTGTGGAACAGACATGTAGAGCTCTATTTATATATGTATTCATGGCTGCTAACCTGTATGGCATTGGAGTATCGGCTTTATAGGAGATTATATTTAAGTTTGCTGTGGGTTTTCTATATACTGTAGTATTTATTAGAGTTATATCATGAGTTATTTTTACATCTAAGTAGTTGATCGAATGCTCTATTTCTTTTTCTATTGTAAACTGAATATTCTTGTCATATGAATTTACTTTGTCAAGGAGGTTATCTAGGTTAATTCGTTTATTTGTGATAATAAATACGTCGTCTACATATCTAAGCCATATTCTGATTTCAGTTTTGTGTTCGTTTATGATTATTGTTTCTAGATTTCTTAATTTCCATTCTGCGACTATATTAGAAATTGGGGATCCCATAGGTACTCCTTCAATTTGTTTATATATTTTGTTATTGAACTTAAAATAACTTTCGTTCAGGATCAAGTTTGTTGTGTTTTTTTCAATTAGTTTACGTATAGTTTTCCTCGGATGTCCTGCCTTTAAACCTATGTTTTCAATGATTTTTAACTCTTCCTTTAGTGATTTTTCTGTGGAACAGACATGTAGAGCTCTATTTATATATGTATTCATGGCTGCTAACCTGTATGGCATTGGAGTATCGGCTTTATAGGAGATTTGATTAAAGAGTTCTGAAATTAATACCATAAGACGAGGCAGTCAGGATACGAAATATTACACAAGATGAAATCAATAAACAATTAAAAGCTCGTAAGAAAAGAGGGGACGATAACCTGCATATATTAAAAAAATTGAAAGATAATCAAGAGTTAACCTTCTTGCAAACAGATAAAACTGGGAAATTAGCTATAATGAATAAAACTGATTACCTAAATATGATGGAAAAGAGAATTAAAGAAATGGATACAGAAATAATAAAGAAAGATCCATTGAATAAGTTAATCAAAGCATCTAATGACCTAATAAAATCCGTAAACTGGCCACCTGAAGAAAAACCAATTAAACGTAATTTTACACCAAACATCCCTATGATTTTTGGTAAACTGAAAGATCACAAGACTCCATATAAACTAAGACCTATTGTAAATAAAACGATCAGCCCAACATATGACATTGAAAAATATATGAAAAAGCAATATGAAAAAATTATCCCCCCCCCTCAGAAATTTCCATAAATTCAACAAGAAGCTTCATACAAAAATTAAAAGAATATAAGCCACGGCCTGATGACTACATGTTAAGCCTGGATGTCCAAAACCTCTATCCGTCTATTAACTTGAAAGAAATGACAGATCTAATCAATAATAAAATAAAAAAGGATTATACAGAATCTAACTTAAGTACTCTATTACAAAGCGCAACAAACTTGATCCTGAACGAAAGTTATTTTAAGTTCAATAACAAAATATATAAACAAATTAAAGGAGTACCTATGGGATCCCCAATTTCTAATATAGTCGCAGAATGGAAATTATGAAATCTAGAAACAAAAATCATAAACGAACACAAAACTGAAATCAGACTATGGCTTAGATATGTAGACGACGTATTTATTATCACAAATAAACGAATTAACCTAGATAACCTCCTTGACAAAGTAAATTCATATGACAAGAATATTCAGTTTGTAATAGAAAAAGAAATAGAGCATTCGATCAACTACTTAGATGTAAAAATAATTCATGATATAACTCAAATAAATACTACAGTATATAGAAAACCCACAGCAAACTTAAATATAATCTCCTATAAAGCCGATACTCCAATGCCATACAGGTTAGCAGCCATGAATACATATATAAATAGAGCTCTACATGTCTGTTCCACAGAAAAATCACTAAAGGAAGAGTTAAAAATCATTGAAATCATAGGTTTAAAGGCAGGACATCTGAGGAAAACTATACTTAACTAACGGAAAAGTAAGAGAAAGAATTGACCATATACAACCAGCACAGAGGGATCTAACATACACTCCCCCTATTCCATATATAAAAGGTGTATCTTTGAAAATAAAACGAGAATTAGAAAAATTAGGAAAAATAGTCCCACTAACCCCCAATCCATCCCCCTTCAAATCAATAAGAAATGAAATACAAAAATATGAAGAAATACAAACAGCAGGAATATACAAAATAAATTGTCTAAACAGCAGAAATGAAAAAGTTACTTACATAGGAATGACGAAGAGGAAAATAGAAGAAAGAAAGAAAGAACATATTCGAGATATAAAATTAAATAAACAGTCAACAGCTCTTGCAAGATTAAACCTTAAAACCCATAAAACTTGATACCCTACAAATAAAGAAAATAGCTAACTACGAAAACTTGCATAACGCGTTATTACGAGAATCAATTGAAATAAATATATCCAAAGAAACGTGCAATGACATGGTACACTCAATGCTCGATTGCCGATGGAGAAGAATGTTGGAGGAGGGGGAGAGAGATAGAGAGAAAATATTGAAGTCCTATAGGGGGTGCTCTACAGCCACCAGTCATCTATATAAAGGAGAGGAAGTTGGATAGAGAACACAACTGATGATGCCCTGGCGAGGGGTGAAAGCGCTTATGTTAGGTGGTGGAAGTTTTTATTAGAGACTGTTTTTAATTTTTTAAATGAAGGACATTTTTAATGAATTTTTTTTTTACCATACTTTTTTATAAGTAATGTCTGAGAGAAATTGGTAAAATGTATGAATAAACATTTTAATATTTTTTACATTTTATGAAATCCATTGAAATTTGTCTTTTAAATATGACGCAAGTTCCAATGGTGAAATCACGCTTCTCATTGGTTTGGTGGAATGCAATAAGTCAAATTAATTTTACGTTACTACGGTCGTTGTCGAACGCCAAGCTACAAATTCAGCTTTATTTTCGCTCAACGTAAGAGAAATAAATATATAGAGAGAATCTGGTATGCAACAGCATTTTAAATGCAAAACATAAAAAATGGCAATTTGAACTACACTATAAAGGCAAGAGTAAACAACGATAAATATTAGAAACCGAAACTGTGTACTTTAGCAGACTAGAAAAGAGGCCTGAATTGAAAAATAAAATAAACATAGTAAACTCTCTCGATCCCCTTGTTTATTTACACATAAATAATTTGATTCTTACATTTTTGCTGATATTTCAAGTATCAATTCAATGTCATAATCAATTTTATATATAATGAAACTGATGCGTTGTTAAATATTCAGAAAAGAAAAGTTAAAAAAAAAACATAGTAAAGATTTTCAAGTACATTATACAAGCAAGTGTAAACAATATTTATTTTTACTTATTTTCTCTTTCTGCATTTTCAGCGGTCCTAGTAAAGCGGTACTAAATAAAAAAAAGTAAATGGAGGAAATCGCTCTCGAACCCTATCAAGTGCAGTGATGTGATATTCTTCAGAAATATATTTTCCACTTACAGTTTTCCATTTACCACAAAAGGAAAGGAATAAAAACTTGAATGAAAATTTCATGAAACTGCATTCTTCAGAAATTTCAGCTGAAGATCGAGAAACAAGAATATCGGTTTGCATTGCAACGAAAGTGGGTGGCAGGGGAAAAATCAAATTATAGGAATGTTATACAGCGCAATAGTAAATGTATTTATTTTGTTACCAGATGGTTCTTGTAAGAAAATACATATTGGAAAAATAGAAAGAAAATACAAAACTATTTATGTCATGCGTGTGCTTGGTAAAATCAGGAAAAAAATGATATAATTTTAAGTTATCAGCCATTTTTTGTACCTTTTATCTTTAAATTTGCAATGAAATACAGCAAGGTTACCACCGCTAAGCTGATTTAATGATAAAATGGAATCGCTTTTTTATGATAATTGATACGTTGAGAATTTAATTTAATTTCTTTGTCTTATCATTTATTGATCTGAGTTCAATTTGTTATTTAAGATGACAGTAAACCACGTACATTTAAAAATTACAGACACCCAAAAATAAACTGAAATAAATACAATATACGCATCACATATTTTACATTGCAGTTTAAATTAACGCACACAAGTTTGACGTTTCAAAGACAAATATATATATATATATATATATATATACAGTGGTGGCCAAAAGTGTGGACATTTTTTGAAAGTTTCATGTTTTTCAACTTAGTGTGCTTGTAGAATATATTAATTTTCACTTAAATACAAACATTTATATATCAAATTAAAGGTAATTTAATGTAGAATTTAATAATAAAAACTAGTATTACAATATCTGTATTACAAAAAAAGTTATGCAACTAATAGTAAGATCTATCTTAGATTTGAATTTTTTTTAAAGTGATACTTACACAATCAATACTTAGTAGGATAACCCTTATTTTTTAAGACAGCTTCACAGCGTCTTTTCATCGAGTGAACGAGTGTTTGGAGTTCATCTTTCGTAATCACATGGTGCCAAGAATCAATTATAGCTTTAATAAGTTGCCTTTTATTGGATGGACGTTTTTTTCCGTACAAGAATTTTCAAACGTCGCCACAAATTTTCAATTGGATTGAGATCAGTGCTGTTTCCTGGCCATGGTAATATATCTATGCCTTTATTTTGAAACCATGATTTGCATACTTTTGCTGTGTGGCATGGAGCTGAATCCTGCTGAAAAATAAATGGTCCGTTGTTGGGAAAGAGATCCCTGAAGGAAGATATTAATTTTGGCTCCAGGACAGTTTCGATGTATTTTTTGGAATTCAGGAGGCCATCATTCACTTGAATTCGGCCCACACCATCTGCAGACATACATGGCCAAATCATGACATTTGTTGGGTTTTTTGTAGTTGCTTCAATGCAATCAGGATGAAGTGCTTTTCCTACTCTACGTCTCACGTATTTTCTACCATCATTTTCACCAGATTACTTGCTTCCATTGTTTTTCTGACCATATAATGTGTTCTGTTGCCCACTTAACTTGTTTTTTGCGTTGCTTTTGATTTAAATATGTTTTTTTCCCTTGGAATTCTAGCTTGTAGTCCAAATCCTGAAAACCTTCTTCTTATTGTTCTTGAACTTACTGCAATACCCGATGCATTCATTTCACATCTAATGGCATCTGATGAAATTTTTCTATCTTCAAGGCATAGCCGTTTAATTTTTCTATCGGCAGTAGCACTTGCGCATTTTTTCGGCCTTATTTGGGCTTATTTTCCACTGATTTCGTTTTTTCATACCGTAAACAGAACTTTCGTACACCAGAACAAGTCACTGAACCACCAACTTGTCTTGCAATTTCAGCATAAGAAAGGCCATTTTCTCTGAATATGACAATTCAGCTTCTTTTTGTAGATGTCCAATTAGTTCTTCTTGTTGATGACATTGTTTAAAATTAGTTTAATTTACAAAAAAAGACTTTAAATATTCAAAAACAGCAATACTCTATTTAATTGTACTAGTATGCATCATTCCGCATAATATTTCCACAACAATAACTCTTTTACCATCCAAATAACCTAAACTATAGTTACAGACATTTGATTGGTCCTCAGAACAGTGTTTGTGATTGGCTAGTACGCTTTTATTACAAAACACGTCCTTATTCAAAACGATTTGTGTTTGTTTGTTCTACTAAAATGAGCATAATACTGTTTTTATTATTAAATTCTACATTAAATTACCTTCAATTTGATATATAAACGTTTGTATTTAAGTGAAAATTAATATATTCTACAAGCACACAAATTTGAAAAACATGAAACTTTCAAAAAATGTCCAAACTTTTGGCCACCACTGTATGTATACATAAATGTGGTGTCGTATTCTGAGTAATAAATATTTTTATTTATTTTGCATTTATCCATACTTTTTTTAAATTTACTAAAATTTAATTTCCATCTCAAGTTGTTTGTTTATATTTCAAATAGCAATTCAATATCTTAAAGCTTCAAATTAATTAAAAAAAACAATGAGGATACATAAGAAAGTTTTAATAATTTAAACAAAGTGTTAATACAGGTTTTGAAGTACAGTATACAAGAGCTACAAATAATATTTATTTTTACTCCTCACGAGCAAACAATTTGAGCAAACTGGTGAGGTGTGTATAAGAGAAATAGCTCAAAAAATAATAAATGGGGGAAATCTCTCTAGACACTCTATCAATTGCACGTTATCAAATGAACCCTATCAATTTCGGCTACGTAATAATTTTTTGAAATAGGGTTTTTCCTTACACTTTACACTTTTCGATTTTCCACGAACTGAATGGAGTAAAAACTCAAACGGAAATTCAAATAAACCGCATCCTTCAAAATTCGAACTGAAATTTGATAGACAAGAAGATCAGTTAGCATTCCAAAGAATGTAGATATTCGGAGTAAAATCAAATTATAAGATTTGTTAAACAACGCAAAAAGAAATGTATTTGCTTTTATACCTTATGATTTTTGAGTGTAAATGTATATCGATAAAAAGTAAACTTTTAAATGGTTTATTCCGTGTTTTGTATTTGGTAAACTAGATAAAATCTGTGAATACACATTTAATGTTAAGATATAAGTGTGTACGTTTTGCATTTTATTTCAAATAAAATGTATAATAAAAGTATTAATTAACCATTACTGCGCTGTCAGAAATAGATACTCAAATTCCACGAAATTTTCGTCGTTTTTGACGAAACTGTTTCCTAGGAAATGCTACAAGCGAATATTTCGTCAAATCGAGTAAATTTTTATCCTCAAAAATGTGAGGAAATGAATTTCGTCAAATTGCTTGTTCGAAAGTGTAAAAAAAGCAGGTTGTGCCATCTATTGACAATTTTACAAGCATCCAAAATTGACAGGTGGGAAAATTAGGACGCATTTCTCAAGTCTTCAATGGGAATCAAACGCGCGATATTCGGTGTGGGAAACTACTGTGCTGCCTCCTTCGCCAGCGGGGCATTGCATGAATTTCATTTTAAATGTGTCTAGAGGATGTTGATGCGTTTTTATATTTTTAGAAAATAGATTGTATTTTTATCTGTGCTGTTATAATTTCTGCATGTTTTAATTAATAAGCCTAGATTATTATTAAGGTTTTTCTGGTTAATAAATAATTATAATATGGCTTGATTAATAAAATTTATTAGAGAAATTTCCTTTGTTCAATGAATGATTAGAATATGGTATAGTTAATTTGTTGGTCAGAAATTATAAAGATGATGGGGGTTAAGATTTTAACACGCTACTGTTTATTGAGAGGAAAGGGATCAGTTATGCATATTTTTAATTTGATTGTTATATGTATGTATTTCTTATATAAAAAAATGCTCCTGAAATTTAGATTTTTTTTCGAACGATTTTGTAACAACAAAAATAATCTGGCCGAGTGAATGGGGAAACAGTTTCGTCAAATATTTCAAATTTTCCATTTCATTAAAAATTACTTAATTTTGAGACGTTATGACTGTAAAAAATTATGAAATATAGATCATGAATTGCTGAATCGTCAAAAGTGAGAGTTTTACTTTTGACAGTGAAGAAACAGTTTCTTCAGACATTTTAGGTTTCGCATTTCGTCAAAAACCACGTAACTCTGTGACAAAATGACTGTCAAAAATAACGAAATACAGCTTAAGGATTGCCGAATCGTCCAAATTGAGTGTTTTATTGCTGAGAGTGTGCTTTGATTTAATGTTTATAAGAAAAGTTTGCCTTTTTGTAGAAAACTATTGAGAATGTAGTAAAGATAATTTTAATCGTTGTTTGAATAAGTTGATTTTGGAGTTAAAACTGCAATTTTAATAGCATTTTATTTTATGTTCCTTGATTTAAATCATAAAAACGGTGTACTTCAATACTTAGCGATGTTTTGTGACTGAATCACAGTTTATAATGAATTACTTGTTGTAGGATTTGTATCTTATACAAAGTGAGAATAGAAGTATAAATGTGATATTTTCTTTTTTTCGTTATAACCCTCGATCTGAAGATTTAGAAATTTTTCATATATAATTCACATATTACGATTTACACTAATAATAAGATAATCTCTTGAATCTCTAAAATTGAATTGTAACTAACTAAACAGATTTGAAGAAACATTCAGAAAAGAAATAATAATAATAATAAAATAAAACTATTTTTTTAAGTAGACTATACAACCGTGAGTAAAAAAATATTATATTTTACTGTTTCTAGTTGCGTTTTCAGCCTTAGTAACAAAGCGGTGCCGACTAAAAGGAAAAAAAAACAGAGGCAATCTCACTCCATCCCTATGAATTGCAGATATATAAAAACCTTCTGCAGTTATATCAAACCAAAATTATAGTTTTTTTTGTTTTTTTTTTCTATTTACTACAAAAGAAAGGGAACAAAAACTCAAATGAAAATTCCGATAAACTTCATTTTTCAGAATTTCATACTGTAGTTCGTGGAACAGGAATATCAGTCTGTATTCCAGTGAAAATGTCAAATTATGGGAATACAACGCAATAGCAAATGTATTTATTTTGATACCGTACGGTTTTTGCGAGGAAAAACATATTGCAGAATAAGGGGAAAATCGTTTGCGTTTAGTAAACGAAATTAAATCTGAAAAAAAAAATATTTAATGTATGTTTTTGTCACTTTTTGCAGTTTTATTTTTCGGTTACAATGTGTAATACAACCCATAGTTGTAACATCCGCTATTACGAATTAATGTTTCTCAGACTTAGGCTTTTTTATTAAAAGCATTGGAAACATGTTAAAATTACTTTTATCACATGTTGGAATCAAGTGATTTTATAATATATAATCATAATGACAACATTTTTTTTTGTTTTCTTTTCAGTTACTATTTAAATCTTAAGAACGATCTATGCGATTAAATATAAATTTGTCTAAGCTGTGCTAATGCATACTTTGTTTTTATATAAACTTGAGCATATAAATCTGAATAATATATTAGCTATTTTTAGCATTTAATTTTAAAAGACAAAGAAGCAAGTCAGATAATTATTTATAAAAGTCTGATAAATAAATTTTGTGAGAAGAATAGTTTTTCACTTTAATTCAGACTTTATTATTTTATATTATAGATAATTCTCATGTTTCAATTTCTTCTCATATCTTAAGTTTTACTTCTGCTTATCAATACATATAAAAATATCAAAAATTATAAAACTGATATATAACATTTCACAATGAAAAATTTAAAATAAATTGTTTGTAGGGTTTTTGAAGTATACTAAAAAAGAACAGACCATATTTATTTTTACAATTCCCTAGCTATTTATTTCATCAGACTGGTAAAACAGTGTTCACTGAAAAATAAATAAATAGAGGCTAGAAACCTATCAAGTGGAGTTGTATCATAACTTTCTGAGATATTTTTTCGACTTATCATAAAAGAAATGAATGTAAACTGAGATGAAAACTAAAATAAACTTCAGAATTCCGAACTGAAACTGGAGAAACAGCAATATTTGTATACATTGCAGTGAAAGTGGGTGGAAAGTAAAAAATCAAATTATAAGAATGTTATACAGTGAAAAAGCAAATATATTTTTGTTTATACTGCATAGTTCTTGCAAGAAAATACATACTTGGTAAAGAAAAATATCAAAACGCTGTATGGCATATTTTTTTGTTTGGGAAACGAAATTAAATACGAGAAAAATATACTTAATTTTATGTTTTTAGCACCTTATTTTTTCAGGATTTTTCATTTCTAACGTGTGGTAAAAACTAATAATGTATAATCAACGGCGTCTCGAATTATTCATTTAAATATCACACTTTCATTTTTCATTGTAATATGAAGAACATTCAGAAAGAACATAGTGAAAACCCTATTCAGCAGCTATTGGGATCATTTTATTTTATAGTATAAAACCGTAATGACACTATTTGTATTGTTTCTATTCCTGTGATTTAAATTATAAAAAATAATTACTCAATTAACTATATTTATGCTTCTATTGTGCATATTTTGCCGCTACATATCCCTTACGTCAGCATATATTATTATAATTTTTTTCACCCTTTTTTCAGCATATATAAAATTAAAAGATAAATACGATGTAAGAAAGATAATTTATCATATATTATCTGATATAAATATTTTCTCAGATAAACATTTTTTTTTATTATAACAGAGTTTCTTAATAATAAGATATCTGGAGATAAACTGGAGATTATCTGGTAATAACATGCTAATTATGCTAATTTTTTTACGTACGTCCTCTATTTTTCAACAGCGTATAAGCAAACTTATTAATAATGAAAATTAAGTAACAACAGTTCAAAAGAAACGGAAAATCGTGTGAATATTTTTTTCTAGTATACTATACAAGCAAGGGTAAACGATGTTTATTTTTATTTTTCCATAGCTGCAGTTTCAGAAGACTGGTAAAGTATTTTTGAAAAATAAATAAATGCATAAATTGAGGAAATCTCACTCGAACACAGTCAAATGCAGTTATAGCATAACCTTCTGAAACACATTTTCTACTTACAGTTTTCGATTTACCACAAAAAAGAAAAGAGCAAAAACTCAAATGGAAATTCCAATAAAGAGAATTCTTCAGAATTTCGAACTAAAATTCGAGAAACATGAATATCGCTTTGCATTGCGACGAAAGTGGTTAGGAGGGGTGGAAATCAAATTATAGGTATGTTATACAACACAAAATCAAGTCTACTTATTTTGATAACGTGTGGTTCTTGCGAGAAAATACATATTGGAGATATAGAAAAAGTGAAAAGGATTTATGGAATGTTTTTCGTTTGGAAACAAAATACTGTACGTGGAAACCTATTTAATGTTATTCTTTGATCTACCTTTTTTTTAAGTTAAAATGTGTGATGAAAATTATCAATGTATGTTCCGCTGTTTCGATTTATTATTTGTAAAATCAGTCAATTGGTTTTTATTAAAAACATTCATAACATGATCAAAATTATTTTCATCATATAGGAACTAGCTGATTTTATAATATACCATTGCAATAAAAGCTTTTTATTTTATTTAGAATTTAAATCATAAAAATGGATTATTTTATTTAGGATGGTTGGTTGGTTGATTTATGACGGCCGATTATCTACACGAGGGTAATAGGCCCTAGGGGAGAGTGCCCTCCGTGGGGGGTCTTTCTAAGGGATCCTAACACGTATTTACAGCAAGGTTCGAAGAAAACCACGGATAACTACTCCAAACGGTTAGGGCGACGAGTGCGACAGGGGTTTGAACCCAGCACCTCCTGTCTACTAGCTTTGAGAGCAGGACCTCTCAGCCACTAGTAGAAAAATTTAGTTAGGAAGTGGTTTTTAAGTGTGGGAAATTCCCCTTTATAAAAGCAATACCACAGTATATAAATCTCAAAAGTATCTTTATTTCCCATTTTGTAACACGTTAATGTTAAAAGACAAATGTGATATAAGTCAGGTAATAATAGTTAGAAAATCCCGATAAAGAGATTCGTTTAAGAAATACAACTGATTTTTTTTTTACTTTTTAGCCACACACAGGGTGGCTTATTCTTTCAATCTCTATCATTTTTCATGTTTATGAAAAGTCACAGCAATCCATCGTTGCCACAGATTAATCTC
Source organism: Maratus michaelseni (assembly GCA_963931845.1). Lineage (NCBI taxonomy): Eukaryota > Metazoa > Arthropoda > Arachnida > Araneae > Salticidae > Maratus > Maratus michaelseni. The sequence goes on from OZ007592.1 coordinate 422,436,615, forward strand.
GGAAAATGAAACATTTGAAGTTACTTAAAAAATTAATAACTCGAAAAGTATTTGTCACAAAATTGTTTTTCAAACTGCGTTAGAATGGTAAAAAATTGTATTTTTCTTGATAAAAATTTCAAATCTAATGATTATGTCGTTTTTCAAATATTAGATTTCAAAAATTACAAAACTTCACAATGGAGTATCGTAGCGAAACTTTTACGCGTAAAAAGATAATGATAAAGGCATTGTGGCTCGACGTGTATCGTGTATACTGGCCATAGCATGAGTAACGAATTATAGTAAACTTATTATTCTGTTAAAATATAAAAGTGAATTATGTATATACATTTTTAAAAAATAAAGAAAAACATTTTATCACAAACATAAAAAAAAAAAAATTCTTCTATTTATTCCCTTATTCCAAAGATATCGTTTTATCGTCTGCTGCCATAGCAACATGAATTAAATTTCATTAAAAAAAATTGCTCAGTCGTAGAAAAATATTTTTCTAAATGGAATGGTTATTGAACAACTCAACACTTTAACAGGGGAATTTTTATTTGTTATTTAGATATTTTAAAATTGTTTGTTGTCATTGCGTTTTTATTCTGAGTTACAGCTAGTTTATTTATTTTTTAAATAAAAGCCGTGTGTGGCAATCTATATTCGGCCTTATAGCAGAATTTTCCCCTCTTGTACTTTATTTTTGTTCACTTAAACATCATTTTTATAGTAACATATATACTACAAGTTAGAAGTCAATTCTAACATTCAAGAACATGTAAAAAATTTAATATATAACAAAAGTGCTATGCAAAAACACTCCAAAAATATTGGAAAGCATATATTTGTAAAACTTTTCAAGTACACTAGACAAGCGAGGGTAAAGAAAAATTATTTTTACTGTTCCCGTATTGTATTTTCAGCGAGGCGTGTAAAGAGGTGCTAACTAAAAAAATAAAATGAAATAAATATACCGAGGCAATACCTCTCTCGAAACCTATCAAGTACAGTTATATCGAAACCTTCTGAAATACATTCTCTAGTTACACTTTTCGATTTACCACATTAGGAAAAAAATGAAATGAAAATTTCAATAAACTGCATTCTTTAGGATTTTGTACTGAAATTCGAAAAATAAGAATATCGCTTTGCATGACGATGTTTGTAGGTAGGGGGAGAAAAATCAAATTATAGTAATGTTATACAACTAAAGCAAATGCATTTATTTTGATACCGTATGGTTTTCGCAAGAAAATGTATAATGGAAAAAGAGAAAAAAGGAATGCAAAACAATTTGTGGCATTTTATGTGTATGGTAAACGAAATTAAATCCGTGAGAATTTATTTAATTTGTGTTTTAGCTACTTTTTTAGCAGTTTTTTCAAAAATGGGTGAAGAAAATTGTTAATATAAATAACACTGTTTCGAATAAATGTTATTAGGAATTATATGTTTTTTTTTTTTTTTTTTTTTTTAATGAAAAATATAATGTTAAGCGCGCAGTAAAAATCAATTTTATCATGTATTCAAATCCCCTAATTTTAAAATTTAAAAGCACAATGATAATAGGGTTTTTTTCAGTGATTTAAATTATTTAAAGTTTTATTCGATTAAATAACAATTTTTAAGCGATGTTGATGCATACTTTGCCGTTGGATAACAGCTGCATCAGCACATATATGTATTTTTAATATATATATACGAGGGCTATTCAATAAGTAATCAGACTAAAATTATAAAAAATACAGAATACCTTTAATCGTCATCATTTACATGGTCTTTTTCAAAATAACTACCGCGGCACGTAATGCATTTATCCCAACGTTCTGTACACTTCTTAAAAACATGTAAAAGTCCGTTTTTGAGAGCTTTTTCAAAACCACCTCCGCTGCCTTAACACATGCTTTGTTGCTTGCAAAATGTTTGCCTCGTAATGGTTTCTTAAGTTGAGGAAACAGCCAGAAATCGCATGGAGCGAGATCAGGACTGTATGGAGGGTGTGTAAAATCTCTACGTTGTTCTGCTGCAAAACATCCTGTACGCAAGGAGCAATATGTGGTCGGGCATTGTCATGGTGCAATAGGAAGCCATTTCGCCATTCTGCGTCCTCCTTGATGATAACCGCAGCTGAGTTAATTATTGTCTCTGTGATGGACGTTGAAGGTCGTCCCTCACGTTCAATATCTTCCACATTTTGCCTCCCTTGCTTAAAAGCTTTATGCCAGCGAAAAATACTTGCCCTTGACATTGCTTCATAGTTGAAAGCTTCACGTATCATGTCAAAGGTCTCAGATACTGATTTTTGCAGACGAACACAAAATTTAATTGCATAACGTAATTTCACAATTTCGACAACTGGCCGCTCTCGTAGGCGCCCGCAAACACGCTTCAGTTCAATCATGTGATACTCAGGAACATGAGCCTGTACACGCCATCTATCGGTAGCTTTTGTTAATACAGACAACACAGAAATTAGCATTCCGATGAGTGGTTTTGAGGCAGTAAAATTAGTCTTATTGCTTATTGAACAGCCTACGTATATATATATATATATATATATATATATATATATATATATATATATATATATATATATATATATTACACATTTGCAAACAACTTTTAATTTAAATGGTAAATGTGAAATAAGACAGACAGTTAGTTAAATAATTTGATAAATAACTTTTCTGTGAAGTACAATTTTTTCACTTCTATTAATCCAGACGTCTTTATTTAATCGCAGATAGTAATTCGCAACTTAACATTGATTATAATGTATAAATTACTGCTTCTGTATTTCCAGAAAACGAAAAAAACTATATATAATGAAATTGATACATAATAATAGATAGAAAAGTTTTCATTTTTTCAAAACAGGTTTAAAATAGGTTTAGAAGAACATTATAAAAGTAAGTGTGTAACAATATGTTTTCATATTCCCTTGCTTAAATTTCAGCAGCACAAGTAAATAGTGATAAAAAAAATAGTAATTTGAGTAAATCTAAAACCCTAATAATATATGTCATCCCATATCTTTCTCTAAATATTTTTCACTTACGGTTTTCGATTTAACCACAAAACTAGTCGGATGTGGCAATCCCAAAATGTTTTTCTATCTCATACAAGTTCATACTTCAAAATTCGCTATCACAGCGCAAATGAAATCAACATTTTTCGTTATTCTGCTATGCGACAGCTGCTTGCGAAACGCCGGGTTACCTTCGCTGCACGAGCAGCCGATTTACAACAGAACTACAATAAATCGAGAAAATCGCTATCACACCGCCCCTTTCCATCGGAATAGTCTCAAATACAATTGAGACCTGCAGGCATTTAGTTCAATTCTATGCATACTGGCGCAAAAATTACAGCGCCACCTCCTGGTGACATACCTCCATATTAACGAAGGACATGCTGGCCATAGTCATAAACCATTAAAAATTGGGCTCAATTCTATGCATAACTTCATACACTTTTCGATGATACAATGAGGACAGACAGACGGACAGACACACAAACACACAGACGGACATTTTGTATAAACATGTTTTTCAGGATCTCTGACACCTAAAACGTGTAAATCCATCGAAAACTAGAAGTCGAAATTTCGATTACAATACATTCTTCTATTGTAGATAGAAGATAATATAGATTAATATATGATTTTGTAAGCATCAGCGGTACATACTTTGCCATTATATTAACACTTTTCTCAGAATATAAATTTTAATAATATATTTACTACCCAATTTTAAAAGGTGTTAAATTTAAAAGATGAAAGTGGTGTTAGTCAAAGAGTTAGTTATGAAAATCTGATAACTAATTGTTCTGAGACATACGATTTTGTTATTCTAACAACCTTTTGCATTCATTTATACATAATTCCAATGCTAACATTTATACTAATAATTTAACTATGGCTTTTATTTTTCAATAGCGTATAAGCACATTAAAAAATATAACTGGTATGTATAAAGTCTCTAAAATAAATTTTCGAAAAAAATGTTTTTTAAGTGTAGTATATATGCAAGGGTAAACAATATATATTTTTACAGTTTCTTGTTGTATTTTTAGCGAGACTGGTAAAAGGTGGGAATTGAAAAAAATAAATGATGAAAACACTCTTTAACCCTAGCAAACACAGTATCATAACCTCCTGGAACACATTTCTCACATACAGGTCTCGATTTACCATAAAAGAAAGCAAGCAAAGATTATGATGAAAATTTCAATAAATGAGAATCTTCATATTTCGAACTTAAGTTCGAGAAAAAAACAACAACATCGGATTGCATTGCGACAAAAGGGGTTGCGACAAAAGAGCACAAAAAATTAAAATATGCTAGGAATGTTATGGAATAAAAAAAAAGTATATTTACACTTAAAACAATAATATACGGTATAGTTATTACGAAAGAACATGAGGATTGCACTGAAAGTAATACAAAAGTTGTCATACTTATTTTTTTTATTGACATGCGTCCGTCGTTCTCATTCTATATGATTGCAGTAAAACCCTTTCTTTCGATATACAAGGCACTACTCAATATAGTCTTTATCTCAAGAAAAGCATTTACGCCAAGTTTTAACGTATCACTTGGATCCTTTTTAAAATGGCCAGAAAGGTAAACAATAACGAAAATTAACTTGAGTTTGATCTTTTATTAGGAAGTCTCTAATTAAATTAGATTATTACTTATTTTTGAATATATGTAATTGTACATTACACAAATAAAAGATATTTCTTGAATTATAAAGAGAAACAATAACAATAACAAAAATTTCAATATTTTCCGGTATGACAAAATTAAACATGCAAAACTAGTATTGCCCCAATTTTGAAGACTAGTTTCCATATTTTTGAGTCGCGATATATTCTTTGTCTATTGTACATCATACAACATATCGAAAAAAAGTATATATATTAAATATGAAAAATGAACACGTACCTGCTTGAACAATATCCATAAAAATGTAGAAAACAAATAAATGTATAGAATTTCAAACAAACAGGATGTAATAAAGATTGGTTTATAATATGAAGGGAAAATTAAAAAAAAATTAAAGACCTGAAAGATAAACTCAAATCTGTAATGACCGAAGATTTGTTAATCTATCGAAGATTAACAAATAAAGAAAAAAGTGTAATTTTGAAATAGATGAAAAAAATATATACAGGGTGTTTTTTTTTAACGCTCCTCAGAGCCGCCTGTAGCTCGTTCTAATAACTGGATTGATAAAAAATTTTGTGAATGGACTAAGAAAACCATGGGAAAAAAGATTCCAACAAAAAAAAAATAGTTCCCATCGCCGCCGATAGGGGGAAATGTGGCGCTGTACATTGAAAAAAACACATCAGAAACAGACAAAATTAATAATTTGGATAAAATGCCATGTTTTATTCATCATTTACACTTTCCCTTTCGTTGATTGCAGTTGAAACATCCATTAACACTTTTTCTGCCACCGGTTTACGTCCTCTACCTGACCGAACTGCTAGCGAGCCTGTTTCTTCGAATTTCAGAATCATTGCTTTCAATACATTAACGGATATAGGTGCTTTGCGCAGTTTATGGCGTGTTCTAAGTAAACAAAGAGCGGCTGGTACATTGCACTGGTTACAATAATAGAACTTCACAAGTAACGAGCGCTGCGGTAACGTGAGATTCATTTTCAACCTGAGCTGAAATTGTTTCTCTGTGTTTTTCGCATGCATTTATAACTTAAACTATTGGCGCTACTGTCGCTTGCGTAAGTAAAAATTTGCATTTGCATTTATTGCCCGTATTTTATGCTAATTCTCAGTTGCATAAATTACCACAGCGCCACATTTCCCCCTATCGGTGGTGATTGGAACTAATTTTTTTTGTTGGAATCTTTTTTACCATGGTTTTCTTAGTCCATTCACAAAATTTTGTATCAATCCAATTATTAGAACGAGCTACAGGTACCTCTGACCAGGTCAGTTTAAAAAAAAAACACCCTGCATATTGAAATTATTGTGGAACCGTGGCAGACTTGTCAAGCGCAAATTACATAAATGCTACAAAAAAAAAAAAAAAAAAAAAAAGATTTCATTTTTGTACGAACTATTAATTTAAAATTGTACAATTGTACAAAATTTGGGCCATCATACATTAAAAAAATAAAAATATATATTAGAAATGAAAAAAATATATAAGTGAGGATAATTTCCCCATATTTAAACTGGAAGATACGTGGTTAAACGATAAACGCCGTGAGTGATGATTCAGCAAAACATCACCTGTTGCCATATAACAGTTACTAATTCATTAGATGAATTACAAAAGGAGTGCAAAATGAATATCATACAAGCGTAATACTAGAAATAAGTATAATTTAGGAACAATTCTGCCACCTATTGGTTGTTCAAGAAAGAATTTTCAAATCAGGTAAAATAATACATGTAGATTCAAACGGATATGTAATCAGTATAAGTAACTATAACATAAATTAGTAACTTAACCCGCCATTACACGCGCGAGGAAAACGGACGGGATTACTCGCGCTGTCATACCCATGACGGTTTCTTCTTATCTTCTACCATAAACTCTACATAAAACCTAAAACACAAGAAAAAGATAAGACATAACACAGTTTTAAGTATATATTAAACATATTACGTACACTGATAAAAATTTCACCGTTGGATTACGGGAAAAGCTTGGCAGCACAGACTCCAAGATTTTCCTGTAATATTACAGTTTGTACCGTAATCTATTTAGACTGTATTAGACCGTAAATGGCAGTAAATTTCAAGAACGTATCTGACCGTAAACCACAGTAACTTTCAAAAACGTATCTGACCGTAAATAACCGTTACTTTCAAGAACGTATCTGACCGTAAATAACCGTTACTTTCAAGAATGTATCTGACCGTAAATAACCGTTACTTTCAAGAATGTATCTGACCGTAAATAACCGTTACTTTCAAGAATGTATCTGACCGTAAATAACCGTTACTTTCAAGAATGTGTCTGACTGTAAATCACAGTAATATACAGGGTGTCCCAAAAGCCTCCGTACAACTTCAAAAATTGATTAAAAAATAATAGGCCTACCGCAAAAATATTTACAACAGTACACAGAGTAACTTAAAAAGTTTTTTTCTACTACCTTAGTATACTTGTACATGAGATCCTTTCGTTGCATGAAGAATATCAAGTCAATATTCCAATTCCCTTTACGTGCGTTTCAGCATGCTAACATCAACAGTAGTTGCAACTGTTTGATGAAATAAAATGTTGAAACAAAAGATCCAAACAGCAGTAGCTACTGTTGATGTTAGCATGAAAAACGTTTGTGGATTGAATTGAAATACCGTCTTGATATTCTTCGTGCTATGCAAGTATCTCATTTTGAAGTTTACTAAGGCTGTAAAAAAAAACTTTTTAAGTTACTCTATGCACTGTTGTAATTATTTTTGCTGTAGGCCTATTACTTTTTTAAAAATAAATTTCTGAAGTTGTACGGAGACTTTTGGGACACCCTGTAGATTATAAATTATCGTATATGACTGTAATATCAAGATTGTAAATAAGCATAAATGCCCATCATTTTCTACTCATTTACATATATCGCTGTAAATTGCAGTAGTTATCAGAACTGTAAATGACCATGAAATAGTTATTTCAAGAATTCGCATGATTACTTCCAACAGTAACTGTATATTTATACATAGGATGTCAAGAAATGCAACATTTTATTTCTGTATAAGAGATAAATAGTATAAATTGCAAAAATGTCCATAAGGTACAAAATTTCAATTCTATACTTTTCATCTCCATGGAGATATTTCCAAAATTAGTTTTTATACATTCTTTGTAACCAAACAGGTGGCTTCAGTACCTCCAAAAATCAGGAATTATCTCACTTTGCCATGCAATTCGAAACATGGAATCTAATCATTATTGGAGAATAATGTCTACAAATCTGATATTTAAATGTATTGATTAATAATAATGTGTTGATGTAATTGATGGCACATTAAATCTTAGTTTGTAAACATTCGCCAAGCTTGAACAGATTTCACTTTTCAAATTGCATGCAAAGTGAAGCAAGTCACAATTTTTGAATCTCTGCAACTTCATAATGTTTGGAGATGATTAAAACCAATCCACATTTTTGCAGATTACATTATTTATCCATCTCATATAGATACAAAAATAAACTGTATAGCTTTTTTCAGACAGCCTGTATATTTAAAACTTGATAATATTTCTAAGATTATTCTACCACTACATATATATGGTGGTTTGCATATAATTTTTTTAAACAATTAGCGACTTTCTCAATATTACATACTTTTTCTATTTACAACACTATACAGCTTACAAAATAAAATTATATTTAGCATTGAAAAATGACATGTGTATAAGTTTTATTAAACGTGATTGTTTCATATTTCCGAAAAAAAAAATTACGTAAAACTTCATATACAAGTGTAGTAATTTTTGCCAACATCTAAGTAAAATAAAAATTAACAGACACTTAAGCAGTATTAACCAGGCAGAGTAACAAACACTTATCAAATTTGTTACAAATCACAGGCTAAATTTGTCCAAACCCTAACACAATATCAAGTATAACTCTTTGCTCAACAATGCACACCTTTGAAAAATATAGAAAAAAACAGAAATTTTTTTAGTACTTATCTCTTATTTAATATCATACTCTGAATATTTACGATTATGTATTCGTAACAACAAATGAACTTATTCATGATTTTTTTTTAATGTAATGAGGAAGGTGATTATAATAAACTTTTGCATAATAATGTATCAAAGACATAATTTAATGAATATCAAAATGTTAAAATTATTTCTATTTCTTTCAATATAACTTTCGTTTAAAGTTTTTTGAGAATCACTTTGGTATTTATCTACTTGCACATTCTTTTGCATTTTGATGCCTGGGTTCTTTTGGTTTCTACCCAAACCCAAGTGAGATTAATGTCGTTTTAGCTAATAATGCAGGAATAGAGTATAATATTTGCCTTTTTAAAAAATCACAAAAACACTTCAGTTTTGTGTTAAACATTTTACTTGGAGATAGTATAAAACATGGATTTATCTGTAAAAATGGGAAATTGTTCAGGATCATCGGAGAAAAAGAAATTCTAGGTTGAAAATACTACAGCCAAAATAAACTATTTGTAAAAATGCAAATAACTTAACCACTTCAACGGCCGTTTAGATAGGGAAACAGTGTTATTACCCCCGATTTAACTCGGGTCAGCTACTGTGGTTAAATAATGAATGTTTACATACTGGGAAGTACTATACAGATTTTCGTGTTTTGGGAAGGACAGGATAGAATGCTGAGTCATCAATTTCAGTAACATCCTGCCTTTTGTTCTATGACTAATTTATAAATGTCCAGAACACCCTGAAATAATGAACAATTTCATCAATTTTCAAAAACTAAAAAAACTAAATCCTAATTTCAGGAAAAATTTTAATATAACAAGGAAAGATCTTCTAAGAACTGTTCAAGAAAAATCTTTAAAATACGTCATCACACATATTAAAAACAAGCATTTTTTTAAATAATTTAAAAAAATTCACAGACAAGAATAAAAATTTTAATTCAGGAACTCTGAAATTATTTATTCTGTACATATTTTACATAAGATACGACAGGTTTTACACATTACGACATCTAAATGCTGCTAATTTTGTCATCAACTTCCTGACTTTATTTATATTACATGATTTTGGATTTTTCTTTGCTTTTGAACTTTTTTCAGGATTGATGTCCAAAAAAGCTCTGAAAATAAAGAAAAAAATATTAATAGTATCACATCTTTTAAAAAATAACATTACTGTAAATACATCAAGCCATAATCGAATGAACAACTAATCTCGTAATTATCAAATTATAACAGATATTAAACTCCTCAATAACACGTGCATAGAATGTCTACAAAAGCATTCATGAAGAAAAACTTTTTGTGCTTTATAAACCCTTTATTGTTTCTCTTATCTTTAAAGCCAGAACAAAATGGATTAATTAGCATATATGACAGAACTCAATAGCCCACTAGTGTCAATGAGTGGTAAGAAATTTCATTTGAGCTCATTCATTACTGAATACGTGTTATCTAACAGGTTATAAGTAACATTTGTTGTAGGCAACTACATTGCACCATGAATTTAAAATTTTTGATTTGATTACCAAGATCTGCAAAGTATGTAAAGAAAATAGTGTTGACACTAGACCAAAAGTTCTTTTAACTGATCGACAAATTTTGCATTTTTTTCTTTAACTGATCGACAAATTTTGCATTTTTTTCTGCAACTGATCAACAAATTTCGCATTTTTTTTTTGCAACTGGCTAAAGGATTTCATGATTTTTCCCCACAATCAACTGACAAATTTCGTGATTTTCTCTCACGATAAATCGACAATTTTTGTATTTTTTCCATGCGACTGATTTAAGAATTTTGTGATTTTTCCTTGCATTCAATTGACGAATTTCGCAACATTTTTTAGATTTTCTCCTCAATTAACTAGCAATTTTTCCGATAATTTGTCGTACCAATCGAGGAATTTCGAAATTTTTTCCGCCATAATCATGCCTTTTTACCTTCAACTGATTGGCAAATTTTGAGATATTTTCCATCAACTGATCTGGTCATAAAAAAAAAAAAGAAAAATTAAAGTTTTTGATTTGTTGTAATTTTCCAAAGTTTTTAGTTTGTCTTAGTATCTTAAACACTATTATGCCAAATATAAAGTATATAGAGCTGTAAAGTAATATAGGACAAAATTAGCACTCGCCATCCGGCGAGTAATACTGAAAATTTGGCGACTGACTTTATTATTACCACTGGCCAAACTTAATAGCCACACTCAATAACTGTGATGATTGAATGGAAACAGATTTTTTTTCCTGCTGTCGCTCGTAGAATATCGAAACCATTTGGCGAATTTCACGATTTTTCCCCTGAAACCATTTGACGAATTGAGATTATTTTTTCTCGAAGCCATTCGACGATATTCGCACCCCCCCCCCCCCCCCGGGGCAATTTGATGAATTTTGCGAGTTTTCTGCTATTAATTGTTGAATTTCGTGATTTATCGAGTATCGATTAACGAATTTTACGACAGATCGATGAACTTTGTAGTTTTTTCCGCGATAGATCGACAAACTTTGCATTTTTTCCGCGACAGATCCATGAACTTTGTGTTTTTTCAGGCACAGAGCGACGAACTTTGCATTTTTATTCACGACTGTTCGACTAACTTAAGGTTTTTGAAGCGACTGATCGACGAACTTTTCACTTTTTAAGCGACTGGTCGACGAACTTTGCATTTTTTAAACGACTGATCAACGAACTTTGCGTTTTTTCTGCGACAGATCGACGAACATTGTGTTTTTTAAGCGACTGATCGATGAACCTTTCGTTTTTTGGGGACAGATCGACGAACTTTGCGTTTATTCCGCAATTGATCGACGAAATTTGCTTTTTTTCCGCGACTGATCGACGAACTTTGCTTTTTTTGGTGACAGATCAACGAACTTTTCGCTTTTTAAGCGACTGGTCGACGAACTTTACATTTTTTAAACGACTGATCAACGAACTTTGCATTTTTTCTGCGACAGATCGACGAACATTGTGTTTTTTAAGCGACTGGTCGACGAACCTTGCGTTTTTTGGGGACAGATCGACGAACTTTGCGTTTATTCCGCAAACGATCGATGAAATTTGCTTTTTTCCCACGACTGATCGACGAACTTTGCATTTTTTGGTGACAGATCAACGAACTTTGCGTTTTTTCCGTGACAGATCGACGAACTTTGTGGGGTTTTTTCCTGCGACAGATCGACAAACTTTACATTTTTTCTGCGACAGATCACGAACTTTCGTTTTTTCAACCACAGATCGACGAACTTTGCATTTTTTTTCACGACTGATCGACGAACTTAAGGTTTTTTAAGCGACTGATCGACGAACTTTTCGTTTCTTAAGCGACTGGTCGACGAACTTTTCATTATTTAAACGACTGATCAACGAACTTTGCATTTTTTAAATGACTGATCAACGAACTTTGCGTTTTTGCTGCGACAGATTGACGAACATTGCATTTTTTAAGCGACTGATCGACGAACCTTGCACTTTTTGGGGACATATCGGTGAACTTTTTGTTTTTTAAACGACTGATCAACGAACTTTGCATTTTTTCTGCGACAGATCGACAAACATTGTGTTTTTTAAGCGACTGATCGACGAACCTTGCGTTTTTTGGAGACAGATCGACGAACTTTTCGTTTATTCCACAACCGATCGACGAAATTTGCTTTTTTTCCCCGCAACTGATCGACAAACTTTGCATTTTTTGGTGACAGATCGACGAACTTTGCATTTTTTGGTGACAGATCGACGAACTTTGCATTTTTTGGTGACAGATCGACGAACTTTGCATTTTTTGGTGACAAATCGACGAACTTTGCATTTGTTGGTGACAGATCGACGAACTTTGCATTTTTTGGTGACAGATCGACGAACTTTGCATTTTTTCAGCGACAGATCAACGAACTTTGTGGGTTTTTTCCGCGACAGATCGACAAACTTTGCATTTTTTCTGCGACAGATCCACAAACTTTCGTTTTTTCAACCACAGATCGACAAACTTTGCATTTTTTTTCACGACTGATCGACGAACTTAAGGTTTTTTAAGCGACTTATCGACGAACTTTTCGTTTTTTAAACGACTGACCAACGAACTTTGCGTTTTTTCTGCGACAGATCGACGAACATTGCATTTTTTAAGTGACTGATCGACGAACCTTGCGTTTTTTTGGGACAGATCGAAGAACTTTTCGTTTTTTAAACGACTGATCAACGAACTTTGCATTTTTTAAATGACTGATCAACGAACTTTGCGTTTTTTAAATGACTGATCAACGAACTTTGCATTTTTAAAATGACTGATCAACAAACTTTGCGTTTTTTAAATGACTGATCAACGAACCTTCCTTTTTTTCTGCGACAAATCGACGAACATTGCGTTTTTTGGGGACAGATCAACGAACTTTGCATTTATTCCACAATCGATCGACAAAATTTGCTTTATTTCCCACGACTGATCGAGGAACTTTGCATTTTTTGGTGACAGATCGACAAACTTTGCTTCTTTTCCGCGATCGATAGGTCAATTTCAATCAAATAAAATCTAAATTCAGAAATTTATTTAACAACCTAATTGTTAAGGGTCCTTAACACATTTAATGGAACTTGAAAAATACACTGCATATATAAAACTTAACTTTCTTCCCTTTTTTATAATAAAAATAAACATTTTACATAATCATTCTCAGTTGACTTAATTTTTTCAATGGTATTTTGTCATGTCTGCATTAATGTAATTCTTTAAATAGAACGTAAAATAATAGTGGGGTTTAAAGATTTTTTTTTCTCCCTCCCAAATATTACAACTCTCCTCCATTTAAAAAAGTTGGTAGGGAGGCTCCCCTCCTAGTTAAAATTGAATTTCAAGTCCTGTAAAATGTTTGTTTATATGCTGGGAGGAAAGCAATAATTATACAATGAGTTTAATTAAAAGCAAATTAAAATTAAATTGAATTTAAAGGTATTATAACTCTGTAAATTACAAACCAGTATAAAAGATAATTAAATTATGTGCCCATAACTTTACATAAAATTGACATTTAATACAGGATAAACAATAAACAAAAGAAATTAAGATCTATTTAAACTGTAACTTTACTTGTGACTCATAAATAACATTCTCTTTTTTACCATGTCTACCATATACATCCCAATTTTCCATTGTCCAAGCGCTAATTGTACTAAAACTCATATTATAAATCATTACTATCAATGGCCAATTAAAAATCAGCTTTAAAACCCAAATAATGAAAAGATGGAATACCATTGGTCAGGAAAGATTCTTAAAAGTTTTCCTCTATCTGTCAAAAGTGCTTGGATACATATCGGGTTCTTTTAAATAGAATATTTATTAATATTTGCTGCAAAATACAACTAAACTATCTGACTGGAGATATATGTTATCAGGGGCCGATCCAGGCAAAATTTGGGGCCTTTTTAAGGCCCCATCACAAAAATCAATTTAATAAAATGGGCCCCTTCACAAAAATCAATCTGATAAAATGGACCTCTTCACAAAATTCCTTTTACTAAAATAGGTCCTTTCACAAAATTCAGTTCCATAAAAATTTACCATTTAATATTTATTATTTTGTGATGTTTTAAAATGTGTAATTTGTAAACAAACAAGTTCCCCAGAGAAGAAAACTTCAGTAAAAGGATTTAAAAAAGTTTTTGTTTATAAATGCTTGGTTCAAATTTGAGTATAACTGGATTTCAAATTTCGTTAAAAAATGTTATTATTCAGAAAAATATAATAAATTTCACAAAAATAACCTTTACTTTTCACAAAATGGGCCCCAAGAAAAAAAACCTGCCTCGACTCCTGGTTATTGCAGAAATGAACTAAGTTGCCCTTTTTGAATTATCAAAACAAATTTTAATTAACAATTAAAAATAGAAAATATTAATTTTTTTTAAAAAATCCAAAGGAAAATAAAAGTTTAATTCAAGCATGATTTAAATTCCTAAAATAACCAAAAAATTAAAAATTTGTATTTTTAATTAATTTATTAAAAAACATCGAAATCAATGTTAAGTGAATGTAAACAACTTTACAAAGCGATACTCAAAAAATAATTTATTTAAAATATTAAAATGGTTCCATTAATTAAAATTTTAGACAAGTAAGATGAGTAAAAGGTTACGCTAACTAAATTAAAAAATATATATACTAAAAAAGATTATATTAAAGATTATAAAAACAATGAAAAATTAACGTAAACAATATAATGTTAAGTCTATGGGGTGCCATTTGCAATTTAGAATAAAAACAAAAATATAACTTATACATATTAAAACCCATCAAAACTAAAAATAATGAATACTAAAACCATGTATGTATTACAGGGGTAGTACTAGCCCAGGAAATATTTCAGGACAATTTCAGGACACATTTGTTTGAAAACCGAACCGAAAAAACCCTTAACTCCCTGTTCAATACATTTTATTATCATAAATAGTACACTATATACACAATTTTTTTGTTGTAAAAGTATGCATAAAAAAAAAGTAATTTTACCAGAACTCTTTGACCAAGCTGCTAAAAAACTGCAATTTTTGCATTACTAAAAGACAAAAATCGATTTTTTTTTCTTCCTTGATCGACGAAAATTGCAAGACTTTTTTATAACTGACTGATAAAAATTGTAATTTTTTGTGACTGACAGACGAAAATAGCAAACTTTTTTTAATGACTAATCGATAAAAAATATGATTTTTGGTAATTGATCACCAAAAAGTGTTTTTTTTTTTTTTTTTTTTTTTTTTTTTTTTGCAAATCGACGAAAATCACTATTTTTAACGATAGACTGAAGAAAATTGTGACTTTCGTGATCGTTTTGCATCAGTAAAAAGGTACACCTACCACCTATTTGATGATTTCAAATACCGATATAGAACAAAACTTGCAAAATTTCAGGAATATTAGGACAGACTACCATATTTCAGGACATTTCAGGACGTTTTTATTTTTTTTCAGGAATATCAGGAATTTCAGGACAAGTACTACCCCTGGTATTATAAGCTAAGATGCCATTAATGTTTAAAGTTGTTAAAAGTATGAAAACATATTAAAAAGTGGGTGCACAAAAGGAGGATGTTAAATGAAAACACCACTGGAAAAACATGAGGAAAAAATGAAGTTTTGAAAATTGCATCAATACTATAGGTGCAGATTCCCAACATTTGGAAGGAGTCACTGGCTCCTAAACCCAAAAAATCCAGTGGCCACAATTGTAAAACAAATGCATAAAAACAATAGTGTTTATATAGTGTAAAAAACTAAAAAAAAAAATAATAATTCAAAGTGTAAAGTAATTTATTTAATATAAACACGTGTACAACAAAATTTGAATATTAATTAAATCTTAAATCATGTACAGTCAGAAGATAAAGTTGGGCAAGATACGGTTTAAAAAACAATATGTAGATAAGCTAAGCAATCATGATAGCGGGGAATATCAGAAAAACAATATTTCTTATTTTGATTTTGCCAGACAAAAGTACATATGAAAGAAAATCTGAATTTGTGAGAATATTTTGCACTATAAAAATAAAAACACACTTCAAACATTTGTTTATATATTTAAATCACAGTCTATGTAAAATAAAATTATCAGATGTTACGAATAACATTGCTATTCGAATATATTTAATAGTTTGCTGTGTTAAACAGATCATTCTGAAATGTTATTAAAATATAACAATAATGTGTGTGTTTTGGTATTAATCTTAAAAAAAAATATCAACATTTCAGGATGGGGACTGGGAATACCAGAAATGGATTACTTTTAAATCACATGGCGACTTAAACACCGAAAGTTAGTGGCCACAGCAAAAAATTTAGTCGCCACGTGGCGACTGGCAGCCGTGAATCTGCACCTATAATCAATACATGTACAAAACTTAAAAACAATGATACTAAATTAATCCTCATTAATTTTTTTATGTTTTACATAGTTTTCAATAAGTTAAAAGTATTAAAAATATATGCAAAGAACATGGAATTTTTCAAAATTTAGAAAATGGTATAAAACAGAAACTAAAACAGCATATGCTAAAATGTGAATAACTCATTAAGTAATTGACATAATTACATAAAAAAGGTCTTAAATTGTTCATTAAAGTACAAGCTATTTATATTAAGGCAAGAATGCACAAAAAATTGTAGATTTCTACATAGGAGGGGCTGGTTCAGTTGACAAAAGTCTAATTCGTTAGAGATATGAGAATCTAAAGTAGAGGATGGTTTTTGAGTCATAACTCCTGAACCGAATGAGATGTATGCAGGGGTCGATGCAGGGTTTTTTCCCTTGGGGCCCATTTTGTGAAAAATAACATTTTCTAATGAAAGTTGAAATCCAGTTACTCAAATTCGAGTCAAGCATTTAATAACAAAAACTTTTTAAAATCCTTTTGCTGAAGTTTTTCTGTCTGGTGAAGTTGTTTACAAATTACACATTTTAGAACATCACAAAATAATAATTAAATAATAAATAGTAAGTTTTTATGGAATAAAATTTTGTGAAAAGGCCTATTTTAGTAAAAAGAATTTTGTGAAGGGGTCTATTTTATCAAATTGGTTTTTGTAAAGGGACCCATTTTATTAAATTGATTTTTGTGAAGGGGCCCTAAATAGGCCCAAATTTTGTCTGTATCAACCCCTGGTATGAGTAGTCAAATTAAACAAAATTTAATAAGGAAGAGATAGACATGTAGAACAGGTTTCCAGCTTACCCCAATCCGGATATTAGTCTTCAATTGATGATCAAAATGTACAGCGATGCTACGATGTTCATGGAAAGAGTGGTTCTACCTAAAATGATACAATATATCTATATATATACCAGGAAATATTTATTTGAATAATGTCAATTAAAGGTTAAATTTCAATATTTGCATTAGTATGCAGTCGCAGTGGCTGGTCAGTAGAGACTGTATGTTTAGTATCCACTTCTGTTAAGTTAACGGCCACATATTACCGTGTTTTGTAGATTTAAATAGTTTTATATTTATATATAAGTTCGAAAAAATTCATTTTAAATTATTATATTTCTTTTTTTCTAATATTTGGTATGATTAAAAAATATATATATTTGCTTAACAAGAAATTATTTACAACTTTTTTTTTACTCACAATTAAAGTATCAAACATTAAATATTTACCTCAAAAGGGCCTAACATTGCTGTACATAACAATTATTTATAGTACTAAAGCTATTAATACTGAACAAAAATCATTTTTAGAGTTTCTGAAGGATAAATGAAGCACAGATGTTACAGTAAGTAAATTTTCATTTTTCTGCGATTATGTATTTTGTCATTTGGTATTTTTTTGAGTATTTTAAACAAGAACGAAAAATCATGCGTCAAGCATAGATTATATAGCACTTTCCAACGCTTCCAAAATAATTTTACAAACCATACCGTTTAATAAGCTAAAAGCTAACATCTAAGTAAACAATTTAGAAAGCGCATAACATATTTAAAAACATAATTTCAGGAATTTCCAACATATACAATATTCGGAAAAATATCCGAATACTTTTATTCAGCCCTGTATAGGATCTACAGAATTTATACACACCACATAATAGACAAAAAGCAAGTTAAAATTAAAATCGCATTCAATAACTTAAAACGCACTTCCAGGAATTATTGTTAACAGACAGTAGAGAATTCTTTTGCGTGTCCCTGTAAATGAACGATGACTGCTATACACACAATATTCCATAGTAAGTCTCTTGTAATGCACCTTAGTGATCTATATAAATTTCAATGCGTTTAAAATAGTGAAACATTATTTAAATAAACCGCAGACGATTTTTCTCCATAGACGTAATGTAACGGAATTATTTTTACTGTCCCTGTAAAGTAACTATAAGTGCTATGCACACCCTGTTCCATATTATGCTTCTTCTAATGCACCTTAGTAATATATATAAATTACAATGCGTTTAAAATAGTGAAACATTATTTAAATAAACCGCAATTGATTTTTCCCCATAGACCGCAATGTAACGGAATTCTTTTGAGTGTCCATGTAAAAAAACTATAAGTGCTACACACTTCCGTTGAAATAGGGAACATGCTATAGATAACGACAATAATATATAAAAATTGCAGAGCAATCCGAGCATATTTACGGGAGTTAGAGCACGGACAGACGGCAGACGGCCAGACAAACCGAAGTCATAAGCACTTTTCAACTAGGTTGGAAAGTGCTAAAAAGAGTGCTTAAAAAATGCACAGACATAACAATATTGTAAAATAAAGTTTCACATATGACTTAGATGAAAATTAATCCTTTTTTTACTTACTGTAACAAGAAATTTTATTGTTTAGAATTTTTTTTTACTCAAAATTACAGTATCAAACATTGAATATATATTTACCTCAAAAGTATCTAAGTTTGTTGACATTGCAAATATTATTTATAGTAAAGGTATAATACTGAACAAAAATCATTCTTAAGAGTTTCTGCATGATGAATGAAGTGCGGTGTTACATTAAATGACATTTTAATTTTTCTGCGATAGTGAATTTTGTGGGAAGAGATCTGTATCCTGTGCGGCTTGGCAGAAAAAATTGCACCAAAATGCCGTTTTGGTGACATGAAAAAATTTTCAAAGATTGCAGAAAAACATAAATTTTAAATCTGTATGTTATTTATAAATCAATGATTTTGCAACATTTTTAAAAGTAGAAAATGATGCAAAAACATGGATTTATAAATAACAAAGATTTAAAAACTAAGTTTTTCCGCCATCTTGAAAAATTTATCACGATCCAATTACGCAAATTTTAACAACATTCTAAATAAACTAACGATTAAAAAGCTAAAGAAATGTGATTTTTCAGATGAATATTTATTATTGTCAGGGGGCTCTGCCCCCCTGAACCCCCGTTTTAAAAACATTTTGGACAATAAAAAAGAGAAAAAAAAACTGACCAGAAATCTTTTGTCAATCTTGATTACACTAAATTCAAAACAATGTTAACTTATAATCTCGCTCACAACTGCCCAAAAAAAATTTTTTTTTTTAAAGTAAAAGTAAAAGGATAAATATAATAAATGCCAATAAATGAGACGGCGATTCAGAAAAAAGGGAAATTGCATACAAAAAATATATAAATAATTACACATAAAAAAAAAGTTAATACTTACAAAAAAAAAAAAAAATTAATTAATTAATTAAAATAATTTAATGTTTACCAAAAGGGATCCCAGTCAGGGTCTGAAACATCGTCAATGTAAGGCACTTCACCTTCTAACTGAAAAGAATTTAAATTTTGAGAGACTTTTGGTAATGTACCCTCGATGTTTTCAGACTCTGCCGTTGGTTTTTGAAAATCCAAAAGCTTTAGCCCCTCATTTCCGTACCCTGGGTAGACTTGAATAATATCATTTATGAGGACTTGCATTTTCTGGTCCGTCGTTTCTAAATGATCTAGCTTGAGGCGGCGATAAAAATGAAGAGCCATATATTGTGACAACATTTTATCGTTCCTGCGACATTTTAGAGAATTTTTAAACCAACGATTTTCATTTTCTAGATCGTTCGCTTTATTGGTTTTTGACACGAATTCGCCTTTACTATGATTCGTAACTTCGTGTATTGTCTGACTGGAGAATAATTTTTCTACATCATGCTATTGTTTGGCCGAATCTCAAACAATACCCACTAATTTTAATAAGTTAGATACTAAAATCAGGACGTCTAACCGTCCTTCAGCTGCATCATTTCACAGTGATTTATAGCTTTATCTGTATAAAAATCTATTAAATTGGGTACGTACAATTTTGCCATTAATAAATCATTAACAGTATCAGTGGATAAATGGTTACGTGTATCATCTATATATTTAAAACAGAAAGCTCATTTTGTCAAAATTTCACACGAATATCGTCTTTTTAAGCATGCGTCAACTTTTTTTGAAGGATTCTCCCCTCAAAAACGATAAGACTGATAGATTAACCTGTTTAGCCTAGGGGGAGGGAAAAGGATTGATTAAAAATGGATGGAAATATATTTTTGCTCTGAGGTTAAAAGCTAAAGCTTTTTTTTTTTTTTTTAAGAACTCATGTTTTCACTACTAAATATGCATATTTTTCACAAAATTTTAAAGAGAGCTTGGAGATGGTTGTATTTATAACTGATTGAAATGTCAAAGAGTTCGGAAGATGAGGCCTATTTTTTATTGCTATGTTAAAGGAGCCGACGAGAAAACAAACAAACAAAAAAGCGAGAAGAAAGCATCTCTTTTACAACTGGATAACAATATTTTTTCCCGAAATTTGTACACGGGCTGTAAAACCGTTTTATCTATCACCCATAAAGATTTTAAAGAGTTAGGACAAAAATAACTTTTTATTTTAAAACTATGAAACGATACTGCGTAAAAAAAAAAAAACAAGAAAATGAGTGCTAATCACTAAATATCAATATTTTTTCGCGAATTTTTCTTCTTAAAATATAATTTCATACAAAATCGGGTTAAAGATGTAAAATAATAAAAACTTGATTATTATTATTATTATTATTTATTTATTTATTATCACGGGCCCGGGCAACGCCGGGCGGGGGTCAGCTAGTTTTTTATTAAATTAAACAGACTAAATCCCTTTTCACATTCAGCAGTGCTAAATGGCAGGTTCACTATAAAGTTTAGAAGTTTGCATAAATTAATAAATTCATTTGGATATTTACACTCTGCTAAAATTCACCGTCTAACTGTCTCACATTAGAATTTACGTTTGGTGTGAGACCAAATTTTCAAAAGCGGGTGATTGGCAAAAACTAAGTGTTAAAAAAGCTAGGCCTAGGCGTCAAATTTCACATCCAGGAATAATTTTGTAGTTGTCAAATGCTATAATGTAATTAGTTGCATTTGACGACTAACGACTACAAATTTCGAACACTGTCTACTCTACATAAACTTTGATATTAAAATTCATTTTTAAATTAATAAGGTTAGATAACCAGATAAATAAATACCTGAATAAATCCGGTATTGGTACAGCCAGGCCAGGCGTGCTTCCTCATTGCGTTTTCCTCTTTCCTCGTGCGAAAATAAACAAACATGGCACGGCGCGTTCGTTGCCATTTTCCAAAATCAAACTACTCAGATGAGATGGCTGTAATCCACTGTTCCTTTACGGTTTGCGGTAGCGAATAACGGTGATTTACTAAAATTGCCCGTGATCTGCCGTAAAAGACTGTAACAACCTGTATTTCTTTCTCTCTTGGCCGTAAATGACTGTTGGACCAGGGATAATCCTGTAAAAATGATCAGTTACGGTCAATGACAGAATTTTACAGCCAATAACTGATTTTTAACGGGTAAGGGCAATATTTACAGTAATACGGTAATGTACAGTAAATTATGCAGTAAAGCACCGTAAAGCAACGGCTATTTTTAACAGTGTACATTTATTATGTACATTTCCTGCAGATACATGCTATATGTTTTTGAAATTTTTCACATGCAAATTTACCTTTTCTGTCATTTTTAGCTCCGCATTCAACACATCTTTTATATCTTGTTTTTGCCTTCTGGGCATGTGATTCAGTGTCCTCAGTGTTTCACAGTTTTGCTTTTAGATTTTTTGGCAGCATTGCTTTCTGGCTTCTAATCTTTTTCTAATATTCAATAAGTTGAAATCCCAAGGCTTTCAAAAATGAAAGTCGGGTTCGGTGCTGGGTCAATGGTTTCCTAGTGGATAACAAAATAATTCGTGCATAATTTATTTGTTATTATTTTGTTATAATTTAATAAATATTTTTAATTCTATAAAACAAAATAAATAAATGGGGAAAAAATAAAATAATATTTTAAGTAAATTACATAAGCTTCCATATACATGATCAAACTTTAGGGAATTTTCGTTAATTCAAACATTTGTAATCCCCTTAAAAAATTCTTGTGAACAGTGTTTTACCCATTTCCCTTCGTATACATTAATTACTTGCAATGACAAACAAAGGTTTTTATAAAAGAATAGCCTTCGGAGATAAGAATTTAATAATGCAGACGATTTGAATGTGGCTGTGAAAAATTGTTTTCTACAGTTTATACCGTAGATTTTTTTCAAAGAAGATTCAAAAGTTGTGTTCAATATTGGCGCAGATTCATCGTTTGGGATGGAGAGAATATTGAGTAGTACTTTTGTATAGTGTAAACATTGCTCTAGCAACATAAAAGATAATAAAAAAGTTATGCCAACTTTTACATTATTTTCTGCATTATCCTTGTACATACAACAAAAAGCAACTCTCCGCTATACAACTGAAAATGAATTTATTTTGATACCGTATAGTCCTACTGCGGAAAAAGATATATTGAAGATTAAAGAAAACAATTTATGGCATGTTTTGCGTCTGGTAATTGAAATAAAATACGTACAGATGTATTTAACGTTAAGTTATATGTAAATTGCTTACACATTCTTCATTTAAAATCTGTGAGGTAAATTATTAAAGTATCCAACACTAATAATGGTAAATCAAAGCACCTATTTGTTTGGAAGATGTCTCTGAAGGTTCACGGAAAATAAATTTTCTTATTTATTATAATATTAAAATAGAAATGAAACTGACTCTTACTTTGAAAACATGCAGATTCCTTGCTTGGCACTATATATTGCACCTAAATGTTTACATTAAAAAAAAAACAGTTTTGTCTGATTAGATTTTGATATCTTTTAAGTGCGATATCATTAAAAGTATATATTTTACAAAAACAAAATACAGGGTGTTTCTAAATGAATATCGGAGTTTTAACGCTTTGTAGTATCTATTATATAAAACTTAAAATTATACTTAATACATAAAATGAAAGAGCAACTCAAACAGTTTTATCTACAAGCTTACAAGTGTTCAATGTGAAAACCTTTCGCCACACGGCACACATCAAGTCGATAGCTCAGTTCTTCCCAAACGCCACTTTACAGTCACACGATCTGACGCCATGTTCTACCTGTTGTGGTTCATAAAGGATCGAGTGTATGTGCCTCCACTACCAGCTGACCTACCCAACCTAAGAAACAGGATTGAGGCAGCTGTTGCAACAATTCCCCCACAAACACTAATTAACGTTTGGGAAGAACTGAGCTATCGACTATATGTGTGATGTGTGCTGTGTGGCGAAAGGTGTTCACATTGAACACTTGTAAGGTTGTAGGTAAAACTGTTTGAGTTGTTCTTTCATTTTATGTACTAATTATAATTTTAAGTTTTACGTAATAAATACTACCAAGTGTTTAACACCGATATTCATTTAGGAGCACCCTGTAATTCTCCGCCATCCATTCCTTCTGTCAGAAACACTAAGCTTCAAAATTCAAACAGGACACTGTCTCTGGGTTGTACGTAACGACTGTGTGTTGTTTAAATACTGATGTTTCTCGTCTGTATATGAGAATCGGTGAATAAATGGTACAATACTTGTTAGGTACATTGGCGGCCCATGTTCGATTCCCAATAATATCATGTCTGTGCAAACTCTAAATAAACTTCATTATATTTAGAAATCTCCGTAATTAAACGGTATAATTTATAGGATGACTAATAGAACTTCCTGAAAGAAGTCTGTACTTTTAAGGGAGATAAATTTTTAGTTTTATATTAAAATCATTAAAATTACAGGCATTACATTACAATTATATAAAACATTAAAAACATATTAAAATTGGACGTTTCAGATTTACATGAAAATCCCTCATTAGCAAAAATTTTTCTTAACGTAAGTCACAAAAAGTTCTGAAATATCAACACATAGAAAATACCAGATTTTCTTTTTCCTGATGAGGGATTTTCATGTAAATCCGAAACATCCAATTTTAATATGTTTTTAATGTTTTATGTAATTGTAATGTAATGTCTGTAATTTTAATGATTTTAATATAAATATAAATATGTTCAGACGTAATATTTTTGTTTGCTTGAAATAAATTTTTAGATTGGTACAAGGTTATAAGAATGCATTCAAAAACAATTTTGAACTTACAGATAAATAATAACAATATACCGTTATGATAGTTAATTTTTTTGTCAGTATTTTAAAGCATTTTAAACATTTTTAACATAAAACCATTATATGCATTTATGGCTTAATGGTAGTCAAAAAATGGCTTTACTGAATTAAATTTAAACACGTTTACAGGCTTTCGTTAATTTTATTCAATCTGATTAATTTAGGTAAGTATAGGTACATGGATTTTTACGGAGAAGTCATTTAATGCGAAAAATAAAAACAGTTTAGTAATTTTTTATAGGTCTTATTTATCTTAATATTTTTTATAAGCTATTTCTTTTAAAGCGTGAAATGATTTTATCATCAAATCTTCTGCAGTAGTATATAAAACATTGAATTGAGACAAAATGCACTCAGCTGCTTTCTGCATCGGTTGAAAGCCATTTTCTAAATTTGAAAACCCGATTGAATCTAACATCATTTCAACGGGTAATTCTTTTTGTTTGGTAAAGAATTCTTTTGAAGTGAAGTGGATAAACTGAAATACCCTATTTGAATTCAAATAATCATTTCATTTTCTTGGTAACAGTTGATTTCTTCTATAAGTTTATATTCAAGAAGATTTTAAATTATGGGGATTTATTTTTTGCTTCATATTCTTGTAGGAAAATAATATTCGGTCGATATTGTTTGTAGTGGCTACATCTTGGCAAATGTTTGCAATATTAGCAATAAATAATTACATTGGCATGGCAACATCTCACCAAAACTGATGGAATTTACGCAGGACGTGCTTTGCATAGCTGCCTACCGAACTTCACCTTACATACAGTACATAAGTTAAAAACGTTTTATACTGTATGTAACGTAAAAATGTTATGTACACGTGTCACGTTACATAAAGTAATTCGATAAAAATCACAGTAAATAAAGTTTTATTAAATACATTTTCTGATTCAAGATACATTTATTTGATTAAAAAAAAAAAAAAAAAAAAAAAAAAAAAAAAAAAAGAATGTTAGAAAAGAAAGAAAAGAAAAAGAATGTTAGCAACTATGATTTCGTTATATCTTAGACAAAGGTTTTAACTAAAGTCAATATTTCAGCTGCATTGGCGTACATTTAAAATATTTACAGTATAAAATATTTCTGTCATCTTATTGCAAATATTATCATAACTAATCTAAAATTGGAAGAATATATGTATTTCATTAGAAGGGTTTCCGCTATTGGAAATATTCGCTGAATACTTGTCCCGAATGCAATCAATATCATTCCGCTAATAGAACTTAAATATAGGTTTCTTAACTTTAAATTTTCATTAGTACGGTTACCGCTTCTTTTATTCAGACATTTTCTTTCCATAATTTAAACAAGAATGGAAAATTGTGTAACAGGCATTTAATATGAAACACTTTCCAACATTATCAGAATATTATTAAGAATACATAAAGGGTCAGAGTCCATAAGCCGTGTTTTTGGCCCGTGAAAAAAGACTAAAATTCGATATTGTTATACTGACTTAATTATTTCACTTTTTAATATTAGAAGTTTTTTCCTGTACGATTTCACCAATATTTTTTGCATTTTGCAATATTTTTTTGCAATTTTTAATATATTTTTTAATATTTTGCTATGAGCGCAGCTTTGCAACACTTTTATTTTTACGTATATTGTACATTTGGATGTATTTTATAATATATGTAAAGAAGAAAGTGTTGTACGATTGCGCTCATATAAATAATTGAGGTAAAATTAGGGGAAATTGCGTATTTTTCATAAAAAACTGCGAATAATACGAACTTTGAGCTTGTGTAAATCATGTAAATCCGAACAAAATGCAAAAACTACTGTTAAAATCGTACAACATAAACCGTATAATATTAAAAAGTGAAATAATATAGTCAGTATAACGAAATCGAGTTTTAGTCTTATTTCATATGCCAAAAACACCTCACGGTCCCTGATCCTTTTTCCGTACAATAAAAAGACATATCTAAATAAGCAATTAAAACACACACACACCGCAGTAAAATTTATTTTCAGCGGTGTATGTCCATAGTAGGTAATGTGTGCGATTTCTTTCGTGCAGCCCTGTATATGATCTATCAAATTCATATACACCACGCAATACAATAAAAATTTGTTAGGTTTAAAAATACATACCACAGCTCAAAATCCGCTGTCACCAATTAACGTCAGCAGTCAGTACTATAATCGAATTCTTTTGTGCGTTTCTGTAAATCAACGATAAATGCTACGCACTTCGTAATCTATTAAAACATGTTCCAGTAACCTTAGTGATGCATATGAATTTCATTATACATAAAGTATTGTGACATCATTAAAATGCACCTGAAACGATTTTCTCCGATACAGCATAATGTAACAGAATTCTTTTGTGTGTCTCTGTGAACGAATTATAAATTCTACTTATTCTGTACACTATGTAAAACCTATTATCGTCCAGTTAAGTGTTGCATATTAATTTCGCTGTTTTCGAAGTAACGTAAGATTGTTAAAATGCACCACAAATAATGTGACAAAATTTACTTGTGTGCCCCTGTAATCGAATTATAAAATCCACACATTTGATTTTCAATGCAAATATGCTATAGTAAATCTCAATAGCACATTTCAGTGGTATTATAATCGAGGAATATTTATGACAGTTAGAGCGCAGAGAGACAACTGGCAGATGCCAAGACAAATAAACCGAAGTCAAAATTTTTTCAACTATTTTGCAAAGTATTAAAAAGAAAAAAAAATGATTATGTAATTAGATATTTTTCTTCAGTTTAAATATTTAATAAAATCTAGAATACATTCCACACCGTATATTAATTTATTTAGTAAAACATAATTTTTTTATGATATGAATGAAACAAAAATTTCCCTTTCTAATATTTAATTACGTTATCATTTCATTAGGGCGTTTCCACCATGACAATTGATGTTTTGAGGCCATTAATAATTTTGAAAATCACATTTTAATGTCTACCTATTATATCGCGTTAACAAGGAAGTGATATTAGAGTAAAAAAAAAAAAAAAATCTTATAAATTTAAATTCAAGTATGTTTCAGTAACGTGTAAAAAAACGTACAAGAAAAAAATACTTATCCGACAAAATTCTGTAAGTATCGATCAAAATACTGTCGTTCACTTACGTAGATGATATAATGTAATGCTAAATTATAAAATTTGAATTTAAGTGTTAGAAATTTTGTACTGAGCGTAAAATCAGTGTGAATTTCTCACACCTCGGGACCACTAAAAGTTGCGAGCTGTATAGTCAATTTCCTATTTGGTAATCCGACAATGATTTGTAGAACCTATTTCCGTTCAATAAGATAATTACAACACTTTTTAATAAAACAAAACAAAAAAAAAGCAACATTTTCACTTTAAAAGAATTCACTTTTCAATTTACTTTATAATTATACATTTTCAGAGATATAAATAATAAAAAAAATTTTAATGTTCCAACAACAGAAAGTACATTGCACTCCATATTCATATATTTTTAATGTTAAACCTGAATGAAGTATATAAAATCCATCCACGAAGATTTCATTAAGATCGGACAATTTTCTTATGAATATCTAAATCGTGCTAACACTAAAATTTTATGCACGTTGTTTGAAGCCGGTTTTCATTTCCATCATTTAATGCTGAATCACCGCCCCGTGAATAATAGGTCTGCGCGCTGAGAGAAAAATGGCGGCTGTCGTAGGTGGATTTTTTCAAGCGTTTATACGGTTCCCTGAATTTAGACACCAGTAATTTTCAAAAGTTTTATTTACTTATTTATTCTCAGAAAAATAAGGTAGATAAAGTTTTTCGAAATTACTGTTATTCAATTTCAAGGGACAGTACAAATTCTTAAAAAAATCCACCTACGACAGCCGCCATTTTGTGTCAGCATGTACGCCTAGAATCCATGAGGCGGCGGCGAAAAAAAACTATGACAAGTATACTTAATTTTATTTATTAATCATATCGTTCATATACGATAGTGTCGGAATGTAAGTAATCATATTATCAGCGAAAACAAAATGCCTCGCATAATATTAATGTCTATAAGAAAATGTCCACTTCATATTAAAATACGGTACAAACAAAATAATACAAGGTGTAAAAACATTTTTTAAAAATCATTTGAAAAAATATCAAGTTTAGATCCGTTAGCACATTATTAAAACGATGGTATATATCACGAAATGGGCTTAAAAATTTTATGATTTTTTGTTTAAAAAACGTTTAGGCTAACAATAATAGTCATAAGATTGATTGATTACATGCGTAAAGGCACTTTTGAATGTTCCTTAATTTATTATGAAGAAGAAAACAGCAGAATAGGTATGTCTTAAATGTAGCCTAAGATGACAAAAGCATTTATCCCACCCAAAAAAAAATTCTTAGTTGCATCTATTACTCTATCAAGTTAGTATAAAATGGTGGTTAACTGAAAAAAATGTGAATCTGCTTAACTAAAAAGTTAGCCTCTTTATAAGGCGAAAATGTTTTGTTATCCTACAGAAGCAATCCTTATCCAAAGAAGTGTTTTCCATTTCTTTCTTGATAACTGTGAAAATTGGACAATGTTATTTCGTTTGAATTTTCAAATAAACTGTTTACAAATGACAGTGTAATCGTACGAAATCCGTTATATGAATCTAAATTTATGCGAATGAAAAAAAAAAAAATTCAACAGTTTAATAAAATTGGGTGGTGTTTTTTTTTTAGTTAAAAGATATTTTGTAACAATAATTTGTATTAAATATTAAAGAATTATATTTCTGTTACGAATAATGTGTCAAAATTTTCAAATTTATCCAAATTGTACTTTCAACTATAAAAAAACGGAATTTATAAAATAGAACAAGATGTCGAATCATTATTCAAAAATCATTACAGAAATTCCTTTTTATCTCATCTCCAAAAATCAGGAAAGGAAAAAAAAAAGATAACACACAAGTTTAAATCCGCCAGTTCCTTGTTAATGCGATAAAAAAAAAAAAAAAAAAAAAAAAACTCATGAAATTTGCCTAATGATTTCGTGATGTTCAATTTTAAAAACGTTTAGTCTGACAATAGTAGTCATAAAATTGATTAATTACATACTTAAATGCACTTTTGAGTATTCCCGTAACTTATTAAGGACAGAAAATACTAGAATAGAAATGTTTTAAATGTAACCTAACATGACATAAGCATGTTTGTCCAAATGAACTTCTTTTCTTTGCCTATTACTCGATCGGTTTAGCATAAAGCGGAGCCAATTTACTTGTCTGGTGTCAAAAATGTTTCCTGCCTTCCTCTAATTAGAGAGCCTGGCTCCAAGCCAAGAGCGCCTATCGGTCTCGCCTAATGAAACGCTTCATTCTTCTTATATTTAAAAAAAAAAGAAGCGTTAAAATTTTATAAGATTTAAAGTGAGTGTTTTCAGCACAATGAAATGTAAAATATACGTAATTACATTTTCAGAATTCGACAGGAAAAGAAAATGTAGCGCACTTTGAACGCAATTGCCATATTTTTGCAATATGAGATTATTTCATATAAAAAATCTTGTATACTTTCATAAAAATGTTTTAGTTTTATCTTCTGAGATACAGCAGATATCAAGCATGCCAAATAAATTAAAATTGTGTATCTCTATTATAAAGAAGAAGTAACTAACGCAGTTGCTGCTGTCGCTGTCGTAATTCAATTTATTGTGACCGGGGCTAATTCTAGGCATATTATTAGAAAAAAAAACTATTGCTACCATAAATATGGAAAATAATAGTTTTATATAGACATGTACGATAAACGCGCTGAAACAGACAGTATTTAAGTTGAGGAGTTATTTTAAGCGTTATTTAAAGTTTAAAATTGTCAAATAGTTCAGTTAAAAAAGTTTTTTAGAATTAAAAATTAAGTATATCAATTTAACAATCTTCTGCTGGTGCATATTTGGCGAGATTGTAGAGTGCAGTCTCCAATCATTTGTTTTTTTAAACTGTCTAATTCTTTTAGTTGTTTTTAAATGTTTTATTTAAAATTTTATTCACAGAATAGAGATTTATTTCATATTTCGTAAAAGCCATTTGTTTACCTACTGTTACCAATAATAATAATAATAATAATAATAATAATAACAATATTTCTTTACAATAAAAGTAAGTACTTACACGTAACTCTTAAAAATGAATGTAAACTTTGAAATAATTAAATTACTACGTGCGAAAAGCATTATAATGTGGAAAATTACGTCATAATAAAGAAGCCGAAATAATACTATTTTCAAACACATTCAATTGAATAATATATTTTCATGTGAATATTAAAAGATAAAATTTATGTTAAAAAAATAAATAATTATGTAAAAGCATTACATGGGGAAAATTTCGCCATAAATAAAACAAATTTCTTATTGCGTCAATAAAGAAAATTTTCTTCTAGAAGTTATCATAAAAGTCCGACAGACAGCGCAATTTTTTTTCTTAAAAATTTTATAAAAGCGGATTTTCTAATGTGCGATAAATTTTACTTAATTAATCACGAAATAAGGCGTCAGCTGTCGCCACAGTCATAGATGCGGTCTTGTGTACCGAACCCCCACCAAGTCAAAGGGAAATGAATGACTAGTACAGAAGTTCGTCTTTGGACCAGATAATATCTTTCAATCTTCCGTAATTAAGTAATATTTTTAAATCAGAGCAAATTAGCGTGTTTTTAGAACTTGCTGGTTCTGTATTGGGATTGGCAAGTTTAGCCCATAGGGAACCTTGCTCAATAGTTTACTTAAACAATAATATGTATAATATTTTATACTGCAATGGTCAAAAAATATTTCTATGAAAGGATGGGAAACATTTTTGCAAGTACTTCCTTTTTAAACATCAGATTACATTTCGTAAACAAAGCAGAAAAATGCTATTTGTAAGTAACATGAAAACCATTTATAGTTTTGAAAGACACGCTTTTTAAAAAATACCACATATTCCCCCCTAGCAATTAATGTAACATTCAAACTCCTTACATCCGCGAGTTTCAGACGGTAAAAATAAAACAAGAATTCTAGAAGAAGCTCTTAGGTGTTCACGTTGCCAAACATGTAACTTCAGATGTGATTTAAATTCAAATATCATACCTTATATAAATAAAACTGGTTAATATATTTTGTTTTACGAATACAAGAAATTTTTAATCTGTAATTGCAGATTATTTTGAAAAAAAAAATACATAATAATCTTATAAAACTTACTATGTTTATATATTAGTTTTAATATTAGATGAAAAATCTTACTATCCAATAATTCCTCTCTCCCAATTACTTTGCTCAAACCTGTAGTTAGTTTTCTTTCAAAGAAAATTCTACATATTTTTTTCTATTTATTCATGTAATAGTTATTTATTTCGTAATGTATTTCGAAAGGATTTCTTATTAAAATACGAAACGTTAAATAATATATCTAATATTCTTGACTCATGTTTACAATATATGTTACTGAACGTCAGCGATAAAGCAGAGAATATTTCCATTTACAGCCTGATGGTCAAAAACTACAGTAAGGATTTTTTTATACAGTTTATCTGAACATCAATAAGATTTTTTCTCATAGTTTGCATTGACAAAATGTACATGCATGCAGTACAGGATTTTTTGTTTATTGTTTTATCTTACTGACTTACTAATATGATTTCCATCAATATAAGATAATATTTCTTCCATTCTTTGCAAATATTTCCTCTCTTATATCTCATGACATTTTGTAAATATACCAAATAAATGTTCTATGTACAGGGTGTTCTAGAAAGGACTCCCCAACTTTGAAATGACATAACTTCGAAACAGTGAGAGATAGAAATGTGAAACAAGTTGAATTTTAAACAGATAGGTCTGGAATTTGTTATACACGAATTTGAAAAAATAGTTCCAATATTGGATAATAGGTGGCAGCACAAGCACATGGAACTTTAAATGGTACTCAGAAGTACAGAAATTTTATTCGTGCGTCTGTGTCATTGCTGACACGTGTAAAAAAGTTGTATAGAATTAGAGAATAATTCGGAATTCAAGAATATCATGCCGTATTCCTTGGAACAACGAATTTTTATTGTACTTGAATACATCGATTAAATCGAAGTCCGACGATGACAAAGCGAAGTTTTCAAAAAAAAAATTTAATGTTAAAAAAGGTCCAGACTTGAAAACAATTCGCAATTTATTCAACAAGTTTGAACGGACGGGCAGTGTGGCCGATGATTTAGGCGGAAATGTGGGATGCAGTCGATCAGTCATGACACCTAAAAATGTGCAAGCAGTCGAAGAAATTGTTAGACGTTGTCCTCGAAAATCCATAAGGCGAGTCGCTGCTGAAGCAGGATTATCAAACACCACTACGTACAGTATAATGTGAAAAGGTCTGAAGCTGTTTCCCTATAAAATACAGTGCCATCAAGCGATCACAAAAACAGCTCTACAACAAAGACGTTTTTGCAAATGAGTTACTGCAGATGATTGATGAAAATAAAATTGATGTCGGTCATGTATGGTTCACCGATGAGGCCCATTTTCATTTAGAGGGATATTTGTGAACAAATAAAACTGGCGAATATGGGGCACTGAAAACCCGTTTGTGTGTCTTTCAAAACCACTGCACTCAGCAAAAATTACAGTGTGGGCAGGACTATCCAGTAAAGGAATCATTGGGCCCTTTTTCAAGAGGGAAACAATTAACGCATCTCGATATATTGAAATTTTACAGCAGTTTATTGGAACATTTCAAGCTCTAGAGGATGCACCAGAGATTTCATTGTTTATGCAGGATGGGGCCCGACCGCACCGTACTACTGCAGTGTTTGAGTTCCTCGAGGAATACTTCAGTGAGAGAGTCATTGCTTTAAATTATCTCAAAGTGACAGGTATTGGTATGGCTTGGCCACCATATTCCCCGGATCTGAATCCATGCGACTTCTTTTTGTGGGGTTACTTGAAGGACGCTCTTTATTCTAAGAATCCCCAAACGTTGGAACAGCTCTAACAATTCATCTGTGAGGCATGTGCATCCATTTCAATAGAAGTATTGCAACAAGTGATTTCGAACTTTACCTTAAGGTTGCGTCATGTTGTTTCTGAAAAAGGTAACCATATTAAAACCATTGTAATGTGATTTTTATCTCAGTTCAAACAGCTCGCTTTCAGGAACTATTTCAAAGACACAGCTTTGTGATTGCAGCGTCCTCTCGTGTCCAATATTGGAACTATTTTTTTAAATTTATGTAAAATAAATTCCAGACCTATCTGTCTAACATTCAACTTGTTTCACATTTCTATCTCTCACTGTTTCGAAGTTATGTCATTTCAAAGTTGGGGAGTCCTTTCTAGAACACCCTGTAAATAACATTAGAATATTTGAAGTTTTGTAAAAGACGCATTTTTTAAATGTGCCACACATTTCACTCTAAAAAATTTTGGGTTGTAAAATTTCAACCACTTTCATAGGGAAATTAACGGATAGTTTAAATAAAAAATAATACTCCAAAAAGCTTCTCAGATCTGGAAGTAGCCGCAAAATGTATCAGTAGTTTTGATTTTAAAGACACATATTTATACATATTTTTAAAGATGCTTAATTGTGTATTTTCTTTTACGTATAAGATACATGTTTCACCTATAATTGCGGTGTTTTTGTAGACAAAATGCATAATAATCTTAAATAATACACTTAAAATTCTCCATGTTAAAAATTTATTTTTCGATTCAGGTGACAACAGAAAAGAAAACTCTTTCCAACCAATTACTCCTCCCTTTCAAGTAGATTGCTGAAAGCTATATTTATTTTTCTGTTTAAAAATATATTTATTTCCAAATCTTTTCTATATATTCGTGAATACTAATTTCTTCGTTAATATATTTCGAGAGGTTATGTGTCAAAATACGATACATTAAATAATACATTAACATTCCTGATTACTGTTTACAAAATACATTTCCATAAAAGAACTCCGGGGTTTTAAAAAATCATATCCAGTTAACGGTATGAGTTAGTTCAGGTCAGTTAATTTAGATGAAATAACTAGCTCATCAAATTTTATCCACACTAGTTTCAGTTTGTTTTTTTCAACATCAGGTAGCGCTGCGCGTCTTTGACCTTTAAGTATTTAGCAAATGCTCATTCCATCATTCTATTTAGTTAAAATGCAGTGCAATGGCGATACCACAACAAAAGGCTCAGTATGTTATCTGGCTTATAGAAACTGGATTTGTTACCATTGTACAGCGGAACTTTCGGCGCGAGTAATTTAAGGATATTTATAAGTAGCGCATAAATTAGTGAAACAATAAACGAAGTGACAAAAAAGATAAAGGTAGTTTGGAAAAGGCAAACGCTAATATGAAAATAAAATACTTCACAAAAATCTATTTAATAAAACAAAACCGTTCACAAAATTATTTTGAATAAAACAAGACCCTTCACAAAATTCCTGTAATTAAAATAAGTCTTTTCGCATAATTCCATTTCATAATAACATACTTCTCATTAAATAATTTTATTTTATTAAGTTTTAAATTATGTAGTTTGCAAACAGAACAGTTACCAGAAATAAAAAGTTTGGCAGAAGGATTTAAATAAGTTATTAATAAATGCTTGGTTCAAATTAGATTAACTTGATTTCATCTTTCGTTTCAAAATGTTATTTTTCACAAAAATTACTTTTACTTTTCACAAAATGAGCAGCAAGGAAAAAAAATTCTGCATAGACCCCTGAAGTATAACCTATTTTTTAAGGGTATTTATAAGTAGCGCATAAATTAGTGAAACAATAAACGAAGTGTCAAAAAAGATAAAGGTAGTTTGGAAAAGGCAAAAGTTAATATGAAAATAAAACTCTTCACAAAAATCCATCTAATAAAACAGGACCCTTCACAAAATTCCTCTCAATAAAACAGGGTCCTTCACAAAATTCTTTTCAATAAAACAGAACCCTTCACAAAATTCCTCTTAATAAAATAGGTCTCTTCACAAAATTCCATTTCATAAAAACGTACTCTTTATTAAGTAATTTTATTATGTTTGATCTTGAAGTTTGCAAACAAAACAAGTTCCCCAGAAAGGAAAACTTTAGCGGAAGGATTTAAATAAGATATTAATAGTTCGAAATAGAGGAATTTGTTTTCATATTACGTTACAAAATGTTATTTTTCAGAAAATGGGCCCCAAGGAAAAAAATTCTGAAATGCATCTATTTATGAAGTGCATATGAAGTACATCTAAAGTGCAATCTATTTTTTAGGGATATTTAAAAGTAACACATAAATTAGTGAAACAATGAACGAACTTGTAAAAAGGATAAAGGTAGTTTGGAATAGGCCAAAACTAATATGAATATAAAAACATACAAAATTCCATTCAATAAAACAGGAGACCTTCACAAAATTATTTTTAATAAAACAGGAAGCTTTACAAAATTCCTCTTAATAAAATAGGTCTCTTCGCAAAATTCCATTTCATAAAAACCTTTTTGCTCTTAAAAGAGCATTTTATTTAGTTGTAAATGAAAAATACTATATTTCGATACAGAAGTTTTCACTTCAACATTTTGTTCCTGTTGGTGCAGCAAAAGTGATAATTATTTTTTTCTTTTTTAAGATTCTGGAAAGAATCTCTTTTACTCTTAAAAGAGCAATTTGTTTAGTGTTAAATGAAAAAAAATATATTTCGATGCAGAAGTTTTCACCTCAACCTTGTATTCATGTTCAGGGGTCTGTCCAGACTTTTTTCCCAGGGTCTTGTTTTTGTGAAATTGTAAACAGCTTTTTATATTTGTGAAAAATCTAATAACAATTTTGTGAATTTGAAATGATAGTTATAATCAGGTTCTTGTTTATACATTTTTAAGAATATATATGGATGTAAAATACATATATTTTCTTTATATATGTAAAAGTGACAGGTCAGATTTCACTTTTATATGAATAATTTGTGAAATGTTCAATTTAAATAAGTAAAAATTTTGTGAAAAACCTATTTTTAAGACAAAGAATTTTGTGAAGGGTCCTGTTTTAGGGAAAATAATTTTGTGAAGGGTGCTATTTTAGGGAAAATAATTTTGTGAAGTGTTCTGTTTGGAAATGAGAAATTTTGTGAAGTGTCCTTTAAAGACCCATTTTTTTCCTAAACAGATACCTGATGTTGGTGAAGTAAAATGCTTATTTTTTTTTCTTTTTCTAAGATGCTGGAAAAATTTTATTTAGTGGTAAATGAAAAATATCATCTTTCGATACAGAAGTTTTCATTTCAACCTTGTGTTCATGTTGCTGAAGTAAAGTGATTATTATTTTTTTCTTTTTGAAGATCCTGGAAAGAATTTCTTTTACTCTTAAAAGAGCAGTTTATTTATTGTTAAATGAAAAACTATATATTATGATACAGATATTTTAACTTCAACTTTGTGTTTATGTTGTTGAAATAAACTGATTATTAATTTTTTTTAAGCTTCTCTAAGGAGTTTTTTGGAACTTAAAAATGTATTATTTTTGTGTGTCAATTGAATGAAAAGCGATGTCATCTGACATAAAAGTTCTCACTTCCACCTTGGGTTAAAATATTTAAAGAAATAAAAGTTTTATCAGATAATCGTTCTCATATTAAATATTAAAATAATAAAAACAGATGGGATCAGAGAGCTTTTCTGCATCAAAATCATTCATAAGTTTATCAATTTCTTTCTGACTCAGACCTTTAAAATGTGGAGCCATTGTTCCCAGAATATAAATTCTATTTAATAATTAAACAATATATCTAATTATTTTAGAGCGACCAAAGAGAGCAAAAATATAATATTACTCAGCACACGTGCGTGTAATAGAATGACAAAAAAGACGCTCTGTCTAAGAAATCGCCAATACAAAATCCTGTCATTCCAGTAACTCGCCAAGGCCAAAGATAATCCCCTTTTCAACTCGGAAAAAGAGACTTTCCTCCTCTGAAACTCTGAGATATAGATGATTGATCAGCCTAGCTTAAAAACGGGTGTAGCTAACTTTAGGGTACAGACGTCTGTACCCTAGTCGTTGTGAGGGGATACTTATTTTAGGGTACATATGTCGTACCCGCCGAGGCCTAGAGGTTAAATAATACACTTAACATTTCCTATGTTAAAAATTAATTTTTCAATTCAGGATGCAACAAAAACAAAAATTTTACTTCCCAATTTCCCTTGCTCTCAATTACTTTGCTCAAACCTAAATTTAGGTGTTTTTTTTTTTTTCATTCATGAATACTAATTCATTCGGAAATATATTTCGAGAGGTTTTGTTATAAAATATACGAAACGTTAAATAATACATCAAACATTCCTGACTCTTGTTTATAATATATATTACTGAACATCAGCGATACAGCAGAGAAGATTTCCATTTACAGCCGGATGGTCAAAAACTACACTAGGAATTTTTTTTTATACTTTAGCAGTCTATCACAACATTATTCTTCTCATACATGACAGCATACTTCTTTTTTACATTATTTTAACTCAGTGACTGACTAATATATTTTCCATCCATATAAGATAATATACCTTCCA
The DNA here is from genome assembly GCA_963931845.1 of Maratus michaelseni. Lineage (NCBI taxonomy): Eukaryota > Metazoa > Arthropoda > Arachnida > Araneae > Salticidae > Maratus > Maratus michaelseni. The sequence goes on from OZ007592.1 coordinate 422,474,815, forward strand.
TTGTTTGCAAATATTTCCCCTCTTTTATCAGATTATATTTTGTAAACTTACTAAACAATTAAGTAACATGAAATATATTTAAATATTTGTATATATATATATATATATATATATATATATATAATAAAATGAAATAAAATAAATTACAAAAATAAATGCACTACACATTTTTCTCCAAAAATTGATTGGGTGGTACAATTTCAACTCCTGTCATCGGAAAATTTAAGGAGAGTTTTGATAAAAAATAATATTGGAAACAGTATTTGCAGTAACCCCAGAACTTGAAGTAATCAGAAATTTTATCTTTAGTTTATATTTTACAGTTACATATTTATACCTATTATAAACAAAATTTCATTTTTTTTCTCTTTTGCGAATGAAAGGAATGTTTAACCTACAATTGCAGAGGGTTTTGTTGTAAAACAAAATGCATAAAAAATAATACACTTAAAATTCCCTAAGTTAAAAAAAATATTTTTCAATTCAAGAAATAACAAAAAAAGAAAAATCTCATCTCCTTCCTGTCAGTTACATTGCTAAAACCCAAATGTAGATTTTTTTTTCCGCAAATCCTTTTTATATATTCCTGGATGCTAATTTATTCAGTAATATATTTAGAGTCATTTAATAACGAGACATTAAATAATACATGTAATAGTCTTGACTCCTGTTTGCAATATATGTTACAGAAAATCAGTGATAAGGCAGAGAAGTTTTTTAATTACAGCCGGATGGTCAAAAGCTACATTCAGAATTTTTTTTTAATACTTCAGCTGCTTATCACAACATAAATAAACATTACTTTCATACATGGCAGTATAGTGCTTTATTAATTATTTTACTTAAATAAGTGATTAATATATTTCCCATTCATATAAGATAATATATTTTTACATTCTCTACAACTGTTACATCTATCATATGAGATTACATTATGTAAACGTACCAAACTAATGTTATATATACGTAACTTGAAAATATATACAGTTTTGTAGAATGCGATTTTTTCAACCCTCTAAGTGTTTTGCTCGTATTTTTCCGTTTCGAAAGAACAACTTAAATAGGCTCTAGACAAAAATATTTTTAACAAAATTCTATTTTAAGATATATCTAAAATAAATAGATATGAAGTGTATTTTAGAAACGAACGGAGAAAAAAAAATATTTTAAGTTTTACAAATATTTTTATGAAATTGCAGGAATACCCACAGACGCTCAGAGGGTCTTAAATGTACCCCATATTTTGCCCCCCAAAAGTGATTGGTTGTACAATTTTATCCCCTTTCATTTCAAAATTAAAGGAGGCTGAATAAAAAAGAATAAATACTGCAAAAAGCTCGTCAGATCTTGAAGTAACCAAAAAATGTATCCTTAGTTTAGATTTTAGAATAACATATTTATAACTATTATAAACAAAACAGGATTGTGTATTTTATTTTATGAATACAAGAAGTGTTTAGTCTATAGCTGCAGATGTTTTATTGTAAAAATTGCATATTAAACTTCCAAACACTTAAAAGTTTCGATGTAAAAAAATTTAGTTTTAATATCAGACGCAACAGAAAATGTTAAAACTAAGTATCCAGTTGCCGCTTACTGACAATTACCTTACTCAAACATATTTTATATATATATATATATATATTTTTAATCTTTCTACACAATTATTTTCTATTTATTCATGACTACTAATTCATTTGGTGATATATTTCGAGAGGTTTTGTTATCAAATATACGAAACGATAAATAATACATCTAACATTCCTGACTATTGTTTATAATATATATCACTGAACATCAGCGATAAAGCAGATAAAATTTCCATTTACAGCCAGATGGTCAAAAACTGCATTAAGAACGTTTTTATACTTTAGCAGTTTATCACACCATCAATAAGCATTATTCTCATACATGACGGCATAGTACTTTTTTCATTATTTTACCTCACTGACTGACTAATATATTTCCCATCCATATAAGATAATATTTCTTCCATTCTTTGCAAATATTTCTTCTATGATATCAGATTACATTTCGTAAACAAAACGAAAAAATGTTATTTGTAAACAGGGGATGCAGACAGATGCATCTAGAAAAAAAAACGAATTCTTGAAAAACGCTAAGATGTTTTCTATGAATATGTAGATTATTCCGCTCCTACTTTTTTTGGACGATATTTTTCTTGATATTGGAATGCAAGAAATATTTTTTTTCTATTCTTTAATCGATAAAACATTGTCGTGTAATATTTGTAGAAGGTCTAAAGCCATTATTAAAAATATGCATTGAAGAAATGCGCAACAGAATAAAAAAATAAATGATTAATGCTAATTTAACCAGCCTAAAGCGCCTATTTTTTATTATTTTTCACTTCTCGAATCCAACTTAATTGAATATAGACAAAAGTTTGTTTTAGCACTAATTCAAGGTTTTTGAAAAGGTAAGTAAAATAATTTGAGGAGTGATTCTTCATCCTTTTATATATGAGGATTTTGATATCGATCGAGGCCGATTTTTTATTTATTTGCATAATCTATGTGTGATATAGAAAAATATTGGACAGATGGGGCATTTGCTAAGTTTAGACCACCATTGTGTAAGGTTTGGTTAACAACTAGTATGCAATAAGAATGGTAGGGAAAATAATAAAGAAATATAACAAATTATTCAAGCTCCTAGCTCTTTATGAAACAGAAAAGTGGCATCTGTGACTATTGTCTTAAGAACCGTAGACGGAGTGTTTCGCGCTATTACTCGAATACCATATAAGCGAACTCAAATATAGCACGTGAGTTGTAATTTTCCAACTGGGAGAAAAAATGTCCGGGCCAGGATTCGAACCTGGGATCTCTTGGCTGAAGCTGCCATGCTCTACCAACTGAGCCGTCCCGGTCGAATCTGGAGGACATAATTCATCCAGTCAACCTTATTGATCATAGCATCTGGTCTGATATCTGAATCAGCTCAACAGAATAGATCGCAGGTAATGGAACTCCAGTAAACGCTGGATACATGATTACACTAGATTAATTTTAACACAATTATTCAAATTGGTAAAGAAATAATATGAGTTGTAATTTTCCAACTGGATGAAAAATGTCCGGGCCAGGATTCGAACATGGGATATCTTGGCTGAATCTGCCAAGGTAGATCATGGCAGCTTCAGCCAGGATATCCAAGGTTCGAATCCTGGCCCGGACATTTTTCGTCCAGTAACTACAACTCATATTATTTCTTTACGAATTTGAATAATTGTGTTAAAATTAATCTAGTCAAATATAGCACCTTTGGAAAAATGAAACACAGTAGGACAAACAGAGAGTTCAACACAATACGACAAACTAATAGATAAAACTTATAAATGTAACTGTGGTTGTAATATATGGTTAGGAATTCGAATAAACAGTTACCTAAATTCTCGCGTTTGTAAAAAAAATAATAAAAAAAGAAATCCTTTTTTAGTCATCCAGTTGGAGCTATATGGAATCAAGCCCATTCTTTTCAGCAAAGAGCGTTTAATACTTTTCTTCCACATATTTCGAAACTTATGGGTATGAATTTTTGAGTATAGTTGTACAATTTTTTCAAGATTCAAATGAAAAAAAGTCAATAAAATATCACTATTCCATATGAAAGAACTTTATATCAAGTAACACTTAAAAGATATAGTTACTTTTTAAAAGCACTTAATAAGAGCTTTTGTTACATTATGCATTCAAAAGTAAAATTTTCGTCTTGCACTTGTCCCTGCACAGGGAGGGGTCAAACAGAACTTCTTATCAACAAAATAGATGGACAACATTCTTGCTTTTTTACAACAAGTATAATTTCAAACATACTTAACATACTTCACACATGATTTATCCAACAGCGTGTTCGCATATGACAAAAGAATGGGAGGACCAAACGTTTGAGTAGTTCATATTTTGGAATAAAATAATTTTGTAATCAATTAATGGTTTTAATACTAACTTTGTACTTTCATAAACATAGATATCAGATTTAAAAAGTTAGATTATTTGGATACGGAAAAAGTTCCCTTTTTTTAAATCAAAAAAGATAACAACATAAAAAAAAAACCTCCCTCCCCATAGCGATATTCGACAATATCAACTGCCATACCTCCCCACTAAATTGATAACGTTATATATGCACAGCCCCTATCAAGGGAATTGAACTGTAATTACGAACAACCATACTGAATGCCACCTAATGTTCAATTATTTATGAACTTTCCTATTTAATAAAATTTCTGACTTCATCTCTTAAAAAAAAAAAAAAAAAAAAAAAAGTACGTTTGGTAGCTATGTTTCAAGTTCACATATTTAGTAATAGAAATGTCTTCCAGTAAATAAATTTAAGCTTATTTAAAAAAAAAAAAATCATTCTTATTTTCTGCGTACAAATAACGTTTGCATATTAATAACCTTATTATTAAGTATGAGTTACCCTTAAAATATATCTATAATCTCAACTGCTAAAACTTAATATTTTTTTTTCTAAAAAGTAGAAAAAGTATATTGTAAATAAAAAAAGAAACAATAACCAAAAAAAGTCACATTTTTTGTAAAATATTTATTTGTAATCTACCAGATAATTTACTTTATTTTCTCAATTTATCTTCACGTATTTTGTATCACCGAAAAAAAATATATATATAAAGCTAATATTAACAGCCTACATAATTTTTTTTTTCACAGAATGTTAAAAATAATTTCTGTCGTTTCATCCTGATTTATACAACACGCAAATTTTTCAATATACCATTTCATTTTTATTTCTTGTGCACGCAAAATTGCATGCAGGAAATCTGAGCATCTACAATCTATTTTTTTTTATCATAATTTTTCTATGCATTGCCATGAATGTGAAAATCTCCCAATCGCAAAGTGAAACATGAATCTTTGATTATTTTTTTTTCTAAATTTCCTGGTAACTTTTTTCCCGAAAGTTATTTTATTTTTCTTTCTATCTTTATTTTTCCTTGCGTAACTGGATACCGAATCGCATTTAATTAATCTGATTGAATGAAACATGTTCTTAAAAACTCTTTAAAAAAATGCTCTATCTTTGAAATAAAACTTTTTTCGTAGCTACATTGAAAACTTCCAAAATTAGAATTAGAATTAAAATTAGAATGAGCATTGCTATCATTACATTTAATGATAATGATGTTTATACTAATTCACATTTATTCAAAGAAGGAAAGCCATTACTGGTTTATAACAAATAATTTTAACATTTTTGTAGTATTCATAACAGTGACTAAATTAACCAATTTTTTTCTAAATTAAAAAACAGATTAGTTTACAATTTTGTATGTATTTTTTTCTATTCTATTCAAATAACGATCGTAAAGAAAATATATCAGTTTATGCGTTTTTCGAGTTTGTGTTTACTTATTTTTTTTATTTTTTTTTATACGCTAGTTAATATATTTTACATGAAAGAAGTTTTAATCAAACGCCTATAAGTTTATGGAACATCTGATACTTTCATATGTATATTTCATTCTTTAATTGGATAATAAGATGCGAACTATTGCAATAACCGAAAGATTATAGTCACTGATTGATAACAATGAGCCTCTTCACCGCCACCATCGAAAGATATAAGCCATCATGCTTCCACAAAGGCCTCCTTTAATAGGGGCTGACTCATCAAGCATCTTTTTGCCACCTACTGTTTATTGCTCATTGTTACCTATGTGGCGAGAAGCGTTTAAATGAATAATACCAAGTTACAAAATCGTTAAATATTGACTCTTATTCGGCAGAAAATTGTTCTAACTTGTCCAGAAATGGATTTAGGATACTTTGATTTTATATAAATAAGAAAGACTGGATATGTTGTATTTAACTGCTTAGAAAATTAGACCGGGATTGAAGAATTTCGCCTAATACCTGATCACTTGTATACAACAAACCGTATTTTTTTTTAATTAAATGCTATTTTCTAACCGACATGTTCGCGGGTGTGAAAAGCATAATTGCAAAAGAGAGGGAAATAATTTTGCTTTCCCCTTATGTCTAAAATGTCCCGCTCTTTTATTTATTTATTTTATTTTATTATTTATTTATTATTTATGTATGCGTGCGTGTTAGTCTGTTAGGGCTTGATTAAGATAGCGCAATTCAATTTACTTTTGCAAAATAGTAACTAATAAGGAGTTTTGTTTTAATCAAATTTAAATATTTTATACTTTATGTTCGACAGGGGTTAGGGAATAGCTGAAAATTCAGATGGGGAAGGTGGGAGTTAGATGATTATATATTTATTATCAAAACAAAGTAACAAAAACATCGGAAAAGATAGTTTTAACGAATTTTAATTTCGTCAGGTGGAGAAAGGTGGGGAGGTGGCTGATTTTTTTTGTGGATGGAATGGTACTTTTTACTATTCATTATTTATTTACTGTTACTAGAGAATTGCAAATAGGGTATAAAAAATGAAGAATTAAAGACTTTTGTTTAACAATTATAAACTGTGGATGCTCAGTTCATTAAAAGGGGGAAATTAGTAATTTCGGAAAGGGGGAAATTAAATAATTGATAGTTATTGCATTAGTTGTAAAAAAGTAATAAATGTGCAAAAAAGTAAAACAAAATGTTTTACAAATTTTGAGCTTTATGTACTAGGGAGATGAATTTTTGGGTTGTGGTGGGGGAATTAAGATGAAAAAACAAACAAACATACAAACAAAACGGAATTCAGTAGAAACACGGAAGTTACACATTCTTCATTATTATTTTTTTCTTATTATTTAATAAGGGTTTGTTGTATGCGATTAAATTGTAAAAACTGGATATTTGCCTTACAAGATTTATTGCATTGAATATTACTGTTAAGGTTAGCATTTTAAGATATTTTTTTATTAATAACAAATCATATCATAACTTCCTAGTCAAGTAAAATAATTTAAAAAATATATGAATATATATATATATATATATATATATATATATATACTCATTTGAAATCAAATTCAATATTAATGCAATTTAAATTGTCAATCTTAATTATTCCTGTAAAACATTTTAATAAATATGAATCGATGAAAATGAAAGTTTAATTTTAATATAGCATTACACAAACGCATAATTAAATGTAATTGTTTTATCCTCAATGTATTACACTATTAAATGTCTTTATTCTTATATTTTTGCATGTGATTAAATAACTAAATTTACTTGCCACTTTACGCGATAAGACACTAAGTATGGCGTCCGTTTGAGCAATTAAATGGCGGCACGATTACGCCGTTAGTAAAGGAAACTTATTCCACTCTTATTGCATGCTACGTCATCAAGAAAGGTTGTTCTCACCAAATGTGAAAAAGCCATGTGATTAAGGTAAGCTGAAAAGCAGCTGAAATCGGTCGTGTGCAGTGGCCTGTCTATTCGGTTGTCCACGCTCTTGATTAAGCATCATCCCAGAAAATCCCATATTAATATATATATATATATATATATATATATATATATGTATGTTAAATCCGCGGAACAAATAGTGTACTTCTACACAATATGATGACGTTTCTTAAATCTGATGGAAGGGTAAGAATGGTGTTTATTTTCCACAAAGACTAAAACAGTGAACCAATTCCTATTAGCTGCGCTTTTCCTACAATAATTTCGCTTTCATTTTGCCACGTTTTCTACACATGTTTTATACTTTGGAAGGTAATCCTGTTACATTTTACAAGGTTTTAAAACGTATTAATCAGACAAGTGTTAAATTTACATTTAAATTCACAATTCTTATAATTAAAGCAGGATGCAAATGAAGAAGCCATGATATGGTGTCAAATTTGTTTAACTATCATTATATCTTGTTAATGATGTGCATGTAATTTATTTTAAACCAATATTGTCTAGAGCACCAAGTGGAGTAAAATTAATTGAAAAAAAAATAAATCCATAAATGTTCTTCTGAAACAATGGTTTTCTTCGTGAGTGGAATATCTGAGATTTTCATGGAGAAAGAAAAAATATTAACAAATTTCTGAAGCGATAACACAATACTAGATACATTCTTACACTAGTTTAATATATTTTCCCGTTATATTTTTTATAATCGTACAAATAATTAATTTTTTTTCATAAAATTTCCACAGCATCCCTTTAGGCAATGAAAACTGATATTGAACAGTTCGTTTCGAATAACATTCAGAAAATTAATAAAAAAAAATATATAAAAAAAATATTAAATGTAAAATATGATTCCTTTAATAATTTGAAATACATAAAATCAATTTCCTTAATCCGTGTATGAGTTTATAAAATACATTTTTCGGAGAATATATTGCGCAGCTTTTCAATTAATTCGAAATATATATATATATTACCTTTTCTCAGAAAATCTATTGCTGTATTGCATCTATAACTTGAATGATATTTTATTTCAATCTGTTATGAAAGAGATAAATTGTTTTACATTTTGTGTGTTTAGTTTTAGATAGATTTTATCCATTTTGAATAATTTATTCATCGGTATTCTTATAAAATATATCCTATTTCTTTTCCATTTGAAAATATCCTGACAAAACATTTTGAATAATTTAGAAATTTAAATTTTCTTTTGTTTACTTAAGACGTATACTGAACAAATAAACAAAACAAAATGTTGCTTAAATAAAATATCTAAGAATTTTCTATTTTAAATTACAATTTTCATTTTTATTTTGCCCCTCCAAACATACCTTATCACCAATTTTAAGTGTTCCATCCAGAACTTCGTAAGAATTTCTCAAACAAAATAGAAAATAGATGGAAAACTTTCTAAATTCTTCTTTCAAGGGATTTAGTATGTCAGTATTCGCTTCGTTTATATAGTGGAAAGAAAATATCCAAAACTGCGTTTATGTAAGCGCGTTTTAACTATAAAAGTAAGTGCGTTATACAAAAATATTAAAAATGATATAGAAAATGTACAAATTTCAAGCAAAGGTACTACAGGGAATTTGTTCAATGCAATATTTTGATTCCCAATGCGACTCAAACTTAAAACCAAAAATAGCTTTAACTTAAATTTTTCTACACATTAACTTTTTGTTTTGTTAAAATATGAATTGCTTCTAAAGTTTCTAGTTTAATGTTCATTCGAGTCTACAGGATTGAGAAATATCATATCACAAAAAAAACGTTTTCTTGATCTATTTTATGGAGTCAATTTTGGATAATGAAAAGTTAGGCATTAAAATACTTGAGAAATAAGAAATTGTTCATTTGTTTTTGTTAAAAGATATTTCTATTCCCAAATGTTAAAGAAAATCTTAATTTTGTAGAGCTTGAGATTGGTTAAATTTTTCTATGTTGTTTCTCCGAAGCACATCCCTGGAAAAATAAGTGAAATGTACATAGCGAGAGAGAGACATGAAGATATAATCTTTCCAGTTTAGTATTTTGATATCCCTGATGACGTCTATAAATTTTTAGAGGAAACTGTTGGGATTATTTTACATTTACCTAAGTTTCAACGTTCCCATTTTACACTGTTCTAACAAAGTACAAGTACAATTACCTACTATTTATATTTTTGATCTGCATAGTTAAATTCTTTGTAAATTTGCATTGGGAAACCAAGCAAAAAATCATTCGGTCAAGTGATTTAGGTATTATGCAGTTTGAAGTTTGGAACTCGAAATGTTAAATTCAGTTTTATTAATTTCAAAACAGGCTGCAATGAGGGTAGTATTTCAAGCGCCTCAAGGCGGAATGGATATAATTTTTTATTTCTATGTTTTTAAACTCTTAAAATTTGTTTTCTGTTGAAAAAATAATAGGTTATATTACATAAGTTTCTCGTAAATAATTTACAAAAAAGTATATGTAATTTTTTTTAGCGATAACATGGATTGAAACCTGTAAACTTTTTTTTATAGAAATACGTTTCTATACGCATAAAACTCGCGAATCCAATATTATAGCTCATTCATGTTTCAGTTATGCTTCAAAAACTACCCGCATTGTAATCTGTTTTGCACAAAAATGAAATTAACATTAGCAGTTCCAAACTTTAAACTTGCATAATTCATTACATTAATACTTGTCCGAATGACTTCGCGTTTGGTATTTGAAGATGCAATTGACCGAAACACAATGATATTATGTCAAAAGTGGGTATTAGTATTCAAAATTTCCATGTTTGGAACAATTTCTATATGTACACTACTGTCCAAATACAGTTTTTTTTTTTTTTTTTTTTTTTTTTTTTTTTTTTTTTTTTTTAACTGACACTATTCAGAGCCGTCTGTAGCTCGTTCTAATAACTGGATTGACACAAAATTTTGTGAATGTACTAAGAAAACCATGGGAAAAAAGATTCCAACAAAAAAAAAATTAGTTCCAATCACCACCGATAGGAGGAAATGTGGCGCTGTGGTCATTTATGCAACTGGGAATTAGCATAAAATACGGGCAAAAAATGAAAATGCAAATTTTTACTTACGCAAGCGACAGTAGCGCCAATAGTTTAAGTTATAAATGCATGCGAAAAACACCGAGAAACAATTTCAGCTCAGGTTGAAAATGAATCTCACGTTACCGCAGCGCGCGTTACTTGTGAAGTTCTTATATTGTAACCAGTACAATGCACAAGCCGCTCTTCGTTTACTTAGAACACGCCATAAACTGCGCAAAGGACCTTTATCCGTTAATGTATTGAAAGCAATGATTCTGAAATTCGAAGAAACAGGCTCGCTAGCAGTTCGGTCAGGCAGACGACGTAAACCGGTGGCAGAAAAAGTGATAATGGATGTTTCAACTGCTATCGACGAAAGGGAAAGTGTAAATGATGAATAAAACGTGGCATTTTATCCAAATTATTAATTTTGTCTGTTTCTGATGGGTTTTTTTCAATGTACAGCGCCACATTTCCCCCTATCGGCGGTGATTGGAACTAATTTTTTTTGTTGGAATCTTTTTTTTCCCATGGTTTTCTTAGTCCATTCACAAAATTTTGTGTCAAGCCAGTTATTAGAACGAGCTACAGACGGCTCTGAATAGTGTCAGTTTAAAAAAAAACACCCTGTATTATGGGGTAGTGACTGAACGCCTACGCTTTTTATACGTTTTGTCGAATATCTAGTAAAATTCTTGACAAATCGTTCTTGAAATTCGAGAATGTAAAACACATGTTAGTCTTCAAGAACAGTAGTAACAGTATACTGCAATTAAAAAATTATTATATTGAATATTTGCTGAGATATGAGCATTTGTATGATTTTGCATGCGCAAACTATAAAAAAGATTTTTTTTCATGATTTGATAGTCAATTCTATAGAGAAACGCATATAAAAAGACCAGTCAAATATCGTAAAAACTCAGAAAGATATCAGCAATAAAGTGAGGTAAATAACAAATTTGGGGGAAAATCCCATTGAATTATATATGAGAACCTTAGAAGCCAAGGGGTAAAAGAGGCAAAATTTAAAAAAACTGAGCTAAGTGCACAGGCGATCTGGAAATAAAGCTATATGTTTGTACGTAAAGAAAAATAAGTGATTTTTGAGTAATCGATATTGATTCATTATAAATTTAAAAAACAAATGTACTTCACCTTCTTCACACAGTTATTGTAATAAAAGTTCAAAAACTGCTATGAAATAAGCAACAGTTTCATATTTATTTCATTCAATTACTATTTGACTTAATACTTTAAACTCAATTTACTCCTAATCGAAATTTTGTCACTTGTATCCCTTGGCTTCTAGGGTCCTCATATATTGAGTTTCATACCATCATTTAAGGAAGAGTTAGTGACAGGTCACTAATTGTTTTTTTTAACACTTTGACGGACAGTAGGAACAAGTGAAGTTCGAAAATTGACACTATATGTTTTTGTAATTTTTAGAATATTAGAAGTATAGTTTTACTCTTTCTGCTTAAATAAACTTAATTTTGATTAATTCAGCACCTTTAATTAGGTTGCACTACTCTCTTCACAACCACGTCAGGATGACTAGTGGTCAGGGAAAAAATACAGTAAAAAAAAGTGATAAACACCAGTATATTCTTATAGAAAAATTTATGTTGATTATTCGATCAAATAATCAATTTGAATAGACATTCTTGCCAGTTTCATCTATACTAAAAAAGACAACTAATACTCCCACCACCAATGACACCAATACAGCTTCTACTGCCAACACGGCCTCTGATCCGGACCCAACACCGCAAGCCTCATCCACTACAGATTCACAGAATCTGTCCCCGAACACTCATTCCACTACTACTAACAGTATACCCAAAACTAACTATACCACTGAAATCTCAGAAATTTTCAAAACTTTCCAGGAAATGAAAGAAATCCTTAAGTTCAACAAATTCATACAATGTTTTAAAAATATTTCCAAAAAAACTAAAAACTGCACTAACCCACTCGGGAAAATGTTCATTATTATGAACGAGTTTGACTGTCTTGCCTCTGAATTCAACAAACCTAATTATGAATAGTTCCACTAACTTCTCCTCTTTTCTTTTCTTTTTGTTAAATTTATAAATTATATATATATATATATATATATATATATATATATATTTTAATCGTGTATAGCCTTATTTTCATAATTAATCACATTCCAATTACACCAAAAAAAAAAAAAAAAAAAAAAAAAAAAAAAAAAAAACCTTAATAAATATATTTATTATATTGTATCGCCACTGAAAAGAGTCTTTTTTTATAGTTTGCTTTAACCGCTTTTATGCTGTTACCTGACATTTATGCTGTTTGTGTGAAACATGTTCCGAACCCTATCTTTAATCCTTAAACTTTTTATCAGTAGTATCTTACTACAGCAATACCATTTTAATTTCCTTATAATGACCTATCCTTAATATTTATTGCTTTTCTATATATTCCAAATTTATTTCTTCCATTTTTAAAAAACATTCTTTTTTTTCTATTTTATTTGCTCTTTAAAGCAATCTTATCTATTCCCAACGGCTCACATTTACAAGTCTTGTTACTCACAATCGACTGGGCGTAAAGTCGATCGCAACTAGGAAGCCCCTGAACCGGAATCAACTGTTTCGGACTGTTTCAATTTGATTTTTTCTATATGAATATACTGGTAATTATCATTTTTTTACTGTATTTTTCCCTGACCACTAGCCACCCTGCACGTGCATACTGAAGCTGCAACTCGTATAAAGCTGTTTATCACACGGACGACTATACGATATGAAGTGATGCTATTGCCTTTCGCTTGCTTGGAGCTACACTTTCACGCTGCAACTAGGGTTATTTTCCCTACTGAAAGTTATCTGCTAATGTAAGGAGAGGACGTAACATTTGGCGAGTAATTGCAGCAGGTGTTTTAATATTTAGTGTAGAGTTCGATTGATACACAGGAAGCATTATCGCATACTAACATTTTATATATTGCAGTTTCTTTTCGTGTCTGTTCTATATATATAATATTGTGATCATTTTACTTAAAATTCCAAGATTATAAAAACAATACCCTCGCTAATATAACATTAAAATTCTAAATTATAGAGTCCATATCTTCACTTTACGGCTTTATTACCTGTAAATATTAAAAATTCTCCACTATTAGTATTAAATGATTTAGAGAAAAATAGTATATTAAAACTAGTTTTTGTCACTTGTATTGGAACCTCACTTTATCGCTAAGCCGAAATCTGTAACGCAAAGAAATATTTTAAATTAAGTTTTAGTTATTTTGCCAAAATCACTATTATGACATTTTTAGTTAATATATTTTGCATATTTTAAATGTAATTCATGTTACATATTGAATGTAATATAAAAATGAAATACGTAATGGAATTTAGATATAGTTCCCACTCTTTTGCAGTTTTTTCTTCCTTGGATTTGATGATTTTAATCATTTTTCGAAAGTTTAAATAAGTTTTTGATATTTTTCGTTTCAAAAACACAATCCTTATTTATATATATATATTGTGTACAGTCCTGGGGGGGGGGGGGTTATACCCTCTACTAACTCTGCCGTTAATCACTGTATAAAAATGTCACAAGTAACAATAGATAAGTAATAACATCTAATAATAATGCTGTACATAAATTTTGCTGGAGGGAAGGATGAAGTTACGTATAGCAATTGTAACATATTCTAAAACTTTTAGTACTAAACCCTAATTTCGAGATCATCTTTTTCGGTAAATTTTACCTTCGTGTACCAAACTGAAAGTCACTCGTTAAAGTAGTTTAGAAATTACTCAGGTTTTATGTTTGTACCTCCTAATGTTAAATAAATGTTTGATCGTCGCAAAACAGATTACAAGACAAGTGCTTTTTAAGCATAACTTAAAACCTATTTAGCGGAATGAGCTTTAATTTTGGGTTTGCATATTTGAAAATTCTAGAAATCTATTTCTGTTAAGAAAGTTTTACGTTACAATTCATTTTTATTTTCAAAAATACATAATTTTTTTTTTTTTTTGAAGGGAGGCAAAATATTTTAACTGGACCGAAGGGGAGAGGGGGTATATGCGTTATTTATTATTTTAAAAAGTGCACAATTTGCTTAACAAATTGAAAAAACATATAAAGGTTTATAATTTATACACCGCTAGGATGAGGAAGACAAAATTCTAGGGTGGTTGAAATTCAACAATTAAACAGGAAAAATAGACTGAAAAGGACATTCTTACCTCATACATTAAATACAATAATCCAACATGAAGTGAAAAATTAGCCAGAGCCGGGAATCGAACCTAGGTGTCCACAGCGTTCCTGGCTATCGCTATAACCACTTTGCTACTCTGGCTGAGAGAGAGAGAGAGAGAGAGAGAGAGAGAGAGAGAGATTCTGAACCTGCAATTTCTCACTAATAAACCATGTTGGAGATAAAGTCGCCAACCATCTAACAGAAAGCCTTGGATGACCGAACAACTGTGATTAGATTTTTACTATTCCACCGATTTACGAATAAATATGTATGTCTGTTTAATAGTTGTATATCTTTAAACAAGAACGAAAAATCATGCGTCAAGCATAGATTATGTAGCACTTTCCAACGCTTCTAAAATAATTTTACAAATCATTACCGTTTACTAAGCTGAAAGATGACATCTAAGTAAACAATTTGGAAAACGCATAACATATTTAAAAACGTAATTTCAGGAATTTTCAATATATACAATATTCGGAAAAATATCCGAATACTTTTATGTAGCCCTGTATATTATCTATAGATTTTTATATATACATAGGATGCTAAATTTTAGTTTAGTTAGGAAACGCGTAGCACAGTTTAAATTCTCCTTCTGGAGTTTCTGTCAATAAACGGAAATGTGTTCGCGAACTTTTGTGCTACCCTGTATAGGATCTACAGAATTTATACACACCACGTAATAGACAAAAAGCGAGTTAAGATTAAAATCGCGTTCACTAACTTAAAAACGCACTTCCAGGAATTATTGTTAACAGACAGTAGAGAATCCTTTTGTGTGTCCCTGTAAATGGACGATGACTGCTATACACACACTATTCTGTAGTAAGCCTCTTGCAATGCACCTTAGTAATATATATAAACTTCAATGCGTTTAAAATAGTGGAACATTATTTAAATAAGCCGCAGACGATTTTTCTCCATAGACGTAATGTAACGGAATTATTTTGACTGTCCCTGTAAAGTAACTCTAAGTGCTATACACCTACTATTCCATATTAAGCTTCTTCTAATGCATCTTAGTGGTCTATATAAATTTCAATGCGTTTACAATAGTGAAACATTTTTAAAATAAACCGCAAATGATTTTTCCCCATAGACCGCAATGTAACGGAATTCTTTTGAGTGTCCCTGTAAGAAAACTATAAGTGCTACACACTTCAGTTGAAATAGGGAACGTGCCAGAGATAACGACAATAACATATAAAAATTGCAGAGCAATCCGAGCATATTTACGGGAGTTAGAGCACGGCCAGACGGCCAGACGGCCAGACCGCCTTCCCGTCCAGACAAACCGAAGTCATAAGCATTTTTCAACTAGGTTGGAAAGTGCTAAAAAAGATTATCAAGATTGTTTTAAAAGAAAATTATTAAAAGGTAAAATATAATTAACTATAAATAGCTGCTAGATTAAATTTTCATTTATTAAATTTTGTTTTTCTAAAAGTATAAGAAAATTTTCTGCCCCCCCCCCTCCACTACGAAATTTAGATTCTGAACGCTGCATGCTAAAAGGAGTCAATAATTTGTATTGTAATAAAATGCCTTGAAGCGTGTTTGCTTGCATTTTTATCTTTGGCGACATAATTTGGCAACAAGTACGAAATAACGCCAAATATAGCTGCAGAAAGTAGTTAAACTAGTACAGTTTGAGAAGTAAATAAGTGACTACGACAGTACAATTATGACATATAGCAAATAATATAAGGAATTGAAATAAAATAATCACAATAAATAACTTTAAATTAGTAAATAAAGTTCTTATCGGGAATGTAAATAATGAACTCCGAAGAGACAATCGACGCATATGTAATTCTTTAATTTCAAAATAACTGCACATTTTTAAAGTTCTTTTCGTGTATAATTGGTCCCTGTGTTACTAAAGATTTGCTTTTTTCTTAATTCTTCTGTATTTTTGGTTTCAATATTTGCGACCACGCTAAACGTAAGATGTTGACTTACTGACGGTGGCCATCTTGGAATTTTTAGAGAGCTCTGATTGGTGGATTTCGATCTGATACCTATCGTAGAGGATACAAACTACTGTAAGTTAGATCTTAAGAAATTACGAGAGGCAATCTATCAAGCGGGACGATTTCGAGCGTTTTCCTCTTGAAAAACGTGCTTCGAATGAAATATCTGATATTGACTATGATATGAGAGTACGTGTGATAGCACCATAACAGGTGGAAAACGAACTTCAACCTAAAAAATTGTTTCCAAAACATGACACCGGGCTTCTATTTGTACGCCGATAAATTCACATTTGTGCTGCTATAGCCGGTAGTGTCTAAAAACGACCGTTTCGTTTTGGGCGGCTATAGCCGTCATGCCACATTGTGAACTTCGCTTTGACGGCTATAGCCGCAAGTGTCCGTCAACGTGTTAATATATATATCCGGGACTGTACATATTACAGTGCACTTTTTCATATTAAAGTGTTTACTTTTTTTCATTGGTAACAAAATACCGAAAAACAAATATTCCATTTTTCTTCATTATTTTCTTTGTCTGCACTGTAAGTGAAATACAACGTGTTTCAAATACTAGTAAACTGTTTAAATTTATCTTAAAATTAATTTAGAAAAAAAAATATTAAAAATTCCCTCCAACTGATTAAATTTAGTTTAAATGCATGATCCAATGGTCTATTATTTTTTCCACTGGTTAACATAGCTACTTCTTAGTCGGACAATGCAGTACATAAAATATGCTACATTCTTTGAAATCTCCTGTTACACTCAATTATGTTTACAGCCATGTTTTTTTTTTTCTTTAAAAAAATTATATATATATATATATATATATATATATATATATATATATATATATATATATATATATATAAGAAAATGAATTATATGTTTCGAAAACAGATGGAAATTCATTATAAAATCATGTAGATAAAACTCACGATGAAATGTTTGGTTCCAGGAAATAAAAAAATTAACACAAATTTTTACCAATAAATGACTCTATAACAAAGAAAATAATAGGAAAAAGGATTTAAAATACAAGCTAAGCATTAATAAAACTTGTATTTGTGTAATCATCCACCATTTATCAACGCACGCATCCGTTCAAGCCGTAACAGACAAAACGCCCCATCAAAACGTTGCTAAATTCGATACACTTGTGTCCTACCATTAATCACTGGAGAAACTTAAATAAATATTTCGAAAACAAATATATTATAAAACACGAGCAAAATAAATGCTTATGATAAAACAAATACTGTATAACTGTTCGGATTAAATTTTGATACATTTATCCAATTGTTTTAATAGCGTAATATAGCGACAAATTTTGATTTTTTTTTTTTAATGAGTATTTAATAAAACTTTTCATCATGAAAAACATTAATTCCAAACCATATTATAGTACAACGAATGCTATTCTTCTACAGATTTTTAAAATATATCAAAGATTTCTCGATCGCACCGAATGTTTGTTATACATAAAAAAAGTAAACAGTCTGTACTTTTAAAATGTTAAATAGTAGTATTTGTAAAGCCGTTGAATATTTTGAGTTTTAAAGAAGACGGTGATAATTTCTCCCATGGAATGTAATTTCCAGGAATGTAAAAATAAATTTAATTCGTAGAATATAATTAAGCATATTTGGGAACACGCTTGTGAGATTCGTTTTATATATCATTAAAACCTTATTTCGCGACTTGAGGAACGCTGCAAAGACCGTGTCTAGTCTAGTCTATTATGTAAATATATTAATTATGGAACAAGGCAAACATCAGTATTTCAAGTAATTCTTAGCTATTTAGTTTTACAAGAAAATGTGCACGTAATTACTGTCAGAAGACACGCTGAGAATTTTAAGACATTTAAACTAAAACGAATTTCAAATAAATAATTCTTAAAATAATAGCTGAATAGAATCTTTAGAAATTTCAGTATGATTTGAATTCATATAAATTCTAAAAAGAGAGATTTTAAACTTCTTTCTCGACAATTCATATTTGAAAAACATGCTTGAGTTGACTTTCAAAACTTTTAAAATTTTGAAACTAATAGTAATATTTGTAGAAATTCAGGGGAATGTGTAACTTTTGTAAAAAGTAGTTTCATGTATTTCGTGTATTGTATAAAGATCTATGAGATATTTAATTTCAAGTATATCAGTTAGAAACAGTGTTGAGAAAATTATAAATTGTAATGTATCTACTAAACGGTTATTTAACACTGTAAAATCTTTTTTTTTTTTTTTTTTTTTTTTATATTTTTATCAGTATTTGGAATTTTTTTTTTCAGATATTAAATTTCCGAAATTTTTTTAGATAGATTTTGTTTTAAGAAAATCATCACCAGTATCATTATGGTCCACACCACACTCTCTTGTTCTAAATAATCCTTTTATGTTACATTTAAAATATCCTATACAATTTCCGACAATCCTGAATATTTTTCTTTAACGTATAAAATAAACACGGAGGTCGTTTTACAATGTTTGAGAGCAGTCTTTATAAAGCATATAAAATGTTCATAGTTTCATAAACGGTGACGATGCATTTGCATCTCAGTAGAACAGTAAAAATAAACTTTATTCACTAGAATGTAATTAGATTTCTTTTGGAACACGCTCATACGTTTAATGTTATGTATCCATTATACTCTATGTAAAACATGATGAAAATGTATTAATTTTTTGCAGAAAATTCGGTACAAAGACCGTGTCTTAGCCATATTTATAAATACATTAATTACACTATAACCTCACCTGTACGAACCTCGCAAGACCGAAATTTTGGATAATTCAAACCGAAAAAAAATTAATACAAAAATAGTTTCCTTGAGCCTTAAAAAGAAACAGGGCCTAATTATTCAAAATGCACGTGAATCACATGCTTCCCCTATAAAATTTAAAAGAGTCCCCAAAATGACAGTGAAATGGGCTCTCTAATTCCCATTTTCAAATTTGACATTGCATTTTTATTTGTTATATCTACCCAAGAGGAAATCCACGCACTTACTTCGCAAAACTTATTTAACACGGAAATATGAATGCCATCAATAGCCATATACCATCCTTACGTGCCTGTTAGAAACAAGCTGGGAAATTGAGCATCCAGTAGTATGTACTATATATATCTTAAGTATATACAGGAAACATAAAAAATCTGTTTAATGAAATATGTGTGACCTCGGCGAAGCTACTACCGGGAATAATATTAGTATCATTGGCGAATTTTCATTAAATTAAATATATTAAGAAAACTTTTGCCAAATGAAAGGGGGCCTCGAAATAACACTATGCTTCCCTTAGATTAAGATGTTAATAGGGACCTGAAGAGAAAAACATATTATTAACCCATATTAGCCTAAAGGTGCATTAAAGCAGCATCATAGCTAAAAACACCTTTGTTGTTTGCACACCAGTAATTCCAGTAATTCTGAAGCAAATATTTTATTACTTTAATGACAAGAACTCGTCGATAAAATAAGACACAAATTTCTATTCAAAAGAAGTGGTGTGAAATGCATCTTTTTCCATTTTTAAGATAAAAATAATTGCGGTCATAATGGGTTAAGAAAATTAGTTTCAGTAAATAATAAAAAAACGTACATAATTAAATAGCTACGTATATATGAAATACAATAGTAGTACAATTAATTGCTTACCGGTATACATAATCATTCCCTGTTTGATTCCATGAAATCAGTCACTTTTTGTTGTCGTAAAGAAATAAATGTAGACAATGATGCAAAATTTGGGCGGGTTAATTGAATTATAATGCAGTATGTACTATATATTGGTAAAGCATTATGACTGTCTAAGTTATTGATTTTGTTACGTAGTTACTTGTTACGTAGTATGTAGTTTAATAATAATTTTTTTTTCTATACGTGACTGTAATAATGTTTTGCTTGGATAAACCTAAAATCAGCTAATCCGAACAAGATTTTCGTCCCATTTAATTCAGATTGCCGAGGTTTACGTGTAAGGAGGAATGCAAGAATCAGTATTTAAAGTTTTTCTTAAACTTAATACAACAGAGAAATGTGCATGTGATTATTGCCAAAATATGCACGGTAAATTTTTAGGTATTTAAACTAAAACAAATTTGAAGTAATAAAATCTTAACATAACTGATGAATAACAATTTTTCAAAATTTTCCGTTTTGATTGAATTTTTATAAATTCCAAAAAGACGTATTTTAAACTTCTCTCTCGACAATTCTTGATGGAAGAAAATGTCTGTTGTTGACACAGAACATTTACAATTTTGAATCTAGTGGTAATATTTGTAGAAGTTTGGGATATAAGTAACTTTTTGTAAAAATAGGTTTCGTGTATTACGTGGAGTTTTTTGAGGTACTTGATAAACAGAACATGATTTCGAAACAGAATTAGACAAGAAATATATAGTATTACAATATGAAAGGAGTTATTTAACTTTGTAAAATGATAAAATTGTCTTTTACGGTTAATTTTTAATTAAAACCAGCTAATGTTTAGCAATAAAATCAAAACATATTTTTATTGATATTTTGTTTATTAGCACGTACTAAGCAATTAAACAAAACATTTTGTATTCATTTTATTTAAAGAAATCATCATGGGTTTCATTATAGTCCACACCGCTCTTTCTTACAGAGTTCGTACGGCTGAGGGGATTGAAATGCCAGATTTTTCGTAAAGTAATGGTAGCCATATTTAAACACTTTTTTTTCTTTTTTTTTAATAAGGCAGATACGTATTACTTTACTTACTTTACTTAAAATATGGAATTCTTCCCTTGTGGTGCACGGACCCTGATTTAAGTGTTGTATTGAAATTTAAAATACGCTAGAGGCTTTCCAAATACTAATATTTGAATACAACTAATACAATAAATATTTGTAGTTAACGTATAAAATTAATAGAGAGGAATGTATAAAGTTTGATCTAGTCTTTTTAAAGCATATGCAATCCTTATAGTTTCGAATATTATGCACACGACAACGACGATGAAACGCATCCCAGACCAAAAGTAAAAATAAATGTCATTCAATAGAATTTAATTAAACTTTTTGGGGGAACACGTTGCTGCGTTTCATTTTCTCTATCCCCAAATCTGTATTCCGAAGTAGAATGTATTTTTATTAATTAGTTGTAGAAACGAGCGCTTCAAAGTTTGCGTCTAGTTGTGTCTATAAATTAATTAATTCCAGACTATGACAAAAATTAGTGTTTAAAATAATTCTTAGCCTCTTAGACAATATACACCTAATTATTGCCAGAAGTCTCGCCCGTAATTATATAAGACATATAAACTAAAATTAGTTTAACGTAATTAATTCTTAAAGTAAAAGCTGAATGAAATCTTTTGAAATTTCTGTTTGATTTGGATTCTTATAAATTCCAGAAAGATAGATATTTAAAACTTTTCCCTCGACAATTTTTTTTTTTTTTGAGGAAAATGCCTTATGTTGACTTTAAGAACCTTTACAATTTTGAAAATGATGGAAATATTTGTAGAACGTCACGGAATGTATAACTTATGTTAAAAGTGGTTTCGAGTATTGTATAAAATTGTTTGGCATATTTAATTTAAAGTATATTGTTGTACAGTATTTAGAAAAAAGATAAATTCTATTACATAAATGAAGCTATTTAATTTCGTTAAATGTTTAAATTGGCTTTTTCATTTTATTTTAAATTGGAACCAGCTATGTTTTAGCATCAATCTACGCATATTTAATAGATATTTGGGATTTGTTTAGCACGTCATAAGCTATTAAAAGCTTTAAAAAAATTTATTTATTTCCGTTAAAGAAATCTAGATGAATATTATTATAGTTCAAACATGACTCTCTTAAGTCATTTTATATTGTAATTTAAAGTGTGCTAGAAACATTCCGGACACCCTGTATATTTGATACTAACGTACAAAACAAATAGAGAGAACTTTTATAAAGATTAGGGACGGTCTTTCTAAAACATATGAAGTGCTTCTAGTTTCGAAGATTATCTAAACGGCGGCGTCGATGAAACGCATCCCAGATGAAGTGTAAAAATAAACCTTATTCACTAGATTGTAAATAATTTTTTTGGGGGGTACACTATCGTAAGTTTAATTTTATGTATACTTAAATCGCTATTCTGAAGTATGATAAACTTTAATTATTTGTAGAAACTTTCGCTATAAATACGGTGTCCTTTTATACTAATAAATAAATTAATTACGGAATGTGACAAAAATCAGTGTTTCAAATAATTCTTAGCTACTTCGATTTATAAGAAAGTGTGCATGTAATTATTGCCTCAATACTCGCACGAAATGTTCAAGTATTTCAACTAAAACTTCAAATGAATAATTATTATACAAATAGCTGAATGAAATATTTCAGTTTGATTTGATTTATTTTAAATTCTAAAAATATATATTTAAAACTTTTCCCTCGACGATTTTTATTTGAGCAAAATGCATGGCGTTGACTTTAAGAACCTTTACAATTTTGAAACTAATGGTAATATTTTTAGAACTTCACGGAATGTGTAACTTTTGTTAAAAGTGGTTTAGCTTATTGTATAAAGTTTTGCAAAATATTTGATTTAAAGTATATGTTTTGAAACAGTATTTAGAAAACGATAAATTCTATTACATCAATGGGGAAGTTCTTTAATTTCGTAAAAAGTTAAAATTCGCTTTTGTGGTTAAATTTAAATTGAAACCAGTTACTTTTTATCGTTAATCAAAAATTACATAATAATCAAATAATTTACATAGATATTGTTTTTTAACACTTCCAAAACCATTATATGTTCAAAATATTTTATATATATATAAATTACTATGAATAGCATTATAGTCCAAACCTCACTCTCTCTCAAATCATTTTTATATTGAAATTCAGAGTATGCTAGAAACATTTCGGACACCCTGTAACGTACACCCCTTATTAATGTACATAATAAATATATATAACTTTTATAAAGTTTAAGAACAGCCCTTTTTAAAACATGTGAAGCGCTGCTAATTTCGAAGATTGTGTAAACGCAGTCGATGAAACGCATCACAGACGAAAATAAAAATACACTTTATTCACTAGTTTGTTTTTAAGAATTTATGGGAACTCCATCGTAAGTTTCATTATTTGTACGCTTAAATCGCCAATCCGAACAAGGATATCTTTTTATTAAATAGTTGTATAAACGAGTGCTATAAAGACTGTGGCCAGCCATATCTATAAATAAATTCCGGAATATGACAAAAATCAGTGCTTCAAATAAATTCTTTGCTACGTTGATTTACATAAAAATGTACATGCAGTTATTGCCTGAATATTCCCTGGAATGTTTGAAGTATTTAAATTAAAACTTCAAATAATAAATTATTAAAGAAATAGCTGACTGAAATATTTGAGTATGATTTGAAATTCTTTGCTACGTTGATTTACATGAAAATGTGCATGCAGTTATTGCATGAATACTCCCTAGAATATTTGAAGCATTTAAACTAAAACTTCAAATAATTAATTATTAAGGAAATAGCTGACTGAAATATTTAAATATGATTTGAATTACGTTAAATTCTAAAAAGATATACTTAAAACTTTTCTTTCGACAATTTCTATATCAGAAAAATGTCTGACGTTGACTTTAAGAAACTTTGCAATTTTGAAACTAATGATAATATTTGTAGAACTTTACGGGGTGTGCAACTTTTATTAAAAGGGGTTTGCCGTATTATATAAAGTTTTGAGAAATATTTGGTTTAAAGTATGTAGTTTCGAAAGAGTATTTAGAAAAGGTAGATTCTATTATATCAATGAAAATAGTTATTTACTTTCGTAAAATGTTTCGTAAATGTTGACTTTTGTGGTTAATTTTAAATTAAAACCGGCTACTTTTTAGCGTTAATCAAAATATAATTTAATAGATATTTGGTTCTAAGGCATTATTAGTTCGAAATATTTATTTGTTTTATTTAATATTTTACTTATTTTGTTTCCTATTTTCTCCTTTTTTTTTATATCATTCTGTTCCAAACCTCACTATCTTAAGTTATTTTATATAGAAAGTTAGAGTATGGTAGAAATATTCCGAACACCCTGTATATTTCTTATTAACATTAAAATAATTAGAGAGGATTTTTTTAATATTTAGGAGCAGTCTTTCTAAAACATATTAAACGCTTCTAGTTTCAAATATTATGAAAACGCCGACGATGAAACGCATACCAGACGAAGAGTAAAATAAATTTTATTCACTAGTTTGTAATTAAGCTTTTTTGGGACCACTCTCACTGGTTTCTTTTTATGCATCCTTAAATCGCTATTACTTATTAGTGGTAGAAATGGGTACTACAAAGACTGTGCGTATATCTATACCATATCGGATAAATAGAGAGGATTTTTCTAACATTTAGAAGCAGTCTTTCTAAAACATATTAAACGCTTCTAGTTTCAAATATTATGAAAACGCCGACGATGAAACGCATACCAGACGAAGAGTAAAATAAATTTTATTCACTAGTTTGTAATTAAGCTTTTTTGGGACCACTCTCACTGGTTTCTTTTTATGCATCCTTAAATCCCTATTACTTATTAGTGGTAGAAATGGGTACTACAAAGACTGTGCGTATATCTATACCATATCGGATAAATAGAGAGGATTTTTCTAATATTTAGAAGCAGTCTTTCTAAAACATATTAAACGCTTCTAGTTTCAAATATTATGAAGACGCCGACGATGAAACGCATACCAGACGAAGAGTAAAATAAATTTTATTCACTAGTTTGTAATTAAGCTTTTTTGGGACCACTCTCGCTGGTTTCTTTTTATACATCCTTAAATCCCTATTACTTATTAGTGGTAGAAATGGGTACTACAAAGACTGTGCGTATATCTATACCATATTGGATAAATAGAGAGGATTTTTCTAATATTTAGAAGCAGTCTTTCTAAAACATATTAAACGCTTCTAGTTTCAAATATTATGAAGACGCCGACGATGAAACGCATACCAGACGAAGAGTAAAATAAATTTTATTCACTAGTTTGTAATTAAGCTTTTTTGGGACCACTCTCACTGGTTTCTTTTTATGCATCCTTAAATCCCTATTACTTATTAGTGGTAGAAATGGGTACTACAAAGACTGTGCGTATATCTATACCATATCGGATAAATAGAGAGGATTTTTCTAATATTTAGAAGCAGTCTTTCTAAAACATATTAAACGCTTCTAGTTTCAAATATTATGAAAACGCCGACGATGAAACGCATACCAGACGAAGAGTAAAATAAATTTTATTCACTAGTTTGTAATTAAGCTTTTTTGGGACCACTCTCACTGGTTTCTTTTTATGCATCCTTAAATCCCTATTACTTATTAGTGGTAGAAATGGGTACTACAAAGACTGTGCGTATATCTATACCATATCGGATAAATAGAGAGGATTTTTCTAATATTTAGAAGCAGTCTTTCTAAAACATATTAAACGCTTCTAGTTTCAAATATTATGAAGACGCCGACGATGAAACGCATACCAGACGAAGAGTAAAATAAATTTTATTCACTAGTTTGTAATTAAGCTTTTTTGGGACCACTCTCACTGGTTTCTTTTTATACATCCTTAAATCCCTATTACTTATTAGTGGTAGAAATGGGTACTACAAAGACTGTGCGTATATCTATACCATATCGGATAAATAGAGAGGATTTTTCTAATATTTAGAAGCAGTCTTTCTAAAACATATTAAACGCTTCTAGTTTCAAATATTATGAAGACGCCGACGATGAAACGCATACCAGACGAAGAGTAAAATAAATTTTATTCACTAGTTTGTAATTAAGCTTTTTTGGGACCACTCTCACTGGTTTCTTTTTATGCATCCTTAAATCCCTATTATTTATTAGTGGTAGAAATGGGTTCTACAAAGACTGTGAGTATATGTATACCATATCGGACCATATCTATAAATTAATTAATTACTGAGTATGACGGAGTATGACGGAATATCAGTGCTTCAAATAATCTTTATCGACTTCGACTTACAAGAAAATGTGCATATAATTATTGCCCTAATACGCTAACGGAATTTCGAGGCGTAATTAAAACGAAAAATAATTAACTATTAAAGAATATGCTTATTGGAATATTTCAGTTACATTTGAATTCTTTTAAATTCTAAAAAGTGATATTTAAAACTTTTCTCTTGACAATTTCTCATCGAGGCAAATGTTTGACGCGGGCATTATGAACATTACTAAATTTAAAACTAATGGTAATATTTGTAGAATTTAACGGGATGAATAATTTTTATAAAAGTGGTTTAACGTATTGTATAACGTTTTGCGATATCTTAATTTTAAGTATATTATTTCGAAACCGTCTTCAGAAAAATAAAAGTTCTATTTCAACAATGGAAACAATTATTTAAGTTTGTGAAATAAATTCGATTTTGAGATTAATTTTAAACTAAAATCAGCTACATTTTAGAGACTATCAATATATATTTTCATGATTATTTGGAATTGGTTTTCAGTTATTACACATCTGAAATGTTTTTATTGTCTTTAAAAAAACACCAAGGGCCCCATTGTATCAAACTGCACGCTCATGCGCCAATTTAGGATTTTATATTAAATTTAAAAAAAACAAAAATCTTGAGACATTCTGAGAACCTTGTATATTGTACATTAACATACAACTAAATAGTGAGCCTTTTTACAAAGTTTAAGAGCAGTCTGTATAAAGTATAAAAGAGGTTTATATTTCCGTAGATCACCATGATAAAATGCATCACTAAAGAAAAATATAAATAAACTTGATTCAGTAGAAGGTAATTAAGCTTGCTTCGGAACACGCTCGTACGATTCATTCTATGTATCCTTAAAGCACTATTCCGAAACATGATGGAATTTTATTAATTAGTTGTAGAACACAGAGGTACAAATACCTTGTCTAGCCATATCTATAAATAAACTAATTATGGAGCCAATGGAAAATTAATGTTTCAAGTGCTTCATTTCTACTTAAAACTATAAAGAAATGTGTACAGAATTATCACCAAACACGTCCGAGGAAATGTTGGGACATTTAAACCAAAATTAAATAAAATGATTACTACTTAAAATAACTGTTAAATGAAATCCTTCGAAAATTCAGATTGATTTTAACATAGTATTTAATTCTAAAAAAGGAGATTTCAAACTTATTTCTTAAAAATTTTTATTTGAGGAAAATGTTTGATGTCGTTGAACTAAAGAACTTTTATAGTTTTCTAACAAATGGTAATATTTGTGATTACATGGGATTTTGGTCTGTAGAACATAACTGAATATGTAATGTTTGTAAAAATTTATTACTTGCATTGTGTAAAGTTATATACAATATTACATATTACTTTATATTACATATTATTTTATATTACACATATATATAAAGTTTTAATATATATCTGATTTTATGTCTTCGGCAAATGAAAAATTATCACACCTCTGAAAACAGCTATTTAACTTTGCAGAAAAGATTAATAGAAAAAATTTTTAAGATTGTTTGAATATTAAAATATACTACGTTTTTGGAATAATTAAAATATTATTTTTATCTATATACATAAAGCATTTTCATAGATATAATTTCACTCTACATATTATATTATAAAAACTTTAAGAAATGTTTTGATTGTGCATTGTTCAAAGACGATAGTTTTGATGATTTAATATACTTTTTAATGCATGAAACTACGAAAGGGAAGTAATTAGAGCTAGCATTCTTTACCTTGTGTCATATTTTTAGAGGATTAATGATACAAGTTGTAATTTTCCAACTGGACGAAAAATGTCCGGGCCAGGATTCGAACCTGGGATCGCTTGGCTGAAGCCGCCACGCTCTACCACTGAGCTATCCCGGTCGAATCTGGAGGGCATAATTCATCCAGTTCCGCCAAGCGATCCCAGGTTCGAATCCTGGCCCGGACATTTTTCGTCCAGTTGGAAATTTACAACTTGTATGATTACTTTACCAATTTGAAATAATTGTGTTAAAAAATAATCCAGATTAATGATAGTTATATTCTCGCTTATAAATTAAAATAATTTAATAAATTTTATTTGATACACACGCCACGGCGTTTATATTTGAAGTAAATTGAAACTTTAGGTAAAAAGCATAAATTTGTGTGTGTATTACGGTATAGGGTGCTGTGAAACATGTTAATAAAACAATTAGTCTTGTTATACAAAATATATCTTTATAAATTCACAAAAAATTACAAAGGTAATACAAATTCTTGCAAAACAATGCTTCTTGATACTCCAAAGTCGATTTTAAAAATAATGTTCTGTAAAAAGTTTTGAAAAATAATTAACTTCGATTGCAATAATGTTATACCTATGTTCACAATCAAAAACAATCACGTGATATTCAAGGATAGAAAGAAAATGCCGCATTTCTCACTTTTTTTTGTTCTTTATGTATTAACGATACTTTGTTACACATAATTTTTTGCATTTTATAAATGCTGTAATGTTTTTGTCTGGAAGATGTAAAAGTGTTGCACTTGCAATTGTTTTCCATTTATGCATTCATGATGTACCGAGATCTTTTTTATTGTTATTTCTAAACAGTTTTATATAAGATGTTTCTCAAAGGTATTATTTTTTTTTAAATGTGTTTTTCTGCGAAACTGTTTACAGAAGATATTATGTTACGCTTTGAGTAATGAACTAAATTTCTACGCTTGAAACGTGAGGATATGCTATTTTCTGAAATTTGTATCCGTTAAATTATAAAATAAAAGAGTACTTGAAAAACATTTTCGTAAAGTATAGAGGCGTCTTATTTTGAAGATCTTTTAGAGGCTCTTTTAATGGGGCTGTTTTAAAAAATTTAAACAATTATTTTTATTTGTAAAGATTACATCTAAAGTTAAAGTTATCGACTTGTTTAAATTAAACATGATTCCACAATAGCGTGATTATTATGCTATTTTACTCGAGGTAAGAATGCATAAAAGTTTGGATTTCGAGAAATATAACAGCGTGCTTAGAATCATTATACCTGCATTGCGTGATGACACATTAACTCAAATCTCTTAACTTTAGATAATAATTATTACTTTTGATCGATATTAATTACACTGATTTGTCCTGCAGGTAAAATACATTTAATTATCTTACTTTTCGTCCTTACTTCGCCGAAGGATGAAACTTTATTATAAAAGCATAATTGCTCTATCTATGGCTTAGGTAGAAGAGATAACTGAACGATGAATTATAATAAAGCTAGAAATTTTCGATTAGTTTAAATGTTTAAATAAATAGTATTGATATTTATATTAAGGAAATATCTGAACACATGTAAAAATACTCATTTGATAAGAAAAAGAGTTACAGAGTTTATTTCTCCTCGATAAGCGAAATGCACGCTTATCGAGCGTGTGGTTACACGAGACAGGATTGCAGTGACAGTCCACAGTTTCTTTTATGGTACCACGATAGCAATGTGGTGTAAAAAGGACACTCAGGGACTGTTTACCGAATAGGCCCATGAAGCCCGAGCTTACCTACTGATATACAAAGTCCCCCCCCCCCAAATTTACTTTTCAGAACAAATCTTTAGGGGGGACAATTCAGCCAGGGTAAAAAATGTATTTATTATTATTATTATTATAGCTACAAAATTTTCTCTCAGACTATTACCGACACATTTATACTCTATTTTTTCTGTTGATATACTAAATGGTATAAAAACAGTGATTAAATGCAACGTACTTTCATTTTTCTTATGTTTCTCATTTTAATTTCAAATGTTTAATATTGTAATGTGCTAAAAAGAACAGAAAATTTAATCTGTATAGTTATAATTTGTTTAAATTTATAGAGTGGAGAAATGACATAAAATATGGAGAATAGGTTATTTAAATAAAGATGAAAGTAATTAGCATTCAGATGATATAAAATTTTTGTTTATAAAATCGAAGCAAAGTTGTGTTGCAGCTAAGCATAAATTTATGTCAAATATTTGTTGTCCCTGCACTGTTCTTAGCACTGGCAAATCCTGCAATTTGTAAAGCATAAAATATATTTCGAAGTTCCAAATATTTGCACCTGTTCCATAATTGTAAATTCATTTACAAAATTAATTTGTGATGTCTAATTACGTATATAATAAATATATTTTTTTATGTATATAAGTAGTTAGTTTTAATTTAATATTAAAAGTGTTGTATACTCGAAATTTTTATGTTAAAATTTCAAATTCTTGAAGCATGATTGGTAGAGCGGGGGGGGGGGTGCTGTGTTGTGACGTCAAGCTTCCCCTACTTCTAAGTCTTAAGCGGGCCCTGAGGACACTCGTTTACAATATATTCACATTTGTTTTGGAATCAAGGATCCTAGTTTATGTAGGATGATGAGGAAATACCATAGAGATAGATACAATAGAAATAATAAATAGACAATAGCGCCATATACCCTAATAAAGACATACGAATTTATGCTTTTTACCTAAAGTTTCAATTTACTTCAAATGTAATAAATAGAATAGATAGATATAGGATATAGAATAGATATAGGCTTATACAATAGTAAATATACAATAGAATCGCATTCTTGTCCAACAGTACGATGTAAAAATGACACTTTTTACTTATATATCCAGACATTTTTTGCAAATATGTGGGGGGCCTATCACTTTTTAATAACGATATCGTGTTACTATACAGGGTTTGCATTGTCCGCCGAAACAAGAACATAAACAATATATTATATTATATAACATATTTAAAACAAGAAATACTGGTTCATGTATAATGACCATGACGTTCATTCATCTCGAATGGATTTGAGCATGTAAGGAACATGTTTAATAGACATTTCTATTTACTGCCTGACAATCTGCAAAATGTTTACATTATAGTACACGTTTCCAATCTGGTTAGACTCAAATACCTTATACCATCAAAGATGGAATTACTGTAGACATGAATCGACACTGTCGGGTATGGGTTCATAATAGGGGTAATTACAGATATTTGCTTATCCCAAGCCCAGCTATGTATTTTAATGTAGTGTTTACATATGTAGAGAGCTTGCAAGTTTTTAAAACTTGTGGCTTTTAATAACACTTTCCAACCTAGATGAAAAGTGTTTATGACTTCGTTTTGTCTGGCTGTTTGGCCGTGTTCTAACTCGCGTAAATCTACTCGGATTGTCCTGAAATTTTTGTATGTTATTGTCGTTTACTATAGCATGTTTCCTAGTTCAACTGAAATGTGTAGCACTTATAGTTTTTTTACAGGGACAGTCAAACGTATTCCGTAACATTACAGTCGATGGGAAATAATCGTTTCAAGAGTATTTTGTTGATGGTACGTCATTTAAAACACGATGAAATTGATCTATAATTATGAAGCGCATCAAGACATGCTTTTTGTAAAATATGGGGTGCAAAGCATTTATTATTCATTTACAGGGTCAAACGAAAGAATTCTGTCACACATTGTTTATGAGGAAAAATCATTTGCAGTGTAATTTAGTGATATTTCCCAATTTCAAACATAATGAAAAGTATATGCATTACTGAGGTGCAGTATAAATTGCTCTCTGGGAAGCGTGGTGCGCATTACGTTTATTTACAGCTACACACTAAAGATATCGGTTATAGTAGATGTGCGATATTTATAGTCTATGTCTGATAAGTGCGTTTTAAACTTTTATTTGCGTTTATAAGTTTAACTAAATTTTTTAATAGTACATGTGTTCATATACAGAGCTACACAAGAAAATCCGTAAGTATAAAGCTGCTATCAGATTCACCAACTTTTCGAGCAATTTTTGAGCCAACTCTTGATTTCTTCCAACTTTTCGCGAAATATTGTCTCAACACCCAGTGTGATAGCAAACAGCAATATCTCCAAATTTTTATCACAGCTCTAAAAAAGTCTGCGCTAGCCACGACTTTTCCCCCCAACTTTCAACATTTCAGCCAGTCAGAGATAAGCGATTGATATGGATCGGCGATAAATATAAACGGCTGGTACTAGTAGTACAGGTTTTCCTCCAACTTTAGCAACGACAATTATAACCTTTTGCTCCCTATGAAAAGGAAAAAGTTGGGGTTAAAATCGGCTGAAAAGTTGGTTGCTCGAAAAGTTGGTGAATCTGATAGCAGCTTTACAGACTATGGGAATGAATTGCTTAAGGGTACTTTTTAATTGTGTTATGCATTTTTCTGCTGATCTATATTTAGTAGACTAATAGAAGTTTGTGGAATATAAATAAATTCATATACAGGGCTACGCAAAGAAAAAGAAACATTGCCGTTTACGGTTATTAATTGCTGGTAGTGAGTTTTAAGTTGCCTTTTAGCTTAATATGTGGTGTGTACAAAAGTCCTTGGATAATATACAGGGATGTACAAAATATTTCCAGTACATTTCCATCGATTGGCGAAAATTGCTAAATGTGAATATTCAAACTGAAATAAATTTTATCATACTATATATCCACATCTATTGATCATATACAGGGCTGCACAAAATAATTCGACTACTTTATTTGGCACTGGAAGAACTGTATTTTGCAATGTGTTATATGTTTTCTAAACTGTTTACTTAAATATCTTCTTTCACCTTGTTTAAAGGTGAAGTTTGGTTATAGTTTTCTGGCTGTGTTGGAAAGTGTTTCATAATCTATGCTTGACGCATGATTATTCGTTCTTGTTTTTTTCAAAATTGACCTAATAATTGAACACAAATGACATTTTTCTATCCTCCCAATATTAATAAATTAACTTAGAAACTATGTTAATATATATATATATATATATATATATATATATATATATATATATTAAAATATAATTTTTCATTTGGCAAAAATAAGTTCATTAACTGCAAATTTTAAAATAATAAAATCAGCATAATTTGTCTGACTTCGACAGGAAAATAGAAAAAAACTGGTCTCCTGCTTCACTAGTTTAACAATGATCCCACGTCAGATATTGATTTTGTAGCACAGAATTATCTGGACATTTAAAGCATTCTGCAATCAGCATTTTTCGAACATTCCGGTTCATTCAGCCTTTACAGTATTTCTTTTCTTTTTTTTCAGTGATATATAATTTTCATAAGATTTCTTAGATATTACTTTTTCTGAATTATGTACTATTCTAAACTATGTAACTAATAATTCTAAACTATACTTGTTATTATTTTTTTACTCCATTAATTCATGAAAGAACTTTTTTTAAATCAATAACCGGGGAATGGGGAGTAATTTTTTACTGGCTACTAGATTCTATCAAATTTGTAAAGCCTTGCTTACGTACAAATTATGTATATGTATTTACATCTATTATTGTATTTTATTATAACACAAGATACACAGTGTTTTCATCAAAATCAAACTTTTTATTTTATCCGCCTCTTTCACTAGGTTGCTTACTCTATTAAAGTGAGTGTACGATCACTTTGGACTGGAAACATATGACGTAACTGTATGGTAACAAAAAATAAAGAAAACAAAAAAATATATATACATTGCTTTACTTCCAAAGCGGTAAAACATAAATCACTTCGAAGCCACAAAACTTTCTACTGTGTGAAAATTTAGAAAACTCTGATGAATGATATATATATTTTTTTCATTATCAAGGGATTTTCAATAGATTTTTTTTCTCTGTTACATTATGTTACATTACTGTTACGTTATGAAATTTTAAATACTTTTTGGTTTATTAGAAAAAAAATCTTTTGGCATCTTCTCGCGTGAAATTTACAATAATCGCACAAGTCATTTAGAAAACAATAAATAAAAATTGCCTATCAATATATCGGATCAAGCGTAAAATGTTAATTGCAATTCAAACTGCAAAATTAGTTTTATTAATTTTCATAACTTTACGAAACTACGGCTTATTAAATTAAAAAGAGAATGGAAAACATTATATACTTTCATATTTTATTCCATATTTGTGACATCCTTAAGATATATATTAAACTATGCTAATATACATTTGCATTATGCTACATGGAGCTTTTTATTCACATTTTATTTCATTAAAGAAAAATCAATAATCATTTTATATGAAAAAACAGTTACTTTTAATAATAACAAAATATAATTTAGATATTAATACATATATCAAAACAAGTTTAATAGTTCAACTGCAATTCAAATTGCAACTTTGGTTCTAAAACAAAAATACTTTGCTTATATTTCTCGAATGGTACCTTATTAGCTAAAAATAGACAGAAGCAATTTACATTTATGTTTTCTAACACATTTATGACATTATTAAGCTGATTGCATTATGTTATAACTGGAGCTCTTCATTCACATTTTCAGTGAATAAAAAAGAACAACAATCTGCATTATTTTTATAAGAAAACAAGCACTTTTATTTCGAACAAAATACTAAAATAAAGATTAAGTTTTAAGGCATATCTCATAACAAGAATAATAAATCAATTGCAATTTCTATTACAACATTAGTTCTGAAATAAAGCAATTTGCCTTAATTTCCCTAAAGGTACATTATTAGCTAAAAAAAGACAAATGCTATTTACGTTTATCTTTTCTTTCTTATTTACATAAACTGATTGCATTATGTTACAAGTGGAGCTTTTCATTCAGAACAATGTAAAAGAACAATCTGCATTCCCTTTTATCAGGAAAACAATTACTTTCCTATCTCCGTAAATGGCATTGTGCGTGCAGGCCATTTTGGTGTTAAGGATGGCTAAATAATATTATTTGGCATAAATCACTTTATGATTAAATACGAAATAGCCTCTAACCACAAAACGATAGAGGCATTTGCCTTATAATGACATTTCCCTCATTAAGTATAGAATTCCCAACTGAGGCAATGAGTATAGAGGTAACTAATCTAATTTACATTAGCGGAGCAATTAAGTTAGAATTGTTGAGATAAAACGAGATGTCGAATGTACGGTGTGATATTATCGAGCAATATACATTTGCGTTGAAAACATTTTGGCAATAGAATGGAAGTGTATATATTAATATATATATATATATATATCAATTACGTTCCATTGTATATTAAACCTTGTTATATAATCCTAATATATTCATATATATATATATATATATATATATATATAATATCTATGAATTTCAAAAAACATATCAAGTTCTTCTTAAATCTCGAAAGAGATAATTAATGATAATGTGAAGACGGAATACCACATAGCTAATAGTTTAACTAGTGCAATCATTATATATATATATATATATATATATATGAATTCATATATAACTAGAATATTCAGATAGTGCATACATGTATTCAGATGAATAAATTTATTTAAATTAATCATGTAGCTCTCCGTTATAATGCGCTTCGTTATATCCTTTATTCAGATATATCGCTATTTTTTCATGCTTTTCAAAAATAAAAGTAGTACTACATTTCATACAAATTTTAAATATTTTTATATGTGTAAAATTTAATTAACTAACTAGAAACTAATTACTTATTATTTTTATTATTATTAACATGTGTAAAATTTAATAATCTTGCGTATAATGTAATTCAATACATTTCAAATAAAGATTTTACTTCGTAGATAAATATTTAATGAGAATTGCAGAATACGGAGGGTACATTTAGTGAAAAGTGGAAAATAACACGTGCGGCCTACTGTGTGCGCCACTCAGTAAAAAAACAGTTCTAAACTCTAAAATAATTACGTGATTAACATTTGCGCATCATTTACTGTCTTCCTATATACCCTTTAATGTTCAACCAATGTTTACAGTTCAAGTTTAAATTTTTATTGAAAAGTCACCACTGGCGTATGGAACATGCCGCCCTTACATATGTATAACATATTCTATTTTTTTAAATTAAATTTATTTTATGAAATGTGATGTCTATCACTTTTATACTATTATTAGACATTAGGAAGTATTCTTATTTAGCCTTAATAGTAGATATTTAAGCTTTAAAATGCGTTCGAATATTGAGTACGCTACCCGTGTTTTTATGTTACTGCAAATAGTCCGTGATATATTAATTCTAATTAGTTAAAAAAATCAATTTCATGTTTGTTAGTCCTATACTACTACTGGACATTGCATTAAACAATGATATCTTTAAAAGTTTTTATTTAAGTTTTAAAAACCGCATAGTAAGCGCTGCACGTGTGCTTATGTTATTACAAACCGGCCGTGCTTTTAAAGGTTAATAGAAATATGGAAACGTTGCATTTTTTTATTTATTTGACTGATAAGGTGTTGTTATTTTGCAGCACAATTGTTTAAAAAATAATAGAAAAAATTACATATGAAAATGACAAATTCGATGCTTATCTTGCAATATTATATAATAATAATACAATAACCAGTAGCTAGATTTCGATAACTAGATAACTAGTAGCCGATTCTATTCAAATAGTATTTTGGATATGTAATAAACTTAATGTACTCTGTGATAGAAATTGAAAGTTTTATTTCATATACAGTCAGTAAATTTAAATATAGTTATTTTGTTTTCTACGATACTTATTTTATTATATTTCTTTATTTTTTCCTCTACATACTGTATAATATTGCTTCAGATTACTAAACTAAAATAGACTTCAAATATTCTGATTTCTACGCCCACCTTTATCTTTATGTGCATCTAAAGTGGGAAAAGAATGTTATAACAACAGCCTGGAAGCACCCCACAAATGCCTGATTGACCTATTATATTAATTATGTTTTGGATTACAATTAAACACACTGCCATTTTCAATAGACAATAATGAGCAGTAGAAATACATGTAACAACGGTTATATTTTTTAGACTAATTACAAACGTAACTGTTATGGCATTAAAATAATAAATAACAAGAAAGAAAAATCATGCTTCAGTCGCAGATTATGAACATTTCCCAACGTATTCAGAATGCTGAAAGCTTAATGAATATCAAATAACAGCTGTGAAATAGTAGTAAAACGTCCAATAGTTTAAAAATTCTTTATCCGATTTACATAAGAGCAAGGGGAAAAAATTCAAAAATAAGGAAGTAAATAAATAAATAACTGACAAAATTGAACAATACCTTAAGTCAGTGACACATCTAATACATGACAATTACAACTCACTCAAACAAATGCAATGATAAAATTGATTCAGAAATAATAAAAATTAAAATTAATCTTTTCACCTTTATTCTTAAATCATTTAAAAATATACCTTCAGTCTCTGTTAAGTGATTCATTCTTACAATTTATATCATTGCAAATAAAAATAATAATAGTAAAATACATTCATCAAACAATTTGATTATAAAAAAATAATAAATATTAATTCATGCAATTTTGATAACTTCATCACTAAATCGAGAAATTTTTTATTATAGAATGATCTGAATATTCAATCTTAAAGTCATTAATTATAGATTCTTGTTAATTCATCTATAAATATGTCTGCTAGCTTTTCTTATCTTAAAAATGCTCAAAGATGTATTTTCGTAACTTTCGATTGATTTTAGTTCATTCTTTTACGTTATTAATGAAAAAGTGGATAACAAAATACATTCAGTAAATATTGAAAATATCCGAAACTGTTGTAGTGGAACAAATTAAATTTGAATATATAATATTAATGACAAAATATACATAAGGGTATTAAAGAAAAGTGCACTTTAATACATCGGAAAAGTATTTTTTTTTTATACCACACAGTTCAAATGTAAAATAACTAATTCAGAAAATATATTAAATTATTCGACAATGATTTAAGAAACTATATGAAAGCGCAAAACAATCTCCGTAGAAGACAACTTAAATCCCTACATACACAAGCATTTATAGCTACAAGTTTTAAAGCTATTTATAAAGTTTTAAGGGGTCTCAGCAGTCTTACTTTTCCTCCGAAGATGCAAGTTTGCATCATGTCGCATTTTATTTTATTTCTGATTTCCTATAACACACAATAAAATGAAATTTTTACCACTAATAGGTCAATATCTGCTTGATTTAACGTAATTATTTCAATGTTGTATAATTCATATTTAATTATTTTAAAAAAAGTTCAAATTAAAAAAAAATCGCTTGGTATCCACTGCGCGCAAGATTATAGAAAAAATATTGCTTCAATTATAACAGAAAAAACTGATAATGATGTAAAATTGATATATCTTGAACTTATACTTTAATTTCAAGCAATTAAAATTTATTATTATTTTTTTAAATTGGCGTTTTTGTCAACAAAAAACGAATTTTTTCAACATTTTACAGTTTAATTTTAAATTAAAAAAAAATATTTTTTTAATGGCTTGAAATTGAAGTATAAGTTCAAGATATATCAATTTTGCATCATTATCA
This sequence comes from Maratus michaelseni, assembly GCA_963931845.1. Lineage (NCBI taxonomy): Eukaryota > Metazoa > Arthropoda > Arachnida > Araneae > Salticidae > Maratus > Maratus michaelseni. The sequence continues at coordinate 422,513,771 of OZ007592.1, forward strand.
GTTTTGTTTGTTATTTTTTAAGCAATAATTTTTCTACAACCTTGCGCGCAGTAGATACCAAGCGAAATTTTTTTTTTTTACTTTTTTTACAAATTTAAAGATTTTATAAATAATTAAATATGAATCGTACAACATTGAAATAATTATGTTAAATCAAGCACATATGGAACTATTAGTGATAAAAATTTCATTTTATTGTGTGTTATACGAAATCAGAAATAAAATAAAATGTGACATGTTGCAAACTTGCATCTTCGAAGCAATTGTAAGATTCCTGAGACCCCTTAAATAACTAAATATATTACGTCTGAATCAGAACTTCAAATTAAAAAGACATTTAATAAAAATAAAAAAAAATAATAAAAAACCGATATTACATAATAAAATTAATTACGTTAGGCGTTTAAAATTCCATACAAGTTGCTCATCAGAAAAAAAAATTCAATCAAAAACGAAAGTTGTTTATACATTGTCATGTTCAAAATTATTCATTTAAATTGTCAAACCACCAAGAAGTATATGTCGCAGTAGGACCACATATTCTAGTGAAATTGTACATGGGAGATTATTTATTTTAAGATTTAAAAAGTATACAACTACAACAACAACAAAAACGTTACATCATTAGCATAAAAACATTAATGATAACCCTTCAGTTTCAGCTAAGTGATATGTTGATGCTATGTATGATGCTCTAAAAGAAATTTACATAAAATAATTTAAATTTCCTTTTAAACAGTATAAAATACGCCTACCTATGTCGCTACTCATCTCTCTACCCATCTCACTACCCGCCTGTCTATCCGTTTGTTTACTCGTCTTTCTACCTCTCGCCACCTCTTCCCAATATTTAAACAATTCATTTAATATACAGAAGCCGTTTATCAGTTATTAAATGCAAACAGAAGTAATTTATCTTATAAGTGTAATCAGATGCAATTTTTTTTAAAATACATACATAAACCTGAATAATAATTCATCAGTTTTGTGTTCATAGTTGTTTATATCATTTGACAGTAAATCTCAACTTCTTAAACCTGAATTGTCTCAAGCTTTTTAAAAAAACCACAAGGTCTGTATAACTGCAAAGTACCCTGAGGGCTATATTAGCTACATGTTATTAAGTTAAGTGAAAGTTTCGTAATCGCGTTTGCAGCCAATTTCTTATGTCAGAAAGCGTGGCTTAGCGCCATTTTAAATTCATTACTGTAACTTTCTTTTCTTTTCTTTCTTTCTTTTTTTTGGGGGGGGGGGGCAGGGTTTCAAATATATACATTTAAATTAAAACTTTTGCCTCCATGCCATTAGTGTTGTTTGTATTATTAACTAATACGTTGTAGACCGAGTTTCATTTGAAACAAATGTAAAAGATTTCTTCTACAGTTTTTTTAGGAGAAACTTTCGTAATTGGGCCCAAAGCCAATCGGAGCACTTAATATCATTATTGTAACTCTTATAGAGTTAAAACAATATTGTTGCTAGCTTTACTCTTGTTTGAGACCAGCCTTGCCTGTGTATCTGAATGGGGAAAAGTTTCTTATCCAATGTCGGTTGGCGAAAGAAATTTTAAATGGTGCCAAAAGGTAGTTTTAGCATTTTGCAAAATTTTTCAAGAGCGTGGTAAAACATGTTTTTCAAATATTTACGAACATACGTTTATTAAAGCATGTTTTTGCACCATCTTAAAAATTTAAGCATGATGCTAAAATAAAATTTTATCGCCATATTCGATATTTTAATAAGTAATGAAAATACATAAACAAACTTATTTAACAAACCTAAGAGGCATTTTTGTGATAAATAATTGTTACTGTCAGGGGGTAAATTGTAAACAATTAATAAACGGCTAGTAAATAATAAATAGAATTTAAAATCTAAAAATGGAGAAGTGGTCCGTATAAAAATGCAAAACATAACATTATACGCTTGATATATGCAAATCTTTTTTTATTTTTTAATATTTCCGAAGGCACAGATAAAAAGGTAAAAATCTCTTTTCCAAATGCCATTACAATTTAATATATATATATACAAAATAGAAAAATATCTGCAAAAAAATATATTTACGTAATACTACATCTGCAAAAAAATAAGATTTAAAAAAAGTAAGCCAAATCCTGCAGATCCCAATAATCAAATCGAAAAACTTATCACCAAAAAAGAACTCGCCAAATCTTACGGCACAGGAGATGGATTTTTCCCTCTGAATGCAGAATATTAGTTTTTTTTTTTTGTTCGATGGGTGATTATAATATAATTGTTTCATTTCACATACTACATACCGTTTGATATATTGGTACTTTTATGCTATCCTGGAGCAGTTGATAAATCGCCAAATATTCTTCCTATAACATTTTCATATTGAATTCATTTCATTTAAATATAAACCTTTATGCTTTTCATTAATCCTATTTAAAATGCTAAAAAGAGAAAAAAAAAAGAAATAATGCCATAAATCGAAACCTTTTATTTAAACACCAAAGAATTTTTTTTTTTAATTTGCGCACGCGAAATAAAAAAAAGCTGCTATTGCTGAGATTTGCGCCAAATCTCTAATACCAAGTCTACCAAGTTATTGCGGGCTTTTTCTTTCAAACTGAAAAAAATCCAAATTAATTTTCGATTTCTACTAAATTGAAATATATTTTATTGTGCTGAATATTAGTGCGTGCATATTTTTTTGCTCCATGTACTCCATGAACGTTTCAATTTTGATTGTCTACGAAAATCTCCCGCCGGTGAAAATGACGTACGCACAAAATTTTTGTGACGTATGTACTTTAATTGTGCTTTTTTATCTATTTTTTTAATATAATTTCCAAACGGTTTGACATTTATTCTTGGTAATAAATAGACGTCGTTGTCACCTTTATAGGTACCTGCCGTAAAAATTTGAACGAAATCCGTTAAATATTTTTTGAGTTATGCTTGACGAAAGGTTTTAATATCCATCGTAGCTATATATGGGGCAAAGTAATACGGCGCTGTGTATGAGTCTTCGTTGCACTCAGACAATTACATTCACCTGATACGAAAATATTTTTAAATGTTGTAGCAGAGCAAAGTATGTTGAAGTACCCTTAAAGATTTATCCCCAAATACAAAATACATAAATAAGTATAAATAAGAAAGATTGTACTTTAATGCATCGAAAAATGTATGTGTTTCGTTTATATTACACAATTTATATCCAAAACCCGTAATTAAGTAATAACACTTAATAAATTCGCTAAAACGTAAAGGTGTTATATGCTAACACATAGTATACATGTATATGACAGGCTAAAACTCTAGATACGCAGATTTTAAAGGGGTTTAATATATAAAATAAAAATTACTCATTTCACCATGTTTAAAAACATTTACTAAAAAAGCTCCAGCCTCTGTTAAATGATCCACATCCGTTCCTACTTTTATTTTTAATGCAAAGCAAATTTACATCCAGTATTCATCAAATACTTTTAATTTCGTTCTTTCTTTCTTTCTTTTTTTTTTTTTTTTAATTAACATTCGTTTTCAAAAACTCAATGACTAAATGAAGAAGAATGTTATGATAGAATGATCCGGATATTAAATTTTAAAGACATGTATCTGAGACACTTTTAAAGTTATCAGTAAATATGCCTGTGGATTTTCTGATACTGAAAATACTGTTACGAAATATATTACGAATTACCATATTTTATTATTGATTTTAGATAATTTCTTTTTCATTTTATAAGATTTAAATTACAAAGTGGATAAAAGAAATTACATTCAACAAATTTAAGAAAAAGAATTGAAAAGTAGGCAGTGACACAAAATTTGTGCCATTTAAGATATATCCTTACTCATACAAAATATAAATGCCAATAAAAAAGATTAATTATATGCATCTGAAAATGTATGTTTTACTTATACCACCAGGTTTAGATGAAATATAATTAAAATATATATTAATTATTAATTCATTAATACCTTAAAGAGTCATGTGTTAATGTATAGTAAACACATACACGATTATGTGAAACCGAACCCACAATACACACGAACATATATAAAGTTATTTAGAAAGTATAAAAAAAATTACAATTAAATCTTGTCACCATTAGACTAAAATAATATTAGATTCAGTTTTTAAAAAGTGATTCGCTGGTGTTGTTTGTTTAAATTAAGAGGCATTTACGCGAAATCGTTTTATTTTATTTTTAAATAATATAAAATATTTATTCTTACAATTTCAATAACTTAACGACTGAAACAAGAAATTTTTTACGGCAGAATGATCCGGATATTTATTCTTAGAGTCATGAATTCTAGATTATTTTTAATTCATCTGTAAATAAGTCTGCTGGCAATTTTATAATAAAAATGATCTCATGAAATACTTTACGACTTATTTTTTTTTAATTATTATTATTAGTTTTATTTTTATTTTAGTTAACTTGTTTTTTTCTGAAATTTAGGATATTTACATTATTAAAAGTGAATATAAAAAGTAAAGTAATGTAAACAGACATTCATCAATTTAATAACAATAATATTAAAAAAAATAATAATAATAAACGGAAATCTAGGTATTTTTAGTGATAAAATAAATAAATTACTAAAAATAAAGAACTTGCTATAATGCATTGACAAAATACTATTTTCTTTATACATTATTTTTATATGCAATATTTGTGGTGCGAAGATAATTTAAAATTCAGGGTTTGTAAACTTTAGGGGATTCAGGGGATTTAAAGTGTTTTGAATACCATAATTTACTTGAAGTATTGGTCGCCATAATTAAACTTGGTTTCATTAAATAAGGCAAATATTACTTTACGGAAAATCCAGTTTTCTTCCCCTGAGGCATGCGAATTCTGAAATTGGTATATCCACAGTTATTTCTGTCTAATGACTATCCTTAATATCGATCATAATCTAATCAATCAAGTCAACATAACAGGAAAGATAAAAATATATTAGGAAATATGTGTTAATGGTTAATTCATTTATCAATTACAAAAAAATAAATAAAAACATCCATGATGTAAGAACAGATATGTTATATATATATATATATATATATTCATTTTAATTTATAGCCAGAATATCTGGAGATATGTTTTTTTTAATATTTCTTAATTTAAAAGGGAAAAGCTTTAGCAATAAAAGTAATTATCTAGAAATAGTTAATTAAATAAAAGTCCGTCATTAATTATTTAAATCAGAATAAAATAAATGAAATATCGACACATTTAATTAAGTAATGCAAATTACATCATTAGAAAATTCATTAGAAATAGTAAGATATGAAAAAAGCTGAATGTTATTTTTTTTTAATCGCTGTGAGAAAAAACAAAAACAAATGCATGTTTTTCAAAAAGTTAATAACTTTATAACTTTATTCATTAACTCTAGAAAATGTCAAATTTTATTAAATGAATTAAAATTTGAGTGAGGAAGCTTAATTGAACTCTTTCGCTACTGTCGTTCTTGATCAAGGATACATTTTAGAAATTCTTTCAGACGTTTAATTTAATTTAAAAGAAATTTACAAATTTTGTCTGCATTTTTAATCATTTCGCAATAAAAAGCACAAATATTTAGAAATCAAACCAGCCAATGAGAGAAAATTTTTAAGGAGAAATTTCAGCGAGGAATTTTTGGACAAAGTTTGATGGAGACGTCCATGGAAGCTTTCTAAAAATCATAAAATGTTTACACAATTTAATATAAGAACTAGCTAAATATATTTGTTATTTTGTTAAGAGAACTGGAAACCTTGCGAAACTTATCGCGACGCGATAGTTCTGAGTAATTATAATTTTGTTATATGACTTTTTTTAAATGCTTTTCATTCTCTAACAAAAAACAAATATATCGTCAAGAATTTTTAATTAGATGGTTTATTACTTATTAAGAGCATCATTAACAAAGCGTGAAAACTTCATAATTGCTGCTTTATTTTCAAAATGTTGGTAGTGAAAGGGTTAAGTTGAATTTTGTTAAGCTTCGCTCATTTTGTTTGTTCACTCTTCCACCTTGTTTCTTATGACGCTACTCAACTCATACTAAAGTGTTCAGTCGACACCATAAAATGAAGCGCAGTGATACCTGATATAACCGGCATTGTATGCATAAAAAATTTGACACGACTGGTGTTCTTTAGGGATAATTATGTATCGTAATTTTCATACACTTAACATTAAAAGCTGAAATTGAAACTCGCGTGGACAGGTGTTTACATAAATTAGAATACGTGAATTTTTGAGTAGTGAAGTGCAATGTGAAGTTTCTATTTTCATATGCTAATGCGATATGGAAATAGTGCAACTGTGGAGACACCATCTCGCCCGGGCAGTAAAACGAGTATCTCGCAGGAAGCGTAGAGCTAGCCTTTTGCTCGGCACTAACGATCTCACCTACTGCCCGTGAGTTCCCAGGTTCGATCCTGGCACCTGCATCTACTCCTGCAGTCTGTTTTGAGGGAAAGAAAAGAATTAAGATTGCTTTAAGCACAGAATTTAAAAAGCCTCAAAATCTTTTATTGGCCGTACAAGTACGAAAAGATGAGTTTTTGAAATACTTGAAGACGAACTATCTTTAGACAATTAAAGTAATCTTAATATTCATTTTAAAATTAGAAATTATCAATGCTGGACGATATTATTGCTTGTATTCACCATTTACCTCAACTTAGAAATTTTCGGCAGAACGCTCGAATGAAATTCACGATTAAACTGATTGGAATTATCGCGACTGAAGTCCAATCACGTTATTTATGAAATACTATTTAACCGTTGGACCGAAGTTTCTAGGGTAATCAGTCGTTTAATTAGTCGTTTTATAAAATCGTTTCATAAACTCGTTTCATTAGGATTTTATATATATATGGTAGATATATATAAATATAAGTATGTATTAGCACTTAATAAAATTGGGTATATCCTACTTATGTATGCACACTAAAAAAATTACTAGAAATATGCGAAAAGGAGAAGTATATTAAGACACGTAATCGGGACGCTCGTCGTGAAGGAGTTAAGAAATTAAATGGAAATGCAATGTGGGATTAAAATCGATGCTATTCAAATAGTATTTTGGATATGTAATAAACTCGATGTACTCTGTGATAGAAATTGAAAGTTTTATTTCATATATAGTCAGTAAATTTAAATATAGTTAAATTGTTTTCCACGATGCTTATTTTATTAAATTTCTTTACTTTTTCTTCTACATACTGTATAAATTTGCTTCAGATTACTAAACTAAAATCTACTTCAAATATACTGATTTCTACACCCATCTTTATCTTTGCGTAAATCAAAATTGGAAAAAAAAAATGTTATAACAACAGCCTGGAAACAGCCCACAAATGCCTGCCAGACCCATTATATTAATTATGTTTTGCATTACAATTAAACACACCGCCATTTTCAATAGACAATAATGTGCAGTAGAAATACACGTAACAACGGTTACATTTTTTAGACAAAATTAATAAGGTTTTCGATAAACTGCAAAATAGAGCTTTTAAAGAATTTAATTCAGAGTAAACGTAACACAGCTAAAATTGTTTTCAATAGAGAGATACCAATGATCCCCGAGGGAACGCAGTGAAATTAAACTTTATTTATATTTTTTTCCTAACTTCTTTTAAAAATACAGCAGTGAAAGTCGACACTGACGCGAGATGAAAAAAAAAAAATGCAGTTACCAGCTAAAAGAGAGTAAACTTTAGGCTACAATTTGAAATTTAAAATAATGCAACTGCAATTGCAATAGACAGTCTACCTGTCTAAAGCGAAACTTGTGTAAAACGGAACTTTATTGGATACTTTGCGATTCTCTAATAGCGCTTTTTTTAAATCTATCAACATCAGCAAGTTCTTTTTTTCATTTGTCTGTAACTGTATTTTTTTAACTCTATAAATAACCAAAACTCTCCCATATCGTAAATTATTCAACTCTTTGCCAAATTCTTATAATTATTCATTCGATTACAACAACAGTTTAAAAAGCATTAAAAGAAAGAATTCCTCAAATTGATAACATTTTCGATAAAACTGCAAAATAAATACTCTAAACTAAAGCATTAAACTGAAAATCGTTAAACACGTAAAGCAACTAAAAGCGTTTTCAATATATTTAGGTTGATAATAACAATGATCCACGATGGAAAGCACTGCAAAAAACTTTCAGTACATTTTTCCCTAACTTCTTTTCAAAAGACAACGGAGAACGGCGACGCTAAAACGAGAAGAAAGAAAAAACTTTTATGCTGTTCCCATCTGAAGAGTGAGTAAACTTCGGGCTACAATTTGAAGTTTAAAACCCTTTGCCACTATTAGATGTACCCACGGGTCCCATAAAATGAATGATACAAGACGCACGTCAAATTCGAAAGTGGAGAAAGAAATCTTCATGGAAAATCTCAACTAAAGTGCTTCTGGAAATAGCTAAAAACAGAAAGACACTTAGAATGGAAAAATTCTATATCATGTCTTTTTACTGTTTTATTTTTTTTTTAAATAGTCTACTTCTACTTTCATTTTGGAATTAAATGTTTGTTGAAATATTACAAGATCGATAAAAAATATTTCCATTTAAAAAAATCATCTACATAAAATTTTCTAATACAACTATGATTAAAAATGTTCTGATTGAAAACAAACAAAACATTGTATTTTCTCATTGTTTCAGACATGTATATGTTACGGTCATTATGATTAATCCGATCATTATTAATAATGACCGCGGTTATTATTAATAATAACTGCGTTATAAGGCAGGTTATTATTAATAATAACCGGCCTTTATGTCTGGTCATTATTAATAATAATCGGAATTAATCATATTGACCGTAACATATATATATATATATATATATATATATATATATATATATTGTAACCATTATTGCTGAAAAATAATTTGATACCGAATATAAAATCCCTACCGATTTACATATTTTTATTTTGCTAAGCGATATTGATCTCAAAATTCATCCAAATAGCTCAAAATTTAGTGAATTCGTTCATGAAGTACACGAAAATAGCTATTTACTTTTTGATTTAATTAATTTTTTTTTTTTTAAGTAGATGATATTTTTTCTAATACTTACGTTTTAGTACGGTTTCACATCAGCAATTTTATGTTCGATTCATAAATAAAACATAATTTATTTATAACATATTTGCTATAGCTAATCAAATCTTATAATTTAGTTTTTTAAAGAAAACAGAGACTTCAACCTGGGTTACAAAACGTAAGTAAAAGCCATATTTAATTGAAAACTCTAATACATTTTTACATTTAATGTATTTTTTTTTAATTGTCCACGAGCGGAATAAAAATGTATTTTTATATCGAAAATTCAAAATGTGTATTCAACTAAAATTTTGATATTTACGAAAGGCGAAAAACTGTGGATGTTCACTTTTGCTTTTGCCGCATGCCAGAGGTTGATGGACAAAAATATCTTCAAATAAATTTGTATTTATAACAGCCTTTTGGATTCTGATTATTTCAATTTTTAAGCACGCAGTCCGATTACACGTCTCTCCAACTTGTGTTTTGTTTATTTTTTTTATTCATATATATATTGATAAAGTGTTAATTTCGTTATGTGATATTAGACGAAAATAAACCCCGGACCAGACTATTTAATTTATTTTAAGGGCAAACGTCTTAATCTTCCGTTATCGAGCTGCACCCGATAGAACTTGATTTTTTAAAAAATGTGCATGAAAATTATTTTAAAAAACATGAAAAACAGTCAATTGAGAAAACAATTTCAAACAGCTTGTACTTATAAGCCAATCTTTTCCATGTTTGACGGTGTAATTATTTGATATTTAAAAATAATAAAATTGATACAATTCAGAAAAAAATATTGTTTAGATCATTGCAACCGATCGATATGACGTCGGCGTTAATCACGGTGATGTTTTTACTTTATAATATGTATTTCCTTCCAGAAATGAAATTTGTGTAATAATAATAATAATAATAATAATTGGAATAAAGGTGAACATTGGGTTTGTACCCTTAATAATGTTAGCTGAATGCTTTTATTCCTGAGCAGATATTCTAGTGCACGCTTGATACAATTAGACTTGCCTCCTCAAAATTGCTTTCAGAATTGAATATTCATCATAGAAACTCGACAGAGTTTCTCGCCAAGCATAAGAAACAGCAATGCATTGAACCATAAATGAAAGGAATTTCCGCCAATGGATGCCAAAAGATTTTACATTTTTTTTAAAACTCTGTCTAGTCTATATTTTGCGGACGGGACAAAACGGGTTTTTGACACATCTATATCTCGCGTTCTATTTATGATAGAAACAAAGTTCTTGATTCTATGGAATGGGGCGTGCCACGGGACTAAGAATTCAAAAGTAAAGCAAAATCCGACGAATAGTTTTTCAGTAAATGCGATTTTAAAAGTACTGTTTTTTGCACTTTTTAAATCTTGTTCAGACCAAAAACTGTTGACAGGGCTACAGCAATGTGTAATTATCGGATTTTTACGCGGTTTACTTTATTTGAATTATTTTTATGAGTAGTTCGGACCTTTGTAAGTTTCATGTAAAAAATATTAATTAGTTTTTGATTTATATCAGTTTAAAGTTGTTGATTCCTATACTTAACATAGAGCAAAAAACTGTTGACAGGGCTACAGCAATGTGTAATTATCGGATTTTACGCGGTTTACGTTATTTGAATCGTTTTTATGAGCAGTTCAAACCTTTGTAAGTTTCATGTAAAAATATTAATTAGTTTTTGATTTATATCAGTTTAAAGTTATTGATTCCTATAGTTAACATAGAGCAAAAAAATAATAAATGACCCAACTCTTTTAGGAATGGTCATATACACATGATATTAAGATATGTTATTACACTCGACCCAAATAAGCTTACTATTATAAAAAATCTTAACATTTAAGGTTCGTTTACAGGGTCTCACAAAAGAGCTTTTGATATAGGGTTAAAGAATTGTGTAATTATTCGATTTTTACGCGGTTTGCAGCATTTGAATTGTTTTTATAAGTAGTTCAAATGTTTAATATTTCGTGTAAAAATATTAATTAGTTTTTTATGTATACCACTTTAAAGTGATTTATTCCTATACTTAAGATGAAGCAAACAAAATATTAAATGGTCTAACTCTTTTCAAAAAGAACTTATGCGCATGATATTAAAATATGTTACTACGAACTACCTAAGTTAGTTTCCTATTGTAAAACAGAATTGTAGAATTTACTGTTCGTTTACAGGGTAACTCAAAAGATTTTTAATAAGACTAAAAAGTTGTGTAATTAGCAAATTTTTACGTTGAAGTACATGATTCCTGTACTTAACACAGAGGAAAAACAATAGTAAATTGCATAACTTTTGCCAAATTTGCTATATACACAAGATATTCAAATATGTTACTACATCCTCTCTATTGTAAAGCGGCATTGAAGCATATACGTTTCGTTTACAGAGTCTCTTAGAAGATCTTAATTACACTACAACCGATGTATATTTACTGAGTGAGATGTATTTTAATGATTTTACACTGTTTCAATCTCTGTAAAGTTTCATTATCTTGCTTTAAAATTTAATATAAGATCATTTTGTCCATCTGAAATCTCGTCGATGTTAAGCTCTAAATCTATTAATATATAGTATTTTCATCGATTAAAAAAACTGTGTTTATTTATAAATATATAAGTCTAGCGTATTAGGAATTTGATTGAAATAGTGATTACAAAATTCCAACTTTACGTTCATGCGCTGAGTATTAGGCTGAGTATTAGGTAGAATGTAAAAATGTTGATACCCCAAGATTACGAACTTAAAATGCTAAATTTCGTATACAATAGGTGATCGGTAACGAACTGTTCGGTTTACGAACAAATCGGTTAACGAACACTTTCGCGTGAGATTTTTATGTTCGGAGAACGAACTCCTCACGAAACAAAGCCATGATGAAGCAATGCCGTGTTTCATATTTGCCGAGCTATACTTATTGCCTCTATTGTCAACTTTGAGAACATTTTAACAGTTGCATACATATGTCCTAATTAATTCATGGACTGCCGGAGATTGGGGACCTATATTTTAGGATCACCGAATTGGAATGAACATACTATATGAACAGAAATCACTTTAATAGTTTTTATACTTTTGCAAACGTTGCGAATTTTATAATTTTCAAATTCTCGAAACGTTGAGTTAAAAAACTTAAACAAATAAAAAACTTCTAAGGTGCTCAGTAATTTTCAAAAATAATATATTTATTATGTTAGTATAAAAATCCCTGTAAATTTTTATACTAATAGAAATAGGTTCGTAGGGAAAAAAAATGTTGATTATTCTCGGTAAAGTATGCTCCATAAACTTGTCGTTGTAGTTGACCGAAAAAAGTGCTTCTTATTTTTCCACATTTTTCTGAAACTGTAGTATTTTAATTAGTTTGTAAACTACTGTAAAATTGTGTAATTTTTTGTTTTTGAATGTATATAAACGGAAGAGTAATATAAACAAAAGAAAAAGGAAATTAATATGTCATAAATAATCTGATGAATACAATGTAAGGAAATTAATATAAAAGTTTCCCAGTTGTTATGGTAGCGACATGTACATTGGAATAAGTCACTCAATAAATTGTATAATTCTGATGTATAATTCTGTTTATAGCATCACTATTATTTTTTGCCCCTTTTATCTTTTATTTTTTGAATAAAAATGGAATCCGTATAATTGAAATTAAATACCTTACAAAAAGGAGTGATATCTCATCAAAAACAACTCGTTGTAAATGATCCCGCCAAGCCACAAACCTAAAACTTCAGTCAGAAAAAGAAGTGATATCACATAAAAAGAAGCGATATAGAAGTGCATACTCCGAGTCCCGTGTAAAAATCTATCACCACTCATAATCTATCCAAAGGACTCGGAGTGAGGGACAGTATGTGAAAACTGCTTGGCGACCTGCAGGCTTTTATAATGTTTGCGTTTCCAGCAATTTCATATGACTATATTAATTTAATTTAATTTAATTTAATTTAATTTAATTTATTTATTTTGCTCCCATAAAATTGTAAAAAGTTGAAGCTTCTGTGTTTGCATGGCCTTTCTTATTTATGAGCTTGAAAAATCAATTTGTTGATTTTATTTACCATTATTTAAACTAGAAACACCACTCTTACGAAGAGGATTTTTTAAGTAAACATGTAAAGATTTTGAGTTTGTAATATATATATATATATATATATTTCGCATACAAAAATATTTAAAAAATGTTGTAACAAAAATTAAAAATTAATTTTTTTCGATTTTCAAAATTGATATACTGCATATATTATAAAAGCCTGTAGGTCGCCAAGCAGTTTTCACATACTGTACCTCACTCCGAGTCCTTTGGAAACATTATGAGTGGTGATAGATTTTTACACGGGACTCGGAGTATGCACTTCTATATCGCTTCTTTTTATGTGATATCACTTCTTTTTGTGACTGACGTTTTAGGTTTATGGCTTGGCGGGATCATTTACAACAAGTTGTTTTTGATGAGATATGATATTATCACCTTTCCGTTTGCAACTTTTTTTCACGGAAAATCATTTCCTTATTGCCCAATATTTCCATTGTATGTTTTTATACCTTAAGTCTTCACCTTCATAGTATGTTTTGTGCTGATTTCAAAATCTCTTTTTTTGTATTATTGGATGTAAAACGTAGAGAAAAAGTTTTTATGTTTTCACACAGTGCTGAGGTAACATGTTCTCTTTGTTATTTAACATTGTGACTTCTTTATTTTTTAATTTATTTTATAAAATTGCTGCTGGAAAATTTTATTTCATATATTTTATCAGTAACCTGGACGTTCTAAAGAACTTCCAACACTATTGTTAACTTGTGGAATACGAAGACGAAACAGACTGGGATCTATTTCCGGAACGCTATAAACTTTCGAGATCAAGCTGGTAAAAGCTCTACCAAACGATACTCGCCAAGATGTTAGTGACATTTTCAGTACATAGAGCAAAAAAAAACTTGATATTTAACCTAAAAATATGCGAGATTCTGTTCATAAAGACCACATAGCAAAAATCTGTAAAGAGTCTCCTATCAAATTCTTAAATGAGCTTTATCGTATTTTAACAATTGCTAGGCAATTAATTAAAAGTGTATATGAGGCAATAACGTACAGGTCCGCGAAATTATTCAAACATGCATTAATCCTCCGTCCTATTTAATTACGTTTATTGTGATACATATTTTTTTTGTGTCGTGCCTAGTGACAAAATATCAAAATGACCAAAATAAGCTCTGTTACTTTATATGTATGCCAAAATTACATTAACTTTATTTTTAACCGTATTAAAAAAAATGTAATATGTATATAAACGTGGTGTTTATACATATATATGGTGTTTTGGAGATTATTTTTTTTTATTTACATAGACGCTACTATCCTTCGTAATTTGTGTGCGTGTTAATTAGGTTTTATTACACTTTCGGATATATTGAACATTTTCTCACTCCACTCTTGTGCGATAGAACGAGCAGGTACAATAAGAATAATGCGATATTCTCGTCACTCGCAAGACTTCACATAATAATGGAATTCGATTTCCATATTGACCTAACTCTTAAATTCCCAAGCTTTAAAAAACTGAATGACCTTATAATACCAACAAAATAGCCCAAAATACTCGCTGTTTACGTTCCCTCCCTTTTTCAGTAGGTAAGTAGTGGAAATTACCCCATTGCGTTCTCCCTTTATTCAAATTTCAATAGGTGTTACACCCCTCTGTTTGTCATTGCTCCAGTTACTGGAAAAAAGTCTTGTTTTTATTTCTGTAGTGTCCAGAAATGCCAACACATTACCCCATCCATAAAAGAGAGAGACCACCCCCTTGACTGTATCCCGACTCATTTAAGGGGAACAAAAATCCTTTCAGTTATACAGAGGTATTGTGGGTTTCAGCGCATTGGGATGATTTCGGCTATTGCGGTATTCAAAAGGTTAACAGAAGTATGAGAGAAAAATCATACAGTTTATTAAAGCCTTGATGATATACATATTGACTAAAAAATTCCATTTAAAGTGAATGAATTTGTTTTAATTTTTTTTTCTTTTAACCCTAGAATAGTCACGTATTCCTTCAGAAAGTTATTTGTTGCACTCAGTCTTTTTGTTACCGCGCCGGTTCCCTCATACAGAAAATGGTAAACAAGAAACATTTTTCATTTAATATTTCAAAGTTATATTATAAATTCACAATTACTTAAATTATATATATATTTTTTACGAGTTTTGGAATAATGGGTAAAGATAACAAATAACTGACACTAGTGATCTTTTCGCAGACTTTCCACAAATTTCCACTTTGCTTGTAAAATGTACTTAAAAACAAATACGTAGGCAACTTGTTATTTTATTATGATGGTGGAGAAATATTTAAGGACACCCAAATGGAATTTCTCTAGTGTATTTGTATTGGGAGATGTGTTAGGGAAGATATATGATGTAAATTGCAAAAGTACTGACACGCCACTACTGCCAGGTTACATGTACGCACATGTGTTAAATTAGTGATGATTATTAAAGCCAACCAGGAATTTTTCTGCATATGTTAGTCAATTTGATCTATCGCCTGAATGGAATTGAACTGGTCTCATATTTTATGGAAAGCTAGTGGGAGGGCCGTATGCCAATCGGAAGGCATGCCCTGTGCAATGGTTTTACTGAAGTGGTTCATTTGTTCTATTCATTCATTTGTTTTATTCAAAGAGTACTTGCTTAAAAATGCAAAACTGCAAACGTTATGCGTTTAGGTTAAATTCTTAAGGATGTAACATCTTAGAAATTAGAAAAACTTCGGAATTTAAAAAAAATAACAATAATAAAATAAAAAAAATAGTATATGTTACACGGTATATGTAAAATATCGTGAAAAGCAACTGAACATTATGTAGTATTTTGGAATTTTTACTAGTAATTCTGTTTCCTTTAAGTCTTTTGTAACGTGTAGTTAGGCTATTGTTAAATGCTTTCATGCTTTTACGGATCATGGATATGCTTAAAGAGATTTTCTTAAAAATAAAAATGTGAAATAAATGTGATATGTCTTAGGAACGCATGATACTTTCTTAGGCATGCATGATTACTTATCTATATTATAAAATACAAATGAGACCTCCCGGAGCACTAAGGTTAAAATTAACACTAAATGTGTGACAAGATATCTTCACTGAGAAAAATGGCACTTTTAAATTTGATAAAATCGATATTTTCATTTTGTTACGAAACTTTTCGTTTCAAATATGACGACCCGGTGCTTTCAATTCTAAAATACCAGAAATAATCAGAATATTGTAGCATGGACATACTGAAAACTGAGCACATAGAGGTCAGTTCATATTCATTTTTGAAACATGGACACACTCAAATATGACCACATGATGTTTTATTCTTGAGTGTGTGTATGTTTTCAGAAATGAGTATATACATGATTCAAACTTGAGTAATTTTGATTCGGAGCCATGATTATGACTATGCGACATACTCAGATTTGAGTATTTTTTGCTCAGTTTTGAAAAAGTCGTTTTTAGAATGTTGGCTTTCTTCTTGGTAGTATCTACATTCCCTTTTAAATATCATTTAACTTGAATCGTTATTCTATCAAACATAATACTATACCTTAAAAAAATAACATTTCTTTGAAAACTGTAGTTATAATTTTTTTAAAAAGAGTTTTTATGCAAGATTTTTTAAACTAAGGATAAAATGGCAGGGTTGCAACAATAGGTTAAAGCCCAAACTTGCCTAGGGTACATCTTCTTGTTTTATGGAATAGTTAACAAAGAAAAAAGTCATATGTTGTATTTCTCCTATTTAATTTGCTCATTGATGTACCTCATATAATACTTTTATGATATACATGGTGCAAAAAAAAGTAAATAAATACACATTCAATTAGAAATACAAAACTTTGCGATCCTATTTTTTACTTGCTTATTTAGTGAAGATATGATTTATTTCAGATGACTTTTTTTAAATTGTATGTTGTTTTGAAATGGCATTTCGAGAAAACCTAGGTGGGGCCTGATTTTTTCATGAACATCTACGGAAGCCGAAAGATAAGCGTTCCTTTAGTTGTTCTTCAGTTGCTCATATCTTATGTTCCGTGCGGCTTCTATCAAGTTTTAAATTCTTTCAACACTGTTACTTCAACTGGAACTTTGTATCTATACTAATATTATAAAGTAGTAAAGATTGTTTTTTTTGTTTGTTTGTTTGTTTGTTAATTTTTTGTTTGTAGGGGATAATCTGTGGAACTACTGAAGCGATTTCAAAAGTGATGGTGACAAATTGATGGTGACAATCCCTGCTCCAACATAGGCTATATTTTATGTCGGTGCCATTACCCCCATGGGGGTGCAAAAGCGAAAAACGTTCTAAAATTTCGATTTTTTTTTATACTGGAGGAGCTAGGAACATGAAATTTGGCATGGTAGTTACTTATAAGATGTAAATGCTCTCTAAGAACAAATTCTAATAAAATTCGAAATTTAAAAGGGTGAGATGAGCGAAAAGCGTTCTAAAAACATTCTAAATTACAATTTCTATGCAATATCTAGAAGTACAGAACCGTTTTCAAAAGTGAAGGTGGCAAATTGATGGTGATAGTCCCTGCTGCAACATAGGCTATATTTTATGTCGGTGCCAATACACCCAGGGGGTGCAGAAGTGAAAAAAGTTCTAAAATTTCGATTTTTTTTATACTGAAGGAGCTAGAAATTTGAAATTTGGCATGCCAGTTATTTCTCAGGTGTAAATGCTCTCTAAAAACAAATTCTAAAAAAGTTCGAAATTTAAAAGCGTGAGATGAGCGAAAATAATCAAACAAAATTTTGGGGATATTTATATTAGCCTTGGGAAAATAAATATTGTATTGATACCTGCATTAAACGCGCTTTCAACCGTTTATTAACTTTCTGATGTAAAACCACTCAATTTAATAGCTTACTGTATTGAATGCGCATGGAATTTCATAGGAAAAAATATTCTAATATTTGAATCTCTTCTTTTAAAAAATAGAATATAATTTAATGCAATTTTACAAGCTACATTCACATGAATTTTTCAGTACAAAAATGCATTTAGTCCTACTAAACGCATATTATGATTAATAGTGCTTTGATAATAAAATTTTGAAAATTTTCTATTATCTTTGCATTCAAATGCAATCTTTTGTAAAATAAATTGAATTTGAAACGTTTAGAAAATTGTTTCCATAACCAAAAGGACGAAAAAGTTTGCTATTATTCATAAATGCTTAATGTCAACGAATTCATGCATATAAAAACCCAGATAAGAAGAATTGAAAGAAAAAAATATCAATAAATTACTTGGCGGCGTATTTATTATTCATGCACGACAGTGTAAGAATGAGAAAACTTTTCTTATAAGCCAAACAGATAATATTTTATTTTTTCATGCTAGACCTATAATATACGCTAGCTAGAGAAATAATTCCGCTTTGGATCAATAAGTGCATTGAAGTTAAAATTTTATAATTATATTCCGAGAAATAATTTCCGGAAAACATGCTGTTAGAAGGGATTTTAAAAACTAGTGAGTTGAATATTTTGAAAGAATTCACAATGAATTTAAAATATTCTGCAGAAATAATTCATTGAGCTAACGTTTAATTGGATGCAAAATGGAAATATTTATCAATTAAAAAAATCTTTAGAAAGATTAAAAAGAATATAATACATTTTAGAAGATATATTTAGAGGAAATGTGAAATAAAGGTAGAACGAGAGAAAAAGAGGATGAATATGTAGTATTTGTCTAGTATGGACTATTTTTACTTTCTTCTATCTTTACAAGAAGAAAGTATTGGATTCATGAAAATTTTTGACTTCCGGTTTTCAACGGATTTATACGTTTTAGAAGGTTCTTGACACGATTTGACTGTGTTTAGAAAATGTCTGTCTGTCTGTATGTGACAAAAATTTTGTGGGCATGCTATCTCAAGAACTAATGCACGAAATTAAATAAAACTTTATATTCAATTAGTTCCTAATATAAATCGGTACTGATTAGTTTTTGGTGAAAATCGTCCGACAGGTGGCACTGCTATGCTGCATTTTTTGCGAATTCCGCAATAGCTCTATCTCAAGAACTAATGCACTTATTTTCATCAAACCTCAGATTCCGTTAGACCTTGAAATGAATTGACACTGATTACATTTTGGTGTAGATATCCCAACAGGTGGCGCTGCTATACCACCTTTTTCATTATTTTTACGATAGCTATATCTCAAGAACCAATGCACGGGATTTCATCAAACTGCAGATTCTGTTAGACCTTGACATAAAAAGATGCTGCTTACGTTTTGGTGTAAATAACCCAACAGATGGTGCTGCTATGCTACTTTTTTACTTTCTTCTATCTTTACAAGAAGAAAGTATTGGATTCATGAAAATTTTCGACTTCCGGTTTTCGATGGATTTATACGTTTTAGAAGGTCTTGAACACGATTTGACTATTTTTAGAAAATGTCTGTCTGTGACTCTGTGACTCTGTCTGCCTGTCTGTATGTGACAAATATTTTGTGGGAGATGTATCTCCAGAACTAATGCACGAAATTTAATAAAACTTTAGATTCAGTTAGTCCCTAAAATAAATTGGTGCTGATTAGTTTTGGGTAAAAATCGCCTGACAGGTGGCGCTGCTATGCTGCTTTTTTCGCGATTTCCACAATAGCTCTATCTCAAGAACTAATGCACTTATTTTCATCAAACTTCAGATTCAGTTAAACCCTGACATAAATAGATGCTTCTTACATTGTGGTGTTAATATCCCAACAGGTGGCGCTGCTATACCACTTTTCTCAATATTTTTACGATAGCTATATCTCAAGAACTAATGCTCGGAATTTCATAAAACTTCAGATTCAGTTAGGCATTGGCATAAATAGATGCTGCTTACGTTGTGGTGTTAATATCTCAACAGGTGGCACTGCTATGCTACTTTTTTCATTATTATCACGATAACTATATCTCAAGAACTAATGCACGGATTTTCATCAAACTTCAGAGTAAGTTAGACCTTGATATAAATTTCTGTCAATTCCTTTTTAGTATATGCGAAACCTGTGTGGGATAGAAAAAAGTTTTGGGATTGGCCCATCCGACTAGTTCATTAATATCACGATAACTATATCTCAAGAACTAATGCACGGATTTTCATCAAACTTCACATTCAGTTAGACGTTGATATGAGTTGTTGTTGATTAGTTTTTTGTTTAGATCTGCCAACAGGTAGCGCTGCTATCGTGCATTTTGCAGGATTTACACGATTTTAACAATGGTCGAATGTCAAGAACTAATGAACGGACTTTAATAAAATTATAGATTCAGATAGACCTTGATATAAATTGGTTGCTCATTCGTTTTTAGTGTATGTGAAACCTGTGTGAGATAGAAGAAAGTTTTGGGATTGACACATCCGACTAGTTTTATTTATTCATGTGTAGCTATAATATTAAAGACAAAATTAGAATTCTGGTTTTAGTGTCATTTTTGACTTTCAAGTTCATTTGTTTTATTCAAAGAGTACTTGCTTAAAGATGCAAAACTGCAAACGTTATGCGCTTAGGTTAAATTTTTAAGGATGTAACATCTTGGAAATTACATAAACTTAGGAATTTAAAATAATAATAATAATAATAATAATAATATAGTATATGTTACACGGTATATGTAAAATATCGTGAAAAGCAACTGAACATTATGTAGTATTTTGGAATTTTTACTAGTAATTCTGTTTCATTTTAGTCTTTTGTAACGTGTAGTTAGGCTATTGTTGTATGCTTTCATGCTCTTACGGATCATGGACATGCTTAAAGAGATTTTCTTAAAAATAAAAATGTAAAATAAATGTGATATGACAGTCTTAGGAACGCATGATACTTTCTTAGGAATGCATGATTACTTATAAAATTATCTGTTTGAGAACGTATCTATATTATAAAATACAAATGAGACCTCCCGAAGCAATAAGATTAAAATTAACACTAAATGTGTGACAAGATGTATTCACTGAGAAAAATGGCACTTTTAATAATAATAATACTAATAATACTAATAATACTTTTAACAATACAGGAAAATAATAATATGTTACGTAAAACCTTTTCTGGGGGTATTCCTCCTACGTTTCATAATCTTAAATTTCTTTAACCAAAACATTTCATTAAATACCCTCAATTACCGTTGTTTTTTGCCTCACCAAGGGATTAGAGGTTCTGCTCTTAAAGCTGGTAGACGGGAGCTGCTGGTTTCAAACCCTGTCACGCTCGTCTACTTAACCGTTCGGAGTTTTCCGTGGTTTTCTTCGAAGTTTGAGAAAATACGGGTTAAGATCGCCTATAAAGACCCCATGAAAGGCATTTCCATTCCTCTTATCATAAACAAATTGCATTGCCGGTACCACCTTCATTCTTTTTATATTGATAGATAAAAAAAATATTATATATA
The DNA here is from genome assembly GCA_963931845.1 of Maratus michaelseni. NCBI lineage: Eukaryota > Metazoa > Arthropoda > Arachnida > Araneae > Salticidae > Maratus > Maratus michaelseni. The sequence goes on from OZ007592.1 coordinate 422,535,299, forward strand.
TATATATATATCAGTGCACGTTTTGTTTAAATATAACAAAATGGAGCGATAAGAATTTAATGAAAGGGTCTTCGGTCTCTTGAAGAAAATTGAAAAAAATGACAATGTGAAAAACTTTTCTTCTTGCATTTCCTTTTGTTTTAGACCAAAATGAAGAAAATTAGTTTTTATAGTTTTTTTTTCTTGTCGAGCAGAAAATTAGTATCACAAATTACGTGAATGATTAGAATGGATTTCTGCGAGTGAAACAAAATGTTTCGTATTTAATTATACTTGACAGTATTTTGTTTTCACGGAACCAAAATAATTGTTTATTTATAGCAGTTTTATATTTAAAAAAATTATATCTTGCTTCTATAAAATTTTCAAACTTTTAGCAATATAACATCAAACAAAAAAGAAATTATGATATTTTTACCATGCAATGTATATTTGGAGAAATTCATGAAACATATTGAAAAGTTCTTTAACTACCTTAACGCAAAGTCTAAATCTAGTTTGAGAAAAATGACTTTAAAGTTCTTACTTTGAAAACATTATAGATTTAATAATTACCATTCATTTAGTATTAAAGTGCTCAGAAATGATAATTTTTTTAATATATAAACTTTTTCAAAAATTGAATTTACGAGTCCTAAGACCCCTTTAAGCTATTATTAAAAACATATTTAATTTTACTGAACGATATGTGCCGCAAAATAAATCGTTTTACGATATACTTTAAACTTAGAAAAATTGCCAAAGTTAAAAATATCCAATGTGATAACGTTATAAATGTAACGCAATAAAATTACAAGAATGCTTTAAGCTGTCTAATAATCCTTATCCAAAAATAACTCGCAAAAATGGAGAACCATTATTAAAATAAATTGTAATTTCTAATGCAGATGTATGATGCACAAGATGTTCAAACATACTCTACTTATCCAAAAATAACTCTAAAAAATGTATAGACATTGTTAAAAGAAATTAGAATTTCTAATGCAGCAATACCATGTTTAAGATGTTTATACACACACCTCTTAAACAAAATTTTACTGCCTATGAATAATATTAGAGTAATTAAAATATCCTGTGCATACGATATGTACTATTTTGAAACTTCCTCTTAATTAATCTTCGTCATATGGAGCGTTAAAAAATGTATTTAATAGTATATTAGATAATATTTTCTAAACATACTGTATCTAAAAAACAGTATTTCGTTGTCTACATTACATTAATTAATAGTTTGCTTAAAAGTACAAGCATTAAATGTCAACTTGATTGTTAACGCTTTTATTGTTTAAACAAGTTGAGGGACATGGACTTTATATATGGACTGAATTAAAAACTATTTTAAATCATTATAATAGTATCTTTGAATTAGGAAGAGCAAATATGTGTTATAATTACATTTGAATGCAATATTACATTATTATACTTTAATTTTCTTTGAAAACTATTTTTATTCATATACTATTTTGTAACTATACTATCTTTTTCCCGAAAAATGATTTACACAAATAACACATATTTTCTTCAGAAAACTTGCTAATGTTAGGAATATTTAAATCATTAATATGTAAACCATATTATTAAATCCTTGATTGCTTTAATAGGATTCTAAAATGTCAAAGACGAATTTGTCAGCTCAAACTAAAACTTTAAGAACAAAATAAAAGTAAATTACCGTGATGAAGAAAAATGTCAATCCTTATTAAAATCTGTATATCCTCTTTATATGAAACGCTTACACCTTTAAATGAAGTATACATTTAAAATGTATTTCGATTTCTATTTTGGGAGAATGTAACTATACTCATTCACTGCAATAAAAGATAGCAGTAAAAAGCTATAAAAATATTTCATATTTAATGTGGGTGAGATTTCTCTTTTCTGGCTTCAAATTTCATTTTTTTTTCTCGCACCATTATATCTTTTTTTTTCATATTGAAATATATTTTTGTTTTATATGATAACTTCGTTTTAGATTAAAATGCATATGAAACTGCTTAAAGAAAAATATGTATATTTGTTTTTTATATGCCTTTTTTGTTAGAGAAAAATGTTATAGCAGTATTGGTTTTTTTTTATAAAAAACCTTTCTCTTTTTCATTTTGTTTTTAGATTTCATTTTGCTTTTTATCTAATTAAGCAATTTTGACTGTAAATTGCAATACTTATTAAATTCTAAAATAAAGCGCCCTTAGAAATCAGCTGTACAGTATGACAACTAATGGTTTTACATTTTTTGTAAATATATATAAAAAGCTCTTATAATAAACTCAAAAACATTTACATGATTTTTTTTAGTAAAGCAGTAACTATCTTCTTCATATTCCATGCTCTTGTTATACATTTATTAAACAACATTTTATTTGTTAAATAGTGTGTGCACAAAAGTTACATACTTGCAAGCTTGATACTACTAGGAATATATTTTTGAAAAAATACTATTAAGTTTAATCCGTATTATGAATATTGTCACTGTTTTAATGAAATTCTACATTGTGAGAGACGCATTTGACAGCTTAAACTGAAACGATAAGAAAAAAATAAAGTAAATTATCCTGATTAAGAAGAATGTCAATCCTTATTAAAAAATGAAACATTTCCACACTTAAATAAAGAGAAAATTTCAAAGTACTACGAATTTTATTTCAGAAAATATAACAATAATCATTCACTGCAATAAAAGACTAGTCGTTGGGGGCCACCGTAATACTTACCCATCATGGATATGCATAATATAAAATATGAAAATAAAACATGTATAAACTACTTATAAAATGCTTTGAAATTCGAATAAAATCGTGGCTTGATGACGTAATAAACTTTAAATGCTCTATTACTTTACTGCGTAACAGAAATATTCTTATAACTCCAAAATTGATAATCCTATTAACTAACGGTTTACTGCGTCGGATTAAGCGTCTCATTTCCAATTAAAATATATCTTTGAATTGAAATTTGAACGAAATACAGGGTCATGAAAAATCGAAGAGTGGGAAAAATAGGATTACAAACATATTGGCAACTAATAATCCGATTTACTTCATTCTTTATGCAAAATTTACGTTTTTTTATTGTCTTTTATATTCACTCACTAAAATAAAAAATTTCGAAAATTTTTATATACCTTTTATCAGAACGAATAATTTCGAGAGTCCGAAAAAAATAGTTCCGGATAATCTAGGTTACTGAAATTCAATAAGCTTCTTCCCTATATTGCGTGTTAAGTACATACCAATTTTCAAGTCTATATCTCAATTTGTTCGGGAGATAGAGCGTTTACAGACACACAGACACACAGATAGACGGACGGCAAATATTTTTCTAAATATATGTTTTTCGGAATCTCCAGTGTCTGAAACGTGTAAATTCGTCAAATATATGTATTTTTTGATTTTCAAAATGATTGCAAGATTTACCCTATACTACGTATGATGTGTAAATAATAACAATAAAAAGCTATTAAAATATTATATGTTTAATGAGTGGATGTGATTTCTCTTTTCTGAGTTCAACTTTATTATTTTTTTTTTCGAAACTTAGTATCTTATTATTTTACGTTGAAATTTCTATCCGTTTTAGGCCACAATTTTGTTTTGGATTAAAATGCGAATGCAATCTCTTAAAGAAAAATATTTAGGTTCATTTGAAATGTTTTTTTTATTACTGAAATATATCATAGCACTAACGTTTGTATAAAAAGTGCCTTTCTCCCAGATAAAACGCATTTTGAAATCAGCTGTACAGTACGACTATTGATTATATAACATTGTTATAATACATTTATTAAACACTATTTTATTTTTTAAATAGTGTGTCCGCAAAAGTCACATATTTTATTCAGAAAACTTGATTTTGCTATTAATATATTAAAAAGTATATGCAGGGTGTTTCACAAAGGACCCCTAACTTTGGAATTAAATAACTCGTATACGGTGATAGATAGAAGCATAAAACGAGTAGTATTTTTATTAAAAAGCCATAAGAATCTGATAGAGAAACCTCAAAATTTTAGATAAAAATAGCGCCAATAGATGGTGCTGGAAACAGCATTACATATCCCTATAAAGAGAGCTCAGACGGCAAGAACGTTCAGTCGTCGAAGATTTCACCGTTAAAACGTGATCGCTATTAGGGCATAGTGAAAGAAATTATGGAAGTGAGACTGAAGAACATTGTTTACCGCAACAATCCTTTAACACTCGACGAGCTCAAGGAGGCTATTTGTCAAGCTTATGTATTGCTTTCCGGTAGCATACTACAGTGAGTCACTGAAAATTTCATTATTTGTTTGCGACATGCGTGTTGTGTGAAAGGTATGTATTTTAAATCGTATTTGACTACTTAAGATGATACAGACTGCATAAGATTATGCGACCCGCGGCGCCATCTATCGGCGCAATTTGTTACTAAAATTTTGAGGTTCCTGTATCAGATTTTTACGGTTTTTTAAATAAACATACCACTGGTTTCATGCTTCTACCTATCACCGTTTTCGAGTTTGTTTTTTTTCAAAGTTAGGGAACCTTCGTGAAACATCCTGTATATATATATATATACATTAAAGTGTAAACCATATTATGAAATATTTGACTGTTTTAATCGAATTCTAAAATGTGGGAGACACATTTGACAAATAAAACTAAAACTAAAAGAAGAAATAAAAGTAAATTACCCTGATGAAGAAGAATGCCAATCCTTATTAAAATATTAAATGCTTTCACACTTAAATAAAGTATAAATTGCTAAGGTACTATGATTTCTATTTCGCAAAATGTAACAATACTCAGTCACTACAATAAAAGATAACAGTAAAGATCTATTAAATATTCCATGTTTAATATGAATTCAATTTCTCTTTTCTGAGTTCAATTTTCATAATTTTTTCGCAGCTGAATTTCTTAATTTTTTCAGGATGAAATTTCTATTCGCTCTATATCACAATTTTGTTTTAAATTAAAATGCATATGAAACGGCTTAAAGGAAAATATTTATGTTCATTTGAAATACCTTTTTTGTTTGTGAAACATTTTATAGCAGTATTGTTTTTTATAAATATCCTTTCTCTCTTTCATTTTGTTACTATTTATAATAATAATAATAATAAAACCTTTCTCCCAGATAAAAGGCATTTTGAAATCAGCTGTACAGTATGACCATTGATGATGTGACATTATTTTGTAAATATATATAATAATTTGTTATACTACACTCTGAGTTTTTAAATGAAGCTTTTGAATAAAGTAGTAACTACCTTCTTCATATTCCATGCTCTTCTTATACATTTTTTTAAACATACATCGCACATTTTATTAAGAAAATTTGATGTTGCTAAGAATATAAAAAAAAACACATTAAAATGCAAACCATAGTATGAAAACTTTGTTTTAACGGAATTCTAAAATGTGAGAGACGAAATTTGGCAACTCAAATTAAAACTATAGGGGGAAAATAAAAGTAAAATATCATGATGACGAAGAATACCCTTCTTTATTAAAAAATGAAACTCTTATACACTTAAATAAAGAATAAATTTCAAAGCCACTACGATTCCTATTTCTGAAAATGTAACTATACTCATTCACTGCAATAAAAGATAACAGTAAAAAGCTATAAAAATATTTCATGTTTAATGTGGATGTGATTTCTCTTTTCTGACTTCAATTTTCATTTTTTTTGGCCGCGTACTATCTTAATTTTTTTTTTACATTGAAATTTCTTTTCGTTTTATATCACAACTTTGTTTTAGATTAAAATGCATATCAAACTGCTTAAAGGAAAATATTTATGTTTATTTTTATATGACTTTTTTCTAAGTGAAAAATATCATAGCAATATTATTTTTTGTAAAGAAGCCCTTTTCGTTTCCATTTTGTTTTTGGATTTATTCTTTTCATAATTTCGGCAATTTTGACTGTTCATTCGATTAAATTCCCAATTAAATTGCATTTAGAAATGAGCTGTACACTACGATTTTTGTAAATACAAATAATAAACTGTTATTAAACACTGTTTTATTTGCTAAATAGTGTGTGCACAAAAGTCACGTATTTTATTCAGAAAATTTGATGTTGCTAAGAATATTTAGAAAAAATACATTAAAGTGTAAACCATAGTATGAAATCTTTCATAGTTATAATGAAATTCTAAAATGTGAGAGACGCATTTGGAAACTAAAGATTTTACATGGAATTAATTGAATAACATAACAATTACATTCTTCATATTCTTCGTTCTTGTTATACATTTATTAAACACTGCTTTAACTGCTAATTAGTAGTGTGTACACAAAAGTCACATATTTTATTCGGCAAACTTAATACAGCTATGAATATTTTTTGAAGCTAAATTAACGTGCAAACGATATTCATTCTCTATTGCTTTAATTCAATGCTGAAATGTAAGAGGCGCATGTGACAGCTCAAATTAAACATTTACGAAGAAAATAAAAGTGAATCATCATGATGAAGAATAATGTCAATCCTTATTAAAATATAAAATTCTTCCATGTTGAAATAAGGAATAAAATTTTTACGATTTCTAGTCTGAAAAATGTACTTATACTGATGCACTGAAACAAAAGATAACAGTTTAAAGCTATAAAAATATTTCATGTTTAATGTAGGTTTTCATTTCAGACTTCAATATTCCTTTGTTTACACGTCGAAATAAATTTTACATTTATATCTCAGTTTCCTTTTAGCAAAAATTGTATATAAAACTTCTTAAAGGAAAATATTTTTAAATGCCTTTTTCGTTAGTGAAAACAAAAAAATATAACACTATTCTCTTTATAAAAAGCCTTTCTCTCTTTTATTGTGTTTTTATATTTAAACTTTTTTCATCTAATTGCCAATTTTCACAGCCCATTACAATGCCGCAGAGAGAGAGGCGTATCTGACAGCTTCAATTAAACCTTTAAGAAGAAAATAAAAATAAGTTATCATAATGAAGAAAAATGTCGATCCTTTTGGTAATAAAACAAAATTTTTCCACCCTTAAATAAAGACTACATTTCAAAGATACTACTATTCCCGTTTCTAAAAATGTAACTATACTCATTCACTGCAATAAAAGATAAAAGTAAAAAGCTAAAACCCTACTATACGCTTAAAATGTACAAAACATCTCTCTTCTGACTTCAAGATTCATTTGATTTGTATCATGTTCCTATCTTAATTTCGTTCATGTTGAAATTCCTTTTCATTTTATTTCACAGTTTCGTTACAGCTGAAAATGTAAATTAAAGTGCTAAAAGGAAAATATTTATGTTAAATTTTAAATGCCTTTTTTCTTATGGAAAAAATATCATTATTGTTATGAATGTTATTTCTTCTTTAACTATTTTTTAATTCAAATAACGTTCTCCTCTAATCGTCTATTTTAATTTAACATGACAATACATCTAACATTTTCATTTAAACTATAATTAAAAAAATCCAGTATATTGTAAACATTGATGTTGTTTGCACCGTTTCGAAAATATAAATAATAAAATACTCTAATAAATATTTCACATCAAACTGATGTATAAAATAGCCAGTACCTTCATCATATTGCATGCTCCTTTTATTCATTTATAAAACACTGTTTTACTCTGTAAAACGCGTTTGCACAAATCTGACATATTTTATTCAGCAGACATCGTATTGCTACGAAAAAATTTCGTTGATCAATTATAGTGCAAACCATATTAAGAAATCCTTTAATGCTTTAATGGCTACTAAAAGCATAGCGACGTATCGAACAGTTCATATTAAATCGTTAAGATGAAAATAAAAGTATATTTTTATAATGAGGTATATCGTGAATGTTTTTTTTTTTTAATAGAACAGTTTAACACGAAAATTAATAGTGATATTAAAAATTAGTATACTTATTTTACATTTCTCAATTTATAACTTGCACATATGTGTTAACCAATATATTTTAATACAAAAGATGAAACGTACAATTATTTATATGAAATGGTATAATAATACAGTTTAGATATTTCATGAGATCTAGAAACTTGGCAAAATCAATGTATACGATTTCTCTAAAATATTGCATCAATAATGTATGGAATTTCCCTCAATATTACATATATTTTTCTTCGAAAGCCCTTTTTCTTCATTTATAAAACAGAGATTTATTCAATAAAACATGTTTGCACAAATTCCATATTTTTTATTCCGCATATTTTTTATCGCTATGAATAAATTTATGAAACATTAATGCCTAAATCATACTTCGAAATCTTTCTTTGCTTTTATTGAATGCTGAAACCTGAAAAATGAAAAAAAGTAGCTGAAGTCAAACCCTTAAGATGAAAGTAAAAACACATTTTCATAATGATAAATATACTGTCGATCTTGATTAAAAATATATAAATCGGTTCCACGTTTAAATAAATAGTCAATACCCTAAATGCGAATTTTTTATTCCCGATCTGTACTTATTCGCTACAATAAAAGATAACAGTAAAAGCTATCAAAATATTTTACATTTACAGACACTTTTTGCCGTTTGAACATTTTGTTTTAAATTTTCAACGTTTTAAAATACTTTTTTTAACATATTATTAAATGTTTTTAATGAAGTAAAATGATTTAATAAAAAAATATATATTTTTTGTGGTAAAATTTGTAAAATGTTAAATAAATTTTAAAACTTTATTCTCTACAATTTTCAAATTTTTAAACTTATTTTGTAAGCTTTTGTTACATTTTTTTTCCATTTTTTTCTTCTATAACTCTAATGATGGGATTTCGAAAAAGAATAATTAATTTAAGGAAAAATATAATAAAATATCATGTCTTATTTAAAAAGTACAGTAAAAATAAATAATTACTTTACAAATTTATTTAAAAAAAATACATTATTTATATTACTGAAAATTCGATCCCTAATTTTTATGAAATGGATCATTAAATAAAATAGCGTGTCAAGTATATGTTCAAGTTTTAACATTTTGATCATACTGATTTATTGAAAAAACTATTCCGATACAAGAAGGTGCTGTGTTAGCGATGCTTGTGCGATTTTCTCGATTTTCCGTAGTCATGTTGTAAATTGGCTGCTCGCGCAGCGAAGGTAACCCAGTGCATTACAAGCAGCTGACGTACAACAGGATAATGGAAAATATTGATTTTATTTACGCTGTAAAAGCGAATTTTGACTTATTAACATGTGTGAGACAGAAGAAAGTTTTGGATCTGGCGCATCCAACTAGTTTTCATTGTTCGCAGAGGGAAGACCCAGCTAGAAAAAGTTTGCAAAAAAGTGCACAAAATCTGAGCGTACTTGGCACCTCTGTTTATGCATAAAAGCTGCAAACTGTTTTGTGCACAAAAACGCATAAACTGTATCCCTAAATTGTACAATTTTTATGCATAATAATAGGTGCCAAATGAGTGTACTAAGGGAGTAATGGGTGTACTAAGATTGTGTGCACTTTTTTTTACAGTTTTTTGCATACCGAATAATCCCTAAATTGTACACTTTTTTTGCATAATCAGAGGTGCCAAATACGCTCAGATTTTGAGCATTTTTCTTTTTACACTTTTTTTTCAAACCAAATAATCCCTAACTTGTACATTTTTATACATAATCAGTTTTGCCAAATACGCTCAGATTTTGTGCACTTTTTTACACTTTTTTAGCATACCAAATAATCCATAAATTGTACAATTTTTATACATAACCAGAGGTGCCAAATATGTTTAGATTTTGAGCATTTTTCATTTTACACTTTTTTTCAAACCAATTAATCCCTATATTGTACACTTTTTATACATAATCCGAGGTGCCAAATACGCTCAGATTTTGTGCACTTTTTATTTTACACTTTTTTGCATATGAAATAATCCTTAAATTGTACACTTTTTATGCATAATCAGGAGCCAAATACGCTCAGATTTTGGACACTTTTTAGTGAGTGGAATTAAACTGGATGTAATCTCTCTCTCTTCTCAATTTAATTTTATTATTTTCTTTGTATCTGTTAGAATTTCTTTCGTGTATCTTTCATGTTAATTTTTTTTCTAATTATTTTGCATTTTACTTCTCGCTGAAAATGTAAGTAAAGCTCCTTATAAGAAAATATTTGCGTTAGTTTTACAATGACTTATTTTATACATTCAATAGTTATAAACACAAAAAAGAAAAAGACAGAACTAATTTAATCTCTAATCTTGCGTAGATATGACATTTAATTCCGTATCAAAATTCGTTTTCCTTGGAAAGATACATAATCCAAGGTTCGTTCATGGTAGATGTCCGTATTTTCAAAATATCCATCCGTAATTTTTTTTTTTAAATATATTTTTGTGCACTAGATAGTTTTCTACAAAAATATTTGCTACATAAAATTGGTAAAATTAAAAAAAACTGAACATGATGTAATAAAAAAAACGTTTTATTCAGTGTTATAAAGATAGCATTATATATAGTATATATATACATAATATGTGATAAAAGTTATAAAGATAACATTATATAAATATATTTCCTTTTATTACTTTTTTATATTTCTGCTTGTACATTTCGAAGTAAAATGAAGCATTCATTTTATTATAAGAATATATTTTTTTAATAGAATTCCATCATGTACATTTAAGATTTTTATATTAATCTTGCATGTGCATAATTTTACTCTCTACGAATAATAACAAGAATAACTATATTATATTGTGCAAATCGTGTATGCTTTGAAAAATATTCTATTAAATTTTTATTACAAGATATAATTCGAAGATACATACATTTGAAATAAAATTCGATGGTACTAATGAATTAATATTAATTATTTTTTCTGTCAATCAACAAAAACAAACAATTTGTATCCTAAAATAAGTCTGTTTTTAATGCGCATTTTGTTAATGGACAATTTAATTAATATTTTAAATTTGCGTGTTAACGCATATATTTGTATAGTATATATCAGGGAAATTTTAAGCTTTATTTTTGTTGAATAACATTTAAAAAAAATTAATATTAATTCATTAGTACTATCGATGATCCAGGCAAAGATGCTTTATTATTATTATTATTATTATTATTTAAGTAATGGCAGTATATTGCAATTAGATGAGATTTAATGTTAACATAAGATTAAATTTTTAATAGCGTTACTTCATCGATAAGATATGCATTTTAATTATGATTAAATATGTTTCTAATGTACATTAATTATCAATTTTGCCAATATATAGCTAATTAAATTAACGTAATACAATGTTAAGATTATTTTTTTGAAAAAAAAAAACTTCACATTCGTCGTCTTTGTTTATTAACTAGAAAAATCCGTATTTACAAAGCTACATTACAATATTTTTATTTTCATTGTACCAGATAATAGGTTTAAGTGCAAAACTTTTCGATATACATTTGTAAATACAGTGGACTCACAGTGGATTTTTGAACTCAAAGCATGTAAAATTAAGGATGTACATATATACATTCGATGTAATAAAGGCAGCTATATAAAATTGAAATTTTTATTATATTATATTTATAAGCTCATATATATGTGTATGTGAATTTTGCATTAGAAGGAATGAACAGTGTTATTATAAGAATTTTTTTTTTCATAATAGAACTGCATCATGTACATGTATAAGATTGTGATATTCATCCTATATAAATATTTTCTTTTACGTAATTAAATTACCTTCTGCAGATAATGCATACTTAAACATATTTCTCTTAATTAATTTTCATTATACCTAGTACTTAGTATATACATTTTACATAATATTCGATAAACATTTTGTTTAAGATTTTAAACTCTCGTGTTTAATACACATATTTTAAAAATATATCATGAGATATAGCTCATCGTTATTTACTTGACTGACATTTGAAAATATTTTAATTCATTAATATGTATATAGGAATTACTTAGAGTCGCTATTATGTTAATGTTGTTTAAAAGAAATCGTATGTTTTATACAATGAAATGAAATTTTAATATTAATTTAGGATTGCATTTTTGAACAGAAATGAGTCATTTAATTATATAAGATATGTATATATTCTACTTAAGCATATTTTAATTTCTATTAATCGTGAATCTCGCCTGTAAATGACAATTAATATTAATATAGAGTAACGTTAATGTTAATTTTGTGGATATATTTGCATTCAAGCTAAGTGTTCATAGTCTCAGAACGCGCATATTTACTAAGCTTTATTAAAATATTTTTAATTTGTATTGTATTACATAGGTTTCAGCATAAGATTTTGCGACATTATATTTGTAAATTCAGAAAAATTGAATCGCATGTATCGTTAAAAACAGATGTTACTCGGTGTAATAAATATAAAATTACACAATTCAAATTTACACTTTAACCCCTTAATCGTCGTGCCCGAGACATTCACGGGCAGCGTAGGTTACGACTGTTTTATTCAAATTGTTTGATTCCCACCAGTTTTTTTAAAATAGTGTAATTGGCTTTATTCTCGCATTATTTTATCTGTCTATTAAATAACGCGAATATTTCTACTTAAAAAAAAACTGGTGGTAATCAAGCAATCTGAATTTTTTAAAAGTAGCCTACACTTATCGGGCGCGACGATTAAGGGGTTAATTAATTTTTATATTTATACGTATGCGTGTCGAAATAAAATGAAGCAACAATGCTAGTATAGGATTATATTTTTAATAGAAGGACATCATGCATAATATGTTTTTATACTTCCCTGTCTATGAACAATATCAATCTTAATTAAATTATCATGTGCAGAAGTTGTATAGCATTCTAATTAATTTTCATTATATGTTGTATTTATGAAAGATATTTCTACACAGTAAAAAATAAAACCCAATGTTGGTCGAAATATTCTTAGGTATGTGCCCAAATTGGGTCATGCCTGTTTTGGTTACCACTGTGTATCCATTTTGGGCACTGTTAAATACCCATTAATAAAAAAAAAAAAAAGAAAAAAATGTGTATTTAACAGTTCCCAAAATGTGTGGATACACAGTGGTAACTAAAACAGGTATGACCCAATTTGGGCACATACCTAAGAATCTTTCGACCGAAATTGGGTTTTATTTTTTTCTGTGTAGTTAATATCGATAAGCACATTGTTCTATATAACTAGTTTCCCGTTAATGTATTACCGATAAATTAAGATTTTATGTTTACTCGTTAACGCTTACCTACTTAATGCATACGGTGCAAATATCAGCTTTTTTATATTATATCACATAAAAATAGCATAATTAATCTCATTGTAGTATCTAGTAATTAAACATAATCCCAATATACAGGGTGACTTTTAATTAACCTACAACGTTTAGCTGAAATAACTCGAGTCGTTGTAGATAACACTACAAAAAAAATTACAAAAAAATATTGAAAAGAACGTGGCAAAGGAATTTAATGGATATGGTTTTCATAGATAGATTCTTCAGAGGCGATACAATAACGCAACCTAGTCCGAAAGTTGTGAGTTACAAAACGAGCGTTTCTTTTATTATGCTTCAAAATGAGTCAGTTATGGAACTTTTGAGGCTAACAAAGTCTATCGGCATCTTCTTGTAAACCAAATCTTTCATATGACCCTAAAGATAGAAAACACATGGATTCATATCTGGTGAATAAAGTGGCCAATTTTCTTATCAGATCTCTTACTATTTTAGGTCGGTTTCAGAATGTTGATGACCACTTTTGTAGAAATAGTGTTGCATTTGCACCACATAAATACTATTTTTAACAATAAAGTTCGATCTTCAGTTGAATTAATAACACTTTGAGAGACATTTTCAAAATTGCGTGTAACAGACACTAAACAAATTCCTTTTATGCCCTCTCTCACTGTACGCATTCGTGCTGCCATCTAGTCATGCTCTGAGAAGTTATTTCAGTTTAAATATGTAGGTTAATTAAAGTCACCCTGTATAAATTCCGTTAAAGAAATCCATCTGCACTTATTACGAAATAAATTTTAATATAAGATTATATATTTTTAGGTAAATGCATCATGCGTATGTTTATAGTTATTCTATTTAAGCATGATTTTACAATTTATTAAAATATATATATAATTTTATTATACAAATGATGTATATATTGCTACATTTCTCTAATTTCTTTATATCAGTATTAAAAAGAATATATAGATTTTTGATAACATTTTCTAAACTTTTTAGTTGTCTGTTTGATGTAAATGTTGTTACTTAATAACTTTATTGAGCTTATAAATATAAAACAATTACACTTGCACGTTAATGCATATATTTTTTCACCATATAATTTACCATGATATGGCGATTGATATAGATTTCAATTTGTGACTTTTGCATTGTTGAATAAATTGTATTATATTTATCGGATATATGACAATTGTCTTTTTATTGTATTATCAGTTCATATATTCTCGATTATAATGAGATTTAATTGTTATGATTTACATAAGTTTTATGATACATACATGTATATATATATATATATATATATATATATGTGTGTGTGTGTGTGTGTGTGTGTGTGTATGTATGTATTTTTGTGTGAAAATTAGCTCATTGATAATATCTAGTAACAAGGAATAGTCACTTTTGTTTAACATTTTCGCGATGAGCAAGCATTCTTTACATAATTTTTAATCTATTTTCACCGTTAATTACGAATAGAAAATTTTCCCTTTTTTATTGTAGGAATTCTGTGTTTAATAAACGCAAAAGTCCTTTATAAAAATCTGTGGAAGGGATAGTCAATGATTCTGAACATCCTAAAGTCCACGTATACGCGACGTTCTTTGGGAAAGGGTTAAAATGAGCATTGGTTATATTTAAATTGTTTTCTCAGTATAATATTTTTATTATTTCGAAAGCTCTTGTTATTTATTTATGAAGCAGTGTTATATACAATTAAAGATAATTGCAAATATTTTCATAAATTCATACATAGCTGTAAACATTTTACGAAGATGAATTAATATTCCACGAGAAAATGACAGTTTGTTAAAGATGGTGAATGATTGCAGTCGATATCAAGAATCATGGCGAGGAGGTTAGGCAATGATGAAACACCATAAGAATTTCTCCAATAATGAGCAGCTGATTTCCAGATAAATTGTTTATTAATGAACAGGAGCGATGCCAGTAACAGTTCCCACAGTATTCGGTATAAATTTATAGCCCTCAGGCTTGACGATAACTCACTACATCATTTAATTGATCTTAAGAGGCTGTTGTGAAATTCTAAGTCAGTTGAACACCAGATAACAATTTGGTCAGCACTTCAAAACACGACAAAAATCTGCTCTCCAAAAGCTTGCAAGCCAGTTTTGTTAACGGCGCCTAGAGTTACTGAAAACGACGTAACGTATCCAGGAACCAATGAGTGACAGACGAAATTAAGCTAAGGGTCGAGGATTAAGGTGCGATGGAGAAGATTTAACACGAAAGAATCCCTATCGTAGCTGCGCATTGATTTTGACGTGAAAAATACCCAGCGCGTGAAGGAAAGAATGGAATAAAAAAATTAAAAAAATGGCTTTTAAAAACATTCGAAATGACAACAAGCGTCTCTCAGATTTTTATAGATTGGGGAGTTGCTAAAAGATACGAATGAACTTAAAGTTTTAGATAACGATTTGGAATAAGATAATTATTAATATAAGTGTTATTACTTTTAAAAGGACATTGAATAGGAATAAATATTATTAAGAATTAAGGAAATAATGAATATGTCAGAATTTAGAATAATTTAAAGGAATAATGCGAAATAAAAAATTTTTATAACATATATAATATGCAACTATAAAAGAAACAAACTGATCAATAAACTAAAAGAATACAAGTCTTAAAGAGAGTCTAGGAAAAAAGTCATATTTTATAAATACGAAAAAAAAATTGCATAATATATACAAATGCAAAATATTTTTATTTATTTATAAAGCAGTGTTTTATACAATTAAAAGTAATTTCAAATACTTTCATAAATTCAAATATGGAACTGTAAAACAAACAAACTAATCTATAAACTGAAAGAACACAAGTCATAAAGAAATATCTGGAAAAAAGTCTTATTTTATCCACACGAAAAGAAAATTGCCTAATATATACAAATACAAAATATCTCTCGTGGAATTATTATCTTGGTTTAGTGTTGAGTTACGTGATATTCATTTTAAATGCACATTCTTTATCTATGTCTGTTATATTGTAACATTTCGAATACTGTGTAGCTGAGAAGGATTTGAAGATACTTTATAAAATACAAGAGGGCGCATGAAATATCAGGCACTAAAATAATCTTATAAATAATTGATTTTTTTTTTTTTTTTTGTAAATTGTGAAATTTTGTAATGGATTGAATTTATTAATATATGGCCCAATGCCGCTTCAGCCAGAATTTACTACTTTGTTGGTTAGGTATTCAGGAGGGTAAGTTTCACTGGATAAATCCTGCTTGGATTAAACTACTATATGCATGGTTAAAGCACATAAAGTTAAATGACAGAGTGTATTTACAGGTGCAGTAGAAAGTAGCATTGCACAAATCATAGAATTAATCTACACGACACCTTATTTGTATAACCTTTATAAATTCTTAAAATGTTTCCTACATGTAATACTTTAATATTTTGAAATATTTTTATTATTGTTTCGTGAAAATATGTTTTATTCGCCTAAAAATGTTTTCACATATACCAGATATTGTATTCACCATAGTTGATATTAATTTTAATATACTACACATTAAAGTGTAAATTATTTTATGATTGTTTTTAAATGGAATGTTGAAATGTCCTACATGCAACTGAAAGGTCAAATTAAACCTTTAAGATGAAACTAATAGTAAATTATAATTATGAAGAACATTGTAGATCCTTAACAATAATTAAACCGTTTCACACTTAAAAAAATCTGTGAATTTCATACATACAATTTCATATTCTTCAAATTGTAACATGCACGTGTTAATGCATGTGTTTGCTGTACAATATATATATACACTGTAAACACAAACGTCTGAAATTCGATTTAAAAAGTATTTTAAATGGATGGTCACATTTTAAGTGAAAAAAAAGTGTCTTACTTTTTAAGACACCTTTTTGCATCTGAAGTTAAGACATTGGAAACGTCTTAAAACGCCACCATTTTTAAAACACTTGAAATGTCTGAAAAAGCCGCCGTTTCGTCAAATTGTTTGTTCGAATAAAAAGACTGATGGCACCATCTATTGACAATTTTAGAAGCATCTGGAATTGGCATGAGGAGGGGAATTTTACATCGCATTTCTCAAGTCTTGAACGGGATTCGAACGCGCAACTTTTGGCTTGGGAGGCGAACGTGCTGCCTGCTTTGCCAGTGAGACCTCGTGTGATTTTGATTTTAAATGTATCTACCGGATGTTAATGTGTGATTCAAGACTCCCTTAATAGATAAGATTTGACAATCCGGAGAAAGTCTATGGAGAAAATGTCCGCGGTAATTCCCACTTATTAATTGACGTTCTCCGGAAAGTATCGCCGCCTGGTGGATACTACCGCAGATTTGCCAAGTCTCCGGCTTTTTGAACACCAGTATATTTTTAGAGAAAATGTTGTTATTTTAAATCCCAGAATTCTCCGATCAAACAAAACAAAATTGTCTGTACAAAAAAAAACTGGTATCCAAAAAGATAATAGAAAAATCTAGCAGCTCTGCTACCGCATAGCTGCCAACTTTTACGCTTTTTTCTTACCACTAAAATTTAATAGAATTTTTTTCGTTATGTAATCACACGATCTTGTCAATTTAATAAGATAAAATTTAATATAAAATTTTAGTGGTAGGAATTAAGCGTAAAAGTGGGCATCTATGCTACCGATACTAGTTCATAAGCAAATGCATAGAACAAATGGAGCTGTGAAAAAATTTCATGTCGAAAATACTCCTATTACTGACGATTGATGGCGCTAGTAGCAGGAGAATATAGCGGTCAAAGGAAACTTGCTGATTGTGAGGCCTGATACTATGATAAGGAGGCCTTGGTGTGATTATATTTTTAGAAAGCAGATTGTATTTTTATCGGTGCTGTTATAATATCAGCATATTTTAATTAATAAAGCTAGATTATTATTATGGTTTTTCTATGGTTAATAAATAATTAGAATATGGCTTGATTAATATAATTTATTAGAGAAATTGCCTTTGTTCAATGAATGATTAGAATATGCTCTAGTTAATTTGTTGATCAGAAATAATAAGTTTTGAATTGCATATTGAAGGAGAGACTTTAACACGCTACTGTTTATAGAGGGGAAAGGGATCAATTTTAAAGGGGCATAATTTAAATTTGATTTTTATATGAATATATTTCTTAAATAAAAAAAAGCTCCAAAAATTTTGATTTTTTTTTAAACTTTTGGGAAAATGGTTGTTGCTTTCGGTTGAAAATGGACCAAATGATGTTCGCATTTTACTATCTTAACCGAAATTCTGTAACTTTAGAAGAATTTTTTAAGCGTTTTTAACGAAATTCTATAACTTTAGCAAAATTTATCTTTGAATATGCAATAGAAATGCATAAAATCGTTACAAAAATGTTAAAGTTACAAAAAGGATATACGCAAAATATCAGGTATGAAAAATAAAATAGAAATTTAGTAATGTCGTGTTATAGCGGCCCCCAAGGATGAAATATTTTTGTTTCTGTTTTCATTAATATATTGCAAATTTGGTACTTTCGTGTAATTTTTTTGAACGATTTTGTAACAACAAAAATAATCTGGCCGTGAATAGGGAAATATTTTCGTCAAACATTTGAGATTTTCCATTTCATTAGAAATCACTTAATTTCGAGACGAAATAATTGTCAAAAATGTTGAAATATAGCTCAAAAATTGCGGAATAGTCAATAGTGAGAGTGTTATTTTTGACAGTGAGGAAACAGTTTCGTCAAAAACCACGTGACTCTGTGGCGAAATGATTGTCAAAAATAACGAAATAGGGCTTAAGGATTGCCGAATAGTCAAAATTGAGTGTTTTATTTCTGAGAGTGTACAATGCCAAAAAAAAAAAAAATTGTTGGTTTTACAGTATAATACTGGCACCCCAGCTGCCAGTATTATAACGAAAAATTAACAGTAATAAACAGTAAAATAAGCAGTAATACGCTGCCGAATCGAGAAATATCGAAAATAAATCACTGGCCGAAACTCAACTTAGTGGTAATAAAACTTGAAAATTTAGTGAATTATAATAGTATATTAAATAAATAAATATTTAAACTACGCCGAAAGGCAACCGAAAACTGTTAGCGAGCACAAAATTTATATGATTTAGAAAATATATTTGAATACCAACGCATAAAAGAAATTTTGAAAAATGCATAATAATATCGAAATAAAGAACAAGACTCTTATAAAAAAAATATCTGCATGGATAAAATTTACCTTCTATACTTAGACACATATATCATACGTAAATAATAAAAAAGTCCTGTGATAAAATACACGTAATAGTTAAAGTAGACTACAATACACCCACATAACGCAAGCAAAATCATCATTTTTTAATGATTTAAGATAAAGTACTTATTCTAGGCAATTGACTTGAAAGCTATTATATAAATATACACGTAATAAAAACTAAATTCGTATCTGACAAATATATAATAGAAATTATGTGACGTTATTAAAACAAAGATATAAGAAAACCTAAAGATAAAACTTACTTTTATTCTTTAAAATATTTTCTTTTATAATCCAAGGAGCTCTTGTATTTATTATATTTGTGATTGCATTACGTCGTCATGTAATGCCGGCGTCCCTATCTCTGATACTCATCACTACACCTGCCTGCCTTGACCTCCCTGCCTTCTCATTTCAGATGTGATCAACAAAAGCAATGTCTTAATTTAAAACATTTTACCATATTAAGACACTGGCCACAGAAACCCTATTGGTTCATTTCTACCACCAGTTGATTCAGACACACAAGTGTCTTAAATTAAGGTATCTATTATGTCTAAGCTCTATATTAAGACATTTACGTGTCTTAAATGCATTTTCAGTGGGGTTTATTTGTCTTACTTTAAGACTCCTTTATTTGCAGTGTATATATATATATATATGTATATATATTCATTTTATCAAGTTCTATGTAAAAATAATATTATTTAAAATATCTAGGAACGAGAAAAATCCGTTGAATATATAGTTTTGTATAAATAATTGCATCGATAATGCAATAATGTTTTTCTCAGTATAATATTAATTTTGGAATTTAAAAGATCTTTTTCTACATTTGTGAAAAAGTATGAATATATTTGCACAAATATCGGATTTTTTATTCAGTATATTTCATGTCACTATGAATAAAATCATAAAACATTAATGACTAAATCATACTCAAAAACCTTTCTATGCTTTATTGGAATGTTGAAACGTGAGAAATGAGACAGACATTTCAAATTAAACATTTGAGAGAATAAAAGTAAAAAAAAAAAAGTTAAAAGTAAAAATATTCCTCACATAAAGAATAATTTTTCAAACATACTAGGATTTTTATTCTATAAATGTAACTATACTTATTCACTGCAATAAAAGATAACAGTAAAAAGCTATGAAAATATTTCATGTGTAAAGTGGATGAGATTTCTTTCTTTTGACTTCGATTTTCACTTATTTTTCGAAAGTTTGTATCTTAATTTATTTCATGTTGTAATTTATTTTCATTTTTATATCACAATTTCATTTTAGTTGAAAATGTGTATGAAACTATTTAAAGCAAAATGACTTCTTTTATACATTTATTAGTAAAATAACTCATGAGACTATTTTTAAGAGTCATTTATTCATTTTATTCCGTGTTTATGGAACAAAAATGTTTTTCATATAATCACCATATTTTTTTGTATTTCGACAATTAAAATTAAATTCAAATGCAGTTAGATTTATGTATACATTGAATTATTCTTTGCAGTTTATTTAAATATATTTTACAAAATGTACTAGTAGATTATAAGGATTTTAAATGGAATTACCGAATAATATACGTACAGCTTTCTTTATATAGCATGACATCACACTTTCTTGAAAAACTATTCGAACATTTATTAATAAAAACAGAATACAGCGTATCCGTTATGCATAGTTAACATAAAAGTTACAACATGTGAATTTTTTCAAAACTGCGACTCGCGAGATTCATGCGGATGTGTCACAATGTCTATTCAAGATTTTCACGACATTTTCGAAATTTATATTATTACATGTTTTGACTGAGGTTTAATCATTTAAAATATTTGATCCCTTGTATTGATTTATCTCTGTTAATTTCTAACATCAGGCCCAAACGCCACAAGCCAGTAAAGTTATGTTTAATTGTGTGTGGGGAGGTAAGGGGATAATTGATGAATAGTTATTAATGCTGTTTTTTTATGATTCTGATCGGGACATTATATAAGGAGGGAGAGAGGAGGACTTGTTAATCGGAAGAAGTGGTAGTAGGTAATTTATAGTTTAAAAAATGCATTTAATTTCCGTGTTTTCCCATTATTTGTTTTCATAAACGGTATAGATAATACCAATGTATTATTTATTAGGTGTCTTTACCTTACTGTAAAGAATTATAATGATAAAAGTTTTATAGTAAAAGCTTTCATACTTCTTAATATATTTCATTTCTAATATACTTTTAGCAATTTTGTTTGATTTGTTATTATCAGCTTCATATTATTATTAGGTATATATCAGCTTTATGTTATTATAGGTATATATCAGCGTTATATTATTATTAGGTGATGATTCGTTATTCAAATCTTCAACTGCATTGTCGTTTTTGACATATTTTCTTTAACAGAAGATGTATCTTTGGAAACATGTTTAGACTAGTTACCTCTTTTTTAGGCTTCTTTCTTGTGAATAAGTATGAGATAAATAATTTACTAGATAAGTAACAATTTGACGTTACCTGGAGAAAATCGCAAATTTCGATATTTTTAGGTGGGACAGGAATTTCTACTTATTGAAAACTAATTCTGAACAATGTCTTCCTGGAATCACTGTTCTAAAACCATTTACACTTGATCTGGTCAATGATATTCTTCCAAGAACAGAATGTCTGATTTTGGAATCATCTGTTGTGCAATTAATTGAATTACAGATCTTTGTCTGTTTCCAACTCTTTACTTTATTTCTCTGCTGAACATGTCCCATATGTCAAAATATACCGCTCAGTTTTGAAAAAAAAATCCAGAACAAAAATACACATTATAAGAAAGAAAACAACATACATTTCTCACCATTTTTAGGGTTTCGTTCATCTCACGAAACCCTGCACTCAGAAAAAAGGAATTGATTAAAACTACAAAACATGTTTTGTTGAGTACATTTTGGTTGTTTTAGCAAAATTCAAGTAAATTGAACCATTTTACTCCAATTAACAAAACACTTTTTGCTGGCGATACAAAAAAATTTTTTGGAATTGCAAAAAAAAAAAAAAAAAAAAAAAAAAAAAAAATGTTGATTCAAACAAAATTTCCATTGACCTATATTTAAACAAGAAGTTTTGTTTAAATATAAGTCAATGGAAATTTTATTTGAATCAACAATTTTTTTTTTCTTTTTGCAATTTCAAAAAAAAAAAAAAAAAAAAAAAAAAAAAAAAAAAAATTGTATCGTCAGCAAAAAGTGTTTTGTTAATTGAAGTAAAATGGTTCAATTTTACTTGAATTTTGCTAAAACAACCAAAATGTACTCAACAAAACATGTTTTGTAGTTTTAATCAATTCCTTTTTCTGGGTGTATTACTCCGTTGTCTGTCCGTCACAGAGCCATTCTCAGAAACTATGTAACTTACAGAGTTGAAACTTTGCGTATATATAGCTGAATACCAGCTATGACGCTCAAAATATTAAAATTT
This sequence comes from Maratus michaelseni, assembly GCA_963931845.1. Taxonomy (NCBI): domain Eukaryota; kingdom Metazoa; phylum Arthropoda; class Arachnida; order Araneae; family Salticidae; genus Maratus; species Maratus michaelseni. The sequence continues at coordinate 422,558,142 of OZ007592.1, forward strand.
GACAAAAAAAATCGTATTATATTAATAAATAGAAATAAAAAAAAACAAAATTCTAACACCCTTTTCTTATTAAATTTGAACATTTTTCGTTATAGCAGTTGCCAAAAAATAAATTTAAAATCCACAATGAAATTCTTTATACAATAATTAATTTTCTATTGAACGATTTCCACGTGAAAAATAAAAATGAAATAAAAAGTTTCTCTATTGAAAAAAGATTAATATGAAATAAAAATGATTGACGTCATAGTGGTAATAAAACGGAAATTTTCAAAGATTTCTCAATAATACAAGGAGTATGAGTATGTGTATGTACACAAAGCAGATTAATATCACGTCATTAGAGATTTAAAAAGAAAATCTGACGTCATATTGGAAGTTTAACGATTTTTTCAAATGTTTGAGAATAATACAAAGCGAGTATCAATATGAGTAATAGAGATTAGTAAATGTATGAGTTTGAGAAACATATTGAATCATGATAAAAATCCGATTATGGAAATATTCGAATATTTTAACATTTTGAAGGTGTACAACATGTTTAATTTTGAAATTATTTTTATTAAATATCGCATTTAGTCCGTATGATATTATTATGACATAATATAATAGCGGGCTTCGCTCTCTATCGGGCTTGTTTAGATTTTCGAAAAACCGAAAAAATAGACCGGTAAATTTTTACTTTATAAAAAAAATGTCTTTTTTTTTTTTACTAAATGAAATTAATTTGGATTTATTAAAGAAAGAATAAAGTGTTTTGAAAGGAATATTAAACGAAACCCTTTAAGCGATCTTCGATCACACTTACCGACTTGTTTCGAATTACAGATAGTTACCAGTCACTGTTCAGGATAATAGCCTTTGTAAAATTATGTCATCGTTCTATTCTTACTAACAAGCCCCTCACCTATGTTACTTTTTAGCATCTGTTTGTTATACAGCATGAAGACGTTCTATTTTATAACTATGTTCAGTACTGTTAATAGTTGCTCTGTTTGATAACAGATGGCGCCACTATGTAATTCTAAGAACATTTTGATTCAGAATTCTCACATCAGTCAGTCCTTTGAGTTGGATGGTGGAAGGTGCTGGCAAGGCATGGATTGTCCTTGTTTTATTCTATTGTACTGTATTTCCCCAGTATTATGTTGGCTGGGAACTTAATAATTTATAATTTAATTTAAGGCTTTCATGTTAGATGAAAGTAATTTGAAATAGGTTTATTTCTAAGAATATTTTTGCATTAGTTAATAGAATGTGAAACCAGAAGTTCCATTGTATATGTTCGTGGATGTCAACTGTGAAGTTTTTTTGTGTTTTGTCAAGTTCATGTTTTTTTATGTGTTTGTGACAACAAAGAAGAAAACCAAGAAAGAATCTTTTCTTTAAAAAATCTACATAAGAATTTTTTGGAGGCACTATGGCGAGATATGATCTATGATGTGAGTACCTTTGTTTATACTGTTCTTTGATGCTGAAATTTGGTTTGCAAATACAGTTAAATATGAAAGTGTATTCAGCATATATTATTTTGCAATATGAGAACAATTAAGTTTTGGTTTATTGAAAATGATAGAATAAGAAAGTATTCTAGAATTATATTGCTTGGATTTTCTTGAAAAGAAAATTGTTCTGAAGAACATTATGATTTTTTATTTATTGTTCTCAAGAATATTGTGATTTATTTAATTGAAAATTTTGAATATTTAATTATAGTGAATTATTATATTGCATTGAAGAATTTGAAGATTATTTTTAAGTTTATGCAGATTGTAGAACAGAACATTCCACTATTGCTTGTATGAAACAGTATTCTTAAGTGATTGAATATTGTACAGTAGTTCTGTTTTTGAATTTAATTTAGTTCTGGTTTTGAACTTAATTTGATTATTATTGTTTTGAATCAATTTTGATTACTTTTGATTTTGAAGTAATTTTTATTAGTTTTGTTTTGAAGTTAATTTTATTTTGAAAATCCTTCTGCTTATAAGTTATTGTATAAAATGGAAGATTATGAAAAGAAAGCTGTTCAAATTAAAATTGAGAGAGGTAGAGTTAAAGGCTTTGTAACTAGATTAGAGAATAGTTTTGATAATGTGAATACAAAGAATGAAATTTTGATTAGATTACAAAGATTAGATGATTTACTTAAAGAGTTCTTAAGATTAGATTCTAATTTGAATGATGATGATTCAGAATTATCAGATTTTGAAGAAAGGTATTTTCAGTTAAAAACTAAATATCAAAACAAACTAGATTCTTTGAATTCTTCAGAAGTTATTAATACTGTAACACAAAATCCTGTTCCCTTTCTAATGAATCGTACCAAGAAGCTTGGGAAAAATTGTTAGACCGGTATGATAAAAAGAAACAGATTGTAAATTCTTTGATTAAATTATTTTTAGACCAGAAATCAGTTCTTCAACCTAATAGCATAAATATAAGAAATTTGCTTAATACTAGTGATGAAGTTATTAGGGGTTTGAAAGCTGTTGGTGATGAAGCTACAAATAGAGATCCATGGTTAATATATTTGTTATTCCAAAAACTTGATCCTGAAAGTCGAAGACTTTGGTCCATTGAAAGTACAGAAAATGAATTTCCCACTTTGAAAGAATTTTTTGATTTTTTAAGTGTAAGATGTTCTTCTTTAGAGCTCATCTCTAACAATGAAAGTGATATTAAACATTCCAAAAGCTCAAATTTTGTTGGTTCTAAGTACACTTCAAATAATAAACAATCAAAGGTGTGCTTAAAGTGTCAAGGAATGCATCCACTGTACAAATGTATGAAATTTAAATCTATGGATGTTTTTGCCCGAAAAAACTTTGTTAAACGTAATAACTGTTGTTTTTTGTGTTTAAATTCTCATAAAGTTAAGGAATGTCCTAATTCTCATTTAAAATGTTTTAAATGTGAAAGTAAACACAATACGCTCTTACATGAAGAGAGTAAGGGTAATAATGCTTGCACTATTCAGACTGAAACTAAATTATTTCCTCATTCATCTGAGAATAAAAACCATCTTTCAAGTAGGGAAGTTGTACACGAGTCAACATCTCATGAATTACAAATTAATTCTAGTGCTTCTTTCAATAATTCCAGATGTGTTTCCTTTCTTCCTACTGCTAGAGTTCTGTTATATAATAATGAAAATAAAGCCTATTCTTTCAGAGCTTTGCTGGATTCTGGTTCAGAATGTACCTTTGTAAGTGAAAATGTTATAAGAACTTTAGGGTTAAAAAGAAAAAATGACAGAATTGTTCTAAATGGAATTACCGGAGTATCAGCCGGACAAACTCGAGGTTCAGTGATTCTTACAGTTGGGTCAAAGCTTTCTAATGAGTGCTTAAAGGTTCAGGCGTACATACTGCCTAAAGTAACATCTCAATTACCAGCTGAATTACTTGATACAAAAAATATGGAGTATCTTAAAAGTATTACCTTAGCAGATGAAGATTTCATGAAACCGCAAGAATGTGATGTTATTTTGGGATCTGACTGTTTCTTTACTATTTTAAGATATGGTAGAATTGTGAGTACTGAGAATGAGCCAATTGCCCAAAATATTATGTTTGGTTGGGTGGTAGCTGGAAAATTGGAACCTAAATGTAAATATTCTTCTAGTATCAAATCTCATTTTCTTAGTGTTACAAGCGAATTAAATGTTGATCTATTATTGCAAAAATTTTGGCAAACTGAAGAAATAAACATTAAAATTCCACAGTTGTCTGATGAAGAAAATTTTTGTGAACAACATTTTTGCTCAACTTACAAGGTAACTCCAGAGAATAGATTTGAAGTTAAGTTACCAATTTATAAAGATGTGATGTCATTAGGAGATTCTAAGTCCATGGCAGTCTCACGTTTGTTTGCTATGGAGAGAAAATTTCAGTTTGATAAAAATTTTGTAAATGAGTACAGAAATTTTATGAAGCAATATGAAGATCTTGGTCATATGACACTTGTGAACAAAAATTCAAATCCTACAAGCAACAAAGTATATTACCTTCCGCATCATTCTGTTATAAAAAGTGACTCTATTTCAACAAAGTTACGTGTGGTGTTTGATGGTTCATGCAAACCATCTAATGGTAATTCTTTAAATTCTGTTTTGGCTGTTGGACAAATTCCACAACCTAATCTTTTTACTATTCTGATAAGATTTCGAACAAATCCTGTTGCTTTTACTGCTGATATTCAGCAGATGTATAGACAAGTTTTGATTGCTCCAGAAGATCAAGATTTACAACGTATTGTTTGGCGAGAATCAGCATACTCAGCTTTAAAGGAATATTGGCTGCGAACTATTACTTATGGGACATCTTCAGCTCCATTCTTGGCTACTCGCTGCTTATATCAAGTTGCAAAGGACATAGAGAAAGACGATCCTGCAATAGCTGCAATAATTCAAGAGAGCTTCTATGTTGATGATTGTATGTCAGGTTCAATCTCAAGTGAAGAAGCTATTAGAGTGATTGAAAAGCTTTCACTGGCTTTAGAAAATAGAGGTTTTCATTTGCGAAAGTGGAGATCTAATTCTTCTGATGTATTAACTCATTTATCTTCAAATTCTCTTGAGTCTACAAATTTAGAAATCCATCCTGATGATTGTTCCAAAGCCTTAGGGCTTAGCTGGGATTCTTCAAATATTTTTATCTTTAACGTTAATTTACAATTTGATGATAACATAACTAAAAGAAAATTTCTTTCACAATCTGCCAAATTATTTGATCCGTTAGGATTTTTGGCACCATGCACTGTCTCTATAAAAATGTTTTACCAGCAATTGTGGTTAATGAAGTTAGATTGGGATACTGCGCTTCCTGAAATTTTCCAAACAAATTGGAAAAAATTCCAAAGGGGATTTGAACAAGTTTGTTCTATTCGAATTCCCCGATGGATCCAAGTTTCCAGTAAAGAGATCATATTGCATGGATTTAGCGATGCTTCAGAATCTGCATATGCTGCAGTGATATATGTAGTACAACCTGGTGAAATAAAGTCAAAGGTGACCCTACTGGTGGCAAAAAGCAAGGTAGCGCCCCTTAAACCAGTTTCTATTCCTAGGCTTGAGCTCAATGGTGCTTTACTACTTTCCAGACTATATTCTACACTTGTGACTATTTTGAATACGTTCGTTATTAAGTTCTACGCATGGACGGACTCCCAGGTAGTACTTTCATGGCTGTCATCTCATCCTAGGTGTTGGAAGCCTTATGTGGCCAATAGAACTTCTGAAATTCTAGATTCAGTCCCATCTGACTGTTGGAGGTATGTTCCAGGAAGGGAAAATCCTGCTGACATTGCGTCTAGAGGGTTATCTCCCAGGGATCTTCCTAATTGTTCCCTTTGGTGGGATGGCCCAAAATGGCTTTCTTTGAATCAAGAACATTGGCCTCAACCTCAGATTAAGACTGATTTAGACACTGTAAATAAAGAGAAAAATAACTCTAAATTTTGTTTTCCAATAACTTTAAATAATTCTCTGTTTGAATTATATTTTGAAATTTATTCTTCTTTTACCAAAATTATTGATGTTTTAGCTTTTTGTATTAGGTTTGTGAAAAATTGCAAACAGAAAGTTGGCAAAATGAACACTAGTCCTTTGAATAAAGGTAAATTTCTTCCATTATCAACAATCGAAAGAAGACATTCAGGTAATTTGATTATTTCTTATGTTCAGCAGCTATATTTCACTGATGAAATTAGTTGTATTCGATCAAATAGATCAGTTTCTAAAAAAAGTTCTCTTTTCTCACTTTGTCCTTTTATTGATAGTGACGGTTTGCTAAGGGTGGGAGGTAGACTGCGAAATTCACCTCTCCAGTACAATGCAAAACACCCAGTCATTTTGCCAACTCAGCATAAATTAAGTGTATTAATTGTTAAATATTTTCATGTTATGCATTTTCATGCTGGGTTAAATTTACTTATGGGCATCATTAGACAGAGTTATTGGATAATACGTGCCAAAAGGATAATTAAAAATTGTATTCATAAATGTGTTACTTGCTGTAGGTATAGAGCAGCCTCTTCCAAACAGTTAATGGGAGATCTTCCTCTTAACAGAGTTACTCCTAACAGGCCATTTTCTGCATGCGGAATCGATTATGCAGGGCCTATTAATATTTTGAAATATCGAGGTAGAGGAGCTAAAACTACTAAATGCTATATTGCTTTATTTGTTTGTTTTGCAACTAAAGCTCTACATTTGGAGCTGGAAAGTGATTTAACCTCTGAGGCATTTATTGCTTCATTAAATAGATTTTGCTCTAGAAGAGGAGCTCCTCAGCATATTTATAGTGATAATGCCACAACATTTGTAGGTGCTAAAAGGCAACTCTCAGATTTATATAAATTTATTTGTTCAATTGAAAGAAATGAAGAAATTTGTTATTTTCTGTCTCAAAGAAATATTGAGTGGCATATGATTCCTCCAGTGAGTCCGCATTTTGGTGGACTATGGGAAGCCGCTGTTCGTTCGGTAAAATTTCATATGAAACGTGTAATTGGAAGTACTAATTTAACATTTGAAGAACTTTATACATATTTGACTCAAATTGAATCTATCTTAAATTCCAGACCATTAGTAGCAATTGATAGTGATAACAATTCAGACAGTGTGAATATATTGACTCCATCTCATTTTTTAATTGGTGATGTTATTACTTCCCCAGCTGAACCTTTAAATGAGGAAAATTTGTCTTTACGGTCTCGTTGGGATATTGTGCAAAAATTAAAATTGTGAAATGAAATATACATTTTATTCTAGATATATAACTGCTATATAATATTTATTTTTCTAAATTTCTCTTAATATGTAGAAATTCATAATGTAAAATAAATTAAAATAGTGAAAATTATGTAATTTAGATTCATTTATACTAAACTTTTGCTGCTACCTCAATGAAAATAGACGTCTGTAATAATGATATTATTTACTGATGAAAGTATTTCGTTCTTCAAACGTTTAATCGTAAATTTATGAACTTTTGGAATGAAATGAAAATCTATCGCAGTAACATAGCGTTAATGCAATAAAAAACATACTCTTGTTTTATGAATCAATGAATGCATGTGTCAAACTGATATCATTTTTATGGTGAAAATATTCCATTTTTAAGGTACTCGACGACAATCTAAAATACTATATTTTCAAATAAAAAAAATTGCTCATTTAAATTCCAATTAGACTATGAAATTACTATATACCTGCATTATTTTACCTTTTTTCGTAAGTATTTTATAGACACATTACCACCATTATATCTCTTAAAAATTTTTGAGTAAAATAAATAAAAATATAATACTTTATAAAATATTTTAATTTCACAATTTATTTAAATATGCTATGATTCTTACGAATGACTAGAGCTCGTTTTATATCATAATCTGTCATATCCCATGTAAATAAATATGGAAAGAATAAAGATGTATTTACAGTCATATTTTAATACATACGCTAAGTAATACATACGTTGTATAATACATAATAAATAAATCAGTATTCTAACTTTAATAATGCTACGAATGGCATGGACTACATTATAATTTGTCCCTGTCAATTTTGATAATAACAGTTTTACAGATTTCTAAAACTCATATTTCAATCAATTCTCTTCTCATTAAAACTAACATTAAATCACTTCTTGCAAATTCATTAACAGAACTATATTAACACTTCTTTATAATTATATTAACTTTTATCTCTCAAGAATAAAATTAAACATTAATTTCCCTTTATCGTATTAAACATTATTCACGTACTTTTTGCTATTTGAAACCGCGGTTACCAAATAACTGTCTTTCCTTTGCTTGATTTAACTCATTGGTTTCAGATGTTGATTTTGCTTCGTCATATGAACTTGATATGGAAAAATAAGGAAGTCCCCTTCACTGCCAATTCGTGTGCTAATGATTTATTCTGAATTTGGATGAATCATGTACTATAATGAATATTTGAAAGACAATTCTCATGAGATTAATTGCATAAATGGAAATCACTGTTAAAGATATTTATTATCAGATTATTTTATCATAATTTTCAGAATAAGTTTGGCTTTTTCTTTTGCTTCTCTATTATCTATTAATACACACACGAAATATTGGGTCGTCTGTAATTAATGTTGCTTTCAAATATATTAATTAAGTGTTATTCCTTTAAGGTTTCTTCATAAAAAAATTAATAGAAAGGTGTAGGATTGTTATAGAAACTACTGTGACTGAGTTTATTAAATGCTGATTAAATGTGGGCCGCGTTACAAACGTTTATTTTTCCTTATTTAAAAATATTTTTATTACTTTTATTTTTTTTCATATGTTTTAATAGTAGCAATAGTAGTAACAAATGTATTAGTACTATCTTGCTGTGAAAATAATTATTTTTTGAAATACATTTTCTTAAATTTATTATTATCTGAAATATGTTTGTAATTTTGAAGTCAAATCAATATTATTTTTAAATGAAAAAAAAAAGAATACAAAAAGTGTAATTTATTCAGAAGACTGACAGAAATTAAAATTTTTTAATTCCTAAAACGAATTTCTAAAATTATATATATATATATATATATATATATATATTATACATTTTGACTTCATGTTTTTCTATTACGAAAAATCAACACTATATATAAATGAAGTTATTCGTTTTTCTGAAGAAAGCAAAACAACACAAATCATTAAGAAAGACTTGAAAAAGAGTCTTATTTTAGCCATACCAAAAGAAAATCGCTAAATATCAAATATCTTGAGTGGAATATCATCTTGGATTAATGGTGAGTTACGTGATGTTCATTTTAAATACATATTTCTTTAGCTATTCTCGTTACTTTGTAACAAGTTGAGTATTATATAACTAGGAATGATTTGAAAATATTATTTGAAATAGACTATGGCGTATTAAATGTCATAGTCTAATATTACATAACAAATAATTTAGTTATTATCTAGGGCTTCAAATTTTGTAGTTGCTTGCATTAATTAAATTTCGAGTTCCCAATGAACCCTCGCTTTTTTTTCTTTAATTCATAAAAATTCAACACAATCAAATTCATGCTAATATTTTATCATATCCTATGTAAAATAAATATGAAATGAATAAAGATGTATTTACAGCCATATTTTAATACATACGTTAAGATTGAACAATAAGTAATAAATAAATCAGTATTTTAATTTTAATAATGCTACGAATTACACTGAATACATTATAATTTTTCCCTGTCAATTTTGGTAATAACAGTTTTAAAGACTCCTAAAACTCACATTCCAAGCAATTCTCTTCTCATTAACCCTAACATTAAATAACTTCCTGCAAATTCATTAACAGAACTATATTAACACTTCTTGCTAACACTTGCTTTTTGGAGAACTAATGAATGTGTTGATATATAATCAACACTCAATGTTATAAACAGATGCTTTTTATAAACTCCCAAAACATCCTAGGATTTTTTTGGGAGTATTATTATTCACAATAGTTCGACGATGACTAATTATTGTTAAATTAATGCGTGTACCAATTATGCTCTTTGCGTTTACCTTGGAATGCTTATGTAATTTCGTATTTTATCATTTTAAGTCGGTTTTAAACATTATATATTCTATGATTTAATTGACTTTTAATTAATAATATGCTTTAAACTTTTAATTTTCAGTTACAATACATTGTTCACATTTGTTCTTATACTCATATTTTTCAGTAATACATCACATGGAAATAGTGAATCACAATACGGCATCATACGGCACAGTGCAGCTAAATGAAGTAGTGAAATGATTTTTTCTTCTGATTGACTGACCAAAATTTAGTAACACACTAGGAATATATGTTAAAGATGACTTAGAATCGTACCTCAGTAAATAAATGTCGAAATTTCTACAAATATCCAAGTTTTATTAAATTTACTAAATTTAACACGAATATTGTCCGTTTACAGTAGTAGAAGTTTTTAGTGCTAATTTACCTTCTTATTACACGTGTACTAAAAACATTTCTCAGCACTGTTATGAAAAAATATAAAATTCTTATTTCACCAAGAAAAGAAAACAGTCTACGCGCACAAATAATAATAAAAAAAGAGAATGTAATAGAACGTGGCTGTTAAATCTATGTGATGTGTTTTACTCACTACTTTGAATTTTGTATTCAGGCTCTAAGAATTATTTTATCACTATTTTTCATTACTTATAAATTTTCCATTCTTGTTTGCTGACGGTAAGCACATACTTCCGATTTTCTGATTCAAAACTTGTAAAATTTATATCTTCGGGATTCAGTACTAGAATTTAACAAAATTAACACGTATTCCCCATTTGCATTTTAGATGTATACTAGCAAGCTTCGTCCGCTAAACAGGCAGGTTTCTACAAACGAACCTTAAATCAAACGAAATATATTGGTGAAGGTGACATTGTGTTTTAAAGCAATATAACCTTCACCTGGAAAATCATTTCCAATACTGGAAACGATACATTTTGTAATGTGTCAGACAAAATTTGGCGGTTAAGGACCTATACTTGTAGTTGATAATTTACAGTAGGATTTGGTATAGAATATGTAATTTGGTATATGCAATACACTAAAACAATCTTTGAAAAATTATCTAACTAACAATGGAAGTCACAACAAAAACCATCCAATATATATATTTTTAAAAAGCCTAATCTTCCATAGTCGGGTTCACCTGATTACAGAGTTTTTTCGCATAATTCTGTAACTACCAAATGTAGAACGATACATTATATACTAAAACTGTCCCTGAAGTATTATCAAACATACAAATTACGTCTCATCGAAGTCCGTGGGGTAGAATAGAAGTTATAAGCAGACGGAACGAATTTCCCATTTGCATTTTATACACTGCTCAAAACAATTAAAGGATATTGCAGTTTTAGGTGGATTTTGTATCTGGGAAACTTTTTAGCCGATTGATACATGGTCGACAGACATAATAGGTTATATGAGAATAAATTACACATGTTTGGCAGAAAAAAATGCATTTTATTGCGCATTTGTGTACAAAAGGAAAAAAACACAATTTGTGCATATGAAAAAAAAAGAATAAGAAAAGGTGTTTTCTTCAAAGAAAATCATTTTCAGTAGGGGGTATGGTTTCCACGGGCGGCCAGCAACGTTGAACACCTTTGAGGCATGGACTCAATGAGGCTGTTAATGACGAGTTGGGGTATTTTGCCCCACTCTTCCAGAAGAGCTCTTTCCAGTTCTTGGAGAGTTTGTGGGGGTTGTTGGCGGCCAGAAACTCGTCTTCCTAGAGCGTCCCAAACGTGCTCGATTGGATTCATTTCTGGAGAACACGCTGGCCATTCCATTCGAACAATTCCTTCCTCGAAAAGGAAATCCTCCACCAGGTTTGCACGATGTGGCCTGCAGTTATCGTCCATTAAAATGAAGTTATCTACGATTGATGCAGCGTAAAGGACTACAATAGGTCTGAGGATCTCATCCCTATATCGGCGACCGGTCAGAGCTCCATCTCGAATGATGTAGAGGTCAGTGCGCCCGTCAATGGAGATGCCACCATACACCAACACTCCTCCACCGCCAAATCTGACACTTTCGTGCACGAACGCAGGATTATTCCTATTGCCACGGTCCCTCCAGATGAAAATACGCCTACTATCCGGATGCACAGAAAAACGGGACTCATCAGAAAACAGAATATTGCTCCATTCATTTCTCCTCCAGTTGACATGCTCGGTTGCCCACTCCCTGCGGTCGCGACGATGCCTTGATGTTAATCTGACACATACCATCGGTCGGCGAGCATACAGACCTACAGCACGGAGCCGGTTTCGGACAGTCTGAGTTGAAATCGTGGTGCCTGTAGCCGAGCGAAGGTGTTGTTGGAGAAGAGTAGCGTTCATGTTTCGGTGTCTCCGAGCTGTTAACGCTAAATACCGATCTTCATTGGGCGTTATTGCCCGTCTACGACCTTGCCCTGGTCTTCGGCCTGCACATGCACTCTCCAAAAAACGGTTCCAGATCCTGGAAATGACACTTTGTGACACTCCAATGGCTTGCGCTACTTCGGCTTGAGTTTGGCTCCCTTCTAACCTACCAACAATTCTCCAAGCTTCTGAATCTGTCACATGACTTCGCTGAGACATCGTACTCATCGAAACAAAGCAATCACTGAATGCCGATCATCCTTGTCTTCATTCTCTTTTATCCAGTTGAAAGTCAAATTTCATTCGCTGCCGCTGAAGCGACGTTTTTGACGTCGAACTCAAAATTTGCATACTCCACAGTTTGAAAACCAGAAAAATTTGCATTTGTGATTCTCTTCTTCTATTTTCGGCAACAAAAAATTTCGTTTATATCTTTATTTTATATAAAACTTCAAATATCCTTTAATTGTTTTGAGCAGTGTATGTATACTAGGAAGCTTCGTTCTCTAAGCTGGTCGGTTTCTGCAGACAAACCTTAAGTCAAGCGAAATCTTCCGGTGAATTTGATATTGTGTTTTAAAGCAATATGACCTTTACTTCGAACGTTCTTCTTCAATGCTGAAAATGATCCATTTTCTAATATGTCAGAAAAAATTTGGGCTGTTAAGGGCTTAAACTTTTAGTTGATCATTTACAGTGGTATTTGATATAGAACTATATACAATACACTGAAACCATATTTGGAAAATTATCTAGCTAACAATGCAAGTCAGGTCAAAATGCATCCAGCAGAACTTTTTAAAAGGCTAATCTTTAATAATCGGATTCACCTGATTATAGAACATTCATCATAATTCTATAATTAAGCAAGATAGAACGATATGCGATAGGCTAAAACCATCCCTATAAAATTATCTTGCTAACAATGCACGTAACATCAAAATCTATTCAATAGAAACATTTTTAAAAGGTTAATCTTCCATCGGGTTCATTTGATTATAGAACTTTCTGGTATAATTCTATGACTAAGCAACGTAGAACGATATATTATATACTAAAACCTTCCCTGAAAAACTATCTAACTTACAAAGTAAGTCTCATCAAAATCCATCCAATAGAACACAAGTTCCGGTTTGTAGCCGGAACGAAATTCCCATTTGCATTATCTACCCTATATATATAAAATCCTAATGAAACGAATTTGTGAAACGATTTTATGAAACGAATTTATGAAACGATTTTATGAAACGACTGATTAAACGACTGATTATGTTTCAGGGCTATTTTTAATAAAATATTAAACGCTTGATGGTGAAATTAATACCAATTGTCCATAAAAATCCGCGGATGTCAAAACTGGTAATGGAATTTTGAAATTGGAATTAGTTTTCGAGATATTAATTTTTTTCTAATTTTAATGACATTTCTGTAATGATGGCAACTAATTACTCAGTTTTTTTGTGAGAAAAAAGGGAAAAAAATAAAAAAGGATCCCGATAGGGATTATTGATTTATTTTTATTCGCCATTTTCAAATTGAAATTGAATTTATCTTTTATTTCAATCGATAATGAAGACAAGATTGTGATTAAATTATGTTTTTCACGAAAATTTGAAAAAAAAAATCATATTTCTATCGTCAGGATTCAATCGTCTGTCAGCATTTAATTTAATTTATAAACTGAAAATATTTTGAATAAATTCGTCCGAATGACGTCATTTATGTAAATACGTCATTTATGTTTATACAATTTATTTAATATAAAGAAGCCATTTATCTATTTTTATGTACAAAAAGAGGTAAATTGAAAGACAATTATAAATAAATTGTATATATACATATAAATACATGTATAAACAAGCATAAAAGTTCGGTGCTTTTCCAGTATATGGGGCCTTGACGAAACAGAGAAAATAGCCTTGGCGGAAAAGGAAATTTGGCAACATACTTTCTGTCAACCTATTTACTTTGTCATTTCGTATACAGAAGCATTTTTTCAATATTTATAGAATTTGTTTAGCGTAAAATGTCATTTATCCTATTTTATATATAATCAGAAGTAATTTGTATAGAAAAAACAATAATAATATACGTATAATTAAAATACGCATATAAACAAAAAAAAATCGTCGAATTTGTTTCCATGGCTGTTTATGTAATTTGGCACCAAATCTCACTTTCTGATGCCCGAATTGCGCCAAGCTTTTTAAAAAAGCGTCAAGACCCCTATTATAGAAAATCACCATAAGTTCATTGGGTTTGTTTTCATAACTTTTGGCAACAAATATATGTATATTAACGAATCTATTCGTTTTTGAAATTCGAATTACGACAAACCTAAAAGCAAAGGATCCTATAATGGAAAAGTACCCGATTTTCTTATGGACAGTGTTCAAGTGACATAACATGGTGTAAAATTATCGCGGATAGCGAATTTGTTTAAATATCTCATCAATTGATGCCGAATAAATGCAGGCATGCATGCACAAAATATTTAATTAATTTTGTATGATAAATAATTATTAGAAAATTCGTATACACATATTAATTAAAATAAGTAATTTACATATTTAAAATAACATGAAAATATGCATGATGGTGCACTAAAATACAGAGAAAATTAAAACCTGTTACTGAAACTGTCTATAACATAGTATTTTTCAATACCGTGGTTCTTAATGTTATTCACAAGCAGATGGAATTTTTCTCATCCTTAGACGCAAAGGAAGAATAGAATACAGATCGTTGTTATAAAAGTGCGAGAGGTAGCCACAATTTAAACCTAACCATTTTATACAAGCTGGTTTTCAAGGTGTAATTGATTTTACTTACCAATCCCAAAAACAGTCGTCAGTTGTCGCAACAGCTGTGTATGAGGCCATGATAATAAAAAAATGCCCCATTAAAACGTTAAAAGCATGGCAACCCAATTACAGATTTACCAATATTTTTAAAACGAAGTACGCTGTAATGTTTTTAGAGGCCTCGAAGTCTGAGCGGGGGTTGGCGAGCGTAGCTCGCAGGGGGTAGGCCCCCTAGTATATATATAATATATAGTAGATTATTATATTATGTCGCGATTTCCCAAAGAGTGTACCTGTATCCCTTGGAAGTTCTAGGAGTTTCGCGATAATTCTGAGCCTATAACCGTTATATGGCACAGTGCAACTAAATGAACTAGTGAAAAGTTTTTTTAATCTCATTGACTGGTCAAAATATAGCAATACAATAGGAATACAGGGTGATACTGAATACATGGTACAAACTTTAAGGGTTGCCACTGTAATAAACAATTTTTGTATAGGAAACCAGGGTCGTAAATCCATTTATAAAGACAAAATTACAGAGCGTCTCACTCCAATCCGAAGTCACGTTTTCGTTCATAACTTTAACAGAAGATATTTTAACAAAATTCATGACAGACTCATCTTTGTATGAATTGTAAGCCTACTCTAAGTATTTCGTTAAAACATATCCATTACTGTTAGTTATTAAAGAAAACGCGACATCGGAATGGAGAGAGACACCCTGTATTTTTGACTATATAAATGGAATTCTGACCCTGGTTTCCTTACAAAACATATTTGTAACAGTGCCCTGTACCAACCCTTAAAGTTTGTACCATGAAATCGGGATCACCCTGCATATGTTAAAGATGACTTATGATCGTACCTCAGCAAATAGATACCGAAATTTCTACAAATATCCAAGTGTACTTAAACAGCCCCCTTTAAAAAAATGTTACATGTAAAACTTTACGAAATGTAAATAAAAGTATGTTTGTTCGTATCCATTCAAATCTATTTTTATTTCCTTCTTGTATCCATGGAATTCGCATTCAAATGTATATATATTAGTGTATAGGTAAACATCTAATTTTTCATGAGGCACGGAAAGTATTCAAGTTCAGCAACCATTCACCTACACAGTAAAAAAGACATATGTTTCATATTTTTTTCAAAATATAATTACGAACGGAAATATACAAAAACCTCTTTCATAAAACTTTTCCCATGCGTTTTTTACCTTTAGAAACAGCAGAAACCAATATATTTTCGAGATTTAAAGAATAATTCATAAAGACAAAATTTCCTTTGCTGCCACGGATTTTCGGAGAGAAGCAATTCCTAGTAGTTTTTTGTAGTATATTAATAAGTTTTTTTAAAAGCGGATTATCAGTTTTTAAGATACTATCAATTCAAAATTAAACATTTTCAGATGCGACACTGAATTTATACATGGAAGAGTAAGAAAATAATATTAATTTTCATTTTAATGTTAATGCTGTTTTTTTCTGTAAAACATGTTTGTTGAACATGAAAATGTATGCTTGATCGCATTCGAAAAACCTATATTGCGTATTGATTAATACATTATAACAAAAACTCGTTAACGGTTCCGAAAATCACTGGTAGCAAAAAAAACTTTGTTTTTAAACATCGAATATATATTACTTTCTAAGATTTCTAAAGATAAAGGGAATAAGTTCCGGATTGTGGGTAATCCGGAAGATGTTATTTATATTTCCGTTCGTGGTTATATTATACACGTTTATTTTCTTAGATTAAGGAACATTTGTATTTTTTATAGTGTATGTCTGTGGACTTCTCTAGTTCGTTTCAAGCTAGGTGACTTAAATAAAATGTCGAAAAATGGTATTGTAATTTGAAAAATTAACACTTGTGCAATTATTTTTATGTAAACGATCTTATATGAACAAAATCAATTCATACCTTGAAAAAAGACACTATCCTGAGTCTAATGTCAACTTTGTTGTGATTTAAATGTAAATAATTATCTGTGAATCACTTGCGCGTTATAATTCCTTTTTTAACGTACTATATGTATATTTGTATCGTAGCATGAAGGTGTCAATCAGGGTGGGTTTGTGTTCAATAATTCTAACTAGTCAGATGTGCCAATTCCAAATCTTTCTTCTATCTCATACATGTTAATACTTTAAAATTCGCTATCAATAGAGTAAATACCTCTCGTTATTCTGTTGTACGTCAGCTGCTTGCGAAGCACCCGGTTATCTTCGTTGCACAAGCAGCCGATTTACAACAGAATTTGGTTCAATTCTATGCCTAACTTCATATACTTTTCGATTGTACAATAACGAAAATGGTACGAAATTCGTTATTAAAACAACCCCTTTAGGCGGAATATCTCCAAAATCAAGAAGGACCTGCTGGACATAATCTCAAATCTATAAAAAAATGGTTCAATTCTATTCATAACTGTATTCATTTTACGATAGTACAATGAGGATAGACATTTCAGACGGACAGACAAACATTTCGTATAAACATGTTTTTCGGGATCTCTGACCCCTAAAACTTGTAAATCCGTCGAAAATTTTCGCTTACAATACTTTATTCTATTATAGATAGAAAAAAGTAAAAAATAATTCGAATTTCTAATGTAATATTAATTCTGTTCTTTTCCTAAAGCAATGTTTTTCGTGTTAATTCAGATTATTTTTACACGTATACTAAAAAATATATACCCCAGCATTTTTACAAGAAAAATACATATTTCTTTTTCCCACAAACCAAAAAAAAAAAAAAAAAAGATTGTGATATAATAGAACGTGGCTGATAAATCTAGGTCATGTCCTTTTCTTCCTTGTTTCTATTTTTTATTAGGGCTTGAAGAATTATTTTCTTACTAGTTAGAAATTCTCCTTTTTGTTTGCTAAGGGTAAACATATTCTTCCGCTTTTCTGATTCAGCGCTTATAAAATTTATCTCTGCGTCATTCAGTACTAGAATTTAATAAGATTAAAACTAAGACATACTCAAGTATCAAGTAATCTCAGTTTTTTCACTTGTAACTCTTTTTAATATCTAAAGGAATTGTAACCAGACTCTTAAATACCAATATTAAAATCAAAACCAAAACTTAAGATATTACTGATTAAGACTTTTTTTGTCATTTGTTAGAAGATATAAGAATTACGTATAAAAATTATCCAAACGCCAGTTATCCGAACAGATAAAATCTCAAGATTGACATATATATATATATATATATATATATATAAGATACATTTTCAAAAAGAAAAAAAAACTCACATTTTGTATTTATATAAATTATGTTATTATGTTATAAACAACGTTAAACATGAATTTCGATGTCTACATTTGGAAACTTTTATATCGATACTTATCAACTACAGATACACCGCATTCCCTGATACTCATAGTTTGTGAATATCGATAAAATCTCAAGATTGACATATACATATATATATATATATATATATATATATATATATATATATATATATATATATATATATATATATATATATATATATATATAAGATACATTTTCAAAAAGAAAAAAAAACTCACATTTTGTATTTATATAAATTATGTTATTATGTTATAAATAACGTTAAACATGAATTTCGATGTCTACATTTGGAAACTTTTATATCGATACTTATCAACTACAGATACACCGCATTCCCTGATACTCATAGTTTGTGAATATCGATAAAATCTCAAGATTGACATATATATATAAGATACATTTTCAAAAAGAAAAAAAACTCACATTTTGTATTTATATAAATTATGTTATTATGTTATAAATAACGTTAAACATGAATTTCGATGTCTACATTTGGAAACTTTTATATCGATACTTATCAACTACAGATACACCGCATTCCCTGATACTCATAGTTTGTGAATATCGAACAAAAAGTACCTCAACTGTAGAGATTTTAACTGGATTTTAAAGTGTAAAAATGTAGTGTTGTATTTAGTCAACAATTATGGTAAACAGTCAGAAAGCAAAAAAGTAAAAAATTTCAAGTAAATTTTCAATTTCCTATTGCAACAAAAAATCTACTTTTCTCTGGACATGTTCACCTATTACCTCTATGTGCATCTAAGGGCTGTAGTGTTTCTATATTTTTATTGCTTGTAGTAAAAGTGATCTTATTTTAAACATACTACTAAACACCTGCATCTATTAAACAAAAACGATCTTTTGTTGCAACTAAATTAGTATACCAGAATATTAAATTTTTACAAGTGGAACTAATTGGAGAATTATCAAATCGTCGGCAAACAGTATAAAAATTTGATTTCGTAACTTTTAAGAAATACTTTTATTGACTCAAACGACTTTTAAAATATTTTTTTACGTCTTTTAAAACATGTTTGTAATTGGAACTATATGTCTATGACTAACGTTTTAAGGATTAACCATTGGACACATTTGAGAGTAGACTCCCTGTATATATATATATATATATATATATATATATATATATATATATATGAAAAAGTCAGGTGAAGGTTTCGTCACTTGATGAAGGTTCTAACTTACGAGACCAATTCCTTTTTCTTCTTTATTTATTTTTATTTTTTTTAAACCTGCCAATTCAACAAAGTTAAATAGAAACCTCGAACCGGCAAACAAAGAGAACTGTAGCAAACCACTAGAGAGCACTGCTGCGAGGCCCACAAGGATCTTGTGAGGAAGATTACAGACATGCTGTGATCAGGCGATATCCAACAACGCCTATGTACTAACTCGTCAAGCTAGGCATTCATTCCCGGCAGATAGGGGCCCGGTTAGCGGTATTAAAAAATGAAAATGTCCAAAAAGATAACTAGTGTTACTAATTTGTAAATGTCAAAATATTTTGAATTGTTATTCAGGTGTAAATGTACCGATTTAAAATACAATATGCTACCCAATAAATTACTTTCTGAAATAGATTATTTTCCAAAAGTACGCCAAGAATTAATGTCTTACACGTTTCAAATGCATTTGAGTAATTCTGATGTTTCTGTTGAATTTATCGGCGAGTAAGCGCACCAGACCAAATCCCGAAGTCACTAGGTGGTTATTAAACTCTTTCATTTATCAGGTAACTTAATTTAGCTTTAGGCTTTTCCAGCAATCTTGAATTTTTCCGGAATAGGGGGGGGGGGGCAAATGTGATAAATTAATTTCGGAAAATCTATTGTCCGTATATTAGTTTAGCGAATCGTATTAAGACTTTTTCGTCTAATATGCTTATTTTAAGTCTTTGGGTATTTTTTTTTCATTCTAATTTCTATCTAATTTGATCGCTGAAATATAATTAATATATAAACAAGAACGAAAAATCATGCGTCAAGCATAGATTATGTAGCACTTTCCAACGCTTCTAAAATAATTTTACAAATCATTACCGTTTAATAAGCTGAAAGATGACATCTAAGTAAACAATTTGGAAAACGCATAACATATTTAAAAACGTAATTTCAGGAATTTTCAATATATACAATATTCGGAAAAATATCCGAATACTTTTATGTAGCCCTGTATATGATCTATAGATTTGTATATATACATAGGATGCTAAATTTTAGTTTAGTTAGGAAACGCGTAGCACAGTTTAAATTCTCCTTCTGGAGTTTCTGTCAATAAACGGAAATGTGTTCGCGAACTTTTGTGCTGCTCTGTATAGGATCTACAGAATTTATACACACCACGTAATAGACAAAAAGCTAGTTAAGATTAAAATCGCGTTCAGTAACTTAAAACGCACTTCCAGGAATTATTGTTAACAGTCAGTAGAGAATTCTTTTGTGTGTCCCTGTAAATGAACGATGACTGCTATACACACACTATTCTGTAGTAAGCCTCTTGTAATGCACCTTAGTAATATATATAAACTTCAATGCGTTTAAAATAGTGGAACATTATTTAAATAAGCCGCAGACGATTTTTCTCCATAGACGTAATGTAACGGAATTATTTTGACTGTCCCTGTAAAGTAACTCTAAGTGCTATACACCTACTATTCCATATTAAGCTTCTTCTAATGCATCTTAGTGATCTATATAAATTTCAATGCGTTTACAATAGTGAAACATTTTTAAAATAAACCGCAAATGATTTTTCCCCATAGACCGCAATGTTACGGAATTCTTTTGAGTGTCCCTGTAAGAAAACTATAAGTGCTACACACTTCAGTTGAAATAGGGAACGTGCCATAGATAACGACAATAACATATAAAAATTGCAGAGCAATCCGAGCATATTTACGGGAGTTAGAGCACGGACAGACGGCCAGACAAACCGAAGTCATAAGCACTTTTCAACTAGGTTGGAAAGTGCTAAAAACACTCCTGTCTAAAATACTGCTTTTCAAATTCAACGATTTTGGTATCTTATACGGCTTGTATACGTGGAGTTCGTTGCAAAGGGGTTAATAAAAATGTTCCAATAAATAATCTCGCCTCTATATATAAAGCAAAAAAATCACGCAATCCATCTATATTTCTAACTCTCTCTCTCTCTCTATATATATATATCAGTTTTTTATGAACAGGATAACTTCCATAATTCTGCACAAATCTCTTCCAAACGGATACATAAAATTAAGATGCATAAAATCTCGGTCAAGTTCGTTAATGGGCAAAATGGGACCAAGGGGAGGAAATGGGGTGGGGGGGGGGGTGTGAAAACAGAAAAAAAACAATAACTTCTTAATTATGATACATATCGAATCCGTTTAAAGTAATTAGTATTACTTCTAGGAAAAGGGCCAAATATTTATGTATGACATGTTTTTTATATCATTAAAAATGGACTCAAGGTGGGGGGGGGGGATGGATAAGGGTTTAAGAAGAAAAAAAAATCCATAATTTCGTCAAATCACAAGATATCAAATCCGATTAAATTTATTATAATTATTTTTAATATTAACTACAACTTACATATTAACATGTCTTTTATAAGACAAACTCTTACTGCAACAACAATTAAAAACAAAAAAATCCCTGCCGCCTCCGCCTACAGGCATAGGTAGGTTTCGAAGTGGGTAATCCCAACTGCCGCATCATGGCACAAAGGTCCTTGTTCTGCAATTTCCAATAAACAGGCGCCCCACGGGGTGTCTGCGTCTTTGAAATCTACCTGTGCCTGTAGGCCGAGACGTGAGGGATTTTTTCTAGTTCATGCATTACTCTTTTCGGATTTTCTCCCATAATAATAAAGTGCTGTCTGCTATAGCATACGTATTTTCAAGAAAAAGAAAAGACTTTTGTACGTTGAAAATCTTGTAATAAGGTCTATATATTTAAATTAGCCTATAATATCATGCACAAAGATTATCAAAAGGAAAAGTATACAATACGGATTTTTTCTTTCGTTTATTATTTTACATTTTTCCTATTTGAGTACATCGAGATTTACAAAACACTGTTTATAATTGACAGATTAATATTGATTAACAACAACAAAAGTGAGTCCTTTCAATGTAAAGATATCGATAAAACTTAAATGAAAATAATTGGATAAGTATATTGTTTTGTGACACAAATGCGTTCATTAATTCTGTTTATATAACGGAATAGCATGCACTTGATTTAAATTAAAATTAAAAGAAATCAAAAATAAAGTTTCAGTAAAAGTTATACTTTATAAGGGAGAAAAAAACCGGAACAACGTATAATTTAGTACGTCTAATTAAAAATCTTTTTCCATTCTCAAATTACATTCATTAATAATAACGGTCAACATAAAATTTAATACAGTATGTTCAGAATTACATAATTTAACATTATAAATCTTTCCGTAATGAGTGCTTTTTACGTTGTTAACAAATTTCTTAACTTCAGTACAGTTGAAAAAAAAATCCTTAGCGTAAGAGATATGCTAACATGTTACGCACGCAATTTCGAGTTGTAATACAGCGCAAGAATGCGAAATGGCACTGATAAAAATAATTTTCTTTTTTGCAAGGTATTTAAACTTTAAATTAGAAAGAAAAAAAAAGTCAATTGTTAAACATAACAAGGATTCGCCAGAAAAATGTTTCCAAAAGATAACATATCGTGTACTGTTTTACAGAAGATCCTTATATAAAAGATTGTCTTACGAAATATCATAAATTACTCAAAACAAAACTTTGCATAGTTATTTTTAAGAAAATAAATGGAATTATACTTTATTTATTTTGAATTATTCTGTTCTAAAATAAACTTTCTGGATTTTTTTATTTTTATTTTTATTAAAATTGTCGAGAGTTAATTTTGAAATAGCTATCCACACATAATTTAACATTATTTGCAGCATTTAAATAAATTACTGACACAAGTGATAAAAAAGTTTCTTTGAATGTGAGATTTTTCTTGTAATTAAGATAAATGTTTGTTGCAATAAACCTTTTTTACACTGGCATTACTCGTATTACATCTTAGATAAAAGAATTTTATAATTCAGAGAAAATGTGCGAGTTTTTCTAACGTAGATAAATGAGATAATACATACTTGAATTCTACCTTTAATTGATTAGCATGTTCATGACATAGGAGAAAAAATACAAAATGAAAAGTAAATAGTTTGTGTTCATGTTCTACTTTAGAGAACAGAATAATGAAGCAACACGTAATTTATCATATCTATTAAATATATGTCTCCATTGCCAAATTGCATTTATTAATTATAATGGTCAACGTACAAATATATTATATGGTGTTGTAAATTAAAATTATAAATATTCCTTCAATGAGATTTTTTTTTAAGTTGATGATATATTTTGTAACACAAAAACAATTGGAAAAAGTTTCTCACGTAAAATATATGCTAACATATTACGCACGCAAATTTCTATCGTCGTAGAGCCAAAGAATGCAAAATTACAAAGAAAAAATATTTTGTCTTTTGTAAGTAGTTTCCATTAATTTCGAATTAGAAAGAAAAAAGTCAATTACTAAACATAACAAGGGAAACAGAAAAATGTTTCCAAACGTGAAATTATCGTGTGTTGTTCAACTGAATGCTTGTATATAAATGGTTATTATACGAAATAAAGAAAAATTGCCCCCAAACAAATCTTTTGTGAGATTAAGAAAAGAAATAAAATATATACTCTGAAACATCCTTTCCCAAATATAGTTTTCGGAACTATTAATTAAACTAAAAAATTAAATTATTAAGAAGTGTAGTGAGAGGGATGTATTTTGTTAAGTGTGGGCCAGATTTGGCCGTATCGCTATAGGAAGTATGCCTTCAGGGAGGGCTTTTGAAATGAAATTAACAACATGGAAAAACATGAAAACCTTGCAGAGCCATTCAACCCAGACCACGCCGATTTCGAACCCGCGGACATCGGCCCAAGAATCTCATTATGTAGTCAGCATGCTAACCACTAACCTGCTCCAAGGTTTGGCCCTGAGAACTCTGATACGAATTTTTATTTGGATGACTGATATTTCTAATTCACAAAAATATTGTTTCGGCACAACCTTTATTATTAGAGACATGCTATCCGTAACACTTCTTAAACAAAAGAAGTGAATAATTAAGAAATTTTGTGGTCGTATTATGAATAATAATATACAATTATTAACGTCAATTAATTAGTTCATGGAAAATACGAAATCAAAAGTAAAACTATTCTATTCGTATTCTATTTCTAAAAACAAAACAAAAACAAATGGGTAGGTGTAATCCAAGATCACACAAATGTTTCGTTTAATATTCCTTTCAAAAAAAACTTTATACTTTCTTTAATAAATCCAAATAAATTTTACTTGCCAAAACAACAGTCATGTTTTTAATAAAACAAAAATTTACCGTTCTATTTTTTCGGTTTTTCGAATATCTGAACCGGGCCGATATTGGGCTTTGCCCGCTATTCTACTCTGTCATAATAATATCTGTCATGTGGACTAAATGCAATATCAGAAAAAAAGTAGTCCCCCCCCCCCCCCCCTCTTCCCTTCTTTATTAACAATCCCTATTCGCATTATTAATTATATCATTGTCTATTAGCGTTTTATTTCTTTTTTCTATAAACAAATCATCATTTTGTGAAAAAATATAAATTCGGTTCCAATAATGTGATCTTTATAAAAATTAGATTTCTTGATTCACCATAAAACAAATATGCATAGATACAAACTTTTGAAATCGGTACATGCAATTAAAAAAATAGAGTTTTTCATTTCTTACCATCCTCAAAATCTGAGTGTTTTTTTTTTTCAATCATTCAACAATTGTGACGAAAGCCGAAAATAATCTTGCTGATAAAACTCTGAAGTAGAACAGTTTTTAAATACAAATCATGATAACACTCTTAATCCTGCAACCCCCTCCGAGATGATTTCTTACATCGGGAATCTTAAAAAGAACAAATCGCCTGGCTTCGATTGCATATCTACCAATATGCTGTTGCATCTCACACTTAATTTCATATTGTTTCTAACTGTTCTCATTAATTGCATGTTAAACCTTCGTATCTTTCCTGATCGCTGGAAGAAGGCGCTGATTGTACCGGTCCCAAAACCGGGTCAGGACAGGCTTTTTATTTGGCTTCAGGAATTTATTTAGCTTCAGATATATCTCCCTTCTATCTTGCCTGTCCAAAGTCTACGAATGCATACTTGCGAACCGTCTGAAAGAGTTCGTCATCTCCAATTCAATAATTATACCAGAGCAGTTTGAGTTCAGGCCCAAATACTCGACGCAACATCAGCTTTGGAAAGTGACTGAACTTGCACATGACGGCTTCATGAAGAAAGAAAAAACAGGTGCTGTATCCGTAGACATTGCTAAAGCCTTCGACCGGGTCTGGCATTATGGACTTATTTATAAGTTGATCTTGTTCAAGGCCCCACCCCAACTTATTTTTAATTTCTTGAACTTCCTGAAATTTAGAACCTTTTCTGTTAAAATTAATAATTCTATATCTTCCTTTCGCAATATCGAAGCTGGCGTCCCTCAGGGCAGTTTAATTAGCATATGGCTGTTCAACATCTGCATTAATGATATTCCTCGTATTCCCGGCATCCTCTTAGCATTATATGCGGATTACACGGCCATAACGTACAACAACATATCATTCGTAAACGTGATTGAACAACTACCATCCTATCTTCAGGTCTTTTTTATTTGGCTTTGTAATTCGCGTATCAAAGTCAATGCAGCAAAAAGTGACGTCGTGTTTTTTTCAAATATGTCTATTTCCTACAATGTTAATATTTCTCTTAACGGTGACGAAATGCCTTAGGTCACCAACTATAAATATCTAGGAATTTATCTAGATTCAAAATTAACCTGGGATAGGCAGATTACGAACGTATTAGCAAAATCTACCAAAGTTCAAGGGTCTATTAAATCTTTATTAGCTTACCACAGCTGTCTGTCAATTTCAACTAAGTTATTACGGTATAAATCCTTCATCAGATCAATAATGACCTACGGGTCTGTTGTCTGGGCAACTGTCTGTGAAACTCTGATGCAAAAACCTCAAACTTTTCAGAATCCCTTATTGCGTAGGCTTTGTAAGACGACAATGTCTGTCCGGAATGACGTCATTCATGCTGATCTCAAAATTAGGCCTATCTTGCAAGTAATTAAAAAATTTGCAAAAAATTTCCCCAGAGATCGAATATTGACACCCAACGATGCATTGCGGTACATCAGACCTTACAGAGTTGATGACTCTCGAGATAAGAAAAGACCGCTTGCCATCTTGAGCCGAGATGATGGCTTTGCACCACCTTCCAAAAGGAGGAGGAGAGAGCCACCTTAAATGTATTGTTGCGGCCTTCCAAATTAAAAAAAATAATTTGTTTGTATTTTATTTTTCATTCTGATATATCTCCATTAACTCTTTTATGACGTCTTCCCACCTTACATTTGGCACCGGCTTACGTTCACCTTCCTAATTCATATTTTAATTTTATTTTGTTAGTTATTAAATTTTATTACTTTATTATTTACTGTTTGTACTATTGTTAGGAAAAATCTTTTTTGCAGAACTCTTTTTATTTTATTTTATTTTATTTTATTTTATTATTATTATTTCTATTTTCCTCCCTTTCCCCCTCCTCTCTTAATGTACTGCCATGTCACTGTCAAAGCACATTGAGTTTAGTACTCCATCCTGAAAACTCGCCTACCTGAGTTGCTCTCCATCCTGCCTGCTCTTGGACTGCGAGAAGAACTCTCTATTTTTCATGTACAATCCTGCTAATTCCTCTTTATATCGTTCTAGCTTAGAGACGAGATAAACGCGGGCATTACGCCCCGCGTAGGCACTTCATGGACTAACTGACTTTGACTTTGACTTGCTGATAAATAGCATAAGTCTCCGATTTCAAAACCAGCTGCAAATGGTCTTTTGATTTGGATAAAAATTATTATCGTTAACGGAAAATTAATTCTTTATTTCTGTACTAATTACGCCATCTTTATAAAAAAAAAATATATTTCTGTGTTCGCCGTAAAAAAATACGCATAGATGTGTTAATTTCCAAATCGATAAATGCAATAATAAAAAAAAAAATATTCTATAGAGCCTGAAAAATGCCTAGTCCTCCATCCTTGATCTGTGTGAACAGGTATCAGATTGCTCGATTGTGGTTTTCCAATGAAAGGAAATTAAACAAATTTATTCAAATCGATTTTTAGTTGATATTTACACTTCTAGTGGGAGTAATAAATTTATTTTTTAGAAATTCTGAAAGCTAATTTTTTTTGCGTGTGTGTCCGTAATTTCACGTTGCTAGGTGGAATAGTTTATGATATAGGGGTTTCTTTGAAAACGTCCAATCTGTTACCGCTATTGCAATGCTGTGACTATGGCAACCCTTCCCCCTCTTCTGGAGTTTCAGAATGAACTTCCTTTGCGGTTGATTAAATTCTACATTTTAGTTGAATATTTTTATCCATTAATGAGTGGGTTTTTAAGGTTTTAATTAATATATTGCGTTAATAAAAACATTTTCAAAATTTTATGATTTTTAGCGTGACAATAGGTATTCAGCTGTAAGTACACAAAATTTGAAGTCTCTAACATATACAGTTTCTGAGAACCGACTCTGTGACGGACAGACAGAGAAGTGAGACGAATAGGGTTTCGTGAGATGAACGAAACCCTAAAAATGAATAAACACGTGAATTGTCATGTGTCATTAAATGTATAGGGGGTACATAATTAAAGTTCACCTACTCAGAGCTATCTGTAGACGCAACTATTCTTGAGAAAAGTATGAAATTTGGAATGCGTTTAAATGAAGCGATGCGAAAGACATTTAGCATAAAAAAAACTTTCAAAAATGGTCACCAGAGAGCGTATTATGAATTGTTTCAATAGCTTAACAAAATGCAAACTTATCAACTCTAGAACTGGTTTATCAATACACGTAATGTTTAGTATGTTGACTATTATTTTCAAGTACCGTTTGAAAGCGCAAAATAGACTGTTAAACAGTCGCGTGAAGTAAAATCTTGTAAATGCTGAAAACCTGACAGGAAATACTGTCCTTGAGTTCTGGCATTGTCCCATTTGAAGTTATTGCATCTCTGCGAATCTTTTGCAAAGCTCGAAACCTCCACAAAGCTTCTTGTGAGGAATCACTATTTTGATAAACTGTTCCACCAGTAAACCAGGATCTTGTAAATAGAATACGACGTTTTTCGCGGAAAAGGCATGACACTGACAAGTTATTCATTCACTGAGTCTTTTTTTTTCATTTTCATAGTACGTGAGCAGTTACTTCACGTGTTTGCTAAAATTTGCATATAGGCCAAAGTTTACCAGAAAACATCCTCTGGTGGGCTTTATAGAAATGTTTTTTCTACTAAATGTCTTTCGCATCGCTTCATTTAGACGCATTCGAAATTTCATGTATTTCAATGAATAGTTTCGACTACAAACAGCTTTGAGTACACTGTTAAAAATGTTCAGCTTTTGCTGCAGACATACTGCACCTCTTTTATTGAAAACGGTTACTTTACTACATTATGGAGCATTTTCAGTGGTCAAAATAGAGATATTCTATAAAAGCTGTGAAGTGACTATGCAGCAAAAGCAGAAGATTTTTAACAGTGTAGGTGAAATTTAATTATGTGCACTGTGTATATTTCCATCCTCAATTTACATCCATTAATCATAAAAGTTAATCATAAAGGTTAAACATTTAAAATATAATTTTGTAAAAATCCTAGTTTAAAATAAGGAATTATCTATCAATGAACACTTTTTTAGTTGACTTTATAAATTTCATGATTTCGGCACAGTAGGAAAAATCTTTCACGTAAGAGATATGCTAACATATGATGCACGCAATTTCCTAGTGCATTACAGTTTAAGAATGCGACTGGCAAGGCTTCTTTTGTCAGGAGCATCTTTCAACTTCAAATTAGAACAAAAAAAGTAACTTGCTAAACATAACAAGACTCCACCAGAAAAATATTTCCTAACGAGAAAATATCGTGTGTGTATTAGAAGATTGTTAAGTAAAAAAAAAGTTATCTTACGAAATCAGATGAATTACTCGAAAAGGAAATCTTGCAGTTAGCTATACTTAAGAAAAGAAATGGAATAATAAATTAGTCTGAATTATTGTCTCCTGAAAAATATTTCCGGAATTCCAAATGCCCTTTTCAATTAATTATATTAAAAATATTTTTTTGTTAAAAATCTTTTTCAAGTTGATTATAAACAAATCTTTCAAATAAGTCTGCCAAATAAATCTTTCATGGAATTGATATTATACAACAAATTTCGTTTAGATTAAGAATGCGAAATGACACCGATAAAAATTATTTACTTATTTGTAAGTAGTTTCCTTTAACATAGGATAAAAATTATCAAATATAATAATTGATTTCTATTTTAAAGCAGAAAATTATAAATTACCATCAGTTTGTGTGTCTTTCTATTTTCAGATTATATTAATTAAAAATGAAGTTCAATATACAAATTCAATACAATAAATTGCGAAATTCATAATTTAACTTGATTAATATTTTTTTAATAAGTGTATTTAAGTTGGTAAGAAATGTTTTTCCAACTT
The DNA here is from genome assembly GCA_963931845.1 of Maratus michaelseni. Classification (NCBI taxonomy): domain Eukaryota; kingdom Metazoa; phylum Arthropoda; class Arachnida; order Araneae; family Salticidae; genus Maratus; species Maratus michaelseni. Next base: position 422,587,886 of record OZ007592.1, read on the forward strand.
GTAACTTAAAAGAAGCTGATAAATCCTAAACCTATGTTATATGCTAACCAATTACACATGGAATTTTATAGCGTTGTTCCGTCAACCAGTACGAATTGACACTGATAAAATATCTTTCTTCGTTGTTTAAGGGGCTTCCTTTAATTTCGAATTAGTAGTATAAAAAGCCTGTTTTTGCGCATACATAGTTGTATTTTTTTAATACCAGTGCTTTAGTATAGAAATATTCGCTTTGTCTGATCACATAAATTATGAGATTATGCAAAGCGAATATTTGTATGTAAAAATAGTGGTCTTCAAAAATTGAAATATTGGCAACTATGTACAAAATAAGGCTCAGAGATATTTTAAAAAAAATTATTTTAAAGAAGAGCCTTAGATATAAATTTATCAGATAAATTATTTAAGACGTACATCAATAATTTCGATATCTTAAACGATACCAAGAATGAAATAATAATTTATTTACTCTGAATTAAAAGTAAAAAAACAAACAAAAAACCCGGTTTTCGAAATATTTCCTTCAATTATTTTTATTTAAATAACAGAGAATTGCTTTTGTAACGCTAATATATCCATATAAAATGGTTAGCAAAACGTTAAAAACTGTTATTTATAAATTTATTTTAATGCCAATTCGGTATACACACACACACACACACATATATATATATATATATATTACATATATATATATATCAGTTGAATAGAAAAAAAAATAGGTACAAAATATTTTAGGGAAACGCAAATATATTCTTTTAAAAGTCAACATAATTTCGAATTAACAGAAAAGAAATTGAAATAAAAATTTTCTGCTCAAATACTATTTTTAAGAAAAAAGTAACGAATTAACATATGATTTATCACATCTAATTAAAGATAATTTACACTTTCAAGTTAGATTCATTAATCATAATAGTTAACGCAAAAAATCAACATATTATGTTGCAAATTACAGTATTTAATATTACGACTTTTCCTGTTATGAGAACTTTTTAAGATTATAATATATTTCTAATTTAAGCACAGTTGGATAAATGCTATCGTAAGATAATTGCTAACATATTAGACACGTGATTTCGTATCGTAATACAGACAACGAATTGGAAATAGCACAAACAAAAATTATTTTTCTCTGTTGTAAGTGGTTTCCTTTTACTTCGAATTAGAAAGAAAAAAGTCAAATGCTAAACATAACAAGGCTCCACTAGAAAAATCTTTCGAAACTTGCACATATAGTTCGTTGTTTAGTAGAAGATTCTTATATAAAAGCTTATCTTACGAAATCACATAAATTACTCGAAAAGAAAATCTTGTACTTAAATATATTTCAGAAACGAAAAGGAATAATAAATTTCTTTTTCTGATTTATTATCTTCCAGGATAAACTTTCTTGAATTCAAAATGTTTCCTTATTTTTTTTAAAATTAAAAATAGAAGAGAATTATATTTGAAGCAACAAAATGTATTGTTTAAAATTATTTTCGTGGTTTATTTAAGAAACAAAATTGCTGACAAATATGATGCAGATCTTTCTTTGGATGTGAGATTTTTCTTTCTAATTGACATGAAAATTCGAAACTATAAGTTGAATTTCTGTTCAAATTCTCTATACTGGATCACAATAATAAAATAACATGTAATTTATCACTGATAATTAAAGACCATTTTATATTCTCACATTATGCTGAATAGTAATAACGGTTGTCATAAGAAATTAAATATAATATTCTGAATTACGTAATTTAACTTTATGACAATTTCTTTTCTTTTATCTTTTTGTTTTTAAAAATTGCTCTTCCTAAGCCACTATTGGTGATAGGATGTGGTATCTTAAAGAAACTAACAAAATATATTATCGCAAGAGGTGATATATTCATAAAATATGCATATTTAAAATATATGTTACCGTATTTTAATTAATGTATTCTGTATTCTAAAACACATTTGTTTGAATTAATATTTCACATTACGTTTAATAGGTATTTTTACATTCAGTTTCAATTAAAATAGTATTGTAGATCATATGAAATATATTTATAAAAATTATGCTGTTATTTATTTAAATAAGTCAAGCATTATTTTTCTATAAATGTAATCCAATTTGTATTTAATTACACTAGGTGAAATGCAGAAGATTTAGTAGAAGTCAATCATCCCATTAATGCAAGAGAGACAAACAACACGCAACTGCCATTTTACAAACAAATATGATAACACATCGCAGAATATATTTCAATTTCCAATTAAATATCTTATCTTTTATGTTTAGATTAATATGTAAACTTGATCTATTCAGCATAGTGGTTAGCACACTGACCACGAAATGAGCAGTTACGACAGATGCTCGCGCATTTGAAACCACTGTGGTCTAGAAGAGGTGACTATAAAAGGTTTTCAGAGGGTCTTATTTATTTATTTATTGTACAAGAACGATAATTAGGGTCAATATCTCTTCAAAAGTCCTTTCCGAAAGCATTCTGTCAATGACAATGGGCCGAAACTGATCGATGCCTAACAAAATCCTACTCCATCAAATAAACTACAATTTTAATCAAAAATATTTATATTAACTTTGTTTACTTATACCAGACGAGATGATGAATGACAAAAGGAAAACTTATTTTTTTAGGAGGAAAGGAGAAATTCCGATTTATTATTTTACGACAATATTAAATGGATGAAAAATAACAATAACTAGTAGGTTATAATATTTTCCTCTTAATATTTTTAACTGTAAGTCCTATATCATATAAAAAGGTCAGCAACACGTTAAAAACTGTTATTTGTCACAAATGGGATAACTAAATTTATTTGAATGCCAATTCGGTATACACACACACACACACACACACACACACACACATATATATATATATATATATATATATATATATATATATATATATATATATATATATATATATACTAATTTAAATATGTTCTTTTAAAAGTAAGCATTATATTGAATACAAAGAGAAGAAATTAAAATTAAAATTTTCTGCTCAAATAATATTTTTAAGAAGAAAATAACGAATGAACATATAATTTACCACATCTAATTAACGATAATTTCCACTCTCAAGTTAGATTCATTAATCATTATAGTTAACACAAAAATTCAACGTATCATGTTGTATATTACATTATTTAACATTACGACTTTTCCTGTTATGAGAACTTTTTAATATGATAATATATTTCTAATTTAAGCACAGTTGGATAAATGCATAACGTAAGATATTTGCTAACATATTAGACACGCGATTTCGAATCGTAGTACAGACAAAGAATGCGAAATGGCACAGACAAAAAATCTTTTCTCTGTTGTAAGTGGCTTCCTTTAACTTCGAATTAGAAAGAAAAAAGCCAATTGCTAACCATAACAATGCTCCGGTAGAAAAATCTTTCGAAACGAGAAAATGCAGTGCGTTGTTTAGTAGAAGATTCTTATATAAAAGCTTATCTTACGAAATCACATAAATTACACGAAAAGAAAATCTTGTACTTAGATATATTTCAGGAACGCAAAGGAATAATAAATTTCTTTCTCTGATTTATTATCTTCCAGAATAAACTTTCTTGAATTCAAAATGTTTTTTTTATTTTTTTAAATTAAAATTAGAAGAGAATTACTTTTGAAACAACAAAATGTATTGTTTAAAATGATTCCCGGCGTTTATTAAAAAACAGTACCGACAAGTATGATATAGAACTTTCTTTGTATGTGAATTTTTTTTTCTAAATTACATGAAAATTCAAAACGATAAGTTAAATTTCTGTTCAAATTCTTTTTACAGATACACAATAATAAAATAGCCTGTAATTTATCACTGATAATTAATGACCTTTTTATATTCTCACTTTATGCTCATTAGTAATAACGGTCAACATAAAAATTAATTATATAATAATCTGAATTATGTAATTTAACTTTATGCCAATTTCATTTATTTTCGTTTTTCATTTTTAAAATTGCTCTTTCTAAGTCAGTACTGGTGATTGAATGTGGTATCTTACGAAAATTAACACAATCTTTTATCGCAGGATGTGATATATACTTCATAAAACATGAATATTTAAAATTTGTGTAGCCGTATTTTGATTAATGTATTCTGAATCCTAAAACACATTTGTTTGAAATAATATTTCACATTATTTTTAATGTGTATTTTACATTCAGTTTTAATTGAAATATTGTTTTAGAGTTCATTTAAAATATATTTTTATAAATTAAGCTTTTAATTACTAAAATAATTTAAGCATTACTTTTCTGTTAAATGTAACCCAATTTAGAAATTGTGTTCAATTACACTAGAACAGGCATGTGCAACCTTTCAGTTATCACCTCAACTGTTAGTAAACAATGAAGGGCGTCATTATTCACATGACTGGAAACACACAATTTTATCTCATTTGGTTAGTGATATCGGTACATACTCATCTTTAGTGATGCACACACACCTCTCTGTAATAACTATGCCCGTGTAAAAAAACTTTGAAGCGAAAATATAAATCATTTTAAATTTAGAATTACATTTCGTTGATAGGAGCTTATCTCAAAATCTTTTGTAACATAAAGAACCAAAAAAAGCTACAATAGAAAAACATACAAATGTTAACGGTTTGAAATTAAAACACTTTTAAAAATGAATTTTTAGCTTTATAAAAAGCTAGTAACATGAAATATTTTAAAGCCATGCACACGACTTATACGATGAACATAAATCTCATAGGAATATCAATGCTCATGTAAAAATAGATTACAGAGAAAATATAAATAAAAGCAAATTTAGTATTATATTTCCCTGAAAGAAGCTCGTATAGGAAACTTTTGTTGGCTAAAGAGCCAAAATCCTTTATGCTGCCTACACTATAATAAAAAGAAAAATGCCCAGTTAAACTGATGGCATTGAGTTCACAGGCTATTCACACTAACTGTATATCATACTCATTATAGCAAAGAAAAATGTACTCGAAAAATAAGGAAACCGACAATAAATTAAGGGGGAATTAGGGCTCCGTTCCCCCTCTTTATACTTAACTAATGAACCCCCCCCCCCCCAAAAAAAAAAAAAAAAAAAAAAAAAAAAACGAATCAGGGAAGCGCCTTATCACAATAAAACTATTTAGAAAATTTGAAGAAATCGGATAATTCTGCATGAAAAACCATTAATCTAAATTAAGGGGGGAAATAACTCCCCGTTCCCTCTTTATACTAATGAACTACCAAAACTAATCAGGGAAGCGCCTTATCACAATGAACTTATATACAAAATTTGAAGCAAATCGGATAATTCTGCATGAAAAACCATTAATCTAAATTAAGGGGGGAATTAACCCCCCGTTCCCTCTTTATACTAATGAACTACCAAAACTAATCAGGGAAGCGCCTTATCACAATGAACTTATATACAAAATTTGAAGCAAATCGGATAATTCTGCATGAAAAACCCATTTATTGAAATTAAGGAGGTATTAGCCACGCCGCTCCTTCCTTTATACTTAACCAATGAACTCCCAAAACTATTCAGGGAAGCGTCTTATCACAATGAAAATATAAACAAAATTTGTAGCAAAACGGATATTTCTATCAAGAGTTATCGCGTTACGTACATACGTACATACATACATACAGAACGGGAGGGCACATTAGCTCTCAGGGTTTGATAGCCTATGAGCTAAAAAGCATGCAAACAAAAATGAATTAAAATTTTTAAACAATTTTCAAAATGGATTTTATATTTGAAAAAAAGTAGTAACAGTAAACATTCGAAAGAGAGCCAAAAAATCATTCAGCGGGCGCCAGGATGTACAGACCTGCACTAGATGAAATGCAGAAGATTCAGTTCTCGTGAATCATTCCATAAATGAAGAAAAAGCAACAACACGCAACTGCCATTTTTCAAAAACAAAAAATATGAAACACATTACAGAACCTATTCCAATTTCTAATTCACTATCTTATTTTTTATATGATCATTAAGTAAACTTGGACTACTCAGCTATATAGTTAACATAGTGACCACGGAATTGCAGCTATGGCAGATGCTCGCGTGTTTGAAACCAGTCTAGGAGGGATGACTATACATGATTTTCAAAGTTTTCTTTGTACGAGAACGAAAATTCGAGTGAATTTCCTTTCAAAAGTCCATTCTGAAAGCATCCCTCCTATAATAAAATTGCCGAAACAAGTCACTGCTTAACAAAATCCCATTCCATCAAATAAACTATAATTTAAAGCATGAATATCTGCATTAACTTGGTTTACTTATAACAGACGAGGTGATGCATGACAAAAAGAAAACTTACTTTTTTAGGGGAGAAATGCGACATTCCGATTTATTCTTTTATAACCACTTGAAATCGATGAAAAATAGCATTAACTAGTATAACATGCCTTAATCATTTCCTTCGTATGTTTACGAGCAAACAAGATTGTTATAAAAAAAAAAGGCAGCAGCTCAAACTCCTCGTATGGTCAAACATCCACAGTTTTCTCTATAAATTTATCTCACAAAATCAGATAAATTATTCGAGAAAATAAGCCTTGCAGTGAGTTAGATATCTCAAAGAAAATATATGGGATACAAAATTTTTATTCTCGAATATTCTTTTCTAACATAAACTTTCTAGATTTCGAAATATATTCTTTAAATATATTTTCTTAATTCTTAGAGATTTAATTTTGAAACAGTGAACACTATATCATATAAAATGATTTGCAATATGTTATAAAATAAATTACTCACCTATGTGACATAAAATTTTATTTGGATATGAGGTTTTTTTTTATTATTATTTATATAAGTGTCTTTATGTCTAACACATATAGATAAATCAAATATATAATAAACTAAATAGATATAATGTATGCGCAATGTATAATCCAAAATCGCTGAACACTTCCGATTTTAGACTATTATAGTGACATTTAAAAAAAAAATTAAATAGCATCATCTAATTTTTTTTTACTTGACAGTGAAAATAAGGGCTTTAAAAAACTGACCTTATCAATGAAAATGGTGGCATAAAACAAACGTAAAGAAAAGAAGTGAAAAAACAAAAACAATATATATATATATGTTACTCAGAATATAAAATTTTCAAGTGTTTGCGTTTACAAACAACAGGTTTCACACTTAGAATAAAGGAGACTATGGGCAACAATAAATCACGACATTAGGGAAATTTGACAATGCGCTCATATTTGAAGTTGTTTTACTCGTCAGACATATTTAGCGGATGTGACCTTTTCCACCAAAGAAATGCAAAATAGCATTAGATGAGGATATCACCAATTTCTTTACGTGGCAGCCGCGGAGCATAAAATGCTCTTCTTTATGTTTTTTTTATATCCCCCTTTCTACAGCTGAAATGAGTTTTTTTAACACTATTTATATTTTCTTCATCCTGAAGATCAGTTTGCGAAAAAAAAATTGTGTGCTGTCATTCGAAAATTTCAAAATTTTGTCTGGTCTTGACTGTGATAGATCGACTGGTGTTCTTTACCCTAGTTTCGAGTTCGTGCCATAAAACCAAACACATCCTGTATGACACCACTATTCCTTGACCGCTACGGTCTCTAGGGGATAATGTATCGTCATTTTGTTTTCTTTTTTTTATGACCATCCTTCAAACATCACTGTTTAAAACTGGAGAAATATATTTTTTAAGTAATATATATGCTAACAAATAACGCATACCTTTTTGCATCGCCACACCACCTAAAAACTCTAAATAGCCGTTACAAAATTAAATTGTTTTTTCTTTTGTTTATAATGAGCTTACTTTAATTACGAATAAGAAAACGAAAGACAATTGCTATAAATTAAAACACGTCGTCGCCATAAAATATTCCCAAACGAGAAAATCTCGAGAGTTATTTATCAAAACGTTCTTACAAATAAAGGATATCTCATAAAATAAACCATTTAAATACCTTTAAAGAAAGAAATTGAATGCAAAATGAAATTCCTTTGAATTAATCTTTGCAAAATGAAACATTGTAGAATACTAAATATATTGCTCCATTACTTTCTTGAAAAATTTAGAGAATATGAAGTTTAATTAAGTGATAAATTAAAAGATAAATAAAGATAATCAACTTTGAAACTCTACGCCACATTTTGTTTAAAATAGTTTCTAACATCTTCAGAATTAATTTACTCATAAGTGAAATTCAAAAGTTTATATGCGGATGGAATTTATTTCGATTAATTAAAAAATATATTGATAAACATAAATAGTCATATATCAGCAAGTAAAGACTTTGTATTCGGTGCCTCCCACTATATTATTTCTTAAATAAAAGATATTAATAATTAGGAAAAGGAGATGAGAGAATAATATTCTATAAAAAATATCTTTAAAATAAACAATACTAAAGTAAAAATGATAATGTATTTAATATAAATAAATTAAACTTCAATTAAATGAATTATACACAGAAAAAAAATTCCACAAAATAGTATACCAGATTACTGTTTTCTTAATGAATTCGAAATTTTATTTAAAAAAGAATAAACATATTATACACAAATTTTATTTTAAAGAAGAAAATAATGATATAAAAATTTATCATAATTAGTTAGCTGTCGTTTTATATTCTAACTAGTATATAACTCCCATCAAAAATGACGGATTGTTGATCTGCGTTCCATTTTCATAAGACTTCTTACAAACAAACCGCATGAAGATTTCATTATTGAAAAGTTTCTATTGTAGAAAAGTAAATTTTAATGCCGGTAGATGGCGCCAAAACAGAATTGTTAGCAACAGTGTTCGTTTGTTTATATCCGGGATTCCGATGTTTAATCTGGAATTTTAATTAAGAACTTAAAACATAATAATAGGATATGATATACGTGTTTTATAGGAAAAATATGCTGAATAGACATGATTTCAAGTAGAAGATATTATCATTTAGCTGTCATATGTTAGCATAGGTTTTTCATTAAGCCTAACATAGCGTTCAACTACAGTCGAGTCGCATACCAGAGTGGTCCCTCCCGGCATGGTTACAGACACTTTCTTGCCTTCGGATTTTATTATAAATAGATGTTATGTTATTCATTAATAAAAATAATTTATACATCACAATGCGAATTGCCTAAGGCAAAGTAGAGTTAAACGGCATACCATATTGTTATTTGCTACTTGAAACGAGAATTTAGAATAAGATAATACAATGCCTCTTTGCGTACATACTCTGCACATTTTAAATATATTATTAGTTAATAGCATTTTACTTGTGAATGATGAGACCAGGTGTATATCTTAATCTTTCAGGAAATTAAAAAAAGTTTGAATTTATTTTCAAAAGGAAAGAAAACTCATTTGACTGAAACTTTTACTGAGTAATTTAACTAATAATATTTAAAGTAAAAGTCATATTATTTACATTTTAAAGACAACAATCCGACAAATCACTTCTGTGGGGTAAAAATGCATGGGCAGGTTAATCTTACAAAAATTGAAAAATTTGGAATTTTCTTCAAAAAGAAACAATATATTTCATTTTAAGATTTTAAATAAGGAACTAACTATTAATATTTCAGTATAAGTCTAATGATTTAGTATTTTAAAAAAGTTATCTACTTACTTATTTACCTAAAAAAGTTATCTCTCTCCATTGCATTTTAAGAAATTGAAGAAAAAATGTCCACCGCTTTTTTCAACTTTATAAAAATTATAATCACTTCACTCTTGTCCATGTGGCTTTGACTGCATATTTCTCATGCAATGTATATGCGTTCTTTAATTATTGTTTTCAAATATTCTTTTTTTCCTACGTAGGAAACAGTGTTTTACCCCAAAAGTATGTGTATCGGAATGCAATCCGTATAAAAACATTTTAAATGCTAGCAACTGTTTCACTTTGGTAATAAACCCTTACTGAATGTGCTAAACGTAATAACATAAAAAGCTTCAATAACTTCAAATGTACTCATATTCATAATTTTTCTAAACTAAAAAAAACAATCAAAAAATGGATAAATTATCTTTTAAACATAGGAACCACATAAATGTCATTTTGGAGATATCGTAATGGCCACTTCTCCGCTTGTCGTACAGCTACTTATTCCAACCATTACCTGATAGAAGGTTGCTCAAATTTGGTTAAAACTGATAGAACAGGCTTCACCCGATAATTCGATTTTGCCCTATTTTCCCTTAATTTAACATTTTCATTTTTCCTGTAATAAATACTTCTTAAGTTGATAACAAATTTCCTATATACTGCTGCAAAAATCTTTAATATAAGAGGTACACTAAAAGTTACGCACGCAATTTCATATTAGAAAACCACCAAAGAATACGCAATTAAATTGATAACAATTGTTTCCTGTTTCTTTCTTTCTTTTTTTTTTTAATAAAAAAGAGCTTCTATAACTCCGAATCAAAAAATAAAAAGCTGATTGTTATACATCGTCAGGAAAACGTTTCTAAACGAGACAATTTCGTGCATTATATAACAAAGGATTCGTATAGGCAAAGTTTATCTTGTAAATCAAACAAATTACTCGAGAAAAAAAAAACTTTGACATATGTACTGAAATAAAATGAATAATAAATTATTTACTCTAAACTATTATTTTTCGAAGAAACTTTTCGAAATATAAAGTTTTTTTAATTGTATAAAAAGCTTCAGAGGTAATTGACTATTTACGGAATATAAGAAGCTTCCAATACAAAGATATTTCCAAACGAGAAAATTTCAATTGGGTTTTACTAAATGATTCTTATGTATGGGTTTATGTTACACGTTCATAAAATTACTTGTGAGGTAAAACTTGTAGCTAGATATCTTAAAAGATGGAATATAAAATTATTTACTCTAAATCATTCTTAACAAAAGGAAACTTTCCGGCTTTCCAAATGTATCACTCAATTACTTATTAAGAAAAATCTCACAGAATGGATTTTAAAATAGTAAACCATACGTTTTCTCACATTATTTGTAGCATTCTTTAAGATCAAAATAAATCAAAGTGTGATTAAAAAAATAAAAATAAATAAAACAAATTGTACTTTAAGAAAGGGAAAAAATTGCACGTGATTTGTCAAATGTAATTAGACGTATTTTACATTCTCAAATTTTATTCATTAATAACAAATGTCAGCAAGCACATTTATTACACCGTATTGTGATTTACATAATTTAACGTAATAAATCTTCCCATAATAAGCATTTTTTTCAGCAGATAATAAAATTCTTCTCTTAAGCATTTTTGAAAATAAATTTTCATAAGAGATATGCTAACAAATCGTGTACTCAATTTCGTATTGCACTACATCGTAGGAATACGAAATGACACAGAGTAAACTTTTTTATCTTTTCTCTTTTGTTAGGAGCTCCTTTTAACCGTGAAATATATATATATATATATATTCTTTACATAACAAAGTACTGTCAGAAAAAAATACGAAAAGAATCTTTTTGGAATTCAAAATATCGTCTTGAATTACTTTTATTAAAAATCCTTGAGCATTGTTCAAATGCTAAAGCATTCATTATTTAAAAACTAAAAACATCTTAAGAACATCTTAAGAACTAGATTGCCTAGAATGTGATACAAACTTATATTAGGACGCGAGATTATTTTATTTAATTAACAAATTTATTGTAGCACACCCTATATTTATAGAAGGTGCCTTCTCCTGTATTAATCACCTTAATCACCTTAAATATAAAGAGTTTTTTCTTTTATAAATTGTGAGATCTCTTTTTTACAAGCGTATATAAACTGCTGGTTATAGATAGTATTCGTTTATGGGAAAATGTTATATGCGTGTTAATTAATTGTATTTTTTTCTAGACGTAGCTTTGGTCATTTAATTTCAGTCACTAGTACTAACCCTTCTTTCAGAGAAAAAAAATATTTTTTTGCAGTAAAAGACTCTTAACGAGGACGCCAGTAATAAACTGTTTATTTTACTAAACGAATCTGCAAACCGTCTATTTTATTGTAAAACTTGTTAAAATAACTTAAAGTTTGTTATAAGTACAGATTTTGTTTCGCAGGAAATCTGTAAATTGGTTATTTTACTGTCAAAATCTGTTAATATAAAAGATCGTAATAAATACAGATTTCATTTCGCAGGCATTTTGTAAATTGGTTGTTTTACGGATAAAATCTGTTAATATAAGAAAAAATTCGTAATAAATAAAGATTTTATTTCGCAGACAATCTGTAATTTGTTTTTTATTTTACGGGCAAAATGTATATAGCAGAAATTTTGTAATAAATATAGATTTATTTTATGTAAAATAAACTGTTTTTACTGGCGTTTTGGTGGACAGTCTTTTTCTGTAAAATCAATCCATTTATTTACTTTATGTGGTCATGTGGTGAAAAATAGTAGATAATTCTTTACAAAATAAATCTAGTAGTCGAAATATCATAAAAGTTTCTACCTAAACAATTTTCTTAACGTGTTTAAGATTCAATTTTATTTTAAGAAATTTATTTTACATTCTAGTAAACAATTTCTTTCTGTAAAATAATATATATTTTTTTCTTTACAATGTTGGTGAAAAGCACCAAGAATTAAGATAACTATCAATTTATGATGAAATCATCCATATATAATCTTCAGATAACTTTTATGAGTAAATAAAAATGTATTTTATGTTTCACGATGGAACGAAAATATGTGACATTTAGTTGTAATTTTACAAAAGATAAAAAAATATCATTTAAATCTTTATTTTTGAGTAAAATGACAAAAGTATCAGAATCTCGTTTATTTGTTGTGTACAAGCATATTTTATCATTTAATTACAGACCTTTATAATATTAAAGATCTTTAAATTAATTAATGTTTTTGGATTGACTAAATAAAAAACAGCAGATTAAGTAATAATATTAGAATAAGGAACCGATAGATTTTTTTCAGTTGTGACGTTCTCTAATGAAACTAGTCGTTGGATGTCCCCCGTAATACGTAGCCATTATCGATATGCATAAAATAAAATATGAAAATAAAACATGTGTAAACTATTTATAATATGCATTGCAATTCGAATAAAATCGTGGCTTGATGACGTCATAAACTTTTAAGCTCTATTACTGAATTGCGTAAAAGAAACAGCCTTATAACTCCAAAATTGATAATTATATTAACTAACGGCTTACTGCGTCGGATGAAGCATCTCATTTCCAATTGAAATATATCTTTGAATTGAAATATGAATGAAATACAGGGTCATGAAAAATCGAAGAGTGTGAAAAATTGGATTATAAATATATCGGCAACTCATTATCCCATCGACTTCATTATTTATGCAAAATTTGTTTTTTTTTTATTGTCTTTTATATTTATTCCTTAAAGTAAACAATTTAGAAAAAAATGTATATACCTTTTATCAGAACTAATATTTCGAGAGTCCGAAAAAAATAGTTCCGTATAATCGAGGTTACTGAAATTCAATAAGCTTCTTCCCATTATTACATACTAAGTACACACCAAATTTTAAGTCTCTATCTCGATTTGTTCGGCAGATAGAGCGTTTACAGACACACACATAGACACACAGACAATACCTCGGCAACTACGGGCGGCAATTTTTTTTTCTATAAATATGTTTTTCGGAAACGTGTAAATCCGTCAAAAAAGTTTTTTGATTTTCAAAACGATTACAAGACTTGCCCTATACTACGTATGGTGGGTAAGTAATACCGCAAAACGTCTTACAAGTTTAAATAATATGTTTATCTTGAAAACAACCAGCGATCTAGATTTTAGAAATGTTTCCGAAGGAAGTATTTCAAAAGAAATAATTCAGGAAAGAAGTAATTCAAATTTCCCCCGAAGAATGTTAAACAAACGATATGTTGAAAACGAGCAATCATAAAGAGTGGATTGATTTCCATTTTTCCCAATTTTGATTAAGATTACGTACTTTAAATTTACTCAATTAAACGTAAATTGTCAAAGTTTTGGCATTTTCCACAATTGTCTGTAGTCAGAACTATTAAAACATTTACTCCAGTTGGCTTCAACTTTTAACCTATGCACATGAGTGCACTCAAATACTAAGGAGTACAGTCATGATAGATCTTCTATAAAGTAATAAAGTATTATTTTTGCTTACTTTAATTTGCAAGCAACTGTCAAAAACAACAGCTATAACTTGATTTCGGATTATATTATCAACCTTTGTATAAAAAATCTGTCAAATTTTTTTCTACTTAAATTAGCAGACTACAACCGCTTCGCTTTTCGATTTTTCCAAACGGACCTCGAATGATTAAAATATCTTAGTTCCACCTTTCATTTCCAGGGAGCTCATTTTATTCTAAACAAACCACTGTCCTAACGAAACTTCTGAGCAAGTCCTCGCTGCTTACGGCACAGAATAGCAGGCGTGCCGCGCATGCACTGCAAAATAAAAAAAGTTCCACCTTCCACCGCCAGGGGCGCAATATCTTGCAGTTAGGTCGTAATTAAAATTTTGCGTTAATGTTAAAAATTAAATTCGACCGAACTCCAACACTTCCTCAAAATTTAACCAATTAACTTTAGTATTAACTAAATATGGTTAACTTTTGAAACAAAAAAAAAACTGGCGCGTTTTTTTTTCTTTTTGGTTTGACTTAGTATTTTTTTTTTTTTCCTTATCTGAAAGTCTGGGTAAGTTTTTTTTAAATAAGAAAAATTAACAGCCGATTTTAACAAAAATTGGATTTTTACACGCAGGAAATTTTTCGGCAGATGTGTGGTGAGTTTTAAATCGATACCTCAAAAACATTTATTAATATTCGCAAATTAGTGAATACGAACTACTCATTGCCATCGGCAAAAGACAACTTACTGCTTTTTCTGGGCCTTAGCGTCATATATATATATATATATATATATATATGTTTCTGGTGGCTATATTTTTGGCTGTGGTAAATGCAAGAAACGCCTTATGATGTTTATCATCTTAAGAGTATATTACTAAAAAGCTTATGCATATTATAAAAAGTAAAAGTACAATATATGAAACTATTTATTTAGTTAATTTTATAAGACGTTAGAACTATATATGTCACAGGGATTTTTGCAAATGTCAAATGCTAATATATTTCGAGAAGTGAATTAAAAAAGATAATGAATACTAGTTGATATGGATTTATTTTTATTATTATTAGTAATAAATACAAATAAACAATGCCCGTTTTAAAATGAAAATAAATAACTGAAAATAAATGTTGGATGTCATTTTAAAAAGTAAAAATAAAATAAAATTTATTATAGAAAAATGTAAAACATAATGTGAGTAACCTTTTAATTATCTTAAGAAAATAAATAAAATATATTAGATTTTTTCGTGTCCTACCACATTCACGAAAATCGTTTTATTATATATTCTCAGTTCTCCCATTTTTGCATTATATGTATTTAAACTAATAATTCTGCATGTATTGATGTTTTGGAAAGTATAACGGAAAATATTTGGAAAATTTGGATAATTATGATTCTAGAGTCTAATACAATCTTATGGAGATTTGATAGTTTTTGGCAAATTTTCCTTTAAAAATTTCATATTATAGATACATTTATTGATGTTTTACAATGTTGTTAAGAATAATTTAATTTTCTTAAATTGCTAAATTTGCAGAAACAGGAATTTGTTTTTCATCTGAAAATTTCTTAGCTATTTTAAAAATTAAATTTTAAAAAAGAATAAAATAAAAATATACTAAACATGTATTGTGACATATTTCTAAAATGAAAAAGAACATTCTTTCGCAACAGTGACTGCGCAAAAAAATAAAAGGTTCATCGCAGTCATTCTGTATTGAGTTCTTTTTTTCTGACATGAAATATTGATATGACATACGTTTCTTGTGGAATTTTCATATAACCCACGCATTCAGATGTCACTGGTAATATAGTTCAATGCTTTAAATTTAAAGAGGATTTGTTTTGATAGATATTTTCACTTGTATCTTCCTCTACTTATTTAAATGTCTTGTTGCATATTGTGAAGCAGTGTATATTGAAGTAGTCAATTACATATATTTTGTTTATGAATACTATATTATGAGTAATATAGTTCAATGTTTTAAATTTAAAGAGAAATTGTTTTGATATATATTTTCACTTGCATCTTTTTCTATTTATTTAAATGTCTCGTTGTATATTGTGAAACAGTGTATAGTGAAGTAGTCAATTAAATATATTTTGTTTATCAATAAGTGTAGTTTATATACTGGTTAAAGGGACTGTGTATATATAACGTTACAAATTTAAGGGGGAGGGGGTACAAAATTAACAAAATTTTGAAATCGTTATATATGTACAGCCTGAATCTTTTGTATGTAAATAGTAAAATGATTTCTCTTTTGTCTTCTGTATGTACAAATTTCGCTTTGCTAACCTTCAGCTTCGGACATGGGAAATTTTAACAGAGGTATCTATAACTCATTTGCTACTCTTACAATTACATTAATTAACTTATCCCGACAGATGTATTAATGCAATGTAATTATTTGTACTTTCGATATTAATTGAACATTTAGGGCAATCCATAGATATCAGGATTCAAAATTGCTTAGACACAAAACTCATTTCACAAGCAAGTAATCAGTGCAATTTTTCTCAATAACACTGTAACAGATTTTTGAACATCCTAATTTGAATGCCTAAGAGGGACTGCTCAGACTGGGAACCAGATCTGTAGAGCATAGATGTCCCTCCCGGTCCCTTTATTAAGGTCTTAAAAAAAAAAAAAAAAAAAAAAAAAAAAAACATATTTTAGCTGGAGTTGAACCCGCCAGAAAACGCGACAGGGGGCGGGGTGGAAATAGTACATTACAGGTAGTTCACTGCCAGAGACATACCTCTAACGCGACACTGGGCAGTGAAGATGGTTTAAGATTGAATGATGTTCTCAGGAGCGGGTCAAGTTAGAAAGATCCATCAAGAACTTAAAGATGTTTTTTAGTTTATTTAAAAGTGCTGGGCGGGAAAGAATATTATCAAGCCAACCACTAGGGGGAGAAGAGGGGCGACGGATGTGCCAGCGAGCTGTAAGGGGGCAGTTAAAATAGAAGTGTGAGGCTGACGCCTCTGCGCCGCACTCACAGGTGGGAGTTCGGGCCCTTTTAAACCTGTTTAGATATGACCCGAAAGGGCCGTGTCCCGTTAGGAAGGCAGTGGTTGAGGGAGTTAAAGTAATAAGATTGCAAGATACCGCCGGGACTTGGATATAAGAAGACATAACTGCCGCGGTGATCGGCCAAAAAGCGTGCGCAACCGCTGCTACGTCTCGTATATTATACTGTCTTGCGCGAAGCGCAGCCGCTGCCAAGCGTCCAACAGCTCCATCAAACAACACTACCTACAATACGAATATTACACTCTCTTGCACGAAGTGCTGCCGCTGCCAAGCGGCCAAGAGCCCCATCAATCAACACTACCTACAACACGAAAATTACACTCTCTTGCACGCAGTGCTGCCGCTGAAAAGCGGCCAAGAGCTCCGGCAAACATCCCTGCGTGCGAGCCGTATGCCTTAGACTCTAAATAGAAAAAAAAAAAGAACTACAAAAATTGGTTGTTACCGGAAAAATTTCAAAGTAAAAATACATAAGTTAAAGACACCAAAGAACAGGAGGGTGGGCTTTGGAAGTTTAATTTACCGAAGGACCCTATGTCCTTCCCGAATACATATGTCTCGGAAGGCGGTTGGGGGTGAGTGGGTGGGTCAACCGCCGCGGTGAGCGGCCAAATAGCGTGCGCAACCGCTGCTACGTCCCGTATATGATACTCTCTTGCGCGAAGCGCAGCCGCTGACAAGCGGCCAAGAGTCTCATCAAACAACACTATATTGGATATAAGAAGATATAACACATTGATGCTTCTGTGTGGTCCAAGATAAATAAAATTAACTGTTCCGAGGACTGGAGATTAAGGAGACTGGATAAGCCGTCCTTGTCCACCGTTTACACATGACCCTCTTCTATAAAATTCTACACACCAAAAGAAAGAAGCTTCACGTTACTTCACTTTAATGTCGTAACATTAAACAACTTCCCAATTATTTCTGCTAGTTTAAAACACTTTGAACTTGAACCTACAACCACGTTACTACTGGAGCATGTTTATGTAGCAGCGACGTGTGCACAATGCCCTGAGTGAGAATTTACTGCCCAAACTCTAAAAACTTGCATTGCAAAAAATAATCATCTACCCTTACACGAGTTCACTTCTAAAACAGCATAATTTTTACAAATACATCCTTCCATTATAAACTTGGTTACTTCTGGAATGTGACACACACCAGTATTCGCCAAAGGCGGAATCATACACTTTATAAATGACTTTTACATAATTTAATATAGAACTAAATACAAAGAATATTATATTTTATATTTCAGCTTCAAATAGACATATAATTTAATATTTGGTATCTATATATTTCTAGTTTAATATATAATGACATTCCATCAGTTATGCTTGCGTATTTTAATTAGATTAATTATTTTCTTCATCAACTGGTAAACTAATATCACGCGAATTAAACAGACCACCGAAAAATACCATATATTCTTTTTCCCAAGCAATAAAATGCAATAACTCAACTAAGTCGCCAGTGATCTAGAACTTTTTGACTGGTCACAACAATAACACTAGTTTACATGACTTTTGTTCATGAAATGCAACATATACGGTTACGTTGCTTTGGGTATCTACATCTAGGAAAAAATATTTTAAAAATTCCAGCACGTCAGATATTTATTAAGAAGATTTTTACAAAAAACTACATCTAAATAAACAATAGACAGTTTAAAATGGGTAATTTTTGCTCTTTTTTTATAAATATTTTCATCTGTATTTCACACAACAGACCAACAATAGTCACCTAGCATATTTTGGTCCCAAAAACCTTGATAATTTTGCTGAAATGATTTTAAATATTGATGAAATCGCTCATCATGTTCATCACTTATACCACCAAGATTTTCTGGTATAAATCTAAATGGGAATGCAAGAAATGAATTTTTAGTGACAGTTTTACACCCATACGCTCGTAATTTTGCAATAAATTTTCAACAATCTCTTTATAAATACTAACTTTTGTACTAGGAGCAAGGAATTTCCACTGTTGCAGCCTGGAGCCAAGTAATTCCGCTTTTGACTTAGACAATTGCAAATTTTTTATAAGATCGTTGAGTTCAGACTGAGTTATTAAATGTGGACTCATCATCAACAAAGTTATATGAGCTTGATTGTTCACTGTCACTATGCTCGTGCATTGTAATACTACTTGATGTATCTGTGTAAGTTTGGTCACTTCTGCCAGGTGTTGTGGGAACTGGTAAATCCTCTGAATGAAGGACCTGCTTAGTCACTGATGGAATGTCTGCATATTTTATGCTATCTTTATTTTTTTTGAGTTAAACCAAAAGTTTTTGTTAAACAAAAGTAACAATCGGCTACATGGTTAGTTGGCTCTCTCCATATCATTGAGTTACCAAATTTCAGTGATCTATTTTTACCTGAATACCAGGAGCTGAGGACCAATCTACAATTAGTACAAATCACATGGAGAACCCAATCTTTATCTTGATTTGTACCGGAAATCCAAAATAATGTAAATAGGCTTCTTGCAATGATTTTGTTATAGGAAAACCATGATTTAACTGAACAATTTTGCCACAAACATAACAAAATCGGTTTGGATGTAGTTAACACACTCTAGAGGACATTTTTATATAAAAATAAGACTTTTGAATCACACACTTGTTTACAAAATAAAACGATAAAGGTATTTAAACAATTGCGGGTAGATAAAAAACAAAGACCTTCATATCTTAAAATTGTGACGTGCTACAAAAAATAAAAATATATTTTTTTAATGACCGTTCATAGCCTACATAAATAATATATGTTTCATTTCATGAACAAAAAAATTTATTTTTTGTAAACTAGTGTAATTAGTGTGTCAAAGAAGAGCTATTTATGACCGAATGCACCTAGGAAGGATCGTGAGGTTAATGTTGACCGAAACACATCCTTCCATATTCACAACATATATTTTAGCTAGATCAATTTAGGAAAGACCAGGGTAATAAAACAAGGAGGAGAAAACTCCTGACCAACTGAGCCCTTCCATAAATTTCCATAGGCGGGGAACAAACATGAAGCCAGCCCATTGAGAAAAAAGCAATAACGATAGGCAGAAGTACCTGCCCATATACATTATAATCCCATTCTAAGTTCGGAATCACACCTCGAAATGGATGTTCGAAGCTTGAGTTCGAAGATGAATCAACAATAGCAGTAGCAGCATTGATAATTCTTCGAGTCTCAGGAGTGAGAAGGCTCTTATTGAACAAATTCTGAGTACTGATTGAAGCCTCAGTAATGCAGTAAAGAAGATTGCACATTTATATTGTTTAGTCTCTAACTTTCGTCAATAAAGGGATTAATATTTGATAGCTTTCAACGGCATGATACATTGGGCATATAAAGACGGGCAAGACTTTACTTTTGTGCGCGTATCAAATTAATTATTGTGTATCGAAATAAACTGTATCTCATCAACATGGAGTCCTGACGGAATTTACTCTTCCCTTATCAATGGGATATATACAGGTACAATTTCGATATTATTTTACTGTGACGTCTCTAAAATAAATTGTTATTATTTATTTGGGTGGAGTATTTATCACCTCTTATCAGATTAACAAATTTATTTAAAATGAATAATTGTAATATTAATGAAAATTTTTATATTCCCAAGTTTGATCTTATAATCAGTGAAAAGCAATTACAAATAAATTGCGAAGAGAAGCATGTCCTATTAATATGTATTGGTTATTAATATGTATTAGGTATTAATATGTATGACCTAAGTAAACTTAAAACAACATATGATTAATTATTTTGTATATAATATCTTCCTTTCTTTCTCTCTTAAATATAGTTGTTTACTTTATAATGTTTCTTAATAAACTTTTAATTGTAACTTTAATCCATCTCTAATTATATGTGGTTACTAATCTGCTATTATATAAATACTTCTAGTAGGTTTAAGTATATGCTAGGGAAGCGGCTAAAAAATGGTTTTTCGTTTCCACGAAAACAATCACAACGCCTTATAATTTATTTACTAATTTAGGATTTAATTAGGTTTGCTAATTAGTAAATGGATTGATGAATGAATTTTCGAACTTCATCCGAACAATAGCCCAGAGACAGCGATCACATATTTCTATTGTATACTTCTCTAATTTTTATAAACTAAAGGGTTTTGATGGGTTTACTCGTGCTGAGAGTACTTTGTAGATTTTATTTCATGACTACACTGTATGTATAATGAGTGATATAATAACCTCGCGACAGTTACAATGACAGTTTATAGATTATTGTCAAATTTGGTCTCATACGAAGAACTCTCCATCAATAAAAGTTTATTACTTTATATCACTGTTATTTTTACAACTACAACTTTCAAATAGAAGCTTCGTGTTAGTGACAATTCATATATTATTGTCTTGTTTTTGTCCAAAAGATCTTTAACAACTAAATTTTATTAGCCGTATGTCACTACACTCTACTAAAAGTACTCTTATTTTCCTATAGCACAGCCAACCAACAATTGATATTAAGTTTCGCTGACGGAACACCTCGTATCCCTACAAAGTATGTTTTTTTTTTTTTTTTTTTTTTTTTTTTTTTTTGGACAATTGCTCTTATGAACAAAATTTAAATCTTTTGATGATATTTTTCTGTATGAAAGCTGGACATCTTGATAAATTAACTGTGACAACTTTAATTATCATTAAAAGTATACATTATACCCAACTATTGATATTTAGTTTCGCTTCAGCAACACCTCTACCCCTACCAGGTACATTCGATTGGTTCGGTAGATAATTGCTCTCAAAATCAAAATTTTAATTCAGTGATGATTAATTTTCAATGAGAATTTTCAACCTTAAAACTGGAAATGTGACTCTGATAAATTAATCAGAGACATCTGTAATTACCATAAGTTAAACACTGTGTATGTTGTAGTATTGTTTTAGAATACTTGAATGCTATAGAAACTTCATAGCAAAAAAAAACTTCTCAGTTTCCTTTTACTTTTTTAAGCTTGCATTTGACGATATTACATGATTGCTCGAGAATGTTACACATGACTAAAGCAACTCTCAATACTCACATGTACCAATTTATAATGTACACAGAGAACCAATTTATAGTAACACCAATTTAATCTGTTACAAAATCTTATAAAATTAAAAGTTGGGTTTTTTTATGTTCCTCAAATAATAATATCGTAGTTAGCCCTTTTAAATAATTATTTACATTACATATTCATTTTAAATTATATTCTGCTGAGTATAGACCATTAACAATGAAAAACTTGTATATTTCACAAAATAAAAATAATTGAAATGCATATACTCAATCCATTCCATTAAATATTTGTATGGCTTTATCATTTCTATTAATAGTATTTATGTTTTGCTTTAGCAACGAACATTTCTGCCATAAATTGCTTTATTATCCTCTCTATTCCCTTAATCCCTGATCAATTACATTGTACTTTGCGAAAAACAGCACCGATGAAAAGTAATTAAAAGGATTTCTAATTTTCTAGAGGCTCGACGAGAAATTGCGTAAATGGCGGTGTCTGTCCTGAATTTTTTTTAACCTCTTTACTACTTAATATTGCGGTAATATTATTAATTAAAATATTTCAAAATAAAGAACGTTTCAGGTATCGACATTTATAAAGGTCCTTCTAAATAGAAAACACACAAACATGCATGCACGCATTGTTGGTTGACTGATTACGGGCGCTACAAAAATCAAGAGGCCTAACCAGACCAGGATGATTTCAGGTTTAAGTAATATATATATATATATAGAAAGCTGCATAAATTGAATATGCTATACTTAGATTCAACGTAGAATGTTTCCTTTCAAAAATAGTTCATGTATGTATAATGTTTCCCAGCCCGTATGAGAATATTCCAATGTATCATCGGTTATAGATACATCATTTTAAATTAAACATGTTTAGCGCTAATTTTAATTATTTCAAATTATTGATAGATATTTTATTCAAAATTATAGTTACTTCCAAAATTAAAAAAAATATATATATATATATATATATATATCACATGGTTCTCATTAAACATATTTATTATTATTATAATCTGCTTAACGTTATAACATTGTTTTATTTATTTTATTCAACGAAATGTTAGTAAAACTTAAGAAGAAAATCTCAGTAAATAAAACGCAGAATAAAAGGAAGTTTTATTACTATAATATAATTTGAGGAACATAGTCAATATTTAATTTCCAGAAAAGAATGGTTGTTTTAGAGTTTATTTTATGTTTCATTCGTGCTTCTTAGCAAAGTTTTCCACAACTTGGTGCTTAAGATTATGTCAAGGAAATATAACTAAATTAGCTCTGAGAAAATTAGGTAAATTAAAGAAAACTGCGTCGTTCAGCCTAACTATTAAAGGGGCTCTTTACATGCAGCCGAATACTGGATCTGTATATGTTTACTCAGAAAGATACGTGTTTCCAAAGCAATCTTTCGTGGAGATGCACACGAAATTTGCTCATTTGCGAACTTTTCGAAGATGATGCATGCTAAAGCAATAACACATCCAATTTGCGAGAACGTCGGAATTACCTAAAACTAGAACAGAATAACCGTTTCTAACAATAAGTGTACGGTAGATTTAACAGGATTTTTAAATGAATGAGCTTTTGGGAGATTGTAACAAGAGAAACTCAGCGTAGGAAATTAGCTTTAACTTTTGTAGTTGTGTTTCTCCTTAACTTTATACGTGTTTGAATTGCTAAAAAGTTTTGAATAGTTTCCGATAAGATAATATTGAATGTTCTCTTTCTTTTGTGCATGACATTTTCAGTGGAATAAAGCAGCCTGATTTTAATTAAAATACATAACCTAAAGTATAAAATTTTCACAGTGAAATGAAAATTGTTATTCCTTATTAGTAAAAACAACCAAAGCTATTAAACAATAAATATAATACATAATAAAACACGGTACTCGCCTAATAGTATACTTCCAAATATAAAATTTGGAAAATTATATAATCTTGTTACGTCTAATCTTTATGTTTACGTTTCTTTTTCAATTTATGTATCCAGATAGTTGGAAAGCTCATAGAATTATTGTTATAAAATGTAAAAATGTTTGGTTTATGAATTTTATATGCTTTTATATGCTTAGATTATGTGTAGATTATAACAATACGATAAAATTAGCTTGTATAAAATTTCTTTCGTAATGTTTGAAAATATATTTTGAAATATTAACTTAACAAAGAAATGAATGTTGATGAATGAATACTGTTATTTTGGTCAATTTTAAACATATTTATATTATATTTTTTTGTTGTTGTTCTTAAGCCAGGAAAATATAACATAAAGCTGTGAGTGTAATAAGTAAACATTATAAGAGTATTAATTAGGGATTAAATTAACAGACTAATTTAAAATAAAATGTTATTATATTATGTCAGTTTTGAAGTTACGTACGTAGATATTTAGTATATGCAAAGTAACACTGTTAATGATCAATGACTGTAATCAATGAGTAGAATATGATTCATAATTACACCACTTTGTCGATGAATAATTAAGCATTATCGTTTTAAATGTCATTTAAAAAGATAATTTTATACAAAATCGGGTTAAACATATGCAATGCCGGGCGGGACAGTTAGTAAATAAATATAATTTAACTGTACTGCAGCAAGATAACCAGACACTGTTTATTTTAAGCTGATTACAATTAAATGTGTTTATACATTATTTTGTATTCTTACACATTTTGGTCTACACAGAACAAGTACTTTTAAATCATTTTCTATACCTTATTTTTTCTTCATTAATAACATCTTAAATTTTCTGTTAAAGCATGAAGATTCTGAAGTTTCACTATATATTTTGGAGATTTACACCTTTTATACATTTCATTTTGATTAATTCAAATAAAATTTCATTTTATGAGAATATAAACAGCTTTTAATATTTCATGAAGGAAAAAAAAAATTGGTAATATTTAGTATTATTTTTTTAATTTTTATAAGGATGTATAATCTCATAATTGTTAAAAAAAAATTGTTAGTTTTATTTATAATTTTATTGTTAAAACATTTTTAATGCTAATTCCTTAACGCTGTTTTTCATAAAGCTTTTCCTGATACATTTAGCACATCTACATGAGGTTTGATGTCAAAAAAGATTTTCATTTTCAAAACGGAAGTGACATTAGATTACTAAAAAAAGTGCATTTTCCAAATATTTTTACCCATATTTTATTCTCACCTTTTAGAAGTTACTTTCCCAATGATATATCGCATGACTTGGCCAGTCACAGGAAAATACTTCTACGGTTCAGCAGGATCACATTTTTCTTTCTTTTTTTTTAATGAAAAAAAATCGGAATTGAGTGTGTGTTACCATCAGATTTCAACAACGTAAAAAGTCTATTTGATATGTTCAATCTCATTTTTAAGGAAATTCCTCGCCTGATATAAAAATTCGATTTATTGTACTGGAGAAATTCTTTAAACAGTTTAAGTGAAAACAGAAAAAATATACTTTTTGAGTGAAAAAGAGCAAATGCAAAGTATTTTTCTATACTCAAAGAGACATTATAAAAGCATTATAAAAAATGGCTCTTGAAAATTTAGTTGGAATTCATAAAACGATTTTGTGCGTGTGTGTGTTATCATAATATTTTAACAACATAAAAAATGCATTTGATATTTTCAATTTCATTTTAAAGTAAGAACTCGCTTGATATAAAAATTCGATTTATGGTACTGAAGAAATTCTTTAGGCACTTTAACAGAAAATAGAAAAAAAAAATATTTTGAGTGAAAAAGAGCAAGTGCTATGCATTTTTCTATACTTAAACAGGCCACCATGCGCATTATAAAAAATGGCTCTTGAAAACTTAGTTAGAATTGACAAAACGATTTTCTGTTTAAAATTTTGTAAGGAAAAATTTTTATGTTCTTAATAAAAGTTTGATTTTTAAAAAATAATAACAAACCATATCACTAAAATTTCACTATAGATATTTATATAAAAGAAATTTACAACGTGTTAGATTGTTATAGCAGGTGATACATATAATTTTATTTTTAATTATAAATGTACTTACTGCACATAAAACTGTTTGTAATGATAAAAAAATCTGCATTTATATTTGTTAAACTAACTTAAATTAATACTGATAGAGAACTATTAATAATTAAAATTCTTTCTGCATTTTTACGAGCATTCTAAATTCAGTTGTATTTAATTTAAAATAGCGACAAATTATTACTTTTTTGTATAAAAAATGCGTCGACATATGTTCCATTGATATGTTTAAAAGATTATTCATCATATCGTTTTAATTTTCATAAAATATTCCCCAATATTTTCCACTCGTACAATTTTTTTTTTGTTTTTTGGTCTTATGTCTTACCTACCTTCCCCCCCTCCCCAAAAAAAATGAATTTGATGAAGATACCAATAAAAAAATAAATAAAACGTAAGTTAATAAGTTAAAAGCCAGCTTATATGTAGATTTAATTTGTATTTATTTATTTATTTATTTATTTATTTGCAAAAGCAGAGTGACATTGGATAGGTAAGAAAAATGCTTTTAAAAAATATTTTACCTCACGTTTTTAGAATTTTTTCCAATTCCGTTTCATTTCACAATTTCCACTGATGTCTAGTGGAATGACATGTCTAGTTCAAGCGGGGGATTTATTTATTTTTCACTGTGTAGCTAGTTTATTGTTTATTTTTTTTCTAAAATGTTGAATTGCCTACGTTTTATACCATTAAATTTCAGCAATGTTAAAATAAATAGTTTTAATGTATTCAATTTCATTTTTTGTGACAGATTTCACTTGATATGAAAAATCCATTTATTTTACTAGTGAAACTTCTTAAGCAATGTAGGTAAACTTTATAAACAGAAAAAATTATAATTTGACTTAAATAAAAAGAAGAAAAAAACTAGCATCATGCTTTATTCAATACCGCGTGTCTAATAGAATGAATGGTGCTTGATTAAATTGAAGTTAAAGAAACGATTTTGTGATTAAGTATTTTTAAAGGTAAAATATGTATGTTTTTTAACGTAACTAAAAACATTTTACCAAGTATAAATATATCTAAATTTAAAATATGGATATTTCTATTAAAATAAATCGATTGCTTTTTTGAATTATCATTACATATAACTTAATATCTTGTTATAAGCATACGTGAAGATTACTCAATAATTTTAATACTTAATAAATGTTTATTCCAATGAAATATTACTATATTTAATATAAACATTATCATCAATCGTTCATGGGATACCTCTGATTACAGATCCATCCATATTGCAACACGCGATGCATTAAATATTCTAAAATATATTATGTTTCCCTAAAAATAATTATTTACAATAAATCTTACCTATTTTTTAAAAAAAAAACATTGATTTTGAAAACTAAAAAAAGAGAGATAGAGAAAAAAAGGGAAAGAAAAAAATATATTTATCTTAAGATAAATCTATCGCTTTTTAAATTTTCATAACATATCTCTTGTTATAAGTGTACGTAAAGATTACTCAAAAAATTTAATACTTAATAAATGTTTATTTCAATTATCAATTGCTCATGGATACCTCTGATTACAGATCCCTATTGCAACTGCATCACTGCCAGTGACAATGCGTCCCATAAAACGACAAAACGCTGAAGAAGACCAAACAATACGCCATGCATAAAATATTCTGAAGTATAATGTTTTTCCCTAAAAATAATTCTTTACAATATCTATTCCCAAGAAAATATTGATTTCGAAAACGATAAAGAAAAAATAAAGAAAAAATAAAAAAAAGAAAGAAAAGGAATATTAAAGTTAAGAAGGTAAAAGTTAGCCCTAAAGATAAGATTTATTGTCAGAAAAGGTTTTTCATTTTGTTTCAATTTTATTTTCTCACCTTTTTCAATCCACTTTCTCGATGATGTATCACATGTCTAGCTCAGATGAAGAGAAATATTTTTATGGTTCAGGAGTCCAAAATATATTTTCTAAACATCTGAATTGAGTATGTGTTACCATCAAATGTCGACACTTTTTTTTTTCTTAATGTTGTATTTTATTTCATTTTTAGAAGGACACCCCACTTGATATGTAAAATCGATTTATTTTACAAGAGGAACCTTTTAAATACATTAAATCAAAGTCATAATGTTGAAAAAGTCAATATTTTAAATAAAAAAAGACCAACATCATGTTTTATTCAGTGCCTGGGAAAAAAGGCATGTGTTTAATACATATACTCTTTCTTTAAAGGTAAAATTGAATTTAAAAGCGAATTTGTATTTTAAATTTTGAATCCTATAATATGTATATTTTTTACCACAATTCTATAACTATGAATAATATTTTTCTTTTCTGAAATCCAAATATATGAATATATCAAGGAACTAAACGATTTTAAATTAGTTTTTTATGTGTACTATTGTATAAATAACTTCATGTAATGCTAAGAAAAAAAAATTACCATTACCAATTAAACTATATTTTATTAAAATAATGCGTACGATTCATAATAAAAAAATATATACATCTTTTCGCATTAATGTATTACTATATTGAATAAAATATATCAAAATTATAATTTTGATAAGCATGTTTTTATGGGAATACCAAATTGTTATTAAAATATACGAATGTATATTTCAGTATAAATGAATGTATAAAGGTATTCAGTATAAATGTATGATCCGTCGATTTTGAAAGTGTGACAATTGGTTTTTTGAAAAAACATTAGTTAAAAGTCAATCTTATTAGAAATTAACATAACTTTTATATTTTTATTCAATTCACAATAAATGTATTTTATTATCAGTATAAATTTCAATAGAAATTTATGTGGTCAACGATATTTCAAATTCATTGATTTTGAAAGTGACTTTGAAAGTCCACTTTCAATAGAATTATTTTTATTATATGAACTAGCACAATCATTTCATCATGAATACTTTAAAGATCGTCACTATCTAAATTATGAAATATTTTATGCTTAATATTTATTACTGAATATTTTTTTCATATTTTTCTTATCTTTTTTCCACTCAAATGAATTTTTTTTTTTTTTTTTTTTAACTTTTCTAAAGAATAATGAAGTATTGAAATAAAATAAAATGTAAATAAAATAAATATATACAATTTTTTGTTATTATAACTATATTCCATTTAAAGAAAAGTTAACAAATAATTTAATTTTGAAAGTGAGGTCGGTCCATCGGCGCATACCAAACCCAGGATTTTTTCTGTTATCACGGCTCATTATTAATATTAAATTTACATGTTATAAAACCACCCGAAATTAAACCAAAAAGTGTATTACTGTTTACGAATATTTTTTTAACCAAATTCAAATGCAAACCATTAAATATCTAGCAACACGGCCGGCTCGTCGTATAGGGTACTTGGGACACGGCTCCATCTATACCTCTCTACTAAATTTGCTAAAATTAAATATAATGTTTTATTAAAATATCAGCAATTTCAGATAGTTAAAAAAAATTATTCTCGCTCGTTCACTTCTATCGTCGAAGAACATTATCAATCCCTTCCACGGGGTGTTCCGGAAGTCGTAAATCACCCTTTTTGGTAACTGCTCTGGTAGTATTGAGGGCCCCAGAAAGCTGTGCCCGTCTCGAGCACAGAGCTACATGATATTTTGCACAACCGCGCATCTTGGCGTCTTCCTGGTATTTATCGCCAAGCAATGTGAAGGAACAGCTTAAAGAAAACACCGTTTGGACCGAAATCTGCCTGTCCCCATATAGAAAAAGACTATGTTTCTTGCGGAAAATACCAGTGTTTAACAATTATCAACATAATTGGCTACTTTTTACTGATGGGAATCAGACTTTTTTTTTTTAATCCGAATCTTATTTTTCAATAGGAATAAAAATTTCTCCATTTATTTATGGCACATTTAATAGTTTAAAAAGTTTTTGAAAAAATTAAAATAATTTTTAATTATTTTTTTGAGTTTATATAGTAGGTGTTTTTTCTTAAATAATTAATGTTTTATTATTATTATTATTATTATTGATAGACAAATTTCAGCCAGAAAATCTTTTGTCATCTAATCGTTAACTTGATGTTAAATAATATAGCAGTGCAATTTGATTTATGAGACTAAAACTGCATATTTTTAACTTATATGGAATCCGTTAAGACTATTTTAATTACAAAATAATTATTGTCAATTGTTTTTTAAAAATAAAATTGTGTTTTTAAGTAATGTTGTAATGAATAATTTTTAATTAAACAAAGATAAACTGTTAATATTCGATAATTTTCGTACGTGTTTCGCGTGGTTTTTTCCGCTAAAATGTACTTTAAACAATCGAAATTTAGCTTATACATGAAGATTTTGTATTAGACATCCTAATTGGTATTTATCAATAAATACTATTCATAAATTATCATTGGCCTTTAGAATTCTGAACGGGTCTCGTTGTACCCGACCCGAAACGGAATTTTCTGCTTAAAGTCAACCCAAAACCCGGCAAACAAAATTTCGTCAACCCAAGATCCTTTCACTTCAACGCAAACCCGGCCCAAAAACAAATTATTCAAACCGAAACAAGAAATAAAAAATGATATTTTAATATGATTAGGGATAAATAGTCTACAATTCTCTTCTCAATTTGAACCTTTTTTCTATGAAAATTAACACATGTGCACTCATTAATAGTCAAATATTTAGTTTTATTCAGTTGAAAAATATTCAGGATTTTCTTTTGAAAAATTGGGTCAATCCGAACCTGACACAAAAGCTTCAAAACCTACCCCAAAACCGAGCCATACCCGAAACATTTAAAGACAACCCGACACACAACAAAAAATAGCGCCAGCCCGACTCAACTCGATCCGCTGGTCGGGTCGGATTCGGGTTAAATCTTTTTACCCGGCCCGATGCAGTATTATATTGGTCATTTCACATTTAAATTTCCGCAACTATGAAGCAATTATTTGTGTCTATTCTGTAACTTTAAAAATAACTTACATTTTGACAGAAAAAAATTTAAATGTTTTCTCTTATTTTTTCTGGAATTTTTCTCCCTGAATGTATTAAAAATTTGGGTGCACGTTTTACTTGAGAGCGCGGCAGACACGGGATAAAATAGTAGAGTTGATTTAGATTTTAAACCTTTAAAATAAAATAATACTTTAATTAAACGTGTATTAAGAATAGTTCTTTTGTTGGAATAATAGCTTTACATTAAACTTGAGTAATATAATTTCTTTGTAAGTGATATAGTGGCATATTACCAGTAATAACACTATGAAGTAAAAAAAAAGTTTTTTAATAAGTGTGGCAGTGACAAGTTTAATGCATGGCAGGAGATCTCATCTTACACTTCAAATTCTCTTTCTTTATTTTCAAAATCATCAAAACTTTATAAATTTTCATAGTATGATAAATGTTGGTATCTAGAGGTTTTCAATTGTCTAATACGTAAAATAAACACTCGCAATAATTTTTATAAAATTCAAAGTGTATTTTTTTTTCAAAATTTTGGTGCTTTATTGCTGCGCAAATCATGTTTACTGTACACACAGTACTGTTCGCATCACAGTAAAAAATATAGTATGTGACTCCAGTTTACTGACATCTACTACACTGTCACACTTATTATATAGTTGACCCACCTGTGAAATAGGGCACGAGCCGCCACTGTCTAGCAATAACATAATTGAAAATCAACGGCTCATATCTTTGATATACATAATACAATTTAAATGTGATTCATCATATCATGCTGCTTTTCATAAAATATTTGAGTGTCATTTCCTCCTGAATGTATATATATGGATATATATATATATTTATTTATTTATTATATATATATTTATATTGTATATATATATATATATATATTTATATTATATATATATTTATTTATTATATATATTTATTTATTTATTAGAACCACCCGGCTTTGCCCGTGTTAACATACATTAAAATACAATAATACGACAATAACAATGACGGACCTTTGTGCATTCTCGACCATAAATCGATAAAAAAGACAATTAGAAAAAATAGCGTTACTTTGACTCAACCATAGTAAAATTTCGCAGCTTTATAAATGAGAATGCGAGTTTTCTTTGCGCATAAAATAACAAAATATACGATTTTCCTGACAATGAAAAAAAAATAACCGAATATCGTAACATTTTGCGAAATTCACTTTCATATGGCATCTATCTATATTATAAAACAAAAACATATCCGTGAGTAATGTCGACATCATATTGACGGTAGCAACGACCTAACCATTAAATTTTGCTTGTACTGCATTTTGTAACTACTAAAAATAGCCTAATTTCATTTTTATAAACTGTCAATTAAGAAACAAAATGCACTTTCAAATGTAGTTTGAAAAGTTTATCTCGATTTACTGATTTTTTATGGATTTTAAAGAAATTTTAAATCATGTATATTTTTTAATCTGTGTCCAATCCAATTACAAAAGATTAACTTTTTTTATCTTTATAAAGTAAAGACATTTACTTCTAAACATAGCACATTCAATTTTTATGCGGTCGAATAAAAAAAAAATGTGCTTTTAATGTTATTTGTTTGAAAAACGTATCTCAATTTACTGATGTTTTATGGATTTTAAAGCAATTTTCAAGAATGGATATTTTTAAACCTGTGTGCGACCCAATTACAAAAGATTAACTGGTTTGCTCTTAAAACAATTCAAATAATTCAACATTTGTTGGTTTACGTGTAATATTGTATAACTAAATTGCCAAATTAAATTAAAACTTAAAAAAATAAAGAAAGAAAATGTGGAAGCCTCGCATAATATTAGAAGGAGTGTTCAAAATATATTAATTTCATAGTTTTAAATGTTTTAATATCACTTATTAAGTACACCAAAATCAATATCACATAAGAAATTTTTTTATTTTTTTATTGTTATTCTAAAAGAAACTATAAAACTGGAAAGTTGCCAGATTTCATTAGATAGCGTGCGATAATTTTAACAGGAAAAATAAAATAAAAAATAATGGAAACATGAAGTTAATAAAAATGACATTCAGGAGAATCTTAATATTTACTTTTAAGTTGGGTCTAAATTGCATAACCGAACCACTACAGTAACATTTATAAAATGTTTTTCGTGTGCCTTAAACGTAATTGTGGGTAAGCCTTTACTTTATAGATAATAATAAACGTTAATTTCAGAAAATCCAGACTTTTCACTGATAATTAAACATCATTTTAAAATTGAAACTTAAATTTTTCATTAATTAAAAAAAAAAAAAATCTATATTGATTAGTTTTCAATTCATGTCAATTTTATATCTACTTTTAGTCGTAAAATTTTGTTGAAAAACGAAAGAAATGACCCTCTCTTTAATATAAATCAAAATAAAATGTTTTCTTATAAATCGATAAAACACTTAGCAATATAACGTATAGCTATAAGATACAGCTGTAGTATACAACTGAAGTAAGACTAAAACATAGCAGACGATTACTTAGACTCAGTTTGAAATCAAAATGAAAATCTTTATTAGACTCTGACGTCATACATAGCTTTTTTCAATTAACCTTTTTACTAAAATTGTTTTCTTGAAATTGAAACGTCTGTATTAAAGTAAATGTGTTAACTGCAAATAAAGTTAAATGAAGGTACTACATCATTTTCACGAATTTAAAGTTATCGTTTTCTAGTTATATAGAAATAAATGCGCTTTTTCTTCTTAGAATCACTTCGATTTCGGAAAATTAAAAAATATAGCCAATGAGTCTGAATTTTTATTGGCTTATAAAAAAGAAAATAAACTTGTTATTCTTTGTTAACACTTTCCAACCTAGTTGAAAAGTGTTTATGACTTCGGTTTGTCTGCCGTCTGCCGTCTGTCCGTGCTCTAACTCCCGTAAATAAGCTCGGATTGCTCTGCAATTTTTATATGTTATTGTCGTTATTTATAGCATGTTCCCTATTTCAACGGAAGTGTGTAGCACTTATAGTTTTTTTACAGGGACACTCAAAAGAATTCTGTTACATTGCGGTCTATGGGGAAAAATCATTTACAGTTTATTTAAGTAATGTTTCACTATTTTAAACGCATTGAAATTTACATATATCACTAAGGTGATTAGAAGAAGCTTAATATGGAATAGAGTGTGCATAGCACTTATAGATACTTTACAGGGATAGTCAAAAGAATTCCGTTACATTACATCTATGGAGAAAAATCGTCTGCGGTTTATTTAAATAATGTTTCACTCTTTTAAACGCATTGAAATTTATATATATCACTAAAGTGCATTACAAGAGGATTACTACAGAATAGTGTGTGTACA
Organism: Maratus michaelseni; assembly: GCA_963931845.1. NCBI lineage: Eukaryota > Metazoa > Arthropoda > Arachnida > Araneae > Salticidae > Maratus > Maratus michaelseni. The sequence continues at coordinate 422,622,312 of OZ007592.1, forward strand.
GCAGTCATCGTTCATTTACAGGGACACACAAAAGAATTCTCTACTGTCTGTTAACAATAATTCCTGGAAGTGCGTTTAAAGTTACTGAACGCGATTTTAACTTTAACTCGCTTTTTTTCTATTATGTGGTGTGTATAAATTCTGTAGATCTTATACAGGGAAGCACAAAAGTTCGCGAACACATTTCAGTTTATTGACAGAAACTCCAGACGGAGAATTTTAAACTGTGCCACGCGTTTCCTAACTGAACTAAAATTTAGCATCCTATGTAGTATATATACAAATCTATAGATCCTATACAGGGCTGAATAAAAGTATTCGGATATTTTTCCGAATATTGTATATGCTGGAAATTCCTGAAATTATGTTTTTAAATATGTTATGTGTTTTCCAAATTGTTTACTTAGATGTTATCTTTTAGCTTATTAAACGGTATGGTTTGTAAAATTATTTTGGAAGCGTTGGAAAGTGTTACATAATCTATGCTTGACGCATGATTTTTCGTTCTTGTTTTTAAGTTGTTGTGCCGTTTTTTAGAGTGTGGCAACAGGGAAGAATTATTGCATTAGAAATTGAAAAAAAATTAGATTTCTGTAATGATAAACTATGGGACATGTTTAAAAAAAGTGGTAAAGAATGGTCTGTAAAAATTTTAATGTTGCCAGTAATTTTACTCGTGTTCTAAAACATATGTACATCAAGTTTCGTTCCAAAAGGACAAAAACTATAGATTTGTATAAGGAACATACATACATACCAAGAACGGTTTATATATATATAGATTTGAAGAGTGCATGTCGATCTAATGTCGACATGTGCATGTAGATTAAAAAGGATGTTTCTTGAAAAGAAAATATATATTATATATATATTTTTTTTTTCAAAATAACATCCTTTCTAATCCACTTTCACTGCACATGTCTCTCCAAGTAATAAATAAAACATGAAGTTAGTATACACATATAGTATACGCATTTAAACATACATATATATACAGTATGCCCACTAAAGTCCCTTGCCACCCTCTTAACTTCGGAACGGCTACTGCAATATTCATAAAAGTAGTGTCTACGTATAGTAAAGTAGCCATGCGCTACTCAATGAAAGCACCTACGGCGCCACCTAGTGGAATGCTGCGCAGTTAGCATTCCTATCTCGAAAACGGAAAGAGATAGAGAAAAAAAGAGATTTACAAAGATTTAGAGCATCACCGATTTGGAACAAAAAGACACCTTGTTTACATTAATGTGAAGAATAGAACGGTTAAAACACGCATTTGTTTTTTCGTGATTTCCTACACTGTGACGTAACAAAACGATCTTAGAAAGAATAAAAACTACTTATAATAATATACCTTTATATGTTCAAACTTCTCACCGTCAGCTGCAATGCATATTTTGATCCTTGTTTGAATTTCACGTTGCACATGTTGGAGCATAAAGGGTGACACGTTGGACAAGTGTCCATAATGCGTCGTTTGAGGTCCTACAATGTTTGCGGAGGGGTCTCATACACCTGCTCTTTCATAACTGGTTGTTTCTTTCTTTCTAAGATCGTTTTGTCACGTCATAGTGTAGGAAATCACGAAAAAACAAATGCGCGTTTTAACCGTTCTATTCTTCGCATTAATGTCCACAATGTGTCTTTTCGTACTAAATCGATGATGCTCTACAACTTTGTAAATCACTTTTTTCTGTGTCGCTGTCCGTGTTCGAGATAGGAATTCTAACTCCACAGCTTCACACCAGGTAGCGCCGTAGGCGGTTTCATCGAGTAGCAAATGGCTACTTTACTATACCTAGACACTACTTTCATGAATGTAGCAGCAGCCGTTCCCAAGTTAAGAGGGTGGCAAGAGACTTTAGTGGGCATACTGTATATACATATAAAGATAGATAGATAGATAGACAAACCTTTGAAGTTCTAGCAACAAAACTCACACACACACACATATATATATATATATATATATACTAGGGGGCCTACCCCCTGCGAGCTACGCTCGCCAACCCCCGCTCAGACTTCGAGGCCTCGTAAACATGACAGCGTGCTTTATTTTAAAAATATTGGTAAATCTGTAATTGGGTTGCCATGCTTTTAATATTTTAATGGGACATTTTTCGATTATCATGGCCTCATACACAGCTGTTGCGACAACTGACGACTGTTTTCGGGATTGATAAGTAAAATCAATTACTACTTGAAAACCAGCTTGTATAAAATGGTTAGGTTTAAATTGTGACTACCTCTCGGACTTTTATAACAACAATCTCTATTCTATTCTTCCTTTGCGTTTAAGGATGAGAAAAATTCCATCTGCTTGTGAATAACATTAAGAACCACGGTATTGAAAAATACTATGTTATAGACATTTTCAGTAACAGGTTTTAATTTTCTCTCTATTTTAGTGCACCATCATGCATATTTTCATGTTATTTTAAATATGTAAATTATTTTTTTTAATTAATATGTATATACGAATTTTCTAATAATTATTTATCATACAAAATTAATTAAATATTTTGTGCATGCATGCCTGCATTTATTCGGCATCAATTGATGAGATATTTAAACAAATTTGCTATCCGCGGTAATTTTACACCAAGTTCTGTCACTTGAATACTGTCCATAAGAAAATCGGGTACTTTTCCATTATAGGATCCTTTGCTTTTAGGTTTGGCGTAATTCGAGCTTCAAAAAAGGATAGATTCGTTAATATACATAGATTTGTTGCCAAAAGTTATGAAAATAAACCCAATGAACTTTTGGTGCTTTTCTATTATAGGGGGTCTTGACGCTTTTTTAAAAAGCTTGGCGGAAAAAACCAAGCAGGATAGAAAACCAAGCAGGATATTTTATTCTTCCGTTCAGTTGGGCAATTATTATTTTATATATTAGTTTCAAATATCCGAATTAGTGATTTTATAAATTCGTTTAATTAAATTTTACAAAAAAATAACAAAATGATATCAATAAATAATAATTACTATTAATTCCTTTTCCTCCCTTTCTTTTGCGTTTACCTAAATGACGTCATTTGGACGAATTTATTCAAAATATTTTCAGTTTATAAATTAAATTAAATGCTGACAGACAATTGAATCCTGACGATAGAAATGTGATTTTTTTTTTCAAAATTTCCTGAAAAACATAATTTAATCACAATCTTGTTTTCATTATCGATTGAAATAAAAGATAAATTCAATTTCAATTTGAAAATGACGAATAAAAAGAAATCAATAATCCCTATCGGGATCCTTTTCAATTTTTTTCCCTTTTTTGTCACAAAAAAAACTGAGTCATTAGTTGCCATCATTACAGAAATGTCATTAAAATTAGAAAAAAATTAATATCTCGAAAACTAATTCCAATTTCAAAATTCTATTACCAGTTTTGACATCCTCGGATTTTTATGGACAATTGGTATTAATTTCACCATCAAGCGTTTAATATTTTATTAAAAATAGCCTTGAAACATAGTCAGTCGTTTAATCAGTCGTTTCATAAAATCGTTTCATAAATTCGTTTCATAAAATCGTTTCACAAATTCGTTTCATTAGGATTTTATATATATAGGGTAGATATATATATATTACATATTTCAAAAACATCTGAATTCGATAAAATTTTAAATTAGAAAGAAAGAAAAGAAATTACCATTTAGCTCATCTATATAAGAATTTTTGTCAGAACATTATTTCATTTTCAGAAGCGATGTTATATTAGATTACTAAGAAAACTACAACTCATCAAATATTTTTGTTCAATTTTTCCTCACCTTTTCCAATTCACTTTCTCAATGATAAATCACATATCTAGCTCCAGCGGAGGAAAATACGTTTCAGCAAGTTCACGATTTTTTTTCTTAAATCTGAATTGATTGTGTGTTACCATCAGATGTCAACACTGTTAAAAAAGTTTTTTGAAGTGTTCGATTTCTTTTTTTAAAAAAATATCTCCCTATCGATTTTTTTTCTTTTTTTCTTGTGAAGTGCCTCGTTTGGTATTGAAAATTGATTTATTTACAGCAAGAATTTTTTAAGCACTTTAAGTAAAAGTTAGATCCAGGGAAAACGATATTTTGTGTGACAAAGAACTAACTTCATGTTTTATTTAATACTTGAAGCGACATGTGCATGTCGATTAGAAATGATGTTTCTTGAAAAAATTAATGGAATTTGAAACAGCATTTTAGGTTTAAATCGTTTTAAATGTGAAATAATTGTGATTTTTTAGCATAAATTAAAACGTTTTAAATAAAATCGACAATATCTCTAACATTAATCTATAGATTGTTGTATACAGTAAAATCTTCTAAGACTGAATCGGAAAGCCCGAATAAAAATCTCAAATTAAACTGGTTTTCATCTTAGAAAAGGTATTTTTACAGTATTATTTATCTCGGGATCTTTAAATATTTTAATTTTACTGTTCTTGGTACCATTAGTTCTGCAAAAAATATCCCTCCCTCCATTTTTAGACACACGCATGTTTTAAAGATTAAAATATACACAATTTTTTTTGTATTGCATCCATTTCATTTTAAATGATTAAGAAATTTGATTTTTAAATTCATTTTTCTCAGATTGTCTATTAGGTAGCTTTCAATACAAAAAACTACCTATTGCAGCCGTTCGGAAAAAAGCAATTCCAGAAAAATTTGGTATATTTTCACCGATCATGACACCCAGACCCCCAAACAACCCTCCGTTCAAATGTTGATTTATATATATATATACATAAATATATATATATCTGACATATGTCATGCTGTAACACTCTTATTTATGAACTGATTTGGATGTGACTGAGTATGTGTATAGGACATATCACGGTCTCGACCGAGTTCATTGGCCAGCTTCATCCGTCAAATTGGCGGCCAGTTAAATTTTTTAAAAAATTTAAAAATTCAAAAAGATGTACAAAATAATTTTAAAATGAAAAAAAAAGGTTTTGTTAAGTGTTAGATCGTGATACCAGAATTCTGGCACATTTTTTGTTTTTGCTATATCTTAAAAAATGGCTGAGATATGGCAGTTTGAAATTTTAGAGTGGCTGAGATTTTGAATCAATATGATATTTGTTATGCTGTAACTCTCGTGTTTATGAACCGATATGAATGTGACTGACCATGTGTACAGAACATACCATTGTCTCGATCGAGTTCGTTTTCCAGCTTTACGCGCCATCTTGTTTCAAAATCGCGGGAAGTTATTATTTTTTACTTTTTTTTTTATTAAAAAATATGTATAAACAAATAAATTGAAAAAGTTATTACCGTTAACTGTTAGATCGTGATACAAGAATTCCGGAACATTTTTTGTTTTGGCTGTATCTTAAAAAATGGCAGAGATATGGCAGTTTGAAATTCAAGGGTGACTGACATTTTGAAACAATCTGATATTTGTTACGCTGTAACTCTTATGCTGAAATTCGCATTCAAATTCAGTATTAACGAAAACCGGAATTGAATCTTCTATAATCGGGTTCAAAGCATTTTGGTTTCGGGTGATTGAGTAAAATGAGTTCTATTTTTAAAAACATGAACTATGAAAGCTACCTTTTCCTCCCGGTACAGGCCGGAAGGACTTTTTTTCCAATACGGTTAAACAAAAAAAATAATAAAAAAATAAAATAAAACTTTAATTTTGACATAAATTTATTTCTCTTCCTTTTCTAAGGCATACACAGCGCTTTTTGTGACGAAGTTTCCGATAATAAAAAAATATATATACAAAAGAAAAGCTTTTTACAGTATCCATTTCCGTTTAAATGATTCATAGTTTCAATATTTAAATTCTCAGTTTGTCCTTTTTTTTTCAGATTATTCATGTGGTAAAGCAAAAAAAAAAAAAAAAAAAAAAAAAAAAAAAAAAGCTAAATTTATTATTGCACTATTTTTAGACATACGCAATATATTCTGACGAACTTTACGATAATTAAAAATAATGAAATGAAAAGATTTTTACTGCATCCATTTCTTTTTATATGATTCAGAATTTCAATCTTCTTCGAAATTCGTTTTTCTTAGTTTTTTTTTTCTTTTCAATATATCAATATGGTCAAGCAACTAAATAAATAAATGAATAAATAAAAATAAATGCACAAAGATATCCCCTCCCCCACACTTCTTTTAGACATAAGCAGTATATTTTGACGAAATTACCGATCATTTAAAAGTTCTGAAAAGAAAAGCTTTTTACTGCATCCATTTCTCTTTAAAGGAGTCAGCGTTTCGATCTTTAAATCCATTTTTCTCAGTTTGTTTTTTCAATATATCAATGTTGTCACGAAAAAAATAAATAAATAAATAAATAAATAAAATAAAATAAAATAAAATAAAATAAAGCAAGCTGAAATTTTAACATCTATTTTTTTTCCATTGAGTAATTTTTTTAAATCGATCTTTATGGTAAATTTCATAAAATTATTTATCAGATTTTCAGTAATATAAATAGTTTTTTTTTTTTTTTTTTTAATAGAAACATTCTCTAAATAGTCATTTTTATTGAATTTTTGCGTACGCCATGACTTTTTATATTTTTATCTTAAACTAATTAACTTTTCAGAAATCTGGTCCTTACAGTTATAGAGAACATTTGTAAGAAAAGTATGAAGCAATAATTGAATAAAGTTCAAAATTTTAGGAGAAGTGTAGTTTAAAACTTTACTTACATAAATATACTTTTACAAGTTAACCAGGGGAATTGGATGTTTCTTGAATCATTTTTCTTCATTTAATCTTTGAAAAATTCGTAAGAATAGTATTATAAAATGCTCAAATAAGCATAAAGTTCAAAGGGTACCGAGTTCTTTTATGACAGTATTCCATTAAAGAAAGGTACCGTCTTCACCGGTTTAACACTGAGAAGCAATCTACTGATTTTTAGATTCTCATAACACTGTCATAACTAAAGTTTATGTACTGACCGTATGTATTGCAGAAAAAACTGTCTGGAATGATAAGAAAGATAATCTGCATTTATACCAGTTAAACAATCTTAAGTTAACATTGAAGGAGAAATATCAATAATTACTCTTTTTATTGATTTAACAAACCTTCCAAATGCAATTACATTTCGTAAAATACTCTATATTGCAGTAAAAAAATGCAAAAACTTATTCGCAGGGAACTAGAGATAAATTCTTTTTAGATTTTTTTCCAAAATAGCAAGTGTAATTTTGTGGTATTTTTTTTCAGATGGGCCCATGAATATTAACTATTTAACATAGCCCTCTAAATAAAGGGCTTATGCGCGGACACAAAATTGGCGGCTGTCTTACTCTAACTTTTCGTAGCGTTTCTATAGTCCTTTGAATTTGAACACCAGTATGCCTAAAATATTCACTTTTATTTAGTAAAAGAAAAATAATGCGAAAAATACTCGTAGAAATTGGTGTTACTGAAACTCGAAGGACCGTATAAAATATGCCTACGACAGCCGCCATTTTTGTTCTTTGCGTGGTCTACTTTTCAGGGGACTAAGATTTAAGCAATGTTTACGTCTTATAAAGGTTCTGCTTCTGCAGGTAAATATTCACGTGTAACATCATGATGTATAAAATGTAATCAATTCACTAATTGTCATCGTATAACATTTTCGATAGCTGTGTAGCATTTTATCTCTAAATAATTGTTTCATATAAACATCATAAACATGTTAAAAAATCCCATTATTCATATCCTTTTACTTTTAGTAAAATATTTTGTAATGCCACTTTTTATTGGACGCAAAACATACATTACTTCCTAAAAAAATCTTAAATAGATTTTTTTAAAGAAAAATAAAACAAATTAAAAGTTTAGAAGGTAAAAGTTAACTTATTTATATAAGATTTGTTGTCCGAAAAATATTTTTTCAAAAGAAATGTGACATTATAGGGAAAATGTAATTTACAAAATATTTTTATATAATTTTTTACACAACTTTCACAGTTCACTTTCCCAATGATGTATTACATGTCCAGCTCAGGCGAAGGAAAACATTTCTATAGTTCAGTTAGTTCACAAGATTTTTCTAAAAAGCTGAATTTAGTGTGTGTTACCGTCAGATGTCAAAAATGGTAAAACAACTTTTTTGATGTATTGTATTTCATTTTTAGAGGTATTTTTCGATTGATTTGAAAAATTGAATTATTTTACAGTAGTGAATTTTTAAGTAAAGGTTATAAATATGGAAAAACGATATTTTGTGGGAAATTATACTAGAGATTTTTGTACCGTATCGTAAGCCGCACGCGTGTGCTGAATTGAAAAAAAATGCTACTTGAAAAATTAAATTAAATTTAAAAAAAATGTATTTTTTAATTTGTCAAATATGCACATTTTTAATAAAATGTACACTTTTATAAATGATACTTTAATATACATCTAAAATTAATGTATTTATATTTATTTAACAAGAAACTTACAACTTGTCAAATTCCTTTTACCAAATAATTGAATATTTTGTAATAAATGTACGCAATTCTGACGAAAATGTCTGCAATAGTAAGAAAACTTATCGGCACATATACGGAAAAGTCTGCTTTAAATTAATGTTAAATTAGAACTAATTAGAGTTAACTTTTATATTTTTACGAACACCCAGGAAATAGTTTTATGAAAATATTATAAATCATAATAATTTTCAGCATAAATAAATCTTTAATATAAGCGCAAATAACACGTTTCAAAAACTCATTCATCCCATTTTCTATATTTTGTAAAATACTCCCTGATATTTTCCCCTATTAACACTTTTTCTTGGATTTAGAATATAATCTTCCCCAAAAAGTCTTATTTCGACAAAACTTCAAACAAACAAAGAATGAAAATAAAATTTGAGAAGTTAAATATCTATCTATCTTCCTAAATATCAACCTACCTATCATTCTAAGTTTTTCCTATTCACTTTCCCATTGATGTATCACATTTACATCTCCGATGGAGGGATGTTTTCTATGGTTCACCAAGTGATCGGGATGTTTTTTTCCAAAAAGCTGTACTGAGTGTGTGTTATGGTCGGATTTAAAAAATGTTGAAACAATGTTTTTGATGTGATCGACTTCATTTTTCAGAAAACTTCGCTTGATATATATATATATATAAATGATAAGTGTCGACCAAGTGAAAGTCAGCATGTCCATAGTGCATCCGCGTTTGAAAAGGCAGAACGCTTCTCATGTGGCAATAAAGGGCTCTGAGTATGATCGAGTTTCGTTTTGAAGTTTCCTATGGTCAGGGCTTTACAAATTTGATAAGATCTGGTAGCCAGAAAAAAATACTAGTCGCCAGTAAAAAACCTTTAACCCTCCCCCCCCCTCTCCCCATCCTCTTCTCTGTCATTGATTAAAAAAAAAAAAAAAAAAAAAAAAAAAACACGAGTTTTTTTTAGGAATTAATTGAGAAAAAATAATAAAAAGCATAGTTTAGAATTATTAAAATAGTACATAATTTAGAAAGATAATATAAACTATATTTTCTAATAAAACTTATAATCACTTATAATCACTTATATTACTTATATGACTACTTTTATGAATAAAAAATCAAATTTGAAACTTAAAAAAAAAAAAAATCGAGCATTTTTTAGAATAGTATCCAATTTTATATTCCACAGAGACTGGATTGACACTATTTCGTACTGTTTTATTGAAATATCTTCTCTCCCCTCACATTCTAATCACATAACATATACTAGCTGGCTATAGCTGAAAAGAATGGTGTTTTCTGTGCTTGAGTTGGAAAATTCCTTTTAAATTTAGTTCTTTCATTAAAAGTACGAGAGAAGAGGGAGATCACTGCTTTCCGCGCACGAGTAGGGGTGGAGGAGAGAAAAAAATACCATTTATGCTCATTTCTTATGTCAATTTTTTTACAGAAATCACCCCGAAAGATGAAATCATTTTGGTCGCCAGATCAAAAAAATTGGTAGCCAGTGGCGACTTGGCCACAGCATTTGTTAAGTCTTGCCTATGATACAGTGTAGAAGCAAGGTGACCGTAATGGTTCGTATCATAGATGTTTCAAAATATTCTCACCACAACCTGCACCACCTTACAGAAACTGAAAACCGCCATTAAGGATCGTCGACCCATGATGTCTAAACGGGGTATTTTTATGCATGATAACGCTCACCGTAATATGGATATCGTGTGTGAAGATTTGTTACCTCGAGCTTGATGGGAAGTCCTGGAACACACATCCGTATAGCCCTGAGCCCTTACCATGCGATTACCATGTCTTTACTTGGGCCACTCAAGGTAGCTTTGAAAGGGAGGCAATTGTTAAACTATATTGCTGTAGTTGAAGAATGGTTCCGCACCCAGCCCTAATTGCTCGTCAAGGTATTCGCAATCTCGTGGACCACTGGGACGCCTGTTTCATCTTACATGGCATCTTTATCTAGCCTTTTTATATTTTCCGTATGCATCACATTTTATTATGTAAACTTATCACACTAATTTCATTAACCAATTTGGCAGCAGTTTAACATTCGTGTCGTAAACCTTATATGTTGCCCCAAAAACACTTTAAACACTTTAAGTAAAAATTAGAAAAATCAATAACAAAATATATTATTTGCGTGAAAAAATAAATAACGTCATATTTTAGTTAATACAATGCTTGAAGAGGCAGACGTGTGGTGGAAAAAAAGAGAAAAACAAGAGGAATGTTTCTCTTGAAAGATTAAATAGAATTTTAAAAAAGATTTTGAACTTAGAATTTTTAAATGTAAAATATGTATGTTTGATAACGTAATTTAAAACTTATTGCTTGTACTAATAGAGAATTTATCTAAAGTTAAATTGTAGATATGTATGTTCAGTAAAACATACTATGGTAATCCACAAGGGGCAAGAGAAATGTAAAAAATGTGTTCAGTGTTTTAACGATTTAAAAACGATATAATTTTTATGGACTGACATGATAAGAAAACATGATTGATTTTACAGAAAGTAGATCTATAGGCGCTTTATGTAAAATTTGTAAAGAGAGAAAAAAAAACTATATATTGAGTGAAAAGAACTAACAAAGAAAAACTGTTTAATCAGTTATTTAATGATGCAAGCATGTGTAGAATTGAATTTTACTTGAATGATTAATATGAATTTCTAAAATAATCTGTGCTTAAAATTTTGAACTTCAATATATTGATGTATATTGTTTGATGGGATTTAATGCCTTTTGAATGATAATTAATGGAAATTAAAATTTTAATACCTTTTACATGGAGGAACGCACAGATTTTACTTTTTAATGATATTCAGATTACATGTATTAGTATATTTGTATTTTGGGAGAACTTTGTGTTATGGCAAGTAAAAAAAAATGCTGATCAAGCTTTATTTTACTGACATTAAAACATAAATATTTTCAATTAACTATTTTTTAATTTTTTATGTACAATGGGAATATTATTTTGAAAATACCAAATTTTAGCAGCTATCGATTTTTCTTTACGGAAACTTTCACTAATTGTATTTAATAAAATATTTCAATGTAAAGTAGTTTTCCGAATAAATACTTCTGTGATATAACTGTCAACATAAACAAATTTTTAAAGCTGGCCCATAATTTAAGCTGGACCTGGATATATTTCCCTGTTGCTGTATTTATTTTGAATGTATGTTACATCCCTTTTATTTCGAAAAATATATAAATATGATAAAAATGTGGATATATAAACGAAATAATAGTTAAAGAAGATAAATTTAGCTCATGCAGATAAGATTTGTTATCAGAAAATATTTTAATTTTCAAAATCTTTTGAGTATTTTTGAGTATGATTTTAGTAAGATTTTTTTTTTTTTTTTAACAAATATTTTTATTTACATTTTTCTCATTTTCGTTTTCCTATCCGCATTTCCAATGATGAATCATGTGTCAAAATCAGGTGGAGGGAAATGTTTTTACGGTTTAAGGAATTCAAGATCGTTTATTATATTTTCGAAAAAAAACTGAATTAAGTGTGTGTTACAATTAGATTTCCACATTTTTATTTATTTATTTATTTTTTTTTTAAGTGGGGTTGGAAGTGTTCGATTTCCTATTTAAAAGAACACGCTTGATATGAAAAAAATGATTTTTTTTTTTTTTTTTTTTTCTGAGGAAAATCCTTTAAGCACTTGAACTGAAAGTTATCAACAAGGAAAAACCTATATTTCCTCAAAAAAGAATATGCGTCATGTTTTACTTAGTATCTGGAGAGACAGGTGTGTATTAAAGAGAAAAGGAAGTTACTTGACAGTGTAAATTGAATTTCCAAAAGTATTTTGTGTTTAAATGCAATGTATGTATTTATATATCTACCCTATATATATAAAATCCTAATGAAACGAATTTGTGAAACGATTTTATGAAACGATCTTATGAAACGACTGATTAAACGACTGATTATGTTTCAGGGCTATTTTTAATAAAATATTAAACGCTTGATGGTGAAATTAATACCAATTGTCCATAAAAATCCGCGGATGTCAAAACTGGTAATAGAATTTTGAAATTGGAATTAGTTTTCGAGATATTAATTTTTTTCTAATTTTAATGACATTTCTGTAATGATGGCAACTAATTACTCAGTTTTTTTGTGACAAAAAAGGGAAAAAAATTGAAAAGGATCCCGATAGGGATTATTGATTTCTTTTTATTCGTCATTTTCAAATTGAAATTGAAATTATCTTTTATTTCAATCGATAATGAAGACAAGATTGTGATTAAATTATGTTTTTCAGGAAAATTTGAAAAAAAAAATCACATTTCTATCGCCAGGATTCAATCGTCTGTCAGCATTTAATTTAATTTATAAACTGAAAATATTTTGAATAAATTCCTCCAAATGACGTCATTTATGTAAACGCAAAAGAAAGGGGGGAAAGGAATTAATAGTAATTAATATTTATTGATATCATTTTGTTATTTTTTTGTAAAATTTATTAAACGAATTTATAAAATCACTAATTTGGATATTTGAAACGAATATATAAAATAATAATTGCCCAACTGAACGGAAGGAGAATAAAATATCCTTTTTGGTTTTCTATCCTGCTTGGTTTTTTCAGCCAAGCTTTTTAAAAAAGCGTCAAAGACCCCTATAATAGAAAAGCACCAAAAGTTCATTGGGTTTGTTTTCATAACTTTTGGCAACAAATCTATGCATATTATTATGCATATATATGCATTTATATGCATATATTTATGCATTATTGGCATTATTAATCTATGCATTATATATCCCTTTTTGAAGCTCGAACTACGCCAAACCTAAAAGCAAAGGATCCTATACTGGAAAAGTACCCGATTTTCTTATGGACAATATTCAAGTGACATAACATGGTGTAAAATTATCGCGGATAGCAAATTTGTTTAAATTTCTCATCAATTGATGCCGAATAAATGCAGGCATGCATGCACAAAATATTTAATTAATTTTTTATGATACATAATTATTAGAAAATTCGTATATACATATTAATTAAAATAAATAATTTACGTATTTAAAATAACATGAAAATATGCATGATGGTGCACTAAAATAGAGAGAAAATTAAAACCTGTTAATGAAAATGTGTATAACAGAGTACTTTTCAATACCGTGGTTCTTAATGTTATTCACAAGCAGATGGAATTTTTCTCATCTTTAAACGCAAAGGAAAAATAGAATACAGATCTTTGTTATAAAAGTCCGAGAGGTAGCCACAATTTAAACCTAACCATTTTATACCAGCTGGTTTTCAAGTTGTAATTGATTTTACTTATCAATCCCGAAAACAGTCGTCTATTGCCGAAACAGCTGTGTATGAGACCATGGAAATCAAAAAATGCCCCATTAAAACGTTAAAAGCATGGCAACCCAATTACAGATTTACCAATATTTTAAAAATAAAACACGCTGTCATGTTTTTAGAGGCCTCAAAGTCTGAGCGGGGGTTGGCGAGCGTAGCTCGCAGGGGGTAGGCCCCCTAGTATATATATATTTTTAATATTATTTTAAATATTGTAGATAAGCTTTCTCTAAATAACCTTCCTCCAGAATATTATATATATATATATATATATATATATATATATATATATATATATATATATATATATATATATATATATATATATATATATATATATATATATATAATTATAATATCTATGAATTTCAAAATACATATCAAGTTCTTATATCATTCTACTTTAATCTACAAAGAGATAAATAATGATATTGTGTAAACAGAATACCACATATCTAATAATTAACATGTGCAATCATAATTTTACCATAGCATGTGCTTCAATGGTAATTGGCCAAATTTACTCATACCTGAATAATATTTAAAAAAGAAAGAGAGAGAAAGGGAAAAAAAAATAAAATAAAAAAAAAATATAGATTGGAGTTGCTATTAAGTAAACACAAATGGATTAATAAATCAAATATGAACATTATACAATGGAAAACTGGACCACAAGAGAACAAACAAGAATTGGATATGAAAAAACACATGTAGATGTACTCGTCAGCTTGGTTGCACCCACATGTGTTTTAAAAATAATTCAGTATTTCATAATTCTACTGGCATGATGCTAAGAACAGTAGAATCAACCAAGTATACTGAATTATTACCAGATAACAATTGGAAAAAATAAGATTGGAAATATTTAAATTGGAAATAAAAAACCATTAAGAATATATAATTTAATTCACTTACATCGATGATCCCATAAACATTATAAATCACCTCACCAAATTACCACTAGATATCAGTTTTGAAATAATATTGGAAATTAGAACCTTTAAATTGTAGATAAAATATTTTTACTCACAATAATTATCCTGTATGCACAAAATATAGAAATTGAACAAGTTATAAGTAGCTTATTATTCTTATGACCTCTAGTTAAGTTTTAGCAGTAATTGTACTCGCTGTAAATAAAACTAATGAAATGATTAGAAATAGGAAATAAATTTTGCACTGATTAAAATATCATATATCACACTGAAATATGATTATTTTCAACTAACACTTTTTTGAAATATTTTAAGAATATTTTAAATACAGTTTGAAATTATCTGAAATATAACAGTATTTGTATATAAATAAAGTAAAATTGATATATTTTAAAACCTGTTTTATCACATTGTGTTATTTATCACAAAATAATTTGTAAAATTTTTTTCTATTGTTCTTTTCCCCCCAACGTATAATATATCGCAACTTTTTTCAAAACAATTTAGATTTGGTAAAATTACAAACAAACAAAGAAAGAAAATACAATTTATTGACGTGAAAAATGTCTGATCCAGATGAAATTTCTTGTGAAAAAATAATAATTTTTTTTAAAGCGAATTCACATTTGATTAGTAACAAAATGCGTCTTACATAATATTTGTATTAATTTTTTCTCATCTTTTTCAATTCACTTTCACATTGACAAATCACATACCTAGCTTCGACGGAGAGAAACAGTTTTACGTTTCAGCATGTTCACGCGATTTTTCCTAAAAACCTAAATTGAGTGTATTTTACCATCAGATTTTAACAATGTCGAAAACCTTTTTTTTTTTTTTTTTTTTTTTTTTTTTTCATTTTTATTCGACCATTTTTGAACTTCAACGTACAATATAGGAAAAATTTCTATAAAAAAAAAAAAAAAAAAAAAAATCTGAATTTGATAAATTTACAAAGAAAGAACGAAAGAAAAGAAAATTTAAGAAGGTAAAAATTACTTCTTCTAGGTAAGATTTCTTGTCAGAAGAATAAAAAAGTTTTTTCTGAAGAAAATTGACATTTGATTAGTATGCAAATACAACTGACAAAATTATTTTTTTTTTCACCTGTTCCAGTTTGCTTTCCAGTGATATATCCAATTTCTAGCTTAGACGGATGAATATATTTTTACGTTTCAGCGAGCTCACTAGATTTTTTTCTAAAAATCTGAATTCATAGTATGTTACCATCAGATTTCAACTATATTGTGTGTTTTTGATGTGTTCCATTTTATTTTTTCAAATCCTTGTTTGATATGGGAAAATTCAGAAATTAAAAAAATCTTTGCGATATTGGCGCAAATCGTTTCGAATTATACGTAACCATATAAATATGTTTTTCTATATCAAATTGGTATTTTAGATGAGTGATACTGCTGTTTTCTTAAAAATAAAAGCGGGAGAAATAAACAAATATTCAATTTAAGAGTTTGGCCTTTTAAAATATCTAAGTAAAAAACCCAACTGTAATTGATCATCATACGCACCACTTTGCAGTGTAGGATTAAAATAAAACTGATAAACAGTAAGAAAAAAAACTTACAAAATATCTAACGTGATGTTTTATTCAGTACATGAACTGATAGTCTTGTGCTGAATAGAAAAAATATTACTTGAAAGATGAAACTGAATTTCGAAAACAACTCCGTACTTAAATATTTGAATCTGAACATTTGTATATTTTTTAACATAACTCTAAACTTTTCGAATAATATTTCACTTAAATCTAAATATATATATTTATACATAAAAAAACGCACATATTTTATAATTTCATAAAATACACATAAGTTTTATTAGTATGTCTACGAACAGAAGAACTGTGTGCAATGATAAGGAAAATTAAATAAACTTACAGATTAAATTAGCTTATATTAACATTAAAGCATACCAATTTTTAATCAACACTTTTTAACTTTTTTTATGAACAATCGAAATGTAATATATTGTAATATGTTTACTACATTTTTATGGACAACCAGTTGTATTTATAAAACTATCTAATATATAAACTTTTCTATATAAGTAATTCTTTGATCATGAATATGTTTTTAAAATTTATCCATCATATTTTTCCACGTTGCCATTTTTTTAGATGTACAATATATTTTATATATTTCGAAAAATGTCTTAAATCACAAGTAATATAACAATAAGGTTATTGGGGGGGGGGGGGGGAGAGATTTATCTCATCAAGACAATATTTGTTGTCAGAATCTTTTAAAAATATTTAAATGCGAAGTGACATTAAATTAGTATGTGCATCTTGGGAAATATTTTTATTTGCTTTTTCTCACCTTTTCATATTCACTTTCCTGATGATGTATTACATGTCTAAGCGCAGGAGGAACAAGGGATTTTTTTACAGTTCAGCGACCTCACGACATTTTCCCACTAAAAGACTTGATCGAGTGTGTTACCATTAGATTTCAACAATGATGAAAAGGAGTTTTGATGTCTACGATGACATTTTAAAAAAGATCCCGTTTGATATTGAAAATTGAATTATTATTTAAGCACTCAAAATAAATTTTATAAACAGCAAAAAGAAACGGTATTTTTAGTAAAAAACAATTAACGTCATGTTTTATTCAAATCTTGTTGAGACAGAAGTTTGTTAAAAAGAAAACATTTTTCACGAAAAATTAAATTACATTTAAAAATCTATTTTGGGCTTTTGTTAAAAGTGTGATATGTGAAATATGTACGAGTTTTAAAGTAAGTTAAAAAGGGTTGATTAATATATCCGATATTATATTTAAAATAAAAATATTGATATATACAAAACACGAAACCAACAGATTTTTAAATTCTCATAACTTACAATTTAATCTCTGGAAGTAAATGTATGCTATGTATATAAAATTCTAAAATATCTTATTTTTTTGTATAAATATTTTTTTCCATAAAATATATTTCCTTATACTTTCCTCTGTTAACCTTTGTTTTGTGCGTACAATATATTTTACCTTTCAAAAACGCTGAATTTGAAAAAAATAAAAATAAACAAAAAAAGAAAGAAAATAAAATTTAAGAAGTTAGAATTATGCTCATGTATAGATAAGATTTGATATCAGAACACTTCTTCATTTTAAAAGCTAAATTACATTAAATTTTTAATTAAAAAAATTGGCTTACCAAATATTTTTATTCACTTTTTTTCTCACCTTTTCCATCTCATTTTCTCAATGATGTATCATATGTCTGGCACAGGCGGAGAGAAACATTTTTACGTTTCAGCGAGTTCATGAGAATTTTTTTTCAAAAAAAGCTGAATTGAGTATGTGTTACCCTCAGATTTTAACAATGTTAACAAAGTAGTTTTCATTTATTTAATGTATTCTTTAGAAAATCTGGTTGATCTGAAAAAAATGTATGAATTCTTTAATCATTACTGGAATAATTCTTTCTCATAATAATTTTTAGTGAAAATTATAAACCCGAGTAAAATGATGCTTTGTATAAAAAAAAAAAAAAAAAAAAAAAAAAAACACTAACATAATGTTTTGTTCACTTCCTACCTAAACTGACGTATGTGGAATAAAACTAATTTTATTTGAAAGATTAACTAGAATTTCGAGAAAGATTTTGTGCGTAAAATAACAAAATATGTATGTTTTTATTGTAATTTTAATTTTCTTGAGTTATATTTCGCAAAGTTAATGCTTTATTACTTATATTATAAGAAATGGACAGGTATTTGATTTTAATAACATAAAGTTTGTTTTTGCTAATGAATGTATGCACTGTAGAATAAAACCGTGTGTAGCAATGAGAAATATTAACAACAGTTGTTGATCAAACTAACCTAAGTTAACAATTAATCATAATAATTTTTAATTAATGAGTAAGAAATATTTTATTTTTTGAAAATGTTTGAAATTAATAAAATATTACCAAATATAGTATCTTCAGAAGCTTTTGAGGATAATGGGACATTAAAATAATTTAGTAAAATTTTTCAATATGTAATGTATTTCAAAAGAAAATATAGTAAAATAAATAGTTGGTATTACTGAATGTTTAACATTAATCATTATAATATTTAAAATTGATGTGTTTTGATGTAACTAAATCTAAAATATTGTAATTTTATATTGCTTTAGTAATATTCAAATGTAGTTGCAGTAACTAACATATTACAAAGTAAAATTTGAATAAATTGATTTTTAAATTATCTATATTTCCTTACAAAATATACAAATCATTCCTCCTTATATTAATCAATTATAAAAATTTTTGTAGCACTGATAACTTAATTCTATAATTTAAAATAACTATACAAATCGTACATCTCTAATTTTAATTTTGACCTTTAATGTATAAATGAGAACAAGATCGGAAAATAGATATTTGTGTTTAGAAATACATAAATATAATAATAAACGGATAGATCGATAATCAAAATTGTAGAAATAAACAACAAAAGAATGTATAATAAAAATATAAAAATAAAAATAAATATCAAATAATGATGACATCAGATTAAATATCCCAAGTCGTATTATTATCATCCAAGTATCACATATTTAATATGTTTGTTATTTAAAACAGCTGAAATATATCTTCATTAGTAACTCTTTTCTATCACAATGGCGCACAAAATTGTTACGCGATATACATGTATACAGTTAGACAATACATTTTGGAAATCACAAAGCAAACCTTTTATTTTTAATCAAAACTTACTCATAAACTTTAAAAAAAAATATTTCCTTCTAAAGTTAAATTTTTAAATTTATATTTTGCTCATGCACTCACTGAAAGATTAAAAAAAAAAAAAGAAAGAAACAATGTAGTGTAAATTTTGATTAGTTGGCAGAGAAGCGAGTCATAAAAAACAATTTTTTTTTTTTTTTTTTTTTTTTGCATATAAATATTTTAAAAACGAAAAGGGGATGCGATATTATACAATACTTACTGATAGTACTTAGAACTTAAACGTGCTATAACTATCATAAGTGTATAAATTTACAATTCTGATTGTTTACCCTTCAAAAATCCAAATACTTATCATCAGAGACGAACCCTTACATAGAAGAGTAGAAATGTATTCAGGCAAAAAAATAAATGAAATAGGAAATGAGACACATTTTTTAGACACATTTTTGAGACACATTCATGTAAAAGAAAAAAAAACGCAATTTAAGACAAAATACAAATTTAAGCATGCAGATACTAAGTTTTATAGATGAATATGGAAATTGATTTTTATGTAAAGTGATGTAACTTTTCATTTTAAAAAGTCTGAAAAATACTGCATTATATTCTCTTCATATTCTCTTAACAAAAGAGAAAGGAAAAAATGAAATTAGAGTAGAGTGAATTAAGCGAGATGACATAGTATTAATCTATCTTGAACATAATAAGAATTCGGTTCGTTATAATGCTTAGTTTTTTATAAAATAAGTTTACTTTATATTATAAAAAAACGTATTTTGCTGGAGTCAAATCTACACATTTCTATAATGGAATGCTTTGTATAAATATGTAAAAGATTATAAAGAAGTCTGTATAAATGTGAAGATAGAATTTGTATAAATACGTAAAAATAAATAAATGATAATGTATAATGTATATAATGTAAATCATAATTATAATAATGTATAACATATATATAAAGTAAATAATAACAATAATAAAAGTTTAAAAGTGCACATGATCAATAAACAGACAGACATTTGTTTTTAGAAATACATAAATATAATCATAAACGGATAGATTGATAATCAAAAATGTAGAAACAAGTAAAAAAGAAAAAAGAAAGGAATGTATAATATAAATATAAAAATAAAAATAAACGACAATAAATGATGACATGAAATTAAAGATCCTAAGTTGTTATACTATCATGCAAGTATCACAAATTGTATATGTTTGTTATTTAAATCAGCTGAAATAATTCTTCATTAAAAAATGTTCTTTCACAATACTGCATAAAACCGTTTCTTGATATTCAGTTAGAAAAAACATTTTGTAAATTATAAAGCAAACCTTTTATTTAATATTTTTCAAAATTTTACTCATAAACTGAAAAAAAAAAAGTTTCCATCTGAAGTAATATATATATATATATATATATATATGTTAATGCACAATTTACTCATTCACTCATTAGAAGATTTTTGAAAAAAAAATGCAGTGCGATTTTTGATTAGTTTCCCGAAAAGTGTGTCACATGAGGCAAATCTTTTCAGTTTTGTATTTGAATACATTCATTTATTTGCATATAAGTATTTTAAAATTTAAATGTGGATTAGTCATTCTATAATAGTTGATGATATCATCACTCTTACGGGATTTCAATACTCAAAAGCACTATAAAAATCACAAGCATATTAATTAACAATTCTCATTGTTTATTCTTTAAAAGTCAAAATACGTTTCATTAGAGACGAGTCCTAAAATAGAAGAGTATAGATGTATGCATGCATGCAAAAAAAAAAAGGGAAATGAAACACATTTTGTTATATGTAAAAATAAAAAAAGCAATTTAAGAGAAAATGTGAATTTAAGCACGCAGATATTACGTTTTATAGATGGACATGGAAATTAATTTTATGTAAAATGATGTAACTCTTTTCATTTTAAAAAGTCTGAAAAATACTGCATTATATTCTCTTCATATTCCCTTAACAAAAGAGTGGAAAAATTTAATTATAGTACAGTGAACTAAGCGAGATGACATACTTTTAATTTATCTTAAACATAATGAGAATACGCATCGTTGTAATGCTTAGTTTTTATCGAACAAATTGTATTTTACTTTATATTATATAATAAAAAGTTTTTCGCTGAAGTCAAATCTGCACGTTTCCATAACAGAATGGTTTGTGTAAAAATGTAAAAGATTAGATAAAAGTCTGCATAAATGTGAAGATAGATATTGTGTAAATATATAAAAATATATAAATAATAATGTATAATAATAATGTAACTAATATTAATAGTGTTATAATAATAAGTATATAATGATTATATAATACAAATAATAACAATTGCAAATATATTATAACATTGCAAATATATTCACATTACAGTATTATTATTTCAAATCTAATGCTTCCATATTTCTTCACCATATAATGCCTAAAAAGTGATAAATCATATTAGCCTTATAAATTTCAAAGTATAAATACCTTAAGATTTCTATAATAGTCTCACAAGTGGCCCAAAATTTATCAATATCGATTGACCGCTAATGCAAAATATGAACTTCTTGTAATCTGAATAATTCTCAGACTGTTACAAACTAGGCATAAAGGTAAATTTAATCAATCAAAAATTGCTAACTGTGTTGGAAAATGGTACGTATAAAAACAGTAGAACATGGAAATATTGTAGGTATTAATTATCATCAGAATATTTGATCGTATTGCATACATTTTCCCATAGTGGAAAATAATTCTAAAATGTATATATATAAATATTTTAACGACAATTGATTTTCGAATTATCTGGAATATTAGGACATTATATTCTAAATTAGTCTAATATATATATATATATATATATATATATATATATATGTTTCACTTCACAAAACCATTTTCCTTAATAAAGAAAAAAAATCTACAGTCATTTGGAAAACATTATGATCAAATTATCTCACAAGTACAATTCGTATTCAAGATCAATACCGCTTCAGCTAAGCAACTTTTATGCATAGTCTTACACTCTTTGTTTTATTATTATTGAAAATCGATGATAAAAAAAAATCTCGAATATAAATTTCATTCCTTGAGGAAAAAATAAAAAATCTAACACCATGGATAATAAACCTATTCTCTTAATATCAAAAGATCCACGATTGAATGTTACGAAAATATTCCAGAAAATATTGAGTTTAATCACAATAGGAAAATTCTAACAGAATAGATCGGCTGAAAGAAAAAAATAATAATTAATTGATTATTAAAGAAAGATTTTAGTTATTTATTTCATTTACATTGTCAAAGTTAATTGAAAGCAGAAAAAAACAGTTGCAGGTTGAAATGTATTATCCAGCAGGGATTCTGTTTGTCCCCTTTTTAAATTTTTATCAACCAGTAAGTACTATATTTGCTTACTGTAAAAATATTGTTTCCAAAATATTTAGGGAATTTCTATTATGAGAAATGTTTCAATTTAAATACAAATTTATTAAATATAATTTTTTTATCTAATGTTTTATGCAAACAAAGCAACATTTTTTACAAGTTATATTTTTTATTAAACCGTACAATTCCATTAAAAAAATCACACTAATGCAGTAGTAAAACTATTTCACACCAGGTGCGTAATGTTTTAGTTATATTTTACTTAAAAACACCAAATAAAATAATTTAAGACAGACATGAGTACACTTAAAATAAAATTTATAAAAAAATATACTTAAAAACAGTTAAAAATACAAAATAGTAGACGTTTCGCCAAGCGACACACAAGGCATCATCAGTACAAACACAATCTATTGCATAACAAACCACTGAACAAATCAAGGACAGTTGAAGTTATTTAAAAAACAGATAATATTCATTAGGGTCAGAACGAGCTTCATTCAACGTCTGCGATCGCAATTGAGTGAACCAACCCTCAAGGAGTAATCGACCATGGTAACTGTTACAACCTGATTTCAAAATACTGGCGTTCGCAATTAGCGGGATGTGATTCGTTTGAATTCAAATTACTATTTTTAAAGCACTAGTATGTTCTTTTAGGCGAATTTCCAATGATCTATCTGTTTCACCAATGTAGACACTATTGCAATCTTTACAGGGAATAATATAAACAACACCGGGTAATTTAGACTTATCATATTGAAATTTATGCTTAGTGAAAAAGGAACTGTCTTTATTAATTGGTTTAAAATAAACCCCAATATTGAATGATTTAAAGAATGCCAGAAATTTTTTGCCAGAACATTTCTGAAAAAAATAATTCTGTCATTCTAAAATCATTCAATATTGGGGTTTCTTTTAAACCAATTACTAAAGTGAGTTCCTTTTTCACTAAGCATAAATTTCAATATGATAAGTCTAAATTACCCGGTGTTGTTTATATTATTCCCTGTAAAGATTGCAATAGTGTCCACATTGGTGAAGCAGGTAGCTCATTGGAAATTCGCCTAAAAGAACATACTAGTGCTTTAAAAAATAGTAATTTGAATTCAAAAATTGTTCAGCATTCACTTCAAACGAATCACATCCCGCTAATTGCGAACGCCAGTATTTTGAAATCAGGTTGTAACAGCTACCATGGTCGATTACTCCTTGAGGGTTGGTTCACTCAATTGCGATCGCAGACGTTGAATGAAGCTCGTTCTGTCCCTAATGAATATAATCTGTTTTTTAAATAACTTCAACTGTCCTTGATTTGTTCAGTGGTTTGTTATGCAATAGATTGTTTTTGTACTGATGATGCCTTGCGTGTCGCTTGGCGAAACATCTACTATTTTGTATTTTTAACTGTTTTTAAGTATATATTTTTATAAATTTTATTTTAAGTGTACTCATGTCTGTCTTAAATTATTTTATTTGGTGTTTTTAATAGTTTTCACATTCAGACGTTAAAATGTATACATTTTGCAAAATATATTTTACTTGTTGTTGATGCATAAGTCGAGATATTTGACGACTCCGATGACGCACTTATTCGACCTGTCGCCTGGTGCACCTGCACTAATCTTGCTGCTGGAAGAATTGTTTGTCGCACATATTTTCTTAAACTTCCATCACAATGTTTTTTTTAATTTAAATTTTGAATTAATATTTTTATAAATATTTTATTTCATTTATATTATATATTAACTAGAAGGACCGTGCGAAGCTTTCGCACTGCAATCTCTGAGATTATTCCCTGGTACGTGTTAGCCCTAATTTTTAATTAACTGATTTTTTTTTAATCAGACAACGCGTTTTTACGAGATGTGGGTGTATTATCTCAGAAACTTGTTCAAAAACTTTTCGAATATACCTCATTCATCGTTGTATGTTTTGTATGCGCATAGAAAAAAGTATGTTGACAACAGAAATAATATATATGATGATTGCTTGTGTATAAGAAAATGGGAATAGACTGCCAGAAAATGTTTTGCCAAATTTTCTTCTCTCGCCAAGGTCATTTCTCTAGGTTATTATTCACTTATGCTGAAAAAAAAAACCGAATTATAAAAAAAATTGAAACACTGAATCTGACGTTTAGTGAATTCATATGAAAGCATTTCCTCAGATTTTGCAAAACTGTTCCAGAAATGTCTTAAATACATAAATCAATATTTGGTACACCACTGTTTTAAATATTGCCTATGGGAACTTAAACATGGGGTGTTCAAACTTTTCGGTCCAGCAGCCATTTAAGCGACGTCAGATTTCGCTGGCGTATTAACAGCTTAACGAAATATTAAAAAATAAACACTTACAATTTTTGTGAATCCTAATAAACTGTATATCTAAGCGGAAGATAATCCTTAAA
Organism: Maratus michaelseni; assembly: GCA_963931845.1. Lineage (NCBI taxonomy): Eukaryota > Metazoa > Arthropoda > Arachnida > Araneae > Salticidae > Maratus > Maratus michaelseni. The sequence continues at coordinate 422,647,505 of OZ007592.1, forward strand.
TTACGTAATCTACTGTTGCTCCGATACAGATTAAAATCTCGATATATATATTTTTTTAAGTACGCGGAAAAAATACATTAACAATCGTTTTTTAATTTCATTATAGGATAACGTCATCTGATAATGCAGTATTTATTTTTGTGGCAAAACTGATTTGAGAAAACCTTATTTTCATTTATGAAAACAATGTCGATTTAATTTTTAATTAACTGCAATTTTTAATCGAGAAACATGTTTTAAAGAAATGTAAGTGTGCTATGTCAGCAGCCTGTTCAAAATCGTTTCACATGGCATCTCATTCATCGTTCTGCGTTTTGTATTTTCTTAGATAAAGGGATGTTGACAACAGAAATAATATATACGATATGTTGATTGGCATAGTTGAAGAAAAATTAAACTAGTCGGATGGGACGATCCCAAAACTTTCTTCTATCTCACACAGGTTTCGCATACAGTAAAAAAGAATTGACAGAAATGTATATCAAGGTGTAACAGAATCTAATATTTTATTCAATTCAGTGCATTAGTTCTTGAGATAAGACTATTGCTTAAATATTGTAAATCCTACAAATAGCAGCGCCACCTATTGGGAGATTTAGACCAAAACCTACTCAACAACAACTTTGTGTCAATGCCTAATTTACTCTGAAATTTGATGAAAATCCGTACATTAGTTCTTGAAATATAGTTATCGTGATAATAATAGTAAAAGTAGCATAGCAGCGCCACCTGTTGAGATATTAACACCACAACGTAAGCAGCATCTATTTATGTCAATGTCTAACAGAATCTGAAGTTTGATGAAATTCCGAGCATTAGTTCTTGAGATATAGCTATCGTAAAAATATTGAAAAAAGTGGTATAGCAGCGCCACCTGTTGGGATATTAACAACACAATGTAAGCAGCATCTATTTATGTCAGGGTCTAACTGAATCTGAAGTTTGCTGAAAATAAGTGCGTTAGTTCTTGAGATAGAGCTATTGTGGAAATCGCGAAAAAGCAGCATAGCAGCGCCACCTGTCGGGCGATTTCACCCAAAACTAATCAGCACCAATTTATATTAGGGACTAACTGAACCTAAAGTTTTATTAAATTTCGTGCATTAGTTCTTGAGATAGAGCGCCAACAAAATTTTTGTCACATACAGACAGACAGACAGAGTCGCAGAGTCACAGACAGACATTTTCTAAAAACAGTCAAATCGTGTTCAGGACCTTCTAAAACGTCTAAATCCGTCGAAAACCGGAAGTCGAAAATTTTAATGAATCCAATGATTTCTTCTTGTAAAGATAGAAGAAAGTAAAAACATTGTTTTAAAACATATAACCAATAGGGTGGACAGAACTCTTGATCATGGAGAAAATAGGCTATCATTGACTTCAAATATAAAGTCAATGGAGGCTACGGAAGTACATATTTGGGAAAGAACAATTACAATGATATTGCCATTGAAAAATTGAGCAAATGTGCCTTATCGGCTATATCATCTGCCTCATCAGCAGCTTCATCCACCTCATCTGCTATATATACATATATCTGTTTGTGTGTGTGGGTGTGTACGTGATAATCAAAGTGAAATAATCTGACAGTATGGCATTTTTTACGCTGAATGTTTGGTGCATTTGTATATGGTTTATTGATTTCTGTTCTTCACGTTCACACTTAATGCGTTATCTTAGTGGTTTCTTTAGTTTCAGCATTTATGTCTGTCCGTTATATCTTAATTTATGTTTTCTTTTATGATTTTCCCCGATTATCTGGACAGGGTATAAATAATCAAACCAATAGGCTTTATTCATTTCTTCTAATATCGATTTACTATAACGGGAAAATAAATATTTATTCAAAAAGCAGTAAAAAATGTTGCTGTTTTACTAAGCGACTTCTGTTTTCAGCCATTATGTATATCCACAACTGCTAAACAGATTTCAATATAATGTTTTGTATTACCCATGGTTTTAGTTATATTCAGTACACCAGAGAATGTTTTAAACAGAAAATAGTTATTGTTTTATGTTTAATATATTTATAGAGACTCGCCATAACTTTAAGTATATCAATATCTACTACATATTAAATGTGGACGATGCTGACAACTTCTATGCCTTTACTAGGACTTCCCTCAAAGGGATTAGTCTGAGTGATATTGCTGAGAACATAAAGTTAACGATATAGAAGATATCAACAAGAATCTAAGTGAATATACAGCATATGATAGACAAGAGATAGATAAAGATACAACATATGAAAAATAGCAAATTAAATGATATAATTACAAAATATCATACATAAATTCATATACTGTTATGTTTTCATATGCATTTTTTTATAACATTTGGCAAATAATCTCATTTTCTTAAGCGGGAATTGCTCAAAACTTAAAAAAAAAAAAAAAACCGCCGGATCTTTTAAAACGATATTTTTAAAGTCACATAATCAGATTTGCAGCCAATAGCGTATTTTAGCAAGCGTAGTTTAACGCAAATTTAATTTAATTTTTGCAACATTTTCTTTGTGACAAATATCTAAATAAAATATTAAATCAAATATTTAATATTTGAATTAAAAAAAAATTCCTTTGTTTATTTGTATAACTATTTATAGAAACTCGTATACTTCAAACCACATTGATAACATGCTTTGCTACAAACGTGTCTACCAGTCTAACTACTCGGTATGTCTTAGCTGTGTCTCTCTCCGAACTCATCTGTCTACTGTCTCTCTACTCTTCTGTATACCCGTCTCAGTATCCGTCTGTCTTTCTACCCGACTCTTTAATCGTGTCTCTACCTGTCTCGCTTCCCGTTACACTACTCGTCTATCAACACGTCTGTCTGTCTATATACCCCTCTCTCTACCCGTCTGTCAAGTCGTCTCTGTACTCGTCTCTCTATCCACCACGATACCCGTCTCCCTACCCATCTCTCTACCCCTGTGTCAACCCTTTTTTGCACCTGCCTCGCTACCCGTCTGTCTATTCGTTTCGCTACCCGTTAGCTTATCTCTGTCGCTATCCGTCTCCCTACCCGTTTGTTTACACGTCTATCTATCTCTCGCCAACTCTTCCCAATATTTAAACAATTTAGTAAACGGAAGTCGTTTATCTGTTATTAAATGCAAACAGGAGTAATTTATCTAAAGAGTGTAATCAGATGCAATTTTTTTAAATACATACATAAACCAGCATAATAATTCACCAGTTTTATTTTCATAGTAGTTCATGTCATTTGACAGTAAATCTCAACTTCTTCAACCCGAACTGCGTCAAGCTTTTTAAAAAAGCCCCAAGGTCCGTATAACTGGGAAGGGGAATTGTCCTCAGGGCTATTAGATACATGTTATTAAGTTAAATGAAAGTTTCGTAATCGGGTTCGCAGCCAATTTCTTATGTCAGAAAGGGTGGCCTCACGCCATTTTAAATTCATTTCTGTAACTTTATTTTTCTTTTTTTGGTGGGTGGTTCGGGGGGGGGGGGAGGGTTCCAAATATATACACTTAAATTCAAACTTTTGCCCCCATGTTAATATTAGTGTTGTTTGTATTATCAATTAATACTTTGTTGATCGAGCTTCATTCGAAACAAATGTAAAAGACTTCTACAGTTTTTTTTTCTAGGAGAAAGTTCCGTAATTGGGCCCTAAGCTAATCGGGGAATTTAATATCATTATTGTTTCTAACTCTTATAGAGTTAAAACAATATTGTTGCTAGCATTACTCTTGTTTGTGACCAACCTCTTCTGTGTATCTGAATAGGGAAAAGTTCCGTATCATGTACTGGTTGGTGCCAAAGGCAGTTGTAGAATCTTACAAATTTTTCTAGAGAGCGGAAAAACATGTTTTTTAAAATATTTACAAATATACGTTTATTAAACCATGTTTTTGAGCCATTTTAAAAAATTAAGTACGGTGCTAAAATAAAATTTTATTGCCATTTTCGATATTTTAATAAGAAATGAAAATACATAACAAACAAATTTAACAAAACTAAGCCATTTTTGGGTACTTCACTATTATCCCGTCGACCACTTTTCATAACAAAAAACTATCGCCAAACTAAGATTAAACGCCAAAAATACAGTCCCATTTACTTGATGCCAGAAGCATTATACGTATTTGTTATGCCATCAAGTGGTTTTTAATTCGACATTTGCGTGTATTTTTCATTATGTTTTACTGATTTATTAGTTATTTCATTCATTAAAGTAACAATTGTGTCCTTAAATTCTTATATTTTATTTATTTTGATATTTCAATGGCAACGTTCTCCCGTTTATTTAGCGTTACAGTTTGGCAATAGTTTTTTGTTATGAAAAGTGGTCGACGGGATAATAGAGAAGTACCCATTTTTTGTGATAAATAATTGTTATTGCCAGGGGGGCAAATTGTAAACAATTAATAAGCGAACTAAAAAAATTACCGGAAAAAACTTGTGGGAATCTCAAGAAAGAAATATCTGATATAAATAGCATTTAAAATCTTAAAATGGAGAAGTGGTCCGTATAAAAATGCAAAACATTATACACCTGATATAAGAATTTTTTAATTTTTTTATATTTCCGAAAGCACAGATAAAAGGGTAAAAATCCCGGCACAGATGCCATATACTCACCACGTGGGCGCGATTTTTCCCCCGCCCCTTTGGCGAAAACTATTTGTTGTGTTTGTTTACTTTTATTTTTTATTTTAATTCTATAGATTATTTTTATATGTATATCAATATTAATTTAGTTACAGATGTCATATACGTACCAGATTGGCGCGATTTTTCCCCCGCCAATTTGGCGAAAACTTTGTTTTTGAATATTAGTTACAAATACCATACAATAATAGCATGTAATTTTTTATTTCAATATAAAAATAAAATAACGTAATAAATGAAATAGCTCCTATTATTCAAAAATGGGAAATAAAATTAAATAAATTATAGTTTGATATAAATAAATATTGATATATATAATAAAAACAATCTATAGAATTAAAATAAAAAATAAAAGTTAATAAACAACAATTGAAACAAAATAACCGGGTTACCATGTGAGGCATAAAATTGCCATTTTGTTCCAATCGCGCCAATGTGGTGCGTATATGACATCCGCGCCTTTATTTATATCAAACTATTATTTATTTATTTTTATTTCCTTTTTTAAAATAATAGAAGCTGTTTCATTTATTACGTTATTTTATTTTTATATTGAAATAAAAAATCACGTGTACTATTTGTCACACTATTTGTAACTAATATTCAAAAACAAAGTTTTCCCCAAGCTGGTGGAGGGGAAAATCACGCCAACGTGGTGCGTATATGACATCTGTGCCTTGTTTCATTTCACATAGAGGTACTGCTCTATTATCCCGTCGACCACTTTTCATAACAAAAAACTATCGCCAAACTGTTAGATTAAACGCCAAAAATGCAGTCCCATCTATCCATATATTTAAAGCTGTTTTCTAAAAATGTCAAATAATTCCATCGAATTTCGACCGTATACGCATGCGTCAAAAAAGGACCGGCCAATGAGGCCGAGGGTCTATTCCTGTCTCCAAACGTATTTGGGATCAAGATCAACTCCTGTTGTTTTGATGGCTTTTTCCGCGTTGCGTTAAACCTAGGAAGATATTTATATAAAAAACTGTGGAGTGTTTAGAAGGTATTTATTTTATTTATTGTGGTATTTATTGTAATTTGAATGAATGCTTAGGTATCCATTTCGGATTTACTGTGTAACATGAATTTAGGTTCATTTAACGTTCGCGAAATCAAATCATTTTGTTTATATAGTACAGAAAATAATTCTTCAATCGTAAATAAAAATATAGTAGAACATGTAATACAAAATTGGACCACTTATATTCCGTTTATGATCGGATATGAATCTTATGGTGTTCCGATTGCTAATGAAAACGATTATGTAAATATAATGTCAAAAGACAGTACGCACGGCAGTAATATTTTTATTATTATTTGTTCGAAAAAAGCGAATCTGAGCGTCTGAATATAAATTATAAAATATTATTTCTGTATTTAGCAACTAAATATTTAATAAATATGCAGGAATGTGACTAGCTTTATGTGAATGTATAATATATATAAGTCTGAACTTTAGCATTATTTTTTAACAGAAATATACTATCTCTATTCGATTTAAAAGTTTTGTCATTATATAAGTGTGCTATTTTATTTGTAAAGAGTATGTATGCATTATATTGTTTGTATGTATACAAATCTTTAGAATCTCTTAATATTTGAATAATGTTTACATTATATTTGTTTGTATGTATACAAACAATATATGTATACAAAGAAGTACGTATACAAACAATGTATCATGTAACAATATTAATATTTACATTGTATTGTTTGTATGTATACAAATCTTGAATGTTTTAATTTATTACATTCATTTTTTACCAGTTTGCATGTCCGTTCATGGGCGATTCATATGAAACTCATAATTTGTTACAAATTGGTGATTTTATTGATTTAGTGCTTTGCCCAAGAATGTGGAAAAAAAACTTTTTGACATCGGGTGAAATGAATGAGGTTATTTCGGTTTTTCTTTTGTATATAAAAAATGTTATATGTAAAAAAATCCTGGCCATTAATCACATTGTTTTTTGTATATTTAAAGACGATTACTTATTCTTTGTAATTATTTTTTTGTTGGGGGTTTTTGAGCAAAATAATATTACTTCATAGCTAGAACCAGTTCCGCTAATCATTAATATTTACTTATTTACTCAATCCTTTGACCGCTAAGCAAATGGGCAAATTTGTAATGTTTTTTCTGTTATTTTTTTTAAATGTCAAAAAAAGATAAATTTTCAAACTTGGTATAAAAAACTTAGGTACTTCTCTATTATCCCATCGTCCACTTTTCATAACAAAATACTATCGCCAAACTGTATGATTAAATGCCCAAAATGCAGTCCCATTTACTTGATGTCGGAAGCATTATACGTGTTTGTTATGTCATCAAGTGGTTTTTAATTCAACATTTGCGCGTATTAATTACAACGTTCTCCCGTTTATTTGGCGTTACAGTTTGGCGATAGTTTTTTGTGATGAAAAGTGGTCGATGAGATAATAGAGAAGTACCAAAACTTAATTACGTATATGAGTAGATTCCTTGACAGTATTAATCATTACTCAATATTTTAAAACTGCATCATATTTGTAGAATTATATTAATTTAAACAATGCTTCTATTGAAGTGTGAAGAAGCACATACTTCTATGAAGAACCATATATTTACATAATCGTTTTCCTTAGCAATTGGAACACCATAAGATTCATCCCCGATAAAAAACGGACTATAAGTGGTCCAATTTTGTATTACGTGTTCTACAATATTTTTACGTACATTTGAATAATTATTTTCTGTACTATATAAACAAAATGATAGAGATCTAAAACCACAATTTCCATCGGGATTGATTTCGCGAATGTTAAATGAGCCTAAATTCATTTTTAAACAGTAAATCCGAAATGGACACCTAAGTATTCATACAAATTATAATAAATAAAATAAATACCTTCTGAACACTCCACAGTGAGTTCTATATAAATATCTTCCTAGGTTTAATGCAACGTGCAAGGAAAAAAAACAGGAGATGATCCCAAACACGTTTCTAGAGACAGTAATAGACCCTCATTTTAATGGCCGGTGTTTTTTTTTTTTACGCATGCGTATTGGGTCGAATATTGTTGAAAAATGATTTTGAAGAAAAAATCGGTAAATTCACAAAATGGTTTCGGGAAAAACTTCACCAAATGGTTTCAAAATTCTTTGAGTGACAGCGGGAAAAAAAATTTCATTTTACATTCAATCATCGCAATTGGCGAGTGTGACTATTAAGTTTAGCCAGTACTGGATACTACTAGATATAATGATTATGAACCATGATTTTTCTGTTATTGGGCGAGATTCATGTTTTTTCAGCAATTCTTTGACGAAATTCGTGTTTTTTCAGCGATCCTTTGAAGAATTTCGCATTTTTCTCGCGATCCTTAATGAAATTCGCATTTTCCAGCGATTCTTTGATAAAATACATTTTATTCCGCAATTTTTAGACGAAATTTAGTAAAAAAGCGTGATTTTTTGGTGAAATTTCCTTTTTTGCGATTCTTTGACAAAATTTGCTTATCATTCACGATCCTTTTGCATAATTCACGTTTTTTTCGGTGGTCTTTTAATGAAAGTCATGTTTTCCCATGATCCTTTGATGAAATTAGTGTTTTTTTCTCAATCATTTAACGAAATCTGTGATTTTTTCAAAACGCGAAGATTGGTTAGATGTTTTTAGTCTGCAGGTGCCCTAAAAAGTCTGACGCCCGTTGCTGCATCGCACACATTCTTCCATGGGGCATCGAACGAAGGAAATTCATCCTAAAGAATCATTGTTTCATTCCTGACATTTCTAGAAAGAAACAACGTTCAATTTATTGGCTGAATTGTAAAGGGCGAAATGGTGTCAGACATTAGCGGAAATAAAGTGCGCAATTTGTTCGTTTATGGAAAAAATTGTGAAATTCGTTAATCGATAAATTGCGAAATTTGTCAATCGATAGAGGAAAAATCACAAAATTCATTAATCGACGGAAAATTCATCAACTGTTTTGAAATTTGTCGAGCGACAGCAGAGAAAAAAATCTTTTTCCATTCAGTCATTGCAATTGGTGAGTGTGACTATTATGTTTGACCAGTGGTGGCAATAAAGTCCATTGCAAAATTTTCAGTATTACTCGCTGTTTGGCAAGTGCTAATTTTGTCCTATACTTCAAAACCCTTTTGGTCATCACATCAGTGTGCAGGACAGTTTTTTTAGACCATTTGATGAATTTCGTGATTTTTCCGTTATCAATTGACCAATTTTGCTGCTATTGATTGTTGAATTTTATAATTTATCAACTATTGATTAGCGAATTTCATGATTTTTTCCATGAATGTTTGAAGAATTAGGCAAAAAAATTAAGAATATCGTTAAATTGTCTTGGGTAAAAAAAATTTACTATTGTCAAATGCCTTCGAGAAAAAAGTTGCAAGTTGAAACGCCTGTGACCTCTTTTTCATGTTATGCATTTCTGGGAGTCCATCCCCCCACTCCCCCCAAGTGGGACACTTTTCTAAATTTTGCACACACCCCTCATATGATACATCGCTGGAAAAGTCTTTGACCGCTTATTCATGTTATGCATCTCCAGGGTCCATCCCGCCACTCCCCCCCCTAAGGGGGGCACTTTTCTAAATTTTGTTGACACCCCTCATGTCATATATTGTTGGAAAGGTCTGTGACTGCTTAATCATATTATGCATCTCTGATGTCCATCTCACCACTTTGCCCCCCCCCTCAAAGGGTACTTTCTAAATTTTGTGCACAACCCTCATGTTATATATCATTGGAAAGGTCTGTGACCACTTAATCATATTGTGCATCTCCGATATGTCCATCTCCCCACTTGCCCCCCCCCAAGGGGTACTTTCTAAATTTTGCACACAACCCTCATGTTATATATCATTGGAAAGGTCTGTGACCACTTAATCATATTATGCATCTCCGATGTCCATCTTCCCACTTCCCCCTCCCCAAGGGGTACTTTCTAAATTTTGCTCACAACCCTCATGTTATATATCATTGGAAAGGTCTGTGACCACTTAATCATATTATGCATCTCTGATGTCCATCTTCCTACTTTCCCCTCCCCCCCAAGTGGTACTTTCTAAATTTTGCACACAACCCTCATGTTATATATCATTTTAAAGGTCTGTGACCACTTAATCATACTATGCATCCCCGATGTCCATCTCCCCACTTTGCCCACCCACCAAGGGATACTTTCTAAATTTTGTTGACACCCCTCATGTCGTATATTGTTGGAAAGATCCGTGACTGCTTAATCATATTATGCATCTCCGATGTTCATCTCCCCACTTTGCCCCCCCCCCCCCAACGTACTTTCTAAATTTTGCACACAACACTTATGTTATATATCATTTGAAAGGTCTGTGACCACTTAATCATATTATGCATCTCCAATGTGAATCTGCCCACTTTGCCCCCCCCAAGGCATACTTTCTAAATTTTGTTGACACCCCTCATGTCACATATTGTTGGAAAGGTCTGTTACTGCTTAATCATATTATGCATCTCCGATGTCCATCTCCCCACTTTCTGCCCCCCCCAAGGGATACTTTCTAAATTTTGTTGACACCCCTCATGTCATATATTGTTGGAAAAATCCGTGAATGCTTAATCATATTATGCATCTCCGATGTTCATCTCCCCACTTTGCCCCCCCCCCCAACGTACTTACTAAATTTTACACACAACCCTCATGTTATATATCATTTGAAAGGTCTGTGACCACTTAATCATATTATGCATCTCCAATGTCAATCTGCCCACTTCCCCCCCCCCAAGGGATACTTTCTAAATTTTGTTGACACCCCTCATGTCACATATTGTTGGAAAGGTCTGTTACTGCTTAATCATATTATGCATCTCCGATGTCCATCTCCCCACTTTGCCCCCCCCCCCACAAGGGGTACTTTTGTTGACACCCCTCATGTCATATTGTTAGAAAGTTCTGTGACTGCTTAATCATATGCATCTTCGGGGTCCATCCCACCACTCCCCCCCTTAACACTAGAACGCCTGAAATCTTACTACCCCCTGAAACGCCGGTCAGGTGTTATTTTGACACTGGTCGATAAGTAAGCAAAAATTTCAAAGAAAATGTACATTTTAATATTCTTTTTACAAATACATATATTGTACACATAAATACTATTATATCTGTAAAATAGGGATAAATTTACAAGATTATATGAAAATATATATTGTACACACAAATAATATTATATATTTAAAATGAGAATAATTTTGAAAGATTATATGAAAATATATATGGTACATACAAATGATATTATATACTTAAAATAAGAATAATTTTGAAAGATTATATGAAAATATGTATGGTACACACAAATAATATTACATCTGTAAAATAATAATTTTTCAAGATGATATGAAAAAATATATGTTACGCACAAATAAAATTATATCTATAAAATAAGAAAAATATTGCAAGATGATATGAACATATACATGGTACACATGAATAATTATTATATCTGTAAAATGAGAATATTTTTTCAAGATGATATAAAAATATAAACAAGAGAAATAACTACTTACATTACTTATATCACTCACAGTCAATACATTTATAGCTGACATATTTTGTGCATTTGCCGCATGTCATTCTTTTACAAGAGGAACACATTTTATTTGTCACATTTCCATGACATTTTTTAACCTCGCATATCCTACGGTTAGAAGGATTTCAGCTCGCAGTTCATCTTCATGCCTACTGTGTCTTTTAGCAGATTTTTCAATATATTCTGCTCGTAATTCTTCAGCTAATGTTTGTATAAAAGTACGCCTTGATATTTTTTTCCCCGTCACTTGTTTGAAAATAATCCATGCGTTTATGGCAGCAAAGTCTAACATATTGTAGAATGTGTGAATTGGCCATCTCCTTGATCCTGCTATGACTGAATATTGCCTTGCCATTTGGTCAACAATATCTACGCCACCTTTCCTTTCATTATAAAAACTGACAGTTTCAGGTGTTTTCTTAGAATTATTGGCAATTGCAATGTTTGAATGCATAGAACTCAAGATTATCACATTTTTTTTCTTTTTACACTGGTAAACTGTAAACGTTGTGCCCGATTGTTCATTTTTAATATTTTTGTTGAATATAACACTTCTTTTCCTGACTTTATACAATCTAGAATTTCTCGTCTGGCCCTATTTACCGTACCAATAACTAAACTCGTTCGTCTTTCCTTCAGTTTCTTGGCCAACTCAAGAGAAGTAAAAAAATTGCCAACTGTGACATTTCTTCCCACATTTTTAAAGGGTTCTGTTAGTTTTAAAACTACATACTCAGAAAGTCTCTGACTTTGATCTCGTTCTTCATTTTTTCCTTAGGTAGGGAAATGCATTCAAAATATACTTACTTTCTAAATCTGCAGCTATCCAAAATTTTTGTCCGTATTTATCAGGTTTTGATGCTATAAACTGAGTAAATGGACAACGAGTCTTACTAGGAAATAATTGTTCATCAATTGTTATATTCTGACCTGGCTTGCAATGGCTTATGCAGTTTTCCATAAAACGATTCCATACTTCCGAAATATCTCAGAAATCTTGATATTTCACAAAACTTGTCTCTGGACATGGTTTCTTTGCAAAAATTTATACCCCATGAAGTAGACCATAATGAATGAAGTTCCAGGTTACTAGCTCCTGAAACTCCACGTGCATATAAAATCGAAATGTAAGCAAAAAGTTCTTGTTTCGAAAGAGACCAAACATTATTTTCTAATACTCGACGAGCTTCTGTGTTTGTGCATTTTATTATATGCTCTAAAACCGTTCTGTCTATAAAAAACAACCAAGCACTCAAAACACTGTCATTATTCACATTTCTTTTTGCATAACTAGTTGGACCACTATTTTCTCTCAAAATATTTTGGATTGCTAATCTACCGGTTGCACTTCCTGAACCAAATTCTTTCCACTGAGAGCCATCGCGAGCAACAAATTCTTTCTGATTTCCAGAATCATCAATTTCAACATCCTCATCGCTTTCCGATTCAAATGATATAACAGGAATAAAATTTTCATCATCCGATTCATCATACATGTCGGATAATTCTCCGCCTTCTGATTCATTATCTGACAATTTTCTCATAAGCGCGGTAATTTCTTCCGTAGTAAGCCCTCTCTTACGAGACATTTCAAATTTTACTCATAGAAAGTAACAAGAACGAAAGAAAACCTCAGAAAAATTCTTCTAATCATAACTCACAAGTAACCGCGCATGCACTATCTTTGTGAGAAATGACATCTAAGCGGCAGGTTTTGTTGCACATGAAACAAATCACGTGATGACCAGATGTAAAAAAAAAGAAATACATTACATGACTCCCTTGTTTTACACAATGAACGCACAGAAGAACAAAATTTAAAATAGGGGAAGTGAAATTATTGCGGTGTCCAATTGACACCAAACCGGCGTTATAGGTAAATCTATCCGTAAACTAAGTTTGAATAAACCTAGTTCGCCAAAAATTTTTATGTGAGTTCTACCTACATATTTAATAAAAGTCGAGCGAAATAAAAAGGATCCTTCAAAATTTACAGATTTTAGAAAGAAACTTTCAAGCTTCGGTGTCGATATGACACCGTCCGGCGTTCTAGTGTTAAGGGGGGCACTTTTCTAAATTTTGGACACAACCCTCATGTGATATATCGATGGAAAGATCTGTGACCACTTAATCATATTATGCATCTCCAATGCCCATCTCCCCACTTTGCCCCTCCCCCCAAGAGGTACTTTCTAAATTTTGCACACAACCTCATATGATATATCGATGGAAAGGTCTGTGATCGCTTAATCATATTATGCTCCACACTATGAAATTTGTCAAGTTAAAGCAACTATAAAATTTAATTTTATGGTACTATCAAGTTGTTTGCCGTCAAATTTTGACGGGTTCCATCTAGTTTACTTGATATCAGAAGCATTATACGTGTTTGTTACGTCATCAAGTGGTTTTTAACACGAAATTTGCGTGTATTTTTCATTATGTTTTACTGATTTATTAGTTATTTCATTCATTAAAATAACAATTGTGTCCTTAAATTCTTATATTTTATTTATTTATGTATTTTGATATTTCAATGACAACGTTCTCCCGTTTATTTGGCGATAGTTTTTTGTTATGAAAAGTGGTCGACGGGATAATTGAGAAGTACCCACATATGTATTGGTTACTTTTATGTTAACTTGGCGCAGTTGATAAATCGCCAAATATTTTTCTCATAACATCTTCATATTGCATTCATTTCATTTAAATATAAATCTTTCACTGATTTCATTTGAAATACATACATTAAAAATACACGTCTTTCACTCATTTGATTTAAAATACACGCCTTTCACTAATTCCATTTAAAATACTAAAAAGGAAAAGAAAATAAGAAATAATGCCACAAATCGAAACCTTTTATTTAAACATCAAAGAATTGTTCCTAACATACACACGCGAAATAAAAAAGCTGCTAATGGTGTGATTTACGCCAAATCTCTAATACTAATACTACTCTTACTAATCTCTAATACTTTTCAAACAGAAAAAATTCCAGATTAACTTTCCATTTTTATTAAATTGAAATATATTTTATTGTGCTGAATATTAGTGTTTGCATATTTTTTTGCTCCATGTATTGCATGAACTTTTCAATTCCGATTGTCTACGAAAATCTCCCACCGGTGAAAATCACGTACGCACAAAATTTAGTGACGTATGTACTTTAATTGTGCTTTTTTATCTATTTTTTTAATATAACTTCCAAACGGTTTGACACTTATTCTTGGTAATAAATAGACGACGTTGTCACCTTTATAGGTACCTACTGTAAAAATTTGAACGAAATCCGTTAAATATTTTTTGAGTTATGCTTGACGAAAGGTTTTAATATCCATTGTAGCTATATATGGGACAAAGTAATACTGCGCTGTGTATGAGTCTTCGTTGCACTCAGACAATAAATAAAAGAATGGCGACATAGGACCAATAAAATTTGATTGGTCAAATTTGACTCGGCGAGCTTTCCATTTTTAACAAGTCAATGTTTGTTGACTTGTTTCACTGATCGAACTTTTACAGACAAATATTGTAATGTTCTGACATGTAGATAGTTATAGTTTGGATAAAAATTTCCATTGTGAGCATTTGTCTTTTATGTATTACACAGTACACTTATTTATGAAAGCTCTCATAATAACAAAAGGGAATGTTAATAGTATAAATGCTGCAGCACAATTACAAGAAATTCTTTGATTAGGACACAGTTTTAATTGTGAATGATTGTTTGATTATGAAATAAAACAAACTCCTTAATTTTTGTTCTTTCAAAATGATTGTATAGTTCAAGGATTACAGTAAAGGTTTAATTTGTTTTCAAAATTATCTGAGCGTCTCTGGAATTTATCTTAAAGGATCGTTATTAAATTACTTATTTTTCTTGAAAATATAAAGATGCATTCTTGTGTTTATGAAAGTAACAAAAAAGAACATTTCCGAAAAAAACTTAACGTAATTTTTTACAAATATCAGTCTGTTGTGACTTAACTAACTCTCCAAAGTGGTTTTATTACCAGAAAATAGTTACTTCTTTTATAAATATACAATATTTAAAGCTACCTACGTAATCACTTTTTAATGAATGTTTATATTTTTCTTTAGTTTTGATCATAAGTGATAAGTATATAATTAAAATACAAAATCTTCAATGTATTTTTAAAAATGAATTAAACAAATCTGCACATACACAAAATTAATTAAAAATATTTCATAAACATTATTTAAGATTCAGTCACTATTTATTTTTATTTTGATTAGAAATTAGAATTAAAATAGATTACCTTATTTTTATTAAAATTATCGTTTTGTGGCTAGGTGTTATATTTCATGCTTAATAATGTATTTTTTTATACTTTATTTTCTATACCTTTAAAATGAAAGGGTTTTAATAGACAAGCTGGTGTTCGTAAATGTGTGGTATCAATCCCAAAATAGATTATATTTATTGGATTTTTTTTAATAGTTCAAAGTTTTTTTTTTTAACTTTTAGTATTTTCAAACGTTTTTTCATAAAACAATAATAACAAATGTTCTACAATTAATTTTTCTCAGAATCATTTCCATAACGGTTCAAGTAAAAATGGTTATTCTTTTTTTATTCATGTTTTGTGAAGACTCATTAAATTGTATATATTTTTTTATATCTTACATCCGTTTCAACAAAGAAAACTAGATAATAACAATATGCTGTCACTATAAAAGCTTTGTTTATTTGAGAAGAATACTTTGGAAATATACATAAAATCGACTATTTTTAAAAATATTTTTGAGTCAGTTTAACGTAATTAAAATCTTAAGTAGTTTTAATGTGACAAAAAATATTACAAATTTAATATATCGTCATTATTTCAAAATACCAAAGTTATTGCCGTTAATAACGCTTTCCATGTGAAAACATAAAGCTGTTCTGAAAACATGTACAGCTATTAAGATTAGTCTTGATGCATCCACATCATAGAAGAAGGAATATAAATAGAAGTAGGATGTAGGGTGTTTTCGCCCGTCATTTGTTACGGGGGTTATGGGAAGGTGTTCAAACAGAATGGCTCGCAACCCTCCCGTTATTGGCTGCTTATTCCCCGCCTTTGAAATAGTTCTCGCAACCCTCCCGTTATTGGCTGCTTATCCCCGCCTTTGAAATAGTTCTCGCAACCCTCCCGTTATTGGCTGCTTATTCCCCGCCTTTGAAATAGTTCTCGCAACCCTCCCGTCATTGGCTGCTTATTCCCCGCCTTTGAAATAGTTTTGGAAAATAGCGTAAATAAAAAAAATCCGTGGCAAACGGCGAAAGTGGTAAATGGGCGAAAACACCCTACATCCTACTTCTATTTTTGTTCTATGATCCACATAAATATCTATAAAAACGCTCGAAAAATGTTTTTACGTTCAAGATTTACTATTAATTTTTGTTTTCCTAGGAGCATTTTAAAAATAATAGCAATAAAAAAAATAATTTTCAGAAGCAAAATGTGTCACCAAATGTAAACATTTCCAATTTTTTTCTATTAAATTTTAAACGTTATTACGCACCAATTTTGTTTAAGAATGAAATATTTGGTATTTTTAAATTAGTTCATTACGGGGTGTTAAGAGGTCCAAAAGCAAAATGTGTCTTAAACGTTTTCCTTACTTACCAAGACTCCAGCGGTAACAGCAACAAGAAGTAAAGCATTAATCCAAGACTGATTATTATTATTTTTTATTTGGCCAATTTTTTTAATATGTACTAGCTTTACTTTAATGAAACAGACATATGATTGCGTGTATTAGAGTTTTCTAAAACGTATATTATATTCCCATACTCTACTCAGGTTACTGCAATGAGATGTTCTTTTTTCAACTTAAGAATATAACAAAAGAAATTGAATACAGCAACAATTTAAATGGTATTAAAAAACAATGCTACACAATCTAGCGTCTTTGTAAACAAGACTCTAATGGTTTTTATGTTTCAGTGAAACATTGGATAAATTAAAAAGGATATTTTCAATACAAACGTGACGTCAATAATAAGTTATTTATAATCGCGATGGCTTAACATCATCACTACGTCCATCTACGATGTGTACGTAGTTCAAAATCGGCAGAATTTTTATAACACTTGAATTGAATACCAGTATTTTCGCAGCTTATTTAATGACAGAAAAAAATTCCAATAAATAAAGCGAACATTATTGTCACGTCATCATTACCTTACATATATAAAATATTTAACGAATTTCAAGTCTTGAATTAAAATGTCATTCATTAAAAAAAAAATAAAACTTCAATCTAAACTTTCCGTTGTCAATTTGAGAAAGACCTCGCATCAGTTATCGACTGTTACGAAATGAATCCAAAACTATTTTTTTTATTCAAAATAGAAAAATTTCATGGGAAAAAGATGTTCCGGAAAGTGAAATAAAAAATTGAATTGTTTATCGCAGATTTTTTAGGGATTTAATGCTCTACTTATTCCATTTTAGCCGAAATAATTTCAAGTTCCTGGAAATAATTTATTTCCCGGCGTTTCTTTTGTGGTTTATTGATTTCCGTTTCTTACGTTAACACTTAATGCGTTATCTCCGTGGCTTCTTTTGTTTAACCATCTATGTGTGTCTGCTATCTTCTAATTTATGTGTTCCTTAATGATTTTTTTCAGCTTATCTGGACACGTATAAATAGTCAAAAGAATATTCTTTATTCATTTCCTGCAACATCGATTTACTATAACGGAAAAAGAAATATTTATGCAAAAGTCAGAAAAGAGAAAAACTGCATTTTTATTGAATTGTTTATTTTTACAAACAATAAAATAGATGCGGAGTCTGGGTTTATGCAAAAAAATCTAACTTGTTTAAAAATAATATTTTTAAAGAAGATTTTTATTTTATTTTATTTTATTTATTTATTTTTTTATTTTATTTTATTTTATTTTTATTTTTTTTTGTTACTCTGTGTCATTTCCAGCTAAATGAAATCTAATAATAGAAATTATGACAAAATTTAAAAACTTTAAAAGAAAATAATAGAAGAAAAAGTAATGCGTAGAATATTTTTAACGTAATTTGTTGAATTGCTTTTCAAATATATATATTCATTTTAGCTTTCATCATAATTATATTAAATGTAATCAAGAAACTGATTTTCATATATACAAATGAAACAAAAATGATCATCTACAAACATAAAAGTAATGAAAGCTTTATAAAGCTTAATTTAAAATGTGATAATTATTTAATAGCAATTTGATGATACGTGATAATTATGCGTAATTAAGATTATATTACAATATCATGCTGCTTTCCTATTTTGAACGTCTTTTCTTGAAAGCTTTCATTAATTTTATCATTCATAATTAAGAAATTAAATTTGAACTCCCTCTTTTGATGCATTAATGAGCTTATCTTTTTACATTATATTTCTCTGTATTCATTGCATAGAATGATACATTATAGACATTTTTAATTTGGAGTTTTAAATGTAGCTTATTTTCAATAGGTTTAGAACTTCGAATTATTTTTTTTATTCAGAAATTAAACTTTTAATCATAAAATAATTTTAATAAACAAGCTGACTGGTAGGGGAAAATGTTTTAAAATGTTTTAAGATAAACTCATGTCTATTTTTCTGGAAAACGGTTCAGAAGTTAGTTGATTGTTTGTAGTATGTTGTCAAAACATCTTTACATAAATTGTGAAGCATAATCTTATTTTCATCCAAATTTTATTTATATTACTTATATTTAATTCTACTAATGTTACTGCTCGATAATTGTTCCAATTCTTTCGAAATCGAATCAAACTAACATAAATATTTTATTTAAAATTTATACAACTAATCTTGCGTTGGTGGTTCAGTGAATTAATCTAAAAATAATTAATCTCTTTTACAGTACCAATAATATTTAATAACATTAAAACACATAAAAAAGTATTAGCGCCAAGTATTTGACGCAACACATCTAGAAATCTACATATCAACAAAAATTATTTCTTTTCAGTTCAAAAGAAAGGATGAGTTCAAATTACGCATGCGCTAACTAAATAGGTATTTCACAAATTAGCCGGAACAGTTACTTTACTTAATTACTAATGTTACTTTTATATATGTGTGAGTGTGTGTTTAATTTAATTTTAATGTTTAAATGCACTCTATATATCAATAAAATACATAGGCGTTTTATAATATTAATTTTAAGAGATTCATTTAATAAAAAGAGTTTCAATCAATTATCTTTAAAAATAAAAAAATTTCAATTATAATTCAATTAAATTACGTTATATCTCACCTTGGTGCACTAGTCATTCAGGCGAAACTTTAAAACAATTTTTAGTAGAAACCATACCTCCTCCCAATTTCCCATGTGCATTATGGATAAATAATTGTCTTCGAAGTTAAATGTAGTAGGTCCACTAAAAATTTAGATAAAAATTAGACTACTATTCAAAATGATACAAAAATTTATTATTAAACACATATTTTGACTTTAATTAAAATTTAAATTATGTTGTCAGCATACATTAATAATATAAAAAGTGTCGTAAACACATAACTCATAAACGATGCAGAGATACACGCAGATATTTAAATTTGCCTTATCATATCATATCATATATTCTAATACGAGCAAATCTTGTGTGTGGTTATACATATATATATGCAAATTTTATCTTAAAAACGGCTCTAACGATTTTGACGAAATTTTGTACCCTACCGTTTTGGGGCACCAAAAAACCATTGGGCTAGGTCATGTGTTCGAGAAAATTCGTTTAGTAGGTCATTTTGGGTCATCAAGGGTCAGGGTCAAGCTAATTGTATCTAAAAAACGGTTCAAACGATTTTGACTAAATTTTGTATCTGACCATTTTCGAGCACGAGAAGACTATTGGAATGGGTCACATGTTCGAGAACTTTCGATTAGTAGATCATTTTTGGGTCATCGCGGGTCAAATTAATTTTATCTAAAAAACGGCTCTAACGATTTTGATTACATTTTGTGTCCTACGAGTTTCGGGCACGACAAAATCATTGGGATAGGCCACATGTCCGAGAAAATTCGATTAGTGGGTCGTTTTGGGGTCACTGTGGGTCAAGCTAATTTTATCTAAAAAAGGCTCAGATTATTTACACTAAATTTTGCATCCTATGTTTTTCGGGCACGAGAAGACTGTTAGACTAGGTCACGTGTTCAAGAAAATTCGATTAGTGGGTCATTTTGGTCATGGGTCATTATGGATCAAGCTATTTTAACTTAAAAACGGCTCAGACTATTTAGACAAAAACATTTTTCCTCTTATGGTTTTTGAGCACGGGAAGACTGTTGGGCTAGGTCTTATTTTAGAGAATATTCAATTAGTGGGTCATTTTGGTCATGGGTCATTATGGGTCAAGCTATTTTATCTTAAAAACGGCTCAGACTATTTAGACTAAATTTTGCCTCCTATGGTTTTTGAACACGAGAAGACTGTTGGGATAGGCCACATGTTTTAGAAAATTTGATTAGTATGGGTCATTTTGGTCATGTGTCAGGATATTTGAACTGAAAGCTTTTGACCGAGCATAGCTCGGTCTTCCCTGCTCCTAAATGTATAATTACATTAAGTAAAGATTCACCACTGATGATGTTATTTGTTAGACATCATCCCTTCCAAATTGCCAGAATTTTTTTTCTTTTTCTTTTTTTAAAAATCCATATTGGTTTTGATAAAGATATGCTGAAAATCTGACTTAATGCAATCTGGATTTTGACTAGTTTGCCCCTTTAAATTATTACTAGTAATTTCATGCTTTGTATTTATGACACCATCAACATTAGAACGGTCGAAAATTTTATTCAAGTGTTGTAGAAATATTTTAACACAGATTTTTTATTTATTTTTTAGCTATTTAACATATTTATGTAACTGATGGAACAATGAAACAATGTAGGCCTGTTAACCCTTTCCAGCACAGTGGTCCCACTGCGGGCACACCTAATTTTAATTCCAATTTTAATAAAAATTTTCTTTTACTATGAAAGCTTAAAATAAACAGTTCTTATTTTCTAAAAAAGTCGTTTATAAATTCCGGTGTCAGTCAGTAATTTCGCATTTTACGAACAGAATTTGTCTGTGCCGAAAAGGGTTAATGGACCTCTTAGTTGCGGAATTACCGATATGCAAGCGATATGCAGAGACGTTGGGATAGGGGATGGGAACATTGAAAAATTTAAGTTTATCTGTAGTAATGAGCATTAGACTATTTTAACATAATATGAAATACATATTTCATAAAATATAATTGTGTTAATAACTTTATATCAGGTTCAGTATCACTCCAAAAAGAAATGCATTCTAGAAGGATGTAAATACTGTGGTTGGAACTATCATTGTAGGTAATGAAATTCCTGAAGCAACCAATAAATCGGCTACTAAACAGAGCGATGTGTATGTGAGGAAATGGAAATTGAATATTCCCATACATATTTCATCTATTAAAAAGCAGTGAGAAATATGTGCCATTTAGAAATTGAGATATATATTTTCTAATCTGTGACTGCAGTGGTTAGTGAGGCTGCTATATGATTATTTTGAACATCAATGTTAAAAATATTCTACCTCAATATAATTTTTGAAATATGTTTGGTTCCCACTTTCTCGCTATAACCAAATAGTATGCATTGTTATGCTTTACACTATATCTTTTTATTTAAAATAAATTGTTAGATAAATAAAAAATAAAAATATGTAATGATTTTTTTTTTCATAATATTATAATAGCACAAGGTATTAAAATGGGTGTTTTTGTAAGAAATCCATGAAAGATTACTTCTAGATTTATATAAAGGAATTCGAAAAAATAAAAAAGACTATTTCTAAAAAAGTGTAATATCATTTGTTTTAATCATTCAAAGTCAGCATTATTATGACAAAATGTTAAATATTTTACAAACTTCCATTATTTAAAATTAACAAACTTATTTCTCCTTAATATATGTTTTTTTTTTTTTTACATTAGATTTAACTTTCATCATAATTATTCAAAGTATAATCAAGAGATCAACTTCTATATTTATCATTAGGAAGAAACAAAAACCTTTATTTAATAGATAAAGCATAAACTTTTACAGCATAAATTAAAATTTGAAAAATATTCAATAGCAATTTGATCAGATGTAATAATTATGCATAATTTTAATTAGGTTATTATCTCGATTTGTCCTTGTACTTAGATCTTCATTTTTATACGTTTGCATAATTTTGATACTTTGTAATTAAGATTTAATGCTTGTAATTTTATTTTGAAGCTTTAATGAGCCCGTCTTTTTATACTTTATTTATTTGTACACATACCAAGGAATAGTGTTTAGTAATGTTGGCGTTCTGAATAAAATGAATTACACGTTATTTTATTTGTATTATGAAATTACTGAGAAATTTCAAATAAGTTGTTTCTTGATATATATATATATATATATATATATATATATATATATATATTATAATTAAAATATAGATATATTTTAATAAACGCTCATTTCAAAGGTATTCTGTAAAACATACGTATTTAAATATATTCGGATAAATTAATAATTAAAATTATGATAAAGTAATTTAAAGGCAAAACATTCAAATACATAAAAAAAAAACAAGATCTGCGTTTTTCAAGCAATACGCAAATGCCCATTTTTAGGTGCAAGAAATGATTTTGAAGAAAATAAAATAGTATATATTTGAAGCAAGATAAGAAAAAAAATAGTTTTATATTCTTTATCTAAGTCAATTACAGCATTACTAAAGCTGTTAAAGTGGTTTATTACGAAAAAAAAATGATGTATATTTTATAAACTTCACTTATTTAAAATTAATGAATTAATTGCTCTTTAATATAAGTTTTTACATTAGTTTTAGATTTTATCATACGTATTTTTAATTTATTCAAGAAATTTATGTTTATAATTACAACTTAAAAAAATAGCACTTTCATAACTAGACTGCGCTTTAAAAGCATAATTTAAAATGTGATGATTATTTAATAGCAATTTTAATATACCTGATAATTACTATCTAAAACTACTTATTAGTCTCCGAGCTCTTCTTTTTTCTTTCATAATTTTTATGCTTTGTAATTATTATTTGAAAATTGTACTTTTTTTTTTAATATTGTGCTAATAAACACTATTTATATACTTTATTTCTTTATATAAATAGTGTTTAATGATATAAATTATAGTTAAACTATATGTTATAAAACGTCATGTTCACCTTGAAATTTAAATGAACTATATAATAATATTTATTATACTAAAAAGGTGCAAATATACAAAAAGGTTTTTAAACGTAAAAACTCGTCAAAAGATGTTAAAAAGATGTTAAAAGATGTTTAAAACCCAAGCGCTTTCAACTGCTTCAAATAGTCATCATCAGGGGAATCTCGGAAAGTGTGAAAAGTGAACAGTGAACAGTGAACAGAAGAGTGCATTGATGGATTTCCTAGTTTGCGAGAAACTACATCCAGTATATGAGTAGTCGTATAACTAATCCTGAGAGAGCCATAATAATGAGTAAAAAATTTAAATAACAAGAGTTAAATTAGAGTTTAATGAATAGCTAAGCAATAAATGAGAATAGAAAATGATAAGTAGAGAGAATTATAATCTTGCAAAAATAACAGTCTAGTGCGAGATCGCGAATAATAAAAAAGAATTAAATTTTAAGAATTACGAAAGAAGTGTAAATAAGTTGACTAAGAAAAATAAAAATGTTAACTGTTCGAACACAACGTTTGTAAATGTAATTTGGAAAGGCAAAGTGAAAAATCTCTAAAAAAAAAGGCAACTTTTCAAGGCCATACAATAAATATATGGATAATATAAAGTATAAGTGTATTAACAAATACATACAGTTAATATAATTTTTTTTTTTTTTTTTTTTTTTTAATTTAGTTAAATTAAAAATTCAAAAGGGAAGTGTTAGCCCAAAGTCGAATCGTCAACAAGGACGGAATAACGGGGTTACAAACTGAAAAAAGGATCGCGAATGTCATAGTCTGGTATCACGAATATGAACTCGTAAAAGTAGGTATAAATGGTAATGGCAGTGTATCCCCAGATAGTTGCAGTCAAATGTGATGACAGTAGAACACAAGAGTTAAAAAGAAGCAATTTATAACAAAGTGAAATTACAGTGCAAGAAAGAGTCTATGAGAATTGCAATGTATGTGAGGAGAAAGTGTTTTGGGATTATGTGTGATTGGTTAGGTTGAGCTCATTGGCAAAATTATCAAGCTCGTTAATTATTATAATCATTTTCTCGAATGGGTTTTTACACTTTTGTGTTTCTGTGGATATTTGTTTTATGCATTTTAATAGTTTGGTAATTTGAAGGAGTTCCTTCATGTCTTTGAATATGTCGAACATGTTATTAAAGGATTCTACATAATCGGTAGAGGAGGAAGTTGGTGTAGGGTGGGGGGAGGTGTTGTTGTCAGTGGAGGTGGAAGGAATAACAGAAGTAGTTTCCTGTATATCTTCCGTTTGTGAAGTAGAAGTTGAGTCGAGGTGTGTAGTAATGTTAGTGGTGACAGGGGAGTTTTTTGCTTTTTCAACATAATTAAATTCTTTCATTATTTCATAAAGATCTTGGGCGTTTTTGGAGGTGATGTGCCTGGGGATATTTTTAGTAGTGGGTGTGTAATTGTCATTTTTAGAGTTAGGTGGAATATGTTTTTTAGAGTTTTTGGGGTTTTTCGGACAACCGCCGTATGAGGCCGGGTGCGCAGCACCGCAGTTTGCACAGGTAGGGGTAATCCTACCGGGTGTTGGGCAATTACCAGTGAGGTGGAGGCCTGCACATTTGCAGCACTTGGGGTCGAAGTTACAAATTTCGCTGGCGTGCCCGAATTTTTGGCAACGATAGCACTGTTTAGGGTTATTAGAATTACGAAAATGCTCTATATCAACTTTGATGTAACATAGTTCATGTATGTCGTATATTTTGTCGAAGTCTTTACAGGGGAGGACATTAACCATGTATAAAGGCATCCCCATTCCAGTTTTTTTGTTTCTTAACATGGCCGCACGAGTGGCGGTGAACCCATGTAAGGCTAGCTCATCAATGATGTGAGTAGGATCAGTGTTTGGGGGAATACCCCTGACGCAAATTTTCTTTGGTCTTTGATCTTTGGGTTGAATTGTCGTGAATTTTAGTGATTTATCGCACAAGAATTTTTGAATTGCCCGAAATTGGTCTTCAGTTTTGCATTGGATTTTGAGTAACTCTCCTTTGAGGCAGATAGAAGGTGGATTGTCAGTATTTATTTCCTTAATTTGTTGGGCGATTAATCGCCAATCAATTTCGTGGAATTCGACAAAGAAAGGGTGGATTTCTGGTTTTTTAGTACCAGATATGACATTCGCAGGATCAGAATTTGGAGTGGAGGTCTGGTCCATAGCTTCCAGGTGAACCTCGGGAGACAGATTCTTAAATTTGTTACTAAGTTCTAAGCCAGCGTCAGTTTGACTATGGCGACGCTTGTCACCGCGTGGGGCATGGAGAATTGGGCTAATACTTCTAAGAACGTTTAGGTTATTCATTATGTCAGTTTTAAAGAATCTAGTTAAACCAGAATTGAGAATAAAATTAGCATGAATGCTCGACACGAATCTTAGTCACGAATGCTCGTTGGTTAAATAGCCAGAGACGAGTCTATTTCAAAGGAGGGGAGGAGGAGGGAGGACGGGTAGGTGTTATAGTTAAATTCCAAAATTGCCAGAGATATTTAGGACACTAACAGATACTGGATATATTGTATGAGAGCATATCATTGCGTATATTATTGCCTTGAGTTAAAATTTGTAAAGATTATCTGATAAATAATTGATGCGTAGCAATTTGAAGTGCGGCCTATGATTCTTGCTTTACTGAAGTATATGTCGATGTCTTCTTTTTTTGTTTAATCTTGATAGAGCTGTTGAGGGTTTATTGTACTTTCTGTCTGCGATATGTTCTTTGAGCCTGTCTTTAAATTTCCTAGATGTCATTCCTATGTAATTCAGTTTTTTCCCATTTAATTTATCTGGTTTTAAACATATTTTTAACATTTTTTGACGGGTTTTTACGTTTAAAAGCCTTTTTGTATATTTGCATTTTTTTAGTAAAATAAATATTATTATATATTTCATAGTGTTTAATGGTTTGTTAGATAAGGGGACATATGATTTTATATAATCAAAATTTCTTTGAAAAGGTATTTATATCCTTCAGTTTTTCAATATTATTTAAAAATAGCATTAAAGCGATAAAAGTATTATTGTTACAATTGTTGTTGATCACATGTTAACATTGTAAACAATTAATATATATATGTGTGCGTGTGTTTATATGCATATGTTTTAAACTATCATGACATATTTTTAGTAAAAATATATAATGGAGAAACTTAGAGCTTCAATATTTAAAATTTTATAAAACATAAAATGTTTCGTCATTTCGAAAAATTAAATAATGCCATATTCTGCGATTATACAAAAAAAAAAATAAATAATAAATTTTCGAAAAGAAAAATTGTAATCACATTTATTTTTTAGTCATTTTCACAAACCGCCTGGTACACATGTAGCGGAAGTAATCTAAAGATTAATATATCTCAGTCAATTACACTATAATTAAAATTAATTAGAGTTGAAGGAAATTTAAAAAAAATAAAAAGCCCCATTTTCATATATATATATATATATATATATATATATATATATATATACCAAGAATCGTATACAAATTTTTGGAATAATTTAAAATTTTATGTGTTTTATTACAATCTGAATAGATGTCATAACCAGAAACATTTAGAAAATAAGTTTAATAGTCTATTTCGCAAATAAGTATTTTACACAATGTATTCACATATTCATGATGCTAAGCATGAAGTTTCGTTGAATGCTGTATATTTAAATTGGTGATATAAACATCGAATATTTGAAATGTATCATCGAATTTCGCCATAGTTCTTAGATGACCCTAACCAAAATTGAATGTCAATCTATTTCTGTCTATGCACTGTTAAAAATTTGCTGCAAACTGACCAGTTATTAGACTGTTTTTATAAAAAAAAAGTTTACATAACCGTTATTTAACTCTATTCTAACCATAGAATGGACAGTGATATGGTCAGAATATAGTTAAATTACAGTTATGCAACCGTTTTCTATAAAAACGGCCGAATGACTCGACAGTTTGTTGCAAAATTGTAACAGTGTGAGAGTTCTAAATTTGATGTTTCGTCGAATTCTGCACAAATAAACTGGATACATAAGCATGAAATAAATCGAGCAAAAAATCGATTTTCGGTAACCCTTCTTGGTGTATTTTGCCTCTAAACGAGTTCACATAAAGATTGAATATCATATGAAATATCATCCTATTCTACGCGGTAGTTCGTGAATTAGAGCGTCCAAAAACTTGCGTCACAGACAGACAGACTCTTTCTAAAATCAGTGAAATGGCGTTCAGGACCTTCTAAAACATATTAATCCGTCTAAAACTGGATGTCGAAATTTTTCACAAATCCATTCTTTCTTCGTCTATATATAGAATAAAGTGAAAATTACAACTATATTACTCTCTCCAGCTGAATTCCTATTTTGAGCGTTTTTATACAGGCTTTCATAATATTTTGATGCTGCATAAATAATAGCTTAAAACTAATGTGTCTTTATATTGTAATGCACTAATGACCACATAGTTTTAAATTTTCTTTAACTGTTAATACAATATTTAATTGTACGTTAGACATTTTGGCTTTCTGAGTTATATGAGATATATATATATATATATTTAATTTAGTTTAAGACGGAGTTTTTTTTAGGATTTTCAAAATTACACCTAAAATATAATATCTTATTTATCTTTAATCTCCAACTATTTTCAATGAAATTGTGTAATTGAACAAGGTACTGTTAGAATTAAAAATGTATTCTGAAGAAATTTAAAACAACTGCTACAATATCACAAAATATTAAATTCATCATTCATATAAGCCTCGCAAGGATGTAAGCTTGTACTATATGGGAAGAAAATAAAGGAAGTATAAACAATATTTTCGAAAAAAGAGTAATCTAGTTTCTTATCATACTGCATCCGTTTTCACATAATTAAACCTCTTAAATTGATTTAGTATGAAAAAAATCTTGACAATTTTATAGAGATGTTCATCATATTACTCTACCGAGCTGATTGCTGAGTGAGAATTTCCTTACACTAACAGTTATTAAGAATATTTCATCATACTTATTTTAAAAGTAATGAAAAGACTGATTTTTTTCTTTGATTATCATCACAGAATTAAACGAGCATATACATAAGTTAAAAAGTATAAAAATTTTCTAAACCATAATTTAAAATGCGATGATTATATTATTATTAACAGAAATTTGATCAGACGTGATAATTATGCATGATTATAATTAGATTACATTCTTGAGTTTCTTCTATCCTTTTAGCGTTTTTAAGCAGACTTTAAATTAACTGCTTCATAAATAATATGTTTAATATGTACCCTGATTTTTATTAATTAATGAGCCTCTATCTTTTTAATTCTTGCATGCATAGTATTGAATGGTTCATTAGAGAAATTGGTTTTCTTGGAAGTATGAGCTGTTTTATTTAAGTTTGATTACGGGATTATTTAAACACTGAAAATTATCATTTTTTCCGGTAATTGGAAAATATTTAAAAATTGCTTAAAAAATTCATTGACTGTTAATACTCCAAAATAATGGGCAAAATTTTTTTTTATTCCCTTTATGTTACCAAAATATATAAATATTAGATAAACTATACATTACAAGCAGTATTGTTAATATGTACCACCATTTCTTTTTAACAAATAACATCCAAAATTATTATAGTCTTTTTCCAATATATATATATATACATGTGTATAAACATTTTGGAATGCCAGCATATCATAGCAGCAACTGCTACTATTTTTCTCACCACATTTCCGGAACTGTAAACCAACACATTGAATCGCAAAAATAGATTGAGTATAGCAAAATAATCATAGCAGTTGACAGCTATGTAATATCTATTATCATTTGGAGAAGCTCAATTTCGTATTCAAGGTCGATATTTTTTCAGCTGGAAAATATTTATAGATGTAATATCGTATTTTGTTCTCTAATATTAGGTAAAATAAGTTAAATATCTCAAATTTAATTTTCGTTAGTTTTAAAACGCAATCTAAAAATTACCAATATTAACCGTTAGTTTGCAAATCTCACAAACACTTTGATCGAACTGTAATAGATTTCAACAAAAATCGATGAAGCTAATGCTTTCGTACTACAAATATTTGATTCTTATAGAATTCGATGTGTTGAAATGAATATAATCATAAAAAGCTGAATTAGATTCACTTTATATACTGTGTCCGTCACAATATAATAATGTATACAAAATATAAAATATTAGAAACAATAGATGAAAATTCATTTATCAAAAACAGTAACTGTAATCATGATAAATTATACAAGTAAATCTGCAGATCAGGGGACTCTACGTCACCTCAACATAAATTTACTTTTTAAACCTTTAAAATTATAAATTCATGATAAAAATCACTCAATGCAAAATTCTAGAAGTAACTGTAATGATATTAGCACTTTCGACAAGCAAAATAAATAGATTATTTAAAGTTTCATTTCTTATATGGAGATTTTATATTTATTTAAAAATCACTTTTTAGAAAAATCACATCCGTGACTCTTTTTTATGTTTTGTTTAACTTATTTATATCATATATTATAATACGAGCAAATCTTGTGTGTGTGTGGTTATATATATATATATATATATGCAAATTTTATCTTAAAAACGGCTCTAACGATTTTGATGCAATTTTGTATCCGACCGTTTTGGGGCACCAAAAGACCACTGTGCTGAGGTCACATGTTCGAGAAAATTCGATTAGTGAGTTATTTTGAGTCACTATGGGTCAGGGTCAAGCTAATTATATCTGAAAATTTGCTCAAATGATTTTGACTAAATTTTACAACCTACCGTTTTCACGTGCGAGATCATTGGACAAAGTTCCAGAAAATTCGATAAGTGGGTCATTTTTGGGTCACTGTGGGTCAGTCTAATTTTATCTAAAAAACAGCTCTAAGGATTTTGACAAAATTCTTATATCTTATAGTTATCGGGCACGAGAAGACCATTGGGCTAGGTTACATGTTCGAGAAAATTTAATTAGTGGGTCATTTTTGGTCACTATAGGTTAGGGTCAAACTAATTTTATGTAAAAAAAGGCTGAAACGATTTTTACGAAATTTTGTATCTTACCATTTTCAATTATGAGAAGACCATATGATGAATTCAAATGTTCGAGAAAATTCGATTAGTGGATCTTTTTTGGGTCACTACAGGTCAAGCTAATTTTATCTAAAAAATGGTTGTAACGATTTTGACTAAATTTTGTATCATATCGTTTTCGGGCGATAGAAGACCATTGGGCTACGTCACATGATCGAGAGAATTCTAACAGTGGGTTATTTTGGGTCATTAAGGGTCAGTGTCAAGCTAATAATTTTATATAAATAAGGCTTAACGATTTGGACTAAGTTTTGTATCCTACGGATTACGAGAAGACAATTGGGCTAGGTCACACGTTTAATAAAATTTGATTAGTGGGTCCTTTTTGGGTCATTACGGGTCAATATTTATGCATACAAACATTGAGCTTTTTAAGCCATTTGTTTTTAAATAGGCTAAATTCTTTTTAGGTTAGGCAAATTCAAGCATTTAAATAAATAAGTTAATAAATGCGAGAATTGGGTTAATTCAAACATTAAAATAAATTTATATTATTAAATTTAAAACAAGACATAGTATAAGGAAATGGGTCATTCTCGAATAAAGCTACAACACAGTGTCCAACAATATAAAAAATGAGTGATTATTCTTATTTTATACAAATATATGCAACTTTTTAAAGATAATGCAATATATCTTGAATAATAGTTTCTTAAAACATTCAATTATTTTCTGTTTACAATGCTCAATTTTTTGAAAAATTGACTGTCCCCAATGAGAAACTTTAAAAAGAAAGCCTTGAAAATAGAAGATACAGAATGGAAATGTATTTCACTTATACATCATTTCAAAATTAGATACGTTACCATTCAGTTAAAATAAAAAGAGAGATTATTCTTATTTTATACAAATATATGCAACTTTTTGAAGATAATGCAATATATCTTGAATAATAGTTTCTTAAAACATTCAATTATTTTCTGTTTACAATGCTCAATTTTTTGAAAAATTGACTGTCCCCAATGAGAAACTTTAAAAAGAAAGCCTTGAAAATAGAAGATACAGAATGGAAATGTATTTCACTTATACATCATTTCAAAATTAGATACGTTACCATTCAGTTAAAATAAAAAGAGAGATTATTCTTATTTTATACAAATATATGCAACTTTTTGAAGATAATGCAGTATATCTTCAATAATAGTCTCTTAAAACATTCAATTATTTTCTGTTTACAATGCTCAATTTTTTGAAAAATTGACTGTCCCCAATGAGAAACTTTAAAAAGAAAGCCTTGAAAATAGAAGATACAGAATGGAAATGTATTTCACTTATACATCATTTCAAAATTAGATACGTTACCATTCAGTTAAAATAAAAAGAGAGATTATTCTTATTTTATACAAATATATGCAACTTTTTGAAGATAATGCAGTATATCTTCAATAATAGTCTCTTAAAACATTCAATTATTTTCTGTTTACAATGCTCAATTTTTTGAAAAACTGACTGTCCCCAATGAGAAACTTTAAAAAGAAAGCCTTGAAAATAGAAGATACAGAATGAAAATGTATTTCACTTATACATCATTTCAAAATTAGATACGTTACCATTCAGTTAAAATAAAAAGAGAGATTATTCTTATTTTATACAAATATATGCAACTTTTTGAAGATAATGCAGTATATCTTCAATAATAGTCTCTTAAAACATTCAATTATTTTCTGTTTACAATGCTCAATTTTTTGAAAAATTGACTGTCCCCAATGATAAACTTTAAAACGAAAGCCTTTGAAATAGAAGATACAGAATGGAAATGTATTTAACTTATACATCATTTCAAAATTAGATACGTTACCATTCAGTTAAAATAAAAAGTGAGAAAATATTTTAATTATGAAAATATAATGTAGCTTGAAATAAAATGTTCCCAAATAATGCACGTTTTCTTATGTCCACTCTGTTATCAAAATTTTCTAATGATCCTATTACACAGTAGTTGGCAGGACATATCTCAAGACTGTGTTCATATGAAGATTTAGTCCAAATGGAATTTATATGTATAAAGTGGGAGAATAACTTTTTTTACGGATTTTTGTAACGAAAACTTAGGTAAGTACATTTTTGTCTGTCCACTATGTTAGTTTGCTATATACAATATAAATAAGTATAATGATTGATAAATAAAATTAATAGTAAACTTAAGCCTTAATAATGTCTTGAATAATTTTTTAAAAAAATTGTATTTTTTATTTGTCCATTCTGTTACCTGTGTACTCTGTTACTAGAATAGTTTTTTTCATTAAATTACAACTCATATATTATTTCAAATTGCATTATATGGTATATTTTTAAAAGATTAAAATGTGATTTACGTGATTTAGGGAAATAATTCATATTAATCTGATGAATATTTTAGAGGAATTGATGTGTCTAATTTTTTAAACCATAGTAACAGGTTGAACATATATTTGTTTTCTGTACAAATTGGTAATATATATAAACAAATATATGTTTTCTATAATATTTGTTATCACTCCAAAGTATATATAATAAATTTGACGAATTAAAAATAATTTTTATGTCAAAAAATTAATAATGTTGTAACATAGTGGACATTTTGTTCGTGTGTTTGAAAATAATTGACCATTTTTTCTATAAAAAAAAAAGAAAAGTACTGAAAACTTTCAATTTTCATAACACGAAATACAAATGTAGGTAATTAAAATAAAAAATTATATGAAATAATAATAACAATATAATAAAATATAACACCTTGTAATAGTATATTACTTTTAAATGCTAAAGGTGTAAAATTAACAACTATAATATAAATTAAAATAACTTTTATTAGTTGTTTTACATGTTTCGACTCTTCTGAGTCATTTTCAAAAACAAAATGAGAATATTCTAAAGCTGCACGGGCTTTGAAGTTATTATTTACATGTACTTTTAAAAAAATTACGCACGTTATCTATTATTTTTTACTTGATTGTTTATTTTCATATCTTTGAGCATGGAGTAATTCTAGCCACAGTTTCGGTAAATTAAAAGATGCCGCATCGTTACATATTGTATTTTTGGGCGTGAGTATTTCTATGGTTTCTCTTATTATGGATGGATAGTGTAGACTGGAGGGAAATATTATTTTACTTTCATTGAAATTTATTTGGATGGTTTCTTCTTGATATAATCTTGCTAGGGCTGTAGTTTTTCTATTGTATTTAATATCAGCTATATGCTCTTTTTTTCTGCAATTAAATTTCCTGCTGGTCATGCCTATGTAGTAATTCTTGGATCCGTCTTCTTTAATAAAAGGTATTTCATATACTCCTGAATAATTCTCAAAATTAATTGGGTCAATTTTACTGCAAATGATATTCTTTAATTTCTTAGGTGGTTTGGCTATTAAGCAGATATTGAAACGTTTAAGGCTGTGTTTTAATTTTTCGAAAAAGCTTGGATAATATTGCAGAGTATAAAGTTTGTATTTTTGTGAATCAAATTTCTTTTCTGAATACTTATTATTGGTGATATCTATGATTAATTTATTAATATGGTGTACCGTAAAACCATTATTATAGGCAATTTTACGAATATTATCTAATTCATTATTGAATTTATTTTCAGTACATATTATAAAGGCTCGTTTTATGAGAAATCTGTAGGCTGAAATTTTGTATGTAAAGGGAGAACATGCGAACAACTTTTTAACAAACCTATCAAACCTGTTTATAAAGAACTTAAAATTATAAAAAGTTTAAAGCAAGACCCCAGTATAATTGTAGTACAGACTGACAAATCCAACAAATTAGCTATCCTTAATAGAGATGATTATATAAATAAAATGGAAAAATTCATTAAAGATATGAATTGTGAAGAAGTTAAAAAAGATCCAACTAATTTAATCAACTATAAGATCAATGACATCATTAAAAATGGAACTTGGCCCATATTTATGAAGAAAATAATAAAAGTACATAAATTAGCTGTTATCCCTAGGATTATTGGAAGACTAAAAGATCATAAAAGCAACATGCCATTACGTCCTATAGTTTCAAAGTGCTCAGGACCGACTTACTTCTTAGAAAAAGCTTATGTTCCCTTCTTAAGAGATATTTTACCAGATTCTACATTAACTATTAAATCAACGGAAGATTTCATTCAAAAAATCAAACATATACAGCTACCAGATAATTATATAATGGCTAGTCTTGATATTATATCATTGTATCCATCAATTGACACACATGTAGTATGTAATAAGATTTGTGATGATATTGAACAGATAGAAGAATTTAGTGATGATATGAAAATAACAATAAAAAGAGGACTTAATCTAATCATCCATAATAACTATTTCACATTCAATAGTAAATATTATAAGCAGAATCACGGAGCTCCAATGGGGTCACCTATTTCAGGTTTATTAGCAGAATATGCTCTTCGCCCATTGGAAAATAAAGTTTTTGGCACATTTCACTTAACACCTCACACTTGGCTCAGATATGTTGATGATATTTTTATAATTTGGCAGCATAGTCTTGATGAACTTAAAGTATTTATAAATCAACTAAACTCAATCGACAATAACATTAAATTCACTATTGAAATTGAACATAATAAAAGTCTTCCATTCCTTGATGTTATGTTAACAAGAACAAATAAATCTATCGACAGAGCTGTTTTCCGGAAAAACATGGCTAACTAATCTACCATACCAAATAACGCATGTTCTCCCTTTACATACAAAATTTCAGCCTACAGATTTCTCATAAAACGAGCCTTTATAATATGTACTGAAAATAAATTGAATAATGAATTAGATAATATTCGTAAAATTGCCTATAATAATGGTTTTACAGTACACCATATTAATAAATTAATCATAGATATCACCAATAATAAGTATTCAGAAAAGAAATTTGATTCACAAAAATACAAACTTTATACTCTGCAATATTATCCAAGCTTTTTCGAAAAATTAAAACACAGCCTTAAACGTTTCAATATCTGCTTAATAGCCAAACCACCTAAGAAATTAAAGAATATCATTTGCAGTAAAATTGACCCAATTAATTTTGAGAATTATTCAGGAGTATATGAAATACCTTTTATTAAAGAAGACGGATCCAAGAATTACTACATAGGCATGACCAGCAGGAAATTTAATTGCAGAAAAAAAGAGCATATAGCTGATATTAAATACAATAGAAAAACTACAGCCCTAGCAAGATTATATCAAGAAGAAACCATCCAAATAAATTTCAATGAAAGTAAAATAATATTTCCCTCCAGTCTACACTATCCATCCATAACAAGAGAAACCATAGAGATACTCACGCGCAAAAATACAATATGTAACGATGCGGCATCTTTTAATTTACCGAAACTGTGGCTAGAATTACTCCATGCTCAAAGATATGAAAATAAACAATCAAGTAAAAAATAATAGATAACGTGCGTAATTTTTTAAAAAGCACATGTAAATAATAACTTCAAAGCCCGTGCAGCTTTAGAATATTCTCATTTTGTTTTTGAAAATGACTCAGAAGAGTCGAAACATGTAAAACAACTAATAAAAGTTATTTTAATTTATATTATAGTTGTTAATTTTACACCTTTAGCATTTAAAAGTAATATGAAATAATAATAATAATAAAAAATACGGACATTATAAATTTCTGAATTGTAACTTTTTTTGAGAATGGCTCACATGCGTTTTATTTTTAAAAATAACGATATTTTAAAAATATATAAAATAGGTTAAATAAGTTTATTCTTGTTATTGTTATTGTTGGGAAAATGTTGCAATTATAAAATTGTAGCGAACACTATATTATAACGAATACCAATCACAACTGTAACATGTTATTTCCGAATTGACTTCAATCCCAAGAAAAAGAAAAAAAAAACTAATGCAT
Organism: Maratus michaelseni; assembly: GCA_963931845.1. Classification (NCBI taxonomy): domain Eukaryota; kingdom Metazoa; phylum Arthropoda; class Arachnida; order Araneae; family Salticidae; genus Maratus; species Maratus michaelseni. The sequence goes on from OZ007592.1 coordinate 422,683,923, forward strand.
AAAGATGATTTCAAAATTGAAATAAAAAATCAAATATTCAATTTTTTTTTAATGAATTACTCAGTTCGTTTCAGATGATTTTTTTTCTTCTTTAGTTCGGGAAATTAATTTATTTTCCTGCGTCTTGTTTGTGGTTTATTGATTTCCTTTTCTCACGTAAACACTTACTGCGTTATCTTCGTGGCTTATTTTGTTTAAGCATTTTTGTCCGCCCAACTATCTACTGATTCATATGTTCCTTGGTATTGTTTCCAGCTTATCATGAAATAAACAAGAAAGGTCAAAGAAATATACCTTATTAATTTTCTTTAGCATCGATTTCCTATAACGTAAAAATAAATATTTATTCAGAATGCAAGGATGAATCTTTTTGTTTTATTAATTTATGTGTTATATTTGTAATTAATAAAATATAATAAAATTCCCAAAATTTCATTGGGTATTTTCAAAATTTAATACTTGTTTTAAAAATTGGTGTTAATTATTTCATCATAATTTGACGTATTTTTAAGCATAACAAATGTTTCTAATTGCTTCTACTACTTTTCAGACTTATTTCAACATTTTCGAAATTACTTTACCGATACAAAATAAGTTCATGTTGCATATTTTTTCAACTTATCATGAAATAAACAAAGTGTAAAATAATTCATTTATTAACTTTATTCATTTCTTTTAGTAACTATTTCCTATAATGTAAAAACAAATATTTATTTGCAATGCAAAGTGAATATACTTGTTTTATTCATTTTATGTTATTTTGCAAATAATAAAATTGGTGCCATCTTCTGGGTCTCAGCAGAAATTATCGTAGATATTTGATAATAAAAAAGAGTTATACTAATTATTGTACCCTAATTTGATGTCTTTTTTAAGCCAATTAAAGTTTCTATAAGTAATTTTATTGCTATTCGTACATATTTCAACAAATTCACATTAACGTTATCTTTTCACAATTATTTTATAATACATTTACTACCATTATTTAAAATTACTGTTACCGAACAGTTGATGTCGGTTAAGGGGCTTCCGAGTTGCAGACAACTTTACGCCCAGTCTATTTGTGAGTAGAGTGTCTTGTATTAAATTGAGCCGTTGGGAAATGTTAAGATGTAGTATTAACTACAAGATAAAAGGACAATTACAATGAAAATGATAGATGTAAAGTTAAGAAAAGAGATGATAACAAATTTGAAATAAAAATGTAAATCGAAGGAGATTAAGGATATAACCTAAATAATTGGAAGAAAGTGAAATGGTATAGCTGTAGTTATAAATAAGTGCTAGTAAGGAAGTTACTAAGTAAAAAAATAGGGTTCGGAACATGTTCGTGAAACAGCACATAAATGCCAGGTGGTGAAAAGGCGGGGAAAGCATAAACAAAAAGGCACTAAAAAGAGCCCTACATTTTCTTCTTTTCTTTTTCTTTTTTTCTATCTTTATTATTTTTTTTTTTGGTATTTTAGATTTTAAGTTTTAATTAAGAAATTAGGTATTTATAATGTGGAAAAAATTACTAAGTAAAAATAAAAAGAGAGAAATTTACAGTTAAGGTGAGAACTAATTCTCACAGTCTATAATGCTTGAATATTTTAGTCTTTTACGGTAATGTGGTTCGAAGGCGCATAATCCGGCAATTCTGAGATTATTTCATAAGGGAGGTCATAGAGGTTTTCATAAATGCCAGGTGGTAAAAAGGCGGGTAAAGCATAGAAAAACAAACAAAAAAGCACTCAAAAGAACAATACATTATTATTGTTTTGGTATAACATAGATGTTAAATTTTAATTAAGAAATTATGTATTTATAATGTAGAAAATTACAAAGTATAAATAAAAGAGAGAAATTTACAGTTATGGTGAGCACTAATTCTTCCAGTCTATATTGCATGAATATTTTGAACGTTTACGTTGATGTGGTTCGAAGGCGTCATAATCCAGCAATTCAGCGATTATTTCATTAGGGAGGTCATACAGTTTTTCATAAATTTGCTTAGAAAGGTGGTTGATACACATATTTTGGTTGATTGTGACCCGAAGCCGAAAAATGTTGCCGACCCCTGTCCTACTCTGTGATTTTTAAATTTATTAATATAACTTCAGTAACGTTATTGTATAAAATTTACAATCAAATGATTAAATAACAAGTACAATTTTTATGTACTAATATTTCAATATTATAATAATTTACATATTTTTTATTACTACGCTGGTGGAAACACTGAAAGGAACAACTATAAAATTTTACTTTATGCAAATTCTATTAAGTGAAGTGCAATGAGAGGTAGTAGGCAGTGTTGGGCAAAATGTAATCAGATTAACAATTAGAGATTACTATTATATTTTGTAATAGTTAATCAAGATTACGGATAAAAACGCAATCAGGACAAAAATCATTTTAAGTGTTTATAGATTAATAATCTGTAATCGCAATCTTTATTGCTTTATTACGTTATAAATTATTACTGGATAGTTCGGAAAGTAGCCCTCGGTCTCCTCCCTTTGGCAAACTGAGATATAAACAAAATAATAGAGTTGCTTATGAACAAAACTGGAAAGTGCAGATTATAAACAAAATTCTTCAGAACTTTCTTAAACTTTTTTTAAAACCATATCTCAATATTAATTGGTACAAAGAAAAGTATATATTTCAAATATTTAAGATAAAATGTACAATCATTAAGATATGTTATACACTTATATATATATATATATATATATAAATTCATCCCCATTCTTCAAGGGAACAGGAGAAGTTTAGAAATAGTGGTGTGGTCGTAAAAAGTGTATGCAGTATAGGAAGAGAGTATGCGCTACAGAATATATGTTATAGCTTAATTAGGGAAACAGAGGATATAATACTCAGTTCCTTAAAAGGATCCAGAAAATGTATGGCGTTTACCCCCGTACACCTTCCACTACATATCTGCATAAAAATAATTTTTATAAAATGAAATTAGCAGGAAATGAAGTTGGAATAATTTTTACTTCCATTGCTTTCAATAAATATTACCTACAATTCATTCAAATTTTGTTTCCATGGACATATATTTGGTGACAAAGCTACATATTGACTTTTTTAAAAACGCGCATACCCTCCCTAGTCAGTATTAAAAGAAACGGGAACTAAAAATGTATTCACAAATTTTCATGTCAGATTCTTGTATTCCATGTAATCATGATTAATGAATTACTGTAATCATGTTTGATAATTACAAGTAGTCATGTTTAAAAATATTTTGAAGTGATCTTAATTGAAAGTAACCATGATTACTTGAAATCCCAATTACTTTAATCGTTATTATTAATCTCAATACAACAGTGGTAGTAGGTTAGTTGTTCAAGATAAACTTTATCACGTAATCCAATGGTATTCATCTTCGCAGAACATATATATGCAAATTCAATAAATTTTGTGTGCGTAAAACACTGTAAAAAAGTTCCGTATGTATACGAATGATTTTATGTAAGATTTATGTCTTTTAACAGAAACATTTTATTTTGAGTGAAAATCCTACATGTTCCCTGAATATACAGAAAATTGCGTTTTTCTTCTTATTTGTTGAATGCTAAGAACAAAAATGTTCTATCCAAGACAGATAAAGAAAAAATTTCCTTCCAAGGTACTAAAACAAAAATGTTCCTTATCAATTGAGAGAAAACGGAAAATATCGAGTTAAATTTTCGTAATTGAAGTCCTGACCAATAACAATGTCGTTGGATGTGGCAGCTGGTCAGGGAAACAGAGCTTTCATCCTCTGATGGTGAGTACCGGGATTCGAATCCTGAGAAAAACAAGGCGATGATATAGAGATGTAACTGTACTGTATAAATGTGTAACAGTATATATAATTATTACTTTTTCTTTATTTCGCTATTGCTCATATTTATGTCTATAAAGAGATATTTCCGCTTTGAATAGCGAGAAATTTCCATCTTGATAAGGGGAATAGAAATGTAAAAAAGAAACGGAAAATAAACGGCAATTTAGCTGTAAAAAGTTTCTTCCAAAACTTCCGGACAATGATCGATGGACAGCCGGTCAAAATAAAAGTCTATCCATTTTAATCACAAAATTGACCAGTAAAAAAAGGAAATAGCCACTCGACTGGAAAATATATCTCCTTTCAATTTATCATAATAAAATAAGCTTAGAGGATGTCTTCATATTGAAATTGTAACGAATTCGGAAAATTTCAATACGAACACCTACTTTTGACATCATATTTGGATTTTGGTACATTTTATTTCAGAAAACCAAACTGGAAGTCATTCGGTAAAGTAATTCAGGAATTCTAAAGGTTTAAAGTTTAGAACTCTTAATATTAAATTCACTAATAATCCTTGCAAACCAGAATACAATAGGGGTAGCTGTTTAAAAACAACTCAAAAATTATTTAGAGACATAAGAGGCGTATTTGGATTCGCATATATAGGAAGCTTCTACATATCGATTTCTGTTTAAAAACATCACAAGATACAATACTTAATTTTTTTCGGAAATTTGTTTACAAATATATACTTTATGAAAGCAATTTTCGAAAAAAAAAATATAAATTGTGCTCTGATTTTTTTCAATGCTTCCATTATCACAAAGCCTCACATTCTGCAGTTCAAAAACACTTTCGCAGCGTTCACACAGGTTTTACTGCTAAGCACAATATTTTCGAATAAAACGTAATAGTAATTATTATTTTAATTATTCTGAGTAAAATAAAGAAAAATTAAAACTATTAAGTAGTTTTACTTTGATGAAATTTTCCACTCTTTATAAATTTACAGAAATGACCTACCCTAAAAAAACAATTACTCCTTAAAAACTGTTTTTCAAACAGTTATTAACGGGCATAAATCCTAAATACATTTTAAATAATCATATTTTAATATGATTAAAGTTTTATATTTATCGATTTAAAAAAAATAAATTAAATTAAAAGGCATCTTCATAAACAAAAATTTTAAAGCGAAATATAAAATGTGGAGATTATTTAAGAGCAATTTTATCAAATGTGATAAAGATTAGATTACACTTTTTAACTGCCTTTCTATTTTGAGCGTCATTTTTGTTTTCAAGCTTCGTTAACTTTGATACTACATTATCATAGAAACTCGACAGAGTTTCTCGCCAAGCATAAAAAACAGCAATGCATTGAACCGTAAATGAAAGGAATTTCCGCCAATGGATGCCAAACGATTTTACATTTTTTTTTTTTTTTTTTTAACTCTGTCTAGTTTATATTTTGCAGACGGGACAAAACGGGTTTTTGACACATATATATATCGCGTTCTATTTATGATAGAAACAAAATTCTTGATTCTATGGAATGGGGCGTGCCCAGTAACTCAGAATTCAAAAGTAAAGCAAAATCCGACGAATAGGTTTTCAGTAAATGCGCTTTTAAAAGTGCTGTTTTTTGCCCTTTTTAAATCTTGTTCCGGCCAAAAACTGTTGACAGGGCTACAGCAATGTGTAATTATCGGATTTTTACGCAGTTTACGTTATTTGAATCGTTTTTATGAGTAGTTCAAACCTTTGTATGTTTCATGTAAAAATATTAATTAGTTTTTGATTTATATCAGTTTAAAGTTATTGATTCCTATACTTAACATAGAGCAAAAAACTGTTGACAGGGCTACAGCAATGTGTAAGTGTTGGATTCTTACGCAGTTTACGTTATTTGAATTGTTTTTATGAGTAGTTCAAACCTTTGTAAGTTTCATGTAAAAATATTAATTAGTTTTTGATTTATATCAGATTAAAGTTATTGATTCCTATACTTAACATAGAGCAAAAAAATAATAAATGACCCACCTCTTTTAGGAATGGTCGTATACACATGATATTAAGATATGTTATTACACTCGACCCAAGTAAGCTTCCTATTATAAAAAAATCGTAACATTTGAGGTTCGTTTACAGGGTCTCACAAAAGCTCTTTTGATATAGGGCTAAAGAGTTGTGTAATTATCCAATTTTTACGCGGTTTGCAGCATTTGATTTTTTTTTATGAGTAGTTCAAATGTTTAATATTTTGTTTAAAAATATGAATTAGTTTTTTATGCATACCACTTTAAAGTGATTTATTCCTATACTTAAGATGAAGCAAAGAAATATTAAATGATCTAACACTTTTCAAAAAGAACTTATGCGCATGATGTTAAATATATTACTACGAATGACCTTTGCTTCCTATTGTAAAACAGAATTGTAGAATTTACTGTTCGTTTACAGGACAACTCAAAAGATTTTTTAATAAGACTAAATGGTTGTGTAATTAGCGAATTTTTACGTTGAAGTACTTGATTCCTGTACTTAACACAGAGGAAAAACAACAGTAAATAGCATAACTTTTGTCAAAGTGGCTATATTCACAAGATATTCAAATATGTTACTACATCCGATTCATTTAAACTCTCTATTGTAAAGTGGCATTGAACCATATACGTTTCATTTACAGGCTCTCTTAGAAGATCTTGATTACATTACAACCAATGTATATTTACTCAGTGAGATGTATTTTAATGATTTTATACTGTTCCAATCTCTGTAAGGCTTTATTATCTTGCTTTAAAATTTAATACGAGTTCATTTTGTCCGCCTGAAAACTCGTCGATCTTAAGCTCTAAATCTATTAAAATATAGTATTTTCATCGATTAAAAAAACTGTGTTTATCTATAAATATATAATTCTAGCGCATTAGAAATTGAATGAAACAGCGATTACAAAATTCCAACTTTACATTAATGCGCTGAATAATAGAATGTAAAAATGTTGCAACCCGAAGATTAGAAGTTTTGAGTTTAAATATTTGACGTTCATAGAATCTGCGGCTATGACGAACTTAAAATGCTCTAAAAACGGGCCTAGTGCACAATGAAAAGGAAATAACTTCTTAAATTCCTCATAAAAATTAAAAATGCTAAATTTCGTATACAATAGGTGATCGGTAACGAACTGTTCGGTTTACGAACAAATCCGTTAACGAACACTTTCGCGTGAGATTTTTATGTTCGGATAACGAACATTTCCGAGAGATTTTTATGTTCGGATAACGAACATTTCCGAGAGATTTTTATGTTCGGAGAACGAACACCTCACGAAACAAAGCCATGATGAAGCAATGCCGTGTTTCATATTTGCCGAGCTATACTTATTGCCTCTATTGTCAACTTTGAGAACATTTTAACAGTTGCATACATATGTCCTAATTAATTCATGGACTGCCGGAGATTAGGGACCTATATTTTAGGATCACCGAATTGGAATGAACAGACTATATGAACAGAAATCACTTTAATAGTTTTTATACTTTTGCAAACGTTGCGAATTTTATATATTTCAAATTCTCGAAACATTGAGTTAAAAAACTTAAACAAATAAAAAACTTCTTAGGTGCTCAGTAATTTTCAAAAATAATATATTTAATATATTAGTATAAAAATCCCTGTAAATTTTTATACTAATAGAAATAGGTTCGTAGAAAAAAAATGTTGATTATTCTCGATAAAGTATGCTCCATAAACTTATCGTTGTAGTTGACCGAAAAAAAGTGCTTCTTATTTTTCCACATTTTTCTTGAAACTGTAGTACTTTAATAAGTTTGTAAACTACTGTAAAATTGTCTAATTTTTTGTTTTTGAATGTATAAAAACGGAAGAGTGATATAAACAAAAGAAAAAGGAAAATAAATATGTCATAAATAATCTGATGAGTACAATGTAAGGAAATTAATATAAAAGTTTCCCCGTTGTTATGGTAGCGACATGTACATTGGAATAAGTCACTCAATAAATTGTATAATTCTGATGTATAATTCTGTTTAGAGCATCACTATTATTTTTTTTGCCCCTTTCATCTTTTCTTTTCTGAATAAAAATGGAATCCGTATAATTGAAATTAAATACCTCCTTACAAAAAGGAGTGATATCTCATCAAAAACAACTCGTTGTAAATGATCCCGCCAAGCCACAAACCTAAAACGTCAGTCATAAAAAGAAGTGATATCACATAAAAAGAAGCTATATAGAAGTGCATACTCCGAGTCCCGTGTAAAAATCTATCACCACTCATAATGTTTCCAAAGGACTCGGAGTGAGGGACAGTATGTGAAAACTGCTTGGCGACCTGCAGGCTTTTATAATATATGCAGTATATCAATTTTGAAAATTGAAAAAATAAATTTTTAATTTTTGTTATATCACTTTTATAAATATATTTGTATGCTAAAAAAATGTAAAAACAGAAATAGTTGAGAAACAAGCAGGAAAACGTATGTAAGTGTGATAATCATTACATTTATATTTTCCAATATTTCTTACCATAAAATTTAATTACAAATATTGTTAAATCACCGTTTCTAAGGGAACTGGTAAAATGGGCGAAATTATTTCTTATTCCGGAATTATTTCTTAAACAAAAAAAAATTATGCTTTTCCAATACAAAGAATATTATTGCATATAATACTATTAAAACAGACTAGAATGGCTTAAACAGAACGGATTTTTCACCAGATCTATGCGATTCAGCTTACCCTAGAATTACTGCAATATATTTCAATTCAGTTTAAAGTTTATTGAAGGTGCATTGTTATTAATATGCGTATGACCATTATGTGTATATATATATATATATATATATATATATTACAAACTCAAAATCTTTACATGTTTACTTAAAAATCCTCTTCGTAAGAGTGGTGTTTCTAGTTTAAATAATGGTAAATAAAATCAACAAATTGATTTTTCAATCTCATACATAAGAAAAAACATGCAAACACAGAAACTTCAACTTTTTACAATTTTATGGGAGCAAAATAAATAAATAAATAAATGAAATAAAATAAAATAAAATAAAATAAAAATAATAACATAGTGATATGTAATTTCAGGAAACGCAAACATTATAAAAGCCTGCAGGTCGCCAAGCAGTTTTCACATACTGTACCTCACTCCGAGTCCTTTGGAAACATTATGAGTGGTGATAGATTTTTACACGGGACTCGGAGTATCAACTTCTATATCGCTTCTTTTTATGTGATATCACTTCTTTTTATGACTGACGTTTTAGGTTTGTGGCTTGGCGGGATCATTTACAACGAGTTGTTTTTGATGATATTAATATATTAAATTTTTACTTTCAGTTTCATTAATTAATGAGCATATTTTTTTTGCTTTACATATATTTTTTTTGCACACAATATGCTGATTGATTTATCAGCGACTTCTTTTTGAGGAGCGTAATATAAGTTCTTTCATTTTCATAATGGACATATTTAAATGTTTTTTTTTTCATTATTAAATAGATTGAACACAAAAAAATCATAAAATTTATTTAATAATTGATAATACCCGAAATGTCTCACACAAAGCTGTAATTTTTAATCTGTTAAAGTACATGTGTAATAGTCTGCAAGAATGTACAGTACTGCAATCCTAGCGGGACATACCTACACAAGCTTAAAAGGGCCCTCCGTCCTACCTGTGAGTGTGGCGCATAGGCATCTGTCTCACACTTATATTTTAATTGGACCCTTACAGCTCGCTGGCACATCCATCGCCTTTCTTCTCCCCCTACTGGTTGGATGGATATCTTCTCCCGCCCAGCACTTCTAAACAAACATAAAAAATATCTTTATAGTGCTAATGAACTCTAACCTGATCCGCTATTGAGCTACGGTCTTGACTCCTGGTTTAGCGCATTAATCATCCATTCAGCATTATCTTAAATGTACAATATCGCGTGTGCGGTATGTCTCCGGTATGTGATATCGCTATCACATTTATATTTTTTTTTATCTTATGCACGTGATGTGCTTAGGCCTAACATCAGCGATTTTTCCCGGCTGACAGCATTGCTCTTTTCTTGATCTACTACGGCGTTTCGTAGGAGCGTTTTTAGCCGGTGGTTTTCCACCAGTGACATCGCTTTCGTTCTGCGTGCACCCAGAGGCTTAATAGTTCATATTCCCTCACGTTAGCGCTGATGTTAGGGGTGTGTTTATTTTGACATATTATAAGTTATGTTCAGGTTTTGGTTTAATTTACTTGTTCTTTAACGTTTATCGTCATTTCTTAATTAGCTAATGAATTTAATTTTTCTCGCGCTATCAATTTTAGAAACCCCACGTTATTCATAAATATACAAATGTTACGGCATTTTTTCAGAAGAAGAAGAGAAAAAAAGAGAAAAGCGATGATGTAGTTTGATTACTACTCGTTTATCGGTGCAAGCTTCCGTTTATCGGAACTTGCCGAACATGCCGAATTCTAAATCATTTTTAACGTCTTAATGATCTAGCAGTTTGATTTTAATTTAAAAGTTATTATGAAGTGAATTATTTTATCTAAATTTATAAAGAGATTGCCTTGCCAATTGAAATTCTTCAATATTTTATAAGACTTTATTTTTATCGTATGTCAACAGTCTAAATTCAAAGACGTTCTATGGGGTCTTAAATAGACCCATGTATTTTAATGGAGTACACTGACCAAGAGAAAGCTGTCCATTTTGCCTTCCTATTCCATTCTGATGTCTGAATAAAGAATTGGATTTAAACTACTATATGTTGTATTCATTTTAGAGCATGCTTAGTTGCCTGCCTCATTTAAAGTAAGATGCATTATTTTCTTAATATATGTTATTCCTCTTCTTATCACAACGTAACGTGGACGTAAAGAAACGCAACTTTGATGCATCGGGTAGTTGTTTCCATAAATATTTCACACATCGCAATGAAAATAATAAAATTTAACACCAATATATTAATTATTAATGGCATTCATTATTAACAGCACACGGTAGAGAACTAACTGATATGTAATTTAAGGAAGTTTGACCATTGTATGTCGATTTCCACCCCGCTACCTTCCGCATTTTCTGGCGGGTTCAGCTACGGCTGAAATATGCATTTTTTTAAGAACTTAATAAAAGGACCGAGAGGGACAGTTATCCTCTACACAACTGGTCCCAGTCAATGCAGTCCCTCGTAGCCATTTAGTAATCAGCGGTGCACAATGGAAAGGTCTTAGATAGATTTCGAACTCAAATTAATTAATGCAACATAGCTAAAATTGCTGTAGACACTTTGAATCATTGCCATTAAAACTACTTAAAATAAAAATCTAGAATTTAAAAATTTAATGATTTTTAAAGACAATTTAAAAAAAATAAGTTTGAAACTTGGGTTGTATATCTTAAATTGTCATTTATTAAACAGTAACATACCAATCCCAAATTCATTAATTTAAATTTCAAGAGAATGATTCTGATACAAAGGGTTTTAATGAAAATTGAAACAAAAAAAAATCGCAAATGTCTGTCACAAAATTATAAAAAAAAAATATTTCATTGGTTTACATAGTCCACTTTAGCTGAAATAAATTAAAGTTCCTGGAAGCAATATATTTCCCGCCGTTTCTTTTGCGGTTTATTGATTTCCGTTTCTCACGTTAACACTTAAAGCGTTATCTTCTTGGCTTCTTTTGTTTAAACATTTACGTGTGCCTGCCTTCTAATTTATTTGTATTTCTTGATGATTTTTTCAGATTATCTGGAAACAAACGCAGAGTCAAAGAAATGTAGTTTATTCATTTCCTCTGGCATCGATTTGCTATAATGCAAAAATAAATATTTATGCAAAATGCAAGATAGAACGAGTTTCCTTTTTTATTAAATTGTGTATTTTCTTGAAGACAATAAAATTTATGATAGCTCTTGTGTTTATGCGAAAAAAAATCAGAGTTGTTCAACAAAAAAGAAAAAATAATAAAACTTGGGTAAAGTAAATTAATTAATTTTATTTATACGACATTCAGGATAAGTGAAAGTTTCTAAGTCGTTTTATTGTGAAACCATTTAGTTTTAAACCTGTTTAATTCTTTTTGCAATACTTATTATTTAAAAATACAGTTACAATTTTTCGTTAATAAACATTATCTGAAAAATATGGGTAAACGTGTTTAAATTTTAAAATATCTTACAAAAAACATAAGTATAGAAAAACAACAAGAAAAACTATAAATAATTTTAAAAATAATAAACCAGAGATCACTTGAAGATACACTAATGAACAGTAGATATTTTCTGGGAGGTGTAAATATTACGACATTTAACACCAACATGAATTTTTCAATGTATTATCCACAATAAAAGAATTCGGAATCACCGTTTAATCCAAAGCGTTATTTATAAAATGAGTAAAGTACGCATAAAAAAAAAAAAAAAAAAATGAATGTGTAAATTACAAATACAAAAACTGAAAAAAAAAATTATTTTATAAAAAAAATTAAACACGACAAACTCTTCTGCTAGTTGGTACACGAACTTATTGTCATATGAGTGAGATTTACAAATTTGAGGGTTTTTTTTAACACTTTCCAACCTAGTTGAAAAGTGTTTATGACTTCGGTTTGTCTGGCCGTATGGCCGTCTGCCGTCTTTCCGTGCTCTAACTACCGTAAATATGCTCGGATTGCCCTGCAATTTTTATATGTTATTGTCGTTATCTATAACATGTTCCCTATTTCAACTGAAGTGTATAGCACTTATAGTTTTTTTACAGGGACATTCAAAAGAATTCCGTTACATTATGGTCTATGGGAAAAATCATTTGCGGTTTATTTTAATGATGTTACACAATTTCAAACACATTGTAATTGATATATATCACTAAGGTGCATTACAAGAAGCCTAATATGGAATATCATGTGCATAGCACTTATAGTTACTTTACAGGGACAGTCCAAAGAGTTCCGTTACATTACGTCTATGGAGAAAAATTGTTTGCGGTTTAATTAAATAATGTTTCACAATTTTAAATGCATTGAAATTTATATATATCACTAAGGTGCATTACAAGAGGCTTACTACAGAATATTGTGTGTATAGCAGTCATCGTTCATTTACAGGGACACACAAAATAATTCTCTGTCTGTTAACAGTAATTCCTGGAAGTGCGTTTTAAGTTGCTGAACGCGATTTTAAATTTAACTCCCTTTTTGTCTATTACTTGGTGTGTATAAATTCTGTAAATCATATACAGGATAGCACGAAAGTTCGCAAACGCATTTCCGTTTATTGACATAAACTCCAGAAGGAGAATTTTAAACTGTGCATACGCGTTTCCTAACTAAACTAAAATTTAGCATCCTATGTAGTATATATACAAATCTATAGATCATATACAGGGCTGAATAAAAGTATTCGGATATTTTCCCGAATATTGTATATGTTGGAAATATATGTTGGGAATTCTTGAAATTATTTTTTTAAATATGTTATGCGTTTTCCAAATTGTTTACTTAGATATTATATTTCTGCTTATTAAGCTGCTTATTAAACTGTAATTCTGCTTATTCTGCTTATTAAATGGTTAAATTCTGCTTATTAAACGCTTATTAAATTATTAAGCTTATTAAATTCTGCTTATTAAACGGTAATGATTTGTAAAATTATTTTGGAAGCGTTGGAAAGTGTTACATAATCTATGCATAATCTACGCATGATTTTTCGTTCTTTTTTTTTTGTCCAACTTTTGTCAGGTCTGTTGCCAGCTTTATTCAATTAAATGAATCTAGAATTATTATGGGTTTAGGACACCAAAAGCCACTTTGAGAAGTATTTTTAAGGTATATTATCCTAACCCTAAACATTTTAGACATTGTATAAAAAAAAAAAAAAAAAAAAAAAAAAAAAAAAAAAAATCTGATATATTTTAATAAAAAAATAATATTGCAAATGTGTATAATAATTTTCCATTCTGGATTATTTATCTGTTTGGAAGCATATTTACCCTTTCAAATAATTGCTTCCCATGTTATTTTTTTTAAATAAAAATACCCGGTAAAAGATCTGATATTTTTTTGCTTCATAGTTACATATAAGTGTCCTACAGGACACAATTTTTTTCAAACTCAAAAATGCCTCAAATTTGAAAATCACCCGTATGTGGCCTATGTGATCTATGTAAGATGTTGAAGCTATATGATGTAATTTCTTTCTATACTTACATATAACATAAGCCACCTGCTTTCCATCATCCAACACTGAGGTGCTTCTTTTATAAAGGCCTTAAAGCATTCTGGACATTTATCTATATGGTCCGTTTGTTTACTCTTGTACTCTGGATCATCTCTTTTTTGATGATATAAATTCTGGATAGCTTTAATGCTGCTTTTTCGTATATTTTTCTAGGAAATAAATATTTTTTTCCTACACGAACATGCTATTACGTAGATACTTTTCGTTAAGTACCATCGCAAATTTGAAAATATATTTGACGCTTTTCAGTTTTGAAATTGTGATACATTTCTAAATCTTATCAACTAAATTGTCTACAAACCATAAAAAACAACAATTAATTTTAATGAAATGTTTATCTAATAACTAATAAAAAAATAATTATATGTGTTATAAAAATTACACAATTATTCCATTGCATGATTTTATAAGTAACTTTATTTAAGTAGTGTAGACTGTTATTATGAAACACATCCATATTCTAAATTTTCAAATATACTAAACTTTATACTTACATATATATACAGCATGTTTATTAGAATTTTTTTAAACGTTCATTCATATTTTATCGAGATTTTTTATTCCAAATAACGGAACTTATCTCAAATTAATAACAGTTTTTATAATTCGTTTTATAATTCGTCGTAAATAAACTTAGTTTCCATTATAATTATCTTTAAAACATTCAAAAGAAAAAATAAAACGTTTATTATTAAATAAAAGAAATAAGTTCAAAAATAATTATAACTAAGTAATGCTTTTGTAAAGCACAATTTAAGGTGTGAGAATTACGTAATCGCTATTTTATCAGGAATCATAATTATTATACTTGATTATTCTCTAAATCCATTTCTCTACTTCTAGCATATTTTTTGCAGATCTTAATCGTTTTACTCTTTAATAATGATGGATATTAAGTTTCAACTCTCATTTTGTTGCAATAACGTGCATTAAAATGAATTATATTATGGTTTACGAAGGGAAAAAAACTGGGAACATTAATACAGAAAGAAATATCAAATTTAATCGGCACAAATCCGTAAGCGTTTTGTATTAGAAATTGACATTATTGTGCAATTAAAGGTTTATTCCAGTAAGTATGATAATTCGCTTAGTAAAAATTAAGATTTTATTTACTTGTTTTAGAATGTCATTTAGTTTTATAAAAAATAATACTAAATATTGCTTTCTTTTTAAGTAGGATAAAATTAGAATTGTTATTTTTTTAAAGCTGCCTATTAAATACTAAAAATAAATGGAAGATGTTATAAATTATAGTTAATTATAATTATGTCTAATATAGTAAATATTAATATACATATATAAATTTCTGACAATACATAATAACCATTAATTTATTTCTTAATTAATTATGATGTTTCATAATTATAACTGGATTATACACTGAAGATATTCTATTCCTTCCTGTGTGTCTTAATAATCTGAACATTTAATAATGATGATACTATGTTTCAACAATATTTTTTATCCATTAATGTGTATTATAAAATGTATTATATTCCATGTTATGTGTTATATGATAAAAATAAATGGATAGTAATATAAATTATAGAATTATAATTTGTGTTTGACAAAGCAAATACTTAAAAAATATAAGTATGACAGTATATAATAACTGTTAATTTATTTCTTTATTAATGATGATCCTTCAGACTTACAACTGGATTACACAATAAAGATACTTTCTTCCTCCTAGCGTATATTTTTCGGGTCCTAATAAAGTGAAAATTTAATAATGATGATATGATATTTCAAAAATACTTTTCCTCCATTAATGAACATTAAAAATGAATTATATTGCATGCGGTTTTTGCAGTGAAAACAGAAACGGAAATATTACTTAGATAAAGCGCAGATACAATCCTTGCAAATCCGTGAGCGTACTGCATTAAATTTCCACGTTATTGTACAGTTAACACTCGAAGTTTTATTCAGATAAGTATGTTAATTCCTTTAAGAAGAATCTAAAAATTATTTAGATGCATTAAAAGACCATTAAGATAAATGAAATGTAGATTCTAGTATATATATATTCTCTTTTTAAGTAGGATCAAATTAGTAATGTTAATTATTTTAAGGTTGCCTGCAAATTTAAAGAAAATAAATGTATGTTAAAAGAAAATAAATAGGTTAATTGTAATTTTCATCAGCCATAACATAGATAAAGAAAAAAAAACATATAACATGTGGCATTATATAATAACAGTTCACTAATTTGTGAGTTAGTAATAATTGTTCATAATTATAAATTGATTATTCGTTAAAGTTGCTTGACTACATACAGAATTTTTTCTGTTGTTGTCGGTGGTGGTCTTAATAATTGTGGCACTTAAGTATGATGATATTAAGTTTCAACAATCTTTGTGAAGCATTAGAAACCATAATGCAGTAAATAAAAAAGTATTTCGATGTCTGTACATTAATCAATGTTTAGAGAAATTGGCTTTTAAAAAGTGTGATAATTCCCTTACATTATCGAACTCATTAATTGTTATCTCAGTACAGTTACATAAGCTTTGATAACAAGTTGTTTAGAAGCTTCAAAAAACTGTTTAGATTTTTAATATTTTCACTATATGTTTTATCATATATATATATTTTTTTCACAATCCTGACGATTCAAAAATAATTCTCACGAAACAATGTTACTTTATATTTATAAATGGGGCATCTTATTCCGAATCGCAAGAGCATATAATAAGAGCCAAACATACCTTTCTTTGATAGATACAACGTTTATTTGAAGAAATAAATGTATGTTACTTCGTTTACTAAGCTTTTTTATAATGATTGGTTGTAGAAGAACGTCCCTAGCTCCGACACACATCGAATACTTGAAAGATTGTGACTCGGTCAACTAACCCGATGGGGCATCTAACCTGGATTTACCCTAATCTGCTTATCACATTGTCAGAGCTGTGTGCCGTATTTATAATTTCTTTATGTTCTTTTAAAGATCATTTAATTTAACAAAAAAATACGAAATACTGTTTCTATTCGTTTTACTGACGAGCAAATTAATGTTGTACATTTTTAATACTTTCTGACATAGTTTTGTATTAAAAATTGCGACGAATTGACGCTGCGGTGAATTGTGCGCGATGAATTGTGCACGACGAATTGACGCAGAACCCTCTGATTGTCATGCAATTTTTATATATTATTGAGGTTTTCTATAGAATGATCGATATTGGAAATGAATTGTACTGCATGTGTAGTTCGTTTACAGGGACACACAAAAGAATCCATTAAGTTAATTTATTATTATTAAAATCATTTGCGTTGCATTTAATTGATGTTACGATATTTCACGCATAATCAGATACACATGCATCCATGAGGTAAGCTACAGCATGCGATCTCAGTAGTATAAAACAAGTAGCATTTATAATCAGTTTATAGGTACGCACAAACACATTGTGATATATGGGGAAAAAACTCTTTGCGGAGTATTTTAATGATTTTACCATACTTCAAACATAATGAAAGTAATAAGGATAGCTGAGGTGTACTGAAACTTGTCATCTATATATTATGGTATATTGTAGCATTTATCGTTACAGAGACACACAAGATAATTTGGTTAGAGGACTGATTACTCTCAACAATTGATGAAAGTGCGTTTTCTGCTGTATTATTCATTTTCAAACATCTAATTTTAGTGTATCACGTGGTACGTATAAATTCCATTGATCATGTGTAAGGCTGTATGCAAGAAAAAGTAAATATTTCCGAATATGGGCAGCAGTTGCTGAAAGTGGATTTTTACTTAGTTATGTGTTTTTTCAGTTGATTATTTAAATATATAATTCCATTTTATGAAAGAATGAAATCTCTTAATATTCTGTACGTGCTGGAAAGTTTTTCATAATGTGTGCTTGATGCATTGATTTTTCGTTCTTGTATAAGGTTTTATACGAAAAAAGACACATGAATAAAAGCATTCAGTCATAACAAAGTGTAATAAAATAGCATGTTATATGTTTCATTTGTAAGTATATGTAAGACTATTTCCTTTGTAACACAAATCCTTGATTTAAAAATGAATAATATAAAAAGTCGTATTTAAAAAAATATATATAAAAGTATATAAAGGAAACAGGAAGTATTAACGGAAACTACTACTTGTGAAATTTATTTTCCTTCCCTTGCAGTCCATTGCAGAATCTCGAAATTATCAAACTGACAATCTATTCCAGATAAAGATTTTTCATTTAATCTCATTAACCATACCAAAAATAATTATAATGGCCTACAAAAAAAAAAAAAAAAATTTTTTTGTCTTATGGCACTTTATAGAAAATAGAGGCCACTGCTAGTGGAGGAAGATATGGAAGACTAATGGATTTAAATGGGAATTTCGATAAATTAACCATCTATCGCCAAGTTGGCTTCATATATGGCAACTTATTTTGTCACTATATATTAAATAACATATGGCAACATATTTTTGTCCCTTGTTGGCTATATTTTGCCACGTTGACCAAATTTTGGCACTATTGTGGTAACCCTGTCATTAGTAATTTTAATCAAATACTCATTGTATTCATACATCTTCATCAATACATACTCATTCATATACATTTCATGTAAATGCTGACAACGTCGTAATGATGCGGTCAACAATGTGATTAAAATGGATGAATGTTACAACAATGGAGATATATTTTTTACAATTAATAATAAACAATCGCAACGTTATATGTATGGGGACAAGATTTGGGCCAACGTTGCGCCCCCTTACGGATCGAATTAAAAAAAATTTCATGTCCAATTCATGTATTGTCCGCAGGAATACATATATATTCTAAATTTCAAAGCTCTATGTCAGCAGGAAGTGGGTGAAAAAGGAGTGAAAAAATTTGACTGCCACATACATACAAAATTATAAGCTAAAAGAAAGAGTGATATAAAAGAAGGAGATTTTCTTATAGTTACGTTTACAGAACGATTTGAACGAGGGTCTCTCTGAAAGTTTTGGAGTACCAAAGGTTTTGCAGTACCAAAAATCTACAGCATACAAAAATTTTATTAATTTTTAAGTAATCTCTTTTACAATAAATTTTACAATAAACTCCTTAAGGCAATACACATATTCATTCTTTGAAACAAGATTTCAAATATTTTTTTTACACTAAAAATACCTTATCAAAATAATACATAAATTTATTGGAATACTTACTTCACTTATATAAAACTTCGGTACTATATAAATTAGATTTTAGACATCTGTCAATGGTATGTTATTGCGTCACGAGAAATGCACTACATAAAATGAGATACACGTGTGTTCCTTACATCCGACGTAAGATATAGTTTTTATGTTTGAACTAACCGAATAAAAAATTTTAAAATTATCATGCGCTTTTAATAAAATTTATACATTAACTTGAAATTATAAAATGTGTAAAAAGCCTCGTTCGATATTGTATTTATCGAGAAGATCAGCCTTGAGAATTGAATTGGATCAAGTCCATAAAACATCATCCAGAGATATTTGAGTATATTAGTTTACTGGTCCAGGAAAACTATATTCAGAAAGCAAAAAGATGAGTGCCTGTGTTACTCATATATTCATTTAACTCGTACAAATAGGGTTGGGGTGTTTCAGATAACTGCGTTCTTGAAGTTTGGTGATGAATTTGGATTCACCATCGAAAATTAGGGAAAACGCGTTTCACGGTTTTTTTTATTGTAAAACCCCTTTGACCCATAAATTGCCTTGTAATACTTACATTTCGCCGTTCTAGTATGCGTCATCATCTATCGAATGGCAGGTTTAGTTGTATGCGAAGCGCTCTGAGCTGCACGAGCAACCTATGAACATCTATACTACGCAGAAATCGTCTTTTAGGTAGCTTTCATTGAAAAAAGCTACCTATTTCAGCTGTTCGGAGGTAATTCCAAAAAAGTTTGGTATATTTTCACCGATCATGACCCCCAGACCCCAAACCACCCTCCGTTCAAATGTTGATATATATCTGACGTATGTCATGCTGTAACTCTCTTATTCATGAACCGATTTAGATTTGACTGAGTATGTATAGGACACACCAAGGTCTCGACCGAGTTCGTGGGCCAGCTTCATACGCCGTCATGTTTCAAGCTTCATACGCCATCATGTTTCAAGCTTCATACGCCATCATGTTTCGAAATGGCGGCCAATTAAAATTTTTAAAATTTTTAAAAATTCTAAAAGATGTACAAAAAAATTATTTTCGTTTTGCTATATTTTATAAAATGGCTGAAATAGGGCAGTTTGAAATTCTAGCAAGGCTTAAATTTTGAAACAATCTGATATTTGTTATGCTGTAACTCTCGTATTTATGAACCGATATGAATGTGATTAATCATGTGTACAGCACATCTCAAGGTCTCGACCGAGTTCGTTGGCCAGCTTCATATGCCATCTTGATTAAAAATGACGGCAAGTTAAATTTTCTTATATTTTAAAAACAATTAAAAAGATGTATCAAAAAATAAAAATTGAAAAAGTTGCTTCCATTAAGTGTTAGATGTTGATACACGGATTCCGGAACATTTTTTTTTGTCTGTATCTTAAAAAATGGTAGAGATATGGCAGTTTGAAATTCTAGGGTGGCCTGACATTTTGAAACAATCTGATTTTTGTTGTGCTGTAATTCTCATTCTGAAATTCGAATTCAAATTCAGTACTAACGAAAAACGGTATAGAATTTTCTATAATAGAGTTCCAAGCAATTCAGCTTCGGGTGTTTGAGTAAAATGAGTTGAATTTTTAAAAACATGGACTATGAAAGCTACCTTTTCCTCCCGGTACAGGCAGGAAGGACTTTTTTCTTCCAATTTAATCTAAATAATCGTATATTAGACTACTTATTTATTATATGGTAATGTACTTTGATAGCGTGTTTCTTAATATGTTGCGAAAAACTTTTATATAGTTTTATAACTTTGTGTAATTCATTTCGTTAATTTCATTTATGTCTGAATTGTAACAGTTACTGTCCGTTCGTTCGCCTTGTTTCACTACAGACAGGGACGGCGAACCAGCGTTCCAGAAGGTTAATTGCCACCATTTTTCACGAATAGGTTTCTTAGCCTTAATTAATTGCATAATTTATTTCATGAAATTAGTCGAAGGATATTTTTCTGAAACAGCGGTGACAATTGGCCTTTGACATGCGGCTTCGCCTTCCAGAACATAGGTCTTCGTTTGTTACACTATAGAACAAACTGTTGTCGAAATGAATAAAACAATTGAGGGGGTCGGGGGAAGACAGTGCGAAGCCACATTTTTGGTGAAATAAATGTAACATTGTAATCTGTTGCTTAATATTGCAATTTATAATTTCCAACATGTAATTTTTTTCTAATGTCACTTGGTGGCAGCATATGTGACAGGTTTCATTTTTTCCCCAGATGTTTATGCCCCCAATGAAGATAGCTAATTTACAAAATACGTAATAGTAATATTATTATAGTAATGTCATATTGTCAGTCAGAATATCTTAAATATTACTAAGACATTGGCGAAAAGACTTCAGGTAATATATCTTGATTTGAGTACTTGACAAAATTTTCAAATTGAAATATCTCAGAAGTACAAAAATGTGGCTTGGCACTCTCTTGCCCCGAACACATTAATTGACTTCATCCACTTTTGTTCTGAATGTCTCAATTTTAAATAAAGTAATTCTTACTTTCGAGTAAAAATGAGTTTATTTACACTGTAGAAGCTTAGTAAAAGTAGGATTTTTTCCAAATACACTTCTGAGTATTTCACAACGACAAAAATTGAAACGAAAAAGATAGTTAGAAAAGTAAAATGAAAAAAATCGCAGATGGATGTTAGATTTAAATATATATATATATATATATATACATACATCATATACATACCACATATACATACATCATATACACATGTCATATTTATACATCATATACACATGTCATGTATATACATCATATATGCATCACATATATATCAATCATATATGACTATAACTTGACCACATACGTCAAGAAATGTTATATATATATTATATATTATTAAAATGTCATACATGCTTTATAATTTGGCGATTCTTCCTTTGGGGCCGCTATAACATGAAAATACCAAATTTACAATATAGTAATGAAAACAGAAACGAAAATATTTCATCCTTGGGGGCCGCTATAACAAGAAAGTACCAAATTTCTACATTATTTTTCATATCTGATAATTTGCATCTATCCTTTTTGTAACGATTTTATGCATTTCTATTGGCTATTTAAAGATGAATTCTTCTAAAGTTATATAATTTCGTTAAAAACGCTTAAAAAATTCTCCTAAACTTACAGAATTTCGTTAAAAACGGTTAAAATAGTAAAATGCGAACATCATTTGGTCCATTCTCGACCGAAACCAACAACCATTTTCCCAATAGTTAGAAAAAAAAAATCTTGATCAACTTTGATTCCGAACTTCTCAATTGTATGTAAAATAATTCTTATTTTCGAGTAGATTGTTTTAACAACATATAAGTTGAGTAAAGTACGGTTTTGACAAAGTACACCTGTGAGTTTGTCAACTGTGTAGCTTTCGTTATCTGTCTGTTATGTTCCATGAGTGACATTTATGGAATTATTCTCGTAGGTATGGATTCGAATAAACAAAAGAAAAATACAGACGGAAAAGATAATTAGAAAAGTGAAATTAAAATTTCCAGGTGTTGTTAATTAATTTATTTATTTATTTTTGTATTTTTTAACAAAAGAAAGAAAAAACACTTGATCCACTCTTGTTCTGAACACCTCAATTGTAAGTAAACATATTCTTAATTCGATTAGATTGGATTTAAAATGATATAAGCTGATTAAAGCTGAGTTTTACAAATCACAGTTAGGAGTTTTTAAGAGTGTAGCTTTCGTTGCCGTATGTTCAACGCTTGACTTTTCTGAGATTATTCTCGTAGGTGTGTATTTGAAAAAACAAGAGAAAAATTCAAATGGAATAGATAATTACAAAAGTGAAATAAAAAATTCGCAGATGTTGTTAGAGTTTATTTTGTATTTTTTAACAAATGAAAGAAAAACAAACACCTGCTCTACGTTGGTTGTGAACGCTTCAGTTGTAAGTAAACATATTCTTATTTTTTCGAGTAGATTGTTTTAACATTATATAATCTAAGCGAAAGTATAAATTTTAGAAAATACAGTTATGAATTTTTCAACAGTATAGCTTTCGCTGTCGTATCTTCCACAATTTTTTTTATGAGATTATTCCCTTTAGGTATAGATTTAAAAAAATAAAAGAAACATTCAAACGGAAAAGATAATTAGAAAAGTAGCATAAAAATCGCAGACATTTGTTAGAACTTTCCTATCTTGTTTCAGGCTTCACATAATCTATTTTAGCAGTAATTATTTAATGCTCCTGGAAATAATATATTTTGCAACGTTTCTTTTGTGATTTATTGATTTCCGTTTCTATCTTAGCACTTAATGCGTTGTCATCGTGTTTTCTTTTGTTTAGACATGTCTGTGTATCTACTGTTTTCAAATTTAAATTTTCATGAATGATTTTTTAGCTTATCTGCACATTAAAAATGGCCAAACGGATGATTTTCATTTGTAGTTTCTGACATAGATTCATTATAACTTAAAAGTAAATATTTATACAAAAAGCAAGTCATAATATATTGTCTGCTCAATTAAATTGTACTTTTGAAAAAAAGTCCTTCCGGCCTGTACCGGGAGGAAAAAGTAGCTTTCCTATATCTTCGTTTTAAAATTTTAGCTAATGTTACACGGAAACAGCAAGTTAAAATGCAAAGAAACGTTTACAAAAGATTCGTTAATACTGAATTTGAATACGAAATTCGCCAAATTATTGAGCAATAGCCAAATTGGCTTCATTTATGAAGACTTATTTTGGTAGCAAAATTTGGCGATATTTCGCCAAATGTCGCCAATTTTGGCGCTAACGTATATGAATATATAGTTTTATGCGTATGATTGGGAAAATTATTACAACAATGAAAGAAAATAATTTGCGAGTAATCGCGTTAATGTGCTGTTTTGTTTCAAAATGTCAGCCAGCCCACAAAAAAAAAAAAAAAAAAAAAAAAGACATTAAAGGTAAGACGTAGCTTTATTTTTCCACTTAAGCACCAAGCAAGTTGAGACCTTGTCATACCGCTTTATAAGCTTCAAAAGGCCCCCCAGGAAAAAAATCAGGGTTCTGCATACGGAACAAGCGTTGAACGGATTGTGATACATCGGTTCGCTTTAATCATGTCATCCACCATCCTGACATTTTCGTCTCTAGAGGCAGTGCACGTCCGTCCAGCACTTGCTGATGCCCCTCACCCCATTTGTTTCGACATCACATCTGGTCCATAGAATTCCACGAGGCGGTTATGAACTCCACGTGCCCATTCACTGAGGACAACCGCTCTCACTACATCCTTTGACCACAAATTCTAAACATACCTTCTCTCCATATCTACCGGGACTATAGACAGACCTTAGTGACTGCGAAAGCGCCATCTGCTGGATCGCGGTTGAACGATCCTCAATGGTGTCTGGTTGTCTTTCGCGTTCAACCACAGTCTTGCTTACCCCATTTCTGTTCGATTTCCTGGGGACAACTAGAGGAGAAACTTATTTCGGATTCACACTCGTATATAATAACCTCTTCCGATTTACCGACGATTCTAAAAAGCGTTCTTTATCATTAGAAGAATCAGAAACAATATATTTTTAAGAATTAAAGAAACATTTATTTGTAGCTCGTCGGAAAAGTTTCCAAATATTTTTTATAGTGTATTATTCAGCCTTATCAACCCGAAATATGGGTTTTTCGGATGTTATCAATTCTCAAGTAAATATTTTCAAGTTCTGCACACATGTTTTACAGACAAACATGATAAATTAATAGCATCAAAGTGAAATTAAAATTAATATTATTTCATTATTTTTAGATGTAAAAATCCAATTAAGTAGCGAAAAACGTTTAATTAAAAATATTTAGTATCCTAAAACAGATACCTCAATTTAATAAAACTTATTAATACACTATAGAAACTATTCTTAAACGTTTCCGACAATCAATGACTGCAGAAGAAAGTTTGTTTTTATAAATTCTTCTTTAAATCTCGAAAGTACATTAGTTTCTGGGGTGTCTAAAGATAAAGAATGTTTTCTGGAATCGTGGGTAATTCATAAGAAATTATTGTGTTCTTTTGTTCGTGGTTATATAACATTTTCCTAAATTAAGAAACATTTGTCTTTTTATACAGTGTTGTCTTTCCGCGTATTACTATAATACGCACTTGCCATACGATGGATTAAGAATTCATTTAGATGTTTAAAATCAATTTTCTTTCTTATACCGAAAATTTAATATCTAAAACATTGCGAAAAAAGAAAAATAAATATTTATGCAAAGAAAAAACAAGGAGGAGTTGGTTGCTCTGTTAAATTACGAATTTACGCAGATAATAAATAATATGCTGGCTATTTGATTTATGCGACAATTTAGACGTTTAAAAATACTTCTAAAACAAGCATAATGGTTTTTTTTTGTTTTTTTTTTTTTCGTTCGGGTTAAGTTACGACTTAAATAATGCTCGTAACTGGATTTATTAGGTAAACATTATAACGTCTTAAAAAATATTTAATACGTAAAACAACCAAAGTAATTGCTTGACAATGACTATTTCGTACATTAATTTTGAATTTAACTAACTGTGATTAACTTTCAAATAACTGTGAGATTAGTTTAATTTTTTATCTTTATAAACAAAATGGTTTACTCAAGATAAAATTTAAATAAACTAATTTCATAAGTTCAGTTTAACAATTTATTAGAAATTTTATCGGAAACGATTATTATATGTGATTAGAAACTGATTATTCACTAGCATTCATAGAAACCTTATTTCTGCGAATTCTAATTATACTGATGCTTAATAATTATAAAGCAATTTCTTCCTTTATACAAAGAAATTGGAGAAGGAAGGGAAAAAATTAAACAAGAATAATGTCAATTATATTTTAAACATTCTAAGTCAATTACGACGTAATTAACGCTCTTAAGTGGTTTCATTATGATAAAATTATTACATATTTCATAAACTTTCATTATGCTAGCACACAGAAATAAGTGCGCGTTAATAACAGTTTTTGCATTAATTTCGCATTAATCATAATTATTTTACAGTAATCAAGAAATCGATTTTTCTGTTTATCTAAACAAAGAAAGAAATTCGAGAATTTTTGTACGAAAGATTAAGGAATGTATAATTTAAAATGTGATGATTATTTGATAGTCATTTGAACAGCTGTGATAATTATGCATAATTAAAATTTGATTACCTATTCAAAATTCTGTATTTATTTTCTTTTTACTTTTATAATTTTGATGATTTATTATTACATTTGTATTCACATTTTCATTACGACATCTCATATACTTCCATTAATGAACAATATATATATATATATAATTTTGATTCCTTGTGCGTAATTTATTACTTTTCGACATCTTGATTTTCGGATAAATGTGATACTTATATTACCATTAATGAAAGAATTATTTCAACATTTCAAAAGATTTGTATCATCTATATTTTTAAAGTTGAACTAGCTCAACGTTTTTCAGAATAGCTCGGATTAAAATTGTGAATACATTTTTAAAAATAGACTATGAAATCACATTAAAATAAATAATATTTATCTATAATTTACATACAAATATTTGTTGTTTATTTTGCGGAACTACGGTCAACTTTTGCTTTCGAAGGTTAAACAGTACTCTATCTAAATTGGAAATCGAACCATATTGAGCAAAAAATTTTGAACACGGTTTCAAAGTCAACGTATTTTGACTAATACACATAGCCTTATTATAGGGAAGCTGCTGGACTTCGTCATAAGAAGGAAAAACTAGCCGTTGGGGGCCTCCGTAATACTTACCTATCATGGATATGCATAATATAAAATATGAAAATAGAACATGCGTAAACTATTTATAAAGTGCATTGCAATTCGAATAAAATCGTGGCTTGATGACGTCATAAACTTTAAATACTCTGTTACTGAATTGCGTAAAAGAAACATCCTTATAACTCCAAAACTGATAACCATATTAACTAACGGTTTACTGTGTCGGATTAAGCGTCTCATTTAAAATTAAAATATATCTTTGAATTGAAATTTGAATTAAAGACAGGGTCTTGAAAAATCGAAGAGTGCGGAAAATAAGATTACAAACACTAATTTACACTAATTATCCGCTCGACTTCATTCTTTATGCAAAATTTATGTTTTTTTACTGTATTTTATATTCATTCCTTAAAATAAACAATTTCGAAATTTTTTTATATACCTTTTATCAGAACGAATATTTCGAGAGTCCGAAAAAAGTAGTTCCGGATAATCGAGGTTACTGAATTTCAATAAGTTTCTTCCCATTATTACATACTAAGTACATACCATATTTCAACTCTCTATCTTAATTTGTTCGGGAGATAGAACCTTTACAGACACACACACAGACACACAGGCAGACGGACAGCAATTTTTTTAACTATTCTATATTTTTAACTAACCCTATACTACGTATAAAAACATGTTTTTCGGAATCTCCAGTATCTGAAACGTGTAAATCCGTCAAAATTTTTTTTTTTCGATTTTCAAAACGATTACAAGACTTACCCTAAACTACGTATAATGGGTAAGTAACAGATACCGCAATTTAATAAAACTTATCAATACACTATACAAACTATGCGGAAACGTTTCCGAAAATCAATGACAGCAGAAGAAAGTTTATTTTTATAAATTCTTCTTTAAATCTCAAAAGTACATTAGTTTCTGCGGTGTCTAAATATAAAGAATGTTTTCTGGAATCGTGGGTAATTCATAAGAAATTATTGTGTTCTTTTGTTCGTGGTTATATAAAATTTTCCTAAATTAAGAAACATTTGTCTTTTTATACAGTGTTGTCTTCCCGCGTATTACTATAATACGCACTTGCCATACGATGGATTAAGAATTCATTTAGATGTTTAAAATCCATTTTCTTTCTTATTCTTTCTTATCAATTTTCTTTCTTATACGTATGATGGGTATGTAATAAATATTAACAGGGGAGTACCATTTGTTCCATGCGCCAACTGTAAATAATTCTTATCTTCTCGAACATCACGTCACTTGACAGACAGTTTCTCTTTTTTTACATAGTATTCTATTCCGGGAGGGATTTTTATTTTCCGTGAAGGATTTTACTTATTATGTTATTTTAATTGACTTTATTGTAAACATTTCTATTAAATGCACTATATAAACGTGTTCCAATAATTCCCAGCTAAGCCTGTATTTTATCATAGATTTCCGATAAGAACAGAAATAAGAGAGTTGCGGATTAGTGCATGCAATCGAGGAAATTCTCGTTTTAACCCGGATGTTACTTGCGTTTGCTCAGAACCTTTTTATGATGAGGATTATGTAAGGAACTAACAAGCGAGATTGCTGGGCTTTGTTCCTGATACAAAAGTAAGAGTTTAACACTTTCAAAAAAATTCCTTTCCGAAACTCACTTTGGCGAAGTTCGCTTTTTATGCATAATTTAAGATTCTGCATCCAGGTTTAAACTCAAAATACAAAAGAAAAGGAAACATAACTACCTAACAAGCGTACATTTATCTTTAAAATGCAATCTTCGGTTTTAAAAATTGTAATATTAATGATTTGAAAAAAAAAAATCTCGAGTTTAAGTCACTTCGAGACTTTAAGATAAGGGCATTTAGATTAAAAAATTAAACTTGATTTTATACAATTGCTCTCAAAATTTAATACAATACACTAATCTTTTAGCTGATGATGAAATGTGAATTTGTATTAGAAATTATATGAAATTTACGTGAAAACTAACAAGTTTGAATATAAAAATATTTCCTATATAGTTAACGTTAAGCATTCATTGAGTGAAAATGTTAACTTATTTTCACGCTAATGGTCTAAATTTGTAATACATTAAACTAACCTTTTAGCTCTTGTTCAGGTAAAATTGAATTTTGATGTTTGTTTTTCAAAAAATAAAAATAAACTCAACTTTTCCGTTTTTTAGGTGCTTTCGTAATTATATAAATACGTAGCACCTATTGTCGTCGCTTGGTCCGTCCGTCTGTCTGTCCGTCCGTCCTCATATAACAACGCAAAAACTACCCAACCGAATGGTTTGGAATTTAATATATATTATCTTTGCAGAATTTTGTCGAGACATTTCAATTTTTTTAAAAATCGAATCAAAAGTTTAGGAGATATTAATAAAAATATTTATTATGAAATTTGAATTAAAAGAAAAAAAATCGGTGCTTTCTTGTTAGAGGAGCTTCCGAGGTTTAATCGTCAAGCGACCGATGTACTTATTTTATGACAGAAATTAATCTGCAGACGATGTAATTCATTTCACAGAATTAAAAATCATCAAAATCTGAATATTTATATAACTAGCTATAGTACGAACGCACCTCATTTGTCACGTTTGACGTACAATTTCCAACTTGTTTTCTTTGGTGACGCAATTATTGATACACAACGCTTTTTAAAGACACAATTTTGGCTATTGCTACTAAAATTCTTTTCCGAATGACTTTTCATCCCTTGAAAATTAGACTCGATTAAGAAAATTTTTCTTTCGTATAATCAATACTTCTTATTTCGCGAATATCACTATGTACCACGTTAATTGGTTAAGTGTTTATTTTCTTATTGTAGGCTTATGTGAATAGCAATTAAAGGAATGTATGGCTAATAATATGGTACAAAAAATAAGGTTAGGTCCATGAAAGGTCCATCAAAACTGTTCTTTATTTTAAAGTTCTATTCAAATAATCAAACTTTACAAATGCTGAAATAACTTTTTTTTAAAATAAAAAATGGATGATAAAATTAAATACAGTAAACATAAAGACTTAAAAAACATTTTAATATACATATTTCTCAAGATCAGTAATGATAAATAAATTATTATTTAAAAAAAAAAAAATTGGGGATTTTTGTTTTAATGAAAATAAATAATTTATCAATACGCATCTTGAGAATGTCACCGTTCTTTGTACGAAACTAGTAGATATGTTTATTAAAGGGTTTTTTAAGCTTTTATTTTTATTATAATCATTTTTAACATATATATATATATATATGTTGTAATTCTTATTTATAATCCTGCAGTTCCTTAAGTATTTACTTGAATTTTAACTATGAAATGAGTATAGTTCTGCAATCTAAGTTTTAACAGTCTTTATTACTTACTCAACTGAACAAAGACAACGATGAGATTATTCAATACTATACTATATTTGTACAGATAAAGTTCAATTCACCTAGAATTGTACTATAAATTATTTATTTTACATACATCGGATTATCCATCTTCATACTTGGATACCAAACTATGGAACAACAACTTATTTCTCGCTCTCTTTTTATCTATCAAGCGTCTTGTAATAATCTTGCAAAATCACGTATCTATTAATTAAATCATTGAGTTTGTGTTATTGTGACTATTGATGCATAGATGGATATGATTTATTTTGTTATCTCACATATATATTAAAGATAATATGTGATTTTTCCTTATATAATTATCTCTATATATTTTTTTAATTGAAGGGATTACTTTATTTGGAAAAATATATAATTTCAAAATTTATTGGAAAGATGTAATTAGCGTTGGTTGGTTTTTAGAATTTTCATAATTAATTTTATATAAATAAAAGTAATAAGTTTTTTAAAGAAATGAACAAATATAGTCTTTTAGCGTCAAAATATGGACCAGCCCTGGAAATACAGAAAACCATTTTTCATTTGTTAGGGAAAAAAATCTGGCTCCAAAATACTATTTAGATCTGTGAAATCTGACCTTTAAATATTATGTTTAAATTAGAAAACAAAATTAGGTTTTCCAGGTCAAAATTAGTTTTGAACAATCGCACTAAATAACACATATTTGGTTATTCAGAATATCTCCCCCCCCCACACACACGCACATACACACACGCACATACACACACGCACTCCATCTTTCGAAAATTAGAAAGCGAAAATTTTTCTCACGCAACATTTAGGTTAATTCGTCAAATTTATGCAAATACTCTGATTTTGCGAATATCATTCTGTACAGCGTTAATTTTCCATACACAATATTTATGTTATCTAAAGAAATTTTCAGCAAAGCTGAATTTACGCTGGAAATTAATAATACAACAAAGGATACGAATTACCCCTTACTACACAGCGTACAACCAACAAAGTGAAAAAATATCCAGAACGGGGCTTGAACTCATGTAACTTGGTATTACGCACCATTGCTCTATCCTTTTGAGCTAACCGGACGATATCCAGTCTAGAATTTCTAGCATCACTCTTGGTTGTCTCATTGTTGACACTGAAGTCGTGTGCTCATGATTGACTTTCCATTTTGTGCTGCAAAGTTACAAGTCGTTCCAAAATATAAGGATAAGAAATGCTAGACTAGATGTCATCCGTATAGCTCAAAACGGTGAGAGCATTAGTGCTTAATACTAAGCGTTCAGGGTTCGATCTCCAATTTGTACATTTTGCACTATGTTGAATATACACCGTGTAGTAAGTGATAACTCACATCCTTTGTTGTATTCGTATTTACGTTAGTTTGTCAAATCTATACACAAATTCCAATTTTGCCAATATCCTTCTGTACAGTGTTAATTTTACAAAAAAATATACTTAACGTAATACTTATATAATTGTTTTTGGATTAAACTTGCGTGGATAGAATTGAGCAGAAGAAATTTCAAAAATACAAGATTTAAAAAATACGGATATACAGCGTTTTATAATCTGTGTCCATAAAATAAATGTTCATTCTTTTTAAGTTTCGTACAAACTAGTCAAACTTTCAAAATGCTGACATAACATTTCTTTTCCAAAATTTGAAGGAATTACGTTATTTCAAATAAAAAAATCATAATTTGATAATTTAATTTTTAGGAAAAAAAGTATTCATCGTTGGCTATTTTGTAAGATCTTCCTACTTTGTTTTATATGAGAGAATATGATACGAAAAGTAGATTTTCTAAAGAATTGAACAAATGCAGTTTTTTAGTTTCAAAATGCTGACGCTGCTTCAGAAATACATAAAACTATGTGTTTTTTTAAGCTTTTGTTTGAAAATAATGTTCTTCTTCTAAAAATATTTTTAAGAACTTTGAAATCTGATCTCTTATTGTGTCACTAAAAGAAAAAAAGCAGCTTTTCAGTTTTAATTCTTTCGTTTAAAGATGAAAATTCTTTTAAAAGGGTATTTAAAACTGAGGTTTTTAAAACCATCTTTTGTCTGAAAATAATGTCTTCACAAAATATTTTTAAGAGGTTTGAAAGAAGATATTTTATTGTATGACTAAAAGAAGAAAAAAAAATTCATATTTATTTTTTAATCTACATTTTCCATTTTAAATTTGCGCTTGCGACTGAAAAGTACTTTTTTCTTATTCTTTTTCAGTTTGGAACCAAGATGGAACATTCCATTTGCCTAAACTTCGACGTCTTAGGATGCGACGGTTACGTCGTAAGTAGCACTTTTAAAATTATGTAATAATTTCAATGTAACTAAATGTGGATCGAGATTATGGATATAAGGAAAAGTGAGATATTCACAATCCATATGTATATTTTATGTTATAATAATACGTTGTAATAGTATAATATATCCATTATTAAAAATTATTAATATGTGTATTACATATTTGTACAATTTTTGATTTTTTAAATTATAAAGAGAAAAAAACATATTTTGAATCAGATATATTCTTTTAATTAACTCTTTGATTATGGATCGGGACTGGCGACTATTTTTATATTCAATCACACCACAATTGACTTTTATTTTCTGGTAGACTTCTCTTGAAAATGTCCCACTATGGTAGAAATTATTTTCCAAACGTGGCACGAATAGAAAAAAAAAAATAGTCCACTGCGACGTACATGTCCAAATACCTAGTTAAACGTGTCTTGTTGCTATGTGGTAGTCATTTCATATTTACAAATAATGCATTTTTAAAAGAAAATTTCTGGTTCAAATATGTTTATTTAAATTGTAGTGTCCCGTTAAAACGGAGACAGTATTGACTGTTGTAACAAATATGTTGTTTATAAAGTCTGTATTTTAAGAAACAAGACAAGTTCTGAAAAAAAAAATGTTTTATTGATCCGATCGTTATAGCGACGTAAAAGTCTTCAAAGTAGTCTCTCCTTGCATCAATGCAAAAAAAAAAAAAAAAAAAAAACAGTAGATTTTTAGAAATATTGTTTATAATTGATTAACTAAATTATATTTCTAAAGATTTTGTTCAACAAAATTCCAATACAAGTATTAATTTTACAAGCAAAAAAAAAAAAAAAAACTGACCGTCTGACAGTCAGATAGCAGTCTATCAGCAGTCATAATATTCGGCAAGCACCGTCGGAGTCTGAAAAGGTTGATATCCATGACTATATCGACCACTACAAATTAACCGCCATGAGTAGAGAATAGAGAAAACTTTTATGTCAAGGCAATCATCTTACAAAGTCTAAAAAATGAAATTTGGTTCTGACTGAGGGCCAGACCAAGCTCCGGTTTCCAGCTAGACCCTCTAGCTCTGTATGTTTTGAAAAACGACAACATTTATACACCTGATAATGAAAGTAGCTGTTGTTAAAAAACTTGTAATGAAACATTATTTATTCCTTTTTTCAGAAACATTTATATGCGTAAGTCGAAAATATTAATAGAAAAATATTTTACTACTGCGATATGTTTTATTAATTTTTAATTACAATCGAAAATTGATATTTTGATCTCACTGGAAAAAAGAAAACGAATCTGGATAAAAAGTTTTTAGGTTAAAATGTCAAATATTAAAAAAAAAAAAAAAAAACAAGAACGAAAAATCATGCGTCAAGCATAGATTATGTAACACTTTCCAACACTTCCAAAATAATTTTACAAATCATACCGATTAATAAGCTAAAAGATAACATCTAAGTAATCCGAATACTTTTATTCCGCCCTGCACTGTAAAAAATAATCTTGTAAAATAACAGAAAATTTCTGGCAGCAAAAGTTGCCAGAAAATTTCTGTATGTACAAAAAATATCTGTACATACAGAAAAAGTTCGTATACTTCAATCCTTTTCCGTACATACAGAAATTTTCTGTATGTACCAGAAATTTCTGTATGTACGGAAAAGGATTGTCGTATACGAACTTTTTCTGTATGTACAGATATTTCTTGTACATACAGAAATTTTCTGGCAACTTTTGTTGCCAGAATTTTTCTGTATGTACAAAAAAAGTCTGTGTGCAAGCACTGTATTATTTTCTCTGTAGTAGCTACAGAAAAATCTGTACCATACATAATTTTTATGTCAATTACTGTATCCATAAATCCAACCTAATGCTTCTTTTAAATAAAATATACTTGAAAAATTTATCTAATAAAATGTATGTGCTTCTATGTGATAGTCATTTGAATTCTATTTGATTTCATTCATTAAACAGAATTTCTGTTCAAAGTATTTTCTTTTATTTATTAAAAAAGGGAGCTGATGAGTATCACATGGAATATAACTTGTAACAAATTTCTTATACTTACATATCAGATTTTTAAAAATGATTACATCTCCACATATCCTTTTACAAGTAAAATTATTTCCAAACCTATTAAATATATATATACACTTTGATAGTATATCATTAGCTTAAGATAAAGTTAGCGATAAAAAATATATTGTTGAAAAGAGTATTATTTTCAAACAGTAAGTTTCTTTGTTATCATACAAGAAACTAATGCCAAATTCCACATATTTAAAGAATTCAGTAAATTGTTCTTAATTTTATAAAAAATATTATTTAGCCCCTATTTTAAAATTACTTTGTTTTTAACATTTAAAACTGGTTTAAAACTTGTAACATTTCATTCAATAAGAGAATTAAATGATTAAAGGTGGCATATTTAAGTTACACTTTTTGTTCAGAATGGCATAGTTTACATTTTGAAAACAGCTTTCATATTATGTATATAGTTTTTTTTTTTTAAGACATTTTAAACTTTTGGATATATGATTGCCTATTTCATATTAAACATCAGTAATGCTGACAATAATGTAGTTTAATTGAATGCAAGAATTATTCATTAAGTTGAATCATTCATTCATTAAATTGAATGCAAAAGTCTGAGCTGGGAAGGAAAGAAAGAGTAAAAATTTTTGTAGCAATAAAATAAAGTTGTAATGAATAAAATTTCGTAACAAAAGACCACACCTATTTACTCAAATCCAAACTTTTTTCCTTAAACAGTGAGCTTATTTTGTTTGCAAATTATACATTTCAAATGCAATACTAACAAAAATAAAATAAATATAAAACTAAACAAAGAGTTCACTATATTGAACTGAATTATGTGAATCCTGTTTTATTAAGAGAAATTTTGTGAAGGGAACCTGGAATGTGAAAACAGTAAATAGTTGGCAGAAAATACACTGTTGATCCAAACTGTACTTGCTGTTAAAAGAATCAAAGTGCTAACACATGAAGTTCATTTTATTGTATAAAATAAATAACTTTTTTTATCAATTTGTTTTGATTAAACATAGTGATTTAATGCAATATATAAAAGTAAAAAATATACATCAACAATGCATTTTGCATTTTTTAAATTTGAGTATGATAAAATTTAATTAAAAAATCTATTCCGGAAAGCTAAGACAAAAAAAATATTTGATTCATACTATTGGAAATATTATAAAATTTACTTTCAACATCCATTTGATTGCATTTATTTCCTCCCGCCTCCCTCCACAAAATTCAACCACATCCTGCTAAATGACAAGCACTAATTATAAAGGTTGCTACATGTTGACACAGAATACATAAATTTAAATAAAAATCACTAAAAAAACAAACACAGCAAATTACAGAAAACAGTTTTATTCTTTTCAAACACAACAGAATTCGATTAACCCTTTTCTAAAACTATGTATTTTTTACAAAGAATTGAGTAATATTAACTCAAATGATGTAATGTTACACAATTTTAAATTATTGAAATACTAAAGAGAAATTTGTTAATTACTTACTAGATATGTTGAAATTTAAATAGATATATTTAAAAATAAATAGATACGATTCAATAACAGATACAATTATCTTTCTGAGATTCTCCACAGGTTTTTAATGTTACTTTAAACTCTTGTTAGTCACATGTTTGATACCTGATGAGTCTTGAGGAATTCTCATCAAACCCCTATAAGTGAAAAAAAAATATATATAACATTTAAATTGAGTTTAACTCATTCAATTTTTTGGAATCCAATTTCAACATGTTGTGAGGGATTTGTAAAACTAAATTGTTTGAGTAAAGAAAAATATAACAGATGTTGGACTCTGGTTTCTTCCTATTCAAAATTTTAGTAACCTTCCCCCCCCATTTATAAGTAACCTAATAAACAAGAGAAGCGGCCAATATTATTAATATCCATTTCTTATAATTATTATTTTATGTATTTCATAACAGTTTGAATATTTATAAATGCAAATTTCAATACTACTACTAAAACTTAAAACATGAGACTTTTCCTAATGGAAATATTATTGAATGTTATAGAAAAACTACAAAAATTTGTATCATATAGGGTTGGCAAGTTTTTCTAAAATTGGAAAAACAATGGTAAAAACCATCAGGGCAATATTTTTTGCCAAAGTGGAAAAATAGATACATATGTTTTATTTACGGGAATATAATTATGTTCATTTTTACTAATTTTAAACTGAACAATATGTAACTTTGAATTTTTTAGCTTTAAATATTCAAACAGTAATCTATTATGTTTCCAATTGTTTTTTTGTAAAATACTTTTTTAGTTTCTGCTGATGGAAAATGAGAGAGTAAATAACGACAAAATAAACCCTTGGTTTTGATTTAAACAGTCAAAATTATTGAACAGCTAATTTTAATGATTTATTTAATTTTTAAGAAAGTCTAAGAAATATTAACCAATTTGCTGTGCTATCATAATAATAGTAATTTGAAGTTACAAAGTATAATTAGTACAGAATCATAATCCTTCACCTCTTTTGTTAATTGATGTTTTAGTTGAGCCATGTTTTAAAATATAAAAAATATTTTTGTAAAACTTTATATAAATTTAAATTGTAAAAGATTCAGGGGTTTAGATAAAGAAAACATGAAGATTGATTTTTGTCGTTACAAATCAGATACATATATATGTCAGTTTTCCACAGACAGTTTCAGAAGGGTGCTGTACCCTGCCTGCTCTTTGGTTTACAAAATAGCACCCTTCTTGCCCCTCATAAAAAGAATTAGCACCCTTCTTGCCCCCCTCCAGTAAAAAAAGTGCCCTTTCTCCTTTTTTGCATTAAAAAATTTGCTTTCATAGTAAAAATTGACTCAATGTTGTCTTAAAAAGAGTGTTTTGACTTTGAAATGTCAAAAGTGGCTTTAAAAACCAAAAGAATACCTTTAACAATTAAAAAAAGTGCCCTTAAGAATATGAAAAGTGCCCTCAAAAATCCAAAAAGTGCCCTTAAGAATAAAAAAAAAGTGGCCTTTTCTCACCAGCAGCACCCTGCCCTTTTTTAAACCTGGGGGAAACTTTTATATATACATATATAATGTAAACCTGATTTATATATATGTATATATTTTTTTTAATTAAAGAATAATTTTTAAATTACACATTTTAAAGTAAAATAACCGTTAGTAAATTTATTAAAATTAACAATTAAAAAAGCTAATTTAAATTTATTTCAAACTTAAAAATAAACTCATTCACTTGTTTAATATGAAATATTTTAATAATATAAACAAGTAAATATATATAGAGTTTTAAAAATAGAGCAATAGAAACAGATTTTATTTGAAAATGTGAATTATCTTTTACTTTTGAAAACATGAAATAAATAAAACAAATTGTTTTGTGTTATATGAGCAATTACTTACACTAACTGAAATTTATCTCGCCTATTTTTTTAAATGTAATTATGAATTTTTAGAAAGCACAGTTTTTTTATGAACTGAATGAAAAAGAATAATCACAAGCATAGTAATAATACATCTTTAATTGTCTTAAATCTTTAACTGAGTTAATAAAATTGTTTTAAAAGATAAATTATTTTTTTAACAAAACTTATCAAAATTTTGTAAATTGAAAAAATATATATACCTAAAATTTGAATTAATAAAGAATGCAATTAATAAGTATGCATATCACAAGAAAAACAATTGTTCTTAACCAAAACATTTTTATAAAAAGTAAATTATAGAAATACAGGATATAACTTATAAAATAATTTCAAATTGGCACAAAATTGTTGAACAATAGTTCTTACCTCTGAATAAATTCCATAGTTGGCTTGCTCTGTTCTGGATAAACTATTTTATTGTCATCTGGATTATCATATTTACTGAAGACTCTTTTCTATGGAAACTTAATAGCTGATTTGGTTCCTATATATAAATGTGTAAAAAAATAAGTTCATTTACAGCAAACACTTTTGTAAACATACATATCTGAAAAACAAGTTTAAATATAAAAAATAAAATATATAAATTTACTTTATTCACAACTATTTTTGTGTATGTGTGCATAAGTGTAAAAAAATGTTCATTTTATGTTTTCTAAGAAAAATAATTGCAAGAAAAGTTTTAGCAGGCCTTTCCACCTTTTATTATTCAAGGGCACATCTGTGTGCATTGAAAACAATGAAAGGTGTCAATATTTACATGACTCAACACATGCAACAATATTAAATATTATCTCATTATAGTTGCTTGAAGGTGGAAAAGGGAATGGGGTTTGGGGGGGGGGGGGCTGCCTTAGGCAGCGCATAGCCCAGGGTCCCCTAAAGTGAATTTTATATAAAAACAAAATAAATGAAATATTTCATTTCAAATTATATTAAAATAACCAATTAAAAAAAATATGTGAATAAAGATTTCGTGACATAAAAAAAAAATTCTTTTATTCATAAGGTCCCTGACAAATTTTCTGCGAAGGGACTCCCAAACTTTATCTACTAATACAAAAAATCGTGCTGCAGACACCATTTTGTCATAATTCGCACTGATACATTAGAGTAAAAAAATAATAATAAATGTGAAATTTGCAAAAATCTTCTTTTCTTTTGAATTATCGTTGCAAACATATCGCTGTTTTTTTTTTTTATAAAGTTTTTAAATATTTTATATAGTACTATATATACAGGTATATGTTCCTTATAAATGATATTTTTTTCTTCATATCCATGGAAAAGATCTTTATGTTCATTCCAGAATACAGCCAATGGAAATGGTCTCTAAATTTTTTCATTATATTTGTATCCAAGGAACTGGTATTAAAAAAATAAAACATTGCGGAATTCTTCTAGATCTTCATTCAAAAAAAGGATAAACACACTTGATTTCTGGGTTTGTGATTTTTTAAATTAAAAAAATTAATTATTTTATTTAATCCAGATTAATTTTTTTAATTCAAAATATAATTTTAAAAATACACATTTAAAAGTAAAATAGTCTTGAGTGAAGGATTAAATTTAATAATTTGAAAAGCTTATTTAAATTTATTTAGAATTAAAAAATAAACTCATTCACTTGGTTAATTTGAAATTTTTTAATTATATACAAAATTAAACATATCTAGTTAATAAATAAAGCAACATAAACAGATGTAATTTGAAATGTGAATTATATTTTACTTTTGAAACATGAAATAAGTAAAATTGTCTTGTATTATATGAACACTTACTGAGAGTAACTGTAATTAAAAAAATGTTTTGTATACTATATAAAATATAACATATATTGATAAAATAAAAATCATATGCACCCTTCATTAATTACTAAAAGCTAAATCTTAACCAAATTTCTTAAAATATAAAAGATAATGGAAGTATTTTATTCAGAAAAAATAATTTCTCTATTCTCTATTTTCAATTTAGGATTTTTATTTTAAAGTGTAATAGTTGATTTAAATAAAATTCCAAAAATCATGTATTTTGAGTTCTCAGTTTTTCACGCTGCTTAAATTTACTCCGTATTTTTTGCAATATAATATTTATTACAAAATATCTGTACCTAAATTTGAAATATTTTTTTTAAAGTTGATTTAAATCAATGATTTTTTTAATCGATTTATTTAAATCATCGAACTCTGCTTTATTTCATTCTCGTTATTATCTAAGAGGTGTCGACCCATGTAAAATTATAAAGCAGGTTCGCTCACAAAATTCTTTATAATAAAACAGGCTCCTTCACGAAATTTCTCAGTGAAATATAGATCCCTTCACAAAATTTCATTCCATAAAAGCATAACTCTTCATTATTTATTTTTTATTTTGTTAGGTTTAAAAATGTGTATATATTTTCAAACAAAACAAGCACACACACGCGAAGGAAAAAATTAGCAAGACAAACAAGTTATTATTATTAAAATAGTTTGAACTTGAGTAGCTGGATATAATCTTAGGTTACAAAATGATATTTTTCACAAAAATAACTAACATTTCATAAAATAGGCTCCCCGAAAAAAATTTGCATCGAAACCTGTCTCTAAATGCTGGCTACAATACGAAATCTGCACTTCTTCCGCACGGAACGATTACGAATAGCACGTGTACATAATTTAAAATCAAACTACATTATTAAACAAAAATGTATACTTACATTATTGAAAATCCATCTCATGTAGTATTGTGGGACTTGTAAACTAATTGTAGACACCTTGTGTTCTTGTGATATAGAAGAATTTCCGGATTGAACTTCCATCATATGAAAACACAACAAACAACAAACATGGCCGACGCATCGCTTTTCACTCCACTACCTAATTCCGTTGCCGCATACAGAAATTTCCCGTATGCACGTGTACAGGAAATTCTCGTAGACAGGTGTTTCGTGTTAAAATACAGTTAAACTGTGGAAAAACTGTACATTCTTTCAAAATACGTTTTGTGACAGAATAATGTTGTCGAAATATACTACAGTGTTTTTTAACAGCTTAAAGTTGTTAAAAAACATGTATGATTGAAAAAAGGCCTGTTTTTTTACAATTTTTTTTACAGTGTGTATAGTATCTATAGATTTGTATATATACTACATAGGATGCTAAAATTTATTTCAGTTAGGAAACGCGTAGCACAGTTTAAAATTGTCCGTCTGGAGTTAAATAATACGGAAATGTGTTCGCGAACTTTTGTGCTTCTCTGTATAGGATCTATAGAATTTATACATACCACGTAATAGACAAAAAGCGAGTTAAAATTAAAATCGCTTTCAGTAACTTAAAACGCACTTCCAGGAATTATTGTTAACATACAGAAGAGAATTCTTTTGTGTGTCCCTGTAAATGAACGATGACTGCTATACACACAATATTCTGTAGTAAGCCTCTTGTAATGCACCTTATATAAATTCCAATGCGTTTAAAATAAGGAAACATTATTTAAATAAACCGCAGACGATTTTTCTCCATAGACGTAATGTAACGGAATTCTTTTGACTGTCCCTGTAAAGTAACTATAAGTGCTATGCCCACCTTTTTCCATATTAAGCTTCTTCTAATGCACCTTAGTGATATATATAAATTTCAATGCGTTTAAAATAGTGAAACATTATTAAAATAAACCGCAAATGATTTTTCCCCTTAGACCGCAATGTAATTGAATTCTTTTGAGTGTCCCTGTAAAAAAACTATAAGTGCTACACACTGCCGTTGAAATAGGGAACATGCTATAGATAACGACTATAACATATAAAAATTGCAGAGCAATCCGAGCATATTTACGGGAGTTAGAGCACGGCCAGACGGC
Source organism: Maratus michaelseni (assembly GCA_963931845.1). Lineage (NCBI taxonomy): Eukaryota > Metazoa > Arthropoda > Arachnida > Araneae > Salticidae > Maratus > Maratus michaelseni. The sequence goes on from OZ007592.1 coordinate 422,725,845, forward strand.
CAGACGGCAGACGGCCAGACAAACCGAAGTCATAAACACTTTTCAACTAGGTTGGAAAGTGTTAAAAAGAATCATGTGAAACTGAAGAGCTGTTTTAATTTTTTAAGCTTTATTGTGCAATTCATTCAATTCAGAAATGGAATTTCGTTACTATTAATTAGAAGCTCTGCTCCCTACGAATATTTTTCTCTGCACTTGGCCTTGGAATTGGCACTATTTATATGATGTTGCTGCATTTAAAAGAAGAAGTAATGGCAAAAGTTTGTTTTGGTGGATGAAAATAAGAAATTCTACATTTTTTAATTTTCTGATATCTTTGTTTTTAATTTAATGGCGATGATCTTTGTAGATTGGAAGATTTTGATTTCTTGTTCATAATAAACACTTGAAAAATTTCGAAAATTCCTTCCTAATTTTTTTCTCAAAATCTGATGCGAACCATTTGGTACTGTACCTACGAATAAAATGTTATTTGTAAGTATTTTAGATTCAATTAAATCGCACATTTCTTCTTTAAGTTTACAATAAATATTTCATTGGATGTTCATGAATACAACACCCCATGAGAAAAAAATGCCAATTTTATTCTTTAAATTGTCATAGGCATACGCATTTTGTTGGTAGGTGCATCCTGAATAGCAATTATGCTAAAGTACTCTTTAACTAGCAATATTTATCCAAATTTAGCTTCGATTGCATATAGTGGAGCCCAGGAAATATCTCCGTAGGTAGGAGAGCTATACCTACATGATTGTATAATTTATATGACTTCATCATACAATTTAAATCATAAAACAATATAAAAAATTAAAGATTTTTCTGCCATGTGGAATTTTTTTAACTTTAATTCCTTTTTAGGTGTTTTTCGTAAGCAAAAAAAAAAAAAAAAAAAAAAAAAAAAAAAAAGATGTATTTTATACAGGATCAAAATATTTTATATGAAAGTGAAATTATTTTCTAACCGAAGCAATCCGATGTTATTTCATCACTTTTTTTGCTCGTAATTCATAACTGTTCGTCATCTAATACGGGGAGGGGGTAAAAGGGTTAAAACGGGCGTTAATGCTTTAGCTGTTTGAAATAAATAGGCAATGCAAATTGTATAATTTTTTTAAATACCATAGGAAAAAAACATTATTAATGAATATATTTTAAATTAATCTCCACCACCATTATATTTTCAAAATCTACACTTTTAATAAATGTTATACGTTCCGATTCTAGAAAACTCTTTTTTCTATACTAATCATAACAACAAAAAAAAAACATCAATGTAGTTTCTTTGAACATTAATCATTCAATAATTTAATTAAATTTAAATAAATCGAAAAAAAATCGTAAAAAAATGAAAATAGAAAAATGATTCTTTATAATTATAATCTACTCAGTCACAATATTTAATATATAAATCTCTCGAGAAAGCTAAATCCAGTAGCAAATCCAGTTTATTATTATTTTAAAAGATAATGAGAATCCATGCAAAATTGAAGATATCTAAAAATTAATGTTTATCTTTTAAATCAAATATAATCTGTATTATGTAATTCAAGTAAAACAGAAATATAGTTATTATTATTATTATTATTATTATTATTATGATAATGCATACATTTCATAATCCAACTTAAACCAATTAATATTCGAAGGCGTTTGTAAAAAATTCTGGCAAAATGAAAGGGATGATAGTATTCGACAAAATAATCAATTCTGTATAAGAAAAAAATAGTGTCTCACTGCAAGCAAAATGAAGAATTTAGTTTTTATCTGTAGCAATACTGAAGATATTTTGATGATACTCTGTATATAATTTATCTGTATACAGTGAAATGTTATTAGACTTGGGAAAGTACTGGAAAGTACCATAATTAATGTGGAAACAACACTAAGTAAGATTCTGCATAATTCTGCGTGCAGTTGATGTATTTCATACGATTACACTGACCAAATTATAGAGGACTTTCAGCATTATGCGTTATGTGATCAAATTTAAGGTCACTCTGTTGATAATACAACTAAAATTTCTTCAAGATTCAAAATTTATGAAGAAAAATTAGGGTATTTCTGGAGATGTATCCCATTTTTGAACACTTTTCTGTTTATGAAATCGGTTTGTCTGTCTGCCATCTGTGCTCTAAATCGCGTAAATATTCTCGAATTTCCATGAAATTGATATATGTTATTGAGGATTTACTATGACATGTTCAGTATTGAAAAAGAAGTGTGTAGCGTTTACTGTCCGTTTACAGGGACAATCAAAAGAATTCCGTTATATTACAGTCTATAAGGAAAATCATTTGCAGTGTATTTTAATAATATTGCAGTACTTCACACAAATTGAAATTGATATATATACCTGAGGTAAATTACAAGCTGCTTACTATAGAATATTGTGTGCATAGCATTTATCCTTCTTTTACAGAGACACTCAAAAGAATTCCGTTACATTACGGCATATTTCGAAAAATCGTTTGATATGTATTTTAATGATATTACATTATTTCAAACTTATTGATATATAGATATATATCTATGTATATATCACTTATGTGAAGAACAAAATGTTTACTATAGAATGCAGTGTGCATAGCATTCATTGTTCATTTACAGGGACGAACAAAATAATTCGGTTACAGAGCTGTTTATGGACTGGACAGTAATTGCTGAAAGTGATTTTTAACTTGTGGTACTCGTTTTTAAATTTAATCCTAAATATATATATACAGCGTGTTCACGTATAACCTGACCGACCTTTATTTTCGCAACCGTTGGTCCTAGATGCGTACTTCCAATTACAAAAATGGTTTGAATAAAGTAAAGAATTATTTCTAAAGCGATTTGGGTCAAGAAAAACATTTATTAAAAAATTACGAAATTTAAATTTTTATACGGTCCCCCGGTCCTATAAGTGATATTTAGTAAAAATTTACTGTGACACTAACAAGTAAGATAAAAAAAGTCCCATTCATCTACGATTAAAACTGACCGAGTTATCGCTGTTTAAAGTTGGAGTATATTTTTTGTTGCGAAATAGGGGTCATTCACAAATGTAGTAGAAATATAAATAATAATCAGATATATCAAAAAAATAGTTGAGAGCAAAATTATCATTGCAATCTAATATAAATGTGAAATCTGTGAATGTCATTCTAACATATTAATGCAAAATATACAATTTGTACTGAGCATATAAGAGGGTAAAAATAACAGAATTTTTGTTAAATAAAAGGGTGAAAAACAACAGCCTCAATTAAGATTTTAAAATGCTGTTAGATTACACTGTCTTTCATATTTTGAGTTGTGCCCTGTTTTTTAGCTTTTGAAAATTGATTCTAATGTATTTTTTAGCGCTGAATCCGAAAATGACCTCCATTTTAAACCATCACGTCAGGATTTTTCACAAATCGAAAATTTCAAAGTTAAAAAGCTCAAAGTTAAAATTGACCCCCCCAACCCCCTCTCTTCCCAACCTCATCAGACCCCTGAGCTATTTAGTTGTAAAAAACCCAGTATAAGCCAAAAAATTGAATAAATTATTGAATTAAATAAAATTAAACTAAATAAAAAAGTTTTACATCTATTTTATAGTATCAGATTTTTCGCTATTTTTTAACCTTGAAACTTACGATTTGCGAAAAATCTTGACATGATGGTTAAAAGTGAAGGTAATTTTTTTATTCAGCGTTAAAAAATACATAAAACGTGATTATAAAAGTTAAAAAACACAACCATCGCAGGTTTATGTTAACTAATCTAAAATTTTTTCTTAAACTTGTTGGCGGTAATCTATCCGAATTTTTTTGTGTTATCCTCTAATATGGTAAGCGTCGAAAATCACAATAATATTACATTGTCATCGGATTTAAGTCAGTATGTAAAATTTAATATCCATCGGACATTTGAAAGTGAATTAAAATTAGAGTACAAATTTTAAACTGGAAAGACGATCGTTGCAAGTTAAATTAAACCTTATGAAAATAATATAATTTTTGTTAAAATAAATCATAGCCTCAAATACTTACAAAATAAAACATATGATAAAATACAATTATTTTAACTAATCTGAAACTTAATTAATAAAATTTAAGTCAAACGTAATAGTTGTACGATTTCTTTCAGAGCGCAGATACCTTGAAATAAGTTTAAGTACTTTATATACGACCCCTGAAAGCACGGGCGAAATCATCTGTTTTCAGATGCAAAAAAGTGGTATAAGTCATGCATTTCAAAGTTTCGTAATTCGGTCAATTTTAATGTTAGATGAGTGGAACTTTTTTTATCTTACTTGTTAGTGTCGCAGTAAATTTTTACTAAATATCACTTATAGGGACTGTACGGGGGACTGTATAAAAATTTAAATTTCGTAATTTTTTAATAAATGTTTCTCTTAACCCAAATCGCTTTAAAAATACTTATTTACCTTATTTAAACTATTTTTGTAATTGGAAGTATGCATCTAGGACCAACGGCTGCGAAAATAAAGGTCGGTCAGGTTATACGTGGAAACGCTGTATATATATATATATATATATGTATTACTTGATGTGTATAAATTCTATAGATCATATACAGAGCTGCACAAATCATCTCCAGTACATTTCCGTTTATTGATGGAAATTGCTTAAAAGAAATTTTCAACCTTGTTATGCGTTTCCTTCTTAAACTAAATGTTAGCATGCTATGTACACTGGTGTGCAAAACTTAAGCAACAAACACAAAATGCTAATTTCTGAATACGTGAGTACTCAAAGGAAATTCTATAAAGAGCAAGTGTAGAAAATATGTACTTCCTTAACAGCACGGCCAGTCGATGTGAAGTCCCCTTGACGTCACACATGGTTAGAAGTGTCACAATCGCTACGTTGAATCAAAGTATGGCATATTTTACAGCCTCATTATTACTCTCAAATGATTGTTAACACTGAAAAGTCACTGTGACTGTCGCTTTGTGATGGGTCACCAGGTGACATTACAATGAAGTCACCTTGTGATTCTCAAGTCACTGTCAGTTGAAGGCTGAACCTTGAAGTCATTGTAAGCATTGCATTGTGATGAGTCGCCAAGTAATGTCACAATGAAGTCGCATGGTGACTTTCCGGTTATCGACACTCTATTGTGAAGCCATCATTGCACTCCTTTGTGAAAAGTCACCAGATGATTTCATTTTCTGTCACTTGGGAACTCGTCACAGAACAGCTATCATGATGACTTTACAATGGAGTGTCAAAATGACAGTCACATGAGAGTCACAAGATGACTTCATTGTAAAGTCACCTTGTGACTCGTCAAAAGCAGCAGTCATAGTGACTGTTCAATGGAGAGACCAAATGAGGGTGAAAATGAGACGAATGAAATATATCACTTTTCTGTTCATTGTACTGACTGTGACAATTGCGACCATTTGTGATGTCAAGAAGATCTCACATCGACTGTCTGTGCTGTTAGGGTAGTACCTATTTTCTACACTTGCTGTTTATAAAATTTCCTTTTGAGTACTCACGTGTTCAGAAATTAGCATTTTGTGTTTGTTGCTTACGTTTTGCAAACTAGTGTATTATATATACAGATCTATAGATCATATACAAATCTACACATACAAATTTGGATATTTTTCCGATTATTGATGTTAATTGCTGAAATTGTTTTTTTAAATGCGTTGTACGATTTACTCATATATCATCTTTTAACTTATTAAATGGGGAAGTTTTGTTAATTTTTTCTGCTTGTGTTGGAAAATGTTCCCTTATCTATACTGGATGCATGATTTTTCGTTCTTGTTAACTATACGAGCTTTATATACAAAATATTCTACATTATAAGTTCTATCATCCCTTTCATTTTGGGATAAGAGTTTGTAAAGACCCTGTATTAAAAAGTGAATATTTCAAACTTGAAAAATTAAAAAGAATATATTCATTATTATGATTATCTAAATAATTATATTTAAAACTCAAATGGAAGTTCTACTCTCGAAATTATTTTTTAGAAATCTTTCTTCCCTCCAAATTACAGTAATACCAAAAGAAATGTCAAAAAAGTTATCCTGCACATAGTTTTCATGTAAAGCTAAAACTTGTATTTTATAATAACCTTGCATTTTGCTACAATCTACTTACTTTTAAAACTCAAGGTTTCTAGAGGGGAAAAAGAAATGAAGTCCACCAAAATCTATTTTTAAAAGGATAATATCCGTAATCATTTTAATCTAATGGCACTCTGCATTAAAATAAGATCAGGTTTTTTTCTCCCTTAATGTTCTGTAACAAAACTTTAGTTTTTTTTTTTTTTTTTTTTTTTTTTTTTTTCCCGAAATGCAGTTTTTCAAATATTAAAGATAAACTGAAATTGATTAAAATTTAGTTGACATTTGTTGAAATGACTTTTTGTTTAAAAAACGGAAAGTAACGTGATTGTTTCTCGTTTGTAAAACTATTTGTTGTTCGAAGTATTTTTGTAGATAAAAGCGTGTGATCATAGGTGAAACAGAAGCATTTTACCTATAAAGAATCTCAAGGTTTTTGGTAACTTTAAGGTTTTGCTCGAAACAGAAAACTATGAATCTGAGATTAAAATGAAATGCATCGAGTATATATAAATCTTTAAAGTTAGTCAGAAAGAAAAAACGGAAAAATATCGATTTTGGAATTTTTAATTATTTTGAAGCTTTTATTTCTCCACTTTCTAACGATATATTACTTTTGTTTCTACGGCAAAGAGGAGTTATGCTATTCCGTTCTGATAATTTGTTACAATGTTGGTTTTTGAACTTGCACATTTTTATAGAAACTACTATACGTTAGTGTTTGTAATTTTGTCTAAATATTCTACGGCTATCCCTCTTTAACCTGAAACAGTTGTTTATATACGTATACTTAAAAAAAATCTCCGATAAATGGTATGTGTTTTGCTATTTAAAAGGGGTTTTAATTTATGATTTTTAATAGATTTAACGGAAAATAATATTAGTTTAAATGAAATTTCGCTGCCTTATAAATTATATAAATCGCGCAGATAAAAAAAAAAAAAAAAAAAAAAAAAAAAAAAAAAAAAAAAACTCCAAGTTTATGATATATATTTAATTGCTTATGAGAAAAGATGCTTTGATTTAATAAGGCCGGTAAACGGCATTCCGACTTTTTTAAGGTTATTTATTATTATTTTTTTATTTAACGAAGAATATACTTCCTTTTTTGAGGACAGTAATTGCTGCTGATAAGTGTTCACCTAGATGACACACAATAGATCAATAAAAATTACAATCATATGTGCAATGAAGTCAACGTGTAGGACTCTGCACCGCAAACTTGGCAGACGTGTGCCCAGTAGAGCGCTCAGTATGGTCCGTGACAAAAGATATTTATATATGTATATGCAATATTTTTATTTATAAATTTTTTTATTATTTTTTGTCGTGAAATGAACAATTTTACATATATTACTTTTCCAATGTATTTTTTGTAATGTTACTTTGAATTTTATGAAAATAAAAATATATTGATTTAAGCCATATCTCAATATATTACGACCTAATGACATTTTTTCTTGCGTTTTTCATTTTGCAGTACAGAAGTAAATACATATTAATTGTAGTCATGTTGTTTTTGTTTTGTTACGGCGAGTTATCAGCGCGAGGGGCATTGGCCAAGGGGAATTGCTAGCCGCGGGGGGATATCTATGGGGACATAACGCGTATTTACGTAAGATTCGAAGAAAACCACTTAAAAACTCCGAGCGGTTAGGCGGACGACAAGATAATGGGTTCGAACCCAACAAACTCAAACTACCAGGTTTGAGAGCAGAACCTCTCAGCGGCTAATGTCTTCTAGCAGCTTATGTTAATATTTACAAAATAATAATAATAATAATAATAATACAGTTTGAATAAATCGATGTTTTTTCTATGAGTATATTTTTACGTTATTTATTTTTGAATTCTCTCTAGAAAATACAAATTCCTAAACACAATTTAGTTAATATATAAATAAAAAAAATTTATCCAGCCCCATAACTTTATCTTTCATAGAAATTTATAGAATTTGAATATAACAAATCTAATAAATATATAAATATATTTTTTTTTCTAAGATAATTGGTAGTTTAGGTAGTTTAATAAGAGTTTTCAGTACTTCTTACATAACAACTGGCTGACGGTACAGCATAAAAATAATTGTATCTTTAACCAAACTATTGAATTAACCTGCGGTGTACGTTATGGTATTCTAACCATTAAAGATCAGGTTTTAGGCATTTCCTTAATATATATAAATAAATAAATAAATATATATATATATATATATATATATATATATATATATATATATATGTGTGTGTGTGTGTGTGTGTGTGTGTGTGTGTGTGTGTGTGTGTATGTGTGTGTGTGTATGTATGTATGTATACATATATATAAATGAACTTTTGTTAATTAATGCGTCTCTGCTTTACACGTATCTCTGGTCATCGCTTAATACAGTGAAAACACGCATAATGTGCACATTTTGTTTAAAAAATTAATATGGCAGAATGGAAAGAAACATGTGTTTAGTACATTATTTTTCACAAAAGCAACGTTGGTGCCACATCTTTTATTGCGATATCAAGAATTTGGCAGTGACAGTGATGAAGATAATGTAAAGGTTCCTTTATAGAAACATGGGTGTTCCAAATAATGCTGTTGCTGACAACACATTGATCTGGATGGATCAACGTTAATATTTCAATCATTGGTCTGCCTCATTCAAAGTCTGACAATAAAGAACAAACTCTCAAGTGTGTCGCAAAACTAGGATACAATGAGGTAAAAAGATAATTTATTCAACTACTGTAAAGAAAAAAAGAAGGCAGATTAACCGAGTTAAATTATGTAAGTGCAACAATTTCTGTGCATATTTCGTTTGTCCTAAATGATTAATCCATTTGTATAACTATATTGCCTTAATTTACATTGTTACTAAGATTAATAAATTGAAGAAAATATTGTTTCTTTTAGATCAGGGGTTCTCCAACGTTTAGACCGATATACTATTAAATCAAAATTTATACTTCCGCGTTCCACCAGATAACAAACGTAAAGTTAATATCGAAAAGAAAAACGGTAGAAAGGATCCTGTCTAAAACGAAATATATCTCCGGTTTTTTGTGTTTTCGTCTTAGTAGGTTACTCTGATATTCTCGCCAACGAAAATTTTATTACATGCATCATTTTGAATGTGGACACCAATAATTTAATCCATTACAGAAGAGCTGAATAAGTTCATTTCTTTCCTCTCTCGTGAGATACAGTGGCAGAGTGTCTCAAATGAGAAACGACTTTCTTATCCAATAGGCTTGGTTAGCCCATTTAAAATAGGCGCAATACCACTGTGTTAATAATCGGCATACCTTTAAATGCGACAATAATGTCGTGCAGTTTGCAAACACTTGCAAGTTTCTTCATACATTTTTGTATGATACCTCAATACATATGTACAATGTAGAATGTTTTACATCAAATCCACACTGCATATGACCACAGATTTTGTTTGATTTCAGATCACCATTTTAAATAAACTTACTCCATTAAAAACTGATTTCCATGAAATAGAAATAAACTATACACATTTTGTACAAGAGAAGAAAAATATTTATATCAGCAGAATTAATTAATTCATGAATTATGTTTCAAATAAAACTTTTATTTCCACACAACCGAGAAGTACAAAGAGAACAATGGGTTATAAATTACACTTGGAATTTTAATTTGTTTTATCTCCTGCTAGTTACACAAGCTCATCCAATCATCCAGACTTTAACTTCAGATAATACAAAGAGAACAATGGGTTATAAATTACACTTGGAATTTTAATTTGTTTTATCTCCTGCTAGTTACACAAGCTCATCCAATCATCCAGACTTTAACTTCAGATAATACAAAGAGAACAATGGGTTATAAATTACACTTGGAATTTTAATTTGTTTTATCTCCTGCCAGTTACACAAGCTCATCCAAGCATCCAGACTTTAACTTCAGATAATTCAATTCTTAAAGCAAGTTTAAAAACAGTTCTTCCGCTAATTAAAAATACTTCATTCATTAATTCTAAAATTAGGTCTTTATTAACAAATTGAATGTGTATCCATATAAATCTAATAATTATGTTCTTAATTCTGGAAAATTGATTGTATCATTAGCAGTGTGCGAATTTCAGCAAGTCTGCTGTAACAAATATTTCCGTAACAAAAAAAAAAAAAAAAAAAAAAAAAAAAAGAAAGAAAGAAAGAAAGAAAAAGAAAGAAAACAAATGATGAAGAAGAAGAAGAAGAAAGAAAAAGCGTTTAGAGACCCCAAATCACATTTAAAAAATTTTTGGAAAATTTCTGAGTTTATAAAAATAAGCCGATTTTGATTCCTTAATAATATGCTGCATTCTGCAATTTATTCCACGTACCAATATGGGACTTTGTGTACCAGTAGTCAGAGCTTTGCGTATTAATACTGGTACGCGTACCATAGTTTGGAAATCCCTGTTTCAGATTAATGCAGTAACCTATGATTTCTTTTAAAAACTAAACTCAGTTAATTCAACACAGGGTACTTTTTTACACCAGCCAAATGTTTTTGTCGTTTAATGCGGCTTCTGCTTAGGTTAGTACGAACGAAATATGGACGTTATTTCAAGTTCGTACTAACCGGTGTATTATTATTATTAAAAAAAAAAAAAATCGTATCAATAGTAACATTTCGGATGAGAAATAATATCCTTAATAAAAGAAAAAATATTTTATTATAAAGAAATACTGTATTTACTTTAATTACAATAGCAACACGATATCTCAAATATCAAGGGAAAAGACAAAAAAATCCAATTAAAATTCTTTTCAGATAATAAGTTTTATTTTTCTTAAAAGAATATCAATGCACACGAAATTGAAGATTGATAATGTTACAATCTTTAAAAGGGCTGTTTTTCAGATAAAGATTAAAAATATATATAATGCATGTAATCATGGATTTATTCAAAAATGTCATCAAAAGTTAGAAAAAAAAATCAATTTAAACAGTTTTTATGATATTAATAACATTGAAAAAAAATTCATACTATAGTGAAAAACTAAAATACTCTGAAATTAAAATATTGTTTAAATTTAAAATTTTCAAATCTAAACTACAATACTTTTCAAGGTTTCTGTTTATTTATTTTGTGAAGAAAGTAAAAATGAATACGTATAATAACGTACTTTCGTAAAATGTTAACAGAAATATTGAAAAAAAAAAACGAAATATATATAAAATAAAAATTTCTGCTTTCAAAGATGTGTATTTTGATGTATTAATGTTCAGAATTATTAAACCTATTGTAACAGTTGACAAAAAATCGAAATATTAATGCTCAATGTAAGAGGGGGGAAAAGTATAAACAATGTATAAAAAATTAAAAGCATAAAACATGCTGTAATAAAACTTAAACAAATATTATCGTGTTTAAGTAAAATTTTTATGATTTTATAACAATCTCATGCCAAGATAAAACTAATTGTGTTAAAAATGATTGAGATATTAAGATTAAACTTTTACATAATAGAGTAACAATATATTGAAATATAACGAAGTACAACACTGTTCAATAATAACATAAGAATTATTCTTAGTTATTATTTTTTTAATTTTTAAACTACGAGGTTTATCAAGATTTGAGCATGTTATTCTGTCAATGTAAAAGAAAAATAACGTGTATTACAACTTAACATACTTTCGCAAAATCTCTGGAAAAGAAAAAAAAATATCGAATTAAAATATTATCGTTATATTAAGGTTTTATGAACAAAAAAACTGCTTAAAAATGAATAACAACTGAAGACATGGAATACTCTGTAATAAAGAATATGAAGTGATTTTTAACTAAAATTATAAAATATATGTCCATTGGTATGTGGAAAAATTATACATAATCAGTATAATTCAATTAATATACATAGAATTCATATTATGGAGACTGGTTTCTCCATCAATTTGAGGAGGGTACTACCTGTAAATCAGAATATTTTAAGTGATGTTAAAAGAGTAAAGCATTGAATTAATAAGTGACATAAGCTCATTTCATAAATATGTTACAACTTTGACTATTTTTGCTTATCACTAAAATCTAACAGAAAGTTTTGATTTAAACACCCTGGCTATCCATAACAAACTTCTCCTTTATAACCCTTGTATTTTACCAATAATCACGTCGGGTCTGGGGCTATATATCTGTAAAACCTCTATGAACAACCTCAGCCAACTCCACAACAAAAATCTTCGTATAGTCAGAAATGCTTCCCGTTACCTGCGAAATAGCACTATTCGTAAGAACCTCAAAACTACTACAAAAGAAAAGAATCGACAACCTTTCTAAAAAAAATTATGAAAACCTCTATGACCTCCCTTATGAAATAATCTCAGAATTGCCGGATTATGCGCCTTCGAACCACATTACCGTAAAAGACTAAAATATTCAAGCATTATAGACTGTGAGAATTAGTTCTCACCTTAACTGTAAATTTCTCTCTTTTTATTTTTACTTAGTAATTTTTTCCACATTATAAATACCTAATTTCTTAATTAAAACTTAAAATCTAAAATACCAAAAAAAAAAATAATAAAGATAGAAAAAAAGAAAAAGAAAAGAAGAAAATGTAGGGCTCTTTTTAGTGCCTTTTTGTTTATGCTTTCCCCGCCTTTTCACCACCTGGCATTATGTGCTGTTTCACGAACTGTTTCGAACCCTATTTTCTACTTTTTCAACTTCCTTACTAGTAGTTAGTTATAACTACAGCTATACCATTTCACTTTCTTCCCAATATTTAGACTATCCATAATCTCTTTCGCTTTACATTTTTATTCCAAATTTATGAACATCTGTTTTCTTAATTTTACATCTATCATTTTTACTGTAATTGTTCCTTTATCTTGTAGTTAATACTACATCTTAATTTTTCCCAAAAGCTCAATTTAATACAAGACACTCTACTCACAATAGACTGGGAGTTAAGTTAGATTAATTTTAACACAATAATTTCAAATTGGTAAAGGAATCATACGAGTTGCAATTTTCAAACTGGACGAAAAATGTCCGAGCCAGGATTCGAACCTGGGGCTCTACCACGAACGTGTCGAAATCCCCTCTTCCTCGGAAATTTTCCGAGTTTGCCGATGTGACGTCCGCCTTCCGACCCCCCTGGGATAAATGCTACCACGATGACATCGTAAACGCCTCCACTCGGAAGAACACATCGGACTTTCCCTTGAAATTTCTCGACCCCATAAAATGCAGTGGAAAACGCACACATTGTCGGAAACGAGTCTTTGAAAGAGATTTTGAAGCGGTTGATATTGATTCGCTGTTTATTAAAAATGCCATCGACACACATTTAATTAAGATATTTTGATAATCTTTTTTTTTAAACAAGAGTGAAATGTTCAGATTTCCAGCTGTCAAAAGCTGAAAATGATATGATGGGTAGTTTTCTAGAAAATGAAAAATAAAAATGAAATTTCCTTTTTTGACCAAAAAAGGCTTTATTTTTTTTATTATTTTTTTTTTTTTTTAATTAACACCTTACTCTAGAAATATTTAATTGCTATCATAAGAAAGACCTTATTCTACACTTTTAAATGATATGAAAATACATATTTTATAAGTTCTTGTTAAATAATTATGAGTATGAATGCCGCAATTTTTCAAGAAATTCTGCTTAAATATAATATAACAGGGAAAATATTATAAGCTTTGAAACTAATTTTAAACGCTAATAATAAACCTTCATTGAAAATGTTGCAAGCATTTTTTTGTAGACTTAGATTGATTTTTTTTCTTTTTTTCGGGACGCTCTTTTTTCAAAATGAAAATTTAACATAAAATAAGAAAAAATTTGAAGTCTAATTTGAATTTCAAACAGGGGTCGATGCAAGTTTTTATTCTTGGGGCCCATTTTGTGAAAAGTAAATGTTATTTTTGTGAAAAATAACATTTTGCAAGATAAGTTGAAATCCAGTTAATCAAATTCGAATCAAGCATTTTTTAAACAAAAACTTTTTTTAATCCTTTTTGCTTAAATTTTCCTCTCTGGTGAACTTGTTTGTTTACAAATTACACATTTTAAAACATCACAAAATAATAAATAAATAATAAATAGTAAGTTTTTATGGAATAGAATTTTGTGAAGGGGCTATTTTTAAAAATTGATTTTTTTGAAGGGGCCCATTTTATCGAATTGATTTTTGTGAAGGGACCCATTTTATTAAATAGATTTTTGTGAAGGGTGCCTAAGTAGGCCCCAAATTTTTCCTTGATCGACCCTTGATAATGCAATGCTTATAAAAACATAGGCTAACAAAGAAAATGTTATTAATCTGCTTTAAATAAACAGTGCGCTATGCCAATAAAACTAATTATACGATAGTTCTCGCATAAAAAAAAAAAACGAAGTAGCCAAGCGACTAATTTAGATCATCTTGAAATAATATATTTTTTATCTTGTTTGAAACTTTTCGAAATTTACTGTAAAGTTACTATAAAATACGTTGCTTTCTGATGTCATGATAAACTTTACATTTTTTTTTTTTTAAACATCCAATGAAATATGCCGTATTAAAAATATAGTAAATTAAAGTATTCAAAAGCCTGTGTACATGTTATAAGTTCTTATAGTTTCCAAAGATTTTCTTTTACGAATAATTTTAAATTTAATATTTTTATCTTCTAATAATCGGAAATTCTGGACGAATGTTATTACATAATTTTATTATTTATACAACCAATTACAATCATTAAAATTGAAACAACATTTTATAATATATTTTTAAAGAATTTTTTTTTTTGAAGTGTTGAATAATTAGTTTATTTGGGTACAACGATGGTGCCGACATGACGTTGATTATTTGCTCTAATACTATATTTAGTATGGAAAAGTTTTAGTAAAAATATCTGGCAAATTTTTTTTCCGGTATGCAGTGCATCTTTACACTGCTAATTTTTTTATGCGGGAGCAATGGTATAATTAGTTTTGTTGGCATAGCGCTCTATGTATTTAAAACAAATTAAAAACATTGTACATGATACTTTGTTAGGTAATGTTTTAATAAGCACTGCAATTATTTTTTTGAAATTCATATTAGATTGTTTCTTATTTTATGTGAAATTTCCATTTTGAAAAGAGAGCGTCCAGCAAAGAAAAATTATTCAAAGTCTACGAAAAATTGCTTGCAGCATTTTCAAAGTATACTTATTATTAGCGTTTAAAATTAGTTTCTAAGCTTAGAATATTTTTCCAGTTATTTTATATTTAAACAGAATTTATTGAAATTCTTGGATATTTATGCTAATATTTATTTAACATAAACTTATATTTTTTTTTATTTTTATATCATTTTAAAGTTTAGAATAAGAGCTTTCTTGTAATAGTAATTAAAAATGTCAAGCGTAATCTGTTAATTTTTTATTATTTTTTAAACGAAAGCCTTTGTTTGGTCAAAAAAAGTAAATTTCATTTTTATTTTCCATTTTCTAAAAAACTACCGGCCATATCATTTTGATCTTTTGACAGCTGAAAATCTGAATATTTCACTCTCGTTTAAAAAAAGGATTATCAAAATATCTTAATTAGGCGTGTTTTGATGGCATTTTTAATAAAAACAGAAAGCAATATCAAGCATTCCTTTTCTGTTTTCTTACAGGAGAAAAAGAGGGAATGACCGTGGAAACGTACTTTTTCTAACGCACTCTCATTGGTCAGTTTGTTTTTTTCCGATATCTATTTGAAAAGGAATCTTCAAATACGACGGCTATAACCGGTTGCTTCGTGGCACGGCTTAAATTGTGTTTCGGATATTTTTTCCGAGAAACATGATAATCCGACGTCGGATGCTTGCCGTGTCGGGAGGATCTCGATGCGTTGGTGGTAGGGCCCCAGGGATCTCTTGGCTGAAGCTGCCACGCTCTACCAACTGAGCTATCCCAGTAGAATCTGGAGGACATAATTCATCCAGTTAACCTTATTGATCAAAGCATCTGGTTGAGCTAATTAAAATATCAGACCATATGCTATGATCAATAAGGTTAACTGGATGAATTATGCCCTCCAGATTCGACCGGGATAGCTCAATTGGTAGAGCGTGGTGGTTTAAGCCAAGAGATCCCAGGTTCGAATCCTGGCCCGGGCATTTTTCGTATTCATCTTACATATATTTTTAAATTTTAAACAAATTACATCAAATGTGATACATAATAGGACATATTGTACTGGAGTAATGCTTTATTTATGACTTATGATGGTCTTGATTGAATACAAAAACTGAAATACTACAATTTTATTCATATTCATATTATTCGTGAATTTCATTGAGATTTTAAAGTATTTCTCTCAGATATATAGTGCGATACTTTCTTCAAAGATACTATTTGATTAATCGAATAATAAAACTTCACTTTGCGTTTGAAAAGAATAATTTATCTTAACCATAAGACAAAATTTTACAGAATATGCACCATTCATTTAAATGTTCATATTATAAATAATAACGTAACTTAACAATTTATCATTCAGATCGTTAATAGCATCTATTCAACAAACGCGACATCTACTTTAAATATTCCCTTTTTCTCTTACCATTCTCGAAGGCCCACGGTGTACACAAACATGCTAAATGGATTAAGAATACATTTGTACAGATAAGCGCGTCGTACATTTAGAAATAAATCAAAAGGTGTAACATCTAGGAATTTTTTATGGAAATAGCTATTTGATAAATAGATATTCAGTGATCGTTTTACATTATACAAATATGTAAAGCATAAAACGGGGCAACATGTTTAGTTGTAGTTCGCGTTGTTAGTTGATGTCGAAGGAAATAGCAAATATTTTAATAACTGCGATTTTTTATATTTCTCTTTTTAACCTTTTAAAAAGCGGTGTTTCAGTTTTGGACCAATTAATTTAAAACCCTAACTGCAATATTGACGCAAGAATTTTGGAGTGATTTTTTTAAGAACGTGAAAAATTAGATTTTACAATCGGTCCCGGCTAAGATGCGCACGGTTAATACGGGTACCCGCTTATACTGGGATTTTCCCGGTTCCCTGAAAATCGCACATAAGACTGCTGCAAAAATATCACGCTTAATACGCGAGCGGTTACTACGCGATCCCTCTTGTTATGCGATAAAGTTTCGGTCTGCTGAGGCGAAAAATCTTGCTTAATACTCGAATTCATATATCAAGGTGCGAATTTCTTCTCTTTTATCGAATGTTTCCAATTTAGTGGGATTTTTTTATTCAGCTATCTACCATTTTTTACGAATAATAATAGTTGGCTTATTGAAAGACTGACTACTTAAAGCGAATATTACTGATCGGAAATTGTACAATTTACTTGAATAAAAATATCTCTCAGAATTAGCAGCACGGGAACTTGTATTTGATCCCGTGTCCTAATATTCTTTGTTTCTTGCTTGGTGTTTATTACTTACCCATCATACGTAGTATAAGGTAAGTCTTGTAATCGTTTTGAAAATCGAAAAATTTTTTTGACGGATTTACACGTTTCAGATACTGGAGATGCCGAAAAACATATTTTTATAAAAAAAAATTGCCGTCCGTCTGTGTGTCTGTATGTCTGTGTGTCTGTGTGTCTGTGTATCTGTAAACACTCTATCTCCCCAAAAAATTGAGATAGAGTCTTGAAATTTGGTATGTATTTAGTATGTAATAATGGGAAGAAGCTTATTGGATTTCAGTAACCTCGATTATCCGGAACTATTTTTTTCGGACTCTCAAAATATTCGTTCTGATAAAAGGTATATAAAAATTTCCGAACTTGTTTATTTTAAGGAGTGAATATAAAAGACAATAAAAAAACATAAATTTTGCATAAAGCATGAAGTGGATCGAATAATGAGTTGCCGAGGTATTTGGAATCCTATTTACCACACTCTTCGATTTTTCATGACCCTGTATTTCATCTAAATTTCAATTCAAAGATATATTTTAATTGGAAATGAGACGCTCAATCAGATGCAATAAACCGCTAGTTAATAGGATTATTGTTTTTGTAGTTATAAGGATGTTTCTTTTAAGTTATTTAGTAATCGAGCCTTTAAAGCGAGGCTAACGAAAAATACAGGCTACCGCGGTGCATTCCGCTTATCTTTTTTTACAGACCGCTGGCATGACGTGAGGCTCTTTTCGTACACCTCCATTGGTGCATTCGAGCATCACGTGACTCCCGCGGTCTGTAAAAAAGATATGCGTAAAGCACCGCGGTAGCCTCTTTCTTTTTCGTTAGCCTCACTTTAAAGTTTATGACGTCATCAAGCCGCGATTTTATTCCAATTGCAATGCTTTTTATAAGTAGTTTACACATTTTTTATTTTATTATTTTACATTATGCATATACATGATGGGTAAGTATTACGATGGCCTCCAACGACTAGTTTTTACTGGGAATAGAGGAAGATACATGAATTGTTGTTATTTATACTTCTTTCTTTGCGCGTTGTATATTGTCAACTTGTGTTTTCCTCCGTACACTTTAGTAAATAAAGCCAAGCGTGTTTGAAGAGGAATGAAAAAATTTTTCGTTTTCAGTTCTATTTCGTTATTTTTCTCTGATTCCTACCTTGTCCTGTTTTACGCATGTCCGGTGAGTTACGTGCATCACCAGTTTGACGGAGTCGGGTCGGGTCGTCTTTGATTGTGTGTGTCGAGTTTTAGTAAATTGTCCGTTAGTATGGGGCATAGTCAAAATATTACAAGGAAGGCGTTACTCATTAACAAAAGTAATAAACATGATTTTAATAACTGCGTTGTTTTCCAAAGATTTTATATTTTTGGTTGCGTTACAATCAAATTGTCAAGCAAGAAAACTATTTTCATTGTTTTATTTTAGGTTGCCATATTTGATTACATTATTAGATTTATTATATTATTTCCTATTACATTTTTCTGTTATTTATTTATTTTTAGTCGGTTCTCTAAAACACAATGGATTAAACTTGAATACGGTTAAAATTTAATTTAAATATTCTCAAAGGACACTATTTTCGAACGTAAACGTATAGCGAAAACTCTAAAATTCCATTAGGTGATCAGATGTTTAAATAAGCACAGTTCAAACAACATTATACAAATCACATTTAATACACGAAATCGCTTAATACACGACTTTTGTACGGTCCTTTGAAACGCACTTAACCGGATTTGACTGTATTTAGTTTCAAATAAATTTGTTTTTAAATGCTTGTGTCACTCAATCATTCCAGTATTTAACGATTATAAGTACTTTGCCTCTTAAAGGGCTTAAGCAACAAACTGTTTAGAATAATACAGAAAATCATAAATTTTGAAAGTATTTCTTATTTTAAACTGTCTTTTCCTCTCATTCAAACTAACATGTGTGTTTGAATTAGAATGTAAAGCACAAGATATCTCCACTTATTTTTAATGATAATTTTTCTTCATTTTTCCGTCCTAAAGTATCTGATAATCATAGTTAATAGCAGTCAACTGAATCTTGTTTGGGTGTGATTTTTGAAAGTATACATAAAGAAACAAAAATCCAAATTACATCATATATTTAGCTTTTTAAATAAAATAATTTTTTGAGTTAACCCCTTTGCGAATCAGTTCATCACAGTTTTAAAGCACAGAAAATATCTTATTTTTTAAATGTTTAATTTTTATAAATAAATATATATTATAAATGACTAGCGAGCTTTGACCTCTATGCTGGTTGGTTTCTCCAAACGAACATTTAAAAAAAACGAATTATAACGGTGAATTTGACCTTGTGTTTTAAAGCAATAGAGTCATTTAATTGAAATGTCCTTCCGCATTGCTGAAACTATACGAAGGCCATTGCGCTATTATACTTTCTAATGTTTCTTCTTATATTTTCAAATGCTCTAATGTTTCAAATTCTAGGTTGTTGCGTACCAAAACTTTTAGTTGGTCATTTACTGTAGGATTTAGGAAAGCGCGATAGACCGATATGCAATGTACTAAATCCATTTCAGAAAAATTATTTTACTAACAATGCAAGTCTCACCAAAATCCATTTAACAGATTTTTTAAGAAAGGCTTCAACTTCCATAATTGCGCTCCTCGGATTATTGAACATCCCTCTATAATTCCATAAACAATCATTGCAGAAAAATATATTAAAACTATTCCTGTAAAAATATCTAACTTGTATGTCACATCAAAAACAATCCGATAGATCTTTTTAAAAAGGTTAATTTTTCCTAATAGAGGTTTCCTTATTATACAACTTTCCCCTACAAATATAAAACTAAACAACGTAAAATAAACCGTAACTAAAACCTTCCCTGAAATATTATAGCACTAACACTGCAAGACCCATCAAAATCCAATTAGCAGAACTCAAGTTATAAGCAGTTGGAACGAAATTCCCATCATATATATATAATAATAAAAAAAAATTCGCCATTTTACCTTAATTAATTTATTCTAAATTCTTACTATTCTACGTTTTTCCCAGTCTTTTAATCATATCTTAAATATAAATTATATTTTAACTAACATATATTTAATCAACATATTCTTTTAATTCTTATTCTAAAAATCTTAATCTGTTAAAAGCTACACTTCTTTGTAAAAACCCCTAATTTATTCCTTCATATTTTGAGACATTAAATTTTTATTACTTTAGAAGGTCTCTTAATATCATTTTCATTTTTATTAAAATTATCATTCGATATCCCATGATTCGTTTCAACTCCCGCGTCTAACTTTTTCACTTCAAAATTATGCCAAGTATAATAAAGAGTCCCACAGCCTTGCAACCCGCTCATTGGATACCCCTGCATTGGCCAAAAATTCCTACCCCCCGTGGAGTATATAACGCGTTACAAAACCTTGGAGTTCAGATATTTTACGTTTTTTGACTTGTTAAATAAATCCCGTCACTTGGAGGAGAAGTGTCTTTAAATTGGTGTATATCTCTAATAATATGTAATATCTTCATGCTTTTTTCTATGGCGTAGCACAGCTCAGTTATGAATTCGTAACTTGATAATTAGTGGAATAGTCTATGCTTCGTGAATATTCAATAAATGTATGGATAATAATGTAGCTTCCTGTTGTTTTTACGGGAAAATTCCTAGTGTATTTCATAAATCTCGTCTTCCATCTGGAGCCTTCGACTGCGAAACATATGTTATTCTACAAATTCATCGCATATCAGAATTAATATGTTGATATAATTTACTATGAAATGGAAAAACATGTCATATATGTGTATAATATATCGTAGATAGCACTACTAATGCGTTATCCTTTCTAAAAAAACTATTGAAAACAAAAGGACAAAAAACTGTAAAGTTTTGTTTAGCGTATGTTTTGCCTGCTCGAGTTCAAATCGTGTACAAACAGCAGGGGGTTAAAATAAATATGTTATTATTTAAATGGCCCTTTTATAATATAGGAAAAACAACAATTAGCAACAAAAAAGTTAATGACTACCCAGCACTGCTTTATTGGATGCATATTGAATGTATATTTGTGAAATATGTTATACACCATGTCAATGTTCTAAGAAAGAATATACAGTAGCCGCTCGTTATAAGAAAAAAGCGCGATATTTCCGAATTCGAGATATAATCGAGGTCATTCAGGATATTAAAAAAGAGGGTTATAATTTTCAAATAAATGATTTATACTTGTCTTCAAGTATTAATCTGTAGGTATATAAAAATTTTCTTAATAAACATTCATAATAAAGAATACTTTTTAATTACTATATCTACTTATAGATGCTTAAAAAATGTAAGTTTTAAAATAAAGCAGAAATGTAAGTTTTTTTTAAATTTTCAATTAGCTTGAAAAATGTGATTATACTAATGCGTAATATAACGAACAGCGATGTAACGAGAGCGCACTGTATATAAATAATACGTTTATCAAAACTATGTTAATCAAACCACCAAAATCGTGGAAAATTTTATTTAAAAAATAAATTAAAAATAAATTTTCAGGTTTCTTTATTTTTTTTCAGCTTAAAAAGATATAAAGTACACCAGTTAATGCATAATAATTACTGTGCTATGCGTTGTTCCTCTTACGTACTTTAAAGAAGATAAATTGTGCTGGAGTATGTTTTCTTCATGAATTATGATGGTCACGATTCATTAATAAAACCTGAAATATTCTAATTCTTTTCATATCTCATATTCATTTAAAGCTATTATGCGTATATCCCAAAGAGAATTCAAAGAATTCTGTTTCGATGTAGAACGGTATACCTATGTCAATGATATTATTTGATTAACCGAGTCATAGAAATTCAGTTTGCGTGTAAAAAACAATTCATCATTAATATTTGACAAAAACTTACGGAATATACACCTTTTTATTTAATTGCTTATATTAAAAATTCTAACGTATCTTAGAGATTCATCATTCTGATCATTAACAGCATATATTCAACATTCCCGACATGAGTTTTAAATATTCATCTTTCTCTTTAGAATTCTCATGAGGTCACGCTGCATCCGAGAACGCCGATTGGAGTTAGTATAAAACTGTATTTTAAAACGTGTCGAACATATAGAAATACGTTGATGTATGGAAATGTTACTTTTATCTGAGACATATAATAAATAAATCGGTTATAATTTATTATTTAACGTTACAGTAATTGTCACATAACGGATCATAGCGAACTAACATTACTCCATAGTAATAATTAAGCTGAAAAAGAATACAACGCGAAGGGCCGGCACACCTTGAAATCAGTAAAATCTTTTTAAAATACACGTTATACTCTCATTTATTTTAATGAAATATAAGCTATAGAAAGATGGAATGGACACTACGAGCTTAATTATTAGCTGTTATAAAAATCAACAAGAATGTTTAACTTGATTTAAGGCGTTAAAACTTTCTAATTCCAACAGTTTGAGTCACACTCGTTGCCATCATCAAGGGAAGATTTAACAGATCTTTTTCTGTTAAATCTGTCTTTTAAAAGATCTGTTAAATCTTCCCTTGATGATGGCAACGAGTGTGACTCAAACTGTTGGAATTAGAAAGTTTTAACGTCTTAAATCAAGTTAAACTTTCTTGTTGATTTTTATATCTGTTAAAATATAAGCTGTTTAAAAAGTATACTGCACATTTTGACGATACTGTGTGTTAAGAAAAACCACTTTCTTTAACAAAATGTACTGTAAAATTTTGAGTATAATATTATTTTAGTATAACCTAATGATTTAAAGTGAGTAAGATTGAAGTGGCGATATCAGATGATTATTCAATGCATTTAGAAAAAAAATACACGAAGGACATCCCTCCTCTTCGGCCTATATCACTCGTTCAGATAACGTAACAAAAACTCGAACACACACACACACACTGAATGTATTTTTAGAAATATATTGTGAGCATGCCCTTGAAAAATTTTATGTATAAATGCTAAATTATGTCAATGTGATGGGATATAAAATTTGAAATGCGTAAGGAATACAATCTGAAAAATAAATTTTAAATACAAATTATAATGGATGACTTATTTGTCTTTTTTTTCAAGTATTTCAGAGGGTTCAAAATCTTTACAAATCTTTACATTCGCGCTTTCTTATATGGGATATATGTTTTTAAATACAAAATTACATAAATCATGATACATTAATGAAGAGAAATTGTGCAGGTGTTCACATTGTTCATGAATTATGTTGGTCATAATTCAATAAAAAAATGAAGTCTTACTATTATTATTCTTGCTTTTATTCATTTTATAATATTATATGTACCTGAGCTTTCAATGAGATTGCAAAGAACTTCGTATGATACAAAGCGGAATACCCATTTCAAAGATATTCTTTCATTAACCGAATCATAAAACTTCAATCTGCACATGAAAAGTATAATTTATTTTAAATATTAGACACAATTTTATGTGATATGCTCCATTTATTTAAATGTTTATAATAGGAATGATAACGTAACATAACAATTTATCATTCTAATCATTAATGGCATCTATTCGAAAATTACGAAGTGTAATTTAAATATTTTTTTTCTTTAGCATTCCCAGGAGTCCACGCCAAACCTAAAAATTACTAATGGGGTCAGGGATCAATTGGGAATGAATGATTGTTTTTGTTTACATAAAACTAATTGTATAAAGCAATATAACGTGAAATTGTGCAGTTCACTTATGTCTGAGCAATTAACAATATTAAAATATATATATATATTTTTATTTTTCTTAATTTAATTAAAACCATTTTCGGAAATATTAAAAATCCCATATTATGAAAGTGTCTCTTGTTTGGGTTGGTACTATTCACTCTTCTACAAAACAAACATTTGTATTTCAATAACACGTAGAAATAACTTGAAATTTCTACTTACATATAACTCAATTTACTAATTTTCTTCTGTTTTCCATTATAATGTCACAATTTACTTTAATGTAGTTGATTATAGTGGTTAAAAACCAAGAAGCCTAGTTTCGCCACACCTATTGACGATATACATAAGAAACAACAACATGAAACGGAATTGTGTCCTATAAATATGATTTTGTATAAATTCAGGTTTTGATTTAACTCCATCCTGAATGAATTTATCCGGGCAACTGAAAAAAAATCTCATATTTTAAAAAGCTTTATTAGAAAATATATTTTAATCGCGATAGTGCAACTGGTACCCTAGTCTATCTAGCATTGAACGTATTCTAGTTTATTCGCATGTTCGCAGATGACATTAAAAGACAAACTGTCTCGAAAGGAGTAACTTCGGAGGAAACCTCTCCATAGAATCCACTATCATCTCAAATTGAAATGGATTGAAAATTTTGCACCGCGTGAATGTGGCATATAATGAAATGTTTTGTCAATGAAACCTATGTCATCTTCCTGAAACTGAAAACGTTATAGCTGCATTTTCAAAGGCGCTTTTATTTATTGCAACTTAATTAATTACAAAGTGTTGCCCTTACTGTATTACCGGTGGGGAAAACCGATATATGCTCGGTTAAATTTAGCTTTGTGTTCAACTCGACATAACAATAAATTCTCGCTGTATTATTGCTAAATTCTGGCAGTCCAAAGCACTCTTCACAATACAGCATGAAGAATGATTCTGGTAGTTCTGAGTAGTCTGCACTGTGCAGTAGGAAGCGCGAAATTTGGGCACAATTTTCAATCATTTCGTTGATTTATAAGTCTTTGCAGATTGCAAGATTCACTGTCCAAATTCGGAGACTTTAGGCTTCTTCTTGAACATTTCCTTATATATGTGTGGGATTAATTGCGAGAAAATAGTATGTGGCCAGATTGGTAGAATTCTGTTTTTGAGAAAAATCTGTGGATTCTGATAGTTTGAATCATGTATCTTGGATCCTATAGGAAAATTCTAGAAAAATCCTTCAGATTATGAATTCCATTTTTTTCACCAAATGTCACCAAAATGTGGCGAAAATCCACAAACTTTGAGGCATTCTTTCATTTTTCGCAAAGCATGTGTTTTGGCATTAGTAATTGTGAAAGTCGATTTTCCTCGTCAATGTCGCCAACATTAACCCCAATATTTCCTAAATTTGGCAAAATGCTACCACCTTTGCGAATTAATTTACTGACAACTGTTCAACCACCTAATAATTATTTCAAGAGGCTATAGGCTCAACGTCCTGGCTTGCCATGACAAGTGTCCTCACTTAGGCATTCAATCTACATTTCCATTGAAATGAATTGACCCTTAGTGACCACAAAATGACCCACTAATCTAATTTAGACGAACATGTGACCTAATCCAATGGTCTTCTCGTACCCCAAACCGGTAGAATACAAAATTTAGTCAGAATCATTAGTGCCGTTTCAAAGAAAATTTGTATACACACACACACACACGCACACAAGATTTGCTCGTATTATAATATAATATTTAGTAGGATGTACCAAACACAAAACTTTGTTCTATTTCATACATATTAATACTTCAAAATTGGCTATCCCATTGTCAATAAAATCAATATTTTTCGTCATTCTGTTCTGCGTCAGCTGCTTGCTAAATGTTGGGTTACCTGGATGTGAAGCACACATCGTTGCATGAGCAGCTGATGTAAAACACGACTACGAAAAATCCTTCTGTCCTGTACCGTTAGAAAAAAATGGGCTTCCTATTCCTTGGTTTTAAGATTTTAGCAAATTTTACTGGAAAACAATAAGCAAAAATGTGTGGAATCCGATTACAGAATATTCATTACCGGTTCTCGTTAATATTCAATTTGAATCAGAATTCCGTGAAATTAGTCAGCAATAACCAATTATGGCATCCTATTATTATCACCACGTTTGGCAATATTTCTTCAAGTGTCGCTAAGCTTGAGAAGAATTTGACGCTGGCGAATATGAAACATATAAGAGCTGTAAAGATGGTTACAGCAATGAAAGAAAATTTGCTAGAAAGCATGTTCACTAAAATTTATAAATAAAACCCTTTTATGGAGGAATCCTGCTGTCTTGTTTCAAAATATCAGACCCCGTAAAATTTAAAACTGCTATATCTCAGCCATATTTTAAGATAGAGGCAAAAAAAGAAATACTCCGGAATTCTTGGATCAATTCCGAACATTTCACGGAAAAAAAAAACGTTTAGCATTTCTAATATTTTTGTACATCTTTTTGAATTTGAAATTTTAAATGGCTATCACAGCGCTTCCTTCCGGCGAAATATCCCCAAATTCAACTGGGATCTGCAGGCCATAGGCAAAAACATATAATTAAAATTTCGTTCAATTTTATGCATAACTTCATACACTTTTCGATGATACAATAATGAAAATGGAACAAAAATCGCTATCACACCGCCCTCTTCCGGCGAAATATCTGGAAATTCAAGTGGGATCTACTGTCCATAGCCAAAATATCTATAAATGAAATTTGGTCCAATTCTATGCATAACATCATACAATTTTCTGTGATACGAAGAGGACACACAGACGGACAGGCAAACATTTTGTAAAAAGATGTTTTTTGGAATTTCTTACCCCTAAAACGTGGAAATCCGTCGAAAAACTGAAGTCGAAAAAATTTTCGATTATAATACTTTCTTCTATTATAGATAGACGAAAGTAATAATAACCATGGTTTAGCTGTTTTTTTTCCTTGTTATATATAAATGATGTATTTGCTTTCAATTTTCTTTCACAGAACTAAGTAAAACGCAATACATTAAAGAAAACAACTTGTTCTTTAATATTCTTTATTCATGATTTAGGATCTGCACGTTTGAATTAAAAAAATGAAATATTATAATTTTTTTCTGATATTCGTTTAAAGATATTATGTGCGCTTCAAAATGAGATTTGAACGAACTGCGTTCCAATACAAAGCGAGATTCGCATTTCAAAGATATCATTTTCTTAATCCAATCATAAAACTTCATTTTCAACGTGAGAAGAATAATTCATCTTAGATACTAGATACAATTTTACAAAATATGCATCATTTATTTACATGCTCATATTAGAAGTATTAACATATCTTAACCATTTATCATTCGGATCATTAACAAAATCTATTCAACATTCGCGACATGCAGTTTAAACGTTCGGACTTTTTTTAAATTCTTATTCTAAAGATGAACACCTGATGCATCTGAAAATACCATAGGGAGATCGATAGTGAAATTGATAGAGTATGAGTTATGTTAGACAATAATCAATTGTCGGTTTGCTTTAACTAAGTTGCATTTAATAAATATAGCAATATAGAATATATCTAAATTTCGTCTTAATGAAAATGAATAAATACATTTTGCAATAGCATGAAATTCATGTTTTTTCAGTGGTGTAAATTTAAATTCCAAAATATTTAGCAAAAATATTTCGATAAACAGGGCACACGCTTAAAAATGCACTAAAAAACTGGTTAAAACAATTTTGAATTTCTTAGTGAAACTGACAGTGTACGAGTTATGTCAGACAATAACCAATTGTCGGTTTGCTCTAACTAAATCGCATTTAATAAATATAGCAATACAGAGTATAACCATATTTCTTCTCATAGGTGTGAATAAATACATTTTGCAATAGCAGGAAATTCCTGCTTTTAAAGTATTGTAAATTTAAATTCAAAAATATTTTTTTTTAAATATTTAGACAAACAGGGGTACACGACAACAGGGCACATACCTAAAAATACACTAAAAAACTGGTAAAAACAATTTTAATTTTTTTCGTGAAACTAACAGTGTACGAGTTATGTCAGACAATAATCAATTGTCGGTTTGCTCTAACTAAATCTCATTTAATAAATATAGCAATACAGAGTATAACCATATTTCTTCTCATAGGTGTGAATAAATACATTTTGCAGTAGCATGAAATTCCTGCTTTTAAAGTACTGTAAATTTAAATTCAAAAATATTTAAAAAAAATATTTAGATAAACAGGGGTACACGATAACAGGGCACACACGTAAAAATACACTAAAAAAACTAGTAAAAACAATTTTGAATTTTTTCGTGAAACTGATAGTGTACGAGATATGTCAGACAATAATCAATTATCGGTTTGCTTTAACTAAATCGCATTTAATAAATATAGCTATATAGAGAATAACCATACTTCGTCTTAATGAGTGTGAATAAATACATTTTGCAATAGCATGAAATTCATGCTTTTAAAGTGGTGTAAATTTAAATTCAAAAATATTTAACAAAAATATTTAGATAAAGAGGGGTACACGATAACAGAACATACACGGAAAAATAAACTTGATTTTATTTTTAGCTCACAAGCTATCAAAGCCTGAGAGCTAATGTTCCGGCCGGTTCTGTATGTACGTATGTATGCATGTACGTATGTACGTATGTGCGTAACGCGATAACTCTTGACAAAAATAACCGTTTTGCTACAAATTTTGTGTGTAGGCTCATTGTGATAAGGTGCTTCCCTGATTAGTTTTGGGGGTTCATTGGTTAAGTATAAAGGGAGGGACGAGGACTACCCCCCCCCCCCTCTTTAATTTAGATAAATGGGTTTTGCAGAAATATCCGATTTTCTTCAAATTTTGTAAATAGGTTCATTGTGATAGGGGCGCTTCCCTGGTTAGTTTTGGGGGGTCATTAGTTAAGTATAAAGGGGGATACGGGGGGTACATATATAATTTCTAGATTTACAGTGGTAATTTCCTCATTCGTCAGATCATAAAATTATATCCTATTTGAGTAAGACTACGAAATTTGTTCCACTTGAAAATTTCGAAGTCCGCTTTTATCCCTAGTTTCCTTGTTTTCCACTAGTTTCAACATCTGCTAAACGGAGATATCTCGTTCGATTCTACGTAATAAAAAATAAATATTGAGATTGTAACGTAACTGGAAAATAACTGGCAACATTTTAAAGGTTGGCAAAAATTTAACTATCATTATTCGCCATAGAATGTATGTCCGGAAATGGTACGTTTCAACACTGTCGACGAAGAAAAATGGGAAAGGTGCAATTAAAGACGCAATTAAAGGTGCAAAAGATGGCGCTTTTACACTGTCATTTCCAGACACACATTTTATGATAAAAAGCACTTATTTTATCTCCTGTACCAACCTTTAAATTTTTGCAAGATTGTTTAAGATCACCCTATATATTTAAACTATTTCATAAAGCGCGAAACCAAACAAAGAAATGGTACCCCAGACATGCTAACAAAATAAAATGCCACAGCCAGAATAAATTAATATGCACTGCCGAACGCAATTTTTGGACTAAACTTTGAGCTGTACTTACATCATCCGATGACATTAGCAAAAAACAATTTTCGTATGTTTTCTTTTTGTGACAGTCTCAAATTAACTCTAAAACGACCGCAAAACCAGAAATTATGTTTAACATATTTAGTTTAATTATTTAATTTATTTCTGAGTGTCATATATATAATTTCACTTATTAAGAAATTTCTATTTCGAAATATGCTTATTTTGCTCGAGTCAAATTGAATGCTATAGCCATTCTAGAGTTAAGGGTCTACACTAGTCAACAGAAAACACTCGCAAGTTAATGTTAAACAAATGTCATTTTTCTTTTAAAATTTCTCGTTTGCATTTCAATATTTTTACATGTTTTTTTTTTTTTTTTTTTTTTTTTTTTTTTTGCATAGGACAGCTAAGGTCAATCTCCAACGGGTACATGTTTGCTTTTCGATTTGGGTTGCAGAAACGGTTCCGAAAATGAAAGTATCCAAAATCGAAAAAGTTGAATAATATCTGTTTAGAGATCCACCTTAGATATCCTTCTATTGCGCCAAATTTCCATAGATTCCCATTGAAATCCAATAGCGTTTACTCGCTTGCAAAAATTCAACAAATTGAGATATTGCAATGCAACAAAAATTAATATTAGCTTATGAATAGAGCTTAATTGAACTATTTACATTATTTTTAAGCACAAACACTAACTATTTACAATATTCGTAACACTATATATACAATTGGTACTTGTTAGTTATCCTGTCGACTAAATTACTGTCGCCAAATTCATATACAGGGTGATTCATAAAAGATGGGCAGAACTTTAAGGGGTTATAGTACACTTAAAGACAAACAATATTAAATAGGAGACTAAGGGTCCCAGACGTATTCCCAAGGAGATAGGGGGCATTAAAGTTTAGGGTCCGAAATTTCAAATGATTATAAAACATGGAAAAATTGGTCGATTCGTTTGCGGTTTTTGCAAAAAATTTTCTTCATGCCAGTATTTTCTTGAAATAAAATTTTAAAGTTCAATTTCAAAAAATGCCGATAGGGGGCGCTTTAGACTTTGGAGTAACAAACAACTATTTTTTAACGTTATTTTTTGTATTTCTTTAAATGATTTCGAAAGCTTAGACTTAAACTTAAATTTTGATCTAAAAATCTGAGTCCTAACGAATAGTTAAGTAGCGTAAACTGAAATTTGAAATTTGAAACCCTTCTCCCCCCAGAACAAAAATCAGTTATTCCCGATCTTTGTGTCGTAGATTAGGCTCTAACTACTGCCGCGTTTTGCTAAAATTATTCTTTATGTCAGTATTTTCTTGAAAATAAATTTTAAAGAAAATTTTCAAAAAATTCCGATAGAGGGCGCTTTAGACTTTGGAGTAACGAACAACTATTTTATACCGTTATTTTTTGTGTCTCATTAAATGCTTTCTAAAGCTTAGACTTAAACTTAAATTTTCAGCTCAAAATCTGAATCGCTGAGCGTGGTTCAGTAGCGAGGGGAGGGGGTTCAAATTTCAACTTCTGAACATAGTTCAGTTTGCACTACTTAACCATGCCCAACGATTCTGTGCTGTGATACGAGGCAAAAATACAACTTTCGTCAAGGACTGCATAGTCGGAATTCACTCATAAAGGCACTGGCACAGTTGGAAACGTCGCTCATGCAAACGTTAAAGCTCCATTCCTGACGCTAGTCACCGGGTGAAGAAGGAAACAGAAAGTATGCAAATGTCAAATGGGGAAGAAGAAGAACACGTATGCAAAATTTCGACACGATTCAGGCATAAAAACCACTGAACGGTGAGTCAAGTGTAAGTCGCTGTAGTAATGAATCGGAAGATGGTGCCCTTCACGAATAAGGAAAAGGCTGAGATGCATTTAATTTACGGAGCGGCAGATGGAAATGGTGCAGAGGCACAACGAATGTACGGAGAGCGATTTCCTAACAGGCGGTTGCCTAACCGCAAAACTTTCGAGCGCTTGCACAGACAGTTGTGTGAGACGGGATCATTTCTCGCTTCCCGGTCGAATGCAGGTCGTGCAAAAAAGGACGAATCAGTAGTTGTTGCAGAAGCCATTCTGGATGTAGTAGCGGCGCAGCCAAGTACAAGTACACGAACAGTGGCTAGCCAGGTGGATACCTCACAGTCCACGACTTGGAGGGTACTGAAGGATGAACATTTGCTCCCGTTTCATGTGCAACGAGTCCAGAAACTGTCTCCAGGGGATTATCCAAATCGTATTGAATTCGCCCGCTGGTTTCTGCAGCAGAACGCGCTAAATCCACATTTTGGACGAACTGTGCTTTTCACCGATGAATGTACCTTCACACGTGAAGGTACATTTAACACACACAATGCACATGTATGGGCGGATGTCAATCCACATGCTACGTATCCACATGCTCATCAGAGACGCTTTTCCATCAATGTTTGGGCAGGAATCCTCGGAGACCACCTAATCGGACCGTACCTTCTTCCTGAACGCCTCAACGGTAAAACATACCTCACATTTCTGCAACATGTGCTGCCAGACCTGTTAAACGTTGTTCCTCCACGCATCCGGCGGGTCATGTGGTTCCAGCACGATGGAGCGCCAGCCCATTACGTACGAGACGTCCGCAACTATCTGGACATCACATTTCCGAACAGATGGATTGGTCGAGGTGGTCCTGTTGCTTGGCCTGCTCGCTCGCCAGATCTTTCACCCCTCGATTTCTTTTTTTGGGGACGATTGAAGGCTCTTATGTATGAGACACCCATTGAATCCCCCGAGGAACTGGTCGCCAGACTTTCCGCCGCTGTAGGGGAAGTGCTCGAAAAGCCTCAGAAACTTAACCACGTCTAACGATTCAGATTTTGGGCTGAAAATTTAAGTTTAAGTCTAAGCTTTAGAAAGCATTTAATGAGACACAAAAAATAACGGTATAAAATAGTTGTTCGTTACTCCAAAGTCTAAAGCGCCCTCTATCGGAATTTTTTGAAATCTTTCTTTAAAATTTATTTTCAAGAAAATACTGACATAAAGAATAATTTTAGCAAAACGCGGCAGTAGTTAGAGCCTAATCTACGACACAAAGATCGGGAATAACTGATTTTTGTTCTGGGGGGAGAAGGGCTTCAAATTTCAAATTTCAGTTTACGCTACTTAACTACTCGTTAGGACTCAGATTTTTAGATCAAAATTTAAGTTTAAGTCTAAGCTTTCGAAATCATTTAAAGAAATACAAAAAATAACGTTAAAAAATAGTTGTTTGTTACTCCAAAGTCTAAAGCGCCCCCTATCGGCATTTTTTGAAATTGAACTTTAAAATTTTATTTCAAGAAAATACTGGCATAAAGAAAATTTTTTGCAAAAACCGCAAACGAATCGACCAATTTTTCCATGTTTTATAATCATTTGAAATTTTGGACCCTAAACTTTAATGCCCCCTATCTCCTTGGGAATACGTCTGGGACCCTTAGTCTCCTATTTAATATTATTTGTCTTTAAGTGTACTATAACCCCTTAAAGTTCTGCCCATCTTTTATGAATCACCCTGTATATTAAACGAGCAAGGGATTTTCCCGATTATTCATATATATTAAACGAGCAAGGGATTTTCCCGATTATTCATATATATTAAACGAGCAAGGGATTTTCCCGATTATTCATATATATTAAACGAGCAAGGGATTTTCCCGATTATTCATATATATTAAATGAGCAAGGGATTTTCCCGATTATGAATGATATAGTAAACGACTGGGAAGATTTTCACGAGACTTGCCCCTTATACTAAATCGAGCACGAGAAAAAGATCTAGCTAGGTTCCGAATACAAGAACATTCGTTTTTACAGGGTAAAACAAACTCAGCGCTGAAAATGTTTTTTGTTATAAATGGAAAAATACTCAAATGATTTACACGAAACGTGTTGCCTATACTAATTCGAGCACGAGAAATTCATCTAGATAGGTGTTCGAATTCGGGAAAGGTCATTTTGATCTATTAAAACAAACTCAGCACTAAGAGTGCTTGGCTAGGGCGCGATTACGCGAGGGGTCGGTGATCGTAGCGAGCAGGGGGGCCGAGCCCCCTAGTCAATTTAAAAATAAATCGTTTAAAAATGTTTAAATGCAAACGATCAATATGAAAAGAACGCTGCATTTGGTTTATCATTAATTGCGACTGTATTCTTTTGCCTAGCGTAGGAATTTGAGCGTGGCATCACCGATGTCGTAATGTACGATGTATTGTATTTCTAAATATCCTTCTTTTTTTGTAACCATGCATGAAAATAATCCGCTTTATTACAGTATGACTGTAAGTTCCCAATATTACGTATTTTCCTCCGACAAATATGCTGAAATTGTTCATTTGTTAAAAGAAAAGTTTTTGAAAGTCCATATATATATTATTTCACGTTCAAATTCAAAACAATGTTTTGGTGGGGAAACATTTTTTACCCTAATTTTTAACAGCATGTGTACAGGAAAGCAATTTCTACATTTTAAATTTACACAAAGATTAAATTATTGACGTGTTATCACAATATAAATAATATTGAAACATTGTGTTCTTTTGTGCTAAAAATTTTAAGAATCAACTGACAGAGAACACACTCTCAAAATAAATTTCGTCAAAAACCGTAAAAAATACAGACAGCAAGTTGCCGGAACACCCCTGTGATTGACTTGAAGAGATTTTTCTGTTATTTGAAGAAATGTCTGTCTTGTGACTGAAAATTTGACCTTCGTTTCTTGAATTTTCCGTGTTTTGGAGAAAAAACTCATACGTAAAAATTCCGTTTCTAATACGGAAAAGTAACACGCAGCACAATTGCCGGTACACCCCTGTGGTTTGAAGAAATCGCAGACATATATTGGAGAATTTCAGGTGTATTTTAGTCTAGATTGTTGAGCTTTCCGTATTTTGCGGGAAACGAAGTAAATCAAAGTGGATTTTTTTGTGTTTTAACGAAAAAAGGCAACGGAAAAAAATTTGTTCAATTCACGGATTTTTTTTTTTAGACTGCATATAATTAACTTCCGTTATTGTATGTATTATTCTTAAGTGTCTGTGGAAATAATATCATTGTATATTTTAAAATAATGAACGATCAGTAAATTTAAAATTTAAATCATAAATAAAAATATATTCTGTTCGATTTATTTATATTTTTATTATTATTTTTTTAAATGTGTCTAATATTTTATTCATCCTCTAACAAATATTAAATAATGCATTGCGAAATGTATTTTATTCAAAAAATAGCTAACGTGTATAGGTTATATAATCATTAGATTTTTTTTTTTTTTTTTTTTTTTTTTTTTTTTTGCGAGATATTTATATGCGTGTCTGACTTTTCAATAAAAAAATAACACTGACATATCTTTTTTCAGTATTTGAAGATGATATATTTCCTTATTTCATGGAGCAAAAGAAATACATTACAAGACGGTCAGAAAGTAAGTATTTTTGAATTTTTCTCCGTGTCTCCTTTTAGTGCATTGCATAATATTTGAATTTATTTTCATCTAGCATAGCTTTTTTGATAAACAATTGTTTGATTTATTTATTAAAAAGAAATCATGATTGTATATGTTACGTTGTGTGCTAAAAAAATATGATTGAATGATACACGGAAATTTTCTTTGTGGCTGTTTTTATTTACGTTTATTTTTTTTCTGCAATCCTTAAACAGACATTTAGTGTTAAATACAAACGTATGAGTGCTTTTGCAGAAATCTAAAAAGATTTTAGTGATTGTGAAACTTCTTAGAATGGAACGAGCTTCAATCAGTCTTTTTTAAACACTTTTCAATATTGTTGAAAATTGTTTATAACTTCGGTTTTTTTTATCTTCTGTCCGTCAGTCCGTGCTCTAACTCTTGTAAATATACCCGGATTCTCATGTAATTCTTATATCCTGTTGACATTTTCTATAGCACGATCGCTGTTGAGTAAAAAATGTGTACCATTTGTAGTTTGCTTACAGTACCGGTCCAAAATTGTCTCTTATATTATGGTCAATGGGTAAAGATCGTTTTTCTAGTGCATTTTAAAGACGTTACATCATTTAAAACATAAAGAAATTGATATGTTTTATGAAGTGCACAAAAATAAAATCTGTAGTATGTGGGTTACAAGGCATTTATTATTCATTTACAGGACCACACAAAAATAATTCCGTTACATAATGGTGCACTGTTGGAAATGAATACTCAAATTCCACGAAATTTTCTTCGTTTTTAACGAAACTGTTTCCTGAGAAATGCTCCGAGCGAATATTTCGTCCAATCGAGTAAATTTGCATCCTCAAAACTGTGAGGAAATTAGATTCGTCAAATTGTTTGTTCGAAAGTTCCAAAAAAAGGCTGGTGGTGCCATCTATTGGAGATTTTAGAAGCATCTTTAATTGACTGGAGGAAAAAGTACGACACACTTCTCTTAAGTCTTCAACGGGATACGAACGCGCTATATTTGGAGTGGGAGATCTCTGTGCTGCGTCCTACGCCCGCGAGGCCTTGCATGAATTTGATTTTAAATGTATCTATGGGATGTTGATGTGTGCTTATATTTTTTAGAAGTATTTTTATCGGTGCTGTTATAATTTCTGCATGTTTTAATCAATAAGGCTAGATTATTATTATGGTTTTTCTATGGTTAATAAATAATTAGAATATGGCTTGATTAATATAATTTACTAGAGAAATTTCCTTTGTTCAATGAATGATTAGAATATGGTCTAGTTAATTTGTTGATCAGAAATAATAAATTTTGAAGTGCATATTTTGGAGGAGAGTTCATCAATTTTAGCGGATAAGATTACTGTTTACAGAGGGGAAAGGATCAGTTATACATATTTTAAATTTGATTGTTATATGGATATATTTCTTAAATAAAAAAGAACTCCTAAAATTTTGATTTCTTTTTTTTTAACCATTGGGAAAATGTTGTTATGAGTGGAAAATGGACCAGATGATGTTCGCATTTTACTATTTTAACCGTTTCTAACGAAATTCTGTAACTTTAGAAGAATTTTTTAAGCGTTTATAACGAAATTCTGTAACTTTAGTAAAAAATATCTTTGAATAGGCAATAGAAATGCACCAAATCGTTACAAAAACGTTAAAGTTACAAAAAGGATAGACGCAAATTATCAGATACGAAAAATAAAGTAGAAATTTAGTACTTTCGTGTTATAGCGGCCCCCAAGGATGAAATATTTTTGTTTCTGTTTTCATTAATATATTGTAAATTTGGTACTTTCGTGTAATTTTTTTTTAACGATTTTGTGACAACAAAAATAATCTGGCCGGGAATGGGGAAACATTTTTGTCAAATATTTCAGATTTTCCATTTCATTAAAATCACTTAATTTTGAGACGAAATGATTGTCAAAAATTATGAAATATAGCTCAAGAATTGCGGAATCGTCAAATGTGAGAGATTTATTTTTGACAGCGAGGAAACAGTTTCGTCAGATATTTGAGGATTTGGCGTTTCGTCATAAACCACGTGACTCTATGACGAAATGATTGTCAAAAATAACGAAATGAAACCTAAGGATTGCGGAATCGTCAAAATTGAGTGTTTTATTTCTGAGATTGTGTACGGGGAAAAACTGTTCCCATGCTATTTTAATTATGTTACACTATTTCAAATATAATGAAATTAATATCACTTACTGATGTTTAATACAATATACTTGCTGTACGATAAGATGTGCATGGCATTTATTGTTCATTTACAAGGATACAAAAAAATCGGATACAGTACTATATCTGAAGTACCGTCTATTTGCGATAACTGCAAGAAGTGCTTTTTCTGTTATGATGTGCGTTTTTAAATTTAAATAAATTTTTACATATTACGTGGTGTGTATAAATGCTATAAATCATATACAGGGCTATACAAAAGAATTCGTAAGCATTACTGAGTATGTGCGTGAATTGCTTAAAGATTTTTTTTAAATTGAGTTATGCATTTTCAAGCTGAACTATATTTAGTACTATATTACTAAGATATGTTTGTAGAATATAAATAAAATTATATATTGGGCCAGGCAAATAACTGGATACAAGGTCGTCAATGAACGATAATTTTTGTAAAAGTCTGTAGTTTAAAGTTGTTTCAGCCCGATTTAAAAGTTAACTTAATATACGGCGTGTAAAAAACAATCTGTAGGTAATATACAGGACAGTACAAAAGATTTCACCTATATTTCCGTCTATTTGTAGAAATTGCTGAAGGGGAATTTTCACTCTATGATAAGTTTTCTTACTAAAGTAAATATCAGCATATTATGTATAATATATACAAATCTATAGATTAACGACAGTTCGACACAAAATAATTGGAGTACACTTTTGGCTATGTCCGGCAATTGCTGATATCTAGTTTTCAAATGTTGTATGCGCTTTTTGAAATGTTTTTATAATGTTGTACAGTTGGTCTCATACGAGAAGTTTGAAAATTATGGTTATACAGTCTGTAAACATTGAGCTGCGAACCGGCGATACCTGCGAAGGGCTATAACTTTAAACTATGTAAGTTATCTCAAGATACTGCATTTCAGTAGTTTTGTTTGGATAAATTATAAAGAAGTCAACGATTTAGAATTTTCTTTAAAAAAAAAAAAATAATAATAAAATTAACTTTCTAAAACTGTTCCTCAAATATATATATATATATATATATACATATATATATATTTAAAATATATTTATATTTTATAAAATTTTATATTTATATTTTATAAAATTTTATATTTATATTATATTATTATTATATTTTATAATTATATTTATAAAAATTTATTTTAAAATATTACAAATACATGATATATATGTATATATATCATGTATTTGGAATATTTTTTAAATATATATTTTTTAATGTTTTATATTTTTTACGTATAATTGAGAGACAACTTAATTAAAAGGGTAAAGAAAGAAATAAGGACCGAAAAATGAGGAATCTGAAGATCACAATCGTGGAAAAACTTATTTTTGAAGATTAATTTCTTTTAGAATGCAATATTAAAACTTGTGTTATTCTCTTATACTATTTAACAAATATACTTTATTTATATAAAACACAAAGAAACAAATGCAAAAATAAATAATAGTCTAAATAAGTTACAGGCATCGTAATCCACGATCAAGCATCAGTCCATTTTTTGTAATTTCAAACATTTCTTTACAGATATAAAAATAACAATGCATTCTTTGATATACAATTTTAACTTTATAAAACACCCATACAAAGCCTTTACTTTAAAATAGATGCTTTGTGGAAAGAAGTAAACGCTATACTTCTGACTGGTTTAAAAAACTTTTAAAAAACATGTTTAAAAAAAAATTAGAAACTATGAACAGTTGCATTGAAATCTAAATAATCATATATTGACTAAATTCAACCATATAAAAAGCTCATTTACTATGAAAAGCAAAATTTTTCTTCACTCCTCTGTGTTTTATTTGCATTTCGAGAAAACATATATATACGGCACCATATATATTTTTAAATTTATATTTTCATTCAATTGCTCTAGATTGTAAACATGAATTAATAGTAGAATTTTACCTGCAGTTATATGATTGGAAGTATATGAAAGTAACATTTTTTTCAGTATGCTATAAAAACTAAAAGTATAAAAGCTACAATCGCTGAGAGAAGTCCTCGAGTATAGAATGGACTTCCGCCGAAAGCCATTTCAACAATCAGCAGCGTGTAATAACCAAAAAGTCAAACATTCCTTTCCTGTATCTATTCAATGATATCTGTAGCTTAAAATATTTTAAACTTGGTTTCCGTGTGATAGAAAAGTAAGTTAACCAGACAGACGGATATTATGGAATTTATATTCTTTGGTGCTAGAGTATAAAATAACCAATATTCACTTAGAAAGAAAATTATTTTCAGAAATGGAATGATTTTAGAAATATTTCCATTTAAGCGTTACGTGAAAATGGAACCTTACGAGTACGGTTTTATACATAAAAGTTTTGACTTTTTTTTGTACATGCTTTCTTTTAATTTACAATTATGTATGTATGTGGCATTCAAATCTTGTTACTAATTTTTCACCCACTTCCTGTTGACACAGAGCTTTGAAATTTGGAATACATGTGTTCCTAAGGGCAATACATTAATAGGGACATTTATTATTATTTTTTTTATATCCTAAGGGTGGCAATGTCCGCCCAAAATTTGCATTTACCCCATAGAAACAATTATTAATAAAAAAAAATAGTTCCATTGTTGCAACTGTCATCGATTTTAACCACATTGTTGACCGCATCATTATGACGTCAGCATTGAGCGACGCACTTATTTGTGCTTTATCATATATGTTGACTTTTTGTGATTTTTAATGAAAGAGTGTTTTAAACAATTACATTTAATTTATTATTTTATAAACATTATAAAAACAATAAAGCGTGCTGAACCAAATTATACAATAATATATTCCAATATATTTAACTGGATGTTATTTTAGTATGTGTATGATGTTATTTTTGTTTTCTCGAAATTTATTCGAAAATCGTTGCAGGCGTATAACATGAGTATTTGTTATTTGAGTGGCCTTTGTTCATATGACCAATGGTTACTGCATAATTATGTCCAGATTTTTCAAAAATGTGTGTACAACGAGTAAAATATTTTTTTCCTGTTTTTTACACAGCATATTTCACTCATATGAGAATAATAAGACAAGACCTAAAAAAAACTGCTTGAAACTCTCGAACACAAATAAAATAACCCTCAGTTGTTTAGGTAGACTTTAGGTTGACTCTCTGCTTTGCGGGATGAATTCAGGGAATTATTCGAAATTAGATTTTCTCCACTGCTTTTTACTTTCTTCTTATATTTACAAGAAGAAAGTATTGGATTCATGAAAATTTTCGACTTCCGGTTTTCGACGGATTTATACGTTTTAGAAGGTCCTGAACACGATTTGACTGTTTGACAGAAAATGTCTGTCTGTGACTGTCTGTATGCGACAAAAATTTTGTGGGCGCTCTACCTCAAGAACTAATGCACGAAATTTAATAAAAACTTGAATTCAGTTTATATAAATTGGTGAAAATCGCCCAAAAGGTGGTGCTGCTAAGCTGCATTTTTTGCGATTTCCGCAATAGCTCTATCTCAAGAACTAATACACTCATTTTCATCAAACTTCAGATTCAGTTAGAACTTGACATAAATAAACGTTGATTACGTTTTGGTGTAGATATCCTAACAGGTGACGCTGTTTTACCCCTTTTTTCCTGATTTTTCGACAGCAATATCTCAAGAACGAATGCACGAAATTTCATAATACTTCATATTCTGTTAGACCTTGACATAAATAGATACTGCTTACGTTTTGGTGTAAATAGCCCAACAGGTGGCGCTGCTATGCTACTTTTTTCATTATTAACACGATAACTATATATCAAGTGACTAATGGACGGATTTTTCATCAAACTTCAGATTTAGTTAGACGTTGACGTAAGTTGTTGTTGATTCGGTTTTGGTCTAAATCTCCCAACAGGTGGCGCTGCTATGTTGTATTTTGCAGGATTTACACGGTTTTAGCAGTAGTCATATATCTCAAGAACTAATGCACGTAATTTAATAAAACTTTAGATTCAGATAGACATTGATATAAATTGGCGCTGAGATACGTTTTTAGGGTACGCGAATCCTGCGTGAGATAGAATAAAGTTTTGGGATTAACACATTCGACTAGTTTTCCCTGGGAGTAGGAAGAAAAGTCCGTGCGAAAGATTCCCTACGTTTTATTTATTAGAAATATTCAAATCGATAATTTTTTTTAAATCTTTCTGTAGAATGGAAATTCTCATTCGCTAGAAAAACAGGTGAGAATTCAACTGTGTCCTCAACTTTGAAATAGGGAATATAATTTATTACATGTGGAATGTATACTAGAGTCTTGTTTTCAACATCTTAAATTATCTAATTTTGCTTCTTAATCCCAGTAAGAAATGCTTCTAAAATACTTTAAAATTGTATTTAGTAAATTATGTCACATTAATGTCTCAAGTTGTGCAAGTTCTTCAATGTCAATTTTCATTCACTACGTTTTCAGATGCAGCACCCTACACATATTAATGACCTTACGTGGATATATTTTATAAGTTCAGGTGTTCCTTCTATTGTTCAATACAATTACCCATTTAATATAGCTGTTGTCCACGACGTGCATATATTTCTTATAGTTATATTGTTATTAGAATATATTTCTCATGTTTTCAAAAGTATATAATTACTAGGACTTCCCTCAAAGGGATTAGTCTGAGTGATATTGCTGAGAACATAAAGTTAACAATTACGATATAAAGAAGATATCAACAAGAATGTAAGTGAATATCAGCATATGATAGACAAGCGATAGATAAAGATACAACATATGAAAAATAGAAAATTGAATGATATAATTACAAAATATCATATATAAATTCATATACTGTTATGTTTTCATATGCATTTTTTATAACATTTGGCAAATCATCTCATTTTCTTAAGCGGGAATTGCCCAAAACTTTAAAAAAAAAACCGCCAGATCTTTTAAAACGATATTTTTAAAGTCACATAATCTGATTTGCAGCCAATAGCGTATTTTAGCAAGCGTAGTTTAACGCAAATTTAATTTAATTTTTGCAACATTTTCTTTGTGACAAATATCTAAATAAAATATTAAAAAAATAAAATATTAAATATTGAAATATTAAATCAAATATTTAATATTTGAATTAAAAAAAATTCCTTTGTTTCTTTGTATAACTATTTATAGAAACTCGTATACTTCAAACCACATTGATAATATGCTTTGCTACAAACGTGTCCACCAGTCTAACTACTCGTATGTCTTAGCTGTGTCTCTCTCCGAACTCATCTGTCTACTGTCTCTCTACTCTTCCGTATACCCG
Organism: Maratus michaelseni; assembly: GCA_963931845.1. NCBI lineage: Eukaryota > Metazoa > Arthropoda > Arachnida > Araneae > Salticidae > Maratus > Maratus michaelseni. The sequence goes on from OZ007592.1 coordinate 422,768,499, forward strand.
TCTCAGTATCCGTCTGTCCTTCTATCCGACTTTTTAATCGTGTCTTTACCTATCTCGCTTCCCGTTACACTACCCGTCTATCAACACGTCTGTCTGTCTATATACCCCTCTCTGTATCCGTCTGTCAAGTCGTCTCTGTACTCGTCTCCCTATCCACCACGCTACCCGTCCCCCTACCCATCTCACTACCCCTCTGTCAACCCTTTTTTTCACCTGCCTCGCTACCCGTCTGTCTAATCGTTTCGCTACCCGTTAGCTTATCTCTGTCGCTATCCGTCTCTCTACCCGTCTGTCTACCCGTTTGTTTACACGTCTATCTATCTCTCGCCAACTCTTCCCAATATTTAAACAATTTAGTAAACGGAAGCCGTTTATCTGTTATTAAATGCAAACAGGAGTAATTTATCTAAAAAGTGTAATCAGATGCAATTTTTTTAAATACATACATAAACCAGCATAATAATTCACCAGTTTTATTTTCATAGTAGTTTATGTCATTTGACAGTAAATCTCAACTTCTTCAACCCGAACTGCGTCAAGCTTTTAAAAAAAGACCCAAGGTCTGTATAACTGGGAAGGGGAATTGTCCTCAGGGCTATTAGATACATGTTATTAAGTTAAGTGAAAGTTTCGTAATCGGGTTCGCATCCAATTTCTTATGTCAGAAAGCGTGGCTTCACGCCATTTTAAATTCATTTCTGTAACTTTCTTTTTCTTTTTTTGGTGGGTGGTTGGGGGGGGGGGGGGGAGGGTTCCAAATATATACACTTAAATTCAAACTTTTGCCCCCATGTTAATATTAGTGTTGTTTGTATTATCAATTAATACTTTGTTGATCGAGCTTCATTCGAAACAAATGTAAAAGACATCTAAAGTTTTTTTTTTTCTAGGAGAAAGTTCCGTAATCGGGCCCTAAGCTAATCGGAGAATTTAATATCATTATTGTTTCTAACTCTTATAGAGTTAAAACAATATTGTAGCTAGCATTATTACTCTTGTTTGTGACCAACCTCTTCTGTGTATCGGAATGGGGAAAAGTTCCGTATCATGTACTGGTTGGTGCCAAAGGCAGTTTTAGAATCTTACCAAATTTTTCTAGAGAGCGGAAAAACATGTTTTTTAAAATATTTACAAATATACGCTTATTAAACCATGTTTTTGAGCCATTTTAAAAAATTAAGTACTGTGTTAAAATAAAATTTTATTGCCATTTTCGATATTTTAATAAGAAATGAAAATACATAACAAACAAATTTAACAAAACTAAGCTTTTTTTAGGTACTTCTCTATTATCCCGTCGACCACTTTTCATAACAAAAAACTATCGCCAAACTGTAAGATTAAACGCCAAAAATACAGTCCCATTCACTTGATGCCAGAAGCATTATACGTATTTGTTATGCCATCAAGTGGTTTTTAATTTGACATTTGCGTGTATTTTTCATTATGTTTTACTGATTTATTAGTTATTTCATTCATTAAAATAACAATTGTGTCCTTAAATTCTTATATTTTATTTATTTTGATATTTCAACGGCAACGTTCTCCCGTTTATTTAGCGTTACAGTTTGGCGATAGTTTTTTGTTATGAAAAGTGGTCGACGGGATAATAGAGAAGTACCCAATTTTGTGATAAATAATTGTTATTGCCAGGGGGGCAAATTGTAAACAATTAATAAGCGAACTAAAAAAATTACCGGAAATAATTTGTGGGAATCTCAGGAAAGAAATATCTGATATAAATAGCATTTAAAATCTTAAAATGGAGAAGTGGTCCGTATAAAAATGCAAAACATTATACACCTGATATAAGAATTTTGTAATTGTTTTATATTTCCGAAAGCACAGATAAAAGGGTAAAAATCCCGGCACAGATGCCATATACTCACCACGTTGGCGCGATTTTCCCCCCGCCCCTTTGGCGAAAACTGTTTGTTGTGTTTGTTTACTTTTATTTTTTATTTTAATTCTATAGATTATTTTTATATGTATATCAATATTAATTTAGGCACAGATGTCATGTACGCACCAGATTGGCGCGATTTTTTCTCCCTCCAATTTGGCGAAAACTTTGTTTTTGAATATTAGTTACAAATACCATACAATAATAGCACGTAATTTTTTATTTCAATATAAAAATAAAATAACGTAATAAATGAAATAGCTCCTATTATTCAAAAATGGGAAATAAAAATAAATAAATGATAGTTTGATATAAATAAATATTGGTATATATAATAAAAACAATTTATATAATTAAAATAAAAAATAAAAGTTAATAAACAACAATTGAAACAAAATAACCGGGTTACCATGTGAGGCATAAAATTGCCATTTTGTTGCAATCGCGCCAATGTGGTGCGTATATGACATACGCGCCTTTATTTATATCAAACTATTATTTATTTATTTTTATTTCCTTTTTTAAAATAATAGAAGATGTTTCATTTATTAAGTTATTTTATATTTATATTGAAATAAAAAATCACATGTACTATTTGTCACACTATTTGTAACTAATATTCAAAAACAAAGTTTTCCCCAAGCTGGAGGAGAGAAAAATCGCGCCAAAGTGGTGCGTATATGACATCTCTATTATCCCGTCGACCACTTTTCATAACAAAAAACTATCGCCAAACTGTAAGATTAAACGCCAAAAATGCAGTCCCATTTACTTGATATCAGAAGCATTATACGTGTTTGTTACGTCATCAAGTGGTTTTTAACGCGACATTTGCGTGTATTTTTCATTATGTTTTACTGATTTATTAGTTATTTCATTCATTAAAATAACAATTGTGTCCTTAAATTCTTATATTTTATTTATTTTGATATTTCAATGACAACGTTCTCCCGTTTATTTGGCGATAGTTTTTTGTTATGAAAAGTGGTCGACGGGATAATAGAGAAGTACCCACATATGTATTGGTACTTTTATGTTAACTTGGCGCAGTTGATAAATCGCCAAATATTTTTCTCATAACATCTTCATATTGCATTCATTTCATTTAAATATAAATCTTTCACTGATTTCATTTGAAATACATACATTAAAAATACACGTCTTTCACTCATTTAATTTAAAATACACGCCTTTCACTAATTCCATTTAAAATACTAAAAAGGAAAAGAAAATATGAAATAATGCCACAAATCGAAACTTTTTATTTAAACATCAAAGAATTGTTCCTAACATACACACGCGAAATAAAAAAGCTGCTAATGGTGTGATTTACCCAAATCTCTAATACTAATACTACTCTTACTAATCTCTAATACTTTTCAAACAGAAAAAATTCCAGATTAACTTTCCATTTTTATTAAATTGAAATATATTTCATTGTGCTGAATATTAGTGCTTGCATATTTTTTTGCTCCATGTACTCCATGAACTTTTCAATTCCGATTGTCTACGAAAATTTCCCACCGGTGAAAATGACGTACGCACAAAATTTAATGACGTATGTACTTTAATTGTGCTTTTTTATCTATTTTTTTAATATAACTTCCAAATGGTTTGACACTTATTCTTGGTAATAAATAGACGTCGTTGTCACCTTTATATGTACCTGCTGTAAAAATTTGAACGAAATCCGTTAAATATTTTTTGAGTTATGCTTGACGAAAGGTTTTAATATCCATCGTAGCTATATATGGGGCAAAGTAGTACTGCGCTGTGTATGAGTCTTCGTTGCACTCAGACAATTATTTTCTGACAAAATTATGCCTGTACGAATCTTCAATTGCTTCATCCTTAATATATTTCAATGCTTCCTAATTTCACTTGCGGTGCATATCAGTCAGTGCAATAACACAATCTTCATCATATCTTAAATATGGCCAGTATGTGTGTTATTGTTTTTTGTGTTTTTAAAGTTGAACATGTATTTGAAAATCACATTTGAGTAGTGTTTCTTTGGACACACAGAGATGGATCATAAGCTAATATAATCCAAGTAATGTAGTTTGATGTGACCTGTTATGCGAGTTATATATTTTACAGACACTTGTAAACAATTCAGGTCACACTTATTACTACAATCAAGTGTATTACTACAAATATACATTTTATTTTCAAGGACATTTAAAAATATTTACAAAAAAAAAAAACAGTATTTCAAAATTTTAACAGACGCGATAGTACTTGTTTGGTTTATGTCCACAATAAACGAACGGTACGATTGCGCTTGTATCTTTTTATGTGGAAAGAAAACTGTTAGATTGTGTGCAAAAAAAAAAAAAAAAAAAAAAAAAAAAAAAAAAAAAAATGCAAACCATATTTGAGATACAATATTACTGAGTAACAATAATTAAAAATTGGGGTAAACACAAACAAAATGCATTACTAATATGGTGTTTATAGTAATGTTGAACGATAAGAGTTAATACTATCGTCAGAATCTAAATGCATCGATTGTTACACAAAATCAAACTTAAAAGCTTCCTTTGACATGAAATGAAAACAGCACTTACGCTCCACGTGGTGCTCAAATGGTTAAATATCAACCGGTTTATTTTATTAGTATAATATTATGCAAAATTGCTATAATGTATGTATTATATTACTATGTATTACTATCGTATCAAATATTTACTTGAATAACATAAAATGATATATGTTGATTTCAAAGCAACTTTCTGAAAGTAAATAAACGGAAGGAAAATATTATATTACGCTTTCAGCATTAATGCTTCTGCCTGTATCGGAAATGGAACTACGAACCTCTTTTTTCGAGAGAATTTCTCTTGTCTATTGAGGCAATGAGTCTGTGCACTATAGCATTAGTTTCTTCAGGATTTCGTAATGACCCATGTCCTTACACTGGACTGTAAGGTCCAATCATCTTCTTCTTCTTTCTTCTGCTTCAGTTTTCTTCTTCTTTCTTGTTCTTTCTTCTTTCTCTTTCACATTTGTTATTCTACCGCCATATATCTTATGGACAATATTCATTCTTTGGTTCGAGGCAACAAAAATCCATCTGCTTGCGAAGAAGATTCCGAACCGCTCCATTGAAAAGCATTGTGTTTGAAAATATTATGCTTATATCATAGAGTTATATAGAAATTTAGACTTTTCGCGAACAGGGATATTATACAGGAATTCTTTTCTCTATCGTAATCGAGTTCCGTGCATGCTTTTCATTTTATTTATAAAATAACGTTGAAAAATTATGTGACCAATGGCTACTATGCCCCAAAGTCTAATTATATTGGTATTTAAATTTATTATTCGCAGACTTTTAGGATTTCAATCAAGTTTGTATCAGTTTAAATATGTTTAAAGAACGTAATTCAGTTATTTTCTTGTGTATATTGTTCTCTTTTTCGATGCTATTTTATTATTCATAATATGCATTGTTTTCTTTGTTAATTTTAACTAATAAGTATATATGAATTTTATAATATATATTTATCGCATAGTAATTCGTACAAAACAAATATAAAGTATTTCGCATACATTTATCTGTATTTATGTAGCATCAAGTAGTGCAATTTGTAAACAAACAGGCTACCCTCTTCTTTTACGCCACGTGATTCCCACTAAGACTTCACATGAATATTTTCCATTGGAGAAGTTCAAGTACTACTATGATGTTTAGATTGCAACCGGAAATGAAACAGTGTATCAAATATTTCCTTTAATAACGTAAAATGATATTTAATTAAGTTAAAATATATTTTTGAAATTAAAGAAATGAAGAGAAAATGGAATATTTTACATATATTATAGTGTGATATTTATGCCAGTGCAGTGAAAAGAACCACGAATCTCTTCTTTTGAGAGATTTTCTCTTGTCTATTGAGCTACTGAGAATGTTCAGTGTAAATTCAGGTTACAGTTTTCAGAGAACCTTTGAGTACTTTTTAGAAGGAATTTGCTCTTGTCTACTGAGCTATTGAAATACAGAAAATATGCCTTAGTTTCTTCGGGTTGTTGAGGTATACTTGTGTGAAGTGGATTTAACTTCACATATTCCACTTTCTTAAAATTAATTCCTACACCCCCTTCCTTTTTCTAAAAATTATCTTTCTTTAAAATTATGTTTTTTCGTGTTATAAAATCTAACTGCTCCCTGTATTTCTCTTTTATTATGCGTTCTTTAATTCATTCGCATCTCTTTCCTCGCCGCATAAATCTTGTCGTTATAAAAAAAAAAGAGAAAAAGAATTTATTCCCATTATAATCCGCGCTTTTCTTCCAGCGTCTAAACTTTACTTACATTTTTACGCCTACACTTTGCTCGTCAAGGTTTCATTTCTTTTAACGTATTTCATTATTTTCCCAATTGCCCAGCTGCCTTTAATGTATAATATCTCTAACGTACCAATTTTATTTTTAACCCCAGTTCTTAATTCTTTAAGCTAACCCCATGAGAAAGGACTCCATGCGGTTTTGTCTGGTTTACCAAAATTCCATATCTCCTTCTGGCGCATAAATTCATATTTTGCATTCATCTCTCCCCCATAGGCTTATCATTAACGGACAGACATCACCTGTTTCTTTTCACGTTGTTCTCGCCAAAACAGTACGTTATCTGGCTGATTGGAATGTGTAATTATCGCCATCGCTGCACGGGAACCACGAAAAGAAATCATGTAACTGTAGACATTCTCTCTCTGCTTGTCGGTGATTAAATATATGTAATTGTCCGTGCCTCCTCTCCAGTGCTCTCGGCATTTTCATGCCTATGGATGCTTGTACCTGAACCCATGGTCAACTGCAACCTGGAATAAAAATATTTGTTTATGAAGAAACACCTGAGTTCGCATCTATTCACTCTGTGTGACCTGTTTACCTGGATATTAACAAATTAATTTTTGCAGCTTAACCGACGTAAAACCACTACGTCAATAAACTTCGTTACAGTTACTTGGTGAATCAGCCGCTCACAAACATCTTTAACTGGAGAGGAGGGCTGCTATTAATTACTGAAGGAAAAAAATATTCATATTTCCACTACCTACTAACTCATATTTCTCCTGCTAAAAAAATGGACATTCCGTGGATTTTTTTTTTCTCCAATTCATAGCAGTCAACTTATGTGACTCCCAACGCCGTCTTAAAAAAAAAGACTGTGTTTTTGAAATTGTATTTGAATTGATGGAACTACTCCTTAAGCATGTGAATTTGTGACTCCGTAAGCCTGCGAATTCATGACTTTGTAATCTTTTGATTTCGTGACTCCGTAATTCTGTGAATTCATGATTTCCTAATTCGACTTAATCCTTATCTACGTTAATCAACTTCGTAATCGTGACTTTGTAATCCTTGGAATTACGTGACTTCAAGATGTTCCCGAAATCATGTAACTGTAGACATTCTCTCTCTGCTTGTCGGTGATTAAATATATGTAATTGTCCGTGCCTCCTCTCCAGTGCTCTCGGCATTTTCATGCCTATGGATGCTTGTACCTGAACCCATGGTCAACTGCAACCTGGAATAAAAATATTTGTTTATCAAGAAACACCTGAGTTCGCATCTATTCACTCTGTGTGACCTGTTTACCTGGATATTAACAAATTACTTTTTGCAGCTTAACCGACGTAAAACCACTACGCCAATAAACTTCGTTACAACTTGTACTCACTTTTTTTCTGATTCTCCACCACTCTTTTTGGCTTTATCTCTCATCAACACAGGATTCCAGTTTAAGGTGTCACTATAACTTGTCTATCCCAAGGGAAATCGGACAATGGGTCCCTTTTCTCGAGCAATTGTTGTTGTCTTTCGAGCTACTCAGGAAACGAGTTGTAATTTTCGATTTTTTCTGTATATTCTAAGATTTCTGAGTAGTAGTCTTTGCTGTTTAAAGTGCAGCTTTCCTGTTAATGAATTAATTTCCTTGTTATATTTGAAAAGGAACGTCAGATCGACGTCAGACAAATATATATCATTGTTCACTTTAAAAAAATATTTTGAAAATTTTAATCATATATGTATTCGACTCATTTTATTCTTATTAATATTGCTTCTTGTGTAAAATTGTCGCAAAATACATGAAGCCTTGAGAATTATTATTTTACAGAAATACATATAAAATATAATTAAATAAGTAAAATCCATTAAATTTCTATAAATTTCTTAATGCAGATGTTCTTATAAAGTTACAAAATAGATCTAAGCTTTTTCTATAAGATCAAAAGAATTATACGCAGAAATGTTTGAAATTGCATTAATAATGATTGCATTAAGTAAATGATTAATTTAGTTTGATACAGAAAACGAAACTAATCAAATATGTCTGGTTTCTAAGATGCTGACGCTAAAAATAAAATGTAAAATAACTGTATGGCGCACTTTAAAATTACATTTAACGAGATTCATAATCAGATTATTCAATAAACACAAATATAAATCATAATAAAATCTTGGTGATGGATGTAATTTATTATAAATAATCTCAATGTCTCTGTTTCAGTTCTATATCCATATTATACTGATAGAATTAACTTGTAAAAATAAATGCAGTGCGAACATCAGTTAATTTAATAAAGTATAATAAATGCATACAATTACTCCAAAATGAACGTAGTCTATGGAATATTACAATATTTATAATAATTGCTAAAACATTAAGTAAGTTAGAATACATATTTATTGTTAAGACTTAGGAAGTTATTAGAAAATTTAATTTATTACAAACAACATTTTATAGCAATTTTTATGTAGTTTCTGACAGAAATATCATAATTATATACTAAGATGACTAATAATAATTAAATTATAGGTAAAAATGCTTAAGTGATACAAATAGAATACAAAAAGGCTTATAAAAACCTTTTAATATAAAGATCGACATATGTTTCAACGCTCAAATCAAGAACTACAATGATAAACAAACTATTCTCGCAATTCCCGTTCACCAGAGCAGATGGAACATTATAATATTATAAAGGAATGACAACTTGAAAGTTTAAAACATGAATGCAGACCTGCCAAGTCTCCGTTTTTTGGATACCAGTGTTTTAGTACAGAAAATATTGTTTTATTTAATTGTAGCATTCTGTGATTTGAAAGAACGAAATTTTTCTCTAAGCAATTACTGGTGTGCAAAAAACAGGAGACTTGGCAACTCTGTAAATGAAAGAGCATATGACAGATATCAAATATGACAAGAAGTACTACAGCATTGGCAAGACTACCATAAGTACTAACATAAAACCGAGACTTTAAAAATTAAATTTTAAAAATAGTAAAATAATTTATCCATCAAGAGTTTATGTCCCATCCATTATCCCTCCTGAATCAACAGAAATCTGTATGCGTAACGAGAAAATTTTCAACGAGTCAGCCTCATTTGATTTAACTAAAATTTAGCACGAGATATTTTTCAATTAAAAAAAAAATAAAGAAATATTAATTTTCTCGTTTTAATTTTTAGTCGACTATTTTAAGCACCTGCTTTTTTTACATATATGATCTCGTAATGTATGTTTTTCCAAGTTTATTTTCAAAAATTTACGATAATAGTTTATTTATCGTTGTAATTCTTGATAATGGCGTCGTTTGAGCGTTGAAACATATGTCGACCTTTATATTAAAAGGTTTTTATAAGACATTTGTGTTCTCTTTGTATCACTTAAGAAATTTTACCTATATTTTAGAAATATCATACTTAAAAAAATACTATAATAGTTAGTTAACTGTTTAACTACCTTACCATAGAAGTTTTAGAATAAAACAGAAAATTATATAACACAGATATTTAATGTATAACATGATTTCTGAAAAGTAAACATACATATGTATATAAAATAGAAGAGTTCCCGTGTATGATATTCTCTAATAATGCAGCTGAATAAATTCTGAATTACATATCAGATTTCTAAATTTCTGGTGTTTATTGCGTATCACGGAAATTTCGTACACAAACAATATTTTAAAATTCATTCATCCATATTTTCTTTCATTATATATTCATATTTAATTAGAATTAAAATCAATTGTTTAAAAAATACTTGCAAAATTAACGTGTTTAAAAATACTAGAAGCTTGTTTACAATTGGGAGTAATTTCGGATTTAAGTAGATACTGTCTAACAAGATAAAACAAGCAAGGTAAACCTACGAAGTACCCTAGGAAGTAAAATACATTTACATTTAGTGCACAGATTTGGCCGATATATACCAATGTAAAGTATCACAATTCTCATTATTTTTATAATTTGTAAACTTACAATGGGATCACTTTTGGTGCAGCTCGCACCTAGCATTGAGACCTGGTGTATTTTAAAGCCCTATAATACGAAGCTTAAGAATCGATAACTTTTTCTGTTAAAATCATATATATAATTTGTTTTTATTTTATAGCAGCATAACTATAAGAAAATGCAATTTTCGAGACCACTTATCAAACTATTAACATAGAAGACACTTTTTTTTTTTTTTTTTTTTAAGCAGTTAAAAATACAAATTATTCAAGTACAAAATAATAAAAAAAAGATTAAAAAATTCTTCAAGAAACTACGAATTTCATTTTGAAAAATTACAACATTATATTTATATTTTTGGCTGGTAAAAAGTTGGCTTTTTTTTTCATGTACGAGCGTCCGTTTTCAATACGTATCGCACGCATACTCCAGTGATAATGGGAGCGAAAAAATTTCTAGCACCATATTTGGCGACTTAACTCACTTTTGGCGGGAAATTAGTAATTAAAAATGCAATAATAAAATTTAAAATTATAAAAAATATATAAAATATGATTTTAACAAAGAAATTTTATCGGCTCTCTAACTTTTATGTATAGGGCTACAAAATGCACCAGGTTTGGATGCTAGGTGCTAGCTGCAGCAAAAGTGGTTCCCTTGTTAGAGCTGAAAACTAATCTCATTACTATTTTTCTTTTAATAATAGAACTATTGTTTTGAATTATTTATTGTAGATTTGTTTCAGACGCACTCAATGGTGCATATTTGAGACTCAAAATCAATACCTAGTAGCTAACAGTATTTCTCGGTATGATATATTCGGCTAAACCTTTGAGGTGTTAATTTTAATTTAAGTTGTTCTCTATTCTAGCTTATATTTATTCCACGAAAGACCTCTAAAGTATAAATTGTCTAAAAATAAGTTAATCTTTGAGAAAGTCATTCAAAATATATGTATACTAAATATGGACAGAAACATTATTTATATGATGGAGCAAGTTTGGTGTTAAATTATACACAAAAAAGTCTATCCGGACTGTACCGGGCGGAATAGGTACCTTTCATAGTACATATTTTTAAAATTTCAACTCATTTTACTCAAACACCCGAAACTAAAATGCTTGGAACCCGATTATAGAAGATTCAATCTCGGTTTTCGTTAATACTGAATTTTAAAGCGAATTTCAGCATGATAGTTACAGCATAACAAAAATCAGATTGTTTCAAAATGTCAGCCACTCTAGAATTTTAAACAGCCATATCTCTGCCATTTTTTAAGATAAATCCAAAACAAAAAATGTTCTGGAATCCTTGTATCGCGATCTAACACTTAACGGAAACAATGTTTTCAAATTACAATTTTTTATACATCTTTTTTAATTTTTTAAAAAATATAAAAAATTAACTTGCCGCCATTTTGAAACAAGATGGCGCATGAAGCTGGCCAACGAACTCGGTTGAGACCTTGGTATGTTCTGTACACATGATCAGTCACATTCATATCGGTTCATAAATACGAGAGTTACAGAATAACAAATATCAGAGTGTTTCAAAATCTCAGCCACCCTAGAATTTCGAACTGCCATATCTCAGCCATTTTTTAAGATATAGCCAAAACAAAAAATGTTCCAGAATTGTTGTATCACGTTAACAGAACACTTAACATTCAATTTTGTTGTACATCTTTTTGATACTCAAAAAATTTTCAATTTTTTAACTGGCCGCTATTTTGAAACAAGATGGCGGATGAAGCTGCCCAACGAACTCGGTCGAGATCTGTGTATGTCCTATACACATATTCAGTCACATCCGGATCGGTTCATAAATAAGACAGTTACAGCATGACATACGTCATATATATATACAGGGTGTCCACGTATAACCTGACAAACCTTTATTTTCGCAACCGTTGGTCCTAGATGCATACTTCCAATTACAAAAATGGTTTAAATAAGGCAAAGAATTATTTTTAAAGCGATTTGGGTTAAGAAAAACATTTGTTTAAAAATACGAAAGTTAAATTTTTATACGGTCCCCCTGTCCTATAAGTGATATTTAGTAAAAATTTACCATGACACTAACAAATAAGACAAAAAAAGTCCCATTCATCTAACATTAAAATTGACCAAGTAATGAAACTTTGAAGTGCATGACTTATACCACTTTTTTGCATCTCAAAACAGATGATTTTGATCATGCTTTAAGGGGTCGTATATAAAGTACTTAAACTTATTTCAAGGTATCTGCATTTCGAAAGAAATCGTACAACTATTACGATTGAGTTAATTTTTATTAGTTAAGTTTCAGATTAATTAAAACAATTGTATTTTAACATATGTTTTATTTTGAAAGGATTTAAGGTTATGATTTCTTTTAACAAAAATTATGTTATTTTCATAAGGTTTTATTTAACTTGCAACGATCGTCTTTCCGATTTAAAATTTGTACTCGAAGTTTAACTCACTTTCAAATGTCCGATCGAAGTTAAATTTTACATACTGACTTAAATCCGATGAAAATGTAATATTATTATGATTTCCTACGCTTACTATCTTATACATACTTATATTAGAGTATAACACAAAAAAATTCGGAAAGATTATCGTCAACAAGTTTAAGAAAGAGTTTTAGATTAGATAACATAAACCTGCGATGGTTGTGTTTTTAAACTTTTATAATTACGTTTTATGTATTTTTTAACGCTGAATAAAAAAAAAATTACCTTCACTTTTAACCATCATATCAGGATTTTTCGTAAATCGTAAATTTCAAGGTTAAAAAATAACGAAAAATCTAATATTATAAAATAGATGTAAGACTTTTTTATTCAGTTTAATTTTATTTAATTCAATAGTTTATTCAATTTTTTGGCTTATACTGGGTTTCTTAGAGCTAAACAGCTCAGGGGTCCGTTGAGGTTGGGAGGGGAGCGGGGATCAATTTTAATTTTGAGCTTTTTAACTTTGAAATTTGCGATTTGAGAAAAATCCTAACGTGATGGTTTAAAATGAAGGTCATTTTCGGATTCAGCACTAAAAAATACATAAGAATCAATTTTCAAAAGATAAAAAACATGGCACAACCCAAAATTTGAAAGACAGTGTAATCTAACAGCATTTTAAAATCTGTATCATTTTGTAAAGAATTGAGGCTGTTGTTTTTCATCCTTTTATTTAATAAAAATTCTGTTATTTTTATCCTCTTATATGTACAATACAAATTGTATATTTTGCATTAATATGTCAGAATGATTATAGATTTCTCAATTATATTAGATTGCAATGTTAATTTTTCTCTCAACTATTTTTTTGATATATCTGACGATTATTTGTATTTCTACTACATTTGTGAATGACCCCTATTTCGCAACAAAAAATATACTCCAACTTTAAACAGCTATTATTCGGTCAATTTTAATGTTAGATGAATGCGACTTTTTTTGTCTTACTTGTTAGTGTCATAGTAAATTTTTACTAAATATCACTTATAGGACCGGGGACCGTATAAAAATTTAACTTTCGTAATCTTTAATAAATGTTTTTCTTGACCCAAATCACTTTAAAAATAATTCTTTACCTTATTTAAACCATTTTTGTAATTGGAAGTATGCATCTAGGACTAACGGTTGCGAAAATAAAGGTCGGCCAGGTTATACGTGGACACCCTGTATATATACAGTAGAACCTCCATAAGTTGACCACCCAAGGGACTGTAACTAAGTGGTCAACATACGGAGGTGGTCAACTTAGGGAATTTTTAGAAAATATTTAGTACAATATTAGAAAAACTTTAGTAAACTTTTTTAGTATTTTTTTAGGAAAAATTTAGAAATATATTAGCACATACTCATTTTTATTTTTACTGAAGGTACAGCACATTTTTACAATTTTTGAAAGAATAATTCAATTTTTGTTTGACTCCTCTTTTTTTCATTAAGTTTTACAGTTTACAAGTGCATTAAGCATGCTTGGGCATTTTTCTGCAGCGAAATCTTTAAGTTGCTCCATCATGCGTTTTACATCGTCTTCCTTCAGAGTTGGATACTTGCAGATTCGTCGTCACTTGGATCATCATCCTCTTTGCCGTCCATTTCTTGTACCTTAGAGTCATCGCTGTGCTTAGTTGCAGAAAGCATCTCATTGAAGATTGCCTCTGGGTCTGGTTCAACACATGTTACTAACTCATCGTCCATGGTAACATAATCTTCAAAATCAACTCCATCAAAAGCTGGCAAGGGAGATAGAGGAAGCTCATCCTCTTCCACCGCTGTTGTAGCCGTAACAAATGCAGACTTCTTGAAGCAGTTCTTAATCGTGTTTTGCGTAACTCTATTCCAAGCAGAATTAATCAAATGAACAGCATTCAAAGCATTGACTGACGCAGCTGTTGACGATGCTAATGCAGAAGGACCACAGACTTGTGCTTTCATGATCACCCATTCCAGAAGTTGAGCTCTGTAGTGCACTTTGAGGGACTGAATAATGCCTTGATCTAAAGTTTGGGTTTTCGAAGTTGTGTTTGGAGGCAAAAATTTTAGCTTCACATTTGTGATATTATTCATTTTCAGGTTGCTGAGGCAGTTGTCCACGGTACTTTTATGGAATAGACCGCTTTCTTTTGCCTCATTTCTGTGTCAATTCCTCTAACCCACCTTTGAACAAAGCACTGTTCATCCAAGCGGATCTTCGCTCTCCAAAAAACAGGAAGGTCTTTAGGTTTTACATTTTTTAATTCACGAGGTTTTGCCGATCACCGTAGGCTTCAAATTTTTCCCAGTCATACTAGCACATAGCAGAACAGTAAAACGCTGTTTTGAAAGTTTTCCTCTTTTGCAAGTGTCATCCTTCATTACTAGACTTCTATCAGGCATTGCTTTAAAGAAGAGACCGCACTCACCAGAATTAAAGATGTCCTCATCTTTAAAACCTTTAGCAAATTCTGGGAATTTTTCAATAAACTTCTCCACCACTTCAGCTGAAACCTCATTCGATTCCCAACTTAAATTTTTTTGAGAAATCTCTTATCATAGTTTGAATTTTTTAAGCCAACCTGCTGACGCTTGGAAGTCCTCTATTTCGAATTGTTTTGTAATTTCTTTGCTACTTCCTGAAGCATAGCTCCCGATATTCTTGCATTGATTGATCACATCTCTTTAAACCAACGAAACGTGGCTTCGTTCACAGCATCGAGACATGTTTTTTTTGCGTTTTCTTTGGAGTCCCCCGTTTTTGGAAGAATATTTTCTCAGATATATCCTTGCGTTTTAAAATGTGGCTCACACCAAATTTTTCGGCTGTCTTTCTTTGGCTGCTGCTTTCCAGAAAATTAAGAAGATCCTCTTTCTTCTTTAATTTAAGTTCTTTTAGAGCTTTTCTTTGTGCCATTTTTAATGAAAATTCGCAAATAAACAACCAGTCCCGTCACGACGCGACATTCAGAAAAAAGAACGGAATGAGTTTCACATGTGAACGATACACACAGTTTTCCAATTTTGCGTATAGCTACACCGCTACGCACATCCCCTACTCCCCTGACATTGTTCGACAGATTTCAGGAATTCTGGCATTTCCCTCCCATTGTATCATACTGGAAGTGAACAATGAATGGAGCACCACAAGGGGGAGTGAGTGTTGCTCAGAGAAGCCGAATGAGTGATAAAGGAATTCCTGAAAACCAGATGGAGAACAAACGGAGGAAAAAGCAAATTCAAGAAAACATCAGTGGTCAAGTTACAGAGAATAAAACCTACTAAAAGTGGTCAACATACAACTTACGGAGGTGGTCAACATAGAGAGGTAAATCACCATTGAAAATGCGTTGTGACCATTCAAACTAATAAATTTCGGTCAACATAGAGAGGTGGTCAATATAGAGAGGTGGTCAACTTTGGAGGTTTTACTGTATATATAAATATATATATGTATATATATATATATATATATAAATCAACGTTTGAACGGAGGGTGGTTTGGGGGTCAGGGGGTCATGATCATTGAAAATGTACCAAACTTTTTTGGAATTGCTTTCTTCCGAACGGCTGCAATAGGTAGCATTTTGTAATGAAAGCTGCCTAATATATGACAAAATACTTTTCGTGTTGTATTATATTGCTCTTGGCAAGAGTGATTTTCTATATATGTTAATTTTCATGTAACATAAAGTAACTTGTAGGTTTTAGTTGCTTCAATCAGCGTTTTATAAAATAGTTAATAGTAAATAAATAAAATTATTAACTTCGACTTATGGCTGAATGCATAAACAAGATTAGACAATTTTCGTATTATTTATGTTGCAAGAAAATTCTGAAGGAATCAATATCGTCTCAAATCAGATCAACTGTTTATTTAAAAAAAATAAGAGTTTCTAATAAATTATTAATAAAATATCTGTAAAAATTTCTTTAGCTTTAATTAATAAAATTTAAACACCCTTAATTTGTAAGATAATTTTAGTCTCCAGCTGCAACATGTTGAAATGCGTTTTCATATACACTTGAAGACAACACACTAAATCAGAAACATCTTCATTAAATGCATATTTATATTAAAAAAATAATATAAAAATAAGCCACCCTGTGTCTGGCTAATAATACAATTAAAATCCAAATAAAAAATAGCGTTGGTGTTAATAAGTTGAGTTTTTTTTTTATTTTATTTTTTTATGAACAATAAAGAAAACTTTTCATGCATTTATGTAATTAAATTCAGAGCAATATTTCTTATTTTAATGTAAAAATATCTAAGAAGAATAAAAATACTAAAGGATAACCAGTATATTGATATTCAGAATGCATTGAAAATGTCAAGAAATCATTTTTTAACCTAGCATGTATGTTTTATTTACCTCAAAAAATGTATAGCAGTCAATAAACTTATATACATCATTAAATGTCTGAAAAAATAATAAAATGTATTCTTTATTATAAATTTACAAAGTAAGAATAAAACCTGATACCGCAACTAAATATTTTTCAAACAATCTGTTTTTAACCCATTGTATACGAGAATATAAAAAAAACTCTTTTTTATAGATTGGTGAAAGAAATTACTGTATTGTATCGAAAAATTTGTAAAGATAAAAGAATCGCATATTCTAAGTGTAATATTTTATGGATGCAAAATAAATCGATATTTGGTGTTTTTTAAGCATATAAATTTCGCGTTCATTTCCTAAAAAATGCCTGCACATGCTATGTTCATAAATTAATAAAGTATTCGATAATACCTTTACTTATATATATTTTACTGACAAAATTTAGTATCTCTTTAATTTTTCATAGACCTTTACTTCCAAGTTTCAACAAGTAGATCTCACACCTTAGCTTTACGCACTCAAATGCATATTCATTCATTAAATATACATTCATAAGCAAACAAACAGAAAAAAAAAAAGAATTTCATCTTTGAAAACGGTACATTTTAAATTTAAATTAAAAATAGCTTTGGTTTCTTAAGTTCAGTTGTAAAAAACTGAGCAAGAAAGAAAAATTCCCTTACATTTCTCTAATTAAATTCAGCGCAAAATCTCTTAGTCTTTTGCATAAGTACCTAGATAAGAAAAATACCAATTCTCAAGGGTAACCATCATAATGAGACTTCACAATGTATTGAAACTTCCAAGAAATTATTTTTAAACTGAAAAAGATACTTACTTTTCTAAATAACAATTCTATTACTATTTAAATCATCTGGAAAAATATTTTTTTTTTTTTTTTGGCGCAATCATTAGCGTTTCTCCTGAGACTACTTCAAAAGGCAGTTCTTTACCGTGTTTTGAATGCACATAAAGTAAATATAAATAAAGAAATTCAATTTATTTTTTCAAAAGACGAATGTGCTAACAAAGTATTTCTTACGAAAATAAATGTAGCTTAAAAAGGCATGAGAAAATACGAAAATACATTAATGTTGTTTATTTAATTCTTTTTTTTAGTTTCTTTGCGTTTTTATGATAAGAGAAGTTGGTTTAAAACCGTAACGCAGTCTGTGAAATATATTATGAATTCTCAAAATTATTTAATTGAGCTTGTTGATTTTCGAAGAAAATTATTATAAAAAATAAAGTCTTTAATTTAATATTTACTATAATTCTTTGAATTTTCTAAATAAAGGAAAAATATTTCGCAAGCAACACTGTAAATAAATCATATGGAGCAACAATAATGTAATAATAAATTTCTGTTTAAAACTAGAGAACAGGCCGCGAAAATATTATTTTTTATCATCAAGTAATCTAATTATTCTTACCTGAAATAAAAAAAGGAATTTTAAAATGTATTTATATTTATTATTTTTATGTTTGAGTTGTCTGGAAAGTTCTTTTCGCTTTGGAAAGTTGGTTCGTACCGGAAAATTCTTCCATTTAATTATTAGACATTCATTCTGATATTTAATGTCTAATAATTCACGGGCAGAATTTTCCGGTACAAATTGGTTTTCCCAAACAGAAGGAACTTTTCAAACAACACAATACTTTTATATTTATTTCTTTAACATTGAACGCAAAGAAAATGTCAGAAAAATCTCCCATATAATAAAATCCAAAGGCAAGAAACTGTCTGTAACGCATCCGGGTGCGACCACTCCGGTTTGCGAATCAACCATAGTTAAACGCCATGTTAGGCTTACTAAAAAATCTATGCTACATTCGATTCTGCTGTTAAAATATTTGTAAAAACATATTAAAGCTTTTAAATATTTTAATTTTGTTTAAAACCTTCAAAAACTATATAATATAAAACATATATATCACCATTTCTGTAAAAAAAAAAAAATTCTGTAAGCAAGCTTTTTTTTTTTTCAGAAGTAGCGGAGATTTATTTCGTAGGGAGGATTTGAGGTTGATTCAGTATACAGGCGCCATCTAATGGCGGATTTTGAAATTCACTTCCATCGTAAAAACTCATTATCTGGAAACCTCGGGACCAAAAAGGCTTTCCGAGTTAAGGAATTTTCCGGATTTCGGGTCCTTCCGAAGTTTACGATTATTTGACAAAATTCATGTTTTCTTTTCGTGATTCTTTGACAAAATTTGCATTTTTTTCTGCTATTCGTTGACAAAATTTGCATTTTTTTCTGCTATTCGTTGACAAAATTTGCATTTTTTCTGCTATTCGTTGACAAAATTTGCGTTTTTTCGTAGTCCTTTGAAGAAATTTGCGTTTTCTTTTTGCGATCCTTTGAGGAAATTTGCGTTTTTTGCTATTCTTTGACGAAATTTGCCTTTTATTCACGATCCTTTGACAAAATTCGAGTTTTTTCTGAGATTCTTTGACGAAATTAGCGTTTTTTCCGATCTTTTGACGAAACTTCACTTTTTTCGCGATCCCTTAACGAAATTAGAAATTTTTTCGCAGTGCTTTGAAGAAATTTGTCTTTTTTTCGCGACCCTATGAAAAAATTCATGTTTTTCCGCGATTATTTGACGAAATTCGAGGATTTTTTTTTTGCGATCCTTTAACAATTTTTTGTGATCCATGGATGAAATTTTACTTTTTCGGAGTCCTTGGAAGAAATTTGCGTTTTCTTCGCAAGTCTTTGACGGAATTCGCGTTTTTCTGCGATTTGTGAACAAAATAAGCGTTTTTTTTTTGCAATCCTGCGATAAAATTTGCGTTTTTTTTTCGATCCTTTGACGAAATTTACGTGGTTTCCACAATCATTTGAAGAAATTGTCTACTGTTTGTCTGTGAATGATAGACATAATTGATTTTTCCGGCGACGATCGTTCAAAATTAGGGATATTTATGTTCGAATTTTTCGACTGAAGACAAAAATCTTCGAAACCGAATGCCTTAAATTTTTAGGAAAACTTGAACCCCTGATGAAATAAATATATAACTATTTTTTTTTTTTTTTCTAACGAATCGTAATATAAATTAATTTTAAAATAAAATTTGAGAGAAAAATGATTTGTTTTTAATTTCGGGACGAGGGGACCGTGTTCACCCGCCACCGAAGTAACAATATTTGAGTGATTAGACATTGAAACACAATGGACTGAAAAAAAAATAAGAATTGGTAACATTTTCGAAAAATTTCAGAAAATCTAAAAATTTAGTAAAAATTTTCTAATTTAGAAAATTTTCGAATTTTCTCCTTCCGGATTTTGGATTTAGGGATAATGGGTCATAAACTGTAAAATGATTATTTCTTACCAAACGTAATTAAAATATAAGAAACACATAGTACAGCGTAATTTGCATTTAATTTTGCTTATATAAACAAACAATCAGTTATGTGGTGAGTCTAGCTGTTTAGAAACTCATTGATAATACTTTTTTACAAAAACTTTCACACATGGATTATTTGTTAATATTTAATTTGAATGTTTTGTCCAATCGTTGAACTATTTTAGAAATGTAATACTAATATATATATATATATATATATATATATATATACATATATGTGTGTATATATATCCTCATTATTTTTATTTGTAGAAATCATTTGTCATTTTTAAAATGTATTTTTCTACAATACAAACCTTTCAATAATAAATCTTCATGCTGTTTGTTTGTATGAAGTCTTATGAAAATGAAACGCGGATCGACAATCCGTCATTTTTGACGGGGTTATATACTAGTTCTAAAATAAACACAGGTCTACAATATTTTCTTTTGTAAAAACTTTAAAAAAAAAAAAAAAAAAAAAAAAAAAAAAAAAAAAAAAAAAGGCTGATACTATATTTTTTAGTGATGTTTATCACAAAATGGACCTCATTTTTATTCTATCATGTACAATTTTGTCCAAACCTCCGTCAATATGCGTCATATTGATGTAAAGCCAGTTGAATCTAACACGGTCAACTAAATAAAATGGGAAAATTATAATTGTAAATTTACGCATAAATATTCATATAGAATGTGATTAAAGTAGATTTATATATTTCTTCATTATTCTGACTTTATATTTTACTAGTAAAGTCGCGTATTTTGGATTCCTTTTCTTTTGTATTTAATTATTCTGCATTTCGGGGATTAAATATCCAGTAATTATCGACAACTATATATCAACCCTGACACTTGTGTAATCGGACTGTATAATCAGATAAAATTACTGAGCTCCATGTTTGAAAAAAATAAAATAAAATAAATGTGGTACGTACATGTTTATTGTTTTCTTGGAAAGGCAATTTAAAACAGTTTTACACAACAACATTTTAAACATTAAATAAGTTTCACATAAGCCGGTAGATGGTGTAACAACATTGCGCGGGGATCAACATCCCAGACATTACACTCCTTGACTTTTTCTTTTCGGTGTATGTTATGACCGAGTGTACGAAACTTTAGTTCCGGATACCGATGACCTAAAACGACGAATAATTCAAGTCACTTGAGTAATACCTGCTGAAATGCTGTAACAAACTTAACGTGAAATTGGATATCAGCTCGATATTTTGCGTGCCACACAAGGAGATCAGGTGGAACTTGTTTCATGTTTAAAATGTTGTTGTGTAAAACTGTGTTAAATTGTCTTTCCAAGAAAACATGCACATACATTTTTTTTTTCAAACATGAAATGCGCTCAATAACTTTGTACCACCCTGTACATTGGTTAACTTTATATTGAAACTGTATTTTATGATTTTTATAGATATTTAACTATTAGCTTCCATCCCTGTTATTAGGGTTTTAATCCTACGCCGCGCAATGCCGATACTTGAATCAATTAACGTTTAACATTTAATAAATAAATTCGGTTCTATATAAGCCTTATTTTTAAATAAAAATTATTTTTAAATTATTTGTCTTATGTAATCTCAAAATTCTGCTATTAAATAAAGCGAAGAATTACTCTTATAATTTATTTATTTATTTATGTATTTCTGTATATATATATATATATGAATAACAGTTACTTGATATGGATTGTCTCTATAAATTATATAAAAACAAATTGAACTCAATTTAAATGTATATATATATATATATATATATATATATATATATATAATTTAACATTTATCTACATATTTGAAATAAGCCAAAAAAAAAAGAAAAAAGTCACAATATTTGAATGATTTTCATACCGCCTATAAAAATAAAAGAATTCGACTTAAAATTTTCTTTAAAAACTTTATCCTTCTTTAAATTTATTATTTCTATATATCAAATTGAAAAGATATCCCGACAAGAAAAATGAAATTAACCATATCTATCATATATAGACAGAGTATATGTTTATATGAAAGTATATATAAAAAAAATAGCATTTATCCCTTTATATCAAAAGGCACATAATCCATTAATAACGTAATGGGTCGTAAACTTTTTTGGGAGACGTTTGCGATTCACTTTGACCAGCTGAAAAGAAACTTTCCTAAACTGAATGATGTGAATTATTGGACCATGAATAGAAGAACTAGGGTAGTTAAAACAGGTAACACCTTCATACACGAAAGATAATGCCGGATTTGCGTGACATTAAACCTAGACGGGATACATCAAAATACTTATTCCTTTTATAGGATATATTTTCATCCTTTGGTAGATAACGGAATCCCCTAATCGAAGGTATGGCATTTCCGACTTTCGGTCAATTTGTCGACTGAAAGGGATGGATGGCCCCGCCCACCCGCAAACATAAAAGGATTTCTGTCGTGATAGATGCAATTTTTGTTCAGCACAATGAAAATGATTTGATGTGTTTATTTGGAAAATATTTACTTTAATAAATATTTTAAGATTACATCCATTTCCAAAGTTTTATCGTAAGGTTCAGTATCGTAAGAGTAAAAAATACTATTTTTTTTTAAATAAATCCTTTTGAGTATTTTTTGACTGATTTTTTATAGCAATTTTATAGCATTTTAAGCATATGTCTCGAGTACAAGAGAAATCTTCTGTTCTTATGTGCAAATAAATGTGCTTTTAAATTCTAAATAATCAAAATCAATAAATGCCAGATATTAATTTTTTTTCAGTATCGATATATTCTAAATGTGATATCATTATCAAGCGTCTCTCTCCCTCTCTCTATATATATTTAGGTACATAGCTATAACATATCGTCGCTACCATGTCAAACTATCTAATAATAATAATAATAATAATAATAAAACACTTTTTATTACTTTTCAAAATGTGCCGATTGTCACCGCTAAATTTTATTAGAATTCTTCGGCTAATAAAAATACTAAAAAATTCTGTGAAGAACGGGGTTACCAGTTTCGCCTCCTTTTCTATTCAGAGATGCCGAATTCATAATGGAAATTTTCAGAAAAAAAAATTTACTTTATATAATCACGAAATATACTTTCATTATATAAAGCAAAAATTTCTATTTCAAATTTCTGGTATGAATTCGAAATTTCTGAATGGAAAGAGAGACCAAACAGGCAACCCTGGTAATGTTGCAAACCTGAAACGCTATTAAAATTTTGTGGTGACAATCGACTCATTTTTAAAAGTAATGAAAAATGCATTTTTTCACATTCGATAGTTTAACATGGTAGCGACGATTTAGATCTCACAGATTAATGTTCAGTAACTAAAATATTTGTTTTTAGTTATTACAGGCTATCAAAGCCTGAGAGCTAATGTGCCCGCCGGTTCTGTATGTACGTATGTATGTATGTATGTATGTACGTAACGCGATAGCTCTTGATAGAAATAACAGTTTTGCTTCAAATTTTGTTTACAGGTTCATTGTCATAAGGTGCTTTCCTGATTAGTTTTGGAGGTTCATTGGTTAAGTATAAAGGGGGGAACGGGGATGCAAACCCCCCTTAATTTAGATAAATGTGTTTTTTATGCAGAATTATCCGATTTTCTTGAATTTTGTATATAGGTTCATTGTGGTAAGACGCCTCCCTGATTAGTTTTGGGGGTGCATTGGTTAAATATACATTTTGGGAAACGGGGGATAATCCCCTTAATTTATATAAATGTGTTTTTTATGCAGAATTATCCGATTTTCTTGAATTTTGTATGTAGGTTCATTGTGGTAAGACGCCTCCCTGATTAGTTTTGGGGGTGCATTGGTTAAGTATAAAGGGGGTAACGGGGGCTAAGCCCCTTAATTTAGATAAATGAGTTTTTTAATCAGAATTATCCGATTTTCTTCAAATCTTTTATGTAGATTCATTGTGGCAAGGCGCTTCCCTGATTAGTTTTGAGGGTTCCTTGGTTAAGTATAAAGGGTGGGAACGGGGGCTAATCCCCCCCTTAATTTATTGTAGATTTCTTTATTTTTCGAGGGGCGTTATTCTTTGAAATAAGAGTATAATATACAATTATTGTGAATAGCCTGTGAGCTCAATGCCACCAGTTTAACTGGCCAGTTTTCTTTATTTTAGATATTTTTCAGTGTTATTCAAGCCGTAATAGTTATTTTTAATTCAATCACTACGACATATATTTTTATACATCGGATATGACAAGAAAATAAGTCACTTTGGATGATTTCGCTCTTTTTCGAACAGGAAACTAGTTAAGCACTTCATTTAAAAGAAGAAACGATTTTACTAGTTTATATTTCTGGTTGTACACTTACTCAAATATTGGATTCATTTACAGTACAATGAATTACGTTTAAAGTATTAATGATCGTATAAGAATAAGTTGTATATGGATCTGGTCCACATATGGGGAAATGTATGGAACAAAAAGTTAAATTTTTAAAATGGGAATTTTCAAAAGAATGTCACCGTACATTTCCCAGACACATTGAGTTAATAGGACAAGAAGGTTCGTCTAAACTTACATTTACATAGCAGCTAAACTTCAGGTTTCTCTTCAAGTAAAAGAAAAAACAAAAAACATATTTAAACCTGAATATGTATTGAATAAAAAATATTTCTTGTGTCCATGTAAAGCAAAATAACTATCCTTAGTCTGCCTATTGGCTTTTTATTAATAAAGTTGATGATTAATAAAGTGCTTAAAAAATAAGATGCTTAATAAAGTTGATGAAAAAATATTTCTTGTGTCCATGCGGTATTAAAAGCCTGGCAGGTAGGGGCCTGGTCAGCGGTATAAAAAAAAAAAGAAAAAAAAACTATCTTTAGCCTGCCTATTGGCTTTTCTATATTAATAAAAGAAAGTTTTGCTCTGTGTGTGTGTGTGTCTGTTGGCGATGGCTAGCAAAATCTAGACCACCTGAAAGTCTGGAAAATTAGGTGTGGATAGTCCAAGGTCTGGCCATGTGCACCTGAGCCTCAGAATTTTAATATTTTGATAATTACCCAAGATATTAATTAGATTCTCATTAACCATCGCTTCTAAAATTACATCTTTTAAATCAAAATGGCGAAAGAAACGAAGCGGCGCATTGGATTTGCAAGCGGAAATGAAGGAATTCGAAATTATTGTACTAATTAGCGAATTTTAAGGAAACTAATTGAGATATCGATTTGAAAATTTCTGAGCATATGTAAAAAAATATTCTGCATCTGACTACGAGATTTTTGGAAAATTCGGTTGGTATTTTTTTTTATTTATGCAAAAAACTGCTAAAAATCTGCCGGCGCCAGTGAAAACGATCCGAGAAAGTTTCAGACAGGGATCTGCTTTCATTAAAAACTGAACTACAAAGAGATCTGTTTCTCTGGCCGATCCCTCCATTTAGTTTGCGAAAATGAAAGGAAATAATTCCCAATTTTTACTAATGAACAAAAATTTAGGTAACTAATTAAGATATAGATTTGAAATTGAGGTCGGGAAGGGGTGTCATCTGCCGGCTATTTTAGCGTAGCGTCTTCGTTAAGTTCTAATTATCATAAAAATGTAATTATGTTTTTAATGATCGCGTTAATGTAGGTGACGGTGGTTCTCTTGAACAAATTGTTCATTATATTTTCGGGTATGGGGAGAGAGGGGGTTAACGCCTTTCTCTGAGATTGTAATTATCTCGGGCCCGGGCAACGCCGGGCGGGTTAGCCCAATTGCTAGTTATTAATAAAGTTTTAAATATTATGTAATTTTTATCGAAATATATGGTCTCTGTAAATATTCTTTTTTTTCTTTTTTTGAGATGGGTTCGACCCTCGGTAGGTTTTTTCTGTTATCTTCTTAGATCTAATAGAATTGTTTTATTTTATTTAATTTTTTACTTTTTATGTGCGTTTGTAATTGTATAAATACCTCGCACCTATAGTCGTCGTCTGTCCGTCCGTCCGCATATAGTAGCGAAAAAATTATCTAATGGAAAGGTTTGAATTTTAATATATATAAACGTTGCAGAATTTTGTTGAGTCATTTCAAATTTTATGAAAATCGAATCAAAACTTAAAAAGATATTAATAAAAGTTTCCTTTATTCTGTTAAATACTATCATACGTAATCTATATAATAAAAGCGCAAGTCATGTGACTGAGGAAAAGAATACAGGCTAACCACATCTTTTTTCATATGCCAAGCTGCCATTTTTATTAAAAATTATTTTTTAGAATAAAACTGCAAAAAAATGATACATTTTTAGTAAGATCGTTCAAAAAAATTGAGTTACATTAAATAATGTATAGATTCTGAAATAACTTCGGGGGAAACTAGGTTAAACGCCGAATATCTCAATCCATTACAGTAACTAATCAAAAGAGATTCATTCATCGTGAGTCATACAAATATTAAACCATGGAGGTAATCATTCACAAAACAAGATCTCCATGGTGAAATTTGCAATGGTGTCTGGTGTCGAAAAAATAATTCGCATCTGTAAACGTGGCATACGTAATAAGAAAAAAAGGCATGCTCATTTCGCCCATAACAGGCGACATAATTCGTTTCACTGAATTCATAACAACTAGTTGTACCCGTCGAAATTTAACGCAATAGAATATATTAAATAAGTATGTTATAATTTAAGCTTATGAATATAAGATTTGTGTAAGGAAAAAAGAAAGTGACTCTACAAATTTAAAGCATGATATTGACGCAAACATGCCCACAACTTTGCACAAGACAACTTTGCCACAGTCCTGATCTCATACACATTTAGACTTTGTAAAAATGGAAATTTTGTGTTTGAAAATGCACGTTTTATAAATGATACCATTTTCCATAAGCAGACGATTTAGCTTTTAATTCCAGAGTATGTCGAACAAGAACGAAAAATCATGCATCAAGCATAGATTATGAAACACTTTCCAACACAGCCAGAAATCTGTAACGAAACTTCAGTTTTCGAAATTACCTCCCAGTGTCAAAAAAGTAGTCGAGTTATTTTGTGCAGCTCTGTATATGATCAATAGATGTGGATATACAGTATGATACAATTTAGTTCAGTTAGAATATTCACATATAGCAATTTTCGCCAATCGATGCAAATGCACTCGAAATCTTTTGTACACCCTTGTATATTATCTGAAGAATTTTGTACACACCACCTATTAAGCTAAAAGGCAAATTAAAAGTCACTCGCAGCAATTACCAAACGTAAACGACAATGTTTTTTTTTTTTTTACGTAGCCCTGTATATGAATTTATTTATATTCTTCAAACTTCTATTAGTCCACTAAATATAGTATAGCAGGAAAATGCGTAAACACAATTAAAAACTACCCTTAAGCAATTCACTCCCATAGTCTGAAATACTTATGAATTCCCTTGTGTAACCCTGTATATGATGAACCGAGTTTATAAACACACACGTGCTATGAAAAATATAGTTAAACTTAAAAACGCTAACGAAAGTTAAAAATGCACTTATCACACATAGACTGTAAATATCGCACATAGACTGTAAACAATATATTTTGTGTGTCCTGTAAATAAACGCAATGCACACAAGAGAGCAATTTATAGTGCACCTCAGTAATGCATATAATTTTCATTATGTGTGAAATAGTGAAATATCACTAAATTACACTGCAGACGATTTTTCTCCATAGAACGATGTGTAACATAGTTCTTTTGTTTGACCCTAAAAATGAATAATAAATGCTTTGCACACCATATTCTAAAAAAAGCATGTTTTAATGCTCTTCATAAATATATATCAATTTCATTGTGTTTTAAATGATGTACCGTCATCAGAATGGACTTGAAACGATTATTCCTCATTGACCGTTGTAACGGAAAATTTTTGACTGTCCCTGTAAAAAAACTATAAGTGCTACACACTTCAGTTGAAATAGGGAACATGCTATAGATAACAACAATAACATATAAAAATTTTAAAGCAATCCGAGCATATTTACGGGAGTTAGAGAACATACAGACGGCTAGACGGCCATACGGCCAGACGGCAGACAAACCGAAGTCATAAACACTTTTCAACTACGTTGGAAAGTTTTAATAAAAAACTTGGAAAATAAAGATAACAAAGTGATAAATTGATAAGGCAAATTAATCTTATGTTGTAGAGATAAAATCTTAACCCAAATGCCACAATTTTAAAAAAAATCACAAAAAACGTTTTAAATTAAAATTAAAATATAAAAATGGGAATATTAAAAAAAAATAGCTGGTGCGGGCACATTTGCAAATGAACAGCTTTCATTAAAGAAAAATAATTATCAAAATTAGTTCAGTATTAAATTCAGGGCAGATGAATAAAATAAAAAGAAAACTGCCCAGTTAAACTGAGGGCATTGAGTTCACAGGCTATTCACACCAATTGTATATTATACTCTTATTTCAAAGAATTTGAAATAAGCCACACGAAAAATTAAAAAAAATCGACACTATATTAAGGGGGAACTTCCCCCCTTATAATTAACCAATGGACACCCAAAACTATTCAGGGAAGCGCCTTATTACAATGAACATATATACAAAATTTGAAGCAAATCGAATAATTCTGCATGACAAATCCATTTATCTAAATTAAGGAGGGATTAGACCCCCGTATCCCTTTTTATACTTAACCAATGCACCCCCAAATCTAATCAGCCTTACCAGAATGAACCTATATACAAAATTTGAAGAAAATCGGATAATGCTGCATGAAAAACCCATTTATCTAATTTAAGGGGGGTTAGCCTCCCGTTTCCCCTCTTTATACTTAACCAATGGACCCCCAAAATTAATCAGGAAAGCTCCTTACCACAATGAACCTATATACAAAATGTAAAGGAAATCGGAAAATTCTGCATGAAAAACCCATTAATCTAAATTAAGGGGGGTTTCCCCCCGTTTCTCCCCTTTATACTTAACCAGTGAACCCCCCCAAACTAATCAGGGATGCGCCTTACCACAATGAACCTATATACAAAATTTGAAGAAAATCGTCTAATTCTGTATGAAAACCGCATTTATCTAAATTGAGGGGGGGGAGCCCCCCGTTTCCTCTCTTTATACTTAACCAATGGACCCTCAAATCTAATCAGGAAAGCCCCTTATCACAATGAACCTATATACAAAATTTAAAGGAAATCGGAAAATTCTGCATTTAAAACCCATTTATCTAAATTAAGGTGGGGGCTACCCCCGTTTCCCCCCTTTTATACTTAACCAGTGATCCCCCAAACTAATCAGGGAAGCCCCTTATCACAATTAACCTGTATACAAAATTTGAAGAAAATCGGATAATTCTGCATGAAAACCCCATTTATCTAATTTGAGGGAGGGGGGTTTAGCCCCACTGTTTTCCCCTTTATACTTAACCAATGAACCTCCAAAACTAATCAGGTAAGCGCCTTATCACAATGAACCTAAAAACAAAATTTGAAGCAAAACGGTTATTTCTATCATGAGTTATCGCGTTACGTACATACATACGTACATACAGAACGGGCGGGCACATTAGCTCTCAGGCTTTGATAGCCTGTGAGCTAAAAACCGTCTTCTGTTTTAAATATATAAATGATTTTTTTTACATTTACTAGTTATACTACGAACGTACCTCATTTGTCACGTTTAACGTACAATTTCCAACTTGTTTATTGTTAAACTTCTATTTCATTATTATATTTTTAAATATTGTTATTTAATTTTTAACTTTTTTAATTTATCACGGCTCTCTATTTGCCTCGCATGTCGATTTCCTATAACTTGGAAATTCCAATATTACACAACTAGTTTTTCCATCCAGTTAACTACATTCTTCCATTGTTCCATTAGATTTTCATACATTTCCTTCTCTTCTGATACAGTAATTTCAAAAAATAGTTAAAAATACGCTTTGTGAAAGGCTTTTTTTACAAACTTGTAGTTTACAAACGAGCAAAACCTCTCGCTTTTCATTTCTTATATCACATAGCTTTGAATTGGATCTAGCGCTCAAATTTCACTTAATGAATACCATTTAAATTAATTTAATTTTAAACTCCTATTATTAAATTTGCTTAGCAATATTATAGTTGATATCTATATTATAGTTTGAAGTGGACATCATTCTAGTGCAACTATATATTGCTACAGCTGAGGCGGACCTGCCAAGTCTCCGGCTTTTTGGATACCAGTAATTTAGTGCAGAAAATGTTGTTTTATTTAATCAAGGCATTTTACGATTTAAAAGAACAATATTTTCTCTAAAACATTACTGGTGTGCAAAAATCCGGAGACTTGGCAACTCTGGCTGAGGCCATCTTCACGGCCAGCTTTTGGACTGTCGATGGGGACCACAGGAGTTGGCTGCCTGCTTTAAGCATTCTGAAAACATTATCAACTTCTTAATTAATCTACAAATTAGTACAAATACAACTAGTAAATCTGCAGATCAGGAGCCCCAACGTCAGCTCTGAAAAACATTGTTTTTTAATCTCACTTTTCATAATATATACATCTTACAATCCGAAAATTAAATGTTTTAAGTTACGTGTATATTTATAGGCATGTAAAATAATTGGCAGGGTTCAGAAATTAGAAACGTTCAATTAAACACCGTTTATTCAGTAATATTGCGACATTCTTATGAACTTCTTAATCTTGTAATTTTTTAGATAAAAAAATGTATTTCTTCAGGGGGGCTCTACCCCACTGAAATCCCCGTAATCTTATTAAATTTAAATTTGTGATTGCCTGTTGATTGTGTGAATGTTTCTAGTATATCTTGGATTTCGTCCTACACAGTGGTTTTATTAGGATAAGCAATAATTTCGAAAATAATTTCATGTTATCCTAATACCCAAATAGCAATATTTACTTACCTGCCAACCTCGAAACACCTGCATCTGATAGATAAGTTCAATAATATCTCATGTACAAAATTAACTTACGGAAATGAGAACTGAATCTACTATATTTCACTTAAATCTATTTTAGAAATCTAGTGTTTGTTTCGAAAAAAAAGTTTTGATGGTCATTCTATAATGTTTATTTTATCTAAGTACTTTCTGATCAAACTCGATGGCAATAGCATACTAAAATCTCCCCAAAATAGGATTATTTGGAAACTTTCAGACCAATTGCGTAATCATTCATAACAGTGTCCACTACCAATTCACTAAATAGCAATCGCGATTTGACGCTATAACGTATTTTTTGTGGTAGCTTTTTGCGTTCTCAATTTACCGTAATTGTAATACTTCAGAATCGTTTTACCACTTTAATTTCCTTAGATTAACCACCTTGTTGTTCGAATGATTTTATCCTATTGTTTAAAGTATATTAACTCTTCAACGACGAAGCATCCACATCTGTTCCAGAAAATGAATAATATATCACGTCAGAAATATATACAAATGTAAACACATACTATGACACTTTAATTCAAATTACACGTTCAATGTTTTTGTAATTTTCGTTTGGTGAAAAAAATTTTCGGTAATCATTCTATAGTAGTTAAGCAGTAACTTGTATTGAAATAAATTCTCATTTCTGTCTATAGAATACTAAACTCACACAAAAATAATTTATTTTGCAAAACAAAAAAAAATACTATAGCAAAATAGTGCGAGTTACTTGAATTTTATTATTTTGATATCCTTTTAAATACGGTTGCTAAGCAACTAATAAATTAAAGAGCAAAGTAAAAATAAATACATTTAAAATTTTTTTAAAAATATGAAAGTAAAATGTTTTATATTTTCTGAACATATTCAAAAATTTTCCCAATAAATTACACAATTAATTTCTAAATTCTAGTAAATGTATCGCCAACTTTCAAAGCTATTGGATATATTTAACACCCCCATATCATAATTCATATATCCATTATTCAAATATGTGATCATTATGACCTAAGAATAAATGTTCTATATTTTTCGAACGAATGAACGAAATGTAACTAAAAACTATACAGCTAATCCCGGGTACCTCACTAACATACCCACCAAAAGTCAGCCTAATAGGACGTTTTTTACGGCAGTTATCGCGGAGCAGACACACAGACGGAAACCAAAATTTTTGACGTCGCCACAGTGAAGTTATACTGACGTTTCGGCAATTAGACTTATTCTCCACATGGCTCCAGATAATTGCGGAGCAATTTCATCTTTAGAATGGGCGTAAAGATAATGTCAATTCGGAAGCTTATTAAATCAGTCCACACTGTTCTCAGTACTGTAATTTTATTTATTAAGTAATAATTTGAAATATGAACTTTGGAATATGTATATTTGACATAAAAAATCGGAAGGTTAGCAGCGCATTTATATGAGTTTAATTTAGAAAGTAAATTACTGTTTGGGATTATACAACACAAACATATAAACACTATTTAAAATAATAACAAAGTATCACAAAAAGGCAATTTGAACAAATGTTTACTGCAATATAAATATTTAAACATACATCTTCGCATAAACAAAAATAGTAATGTCATAATTTTTATATTTATATCTTATTTTAATTCAACATTTCTGCAAAATAAATGATATAATAAGAAAAAAACATATTTTACTGGGAAATATGTATTTTGAATATCTTACATGAGTATATGTGCACTCGATGTAGTTGAAACGGCATCAAATTCCACCTGAAAATATATTTTCTTTTAATTTAATTAGAATATTTATTTCCGTTGCAAGTTAACGATTCTGAGAGTAAAATGTAGCTTGTGTGTTTTACTTGCTGAAAAAGAGATGACTTTGCTCATTCCTTAGAATACGGTACATTCAATTTAAATGCTATTATGTGTCATTTTTCGGTAATTGCTACTGACACTATGTTTTATGCTATACAGGGTGTATCTGAAATGCTTCAACAAACTTAGAGGGATGATAGTACTCATGAAGACGAACAAAAAACGCAATGGAATAAGGGGTCGCAAATGACGTTTAGAGGATGAAAATCGAGAAAATGCGTCTGGAAATGGACAAACTGAGACAAAAAAGAAAAACCCCAGAAAATTATTTATTGCACAGAATAGGTACAACACAGCTCGTGATGTCCAGAGAAAACAAATATTTTACAACAATTATTCAAAGTGTCGACCGCGGACATTATTACACAGAGTACATCTACGGAGGAACGACTGGCGGACACGCTCGAAGATTCCGGAATTTCTCCTGCAGCGGTCTCATTACGCGCTACTATTCCTTCCTGCTCACAGATTTGTTTGGGTTTCTTCCACGTTTTTGTTACCTCTTTCTGATCGGTTATGCACAAAGTGAAAGGAAAACCAGCTTCGTGCTACTAGCCAGTTCTGCAGAAAAGCAGTATGCAAGATTTCGATAGTTTTATTACTTTTGCGAATTTCACCCTTTAAACGTCGTTTGCGACCCCATGTTCCATTGCATTTTTTGTTGGTCTTGATGAGTACTATCATCCCCCTAAGTTTGTTGAAGCAATTCAGATACACCCTGTATATCTAAGATTTGTACGGGGCGTTTATAAAATCTTCATACAATTTTGCCGAAAAAAACTTTATTCAGAAAAAATATATATCAATATGCATAATTACTCATTATAGTACAACACAATATCAGTGAAATTCAGTATAGCCTTTGTAAATTGATATAGCTGTATAGTTTAGCTGTATAGTTTTTAGTTACATTTCGTTCATTCGTTCGAAAAATATAGAACATTTATTCTTAGGTCATAATGATCACATATTTGAATAATGGATATATGAATTATGATATGGGAGTTTTAAATATATCCAATAGCTTTGAAAGTTGGCGATACATTTACTAGAATTTAGAAATTAATTGTGTAATTTATTGGGGAAATTTTTGAATATGTTCAGAAAATATAAAACATTTTACTTTCATATTTTTAAAAAAATTTAAAATGTATTTATTTTTACTTTGCTCTTTAATTTATTAGTTGCTTAGCAACCGTTGGCTTAGTTGTCTGGGTATATAGCAGAATATCAAACACATTATGCATTAAGTTGTCATTTTCCACAACCGTTAAATCGTAACACATAGCTTATCGAGCTGTATAATCCTCAGCGTGAATCCTAAGTTCCATTTGAATGTGATAAATGGTGATGGGGTATTGTTACAGCAAGGCTACACTAGATACCGGGCTTGCTCATTCATTATCATGACGTCACAAAAGGTGGCTGGCCGCGACCAACGATTGGTGCAAAGCAACGAGCCCGCCGTTTTGTGTCAATCGCTGTATGTCTTTCATTTTGTCGTTTCGCTTTGTACCAATCGCTGGTAGCGGCCAGCCACCATTTGTGACGTCATGATAATGAATGAGAAAGCCCGGTATCTAGTGTAGCCCTGGTTGCAGCCGGTAATACTCGCAAGGGATATTGGAATTACAAATTAAGAGGAGTGATAGAAGGCATCAAGAGGATGACAACTTGCCATAGAACATGAGGTCGCAAACCACGTTTAGTGGGTGAAAATTGCAAAAATATTTATGAAGGGTGTGACGTCGAATGGAAAAAAAGGACAATTAATAAATAGAAAAAAAACATTTATTTGACGTAAAGCATGAATATAATGCATTAAAGTTCAACGTCAGAAAGCAGACAACGACACTGTTTTATAGGAAACTATTTTAACGCGTCCGGCAATCCTTCGTCCGTCGGTGTCGGCTGTTCAATAACCTGCGTGGCCGCAACTAACAATTTCTATAAAAATGTGTCGCCGTCTTTCTGACGTTGAACTGTAATCATGCTTGACGTCATATAAATGTTTTTTCTGCTTAATATTGGCTGTTCGAAAATATTTACTTGACACATTTTCGATAGAGCTCAGTATCGGACGACACCTCGGTAAGTGTTCTTGTGCTTTACAGTTGCTCGTGCATTTGAAGAAACTTCGTAAGTGATCTTGAGTTTTCCTGCATCCGAGAACATTTCGTAGGTTGAATATTTTGTTTCTTCTTTTCTCTTGTTAACTGTCAGAATGACTGTTTTTTTATGTAAGTTTTCAGTTGAGAGCACTGAGTTCGTGTGTGTTGCACTGCATTCGCTGTCAATGTGTAACCAAGAGGATTGAATGTTTTAAGTAAAAGTTTACAGTTCATATTTTAGATTGTGTGTCTTATCAGTGTAATTTTATAAAGTCAAAGAGAATCAGAGAAGTAAACTTTGGCCCTTTTTGTTCCACTCGACGTTACACCCTTCATAAATATTTTTGCGATTTTCTTCCACTAATCGTGGTTTGCGACCCCATGTTTTATGGTATGTTTTCATCCTCTTGATGTATTGTATCACCCCTCTTAATTTGTCGTTCGAATTTTGAAGCACATTGTATATAAACAATTGCAATTGTTCCATTTCAACCTAAAATGTATATAGGCTTTATAAACATTCTCTACATTTATATATAGCTAAGAAAAAGCCTGTAGATCTCGGAAATGAAAATTTGCTTATTATGCTGAATTACTATGTCATTTCAACTACACATGAATGTTAGTTTTATTTTTAATGTTTATATATAATATTGAAATAAATTTTTATGAATAAATTGTAGCAAAAATGCATGCACTGTCTATTGTTCTTCTATTTATATATTTTAATTTTGCAAGTTCTTGACTTAAATAAAAAATAAGAGTAAAATAACCTACCTCTTTTATTTCTGAGAAATTGGCATATTTAATCATTAAATATTCCTTAAACTATTAATTTTATTTTATATTTTAAGGAATATGTCCAAACATTTAGACTTTTCCAGCATCATGCTTTAAATTCATAAACGGAAAGATAGACTCGAGAGAATGTTGCTCTCTAGGCTCTGAATTAAAAGTGATACTTCGGTGCGAATTCCTTCCTCTGTCAAATTAAATAAACGCCAGGAAAATTCCAATAAAGTCGAAGAAACACTTGACTTAAGATTAAATTTTCAAATACGTTTGCGTTGCGGACTTTGTTAAAGGAAATCAATAAAGGAATGTATCTGTTCATGCCATGAAATATAATACCTTTTCAAATTCGGAGACAGTCTGAATTTTAAAGTCTTTTTAATTTTCTTTTTTTGCGATAAACGTGAAAACTTAAACATTTTCATATTTTAAATTGCTTTTATTTGTGTTAAAGGAATGGATATAATATTGTTTTACAGTAACAAATATAAAAAATAAATATGTAAAAAAAAATACTATATTAGTATGTCAACAATAATTGTGTCCAAGCTACTGCGACTTACGATATTTAAATTATGACATTGAGAGATACGATCTGCATTTGTTCGCTAAAATGATTGATTTTATGTCATATATACAAGATTGACTTTATGTCAAGCATCGCGTGAGTCCGTAATTTGCAGAGATAATGTGAAAAATGCGTTAAACTCTGTATAAAATTGTTTATCATATATCATATAAAATTGCAGGTATTTCATTTAATATAATGAGATGTAAATGACTGATTTTTAAATTTGTATTTAATTTTTAAGTAAAGAAATCTTTAAACTAACATTTTTACTAAACCCCTATAATATTGCCAAATATTATATGACTGAATACATTTTATGTATCTGGGGTTCATTATTTTCCTCATTAAGTAAAAAATAAAGAAAAATGAATTGAGCATACCTGTGATAAAAATGTCCGTTTGCTTTTCCATAAAAAATAATAAAACTCTTCTCAATCTGTCTTTTAAATAACGCAAAAATACAATAACTAAAACACACTTTCGCTGAAAAAAAATGACACTGTCACCGGTACCTAAAAGTATCATTTTTATCTTAAACGGATCACTGGGATAAAAAAAAAAATCACAATCTTTAACACAGGAAAAAGTTCGGGTGATCCTTGTACTTGAAATACAGCTGTTCGAATCCCATCTGCAGGTCTTAACGCTTGGTTAAATGTGGAATGAAACGGTGTTGGCAAAGCGGTCCCACCCCCATCCTACAACCCACGTCAGTGACATACTCTATTCCCTTTCCAACCAGCCTGCCGCAGAACAACAGGGAAATATCTTATGATATGAGGAGGCCATAATCCTCACCGATACTCTATCCGACTATTTATATGTTAGTTTAGCAAGTCACTGTTCGTGTCTCCGTGTGTAGTAAGCATCCAAATTGCGTTTTGCACGGTGTCGCATTTGTTTTATTTGAGACTCTTCTTTA
Organism: Maratus michaelseni; assembly: GCA_963931845.1. Classification (NCBI taxonomy): domain Eukaryota; kingdom Metazoa; phylum Arthropoda; class Arachnida; order Araneae; family Salticidae; genus Maratus; species Maratus michaelseni. Next base: position 422,805,959 of record OZ007592.1, read on the forward strand.
GAAGATGGAACTTCGGTGTATAATGTTACAAATCTTAGTATTGCATTGTTAGTCAAAGCAAGTACAGAAAGAAAGGATGTAAATGTTTTCCTAAGGGGGAAACATCAGTAGATATACATGATAACTGTAGAAAAGCATACGATTATGAACGGATGATTACTCCTTTTGTGAAGGGATTGAGTAACAAAGTGTTAGTGTTCTCAAGTGCTAAAGTAATTAATTCCCGAGTTTATTTTTCGAACTAATTATTTTTATATGTGGACTGCGCATTTAGGATCAGTTCACTGCAGCACAAACGAGACTTCCACGTGTGTACAGTGTGAAATACATGGGCGTGAAAACTACAGTTCTGAACACTGCAAAATCTTATAATGATGATTATGGGCTGGCTGCTGTGAAATATTTATTCGTTTCACTGTACGTACGGCTTTAATGGGACGAATGTACCTTCGCTGAACCACCTAATATATATTTCGTACAAGAAGTCAGCCTTTAGATACAGTTCGAACTTTGCCGCTTTTCCACCATCTGTAGCTGCAGAACGGCAGCATTCCTTAAGGCTATATCGCCAGGTTCAGTAGTGGCTGGGGGTTAAAGAAATGCTGCAGAGTGGTGATGGAAGAAAACAAACTGGCCTTGCGCCTATGTTCACTGTACTGCCTCCTGCTGCCCCTGCTTGATTGAAGCTTGAATCCTGCAAGTGTACAAAGAACTACCAACGAAATTGGGTGACCAAGAAGACAAGGTTTTCTTGCTCCAACTTGTGCCTCAACTGCACGGGGAATTGCCACAACATCGCAGTACTACGTCAAGACGAGTTAGTCATTGAGAGCGAGAAGCAGATGGATTGCCCACACATTAAACCGGTGGACACAATGGAAGTGATACAAGCCATGCCAAAAGATAGTTTCCATTAAAAAATCATTTATCCTATAATATTGGTAGTAATAAAAACATCCACTAACCCCATACGTGCAGTTTCTATGTTGTAGATGTCAATGAATAGCAGGGGCCTTCAAGTAAAAGAATGCGGAAATATTTTTTTTCCTTTTTTACTTTATGTAAATGTACTTACTAATATTTCTTAGTACTGTACATAACTGTGTTTAATTAAATAATGATCCATAATGAGTCGTAGTATTTATTAACTAGGACTTCCCTCAAAGGGATTAGTCTGAGTGATATTGCTGAGAACATAAAGTTAACAATTACGATATAAAGAAGATATCAACAAGAATCTAAGTGAATACACAGCATATGATAGACAAGAGATAGATAAAGATACAACATATGAAAAATAGCAAATTAAATGATATAATTACAAAATATCATATATAAATTCATATACTGTTATGTTTTCATATGCATTTTTTTATAACATTTGGCAAATAATCTCATTTTCTTAAGCGGGAATTGCTCAAAACTTTAAAAAAATACCGCCGGATCTTTTAAAACGATATTTTTAAAGTCACATAATCAGATTTGCAGCCAATAGCGTATTTTAGCAAGCGTAGTTTAACGCAAATTTAATTTAATTTTTGCAACATTTTCTTTGTGACAAATATCTAAATAAAATATTAAAAAATAAAATATTAAATATTGAAATATTAAATCAAATATTTAATATTTGAATTAAAAAAATTTCCTTTGTTTATTTGTATAACTATTTATAGAAACTCGTATACTTCAAACCACATTGATAACATGCTTTGCTACAAACGTGTCTACCAGTCTAACTACTCGTATGTCTTAGCTGTGTCTCTCTCCGAACTCATCTGTCTACTGTCTCTCTACTCTTCTGTATACCCGTCTCAGTATCCGTCTGTCTTTCTACCCGACTCTTTAATCGTGTCTCTACCTGTCTCTACCTTCCCGTTACACTACTCGTCTATCAACACGTCTGTCTGTCTATATACCCCTCTCTCTACCCGTTTGTCAAGTCGTCTCTGTACTCGTCTCTCTATCCACTACGCTACCCGTCTCCCTACCCATCTCACTACCCCTCTGTCAACCCTTTTTTGCACCTGCCTCGCTACCGTCTGTCTATTTGTTTCGCTACCCGTTAGCTTATCTCTGTCGCTATCCGTCTGTCTACCCGTTTGTTTACACGTCTATCTATCTCTCGCCAACTCTTCCCAATATTTAAACAATTTAGTAAACGGAAGCCGTTGATCTGTTATTAAATGCAAACAGGAGTAATTTATCTAAATAGTGTAATCAGATACAATTTTTTTAAATACATACATAAACCAGCATAATAATTCACCAGTTTTATTTTCATAGTAGTTTATGTCATTTGACTGTAAATCTCAACTTCTTCAACCCGAACTGCGTCAAGCTTTTTAAAAAAGCCCCAATGTCCGTATAACTGGGAAGGGGAATTGTCCTCAGGGCTATTAGATACATGTTATTAAGTTAAGTGAAAGTTTCGTAATCGGGTTCGCAGCCAATTTCTTATGTCAGAAAGGGTGGCTTCACGCCATTTTAAATTCATTTCTGTAACTTCTTTTTCTTTTTTTGGTGGGTGGTTGGGGGGGGGGTTCCAAATATATACACTTAAATTCAAACTTTTGCCCCCATGTTAATATTAGTGTTGTTTGTATTATCAATTTATACTTTGTTGATCGAGCTTCATTCGAAACAAATGTAAAAGACTTCTACAGTTTTTTTTTCTAGGAGAAAGTTCCGTAATCGGGCCCTAAGCTAATCGGGGAATTTAATATCATTATTGTTTCTAACTCTTATAGAGTTAAAACAATATTGTTGCTAGCATTACCAGGGTTCGTACGCATCAGGGGATTCAGGATATTTTAAGTGTTTTAGTACCAGAAATTTCGTAGAGTACTGGTCGCTATATCTTAAGATATAAGTTTTTTTTCATTAAATAAGCCAAATATTACTTTACGAAAATTCTGATAAAAGGTGCTTGAAAGTCCTTAAAGCTAACGAACCCTGATTACTCTTGTTTGTGACCAACCTCTTCTGTGTATCTGAATAGGGAAAAGTTCCGTATCATGTACTGGTTGGTGCCAAAGGAAGTTGTAGAATCTTACAAATTTTTCTAGAGAGCGGAAAAACATGTTTTTTAAAATATTTACAAATATGCGTTTATTAAACCATGTTTTTGAGCCATTTTAAAAAATTAAGTACGGTGCTAAAATAAAATTTTATTGCCATTTTCGATATTTTAATAAGAAATGAAAATACATAACAAACAAATTTAACAAAACTAAGCCATTTTTGGGTACTTCTCTATTATCCCGTCGACCACTTTTCATAACAAAAAACTATCGCCAAACTAAGATTAAACGCCAAAAATACAGTCCCATTTACTTGATGCCAGAAGCATTATACGTATTTGTTATGCCATCAAGTGGTTTTTAATTCGACATTTGCGTGTATTTTTCATTATGTTTTACTGATTTATTAGTTATTTCATTCATTAAAGTAACAATTGTGTCCTTAAATTCTTATATTTTATTTATTTTGATATTTTAATTGCAACGTTCTCCCGTTTATTTAGCGTTACAGTTTGGCGATAGTTTTTTGTTATGAAAAGTGGTCGACGGGATAATAGAAAAGTACCCATTTTTTGTGATAAATAATTGTTATTGCCAGGGGGGCAAATTGTAAACAATTAATAAGCGAACTAAAAAAATTACCGGAAAAAACTTGTGGCAATCTCAAGAAAGAAATATCTGATATAAATAGCATTTAAAATCTTAAAATGGAGAAGTGGTCCGTATAAAAATGCAAAACATTATACACCTGATATAAGAATTTTTTTATTTTTTTATATTTCCGAAAGCACAGATAAAAGGGTAAAAATCCCGGCACAGATGCCATATACTTACCACGTTGGCGCGATTTTTCCCCCGCCCCTTTGGCGAAAACTGTTTGTTGTGTTTGTTTACTTTTATTTTTTATTTTAATTCTATAGATTATTTTTATATGTATATCAATATTAATTTAGGCACAGATGTCATATACGCACCAGATTGGCGCGATTTTTACCCCGCCAATTTGGCGAAAACTTCGTTTTTGAATATTAGTTACAAATACCATACAATAATAGCATGTAATTTTTTATTTCAATATAAAAATAAAATAACGTAATAAATGAAATAGCTCCTATTATTCAAAAATGGGAAATAAAAATAAATAAATGATAGTTTGATATAAATAAATATTGATATATATAATAAAACAATTTATAGAATTAAAATAAAAAATAAAAGTTAATAAACAACAATTGAAACAAAATAACCAGGTTACCATGTGAGGCATAAAATTGCCATTTTGTTGCAATCGCGCCAATGTATATGACATCCGCGCCTTTATTTATATCAAACTATTATTTATTTATTTTTATTTCCTTTTTTAAAATAATAGAAGCTGTTTCATTTATTACGTTATTTTATTTTTATATTGAAATAAAAAATCACGTGTACTATTTGTCACACTATTTGTAACTAATATTCAAAAACAAAGTTTTCCCCAAGCTGGTGGAGGGAAAAATCGCGCCAACGTGGTGCGTATATGACATCTGTGCCTTGTTTCATTTCACATAGAGGTACTGCTCTATTATCCCGTCGACCACTTTTCATAACAAAAAACTATCGCCAAACTGTTAGATTAAACGCCAAAAATGCAGTCCGATTTACTTGATATCAGAAGCATTATACGTGTTTGTTACGTCATCAAGTGATTTTTAACGCGACATTTGCGTGTATTTTTCATTATGTTTTACTGATTTATTAGTTATTTCATTCATTAAAATAACAATTGTGTCCTTAAATTCTTATATTTTATTTATTTATGTATTTTGATATTTCAATGACAACGTTCTCCCGTTTATTTGGCGATAGTTTTTTGTTATGAAAAGTGGTCGACGGGATAATAGAGAAGTACCCACATATGTATTGGTGCTTTTATGTTAACTTGGCGCAGTTGATAAATCGCCAAATATTTTTCTCATAACATCTTCATATTGCATTCATTTCATTTAAATATAAATCTTTCACTGATTTCATTTGAAATACATACATTAAAAATACACGTCTTTCACTCATTTAATTTAAAATACACGCCTTTCACTAATTCCATTTAAAATACTAAAAAGGAAAAGAAAATAAGAAATAATGCCACAAATCGAAACCTTTTATTTAAACATCAAAGAATTGTTCCTAACATACACACGCGAAATAAAAAAGCTGCTAATGGTGTGATTTACGCCAAATCTCTAGTACTAATACTACTCTTACTAATCTCTAACACTTTTCAAACAGAAAAAATTCCAGATTAACTTTCCATTTTTATTAAATTGAAATATATTTTATTGTGCTGAATATTACTGCTTGCATATTTTTTTGCTCCATGTATTCCATGAACTTTTCAATTCCGATTGTCTACGAAAATCTCCCGCCGGTGAAAATGACGTACGCACAAAATTTAGTGACGTATGTACTTTAATTGTGCTTTTTTATCTATTTTTTTAATATAACTCCCAAACGGTTTGACACTTATTCTTGGTAATAAATAGACGACGTTGTCACCTTTATAGGTACCTGCTGTAAAAATTTGAACGAAATCCGTTAAATATTTTTTGAGTTATGCTTGACGAAAGGTTTTACTATCCATCGTATCTATATATGGGGCAAAGTAACACTGCGCTGTGTATGAGTCTTCGTTGCACTCAGACAACAAGCAACGTGTTATGGTAAAATGTAGTCAATCATGTACTCTTTAGTATCCTTAACGATCAACGTTTGCGTAAATGGTTCGTTTTCATGTTTCATCGACGTGTAGGCCTGGAATTCCCATTTTTTCATAGTTTTCTGGTTTTAACATCTATTTTTGCGGTACTCTCACAGCTAAACGATTGATCAGAGAAAAAACTTTTACGATATAAAATGTAGGGCATTTTATTCTCTTTAATTTCATATATGGTCGATTTTCACGTAAAATGCATAGTTTTGCAGTTATTTTGAAAAAAAAAAAAACACCAGAGAAAAGTTTGTTTTTTATACGTTTTTTGCAAAGCAAAATATTACATATTATCTGGAAAATTCTTCTTGGCAAAGCGCAGATTCGTGTTCAGTGACCGAAAAAAACGTAAGATACCAAATATCAAAATTCAACCAAAACTTTCTCTTATTTGCACTTTTTGAGCACGTAATGCCTGGATTATATACTTTCCGATAAAATTCTTCATTTTTAGAATTTAATGTGGGCGTTTGGCTCTTCTTCTTTATTGAGTTACCTGAAAAAGAAGTCACATATTTGATACCGTATTTCAGAAAATCATGTATCTAATAAAATTTTAAATTAACTTTAATGAGAAATCAATTTATTTCGCATTGTAGTTATAAAAAAGAAAAAAAAATATTTTATGTTTCTTAAAATTTCGTTATACATAATTAACGAAATTCAAATATTTTCCAACTAACAAAAAAATGTCTCGTTTAAAAAATTATATCTGCTTTAAAAATAATGCCGCTAACAAAATAACTATAAAAATTTGGCGTCACAAACTTCCTTTTAAATGGACGGTTTAGATAATTACCCGTTCATTTTTAAAAATACTTTTTTTCGTTTTTGAAATTTTATATTTAAAAACGGGTTTTCAAACATTAATCTTCCTTTCTTTGGTATAATTTTTAAATCAAACGTTGTTATTTTCACGAAGATAAAACTAAAGGATCCTGCTGCGGATAGATGAAGATGAACCTTAAGAAAAGAAAAACGCTATAAAATAAAATTACTCGACCGTAAATCTTTTTTTAAAAGCTTGTATTCTATATTTATGATGGATAGTTTGCGTGACACAATGAATGTGGTGAATGAAACTTATTCTTTATAAAAAGTGAGCAGTATTACTGCCTATTTCAAGAAAGAAAATTCAAAATTTGATGGATTTGTTTGTCCATTTGGCAAACGATTTAAAAAAATATATCCCAACCTCGAAATTCCGAGTCGACAAGTGTTTTTTTTTTTCAACGTAAAATATTATATAAAATATTCTAAATATATATTTTTTAAATATTATTTGAAATACATTTTAATTAAAATAAATGATAAAAATTACATATTATTAGAGCCATGAAATAACAAAATCATGTAGGTTTTTAATAATGTCAACATTCCCTTTTTTTCCTTATCATAAACAGAAAACGATAAATAAGGTATCATACAAAAGGGGTTTGAACAGTTAATTGAAATAGTACACTCATATTCCGTTAAAAACAAGTTATTAAAAAAACTGCAGTAATTTAAAAATGAATAATAAAAACTTACCACGAAAAAAAGGCTCAATGATAACAGTGCGAAAGCCTCGCATGTGTTTGTTATTCGCAATTAAAATTTCTAAAAATTTCTATTTAAAAAAAAAAAAAAAAGTAGTTTTTTTTTTTTTCTAAAAATGGCGTTTATCTACACTAGAAATTCCTTACACACAGAAAATCTTAAAAACTCTGTATTGAAAGATTCCATTTCTTAATGTTTAAAATAGTTATACAATTCTACGAATTTAAGTAATATATGTAATAACTGTAATATAACTGTAATAATAACTGTAAAAACTGTAATAAATATAAACTGAAGCTCAGTGAACACAGTAACTAGGACTTGACAATTGGACAGCATGAGACGGTTCAGATAATTATCTGATCTCTTTAAAAATAACATGTCTTACCTTTTTTTAAGTTTTAATGATATTTAAATTTTTTATTACATTAAAAAAAAAATTAATTCTTCATCGAAAAATTCTGTTTCTTAATGTTTTGAAGCTGTGTTAAATCTTAATAATTATTCGAATTTACATAATACATGTATTGCACTAAAAACTGAAGCTCAATGAACGAGATAACTGGGACTTGACATTTGGATTTGGATGGCATGAAAAGATTCAGATAATTGTCCAATCTGATTAGAAATAACATTTCTTTTTATTTATTTATTAATTTTTAATGAGATTAAAATCTTTCTTTACACGAAAAATATGAAAATTGTTATCGAAAAATTCCGTTTCTCAATGTTTTAAAACTTCCTTATATTAATCTAAACAATTATACGAATTTAAATAATATATTCCTTCAAAAACTTTAGTTCAGTGAACGAGATAACTAGGACTTGATAATCGGACGGTATGAGAACGTTCGGATAACAGAAAAAAACATTTATTTTTATTTTTCTCTTTATATATATTTTAATGATATTTAAATATTTAATTTGCCTTTCTCTCTACTTGTTTCAAAGTAAACATCGATCATTTAATAAAAAAATAATAAATGATCTAGCTTTGACTATACAACGATGAACAGAAAATAAAATGAATTGAATAAAATTACACCACCGTAATCTTCTTCTAAAAAATCCTGCAGCCTGTGGTTATGATGTCCTGTTTAAATAACTCGGATCATACTGAATTAAACTACTTCATTATAAGACTAAGTAATTTTATATCCAAATTGAAGAAAAAATGAAGAATAAAATCATAAACTTATACTTTCAAGTAAAGTATCGTTTAAAAAATAATCAGTATCCTTATTAAAAACACCTAAGTCGTCTGGAAAAAATGCTATGCATTGCAAATTGCCCATTTAAATAAAATGATTTAAATAATTGTCCGTTCGTTTTTTTTTTTTTTTTTTTTTTTTTTTTTTTTTTTTTGGGGGGGGGGGGGTTATAAATAAATTATATTTAAACAATTATTATTATTATTCATTGTTATTCCAAAATAAATAAATAAATAAGGACTGATGTTTTGACGGAGATAAAAAATTAAAGATCTGGCTTCCAATAGATAATGTCCAGAAAATAATGAAACGCGCTTTAATCCTTCACCTGTTGGAAATACGTAATCAATACACATTGAAAAAGTATTCAAAATAACATAGGAATTAAGATAGATATGTCGATGAAACAATTCAAAATTTCAAAAAGTTACATTTTAAAAATTTGTATAGTGTGTGATGAACCCTATAAGTTATACTAGAATATTTTTTCTGTACTCTGACAAGTTCAACATTGAAAATACCATCATTCTACGACCAAATACCACCGATTTATGATACTTTGTATCTTATGAAATTTTGCAGCTTTCCAACACTAAAATCAGATAAACATGTTTTCAAAGCTTCATTTTTAGCACTTTCCAACCTAGTTGAAAAGTGCTTATGACTGCGGTTTGTCTGGCCGTATGGCCGTCTGCCGTCTGCCGTCTGCCGTCTGCCGTCTGCCGTCTGTCCGTGCTCTAACTCCCGTAAATATGCTCGGATTGCTCTGCAATTTTTATATGTTATTGCCATTATCTATAGCATGTTCCCTATTTCAACGGAAGTGTGTAGCAGTTATAGTTTTATTACAGGGACACTCAAAAGAATTCCGTTACATTGCGGTCTATGGAGAAAAATCATTTGCGGTTTATTTAAATAATGTTTCAGTATTTTAAACGCATTGAAATTTATATATATCACTAAGGTGCATTAGAAGAAGCTTAATATGGAATAGGGAGGGCATAGCACTTATACTTACTTTACAGGGACAGTCAAAAGAATTCCGTTACATGACGTCTATGGAGAAAAATCGTCTGCGGTTTATTTAAATAATGTTTCACTATTTTAAACGCATTGAAATTTATATATATATATCTAAGGTGCATTACAAGAGGCTTACTACAGAATAGTGTGTGTATAGCAGTCATCGTTCATTTACAGGGACACACAAAAGAATTCTCTACTGTTTGTTAACACTAATTCCTGGAAGTGCGTTTTAAGTTACTAAACGCGATTTTAATTTTAACTCGCTTTTTGTCTATTACGTGGTGTGTATAAATTCTGTAGATCCTATACAGGGCAGCACAAAAGTTGGCGAACACGTTTCCGTTTATTGACAGAAACTCCAGAAAGATAATTTTAAACTGTGCTACGCGTTTCCTAACTAAACTAAAATTTAGCATCCTAGCATATACAAATCTATAGATCATATACAGGGCTGAATAAAAGTATTCGGATATTTTTCCGAATATTGTATCTGTTGGAAATTTCTGAAATTATGTTTTTAAATATGTTATGCGTTTTCCAAATTGTTTACTTAGAGGTTATCTTTTAGCTTATTAAGCGGTATGTTTTGTAAAATTATTTTGGAAGCGTTGGAAAGTGCTACATAATCTATGCTTGACGCATGATTTTTCGTTCTTGTTTAAAATTAGTTTCCGAACATTAATATATAAATATTTTTTATTTGTTACTATTTTTAAATCAAACATTGATATTTTCATACAGACAAAAATAAGGTATCTTGCTGCGAAAAGATAAAGATGAACTAAAAAAATAATGGAATAAAATTACTCGACCTTTTTTTTTCCACTTTAAAACAAAGGCCTAATACCATCATAAAAAAAACCCGTATTTATGATGGATAGTTTGCGTGATGTAGATGGTATTGAATGAAACTAATTCTTCACGAGACTAAGTAGTGTTATTGTCAATTTTAAGAAAGAGAAAACGAACTGTGGTGTTCATTTTGTTTTTGTTTTTTTATTTGTTTGGCTAATCACCAAATAGAGAAAATAATACCTCTGCCCATGCAGTCCTGCATCTCTTTGAAATTTATTATTTCATATGTATGGTCTCACTTTTTCTTTTTATATTTTAAAATGCAACAGAATTTTAATGCATGGAATTTGAAAAAAGAAATTAAACTATGCGCAGCTGTAGTTTTCTTTACAATAAAATTTGAAAATTGTCATTAATTACGTTTTAGGATATGAATAATTTTGCTCGCTGCATTAATTCAGCTGACCGAATTATTTTTTAAAACAATTTATATCTGCGAAAGAACCCATTCAAAAGAGTTATTTTGAAATATTATGTATCAGAAATTTTATTTTATATAAGATGGACTGAAATAAAAAAAGATTTAATGGAATAAAATTACTCTACCCTTTTCCCCCCTTTGAAACAAAGCCATACACCCGGCATTTATGATGAATAGTTTGCGTGCGAATCTAATGAAACTAATTCTTCATGAGACTAAGTAGTGTTATTGTCAATTTTAAGAAAGAGAAAACGAACTGTGGTGTTTATTTTGGTGCTTTTTTTTATTTGGCAGATCACCAAGAAGAAAAGAGAAATACCAGCGCCCATATAATCTGCATTGTCAGATGTTTTTTACTATGTAATATTAGGTAATTCTGCTGAATTCTTGACATTAAAATTGAATATTTTATACATAAGGCCTTACTTTATCTTTTCATATTTTAAAATGCAATATAATTTTAATGCATGGAATTTGCAAAAAGAAATTAAACTGTGCATTCATCTAGTTTTTTTTAAATAAAATTTGAAAATTGTCATTAATTAGATTTTAGGATATGAATAATTTTGTTCGCTGAATTAATTCTGCTTACCAGATTCTATTTAAAAAATAATTTGTATCTGCAAATGAATTCTTCAAAAAAGTTGTTTTCCAAAATGATGTATCCCAAGTCTCATTTATATGAGATGGATTAAATCAAAATGTTTCAAACTGCTGTTCTCGATGTCTATCGTTGTGGCGAAAATCTCAGAGTTTGAAATTTACGAAGTGAATCTTAAGTTGTTATGCAGAACATTCTGACTTAACAAACTGATTGCTACATATCAGCAGTTTCTAAAGCGCTAGCTTTGTTAATTACCTAATTTTGTCATAAGTAGCACTATTTTTCTCTGTTTTATGAGATTTTAAAATTTATTTCTTTTTGTAAATCAACTTTTATATTTTGAAGATGATAAAACTAAAGAATAATGAATCTAATAAGAATAATGAATCTAATGAAGATCAAATAAAAAAAAATATTTTTAATCAGAACAAATACTCAACTAATATCTCTTTTTAAAAGCTTATATCCGCTCTCGTGACGGATCATTTGTATGACGCAGATGGCATTGAAGAGCGTTTGCGAAATTGAAAATATTTTACAGCTAATGTGGCTGGGGTCAGATTTCTTTCCAGCTATTAACCAAAGTAAGATACTACATTTCATAAAATAGTTTACATGATGTACATTTTTATTTGTAAAAAATACGGAAATACTACATTTAAAATAAAATAAAAATCTTACACCCGCTCTTATGACGGATCACTTGTATGGCGCAGATCGTATTGAATAAGCTTTGCGAAAGTGAAAATACTTTACATCCAAAATAGATTGTAAGTCAGATTTTCAACCAGACACATAACAATGAGGGATATTACGGTTCATAAAATACTTTGTATGATGTACATTTTTGAAAAGAAAACTTTCCAAAGCACGATTATTGTATAATACAAATTTTGTTTGCATTTATTCGAAATGAAATAATCTTTTACAGGTAGCGTACCTGATTGTAGCATAACTAGTGTTTTCAGCACAATTTTATCTCTTAATTCCTTGGAGTAAGAAACGAGGTTAACAGAACCTTCAGTACAGTTGATATGCAAGTGATTCATTGCAGTTACCAGCTAGACGTGTAAAATGTGCTTCAAAGATAAATATTCCTGATGGAGCTGTGCTTATAAGGATTACAAATATTAAATCCATCATGTTAAGTCAGCTCTTTAATTTGGTGAACTCGATTTTTCTGTATCTCTTGTAGTCCGGCAGACACGTGACTCGGAAAATGGGGCAAAAAATAAAGGAATTCGATGCTTTTATTATTATTATTTTTTAAAGGGTTAAATAGAATTTTTTTCTAACCGACAGGATCGTTCTAGACGTAAAAGTACATTCTTTCAGAATAAGTAGAAGTTTTTTTCCGTACTTACAGCCGTTCGTCTGTGTCGAATTTAGAAAAACGGAAACTGACTGGCGATTTGCTTCTTCTCTTCACCGAAGGTACGGTAGAAAGGCTTCTGAACATGCGCGCGTGGATTTCGGAAGAGTGCCTTTTTGTTTGTGATCTTTTATCAGTTTTTAATTAATTACAACTCTAATTTTAAAAATATTAAAATTCTGAAACTCAGGTGCACCAGGAGAGGACTTGGACTACCTAATTCGAAATTTTCAGGCTTCTAGATGTGCTAGATTTTCCTAGCTATCGCCAACATACACACACACGCACACACACACAGAGCGAAACTTTCTTTTATTAATATAGATGTAACTTTATTTTATATTTATACCTTTTAAATCAGACCTTGATATTTTCACGGGCACCCCTGTATCATGTAATCTCATGGTGTATAAATGAAGTTGAATAGAGACTTCAGTACAGTTGATTATCTATCATATGATTCTCTCATACATTTTCCTTGAGCAAAGTAAGTGTAAAATGCGCTTCATGTATTAAAATCCCTGTTCGAGTTAGTAAATGATAGTAAATGATATTAAATACATCCGATTCAGAATTCCATTAATTCGCACCATAAGCAGAGTTATGTAAAACACTTCAAAACACAATTCTCGATACAAAATATAAAAGAAATTGCGTTTAAAAACTAAAGACTCCAAACTAATTTATGTCTAGATTTTTTATTAATTTATTATAATTTATCTTTTATATTTTAATAACTCTTCTGAAATAATACTTTGTCAACTTTATAAAATTTTAAATGAAAATTTATATATATTTTTTATAACTTATACAAAATATTTTTCATCTCGAATCTTCTAATCCTATGTATAATTATGTAATTCTAATATCATATCTTGAAAGGAGTAATAAATTATCAAAGCAGTAACGCTTATATGCAAGTTTTAACCAGTTATGTAAATTGTTAATGTCCTCTAAATACATTTAACTCTAAAGTTCAAACTCAACATCATTTAATAAAAGTAGGTTACTTTAAAAGTAGATTACGTTTCTCATATATATATTCTAACAAGTAAACACACTGTCGATGTCATACAGAAAAATTCAACTAGAAATACAACAAGAACGAAAAATCATGCGTCAAGCCTAGATTATGTAGCACTATCCAACGCTTCCAAAATAATTTTACAAATCATACCGTTTAATAAGCTAAAAGATAACTTCTAAGTAAACAATTTGGAAAACGCATAACATATTTAAAAACATAATTTCAGGAATTTCCAACATATACAATATTCGGAAAAATATCCGAATACTTTTATTCAGCCCTGTATAGGATATATAGAATTGTATATATACTACATAGGATGCTAAATTTTAGTTCAGTTAGGAAACGTGTAGCACATTTTAAAATTCTCCGTCTGGGGTTTGTCAATAAACAGAAATGTGTTCGCGAACTTTTGTGCTGCCCTGTATAGGATCTACAGAATTTATACACACCACGTAATAGACAAAAAGCAAGTTAACATTAAAATCGCGTTCAGTAACTTAAAACGCACTTCCAGGAATTATTGTTAACAGACAGTAGATAATTCTTTTGCGTGTCCCTGTAAATGAACGATGACTGCTATACACACAATATTCCGTAGTAAGTCTCTTGTAATGCACCTTAGTGATCTATATAAATTTCAATGCGTTTAAAATAGTGAAACATTATTTAAATAAACCGCAGACGATTTTACTCCATAGACGTAATGTAACGGAATTATTTTTACTGTCCCTGTAAAGTAACTATAAGTGCTATGCACACCCTGTTCCATATTAAGCTTCTTCTAATGCACCTTAGTGATATATATAAATTTCAATGCGTTTAAAATAGTGAAACATTATTTAAATAAACAGCAAATGATTTTTCCCCATAGACCGCAATGTAACGGAATTCTTTTGAGTGTCCCTGTAAAAAAACTATAAGTGCTACACACTTCCGTTGAAATAGGGAACATGCTATAGATAACGATAATAACATATAAAAATTGCAGAGCAATCCGAGCATATTTACGGGAGTTAGAGCACGGACAGACGGCAGACGGCAGACGGCAGACGGCCAGACGGCCAGACGGCCAGACGGCCAGACAAACCGAAGTCATAAGCACTTTTCAACTAGGTTGGAAAGTGCTAAAAACTGTCTGTAAATGTGATATAAAATTTACGATACATATAAAAAATATTTAAAAAAGAATCGTCTGCAATGACTTTCACAATAATATCAGAATAAATAAAATTTTATTTTTATTCATTTCGTTTAGCTTATTTTTAGACAATTACAAGGTTTAAAGTAATTTGTTTTTCGACTTTTAATGCATTTTTAATATATTTATCACAATTCAAGTATTCAAAGAATATATATTATGTTGATTTATCCATTCTTCCAATATTATTAAAACAATTTATGCAAATAAATTGTTTCTATACCATTATTTGTCATCATTATATTGTCATCTATACCATTAAAACAATTTATGCAAATAAATTGTTTTAATGGTGATTTTTAATGCAATATTTTGTTTTGAATATTTTTCCTATATGTATCACACAATTAATTCCATATTTTATAATTTGTCGGGGATGATTAATATTTTTGAAATTTCATCAGTTAACATATTGCAATATATTTAGAACAAATCAAATATTACAAGGGTATATTATTTTGTGAATTTTTTCGTAACCAATTAAACTTTTTATAAAAATAGAAAATAAAAGTAAAAATTATGCATTGAACTTGAACTTTGAAGGGGGGGGGGCATGAGACCTATAGCTACTTGACTATTGTCTCTAATTATCCAAAAACAAGAAACAACCAACACAGTGAACAAAACACCCACTTAAAAGCGATCAATACTATGGAAAAAGTTCAGAGTAGCTGCGCGAAACTCTTTCGAAGACCAGAAACCGTTAATAAAGCACACCATCGAGCGAAAAGACCCACTATTCAAAGAATCACTATCCGAACAACCACTACGCTGGGGCTGATATTTAGTACACAAGAAACAACCAACACAACAAACAAAACACCCACCTAAAAGCGATCAATACTATGGAAAAGGTTCAGAGTAGCAGCGCGAAACTCTTTCGAAGACCAGAAATCGTTAATAAAGCACACCATCGGGCGAAAAGACCCACTATACAAAGAATCACTATTCTAACAACAACTACGCTGGGACTGATTTTTAGTACACAAGAAACAACCAACACAACGAACAAAACACCCACTTAAAAGCGATCAATACTATGGAAAAAGTTCAGAGTAGCAGCGCGAAACTCTTTCGAAGAACAGAAATCGTTAATAAAGCACACCATCGAACGAAAAGACCCACTATTCAAGGTATCACTATTCCAACAGCAACTACGCTGGGACTGATATTTAGTACACCGAAACAAAATATGCTCCAAGGAGTCAGCTACTCCACAAGTGCGGCAACTGCCGTCCGCTACCAGATTAAAACGAGCCAACATCGCGGGGGTTATCAGCATACCACACAGAAACCTTGAAATAAAAACATCCTCCTGTCTATTGCGAGACCAACGGAACGTCTGCTTAGCACTGGGAATATTTCCTTGCGAGTACTGATACTTGCAGGAGCTAGGTGAGCCCAAACTGACTCTTCATCTTTTTCTTTTGAGCGCAGATTAAATCCTCTGGAGAGATCCATTCGATCATGGTGTCAAAATCAGATACACTCTTGGCCAGGTTGTCTGCTTTTTCATTTAAGGGGATCCCCCGGTGCCCCGGAACCCAGTACAGGAAGAGTTTCGGAATATGGGCTGAGACCCGAAGAATTTTATTATAGAGCCATATAACAACCTTAGGTGACTTCAAATGCGTAGATTGGAGCGCTGATAAAACAGACAAGCTATCACTGAGAATTACAACTGGAAGCGACACTGATACCAGCTCATCCAAAGCCGTACCCATCGCCAGAGCCTCCGCTGAAAAAATAGAGTTGACCTGTTGGATTCTATAGCCAAACTGACCTGTTCGTGAGCAGCCAGCGATCGACGTAATAGAGGGAGACTTCGATGCATCAGTGGCAATGATGTTCCAGGATCCCGCAAACTCTTGGATAAAATCTGCAAAAAGGGAAGCTATAATACTCGAATCCAGCTCTGTACTCTGAAAAGGTAGGCCCGAGGAAAAGAATTGTACTTTATCTGTATTCATAGGCAGAGGAACTTGGAAACGCAGCAGATGATCCAGCCTGCAGCCGAACTCATTCAAATTCTCAGAAACACATGGTAAACTATCTACAAAAGAGACCAAACCATCCGTGCGAAATTCAAAGAAAGATGACCAGCTGCCCAGAGTAACCTGTTTAATCCAGAACCGGAAAGCTAGATCACGGATCCTGTCTACAATAGGAAGAGCGTCAGCATGTTTACGCAAAAGCAAAATCGGGGTCCATCCCGGAAGTCCCAGTGCCACCCTTATAGCACAGTTCTGCAGCACTTCCAACTTTAGAAAAATGGTCTTGCATGCTGAGACTAAGATGGCTGCCCCATATTCAAGGACACTTCGAATTGCGGAGGAAGCTAGCGTCAGGAGGTGGGAAGATCTTGCTCCATAACTCCTCTGGGCCAGGGCCTTCAGAATGTTGATTCTTTTAAAAACTTTTACCCGAAGGTACTCTGCGTGTCTACGAATCCCACCCCGGCGAGCAAAGACGAAACCAAGAAACTTAATTTCCGAGCACCAGTCAATCAGTCCGCCGTTAATAGTAAATTGAAACTCGCATTCCTCCAACCTCCTTGATAGGTTAATGGCATGACATTTGTCTGATCTGATAGATAGCTTCCAGTAAGAGCACCATTGCACTATGAGCCTAAGCGCATCTTGGATTTTTTCTCTGCAGGACTCCAAAGAGGCAGCCGCGCAATATATAAAAATATCATCAGCATATATAAGAAACTTAATGTCGAGACCCTCCAACACTTCATAAAAATCCGCCAAATAGATTGTGAACAAAATCGGACTCAACACAGAGCCCTGGGGAACACCTTTACCGATACCACGGGCTGTCGAAAGAACACCTCTCCAGGAGACCTTGATCCTTCTAGCGGAAAGAAAGCGATGCAGCCATCGAAGAATCGAGCCCGTAATGTCCAATTGAGCACATTTAGACATAAGACCATCTATATAAACAGAGTCATACGCAGCCTGAATATCTAGGGATACACCCAAAATGAATTTCCTCTCCTTCTTTGACAGTAAGAGATCCTGATGGAGAACGGCAAGGGCAGCATGGCAGTCACGGAACGGCTGGAAACCCAACTGTCTTCTGTCAATTAATTTATTCTCAAGCAGGTAACGATTAATACGAGAGGAGATAATTCTCTCACAGATTTTGCACATAACAGAGGTCAAGGCAATCGGACGGTAGGAGGAAACATGGGATTTAGGTTTACCAGGCTGTAAGATAGGAAGGATAATCGCAGAGGACCAAGCATCCGGGATATCACCTGAGATCCAGCTGTTGTTAAAAATCTGCAGCAGACATTGGAGAGAGTGGTCATTTAAGGTCTTAAAAAAGGCAGCGCTCACTTTATCCTCACCCGGAGTGGTAATTCTTGTCCGATTGATGGCATCTTTCAATTCTTGCATAGTAAAAGGAGAGTTAAGCTGGCTATGTACTTCATTACCATAGGTGAAAGGGAGGGGTTGATGGTCACATTCCTGACTAAACTGGTTAGCAAAAGCTTCGGCTTGCGCTGCTGCATCAGAGTTGAAAGAGTTGGCAATATGGATACAAAAATGTGACTCTGGAGACGGGCTTGAGCGATTTCTGATTTTGCGGAAAATCTTGAATAAAATATGCGGGTCATTCGCTTTGCGGCACTCCGCATCCCAGAAACTACGCTTCGCCATTCTCACCACCTGACGTAGCTTTGCCGCAGTCCGTTTGTACTTAACCCAGTATTCCGTAGACACCAGGCGACGGGCTCTTTTAAGGAGGAATTGCTTCTGCTTGCTCAGGTTGCTGCACCTTGCCGTCCACCAAGCTGGAAGGCACTTCGCTGGCATGACCTTAGAGAAACTGTGTTTATTCATGGCCAGGAGAACTAACGTATGAAAGGACTGATAGTCGATGTCAGTAATAGTCTGTAGATTTTCATTGACCTCTTTACCTATACGCGACCAGTTGAAAAGGGTGAAGCCCGGCTGAACTGGAGTGCAGAGATCCATAGCAATAGTGATTGGGAAGTGGTCACTATCATATAATTCTTCTTCGACATGGATCGTAGAACGGGGATCCGGGGTGCACAGCGAGAGATCTATCAGTGAGCATGTTTCATTTGGAGCCACATGGGTAGGGGAAGTAGAGTTCATTAGGCAAAACGTACTTGCCGACATCCACTCAACAAAGCTATCACTAGCCCGCGAAGACACCGGGGAACCCCAAAGACGGTGGTGAAGGTTGAAATCCCCAAGAATGAGAGATGAGTCAGCAAGCCTATCACAGATCTTAGTGAGGTCGGCCACAATCAGGCCGGAGGAAGAGTATACATTGATAATATTTAGGTGCACCGATCCGTAGTCAAGATGAATACCCATGATCTCATTAGCAAATCCAAGGTTGTTAAAAGTAAGTTGGCGGGACGACCAAGCAGAATTAACGGCAATAGCCAGACCCCCACCTGGACGGTCAATCCTATCCAGACGATAGACAATTTTACCTGGGATGACCAAAGATTTTTCTGGCGTGAGAAACGTTTCCTGCAACACAAGAACATCCGCTATAGTAAACAGAGGGCACCTAAGCCAGGATTGTTTGTTTAATATGCTTCTACAGTTCCATTGCAGCACCCTGAACCCCATTAAAGGTGAAGAAAAAGGTCCCAAAACAAATAGCGGAGCAAATCTGGGTTAGTAAAAAACTGGGAAACTGACACTTGCAGACCCCCAAAAACAATTTTTTTTTAGTGACTTCCACCACCTTTATTCGCTCGCTTACGCTCTGGAGAAGCCTCACTCAGCTTAGCTAAGCAGTTCATCAACATTACGCTGAGGGCATTAATCGCTTCGATGATTTTTTCCGAGTGTTTTGAAGAGAAATCAACCAATACTTTGAGCATATTGTTGGTCCTGGCCTCAATGAATTTTCGCATGTCTTCAAAATCCGATGACTTAACACTGGCCACCTCAGCATACCTGCCCGGAGTAGCCTTTATGGAATATTTTCTGCGCGCGTCAACGAAAGATAGGAAATTGCTACATTTGAATTTTAAAAAATCAACTTCTGCGATCCGGGAAGGGCACTGATTAAAGTCCGACCGGTGTTATCCCTCACAGTTTACACATTTTACAGGTGTAGAGCACTGGCCAGTATGTTGAAGACCACAGGTGGCGCAGAGCTGTGGTGATTTACATCTCCCCGAAGGGTGGTTGAATTTGTAACAGAGCGAGCATTGTCGAGGCCTGTTGAAGAATTGGCGTACTTTCTGTATCGTGAACCACATTTTTATCTCTGACGGAAAGGATGTGCCAATAACCGTCACAAGAACCGGAGACACTGAATTTTTCGAGTCCTTACGGAGAAACCGGCGGAGTTCCAAAATTTGAACGTTATTATATTCAGCGATTTCGTGGCCAATCTCATTCAACGGAATATCCACCGGGATGTTGAAAAGCAGGAACCTGTTGTTTATGTTTTCCCAAACAACACGAATTTTAACTGCCACACTCAAAAACTCAGACAGGCTACAAACCTCCTTGGCACAAATCACTTGTCGAGTACTTATAATTATACAACCCGCCCTAGTGTACCGTACAGTATCTATGTCCGCCGCATGAGTTACTTTGGCCTTAATTTCCGCCTGCACGACACGAGGGTCACGAGTAGGTATAGCGCTAGAGTCCATACTTTGTAAAAAAATATTAAAAAACTTTTCGTCATTCGCCGCAGCCATATCTAATAACGAGGACGCCGGTGCAGAAGACCGAGCAACATTAGGGTAGTTAGAGTCGCTAATTAATACATAGTTATCCACATCCCCCATTTCTATGCTAATTGCCGGTACTTGTTCAGCAATATCATCATTAACAAACTTAAAAGCCGAGTTGGCCATACCCGACATGCAAACCACAAGTTACATAGTAAACACAAGAAAAATAAAACACTACTTACAGCTACAGCACAGAAATATAGACAGACACCCAGTAAAAGTGCAACCCAAACCGAGATAAAGCAGAAACGATACACTTAGTATAATACAATAACCACAAGCCAAAAGAAAACACACGAGACAGCAGAGTACAACAGCCGGTCGCTACAAAACGGTCAACGCCCCCCAATCAAAATTATGCATTATTTCATAAATATGATAAATAAATAAATATCCATAAATGTGAATAATAATAGTAAGTTTTAAATAGACGAGATATCAAAACATACATTAGTTTGGATTTTAGTCGACATAAATATTAGCTTAACAATTGCGCAAAACATATATAATTTCATGAAAAATTCGAAAATGTTAATGTAATTTATTAGGTAAATATTAAAAAGTTCAAAGATGCAGAATTCATAATTCTGCGTAAAACTTGTAAGCTGTCATAAATATAAAATAAATTTAAAAAAGAAAAAGATACAGATTAGGACAGAACCCTCGACTCCTGGACTGGAAACTCGAGCGCTAGCTCTACGCCGTGGAAACCTTGGTTACAACGTCAAAATAATGAGTATTTGAAACGCATGTTGAACTTTAACCCTAAATTTCTCAAAAAGCTAAAGCCCATTTGAAGTGTGCGGTGGCTCTCGGGTCACAATTGTGCACTATATTTTTGTAGGTGCTTTTTAATGAGATATCACTTTAGATTTGTGAAAAAATACACGCTACGTGAAAACTTACAAAGAATTATTCTGGACCCTGCGAACTATTCAAAGCTTGCGGAAAACTATAATATTTTGAATGGATTGTATTCTATAATAAGACACACGTGTTGAGTATATTTATTGTTAAAGTTAAATACGTCTAATCCGCATTTATTGTTTTAACTATGTTTGAAGAATGCAATGGATCATTGTTCGTTTGGTTATGCCATTAGAATGATGATGAAGCTTAATTTCTTTGCATTTTTCTCTATAAAACTTTTAAAGTAATTTATTTGACGGTATTTTGAACTTTATTTCGAGTAGTGGAATGGCACAGTTTGGACATAAAGGTGACATGGTGGATATTACCAACTGGATTTGCTGAGTGTTTGTAATCGACAATGTAAAAAATATGTCGTTGGACATGTGATTTGTATTCTATTGTTTATGAACCTTAGTTTTACTAGTTATTTGTCCCGACGATGTAACTAAATACGTCGTTAAATGCTGTTATACATCCTTTTAGTTTATATGTTTAAGTTAGTCTTTACGCAAGTTTAGTTCTTAAACCGACTATATAACATTATCTGTCTGTAAGATCTGTTAGAGTTTCTTTGTTTTGTTTTGTACCTTATTTTATTAGTTAATTAATTTGATCGTAGTATTTTTTATTTTATTTTGTAGGAGTCTATTGTCATTGTATCAAGTTTGTGCCTTTTCGTTGAAAAGGATTTTGTAAATACGATTTTTGTTAATAATCGTCCGTTGTTAAGGATTGTTTGGTTGACTCTGGGGCGCTAAACGGCTGTTGGGGACTCTCCCACCGGAACATATTTGCCATAAACCTAACAGTCTGGCGCTCCGGATGGTGATTAGGCTCAGTTGAAGTAAACCCTTGACCTAAATAGTTAGAGGTATTGCACCCTACAACATGCTTTAAAATCACCAAAATCTGTGGGCATCATGTTTGGTGGTGCCCTTGTCAGTAGGAGGATACATCTAAATCAGATGAATGTTTTTTGTTCCAAAAATCGGATACTTTAACGATCAGTACACAAATAAGACAGTAGACACAATGGGTGATTAGGATAAATTTTTACCCGTCGTTTCTACTCACCATGTGTCGAGAAACGAGTGTCATTTGCAAAGCCTCGTATTGAATGACTCTTATTCTTCATAAGACTAAGAAATTTCTAGGGCAAAATTAGAGAATGTGAAACTAACTGCGATGTTTAATTCGGCACTTTAGGTATGTATGCCTTTCTTCTTCTTTTTTTTATATTTTAAAATGCAGGAAAACAAATACGGGCAAACGACTTCTTTTTTCATATGCCAGGTGGCCATATTTATTCAAAATTATTTTTTCGAATAAAATTGCATAAAAGTTACATTTTTAGAAAGATCGTTCAAAAAAAATGTTTGCTTGAGAGATGACTTTTATTCAAAAATGTATACACTGTTAAAAAAATTGCAGTAAAATGACTGCAGCAGAGATTCCAGTCACACCCCGTAAAAAAAAAAAGTCCATGCCCATCATTTTGTGCAGCCCGTAATTTTACGGGGCAAAGTAATACAGCATTATAATGCACAGGATATAATGCACTTTAAAACACAATAACACTTTACTTACTGTTCCGTAGCACGTAGCACGTTAGATAATCATCACAGAATCGCTGTTTTGGCGGGTTAAAATTTTCAAAACACGAGTAAAATGAAGGGTTACATCCTAGCGGAGGACAATGTATGGGGTAGTACCGTATTTTTGCTAACATATGGGCTAGAACTGTAAGAATATGTGGATTGCTCTTAATTTTCTAAGTATCTAAGGGATAAGGCCGCTTATTTAGTGGATCAGACCGTTTTTCATTAAATAAGGCTGTTGCCCGTGAAAATTGAAGGGCAAATTCTCATAAATTTACAGTTTTTTCTGAGAGTGTATATTCTGAGATAACTTCAGTGGAAATTACGTTAACAGCCGAATGTCTCCATCCATTAGAGTAAATAAACACAGGAGATTCGTCCATTATGAGTTACAAAAATATTTAAACCATGGACCTAATCATTCGCAAAACAAGATCTACATGGTGAATTTTACAGTGCTGTCTGCTGTCTAAAAAAAAAATTCGCATTTGTAAACGTGGCATACGTAATAAGAAAAAAAATGCATGCTCATTTCGCTCATAGCAGACGATATAATTCATTTCACTGAAATAATAAGGATGTTTTTTACTTACCCATCATACGTAGTATAGGGTAAGTCTTGTAATCGTTTTGAAAATCGAAAAAATTTTTTTGACGGATTTACACGTTTCAGACACTGGAGATTCCGAAAAACATATTTTTAGGAAAAAATTTTTGCCGTCCGTCTGTGTGTCTGTGTGTCTGTAAACGCTCTATCTCCCGAAAAAATTGAGATAGAGACTTGCAATTTTGTATGTACTCAGTATGTAATAATGGGAAGAAGCCTATTTCATTTCAACAACCTCGATTAACCGGAACTATTTTTTTCGGACTCTCGAAATATTCGTTCTGATAAAAGGTTCGAAATTGTTTATTTTAAGAAATGAATATAAAAGACAATAAAAAAACAAATTTTGCATAAAGCATGAAGTCGATAGGATAATTAGTTGCCGAGATATTTGGAATCCTATTTTCCACACTCTTCGATTTTTCATGACCCTGTATTTCATCCAAATTTCACTTTAAAGATATATTTTAATTGGAAATTTGACGCTTAATCAGATGCAATAAACCGCTAGTTAATAGGATTATTATTTTTGGAGTTATAAGGAAAAACCTCTTTCAAGCAATTCAGTAATCAAGCCTTTAAAGTTTATGACGTCATCAAGCCACGATTTTATTTGAATTGCAATGCATTTTATAAGTAGTTTACGCATTTTTATTTTAATATTTTACATTATGCATATCCATGATGGGTAAGTATTACGGTGGCCCCCAACGACTAGTTTTTTTAGATTGCGATACTAGTTATAAAATGAACGCAACTCCTATGTCACATTTAACGTACAATTTCCAACTTGTTATATTTTAAAATGCAACAAAATTTTAATGCATGTCCATTCAATTTTTTTATTTAACTTTGCACACATCTAGTTTATTTTCAAAAAATTTGAAAATTGTCAATGTTTATTTTTATGATATAACATTTTACAGTTCAAGAATTTAGTTGTGTGTAGGTTTTCAACTTGCCGGTTTTTTCTAAAATATTTTATATTTGCATTCAAGAAGAGGCATTAATAGTTTATTTTCAGAAAATGTAAGACATTGTGTGATTAAGATGGTTTAGATATATAACTTTTATTTTCGAAAACAATACTGTTTGTCTTTTTTTAATGAAATTTCGATCTTTAAATCAATCTTTTAAATCAAAACCTGATATTCTGACGACGATACAAATGCTGCGAACAGAATATAACGAAAAAAAAAAAAAAACAAAAAAAAAAAAACATTCGATTAAAATACTTCAACCTTAAAGTTTTCTGAAAAAGAAACACACACTGTTTATGATAGATCGCTTGAATAATGCATATAATAATGAATGAAACTCTTCTTTAGACTAAGCAGTGTTACATCAAAATTTACAAAAGAAAACAAATGTGATGTTTACTTTGGTGCGTTTCAGAATGTTTGGCAGTACATCAAAAACAAAAATTGTCCCGCACTTAAAATCTCGGGTCATCAGATGTTTTTCATTTTTATTTATTTATTTATTTTTTCTTTTCTTTTTTATGCTAAGGATAATTTTAAAATTCCCTATTTCTCTAGCATTAAATCTATTAAAATATTGTTTTTTAGGTGCATTCGTAGTTCAAAAACTACCCAACCGAATGGTTTGAAATTTAATATATATAATCGTTGCAGAACTTTGTCGAGTCATTTCAAATTTTATGAAAATCGAATCAAAACTTAAAAAGATATTAATAAAAGTTTTCATTATTCTATTAAATCCTATCATACGCAATCTATATATTAAAAGCGCAAGTCATGTGACTGACGAAAACAAATACGGGCTAACCACATCTTTTTTCACATGCGAAGCGGCCATTTGTATTCAAAATTATTTTTTCGACTAAAATTGCATAAAAGTTACATTTTTAGAAAAATCGTTCAAAAAAATGTTTGCTTGAGAGATGAGATACATTAAAAAATGTATAGATTCTGAGATAACTTCAGTGAAAATTAGGTTAACAGCCGAATATCTCAATGCATTAAAGTAAATAAACAAAAGATTCATTCACTGTGAGTCATAGAAATATTATACCATGGAGGGAATCATTCGCAAAGCAAGATCACCTTGGTGAGTTTTACAGCGCTGTCTGGTGTCGAAAAAAATAGCATCTGTAAACATGGCATACGTAATAAGAAAATAAAAGGCATCCTCATTTCGCTCATAGTAGACGATATAATTTATTTCACTGAAATAATAACGATGATTTTTTTTATATTGCAAAACTAGTTATAGCACGAAACGAACGCACCTCATTTGTCACAATTTCCAACTTGTTTCTTTTAATGTATATTTTAAAAAAAATATTAACTTTAAATGAAACGCTGATAATTTGAAGACGATAAAACTACAAGGTTTAGATGCAAAGATATAAAAATGGAATAAATATAAAAATCTACAATTTTTAATACGGGGAGTAAAAGTACTTGCCGTATGTATGATCAAACGTTTGCGGGACACACATAATATTAAATAAAACTCATTCTTTATAAGATTACGCTGCTTTCCTGTGATAAAAAAAATAATATAAAAAAAAAACGGTGACATTTTAGTGATTTTTAACATTGTTCAACATAATACCAACAAACACGTTTCGTCGTTCTTACAATGCTGTGCCATCAGAGGAAGTATATATATTTAAATATACGATATAGCTTTAAAACTCCCTTCTGCAATACCATTAAACCTATTGAAATACTGTTCTTTTTTTAAGTGTATCTCCTATTTATTATCTTTATGCATTAAAATGTAACTAGATAGTACCCGTCCAGATTTGACGGTAAATAACGTGAAAGTTAATTTTGAACTATGATTTTATTTTTAAGTAGCTGTTTTTAAATTAATTAAGTATTGAAAATTTTATGAATTGTTATATTGTGTAAGTGATTCCTATAGATATAATACGATACATTGTGTTGTCAGTCCAGCCTACTCAACTAATGAATTGAAATCATTTTAAGCATGTAATTTTCATCTTATTGTACTTGAATTAATTTAGCAAGAATTTAACTAAAAATATTAATTGAATGATTTATTTTTACTTACTGCAATCTCAAAATTAAAAATATGTATATATATCAATATTTAGTATTTTCTAATTTTTTTTAAATTACCCGACCTTTAATTTTTTTATTGATCTTATTTTTATCAGCCTGACTCTAAAACTCATATAAACCATGGATATCAAGGTGATTTCTTTTATAATTTTTATATGGATATTTTTGCTTCTTTCATTTTTCTCTTCTTTTCTTTTCTTTTTTTATGAGAATAATCATATACTTTATACAAATATATCTTTTTGATAATGGTCAGACAAAATATTGATAAAAGTTTAGATCACTTTATTTAATCGATAACTACATGTAAAATCTTTCACTTTAAATATTTATAATATAAAGTAAATAATTAAAGAAATATTGTCGGTTGTTAAATTTCATTTACCACAGTCCCGATTTTTTGAAAAAATAACGATATTTAGTATTTCTATTTGTTTTTTTGTTTTGTTTTTTTTAACTATACGACCTCTAAAATTTTTTATTAAATTATTTTTTATCAGTCTGATTCTAAAACCCTGAATTTAAACTTTGTTGTTTGCAGCTAACGATTCATAATACATATTTTTTAATTACTTGAATTTATATTTTACATGTTCACGCATTGTTTAGTTATTGAATCATCCATATCAAGATAATTTAGACTTCCTGTATGAATATTTTTCCTTCTTTTTCTTTTCTCTCCTTTTCTTTTTCCTTTTTTATGGAAAATAATCACATACTTATCTTGTTATACACCATGACATATTGATAATGGTCATACCAAATTAAATAAAAACTTTAGACCAGTTCAATTTATTTAATCGATAATGACCTGCACGATCTTTTAATTTAAATAGTGTTAATATAAATTTAGTAATTAAAACAAAATATTCTTGAGTGTAAATGTAACAGAAATAGCTATCTGTTTTATCTTCAATGATTCAAGAAAATAAAATAAAGATAAAATGAAAAACTACCTAATAATATAATAATCTAAACTTGAAACTTAAAAACTCCATCAAACGCAATAAATTGTACACAATTGTCATTATACAAGGTGACAGTCAATGCAGAATTCATTTATATACACTACACACTTTTCCTTTTCCATCTATTCATACGATATCCATTTTGTCAGGACAAAATTAGCACTTGCCTATCAGCGAGCAATACTAAAAATTGGCGATTGACTTTATTGCTACCTAAAGGTGAAAATAAGCACTCGGCGATAAAACTTGAAAAACGCGATTAAAAATATGGAAAAAACTGGCCAAATGCAGGATTTTCTGATTTTCTTTTTTCCTTTTGCATTTTTTCTGCATCTGTTTGACAAAATTCATGATTTTTCCTCACCCGATCGATGAAATTAATGATTTTTCTGCATCCGATGGACAAAATTTACGATTTTTATGCACTCGATTGAAGAAATTCGTGACTTTTATGTGCCCATTTGACTAATTCGTGATTTCACTCACCCACTTGATGAATTTGTGATTTTTACGGGCCTGTCCTACAAAATTCATGATTTTTATGCACCCGATTTAAGAATTTCATGATTTTTACATGCCTGATAAATGAAACTCATAATTTTTACACGCTCGATTGTCGTTTTTTTTTCTGCACTCGACTGACGAAATTAAGTATTTTTATGCACCCGATAGCCAATAATTCCAAAATTTCCTGGTATCAAACTGCACGCCTACGTGTCTAGTTGTTAATAGCAGTTACTCAAGTGCAGGCAGTTTCAATGTGGATTCCGGATTCAATTATAATCGGTCGAAATTCACATTAAACGAAAATCCCGGTCTGTTTAGATCTCGTATTCACAAGCTGACTGTAATGTCCTGCAACAATGCAAGACATAGTAGGAAAACAATTTTTCTAAATATTGCACAAATATTATATTTATATATTGTTTCATAATTATATTCTAATATTGTAAATATTACACATTAAGGATAGTATTTCACTATCGAATGTGAATTGTGTGGATATCTAATGTCTATCTATATGTGGTATCTATATGTGGATATCTACGCAATATCTATGTGTGGATTCGAAACAATTAGTCAATGTTAGTAACACATTCTTTGTATTCCTTATGAATTATTAATAATTTAATCTAAATAATACCCTCATAATCGTGCTTTCATTGTTATAGTAACACAAAACTACAACTGGATATATATATACAGGAGCTGCTATAGTACATTTAGATGCATTCTAATATTAATTTTTAATATTGCGGTATTCATTATTGATCCAGTTTCACATTATTTGCACTTTTGCAAAGACTTGACACCTTTTTGTGGCCTGCGGAATTTATTGATATCTACATTAAATTGAACGGTTGGGAGTTTGAAATATTTGAAAACGATGCCTGTGAATATATAAGACAATCTGAAATATGAAAACATTGTAAGTCTGTAAAATGCAACTAAAGAACAAAGTTTTTTTTTAACCAGACTTTTTTTTTACAATTAATAAAATAAAATGACAAAAACACTTTAAAAAACTCATTAAAATTACAATATAAAGACGTTTCGTAATACAGTGTTTTACCTCCTTAATTCAATCATCTATCGTCGATTGACACAGAAAATGAGCCACAAACAGTTACAAAATCAGTTAAGCATTGAATAAAACTGTGTGTTCACTCGGCATAGCACAGGATTCGTTCAATTGGAACTTCTCCAAGAATTCTCCGTGAATACCATCCCTCAAGAAAAATTCTGTCGTAGTAATTGCTTCACCACATTTTGACAATGCTGGCGTTTGCGAATTTCGGAGTGCGAACCGTTTCAAGTGCATGCTGTACAATATTTGAGTTCAATTTTTCTCTTCGGTATGCATATACGCCAATGTTCAAAAGAGAAATTAGCAACAAATACCTATAAGATCATATACAATTTTATCAATAGAAGGACTCATTGAGTGGTAGTGCATTACATAATATAAACAACAAACTGTGGGTTATTGAAAAAAAATTGTATTTCCATTATTTTGATGATTTACTTATTTAATTATATAGTTGGATCTTAAAAGTTTTTATGATTACACAATTCGAACTCTAAAAAAAATGAATAAATGAATTACCCTTTTCCATTCTCTTATCTACAATTTCCATCTCCCATATGTAGCATATTATCATGTCAACAGAATACTGCAAATGAAATAATGTCTATGCACTTATATATTCAATTCTTCTTCAGACTTTTTTTAATTTCAATTTTAACAGAGTCTTTAAAAAATAATATGAATTCTAAATAGTTTTTTTTTAAAGTTACAATAAAATTGCTGTAGTTGTTGTTGAAAAAAATGAATTACATACATACACACACACATCATATCGAAAAAACAGAGACTTCTTTCGTTAAAGTCGCTTAAAAATAAAACATACAAAATACAAAATAGTTCGACTGCTTTACGTACATTCAATATATAATTTTAGTAAACAAGGCTTATCGATTCTCGATTTAATATTCAGTTAATATTTCGAGTCCTTTAGGTTACATCACACTGTGAGAGCTTGAAATTTTGGTTTTTACGAACGAAGGAGGAGGGGATGCCTCCCATCGGGCCAAATATTGAATACTTCACTGATTGTGAGTTGGTATTGCTGTTAATAATCATATTGCTATAGGCGATATGCCTACAGGGAAGACTTGTAAGTAAAAGTCTGTAAAGTATGTACAGACACTTTGCCGGGACAGTGTTGGTATCGAACTCGCAAACATCAGCCCCCGCAGCTCGTTCTGTGGCCTATATGTGAATCACTGGAGTGAAAATTACATAAATTTTCTGAATTCAGGCATACACATATTTTCTAAAACTTACAAAGAAGTATACAGCAAACTTTTTCTCTTAACCTTTATGCAGTATTATTTATTACGAGCAGGGAAGACCGAGCTATGCTAGGTCAAAATTAAATTTGAGTTCAAATATCATGACCCATGACCAAAATGACCCACTAATTGAATTTTCTCGAACATGTGACTTAGCCCAACAGTCTTCTCGTGCCAGAAAACCATAGGATTGAAAATTTAGTGTAAATTGAGCCGCTTTTTAGATATTGACCCACAATGACCCAGAAATGACCCAATCGAATTTTCTCGAACATGTGACCTAGTCTAATGATTTTCGCGTGCCCGAAACTCGTAAAATACAAAATTTAATCAAAATCGTTAGAGCCGTTTTTTAGATAAAATTAATTTGATCCGCTTTGACCCAAAAATGACCCCCTAATCGAAAGTTCTCGAACATGTGACCCAGCCCAATTGACTTCTCATGCCCGAAAATGGTCGGATACAAAATTTCGTCAAAATCGTTTGAACCGTTTTTTAGATACAATTAGCTTGACCATGACCCAAAATGACCCACTAATTGAACTTTCTCGAACTTGTGACCTAGCCCAATAGTCTTCTCGTGCCCGGAAACCATTGGATGCAAAATTTAGTGTAAATTGAGCCGCTTTTTAGATCTTGACCCACAATGACCCTGAAATGACCCACTAATCGAATTTTCTCGGACATGCGACCTAGCCCAATGCTTTTATCGTGCTCGAAACTCGTAGGACACAAAATTTAATCAAAATCGTTAGAGCCGTTTTTTAGATAAAATTAATTTGACCCGCGTTGACCCAAAAATGACCCACTAATCGAAAGTTCTCGAACATGTGACCCAGCCCAATTGACTTCTCATGCCCGAAAATGGTTGGATACAAAATTTCGTCAAAATCGTTTGAACCGTTTTTTAGATACAATTAGCTTGACCATGACCCAAAATGACCCAAAATGACCCACTAATCGAATTTTCTCGAGCATGTGACCTAGCCCAATGGTTTTCTGGTGCCCCAAAACGGTAGGATACGAAATTTCGTCAAAATCGTTAGAGCCGTTTTTAAGATAATTTTTGCATATATATATATATATATATATAACCACCCACAAGATTTGCTCGTATTAGAATATATGATGTAACATTTGTGCTTTAATTGTGTTTTCCTTACTCTAAAACCCCTTCCACATTCTCATTTGCCTGAAGAAATAGCTTAGCGTGTAGTAAAATTTTTATTCTACATCTTACAGACATTTAAAATGATTCAGCGAAGTTATTTACATATTTACTAAATGTAGAAAAGACTTTTACATTTTAATTTATATGTGAACATTTCTGTTACAATTTATTTTATATTTGGTGTATTTTTGTGACGAAATGGGAGATAATATATAATGTATATATATATTTTTTTTTCAGATGACAAAATATCTTCCACGTCACAGAGCCATTTACAGACAGCAGTGTCAAACTTTTACAGCAAGTCCCCAGTTCCAAAAGGTTAGTACTATGTTTGAATTTCAATTTGTATTAATTTAATCAGCATTTACTTCATATTCTATTAATCTTTAAAGACTTACAAATAACATTTTTAGAACTCCCTTATGTCTTCTCATACTCATCTACAAATTATGAGTATTGATAAAATGTTTCTAGTTTGTGTTTCACTATGTGCACTTTACTGATAATTAATTGTCTGAATGATCACGAAGACTCATACACAGGGCAGTATTACTTTGCCCCATATATAGCTACGATGGATATTAAAATCTTTCGTCAAACATAACTCAAAAAATATTTAACGGATTTCGTTCAAATTTTTACAGCTGGTACCTATAAAGGTGACAACGACGTCTATTTATTACCAAGAAAAATGTCAAACCGTTTGAAAATTATAATAAAAAAAAAAATAAAAAAGCACAATTAAAGTACACACGTCACGAAAATTTAGTGCATACGTCATTTTCACCGGCGGAGATTTTTGTAATTAATAGCATTTCAAAAGTTCATGAATTAACACGGAGCAAAAAAATATGCACACACAGTGAAATACAATATCAGTACAATGATCAAATCAGTACAATAAAGCATATTTCCATTTAATCAAAATGGAAAATTAATCTGGAATTTTTTCTGTTTGAAAGAAAAACCCCGCAATAACTTAGTATTAGAGATTTGGCACAAATCTCACCATTAGCCTAGCTTTTTTTATTTCGCGTGTGTAAATCAGAAACATTTCTTTGATGTTTAAATAAAAGGTTTTTTGTGGCATTATTTCTTCTTATTTTCTTTTCTTTTTTAGCATTTTAAATGGAATTAGTGAAAAGCATGTATTTTAAAATAAATGAGTAAAAAACATGTATTTTTAATGTATGTATTTCAAGTGAAATGAGTGAAAGGTTTATAGTTAAATGAAATTAATGAAATATTAAGATGTTATGTAAACAATATTTGGCGATTTATGAACTGCGCCAAGTTAAAAGTACCAATACATATGTGAAATGAAAACAAGGCACAGATGTCCTACACACACCACTTTGGGGCGATTTTTTCCGCCGCCAATTTGGCGAAAAATTTATTTTTGAATATTAGTTACAAATTAGCATGCAATAAATAGCACGTGAATTTTTATTTATATATAAAAATAAAATAACGTAATAAATGAAATAGCTTCTATTATTTAAAAAAAAGGAAATAAAAATAAATAATTAATAGTGTGATATAAATAAATATTGATATACATATAAAAATAATCTATAGAATTAAAATAAAAAATAAAAGTCAATAAACATAACAAACAGTTTTCGCCAAATTGGCGAGGAAAAAAATCGCGCCAACGCGATGAGCATATGACATCTGTGCCAGGATTTTTACCTTTTTATCTGTGTTTTCGGAAATATAAAAAAAATAAAAAAATACTGATATCAGGTGTATAATGTTTTGCATTTTTATATGGACCACTTCTCCATTTTAAGATTTTAAATGCTATTTATATCAGATATTTCTTTCCTGAGATTCCCACAAGTTATTTTCAGTAATTTTTTAGTTTGCTTGTTAATTGTTTACAATTTTCCCCCCTGACAATAACAATTATTTATCACAAAAATGTCTCTTAGTTTTGTTAAATATGTTTGTTATGTATTTTCATTACTTTTTAAAATATCAAAAATGGCAATAAAATTTTATTTTAGCATCGTACTTAATTTTTTAAGATAGCGCAAAAACATGGTTTAATAAACGTATATATGTAAATATTTGAAAAACATGTTTTTCCACTCTCTAGAAAAATTTAGTAAGATGCTAAAACTGCCTATTAGCACCATTTAAATTTTTTTTCCCAATGGCGCCGAACAGCACATGATACGGAACTTTTCCCCATTCAGATACACAGACAAGGCTGGTCTCAAACAAGAGTAATGCTAGCAACGATATTTTTTTCACTCCATAAAAGTTAAAAACAATAATGACATTAAATTCTCCGATTTGCTTTGGGCCCGATTACGGATGTTTCTCCTAGAAAAAAACTGTAGTAGAAGTCTTTTACATTTGTTTCGAATGAAGCTCTGTCACCAAAGTATTAATTAATAATACAAACAACATTAATATTAACATGGGGGCAAAAGTTTGAATTTAAGTGTAAATATTTGCCTCCTTATTTTAAAATTTAAAAAAAATAAATCCTCCCCCCCCTCCAAAAAAAAGTTAGAGATATTAATTTAAAATGACGTTAAGCCACGCTTTCTGACATAAGCAATTGGCTGCGAACCCGATTACAAAACTTTCACTTAACTTAATAACATGTATCTAATAGCCCTGAGGGTACTTTCCCTTCCCAGTTATATGGAGCTTGGTGCTTTTTTAAAAAGCTTGACGCAGTTCGAGTTTAAGAAGTTGAGATTTACTGCCAAATGACATAAACTACTATGAAAATAAATTTGATGAATTATTATGCTGGTTTATGTATGTATTTAAAAAGTTGCATCTGATTATTCTTATTAGATAAATTACTCCTGTTTCCATTTAATAACAGATGAACGGCTTCTGTTTACTAAATTGTGTTAATATTGGGAAGAGGTGGTGAGAGGTAGAGAGACGTGTAAACAAACGGGTAGACAGCCAGGTAGAAAGACGGATAGCGACATATATAAGCTAATGGGTAGCCAAACGAATAGACAGACGGGTAAAGACCCAGATAAAAAAGAGGGTTGAGAGAGGGGTAGCGAGATGGGTAGGGAGACGGGTAGCGAGATGGGTAGGGAGACGGGTAGCGAGATGGGTAGAGAGACGGGTAGCGAGATGGGTAGAGAGACGGGTAGCGAGATGGGTACGGAGACGGGTAGCGAGTCGAGTAGTGAGACTGGTAGACATGATGTAGAGGGAAAGGTTGCGAGACGGGTAGCGTGGTAAATAGAGAGACGAGTATAGAGATGAGTACAGAGACGAGTTGACAGACGGGTAGAGAGATGGGTATATAGACAGACAGACGTGTCGAGAGAGGGGTAGTGAAACGGGAAGCGAAACAGTTAAAGAGACGGATAGACAGATGGGTAGAGAGACGGTTAAAGAGTAGGGTAGACAGATGGGTAGAGAGACGGTTAAAGAGTAGGGTAGAAAGACATACGGATAGTGAGATAGGTATACAGACGAGTAGAGAGACAGTAGACAGATGGGTATGGAGAGAGACACGGCTAAACATACGGGTAGTTAGACGGGTAGACAGACGGGTAGAGAAACAGATAGGCGGGTAGCCAGACCAGTAAAGAAATATACAGACATGTAGAGAGATGTGTAGGCAGAGAGTCAATCGGGTAGAGAGATGGGTAGAAGAACGAATAGGGAAACTAACAGATTGTAGAGAGAAACAGACAGGCATGCAGAAGAAAAGTCTGGGGTTTGATGTAGTACAGGCGCAGGGGGGAGAGCCTCCTAGAAAATAATCAAGGAGTATTATCTTTGAAATATATATATTTTTTTTCAATTTCGCCGTAATGAAGATTTAACCTGTAGCAATCGGCAAAAATTATTTCCGTTTTAAACCTAACTACGGCACGCAGGAAACTTTTTCCCCCTTTTTCTAGTGGGTGAAGGGGAGACCTTCTTTTGTCTGCCTAAGAGAAAAATATTCATCCCCACCTACTGAGAAAGGTTGCCGTCAAATTTCAGGAATAGTTGCATTTTTCCGCTGGTTATTCATTTTCTCCATGAAATCGGTAGTTTTGGCGTTATTAAAAAGAATATAGTTTCAGTCGAATATTCTTCTTTCCTTTTTGTCTTTTAGTTAAGGATACTTTGAGCTTTACAAATACTCATTATACAGATCGTACGGCCTTTATTTTAATTGTTATTTTTCATTAAAGACAAAAACATATACAATGTGTCGCAAATTATATTAAATATCATTCATATTCATAGAGGAAATGCATTTTAGATCATGCTTTTGTTGTTTACGTTTATTTATTTTTAACAGATATCTTGAAACTAATGAAGTACTTGAAATAATTATATTATCATTTGACTAACGGAACTGCTAATTTAGCAATTTTAATTAAGAATAGAATGAGAATATTCCTAAGGGATATGACTCGTTTTCAAGTTGCTCCTAAACAAAATATCTTGCACATTCCACCATGTAGAAAATATCTTTAAAAAAAAAATCTTCAATGCAAGGTCTAGCTACTATCTACATATAAATATAGGTTTTTTTCTTTTTTCCCCTCATTTAAACATCTGTTGTTTATTTCACCCAATATATACGTTACCGTTTACCCGTTCAATGTGAGAAAAAAAATCAAACAATAATAGCTACTTATAAAAAGGTTAATAATGTAGATAAATGCGAAGTGTATTAAGTGCAGGAGTCGATCCAGGCAAAATGTGGGGCCAATTTAGGGCACCTTCATAAATATCCATTTAATAAAGCAGATTCCATTTCCCAAAATTCCTCTTAATAAAATAGGTCTCTCGCAACATTCCATTTCATAATAACATAATTGTCATTAAGTAATTTTATTTTGTTAGATTTTAAAATATGTAGTTTAGAAACAGAACAGTTCACCAGAAAGGAAAAGTTTAACAGAAGGATTTAAATAAGTTATTAATAATTGCTTGGTTTGAATTGGAGTAACTTGATTTCATCTCTCGTTACAAAATGTTATTTTTCACAAATAAAAAAACTTTTACTTTTCATAAAATGAGCCGCAAGGAAAAAAATTTTGCTTAGACCTCTTAAGTGTAACCTATTTTTTAAGGATATTTATAAGTAGCGCATAAATTAGTGAAACAATAAACGAAGTGACAAAAAAGATAAAGGTAGTTTGGAAAAGGCAAACGCTAATATGAAAATAAAATCCTTCACAAAAATCTATTTAACAAAACAAAACCCTTCACAAAATTATTTTGAATAAAACAAGACCCTTCACAAAATTCCTGTTAATAAAATAAGTCTTAAAATATGTAGTTTGCAAACAGAATAGTTACCAGAAAGGAAAAGTTTGGCAGAAAGATTTAAATAAGTTATTAATAAATGCTTGGTTCAAATTAGATTAACTTGATTTCGTCTCTCGTTTCAAAATGTTATTTTTCACAAAAATTACTTTTACTTTTCACAAAATGAGCAGCAAGGAAAAAAATTCTGCATAGACCACTGAAGTATAACCTATTTCTTAAGGGTATTTATAAGTAGCGCTAAAATTAGTGAAACAATAAACAAAGTGGCATACATGATAAAGGCAGTTTGGAAAAGGCAAAAGTTAATATGAAAATAAAACTTTTCACAAAAATCCATCTAACAAAACATGACCCTTCACAAAATTCCTTTCAATAAAACAGCGTCCTTCACAAAATTCTTTTTAATAAAACAGGACCCTTCACAAAAGTCCTCTTAATAAAATAGGTCTCTTCACAAAATTTCATTTCAGAAAAACGTACTCTTTATTAAGTAATTTTATTATGTTTGATCTTAAAGTTTGCAAACAAAACAAGTTCCCCAGAAAGGAAAACTTTAGCGGAAGAATTTATAAAAAATATTAATAAATGCTTAGTTCGAAATAGAGGAATTTGATTTCATATTACATTACAAAATGTTATTTTTCACAAAATGGGCCCCAAGGAAAAAAAATCTGAAGTGCATCTATTTATGAAGTGCATCTGAAGTACATCTGAAGTGCAATCTATTTTTTAGGGATATTTAAAAGTAACACATAAATTAGTGAAACAATGAACGAACTTGTAAAAAGGATAAAGGTAGTTTGGAATAGGCCAAAACTAATATAAAACCTTTTACAAAATTCCATTCAATAAAACAGAACCCCTTTACAAAATTCCTCTTAATAAAACAGGCCCTTCACCAAATTATTTTTAATAAAACAGGAAACTTTACAAAATTCCTCTTAATAAAATCGGTCTCTTCGTAAAATTCCATTTCATAAAAACCTTTTTGCTCTTAAAAGAGCATTTTATTTAGTTGTAAATGAAAAAAGTAAATATTTCGATACAGAAGTTTTCACTTCAACCTTTTGTTCCTGTTGGTGCAGCAAAAGTGATTATTATTTTTTTCTTTTTTAAGATTCTGGAAAGAATCTCTTTTGCTCTTAAAAGAGCAATTTGTTTAGTGTTAAATGAAAAATAATATATTTTGATACAGAAGTTTTCACCCTAACCTTGTGTTCATGTTCAGGGGTCTCTCCAGACTTTTTTCCCAGTGAAATTGTGAACAGATTTTTATAATTGTGAAAAATCTAATAATAATTTTGTGAATTTGAAATGATCGTTATATTCAGGTTCTTGTTTATACATTTTTAAGAATATATATGTATGTAAAATACATATATTTTCTTTATATATGTAAAAGTGACATGTCAGATTTCACTTTTATATGAATAATTTGTGAAATGTTCAGTTTAAATAAGGAAAAATTTTGTGAAAAACCTATTTTTAAGACAAAGAATTTTGTGAAGGGTCCTGTTTTAGGGAAAATAATTTTGTGAAGTGTCCTGCTTTGAAATGAGAAATTTTGTGAAGAGTCCTTTAAAGGACCCAATTTTTTTCTAAACAGTACCCTGATGTTGATGAACTAAAATGCTTATTTTTTTTTTCTAAGATTCTGGGAAAATTTTATTTAGTGGTAAATGAAAAATATCATCTTTCGATACAGAAGTTTTCACTTCAACCTTGTGTTCATGTTGCTGAAGTAAAGTGTTTATTATTTTTTCTTTTTTAAGATCCTGGAAAGAAACTCTTTTGCTCTTAAAAGAGCAGTTTATTTAGTGTTAAATGAAAAACTATATCTTATGATACAGATATTTTAACTTCAACTTTGTGTTTATGTTGTTGAAATAAACTGATTATTAATTTTTTTAAGCTTGTCTAAAGAGTTTTTTAGAACTTAAAAATGTATTATTTTTGTGCGTAAATTGAATGAAAAGCGATGTCATCTGATATAAAAGTTCTCACTTCCACCTTGGGTTAAAATATTTAAAGAAATAAAAGTTTTATCAGATAATCGTTCTCCTAGTAAATATTAAAATAATAAAAACAGATGGGATCAGAGAGCTTTTCTGCATCAAAATCATTCATAAGTTCTTCAATTTCTTTCTGACTCAGACCTTTAAAACGTGGAGCCATTGTTCCCAGAATATAAATTCTATTTAATAATTAAACAATATATCTAATTATTTTAGAGCGACCAAAGAGAGCAAAAATATAATATTACTCAGCACACGTGCGTGTAATAGAATGACAAAAAAGACGCTCTTTCTAAGAAATCGCCAATACAAAATCCTGTCATTCCAGTAACTCGCCAAGGTCAAAGATAATCCACCTTTCAACCCGGAAAAAGAGACTTACCTCCTCTGAAACTCTGAGATGACAGATGATTGATCAGTCTAGCTTAAAAACGGGGATAGCTAACTTTAGGGTACAGACGTCTGTACCCTAGCCGTTGTGAGGGGATATTTATTTTAGGGTACATATGTCGTACCCGCCGAGGCCTAGAGGTTAATGTGAAATTTATCTTTACAGAAGTCATCGAAAGATTTTTTATGTACGTTAGTAGGAATTTAGGCTACAATTTGGTAATGCGGTTTGTAGCAAAGCATGTTACCAATGTAATTGGAAGTGTACGAGTTTCTATGTATAAATAGTTATTCAAATAAACAAGGAGGAATATTTTTTAATTGAAATGTAGATATTTGCTACAAAGAAAATATTGCATCAATGAAATTCAATTTGCGTTAAAATACGCTTGCTAAAATACACTCTTTGCTGCAAATCCGATTACGAAACTTTAAAAAGCTTGGCGTTTTAAAAAATCCGGCTGTTTTGTAAAAGTTTTGAGCAATATCCGCTTAAGAAAATAAGATGATTTGTCAAATGTTATAAAAAAATATACATGAAAACATAACAGTATATATGAATTTATATATGATATTTTGTAATTCTATCATTTAATTTTCTCTTTTTCATATATTGTATCTTCTTTATATCGTAATTGTTAAACCCATGTTCTCAGCAATATCACTCAGACTAATCCCTTTGAGGGAAGTCCTAGTTTAAATTTGTGTCTTATTATTTAAGATTTTAAAAATGACATTTGTAAAAGAGGTATTTCATTAATTTTAAAGTTTATTTAAAAAATCACATGTTACACAGTTACACTAGAATTAATAAGGTAAAAATATCATTATATGTTGACATTTTGTTAGAAGATAGAATAAACTCTCGGGGAAAATGGTTTTGTGTGTATCTAATTTGTCCGAAACATTTACAATAGACTTTTATCATTATAAATTACTGCCGGGTATTTAGCCATAAGTAGGAAATATGTAACCGAGTCGTTATGTGCTAACGTAATTTATACTCTGCGAAAACGTAACTGGAGCGTGTTTCTGAAAGTGAGCAAAAATTACTGTAGAAAGGATTTAAAAAGACAATCTCTAATATTATAAAATATCTTTCAAAACGATTAAAAATATCTAGACTCCAAAAAATACAAATGCTACAGAAGTAAAAGTGGTTAAAATTTGTTAGAACGTATCATGTTAGTTAAAATTACTTTTTACAGATAAATTAAAAAGTTAATATAGCATAATCATCAGAAAAGAGGGTTTTTTGCAGTTACTTACGTATAATTAAAGTTTTGAAAAAAAAAGTTCATATCCATGAGTTTTTAAACTATGGTTCAGTTATTTCAACATAATAAACACTAGAAATTATACATATCCTATATAGTTTTGTGTATATATTTTTTTATAAAATTTGGAATGGGATAAAAAGTAAATATTCTGAAAAAACAAATGCAAAATTAACGTTCCGTAAACGCACAAGAAATAATATTTTAATTCAGTCAGCTGAACATAGATAATCATTGATTTAACGAGATTTTTTCTGATAGTTTTGCGAATTTCTTTCAGAAAACTTTCTGCAATTAAAGCGAAACTACATTTTAAGAACAAATTATTATTTATACTTTACATAATGCAGTTACTTATATGATTATAAATATCGTGATACTTTATGTTGAACAATAAATCACATATGAAGTTAAAAAAATGGAATTTATTACTGGACTGTATCGTTACATGATTTAAATAATAACCAAAATGCATTTTATTTATTTTTTAATTATTGCCTACATAATTCCAAAATATATATACGAACATTTATGTTTCAATTTAATTTTTAGTTAAAAATAAGTTTGGATTCTATACCATGCAGCAAATTAATGCCAAAAAAAGGTCTTATAAGCGAAATATCACATTTATTATTGCACTATTCTAAAAAAAAATCCCTCTGAAAGTAAATAAAAGTAAATGTGATTAGTATGCGTTGGAATAAATCACATTAGTTAAAATAAGTAAGTTACAGGTAATTTAGAAAGTTAATTAAACTTAATTACAAAAGAAAAAAAAACGTTCCCTAAAGTTACACATATACTATAGAAATTTTGAGAAATAGTGCGTATAAATTAGTTTTTTAAGTATGGCTCAGATATCTCAAAATAATAAAAACCACGAATAAAACGTTAAATTATAGATATTTATTATGTTATTAGTTAGATTTTTTTTAAACTTCGAATGGAATAAATCATAAATCTTCTAAAGGGGAAAAAAAAAATCCGAATTAACGTTCCGTGAACGCAACAAAAAACATTTTATTTCAGTCACCTAAGCATAGATAACTGCTGATTTAATGAGATTTTTCCTTATAGTTTCGTGAATTTGTTTGAGAAAGAGTTATGCAGATAAAAACAGAATATCTTTTAAGAGCTAATAAATGGTAAATCTCTTGGACACTCCAAAACAGTCAGGCACGTTTAAAGTTTTATGGTACTTTATTCACGGAACGTTTTACCATTTATTACCTTTTATAGTACCAATTTGTAACTTTTTTATTATTTCCCCTGGAATAATT
Organism: Maratus michaelseni; assembly: GCA_963931845.1. Taxonomy (NCBI): domain Eukaryota; kingdom Metazoa; phylum Arthropoda; class Arachnida; order Araneae; family Salticidae; genus Maratus; species Maratus michaelseni. Next base: position 422,848,128 of record OZ007592.1, read on the forward strand.
TATTTTAAGAGGCCTTAAACTGTAAAGTTATTTGTTTTGATTCTAACATAATCCCATTACATTGAATCGTTTCAACATAACAATTCTTTAATTTGTGCTGGAAAGGAAATTTAAATTTTTGACTGTAAAAGTGTTTAGCGAAGTAATAAAATTAATTTGTTCTTTTATTTAAAGTGAACGCCTCATTGAAAGTTTAGCATTATTTGTTTTCTAGTGTTTGGTTGGGGTATTTGTGTTTACTTTTTTATTTTCTTTGTTTAGGAGTAATTTAGTGACATTTTGAATGTACTAATTAAAATTATTAGTTGCGATGTTTGTGGAATAATTAAATTTGTTTTAATTGTTTGTTTAAGACAGTCAAAGTGAATTAGAAATTCTATTTTTTATCGATATATATAGGAATAAACAAGAAGTATTTTAAGTTTTTCAAGGAGGAAAACATAATCAAATCATGCACGCATTAATAAAACAATTCTTCGAACGTTTAAATTACTTTTGAAATAACTGAAAAAATAGAATATTTTATTAGATTAACTAAGACATTGTTTCAAAATATCTACACATTTATTTTATCTTTAAGCTATCTTTTAAAAATAGAATTAATCAGAAATGCATCTAATGAAGTCAAATATAAAGATTTTTTTAAACAATATAATACAAATTTCACAAAATCAAGAATCTGTAATTGCAAATTACGTATATTTTTCCTCAGAATTTGTAAATATAATACCATCTATAATTTCAGTATAAAAAAATTCACAAATATGACCAAGCTTTTTATTACCTAAAGCTATTTATCATCAAAAAAGCTATTTTTGATCTCTATATTCAGTCATCATCTATAAAGCTATTTATCATCTATAAATCTTTTTATCGTATATAACAAAATTTCACAAAAAAAATTGTAACAGCAAATCATTTATATTTTTTGTGAGAATTATATATATAAAACATTATACTCCATAGCAAGTTGTCGGGTAATAAAATCTAATTTATTTGGTCATGTACTATTTAAAATCTAAGGACATTATTATTTCGATTATTTGTATTCTTCAAGATTGTTAATTAATCGAATTACACATTAGAATGGAAGACAGCCAATAAATCTCAATCACACATCTCACATGAATTATAGTGACATTTTAACATTATGATAAAATTGTTACAAGCACTTCGTCAATGCCGATTTCAGTACCCTTAATACATCCTAATCGTCATTAAACGAAAATAACATTTTAAACGTAAAGCATCTACCAATAACATATTTCTATTTTGGAGCAATGCAGTCATATTTATAAACAATAATAGACTGGGTTTAAAAATATAAAACTAAACCGAAATAGAATATAAAGTTTACTAGTATGTGTTACAAAATCCATCTGCTTATTGTTTAGAACTTTGAAAAAATTTTACATGACTTATTCAAAAATGCCTGCTTTATTTTAACTTAAAAAAAGATAAATGGAAACATTTTATTTCTTTTTGATTCTTTCTGTCTATGAATATTTCGAGATTTCTTCAACATATAACATTTGAATTTTTCATGTTATTTATCAAATTACCTTAGTATAACATGTTACCCTGCAAGGAAACGCGATGGGTCGCCCAATACTGAACTTTACAACAATATACCACAATAGTCCATCCTATTAATCATAATCACCCAGTTTTTCTGTGGATTCATGGAAGATTATGTGTGTGCCAATTATTGGCATTTCCCATATTTATTTCAGAGACTTTCAAAGAAGATTATTTTACTTCACGCATATTACGAAAGACGCGCGCTCTCATGTTTTAATTATTATTATTATAATTTAGAATAGAATATTACATTTAAAAATGCGATATGTCTAAGTATAAAGATGAAATATGTCGTTAGTAACCTTCTTATCTGAACTGGGAATTGAGGAAGAATAACTAAATGGAGAAAGGGAAGAATCAACAGATAAAGACCAATTTAATTATCATCCATCGAATTACCTGAAGGAATTAGAATCACCCAAAAATCAGAATATTTCTTAATTTCCTAGTTATTATCTTAGCGTAATAACGGAATAGAAAGAAGCGACAACACAACAAAAACAAATGTAAGAAATTCTGCACACAATAATAATAAAAAAAAAAATGCTAAATTCCACGTGTATTTAGTTACAGAATTAGATCTCGAACTCTGTAAGATCACGTGCTCTTTTTCGTGTTACAAAATGATGAGAGAGTGCTCCTGGGTTAAACTTAATCTTCCGATTCTAAATCCGGCCGATTTTTCAGCATCATTCAGCTGTTTGTATTCAGTTGAATAACATTGTATTAAGGATAGATTATAGCGTATTGTAGATATGCATTGCATATTACTTGACTATAAACATTTAACTAAAATTAAAAACAAAGCGATTTTCGTTTGTCCGTTTCACCTGATAATGGAAACCAATTTCTTCGTTTTCATTAAAGAAATCTCCAACATCAAAATGCCTTTTGTTACCCATTCAATTTTTTTCACAATGGCATTTACATTTATCATAATATTTTTATAAAATTATTTAAGTAAACCACGTAATATAATAATATGATCTTGAATCAGGCCGCTTTGTACGTACCAGTTAGCTGATGAAATTCAGACAAATAATGCAATGTCTTGGTGATGCTTTGTTAAGCTTTTGCAAAAAGGCATACACCAATGGTTCATGATATTAAGGATAAAATATCGCACATTGTATATGCAGTTTTTCTAAAATTAATAAAATAACTAAATCTTGTAACTAAAATAAGTAAGTCTTGTATTAGTGCTAACGAATTTCATTTGTTCTTTTAACTAGTAATGACAGCCGGCAATCGATTTTTTTTAAAAACATTAGCATCAATATACATTTTAGTAACTATTCATTTCTACTAAAACAACATTTAAATTTATCATATAAATATTTATAATCCATTTAACTATAACATATTAAATATAATATATGACCCTTTATCCATGCACTTTTTACGCGACAGTTAGCTGTTGCAATTCAGTTAAATAATATTATATTAGTCACGGAATACCGCGTATTGTATATATGCATTACACTTCTTTACTTAAAAAGTAAATACGGAACCATTATAAGATCACTCATGTGTCTGTCCTTCCGTCTCTCATCACCCTTTTTCTCATAAACTTAGGGAAAGTTATAAAGCCATTTTACCAACATATTTTCAGATTATTAGCGATTCACAAATATGTTTAGAGAAAAATTAGCGGGCTAATAAATTTACTTAAAAAAAAGTTTTCTTTTTGTGTATCATGTGGAGTATCGTAAGAAAAATCACGTAATATAGAACACAAAAATATATTTGTTTTAATTTTAGGTATTATATTTTCAGAGATGGTGTCGAAAATACACTACAAAAATATGTCCCCCCCCCCACTCTGTTTCCGAATCTACTGAAACCAAAATTATGAAGAAATTAGGGGTAGTAGGAGTTCATTTAAACCTTGCAGGAAAACTATTGCGATTCCTAGGTAACATAATTTTTGAGAAAAAAGCATTTTTCTGTTACACACAGACTTTACATTTCCGGCGTGACTCCTGACGCAGGGTGTTGACGGGTGCTCGAGGTATCTATCGACGCAAAATCATCCAAGGATATTTGCTAATGATGTTCGAAAAAAAAACTGTCGGTAATTAGCTGATATATTAATTAAGTTACTTAAAAAAAACTTTCTTTTTATGTATTTGGTATGGAATCATTCGAAGGATCTTGTAGCATAGAATCCAAAAATATATTTGTTTTAATTTTAGGCATTATATTTTCAGAGATATTGACGAAAGTATACTGGAGAAAAAATGTCCCTCCCCTCCTATTTCCGAATCTACTGGAACTAAAATTATGAAAAAATTAGGGGTAGTAGAAGTTTATTAATTAATAAATATTAATTAATACATTTACTTTACGGAACGGTTTGAACGCGAGTTATTCTCGTACGTGACCGATTATTGTATTTCAAAATATTCAACTGAAACTTCTATTAGTAAAAACGTTTCTGTTTGAATATCACCTTCTAATGGGAAACCGCTCATGCATTTTCTTTAAAAAAAATATAAAAAAACTTTAACATAAGAATTCATTTTAAGAGTCAATTTTTTTAACAAATAGGGAATAATACCTAAATCGGATTTCCTTTATTTTCTTTTTTGCATCGTCAAATTTAAAAGGATTTATGATAAAAAGAATATTTAATTCATCCATTTATTTTTATTTCCTGCAGACATACCTACTGTTGTGTTTCGGAATTCATGTTTGGATCTGCTTATCAAGAATAAAAATAATCTGTATCAATTTAGTTTAAATGTATTAACTTTATTCGATTTTGAATCGATTTAATTTTTTATTGTGTTTATCTTTTAAAAGTCAAAAGTTAATCTTTATTTCGCAAACACTACTTACTTTGATATATTTGCCATAATATTTAGAGACAGGTGATCACTGAATCTAATTTTTAATGGAATGGTTTTAAAAATTATTTATTAAAAGCTGATACAATCTTTAGTGAATTATTAAATTTTTTACAGTAGTATTATAAATGTTTTCACGAAAACAATGATGAAAAAATAGGAAAATTTATTAGACTAATATCATAAACTTCATACAGTTTTATTTAATTAAATCAGTAGTGTGTAGTAATCGACTTTATAAATGTCGTATAAAAATGCACTTGTAAGTATGCCAAAATTTATTAGTATTAATTTTTTTAATTTAAAAGTTTTCATATAGCTTTCGATGAGATTTCTGTGTCAGGTTGTGGAAGAAATAATTCTAACAGTAACTGTAAAATGAAACAGGAATTATTTTTTTAGAATTTTTCTTTGCAGTACTGAATTTTTTTTTTCGTATAAGCAAATTTTTGATAAAATCGATCAAAGTGAAATGTTTTGAAACTTCCGAACCCACTTTTTATCTATTGAGAAAATTGAGAATTTATTTTCGTAAACGATTAGCTCCTAATCTTTTTTTTATAAATTTGATGATGAATTTAGGTTTTTTTTTCATATCTTCATAGCACTAAGTTGTCTTATAATTGTATCAATCTGTTTGACGTATGTATAGACGTTTTTTACTAATAAATCATAATACCTCGCATTTAAGTAAGTGCTTTTACGTTTTTATTCGATTCCATTATTGAGGTTTTGTTAAAATGTTTTGTACATGTTTTTTTGTCCACAGAAACATAAGACAATTCATGGAAACTATATAAAATATGTTATTTTTAAATTTATCATTGTTAATTTAGCATCTTATTTGCATGCAAAGAATGTGATGTATTCATGTAAAAAACGTAAAAGGATTCTTATATCGTGTTCATTATTTCTTATTTGTCTTATCGCATACATATTTCCAATAAACATATTTTTCTACTAAAACTACTAAAACTAACAAAGTGAAAAGCATCGCTCTGTAAGCTGTGTATATATTTTATAAATTCGACCACATGTATTTATACCTTAAGTGTTCACACCCACTCTTTTTTCTGTTAAGAAGATTGAGAATTTACTTTTGTAAACAATTTACTGCTTACCTTCTTTTATAAATTTAAGAGCAAAATTAGGGGGTTATTTATATCTATATAACACTAAGTTTTCTTAGATTTTAATCTCTCAGTTTGACGTAAACATAGAAGTTTTTGAATAATAAATAATAATACCTTGCATTTAAGCAAGTAATTTTACATTGTAATTCGATGTGACTTTTGTTTTTTCGTTAAACGGTTTCGTTAATTTTTTTTTCAGCAGAAACATAAGGTAATTCAAGAAAAATATATCAAATCTATTAGTTTAAAATCTATCATAGTAACTTTATCACTTTATTTCCATGCAAAGAATGATAAGTAATTATTCTCAACAACATTTTTAAAGAAAAAGAATAAAATCGACTCCAAAGTATTGTTTCATACCACATTGTTCTAATATTTATTTATTGCACACCATTTGGCGTACATTAGTGAAAGTGGAGTTGAACAACAGAGTGTGTTTGTGGAAATCTTCTTTTATGATTCGTACTCACTTTAAATTACATTGTTAACAATATACCTTTTGACGTGCAATAAGTGATGATATATGGAGCGATCATAGCCCAAGTGGATCAAGTCCAAATGTATAAAAATTGTCTGTCATGGATTAATACTTGTTAATGGTGTATATTTTCAGAGCCATAGTGAACCAAGTCCCATTTTCACTGGGTCGTATTCATTTGATCGTCCTTGTGTAAAACATCTTTCAGCGCCAAAGGGGATCAAGTCCAGTAAATTATTATTTAAAATTGAATTGCTACCTTAATTATTAATCTCTAATTTCAAAATTATGACACATATTTAAGTTAGTTCTTGATACTACAACAATAAAAAGCAAAAATTATCCTCTAAATCACTTTAGGATTCAACTATAGTGTTAATAAACTTTAACCTTGATTATCTCAAAACTATTATTTATGGACTTGATCCACTTTATATCTGAACACCTCATATTAAAACTTTTGAGATGCCCTTATACACAAAAATATACATTACATGAAGACCGTTTTACAAACGTAAATTAGTACGGCGTATCCTAGGGTTACGTGACGGTTAGTTACTTTCTATAAAAATTATAATCTATACAATAAAAAATATTTTAATAAAATATAATAAAAATGACGACAAAACAGACAGGAAGACAAACATACCACTTTTTCTCTAATGAAATTAAAACTAAATTACCACTAAAACGACTTGTTTAAAGAAAAAGTGGTAGAAAAAAAACGAAATTCCGAATAATGTTCCAAACGTTATGCATGGAAGTACATAAAAATACAAATCAATTGTACAACCTCCTTTGTTAGAAATTGGTTAAAGAGATATTTTCTTTATGCAGCGTTTAAATAAAGAATTTATATAAGACTTGCAAAACATTTAATGATAAATGTTATAAACATAAATTTGGTTATAAAGACATATTGAAATCTGTACCGTATTTCTGTGTCGTATCATAAATGCGCTAACTAAATATCACTCTTAAGTACCTTATATTTATCAAATCGTTTTATTTCTTTGCTGCAGCAGTTTAGTCAGAAAAATTGTACATGCAATAGACATTTATTCAAATTCCTTCACGTTATTTATTTTGGAATTTTAAATAGGCAAAGTTTAAAATCGCTCTTTTATATTATTTTTGATATCCCTCTTTGAATCTTATCATACAGATATAAAACGAAAAGGACGCTTTGCCAAATAAAGCTAAAAATGTACAAAGCATTGCTTAGTAAGCTGTGTGTATATTTTCTAAATCCGATTATATGTAAGTGAACTTAAGTATTCACACCCATTCATTTTCTGTTGAGAAAAATGAGAATTTATATTCGTAACTGATGCACACAAATACCTGTTTTTTTTTTTAATTAATGACGAGTATTTATTTTTTATATGGGTAAGATTTCATTGACATGCAGTTTGTCATAAATGAAAACAATGTTGTATAATAAAGCATAATATATCTCATTTAAAACTATGCTCCCATATTTTATTCGATGTTACTATTATGGAGTTTTGGCTCAAAAGATTTGTGTATTTTTTCACTTACTGTCAAAAAAGACGAATGATTCTTTATCTACGAAAGTATAATATAGCCATGAACGAAAATATACTGTAATCTCCTCGGAGTTCCCAACGATTCCGAAAAGCATTCTTTATCGTTGAAATATCAAAAACGAATGCATTTTCGAGATTTAAAGAAGACCTTATACAAATAAACTTCATTTTATTGGCACTGATTTTCGAAAACATTCCCGAGTTGTTTGTATTCTGTATTAATCAGCTTCATCATACCGAAATATTGGTTTATAGGATGCTATCAATTCTCACTTAAACATTTGCAGCTGTGTAATTGAGTTTATACATGCAAAAGTGACAAAATAAGATTAATTGCAATGTTAATGTTAATGCTGTTAATTTATCAGGTTTGTCTGTAAAACATGCCTGTTGAACTTGAAAATGCTTACTTGAGAATTAAAAGCATCCGAAAAACCGATATTCCGGTTCGTAAAAACTATTTAATATACTAAAAAAAAACTACTCGGACTCGTTTTTGAAAATCATTAGCAGCAATAGAAACTTTGACTTTATAAATACTTCTTTAAATCTCGAAAATATATTGGTTTCTGAATTTTCAAATGATAAAGGATGCTTTTTAGAATCGTGGCTAGCTTAGAAGAGGTTATTGTATATTTTTGTACTATTGCTTTTTTGATTAAGAAACATATTTTTTTTGTTTTTTTTAATCTAATTCAGAAACATATAAAATATTTTCACAGTTTTATCAACTCTATAATTTTACTTCAGTGCGAATAATAAGGTGTGTAATAAAAAAAATATATATATGTTATTTTCTGCAACATTTTAATTAACTTATTACACAACACTTATACAATTTTTTATGATTATTTTAGAAATAATAAAATATATTTTAACAATCGCTGCTTTTCCGTTAACGCGGCCCCATTAAAAAAAGACTACCCATTAACAGGGCGCCAATTGTAACCAAGAAAAAGAATATTAAACAAAATTATGTTACTACGTTATTATGTTACTATGTTATTACGTTATTACTTTATTACGATAATTACATTATTACGACTTTTCCATTAGCACGGCGCCAAATGTAACCAAGAATAAGAATATTAAATAAAATTATGTTACTACGTAATTACGTTATTTACGTTATTTACATTATTACGTTATTACTTTACTATTCCATTTACGAGATGAACTTCACGGGTAACCATATTTGACGCGTTGGCACGCTATCGCTCATTTTTGACAAAGGCAGCGCTAACAGAAAAGTAACCTAACGATCTATAAAAATATGTTCCGTACTGTTATTAGATGTCATATAATAAATAAGTTAAATTAATGTAAGGTAAAGCCAGGAGAGATGGCGCGGCCGGAGAGATTGTGCACCTAGATGTTCGGGGGGGGGGGAGTAAGGTGAGCGCGCAGCGACTTCAGGTAGTTGTACAACAGCATTAGTGGAGTGTCTACTTGAAAGTGCACGTTGATTGTTTTGAGCATCGAAGATAAAGTATTGCTATTTTATTTTGTTTTCCCAAAGTAAGTGCTTGAATTTTCATAGCTATTCGTCAGAATTTCTAAACAATGTCAGTAGTACAAAATATTTTAAACTTAAACGATTTCTCATAAACTACTAATCTAGACTAACAGTGTGAACATCAACGGTTCGTTTTAGTAGCGGCCATGTTTAAATAAAAGGCCGCGTAATCTCTACTACCGAAATTGGAGAGTTTTCGCATCTGCTACTTAGGAGAGATGTCGCATTGTTTCCATTAGTTTCCATGGTAGGAGAGATTACGCAGCTGATTGGTAAATTTGCATAAAAAGAAGTAAAAATGAAAATGGACTAATTTTAAGGTAAACGTGTTATCAAGTAATTTAATGTTATTTTGTAATCTTATCTGGACTGGCTTTTTCTGATTCTTTATTTTTTTCCCCTTTAATTAAAATTTTTTAATCGTTTTTAAAATTATTTTCTTTTTTTGATTCTTTAATCATTAGTTTGAAATATTCACTCCTAATACAACAATATTTGTTCACAAAACCCTTACAACAATGTCATTTAAGTGTAATTATTATTGTTAAGAATTTAATTGTAGTTATTATTGGTAACAATCTCTCCTACCCATGTGCGCAATCACACCAATCCTGTAAGGACAGATTGCGCAAAATAACTTTCTTGGTTTTATTACAACTGTTCTATTAAATTACAACATAACAACAAAATAGCAATGGATATGCATAAAAAACAAATGAAGTAAAAATTATTCATGGATAGTTTAGCAAAAAAAAAATATTTTTAGATTTTTTATTATGCATGGAAACTAATGGAAACAATGCGCCATCTCTCCTAAGTAGCAGATACGCAAGCTCTCCAATGTCGGTAGGAGAGATTGCGCGGCCTTTTATATAAACATGGCCGCTACTAAAACGAACCGATGATGTTTACATTGTTACTCTAGGTTAGTAGCTTATGAGAAATCGTTTAAGTTTAAAATATATTGTTGTACTGACATTGTATAGAAATGAATTCTGATGAGTAGCTTTTCTGATGAATAGCTATGGAAATTCAAGCAGTTACTTTTGGAAAACAAAACAAAATAGCAATGCTTTACCTGAGACGCTCAAAACAACCAACTTGCACTTTCAAGTAGACACTCCACTACTGCTGTTGTACAACTACCTGGAGTCACTGCGCGCTCACTCTACTCCTTCCCCACTAACTTCTATGTGCGCAATCTCTCCGACTGCGCTATCTCTCTTGGCTTTACCTTATATATATCAAGTGCAATAGTACTGTAATACTGTAACTTAAATATCATTCTTAAGTAACTTATGTTTATATATCCTGCCATTTTATCTTTATTCATCCTTAATTTAGTCATGAAATATAGACATTTAGTGAACATATTGAAATTTGTTCAATTTATTTATTTTGGAATTTAGAATAGATAAATTGTTAAATAACTGTTCTATCCCCTTCTCTATATTTCTTATTAAATCTTATCATGCAAATATTTCCAAACAACACATATTTCCTAAAAAAATAATAACGTACCAAGCATCGCTCAGTAATCTGTGTGTACAGTTTCTAAATCCGATTATGTGTATTTACACCGTAAGTATTTACAGTCATCTTTTTGTGTTACGAAAATTGAGAATTTATTTTTGTCTTATCTCATACCAATGGCGCTTTTTCTAAATTAACGACGAGATTGAAGAATCTTTATATCTTTATATCTTTTGAAATAAAATATTAAAGAAAACTTATTTTATAAGTTTTCTTTGACGTTTAATTTGCCATGAAAATAAAAAATATAAGTTCTGAAAAATAAAGCACAATATCTCTCATTTAAGTCAGTGTTGGTATATATATATATATATATATATATATATATATATATATTATAAGTTTTCTTTGAAATTTAATTTGCCATGAATTAAAAAAACAAAATTTATGAAATATAAAGCACAACTTTTCTCGTTTAAGTCAGTGCTTGTGTATATTTACAATGTGTTACTACTGACTTTTGTTTAAATAAAGCTTTAAATTTTTTTACTCAGAAACGAAAAACAAAAACAAAAAAAATAAAATTTTATTCAACCTAATTTAACGTTATCTAAGTAAATATAATTTTATGCTATGAAAGTTTCACTTCAAAGGAATTTTTTTCTATTAAATGTGGAAATAATTAAGTAAGGCAATTTAAGAACATTTTATAAAAATAAAAATACGCGTGAAAAATAAAAATATGATACAGCAAAATGTCTAGAAAATTAGGAAGTCAAAAAAGAAAATTACTTCTATTTCTAAAGTTTGTTTGCAAATCTACGGTGATAAAATAATACTCATATAGCGTTTTTTAAATATTTAAAAATTGTTTTCAAATAAAATTTATTTGAAAACTTTTCAATAATTTCACAATGGTTTTATTTATTTAAAAAAAAAAAAAAAAACAGTATTTCTGTGTTTGTTTTCTTTTGGCTGTTTTAATTGATCGAATTTTCATGAGGCTGAGGTTAAATTATTTTAAATAATGACTTAACTGACATTTCACTATCGGGTGTGACATAAATTCATAAAAAAATTAAAAAAAATCATTAAAAAGGTACAAATGATGCTAAAAAATTGCAGTTTGCACGAATGAGATTAGAAGGAGATCGGATTATTTTATATAAAGAAAAAGTGGTTTAGAATTCATTGATATAAGACGCTGGCATGCATAATATCAAGCAGATGTCAAGAACAACCTTCTACTGCATGGACCAATCGACCCATTTCTTCGAAGTATCCCGGCATATGAAACGAGCCCCTTTCTCGTCTTGAGTCCTTTTGCCGTGCGGAATTCTCGCTATGCGCAGGTTGCTGATTTCCCGTTATTGTAAAAGAGCTTAACCAGCAACACTTGAGCTACTAAAGATAGCATACTGCTGGCATCGAATAAAGATTGAAGAATCTCCGTGAATCTAGATGTTTTAGTGACAGATTGATTTTCATAAATCTGCTTCATGTGAAACATGGTAGCGCCATCTATCGATAATTTTTTGAACCACAACTTTTTTCGTTATTAAAAAAAATCCGATCTTCCTTTAATCCAATTCCTCCCAAACACAATTTGTGCATTTGTAATGAATTTTAAAAAAATTAACGAATTTAGGGAGAACTGGGTATATATATATATAGAAGTTTCAGATGTTTTAATAGAAATCAATTTATTTTTCTTATATTACGTATGCTATATCACGCGAAAAGCAGTAAGTGCAATATCAATAAGCATCAGTTGAGATGTTATCGAATAATACAACAGGATTAATAGTATATTCAGTTTCGCACGCCTCAGGAGATTTAAGGGGTTGGAATACCAGAATTTTCATAAAGTAATGGTGCTGTATTTAAACACACAATTATTTTCATTAAATAAGAGAAATATTATTTTGCGAAAAATCTGGTATATTTTCCCTGGAACGCTAGAACTCTTATATTCCTCATAATAGAAAAATCGGTTGTAAATAATGTTTGAGAATATTATTTCGTTTAATCAATTATTTGGTACATAAATATACTTTTAAAAGTTACTACAATATTGGTTTCGTAAAGTACACCTGTACTAGTATCCGAATTAATATATATTATAATTACATAAATATACTTTTAAATGTTAATACAATATTGGTTTCGAAAGATACATCTGTCTTAATATCCAAATTTTCCTAGCTGTAGAATAAACTAGTACCTTCATATAACACTACTAGTAAAATCACAATAGTAAAGTTTTAAGGAAAACTGAGTTCTTAAAAATGTCTTTTAAAACATTAGTAACTTATTACTAATAAATAATTTTAATCAATAACTATACTTTGAATTTACAATAATAGTTAAAGTATATTCCTCATAATACAAAATTCGTTTCTAAATATACTTTGAGGATATGATTTAATATAATTATGAACACTGTACATAAATGCAGTTTTAAATGTTAACGTTCTTAAATACTAAGTATATAACGTTCACGGAGTCGGCGTATAAATATGTGAATTTTAAAAATATAAAATATTTTAAATATATAAATACATTATTAATTACAACAATACTATAAATTGGTATACAAGTTTGGTAAATACATTTCATACAACATATAGATCTGTCGTAGTAGCTAAATTCCCTTAGATATAGTATTATACAATGCACTCTACAAACATAAAATCTATTAATTAATGTAACATCACAGTTTTAAGAAAAATTGAATTACCTCCAATGACCTTTAAAACACTGGTAATTTAATGACAAAAACTATCTCGATGATTAAAAAATTAGAAAACTTATTTATTTGCATCACCTTAGTCGGAGATTTTGATAGGAGTGTGTTTCAGTTTCTTGTATACATGCAGATAAGCATAAAAAAAATTGGAGAGGTGAAGGAGATTTCAGAAAAATATTCTTATATCTTTTTTTCTTTTTTTCCTACAAGGATCAGGCCCAGGTCCTTCATTTGCAAAGGAAATCGGGAACGTGACAGCGGCTGTGGGAAGAGACGCAAAACTCGAATGTATTGTGGACAGGCTAGATTCATTCAGGGTGAGTATTGCTATTGTGAACTGTTTTATAATACTAATAATGAGACAGCTGTCTGAACCTATAAAATACAATTTTACACCAAGCTGGTACAAATGTAAACATCGGTAGTCTAAGTGTTAAAGTAAAATTATATTAATAATCAAGGGGAAAGACAATGATAGTTTTTTTTTTTTTTTTTTTGAAAATCTAAGGTGACAGTGACATGTGACTACTTTACGATGCAGTACAAAAGGATAAACTTAAGGTAGTTCTTCAAATCAAAGCATTATTGAAAAAAAGTCGATACGCAGTTTAAGATAGAACTTCCATGCACGTAAATGAAAATAACTCAAAATAACTAGCTTATAATTTTAATTTTTCTCTTTGACCGTTCATATGAAATGCTAAAAATATTTTGCCATCGAAACATTAAACAATTGCAAAATATTATCCATTCCGTAAAGATTAGATTCGTATACTTGTGTCTGGAACTACTGAATAACGAATTTTTCGAACAACCCTCTATCATAGTTCCAGTATCAGTTTTCATACAAACAAAACAGCCAAATTGATCGGTTTAATGCTATGTACTTTAAAATAATATATATATATATATATATATATATATATATATATATATATATATAGAGAGAGAGAGAGAGAGAGAGAGAGAGAGGGGGGGGGGAGAGAGGGGGGAGAGAGAGAGGGAGAGAGAGATATTAAACTTCCTTTCATCATTTATTCTTTCAAATCGAATAATTTAATAATGTAAAAACACGCTTAATTTTAAAAAGTCACTTTTTTAACGCACACACTTACTTTAATTTGATGCTTCTGTGATTTTATTATTTTTATCTATTATTATTTTTTTTAAACTTGTCCCTCTTTGCCTCCCATTTCCTTTCCGTCTTGCTCTTGCCTTTAAAGAGGATGCACGTCTTCTTTGCACCTGACAAAGAAAGACAAAGTTATTTCGAAAGGCACAGCACATTCCTTTTTTTATGGTGTTATTAAGAAGTTTTTTATGTTTTCATAGTATAACACAAGTTTATTCAGTTCTTTAATGTGGCACTTACTTTTCATAAAGAATCAGCATTTCTAATTAGTAGGAAAGTAATATCAGAATAAGTATTTTAAACTGAATTATCTGTAAAACTGAAATACGTAGAACAAGCAGTAAGCTATGTGATAGTAAAAATGTAGAAAATAAAGTAGAATTTTCAAGCATTAATATAATATATTTTATGGTAATGGTAGAGTTTTTAATATTTATTCTTAGAACGGTGGAAGCTTCTCATATTTTCATACAAATGGATTTTAATTGCATTACCCCTTACATGCACCATTAAAAAAAATAATAATTGACCATAAACATCTTATCATTCATGCAGTTACTCCAAAACTCGATCACATTCAGTCTTGCATTGCAATCTGTTATCATTCGTCTGCGTTAGGGGACGCAATAAAACACATACAAATTGATACAAAATGCACTTATCGGGTAACAAATGATGTAGTTTTTACATGCGAAAGCATTAGTAAGCCCCTTAGCTGCAATATGCATTGAAGGATTAAAAATAATATAATAAAAAAAAGGATTCAAAATCAGAAAAACCTGAGATTGTTTACTCTGCAGATATGAGAGATTTTTCAGCATTTAAATCACATTTAAGAGAGGTTACCTTTTATGAAAAAAAAATAATAATTACATTTTGCGAATCTCTACAGTGGGTAAAATAAGCCACTAGAACGGTTAGGCGAAATTAGAAATATTTAAGAAGATACAATTAATTGAAAGCGAGTGTGAACCCGCTGAAAAAACAGGTCTATGGAACTGGGCGATAATCAGCTGCACGCGTGCTGGATTCTTTGTTTCGTAATAAAATTCCTGCAATCGCAAACTAACTGCAAGATTCAAAATATAACGATTTAGTACAACGTTTAATACTCTTTTTCTTTCACACCTTAAACGCTTAAAAAAAACAAAACAAAACAAAAAAAAAAAAAAACGATTCAGCACGCCGTGTATAGAAGCGTTTAAATTGATCAAACAATCAATGTTTTTCTTTTTGAAAATGTAAGATTATTGATTTTGTGTGGCCATGAGTTTTTCATATATGTACAATAACTATAATTGTATATATATATATATATATATATATATATATATATATATATATATATATATGATTCTATTATGTCTATGATATGAATGATATATATATATGCATATTTATTTTAAGCCACGTTGAAGTTAGAGAAATAGGGCTATTTTTCTCATATTTTACAAACGACAAGCATTTTCCGAAATATCATTTAATTTCACAAAAAAGGTTTATCCCCCCTCCCCCCCCCAAATTCAATATGTTTTCTGAAAAAAATTATTTTATATGTTTCAAAGGAATTTGCCAGATTGCGCACTACACGGTGCAGGGTAATGCGCACACAGCATACTCATATGAAACTGGTAATATCCCCATCCAGTTTAATACTTATTGTATAAGAAAATTATTTTTTATACTAATACTATATGCAATCAACGATTTATCTAAAAAAATACAAATATAAGGCCTGAATAGACAAACAAAAAAATGTAAATATCATTTTTGTGTCTAACCTCTCTAAAATAACTGTGTTGTATTTTTTGACACAAATACGTATATAATAATATATAAAATCGAACATTTAAAACTACGAGAAAAAATCTTCTCGCTATAAAAGTCTTTCACTGAAAAATATGACAAATTATTACCGTCTCTTAAAAATAAATCTGCCAGTTAAACAACATTTCAAGCAATAATACAAATTTATTCTTTAGTTTATGACTAAAATTATTTATGGTTTTTATTTATCGCAGTAAATTATTTTCTTCAAAATACCCGGAAAGGCGTATACTGACATAAATATTATGGTCGTTTTAGAACAATGAATGATGTACTGCGTCTGAGAAGAATATAATTTAATTTTTCTGTGTATGTTAACATATATAATGTTGTCTTTTGAGAAAAAAAGGCTGAATATGAATTTATCAAGAACAGTAATATGTTAACAAACTTTTTTTTTAAATTAATGTATTGTCTAAGAAATATATACTAAAAAATATATGATTTTTTTGGAAAATGCAGAGAATGGTTATGAATTCTTCAATAAATTCAGCAACGGAATATTTGCAAACTTCCTGAAATGCATCTGTAGACTAAAAATAATCGTATCAGTAATATATTCGAGTGTAGTGGTTAGTTGAAACTTTTATATTTTTTAGTTTAGAGATAAATTAATATATTTAGCATTTTATCTACATTAATACGTTCTTTTGAGGGAGATATTTCATTTATTTGCTTATTTAATTTTGTTTGTTGAACTTTATCAAGCATTTTTACTTGAATAAATAATCATCAATAGAATTAATATTTTTCCTGTTCAGTTATTGAAAGAGTATTTTTTTCTATTCCTTTTCTGTAAATGTATAATGTTTAGAACTAAACGTAAAACCTTACATATTTGTTAACTATAAGGGTTATCTAACCATTATCGATTTTGTGTGCCAGGTATAAAGAGTAACGATGTCTCTACACTTAAAACGGATTTCTGTCATTAATACTTAGGCAATGGAAATAGAACAAGATGAAGTCAGAAAATACTTTAAAACTTAATTTTATATCCAACTACAAGAAATAAAAATAAAATCATGCTAAAAACGTACCACACTTTATTAAATATACAGCACCAAATTCATACAATCTGGGGTATCTGATAGACATTCTTGTAAAATTGCATTCTGTAATTCAACGTCTAGAAAACCAATTGTTTAAAATATTTAAACTATTTTTGAATTAAGAAAATATATAAAAAGTATTAAAAATGTTGATTATTTCCCATATTATATTGGAAACCTATGATTCACCTGTGTGTTTTTCTAAGAAATTGTAATTATTTTTGTACAGCTTCTATTAAGGGGTTGTGCATATATAACGTTATCACTTTAGTGGAGAGGAGGATTCTGACACCTGATATCGTAAGATATCCCTTTGGGGAGGGCAAGGTCTGTCTTTTGATATCGTTATCATTTTTGATCCAATAAAAATTGTCCAATCAAAATAGTCTGTTATTTTTTTGTCTGATATCCTATTTTTTAGTCTGTTATCTTTTTTTTTTAGTCTGTTATATTTCTTTCTTTTTTTTAGACTGTTATTTATTTTTTATGAAAATACAAAGTTATTATTGAAGACATTAAATGATATTCAAAATCACATGTCATTCCAAAATGTGGAATACCGTCCAATCGTTTGGCATTCCTTTTCTTCTTCCATATGCGCATATAATCCGTTGTTGGAGTAACGAAGTGCAAAGTGCGTTTGAAATGCATCTATTGCGTTTAGTAGTAAAGAAATAAGAAATAATGTTGTGTACATATTGGGTGATAAGAAGTACCGCTTTCCCTCTCCTCGTCCAGGGGACAAGTGGAAGAAGACAACATTACTGTTGAATGCATTATATCGCAGCGACTTTTATTAAATACTTTTAATCAGTACCAATATTTTTTAAGTGTTTTTAATAGAAAGTTATTTTGTGTATAACAGTGATACCTCATTGACTTCATTTCTTCATTTGCACCAGTAAAGTATGCGAATAACAAATGCATAACTATATCTGTATATCACTGCAAACGTATAAAAATACAAAAGAATATTAAAAAATGTGAAAATAAACAGAATTTTGATAACGATATCATTAGAAGGGTGTAGGTCGAGTAATGATAACGTGTATCGTATAGGGAGGAGGGAGTACAAAATTACCAAAAAGATGATAACATTACATATGTACAAACCCTATTTTATAAATATTTTGTATAGCAGTATTATGTTGATAAATGATAGAAATTAACAGTATTCGTCGACTGTGAAGTTCTACTGTGTATGATTTAGGTAGCCTGGTTGAGAATGGAAACTAAAACCATTCTCACAATCCATAGACATGTGATATCCAGAAACTACCGCATCACGCTCAGCCACAGTGACAACAGAAACTGGATCTTGCACATCAACAACGTCCAAGAGGTTGACCGGGGTGGTTACATGTGCCAAGTCAACACCGTTCCAATGTTGAGCCAGATTGGATATCTGGATGTAGTAGGTAAGCAATATATATTTATCAATAAATGAATAATATATTAAATCGTATTTAAAGATTTTTCTAACTACAATTCCTGTAATTCTAAGTTTGATCCTGTAAATTAATATATTTTGTTTATCAAATATTATTATCAGAGATTAATGTTCGAGCATATTTAACATACATACTGCAAAATAATCGCATCGCTAAATATATTTGAGGATGTAGCTGAAAACGATTGGCTATTGAATTTGTATGTTTAGAATCCCAGATATCAATCGAAAACTCTGAGACTACTTAAAGCTTTTGACTAAATTTTGCATACTCTCCATTGGAAAAAAATACAAATCGACAATCATAACTAAGAAACATAACCTAATAGAAAACTTTATAGATAAAATAAATTTATAAATAAATTATAATCATTCGATGCTTCCATCGGAACAATGGACACGACTTATTGAAAACATAATGGAATTTTAAAAGTTAATAAAAATGTTCCAAGGTGGAATTAATCATTTTGAGCTCACGATTTACAAATACGCCCTAAGTCCTGGCATTTATATTAGATGTATTTATTTTTATTTTATTTGTTCCTAACCTTTAAAAAAGTATAAAATAAACTTAATTTTTGTTTTGTTTTTTACTCTTAGGAATACAAAGTGTATGTACACGCGATTTCAACTGGTTAGAGATCTCAGGATCTTAAGAGTTTAATATTGTTTGTAAAGATTCGCACTCTTAAATTTGCACTATTGAGTACAATGAAAAAATTGCCAATTGTTAGTTTAAACTTTGTTACAAATGAAGAAACAAATCTCCCTGTATAACTAGAATTAAAACACAAACTCCATTTCTGTACGTGGTTTAGAATGATTAATTTAATGTGTGTAACAATTCGTGGCTTAATGATAAATCCCTTTAATTCTGTTTTAGTTATAAGTATCATTGACAGACGCCGTTGCTCTGTCATAAGGTTTTATAATGTTTAAAGTACAGGGTGTCTCACAAGGTACGCAGCGTCTAATATGTACAGATTCGGATAGAGCACGTCAATATGAGTATTTTGAATGGTAACAAGTGGGGTCCCCGAATATAGCGTGATAGTCTAATTACAGGATGAACATTATCATAGCTGTGAACTGTTAAGCTTTTTCCTACCACTAAACTTTTATAGTAAATTTTACCTTATTAAATCTCCGAAATCACAGAAACCAATAAGGCAAAAATTTCTATAAATTTTTAGTGGTATCAAAAAAGCGTAAAAGTTGGCAGCTATGACGTTATTCACGAATCCGATAGTGGGTATTCCAAATGACGATGTGTACAACATCAAAGATTCCCCAGATGATCATGCAAATTTGTGGTAACCACTAAAAAATTATAGAAATTTTTGTCTTAATGAATCCCGTGATTTCGGAGATTTAATAAGGTAAAATTTACTATAAAATGTTAGTGGTAGGAAAAAATCTTAAAAGTTTGCAGCTATGATAATGTTCATCCTGTAATTAGACTATCACGCTATATTCGGGGACCCCACTTGTTACCATTCAAAATACTCATATTGACGTGCTCTATCCGAATCTGTACATATTAGACGCTGCGTACCTTGTGGGACACCCTGTAAGTTAGTATTTTGAAAACGCCATATAGCCTTTTAAAAGTTAAAAATATAATGAGTGAACACTGAGTGGAAATTCATACATTATTATATAATAATATGAGCGTTCTAACAATTAAGGACATCAAAGAGTCATCTACCTGGGATATTTAGAACTAAAAAAAATATCACAGTAAAGAAATTTCCGACATCACACAAAAATCTCTGTTTGTAAAAACTTCAATACTTTTACCCGTTTGTGTGTGACGGAATTTTGAAACCGTCAATCAATTTTAGCATATCCTGTACACCACTCTTACTGAAGACCACGTTTAATTATTAATTGCCTGAAACATAGATGACATTTGGGATTTATTTTGAGACAATAGAGAAGACTTATGAACATTCTATTTTCCACAGATGTTTATTACTTTTTTAGAGATTGATACATATTTTTATTTAAGAAAAGTTAATTCAATATGGCACACAATATGGCGGTCCGAAGTAACTCAGTTTTGAAAAACACGACCGATTTTCGTTGGTAAAAACTTATTCAAAGCAAAGACAGAAATCTGAAATGTTTTTCTTTATATTTGATAACATACTTTCTTATACAATAAACCTAAAAAACATTGAAAAATAACTATATAGCGGACACTTGAAAAATAAATTACCCGTATTATTTGGTCTCTTACCTGCTGTAAAAGATGTTTAATATGGTAACTTGTAATGTATTATAGGTTTAATCCATGGACAACAGTGTTTATTTTGCTGTAAAAAAATTCAATTTTTTTAGTTCAACAGTTGAGTCGTTAGAACGTATGCGAATTTGAAAAATCTTGATTCGAGAAAAACGCGTTTAAAATTTTTGTATACTGATTAACCAATAAAATTATTTCCATTTGTCCGTTTTGCCCCCAAATTTTATTAGTTATTTTCGGGGGAGTGGGGTGAGGGGTGGAGGGTTCTGAACACGAATTTGAAGTCAGATGTTTAAAATTCAAGATTCGCAACTTCTACTTGGCCTTCCTTTTCCAGCCGGAATGGCAATATGTTCGAACTGTCTAGGGGTGAATGGATTCAAAATCCTTTTTAGTAGAACATTTTATACACTTATACATTTCAAAAATAACAAAACAAAATGGATTTTTTCGAAAAAATAAAAATAATAGGGGCTTTAAGGGACTATACATAAGATAGGCCAACATTTTTCTTTGTTTAATATCTAAGAAATACTCTTTCATGTAGAACTCGGGTGATAAAAAAAATACAAAAATATTCAGAAAATATATTAATAAATATATTTTAAACTTTGCAGAAATATTATTCAATGAAAAATCTTATCTTTTGGTAAAATTTGAAATTAGTTTTCCAGAATGTAATCATCTCAAAAGTTTGTATTTTTATTTTACACATCTTTTGAAAACTTTGGCATGTTTATATACGAATCATAAATTGAAAAAAAAATAATTAGTTAAATTATAAAAATTAAACCATTGAATTTGAATGTTGTTTCTTTATTTAATGAAAAACTATATACACGTTTATTATTTTATGTACAATGCACACAAAGATTTCCCAGTTATCAAGCATATCAGCCTTTTGTTTAAAATGAATAAATTGTTTATTTAAAAAAATTCTGAAATTCTATACAAACTTTTATTCAATTGATCCTAATAAATTTAATCTGTCAAATGTTTACGAAATATAAATGACGAAAAATATTTTCTCGGCTATTATTGTGAATTACTCGTGCAGTGATGCAAATTAATTTTTCCCGAGCATTTTTATTTCTTCGATGAATGGATTGCATGGAGTAGCATTTTATTTTGAGTGGAACTCATTGAAATGAGATTTTCAAATTTTAAAACTTTTCTGCATATTTTTTCCCTACTCTTTAAATTATTTTGAGATTCTATTCACTCGCATACAATAAGCCGATCGATACGGCCTGGAAATTTTCGGGCCAGATGTTGATGACAGATTTTTATCTCTAATGAGTTGAGAGACGTCTAGATATTAAATATAAGTCTTCGAGAATATCATTTTCAGAAATTTCAAGTGACGTCATCTCGATATTGTTGCCTTTGAGAATACTTATATTCTTGAGTTTTGTAGAGTTTTCCCTGTAATTTGAAACTGCAGTTATAAGCAGGATATTGAATTAAAGTTTTTCAATAGATTTAAACTTATATTAAGAAATAGGAAAATACTATTCAAGCCCCTTTTGAACGGCGAGAAATTCAGTTTCAAAACTACTTTCGAAAAGTATATTTTGTCTTATAATGATTCAGGTACAGCAATTTTGATGGAAATTCGAGACAGGAGTGTGAAATAAATGATTTAGATTAAATCTGAGAAAGAAGAGTTTTTTTTTTTTTTTCTAGGCGTATTACATTTTCAAAATATTCTTTTCAAGATAAATTTTACGAAACAGAATAAAGTTCAAAATTTGATCATCTCAGAAGTCTTTTGACATTAAAGAGCTCTGTGTCACGGATTGCAACAGTGTTTTAAAGAAGTTCAATTTTCATCAGAGAAAATGTTTTTTGCAGGAAATATCTCCAATATTAATAAATATTTTTGTTTGAATTGATATGTAATTTGAAATTATTACAGTTATACTTATATTTTCTCTTACAAAGATTAAGGTGCAAAAATTGTTAGTTAAATTTTAGAGAGAAGTGCGAAATAAATGAGAAATATTAAATATGAGAAATATTTTAACAATATTTCCGACATAGTTGACAAGTGTATAGGACTTCAGTGTTTCTGTTTGCCGACTTTTCATACTCTAACTCTCGTAAATATCCTCGGATCGCTATACAATTGATATATGTCATTAACATTCAATATGACATGTCCGCTATTGCAAATTTAGTGTGTTGATTTTTTGTTTACAGTGACACTTAAAATAAACCGTTTCACTATGTTGAATGAGGGAAAAATCGCTTGCGATGTATTTTAACGATGTTATACTATTTAAAACATAAACAAAATTTGATATGCATTTACGAAGCACACTAAAACATGATTTCTGTAGAATATGCTATGCAAAGTATTTATCATTTATTTTTAGGGATACTCTAAATAATTCGGTTACATAATGATGTACGTGGAAAATTATTTGGAGTATACTTTTAATAATGATACAATATTTAAAACATAATACATTTATATATGCATTATTGAGGTGCACTACAAGAAGCCTACTGCAAAATATGACGTGAATAATTGTTATCTTACATTTACAGGGACACACAAAAGATTTCGGTTAAAGTACTGTCTATAACCGATAAAAGCTGGAAGTGCGTTTTCAGCTGTGATATGCGAATTTATGTATAACTAAATTTTTGTATACCACGTGCTGTGTGTAAATTCTATAGACCATATGCAGGGCTATACAGTATAATTCGTAAGCATTACTGTGCAGGAACATGATTGGCCTAAGGGCTTTTTTTAATTGAGTGATGTATTATTCGGTTGAACTATATTTTGTATAATAATAAATTTTTCTAGAATAAATAAATTCATATATAATAAATAAATAAATTGACGGCAACACAAAAAAACAGATACATTGCCGTCTATGGATGTTAATTTCTGCAAGTACGTTTTCAGTTATGGTAATCGTTTTCGCCCCTGAATTAAATTTCAAATTAATATGATGCGTGTACAAATACCTGTAGATAAAATACAGGGCTATACAAAATTATTTTAGAGTGCATTTCCATCTATTTTTAGAAATTGCGTAGGTGAACTTTTGACTGTGATATGTGTTTTGTAATTAAGGTAAACCTTCGCACATTATGTAGTGTATACAGATATCATATACAAAGATACACAATGAAATCCGAGTACCTCTCCGGCTACAGTGGATAAATGTTCGAATCTGGTTCCCTCATTTTAAACACTAAAGTTCCATTGCAGTATTTTGAGAGTGCTGGAACGTTTTTATAATCTATGCTTGACGAACGAATTTACTTTCTTTTTTTTTTTGTTTGTATTATATTTTCGATATATATATATATATATATATATACGTTTTCGGTAAAAAAGGATGAAATACGACCATTTCAGAAATACATTAACATTAAAGAGATAAGTCACGGATTAAGAAAGTGTTTTAATGAAGTTTTCTTGTCATTAGAAAACATAATTTTTGAAATTAAGAGCACGTATTTGAGAAATATTTACTAGCGTTATTATTTTTATGAAATAAAACTTCTATTATAAATTAAAACGGTTTTTATTTTATGATTAAAATAATATATTACACAAAATACAATTATAACCGGGAGATTGAAGGAAATTGTATTAGTAGATTTAAACTTATATTGATAAGTAGGGCTGTTTACCTTCTTTTGAGCTGCTGAAAGATTTTGAACTTTATTAAATAATACACTAACACCCTTTGTATTTTATTAAATAATGTTTTGTATTATTATGTTTTAGGTAGAGCAATTTTTGTTGAAATTCGATGCAAATGTGTGAAATGAATGATTCACATTAACGGTTTTTTTTTCTTGTGTGTGTGTGATTCATTTTCAAAATATTGTTTTCGGGATAAAATTTTATCATTTCAGAAATACTTTAATAATACAAAGCTGTATATTACAAATTGCGAAAGTGTATGAAAAATGATTTTTGAAAAAAAAATATATATATAGCATTAAATGCATTTGTTGTATGAATTATAATTGTATATTTAATGTACTGTTGTTATTATGTGTTGTCGTTTAACAATTCAGGTAGAAAAATTTTGATTAACATTTGATACAGAAAAAAAAAATGATTCAGTTTAACTCTGAGAAATAGTTTTTTGTTTTGCGCGTATTACATTTTCAAAATTTAGTTTTCGGTTGATAAAATTTGCTAATTGTAGAATTACATTGATATTAAAAAGCTTTATGTTTCACATTGCAAAAGTGTTTCAGAAAATTAATTTTGAAAAAAAAAACTATTTAGTACTAAAAATTTTACGCATGTATTGC
This sequence comes from Maratus michaelseni, assembly GCA_963931845.1. NCBI lineage: Eukaryota > Metazoa > Arthropoda > Arachnida > Araneae > Salticidae > Maratus > Maratus michaelseni. The sequence continues at coordinate 422,873,462 of OZ007592.1, forward strand.
TAATTTAAAAGTAGTACAGTTATTATTATATTTTGTCTTATATTAATTGAAGTAGAAACCTTTTTCATCAATAACATAATTTTTCTTGCATTTTTAAATCGTAGGACATGATTTAAGTCGGATAACAGACATTTTCTGATTGCTGTTTATTTTTTGAATTATTTAATATTTATCGCATGCCTCTTTTACGAAACAGAACATTTTTTATTTATTTTTATAACTGATTTATTACTTTTCATCACGTAATATCATAAACCACACCAACTGTTAAAGCAAAAAAATTATTAACCCACATCCGTTATTTCTACGGAAAATGTGATTCGTCTTCTTTTGTCTGAAGTTTTTATTAATCTTTGCCGTGCCTCCAGATATCATGGACACGGAATCGAGTTCCATTGTCCTTGACCGGGAAGGTTCGGGAATATATTTTCTGCATGCTTTTCTTATAAACAGTTACCAATTTCTAACGATATATCAAAATCTGATTTTTCCAACATTTTATGTTAATCCCATTTTGTTTTAGATTTGATTTAGAACGGATAATCGAGATTCCACAATTTTCTTTTAAAGTTTAGCGTCATATTAGTTTATCATTTGCAAATTTCTCTTACATATTTAATTTTTAATTATTTCTGTATTTTCATTATTACTAATTCTTCTGATGAATCAGCTAAGCTCTGGTTTAGAAATATGTACTGAATCATTTATAAAGCAATTAATAAAATTGATAATAGTTTCACTTTGATATGCAAAACATAGGGTTTAACACATAGGGTTTAACATAGGATATATAGGTTTAACATTGAATAAAATGATTAATGATTCATCAATGAATAAAATGATTAATGATTCAATAAAATGACTCATTATTAATTAGACTTTTCCAGTAATTCTGATTTATCTGAATTATTTAAATTTTCTTGGAAGTCTGAATACAGTCATTCGATAGTTACTGTAAAACGAAATATTATGGTCCACGCTTTTCTGTTCTCATTACAATGTAAAACTATTCAAAATACTGATTTTTTTTCTGTATCAGGATTAAAGTTTTATTCACCCGAACATACAAATTTAGTACTCTAATTAAAATATTAAACTATTTTTAAATTATTTTACTGGCATAGATTCGTATGAAAATAACTGCATGATTAGTTATTACTAATATTGTTTTTATCATTATTAAAGCTTTTCATGAATCATAAGAAGATGAGTTTTACAATTGTTGACGTTTTTATCGAACTCAAATACAAGGAACTGATTTTTATAACTGATTTATTAATTTACAATTGATATCATAAACCACACCAACTGTTAAAGCAAATAATTATTAACCATTTTATGAATCATAAGAAGATGAGTTTGACAGTTGTTGCCATTTCTATCGATCACAAAGACAAGGAACTGATTTTTATAACTGATTTATTAATTTACATAATTGATATCATAAACCACACCAACTGTTAAAGCAAATAATTATTAACCATTTTATGAATCATAAGAAGATGAGTTTTAAAGTTGTTGCCGTTTCTATCTATCGCAAAAACAAGGAACTGATTTTTATAACTGATTTATTAATTTACACAATTGATATCATAAACCACACCAACTGTTAAAGCAAATAATTATTAACCCACCTTCGTTATTTATACCGAAAATCTGATTCATCGTCTGAGGTTCTTATTAATCTTTGCTGTGCCACCCGATATCCTGAACGAGGAATCGACTTCAATTGTCCTTGAGCAGGAATGTTCGGACATGCTTTTCTTATAAACAGTTATCAACTTTTAACACTACATCAAAAGTCTGACTTTTCCAACATTTTATGTTAATCCCATTTTTTTAGATTCAATTTAGAACGATAACCAAGATTCCACAATTTTCTTCTTACGTTTAGCGCAATAATAGTATAACAATTATATATTACACTATTATATCAGATCATCAGGCATTGGTATTAATTGTGGAGAGCAATATCAGTATAGATTTGTCTTTTCATATTATTTTTATCTTTAAAAAACTCATTAGTTCCTTTCAGAAGGTAATTTTATTCGGTGTGTAAAAACATACATTATCAGTAATTCTTAAAAACATATTTAGTTATTTCATTTAAAACACATATAAAAACATATAGAGAGACCGTCTGACGTCTTTAAAAAAGGTAAATTATATACCCAATATCCTATACAAATTCTTTTACAATTTTTATCCTGACCTTGTATAATTATACTGTAAGAATTTACAAAAACAATATGTTATGTTTTTAGACTATCTAAATAATAATAATAACAATAACAATAATAATAGTATATGATTAGCTAATTTCTATTACACATTTCATTTTTATTTATTTCTGTAAGTCCTTTATTACTAATTCTTCTCATGATTCAGCCAAGCCGTGGAATAGGAATTATGTACTGAATCATTAGTAAAGAATTTATAAAATTGATAATAGTTTCCTTTTCATATGCAAAACATACAATATATAAATAGGTTTAACATTGAATAAAATGATTCGTGATTCACCTATGAATAAAATGATTCATTATTAATTAGACGTTACTGGTAATTCTGATTTTCCAACTTATTTTAATTTTCTTCTAAGTATTAATATAATCATTCTATAGTTATTGTCTTAACATTTGGGATATTTATAATTATTTTTTCCATTTTCTTCCATTAAAAGGAAGCTAACTTTTTAATACATTTTTACAATTTTTTCAGAATTCATTCACCACATATTACACTGTTAAAAATTTGCAGCAAACTGTCCAGTCATATGACCGTTTTTATAGAAAATGGTTACATTACCATAATTTAACTGTATTCTGACCATAATATGGGCAATAATATGGTCTTGTTAGAGTTAAATTTCGGTTATGTAACTGTTTTCTATAAAAACGGTCAAATGACAGGACAGTTTGCTGCAAAATTTTAACAGTGTATATAAAAAACAATATTAAACATAATTTAAAATATATATATATACTTATTATCCATCAATTATTAAAAATTTCCATTGTTAATCTGCAATTGACTTGAAATACAAATTTTCATTAATCTAAGTGAATCTGTCATCAATCTTTTATTAATCAAAGTGTTTCAATATATCGAAACAATCCGAATAAGTTGATTTAGGTCGAAGAAACATTTTCCTTTTTTTAAAACAAAATTATATATTGTTATATGTTTCTTATGTCTCATATTTTTAATCACTTTTATAAATGCTTTATTAATGATTCAGTACATATTCCATGAACTGTATCCATGTTGAGAGCAAAGTATATATATATAAACTATTAGCCTACATCCGTTATTTTTACGGAAAATGGAATTTATCATCTTTTGTCTGAGGTTCATATTAATCTTTGCAGTGCCTCCCGACATCCTGGACACGGAATCGAGTTCCGACGTCCTCGCCCGAGAAGGCACAGATGTTTCGATGGTCTGCAAGGCGAAAGGTTACCCAACTCCCACTTTGACGTGGAGGCGAGAGGATCATCAGCCAGTGGCTGTTGGGAACTGGCAAGCCAATAATATGAAAGGTAATGATTCATAGGTCTTTATGTTTTTTTTACTAAGACTTTCTATGAACCATAACAAGAGCAATCGATCGATGAAGCAAACATAAGATGAAATATTATGTTCCATGCTTTTCTGTTATCATTGCAATGTATTATTCAAAATATTCTTTTTTTTTTTTTGCCACTATCAGCGGTCAAGTTTTATTCCCCAGAACATACAAATTTAATACTGTAATTAAATTATTAAACTATTTTAAAATTATATTACTGGTATAGATACTTATGAAGGTAACTGCATGATCTGTTATTTCTATTATTATTTTTATCATTATTAAAACGTTTTATGAATCATAAGAAGATGAGTTTTATAGTTGTTGCCTTTTTAACGATCGCAAGAGAAGGGGAAACCGAAAAGGAAAAGTTATAATCAATATTGTCTTGTTTAAATACCAGTGTGTAGCTCTTAAGGATGTTATCTATTGAAAATGTTTGTTTTTCGACTGCAATTAGAAATGAAATTTCATCCAGCTACAAAGAGTTTTTAAAATTTGAATTCAAAATCCATGTAATTAACAATTTTTTTAAACAAATGTATTTCTAAATTCTCGCTTGGCAATTACCGACAGGAAAATTTTGACGTTAGGCGAACCTTTAAAATGGTTATTATGGCTATCCTGTGCTGTTCCTGCAGCATCGTCTACACTGAAATTTTAAGCGAAATTTCAGTGTACCATCTCACAAAAAAAAAACCTGTCTCGTGAAATATTTAATTAGCAATATGTTTAATTAAATTTAAAATGTGTAACACATTAAAAAAATATGATAACAGGATAGACACTGGGACCCCATAATGGTGATGACTCGTACATGTTATCTTTGTTACTTTACTTTATTTTATTTTGTTCGCTTCTAAGATTTTTTATGAATCATAATAAAGGGTGCTTTCTAGCTTTTTGGTCTTTCTTAATCTATCATCAGGAGAAACTCGAAGAGAAAACAAGTATTATGCTTCATATTTTCATTTTCACATCGCAATCTGTATCCTTTAAAGAAGTTATCATTTCTAATACATATCAGGTGCAATCCCGATTCAAATTTTTCATACTTGAAATTAAATCATACTTATGCTTTAAAATTTTTTTTTTCCAAATGCCACATTGCTAAATGTTTTTTGAAATATTTAATCGTTCTGAGTTTTTTTACAAGAACATGATAAAGTGTCTTATATTTGATATAAATTAATTATTACAGCACGTTATTATTCATGAAACACTGTAAATATTGAATTTAATTTCAAACCATTTCATAAGCTAGTAATTAATAAAAATGACATGCTATAAATAATTAGAGTGCGATAAATGTTAATCAAATATCTATCATATGTATAAAATATAATAACAAATCTAAGTTTGGCGAACTAATAATATGAAAGATTTATCCATACGTCTTCACCATTTTTTTATTTATCTTTATCAACCCTATATTGAGCCGTGCTAAGAGGGAGTTTATGGATTTTTTTCGATCGATCAGAAGAAACCTAAAGCAGAAATACTATGTTTGATGTTTTTCTGTTTTAATCATACTGTGTAGCCAGGATGCTATTGATTGAAAACACACAAATTTCAGCTACATCCGCAAATAAAATTATCTCATCTGTGCATTCTAAACATTTTTGATGTTATAAAACATATTCGTCATAACTAAACAACGTCATATTGAAGCTTAATGAATTTTGGCCAATAGCTTATATAATATCAAATAGAAATATTATGCGCAGGATTTAGATGAGACTTGAACAATTTTATTCACATATGGAAGCATAGATTTATTTTTGAAAATTGCCAGTACTGAAGATTAAATAAATATCAATATTTCCACAATATTTAAAATGTTGGTAGAAAGAAATTTTACTCAAGGATATGTAATTTTTATAATATAACTGTAGTAACAAATATAATGTAAAATGGCTCTGAGTCAAAAGTTCTAATATTTATATTTCGATTGTTAAGACACATGATCAAAATAATGATTAGGTTATTGAACAATGCTATAACAACAGGTAGGACATTAAATGTAAGGTGTAATGGTATCTTCATTATAAAATTAATTTACGTAAGTTACACATACTTAATTAAGCTTAGTTTATTCTTGTTCCCATGTTTAGGAAACATTTAAAGTATCAACGGAAGCAATTTAAAGAAATTTAAAAAGGAACATGTACAAATTATATCGGAAAGGAGTCCCGGTGGATTTTGTTAAAATCTTGATACGCTGTTGCTCAAGTAATGCTGATCAAATATCTCAATATGCACAATCCTGGAAAATGTCTCGTTTTGATGTTATGACAATCGGGAGATCTTCTTCATAAAAACTTCCCGGCATTCTTCCTCAAATAAAATAAACATAATTTCAACAGGAAAAAACATTTATTGAAAATTTCCCTGCCAGCATGGTGCTCGTAATTAGATTTCGTTTTTTAATAAAATTTTTAGTTTAATTTGATCTGCAAAAACGCGTGAGGTTGCAGCTATGGTTAATATAATGTGGCAAATATATTTTGTGTTTCAAATCAAATAATACCAGAACATCTTTAGGAATAAAAAGTAAATAAAAACAAAATAATAACCTGTTAAACAACCAAAAACATGTATTTTCTATACGTGCTAAAGTTGACAGAATCACAAATTGTCTTTCACCACTGTTCCGTGGCCCTTCATTTTCTCTTCATAATAAAATGCTTCTTTATAACGCATGCGTACTCCCCGTTATCACTTACGCTTGCCCCATTTGGGGCTGCCTTTGTAAAACCAATATTGACTTTCTCACTCGCTCGCACAACAAAATTACAAAACTCTTCGTTTAATCCGTAACGGCTCTAGATATCTCCGTAACGCAGCTATTAGAAACGACTTTAAAATTGTTTCACTGGCTAACCGCGCCAAATTCCTCTCAAAAAAATTCTACAGTAATTTGTATAGAGTCCCAAACGAGATTGTTTACGAATTACCTGTCTACGATGTTCATAGCCCGAGTAATCGAAAAAGACCTCGGTATTCTACTATATTACAGGAGTAGACCTCTGGTGTTAATACTTTTTTGTTTTTTTCTTTCTTATTTATAATAATAATTTAAAAAAACATGCATTTTTCTGATTTACCCTTACTTATACTATACTTTACTTAACTATATTCAAATGTATAGCAATGAAAACTGCTTTTTTTAATTGGGGTAGCATTACGCTGTCTTTGCTTCAATTTACTTATTTGCAAACGAATCTCCTTTTGTTAACAGTTAAACATACCTTTCGCATCATTTTCTCACCTGCTTCTATTCAAAATTGGCATTTTTTTACTCAATACTCTCACGCTAATGACTATCATTACTCTCTTTCAATCTTAAATCTCATGTAATACCTGATTGGCTGCTCTACGCAAGCCAAATCTTGATTGGCTAGCTTCTAATTTCGGATTGGCTGTTGAAGTTGACGCTGCAATCCATAGCTTCTTTTTCTTTTTTTAAGTGAATTTTTGTTATTTTTATACTTTTTTTTTACATGGCTCCTTTTAGATGCGATATACAACTACTCATAGACAGGGAGTGGAGTGACAACTAGATATCCCCTTGAAACGATAAACTGTTTCACTGTCAGACAACACTCCCTCTCCTCACCATTTAAGCATTCTATTTTTATTCTAGTACATATATTATTTTTTAAAAACACATACATAATTACGTCTGGATAAAACTAACAATCACTAAAATAAATTCAACTACAGACTCTATTTTTAAAAACACATAAAAACAATTAAAATTATAAAATAGACGTTTCGTGCACTTTCGTACAACTCATCAGTACTTCGAACAAACATTATACTCTGCAGGAATCTGTGCAGCCTCGTTAATTGGAGATTCAGCTGAAACTGTCATCCAACCCTCCAGGAAGATACGACTGCTGTACACGCAACATTTTGAGCAGACAATTTGCGCGTTCTGAAAATCAGGCACATGATCAAAATCCAAAGCATGCGCAACCAATCTCGAGGTTAGAGTGCCTCTATTAAACGAATCCCTATGTTTCTTCAACCTCACATTTAAGGATCGTCCAGTCTCGCCTATGTAGATGGATCCGCAACCCTTGCAAGGAATTTGGTAAACTACACCTGTGAGGTCAAATCTTGAATATCTATGCTTGTAGTTACCCAAAAAAGTCTTAATTGGATTTAAAGGCACATACGCAGTCCTGATGCCTACATTCGCAAAAACACCAGATATTTTCTCAGAAATGTTGGCGTAGTACGGTAAGGATATAGTTCCCAGAGGTGTGGCACGTTGGTAAGGTGTGGGATATTCATTCGATCTCTTCGATAGTTCCGATAAAACTCTATGGCACTATCTTCGCGAGTAATCGTTATGACGTAAATCAGAAATTATTTTACAGACTTCATTATTGAAACTGACCTCACTATTACAAATTCTTAAAGCTCTATTGTACAGTGATCTCACCACTGCAGCTGTTATTTTATAATTTTAATTGTTTTTATGTGTTTTTAAAAATAGAGTATGTAGTTGAATTTATTTTAGTGATATATAGTTTTGCTACGAATATACTTTTTTCATGGCTCCTCTAAGATGTGACACACAAATACTCATATACAGGGAGTGGAGTTCCTAAGCAAATGGGAATCCCTTGAAACAATAAACTGTTTAAACATCCCTTTAAATATCTTTCCTGTTTCAAATTCTGCTTATTGGACTTCGAAAAAAACCCGGAATGTTGGCAGTTCTAACATGAATCAGGATTTTTCAATCTCCATTTTAAGTCAAATTTGCATTATATGAAACAGAAAAGATTTTTTAATGAATATTTTATAATTTCTTTAATAATAAAAAGTAAATAAAAATTAAATATTTATTATTTTAGTTAAAAAATATTAGTTAGATACTATAGTTACTTAGTTATAATAGTTCCTTACTTATTTAGTTACATACTTAGTTTCTCAGTTATATTACTTAGTTACTAAATATTTATTATTTATTATTTTATTTATGTTTGTAATTTACATTTTATTTACTTTTTATTATTAAAAAAATCGGGTATTAGTTTATTATTTTAAATAAGATTTTAGCGTTTAGATCACATTTAGATCATGATATTATAGCTAACTTTCCGCTTATTTTAATCAATTGAAATCAGAAATTTTATTGAGTAATAAAATTTAATCAATACCACATGGGAACCAGTAACATTTTGTTAGTTAAAGTACTTCTCTGATTTATTCTATACTTATTTAACCTTGAAAAGCCTGAAGGTTGGAAGCCATGAAATATGAATTAAGTTCTTTATAAGTTCATAGCATCAGAACTTCAAAACTAGCCATTTTTCAAGATTGTGCCCAGTGAGACATTTGATCATAATCACATGAAATACAACACATCGCTCACCTGGAAGAAAAGTGACAAAACTCCAAAAAATCATGCTGCGTATTGTTGTACTAATAGATATGTCTTAGGTCTGTCTTGCGACATAAAAAATTTCATAAGTGTAGTTATTCGGAAACCTGCTAATTTACGCTGGTGGCAAATTAGAGGTGATGAGGGGAATAAAATTACTTATTCCTCCAAATCTCTTCTACGCCTAACTCTTAATGGTTTTACGCTTTGATGTTTGCTTTTACAGCTTCATGCAGAGCTAAGTGCTATAATTTTATGTTACGCAAAAACACGAGAATCTTCTTTTCCTCTTAATTAAATCCTGTGATATGTAATATTTTTTAGATGTGTCACTTTTCTTGGGATGAGAGATATCCAATTCCAACGGTGCCACTTTTCCATATAATTTGTGTGATGTCCTTTAAGCTGTATCCTTTTTATATACTGTTATAGCATAATATTTCTATACAGTAGTTTAAGAATCGACTCTTAACCCTTACCCCTGCTACTGAATTTTGAAACTATGAATGTTGAGGAAACTGAATTAAAAAAAAAGAATCCACAAATAGTTTTCTGATAATTGCATTCACAAATAGAGTGATATTTAAAATAATTTACAGACGTTTATAAAATTATCTAAAAACAAGAACGAAAAATCCTGAGTCAAGCATAAATTATGTATCACTTTCCAATACTTCCAAAGTAATTTTACAAATCTTTACCGTTTAATAATGTGAAAGATGATATCTAAGTAAACAAATTGGAAAACGCATAACACATTTTAAAATCCAATTTCAGTAACTACCAACTATATTCGGAAAAATATCCGAATTCTTTTGTGAAGCTCTGTATATGATCTATAGATTTGTAGATACACTACATAGAATGCTAAATTTTAGTTCAATTAGAAAAAGCGTAGCACAGTAAAAAATTTCACTTATGGAATTTTCGTCAATACAAGAAAATGTACTCGAAAACTTTTGTGCTGCCCTGTATATGATCTGTAGAATTTATACACGCCAAATAATAGACAAAATATGAGTTAAATTTAAAAACACTTTCAGCAACTGAAAACGTACGTCATCAATTATTGTTAACACACATTATCGAAATATTTTGTGTGTCCCTGTAAATGAAAGATGAATGGTATGCACAAAATATTGTATTACACCTTAGTGACATACTATATCAATTTCAATATGTTTGAAGTAGTGAACCATTATTAAAATACGCCTCAAACGATTCTTTTCAATAGACCGTAATGTAATGGAATTCTTTTAAGTGTCCCTAAAAAAGTCCTGTAAAAAAACTATTAAGGCTACCCACATCATTTTCAATACCGAACATGCCATATATTAAACCTCAATAACATGTATCTATGCAAGACAATCCGTCTATATTTACACGAGTTAGAGCATGGACAGACAGACAGACAAACCAAATTTATAATCACTTTTCAACTATGTTGGAAAGTGTTAAAAAATGAAGGAATTAAAAATAAAAAAAGTATGTATCATTTAAAGAATAATCCTTTATTGAAAAATAATTTAGATAATAATTCTTTAGAAAATAATTTAGCGAAGGCGTTTGTGTCCCTTTAAACTTGAATGTCATTTTTATATCATGTATTTCTATACAATAGAGTTTAAGAGTCAACTCTTATTCCTTACTATACTCCTGCTACGCAATTTTAAAATTAAGGATTTTGAGGAAATTAAATTTAAACGTGAATAAGATATCCTGACAACTGTATCGACACAAAAAATATACATATCTAAAACAATTTACAGGCCTTTATAAGATTATCATGAAAAAAAAAAATGACGGAATTAAAAATCAATAAAGGATAATTTAGAGAATGAAGGCGTCTGTGTCTCCTTAAACTTGAATGTATTTCTTTTTTAAAAATAATGAAATAGTTCCTTTGTTCTTTTATTTAATAAAAAAATTCAATTATTTTTTCTTCAGATTAGAAGGAAAATATTTTCTCATTTCCTGTTCTAAAAAGACATCGAGTTTTAGTTTCTCAAAAATGAGAAAATGTCAAAAGTTTTTATTTTGTCAAAAGCAGAAGTAATAATGTGTTGGTGAAATAATGTTTATTTTTGTTTCAGTGGTCACAATAACAGAAGACGAAAAGATACCAAAAAGTAAAGTATTTATTTTATCATTTCTTGTTCAATACCAAAATTACTCGCTTCAGAAAATACTATTGTCTTTATTTTTAGAGTACTTCACGCATGATGTTATCGTTATTAACTTCTTCAGGCATAGAAATTTATTTCCTTCAGGATTGATCTATTAGCCTTTTTAAAAACACGTCAAAAGTTAAAAATTATCATATTCGAATAAAACGATTTTAATGTTTTTTTATGCTTAACAATTGCTATAAATTATTTATTATAGTAAAATTTTAAAGCCTTAGGTATTTTTGTGGGAGCCAAAATATTCGAAACATAACACAAGTTACTATAATAATTGCAATATTTTCCTCCTGATTCCTAAAATTAATATAGTAATTAATTATTACAATAATCTTAAACGAGCTTTAATATTTTGTGATGCAATAAACTATTGCAGTTGCTAGTAGTAGATTGTTGTTGGTAAATTAAAAATTTTTCAGCAACATAGAAGATACTTATAATTAATTTCTATTGTCAATAACCATCAGTCTTGCCAACTCGGCGCGTTTTGTTTCTCCAAAATATCTCCAATAATTTCCGAATAATACTCTTATTTAATCATTGAATGTCTGACATTAAACAAAAGAAAAAACAGTGCGCTTTGGAAATTCTTGTAGATAATTATAGTAAAAAATGCATTAAATTGAGCACATTGCTACGAACAGTTAATTTTTTGTTTATGTGTATGTATGTGTTATTAAGTCGATGATTTCAAAGAACGTTGTAGCAATCATATCTGATTATGATTAAGTTGGTACCCCCTCAATACCAGGGAAGCAACAAAATGATGTTCACAGTTGGGGATAGCTGTCAAATTTGGATACAAGCGTTTCGAGTCCAAACTTTATTACTGTAAATCGAAGCATATTTGCTTGACATGCAATTAAGAAATCGGAATTTAATAGTGATTATACTAAAACTATCCATAATGGAGAATAATATACATACAGGCTTAGGTAAAAAAAAAAAAATTGCTGAAAAAAATTGCAGGTAAGTTTTGGAAATGGCTGAGAATTTCTATAAAAAATCCTGCTTGTATTTATGTATGAATGATTTTTTTTAAATGTTAGTCGTCTATTTGCATTATAAACTGACTATTATTGCATTTGTCAGATTATGAGTACCATAATTTATGTGCTACGAAATTAAAATTCGTTGATCTGAAGAAAAAGTCCGTGAAATTTAATTTAAAATGGCGCAATATGTGTTAAGTAATAATACTTCAGAAACTTCTTTAATTATATGAAACTTAATTGTACCATCTATATATTTAAAACGCTAAGCGATTTTTTTGGACAATCCGTGAGAACAAACTACTGCATCAAATTACACCATTCTTATTTTAAATGAAAAATATTTGGACACAGATTTGTTATCGTGCATTCGATTGTTCGATAATTTAATTAATTAGCCTTAATTTTCAATTAAACTTTTACTGCTGTTTGTGACGTCATAAAGTCGGCTACTCCCAATGTTGCAAGGCATAGAGTTATTTTCTGAACTCTGTGGTTCGCCAATCTTTTGACATTAGCTAATATCAACTAGGTAATATTTTAACATTGTAATATTAAATCTTAAAAAACTTACTTAAAATTAACTAATATATAATCATAATAAAATATCTAAACATAAGCATATCAATATGAATAACAAATCTCACGTAAAATATTGCAATTTAAATTATTCCAATTGAAAGAAGATTTGGAGAGATATCCCTGGCGTCCAGCTAACATAAAAGTACCAATTTTATTTTATTTATTTACGCACATATTCAATTTTATTATAAAACACCAGGTTGCCATACAAAGCAAAAATCGTCATTTAGGCGTCAAAAATTAACCCCAGTTACAGCGCGTAGAATACATTATGTTTATAGAATGACATACATGTATATACTATATATATATATATGTGTGTGTGTGTGTGTGTGTGTGTGTGTGTGTGTGTGTGTGTGTGTGTGTGTGTATACTTCACTGGTGCCCGGTTAACCGAAAAGTATCCCAAATTATTCGCCAAACTGTAGCGCCAGAATGTTGCCATTAAATCTAATAATAATAATAATAATAATAATAATAATAATAATAATAATTAAGAAAAGCCCCATTTACTAAAGTATCATTTATCAGTAACTTTAAACAATAAAATTTACAATATATTAATTAAAAAATAGTCTTGAATATTTATTTATTTATATTATTTCTCTTAATTATCCCTTTCGACTGTTGGATAAATGTTTGTGACATCAGTTGAATTTTATCGATTGTACGAAACTACGCATCACAACATTTTTTCAATGCTTTTTCTATTTTAATATCATGGTTTCGAAGACGTAATTTTTATTTTAATTCATGTAATAACTAATAAATCAGTAAAACGTCATTATAAATACATTTAACGTCGAATTAAAAATCACTTGATGAGAACTTTTAGGCCGAATTTTTTAATTTCAAAGTTAAATTTCGGTGAAAATCTTTATCCGCTTTTTTTATAAGCGAATAATAATTCATATTTATTGTGACGTCACCGGAATATTGTCCATTAGGTTTATTTTATCATTATGCATTATAACTTTGTTGATGTCATTTTTTCATTACAATTAAATACAAAATATATTTTTATTTGTAACATGGTGTTTAAGCATAAAAGTAACTTATACAAAGTACGTGTGAAAAGTTTGCGCCTGGGAAAATGACGTTATGCTTAGCTTGGAATGCATTTTAACATTGATAAAACTAAAAAGTAAAATTAATTGAGTCAACATGACATAATTTTAACTGAAGGTCAGAATTTAAGCCTTTATTGGTTGCTTCATCTTGATTGCATACCTTGATTACATGTTACCAATTACTTATTTTTTTTTAAATTATAGGTAAGAAGATTTCATTTTTTTTTATAAAAAAATTCACAAAAGTAAAGAATTTCAGGAAAATTAAAATTATTAAAAATAGTGTTATGGGAAAAAAACTTGAAATAATGATTGTATTTGTAGCTAGAATAAATAATGTAAAGTTAATATTTTATAGGAATTATTTTGGTAGGTTTGTTATAAGTTCATTTAACAGTTCCTTATTAGTGGCAAAGTCCTATTTCTTCCACTGTGAATTTCTCTTTCGATGTCAAAAAATGATCGGACGCCAGCCAAAACACAGTGGCAATTTTTAGAAATGTATAACGGTTGTGACAACAAACGGCCCTATCGCTTTAGCTTTCATCGCGGTTACATCACTTCTAAATACTACAAATTTCAATTTTTTACTACATTTTACAACAATTTACAATTTCAGTTCTTACATCATCAATTAGAAAAAAATTAGCTTTCGATTGAAATTTATTTGAAAACTGCCGCTTAATTTAACGACTTTTTAAATAATTTTCAAGCATGAAATATTTTTCAATTCTATCTCAACAATGCTCATCAATTTGCTTTAATAATGTAACATATTCCCTGGGAAAGTTATCCCAATTGAAAATAGATTTTCTTAACCATCATAAAAACTGAAAAAGAAAAATAATGAAAACCCCTGATAAATCATAAGATCAGATTATCTAAAAGAAAGAGCATTTTGGCGCTAAACTAAAATCTGTCAAGGAAAAAAAAACTATTTATAGTTTATGATTAACATAAAATTGATATGCTGAATTCGTTTTTGTATATGTTGCATCAGAATATTCTAGGAACTGTATTTTATTATTTTTTTTAAAGATCCATTGGATATTTAACTGTATAAGAAGGAAAAGATCCCCGACTGTGATGGAAAAGGAATAATCATCCTGATTATGTAAAGGAACCGAAGAAACCATACAAATAAATTACGCTTGAAAACATTAAAAATCTCCCTTATCTGCAGATTGATTTATCATTGTAAAAAAAATCTTCATCTTTACATAGAAATTGATTAGCTTAAAACAATGGATGCGTTTCAGAAGATATGGATTTGAAACGAACAATGATTAATGAAGATATTTTAAAACTTTTAATTTAAACATTTTAAAACTTTTTTTTTAACGTCGAATTTTGACGGTGCCTTTGGTGAGATGCAATGCACATGCGCATAGGAGCTCATTCGGACGCATTATCAAAAGGGGGGGGGATGTGTGCTTTATTTACTATGTTCTTTTATTGACTGAATATGAGATGAACGTAGGGATATACTATTTGTATGATACTTCATAGGTCCAGGAATTTTTTTTTTCTTGCCGTGGGGAATATGGCGGTAATGTCAAACTGATTTGCCTTACACAGTTGTTTACGGATTGTTTGTGTGGAGTTTGCTTCGGAATTAGTACTGTAATTCACTGGGGGGGGGGACTTTTAAAATAAAATATTTGAAAGACTGTTTCATACGCACCCCTTCTTATGTAATAAAGAAGCTTATTTTACTAATATTGTTATTGTAATTTTTTTCCGTCAAGTTTTGACGGGTTCCACCTAGTTCTTATAAAAACGGATAATCTTGAATTTTGTTTTTATTTGCCACATATAAATTATGGATTTAAGTGATTTTGACTCTACATCTTGCATTAGACAACGACGTAGATACTACATCATTTCAATATATGACATTCTCATAACCCAACGTTTAACATGACGCTTTTTTTATTTACTTATTAATAAGCTTTTAGATTAAAATTAGACAAAGAGAATAGGAGTTTGCGCAAAACATCATCCGATAAATCAATCTTCCACACAGAGTTAAAGTCGTAATTATCAGCGACCTAAACAATATGAACGCCCTATTGTATACACATAATAATGTAATAACCATAAAGATTTCTATCATAAAAATGCGACATAGTGATAATTGTTCGAACAGGTATTACAAAAATGTAATGTTGCATCATCCCATAAACAGAAGAAAATGGCTTTTGTTCTTCCCCCCCCCCCCAAACTTTCATGGGGAAATTTCAAGCATATTATTCCGAATATTATTAAGCAGCTTCATCCAAATTACTATTACAATGCATTTTTGTAAAGTATGGAAGAGTCTGGTTAGGTAAAATATGTACTAAATATGTATTACACGGTTTTTATAACAAAATATTTCTAATGTTAGCAATATGTATTGTTAAAATATAAAGAATGTCCTAAAACTCAGACTTTTTTCAGAAACTTGAACAAGCAGTTCTCAAACAATTTTTAAACATCATCGCGACATTTATCAATATCTGGTTATAGACGATATTTTGCAATGTTAGACAATTCATATAAAAATTAAAAAATATATATATTATAAAATATAAAAAAATAGCGCACGAATCATGAAGTTAGGATACTCGATTATATTTGTATTCTTTATAGAATTGATTCAACAAAATCGATTACACAGTCAATGATATCGATTGCATACTATGTTGTAGGACGCTGAGGCGCCAATCGGCGCCTTTATATGTATATATATTTTTTCTCATTCGGAAAGAGCGATACAAGAAATTTATCAATCTACAGCAGAATTCTGCTGTTTCATTATTGAAGAGTAAGTTGGTACTTTATAATACTTTGTCAATTAGAAATTAAATCGGTAAATTTATACCGATCTTAACACTATTGTTTTACTTTTCACTAGGAATACAACTGTAAAACTATTTCTAAAATCAATAAGCAACTGTTTTATCTATGTTTTGAGTTTTTGAATTTTATCAAGTGCATAAACGATGAAATCACTTTGTTGATTTTTTTGCAATATCTGAAAATAAGAGAAAAGTTCCAGAAAAAATTAATAATCGATAATACATATTAACGATTTTCGATCGAACGTCGATTATATCGATTCCGTCGAGCCACTAATATCGGAAAACTTTATTGTAAGAAATTATTCACGCACAGCTATGCTTATTGGAATATATTTTATTGAATATTTTTTTAATATTTTTTATTCAGCTTTTTTTAAGCACTTATATAGATATTTAATAGTTAACTCATACATTTTTACTGCAGGTTTAAGAGCAGTTATATTTTTAAATAAAAGGAAGATACTTGCAGGCAGTTTTCTTGAAGACGTACCTTGGATATCTTTGACCGCAAACTTTTTCCAAACAAGACACGCTTTTGTCTACGAAAATAAGTGACATGTAGCACTAAATTATTCCTTGCCAGTATAATTATAGTTATTCAATAAAAGAAAAATAGTAGTGCTGAAAGACGCTTAATATTTTAACATCCCTTATTTTTTTTTTTTAATATTAGTTGATAAAACATTTGCTGGAGACTAAAAATGAATGCTAAAAATAGAAAATATCAGGCAATTTTAGAAACATATATAACTTGAAATATTTACAATCAAATTAAAGATTTTAAAATATCTTTTAAAATGTGTTTTTCGCAATAAAGAAAATGAAATTAATCAAAGCACGCATGAGAAGTGGACGATAAAATACATGTATTAAAAATGCATTACATACCACATTTGGAAATTTCAAAATCTTTACTAATTTTATCAATAACATAAAATAACAAGAAAATTTATCCTAAATTAATAGAACACTTATTACGACTGCTACGACAATAATAATAATAATTAATATATATATATATATATATATATATATATATCATATTCTTAAAAAAATGCACATTTTTAAATGTATTTTTTCCTTATCCAGAAATATATGATTAACCAATATATAAAACATTGTTTTGTGAATGCATCCTTAAGTAAAATTGTATTTCTCACATTTCATATTTCTATATATTTCAGATAATACAATTCATAAAGGAGACATTTTAATTATACGCAAGGTCAGCAGACTTCATATGGGAGCATATTTGTGTATAGCATCCAACGGAGTTCCACCATCTGTTAGTCGGAGAATAATGTTACAAGTGAACTGTAAGTGTGTTTGACGTTATTCTATTATTACTCCCTTATCTACCGTTTTAACTGTTGCATAATTTTTACTTTTATTTTATAAAGTCAGGCCTAAAAAGTGGAGAGCGCAGTGTGCATGAGATATTCCCCACACAGCTATCTGAATCTATACATGATTTCAATAAGTCACTGATTACTTTCACAGACTTGTTTAGCAAATGTAACCATAAAAACGGGGTAAAGTGTAACCACACTAGTTACACTTTCCCCAATACGAAATTAATGCGAAAATAATTCGTTAAAATTTTTAAAATTCATTAAAAGGAATAAATGATGCTAACAAAATTTGCGGTTTGCACGAAAAGTATTACAGGGAGATCTTTTTTTTTTTTTTTTAACAAAAAAGTTGTAATTCAAACATTTCCGATAGATGGCGTTGGCATGCATAATATGAAGCAGACTAATGCAAATGAGTCTGTCAATAAAACACTTCGATGTACATCTTTGTTCGATGCTAGCAGTATGCTATAGTTACCAGATCAATCATTGTTGGCTAAGCTCTTTTACAAGAACTGGCAATCATCAACCAGCGCATTGCGAAAATTCCACTCGGCAAAAGGACTCAAGACGAGAAAAGAGCCCATTTAATTTACTGGGATTCTGAAGCTTGTCAGACGCTTAAAAAAAAAAACTGGTCGTTTGGAGTATCGTCTACGAAGTGGTTAGGCCCTCCTTGACATCCGCTTCCTGTTATGAATGCCAGCTTCATCTCTCAGTAATTTGTTAGCCACAGCATTTTTTTTTTTTTTTGTTATTAAAAGAAAACCAATCTCCCTCTAACGCCATTCATGCAAACCACAATGTTTCAGCATTATGTGCTCCTTCTTCATGAATGTTTAAAATTATAACGAATTTATGACGCAGCCAGTATTTATAATTGTACTTTTCATCGTATCAATTCAGAGTAATCTCAATTCAAATCTATGAGTTTATGCTTCAGATATTGAAATATAATAGCAGATCTTTCATTAGACAGGTGAGTAGAAATATTTTTCGACTTTTCTTTTTCTTCATATGAATAGCAGTAGAAATCACAAAATAATTATTGTTATTATTTTTTAATAAGCAGTAAACTGAGAGAATATTTGTTTAGAGGATATTATTTCTTTAATTCAAGATACAAAAGAATGAAGAATATTTTATTATTATTATTTAATGCTGCATTCTTATTTCTGATAATGTGAAAAAGTTCATATGACATAAAACTTATCATATTTTTTAAGATATTATGTTTAGTTAAAAATCTATTGTTTGAACAAAAAGAGATCTGATAAAATGTACAAATATTACGTCTGATCAACATAAATTAAGAAATAAAATTACTTAAAATACAAAAACTTTTTTAATTAAAATAGAAAGGTAAAAAACAATAAAAACAATTGCAAACGTTTCGAGTGAAAACCTTACCCCTCTTCAGTACAATTTACGCACAGTCACAATGTATTTTAAGCAATTTTATTTCTTAGAGTTTCTTAAGCTTTTTTCTAATTAAATTAGCATAGTGTTTTATGCTAATTAAATATATATATATACATATACAGTATGCCCACTAAAGTCCCTTGTCACCCTCTTAACCTCAGAACGGCTGCTGCTATATTCATAAAATGAGTGCATAGGTCTAGTAAAGTAGCCATGCGCTACTGAATGAAACAGCCTATCGTGTCACCTGGTGGAAAACTATGGAGTTAGCATTCCTATCTCGAAAACGGAAAGAGGTAGGGAAAAAAGTGATTAACAAAGTGGTAGAGCATCATCGATTTAGTACAAAAAAAAAACACCTTGTGTACATTAATGCGAAGAATAGAACGGTTAAAACGCGCATTTGTGTTTTCGTGATTTCCTACATTGTGACGTAACAAATGATCTTAGAAAGAAAAGAAAACGGTATAACAATATACCTTTATTTGAGATGTTCAAACTTCTCACCGTCAGCTGCAATGCGCATTTGGATCCATGTTTGAATTTAACGTTGCACACGTTGCAGCATAGAGGGTGAGATGTTGGCACATACATCCGCAATGCGTCATTGAAGGTCCTGCAATGTTTGTGGAGGGGTCGCATACACCTGTTGTTTCATAACTGGTTGTTTCTTTCTTTCTAAGATCGTTTTGTCACGTCAGTGTATAAAATCCCGAAAAAACAAATGCGCGTTTTAACCGTTCTATTCTTTGCATTAATGACCACAAGGTGTTTTTTTTTGTACTGAATCGTTGATGCTGTACAACTTTGTAAATCACTTTTTTCCCCTATCTCTTTTCGTTTCCGAGATAGGAATGCTAACTCCGCAGTTTTCCACCAGGTGGCATCGAAGGTGGTTTCATTCAGTAGCGCATGGCTACTTTACTATACCTAGACAACACTTTTATGATTATAGCAGCATTCGTTCCGAAGTTAAGGGGGTGTCAAGGGACTTTAGTGAGCATACTGTATATATATTGTTGTATGTAACGTAAGAAACAGTTTTGTGTATTTATTTTATACGCTAGAATTTATAGTTTACCATATTATTTTGTTGATACGCATCTGTGTTCACAAAATGTTGAAAACTTAGTTCAAATAAAATATCTATCCAAGTCAAAAATATATAAAATCAATGGAACTAAAAGAACCTTACACCTGTCCCAAGACTGAAACCATATGTTTTAAAGACAGTATAAAGATCTTGCTTTCACTTGCCCAAATGACGGGGAAAGTGTAACAATCTGACTTCAATTGCCCAAAAACGATTTTTAAAATTCATACCTGTGCTAGTGCACCTAATAGGGCATTAAATAAAGATACTAAACAATAAATGTGTACTTGATTATAAAAAATGCGGAAAGGTTTGAAATCGAACTATGCGAAATATTTGTTACATTTATCCGACATCATCTTTCGTTCAAAATACAAATGCAGCATTTGATTCATCTTCTGCACAATTGTATTAAAAATAAATCTCAAAAGCAAAAAATGCGCACTTGATTATACCTATTAGTAAAAATGCGGTAAATATTTGAAATCAAACTATGACAAATTTGGTTACATTTATTCGACATCATTTCATGTAGGAAATACAAATGCAGCATTTGATTCTTGTTCTGCATGATTGTATTAAAAAGAAATATCAAATTATTGCATTTGAATAGTATTTTCAGATTGTTTGATTAAAGTACGTTCTATAGAAAATTCTTAATCAGGGATTAATGCAACTAGTATAGTGGATACTTAATACAACTTATTTTTCTTTACTAGCCATAAAATAACATTTCCTTGCTAAATTTTATTTCATTACCAAATAATTCTAATGTAATAATAAAACCATTAACTCTAAATTTTGTATTTTCTGAAATGAAAAATTCAATGTAAATAACCTTTCATTAATATAAAGTACACAAATTTCACTAACCAGTAAAAAATAAATATTTGTATTCTCCTAAACATTCCAGCTTTCGTGTACAAAAATAAAAGTATTCAATAATTCGAAAGGTGGGGTGCCGAAAGTTACAGGATTTTGCGATTTATATAACAAATATATTTTTAAAAATATTTTTTCTACCCAGCGGTTTTTCTGTTGTTACACAGACAAACATCCATAATGTAGATATTTTTAGAAATGTATTCCTTGTTTACATTCTGATGTTAGCTTGAAGTTTTATCAATAAAATTTCGGAGTAATAACTCACAACAGACATTTCACGATTCATAATATATCAATCCGCCCATAAAAGAATACTTCTCTTTTCCTACATTTCAACGCATTTTACGCGTTACAGTTATTCCTGTGTGATTTTGACACTTCTATTGCTTTACTATGCATTAAAATCCAGATGTACAAGATGAAAGAAACTGATATACTAGAAAAAAGTAAATCCCGAGCTGCAAAAGACAAATGACTGCGAAGAAGAAAATTACTTTCTCGCCTCCTGAAGTACAAACGGCAGAAAATATCTCATCGAATTTCAAATTTTAGTTTACTCACGTTTTATGTTCCACTGCTACGAATTTCGTCGGATTATTTTTATCCCATCTGCACAGATGTTATTTGAATCATTCATGCCTCCTTAATAGCATATGGAAGAGTTTTGTTTGCAGTCTACTAGAAGTAGAAGACACGGAAGAGTTCATCTTATAGTGTGAGCAATAATTATTTAAAAAAAAATAATAAAACATTATTTCTAGCTGTAAAAACATATAAAAAAACAGGAAAAGAATAAACATTTTTATTATTTACTGTTTAGTGAACTTTGTGTACTTTATGTTAATGTAATGATGTTTACATTGAATTTCTCATTTCAGAAAATACAAAATTTAGAGTTAATGTTGTAGTTATTGCATTTGAATTATTTGGTTCAAAATAAAATTATTAAATTCTAGAATGTAACAAAATGTAGAACGATAATGTTATTTTATGGTATGCGAGTTAGGAATTGTATCCGAACATAATGCCTAAGATAAAAATATTTTTTTCTTTTCATCATATTACAACTATTACATTAAATTTTGTTTGGCGCCATTATTTAGACAGTTGTAAGAAATCGTGGAACGCGCAAAAATGAAATTACGTTTTCCTATTTATTAAAATGCAATACATAAATGAAAGTAGAAATATACAAATATTTAGTATTTGCTGGGTAACGGGCTTTCTTTCATTTTCGAAATGGGAATTCTAGAGTTAAAGGAGTAGTTGTTTGTATTAGATTCCCTTGGTGGTGAGAGTTTTAAAATTATAGGAGGGCTTAAAAAATACTTTTGGTAATTTTACTGGATACGAAAAAGAAATATATAATGAATTTGTCAGTCGTGTTTAACAGAATTCAGTTCAGCAGTTCAATAACTCACAACTACAAGATAATTCTTAATTTGATTCAAATATTTTTATTTTTATGAAAATTATATAGATCATTACAATGAAGATTTGAAATGCTTAACAACGTGGTACGTCATTAATATTTATTAAAAGTAACAACTATGACATAAATATATCGAACAAGCTGAATCGTACATAAAAAGAGTTGTGAAGAAACAGAATCATGAATACGCAGAAACATTGCTAAGCAAAATCGAAAATAGTGGAATCGTAACTACACCCTTTCGTAAATAAGAACATACAAAGACTCTATGCATAGAATAAGCAGAATCGTGTATAATCAGACACGTGAAAAAGTACAAAAATGAATAAGCACAATCGTGAATAAGCAGAATCGTCAATAAGCAGAAACATGAGTAAGCAAAATCGCAAATAAGTAGAATTGTAACTAAGCACGTTCTTAATAAGCAGAATGGAAATGCTTATAACTATTAAAATCTAAAGAAAAGTGTGACACGTTTTTTTTTTTTACTGTTCAAATGTATACTTTCATGTAAGTTTGGCAATACAGAATTTCAGAAATTTAATTCTTTGATTGTACTGATTTGATATTGAATAAATCATTTTACAATGTTTTATTTCCTTTTCTACAAGGAGGCATTTCAGTCATAAACCCTGGCTATAAAATACAAAACTCGTAGAATAAGTATACGTTAAGAAACTGCAATAAAATATACTCCCTGACGAATTTTAGAGACATATTCAACACTAAGAGTTCTTGAAAGATATGTCAGTTCCAAAAATACATGAATAACAATCTAAAAACCTCTCGCTGTTGCGGTTATTTGTGCTGATTTGATGATCATAATTATGATGATTTTTAAGGTCATTTATGCTGAATTTAGGTTGATCATTAAATGACAACTACAAAGGACATAAATACCCATAAAGTCAGAGACCGGGACTAAACCAAATATATTTTCTGAAAACAAAATCAATTTTAGCATTCAAATTGCATATTTGCATTTCTAAGCGGAGTCGTTTACTTTTTTGTTTGAATACCATATTCTGTAACATGTTTATGGTTTCAACATTACGTTTATAATAAGTACATTTTAAGGATAATATTTAAAAGTATTTTCATTTTACTTTTTACAAAGCTTATTTGATAATGCTGGATTTAATTTAATTATTTTTATATTTATTAGAAATCTTAATTTCAGATTAAAGTTATAAACACAGAGTAAATTTCAAACGTTTACACAGTTTTTTTTTTAGATTACAACGCGTATCACCAGAGTTAGAAATGAGATAATCTGAAAAATGTATAGAGTTATACAGTGCTCCTTGAAATAATTTAGCAAAATACCAACTGATTCCCATTATCTTTTAGAAAGAGGATGAATGACGGTGTATTATTCTTAAGACCTATTATCAGTTCTAAACGCAATCATTAAAAATAGGTTTTTAACAATTCTAAACACTTCTGTCTTACTGCCACAACATAGTGTTGTAGAAAGAATAAATTATATGACATTATTTATATGAGGTAAAATATTTCCGAACATGCGTTTGGTAAAACTTTATGCAGATGTATCCTAAGCATTGCATACACGAAAAGTATTGTTTTATAAAAGTTAAATTATTCAAGTTAAGTGTAGAAATGGTACATACATTAACCAATCTATCGACCTCTTCTTAAATATGTATACTATGTGAATGTCAGTATTTATTAATAATTAATTGAATTCGTTAAATATGGCAAATTAGTCCCTAGCTAGAATATGCTAATCCGCCTCAGACATGCTGTGTAGAATTCTATCACAATCCTTCCTAATATATCATAAGTTTGAAACTTGCCACAAGTTTACTGCAACTTTTCTATAAACTCGAAAGATCGAAAGGTCAAAATACTAATCATAAGCCAAATAAATCCTTACAGAATGTTTCGTCAGAAGATGAACTAGCTACAGTATTAAATAAAATAAATGAATGATATTGTTGTTTGTTTCAAAACTCTATAGTTTTATTCTTAGCATTTTGAAGAGGTGTTTGTTGGTGTACGATATTAAAATTGTTAATCTCTTGAGAATTATAAATAATATTATTTTTTTTATAATCACGTAAGATATTTGTAACTAAACTTTGTGTTTGTGATCTTGTTAAAAATGAAATTAGATTTGAAAATTAATAAATAAAAGGAGAAGTTTTATAATGATGACAGTGTACAGATCTGTATTTTGCACTATAATTGTAATAATTTTAGTGAAAACACATGATAGTACTTATTTCAAGAAAATCAATTCTGGAACAATATCTTGAAATCCACAAACTTTTTATTGATATTGAAATATAGTTCAAGTGCTACATGACAAATATAAGGTGAAAACTGCAAATCGTGATACATTTATATCGATTGGTCAGTATCTACTCTATATTAATACAAAGCATATAAGAAGGGGAGGCATCGCGGAAAGTGCGGGGAATTCAAGATGGCGGCCGTTATTCAAAATGGCGTCATTTTCGGGAATTAGTGCAATTTCGTTTCTATTCATCGTATAAAAGCATGTTTGATGGAAATTTAGATGTTTTTAGATAAAAAATATTATTTGTAACACTTTACAGCACAGTCGAAAAGTATTTATGAATTCAGTTTGCCTGTTTGTCTGTCTGTCTGTCTGTCTAGTCGTCTGCCTAGTCGCACACTAACTCAAAAATAATAACCGGATATCCAGATAATAAAACTATGGTAATGTAGTATACCGTAACACGTTCGGTATTCATTTTCAAGTGTGCATCATTCATTGTTCATTTACAGGGGCAATCAAAAGTATTCGGTTACATTATGGTCTGTAGACGAAAATCGCTTCCAGTGTGTTTTAATGATGTTATACTCTTTGTAACATATTCAAATTAATATACATCAGTGCGGTGCAGTACAAGATACTTACTGTAGATTAAACAGTGCATAGCAGTTTTCGTTCATTTACAGGGGCTCACAAAATAATACGGTTACCTTTACATTAATGTCTCTGAGCACAGTGCCTTTATAACTTGTGTATAAATTTTAGAGATCATCAGCTAAATCGGTTGTTATTAAGGGAGGTGCTAGGTATGAAATAACTGCAATATTTAATGATAATATCCCAATTGGTCAGTATCCTTTTTATATTAAAACGATGCATATAAGAAAGGCATAATGAAATGTCTTAGGAATTTAAGATTTAGGCTGTTATTCAATTTTTTTCCGTTTTCGTCATATAAAAGTGTATTTGATCTCATTTTCGATTTTTTAATCAAACATTTTCTTTTTAATATCAGAAATATGCTTAAAATGAAACTAGTTCAATTATTCAAGTATTTTTTATTGTATAGTGAGTAAAATGAATGGAATAAATAAATAATAAAAATGTATTTTACTAATGCCTTACTTATACAACATATTAAAAAATGAATGCTACATAACAAATGAATGACATAAAATTGCAGAATATAGAAACTTTAAGTTGTAGCATATTATTTCTCATTCACATTCGTTTTTACAGTTGCACAATAATGTGCAAGAAAAACCAACCTTCCTACAACTACACTTATTTTTGCAGATTTTGCACATACACTCTTAAAACTGTGCCACTGATTTAAGAGGTACATTCTGAATTTTTGTGCCTCTAAATATTAAGAGTCACGCGGTGCCTTTGAAATTAAGAGGTACATAGTGCCTTTGGGATTCAGAGGCACAGCGTAAGTGCCTTTGAAATTAAGAGGCACAGTGTGCCGTTGAATTTATATATTCAAGTGCCTCTTATTTAAAAATACATTCTGTACCTCTTATAATGGTGGTACATGCATGTGCCACCATTATAAGAGGCACAGACTGTAATTTAATTATATTTTATATTAAATTTATATCTTTACAGTAAATTCAGTTTACTGCAGAAAGATTTCCCAGCATGGCATATAAAAAGACATAGATTAAATTTTGTCTAAGGCAGAATACTTTAATAGAAAATTTTCTTACCCCCAATTTATTGAAATAAATTTGAAACAAATATTAAAATGTGTGCCCATGTGGCCTAAGTCAGTTCTGTGATTCAATAAAGAGCCTTGTCAACATATAAATTTATTTTATACATAAAATACATAAAAAGGCATAAAAGCTTTATTAAAATCAAATAAGACAAACATTAAAAACATGAAAAATGATACAGCCGCCAGTGAAGTAGAACATCAATCGGTAATGTCGGCTACCGAAGTTCTAGGGGAGCAAAATAAGGTGGTTTAAGAATAGTTTGCTGCAAAATATAGTTTTTTCTCAATCACTTACAATAATAAATACTCAATGACAATATGTGGCTAAATCAGAGGTGGTAGATATTTATTACTTGGTGTTTTTTACCATTTTTTGAAAAACTATAATCTTTTACCCCAAAAATGCATAGGTAAAAAACATAATATTTGGGTCTCCATGCCAAATCAACTAACAAATTTCAATATTCTACCTGATGATATAAATGAGAATATATTTTTATTTTATTTTTATTGCATTAAGTTTTCCTACCATTAATTATTCAAATTTTGGAAAATCATCATTTTTTGACTTGCAGAAAATTTGATTGAAATTTTGAAATGATTTGAAATTTTTCAATTTTGAATTTCTCAAGTTCTATCAAACATACAGAATTTTATGACCACCCCCCTCCCCCATTTTAAAGAGGGGTTTATAAGGTTTAATTTGTTATGCATGTTGACTATGTTTAGTTTTAAAAAATATATATTACTAATTTTCTTTTAATTTAGAAATTTTTAGAGTTTTTTTTAACACTATGTTTGTTGTAATATTATAAGCTTAAAATTATGAAAATTTTAGAGTGGGATCGCAATCAGACCAGGGATTATGAAATAAAAGCTGAAGATTACAATGCAAATAATAAATTAACAAAATAGATAGAGTTAGATTGTTATTTAAATGACAATGTTTTAGCTTCTATTTGATAACTCCTGACCCCATTGAGATCCCACTCAAAAAATTTCAGAATTTTAAGCTTATAACATTACAACAAACATACATTTTTTTTTTCTTTTTCTTTTTTTTTTTTTCAAAAATTTTAAAAAACACTATCTAAATTAAATTATGTATTTTTTTAAACAAATAATATTTTTTAAGAAACTTTTACTTGAAATATACAAATAATGTTTTAGAGTGCAAAATGTGAATCAACATTGTGATTTGTGAAACTTTATAAAATGTAGAAAGTATTCAAGGCTGTCGCCAGGTGAGTGCCTAACCTCCACCCTCCTTCCAAAACAGTTCATATTATCAATTCATATTATACTTTTATTTAAAAGAAAGGCACTGTAGCTTAATATCTACAAGGTACCCCCCCCCCCCTCCATACACACACAAACACCAGAAAAAAAATCTGACTATGGTCTTGGAAATACTATATATGATTACAGAATGATTTACTATGTATTATTCATTTTATTATTTATTAAGTACTATTTATATGAATATAAAAACAAAGATTTGCTGAGAGATACACATACATAATGTATACATATACATGGATGTACGCAGGAGGGTGGCCGCGTTCCCCGGAAATCTTTGAAAATAGTAAGATAGAACTTGAATAACTAAGAGATTGACGAACTATTTGTCGTTGCCCCATCCCTAATCCTGAGTGTCTCCATGTATAAAGAATCATGTTTTATATTATAACATTCACAGAAAATAATACTAAGTTAAATATACTACTTACTTATTCCAGACTCGTTATTAGCTTCTTCTTGTCGTTGTTCACAGGCGTATTTACATTGGCGGCCATTGCTTCCCTTCCCTTCCACTGATCGTAATGCATGGCGGGTAAACGGCTGTTGCGCATGTCCGTTTCTTAGTGTACCTCTGAAACTGACAGGTTTTTTTTTTCAAAGGCACAAATCTGTCAGAGGCTAACTTCGTGCCTCTGACCAGATTTCGCTCTGTTCCGGTGCCTTTCATCTCATTGTGCCTCTAACGTTTTTCTCCTAATCAGAGGCACTTTGTCTACGTGCCTCTTACATTAAAATAATAGAAGGCACAATGTGCTTGTGCCTTTTAAATAAGAGGCACACTTTTAAGAGTGTACATTTTATTAGTTCTTTGCAAGGATCTGCAATCTCGAGCAGCTCCGACCATTTTAATTTCCATGAAAAATTATCCAACCACCATCCCCATTTGTTTGGAGGGGGGGGGGGACATATTTCCCGCGCATATGCTTGTCCCCAAATATGTTCAGCGTGGAAAGCACTCCGTAAAATATGTTGCTCTAGCGCACCCTTGGTTGGTGGAAGATGTTCAATAGGACGATTTTTTGTCATAAACAATTCCTGTCTAGCATCATTTACACTTATGCTGTTACATGTTGAACAGTACAACAATACTACGAATTTTTCTAAAATATTTAGAATATCGTCAGTTATGGAAGTCTGCGGTTTTGATAAAAATGAAAATGCGATAGTAGCATCTTTATAGAGAATCCATGTCTTCCAAGCTGACTTTTTTGTTTTTCCTGTGAAACCAGGATTGCTGTCGCAGCCTGTGAAAACATGGAATCCTAGTAACGACATTGCTTTTTCTTTTCCAATTGCTGTAGCTACAGTATGGACGGGAATAAGTCTGTAATTCTTCTTTGTTCCAAATGCAATCCAAACAGTTTGCAGATGTCTATCTGACAGACTAAAGAAATGTGCAATTGCTAAAACTAATACATCAGTATCTACAGAGCGTATAACAATATTTTTCAATCCGTTTTCTGCCATGTCTTTCAGGTGCAAGATTATCCTTGTATCAGCTTCTTCCTGACCAGGGCAAGTCATTCCAATTAAGGAACTCAGTGCAATATTCTTTCCTTTAACTTCTTCACCTGAAGTGGTTATAACTTGAGTATTTTTTTCATGGTATTTACAGCTAGTGTTCCAAGAAGATTAAATAACTCTTCTTTATTACTTGAATTTCTTAAGAAATCTTGCCAATTTTTAGGTAGTTTGACATGCGATAGCACTTGCCGCCTGGTTCCTGCACCCCTTTTTTGTCAAGTTTCACCTTTAATGCTTGGTGTAATGTATCTATCCCATATCAAATCTATTCTTTGGCAACTAAAACTCTCAGTGTCGTTACATAAATGGAGTTGAAATGTGTTAATGTAGTAATCATTAAAGGTTTTTGAAGTCTGGTGAGGCTTTAAAATGTTAATAAGAACTGGCCCATCATAAATTAAAGCATCGCATGTTCCTGGAAAGGTGTTTCTATTCTTCTCAATAGTTTCCTCTAAAATACGTGCTAAATCACTTTTATGGCTGGGTCGAAATTCACCGTTACTGGAAAAGGCAAGGGGAAATGGTTGATTTTCATAGTTGAAAAAATTTTGCAGGTCTAACTGTCGATTCTTTGCAAGTATTAAAAGCCTGGAAAATAGCTGGACGTCTGTTTTTTTAAAACTTTAGGGTTGCATTTTTCTAGCTGATGTTTTTTGCCGGAGTACAGCGCCTAGAATATATAGTGTGGAAATCTGCTACCAAATAGTACTAAAAAATTGAATCCAATAAATGTACAACGTTGCTGAAAAGACAACGATGGGATCGCAGCGCCATCTGCTAGCTCTTCTCAACGTAAACATTGCATGTGAACGGAAACATTGTGAATGTTTCGGCTGGTATGATTGCCTTATTATCGTAGGAGCACCGTTGCACATTTATAGGCTACAACTTTTTAGCACTTTTTAAAGCATTACAAGGATAGCCGATTTCCACAATATGTATTCTAGGCGCTGTAGCCGGAGTGTTAAAGAGAGAAATTTTGTTTTTATTTCAGAGGTTGGAATATTGATGAGGAATTAACATGAAAACGTAAATGGTACAGATACTGACACTGAATATTTACAAAATTCATCTTTATCACGTGTTTCAGTATATAATCGTGCATCGCGCTATAAAACTGTATATAGAACAAATCTTTCTAAACAAAAATCTTTTTATTTCAATTGTCAGATTGATCGTCTGTGCACCAAAGAGTCTGAGAGTAGGGTAAGAAATCGCAACATTAAAAGGAAATATGTTTTGGAATTTTGGAACAAAACCCCATATTGAATACATCTCATTCTGGGTGGTGCCTCGTCATCAGAATTACATTGTAATAAATACATAAATACACGCTACATTGTATATTTATAAAAAAGAAAATGTTCATATGACAATTTGCAATTCTTTCATATCTAGCAAAGTTCAAAAACACATTATATAATAAAGAACGTGCATAGACAGCTTTGTGCTTATTGAATGTCCTATGACCGAATGCCCTGTGACCCTGTCGTGGGTTGTTTCTGTCTATTGTTTAACCACGTACAAAGAAATAGTAATAAAAAATTTTCGCCATTTTTCCTTAGTTAAATTATTCCAAATTCTTACAATTCTAAATTTTCCCTCTCTTTTAAAATATCTCTTAAATCTATTTTATATTTTATTCCATAACTTAATCAAAATATTCTTTTATTTATCATTCTAAAAATCTTAATCTGTTAAAAACTACACGTATTTATTATAACCTTATTCTCTTAAATTGCAACACTGCCTCTAAAACGCACCTGCCTAATTTCTTCTTTTGAGACATTGAATTTTTATTCTTTGGAACTTTTGTAATACCATTTTTATTTCTATTTAATTATCATTCAGCATCCCAGGATTCCTGGCTTTTTCACGCCCAAAAGCTTTTTTGTTTACCTTTTTAAATTGCCGCTTCTGATAAAGAGTTTTGGTCATACGTCAGAGACACACCCTCGTGGCCTCATTTTTTCATCCATTAGCGAGCAGGCCGCCTTTTCTGCCCCCCTTGTTTCACGCCGAACATGGCTGTCAGTGGACTAGCATTTCGCGCGTTTGTAACTTTGAGCAGAAATCTTGGAATATTTATACTGTTACATTGGCTTCGGACACAGATTTTTGTACGTTTTTCTTCTGTCAACTAGGCCCTGTCACTAGGGGGTCAAAATACGTATTCATCGGTAGAGAGTCTTAAAAAAACATAGCTTTGTGCTGTCATCTAATGTAGTAAATATCTTCGAGTTTTTGATGAGATTTAGTGGAGTTGTTACATCAACGTCATCTAATAAACAGTTGTCTCGGCAATACCATGTGTCTTTCTTGAGTGGGAAACTGCCTGGATTCATTTACCTAGCCTGTTCTCCGGTTCATGCGACTGCCTATAAGAAGTATAATTCGTCATCATATAGCATGGAACAGCGTTAGTAATTTGTGGCGGTGGAATCATAGTGCTATGATCTGGTGTAAATTTATAGAGATCGTGGCTGGCCTGTCAACGGTTGCTGGATATAGAAATTTTTATATCATATATATATATATATATATATATATATATTTGCCTTATATAATAGCAGAAAGCTACAATTAAGTAAAGCGACGAAATTTTTTATAAATAGCGTTATTCAAAATTTGTAACGCTTGACATGTAAGAGTCTAAACTTTTTTCTGTGAGATCTTTAGTTATTTTTTTATATAAATTTATGACTGAACCCCCAAACTAATTTTGTTTCATAACTGTATAGGAATTCATATATAGTTTCAAGAGTGGGTGTTAGACCGTTCGAAAACAAATTTGATATATTTTGTAATATATATATTTACCATATTTAAAAAAAAAAATTCACGTTCAGAAGGAAGACATTATTTCGAGACTAAATGACACCCATGTTTTACGTTTACTGTAAACGACCTCCAAATAAAGGCGGGCGTATCTTTTATTGACATGAATCGAACATCTTAAAATAACTGTTTATTTTATTTATTATTTAGATCATTTTTTGTTTATTTTATCTAATAGTAATATTTATTGTGACAGTTCCTCCCATGATATGGATTCCGAACCAGCTTGTCGGTGCACCAATCGGAGGTCAAGTAACCATCGATTGTCACACCGAAGCTTATCCGAAGTCCATAAACTACTGGACGAGGGAAGAGGGCGAAATGATCATCCAGAGCCACAAATACGAGGTGCTTCAAAAAGTAACTACATACAAAGTTCACATGGTGCTGACCATAAAAGGTCTCGTTCACGATGACTTCGGAACCTATCGATGTTTTGCCAGAAATTCGCTGGGTTCTACGGAAGGCTCCATAAGATTGTATGGTAAGTTGTTACCTTATATTACGTCACTGTAAACACAAAACAGTTAGTGATATTGGTTTGTTAAATTGCACAACTCTTGCAAGCTTCGTAAGATATATTGTAATTAGTATACACAGCAACAAGGCAAAAAGCTAAATGTCTATAAACAGCCAATCGAATGTGTATATCAGTTTAAAATATATTGTAAATCTCGCCATCGATACAATTATCCCAAACATCTTTTTGGACCGAAACATTAAAACAGTGCATCTATAGGTAAGTCAATAGTGTCGTGCACCTAGAAAGAAAACGCATAAAGTAAGAAAATGAAAACTTTAATAATTTTCATTTTGCATGACATAATTGGTTTTTTTTTTTTGGTTTTTTTCAGTCCAAAATAATTTTTGTGATTTTCAAATTTATGGTATACGAGGAAATTGTAAAGATCGTCGAGCCACTGTAGGATGCAAAATTGCAACTGAATTTGTACATTAAAATTTCTCTACGTAATCATCTCCTATATCATTGCATTTATACATTCGGAGAAGCACGAATTCTATAATCATTTGTTATAATGACTCGAATCGAGCTTCAGATCCTCTAAGATCTTCGATAATGTATTTATTATCTGAGGTGAAGTAAGGTCCTCGAACTGAAACTTTTAATACAAGCAAATCATTTAAAATGCAATAGAACCAGATCTTATTAATAAGGTGGATGTGAAAGTGCTGGAAAACCACAATCGACTAAAGCAACTTGTGCAATCTCACCAATTTAACGACTTTCATTCTCTTGAAGCAAATGTGAAATATATTATTTATATAAAATGTGACAGGGCGTTTTATAAAATTATATGACTAAAGAAATATAGACCTCTTACAATATTATTTCCCTGTAATACTTAAAACATTTCCTACTTACTTTCTTAAATAAAGAAGTATTTAATTTGCTTCATTTGTCAGTCGCCAGTTACAAGACGCTTTCTTACTTTTAACTAAGAAAAAAAAACTGCTGACTAAATCTAAATTCGATATCAAACAGTTCCAAAAATTACGTTAGCTTCTTTCCAAAAGTAAATTGCATCAGAATTTGTGCGCAGTCTTCGGATTTATCCTCATTTTTCAATATCTTAAACACCTATAATATTTAAAATTTGACTGAAAATTTAGAAAAATACAGAATATGTAAATTTTATATGTTAGATAACATTTCTATAAGTATATTAAAAGATCTTATGTATAAAACAGAGGTGTATGTAATCTCATATATAACTAACATATGAAACAAGAGTTACATGATTGTCCATATTTATTATTTAAAAATAGCAATTGTATCTTGTACTTACAATTTCGTGAAAAAAAAGGAAAATTTTTCTTTTATTTAATTACATCGTTTTATCAGATTCCAAGCTATCTAAACACGGATTTTTCAATTATTTTTTCGTTTTGACTAAAAAAGAAGCTTACGAGTGTATTACAAAAACGCCTACACATCCACGCACCGAAAGTAGGGGGAGACACAGTTATTGATATCAGACTAAACCAATAAATCGATGTTTGAACTATAAAAATATCAACTTTGACAGGATAATGGAACTCGGTGCACTTATAAGCTAAAAGATAAATCATATATGGCTTGACCAAATATTTAAAAAAAATAATAATAAAAATCCTTCAGAAGATTAAAAACCGACATATTTATGATAGCTTTATTTTA
Source organism: Maratus michaelseni (assembly GCA_963931845.1). Taxonomy (NCBI): domain Eukaryota; kingdom Metazoa; phylum Arthropoda; class Arachnida; order Araneae; family Salticidae; genus Maratus; species Maratus michaelseni. The sequence continues at coordinate 422,908,120 of OZ007592.1, forward strand.
TCGAAAATTTCAATAGTCAAGTAGAAAACAACTAAATATTACAATATAACTCATTTTTATTCTTAACTTATATGATAGAAATCAATAAATATTTCAGTTTTAAAAATTTTAAACAGAAGATGTTACGGAACAATCCTTAACAAGTATAGATTATAAAATTTGAATTTTACCGTGGATGAATTGCTATTAAATTATCGATTAACGACTGAATGTCTAATATGTCATATTTGTGTCAAGCTTGGCATACAAAACTTCCGTGATACCCTGTGGATGAGTGACATGGATAGCAAATATTATTGACAATGAGATATGGATCATTTTGACTTCTTAAATAGTATGAAAGGTTTTCAGGACTTACGATCGATGTGATGCTCTTTCAAAGCGGAAAAATGTATAAGTTGGAACTTTAGGTTGTGTTTCGATAGTTGAAATGAAAAAAAAAAAAAAATGCGTTATAACATTAGTTTAAATTGTTTCTTACTTATTATTACATTTTTTTTTTCTTCAAAGAATTTTCCACTCATTAATTACATATCAAAAGACTAATTATGATTTATTTAAAATTTGTGTTTTTTCTCCAAAGTTTGTTTATAGATTAATTTCGGGTGAGGTGCCACATATGTTTATGAATTTGTGTATAAAATCCAATGGTGCACATTAGTGTGGAGTGAAAATACTTTTTCTCAAAATTCACATTGCCTGAGTCATTATATGGTGTAAAACTGTCTGGAACAACTTGTCTCCGAATTTCAGCCATCTTCAGGTTCCACACATCAAGTGAACATTTGTACAGCTTTTTTCCCGTTTTAATGCCTTTTTATCAAAAAAACAATAATAATTAACTTATTTAATAATTAATTATTTTGTAAATTAATATTAATTAATTATATTTTCATTAATAAATTGCTTTATCAAAACATTATTGTCAGATGTCAGTACTAGAAAGGGAATTTCATACATAAATAGCAAATTTATAGTCCAAAATCTAATAGATGGAAGCACGTATTCTAATCTGATAATTATTTTATCATGACCTAAGCAGACATGTGACTTTTGTGGAATGATTCGTTTTTGTGACTGTTGTCTTTGTTTCAACCACTGATTTGTTTTTTTTTTGTTTGTTTGTTTTTTGGACAGGACAATACGGACTTTTAATTTAAACATGACCTCAACAAGAAGTGAAACTTTTTTTACCGTAATTTCGCGCGTATGCGCCGCAGCTTAGTTAACTCTTTTTCAAACCGGAAATTTTATAGAAAATAAGACGTCAAATAAGTTCTAAGCAGAAGTAAGTTACATTTTATTTAAAATAAATTCTGGTAGGAAATCGAATTGTCTGAGGTGCGGCGTTTACGCGCGAAATTACGGTAGTTGTTTTGGGATTCCACTACAACTGAAAGAGAAAGTGTTACCCACGTATGCTGATTTAATGAAGCATTTCCTACGAATAAAAAAATATATACTTTTTGTTAGCAGGAGAGCAAGAAAGATCCTTCAGTAAAAAATATCAACGAAATTGTTTCTTGTGACATTGAAAGAATTTGGAAGAAAGTCTCCTTGCCTGTGGTAATTCATAAAGAAGTTATTCGTCTTATTAGAAATTATAACGAAAAGTTACTTTGATGGAAGAAAGGACAAAACTGTAATGAAGGGAAGTTCTTTATATACGACTATAGCTGAGGAAGAGCATATTGTTTTGTTGTCAGAACCTGATTCTGTTTATATAGGACATGTGACTCCGGATTCAAGCTCTAGTGCGGATACTATACGAAACATCATCAAATTCATCACGCAAAAAGGGATTACACTTTTGGAACTGGTTGCCGTTGACTGTGATGAAACGAAAGCGAATGTTGGGAAGAAAAATGGTACAGTTTGTTGGTTAAATCTTTGTTGGCCAAAAGTTGCACTGGTTTGTATACTTATTGCATACTAATGAACTGCCTCTTCACCTCCTTTTCCAGAAGATTGATGGAAAGACATCTCTAGAGACCACGCCAGTTTTCCGGAATAATAGGAACATCTCTGGAAACGTGCGAAAACCTTGCTGTGACAAGTTTTGTTTTTATTCCAGTTGATCTGCCTGAAATGGATAAAAAAGACCTTAGTGCAGACCAAAAATATTTCTTCGATTTTTCTAGGGCATTATCCTCGGGGAAGTGCCTTCCAGATTTAGCAAATAGAAGTCCCGGAACGACGTCTGCTTCAAGATGGCTCACTATAGCCAACAAAATTCTGCGCTTATATGTGTCGACGGCTTAACCAACAAAACACTTTAAGCTCCTAGTAGAATATGTCATGAAAGTTTACGTGCCACACTGGTTTGAAATAAATAAAATCCCAGAAACTACTCATGGAGCACGTCACCTGCACCGAATGATAAAAAAACTCATTCTTGCCAGAAGGTTTTAAGCCGATCGTTCACGAAGTTATTCAGAGGAACACTTATTTTGCTCACTCTGAAAACATTCAGTTGGCAAAGATGTTAGATGAACGATCACATATTCGAAAATTGTGCCTCAAAAGAATACTGAAAGCAAGAAAAACTGACTGGAAGGGGAAGATACGGCACTTTGATCTTCCGAATTTAAATTTCGAAGCAGAGGAATATTTTTAGATGATTCATTGGAACAATCATATGGATCACCAGCTACCATGAAACTCAGTGACGAAGACATAGCATGTATGATCAAAACGGTTCACAATTTGAAATAGAGAAGCTCCCTTGCCATTCTCAAGCAGTAAAGAGGCAGGTGCGACTTTGTAACACAAGTATCATTGGTAACATGCGGAGCAGAATCCAGGGATGGATACATTCTCAGTGGAATCAAGTCACGAAAGAAACTTCCAAAGTTTGATACCAAAGTTGAATTTTTTGGCCCTCATGTGGAATCCAAAACTGAAAACTAATTAAAGTAAAATGTTTTCCTTATTTCTTTTTAATAATTGGAACTGTTTTTAAGTCAGAAAATAAAATTATTGTAAACATTAAAATTAAATAAAATTAATTAATTTTTTTTATATTTTGACTTAACATTCCTTTTTTTGACCCCCTGTGTGGAACCTGAAGATGATGAGTGATTGCGCTGGGATTTTTTTGCAGTGTCTTTTTTGCCAAACAGCATCATTTGTTGAGTCAGGAAATATTTAAAAAAAAAAAATTGGCCTTTTTCACTCCACCCTAGTGCACATACACTAAAACAAATTATGCTGTGCTATTTAATGTTAAATATACAACATGTGTACTGCGAGAAAAAATATTTAAAAAATACAATTAATATTTTTTAACATATTTTCCTCTAAAACATAGCACTACGGCACGTCACCCATACATTCAGGGTGAGACGCCACACGTGTGCGAGGGTTATGCCGCACTTGTCAGAAGAACAAAATGAAATTATAAATAAACAATATTCAAACAAATATTCACATCTAGAGTTCGCGGCATCCTGTACATAAAAAAACTGCGGCATGTGTCCCATTTTGTACTGTACAGACGGAGCACATCCCAGTTGCCTGAACTCGCAAAGAAAAATGACGTAACCATAACGCAGTACTGTATACAGACGCTACACTTAGTTTTGACTTAGAAATCATGCATGCATTTAGTAATTAGCGTATAAAAACTATATAAGCATAACGTGTTTAAAATTTTGGATAATGAAATTATCCGCTAACCTCAAAATAAGTATTGTAAAGCCACAAGTAAAAATCGAAGTGGTATTTACGCTATACTCTGGCTAAATTAATCTCGTAGCGCAACTATACTGTGCGTCTGACTGTCATCTATCGATAATTACAAGAAATGGAAGGGTGCAGCAACAATACTGGATGCGGCGACTCTCCTGGAGTTACTCTATCTGAATTTTCTTTCTACTACTAAACACATATTTTACCTATTTAAAATTAACTCAAAAAATTTTCCAAAAATTGACAACAATCAAAATTGTTTTCATGATTAATCACTTCGTTGTCTTGCAAACAAAATATTACAATATATAACTAATTTGTAACCTTGATTTATAACATAGAATATCAATAAATATTTAAGTTTTAAATTTTGAAACACAAGATGGTACGGAACAATAATTAATAGTATAGATTAACAGTTAATAGTATAGATTACAAAATTTGAATTTTACCAAGAATGGATTGCTATTAAATTATCGATTAACGACTATATGCCTAATATGTCATGTTTGTGTCAAGAGTGACATACAAAACTTTAGATTAAAACTTTAGATTTTGTTTCTGTTGTTAAAATATAAAAATAAATATATTCGTACTGAGTACAATGATAAAACGACAATTAAAAAGTTGGAAAAACGCTTCAGAAGAATATAAGTAGACATATATATGATTTTATCGAAAATTTCTACATTAAAGTAGAAAGAAACGAAATATTACAATATAACTAATTTGTAATCTTGATGTATGGGATATAATATCAATACATATTTCAATTTTGAAATTTGAAACACACGATAGTACGAAACAATCCCTAATAGGTATAGATTACAAAATCTGAATATTAACGTGGAAGGATTGCTATTAAATTATCGATTAACGAATAAATGTCTAATGTGTCATATCTGCGTCAAGCGTGACATACAAAACTTCCGTGATACCATGCGCGACACGGGTAACAAATATTATTGACAATGATATTTGAATGACTTTTGACTGATGAAATAGTGTAAAATGTTTTCAGGACGTACGATCGATGTGAAGCTCTTTTAAAGCGGAACGCAGTTATAAGTTGAAACTTTAGATTGTATATCTATTGTTAAAATCAAAAAAGAAAATACATTATTACATTAGTTTAAACTATGTCTTACTTATTATAACATTTCGTTTTTCTTCAATTTATTTTCTACTCAATAATAACAAAAACTTTAATTATGATCTAGTTAAAAATATTTTTTTTTCTCCAAAATTTGTTTATACCTGAATCACCTATTATGCTTCCAATAAACATATAATTTACCTATTTAAAATGCACTCTATTTTGTTTTCAATAATCAAAATCATTTTTATGATTAGTCACTTATCAGTCTTTGTGGTCAAGCATGATGCCAAATGTATTTTTACAAACTTTTATTTAACTTAATTTGGTTGATGTATGTAAAGTATCCACCCACTTCTCGATGATCTATAATTATACAAATTATTTACACAGGTGTGTTCTTTATGATAATAAAATATATTTTTTAAATCTTAATTGTAAATTAACCAGTAGACCCATGCCAAGATTTCGCACTGCAGTTTAATATTTTTTTAGCAATATCTAATATATTTAGATAAAGGTTTAAACTTGTTAAAAAAATAAGGACTACAAACATCTGCAAACATTAATCAAGCCACAATATCATCTCATTTATTCCATCAAAGTTACTGTAAAAACTAACCGAAGGCAGAAAACGTAATATGTATATATATATATATATATATATATATATATATATATATATATATATATATATGGTATTTTAACTGCATTAGAGAGTAACATCATCTGTCTCGGAACATGGTATAAAGAAAGATAAATTGAGCATTTGAATTAGAATTTTGCTTTTAAATCATAAATATAAAATCTCCGTGCATCAACTATGTTCCACTTTATTGAGATTTTTTTTATTTATTTATTGCTGCTGTATTTTATTTTTGTGGCAACACTAATTTGAGTAAAATCATTTCATTTATGAAAGTAATGCCGATTTAATTTTTAAAATTAATTGCAATTTTTAATCAAAAAACATGTTTTAACGAAATGTGAGTGTAAGCTGTCAAAAGCCGCTTAAAAATCCTTTCATATGGTATCTCATTTATAGTTCTGCGTTTTTTATTTGCTTAGAAAAAGGGATATTGACAACAGAAATAATATATAACATGAATTAACGTTTAGGCTTTTTCCCGTTAGCCGGACGCAAGTGATAAATCTCCAAATATTCTTTATGATTATAACTTTATACGAGTGTCAGGAACGACGGAGTTAATTGGGTGCCAGTTCATAGTCGCCGAAATATGGCAGCTGACTGTGAAACTGCAACAATAAAATATATAAAACATTAAAAATTAGAAAAAAAAATTAAAATAAAGAGTGTAAAAAATTAAAAATATATACTGTTATTATAATATTGAATTCCCATATATGTCGACTTTTTATTCATGTACATACTTTTAATAAAATAATCATACCCCGTAAACTATATAAAATATTGTTAAACAAATTACCCTTTCAAGTTTATAAAGAAACTTTTACTTTATTTTATTTTTTTACATAAAAAATGGATTTTTTGGTTACGAAATAGATAAAAAATGAAACAATTATGTTGTTTATAGCAGAAGTTGTATTTTTTGTATATAGGGGAAGGTGGCCTAAACTGATCGACTTAAGGAAAAAACTTGTGTAAAATAACATAACTGTTTAAATAAAACTTTGGCGCTTTGCTAGTATGTTTTACATTATATTTTGCATTAAAAACATATTTTAATAATATTTTAAATCCAAATTGAGTAGTGAAAAAAAATAGCTGTTTTAAAAAGTGTCCAAAGCATCATTTTACCCGCACCTAAGGGCAAAATGATCCTTCATTTAAAAATAATTGTAAATTGTTTTTTATTGACAAAATAAAGGATATAAAAGTAATTATGACAATACATAAGTGTAATTCACATCTTAAAAGATACTCCATTAAGTAAACCGAGTTATATTTCTGTACATGAAAGACTGTATATCTAAATAAATATGAAAATTAGTACTTACTTTATAACAGATTTTTTAAAACCCAATTTTTTAAAGAATTCTATTCATACGCATAATACTGCGATCGCTTGAATACCGCCAGTACTTCAACTTCACTTATGACAACTAGTTTATGTGTTACCCTGTAGATAGCGCGACCTGTCTGGAAGAAAACATATGTGGATTGTTTTTCCCGTTAGGATCATTTTAAGCCAACTTCCCCTACGTGTAAACACCATGATTCAATATCTGATATATTAGTAAACTAAAGTTACCTTCACATGAAATTTCACGAAAATCTTGGTTGCAGTCTTAATTGCTAGTTAGAATAGTAAGCGTAAAAAAAAGAATGCAGAATAAGTACTTCACTCTTTTTAAAAATAATAGGATATTTTGTTGTTATACTTTTTGATGAGACAAGAACTTTGAAAAAGTCACGTGAGGGTGGCAGCTAAGATGGCGCAATAAATTGTCTAGAAACTTAGTTTCATTTCTTACTTTGCCATTATTTATTTCATTTCAAATTATTGTTTTGTCGTATACTGAATAATATGTTATACAGTTAAGTATTTCCAGAATAAAATACTGTTTAAAAAAAAAATTAATAAATTAATAAAATGATATACTTTATAGGCATCCATCGTTGCGTTTATTGATTTTAAATTGATTTTGATCTATTAATTTCTAAAATTTATTTTAGGTTATTTGAAAAAAAAAACACTTTAAAGTTTTTTCTTAAATCGACCCTAAGCTTCCGGTTTTATTCGCAGTCATTCAAACACTGTTGCGTCGTTGCCATATATCTATAAGTCATACATCCCTGCAGGTAAAAAATATAAAGAATCGAAAATTTTGTACAATTTAGGTATGCATAAGCATTATAGAATATGTATTTAAAATCTAAAAGGAACATTACCTTGCTCATTTTTATTAAACAAATAACAAGTTTTTAAAAACTATGGCATAAAAAAATTCTTTCTATATTAAAAAAAAAAAGGTAACCGCCGCAGCCGCAGCAGCAGCTGCCGCTGTCAATGAAGATTTTGTGCCTTGAAGTCTTTCTGGACTAATATCCAGAAAACCATTGTGTGTAAAAATATGAAAATTGGATATTCGATAAACATGCTAAAACAGACAATTTTTAAATCGACGAATTATTTTAAGATATATTTAATATTAAATTTGGTCAAAATAGTTCTCTTAAAAAAGTTTTATAGGAACGAAAACTATGCTTAGGTATTTAAACATAAATTATACGGATATAAAACATACGGATTAAAAACATAATTTTTGTCAACTATAGTTGACAAGCAATTATGTTTTCAATTTGAGTAATTTTTTGAGGTTATATTTAATTTTTTTTCACAATTTTCATTATTTTGATGAATATTTATTTCATATTTTATAAAATCCATTATTTGAATTGTTGCCAATTTGAAAAATAACGCACGTAATAATATTCCCTTTCAATTAAAACTTGATCACGTGTTAAAAGCAGTAAATGTAGAAAAATACGTAATAAAAATATACTTGCGCGCAAATATTAAGAAGAAAAATAATTAAATTATTACGCCTTTTCAAAGCATTAAATAGGGAAACTTACGTCATATTTAAATTGCTCAAATAACAATATTTCCAATCAGTTTCAATTAAAAAAAAATATATTTACACGAGAGATAAATTTATTTCGACAAATCTTTTACCTATTATTGTAAATTTTAAAACAGCGTAAATAATAATATTTCATCTCAATTAAAAACTATAGTTTTACATTTAATAATTACCTTTAAAATACCGAAATAACTAATAAATTGTTAAAATATCATTAACAATATGGTACTTCTCCATTATCTCGTCGACCACTTTTCATAACAAAAAACTATCGCCAAATTATAGGATTTAACACCAAATATGCATGATCGTAGCGTCACATTCACTTGACGTCAGAGGCATTACATGTGTTTGTTATGGCAACAAGTTGTTTTAAAATTTGATATATACATGTATTTTTCATTATGTTTTATTGATTTATTAATTATTTCATTAATTAAAATAACATTTGCATCCTTAAACGGCAGTGCCATGAATTTAAAAAAGAAAAGGCATTGGAAAATGTTGCGATGAACAGTTACATACAATAAATCAGTTTCAACTGACCTCACAAACATTTTTTCACCATCCGAGAGGGATAATTAAGAGAAATAATGTAAATAAATATCCAAGATTATTTTTTTTTCTGTTTTCATTAATATATTGTAACTTTTATTGTTTAAACTTGCTGATAGTTGACACTTTGGCGAGTGGGATTTTTCCTTCTCTTGTGATTTTTCTTGCATTTTATTTATTTATTTATTTATTTATTTATTTATTTTTGAGATTCCAATGGCAAAATTCTTCTATTACTTTGTTTGTCGTCACAGTTTGGCGATAGTTTTTTATCTTTCTATGAAAATTGATCGACGGGATAATGGAGAAGTACCAAAAAGACAAATAAACGTTGAATTAAAAATCCCTCGATGAAATAACTAATACGTGTAGCACATCTGATGTCAACTGAATGCGTTAAATCATATATTTTAGCCACTGTTCTTTTCTTTTATACAAAGTAGTCAACGGGATAATGGAGAAGTAACAAATTTTCTATAGCATCGTTATAAAATCCTACGATGCAACGACATTGTTTACTTTACCATTTTACACAAGTTTATTTTTAAATGTTTAATTAATTGATCTTATTTAATTAATAAGGAAAACAGTTGTTATTTGTTACGACAGCAGTTGATTTGAGCCTAAAATCTCTCAGTCAAAGGAAAATGCATGGAAACCCGGTTACAACAGATCGCCACTGGTCGTTTAATTATAATACAATCTTCCGGAATCGTTTTAGAGTTGATCAAATCAGAGAGTTTTTAATGATCGCGGTGTCAGGTGAGCGTAGCTCGTAGGGGGCAGAGGCCCCAAGTCATATATAAAAAAAGATGGTCATAATTATAAGGACACTGATTATAATTTTGATTAGATATAATTTTATTAACATATATAACCAACTTTATTTTGGGGACGCTCGTAAATACCATTTGACATGCTCGGAACAAGTTTTGATAACTATGATGTGAATATAGCTACCCAAGTATTGTAAACTAGCATATGCTATCGTCCAAAATGACGGAAACGTGTTATTTTAAGTTTAGAACGTTACCTATAACTGCTGCTGAGATATGGCGAAATGACCTAAAAGATTCGACCACCCCCATTATAACCCCTTCGGGGAGGGGGTAATTTCCAAAATCACTGAAATACATGTTTAATCTTGTTTTTAGTAGATTTGTTTTCCTGATTTATGCGCTCTTAATTAAAATTGCTGCTGAGATATGGCAAAATGACCTAAAACGTTCGGCCCCCCTTTAACCCTTTCCGGGAAGGGAATTTCTAAAATCGCTTAAATACATGTTTAATCATTTTTTAGTAGATTTGTTTTCCTGATTTTTGCGCTCCTACCTGTAACTGCTGCTGAAATATGGCAAAATGACCTAAAACATTCGACCACCCCCCTTTAACCCTCGGGGGGGGGGATTTCTAAAATCGTTGAAAAACGTGTTTAATCATTTTTAGTAGATTTGTTTTCCTTATTTTCGCGTTCCTAACTATAACTGCTGCTGAGATACGGCGAAATTACCTAAAACATTTAACCACCCCCATTTAACCCCCTTCTGGGGGGAATTTCTAAAATCGCTGAAATAGGTGTTTAATCATTTTTTTAGTAGATTTGTTTTCCTGATTATCGCGCTCCTACTTATAACTCCTGCTGATATATGGCGAAATGACCTAAAACATTCGAACCCCCCTTTAACCCCCTTCTCTGGGGAATTTCTAATATCGCTGAAATAGTTGTTTAATCATTTTTTATTAGATTTGTTTTCCTGATTTTCGCGCTCCTACCTGTAACTGCTGCTGAGATTCGGCGAAATGACCTAAAACATTTGACCATCCTCCTGTAACCCTCAGGGGGGGGGGAGGATTTCTAAAATCGTTGAAATACGTGTTTAATCATTTTTTAGAAGATTTGTTTTCCTGATTTTCGCGCTCTTACCTGTAACTGCTGCTGAGATACGGCTAAATGGCCTAAAACATTTGACCACCCTCCTTCAACTCCCTTCGGGGGGGGGGGGGATTTTCAAAAGTCCCTTCTTTTGCTTGCCTAGGTCATAACAGCAATCTACAGTGTCCAAATTCCGTGACCCTGACTTTAGTAGTTTCGGCTGGGCGTTGATGAGTCAGTTAGTCATTCAGTCACCGTTTCCTCTTTATATAATAGTATAGATTAGAACTTTTACCAATAAAAGCAGGAAAATGCAATTTAATTACCTATAATGATTAACACAGCCCATATTAGAGGTTGATCCAAGCAAATATTATGGCCACCATTCAAAAAATTCTATTTAATATGAAATGGATATTTTTACAAAATTTAATTTAATAAATGGGACCCATTCTCAAAATTCTATTTCACAAAAAGAATCCTTAATGCAAAATTCAATGTTAGGAATAGGTTTTTAAAAAAGCTAATAATAAACTCACAATTTGCGGCATTCGATCTTTCAGTGTAAAATTTTATTTGTCACAAGATTAGAAAAAAAAAATGCATCCATCTTTGCATACAAAGTGTGTCATTTTCTTTTATTAACCGACTCAAAAAAGGAGGAGGTTATCAATTCGACGTGTATGTATTTTTTTTTTTTTAATGTATGTACACCGATTACTCCGGAACTATGCGTCCTATTTATGTGATTTTTGTTTTATTCGAAAGAGAATACTCTCGAATTGGTCCCATTTAAATTTTATCAAAATTGGTTCAATACTTTTTCAGAAATTGAACAAAAACGAAAAAAAATGAACATTTTAAAAATAGTTAATTTGTTGGCTTTTGAGTGTTGCCAAATTTGAAAAGCAAAATTACATAAAATTGTGAATTGGATAAATATAATACAACGTACAGATAAAAACTATAAATTATGCTACAACAAATCTACTTTTGAATCTTTTAAAATCTTTTATGTATGTTCACCGATTACTCCGGAACTTTGCGTCCTATTTATGTGATTATTTTTATTATTCGAAAGAGAATACTCTCGAATTGGTCCCATTTAAATTTTATGAAAATTGGTTCAGTACTTTTTCAGAAATTCAATAAAAACGAAAAAAAAAAATAAGCATTTTAAAAATAGTTAATTTGTTGGGCAGACGACTTTCATTTCATATCATAAAATATTCTATTACGTGAATTTGCAAATAATAAAAAGACTGACATATTTAAATCAGCTTTAACTTGTCGGATTTATTTTCATAGAACAAACTTTTTAAGATCTAAACAAAAAGTTTTGAGTGTTGCTAAATGTGAAAAGCAAAATTACATAAAATTGTGAATTGGATAAATATAATACAACGTACGGATAAAAACTATAAATTATGCCACAACAAATCTACTTTTGAATCTTTTAAAAGTTCCATTGTTGCAGTTTCACAGCGGTTTGGCATATTTTGACGAGCGTTTATTGGCGCATAATTAAATACATTGTTGTTTCAAATCCCATATAAATGTACGAGTTACAGAAAATATTTGGCGATTTATCACCTGTGGCGCACTAGTTGGAAACTGCCTTTAAAATATCCAATATCTATATTATATTATGCAATACAGTTGTATATAAATGCTTCTGCAATTGTCTTTTAATATTTCTACTACGTAATATTAATTATAGAGTGACAATATAGAAAGAAACGGGTTACTCCGAATAGTATTATAGGCGACATTGTTGGCGCAGTGTATTTACCTTGTACGGATCGTAAAAATCAGTACACATTAAGCATAAGCACCGAAATCAGTGAGTTACACAGTTATCAAAACTGTAGTATACAGCCCGATTATGACACAATATCCAAGACTATTAGGTGAGAATAATGATAAAATTTCTAATCTTCCGTAATCGAGTCTACTGCCAAGGTTAGCGTGAAATAAAAAATATATTAGCAACAATATGGTTTAATATAAATATAGATATCACTAAAGTAATAAATAAATAAATAAACTTTTTAACCAAAAAAACCCGACTTCAAAAACCACTAAAAAGCGAAAAATAAACTTTTTAACAAAAAATTGAACCGACTTCAAAAACTACTAAAAAGCGAAAAATAAACTTTTTTACCAAAAATAGAACCGACTTCAAAAACTACTAAAAAGCGAAAAATAAATTTTTTAACCAAAAATAGAACCGACTTCAAAAACTACTACAAAGTAAAAAATATTTTTTTTTAGGTAATAGTTAATAAGAAATTAAATTAAGAGCATTGTATTTACCATGCATATTATTATATTTATGTACATTAATTTGATTTTTTGGAGTCGGTGCCAGCCAAGCCAAGTACAAAATTTAAAACAAAATATCCAATATAAATCGTAACACGCGTATAAGTTAAATCTGCATAAATACGAGACAATAAAAAAAATACATATAACTCATCAAATGGTAGAAAATACAATGATTTAAATGATTAACTAATTTCCAAAGCAATGTTTGTCGACATATAAGTTGCTAATCTCATTTGAGAATACACATTTATAACATCAGATGAAATGTTTAAAAATGGTAACATGGCTTTAACTTGGCTTGGCTGGCACCGATTCCAAAAAATCAAAATAATGTACATAAATATAATAATATGCATGGTAAATACAATGCTCTTAATTTAATTTCTTATTAACTATTACCTAAAAAAAATATTTTTTACTTTGTAGTAGTTTTTGAAGTCGGTTCTATTTTTGGTTAAAAAATTTATTTCTAAAAAATTAACATTATTTACGTGTTATTTGATCCAGGAGATAGATTGCCAAAAATAGTTGCCAATTGCCAATTTTGTTTGGAACAGTGATTTAACATTATTAAATACACATCATTGTTAAAAATGGTAAATAATATAACACAGATAAATAAATATAATATAATAATTGAACATTAATTTTAAAAAATTAAAAAACTATAAACTATAATAAAAAATTAAACAATAAAGTGTAATAAAAAAATAAACTGTAATAAATAAGTAAACTATACATATGTCAAAAAATAAGGGTTATTGTAATTGATTAGCGCCATACTTGGCCTCGGGCGGATAACATGTAAGTACCAAAATTATCAAGTGGGACTTAAAAATGCCTAAAGAGTGTTCTAATCGCAGCTGTCGGTACAGGAAAAGGCTATAATGTCTTAGACTGATGTACCTTTAAGAGGTTATAAAAAGGAAAAAAGTCATCAAACTTTGGGGATATTTTCCTCTAATAATAACTGAAGATTATGTTTGTATTAAGTAATTGGCGTTGAAATTTTAAAAAGCGCGAAAATAAAAAAAATCGCCAAATATCGGTGAATAAATTTAACAAATCTAGCGCCAGAAAAATTGTACATTTAACTAATGCTAAAGTGCCAACGAAATCATTATTTATTTTAAAAAACACGTTTGAAAGTGTCAGATATTCAAATTCAGATCATTTTTACCTTGTCATATAAACACATAACAGCAATATCACATGAAATCTGAAATTATGCAAAAAAATAATCAATTTGAACAAATTAAAAATGCATGTAATGCAATGGGCTTGCACGGGACTTTCGTGAAGCGAGAAGTTATATATTTGTACCACTAGATGGCGTATTTGAGCACTTGAATCAGCAATTTACTCCATTTTTCACATATTATTTTAACGAATCGTTCAAAGAGTCGTTCATTTTTCTCTAGATTTGAAATTTGTGGTTTTGAATGACAACAGTATTTGTTTGTTTATATCTTTTAACCGTTGTTTACAACAGCTGGATATCCGTTATTTTTAACTTAGACCTTAAAACAATATAATTGGATAGTTTTTGGAGGTTTTAGAGAAAATAATGAAGAATAGATATGATACAAAGCAGATTATGTGCATATTTCCATAAGATGAATAATCGGCATACTTACGGCAAAAACATGGCCGCGATACGTTTGCCTTCTGTCTAGGATGTGTAAGACCCGGAATCGTCACCTCACTTGCGTATTACATAAATACTGAATGTCTGTAATGAATAAATACTGCTTGTCACTTATATAAAAAAAATTTAGCATAGTACTCGACTTAGTTTTTCATTATGTTGATATTGTGGGATTCATAGGTTAATTGTATAATAGGATATTTTTATCATTGAACCGCTTTTTTTAAAGCTTTTGTGGCATGGCATGATGGATATTTTTGTTGGAAAATAAATTATTCCCCTCCGAAAAACACCCATATGCCAAAATATGTCCTTTTAAGGTCAACTTAAGTTCACTGTCTTAGATAAAAATATCTTGATTACACTTTTCACAAACCATGAGTTATCCTGCTGTATTTTAATGGCTTCATGCGACGTTTCTATTCCTCGAAACAATCGTGCCGTCATTAATGTATACGTTCAAGTGGATGAAATACGGTTCAATATTGATGATCCTAAAGTTATACGTTTATATTGCCACGATTTGTGGAAGCAGATAAATGTTTGTAGAGGCGAAAAATAAAGGAGGGTCAGGAATTATCTGGGATGTTGTGTCAGCTCAAGATAAGAGCAATCAAGTTTTTGTTAACAAGAAAATGAATTTAAATTTGTACACTGGTAGTTTAGAAGCACAACTTTTATCATATGGTTTCTTTTAGAAGGATAAATTTATTTTTAAACAAGATAATCCATCGTGCCATGCTATAAAAGCTACGAAAAAGTGGTTCAATTAAAACAATATCCCACTATTTAATTAACCACCTATATTGCATATGATCATTATAATAAATGAATGGAGTGGAATGATAAGATTTTTGCTTATGTAAATATGAAGACATATACATACATAACAGACCTTGAAGAGACAATTTAAAATCTCTTGGTAGCTATACACACATCATAATTATCAAAATTTTTTCCAAGCATGTCGAGTGGTATGGCTGAGTGTTTGCAAAATAAAGGTTACAATTCTTAATATAATTGTACCTTTTGGAATTTATAAGCAGTGACATTATAGTTATGACTATTGAAAATTGTAATATTTGATATATAATTTAATTAATATTATTAATAATAAAAATCGGAAATGATAATAATGCATATTATATATTGTTTATTAATAGTTAGAATTGTATAAAATAACTGATTCCTTACATTTATTAGTGTCCTCATAATTCATGCCAAAGGTGATACGGTAGGCACTATGGATGGGTATTTTCCAACGTCAGCAGGAGATCCTCTAATCCAGTAATGATTAAGATTGAAGAAAACCAATACGGATAAACTGCACCACGAGTCTACCATATGTACTGCAAATTTGCAACATTGAAGCAGTGGTCAAATACGCAGTGGTCAAATAGTTGAATTATGGAGCTCGAAATCGGAAGACAACTCTTTGATATTTAGCTGTTGAAACCCTGCCGTGTATATATGTTATATGGATGCACGTAAAATCCCTTTTATGGAAATTCCGTGGTTAATAGGTTAGAGGAGTATACATTATGTTGCTAGCAAATTATTCACAATTCGCGATAACGATAAAAATTTAAAGGTAACTAATGTTTGAGCTATTTATCTATCAACATGAGATTTTGGCTGCCAATAACAAAAATGGATCAATCGACACTTTGAAATGTCGAATGCACAGAAATCCACATTGGAAAACTGCATTTCACTATCATCCCATTTTAAACAATTTTAGCTGGCAAAATAAGTCTTTGCAAGTAAAACTAAATGCGACACGTTTTTCTAAGATTGAAATCATTTATAGTGATAATGAAGACTGGATTTCTATCGGTTAGCAATGTGAGATTAACTTTTTCAGTTTGTGTCGTGTGAGCACTCTCAGCGTGTACGTGCTAAAGCAGTTTAAAAGTGGAACTCATCAATGGCCGCCAATTCACTGCGTCAATTTTATCAATTTGGCGATAGACAAAAATAGACATACACATCGATCATGAAGAGGAAGATTCAATTATTTGCCAAATAATGATATACACCATTAACCTTTTAAAGGCACGTGCGGCGTACAGAAAGCGCCACTCAGTGAGAGGATTGATGAGAATTCTAAAAAATGCCATGAATTCTAAAATTCATGATTCACATCTGCGCTACAGTAACCCTCTTCCCAAACACACTTTAATGTTCTAAATTTATTCTGATCTTTTTCATTATTTTTATTGTTAAATCACCACTGGAGTGGAGAATATACGTCCTTGCATATGTGTTATTTATTCTATTTCTTACTTTTTTAAAACATGTGATGTCTGCTAGTTTTGTACTAATACTAGACATTAGAACTAAACTTCTTTAGCAGGTCTTTAGAATTTAGAAGGCGTTGACTAATGGCGTACGACGCCCATGTCATTATGCAACTACAAACCGTCCGTGCTACATTAATTAACTTCAAGTAATGTGCAAAATGTTTAAGTAAACCCAGAGTAACTAATTACCTAGTAACACAATAATGTAGAAATCACTATCTTATCCTCAGAAAATTTTATAATGATCGACAGACTTTGAACTGCTTTTTAAATTTTTATTTTATAATATGAACCCTTTGAAATAATATTATATGCTTTTTATGTAGGAAACTGGTTCAATAAATAAAAATCCAATCATTTGGTAAAATAGATTTACTTAAATTACTTTTTTCTAACAATTTATTTTTATAAATTTATCCTACTAGTGGATATTGCATTAAAAATATATCATTAAAAGTTGCAATTTATTCTTTAAAAACCAATGGCGCATAGAGTACTCCACCCGTGTCTTTATGTTACGACAAACTGCCCGTATCACTAAAAGATGATGATACAGCTTCTAAAACAGTACTATGTAAGATAGTTTGATTGGTGTCATGAAATTTTTTTAAACTCTTAAATGATTCAAAATAAGGGGAAAAAACTTTTAATGAAGTTCTGAATTCTAGATAATCTTAGACAGGGTTCGTTGATATATATCAATGTATATATAGCATGATATATATCGTGATATATATCCGATATTTATTTTCAAAATATCAAGATTTTTGATATTTTCGATATTATCATATTATTTGATATTTATTTGCAAAATATCAAGATGTTTGTTATTTTCAATATTTGATATGTATTTTCAAAATATCACTGTGGAAGATATTTTTATATTTTAAATCAAAACAATTGTAAATAAAATTTTCAACTAATATTGACTGTTCCGTTCTGTAGATAAAGAACATTTGTCCCTGGCAGTGACTTTCCTAACTAAAGAAAAAAATATATCCAAGCTTTGTTTAAAGTTTCTATTTTTAAATGTAGACTATATGGGACTAAAAATTATGTAGGACATAACTAATTCAGGACAGATATATAAAGATAAACTGTCTAATTTAGATAATCAATTACATACAGCATCATTAGAAAATAATCAATTTCTGGTTTTGTTGTTGTTGATCTTAAATTGTACAACACGTTACGGAATAAAAAATAAGCTGACATTCATGTTTCAATAACAATAAAAAGAACTATTTTGTATTTAATTTTTTGTTTTATTATTTTCTGATTTCTTAATATTTGGTACTGAATCTTATAGATGTTTTTTATAGTGCATAAAGCAAATTGTTTCTTTTTTGTTGATTAGTTGATCTTCAATTTTGTTCAAAGTGAAAAAAAGCAGTTTAAGTTTTCATGTTAAGTGCAATATATTTTAGTTTCTAATCTATATTATGCTTGAAAATACTTATTATCAGCAGTAAGTTGACTTTTTCAAAAAAATCAGATAAATATCAAAATATCGGATATTTTTTATCATGATATTTACGATCCCTGATCTTAGATAATCTAGATAATCCTAGACAAACTTAGATAATCTTAGATAATCTAGATAATCTTAGACAAACATAGATAATCTTAGATAATATAGAAAATTCCTAATCATAAATAAATTTTCAATTTTCCAGTGACTGTTATTTATAAATAAAATATTTAAGAAACATAATTTATTTTATATGAATTCCGTATGAGGGATTAATTTTTATTAATTTTATTAAATAAAAGTAATGTATATATGTATATTTCGATATATTTTTATTTTATTTTACGTTGTGAAATTATTACATAAATAATTTTCGAATCATAGAAATCCATGTTCCTCAACAATTCAAGGAGCCTTCTACAGCTAAAATACAAAGTTTAGACGGAACATCAGGTAAGAATGTAGAGTAGAATTTTTATTCTTAGTGAGTAGAATTAGAATTTATTTTTTCCCTATAATTTTGCCTTAGCATTCTGCATGCTCATATTCGACTAAAACCGTAATAGATTAGTTGAAAATATCGGTTGAAAATATCAGTTGAACAAATTTCTACTCAATGTGCTTAGATACATTGTTCTAAAAAATGTCAGCTACTGCATGTTTTTTTATTTTAAAATTTGATCATTAATAAAATCAATTCATACAATAAGACGAAATTATTTTTAAACATTTGTTTAATGCATTTACATTATTTTCATAATATGGACAATATAAATTCAAATTCACAATGTTTCACAAACGCATAACATAGTGAAAAACAATAAAAAATGTAAAAATAAATAAATAAATGGATTTCATGAAGAATAATTCTCTCTTTATACAATATAAAAAATGCAATCTGTCTCCTGATAAAGTGCAAAATGTACAAAGAATCCCAAAGTAACAAACTATCTGGTAACACAATAATGTAGAAACCATTATCTTATCCTCAGAAAAATTTTATGCGTATCAAAAGACTTTGAACTGCTTCTTAAATTTGTATTTTATAATACGAACACTTTGAAATGTAATTAAATATGTTTTATGAAGGAAACTGGTTTAATCAAGAAAAATTCAATCATTTTGGTTAAATATATATATATATATATATATATATATATATATATATATATATTAAAGAAAATTAAGAAACATTTACAACGACACTTCTAAAATTTTAAACTCTTTACACCAATTTATTTTCATACTTTTCTTCAAGTGTACACTTATTATAACTCTAAGGACCACACTTCCAAAAATCTAATTTATTTAAGAAAATAAAAATAAAATGTCACAACATATGTAAAAAAAAAGGTAAAATGTATTATTTACTTACTATTATTTTTTTAAATCAATAAACTATATATATTACTAAAAATCTTATGCTTTTTTTATGAGTTGTATCATAAATATCATCTATTACGCAAATCGAGTCCATTGAAGAATATATAATGAAATTTTAATATTTCGATCCTACTAATATATTGAAAAAATACAAACTGACAAAAAATTAAGTAGTTCAATTCTGAATCATTTAGAAAGAATTGGATGCAGTTAAAACCCGTTTTCACGTACTTTTAATTATCGGATTTTTACGAAGCTCAGTCACGTATATTGCGAATGTCGATATTCACTTTAAAGGAAAATTTTAAAATTTGATATTTTTGTTATTTTTTACAAAATGAAAGATGCCTCTAAGTGAAGGGGCTATTAGAAACAAATAGACTTCAGAAAAGAATCGATAGTCTTTTTTTTTCTTTTTTTTTTAGATATTTTCAAAAATTTGGAAAATCTTCTGTGTTCCGAAGTATTTGATTCAACTATCTGAAAACGTCTCAAATAAGGGAGAGCAAAGATTTTCATATTTAAATAAGTGAATGTTATCCAAGATAATCGATAACAACGATGTTATATTAAACATTCATAAACTTTCTGCTATATCCTAAGTATCTTCTACAGTCTATTTTTAAACTGCAACGACCATTTTTATTCTTGGCCTTCATACTGCCCATCAAATAGTCAAGAATCTAAATATAAAATGCATTATGTAATGCATGTTCAATTTGTTTTAAAATTTTCCAGTTGGATTTTGAGGAGCCATTAGTATTTAAAATTCATCGAAAATATTAAGATTGTGGGAATTCAGCACAAGCGTAAAACGAATTTCTAAAAATCGAAAATAAACATCATTATTGTGTTCCATCGTGTTTGAAATTATTTTGCTGTATCAGGAAAAAGACCATCTGCTACTACGGCACTAAAGTATTTCTCTAGGTTAAGCTTGACTGTAAGAAGATAAACTGGATTTTTTACTCTTAAAGGGATGACAAATGTGTCCACTAACTCTGAACAAGTCTTGTAACTTATGAAATGCAAGATATTTTTTTTTCTTCACATACGGGTCTAAATTAATGTTGGATAATACAACTCTTTGATTAAAAAGGATATAAAAAGACAATCAGTTATTATCAATTCAATGTCATTGAAAGATTATTTTGCGTTTGTTGGTTTATGCTTGGGTTGAAAATTTCAAAAATTCCTAGTAATTCTCATGCATTAAATGAAAAAAAATGTTAGGAGATCGTTGATCCACATGCAGATTATACTATTAGCAGGGCTTTACAAATTTGAAAAAATCTGGTAGCCAAGTATAAATTCTGGTCGCCAGTAAAAAAAATTACCCCCCCCCTCCCCGTTATTGATTTTTTAAAAGCACAAATGTTTGTTTAGGAATTAAATCAGAAAAAATAATAAAACATAGTTTAGAATTATTAGTTACATAGTTTAGAATATTATATAATTTTAAAAAAATCCCTGACGGCTCGGTCTGCAGACACAGGTAGATTTCGAAGATGCAGACCGTGGGGCACCTGTTTATTGGGAATTGCAGAAGAAAGACCTATTTGCTGTGATGTGGCAGTTGGGACCACCCACTTCGAAATATACCTCTGCCTGTAGGCGAAGCCAGAAGGGTTTTTTTTTTACCGTAAGAGTTGGTCCTATAAAAAACTTGTCAGTACAAAAGTTGTAGATAATATTAAGAAGATTTATAATAAATTTAAGCGGATTTGATATCTTGGGAACTGACGAAGTTATGATTTTTTTTCTTCAGAAACCCCTATCCCCCCTCCCCCCTCTTCCTTGGGGGCATTTTTAATGAAATCAAAAATCTGTCCTGCATAAATTTTCGGCCCTTTACCTAGAAGTAATAATAACTTAAAACGGATTCGATACGTATCCTGATTAAGAAATTATGGTTTTTTTTCTTTTTTCATAAAAAGCCCCCCCCCCATTTCCCCCCTCCCCTTGGTTCGATTTTGCCTGTTAACGAACTTAACCGAGATTTTATGCCCCTTGATTTTATGTATCCGTTTGGAAGAGATTTGTGCAGAATTATTGCAGTTATCGTGTCCATAAAAAAGTGACATAGATAGATAGATAGATGGATAGATAAAGTTTTGAAGTGGGATTCAAGTTCATTTCTTAATATTTTGTAACTTTGCAGGATCTATAATGAGACATCTTACAAGAAATTTAATTAGACATTGTGATGTTCGCAAAATAATTCGAGAGTTATTACGTAAACGTTTCTTTTCGTAGCTAAAAAGAAAAGAAAAAAAATATTTTCCCGCGATGGATTAAATCGAAATCAGCAGCCGGCTGAGGTTTATTTTGATCCAACAATCTACGTTAATAATAAAAAAAAAAAAAAAAAAAAAAAAAAAAAAAAAAAAAAAAAAAATTACCTTTTTGAGTGCAATTATTGATTTTTTTATTTTCATTTACTGCAGATAATTATCCAAACAATGTACGTGTGTGGTGCAAACAGACGCGAGGTGCCAAGCATTTTAAGTGGGGAAGAAATATTTTTAAAAAAATTACATATTTTTATTAAAATGAATTATTCTGGAAATTGTAATTAAGTTTTATATATTTACTTCGAATGGATTACTTATAATCACTTATATGATATTATTCTTTTAAAATGAATGTGATAGATTAAAAGTTGTAATTCTGAATACAAAAATCTGATTTGAAACATATAAAAAAGTGTAAGCTGTTTTTATCATTGCATCCAATTTTTAGACGCCACATACGTTGGATTCACAATATTTCTTATTGAAACTTCCCCCTCTCCTCACATTCTAATCACTTGACATGCTAGCCGATCACTTGTCATGCTAGTCAGATAAAAAAAGTTAGTCGCCAGTGGCGACCTGGCGACCGCATTTGTCAAGCCCTGACTATTAGATTATAATGCTCTATCTTATACACGTAACTTTCGCAACGGATATTTTGAGCATCAAAGTCATTAATAGATAGGATTTTTGAGAATAGGTCTATTCGTCATCTCGATCCACGGAACTTAATAACATTGAACTCTTTAGGACTACTTTGGATGACTGGGTTTATTTACTAAGTCGTTCATTGATATCGTATAATAACCCTGTAATAAAAGCCTTTCCATGTAGGATTTTTGTTTCACATAAAATTGTACAAGGTGTTCCAAATCAAATTTCCTAAATTTTATTTAAGAAAAAATATATATATATATCTCTATCGTATTCATTTTATGAATCGAATACTTGTTATTTTTCATTATTTATGAAACATGATATCAAGCAAATGTCCTCTGGACCTTCTGCAGCAGTTGATTCGTTCGATATACTTTTCGGTGACTTTTACGTAAGTTTCGGGGGTTATCTCTGCTATAACGTGACGCAACGTAGTGAAAATAAAATAAGGAAAATGGAAGCATTGAATACAGAGTAAGCCGTGTGCATCATCGTGGCGCACGTTCAGCCGAGAATATTGCTGCTGTGAGTGATAGTGTTGCCCAAGACCTGGAATTATCAATTTGTCACCGTTTGCAATGCTTGGACTTTTTTCTGGTTTCCTTTAGCGTATTTTCGGCAATAATCGAAGATACTGATGTGGAAAACTCATGGTTTCAGGTTTTCAGGAAAATGACGCATCTTGCCACACATCTCGTGCACCGTTAGATGTTTTATGTGAAAAGTTCAGAGGTCGCATTATCTCAAGTTGCGGAGACGGCAACAAGATCAAGCCATTTAACGGCGTCGAATGATTTTTCTTTTTTTTTTTGGTGGGGGGGGGGAGGGGGTTGCGTCTAAGCCAACAGTCCTGCAATGTTGGAGCACTTAAAAACTAACATCCGAGAAATTACAGCAGATGTATCCTACGAAACTTACGAAAAAGTCGACGAAAATTACCTAAAATGAAACAACTGCTGCAGGAAGTCCACAGGCGACCATTTTCCTGACATCATTTCTCATAATTATATTCTCATAATTAATGAAAAGTTACAAATATTAGATTAATAAAAAAAATAAATACGATAAGGTTACATTTTGTGTAATTTTTCTTAAATAAAAGTTAGGAAACTTGAATTGGATCACCTTTCACATCAGGTCGGTCATTTAAACGGCAATGGCAATGCCTGAAATGTATTATAGCTATAGAAGGTCACATCCCATATTAGTTTTCATTTCTATATATAATTTTTACAAAGACTTAAAACGATTATTTTTTTTTTGTTACAGTATTTACGTGTAAAATGTTTATTCACGAAATTAAGTTGCTCCCCAAACAATGTAAAGAATAATAAATAATTCACAACAAACAGTTAATCCATATATTAATATTATAGAATTATTTATCTGTTAATTTTAAATTAAAATATTTTGTACTTTAATGTAGAAGTATTATGCTATGAAAAAAGTATCGATTATATGTAACTACTTTTTAGAAATGAAATCGTATTAAGCCCTTAAACAATACATTTGCCTTGATATTAATTTTTTTTATTTAAAAAACGCTTTTAATTTACTTCAAATAAAAGACTGGATATTTTCATTTTGGATTATTAAAATTTGTTTTCGTAACAATGTCAAATTCATTTTAAAATTTTTATAATATAGATACTTATAAAATGTAATTAATAGATAATCTAAATAAATAGACAATAATAAAATTTTAATAGATAATTATAAAAAAAGTCGTCAACTTTCTCCAGGTCCAGTATGAAAAATCTTTTACGACTAAAAATGAAATGTCACAATAAATTAAAGCTATTAATTAGTGTGTATTTTTGCTGGTTAATACTAACTATTAGCGTAACTTTTTACAAATATAGGGGAAGGTGGCCTCAAATGATCCCCTTAAGGGAAAAATTTGTGTAAAATAACATAACTGTTTAAATAAAACTTTGGCCCTTTGCTAGTATGTTTCAGACTATATTTTGCATTATAAACATATTTCAAAAATGTTTTAAACCCAAATTGAGCAATGAAAAAAATACATTTTTTAAAATTGTCCAAAGGATCATTTTACCCTCACCAAAGGGCAAAATAATCTTTTATTTAAAAATAAATGTAAATTATTTTTTATCGGCAAAATAAAGGATAGAAAAGTAATTATGACAATACATATATGTAATTCACATCTAAAAACATACTCCATTAAGTAAACCGAGTCATATTTCTGTACACGAAAGACTGTAATCTAAATAAATATGAAAGTTAGTGTCTACATTATGGAAGATGTTATAAAAACCGATTTTTCAAATAAATCTATTCAGACGCGTAACACTGCGATCGCTTAAATACGGTCATTGCTTCTTCTTTATTTATCACAACCAGTTTATGTGTTGCCCTGTAGATAGCGCGACCTGTCTGGAAGAAAACATATGTGGATCGTTTTGCACGTTAGGATCATTTTAGGTCACCTTCCTCTACGGCTGCAATTAAGAATTCGCTCACAATAACGGCACAGATAGCAATTGCTGAAAATGAATTTCTATTGCGGTGTTTTTTTATGTTTAATTAAATATCTCATTTCACTGTATAAACATAAATGAAATTTCTTAACAATATTCCGATAGTGTCAGAAAGTGTTTCATAACTTATGCCGTGATGCGTGATTTTTCGCTATTGTTTTAATAGTTTTGGTATAAACTAAACTCAAACTTAATCGTTCGGGAAATAATAAAAATAAAAATTATAACAAATATGTTAGTTTACAAATAGATTATATTTATTTGATAAATTTGTTAACTATTGCATTTTGTTTTCTTGTCGAACATCCACGTTATAGTTTAGCTGCTGCCATATTTTCAAAAGAAAAGTATTGATACATCTTCAGTTGTTCTCTAGCAAACGATACACCAACATTAGCAGTTGTGCATATGATTTCGCTATTGCTTTCGCCCCCTTAAACATTATTCGACATTTGAAAGCGACGGCAATTTTAAAGGTAGTTCTTCTCCATTAATGCATGAATTTAGTATTATCTATTAAAATGACGAAGACATGAGGCATATAAAAGATGTAAATCAGTGACACTAACATAAAAATTAGTAAAGTCTGTAAATTCACGGGCATGTTCATAAAAAGTATTTGTAATCTATAATGTTTCTACACAATATCTGAGAGTAAGTAACCCTAAAACAAAATAAAATAGGATTTATTGATCATCCTATTTTAAAAACTATAAGAGACACATAAACAAAGTCACATATGAAACTTCTCGATTTGCTATGAAGTGGCAGATACATATTTAAATAATTTTATATAAAATCATGAAATGTAAATATTTCGACATCCAGTCACCGTCCTAGAAATGCCAATCATCGCGTATACATATTTGACAATATTAGGCTGTTGCATAAGTAGGGGAGACCGGGGCAAGATGACTATGTTAATAATTTTTGTTGTTTATTAATTTATTTTTAAGTTATAGTAAAAATTAATTTTACATGAACTGTTAGAGTATTCCTTTGTAGTATTAAATGTATTACCATTTAATTTTTTAAATAAAAAAAATAAAGGATAATTTTATTTAATCATAACATTAACAAATCGTCATCTTGCCCCAGTACTGGGGCCCCCCTTCCGAACGACACCTCCCCTGATCCGATGCGCCCCTTAGCCCCACAGGAGATAGAAGCGCAAGATCGCGCGGACAAACACACAGACAAACAAGTGTTAACAGGATTTAAATAGAATGGACAACATAGTTTAATAAATTCCGAAACACTGGGGAAGATGACGAGCTCGTCATCTTGCACCGGACTGCCTGTTTAAAAATATTCGTTTTCATTGCCATGAAGGAAGGCGATTAATTGACATTTATTCATGGTAATAGGTAGTATTTAAACTAAGTTACTCATAAATATTAAAGAGAAACGACATATCTCACCTGTATCTGTAGCAGACCTTATTTACACATCCATAAAAGTTGTAACGTGGCAGCGGTAAACAATCAAAGCTTCACAACTAACACAAAAATGGCGATTTCAGCGTCTCTATACTATTGTTTAACGAACGGCCGATAGGAGAGCCAGTAGTGTCTGGTTGATGCTGCCACCTAGTGGAAAACGGAAAAATTAAGACATTCGTCATCTTGCCCCACTCTTCTTCTTGCCCCGGTCTCCCCTACTACGAAAAGTAACGTACAGATCTTTTAGTAGTACGCATGTTCTGTAGCAATGTACAGTTCATTTTAATAAAACAATACAGTTAAGCGTAAATACAGCTAAGTGCCCACAATGTGTGTTCATCTTTGGCAGCAAAGCACATGATTTTCTTAAAACAAAATGTACAGTCAGTCAAAAAAAAAAATGCTAAATAATTGTATACAAAAATGCCATTTGAAAAAGAAATTATTTAATCTTTGATTTCTTTTTTCTTTAAAAATATATTTAGGGGTATAATGCATAGTAAAATTGCACCAAATTCTGCTATTACAATACGAACACTTGAGTTTGACTTCATATTTAGCAGATTCTGTAAAGTTTACCTTAAAATACGAAACAAGAAGTTGTGCATTTTGCAAAGTATTTTAGCAGTTATAAAGGTTTAATTTTCAAATTATGTTAAATTCAGGTGCAATCGTTGCAACTTCGATTGCAATACGGTCAATTTTTTATGCACTCAGCAGAATGAGTTGTGCTTTTGGATTCGTACATTTGAAGATTCTAGAAATCGATTTCTGTTGCAAAATTCCTAAGTAACAATTTATATTTATTTCGATAATGTATTTAAAAAAATGTGTTTTCAATTAATTTTTTAAAACATTTTGAATTGCAATCTATAAATATTTTAACACACACAGTCTTTTAGAATCTTCAATGAGAATACAAAAACTGCTGCTTATTCCTCCAAGAATTTTTTGAGTTCTGTTTAAAAAATACACCCGCATTATAATCTGTTTTGCAAAGAGTACAGATGGATTTATCATTAATAAGTTTGAAAATTTAAACCTTCGTAATTCCCAAAACTACTTAACCAAACGACTTCCCGTTTGGTATCGTAAGGTAAATTTTACCACAAAAGTCAAATATGATATAAAAATTAGGTGTTCGAGTTGAATATTTCAGAGTGTGGTACAATTTTACTATGAAGACGACCCAACAGTTTCTTTCTATAACGCAAATTGAGATAATGCATAATTTCTAGTCGAATGGCTATTCCCGTTTATTTGTGGGACAATTTTAAGATAAAAAAGGGTGTGTTCTCTTTCTATTTTATTATTACCTCGTTAATTCTATTAGTTACTGCACATGTATCTTTTATTTCCAACTATCTGACTGGCCGGCGTTGCCCGAGTCCGTGGAATAAAATTATGTCTCTTAAAAAACGAATCTCTGGCCAGGGTCTCCGATGGCTTCGGCACCGAATACCGGACATGCTCGTACGCTCCGGAAAATCTTTCATTTCCCCCTTCCACCGCAAGGAAAGCTTTCTGTTCTAAACAAACCTCTTTCCGAACGAACCTCTGAGACAGGTACCACTGCTTACGGCATTGTATAGTAGGCAAGCAACAAAATTGTGCAGGTTTAGAGAGGATGGGAAGATTATTAGCCGAGTTATTAAAATAGGGTACAGTTAGAGAAAATAACATTGAGGGAGGTGCCGGGGGGGAGCGGATGTTCAAGTGCCTTTCAGAAAATGACTAATTAGGAGGTGCTCTATGCATCTTTAAAAATTCGCTCGTTTGGTTAAGCTAGGAACTTAATTATAAATTCATGCTAAATAAATAGAAGATTCGAAAATTGATTCGAAAATAGTGGAGATTATTATTAGATTCAAAAATAGGGGCAACCGCAACTCAAAAATTTGGTTTTAAGTTATAGAGGTCAATTATTAAGTTAAATATGATCTTTAGAATCAGTTGCGTTGAAAACGGAAAGATTGTTGCTGAGTTATGCAACGGGACATAGTTAGAGAAAAAAAACTGGAAGGAGGGGCCGGTGGGTAGGTATGTTCAAGTGTCCTTCAGCAAATCACTAATTAGGAAGACAACTATGCATATTTAAGATTGATTCGTTTTGTTCAGCTACGAATATAATTTGAAATTTGGTTTAGACTATTATTCGGAAATACTGGTAACTGCTATCTTAAAATACACCCTGCAGCTACGAATGCTGACCTTTACCATAATTTAGTAAAATGGAACTGGTTTGGATAAGTTAGGAACATTATTAGCTGAAATATGGAAACAAAGCACAGTTAGAGAAAAAACCTTGAGGGAGGAGCCGCAGGGAGGCGTGCGGTCAATTGCTCAATAACAATTACCTAACTTTGATTGTTCGTATGCATCAACTGAATACGGACTGTGTACTTTTATTAAGAACATACATTTAATTTTCACGAAAACAGTTATTCTAAAATAGCGGTATTCTCTATATATAACAGCAATTAAACGCTACGGGTGAAGCTAAAAATGTTAAATTTGTTAAATTTAATTAGTTCTGTGGAAATCAGAGCTGTAGATTTGGATTTATTAAAAAGGAGGGTCAATTAATGAAAAAGACGCCGCCAGGTGTCGCGCGGACAAGTAAAATAAATGTGACATTTAATAACAAATCAATTACCCCACCACCCCACCCCTCCTCATCACAGCAAAAAAAAAAAAAAAAAATCTGTTAAATAAAAATTTTTTATTAATAATCTCTATCATGCTAATATATGTCATGTAAAAAAAATAATCCTCAAACCCAGCTGATTATCATTCATTAATTCGATAAAATCCTTTAAAATTAAGGTTTTAGCATTTGGCAACGGTTAATAATTAAGTTGATTGTCTACATAACATATATTCGCTTATTCATCGATTTTAAACAATCGACTCGCAAATGATGTTTTAATGACTTCTGCGTATACTTTATACAACCAAATAACCGAAGGTAAAAAAGCGTATTTTTGATGAGATCTCTTTGTGGATTTTACTTAATATTTCGGTAAATAATTAAAATAGTAAGATTCTAAGTCTCATGTGCATCGGGAGAGACCTAGGACTATCCAAACCTACATTTTTAGACTTCAAGGTGCTCTAGATTTTCCTAGCCTTCGCAGACAAACAGACACACAAACACACAGAGCGAAATTTCCTTTTATTAGTATAGATTATCTGTAAGCGAATATAGAAAATTTACGTTTCAGGGATTTTTAAAATGTCATTTTTATATGTAAGACAACAGTTCAGATAAATCTAGAAGACTCTAGCAATTTCTTTTTTTTTTCAGTAAATCTCATAGTTTTCGAGATATAGTCGAAAACCTCTAAGTTTCACCACTAGGAACGTTGCATTTACTCTCATAGTATAGCGTATAATTATTTTCATATAGCTATATACAGTAAAATCTCCATAACGGACACTCCCGAATAGCGGACACCTCTATTTAACGGACACTTTTCAAATCCCCACTCCCAAAATCTAAATTTTTGTATGTTTAACCTCTAAATAGCGGACATTCCGAATAGCGGACAGTAGTTTTGGCGATCAAGGATGAAAAATGGTTTTTTAACGAGAAAGAAATTGGAAAAAAAGTAAAAAACCTCGAATTTTATTAAGGCAATGTGTCACAAATTTTTCGACCACAGATAAATGTAGCGTGTGGTCTCTGGAAAATCCCCAATGGCCTAGAGAATCTCCCAATATCGTATGTATTTTGTATCGATTACTGTTTGATTCTTCAGATTTAATTGACATACAATTTTCAAAGCTTCAAAATATGTTAAAATCATTTATATCATTTTCTGAACATATCGAGTTCTGCGTATTCTGAATTTAGTGTCTTGTTTGTGATTAGTGTTTCGAGAATGACCTCAAAACGAAAGCGATTAACTTTAAAAGAAAAATTGTAAATGTAAGTGAATCTGAAAAACAGAAATAGAGTTTACGGATTCTTGCCGAATGTTTTAAAATAGGTAAAACACAACTGGGAGAGATTTTACGAAATAAAGAATTTGTGTATTATTAACTCTGACGAGAACACCAAAAATGCGAAATTGAGGTATACTGATTCCATTGAAATTAATTCTATATTTCTGAATTGGTTTACTTCACTTCCTTCAAAAAAATTCTTATAAGTGGGCCTTTGATTCAGGAAAAGGCTTTGAAAGTCGCCAAAGAACTTGGATTACATGACTTTAAGGGTTTGGGTAGATGGCTGGAAAAGTTCCAGTCTCGGCACAACATCTCTTTCAAAACAATATGTGGAAAAGCAAAATCTGTAGCTCTGAAAAAAAGTGGAGGATTCGCATGAATAACTGCAATCAATTTGTGAAGGTTATGAGGATAGAAACTTTTTTAATGCCAAGGAAAGCGGCCTCTTTTTCAGAATTTTTTCGAATAAGCCTTTGTGCTTTAAAAAGGATGGCTGTATCGGCGAAAAAATGATTAAAGAGCGAATCACTATTTTATTATGTTGCAATGTATTAGGGGAATTTTAAATTCTTCTTATAGTTCGAAAATCTCTTAAACCCATGTGTTTCTCCAAGAAAATCCAATTTTTAAAAAATGGTGTTATAGAGCGAATAAAAAAGCGTGGATAACTAGTTTTTTAGTGATTAAATGGTTAACTTCCTTTGATAATAGGATGAAAAAACAAAGAAAAGTTCTCTTGTTTTTGGGCAGTGCAACTTCTCATCCAAAATATTTTAAATTGGACAATGTTAAAACTGTGTCTCCTCCCCCAAAGATAACTTCCGTATGCCAGCCCGTTGATCAAGGCGTTATACATAATTGTAAAACCTGGTAGAGAAAGCTTTTATTAAGCCATATTCTTTCGAAGTTTTATTCTATGAATAAAGTTGAGAACAGCCTAAAATTAGTTAATGTTCCCGATGCTTTCAAATTCGGTTTTCTTCAGCTGTAAAAAAAAAATATATAACCGCAATGCGTACGACAGAGTTTCAGAAAGGCATGCTTTATATTAAAAGAAAATGAAACACTTATTTCCGATAGAAATGAAGAACTATCGCAATAGGTGAATTAATGAAATGGATCAAGAGTGAAAAAATGCCGAAATGTCCATCAACATTGATGATGACCTATTGAAAAAGAATCAGTTGACGTAGGCGATTATATTCCTTCAGAATCTTCAACAAAAGCTGACTAGTGATATGAATAAGATACTGAAACCAGGGGATGTTTCCTGCAAAATCGAGAATTTCCAAGAAGCGGCAAAACACAGTGAGCAGTTACACATATTTTTTTCTTTTTCCAAAAAAAGATGATTCAGAAGAATTAAAACTACTGATAGCATTAAAACGTCACATAGAAGAACTAACTACATGTAATCGTAAGCAAAAGCAAACTCTTGTAACAGATTTTTTCCTTAAGAATGTAATAAACAGTGGGAAAATGTATGTACATTTTCATTTCAGTTTTATTGCTTAAAAAAGTAATTTTAATTTCTAATTTTAATTTCTGATTAATCATATGATAGAAGTTCTCGGACATATAAAAGCCAATTAATGAAACGTTAAGCATTACTTAGCGATTTTGCGAATCTCTGAAGTTTTCCCAATAGCGGACACCTCCGAATAGCGGACAATTTCTGCGCTCCCGAGGTGTCCGTTATTTAGAGGTTTTACTGTATACACTTAATTTACAGCCCTAGATTTAACCATTCACAAGTTGTTTTAAGTGTATACGGATTTCGCTTTGAACCCTGTATTTAACATGAATGTAATCTTTAGAAAGATTACCGTTTATTTAATCTTTTACATTTTAAGTTTGCATAATGGAAAATCCACTTAAGCGCAATTTCAAAAACACATTTATAATAATTTATTGTAGTTTTAACGCTATTTTAGCAAAAATTATGCGATCTAACACTCTTTTTAGGTGCGTTCGTAATTATATAAATACGTAGCACCTATAGTCGTCGTTTGGTCCGTCCGTCTGTCCGTCCGTCTGTCTGTCTGTCCGTCCGTCTGTCTGTCTGTCCGCATATAACAACGCAAAAACTACCCAACCAAATGGTTTGCAATTTGAAATATATTATCTTTGCATAAATTTGTCGAGACATTTCAAATTTTATCAAAATCGAATCAAAACTTTAGGAGATATTAATAAAAATATTTATTAAGAAATTTGATTTTTTTTTTAAATCGGTGCTTTTTTGTTATATGAGCTTCTGATGGATGTTAAATCGTCAAGCGACCGAGATACTTATTTTATGACAGAAATTAATCTGCAGACGATATAATTCATTTCACAGAATTAAAAATCATCAAGATCTGAATATTTATATAACTAGCTGATACATATATATCTGAATATTTATATAACTAGTTAAGATATTTGTATGAACAGTGTCATAAAATATATACTTAACTAGCTGTTTAACCCGTTCTACGCACGGGATATCATGAATTTAATTCTAAAACGTGCGTACGAACGCACCTCGTTTGTAACGTTTGACGTACAATTTCCAACTTGTTTTAATTATTTTTAATCAATTTAAGTACACATGCTATAAATAAAAATTCCCCACGATTTAAATTCTATCATTGATAGAATTAAAAGTTTAATTTTCAATTCAATCCAATATTATTACATATTGGTGTGACCAATAGATTTTTATTTAAAGTATAAAAAAGAAAGTTTGACACATAGAAAAATTTGCCATAAGACATTGAGAGTAGTTTACTTTCACTGAACGTATTTCATGAAACTACCGTCATTAAGTGATATCAAGAATTTGAATTTGGATTTGCTATTCTTCGAAGTTCATCAAACTTTAATTCATATTGGCTCTCATGGAAAAAAAAGGAAGAATATGAATAGAACCCTTAGTTATGAAAGATTTTTTTCTATGTTGTTTTTAGGTGCGTTCGTAATTATATAAATACGTAGCACATATTGTCGTCGTCTGGTCCGTCCGTCTGTCTGTCCGTCCGCATATAACAACGCAAAAACTACCCAAACGAATGGTTCGAAATTTAAGGAATATTATCTTTGTAGAATTTTGTCGAGACATTTGAAATTTTATGAAAATCGAACCAAAACTTTAGAAAATTTTAATAAAAATATTTTTCAAGAAATTTGAATTTTTTTTAAAAATCGGTGCTTTTTTGTTATAGGAGCTTCCGATGTTTAATCGTTAAGCGACCGAGATACTTATTTTATTTCAGAAATTTATCTGCAGACGATATAATTCATTTCACAGAATTAAAAATCATCAAGATCTGAATATTTATATAACTAGCTATAGTGCGAGCGCACCTCATTTGTAACGTTTGACGTACAATTTCCAACTTGTTTACGTTTAAATATGTTTTATAATTTCTATTTACTATGAGAAATTATTTTTTATGATAAATTTTATATTCGGGCGTTTTTTTTTAATTAATTCGGCATAGATTTGAAAAAGCGTGATTAAATGTTTGCTATGTTTCTAAAACACTTCAAGTATAAAATTATGTATTTCCAATAATTTATGTACATTAAAAATATTATATTATTTATCATTTCTAATTCTAAAACATAATTCAATAATGCCAAATTTTCAGAATTTTGATTGATTAAATAAGTTATTTTTTACAAAGACATTATTTACAAGATCAAATCAAAAAAACCTTCTGGTTACAACTAGTGCAAAATGCGCACATATCTTAGAAATGGGTTTAGAAGAAAAGCGAGTTATTTTTGGAAAAACGGATCCATTTATAATGTTTGAACTTTGAATAAGGATTTAAATAACTGTATAATTCGGTTGCATAATACTATAGAGAGTTTTATATAAAACATCCCTCATTTTTAATCAAATGGGCATGCAGTCATGTCGATTGTGCTTTTTCTACATACATACATTTTTTATTTTCAATAGAAAATATTTTCTCCCTACAGATTTTCTTTCCTACATGTTCTATTGAAATGAAATCTATTCTCTTTTCAAATAAAATCATTTGAAATCCTAGATAAACTTGTAACCACTTACACAAAGGGACTCTGAAAAAAAAAAATGATTACAAAACTTTGCTGCAATACGTTCATGATATCCAAAAAATGCGAGTTCAATTGTTATGGCTCAATATTATAATTACATATAGATATTTGTTAGTGAGGCAATAAGTCACTAACTGTAAGATTAAAGTTGTATACATCTGAAGAAAAAAAATTACATCCTCCATGTATTTAAAATGCATTCACAGATAAATAAAAATAAAGCATCTCACATAATAAAGCATCACATTATTTTTATCACTAAACAGGAATATTTTAAAAATAAATCGTTATTTAAAAAGTTATCGTATTATTTAGTAAATTAAAAGTAATTTAAAATGCCAATAAGCTTTCTATTAAAATACAGCTCGTTACAAATTACTAATATACGTAGTATAAGAAAAACAATACGGTGCTGTTTTATTTCAATAAAGCATTTTTAGATATTCATCTAAAACGTTGAAATAGTAAAAACAAAATTTCAGCCACTATATGAAACATACTGAGATGTAATTACAGTTATAATTAAATCTCAATATGAAAATCCCTTCTTTGATTTTCTGACAACTCCGGTCGACATTTTTCTCATTTTGAAATGCTTTATTGCTCAATATTCTTGTTACATGAAGGCGAAAAATGAATTCCTAGAAATTTTATAAATGCATACATATGGTTCCAATCATAATTACATCATTTTTGCCATAGTGAAAAACTGTATACTTAAAGTAAATGAAAATAAGGTTTTAAAGGAAAAACAAAATGTTGGTACAGATAGCGAAATAAAGCTCATAAACTGGTTAATTTTATCAACTTATAGGAATTTTATAACATTAATTCTCTATTCAAAAACCGCTGTATTATTTTCTTATTAAAAAAACAAGAAATATAAGGTCGTTCGGGGGGAGACGTAAGTTTCTTCCTAGTACTTTTATGTGACAACAGTTGGCAATACTGACCCGCTTGTGTGAGGAGATTATCTTAATTTGTCGCCTTTAATTGCCGTTATTTTTTAATCTCGTGAGCATTTAACCTGGTGAGTAAAGCCGTTATAATATTAAGTAGCTAATATTTTATGTTCATAAACGGATATTTTATTTTTAATAAGATATTAACAATAGAAGTGAGTTCCGCATTCTGTTACACACACAAGGCAAGCAGAAGTGACCATAACCTTTCAACAATACGGAAAGAAGTGTGTGTGGCATCTTTCCCCTATACTTGTGGGAAGACGTAACATGGTTAAAAAATAAATTAAATGAACTTTAAAATTTACAATTCTGGATCCACAACAAACCAGATCGTAAACTTTCAAGACTTCACTTTGGATCTCTTCTGAATACAGTTTGGAGCAAGGCAGCAAAAGTAGGAAATGGCACTGCTGGGTTTTCAGCCACTTGGATTTAACCCTGTAACACACAAGTAATCACAGAGCGTGCGTTTGCTATCTCTGATGGTTCCAGCAATGATACAGATATTGCATCCATAAGCAGCGCATGTGATAATAGGCCTACGCCAGAAGTTGCTTCCAACAACAGATCATGTAGGCCGACATCATCAGTTACTTCCACCAACGGGATCTCCTGTCTAGAATCAATCCGCTCTATTTCTCAGATCAGAAAAACTAAACCGTCCGAGCGAAAGAAACAATTAGTAAGATGATTAGGGTTTCGTGAGATGCACGAAACCCTAAAAAATGACATTGTTGGGAGATATTTAATTTATTCAGATTTCAGAATTCATCTTTAAAATATGACAATGTAATTAGTCACATTTCATCAAAAAGTTAAAAAGTCAAACACGCAGACACGGACCGCTGAGTGGTTTATGAGCATAAGATATGATGAAAAATATTTTTTAATTTCGTTTACAAATAACATGACCTTTTTTTCAATTCAAAGAAACTTCTAAAATCCTTACTTGAGAAAGCGAAAGAACTTCTTAAAGAAGAAGAAATTGCAGGTACTTGCTACTTCTGTCATCGGAAAGTAATGTAATTGTACTGCTAATCAGAGAACTTACCAAAAAATACGTGTTTATCTTAAAACTGTTTTCAAACATGGTTTGAAATTTAGATGGTAAAACGTTGGCCTCTACAGCTTCAATATGAAAGGAAAAACGGGTGCAAGTAATAATAACTTTAAATACCACATCTCATTCTTTAGCAATACCAGCATTACATCTAAACCGAAACAAATCTGAAACAAAAACATTTCACACTTTTTTATGTACATTTTAAATACGTGTGTGGATAAATGGTATAATATTCCAACTCAGAAATTTTCTACTACAGTGAGTGATACGCAATTCTGTTGAATTTTATTTTATCTGTCTTTTCTGGAAATCGAAGAGAAGATCGATGACCGCATTGGAAGACCTCACCGCAGACAACTGGTGGAAGACGGACCATAGTTTGAGAAACGTCGCTCAAAGGCAATCGAATATTTTCCGATTTTTATCAAAAAAGTGAAAACGGTAACTTATATTATGCACCTAGATGAAGCATACTGCGATTACATGTATTATTATTATCACATAATTAAAACCCGCGTCTCTCCTGCTAAATTTGTAGCACATATATTTTCGTCATTTGCATTATACTTTATTGCAAAAATACGTATTACATGCGGTCCCATGCAAAAAAAAAAGAAAGTCTTAAAACTAAGAATATATAAATTAGGCTCCGGGTACAATTTTTCATTTTTGTAATAATGAAAATATTTAACTTCCTAATTAAAATTGCTTGGCCAGAAGAAAGAAATCATATATTGCATTAATCTGGAGGCACTGCCGTGCCTCCGCCAAGTCGAGGGAGGACAGCCGTAAGAATACTTTTCTGGAAGCAACACAGGGCACTTTTGACCCCCCCATATCTCCGCGCTGGAGTATCCCAAAAATTTGAAACTTCGTTTTTCTATAGTATTTGGCACACAGGACCAAAATTTAAAATTACAACTTTCTGTCTTTTCTAGTTCAGACGATAGATGAACTCAAACATTCGATTTTTTGTCACTCACTCACTCTCGTTCACGCGTCATCAAAAAGATTATGTAGATCCCGCAGCCACAGAAACTTAAAATTTGGAATAAAGATAGTGTTTCGGATACAAAGAAAGGAAAAATTATAAAATCCGGAAAATTAAAAAACATTCGAAAATTCAAACAAATCGAACAAAATTGAAAATTGAAAATAACACGATCTTGTAGTCTTAAAAACTTACAATTTGGTGTGAAGGTAGTGTTTAGAATTCAGAAAAGGAAAACATCAAAAACACACACACAAAAAAAAAAATTGAAAATAAAATCGAAAAATCGAAAAAAATCGAAAAATTTCAAAGAATTCAATTTTGTTGCGCTAGAAACTTGGAATTCGGAATAAAGGTAGTATTTAGGATGCAAAATAAGAAAAAATTAAAAAATCCAGAAAATTCGAAAAAAATCAAAAATGCGAAAAATGCGAAAAAAATTAAAATAATTTGATCTTTTGGCCTTAGATACTTAAAATTCGCGGTAAAGATAGTGTTTAGGATTCAGAATAAGTTAAAATAAAAACGCAATAAAATTCGAAAATAAAATAAAAAATCGAAAGAAATCGAAAATTAAGGAAATTTTGAAAATAATCCGATTTCATAGCGCTAGAAACTTGAAATTTGGAATAAAGGTAATATTTAAGATACTAAATAAGGAAACATTAAAAAATATGGATAATTTAAAAAAAAAATCGAAAATTTCAACAACAAAAAAAAATATAAAGAAAGAAAAAGAGAGAAATTGAAAATAATATGATCTCGTAGTCTTAGAAACTGATAATTTGGTGCAAAGGTAGTGTTTAGGATTCAGAAAAAGAAAAAATTAAAAACACAACAAAAACTGAAAATAAAATCAAAAAATCGAAAAAAAACGAAAATTTGAAAATAATTCGATTTTGTAAAGCTGGAAACTTAAAATTTGGAATAAAGGTAGCATTTAGGATACAAAAAAAGAAATAAATAAAAAATCTGTAAAATTCAAAAAAAAAAAATCGAAAATTCGAAAAATTTAAAAAAATTCGATTTTCTAGCTTTAGAACTTAAAATTCGGCGTAAACTTATTGTTTAGGAAACAAGAAAAGGAAAAATTAAAACACAATAAATTCGAAAATAGAATATAAAACTCGAAAAAGATCGGAAATTTCAAAATAATTCGATTTTGTAGCGCTAGAAACTTGAAATTTGTAATAAAGGACACAAAATAAGAAAAAATTAAAAAATCCAGAAAATTATAAAAAAAATTCGAAAAAATCAAAAATTGAAATTAATTTTATCTTGTAGTCTTAGAAACTTAAAACTTGGTGTAAAGGTAGTATTTACTATTCAATAAAAGGAATAATTAAAATATTCGTTAAATTCGAAAATAAAATCGAAAAATCGAAATATCTTTAAGAAATCGAAAATTCGAAAACAATTTGATTTTGTACTGCTAGAAACATTAGTTTTAAGATAATTGTCCTATTAGATAGTACAACGCCCCTAATTGTTTTATGTTATTTCCCCCGGATTATGGTTTTCTTTTCTTTCGTTTACGAATTTCGTTATAGAAAAGTTCCGCTACAGACTGGCTACGTTATAGGCGATTTCTTTATAGACAGGTTTGTTTTCTTTCACAGGTTGTACTCTATTTACTTCACATATGAAATATGGATTGTTAAATGATGTTAGTCCCACAAAAATTTTCACAGCTCCCCCTACCCTCCCGACATTACTGGCTGGTTATGGCATGATAGTTCTTTCTAAATAAAATCTTGGTGACTCTAAGATTCACTTGATATATCTCTAAATTGAACCTAAATGATCCTAAGAAGACGGATCAAATAATTACTATATTAGCATAACAATCAGGTAACTTAGAATTAAAATCGAAAAATCAATAAATTTATAAAAAGTCGAAAAATTTTAAATAATTCGATTTTGTAGTCCTAGAAGCTTCACATTTGGCAGAAAGACAGGGTTTAGTATACAAAGTAAGGAAAATTAAAAAATCCGTAAATAATAAAAAAAAGACTAAAAAAAAAAAACGAAAAAAAAACATCGAAAAAAGAATATAGTTCGATTTATTGGAAATTTCCGGAAATTTTAATTTAGGCTTTCTATTTATACTAAAAAGTTCTTTTATGTTAAATATCAAGTATCTAGGGCTGCGAGTACAGATGGATAGCACCTATCCTGGAAGCAATTGAGAGTACTTTTGACACTCCCCCTCCCATAACTTAGTACTTGCCTAGGAACCTGAAATCTCTTTTTATCTATAGTACTTTGCAAACGAAACTAAAGCTTCAAATTTTTTATACCTGTAAATAATAGGGACAGAGTGTGGGCTTAGCGAAAATCAGTGGATGATCTCCAGAAAGAACCCAAAATCAAGAAAAGGAGGATTACTTACAAAAAGAAGTGAAATCTCATCAAAAAGTCACCTGTAAAAAATGCAGCCAAGTCTCGTAACTCATTTACCGTAAAAAGTACTGAGATCGTATAAAGCCAAGTTTAACTATCTTATTAACTCTGAAATTTTCATTCACAAATCACTCCTAGTCTCTACATCTTTAGTTAATTATTATTTTGTGACTTGGCAATTACGCAGCACAGGGAAGTTATTACACCTTACTATGTTATGGGATGGGATGGGATAATTTAATTAAGGCAAATTATATACGCACAGGGAAGTTATTACACTTTAATATGTTATAGTATTATTTGATTAAGACTAACTATATACATCACATTCTCGTGCTACGTAATTGCCTAGTCACAAAATAATAATTAACTAAAGATGTAGAGACTACGCGTGATTTGTGAATGAAAATTTCAGAGTTAATAAGATAGTTAAACTTGGCTTTATACGATCTCAGTACTTTTTACGGTAAATGAGTTACGAGACTTGGCTGCATTTTGTACAGGTGACTTTTTGATGAGATTGATTTTACTATTACTTATTCTACCGGATGTCCCATGTAGTAGATTGCGCAAATACCTGCAAACTTCTACAAATGTTTTCCATCACTAATTTTGAAATATTATGTTTGCCTAATTCAAATGCAGAAACCTGCGGTCATATCTGTGATTAAATAAAACTAAGCTTTTTTTTAATCTAATATAGTAGTGACAAACATTCGTAGCATTTTAACAATCTAATATGTTGGTCAAATGATCTTGTAGAGATTGGTTTATAGTGAAGAGCTTTTACAAATTCAAATTTATATTCGAATACCACAGTATTATTTAATTAATAAAAATGACATGTAAATTATATCCAAAATATAAATCAGCCATTTAACACTTTGAATGCTGAAGTCTGAAAACTCAATAGCGTTCAAAATACGGCGAACGCCCTAACGTGAAATATGCTGCGAGATTATTTCTTCCCCTTTCTTCTACCTGCATACTTGTTATCAGAACAATAAGAGGTAAAAGTGGAACTCCCTAAGAAAGATCTCCCAACCCGTTCATTTCAATAAGCCCCTATTCTGCTACAATAGTTAGATATTTACGAGTGGAAGAAAATTGAATAGGCGTTCGGGCCGTCTGCCAGTATTTTGCTTGGCCGGACGTCTTGGTCGGATAATAACGAAAGGATTAATAAAATAAAACTATCAGCAAAAACTGTTAAAAATTCTTTATAACAAGAGAAAATATTCTAAACATAACTGCTTGCTTTCACGAAATCATATATTTCTCGATATTCATTTAAAATGATAGAATGTTAAAAATAACATTCGGTAGCTAGATGATTAGTCATCATTATTTCACAATTTATAGGTTATACGCCTGTTTTCTGTTTACTAAAACTGTTACCGATATTATTGTCTTTTCCATATAGTTGTTCACAGAAAATCCGAGTTTATTTGGATGAAAAAACAAAAGCATTAACGTAAAAATTAGGCTCCAGATATAAATCTCTCGTTAATGACACTGCGTTATAAATGTTTCGATATAAATGTCGCATTTGTTATCATAAAGTTTAGTTCAGCTGTTTATCCTAAAATGTTTTCAACTTAAGAGATATCAGAAGCAAAACACACAATTTACTCAGTTTAATTTATTCAAAAATAAACTTTAAACGATACCAAATACCGTCTCTGCACTATTAAGAACATACAACTTAGTTTAAACAAATAAGCTATTTATTTTATACGTCATTAGGAAAGAATATCTCGGAAGTATATACTTTATTTAATTTAAATTTTACGACGCAATACTTGCATTTAATATCGGGGATCCGACTAGTTTCATCTCCAGTACAATAATTGCAAAATCTCAGCAGTAAAATTTTCTCAGTAACATTCTAATTGAAGCACACATTCTGAATAACGCTTTATGAAGCGTAAACTGCAACGTTATTAAACCACATTCAACTGTCATTCTACTTATCAAAGAGCACATAAACTGTCATTCTTCCAAGAGAATTTCTAATATAAAATCCTGTAAAATTTAATTTGTTCAGTCACGAACTCTGCAACGGCTGTTCGCTTTTATCAATAAATTGGAACGTTGCAAATAATTAGAATATATTCAAGGAGGACGATAAAATTTTTTAATCTCTTTAAAGATAACTTAATTATAGAATAGTGGAGATAATTATATTCTAAATAAAAGTAATTTTACTCTGACATTAAATGCAAATGCGATGAATAAACTTGATTAGTTCTCAGCTTTTTTTGAAGAATTTTATGAATCTGTGAATGTTAGATTTTAATATTTTACTAAAAATGGTGAAGGGAAATAATCAATTCTTTTTCATTATAAATGTGTCATATACGTTGAAACTAATAATATTTTCAAAAATTTTTATTATAATTATCCATTGTGACACTGTGAAATGTACTCAGAAATTGAAATATATATATGTGTGTATTAAATATAATGAAATGGCATATTAATTCGATAATAATAGAATAGTAAACTGTAGTTGGAATGAAATTATTCCATTTGCGATTTAATAAAATTTCGAGATTTTTATATTTTATAAAATCTTGATTTATGATAGGATTACTGATTTTGCGAATGCTTAAAATGAATTTAACGAAGTAATATGTCATTAAATCGCCTATTATTCCGTCATTTTCCAAATTCTTACTTTGGAAAATGAATAAATTCGTATGAATACTGTTAGCATAATATGTGTTCAAGTTCAATGGGTTGTTTTATTTTTATATAGGATTTGTATAGGTAGCAAACGCAGTACAGATAATTAGTTGCGCTAAAATTATAAAATTTACGGTATTTAGACAAATGTATTTGGGAATATCACTATTCTAACATCATCAGAATTAAAAGAAGAAAATTTTGAATGCGATATTCCATTAATATTGCACATACATTGGGGATAATTTAAAAAATATATGTTAAATAATACCAGTGGTTGAAGACAACATTTACTGACTATTTGTTAAACAAAGACAAAATTATGTTGTGTCATTTTGTTACCAAACTGCCAAAGTATTTCTGTACCGTAAGCATTAAAATTTGAATAAAATTGTAATGTACGAACGGAGCCGCAGAAAATTGACTTAAATGTAACAGCGCATAATTTCCTACATCGGTTCATGAAATATTTTTATAGAAAATATTTTTTTTAAAGAAAACACATACAGATATAAGAGAGATTGAAAGATGCGAGTTAATTACACGTTTAAAATAAAAAAATTCGTTCATTGTTTGTTTTGACACGCATATTATAAAGTTTACTCTTATTTCGCAAAACGTTTTTACAAATCTTTATCGAAGGTCTTTATTGCCGAAACGTCAGTGAAGGCTTACTGTGGAGACCCGAAAAGTTTTTGGTTTCTGTCTGTCTGTTTGTCTGTTTGTCTGTCTGTCTGTCTGTTCCGCGATAACTGCCGTAAAAATGATCCGATTAGGTTGATTTTTGGTGGGTATGTTGGGGAGATACCCGGAATTACCTGTATAGTTTTTGGTTTTGGTTCATTCGTTCGAAAAATAGAGAACATTTCTTTTTAAATCATAATGCTTTCCTATGGGACTGCAGACGATTTTCAAATTTCATTTTTAACTGAAATGGAAATCGCATATTTGAATAATGG
This sequence comes from Maratus michaelseni, assembly GCA_963931845.1. Taxonomy (NCBI): domain Eukaryota; kingdom Metazoa; phylum Arthropoda; class Arachnida; order Araneae; family Salticidae; genus Maratus; species Maratus michaelseni. The sequence goes on from OZ007592.1 coordinate 422,952,025, forward strand.
ATTTCAACGTAAAATTATGGATGTTGATTTTCGATATGGAGGTTTTAAATATATCCAATAATTTTGAAAAATTGACGATACATTTATTAGAATTGAGATATTAATTGTTTAAATGATTGGAAATTTTTTTGCTTCTGTTCCGGAAATATAAAACTTTTATTTTCATGTTTTTTTACAAATTTTAAAATGCATTTTTTTTTTACTTTTCTCTTTAATTTATCAGTTGCCTAGCAACGATATTTCAAAGACGATAAAAATAATAAAAGCAACACGCACTATTTTGTTCCAATAATTTATTAGCGAAATAAATTATTTTTCTATTCTATTGACATAAATGAAGAATTTATTTTAATACAAGTTTTTTTTTTAATTTAAAAAGTTACAAGAATAAGAAGTTCATAAGAATTTCAGAATATCATTGCATAAACCATGTTTAATTGAACGTTTCTAATTTCTGAAACCTCCGAAGAATTGTATATGAATGTAAATATGTATGCAATAGAAAAAAATTAAATTGCGGATTGTAAGATGCTAAATAATATGAAAAGTGAGATTAAAAAACAGTGACTTGAGCTGACGTTGAGGCTCCTGATCTGCAGATTTACTAGTTTAGTTATATAATGATTTTTATATCGCAGTTAGTTAGTGATACCAATATGTAGCCCCTGTGTCCATTCGTTCGTGACAATTTTCCAAGTCATATTACACAAGGAACCACAAAATAGAACATTTTATCAGATATTAAATGGTTAAAAGACATAGTTAGTAAGTAATACAGTAAATGTTACTTTTTACTACAGTTTCGACTCAAAATGGAACGTAACAGTGACTTGGGCTAATTTTTTTTCCTGTCGCTCAACCGCAACAGGATTTACAAATGATAACACATTTTGGTCAAGAGCGTGTAAGGAAAGTTGAGACTCGTGTTATCTCAACGATTTCCGTAAACTTCGAAAATCGATTGATGTTCTAGAAAAAACATCGTATTGTAGGAATATAATGATTATTACATGCAAAGCGTATCGGTGAAGTACCGTATTTTTTCTTGTACGTGAACTTCCACAGTAACATGCACAAGTAGATTTTTAATCCTTCATTTGAGAAAGATTTCCGGTAAAACATGCCAGAAAATCATTTCAAATATATTTTATTAACATTAATATAATTAATAATATCTATTAAAATCTAACAGTTAGTATACTAAAATTTCATAGTATTTACGGAGCTTAGGTTTATGGTTTTGTAAAGGAAAAACGAAACTGCTGCCGAACGATTTCACTCAGTTAACAATAGCCATGTTTACACAGACTATTCAAATATCAAATGCTTATGTATGACATATACCCTAATTTGTAAATACATTTAAAAAAAAAAAAAAACACAAGCACTCCGGGAGTGCCGACAGAAGTAAAAACATGAATTTCAATATTATATATATATATATATATATATATATATATATATATATATATATATATATATATATATATATAATAAAATACCACTGTTTAATTGACATAAAAATAATATATAAATATATATTAAATATAATATATTAACCCACCCTACCTCATACCGAACTACACACAATACATGTACATACTTATATACATAGGTGTTGGTTACAGTAACAATGTCGGGAGTTCAATGGTTTTTTCCCATTTCAAAAAATGTCCAACGCGCCTAAAGAAATTTTACCTTCAAATGTACAGAGGTGTCGGTAACAATTTCGGTTACAGTAACAGTGTCGCGAGTTCAATGGTTTTTTTCCTATCTCAAAAAATGCCCAACGCGCCGAAAGAAGTTTTCACTTCAATAAATTCTTCATCATTGCAACTGCATGTACTTTCATGAATACACCTCTTTAGGTCTTTTGCATATCCATTATAATTAAACATAACACGGCCTAAAGGCTTATCATATTTAAATTGCTTAACTATTTTTTCTTTACTCACTGGTAGTAGATCATTGTACTTGTTTAAATATTTACCCAAAATTAACTCCTTTCTAGCAATTCCCCACATAATCCAATATAAAATAGATCTTTTCTTCCGTACTTTTCTGACAGTTCTTTAAATTACAATATCTCTGTAGATCCTGTTTCTTGATTCTATACCGCAATAAATCCAAGCCCAAATCGTTATTAACATTTCTTTTGCTAGATTGTAAAGTTGTTAAAGTCTCCGATATCAATTTCTTTTTTATATTAAATATAATTCCCTTAATGTCATTTCCCTTCGATTACCATCACAATTAAATATTGATTTTTCTATTTCTTTACAAGTATTTAGATTTTTCGAAGTATTCAAATTGATATTATGTCTAATATCACTACTGATAAGTTCTTTCCTTATATCATGTTTTATTTTGTCATAAATAGATTTTGTCATCATCTTTATTTATCCAGATTCCTACTTCTAAAATTCTGTAGAACATTCTTCTTGCAATTATATATATTATAATATATATATATACTAAAATACAATTATAAATTTACACTAACCACACTATATAGCCAAAAACAAATAACATTATATCAACTGAACACTAAAATATAACCAATTAAAACTATAATACAATTATAACCAAACACAAAATACTAACGAAAAACGAATACCAGGAAAATAAAACCTGAAGGAAGGAGGGCATGGATAACGACATGCACTGCAGGGTTAAAACTGGTTTCCACGCAAGCAACGTCCCCCTTCTCCTGCCGAGACCAAATTAATTCAAACTATCAACCAAAACACTAAGCTACACACAGCAGTAACCAACCCTATCTGAACTCTTCGAACAACTGATCTAGACCACACTTAGCATTCAAAAATGAATTCAGTTCACTTCTATATTTACTTCTACCTATAAAATTAATCATATTTCTCCGTACAAAGTTCACAGGGTAACCCTGCATCAATGCCATGTTAATCCACTCCATGAATTCGCCAACTGCATCGCCAAATCTTGAACATAATCTCTCAATACGAACTAAACCGTTAGTAAACACATTTCTAAATGCTGAAATATGCACGTTCGATTCAAAATTTAAGATCTTTAAAGTTTTAAAATCGAAATCATTTCTCTTGTCATAAACCCTTGTTATCAAATTGTCATTCTCGAACTCTAAATTCACATACAGATAATTGATGTTTTTAATTTTCTGGGAGGAGAGTTCTAGTTTTAAAGTATTTAGATAATATTTAAAACCTAGGTTTACATTTTTCCTTATTTAATCCAACTATTAAAACATCATCAATATACCTATAACTCAATATTTCTCTATTTAAAATATTGTTATTTTCATATATATGTAAGTACATGACAGCTAAAATTGAACTGCAATTCCCCCCCCCCCATTGAGATTCCACTAATCGGTTTAAATACTCTACTCCCCTCATACCAGTAATTCTCTTGCACTACCAACTGAAGTAAGTTAATAAACCAATCTTTATCGCTATCTATATTGTTGTTTTTGTTATAAAAATTTATAACCTTATCCTTTAAATCCAGTAAGTTAATGGTACTGTATAGGTCTGCAAAATCATATACAAACAAACTCTTTGTGTTTTGATGTTTTTTCAATTTATCTAATAAAATGTAACTGTTCATTATAATAAATGTGGACTTCGTACTCAACACTATCTATCAAATACTATCTATCAAACACACTACTCAAAACTCCCAACAATTTCTTATTAGCAGACTCTAGGTATGAACCATAACCACAAGTTACAATTCTAAATTTCACTGTTTTTTTGTGAAACTTTGGCACTATAACAAGATATGGGAAACGTTGACTTTTCTACTTCAACTTAACTTTTTTATATAGTGCCTTAACCCTGTTTTCCATCACTGAAACTTTCAATTTCAATAGCTCATAGTTATCGCTGTTATTATAACTTTCATTTAATATTTCACTATAAATTTTTTTACAGATTAATGCATAACTTGTGTTAGCTTTATCGACATATGTAATTATAAATTTACTCTGAAGCTCTTTAATAGATATTTCGTTAACCTAGTATAATCCTCTTGAGACACCGTCACAATCTCTAACATATATATATATATATATATATATATATATATATATATATATATATATATATATATATATATATTATATAAAAACTTATTGCAAAAATTAACCATTGAAACAGAAGCAACTGACCATATGCAATGAAATATATTATATATATATTATATATAATATATAATAATATATAATTATATAAATATTTCATATATTATATATTTAATTATATAAATATTTAATATATTATATATTTAATTATATAATATAATTTAATATAATATAATATAATACTACTGTTTTATTTACATAAAATAATATATAAATAATTTTCCTAAAAAACAATAGCGCACAGGCAAGCATGGGGCGCGCGATGCACCCGCCCCGTCCTACATGATACCGAAATATACACAATACATGTACATACTTATATACAGAGGTGTCGGTTACAGTAACAGTGTCGCGAGTTCAATGGTTTTTTCCCATCTCAAAAAATGCCCAACGCTCCTAAAGAAGTTTTCACTTCAAATATACAGAGGTGTCGGTTACAGTAACAGTGTCGCGAGTTCAATGGTTCTTTCCCATCTCAAAAAATGCCCAACGCTCCTAAAGAAGTTTTCACTTCAAATATACAGAGGTGTCGGTAACAGGTCGGTTACAGTAACAGTGTCGCGAGTTCAATGGTTCTTTCCCATCTCAAAAAATGCCCAACGCTCCTAAAGAAGTTTTCACTTCAAATATACAGAGGTGTCGGTAACAGGTCGGTTACAGTAACAGTGTCGCGAGTTCAATGATTTTTTCCCATCTCAAAAAATGCCCAACGCGCCTAAAGAAGTTTTCACTTCAAAAAACGTACATGCACGGAAAAATATTGTATCTATATTATAACAGCTGTTCGATGACTGAAAAGTGGGAGAATGTGGGGAACTTTTCGAAAAAGCTATGTGGATGTAGCTCATTAGCCGAACCAGGGATTGAACGTGGTATTTGAAGTATTATCCTGAATCAGCGCATATGATATTTTCTAGTTTATATTCGTCTGTACGTCTATCTGAAACACTTTAATACATCATTGCGAACCATGGAGGTGAATCTTTGGCCTTATTATTTAAGATATTATATGGCATTCTGCATGCGATGGCATTCTGCTTGAGAACCTCACGTTGTATTTGAATATCTCATTTAAAAGTCTTAATATTCGATAATATAGCATATCAAATAGTTATTTGCCAGTCTGCACCAACCTCATTTTCGAATATCAGCCATTAAAAATGCTCTGTACAATTATGTTATAACGGTACCTTGGCAGTTCAAATAATTTTCTTTCTAAGCCATTACATTTGTACAATTTTAAAGGATTTATACATTTCATAAACACTCCATTATACATGCATTTTGTGTTTGGTATTTTAAAAGTAGTCTTATGTAAAATACTCAAGAATGTAGTGTTTATACTGGTATTTTTTTATTGTCGTTATTAATCGTCATGCCATTGATAGTTGTCTCTTACTTCTGACTACGGAATACCATTTCCTCTTCGCAATTTGAATGTGATATTTGGAAACATTAATGGGAAAGAAAATGTAGCTTTTTGTTCCTTTTACATTCAGTCACGGACTAATGTATTTTAAATTCATTTCTTTATATTATTATTACATTGACGAATTATTTTATTTTAGACATTAAAGCAATGTTGAAACAATAATTTGAAAATTTTAATTGTTAATTAAATAACAAAATAAAGTACAGATAAAAAATCCATATCATAAAATGTCTGAATTCCCTCCTACTTGTTTCCGTTAAGAAAAAATAATGGACTGAATTTTGCATACTAATTAAGTTGATTTTAAAAATACAGCAAGGAAAAAATATATTTATCCTGAAATTTGCAATGCTTTAAAAGGAAATGCAAATAACTTCGTATATTTATAAAATTAGTAAAATGAAACTTTAAATGTATGCACGAGTAATTTATTTCCCTGTAAAAAATAATTTATTCTGTATGCACGCAAAAGTTTTTATGAGCATGTATTTTAATATTACTTTTTTAAATTTCCTTTTTATTTAGCGAATGGGAAGTATTCTTACGCAGACGGTGAAGCGCCAAAAGAAAAAGAGCCTTTTTCACCGTCGCTTAATTCCTCGATGGAAAATTTAGGTAAGACATTTTTTTTTTACTCTTTGCTTGTTTAATTTGCGTTAAACTCAATTACGAAATGTTGATTTTGTTAAATGCATTTTGCAACCGGAAAAAAATTAAATATTTTCGTACAGATGGGGAACATATTCCGTAAATAGTAGAAAAAAATGTTTTAAATTTCACTACTGTTTTCTTTTTAATCATCGTTCAAAAATGTCAGAGTATTATTAATTTAAAACATTTTAAATATGCGATAAAAGTGTCGTAGTTATATCTCATAAAATATTAATACATTTCTAACTTTTGCAACTATTTTCTCTTTAGCCATCATCTTAAAAATGTCAGAATATATTTAAAAGAAAAAATAACTTACGATAAATATAAATATTTATTTTTTTAATGCACAATGTCTTATTTCAGGTCACCTTGTGGCAATTCCATCAAAGCTGCCATGAAGTAATTGAGATATTAAAGTATAAAACACTGATTTAAAGTATAATACATTGATTTAAAATATAAAACACTAATTTAAAGTAAAATATACTTAATCTCAGATTTCAAGAATAAAACACTGTTTATCTAAACTAAAGTAGTTAAGGACTGCAGTGGTGCTTTTAAATTTACACTACGTTACCTTGAACAAAATTCATTTCAGTCTTCAACATTATTTCTCAAAATATGAAAATGCAAAAGGGATAAACCTAAATCAAAGTTACGTGCGAAAGTTTGGCTCCTCAAATTTTATCCAAAATGGCTTTCGATGTCGAACAACATCTATCGCTGAAACAATCATTTAGCATACAAATTCAAAAGTTACGTAAACTGTCACTAAATACTAGCAACCCGTGTTAGCTGCAAAATTTTATTAGACTATGGCGGAATACTATTTTACATTTGATGGTTCATTACTTAAAATGGCGGCTTTTCTCAGCTAACTCGAGACTTCAAATGTCTCAGGACACGTGCACATGGATACGAGCTTCAAGTTTCAATACGCGGGATCTCCAGTTTTGTATTCCTGGATTAGGCATGACTCCACCCAAAATCCACCGGTAACAAATAGGAATCCCACTTTTATACCCGCATATTAACCAGCATGTCTTAATTATTATAAAAGTTCAGCGAAAGCCGCTATCCGCATGTTACGAGAATCACAAACTCACTATAGAAAAAAAAGAAGGATAGAGCGCTTTCGAGAACACAGGTTAACATCGGACAAAAAGAACGCGCTGAACAGCAAGACTTTATTTATATGAGAGTAGTTATTCCTCTAAAACCTGTTAATCAAAAGTTATGAAATTTTATAATCGTTTGATAGCCCAATATCTTCAATATACATTAAAATTTATTTAATTACTAATTTCTGTATATTTAATATATATTTTTCACATTACCAATTTTTACACACAGACGTTACTTAAAACATAGTAAAAGTTCCATAAAAAAGTCTTTCATCACTAAAAGTATTTAAAAGTTTCACATAAAACTGTGACTATTACACATAACCGTTTTCACTCCAGCCGGAGTATTATCAGTTGTAATTTTTCAAGGATCTATCTCTCTCTAAAGACGATTTACGATCTTGATTTTTGGAAAGCGTATCATAGATGGAAGAATTCAAACAAATTGGTTAATGATATGTCCAGTACATGGCATTTTTCAAACGTCTGGCTACCTTTCCTTTAATTCATCCCCCCCCCCTCCCGCCGTTTTCTTCTCTCAACTTAAAGTCGTCCAGACTGGATGAGCGCTTCGCATTGGTCTTTTCCGTCACCCAGGTCACTCCGTCAATAAGTTTTTTATACGATGTTGTGTATTAAACGAAGATCCCTGTTATCGTGATTGTTGTTTTAACGAGTTATAGTGCAAAATCGAAGATTTGGGAGTTAGTGTTTTTTTTTCTTTCTTGCTAACACTAACCGTGAGTATTTCATGTGCTTCTCTCGCGCCGGTCTATTCCATCTTAATTTTCAGTTATAATTTCCACTTAGCCTGTTATAAAATGATGGAATGCAAATTAATGGAAATGTTCAAATAATAGGAATATAAATTAATGGAAAATGAGCCAGTTGCTATAGATATGCGCCCATTGTTTTTAGATAACTTGAAAAATGACATATTCATTTCATTACTTTTTGTTTTATATGACAATCCATAAAAGCACAAGTATAAAGAGCATGCATATTTTCTATAAATAAGTTTTGAAATACTAAATACTAACATAAAAAAAACAGAATTAAAAATTCATAAATAGAAAGGCGTACATTTATAACGTCACTACTACACCTCGTATAGTCGACACCCCCCCCCCTCCTCACAATATGAACTTACATTCCCTGTCATTGTGACCTGACAATATCTGTAGATGGACCTTTTGCATTATAAAAATATTTAGAGCCTCTAGTATAATTTACATGATGATTATCATTCCTTTAAACGATGTCCTTAAAAGTACTTTGTTCCTTATGTATTATCAAGCATCGTGCACCTGGAATACAAACAGAAACAACCTGTGTTGCACTAAAGCTTTTACCTGAGAGAATCACTTTTGACTCTATAGGTTATATAAATATGTATTCTAATCATGCTATCTTTTTTTACAACTAGGAAAATCAACCTCAAATCGATGTCGACATTCGTTTAGCAGTTGGTTGTTCGTACCTTATCTACTGATGAACTATTGGTTACTTCTGGGAGGAAGTTAATCGGGGGCCCACCAACCAAAGCATGTTCTAATTCTGGAAAAGAAGAACGTCATCACGCTGCTATTTCAGTTGCATTAAACTGTGAAGAGCTGCAAAGATCATACACCTGAACAATCCTGTGATGACTTCCAAATAACTCAATCAAGGATATTCTTCGATATTCCGTCATGTCGTACGCAGTATTACTTCCATTTCAAACAATGGTGTTTTCTCATGAGGAGTGCTTTAAAAGTCGGATCAAAAGATATTTTTGTGAACTGTGTAAAAACTCTTTGTTTGTGATGAAAAAACTAAGCCAAGTTTCGATTTTGCTGTGACAGTCTCTGATTCAGCTAATCGTGTTATTTCAATCACACTTATAAGACTGTGTGCATCAGCTTACAAGGCTTTGCGGGAGTTTTCAGTCATTGTTGTGCTTTTATGGTATGATTTGACTGATAAAGGTATTGTTATGTTTAGGAGTCTTCAATAGTTTTCTCAAACGGATAAACACCCGTTATTGAGTTATCATATTCTAACGCAGTTTTTAAATTTAAAATGTTAAAAATTCATCGAAAAAAAAAATCTTTTTTTTTCTTTCTTTTTTAAAGGAGAAAATACATATAGAAAATGGATAATGTCTTAGTAAATTATCTTACCATCTTAGCATCTCTATCTTACCATCTAAGACATGTAAAATGTAAATTTCCCACCAATTAAACCTTCATTATACGTGTAATACATTGAAATTCACATAAAATAATTTTAAAATAAAATATTGCATGTTTTAATTCTCTCATAAAATCACAAAACAAATAAAACATAGTATACACGACGGGTCAGTTAAAAATGATGTAATTAGGTAACTTAATTTTAAACATATCAAAACTATTTCATAGATTGAAGGAATTAAAACTATAAAAAAAGTTAACATGAATAATTTATAATAAAATTTAACAGAAACATTTAAAAATCAACAATAATGTTAATTTTTAAAGGAGTTTGGGAATTTTTTAATTATACGATTCTGTGCAATATTAATTAATTCAGTGATATGAATAAATTAATATTGTATAGAACCAGTTATAGGACGGACGGTTTAAAGAAAATACCGTATTATGTAGTTGGATTTTAAATTTGCACTAGAACTGTAGGGAATATCTGAAAGATTAAAAATAACATATTTTAAACACTATTTCTATATACACTAACAAAGATATCTAATTTAAATATGACATATAGAGAATCATATATTTGTTTTTATTAGAAAATAATAAAACGTCTATCTTACCATCTAAGACATGTAAAATGTAAATTTCCCACCAATAAAACCTTCATTATACGTGTAATACATTGAAATTCTCATAAAATAATTTTAAAATAAAATATTTTAGAATTCTAAAAAGCCAGTTATTCAGAACTGCTATTACTCAATTTTGAAAATCTATTTTAAATAAATTGCAAAAGGGATACATTAAGAGACAAGATAAACTAAAAAGTTTTTATTTTCTCTCTCTCTTTTTTTAAATAAAAATAAAAATAAAACTAAAATATTAATTTTTTTATTCTTAAAAGATACATGATATATAATAAAATATAGAATTTGTTTTTTAAGACTATGCATTTTTTTTATTGAATTCAATTCAATATTAATGTCTATGCAAATATTTAACAAAATATATTCTGAAGTGTTATCCGAGATTTTATTATTTTAGTTACTAAAGAGCTTTTTCTCTTTCATTAATTTTATCTGTATTTCTAAATTTTAATTACATAAAATTAAACTTTGACTAAATAATGCTTTTCAAACTTATAAGCATAAATGAGTACGTAAATAGTTTAAAAAATTTACAATATACAGGCTCCACGGTAGTATCCTTCGAATTTTTGTACGATTTTAATAATGTAATTTAAAAATAAAATGATGGAGTTAACAAACTTATCCTCCGATGTTCAGAAATTGTTTTTACAAAATAACCGAGGATAGAGTCTATTAGGATTAACAATTTTTGTATAAAAAAACATGATTGGAATCAGGTTGTTCAGTCAAAAATATAGTGTGTCTCTCTCTCAAATCTTAAACCGAATTTTTTTACATAAGTGTAACAAAAAAAAATATTTCATCGAAAATTTTAAACGGGAATCTTTGTTTTCTGTAAAATGCGAAGACATCATGGGTAGTGGTAAAAGTGCATTGTAATTGAATAAATGACATTATATGTATTGATACAATCTGAATTATGAGGCGTACAGTTCATTGTTGTCTAGTTGCGAATTGTGATTATTTACTGTACTTAAATGATGACATCACATTTCACAAAAATAAAAGTTATTCTAAATCTGTTGAATGTTTCACTAAACTATCTTCATTTTTGATAAAGTTATGCAATGCAAATCAGGATTCAGTGAGGCCTTCTGTAATTTTGACTGAATAGTTGAATTACGACCTCTTCTGAGTTACTCACGATTCAGATAAGCGTTTTTTATCTTTAGAAACATGAGAAGCCAATTTTTTTTGCTAGATTTAATGAAGCATTTATAAAAACAATGTTTATTTTGCTGCCACTGGTGTTTGAAAAGTTTCCGAGTAGTTTTTATTGTGCACTAATCAATTTTCTCAGCATGGAATGTAGTTTATTAGCGTGCTATTTATTCTCAATTAAACAAATTCAGCTGCGTGATTCAATTTGCACATGCGATAGTAACAAAATAAAATTAATTTTAATGTTAATGATGTTAATTTACCATGTTTGTCTGTAAGATATGTTTCTTGAACATTAAAATGCTTACTTGAGAATATATATCATCCAAAAAACCTATTTTCCAGTTTGAAAAAATTCATGAATGTGCTTTAAAAACTACTCAGAAACGTTTCCGAAAAATCGGTGGTAGCAAAAGAAACATTTTTTTATTTATTTTTTATTTTATATAAATGCACCTTTACATTTAGAAAATGTATTTGTCTCTGAGATTTTTAAATTTAAAGAGCGCATTTCGTATCCATGGATAACTCGGAAGTGGTTATTGTATATTTTCGTTCGTGATTATATTATACTTTCGTAGATTAAGACAAATCTGTTATTTTTTAAAGTGTATTTCACCTTAATGGACACTACTTTTAACTTTTTAAAATTTCTTTACAAATAAACGATATAAATATTCACTTTTGAATTCCTAACGTAATCCAAATTACAGGTCTTGTTATGAAACACTAGAAATAATTACGTTGCATTAAAACAACAACTAGAAAATAAAACAATAATTTAAATTGCTTTTAAAGTAATGTCTTTCAGAAACAAGTTTTTTACTTAAATCATAAGTTTAAAATATAGCATAGTAATGATGTACTACCGTTAGTGGTTGTACTATCAAAATACTTTGAAGTGCAAAGGATTAAGTTCCCTTTAACACTCGTTTAGTTTTTAAAGTTTCGTTAGACTAAAGTATTCGGTCCCCTAATTGCATTTCGACATACATTTATGCTTTTCTTCTGTGCCTTTATCAAGAAATCATACCGAACAACTTGATGAGCTTCAATTCTACAGACACTGGAAACAATCGTCTGGCAAATAAAGAGCAAATATATTGGTGTGTAGAAATGCGTTATTATAAGTCAGTTATCTATTTTGAAATTTTCTATTTTTTGTTACTGTGTTGTTTGTTTCAATAATTACAGTTTATTAAGTAACAAGCTACATTCCACGATGAAAAAAAAATGAAGCAAAATATACATCTGATAATTTGTATGGATAAGAGTTCTAAGCATAGGTTTTAATTGAGTATATGCTTGCACAATGAACGGACATGAACAGTTTATGCAAACATGGCGATACACCTGCGCATGCGGACATAAGTGTATAAATTTATTTATTTTATAATTTTGTTTGGATTTTAAAGTTTCTTTCATCATTGTGTACTTTTGTTGTTTTATTTGAAAATGAATGATAATTATTCTAATTTAATTTCCCACGAGCATGTGTATTTTACAATGGTTGCTCTGCTAACCGTCTGTCGAATTAAGCAGTCAAACCGGTGAATAAAGATTTTCCGCTATTGCGACCGTAGAAGTGCATTTTCTTTCATGCTTTTGAACCACCTATTAAGTAAGACCATGCAATAGCATCAAGCTATTTTTTATAGTTTCGTTCATCTCACGAAACCCTATAACTCCCGCTCCGTTGTCTGTCCGTCACAGAGCCGTTCTCGAAAACTATATAACTTGCAGAGTTTAAACTTCGTGTATATAGAAAAATACCAGCTGTAAAGAGCTAAAAATATTAAAATTTGAAAAATTCGTATTATTTTAATAAATAGAGATAAAAAAAAAACCAAAATTCTAACAGCCTTTTCCTATTAAATTTAAATATGCTTCGTTATAGAAGATGCCAAAGATTTAAAATCCACAATGAAATTCTTTGTATAATAATTAATTTTCTATCAGACGATTTCCACGTGAAAAAATTAAAATGAAATAAAATGTTTCACCAATTGAAAAAAAGATAAATATGAAATAAAATTGATTGACGTCATAGTCGTAATAAAACGGAAAATGTTTGAAAAGATTTCTCAATAATACAAGGAGTATGAGTATGTGTAAGTACACAAAGCAGATTAATATCATGTTATTAGAGAATTAAAAAGAAAATCTGACGTCATATGGGAAGTTTAACGAATTTTTCAAATGTATGAGAATAATACAAAGCGAGTATCAATATAAATAATAGCGAATAGTATATATATGAGTTTGAGAAACATATTGAATCGTGATAAAAATCCGATTATGGAAATATTCGCATATTTTAACATTTTGAAAGTGTACAATTTGTTTAATTTTTAAATTATTTTTTTTAAATATTGCATTTAGTTCGTATGACGGATATTATTGTGACAGAATATAATAGCGGGCATGGCCCGCTATCCGGCTGGTTTAGATATTCGAAAAAACGAAAAAATAGATCGGTAAATTTTTACTTTATAAAAAAACATGACTTTTTTTGTTGTTGTTGTTTCTAAATGAAATTTGTTTGAATTTATTAAAGAAAGGATAAAGTGTTTTGAAAGGAATATTAAACGAAACCCTTTGAGCGATCTTCGATCACACTTACCCACTTGTTTTCCAATATCATGGCTAATAATTATGTTCGTAAATATACTATACTATTGCATTTCTTATATTTAAATTATTCTTATATTTAAATAAGATTTCTATTTAAGTTAATTTAAAAAAAAATGTTACAGGAGTAACATATTTCGAAACATTATGTCAGACGCGGTGAAACAATTTACGGTATAGCATTATTTATTACCAGTGAATCCATGCGTGTATTTTCCACTGCAATCTAAAATTTTTGTAGCGATATCTAATATTTTTTAGATGCAGATATAAACTTCTAAAGAAAAATTAAGGATAAAAATATATGCAATCAACATTAGTTAAGCCGGAATATCATCTAAGATTATCATCATCTATCTTATTTCCTCAAAGTTCCAGTAAAAATCGATTGAAGATAGAAAAAAGCACGCGCGAGAAGAAAAATTAACAATCATTTATTTTAAATGCATTAGTGGATGACGTCATTCACTTTGGAATTATGACAGATGAACATGAGAAAAATAATAATAAACTGAATACATATAAAATATAATTTAATATAATTTTACAAAGCATACTTTTTAGGCTACACATTTAATGCCACTGCTTCGATCGATCAATCGTATATTTTTCTACTAATCATTTCAATTTCTATTTTGCTTTTTAAGGTTAAATAAAAAATAAATCCGTGCGGAGATGGCACACTATATCTCTTTTGTACTACTTATTATTATTTTTTTAATAATCATTGTTGAGCATTATATAATGCGGTATTTTATTTTTCTGACAACATTTATTTGAGAAAAATCTTTCATTTCATTTATGAAAACAATACTGATTTAATTATTACTTATCTACAATTTTTAATCAGAAACATGTTTTAAGGAGATCTGGGTGTACTATGTTAGAAGCTGATTCAAAAACCCTCCAAACGATACCTCATTCATTGATGTGCGTTTTGTAAATGCATAGAGAAAGGGTTATTGACAACAGAAATAATATATATGAAAGGTACTATATTTTAATAGATTCAGTTGATCTGGTCAGGTTTCCATTCCCTAGTGTATGGTTTTCGAACATGACGCATGCGTGGACATGGTGGCAAATATTGCAATTTTTAAGCCAAGCAACAAAAAAATTAAATTTGGTTATAATATGTATTTTTTGTGTAAGAAAATAAAAGTTTGTTTGTAGAAACTATCGCGATAAATGATTTTCATGTATTAACACATCAGTTTTCTATTATGCGTGATGCTATACCCCGTTTTTATTTTATTTTTTTTCTTTAACGGAAACAATTACACCTTTCTATCAATTTCAAGATTTTTTTCCTTTCAAACGAATTTCATAAAACAGTAGTTGCGATAAAATGAGAAGTGGAACTAATTCTTCAATGGAAATTACCCGAAATAGCAAAATATCAACTAACAAGGAAGGAATCCCTAAAACGCATAAAAAAATAAAAGATAATGAAGCTACTCCTGTACATAATAAAAGATCAGCGAAATTTAGCTGAGGAATCCCAGTAAAAAATCAACAAACAAATAAAATAATTTCGAATATTTGGCGCTAAAAACGCTATTTGGTGAGCAACACTTTTTTCTCACCAAATGCAAGCAATGTTCATGAATTTGAAAATTGCTTGTTAAGTGAGTATTTAAATGCGCAGTACTTTAAGAATTTAAACGTAAACGATTAAATAATTTATTATATTTTGCGTGAGATTATAATATCTATACTTGCTGCATTTATTTAATTTTAGACGGTTTCACGGTCTGGATATGTTTTAAGTGTATTTTAACAGTAACTAACCGATTAATAACGCTCTCATTATGATATATGCATACATTTCGATTTTGAATAAGTCGTTGTTTCCATGGCAACAATACTTTTCTCTTATTGTTCCCGACATTAACAATATCGAAGTAAAATTGGCTGTGCTCAGAATCGGTCTTCAACTTTTAGTTTAAAGCATTGTTAATCAATATAAATTTTGTTCTAAAATGTAAAATATGATAGTTAATTTTATTTTATATACATATAAATGCATGTGCTAAACCGTAGTTATAAAAGCGTATTTATTCAGGTTAAACTTACTTAAACCACTTCAATATGAAGAGTGGATTACGTTTTTCCTAAAAGAGTATTCATCATAAGCGTATTATTACTATTATTATTGTTTCGCCAACCAGCGATAAATCACCAAAAAGAAGAAATTTTCATGATTTTTTAACAGACTTTACATCGAGGTTCCGCAGTAATTTCATGTATAAACATATATATCATCATGCAAAAAAATTCTGTATTTTTTTACAATTTTTTCTGAATATGCGCTTATGGAGACCTTCCTTGTAAGTATTAAGAATTCTCCATCAAAATCATAACATCAGAAGATTCATTAATAAATTATTATTACATTTTTATATGTAATTTGGATTAATATAATTTAGATATTGTATTAATGATGTATTAACTATTTTCAAAACAAAAAAATCGCATTTTATCCCTTTTTACATTCCTTAACATTTAAATGAATCAGATTTTCGAATCAAAATTTCAATACATTAATAAGGAATTTCAATATAAGGAAAAATCGCATTTTCATTTTGTTCTTATCTATGTAATAATAATAATAATCCCGTGATGACGATGACGTCCTTTAGACGGTGACAACACCTATACAATAAATTTCACTTTTACTGCAATTTGTTTTCACTTCTGAGCATCACACAATATTCATTGTTAGACCGTCGAATATGGAAACAATGTTCTTTTGAATGCAATTTGTGCTTTATCTCAATTTTCGGATTTTTTATGGTTTAAAGAAAAAAAATATCAAGCATGATTTTTTTAACACGCGTGCAACCCGCTAACGAAATATTAACCCGTTTGCACTTAAAACAATTAAAAAAGTTATGCACTTTTTTCTGTCTTATATTCCATAACGAAATTAAAACATCATCAATGAATCATCAAAATAATATAAATAATATAAATAAAATACAAGTTTAGCAGACATGTAATCGAACTACGTGCTTAAACCACTGAAATTCTCTGAATCAAAAAGGCTGCAGTAAGTAGCAAAATGTTTCGTTATTTATTCATTTATTAACCCCCGGCATGCGGCTAATATGAATGTAATGCTTTTAAGAAAAGGATCAGGGTCCAGAAGCAGTGTTTTTGGTCAAAGAAATAGACTGCAACTCGATTTTGTTATACTGACTTAATTATTTAACTTTTTAATGTTAGAAGGTTTATCTTGTACGATTTCAACAATAGTTTTTGCATTTTGTTCGGATTTATATGACTTACACAAGCTCATATTTCGCATTATTCGTAGTGTTTGATGAAAAATACGCAATTCCTCCTAATTTTACCTCAATTATTTATAGGAGCGCAATCGTGCAACACTTTCTTCTTTACATATATTATAAAATACATCCAAATATACAATATATGTAAAAATAAAAGTGTTGCAAAGCTGAGCTCATAGTAAAATATTAAAAATTATATTAAAAATTGAGGTAAAATTAGGAGAAATTGCGTATTTTTCATCAAAAACTACGAATAATACGAACTTTGATCTTGTGTAAGATATATAAAAACGTACAAAATGCAAAAAATATTGTTGAAATCGTACAGGATAAACCTTCTAATATTAAAAAGTGAAATAACTAGGTCAGTATAACAAAATCGAATTTTAGTCTTATTTCATGGGCCAAAAACACGGCTTATGGACCCTGATCCTTTCAAAACTTTATCAAAACTTATCTAAAAATATATATGTATTAAATGTAAAAATCAATTAGAGTTTTAAACAACAACAAAAAATCATGCATATGGCATAGATTATGAAACACTTTCCAACACTAATAGATTATTATTAAGAAATTTATTTATGTGCATACGATGAAATGAGGTATCTAAATGAGAAATTGAAAAAAAATGTATACATAACTCAATAAAAATTCATTTTTAGCAATTGCTGATCCATATTCGAAGTCTTTCGTTCAGCCCCATATCGTATTCTGCGGAATTTGTAAACAACACTAAATACACTAAAAATGACATAAAATTGCATATCACAGTGGGAAGAGCACTTCTAGCAATTACCGATCATGGTCCTTTAACCAATTTCTCCTGTGCGTCTTTGTACATGAAAGATAAATCCTACGTACTCCATAGTCTATAGAAAATAAGTTGTATTAAATCTTAGTTATCCTTTCACATTCCATTATGTTTCAAGTATCATAACAGGTTCAAAATGCACTGCAAACGATTTTTACCCATAGATCCTAATGTAAAGCAATTATTCCCTGTAATTGAACTATATATGCTACTAATTGTATACTACGGTAAAAGCATGTTGTAGTCCACTTCAGTAATGCATATTAATTTCATTATGTTCGAAATATCCTAACATCAATAAAATGCGTCACAAACGATTTTTCCCCATAGACCATAATGTAATGAAATTATTTTGTGTGTCCCTGTAAAGGAACTATTAATGCTACACACTTCATTTTCAATACAAAAAAATTTATAGAAAAATTCAATAATATATGAAAATTTCATGATAAACCGAGTATATTTACGAAAGTTAGAGCACAGACAGATGGGCAGACGGAAAGTCAGACAAACACACGGACAGAAAGACAAACCGAATTCATAAAAACTTTTCAACTATGTTGAAATATGTTGAAAAGTGTTAAAAACGGTGTTACCCATATTTTTTAATTTATGAATACCTAGTTTGATCCTTTAGTTTAATTAATGCGTAAAAGTAGCAGATTCCATTATCTAGTGTTCGTATAAATAGCGTATGCTGCATTATTTTTTTTATGTAAAAGTTTGGCACATAACAGTTTTGATAGATATCGTTTTTGAAATTCTAGCAAATGCTCGTAAAAAGGTTTACTATCTCTGCTTTAGAAGTTCGGTTAACAGAGCGTCCACTGTATTTTTATTTTTTTTACACTCAATTAATATATTTCATATAGTGATAAATAATACCATCAAATATATGTATAAATATACAACGTTTCTATTACTAAATTTATGTACAAATGTCAATAATACTTTATATTTCCTGTATTTTCATTGCATAATTATGTTATTGTATGTGTAATAAAGAATTGCGTATTTACTTAAATGTTTCAGAATATAAGATAATATACTAAAAATTTAAAATCATTTGATTGAAAAGAATACATAATTTGCTTAGACATTTTTAAAAGCTTTATTTATGGATTGTTTCAAATGTACCTTTTTAAACAAATAGATCGATTTTTGTAAAATGAAAATAATCTCACAAGAATTTATTGCGTTTCAATTTGGTTAAAGTTTTTTTTATAAATATTTATTTCTTTTGAAGAGATCAAATGACATTTTAGGGGCTCTTTCATGAATATATTGATAAAAGAAGAGGGGATTTGTTTTGTAAAATTTTACTTAGCATGTCTAGGACATTATCTCTTCCAGAGGAAGCATTTTCCTTCAATATATGTTCTTATTAAAATAAATAAAATTTTCTCTCAAAAGGTAACATAATATGAAATTTGTTAAAATTTTCAACTATAAGAAATTTTAATTATTAAATATTCTTTTTCGAAATTCTCAATAGATACATAATTTAAAATAGAAAAATACACAAGATATAATTAATTATTAATTTAATTTTTAAATCAGAAACCAGAATAAATATAATATTTCTTGGACATTTTTTCGTGTACTATGCATGGTATAAAAAATAACTTTCTATTTAGTGATAAGTAAATAAGTCATTAAAAAAATATTTTTCTGTAATTTAAAATAGAAAAAAAAATCTTAAAACTTTTTTTGATTTATGAAAGCTTACATACGATATGTAAAACTTTTTTTAATTAGAATCTTCTAAAATTTATTTAAGTTTTTTTTGTTTTGTTTTATGTATATTTGACATTAATATTTTTTATCACAATAATTCCAAAGCTTGTACTAATATTTTCAGTATACTTTGTTGTTGCAATTTAATACAAAAACTATTAATTTAACGTAAAAATAAAAAAAAGAGTCATTAAATTTTATGCAATTTTTCATTTAACTGTATTCTGTGAAACATTTTATAAATATAGTAAATGAAATCGTTAATAAAAAAGGACGCATTATTATGTAATAATGACAGAATATTTTTAGTTATAATAAGGTGTTTTACATTTTCAAAAGCGAAAACATTTTTTAAATCATTGCAAATTTGCTTTAATGTGGTGTCGGATCTCCTATTTTACTGTCTATTTTACTCTCTATTTTCTTATCGATATTTGACTGTTTTTAAATGTTTATTTTAAATACGAATGTGCTTGTAATTTTTTATCTTAATATTTAATTTAATTGATTATTTAATTTTATTTAAAACATTACAAACTTTACTTTCATTTAAACCCATTTTACATTTTTTATTATGTTAAAATATACCATAGAAAATACTGGTATCACCATTATAATATTTATGCACCTTTTCCAATAAAAACAGCGTAGGGGAGACCGGTACACACTGGACATTTGGGCACAATGGACAAACACCTAATATTTTATTTATTAAAAAAAATTTAAGCTTCTCTTCTATCCTAATAGACAACAGCACTGCACTGATTATTTATAGCCTTCAGAAAATATGTTTAGCTCAGATTGAACTTTTTATCCAGATTGGTTGTTTTGAGCTTCTAAAAGTAAAATTTTGCTATGTTCATCATCATATTTTTGTTTTCTTTAGTAATTAAAAGTTGTAGATAAATAAGATAAAACAGCTTTTTTGCAAAGTGAAGATACTTGTTGTTATTTAACTTTAAAGTTAATATGTTCAAAAGAAAGCTATAAATAATATTAATATGATTATTTATTGAACTTCAACATGGGGCACAGTGGACCACCCACTCCTGGGGCACAGTGGTCCACAATCCACTGTGCTCTTATAATGCAGAATGTTCAAAATATTTAATAATTGCTTATTTTCTATCAAGAAATATTGTTTTAAAGTAGTAATTTAATTGTAAAATAAAGTAGACAAAGAAAAATAACACTTTATTTAATATAGTAAGCAATATTTTGTTTTGTATTTACTGCCTTTGATAAATATAACTGTAGTTTAATTGTTGATGATTCTATTCAAGTAAGATTCATGAGATGCAAATTGAATGAAAATCAGTTTACTTTCCCCAAAACTGTAGATGAATCTGTTGTTGATGTCAATGATTTCATAATGTTGCTCTCAGACCCAAAAGTATTTCAGGAAAATTCCAGGCTCAATCATACTCATAAGTATTTTGGAATTTCATTTGCAAATTTTATGTGCGCTGATTTTTTTGTTCTTAAGTAATAACTTCAACTAAATTGCAATTGTTCCTGTATTAATCTGTTATTATTTTCAAATTATAATTTTTTTATTTTTTCAAAATTTTACTTGTAAATTTATATTACAATGTTATTTTCTGGGTAAAGGAGAAGTAAAAAAGAATTAAATTAATGAAAGATAGATTTATATTGTATTTCAGATAATACCTAATAGCGGTCCACTGTGCCCCGGTGGGTGGACCAGTGTGCCCTACTACTGGGGTACACTGGTCCACTTTACGGGTGCATACAAAAATAAAATTTCTGAAAAATGTATTGACAACTATGTTCTGAGAAAATTATGATGAATGTATAACGGTTTAAGGAATATTCAAAAATATTTTCATGCAGATCAGTTTGTCCGTTAAAGAGAAAAAAAAATAACTGAAAAAGTGGTCCACTGTGTACCAGTCTCCCCTATATTGAACAACATATAACTTGCAATGGAAAAAAAAATTATACAGAAATGCCAAGAAATACGCATGCAATCGTGATCGTTGGAGTGTATTTGGATTTAAAATTAAAACCATGTAACCATTTGTACATGACAAACTTGAATTTTTAAAAATGTGTTTAAAGTACTTATCTGCACATCTTACATTTATTTACAACAAACATTAACATTTCCTTATTTTTCCTGCGGCCGTTTGTTAATAAATTAATATATGCTTTACAATTTTAAAGATTCAGAAATTTAATAATACTTTATATTTTAAATACCTTAATGACACAATAAATGTGCATGCGAAATTAAGATATTTGCAGTCGATGTTGTCAAAAATGACAAAATGTATGAAATGAAATTTTAATTAAAAATGGAGAATAAATAAATTTTTTAGATGTATTATCGGATTTAATAACTCTCTAACATTGGAATGTGTTAATTATAGCAGGAGATTTTATTTATCAACTCAAATATGAATTTCCGATTTTTCTTCTTTCATATTTCTCCAATCTGCAACGCTACAAAAAGTACGTCAGGCTATATTACGAGCTATGACATTTCATTTTACACGCTAATCTAATTATCGCCTTGTCACTCAACTTTGTTATTTTAAATATTTGATTTCGAAATACATTATTGGGCTTATTTACTACATGAAATTCATTACAAAATCATGGAATTGTACGTTTTAATTGGCAAGAAGTAAAAAAGAATCAAAATTACATTCGTATATTGTACAAAAGATGTCAAAACTTGTGTAAGATAACAGCTACATGGGTGCGGTATATCATTTTAGCAATAAGAGCCGTGCTTAATATTGATGAGCTAGATGAAGCCATATCAATTTAAATATTAAAGTATATTACTAAATTTCATATGTCGTGGAAAACATTTTTTCATGAAATTAAAAGAGTGTTGAAAAGAAGCACTCATTTGTAAAGTGTATTAACTTTTTTTATTCGCATTTATTGCTACTGAGTTAATGGCAATTCAATCGCCATAAAAAGATGTGACCAGTCTACAAAAGCCTCCAAAATTTATATTGAGATTTCGTATAATTTAAAAAATTTAAGATCGGTGAAATGAAATGAAAGATATTAGACAATTAAAATGTAAATAAGGGGAGAAACATTAACTTGAAAAAATAGGATTTAAATTTAAAAATTCGCAATATAATTTAGGATAACATAAGAACTTTTCTATAAATTTTATAATAAATGAATCATGTAACATTGCCTTTCTTATTAAAAATAATTAATTATCCACCAGTTTTTTTTTTAAATTTTACTCTAATTTTTCTCTATATATTTTTAATTATATTACATTGAACAAATCTTCATATTATTCCATACTTGTTTATTTTCACTGATTCTTATTAAAACGGCATTTTCTGTACATAAACTACTTTTTTTCAAACAAGACAGGTGGAAAGAATAATTTACTTCTTAAAATGATGAGTAACTAAAATACCAGCTTTTTCTTAGAATTTACTTAAATTACCTCCCCAAAACGAGTATTATATTAGCGTGTTATATTAGAGTGTAGCATTAGCTATTTATTTCATTGTAACAGTTATTAATTATTAACAAAATAATTAATAGTATTTATTTGCTTTTAAGATTCATTTAAAAAAAATCAAATATAAAATGCGCAAAATTGTACTAAATAAATTTTATAAGTAACATTTCTACAATTTAGCATGTTTCCAAAACTTTAAATTTTCGCTTAATATGACACAGTAACGTATTTTTAATGTCAAAGTATATCTCAGAATTCTACTCTTTAAATTGTGCATGCAATAAGTTTTATACATTCAAAAAAACTCTTGATCTTCAATAATATCTTTACGAAATTTCTTGTTATTAAAACTGTACGAAAAATTAAATTTTGTTATCAAATAAATAGCACTAAATGCGCTGTGTATTAAATAATAACTCATTTGATACTGGCAAGATATGCAAAATTTTCTTCTGCATGGTCCAATTGAACATTTCTTATAAATTTAATTGTTATGCTTTAAAATTTTTCTTGCAAATGGTCACTATAAACACCCTATGAAATGCTATATTCATGACTTAATGTTAAAAAGGAATGGCTACACATTTTGTGTTACGTTTACAATACAGTTAATTACACTGTGATATTAAATAATACCTTAATTGGTACTGAAAAAAATAAGCGAAATTTTCTTCTGTATGGTTCAAGTTAACTTCCTTATCAATTTAGTTCTATAGTTTTACAATTTTTCTTTGAAATGGTCATTATAACATTCTATGAAAAATGACATTCAAGACTTAATGTTAAAAGTGAAGGTCTACGCAGTTTATGTAGCATTTATGTATCGACCAAGTGATGCTTTATCCGCACATTCTATCTAAAGGTAAGCAAGTATGTGTTTATTTAAAAAAGAAAGCATGCCTGATATGAAATTGAGTGTTTCCAAGCAAGACTCGTTGGAGTTGTAGATAATAGTTTTGTAATAAAAAAATTGTATAGAATGAAAAAAGAGAAATTATAATTCTGTTCTTAGTTGTTTTAATGTTTGTAGTAATTATATTAAATGTGTTTTAAAATAAAATGTCTAATTATTTGTCTCATGCTGTCTAAATGACACGTTTGAGAATCATATTACATTACGGAATTAATTATTGATGATCAATTATCCCCATACTACACAGTAGATAATCGATTGGCTATTGAACAATAATGACCATCAAATTCTAATTACCTGTTGAACATTCATGGGTCACCAAGCTACATTGCACTGCATAATTGATAGATTATTGAACATTAATGCTAATATAATTAAATTTAAAACTTAAGTGATAGTTAAACATAGTCAACATACTGCATTACAAGTTGATTTTATATAAAATATTAATTATCATTAAACTGTATTGCAGAATTAATTGATAATTAAACGTTAATTATAATCAAACTACATTACACACTAAGTTCATTTATGAACATTCACAATCACTTAAAATTATTTGTTCTGGAAAAGAATACATGCAATAATTCGATAGCTCTTGATCCATTGAATTTTTTTTAATTGTTTTATTTAAAAATTTCTCTTTTACACAAAGAATAATTAAACTGGACATGTCATATATCATCATTAAACTGGACATGTCATATATCATCGAGGAATTTTTTATTGTGCTCTCGCATGATTTTTACAGAGAACTGCGTTCTAATTCATAACTTTTTTGTTGAGAATTCAAATCGAAATTTAAAAGTAATTATTATATTTGACATTTTACAAATTATTAATTAACATGCATTTTTCTTAAATTATAGTTTTATTAATTTTAGTACTATTAAAAATACAAAATTATTCAATATTATAAATACAAAATTATTCAATATTCTACTAATTACTCTGTTACACTCCTCTCCAAGACAAACAAACAAACAAAACTGAAAATTGTAAGTTTTACGAAATCCCATACATATATTAGTCATACACGCCTTTTCACTTAAAAATGCAAAAGTTGGAGTATAGTGACGTCAATAATTATGTCAGCTCATCTTCAAAATTCTCTTATTACAATTGGCTCTTTATTTTGTAATTCGTTTTTATTTTTACTAATTTTTATTTCGATTTCGTTTTCAATTCTTTCTTTATTTCGAATTGTATGTTAACTGTAACTAAAAATTCCATCGCAAGTTTATTGATTTTTTAGGGCTATTCTATCTTTTATTCTTATTTAGCTGGCAATTATGATCTCCCTTTTTGTTTTGTATTATTTAATAGAATTTTGAACGAAAGTGAAAGCATTTTATCCTCATGTTATAGAAATTTACATAAATTGCACTTTGTTATGAAAGAATACTGCTAATTTCACTGTGCATTTAAAAATAATATAAAAGGTGCAGACAAAAAAAGGTTTAAAAAAATTCAGATTTCAATGTGCATGCAAGGTAATTCCAAAGACTAAAAAATACTGAGGTACACCTAACAAGTAATATAAAAAAAAAGTCAATTCCTACTTAGGTCAAAAAGAAAATTTTTTTTCCAGCTATCTACACGCTTCGCCACTGACGGTATTCATTCCTAAATTTATATCCTGCTAAATATCTTATATCAGAAACATTTTTTAAATGTATTAAAAATTAAGTAAAAAATAAATAGCCAAAATACCAAAAATTAATAGCTCGAAAAGTATTTCTCACAAAATTGTTAGACAAACTGCGTTAGAAAGGTAAAAAATTGTATATTTCTGGATATAAATTTAAAATCTAATGATTATGCCGTTTCTCAAATATTGAATTTCAAAAATTACCAAACTTCACAATGAAGTACCATAGCGAAACCTTCACGCGTAAAAAGATAATGGATAGAAAATAGAAATAGAAAATTAAGATAATAGATAATAATTAATAGAAAAATAGAAAATATTTATATCCTATAAATGGAAGCACTTAAATTACAGAAAAGGTAAAATACAGTGTGGAAGTTGTACTAAAAAATTCAATTAGTTAGTATAAATCATGATTTGAATCATATCGTTTTATAGATTATCGCTCTTGGATA
Organism: Maratus michaelseni; assembly: GCA_963931845.1. Taxonomy (NCBI): domain Eukaryota; kingdom Metazoa; phylum Arthropoda; class Arachnida; order Araneae; family Salticidae; genus Maratus; species Maratus michaelseni. The sequence goes on from OZ007592.1 coordinate 422,978,321, forward strand.
GAACTCACGGACGAAGATCAGGCGGCGCGCGGGCGAAGGAGACTAAAATATGGAGTGAGCTATACTTTTGAACAGAAATGAAATATAAAACTAAAATTGATTAATTAAATTTAATTAATGAATTAATATTTCAAAAAAACTGTATTAACACAAAGTGTCATCCACTACAAGTTTAAAAAAAAATGTATTTGAACTTGAGCGGATGAATAAAAAGTATATTTTATTAACGATTGAAAATTTAAACAATATATATAGAGAGAGAGAGGGTGTGAGCTAATAGTAGAAATTGAATAAATAAATAAATAAATGAAATTATAAGACAAGCAAAAGTTACCTCTATGATAGATTTTAAACATTGTTTCTATCCCATCTTTCCCGCAGTCTTTTATCTTATGCAAGTTAAAAAGTATAGAGCTTAAAACCGATTTTAAAGTGAAAAAATTCTCTTTTTCAATTCTAAGGAATTCAGTTTTAGAAATCGATTCCTTACTTTTTTCTTCTTTGAACGGTTAAAGGTTTTGAAAGATGGAGTTCCCTTAGCCTCAAGTTTCAAGTAAGTCCGATTGCTTAAATCCCTAAAAGTAAATGAAAGAACCTTTCGAAAGTAGTTAATATGCTTCATACTAAGCCTTGTAAATCTTGCGACATTCGTTAATAGAAAACAGTATGTTAAACATTTTTTAAATGAATTATTTTTTATTTTCTTATTTATACATGTTATACATTTAAATGTTTAGACATTTAAAAATAACGTGAAATTTGTAGAATGAGAAACTGGTTATTTATCATATGTATACTTATTATGCCATACATCATTTGCATTTAAAATATTACACAGAATTTCATTTTTGTATAACTATCTGTAATGTCTTGGAAGCATTTTAGAAATTTTAACTTGTTGATACCTAAATTTAAGATAAAATTCTGTATTCAGTTATATATAGAGTTAAATAGGGGGTAATGTTAAAAACAATAAAATATGTAATTCTGCATTGTAGTTATTTAACGAAATTTTCAGGTAAGAATTCTAATTTAGTAATTGTTATCTCCTATGCTTTTTTATTTAAATATTTTTAAGTTCATGCTATTGCAATTCTTTTTAACACTTTTAACATAGTTGAAAAGGATTTATGAATTCCGTTCGTCTGTCCTTCTGTCTGTCTGCTTTTTCGCGCTCTAACTCGCGTAAATACAGTCAGATTGCTATGTAATTGGTATACCTTATTGATTTTGACCATAGAATGTCAGTATTTAAATTGAAGTGTGTGTGTAGCATTTATGGTTAGATTACAATGGCAATATAAGTATTCCGATACATTACGGTCAATGGGAAGAAATCGTTTTCAGTGCATTTTAATAATGACGCACAATTTCAATCACAACAAAATTTATATGCGTTGTTAAGGTAGACGATAACATGTTTTCTATAGCGTATGGAATAAGTAGAAATTATAATTTGTTTACAGGGACACTCAAAAGTATTTTGTTACAATACGGTCAATGCGAAAAAAAATAGTTTGCAGTACATTTTAATGATGTTACACTGTTTAAGACATAAGAAAATTTATATGTTTCACCGTAGTGGCTGGCAACAGTATAGAGTTATTAGCGTTTATAGTTCGTTTACAGGAACGTAAGAAAGTATTCCATTGCATTAATATCTATAGGCAAAAATCGTTTGCAGTGAATTTTAATGAAATTGATATCCATTACTGAGGTGCACTAGAGCATGTTTCATGTAGTTTTATTGAGTGTGTAGAATATTTCGTTTATATACAGAGACACTCAAAAGATTTCTTTTACACAACTGACTATGAGCCATAACTGCTGGATTTAAGTTTTAAGCTGTGATATGCATTTAAAATGTTGTTTATTTTTAGTGTATTATAATGTGTGTATTTCATATAGAGGGTTGCACGATATAGAATTTGCACACATTACCGGCTATGGACAGCAATTCCTCAAAATGAATTTTTACTGTGTTGTGGTTATTTTTTTATGTTTATTTCGATATTTCATTCCATTGTATGAACAAAAATGGCATTTATTAACAATATCCCGATAGTGTTAGAAAGTGTCTCATAACGTATGCCGTTGTTTATGATTTTTCGTTCTTGTTCAAAATAATTCACGCGACAGTTACTTCGCATATTTTTTGGCAATATGCGCTATGATAATTCAGGATAACATTAAACTGCGTTATTGTGCATTGTGGCCACAAACATATATATGAGTGTGGCTCGTTATGCTGTGCGAATAGCTTATACAAACGCATAATTTAAATGTTAATTTTTGCTTTAGATAAAATGGTTTCTTAGAAACTCTAAGCGGATTACGTTTCTGCCATCGAAATCATCTAGGAAGATCGCGTTTCTGATCTTATTTATTTTACAACAAATAGTTTATCATTATTTTATCTGTGAAAGCAAGACACGTAAATCAGTGTTTGGGTATGTCGCAGAAGCAAAAATATAATTTTTTTAAATAATTTTATGATTTTATTTTTTTACACCTTGTGTTCACAGACTTTGAACGCAGTTGATATAGATGCTTCAGTATTTTCCTATTGAAACATGTAGTATTAGACAGGAAAGTGTTAAAGCAGATAGACGAAATCCAGCACAGTATTAAAACTATTATAGTTTGTCACAAACAGCAAATTAAGATTTTTATCTCACTAAAAGCAAAATTTTGCCAATTATTATCCATAAGAATATTAAAAGAAAACATTTTTGTACAGAGATATAAAAAGATTGCTTTAAAAAATATATTAAAACAAAGCACAGCAATTAGAAAAAAATCTATCTAAAACATTATATAAGTGTCTAGGAGCTTCAATAAAGGAATATTTTCTTCAATGAAAAATGAATGCTAACGAGGAGCAACAAAACTACTATCTGCTTTAGGAACCAACGATAAAAAAAATAAATGATATTCTTTTTGAGGTGCATCAGAAGGTACAGACAGAAAGACATTTGTATAAATGTGCGTAACACAAAGAAGAGTAATTAAACAACAAATGAAAAAAATATCTACAAAATAATATCAAATTAAATTATTTTTTTTAATATCTGCGAAAAACTGTCAGTTTGTTTTCAGTCATTAGCTAAATTCTGGAATTTATGCATATGAAATCAACACTTAAAACAAATATGAAATAAAAGTTGTGTGTAATCGACCGTTTTTAAATGATACAGGTATCCACTAATTTTAATTTCTCGTCAGTTAAAAAAAAATGTATAGTCTGCACCTCTGATTGTTACTATTTTACGTATTAAACTAAAGAGAAAGTATATGTTATTGGGTTTATTTAAACCATGTTAAACATAAATTTATTTTTGTCATTTGAAATTTGCGAACTGATTTCTTCACATCATTCATTGCACTATTTTAATATTAAATTCACAACCCCATTATATGAGTTATTTGTTTATGCATTTTTACTAACAATTAATTTGAAGCAATATTTACTTTAGTTACTTTAATTTTGTTCGCTGATTTTTCTGATACCATATATAGCGTTACTATGGTTCCTCATAATTAACTATACAGGATACACTTAAATTACTTCAGCAAAAAATATTTTTGCAGTATGCGAGTGTACACGTAGTTATAAAATAGTGAAACACACAAAAATGTACCAGGTTTTGACTAAATATTGCTAGTTAGTCTGTAAATTTCCTATCTGCAAAAAAGTTCTTGAAAATCTCTAATTCAATTCAGGCAATTCAGTCATTTTAGGGCATTTTTTTCCCAATGGAAATTTATTTCTTGTTGTACAGTTGAAAAAGTTCCATGAAACCACAGCCAACCATTTCGCTTACAAAGCGCTGGCCTACTTGTCATAGTTATGAGAATGCGTACGAACATAGAAAGAATGATGAACAACCACAAAGTATATCTCAGTCACAAGTAGGCTTTAAACACATTGCGTCATCTATCTGCAAATTTAGGATAAGTAGTAGGTACGCCAATGATATATATATATATATGTGTGTGTGTGTGTGTGTATGTGTATGACAAGAGCGTTATCATTGGGAAAAAAACCCTTTGTCTTCATGTACCAGATATGACATAAGAAATGTTTTAATATTAAAAATAATTATAGGATGTAATGAGATATATTGCTAATTCCCTGTTTATATACTTTTATCTTTTATCTAGTGTTCTCCATCAGTGGAACGTATTATTTTCAGAGGATACTAGGTTTCTTGTATAATATTTTTACTCAATACAATTTTTATTAAATAAACTGTCGTGCGTTTAATATTTTCAGCAAAACTTCAGATTTCAACAATACATTAGCACATATTTGTTATTATCTTCTCTTATTTATAGCATATAATTCGAATTACAAAACTTAATAAAACGATTGCCTATGATATTGTGAAATGTATCCTTATAATATTAAATATATAAATAATGTGGCTAAAAATTATATAAATAAAAGTCTAAAAAAATACCTTTTCTAGTATAAAGAAAAAAAACTTTTTTTGATGATACAACAAAATGTTTATAAATCTTATTAACTAACGCTTTATTTTAACTATAAAAAGATTTATTTATCGTGTAACCCACAAAGCCTACTTTATTACTTTTCTTTTGAAAGTTAAAGAATTCCTTAAATATATTTCAAACGTAAATACAACTTCCCACTTAAAAAAGAATGTTATGTGTACTTACACGGACACTCCCACGTTAGGTTAAGCAACATAAATCTAAAGATATTAGTACTTAACCTCCATTTTCTAATCAAGGGAAGTGCTTTTTGCGAAAATGTGTTTTAGATACCAAAAATAATAGTTTTCGTACAATAACTGTAGGCATTTCTATGATCTAATATTTATTTAGTCAGATTATTGCTCGCTTTTTTATAAGCCTGCATTAAACGAAAGGATAAAATATATATATGTAGGTCTTTTCGTCTGTATATTTTCTATTTTTAGGTTAACTTGACTTATAATATTCTTATTGAGAAAGCTGTAAATTTTAAGGAAAAGAAAAGTAAAGTGATTTTTAAAATTTATTGTGAACCTTTCTAAATATTTAATCTTTTATTCTTAAGTTTTTTTAAATTTATTTTTTCATCAATATCTTCGAATTGAATAGAAAAAAAGTACACGAAAAAAAACAATGTTTTCAGAACCAGAGTTGCAGCCTTGCCAACGTATATTAGTCAAAAATGCCAGACTGGATGTTGTCCGGATGGCTTAATTGGTACAGCACTTGGTGCGCTACACCAAGGTTTCTGGGTTAGATCCCCGGTCTGGACACATTTTTCACTCTGTTGGTTGTATGCTGTTTAGCATAAAAATGAAAATTAATTCACATCCTTTATAGGCTTCAGAACCTTTTGTAATGATTTAAAGGATTTCACATTCGAAAACTTCATCATATTGCCCATGCAATCGTGTAATAGAAGGAATCACTTAATATATAAGAAAAAAAAATCATGCGTCCAGCGTAGTTTATGTAACACTCTCCAGCACATTCAGAATACTGTAACAAAACTTCACCGTTTTATAATGTCAAAGATTATATCAAAGCAAACAATTTGGAAATCACATAAAACATTTGAAAACACAATTTCAACCATTACCTTATATCGCAGGAAAAAATTTCAAATCATTTTCTGAATCTCTATATATGCTATATTGATTTGTATATACACTGCTTATTTCAATTATACTGAAATTTAGTTCAATATATTTATTTCAAATATATAATACTAAAATTCAGTTCACTTAGGAAACGCTTAATGTAACTGAAAATTCCCTTTCAGCAATTTCTGTCATTAAACGTAAATGTATTCGAATTTATTTGTACAGCTTTGTATCTATCTAATCCATACACACCAAGTTATATGCAAAAGATTTGTCACAATTAAAAATGCATACCACAACACATAACGTATTTCTAGAAATTATCACTTAAAGACCGAACACTTTTGTTTGTCCATGTATATGAACAATAAATGCTAGGTGCACCCTATTCAACAGTATACATATTGTTATACACCTCATTGATCTACAGGGTGTATCTGAAATGCTTCAACAAACTTAGGGGGATGATAGTACTCATCAAGACGAACAAAAAATGTAATGAAACATGGGGTCGCAAATGACGTTTAAAGGGTGAAAATCGCAAAACTAATAAAAATATTGAAATCTCGCATGCTGCTTTTCTGTAGAACTGGCTAGTAGCACGAAACTGGTTTTCCTTTCACTTTGTGCATATCCGGTCAGAAAGAGATAACAAAAACGTGGAAGAAAGCCAAACAAATCTGTGAGCAGGAATCCACGTATGCAAATTATTCATCTTCTTAGAAACAGACCAATAAATATCCTACCAGGTTTGCTTTCTGCTACACAAGCCGGCGTGCAGCAACAAATTTGGTACATGCACGCTTGTGCTCCGCCTCATTTTTCTGTGGACATGCATAACGGAGAGCCTTGCCTTAATGGTGTTTATCCGGCAAGATGGATTGGACGTGGTGGCCCTGTTGCTTGGCATCACCCTTGATACTTTGATTTTTTTTTCTGGTGACAGATGAAATCCCTCATTTATGAGACGCCAGTAGAAATGCCAGAAGAAGAAGTAGCGTATATTGTGACTGCTGCATGAGAAATCCAGGCAACTCCCGGAATCTTCGAGCGTGTCTGCCAGTCGTTCCTCCGTAGATGTACTCTGTGTAATAATGTCTGCGGACGACACTTTGAACAATTGTTGTATCTTCATGAATTCAATTGTTGTATCTTCAATTGTTATATCTTAATTGAGCATCTTCATGAGCACTATCATCCCTCTAAGTTTGTTGAAGCATTTCAGATACACCCTGTATATCAATTTCAATATGTTGGAAAATGTATAATATTATTAAAATACATTCAAACGAATTTTCCCCATACATTATAATGTTACGGAATACTTTTCAGTGTCCATGTAAATGTATTATGAATGCTACATATTTCATTTTAAATACCGAATATGCCAGAGTAAATCTCACGTTTCTGTTGCCAAAGTTATTAATAAGAGAATTACTATGCAGAAAATTGTGACAAACATATCAAAACGGACGTATTTCAATATTCTATCTAATGATTTTTCATAACGGTTATTCCTAAAAGAATTTTAATGATCATTTAGGTAAGCAGAGACAACAACCACTAATGAGAAATGAATTTCACATAATTTTTTTTATAATATTGTGATTTGTAAAACATTCATTGTTCTAAGAATTTTCATAATTTTTTTTCCAATGTTTCACTGCGTTAATGTCAGTTTAATTTTTGTTTATATTTTCTGGTTTCCATTTTTTTTTAAATAAGTTTTAAAATTTATTTAATAGGTTTTTCTCTTGTATTATTAATGCATTTTTAAGTTATTCTATAAGTGTTGCGTAAATATATTGAACTTATGCGTGTATAAAAATTAAGTGATGTATTATAAAGCTCTCAATTAGGTCACGTATCATTAATCATATTTGCCAACCTCCCGATTTTTTTCATACCAGTATTTTTATGTAAAAACATTTGTTTCATGTAATCGTACAATTTCTTCAATTTAATAAAGCAAATTCTTTTGTAAGATTTTCAAAAAAAGATATTCAAAAAATCGGGAGGTTGGCAACTATGCATTATTGACAAAATGCTACTGACGAATTGTATAAGTAGACTGAGGAAATCGATGTCTGTCATTCAAGTGCATTGAGAAATTAATAGAAAAATTGTAAATCGGAGTTATTTCCTGTATTTCTCTTCCCTGAACTAAATAATAGAATCCGAAACGCTTAACCCCGCGGGTTTAAATATATTAATAAAAAATCTTTTATATTTAAGTTGAAAACAAAATAATTTATTTTGTTTAAAAACTTTTCATTAGTAATGCTTTTGTGGAATTAAAACGTAGCTTGTAAAAGTGTCTAATACTCATAAATATAACTGAAATTATTAATACAACAAGGAAGTTAAATAAAAATAAAGCTTTCAAAAACAGGAATTTCGAGACACATGTACTTTTATTGTGAGTTTCTCTAACTCTTTTAAGTATACATATTTCATCGAAAATGAAGACATCCTATCCAATGGGTTACACCCAGTTGATATAATGCCTGGATATCGTGATTCTTTCGATATATGACATGATTTGTTGCATCATAAAAAATGCACAGGAGAAAATATTTATAACTAAAAGAATAAGTAAAATGTTTCCGCAAATTTATCTTAGGAATTATAATGGAAGGTAATTTTGTAAAAGGGATACTTTTAAAAAATACTGTTTTCCCTTTTACCAATAAAAAAATTAAAAAATTACCCGCGTTACGATATTACATATTTTTTTATCATCGTAAACTACGATATGAAATGTATAATGCTTATACAGGAAGTCCCAGTCAAAGGGTTACCTATCTTGAAGATGGTAGAAAACACAACATCAAAAACCTTTTGTTTAGGTAACCATGGTCGCAATTCATATATCAGTTCAAAATAGAGATCACCTATTTTACAGCGGTTTTTTTTTACTTAAAAAATAACAAAATATTTGAACAAAAATGTTCACTTATATTCGTTTAGTCGTGTGCCATGCGATAACGTCACAGAAGGTGCTGGAGGGGCACAATATTTAAGATAGAGGCATCATGTGTAATGTCAACTATATATTTAGAAAATAAATCGTCTAGTTCCACATTTTTTTGGATACATATGATGATCATACATAGAATATCTCGTCATCTCATATTTTTTAAAATGCAGTGTAAGTGTTGAAATTTTTGCTAAAGTGTCCGTAAAAATATATGAACACAACTTATGATAGTACTGTTTGGAGATTTAAGCAGATTGCCAAAATAGTTTCATATTAAATAATGTTTGTTACACTGTTCTCTACACCTGTAATATTTTTTAATCTGGGAACGCTGACGCGCTGTATAGCAAAACATATTATTTAATTTTCAAAATAGAATTAAATAAATGACTGTTTCGATATATATATCCACACTGTTAAAAATTTGCAAAAAACTGTCCAGTCATTCGACCGGTTTTTTTAGAAAACGGTTCAATAATCGTAATTTAACTGTATTATGACCATATTATTCCCCATACTATGGTCAGAATAGGGTTAAATTACGGTTATGTAACCGTTTTCTATAAAAACGGTTGAATAACTGGACTGTTTGCTGCAAATTGTTAACAGTGCAGACTTGTGAACAAAATCTCGAAGAATGGTTTTGAAGTCGTCCTCAATCACAGATTGAAAATTTCAAAACACATATTTTTACTATCTCCAAAAACTGGAAGATACCTCCATACAACTTCTTAAGAAAGTTTGGGAATTTAAACCATCCCTCATAATGAAACAGGATACAAGTACTCCCCACCGATAAGACGCGAGCCGATGAAATTTCTTTGAATTCCGCTAAAGACCATAGGAGCTTCCACAATGTCACCCAAAAGACAAATTCGCTAGAGGCGTTATGCGAGAAAAATAACCTCCAGAAAGCTAATTCAACTTTAATTAGCAATGGTAGTTGTAAATACTGTCGTCCATATACAGTAGTGCAAGGATTTTTGGAAAATCAAGTGATTATTTCATGTGCTTTTTAAAGATACATTTATTTTTTAAGGGTCACGAGAAAAATAAAGTATTGATAACCGGGTTTCATAAAATAAATATATTTAAAAGAAAAAATGAACAATAAAAAAATCCTAATTTCGACAACTACCTGAATGTGGGACTGACACAGTTAAAATCAACTATCCATCATTTTTAGCAATTCAGAATAAGCCAATGTTCGAAGCTGATGTATACAACTTTTATAGGAAAGTATACGTATAATAAAATGTTCCTTACCAGAATTTGTAAAGATTAGATATTATGATTATTTTTCATTTAGAATGAAGTGAATTTTGGTGAATAATTTCTTTATGTTGAATCATTTTGATATTGCCACCTTCTAATGTGTGGCGTGTAGAGCAGATCACATGATAAAAATGATAACCTACGCTATACAGGAAGCATGTGGTATCCCAAGTATTTTTCATCTGATTGCCTAATGGTATACCTCAATATAAAGATAATAATTATTATTATAAATGAAATTTAATTTTCTTTAAATTTGGCAAGAATACAAAAATAATCGGATCATAAATATTTGAGATATGGTCTGTCGTCTAGCTGTTAGTTTGTTAATTACTAACCATGACAAGTCTAGTGAACTCTATTGACCTCGCCAAGAAGTGTAGAATTTAGAAATTTTCCTACTGGAGAAAATTTTGCTGCTTTGGAGATAGGTAATTGCATTTTCAGATCATTAATAAACAAAAACTTTCGAAATTTTCGAGGGGAATACTTTGATGCATCGGGCGTCTCCAGCCACTACCTTAATTCATCACTGCTGACAAGAATGTTTAAACGTAACTAGCAGAAAAATATTTAAAAAAAAATTATTTGTAAATTAATTTTCACTGTAAGCGAAAGAAGATTTAAATTAAAAAGGGAAAATAATTTCAATGTTTTCTGGTACTAAATTATTTAAAATGATTATTGTTTGATAGAACAATTATTATAAAGAACAATTATTTTTTATTAAACCAATTATTCTCTAGAACGATTATGGTTTGCTAAGTTCTACTGCAGTAGTAGTTTTCTATAAAAAGTTATTTCTTACATTTTACATGAAGATACACCAAAAAATTGTGTTGTTAATAAAATAAAATGACAGATGCATAATTTCAGATTTTATTTCATCAGATTTAAACCGATTTATCGTAACTGTGCAAACATAACTATTTTTCTATGATATTCAACGTATTTTTGAATAATTCGTCACTGTCTTCACATTGAAACATTTCAGTAGAAGGTACTTTTACATGGTGGAGAACATGTACTTTTTGAGCGAAAATACCTCACTAACTGGGGAAGTATATCTGGAGAAAAAGGTATTTCGAAATAAACAGATATAATAACATTTATCTTTCTCTACTAATCACACGTGATGAACAGAATTTTGAATCATTCTTTGAAGATTTAAATCTTGATTTCAGATCACAAACTGCTACTGTAATTTCTTTATTGTAGGTATAAATGAACCCCTTGTCGATGGTAGGTTTTTTCAGCTCATCTGTTTTTGTGACAACATATGACACCGCAATGCATGTATCTCACGCGTGTTTGCTTCCAGCTTATATTTTAACAGATAAAAGTTTCTAGAGATGTCATAACTTCATTAGAAATAGAATATTAAGTTTCTATTGAACAGCCCAATAAGATATCGCTCTGATGCTGCGCAGATACTTTCCAGCATCTTAAATTTTCTTTAATTGGTAAAACAAATCTCCTCTGTATCATGCTAAGAAGGTAGGGAGTGCAGAAACTTTTAATGCGACAAGAGAATTGTGTACTTGCCCAATGGAAATAATTTATTTCGGAATGGGCAAAACGTACTGTACTGCTGGAAGGTTTTGACATCTTGCTCTTTTGAGAACTAAAACATCTGTATTTTTGGTAAATGTAAACACTTTCGTCGCTCCTCTTTTCGCGGCATTAACTTAATAGAGATTATGTTTTATATTTGCCTCTGATTCAATGTGCTTCTTACTTAGATTAACATTCAAACATAACACATATATTATTTTAAAAGTGTAGATCTATTGTTCCAGAATCTTGTTGAATGCATTCAGTCTTTATGATAAGTTACTCTTTTCATAGTATAGACTAAATGTATTGTTTCATTAACTTTAAGGTATTTGTTTTGTAGGCTATCCACTTTCTCGAGAATCTCTAGATATGAATACTTCTCCAAGAAAACTTTCTTGTAGAAATCGCACAAAACGACAAAAGTACGCTTGTGTGCTTCTTCTGTTTTCCGTACTTGGTGCTGAATCTAATTATCTGTACCATGGTACCTTTACTATACACTACGTGCTACATTTCTGGAATTTCCGTCCATGAATATGCCAATAGTGAGTAAAAGTGTCATGCTTATATGCAACTCTTCATATTAGAACGCAAACATTATTCCCACGACTTTTCTGAGCCATTATTAGTTGTTAGACAGGTCGGTAAAGACCCAAGTCTTAAATAATAATACACTTTCAATTTTCGCCATAAACATCGTTTTTTAGGTACATGAAGAATGTCATATGCATTGCTCTTTCTGTGACATGAAAACACTGCAACACTAATTTTACAAAATTTAAGTAAAAAAGAATCAAATAGAAAATGGAGTTTCTTTTTTAACACTTTCTAACATAGTTGAAAAGTGTTTATGAATTCGGTTTGTCTGTCCGTCTGACCGAGCTCTATCTTACGTAAATAAACTCGGTTTGTCGTGCAATTGATATATGTTGTTGAAGTTTGCTATGACATGTTCTGTATTGAAAATGAAGTGTGTAGCTCTTATAGTTCACTTACAAGGGCACTCAAAAGTATTCCGTTACATTATGATCTATGGAGAAAAATCATTTCCGGTGTATTTTAATGGTGTTACACTATTAGAAACGTACTGAAATTTATGTGCATTATTGAGGTGTACTATAAGAAGGTTTCTTTAGAATATATTATGTGTAGCACTTACAGTTCATTTACAGGGACACTCAAAAGAATTCCTTTATACTATTATATATGAGGAAAAATCGTTTGAGGTCTATTTTAATGATGTTACAAACATTTCACTGCTACAAACATAATGAAATTGATATGAATTTTTCTGGTGCAGTAAACCATGGTTTCTGTTGTGTATGGAGTGCAAAGCAATTTTCATCCTTTTCCAGGGTCACACAAAAATATTCGGTTTAATAATGGTCTACGGGAAAAAATATTTTTGTGGTGTATTTTAAATTATGTTGCAGTATTTGAAACATGATGAAGTTAGTATACATTACTGCGGTTTACTAGTAGAAGCTTGATACAGAATATGATAGGCATAGCATTTATCGTCCACTTACAGGGACACACAAAAATTTACGGATACAGTACTGTATCCGCAGTATTGTCTATTAGGGCTAATTGCTGGAAGTGCGTTTTCTGTTATGATATGTATTTTCACGTTTTACAAAATTTTGCATATTACATGAAGTGTATAAAATTAACAGATCATATATAGGGGGTAGACAAAAGTATTGGTAAGCATTATCGAGCATGAACATGAATTGCTTAAAGGTGATTTAAATTGAGCTATGCATTTTCAAACTCATTTCTATTTAGTATACTATGAGATGTTTGTAGAATATAATTAAATTCATATATAGGCTATGCAAAAACAGGATACATTGCCGGCTATGAACAGTAATTACTGGAATTGTGATTTCGTTAGTTTTGGGCATGTGTTTGCCATAATTAAATTTCAGCTTAATATTCTGGTTATATACAACGCTGTACAAAAGATCGTTTGCAAGTACGTTTCCGTCAATGAGTAGAAATTGCTGAAGATGAATTTTCAACTTTATTACGTCTTTCCTTGCTAAACTTTATTTTAACATACTATGTAGAATATATAAAAATCTATAGATCATATACACGACTGCCCAAAAGAATTGGGGTACTTTTCAGGCTTTGAACGGTTATTGCAGAAATCAGGTTTTATTTTCTGTTGTGCATTTTCTAAAATATGTACATCAAGCTCCTTACATTTTACAAGGTCAACTTTTGTTAAATTATTCTTGAAGTGTTTCAAAGTGTTTTATGCCCTATGCTTTGACGCATGATTTTCTTTCTTGTTTTATTTAAGAACACTCTAAAAATCAATTACACAGCAATTAAATACAAGATTTCAGGAATTCTTTATTGGATACCTACGTCCTAATGTGTCTTTCTGGTGAGACTGCGTAATATTCAACCGCGATAGTCGGCGTACTTTAGCCCCAACATCTGAATGATTTACATTCTGGTTTTCTTCTGTTATAGTTCAGTTTAAAGGTAATGCAATTGCCTATTATTAGACTTTACTCTAAAGCTACAGACAACGAAATAGTTGGAGTTTCTTTAAAACCACATTGCTCATTTCTTAAATAGATTCACTTCGAAATGTTCTGTTTCAGATTAAAATGTTTAATACAGTTATTTAGGGTAAATTTATTTATGTCTAAAAACAGAGATAGCACGAGGAAATCGCAGAAACAAAACTTCGTATATGGCTATTTTTCGCATTGCATTCGGTTGCAATTCTGATGACGCCATCAGAAGAAATTATTGATCAGGTGAACGATCTAAATAAAAAAAAATCATCCATCCTCCAATCTAATTATCACGAAGTTGCCCTGAAAAAACAACTGCATCCATACTATTTTTTTATTTAGAAAATTCATTAATGTACATGGTTATATATTTATTTGCCTTTTATATGCCTTTTCCCAGTTATAAATTTTGTAAAAGTGCTTACGACGTCTCTCGCTATTCACTTGCTAACTATTTGCGACATTTGGAGATTATGGAAAATATCAATTTATTATATACATTGCATATCAATTGCAAACATAATTAAAATACAAAACTCTATTAAGCAATTATCATAGCATTAAAAAATTTATTACTGAAATACACGTCATCAAGATTAAAAACTCATCCAGAAATCAAATCCTCAACTGGTTGTTTTACGAATATATCAATGCAGAAAGTAACTTTTACATATATCTCGTGATAATGACAATCAACGAGGATGTGAGTGAAAAATATAGAAGTTTTATTTTTTGTTTAAAGGTAGTTAGTGGAATTAAAGCTATTGTGTTTGATGACATATAGTATTATTAATTGGAAAATTTCAAACAAAGCACTGTTTATCGAACAATAAACAAGGCAAAGAAAAATTATAGATAGTCTGTGATGTTGATTCCCAGAACCTCAACTGTGGGGATTCGTGACTAGTGAACTTAGACACGGATCTCCGCCATATTATCATTTAAAACAGTAGTATTAAATAATGTTTTTTTTCCTTGTTCATTCTTTGAAAGTCATTAAATTTGACTAAACAATTAAAAAATACTGCACATAAAAAAAATTACGTACACATTTGAATTCGCATAATACAAGCACGGTGAAAACGAGAGCACAGTTAAAACGAATAGATTGCACGTTAAAAATGGTTTAATATTTAAACTGTAATAAAATTTTCACGCTTTTTATGAGCTACATAATGAAGATGCCGGCTAATTCGAGCAAAACATATCTTCATTGTTATTTGATTTAATGCAAAAACTGGGATATGATTAGGATATAAATATCTTTCTTAACAAACTCTGCTCTTTCTGAAAGATACGATTTCTTCGTTACAAATATCTGTTAAAATGTAGAAGTTTATCCGTTTTGCAGACAAAAACCTCTGCATTCATGGAGACTTTGCAATATACCTAAGATATTGTAAAGGAATTTCTTTATATTTTGACAAAGAATGAGAACAAGAAGTGAGAGATAATCCTGTTTCAAATACCTCCACTCTCTAAAATTTACAACGGAGACATAAAGAGGAAGAAAATGGAAGATAAACTTTATTTGTTTCTTTCTTTAAATCTAATTTCTGCGCTATATTATCTCATATGTGTTATTGAACTATTAAAATGAAAAGGATATGTGCACTCTATAGCTAGAAAATTTCATTGACAATGGGGCAATGTTAGGTTATACTGAATTTCAAAGTAAACTTTACGTTACATAATGATAGTGTGTAGAGCTAGGATTAAATTGTGCGCTAAACCGTAGTCAATTTTATCTCCAAAATTCCAATCGGTAAATCATTAACTGACAACATGCTACAATATAAAGTAGTATGTTTTAAATGATGATTTTTAAGTCAAAATTCTTTGAAAATACTTTTTTTTTTCTTTTTCACAATGTGAATATCTATATTATTATTTTTGGAAAATTATTTCTGAAAATCTAAAAGCGATTACAAATAATAATGTTATTTTACGTTTTGGTAATAATTCATCATTCGAATACAACAAAACTTACACGTGAAATTACGAAAGCTTCGTAATTGCATATTTTTCTCTCATTCACAAATACCTATTCTTTTCTTTAAAATAAAAGTGGTAGCTGTAACTTTTGCGTAAGTTTTTTTTAAAGCTTACGCTTAAGGTTACGCAGGAGCTTATTATTGTTATTCATATAAACTATGAAGTTTAATCTGACTGCCATTTTTTGTCTGGTGAGCTTCGAAAAACATGTTGTACCTTAACTTTTGGAGGCCAGTGTAAGTTCTGATACAGCTTTGTGATTTAAAGTCATGAACAATTTATTTTGCATTGTTTGTAATATACGCACATTTTAGACACTGTTGCAAGTATCCTCCTGGCTGCTAGAAATCCATACCATTTGAACAATAACTGTTAATTAAAAAATAAAGTAAAATAGAGAAATATTTGATTTGATTTAAGTATTTATGTATATAATAAGTTTTTCCCCATTTATTTAATAATTCTCAACATATATATTATAAATTCGCACAAAAAAGTAATCACAAACACATTTATTTTATGCATGAATGCTCAAGATATTTCTCTGTGTTTATAAGTATAAAAAACATTTTAATCACAGTATAAAAAACTCTTTCGAATTTTTACTTCTGAACAATCGAATTAATAATTTAAATTAATGTTAGCTATCTTTTAACAAAAAATAATAAATACAGTAACAAATGAGTGCATCAATGAAAAAATAATTCATTTTCAATAAAATCAGAAAACAAAACACGACTTTTATCATTATTTTTATTTCAGATAAAACAACTCGAAGAAACAAGAAAATAAAATTAAGTTGAAATAAAACAATCCGTCTTTTATAAAAAGTTATTAATCATGCAGGTGGTTTTTGTACAGAAAATGATATCTTTAAGACGGTATTTTTATAAAAGCTGGTAAATGAAATAAAAGGGATCAAGTTCAAATAAATCAATAAGGTTACATTTAAAAAAGGAAGCAAATGGAATTGCTGAATTCTATCAACTTGAGATTAAAAATATTTCTAAAAATAAAATATGCAATTATGTTTTAAGCTAATTGAAAATATTAAGTGGAATTAATACAATAAAAATGACTTAAAAAGTATACAAATGAAAAAAGATACTTTAGAGAAATTAATTTGCTGTATTGTAGTTAGTTAGTCATGTTTTAATTATTTCGAAGATTAACTGTTTTTAATATTTTTTAATGTCAATTTATAAAATTGTGTTTGGATAAATAAAAAAAGCAAGGAAACTTTCGAATCTTAGAATAATTTCAATTTAAGTGATTATTGAGAGTGGTTGTAATGCCAGATGATTATTGGAAATGTAATAATTGAATGCAAGTGCAATCACAGAGATTTACATTGATTTGATTTTGAGGATATGGATTTTATTTTAATTCCTCTTAAATAATAATGATAAAACATACATAGACAACCATAAATTATTTCATTATCCTATATTTCCCTTTGATATGCTTGAAAAATTAAATGAGAGCATAGTTCTACAGACATCTCTCTAAAGCCGAGGTACCCAACCAGGATACGCGTACCCGTATGGGGGTACGTGGTGAAACAGTTGTACATGAAAATTATATTGGTAACGGCTAATTTTTGGACAGCTAATTTTTGGCTACATTTTACGAAGTGCACACTATATGATTTATCGTGGTTCCATTATACATATTTATAAAAGTTATTTAAAAATCGTGATTTCCCGTTTCGTTTGTACAAGAATGCAATTTCCTCCTCCTGATTGAATAATATACAGTCTGCCCACTAAAGTCCCTTGCCACCTCTTAACTTTGGAACGGCTACTGCTATATTCATAAAAAAGGTGTCTAGGTATATTAAAGTAGCCATGCACTACTGGATGAAACCGCATAAGGCGCCATCTGGTGTAAAAAGGCGGAGTTAGCATTCCTCTCGAAAACGGAAACAGATAGGGAAAACAAGTGATTTACAAAGCTGTAGAGTCTCATCGATTTAGTACAAAAACACCTTGTGGACATTAATGCAAAGAATAGAACGGTTAAAACGCGCATTTGTTTTTTCATGATTTCCTACACTGTGACGTGACAAATCGATCTTAGAAAGAAAGAAACAATCAGTTAGGAAACAGTATGCGACTCCTCCACAGACATTGCAGGACCGTAAACGATGCATTACGGAGGCTTGTGCCAACGTGTCACCCTCTATGCTCCAACATGTGCAACGTGAAATTCAAACAAGGATCCAAATATGCATTGCAACTGACGGTGAGAAGTTTGAACATCTAAAATAAAGGTAAAATATTATAACTAGTTGTTTTTTTCTTTCTAAGATCGTTTTGTCACGTCACAGTGTAGGAAATTACGAAAAAACAAATGCGCGTTTTAACCGTTCTACTCTTTGCATAAATGTCCACAAAGTGTATTTTCGTACTAAATCGATGAGAGCTCTACAACTTTGAAAATTACTTTTTTTTCTCTATCTCTTTCCATTTTCAAGATAGGAATGCTAATTCCGCAGCATACTACCAGGTGGCGCCGTAGGCGGTTTAATTGAGTAGTGCATGGCTACTTTACTATACCTAGACACTACTTTTATGAATATAGCAGCAGCCGTTCCGAAGTTAAAAGGGTGGCACGGGACTTTAGTGGGCATACTGTATAACTAAATTGACTGCCTAATGGCTAATCAGTACTGGCTAATAAATGACCAATTCTGTGTACGCTAAAGAGTTTGCGATCTTGACAGAACTTGTTATTTTAACTGAAGTGTTGTTGGTAGCGTTTCGTTTGTTGTATGGATATATTTACTTTTTATTTTTATTCAGTCAACGAATTTATATTTACTCGTTTCTTTGCGTTTTATCTATATACGTAGTCCCCACGCCTACGTGCTATTTGTAATTTTATAAATCTTAGATTTTTTAATTTACTAATACTTTTTAACCCTATCACTTTGATGTCGTTTTTAGTAAATTTAAAAAGTCGTTAAATGAAATTTAAATGGTCTGAAGTACTGGGGGTATACATTGATATCGGAATGTTTTAAAATAAAATAAATAAACGTCTACGATTATTCAATTTTACTTATTTATTTTGAAATGCTAAATTAAAACTATCCTAAATATGTGCATATGTAGCTGTACTTTTTAAATGAATCAAGATAAGTCTAATAAAAAGATGCAGAAAATAAAGAACTAAATATTTCTTTTGAAATCCACAATAAAACAAAACTAAGAATACATGCATAAATTATTCACAACTTCATGAAAATCTAATTCATAGAAACAAGTAAATCATTTTTCCTTTTAATTTGAGACGTTAAATTTGTCTTTGACCTTGTTTTAACTTTGATGGATTTATATATTTTAAAATATATATTATATTTCTTAAAATTTGTCCTCTACAAATACAAATTGGACCTCAATTAATATCCTCACTTGTTTATTTACCCATGTCTGATTTTAAACAAGTCAGTAGGAAATAATAAATTTCCCAAATACATATCTCCAATTATGGCTTCATTATTATTCATCGTACAAATACATAGCGTATCTTATTCATAAGTGGCTTTTAAAGGAGTGGTTAATCAAATGCAAAACATTTATAATGACATTAAGTTCATTTAAGTACCAAACAAGAGATCGTCTATTTACAATCATAAATTTACTTGCATTTAAATGAGACGGTTGAATTACTGAATAGTTAAGCATGGAAATTGTTAGAGGATATAAATAGATGTTTTTAATTAAATTATCAAAGTGAACCCATTACACGCAATAATTATCTCAGTTATATCATTATCGACTGCTGCTAACACACCCCTTTGGAATGGGATCATGACTGTTCAAATGCAAAAATAAGACTATAATATTCATGTTTTAAATTATGCTAATACAAAGGCAGTCGATGTGACATTACAGTTCTAACAAATGTTCAAAGTTACAATGGTTATCGATAAGTGACTTATTAATTTATTTGAATTAGGTAATCTGGGGTAACCGTGAATTTGTAGCTGTACGGTGAAATCACTGTGTCAGATTTATTTTAGTCATTTGCAGATTGGCATAGAAATGGACAAATAGACTTGACAGTGACGTAGATACGACGCATCTAGGTGACAATTAAGACTACAATAAGAGTCACACTTTGGTCAATTTGCATTCACATTTGGGTAATTTTATGGTACGATTCTATTAATAGGTCAGGTACCTACTAAAATGTCAAAAGAATTTTTTTATTAGTTAATATAAAATTTTATTCTTTAGAAACATTTTAAAAGTAACCAGATGCAAAAAGCCGCTTTAGAAGGGGAGTTATGTAAAAATAATTTGGGCTATTCCTATATGAACTGCAATTCGAATTGGTCATTGCATTTCTAAGGAGTGGTTGGATATAATTTCATGAAATTTTGACTGTTGGTATAAACATTATAGATTCACAAAATGACATACTATTATGTTCATCAGGTAAGTTATAAATTATAACTATCTATATTATAAAGGACAAACGTGTCTGTGTGTAACGCTGACGTTATTTTGCAAATGGCAACACTAGGTTAAATTTCGCTTTTGCGATTTTTGCTACTGCAATATTTTTAATTTCTAAACATGGCATATTTTCAATTTTTACACCGTTATATAGGGAAAAAATCTACTTTCAAACGCAATTTGTTTGAGAACTGTATTGCAATTTACTCATTTAATATAGCATTTAAATTAAATTTCGAGCATTATTTTTTTTTTTTAATTCTATCTTTATCGCTTGCAGATGATTACAAAATATTAATCTTTTTGCACTTTAAACAATGTAAAAATTTCACCATTTGTTTACAACTAATTTTAAATAACGAATTAAGACTTTATTAAGCTATAAATAAATAGTATAAATAGAACACAAATTTAACAGACATGTAATTGAAATAACCGCTTAAAACCGCTGAAAATATCAGAATAATAAAAAAAAAATTCTGTAGATAACTAAAATTTCAGCGATTTCTTCGGCTATTGACTTCTGGCAAGAGGCCAATGCGAAATTACCGCTTTTAATAAATTTCAAAATTTTATTTCAATATACATTTGACATATTTCATATAAAAATGTTCTTTGATGTTGTTAGGGGGTAATCTAAAAAAATATTAAATGTAAAAAATCTATTTCAATTAAGTTTTCAATAAAAAATAAATAAATGATTTTTACATGTTTTCTCTATCCCGGGAATGCCGGGTTGGATGCCCTAGTTTTGATAAAGACAAGATCAAGATTTAATTTTTTTTTAATCAAGAACTAATCATTGTAATATTTCCTGTGTATTTCCTTTAAAACACATAATATACATATAAATAAAAAAAACGGCTCAGTGTGACAATCCTATTATTAGAGATTCTGAACACAAGACATCAGATGAATTATTAAAAAAAACATTAAATATCAAAATAAATTATAAAAATGTTATATGGATCTAGACTTTTTTTCAGAACATTAACTGTTAGCATATATCTCTTTTAATGTGCGGTTAAATTTTCTTATCCAAATGTTAATCAGATCTGAAGTTATTGCAATTCATATTAGGGTCACTTTTACATATAATTTGACAGTTTCAAATGTACCTGACTCCTTAAGGAACACACTAAATCAAAGTTTTCTGTTCATTAATCAAAACTAATATGTCCATACGACAAAACGTTTTAGCATATCTGGATTTCTAATATCGCAGTTTAAGCATATAGTAAATACATTCACATGACTACCAACTTGGACGCTGTTTTAAGTCAAAAAAACTTATTTGACCCGGAAATTTCATTTCATACATAAAATAAAAGATGCACAACATGTCATTAAAAAATTGCAACGAACATGTCTTTTTTGTTGTTGTTCAAAACACTTTTAGATGATTTTAAAAAGACACATGTTGGTAGCTATGCCTACAGTTAACAATTAAAATTCTCATTTCTGAGTATAAAGTATATAATATTTTTTTTGTAATTAGAGATATATAAGTTAAAACAAATACGCCAACATATGAAAAAAAAAATGTTTTAAGAAATACGACTCGTTATTTTAAAAATACCTCTAATAGTAATTTTGCCTCTCTTTCAATAACTTGGTCTTTATTGCAAGAAGATAAGATTTTTTAGGTATAAATAGGGATTTTCTCCTAAATTTATGGGATATAAAGCCTAAGAATTAAGGAAAATGTTTAGTGTTTGTGGTTGAATCCATTAGTAAAAATCTGTTGAAACCAAACCTCTTATAGGCAATGAAAATCACTTGGAAAAAGTCTACAATCACAATTTATTTAAAGTAAAAAATATATATATACATGCTCATATTTGCTCATTTTTTTATAATACATTGAAATTCTTAGATTTTGGGTAAAATTTTCAAATGAAAAAAATAACATTTATGAGATTTATCTGAACCTCTTTTTTTTTTCCATAAACATAGAAGAAAATACAAGAAAACCCACCTAAATAATAAAGAGAATTACATTGTATAGTTAAATTCACATTATCATATTTACGCCTAAGAAATACCAATTTGTAGTAATTTCCTATATTTCTATCCTCTGAGAAATCCATTTTGTAACCACATCTAGTATTTAAAAAAATAACACGTTATTACGATACTGTGAAATTATTAACATATATGTTAGCAAATATTTTTTATAAAATTAATATTGCATTAGGAATTTGTAATTTTACAATATCGGTTTTCGAAATTTAAAATTGTGGAAAATACGTTGTTTTGATCATGGGTTTAAACTGGCCAATCATGACCATTCAGTGTTTGTTTTAGCTGATAAAATATTTATTAATTGGATAACTATTAAATTTTATTTTATATATTAAATATATATAACTGGAAACCAATCAGTTTTTTTAAATCCAATGAACATATTTTGAAGTAGAAAAAGTTTACAATAAAATGTTCCTCGGCGTTATAGTGTACTTATTTGATATCAATTATTATAATATATTTTTCGTTCAAAATATGTTTATTGAATTTTTAAAAAATAACGAAAAGTTGACAGCTATGCTGTAAAGAAATCTACTTAAAAATGACCCGTTCTAAAGTTACTAAGAAACTTTAGTGACATTTGTTTAAAGAGAGATATGTAAAATAACATTTAAAATAATTCTCAAGTGAAGTGAGCAAAACTTTCGTTTTTGTGAAATAAAAACATACTGTTTTGTACTGGTTCGGACTACATCCTAAGAAACTAAATTACACATTATAACAAAAATAATAAATATAATTTTTCTTTAATGAAAAAAAATAACCTCAGAAATTTCTTAATAGTTTTAAGGTGCCTGACTACGTACGTAGCAATTTTTTCCATAAAAGCTATTTAATTATTTTTTGAACTTATTTTTATTCAGATTATGACTAGAAACTCTGAAACTAGTCGTTGGGGGCCACCGTAATACTTACCCATCATTGATATGCATAATGTAAATTATTAAAATAAAAATGTGTAAACTACTTATAAAATGCATTGCAATTCAAATAAAATCGTGGCTTGATGACGTCACAAACTTTAAAGGCTCGATTACTGAATTGCTTGAAAGAGGTTTTTCCATATAACTCCAAAAATAATAATCCTATTAACTAGCGGTTTATTGCATCTGATTAAGCGTCAAATTTCCAATTAAAATATATATTTGAAGTGAAATTTGGATGAAATACAGGGTCATGAAAAATCGAAGAGTGTGGAAAATAGGATTCCAAATATCTCGGCAACTAATTATCCGATCGACTTCATGCTTTATTCAAAATTTATGTTTTTTTATTGTCTTTTATATTCATTTCTTAAAATAAACAATTTCGAAAATTTTTATATACCTTTCATCAGAACGAATATTTCGAGAGTCCGAAAAAAATTGTTCCGGTTAATCGAGGTTATTGAAATGAAATAGGCTTCTTCCCATTATTACATACTAAGTACATCCAAAATTACAAGTCTCTATCTCAATTTTTTCGGGAGATAGAGCGTTTACAGACACACACACACACAGACACACAGACACACAGACGGACGGCAAATTTTTTTTTTCTAAAAATATGTTTTTCGGAATCTCCAGTGTCTGAAACGTGTAAATCCGTCAAAAAAAAATTTTTGATTTTCAAAACGATTACAAGACTTACCCTATACTACGTATGATGGGTAAGTAAAAAGGGAAACAACATTTCATTCATTGATGAAATTTTGGTAAATGGGGGATTTTGTGGTAAAATTTAGTGAAATTTGACCCAATACGCAAAACACGCTACAGAAAAATATATTGCATGTATCATAATTTCCTTTTTACACTTCATACTTATGACATTGGTGAAGGCAATGAACTAAAATCTAAGAGATATTTTAAATGTTTAAAAATTTATAGCATATCGCACATTTTTACATGTTGATTTTCTTAAAATTTATCGATGTCTTTCCACAAAAACATCCATAAAACAAAAAATATTTATTCTAAAATTAAATCTGTAGTTCATTGCCTTCACAATAGTATAAACAACATGTATTTCAAATTTCATAGTGATATTTTAATAACGTTTTGAGAAATCATGTTTTGCGTATGGAATTTTCACCAAAAATTACATTTTCCAAAAAATACATTTAAAGTTGAGATTTATGTCTTACTACAAGAATTTACAGAGTAATATGCATCTAAACTTCACTGTTTTTATGAGCCATACTCTTTTTTTTATGTACGGAGCCTTTGTTTATTTCTAGAAGGCCATAGTTTTGCCTCCCCCCTCCCAGTTAGTACCTTTAAATAGTATTCCGGTCCTTTAAACAGTACTTCCGGTTTTAGTGACAGCTGTTGAGTAGTTTAAAAACCACTACAACTCTACTTTTATTTGTCATACAATAAAAATAAATACAGTTTTGGAAAGGTAAAAAGTTGGGCTTTAATAAAATGTAATAAAACCATTTTGACAATTTTAGTCGAAAACCACTTTTTAAACGTAGTCAGATACCTTAAGTATTTCAGAAATCTACACGACTTTTTTTCCATATTAGTGGGAAATGGGGAGAATGTTTCTGAGTTTTCGAAATTCCCTTGAGTGTTGCTGCCACTATTTCCAAATTGTAATCTTTGCGATAGTTTTCGGCGATTAAATTAAGGAAAATTAGAATTTGGTAATAGAAAAATAAAGGAAGCTGTTTTGTCTCCTTTTAAAGCTGTATTTCTTCATTATTTAGAAGAAATGCTCTCTCGGCGGAGTACAACACTGTTATTGAATTTTCCAGAAACGAGTGAAGGCCATTTCCTGACAGAGATTTGTGGGTTTCCGCGAATGATTCCAACAACTTTTTTTTTGTCATTATTTTTCTGATATTAAATTAGGGAAAGAATAGAACTAGGTAATAGAATGTGTCAAAAATATCTTAATAGGTCTAATTTTAAGTAGTATTTCATAAATATACATGATATATATTTTTTCATATTGTGAGTAATGGGACGAATGTTTCTCACCTTTCAAAATTCCCTATAATTTGGCTACCACTATTTCCATATTGTAATATTGGTCTTTTTCTATTGGGGAACACCTAACAAAACAAGCAATAAGAAAATTGATTTCACTACAGTGAATGTTTTTCTTACAAATTTCTAGAGGTTACAAAGCAATATCCACTGATGCGCTAAATACCATAACAGGCATACCACCAAGTGACACAATAGTCACATATGAATACACCAAGGGACGTATTCTCCACCTCAAACGTGAACCCACTACAAGCAAATTCCTTCCAAACACCACAATACAGCACAAAGTTCCAGGCTGACAGATACATCTCTTCGATGAGACATCACACTTCAAAGTAAACATCAATCTTAATTCCTTCTTCCTATCCTCTAGGAATTCTCTCTTCACTTATGGGTCTGGAACGCCCACCGGCTTGGTAGCGACATTCTATAAAAGGTGTGCCATCAACGATCAGTAGGCCTCCAGATTGGATGACCACAATTCTGTTTCTCAGGTTTTGTCATGTTTCTCTATGCCGTTCAAAAAATCCTGGACTTGATCCAGACAAACACTACACACCCTTTCGTCCAAATTTATAGTGATGGCCTTTCGGGTCTGCAGGTATCTCTGTCCATAGAACCAAGCATCCATTAATTCTGTAAATCAAACTTAAGTTAAAGTCTCGTCTAAATAGAGTAGCTCTTGGCCACGTTTCAGCGCACGCGGGCATTCAAGGTTAAGAAATCTCGGACGCACTCGCAAAGGAAGCAGCAGCAAAAATATATTTTGACATTTATCTCCCAATTCCAGCCACATACATATAACGTTTACTAAAAGCAAACATACTCAGGGAATGACAATCAATCTGGGATAGTACCAAGAAAGGCTGATGTACATATACTCTAATACCTAAAGCCTCAATTACACACTGCAACCTCTTCTCACACGCAACAGCATTTTTCACGGAGCTACGGTTCCTTTACTACGAAAATAAAACGAATTCCTATACAAATTTAAATGTGCAGACACATTTTTTTGCGAGCGTGGCTCAGAGGCGTTGACTCCCCATTATTACTTCACCTGCCCGCTAACATAACAGTGGCATATTAAGAACCCTGCCATCCCTCCCAAGGAATGACTTCCTAATATTCTAAATAGGCACGCTCTTAACAAAAAACTACACTGTTAAAAATTTGTAACAAACTGTCCAGTCATTTGACCGTTTTTATGGAAAACGGTTACATAACCATAATTTAACCGTATTCTTAAAATATTATTTCCCATTTTATAGTCAGAATAGAGTTAAATTACGGTTATGTAAACATTTTCTATAAAAACGGTCAAATGACTGGACAGTTTGCTGCAAATTTTTAACAGTGTACTTAAACTTTATATTTTTCTGACAGATCTTTCAAACCTTACCTAGTAGTCGTCAGCTGCCATTCCCAATGCACAACTGCTACTTAGTCCCTGCCAACTGTCGCGCAGAGGATCCTTCCCTGGCAGGGCCGGCTTATATTAGATCTGGTACTTATATCCGATATACTCTTATATTCGATCTGACCGTAGTTCGTTTCTACTGTAAATTTTTGCTTTAAACTTACTTATTTTTAATCCCGCCGCTAGTTGCGTTTACCGGCGGGTTCAGCTGAAGCTTGTATTTTTAAGACCTTAATAAAGGGACCGGGAAGGACACTATTCTCTACAGACTTGTTTACTATTCTGAGCAGTCCCTTTTAGGCTACCAAATCAATCCAAAACAGCTTTTCTTTATTGAAACAAATCTTGTTGGTGTTAAGATCTCTGCTATTTCAGACAAAATTATCGAATTACATTGCCAATATACAGTAAACGCTCTGGTTGGTTATCAGTAAAATAGGTTACGCGATCGAGTTCATTCCTGAGATATCCATAATTGTCCTCTGTCCATAACTTACAATTTCCCTTATCCCTTGTAACAAGGATTCCATCTTTTAGAAGCACTGTGATAGTATACCACCGTAGTAGAGACGAGTTAGAAATACGTTCACTTGATGCAGAATTCAAATATGAACATGTTAATGAATTCTGAAGATCCATTTTAGTCATACTAAATCCGAATGTAAAAAAATTCTTAAGCGTAGCCACTGTAGAGGAGTTTGTAGTTTGTTATGAATGGTGTTATATCTACTCGATTAAAGTTCAGGTTTTTTGAAAAGATCTTTGATATTTTTTAGGACATTGTGAAGGAATGAATATGAAGTAAATAAAAATAGACTTTATTTTATTTTCAGAGAAAGACAATTTGAGTATAAATACTTAATATCCATCCAAATTCCTGAATATTACAAAAGAAGGACCCAAACAAAGCAAGGTTTTAATTAGACCACCGCCTGAGAAAGAATGATAAAAATCATTCGCCCCAGGTTCTTCATATTAACGTATTGGGATATTCAATTTGGCGAGAGCATATAACTCCTAAGATATCAGCTATGTATTAACATATGGAGACTTTTAAACTTATGAGGATAAACTTTATAAGTTAGCAAGACTGCAATCTTACAAAGAGCGAATCACTAATAATTTTAGAAGCCTTGGCGATAATTACATTAGATTGTCAAAACAAGAACGAAAAATCATGCTTCAAGCATAGATTATGTAACACTTTCCAACGCTTCTAAAATAATTTTACAAATCATACCGTTTAATAAGCTAAAAGATAACATCTAAGTAATCCGAATACTTTTATTCAGCCCTGTATAGGATCTATAGATTTGTATAAATACTACATAGGATAATAAATTTTAGTTCAGTTAGGAAATGCGTAGCACAGTTTAAAATTCTCTGTCTGGAGTTAAATAATACGGAAATGTGTTCGCGAACTTTTGTGCTTCCCTGTATAGGATCTACAGAATTTTTACACACCACTTAATAGACAAAAAGCGAGTTAAAATTAAAATCGCTTTCAGTAACTTAAAACGCACTTCGAGGAATTATTGTTAACAGACAGTAGAGAATTCTTTTGTGTGTCCCTGTAAATGAACGATAACTGCTATACACACGATATTCTGTAGTAAGCCTCTTGTAATGCACCTCATATAAATTTCAATGCGTTTTAAATAGGGAAACATTATTTAAATAAACTGCAGACGATTTTTCTCCATAGACGTAATGTAACGGAATTCTTTTGACTGTCCCTGTACAGTAAGTATAAGTGCTATGCACACCCTATTCCATGTTAAGCTTCTTCTAATGCACCTTAGTGATATATATAAATTTCAATGCGTTCAAAATAGTGAAACATTATTTAAATAATCCGCAAATGATTTTCCCCCATAGACCGCAATGTAATGGAATTCTTTTGAGTGCCCCTGTAAAAAAACTATAAGTGCTACACACTTCCGTTGAAATAGGGAACATGCTATAGATAACGACTATAACATATAAAAATTGCAGAGCAATCCGAGCATATTTACGGGAGTTAGAGCACGGACAGACGGCAGACGGCAGACGGCAGACGGCCAGACGGCCAGACAAACCGAAGTCATAAACACTTTTCAACTAGGTTGGAAAGTGTTAATAAAAAAGGGGCGGGTGCCGCTTAACCATTATATAATTCAGAAATACTTAAACAAATGCAAAAATGACAAATTATAAGGAAATCTGAAAAGGGATCAGATGCTTCTGTAGTCTGAATATTTATTTTATTATTTTCATATAAAAATATGGTTGATTACGTTTGATGACTAAATACTTGGATTTTCATGGGAGTGTTTAACGATGGAAATAGTTTAATTATTTATTTCATTTATTTAGAGTGGGAAAACATAGGATTTAAGTAATATTCAAAATAATCACTGAATTATGAAAAATGTATTTAATAAAGGAAAAGAGGAAAACGTATAATCATATATCATTTCATATCACCAGGATAAGAAAGAGAAACAAACTAGTAAATATTATGCTTATAAATTATTAACTCTTTGTTTATGTCCTCCATTCATGGCTAAAAGTAAAATTTTAATGAGGGTTACAAATTAAAAACCTATATAATAGATATATCACAAGCACAAATTAAAAAAAAAATGGTATAACTTATATCCCAGTTTCTAAGAAATCACGGAATATTTACTGAGATGATTTGACTTAATAATAATTACTGACATTGTTTGAGATGAAATGAATTCGTTCAGGATCAGTTTACTTGAAATGCCTATAGTTTGAGGCGGTAACATCAGAGGATTGTATGGGCATCCCCACGAATGAGCACATCTCTGCGCGGCTTTCAAAGCCTATTTTTTAAGTTCATAATTATAAGTGCTGATTACTGGTACTGTGCCCGCCACTGGTACCGTCAGATTATATATTTATTTGTGTTGTAATCTAAAATTCCTGTTTTTTCAAATATTAAATTTAAAACAGAAACTTTCCTTTTTCTGAAATAAAGAAAAAAAAATAACTTGAAATTCAAAATTGCATTATTTTCTAACACGATGAAAGAAACTACATATTATCGAAATAATTCGTAAATACAATCATGTTTAATGTGAAAATATACACTACATAAAAAAAAAACCCTGATAAAACATGAATGTATTTTTTGAAATTTTCAACAATTTTCACATATATTTTTTCTCTATATTAATGACTAATATATATGCAAACAAGCAACAATGTTTGTGAAGCGACTGATCACACTAGTACTTTATAATTTTACAATATAAAGCTATCGCGATATATTGTGTAAAATATATCCTTTTGAACAGGAATTTAATTCTCCGATAGTGATCCATTCGATGACTTATTTTAGCTGATAAAAGCGTCTCATGCCGAATAAAATTTTGATAATTTTCCCCAATAGACAAAAGTCACGCAATCGGTGCATTATATCTAAGGGGTGTTCCCAATTTTAAAATGTCTTTACCATTCATGGTCAAATATTCATTCCCGAATAATATGCTCCACACATCAAAGATGATCAAAAGGAATCGATAAAGCTTAACTTTTAGAAATTGCCAAGGGAGTCTGAGCAATTTATTTTATTTTCGCATGCATTCAATTATTCATAAAAAGCCTTTTCTATTTTTAAGTAAGAAGCTTTTTCTAATAACGTTTTAACGATATTTGTTTCAAAACAATCGCAGTATTTTGAAATCTCATTAATATCTAAAAGTTTACTGTTAAATATTAAAGTTAATTTCAAAATCAAATTTCCACTTCACTGATTCACGAATGTGTGTGTTGATAAATAATTAATATAAAATATTTCTCGAATTTTAATGTAATTTTTTCACCGGTAAGTTTAAAAGTATATATTGTGTTTTGGATAAGAATAAGATTTTATGTGTATTGGTTTTTTGCCGTAATCGAGAAAAGGTTTATTTGACATAAGTGATGCAGCTTATTGAAAAGTAAAGTGAAATATGGTAACAAAAATGGTTATCAAAACATGCTATTTCTGATATGTAAAAAAAAAAGTAAAATAAAATATACTAATAAGAATAATCTGAAAGTTATTTAACAGAAGGTAAAATGTTTTTGTTTTTTTAATTTTTTAATGATTAAAAATATTACAATACACTTTTAGACATTTAAATTTAGGTTAGACGAAATGATAATGATGAAATAATAAAGGCCGAACGTTTATTATTAGATAAAGATCCTTTTCAAATTGTATTTGTATTTATGTTCTACGGGACTTAAAACAGCAGAAATGTCTTAAACTATGGAATGTGCAAAGTAGCTAGAGTAGAACTTTATGTCTGGATATTTGACACCTCAACGTATCTCGAAATAACAAATGTTGCTTATTATGGCATAATTAAATAAATAAATATCCAAATAACCTCTAAATTAATTTTCAAATAATAACCTCCGTACATTTACGATGAACAAAGGGAATCGCTAAAACTTAACTTTTAGAACTGTAAAGAGAACCGGAACAAGTTATTTTATTTTCGCATATATTAAAGTATAAGTTGAAAAAGCCTTCTACATTTTTAAGCAAGAGGCTGTTTTTAATAGCATTTATACAACAGTAGTTCGAAAACAGTTGCATTAATTTAAAACTCATTCTTAGATAAAGAACATTTTCAAATTAAATTTGTATTAATGCAGGAGTATTTGCATTGATAGAAAAGGAAGTATATGTATTTGTATATCGGTTCTGCAGGATTTCAACAGCGGTAACGGTATGAAGAGCAGTTCGGCTTAAACTATGGATTGTAAAAAGATGCTAAAATCGAAATTCTAAGTCTCGATATTTAGCATCCTTACGTATCTCGAAATAACAAATGTCGCTTATTTTTTTAAAAATTAAATAAATAAATAATATAATAACCTCTAAATTAATTTTCGAATAATAAATTCCATACATTTATGAGGAACAAAGGGAATCGCTAAAATTTAACGTTTATAATTGAGTTTATAAAGAGAATAAAGACAATTTATTTTATTTTCGCATATATTAAATTAGTAATTGAAAATGCCATTTTGAAGCAAGAGGATATTTTTAATAGCATTTGTAGAATATTAATTTGAAAGGCATTAATTTAAAAAAATCATTCTTAGATAAAGAACATTTTCAAATATTATTTGTATTTATACAGGAGTATTTGTATTTATAAAAAAGAAAGTGGTTGTATTTATATATCAGTTATAGAGAATTTAAACAGTAGTAACGGTATGACGAGCAGTTCGTCTTAAACTATAAATTGTACAAGGTAGCTAGAGTAGAACTTCGATGTCTCGATATTTGGCATCCTAAGTTTCTCGAAAGAACAAATGTTGCTAATTCTTTCAAGGTTAAGTAAGTAAATATCCTAATACATCTAAATTAATTTTGGAATAATAACCTCCATATATTTAAGATGAACAAAGGTAACTTTTAGAACTGCAAAGATAATCGGAAAAAATTATACTGTTATCGCATATATTAAATTATTAATTGAAAAAGAGTTCTACATACTTCTTTTTAATTGCTAAATGGTGTAAAATAAAAATACTATAAGCAGTAAAATAGGTTTTATTAGACTGTTGACATACGTTTCAGCTCAATTTGAGCCATTATTAAATCAAACGACAAGTATTCTATAAATGCACGGTCTAGGAAGCTATTTGAAACGTAATCATTTATTTTGTAACGTACTTTTTAAAAAATACGCACATTATCTTTATTTCTTACTTGGATCTTTATTTCCGTATTTGTAACCATGGAGTAACTTGAGCCAAAATTTTGGAAAATTAAATTATGCTGCATCGTTAGATACTGTTTTTTTACGTGTTACAATCTTTATGGTTTTCCTTATATTGGATTGATAGTATAGATTGCATGGGGAAAATATTTTACTTTCATAGAAATTTATTTGGATGGTTTCTTCTTAGTATAATCTTGCCAGGGCTGTGAATATTCTATTATACTTAATATCAGTTATATGTCCATTTTTTCTGTAACTAGATTTCCTGCTTGTCATGACAATATAGTAATTATTTGTTCCGTCTTCTTTAATAAATGGTATTTCATATACTTCTGAATAATTCTCAAAATTAATTGAGTCAATTTTACTGCAAATGATATTTCTTTCATTTATGAGGGGGTTTAGCTGCTCAACAGATATTGAAACATTTAAGGCAGTATTTCAATTTTCAAAAAAGCTTGGATAATATTGAAGAGTATATGGGATATATTTTTGCGAATCAAAGCTTCCAGTTTTCTTATTATTGGCAATATCAACAATTAATTTATTAATACGGTGTACATTAAAATTATTATTGCAAGCAATTCTACAAATATTGTATAATTCATTATTCAACGTATTTCAGTACATACTAAAAAGGCTCCTGTTATGAAAAATCTATAGGCTGAAATTTTATACGTAAATGGAGTAGATGCATTATTTGGTACGGTACTAATAGATCAACGGAAGATTTCATTCAGAAAATCAAACACATACAATTACCAGATAATTATATTATGGCTAGTCTTGATATTGTTCCATTATATCCGTCAATTGACACGCATGTAGTATGTAATAAGATTTGCGATGATATTGAACAGATGGAAGAGTTTAACAAGGATATGAAATTAACAATAAAAAAGAAAACTGCCCAGTTAAACTGAGGGCATTGAGCTCACAGGCTATTCACACTAACTGTATATTATACTCTTATTTCAAAGAGTTTGAAATAAGCCTATTGAAAAATGAAGAAATCGACAATATATTAAGGGGCATCATTCCCCCGTTTCCCCGCCCCCTTATTTAACCATTGAACACCCAAAACTAATCAGGGAAGCCCCTTACTACAATGAACATATATACTAAATTCCAAGCAAATCGGATAATTCTGCATGAAAAACCCATTTATCTAAATTAAGGGGATTATCCCCGTATCACCCTTTATACCTAACCAATGAATCCCCAAAACTAACCAGGGAGGCTCCTTACCACAATGAGCCTATATACAAAATTTGAAGAAAATTGGATAATTCTCCATGAAAAATACATTCATCTAAATTAAGGGGGGAGGATAAGCCCCCACCCCTCTTTACCCTCTTTATACTTAACCAAAGAACCCCCAAAACTAATCAGGAAAGCGCCTTATCGCAATGAACCTATATGCAAAATTTGAAGAGATTCGGATAATTCTGCATGAAAAACCCATTAATCTAAATTAAAGGGGGGTAGCCCCCGCCCCCCCCCCCTTTATACTTAAACAATGAATCCCCAAAACCAATCAGGAAAGCGCCTTATCACCATTAACATATACAAAATTTGAAGAAAATCGGATAATTCTGCATGAAAAACCCATTTATCTAAATTAAGGGGGGGGGGGGGTTAGGCCCCCCTTTTCCCCTTTATACTTAACACACGAACCCCCAAAACTAATCAGGGAAGAGCCTTATCATAAGGAACCTATATCCAAAATTGGAAGCAAAACGCTTATTTCTATCAAGAGTTATCATGTTACGTACATACATACGTACGTACGTACATACATAAATACGTACATACAGAACGGGCGGGCACATTAGCTGTCAGGCTTTGATAGCCTGTGAGCTAATAAAAAGGGGACTTAATCTAATCATTCATAATAACTATTTGACATTGAATGGTAAATATTATAAACAGAATCATTGAGCTCCAATAAGATCCCCTATTTCAGGTTTATTAGCTGAATATACTCTTGGATCTTTATTTCCATATTTGTAAACATGGAATAATTCGATCCACAATTTTGAAAAATTAAATGATGCTGCATCGTTAGATACTGTATTTGTACGTGTTACAATCTCTATGGTTTCCCTTATAATGAATATATGGTATAGATTGCATGGGAAAATTATTTTTCTTTTATTGAAATATATTTGGATGGTTTATCTACTATCTACTATATATATAAAACACAAACGGAAATTTCGATCCGTTCCTTTATAACTCAAGTTCCGCTGAATGGATTTTGATGGAACTTGCACTGTTCGATAGATATTTTTTCAGGGAAGGTTTTAGTATATAACACAACGTTCTACGTACATTAGTTATAGAATTATGATGGAAAGTTCTGTTATTTTGGCCGAAAAGGTTACCATTGCTAATTTTTTGGCGATCGTTATCGTTGGCGAAAGAATTGAAACGGCTATATCAGAAAATAGTTCAAACACATAGAAAACTAAAAGAAAAAATTTCAAATTATTTTTATTTAACCCCCCCCCCCCCACCCCCGCAAAAAAGAAAAATAAAAAAAAACTGTTTTAATGAGGGATAATATTATAAAGCGAAAATATTTAATTTAAACCCAAAGGAATGTTTGTAATGCTTAAAAATATTCAATATTTGGCGATTTATCGTTTGCGTCAGGTTAACAAAATCTGATCATTTGATTAGATATTATATGAGTGGAATTTTTTTTTTTGTTTTTCTTTTTTTTTTTTTGTCTTTCTGTTAATTTTTTATATCTATATAACTCCCCTATCATGTGACTTACAGAAGGAACTAGCACATGTAATTGTAAAAATGACTGCATTTATGAGTTACATGTTATTTGTTTATTTACGATTTTGATTTCACCTTTGGCGCCAAACAATGTGATTTTAAGCCAAAAATGCCTAAGCGTGACATCAGCTTGAGCTTTATTAGCAATAATATTGTTTTTTCGGGTATAGAAGATCCTTGTTGGAGTAAATTTTTATATGCAAATGCAAATTATATAAATAGCAGCTATTGTTATAAATATGCGATCAAATATTTAAATTTTAGTGAATATCTGCCATCCAAACATATATTGTAAAATAATTAAATTTTAGACTTTTAAAAATTTACTACGGAAACATGCCGGTTTGTTTTCACCAAACATATGATTTTTATAGCCTCGAATTCATATCAGCGAATATTGTCTATACTTTTATTTTTGTTTTTTTAATATATCGTCAATTTCACTTATAGTAATACTAGCTGTTACCCGTGATTTCGTTCACGTAACATTAAAAGAAAAATAAATGTACTAATCAAGCAAAATATTTCACTCCCGATAATTAAAAACGTAAATAATTAACTAACTCTTTATCACATTTCATAGAAGAAAATACGATATTTCTTTGTTATAGGGGCCTTGAAATAAATCAGTTTGAAAAATGTAAAATTTTGTGCCAAATAACTGCGAAAAGGAAACTGCAACCAATGGAAAAAGGACGGCCAAATAAAATCGTGTAAATCGACGAATTGGGTAAAAAGAAATGTCAATTTTACCTGATAAACCATTTTAATTTTAACGACTTTGAGAAACGTTTTAACAGCCATCATTTAAAAATAATTCATTGGAAATAGTATATGCTTTTTCTTTAAATTCAATTCTCGTGAATAGGGAGGAGTATTCTACACCTAAATGCAAGGAGCTTCAATTGCACAGCTTTTTGTAGCCCAAAATTACATGCAAACGTAACACTTAAATTGCAAAGCCTTTTGCAACACAAAAATTATATGTAAACAATACTTTTGCATGTAATTTTCATTACAAATTAACATTTATTACGGTTCAAATTAAAATTAATTTGGGTACAAATTACATGTAAATGTTACGTTTGCATGTAACTTGGGGTTGCAAAAAGCTTTCCAATTGCAAGTGTTACGTTTACATGTAACAGCAAATTTGTGTCCTTGGTTTAATCTACAGCTGAAACAAATCTTAATTTCTTGACAATATGCTGACAGGCGATTTTTGCTCAGCAGAATAAATTGATTCATAAAGTTTGAATATGTGGAAATATGTTTTTATTTTTCGGAAATTTTACTGTAATCGAGATTTTTTTTTCACCCACTATTTAAATTGAAAATAAAATAATTTTTTTCAGTTTTAATAAGAAAATGGCATAAAAATATATTAATCCGTCTTATTTCTCCTTTTTTATCCACAAAAATGGAGTAATTTAAGTACCATTTTTAAAGAAATTTCGTTAAAATTTACAAAAAAATATATTAATATCTCGGAATCTAATTCAAAATTTTTAAATTTTCAGAGTTTATATGACATCTTGGAATCAACGATAACCGGTGTTAAGTAAATCGCGTTGCATTAAGAGGAGTAGTTGCGAAATACACACAGTCAGATTTTAACTTAATAGACTTGTGTTCAATTTTCTTTTCCTAATTATCTTACTGATGCTTGTACTATTAATCACAGAATTCAGAGAATAAATAGAGATGAAATGTTCATGTTTGGCGTGATGCTGAATATGCAACCCTACAGTCGGCCCAAACAACAGGTGGCTTGCTTTGAAAACCTCTCCCCGTCCAATGAATCCAGTAATTGTTTCACGTGCAGCCTCTCTCCATCCAATGAAGTCAGCCCTTGGGCCTAATGATTTGAGCGATAACCTTCCTCATATTGCAAGCCGATTTTACGGTTCATTACCTCTCTATTCTTTCACTGTACTCAGTGATTATTAATGTATGAAATTGATACACGCTCCATTTGAAACATATTTAAAAAATCCCGTTTTATTATGACGTCACTTTGATCCCAGAGAAATCTCTTTTCAATGATATAATTCTTGTTAATTTTCTTTTCCTGGCAATCATGACGGGAATTTTAGCAGAAAACTCTCATCTGTTTGTAACTGATATTCAAGCTTATTATTAATCAGTATCAAAAAATATTTCAGTTATTCATCTTAAATATGACGTCCATTATGTATATACTTTTATTCTACACTGATAGTCATGCTCTTTGTAATATTACAAATATTTGAAAATACATGTTTTATTTATGACGTCATATTTGTTCAAGCCAAGAAGGATCCTTTTCATAGTTCCATGTTTCAAGCGAAATCTTTTTCTTAATAATATAATTATTGTTAATTCTTCTTTCTAATTATAACGCAGTTTTTGACAGAAAAAGATCTTTTTAATGTAACCTATATTCATACTTCATGTATAATAACAAATATTCCATATTGTTGTTTCAAATATCACAGAAATTCATCTTCTTTTGAATTATTCTCATTTTTCACGTGAAAATCGCTCAATTGAAACTTAATTGTTGAGGAAACAATTATTTTTCCGAATTTTTATTTATTGGCAACGATAAAAGCCCTAGCAACGATAAAGTAAAATGTTTAAATTTTATCTAAAAATGTCAATTGATTCTCTATGAAAATAGTCAATTTTTGAATTATTAAGAAAAGTATTTGAATAAAATAAACAAAAACCAGTCTATGTTCATTTCCGGGTTATAATCCACCTATATGCAAAGATACAGTGCCATTAATTTCTCCATTTTGACGCTGGCTTCAGCCTAACATTTGCACACAATCGGATTTATAATATTATTAGGATTCACTGCGTCAAAAGTTAGGAAGTAAAGAATATTCTTAAGGAGATGTGTGCAATTATGCGTTATTACTATCACAAAAGGCAACATTTTGTAATAAAAATTGCGTGCTGGAATAAATTTTCGATGCTCTTTTTGATTCGTCATTGTTTTTAAAAGATATTGGACTAATCGTCCGTATTCCGGTCACCTGCTACCTGGCATTTTTACTATATTGTTGGAAGTTTCGTTTATGTTTCAAAGTTACTCTGGACGACGATTCAGATTACAGAAGATAAGACGACTTTTGAAATTAGCGATTTCTAAATTTATGGGTTTTTTTTCATTATAAAGCAAAGTTTTACCAAAAAGCAATGCTTCCAATCAATATACGGAAAAACTTTGTAATGTCAATGGTGGCGAATGGAATCTATACTAATATTATAAAGGAGTAAAGTTTGTTTGTTTGTAGGGGGTAATCTCTGGAACTACCGAACCGATTTAAAAAGTGATGGTGGCAAATTGATGGTGACAACCCCTGCTCCAATATAGGCTATATTTGTTGTGGGTGCCACAATCCCCAGGGGGTGCAGGAGCGAAAAACGTTCTAAAATTGCGATTTTGTTTATACTGAAGGAGCTAGAAATTTGAAATTTGGCATTGTAGTTACTTATAAGATGTAAATGCTCTGTAAGAATAAAAATTTTAAAAAATTCGAAATTTAGAAGGGTGAAATGAGCGAAAAGCGTTCTAAAAACTTTCTAGATTACAATTTCTATGGAATCTCTGGAACTACCGAACCGATTTCAAAAGTAATTGTGGCAAATTGAGGGGGACAACCCCTGCTCCAACATAGGCTATATTTTATGTCGGTGTCACTAACTCCAGGGGGGTGCAGGAGCGAAAAACGTTCTAAAATTGCGATTTTTTTTTTATACTGAAGGAGCTAAAAATTTGAAATTTGGCATTGTAGTTACTTATAAGATGTAAATGCTCTCTAAAAACAAAAAAAAATTTAATTTAAAAGGGTGAAATGAGCGAAAAGCGTTCTAAAAGCATTCTAAATTACAATTTCTATGGAATCTCTAGAACTACCGAACCGATTTCAAAAGTGATGGTGGCAAATTGATGGTGACAACCCCTGCTCTAACATAGGCTCTATTTTATGTCGGTGTCACTAAACCCAGGGGGGTGCAGGAGCGAAAAACGTTCTAAAATTGTGATCTTTTTTATACTGAAGGAGCTAGAAATTTGAAATTTGGCATTGTAGTTACTTATAAGATGTAAATGCTCTCTAAAAACAAAATAAAAAAATTCGAAATTTAAAAGGGTGAAATGAGCGAAAAGCGTTCTAAAAACATTCTAAATTACAATTTCTATGGAATCTCTAGAACTACCGAACCGATTTCTAAAGTGATGGTGGCAAATTGGTGGTGACAATCCCTGCTCCAACAGCCTCTTTAATAAAAAAACTATGCGTTTCTGACGACTGGGTTTTTCGCAAATTGTTGCCACAGATTAATCTCGGAAAATGAAACATTTGAAGTTACTGAAAAAGAATAGTAGCTCGAAAAGTATTTGTCAGAAAATTGTTAGACAAACTGCGTTTGAAAGGTAAAAAATTGTATTTTTCTTGATATAAATTTCAAATCTAATGATTATGCCATTTTCCAAATATTGAACTTGAAAAATTACCAAATTTCGCAATGGAGTACCATAGCAAAACATTCATGCGTAAAAAGATAATGATAAGGGCGACGTGTCCTGGCGTGTATACTAGCTATATCACGAGTCACAAATTATAGTAGCCTTATTATTATGTTAAAATATAAAAGTGAATTATGAAATGTCAATATTTTGTTGGATTAAAAGTTCGTTATAAGAAATTGACCAGCGTAGCGGGAGTAGCTTGCTAGTATATATATAAAACACAAACGGAAATTTCGTTCCGTTCCTTTATAACTCGAGTTCTGCAGAATGTATTTTGATGGAACTTACACTGTTCGAGAGATAATTTTTCATGGAAGGTTTTAGTATATAACACAACATTCTATGTATATTAGTTATAGAATTATGATAGAAAGTTCTGTTATTTTGGCCGAAAAGTTACCATTGCTAATTTTTTGGCGATCATTACTGTTGCAGATAGAAATGAAAAGGCTATACATGTCGAAAAATAAAAGAAAAACTGTTACTAATTTTATTTCAAAAAAAAAGAAAGAAAGAAAGAAAAAAGAGAAAGAAAAAAAGAGTTTTTATGAGAGAATATTATAAAACAAAAATATTTAATTTAAACATGATTGGAAATGTTCGTAATGCTTAAAAAAATATTCAAGGAGCGAGATTTCTGTATTGAAACAATATTTGGCGATGTATCTTTTGTTTTTGGCGATTTTGATTTTACTTTTGACCCCAAACAATTTGATTTTAAGCCAAAAGGTGTCTTTTTTGTTGCAGAAAGAATTGAAATGGCTATACATCTGGAAAAATAAAAGAAAAAACTGTTACTAATTTTATTTTAAAAAAAGAAAGAAAAGAAAAACAGTTTTGATGAGATATTTTAAGCCAAAATGTGTTTTTTTAAGTGTACGACTGCATTTTTGTAGTTTTTTGGGGTACTTTTCGGTTAGCCGGGCGCCAGTGATATATACATACATGTATATATATACACATATATATACACAAATACATGTATATACATACATATATCTACACAATTACATGTATATACATTACACATATCTACACAAATACATGTATATACATTACACATATATATACTTATATGTATGAATATATTCATATATATATATTTATATATACATATATCACTGGCGTCCGGGTAACCGAAAAGTACCTTTTTTTTATTCAAATGCAAACTATATTAATGGCAATATACTTCTATTTAATTCTACAAATATGAAATTTCGATCCGACTGCTTATAACTCGAGTTCTGCTGAATGGGTTTTCGTAGAACTTAAAGTGTAAGATAATTTTTCAGGGAAGCTTTTATTGTATAACTTATCGTTCTACGTTGCTTAGTTATAGAATTATTCTGGGAAGTTCTATAATCCGATCAATCCAATTATGAAATATTAGCCTTTTTAAAAGATTTTGCTGAATGGATTTCGATGGAACCTACACTGTTAGATAATTTTCTAGGGAAAGTTTTATTATATAACATATCATTCTACGTTGCTTTGTTCTAGAATTATAGAGGGAAATTCGAAAATCGGGTGACCATTTTTTTTAATCAGATATTAGCCTTTTCAATATTTGATTCCGATTATGAAAGATTAGCTTTCTGAAAAGGTTCTACTGGACGGAATTTGATGACAATTGTATTGTTAGTTAGATGCTATTTCAGAAATGGTTTTGATGTACTACATATTGTTCTACATTGCTTAGTCAAACAGTTATGTGTGAAGGTTATATAGTCAGGTGAACCCGATTCCGAAATATTAGCCTTTTCGAAAGTTTTTACTGGGCGTATTTTTTGCAACTTGCATTGTTAAGTAGATAATTTATAAGGATGGTTTTAGTATATTTTATATCGTTCTGTTTAGTTTTAGAATTATGTGGAAAAGATCTATAATCAGATGAACCCGATTATCAAAGATTAGCCTTTATAAAAAACTTCTACTGAATGGATTTTGTTAGTTAATTAGTTTGCATTGTTAGTTCGACAATTTTAGTGATCGTTTTAGTATATTGCATATAGTTTTATCCTTCTTTAGCAAACCTTAACTGTAAATGACCAAATAAAAGAGTTGGTCCTTAACAGTTAAAATTTTGACTGCACATTAGAAAATATAATAGCGCAATCACGTCATTTTTCAGTAATGTGGAAGGATATTCCAGGAAAATATACAGATTGCTTTCAAATAAAATGTCAAATTAAACGATATATTTCGTTTGATTCAAGGTTCATTTGTAGAAACCGACCAGCGCAGCGGGCGTAGCTTGCTAGTTCTTGATATAATCTTATATGCAATTTTTATGCCCATTGAAAACTAATGTTTGTAGTACATTTGACTTAATGTCCCACAATTGGCTCAGATATGTTGATGATATTTTTACAATTCGGCAATATAGTCTTGATGAAAGTAAAATATTAATAAATCATCTAAATTCAATTGACAATAACATTAAATTCACTGTTGAAATTGAGAATAATAAAAGTCTTTCATTCCTTGATGTAATGTTAACCAGAACAAATAATTCTATCGACAGATCTGTTTACCGAAAAAGCATGGCTAACCACTCTACCATACCAAATAATGCATGGTCTTCATTTACGTATAAAATGTCAGCCAACATAATTTTCGTAAGACGGACATTTTTAGTACGTACTGAAAATAAATTGAATAATGAATTAGGTAATATTCCTAGAATTGCTTGTAATAATGGTTTTAATGTATACCATATTAATAAATTATTTGTGGATATTGCCAATAATGAGTAGCCTGAAAACAATTTGATTTGCAAAAATATAAACTTAATACTCTTCTATATTATCAAAGCTTTTTTTTGAAAAATTAAAATATAGCAATAAACGTTTCAATGTCTGTTAAAAAGTCAAACTCCTCAGAGAAATTAAACAATATCATTTGCAGAAAAATTGGCGCAATTAAGTTTGAGAATTATTCAAGAGTATATGAAAAACCATTTATTAAAGAAGACGGATCAAAGAATTACTATATTGATATGACAAGGTGGAAATTTAGTTAAAGAAAAATTGAGAATATAGCTGATATTAAGTGTAATAGAAAAACTACAGACATAGCAAGATTATGTATATCAAGAAGAAACCGTCCAAATAAATTTCAATGAAAGTAAAATAATTTCCCCCTGCAATCTATACTATCAATCCATTATAAGATAAACCATACACA
The DNA here is from genome assembly GCA_963931845.1 of Maratus michaelseni. NCBI lineage: Eukaryota > Metazoa > Arthropoda > Arachnida > Araneae > Salticidae > Maratus > Maratus michaelseni. The sequence goes on from OZ007592.1 coordinate 423,021,396, forward strand.
TTGTAACTCGTAAAATTTAGAATATGTAACGATGCAGAATCATTTAATTTACCAAAGTTGTGGCTTGAATTACTCCATGGTTACATATATGGAAATAAACATCCAAGTAAAAAATAAAAATTTCATACGTAACTTTTAGCAAGTTGGAAATTGGACGTTAAACATGACATATTAGGTGCGTTCGTTTTATAACTAGTTTACAATGTAAAAAAATCATCCTTATTATTTCAGTGAAATGAATTATATCGACTGCTATGAGTGAAATGAGCATGGCTTTTTCTTCTTATTACATATGCCACAAATGCGCATTTTTTTTTCTACACCAGACAGCGCTTCAAATTTCACCATAGAGATATTGCTTTGCAAATGATTACCTCCATGGTTTAATATTTTTATGACTCACAATGTACGAATCTGCTGTGTTTATTCACGCTAATGGATTGAGATATTCGGCTGATACCTAATTTTCATTGAAGTTATCTATAAATCTATACTTTTTTAATGTAACTTATCTCTCAAAAAAAAAATTTTTTTTTTTGAGGGCGGTCTTTCTAAAAATGTAACTTTTATGAAATTTTATTCAAAAAAATTATTTTGAATGAAAATGACCGCCTGGCATATGATAAAAGAAGTAGTTAACCTGTATTTGTTTTCCTCAGTCACATGACTTGCGCTTTTATTATATAGATTACGTACGAGAGGATTTAATAGAATAAAGAAAACTTTTATAAATATCTTTTTAAGTTTTGATTCGATTTCCACAAAATTTGAAACGACTCAAGAAAATTCTGGAACGATAATATATATTAAATTTCAAACCATTTGGGTAGTCAGTTTTTTCACTGTTATATGCGGACGGACTGATAGACAGACAGACGGACAAAAGGACCAAACGACGACTATAGGTTCTGCGTATTTATACAATTATGAACGTACCTAAAAAGTACGTCAAACTTATATGATTACGTTTTAAATAACTTCCTAGACCGTGCATTTTTAGAAGTTTGTTATAGACGTTTGTTTTGATAATGGCTCAGACTGAGCTGAAACATATGTCAACAGTATATTAAAACCTATTTTACTGTTTACAATCTTTTTTATTTTACACCTTTTAGCAATTAAAAAGAAGTACATAATTACAAGGTGTTATGATTTGTTAAGCCTTCTACATTTTTAAGTAAGAGGTTTTTTTATTGACATTTATACAATATTTGTTTGAAAACAATCGCATTAATTTAACACTCATTCTAAGATAAAGAGCATTTTGAAACTTTAGTTGTATTTATGTTCTTCAGGATTTAAACAGCAGCAACAGTATGAAGAGAAGTTTGTCTTAAACTATGGATTGTACAAATTAGCTAGAATTGAACTCCGATGTCTTGATATGTGGCATCCCTACGTATCTCGCAAGAAGAAATGTTGCTTATTCTTTCAAGATTAAATAAATAAATATCCTAATAACCTCTAAATTAATTTTCAAATAACAACCTCCGTACCTTTACAATGAATAAAAGGAATCGCTAAAACTTAATTTTTGAAACTGCCAAGAGAATCCGAACATTTTATTTTATTTTCGCTTATAATACATTATTAATTAAAAAAACCTTTTACATTTTTAAGCAAGGAGCTATTTTTAATAACATTTAAACAATATTAGTTTGAAAGCAATGGAATTAATTTAAATATCATTACTCTCTAAAGATTTAATATTAAACATTAATGTAAATTTCGAAATCAAATTTCCACTTCACTGAGTCTGCTGAGTATGCTGATAACCAATTAGTATAAAATATTCCTTGGATTTTAATGTAATTATTACATCGATATTTTTAAAACTGTACTTAAAAAGAATAGTAATTTTTCATTTCAATCGATTTTTTTATGCTGATAATATAAAAAAAGTTTTTTTTCTATGTATGTAGTTGTTTCAGGATATTTAATACAAAATATATGAAAAGAAAATATTATGAAAAAAACCTCATTATCATTAGTAAAATAAAAAAATAAAAAAATCTCTAAACTAATATAATAGAAACTATATTTATTTTATTTGCATAGATTAAATACGTTACATTGAGCTTTTAGACTTTAAATTGTATTCCGATGAAATAATATTGAAGAAACAATATAAGAATAATGAGAAAATTTATCCTTAGGTGAAGAACTTTTTAAAAACACAATTTGTATTTTTGTTCTATAGCACAAAAACATCCAAATGTAACAATGAGATGGTTATTGGAACTATGCTGTCCAAATCAGCTACAGTCAAGCCTCCATATTTCGGAAGTTTTTATTTTATTTATTATTATTATTATTATTATTTGGAATGCATTGTATTTTCGAGTGAAGAACCATTGTATATTTTTAGAACCTATATCCTAATCCTAATAATATTATAAATCTGATTGTGTGCAAATGTTAGTCTGAAGCTAGCGTCAAAATGGAGCAATTAATGATCCTGTATCTTTGCATATACGTTGATGATAACCCTCAAATGAACATAGGCCGGTTTTTGTTAATTTTATTCAAACATTTTTCTTAATAATTCAAAATTCCGTTATTTTCATAGAGAATAAATGGACATTTTCCCATAAAAATTAACCATTTTACTTTATCGTTGCTAAGGGCTTTGATCGTTGCCAAAAAATAAAAACATGGAAAAATAATTTTTCCTCAACAATTAATTTTCAATTGAACGATTTTCACGTGAAAAATGAAAATGAAAAGGAATTCAAAAGAAGATGAATTTCCGTGATATTTGAAACAAAAATATGGAGTATTTGTTATTATACATGAAGTATGAATATCGGTTACATTAAAAAGATCTTTTTCTGTCAAAAAACTGCGCTATAATTAGAAGGAAAAATGAACAATAATTATAATCTTAAAAACAGATTTCGCTTGGACCATGGAACTATGAAAAGGATCCTCCTCGGCTTGGACAAATATGACGTCGTAAATAAAACATGTATTTTCAAATAGTCGTAATAATACAAGGAGCATGAATATCAATGTATAATGAAAGTAGATAGATAATAGACGTAATATTTAAGATGAGAACCGGAATAATATTTTTTATCAATACTGATTAATAATTAGCTTGAGTACCAGTTACATACAAATGTGAGTTTTCCGCTAAAATTTACGTCCTGGGTGCCAGAAAAAGAAAATTAACAAGAATTATGGCATTAAAAAGAGATTTCTCTGAGGAAAATGTGACATCATATTTGAAATAAAACGGGAATTTTCAAATGTGTTTTACAAGGAGCGGGAATTAATTCCGTATATTAATAATAATACAAGGATCACTAAGTATAGAAAGAAGATTAGTTTCACGACATATTTAAAAAAAAATTGAAATGTTTTTTTATCTACACCGATTATTAAGCATGAATATCAGTTACATACAGATGAGAATTTTTTGCCAAAAACCACACCATGATTATTAGGAAAAGAAAAATAAATACGAATCTATTATATTAAAATCTGACCACCTGTTTGTATTTCGCAACTACTCTTTTCAGATTGTCGAACTCAAGGCGATTTACTTAACACCTGTTATCATTATCCGAGGATGTCAAAAACTCTGAGAATTTTAAAAAATGATTTATATTCCGAGATATTATTATTATTATTATATTTTATTTATTTATTTATTTATTTATTTATTGTAAATTTTAACAAAGTTTCTCTAAAAATGACAACTAAATTATTCCATTTTTGTGGATAAAAAGGAAGAAATAAAACGGATTAATATATTTTTTCTCTTTAAAACTGAAAAAAAAAAAGAATATTTTTTCAATTTGAATAGATGGTGAAAGAAAAAAAATCTTGATTGCAGTAAAATTTTTGAAAAATAAAAACGTATTTTCACGTGTTCAAAGTTCATGAATCAATTTATTCTGGAGAACAAAAATAGTCTGTCAACATATTCTCATTTAGAAATAAAGATTTTTTTTTCAGTTATAGATTAAATCAAGGAGGCAAATTTAAGCTCCTTGCATTTAGGTCTACAATAATTGCTCCTCTTTCACAAGAAATGAATTTAATGAAAAAAAAATATACTACTTCCATTATCTTTGAAGGATTGCTATTAAAACGTTTCACAAAGGCGTTAAAAGTAAAATGGTTTACCAGGTAAACTTGACATATGTTTTTATATAATTCGCCGATTTCCACGACTTTATTTGGCCCGCCTTTTTTCATTGGTTGCAGTTTCCTTTTCGTAATTATTTGTCACAAAATTTCACTTTTTTAAAACTTAGTTATGTCAAGGCCTCTATAACAGAAATACTGTATTGTCTCCTATGGAATGTGATAAAGAGTTAGTTAATTATTTACGTTTCTAATTATCAGGAATGAAATATTTTGCTAAATTAATGCATTTATTCTTCTTTTAATGATACGTGAACGAAGTCACGGGTAACAGCTAGTAATATTATAAATCTGATTGTGTGCAAATGTTAGGCTGAAGCCAACGTCAAAATGGAGCATTTAATGATCCTGTACCTTTGCACATAGGTTGATTATAACCCTCATATGAACATAGGCTGGTTTTTGTTTATTTTACTCAAATATTTTTCTTAATAATTCAAAATTTCGTTATTTTCATAGAGAATAAATGGACATTTTTTCATATAATATTTTAAAATGGTTAAATTTACTTTACCGTTGCTAATACTTTATCGTTGCCAAAACTAAATCAAAGTCCGAAATAATAATTTTTAGTCAACAATTAATTTTCATTTGAAAGATTTTCACGTGAAAAATGAAAATTCAAAAGAATTCAAAAGAAGAGGAGTTTCCGTCATATTTGAAACAAAAATATGAAGTATTTGTGATTATACATGAGGTATGAATATTGGTTATGTTGAGAAGATATTTTCTGTCAAAAACTGCGTTATAATTAGAAGGAAAACTGAACAATAATCATATTATTAAGAAAAGATTTCGCTAAGACCATGGAACTATGAAAAGGATCCTCCTTGGCTTGAACAAATATGACGTCATAAATAAAACATGTATTTTCAAATATTCGTAACATTACAAGGAATGAATATCAGTGTATAATAAGAGTATATACATAATGAACGTCAGATTTAAGATGAATAACTGAAATATGTTTTTTGACACTGATTAATAATAAGCTTGAAAATCAGTTACATACCGATGTGTGTTTTCTGATAAAATTCCCGTCATGATTGCCAGGAAAAGAAAATTAACAAGAATTATATCATTGAAAAGAGATTTCTCTGGAATCAAAGTGACGTCATATTTCAAATAAAACGGGATTTTTCAAATATGTTTCAAATGGTGCGTGAATCAATTTCGTACACTAATGATTACAGAGTACAGTGAAAGAATAGAGATGCAGTGAACCGTCAAATCGGCTTGCAATATGAAGCCGGTTATCGCTCAAATCATTAGGCCCAAGGGCTGACTTCATTGGACGGGGAGAAGTTTTCAAAGCAAGCTGCCAGTTGTTTAGGCCAACTGTAGGGTTGCATTTTCAGCATCACGCCAAACATAAACATTTCATATATATTTATTCTCTGAAATCTGCGATTAATAATACAAGCATCAGTAAGATTATTAGGAAAAGAAAATTGAAAGTCTATTATTTTAAATTCTGACTGTCTGTTTGTATTTCGCAACTACTACTCTTAATGCAATGCGATTTACTTAACACCATCATTGATCTAAGGATGTCATATAAACTCTGAGAATTAAAAATTTTGAATTAGATTCCGAGATATTAATTTTTTATTTATTCTTTTATTTTTTTTTGTAAATTTTAACGAAATTTCTCTAAAAACGGTAATTAAATTACTCCATTTTTGTGGATAAAAAAAGAGAAGAAATAAAACGGATTAATACATTTTTATGTCAATTTCCCATTTAAACTGAAAAAAAGAATTTATTTTCAATTTGAATAGTTGGTGAAAAAAAATCTTGATTACAGTAGAATTTCCGAAAATTAAAAACATATTTCCACATATTCAAACTTTATGAATTAATTTATTCTGCAGAACAAAAATCGTCTGTCAGCATATTTATTGTCAAGAAATCAAGAGTTGTTTCAGCTATAGATTAAACCAAGGAGAGAAATTTGCTGTTACATGCAAACGTAACACTTGCAATTGCAAAGCTTTTCGCAACCCTAAATTACATGCAAACGCAACATTTACATTTAATTTGCACCCAAATTAATTTTAATTTGAACCCTTATAAATGTTAATTTGCACTGAAAATTACATGCAAAAGTAATGTTTACTTATAATTTTGGGTTGCAAAAAGCTTTACAATTGCAAGTGTTACGTTTGCATGTAACTGTTACTGTTACATGCAAACGTAGCACATGTAAAAGTTACGTTTAAATGTAATTTTGGGTTGCAAAAAGCTTTGCAATTGAAGCTTCTTGCATTTAGGTGTAGAATTATTCCTCCATATTCACAAGAATTGAATTTAAACAAAAAGCATATACTATTTCCAAAAAAATATTTTTAAATGATGGCTGTTAAAACGTTTTTCAAAGTCGTGAAAAGTAAAATGGTTTATCAGGTAAAACTAATATTTGTTTTTTGACAAATTGTACTTTTTTAAAACTGAGCTATGTCAAGGCCCCTATAACAAAGAAATACCGATTTTCTCCTATGAAATATCATACAGAGTTAGTAAATTATTTACGATTTTAATTATCGGGGGTGAAATATTTTTCTTGATTAATGCATTTATTCCTCTTTTAATGTTACGTGAATGAAGTCACGGATAACAGCTAGTATATATATAAAAGAATGTCCTGACTGAGATTTGGGAGATCATCAACTCACTGCCCAAACTACCGAACCTGGAAACATGGAAATTGGAAGAAAAATACAGGGATCTTAGGATGTGGACGATCGCTAAGAAAGGATTTTCTAAATATGCACAACGGAAACAAACTTAAACAAGAACGAAAAATGATGCGTCAAGCATTGATTATGTTAAACTTTCCAACGCTTCCAAAATAATTTTACAAATCATTACCGTTCAATAAGCTGAAAGAAAACATCTAAGTAAACAATTTGGAAAACGCATAACATATTTTAAAACGTAATTTAAGGAATTTACAACATATGCAATATTCGGAAAAATATCCGAATACTTTTATTCAGCCCTGTATATGATCTATAGATTTGTATATATATTACATAGGATGCAAAATTTTAGTTTCGTTAGGAAACGCGTAGCACAGTTTAAAATTCTTCTTCTGGAGTTTCTGTCAATAAACGGAAATGTGTTCGAAAACTTTTGTGCAGCCCTGTATATGAAATACAAAATTTATACACACCAAGTAATAGACAAAAAGTGAGTTAAATTTAAAATCGCGTTCAGCAACTTAAAACGCACTTCCACGAATTCTTGTTAATAGACAGTAGAGAATTCTTTTGTGTGTCCCTGTAAATGAACGATGACTGCTATACACACAATATTCTGTAGCAAGCCTCTTGTAAGGCACCTTAGTGATATATATAAATTTCAATGCGTTTAAAATAGTGAAACATTATTTAACTAGTAAATCTACAGATCAGGAGCCTCAACGTAAGCTCTGAAAGTCAATGTTTTTTATCTCACTTTTCATAATATTTAACATCTTACAATCCGCAAATTATTTTTTTAAAATTACTACATATATATTTATACGCTTTTAAAATAATTTGAAGGTTTCAGAAATAAGAACCGTTTAATTAAACACGGATTATGCAATAATATTCTGACATTCTTATGAACTTTTTTTTATTCTATGTTTTAGATTTAAAAAATACATTTCTTCAGGGGGGCAGAGCCCCCCTGAACCCCCCCCCCTAATCTTAATAAATTTATATTCGTGATTTACTATTGATTGTGTGAATAATTCTAGTATATCTTGGATTTCGTTCTACACAGTAGTTTTATTAGAATAAGCAAACATTTCGAAAATAATTTCATGTTATCCTAATGCCTAAATAGCAATATTTACTCACCTGCCAACCACGAAACACTCGCATCTGATAAATAGGTTGAATAATATCTCGTGTACAAAAGCAACTTATGGAAATGTAACCTGAATCTTTTCACTTATATCTATTTCAGAAATCTAGTGGTATTGCAACTTTTGTTTCGGAAAACAGTTTTGCTGGTCATTCTATAATATTTCTTTTACCTAAGTACATCCTGATCTAACTCGATGGCAATAGCATACTAAAATCTCCCCAAAATAGGCTTATTTAGAAACTTTTAAACTTATTGGGTAATCATTCATAATCGTGCCCACTGCCAATTCACTAAATAGCAACAGTGGTTTGGCGCTATAAAGTGTTTTTTGTGATAACTTTGTATGATCTCAGTTTCCAGTAATAGTGCTATTTCAGGCTGTATGGATGCTTTTTACTAAGCTAATTTCTTTAGATTAACCATCTCGTTGTTCGAGATATTATATCCTATTTTAAAAGTAATACTAATTTTGAACAACGAAAAATCCATATCTCTTCCAGAAAATGAATATCTCATGTAAAAATGTTTCTGTTATCATTCTATAGTAGTTAAAAGGTAACTTATTTCAAAATAAATTCTCATTTATTTCAATAAAATATTAAAATCACTCAAAACTATTTTATTTTGCGAATAAAATATTGTAGCAAAATAGTTTGAGTTATTTGAATTTCATTATTCTGATATTCTTTAAAATGTAGTTGCTAGGTTACGATTAAATTAAAGAGGAAAATAAAAATAAATACATTTTAAAATTTGCAAAAAATGATAGAATAAAATGTATTATATTATTAGAACAGATGTATAAAATTGCACCAAACATTGTACACCTAATTTTAAAAATCTGACGAATGTATTAACAAAATTTCAAATTAATTTGAATAATTTAAGATCTGATTTGATAAATTTTAGCCTTCATAACTTACACATTAAATACATTAATCAAATGCGCCATTTTATTTCAATGGATGAAAATTTTCAAAATCCTCTGAATTCCCATAGGAAAGTATTATGACCTAAAAAGAAATGTTTCATATTTTCCGAACGAATGAATCAAACGTAACTAAAAACTATACAGCTAATTCTGGGTACCTCACCAACGTACCTACAAAAAATCAAACTAATTGGATCATTTTTGCGGCAGTTATCGCGGAACAGACAGACAGACAGACAGAAACCAAAAACTTTTCGGGTCTCCACAGTAAGCCTCAACTGACGTTTCGGCAATTAAACCGCAAACGATTTTTCTCCATACACGTAATGTAAAGGAATTCTTTTGACTATCCCTGTAAAGTAACTATAAGTGCTATTCACAGCCTATTCAATATTAAGCTTCTTGTAATGCACCTTAGTGATATATATCAATTACAATGTATTTGAAATTGTGTAACATCATTAAAATAAACCGCAAATGATTTTCCCCATATACCGTAATGTGACGGAATTCGTTTGACTGTCCCTGTAAAAAAACTATAAGTGCTACACACTTCAGTTGAAATAGGGAACATGCTATATATAACGACAATAACATATAAAAATTGCAGAGCAATCCAAGCATATTTACGGGAGTTTGAGCAGGGACAGACGGACAGACGGCCAGAAAGCAGACTAATCGAAGTCATAAACACTTTTCAACTTGGTTGTAAAGTGTTAAAAATCCTTAAAATTCATAATAGTTATTACAGTTATGTAACAAATGAAAAAAATGTATGTAATGTATTTTCGTGTGGTGAATCGAGTGGTACCAAGCACAATCTTCTAAGTCTACTAGTTCGTGGCATATTGCATATTTTTCTATTTGGCGATGCCTTTGGCACCAAAACCTTGAAATCTAAAAAAAAATATATAATTTCTAAAAATACATGCATTATTATAGCTATGGAAAAAATTCAAAAGTTAAAAAGTGAAACAGACTTAAATGATTAACTAAAGACACTAATAAGGATAAGACTGATAAGGATATCAGCCCGAATTTTTTCTGACAAATTAGAAAATATAAGAGCGCAAAGGCGTTTGTATCGATTTAAGGGTAAATATCCACATTGCATTAAAATACAAGATCAAGTTCACCGATATATTTATTTTGATTCAAAATTCCTTTAGAGAAACGGACCAGTGTAGCGTGTTAGTATTATATAAACTAATGGATGCAACATGCGTTTTCCAGACTAGAATATAGGTGTAAATGATGTTTTCAGATTGTCCACTAACAACAGAAAAAGCATTTTTATAAGAAAAATATCCATTATGTATTCAGGTAAAGCTGTGAAATTTATTAAAACTGATGTTACCCTATTAGACGCATACAAGGACTGTTTAGCCAAACAGTTCGTTACTTACAACATACTTTTTGATTCTCATAATTTAAGAGATGTAAGCGCATAGTGCGATTGCTTATCTTTACTTCACTTTACTGCCCGAGAGGACTGCTCAGACTAGGAATCATGTCTGAGTAAAACAATAATTACAAAATCCCGCTGGTTAGCGCGACAGAAGGCAAAGTGGTGTACAATAAATAAATAATAGATAGATAAATAATAGATAAAACAGTAGAGGAAAAATGACGCTCCGGCCCCAGAAAGAGGGCTGACGGCACGGAGGAATGAGGATGGAGGGCTGCCCTCCTCCCGAGAGTGTTTTATAAGAAGAGGGGTGTAAAATGGAGGTAAAATTTTTGGATTTTTAGTTTTTTTTTTCAGCGAATTATAGTGTGGTGGGTTATTTGGAAGGGAAATATTTTTTGAAGTGTGGTTTTGGGATTAGAAATTGTCATTAGAAATATTAATTAAGATATATGTTAATGAAGGAACTTAACAATTTATCCTAGATTTTTTTTCTCAACTAGAGAAATCCACAGTGACATAAACAGGACTTTGCCGCTCATAAGGAACTATTAAATGAACTTATAATAAACCTAAAAAAATGATTCCTATAAAATATTAGCCTTACGTTGTTTATTCTAACACAAAAAATTATCATTATTGACCAAGCTATGCTCGGTTCAAATTAGCTTCTAGTTCAGATATCATAACCCATAACCAAAATGACCCACTAATCAAATTTTATCGAAAGTGTGACCAAGCGCAATTGTCTTCTCGTGCTCCCGAAACCCGTAGGATATAACATTTAGTCAAAATAATCTGAGCTGTTTTCTAGGTAAAGTTAGCTTGACCCAAAATGATCCAAAATTGACCCACCAATCGGATTTTCTCGAGCATGTGACCTAGCCAAATGATTTTCTCGTGCCCCAAAACCGTAGCATACAAAATTTAATTCAAATCGTCTGAGCCGTTTTTAAGAAAATAATACCTTGACCCATAATGACCCATGACCAAAATGACCCACTAATCGAAATTTCTCGAACATGTGATCTAGCCCAGTAGTCTTCTCGTTCCCTAAAACTGTAAGATACTGAATTTAGTTCAAATCCTCCGAACCATTTTTAAGATAAAAATAGCTTGACCCGTAATGACCCATGACCAAAAGGACCCACCAATTGAATTTTCTCGAACGTGTGACCTAGCCCAATGATTGTCTCGTGCCCAAAAACCGTAGGATACAAAATTTACTTCAAATTGTCTGAACCCTTTTTAAGATAAAATAGCTTGACCCATAATGACCCATGACCAAAATGACCCACTAATCTAAATTTCTCGAACATGTGATCTAGGCTAATAGTCTTCTCGTTCCCTAAAACTGTAGAATGCTAAATTTATTTCAAATCCTCTGAACCGTTTTTAAAATAAAATAGCTTGACCCATAATGACCCATGACCAAAATGACCCACCAATTGAATTTTCTCGAACGTGTGACATAGCCTAACAGTCTTCTCGTGCCCAAAGACCATAGGACGTAAAATTTAGTGTAAATAGTCCGAGCCGTTTTTAAGATAAAATAGCTTGACCCATTATGACGCATGACCAAAATGAACCACTAATTGAATTTTCTTGAACATGTGACTTAGCCCAACAGTCTTCTCGTGCCCCAAAACCATAGGATGCAAAATTTAGTGTAAATAGTCTGAGCCGTTTAAAAAAAAATAGCTTGACTCATAATGACCCATGACCAAAATGACCCACTAATTGAATTTTCTCGAACATGTGACCTAACCAACAGTCTTCTCGTGGTCGTAAACCATAGGATGCAAAATTTAGAGTAAATAGTCTGAACCGCTTTTTAGATAAATTAGCTTGACCCACAATGACCCAAAAATGACCCACTAATCGAATTTTCTCAGACATGTGACCTAGCCTAATGATTTTCTCATGCCCGAAACTCGTAGGATACAAAATTTAATCAAAATCGTTAAAGTCGTTTTTTAGATAAAATTAACTTGACCCGCGTTGACCCAAAAATGACCCACTAATCGGAAGTTCTCGAACATGTGACACAGCCCAATAGTCTTGTTGTGCAGCTTGAAAATGGTCGGATACAAAATTTAGTCAAAATCGTTTGGACCGGTTTTTAGATACAATTAGCTTGACAATGACCCAAAATGACCCACTAATCGAATTTTCTCGAACATGTGGCCTAGCCTAATGGTTTTCTGATGCCCCAAAACGGTAGGATACGAAATTTCGTCAAAATCGTTAGAGCCGTTTTTAAGATAAAATTTGCTGATAATATACTGTGGCGAATTGGAATTTCAAATTGCACACTTAATTGAAGATTAAGGTATTTCTCTAGGTGAATGGAAGGGGACTTATGATTTATCCCCATTCTGTGAAAATAATACAAATAGGGTGATGAATTTCAATGTCAGCTTGAAGTATGCCAGGCTGGAATGCATTTCTTGTATTGAAGGTAATACTCTCTGAATGAGTGGATAAAAATTGTAAAAACAATTATTTTGGTACAAAAGAACTAAGCCCCTATGAAGTGGAAATTCAATCTTGGGAAGTAAAGGATTAAAGGGGACTGTCAATCATAGGAGGCTATAGTGCGTTACTTTCCCGATAGAGAAAGACCAGGTTTCCTGAGAGGGGTCACTAAGAGATAGCTAGCGATGCAAGAAGTATGTTGAGGGATGACGATAGACGGAGGTGAATGTTGTAAGAAGTTGGAGAAAGGTTTCTCTGAGCGGAGGTCAGAATGTGATTTTCTGAGACTGTACATATAACTCATGGATAAATTCATCATATTTTTTCACTTTTATTTATTTTATTTTTTTAATGTGTTAATTTACAATAAAGTTTTTTTCGTTTCAAACGATAATGGATTGTATTAATTATATATACCTCGTTTCACGTTACCACAGCTATAGTATATATAATTAATTGGTGGCAGCAACTGGGACATGTGATCTAGAGTAAATTAGATTACGGATCTATGTGTTAATCTGATTAAACAGATGAAGAGCCAGTGAAAAACGGATAAGCAGAGTTGTGGAGTCTTGAAGTGAAGTCTAATTGGAGTTGTGGTTTTTCTCGGAGTTCTAGCAAGTAGAGAACAGGTAAAAGAACTTTATTGACTAAAGCTGTGTTATGTATGAACAGTCAACTATAGACTTGGTGCTACGTGTGTGTGTTTCAAAATATATCAGTGGAATGAAGATATGCGGTGTACCAGCTGAGTTGTCTACATAATGATCTAAGGTGAAATTAGTGCCTCATCAGTGAAATTAGTATCTTTAAATCTTCAAACATCTGTGTGTATGCCATCTTTAAAAGTGCTTGGAAGCCTGGTATCAGTGTGGAGGAAATATCTGCATCTGGAGGTAATCTCTTTTATGAAATCTTCTATAGAGGTCTGTTTTAAATTAAATTTTGTGTATAAATTTTAATTTTGGGGAACAAAACTCTATGAGAAATTTAAGAATTCTAGAGAAGCTAAGAATTTGGTACTTAAAGTTTTAGTTAGAATTTTTATGTTTGGTTATTTTCTGGTATCTGTTAGGTATAATATTGTGTTAAGAAAATTATATATTTACGTATATGTTAAAATTTACTTGGGGTATAGTAAATTGTTATTGATTAATTGAGATTATTAGTCAGGATATTTTAATCATAATGTTGCAGAAAACTTTTGGAAATAAGAGTTTTGTTTATATACATTTTATTTATTACAGTAATAAAGTTATAGCTTAATTTTATGGGTATACTGTGGATTATTATGATTAATGTTTCAAAATAAATTGATGTTATACTGTACTGTTGGGTATAAAATTTATTTTGGGGATATACTCAGTTTGAAAGACGTCACTGTTGCATGAGAATTTGTTATATTAATATTGTGTCGTTTTTGGAATACATTATTATACGTTTAGTGAAAAAAAATTCTATTTCTGTATTTTTTGTACTATTGTAAATTGAATATATCTGGTATTTTGAAATTTATTATATTTTGGGGGAAAATATGGCAGAATATTTAGGAAAATGTAATAAAAGCGTCTTGCTGTTATTAGCAGAGGAATTTGAGACCAATGTGTTAAAAACGTGTAAAAATAAAGCTATAATTCAGGCTATTGTAGATGCAGAGGATTATGATGAAAGTTTCGCTAAAATTTGATTGCAATATTTTCTTGAACAGGAGGCGGAACGGAAAGAGAAGGAAAAACAAATTGAATTAGATCGTAAAGAAAGAGAGAGGCAAATTGAATTAGATAGGATTGCGCAAGAGAAAAGATAAACTTAGGAAATCTGAATTAGATAAACTTGAAAAACAACTTGAGGTAGATAAATATGAAAAACAGCAACAACTTAAGGCAGATAAATTTGAAAAACAGCAACAACTTGAATTTTAAAAACTTGAGAAACAACAGCAATTTAAATTAGAAAAATTGCGTATTCAAAATTCTGAGGATATTGTTAGCATTTCATCTAATGAATCAAATGTAGATTTTTATAGAGCTCCTAAGGTAAATTTAAAGGATTTAGTTCCGCACTTTGATTCTAAATTAATTGGTATAACTCTTTTCTTTATAATTTTTGAAAGGCAAGCCGAGAAAGCTAAAATTTCGCAGGAAGATTTGGTTAGTCAATTAATTCCTTTATTACCTTCTGATATTGCCGAAATTACCGTAAAACAACCGTCAGACAAATGTGATGATTTTCAACATATAAAGAAAGTTTTGTTAGATAGGTTTAGGCTAAGTACAGGCGCCTTAAAACAAAAAGTTGAAACGCATCAAAGAAAATCTGGTGAATTATGGGTGGATCTGATTTATGAGTTAAGGGGTTATCTTGATAATTGGTTAGAGTCGTTAGAAGTGAGGGATTTTGAATCCTTGAAAGAATTAATGCTCACGGAACAATTGAACAAACGTGTCCCTTTTGAGATGAAAGAAAAATTTATGGATGATTTGGAGGAAATAAAGATTGCTTCCAAACTCGCGGAGAAATCAGACAAGTATGAAAGTACAAGAAGGGAATTTAAGAGGTCAGATAGAAAACCTTGGGAAAATAATTTTTTTCAGGATAAGCAAAAATAAAATTTTAATTCTAAAAGTAGGAATGAAATTAAACCAAAATCGGATTTTGAAAATAGAAAAGATGTAGGGAAAACTGACCAGTTTAAGAAAGAACATGCTTTTGAGAAAAAAAGGCAAATTCACTGTTATTATTGTTTGAAACCTGGGCATATCAAACCGGAATGTCCGGAATGGGTAAAAAAAAAAAATCAGGGTGATGTAATAAGCCATTTAAGAGATGATATAAATTTAAATGAGTGTTTTAAGCCCTATCTAAAGAAGGCTGTTATAAATGGTGTAGAAAGAAATGATTTGAGAGACACGGGAGCAGGAATTGATTTATGTGATAAAAACTGGATTAAAAACGAAGATTTAGTCGGGGAAGCTATATGGGTAAGACAACCGCTAGACAATGAGTGTAAATGTTTACCATTAGCTTGGGTAACTATAGAAGGGGATTTTGGGATTATTACCACCAAGGCAGCTGTTAAACCTGCGGATTTAGAACAGGGTTATTATCTGTTAGGTAATAAGACGGCTGAGCTTATCGAAAAAAATTGTAAGAATAAAATTCCTTTAAATATGGTAATGACTAGGAGTAAGAATGAGTCATTAAAAAGGTTGAAAGAAAAGCAAAGTAGAGAAAAAGAGATTTTGAATTCTGAGGAGGTAGGTGTGGGAGAACAAGGTGAGTAAACGGAAGAATTCGCGGAAAATGAGGTTATAAATGAAGATCTGGTAGTTTTGCCTGAATGGAAGGATAAAACAGATGTTGGATTAGATAAAATTATAGCAAAAGATTTCATATTCGGGCAGAAAAATTGTTCAACCTTAAAAACACTATGGGAAAAAGCTAATCATGTAGGAAAAGAATGTGGTGGTTGCAGTTGTGAGAAAACTAAATTCTTCTCCACTTATAACACCAGTTGTTTATCAGTTATAAAGTTGGGAAATATGGATAAGCAAAATTCAGTGTGTAAACAAGTGGAAAATCAGAGAGAATTAAATGGGCAAGTAACTCTCAGATTATCTAGCGATCATGAGCAAAAATTTGTTAGAAAAATGGTTGTAAATGAAATCTGTGATTTGGATAATAGGTCTGTAAATGAGACGGGGGTGAATGTACTGGGAGACGTGAATGATAGGAATTTGGAAAATGGATCTGAATTGATCGATGTAAAAGATAATGCGTCTCAAATGTATAGTGATAAAAGGTCATGTAAGAGAGGTCAATTTCGGTAAAAGAATTCTGAGCATGATGTAAATATACCCAGGTATTTTGTTGGTAGTATGGGATTTATACATGTTAGAAATAGAATTAGAAAGAAATTGAGTTCACCTATTTTGCCAGAAAAACTCTAGGATGAAGGAAAATAATAGAGTAAATTGGGGGGCTAAATGCCAAGAAAATGGGAAAATCGAAGTTAAAGAGAATGGAGCATTCTGCTTTTAAAACGGATCACAAAGAAATATTTATTAAAATCAAACAAGATTTAGAAAGGAAAAATTATGATTATAAAGTTATAAAGCGAAAATTATTGTCGAAAAGATTCTTTGATAAAAGTAATTTAGATGTAGGTTTTCAGGAGAATTCTCTAAATTAAGTTTTATTCTAAATTTGGGAGTACTGATTATTGTAATATCTGTATTGTGTTTATTTATCATTTAATGCTTAATATATTCGTAATAGTAAAACTTCATTAATTTAATAATTGCATAATTTAGTATCCGTTCTTTTTGTTTGTAGAGGCGTCTAAATTTAGGCCTTTGAGCAATAGGTTTCAAGGAGAATTGTATTAGTCATTGTGTTAAATACCGATTTATTCTTTCTTTTTATTATTTTTTTGTTTCGTTTTGTTTGTTAGAATCATGTAAAGTGTAATCTGTATTTGGTGTTATATGTCTGTGAAGTATTTCAAAATTGTTTCTTAGGGCATCAATAGTATAAATTATTCCTGGATTTATACTTAGGTATTGTAAGTAAGGGATTATAGTAAATCCTATTGACAGTGTGGTCTATCAAATACTGAGTATGGGAATGTGTTTGTATTCTATAGGGATTTCATGTGTTATTCTAAATTCCTTTATACTTTGATGACCTCTTTAGAAGTTGATTGAAGGAGCTTATTGTATTCATGTATATGCCAAATCTCTTCTAGAAATTTTTCCTTAGGGGGGAGGTGTTGTGGCGAATTGGAATTTCAAATTGCACACTCAATTGAAGATTAAGGTATTTCTCTATGTGAATGGAAGTGGACTTATGAATTATCACCATTCTGTGAAAATAATACAAATAGGGTAATGAATTTCATTGTCACCTTGAAGTAAGCTAGGCTGGAATGTATTTGTTGTATTGAAGGTAATACTCTCTGAATGAGTGGATAAAAATTGTAAAAGCAATTATTTTGGTAAAAAAGAACTAAGTCCCTATGAAGTGGAAATTCAATCTTGGGAAGTAAAGGTTTAAAGGGAACTGTCAATCATAGGAGGCTATAGGACGTTACTTTCCCGATAGAGAAAGACCAGTTTTCCTGAGAGGGGTCACTAAGAGATGGCTGGCGATGCAAGAAGTATGTTGAGGGAAGACGATAGACGGGGGTGAAGGTTGTAAGAAGTTGGAGAAAGGTTTCTCTGAGCGGAGGTCAGAATGGAATTTTTTGAGAGTGTACATATAACTCATGGATATATTCATCATATTTTTTCACTTTTATTTTTTTATTTTTTTAATGTGTTTATTTACAATAAAGTTTTTTTAGTTTCAAACTATAATGGATTGTATTAATTATATATACCTCGTTTCACGTTACCACAATACTATACATTTTTATGCAGATCTAACCACACACACACACACAAGATGTACTCGTATTAGAATATATGATATGTTTATTCTAAGTCCAGAATGAGGGGCTGTGAACTAAGGTATTTGTTATACTTTCCCAGAACTAATACAATTCTTTATCCCTGACTGTAAGCCAGAATCAGATATTCGCTCTGAGATCCTAAAATAAAGATCTCTAAAAAATGCGTTATAATTGGTAAATCGAACTTCTTTTCATGTATCTGACGGTAGCACTTTGACTTTTGTGTTTCCCAGGTATCAATTTGAAAAAATTAAAATAAAAAATGTTTTCCACCGGAAAATTTATTTTGCAAAATTTTTTATGAACTGCTTTTTATTTATTAATATTTTTAAGAATGATAATTCAAACTGTTTTAGGATTGAGTGAACGTCTGAATTTCACCAAATTCTCATACTGCCCCACTGTGGGGCGTGCGCCCCCCCCCCCTTTGGGAACCACTGCTCTAACCTATAATAATAATTTTAAAAAGTTATTGGTAACATGCAATCCAGATATGCAATCAAGATGAAGCAGTTAATAAAGTCTCCAATTCTACTCTTTGTAATTAGAATTGACAAATCAGTTAAAATTACGTCATTTTGACATAATAATATAATTTTTTCTCTTTAGGTATATCAATGTAAAAATTCGGTTCAAGCTACGCATGACGTCCTTTTCACAAGCGCAATCCTTTCACACGTACTTTATATACGTTTATTATATGGTTAATCACCATGTATACAAATAAAAATATATTTTGTATTTAATAGTAATGAAAAAATGGCTTCTGCCATATATACCCTACCTAGATAGTGGGTCGTACTCGCTTGTTTCTCAGCGTCAAAGTTTGAGAAACAATCGTATTTTCAAATTAATTAAATACATATGCCCTTGAATTTCATAGGATTTATAAGAATTTTGGTAGTTCTCCGTTGTCCGGTAGGCCACTTTCCATTAAAAAAAAAAAAAAAAAAAAAAAAAAAAAAAAAAAAAAAAAAACTATTGCCAAACTATAGGATGTAACGCCAAAAATACATGATCGGGGCGTCACACTCACTCGACGTCAAATGCGTTACACGTGCTTGTTATCCCATCAAGTGATGTTTAAATCAACGTTTAATGTCATTTTAATGATGTTTTACTGATTTACTAGTTATTTCATTAATTAAAATAAAAATTATAACTTCGACAGCATGATATTAAAAGAGAAAAAACATTGAAAAAATGTTGCGACACGTAGTTACCGCAGAGTTAAGTACTCTTTACTCTGTGCGCAGTTACGTACAATTAAGGATGCAAAATATATTTAGAAGATCTACATACAATAGATCAATTTTAACTGATGTCACAAACATTTATCCAACAATCGAGAAAGATAATTAAGAAAATAATGTGAATAAATAAATATCCAAGATTATTTTTGTTTCTGTTTTCACTAATATATTATAATTTGTATTGTTTAAAGTTACTGATAAATGGTACTTCAGTGAATGGGGCTTTTCCTAATTTCCTTTCTTTTCTTTTCCAATGGCAACAGTCTTCCATTTCTTTATTGGGCGCATTTTCTTTATTGGTGATATTTATATTTTTATAATGTAATCGATTTTTGTTTACAATTCTAACTTGCCCATAAAGCTTGAAGTTACGGTCAGAGTCTTACTTCAATTTTGGGCAGAGTTGCAGCGTCCTCTGGCGATTTTCTGTATGGCCTCATACGCAAAAGTAAAAATTTAATTTAAAATTATGGCTAATTAATAACTTTTTTGAACAAACGAATGTACGATAACAAATCTGAGTTCCAATATCTTTCATTTAAAAGAAAGATTGATGTAATTTGATGTAGTAGTTTGTTCTCATGGACTGTCGAAAGAAAATGTTTATCGTTATAACTATATAGATGTTTAATATGTACAAATCTACAGATAATACACAGAGATTCAGAAAGGAATTTAAATTATTTTCCCATTACAGATGGTAATTGCGGAAATTTACTTTTCAAATGCTTTATACGTTTTCCAAATTGTTTACTTGCTTATCATCTTGCTTACCTTATTAAAGGGTGAAGTTTTGTCAGAGTATTCTGAATGCGTTGGGAAGTGTTTCATAATCTATGCTTCATGCATGATTTTTCTTTCTTCTTTTTTTATGAAATGTCTATGCTTTATAAAATAAAAATATTTCCTCTCCATCATATTATACGTAATGAACATTAAAATGTAACAGATCAAATATATAAAAGTATATTAACGATTAAACACATATGTAACATTTTATCAGTATTTTCTAAAAACATTTTATTACAAATAGGTTAAATAGCTATAATTTTATGTAGTCTAATGTTCTTAATTGCACGACTTTAAACAGAAACAGACAATTTACCAAAAGTTATTCGAAAATGTTGTACAGAATGTAGCCAACACTGGACACGCAATTCACCGATTTGCATGTCATGATATGTAAGTCTATCACTTCATAATAACACGAAAAAGATATATCCAATGAATATATGTAATTAGTAAATTACTAAAGTGTACTAATTTATATTCTCGTTCTAATAAATGAAAAGCTAAGAGCACGTTTACTGAAATAATTTTTTAATATAAAAGCTATAATTTCATCCTAAAGTTCTATAGAAATAAACACGGAATTATAAAATTGGGCAATTAAGTTTAAAATGCATGCACAGATGTTATCTGAGTAACGTTATCGGGAACCAATAAAAGGGATTTTGTTAAGAATTCTGTTATTCCGTGATGTATATTTCGAATCAGAAAGAGTAATATAGAATTTTTTTATTTGCGCGAAGTTGACAATAATATTATGAAGATGATACTAGGGAAAAACGATAATGCGTATAATATTATCTATACTTTAGTAAATCATGCAACAAACTTCTGAAAAAAATCAATTGCTAAAAAGATCGATTAAGGACAACGTATGTAAAAAAAGAAAAAAACATCAGTGCCGTTTGACATAAAAAAACTTGACTTTCGCGGAATTTTATAAGCGAAACTATGTAGGGGAGATGGGAGATGAATGGGACATTTTCACAAAAATATTTATTTTAAAAAGTTATTATCAATATTATATATCACATTTGATACATTAAATGTTTGACTACATCTTATGCGCAATATTTATTCAAGATTATTATTCTACAGAAATATATTATGAAATAAAAAAAAGTTCCGCTATGTCCCAATCATCCCCAAAGCAGGGATGAATGGGACACAAATATTTCCCTCCCTTTATTCAATGTTAAGGACTAAAAGCTGACAAAAAAGTCTCCTTGGCAAAAGCTGAGAGATTGTAAATTGTAATATGATCTCCAGGATTATTTGTTAGCCAATCATCTTGGACTCATCTCAGCTTTGCCTTAAAAGGCCCATAAACGGAAGCATTTAATGGCTAAAGACGATGGCTACAATGAGGATGAAATGTTAAAACAATAACTACCATAAATTATAAATTTATCAAACTATATAATATTTTTAGATAATAAATATATTTTTCAGCATCCTCTAGGGATGAATGAGACAATCCCATTCATCCCATTTGAAATGTCCCAATCATCCCCATGATGCATATATTCAATTTTCAGCCATTTTGTCTCAAAAATTATTTTGTCACAATGACTAAAAAACTACAACATATCTTAATTGTTTATATTGCATAAGATATTTAAGTAACTTCAAATGTAAAAAAAAAATAACTTTTAAGCAGAGTTTTCAGGAAATGATAATTTGAAGGAACTTGCTTTTGGTTCTGAAGCACACTTTGGTAGTGAAATGTATGAGCATAGGAAGCAACTAAAAAAAAAGTTTATTTCCGGAAATATTGAGAAAGTCCCATCCATCCCTTGTCCCATCCATCCCCCATCTCCCCTAATGCCTTTATGCATCAAGATATTTTTGCTTAATTATATTACATGTATTGATCATTCAAAAATAAAGCATTAGATATATTTTTAAAAAGATGTAAATCTAGAACTTGAAAAATAAAAGTTAATTGCAAAAGTATACGATAAGAAAAGAGGATTTTAAAATCAACACGATCGCAATTTTACATTTCGTATCAAATGTTCATATATCGATATTCAAAAATATATTTATAATCGGTTTAATCAATTAAATAGATTGACTTCGGATCTAGTTACATTGAAAGAGGAAATGATTAACTGGTACAACATTGCTTTGAGACAGGGTTATCCAATGAATTTTGTTAGAAATATGATGATTAACTTTGTAAAGACATGCGGGAGTCGGAGTGAATTCGGACCTTTATTCGAGACAAAAATTTTAAGGATTGTAGATGGCGAACAGATAGCTGTTGATAATGAAAGATTTTTTTCAGTCAGTGTCAATTTGTTTAAATTGGAATAGTTCTGTTTTTTTCCACATTGTTTTCTGTTCTCGAATGGTAAATTTGGGAATCGTTGCATGCGTCAAAAGTCTTTTGACCCTGCATTCGCGTATCGTAAGCCGCGCAGCCTGTATCATGAGTTGGTTTGTTTATTAATTTATAATTTATCTTGTTACTTCTGTTGATTTTGGTAAACTTTAAACTGGTTAAGGTATAATGTTTCTTTGTGTTAGCTAATTTCTTTTAAATATTTTATTCTGTTCTGGTTAATTCATTTATATTTTTCATTTTATGGTTTAAATTATGTGGCATATTTTTATTTCAATTTGGAGTATTTTAACTATATATATACAATTCTATCTTTAATCTTTTAGTTCATTTTCATATAAAAATTGTACAAATTCTGGTAATATGATATAATGAAACATTCTTCGATGCATAAATTAAAAGAATAACAGATAGTGCATGTATAATTATTCGAAGATGCCGCCTACAATGTTATTATCTTTTAACACGCAATTCACGTGGTTGCATGTTATGGTATGCGAATTAATCACTTCATATATAATAAGAATAAGGTATAATGGATGAAAATACGTAATTACTAAATTGCTAAATTATACTAATATATATCGTCGTTATAATAAATGAAAAGACAAGTGTGAGTTTAATAAATGACTCTTCAGAATATAGTTACGAAAGATATTTTCATCCTAAAGTTTTATTGGAATAAACAAATAAATAATATAAAGGGAAATCAAGCTTAAAATTGACGCACAGGTGTTGCCAAAGTAACGTTTTCAGCAAACCAATATAAAGGATTTCGTTAAGAATTCAATTAATGCATGGATGTATTTCTTGGATAGAATTAATAATCAGGATTAATACTTGGGGAAAAACGATAACGCGTAGAGGTTTACTGTGTTTTGAGACTATAGCAAAGCATGCAATACAGTTTCTGAAAAAAAAGGCTGTTGCAAAAAAGGTATTGAGTGAAATATATACATTCAGTAAATTGAGAACAAAACGCTTGGCTTTTGCTTTTGTTATGAAACCACCCGCATAGCATGCATGGTCACAGTGACGTCATCGTGACGTCACAGTGAGTCACGTACGTCACGTCACATCTGTGACCAAAATACAACCACTCAGTGACATCACATTGTGACTAAAATGTGAATTATTTGGAAACCTTAAAAAATTTGCAAGAACACTACAAAATATGTTATTCAATGTAAAATAATATGTTTCTGACAATTTTTTTAATTTTTGTGACGTCACTGTGACGTTACTGCAAATCACAAACACTACGTCACCTGTGTTATCAAAATACCCCCATGTTGTGAAGTCACAGTTTGACCAAAATGTGAATTTTTAATATATTTTAAAATGATGAGAAATATATATTATTCAGGAATGCTTTAATGCACTTAAAGGGTCTGATTCTGACTGATTTTTATGATCCCTGGAAAATTAACCTACATTGATTAATTTATTTACTGACCTACTGGAAAATGCTTTATAAATAGGTAAATTTCAATCAATATGCAATTATAAATTATAGTACAAACATAATGCGGCTTGTACTCCATGAACATTTTTTTTTTAAATTAAGGCAGTTTCTCATTTGCTTTTCATATTAACAACTTTTGTAAAACTGAGAGCAACAATCTATATTATAGAGCGCAAGCTATCCAAGAGTAACAATGACGTCATGTTAACAGCGGCAACAACTGAACAGTAAATTTCGCTTTTACAGTGATTTTTTTTAACTTCTAAATATTGCACAATTTCAATTTTTAACCGTCGAATAGGAAAAAAAAAGCTCTTTCAAATGCAATATGTTTCAAAACTGTACCTCAATTTACTGTTATTTGTGGTTTTAAAAATAATTTTAAATCTTCTTTTTTAAAATCTTTCTATTGCGTGCATTCCGATTAAAACATATTAAAACACTTCCATTTCAATAACAATTGTTACAATAATAATTTCCCAAATTTCAGCGTTTGTTTCCGACTAATATTCAACATCAAAATTAAAAATTTCATTTAAAAAAACATAAATTCATATTTTTTAAAACACAAATTTAATAGACATGAAATCATGTTACTTCTGCTGAAACTATTAGAATAATAGTAATAATAATAATAATAAGTGTATTGGGCGATATCTTCGACTATTAATTCCTGACATGCGACTAATACGAAAGTATCGGTAATGAATTTATTAGAATTTTCAATTAATATTTACACACACACACACACACACACACACACACACACACTCACACACACACACACACACACACACACACACACACACACACATATATATATATATATATATATATATATATATATATATATATATATATATATATATATATATATTATATATATATGTCTGCTATATTTTATAAACAGAGTAACCCAGGTTTTTTCCCCTAGTTTTATCAATTGTAAATTACACTTAATACCGGAAACGGCTGAAAATAATATACAGATGGGGTAATTAAAGATTTGTTTGTGTGAGGGGAGGTGGGTTGTGAAAAACAGATACTTTATTATAACAAAATCACTGGTATACTTCCGATAATAATTGTTTTTTCTTTAGTGTTTAAGTAGATTGAGTACCTCTTCCAATATATATTTTGCTGTTTGTTTCATATTTTGTAAATAAATTTAACATTTTCCGAATATAAAATGAAATTTAAAAAATTTATGCAAAATGTATGATTTAAATAATTATTCACGTCTTCGTTTTTCATTTACCACAAATTTCTTTAAAAAAAAATATTGTTATTTTGCAAGCTGTTTCTTCTACAGGACATTAATAAAGAAAAAAGGAAATTTTGAAAAAGGGAAAATGCCCCCCCCCCAACCTTTTACTTTTTTTTATCACATTTTGCAATTATTACGCTCTATGCAAATTTTACTTTTTTTATGATTTTCCATTCTTGTCCATTAAAATATTTTTTATGTACTTTAAAAATTTAAACAATGTTTTATTTGATACGCCATGAATATTGATATTTTTTTACAACTTACAAAAAAAAAAAACTATACAAGTATTATTATTGTGAAACTAATTGTAAAAAAAACGTAAAATGCTTATAAAAAATAAATCTTCAAATAAGAAATTTTAATTGGAGAGACTATAAAAAAAAACATTCTGCCTTTTTAACCTTAAATTCTAACATCAACTATATAAGAAGAAAAAAAAAAGAAAAAAGATCATCTGCCTTGCTATTAAATGCGCGCAGATGTTTTAAACGTTTTTCAAAACTATCGTCTGCTTTTTTAACCTCAGAATAAGAGACGCACAACAGTGTATTTAATCTTTGGATGTCAGTTCGTTGGACAATACGCGTGTTATGAGCGTGTATAATTTCTACGTATTTAAAATTAAAAACCTGCACAGGATTCCGCAAATACAATTTTTATACGAATTTTCTTTCCATGAAAAGTACAATTCCTTTGCGTGGTTAAATTTGCTTTCCGCCAATGTTACTGTACTTCATTTGGAGGAATTTGCCTTCTCAAGAAATTTTCGCTATTTTTACGTCAAAATAGAATATTGAAGATCACAAAGAAAAAGAGGTATGGAAAAATATTATTTTCCCTGTTAACTTTGCATTAAGTTATATCGTTTTCAGTTACTTTCATGCAGTATTTTACAAAAGTTAAATACTTCGTTTAACATTTATCAGTTTAATAAAGTTTATTAAATTTAATGTTTATTTTGTTAAAATAAGTAACAATATGTCAACGATTTTAATCAGATAATTACTTTCACTAAATTCATTTCCTGAGTCATTTTATAGTTATAAATTTCAAAACATCTGTACACTATTATAACAGAATTATTATTAAAGGGAAATGTTCTTTATAATTATCACCTAATCCTGTAAAAAAAAAAAAATAATAATAAACCAATGTGTGGTTCCATTTTATGTTGTTATCTGAATTTATATATTTTTTCACATTAAAAACTGGTTAAATATTTGAAACTATGTTTGTAATTTATTATTTTATTGGGTTATGTAACTATGATTATCTACATTTCAAATGGACTTTCTAACATCAGAGTAAATATTTTTCAAACCGATGTTGTTGAGTCACAAAGGGTTAAAATATAGTTATAAAATAAAGGTTCCATGTATGATAACGTATTTTGATCTATAAGTTAAATTTTTGGTTTTCTCTTTCAAAAATAGCAACTTTTATGAAATATTTTTCAAAAATCTTTCTTAATAAATTGAAACATACAGTTATTTTTCTTTTCAATATGATTTAAAACCTGCACCCCGATGTGAATATTATGGGAGAATACATTCTTCGAACATTTTCACTAGTTAAATATATAAGATACTGTTTAAAAACTATTGAAATAGTTAATAAAAAATACCCTTTAAAATTTCAAGGCTTAAAAACCTTATCACAGTCAAAATATCGATTATTTTATTATTATCTCAAATTAACGACCTAAACTTTTTATACACGTGGTTTAAAATGTCAAAACTGTATTTTTAATACATACACGATTGCCATTTAAGGATTTTTCACTCATGAAAACTATATAAATGACTTTTTCTCAATATTGATTTTTTGTTCATTCTTATATTTTTTAAGTTCTTTACTTCCTTTAGTATTTCAGTTTATTATTTTTTATACATATTCTTTATTATGTATGTAATAAAACCTTGCATGGAATTAGTATTAGATTTTTTTGTTTTCTATAAATGAAATCACATGAAGAAGAGTTAAATTCCATAGTTCCTCACAATATAGAATAATAATAAATTTATATAAAATCTAATATTAATTGAAATAAAAATCCATGCACAGTGTTCTATAACATATTTTAGTAATTGTAAAAAAATATAATAATAATAATAATAAGTAAAGTAAATAAATTAAAAAAATGTCAATACTTGTAAAAATAGCAGGTATTTAAAGCATTAATTTATTTTAATTTTGTTAAACATTTTAAATAAATGTATAGTTTTTTTTTCAAAATGTGCTTTTAACTGATTATTAAAATATACTGCAATAACAATTTTTATCAAAATTCTTAAATTTAAAAATAATATAGAAAAGTAACGTTTCCCATTTATAGCAAAATCACATAGTACTTATTTGCTTTATTTAAAAACATTTCTCTAAAATTTTTAAATACCGAGCTGAAAATGCAAAAAATGTTGCATTTATATTATAGAACAACAGAATTTTAATACATTTCACCACTTTTATATAATAAATTTGAAAATCTGCAAATCCACCTTTTTCTATTTAATGTGTAACCAATGGTAATGATTTGGGTTCGTTTGAAATCGGGTTGTCTCACTCGATTGCAGGATTTTAATAAAATCGTCTCAAAATCGCGTTACCCGACCTGATAGGGTATTCATATAAGAATCGGAGCCCAAGCAAAACTTTAACTAAATAGACAGAATAAAATAAAATAAATAATTTAAAACCCCGACTCAAGTCCTGCATCGGGTTGGTTATTCCGATTTTACCCGCACCCGACATGGCGTTCAGCTTGAGCCGAGTAAGAATAGCGATAATTGTTGTTGTTGTTGTTGTTGTTATTCTATTTGGGTTAAATTGATTGTAATTTTTTTTTCGGCTTCGGGTTGATTTCGGGTTGAGATTTTATTATTGCAGCTCGGGTTTGGATTAATCTGAAAAACTAGAATAAAATAACTTGATCTAAAGAAAAAATAGAATATTCTTTCAAACCTGTAGAAAAAAAAGAAAAGAAAAGAAGGAGAATAAAAAAAATAAAAATAAATAACCGATCCGTCATTTTCCTCATCGAATATGGGTAAAATATGGTCACTCGACCCGATGAAGAATCGTCACAATTGTCACAAACCTGCAGCCAAATATATATATATATATATATCTGAACTTTACGAGTCGGATTCGGGTAAAATCTGGTCACCCAATCCGATGCAGAATCGTCACAAATGTCACAAACGTCTAGCAAAAAAAATGTCGTTCCGAATAATCCGGATCGGATTCGGGGAAAATTTGGTCACCCTATCCGATGCAGATTCGTCACACTTTTCACATTGAAGTCGCACGGTGACTTCACAAAGTAGTCACATTGTGAGGTCACAGAAAGCCTTGAAAACGGCCATAACGACTTCACATTTAGGTCACAGTGACTTCACATCGACCTCACGTGACGTCACGACGACGGTCACAAAGTAACAGTGTGACTTCACATTGACGTCGCCGTGACGTCGCCATGCCTTACGGGCAGAGGGTTCAACACGGACATCACGGGTTACAACGTACTACACGGTGTATAGGACATAGGTAAAGACATATCGAAATTCTTACTTTTATTTACATTTAATAAATAGTTTTTAGGTTGCGCTAAAAACTCGAAAAAGGATTTTTATATGAAAATTTTCAATTATGTACTTAATTTTATTGAAAGAAATTTGTTCGTATTAACCGTATGCCAGGTTAGCCGCCGGCGAAATAACAGTCGATTTCTGAAGTTACAGCAACTTTCAAATACATATCTGTTAAATTTGTGTTTTATTCCTGTCATTTTAACAATTTATTTATTTATGAAGTTTCAATTTCGTTCAGAAATATTAGCCGTAAACAAATATGTTGAACTATTTATATCGTTTTAAGAGCAAATGGTTTACTCTTCTGTAATCGAGTTGAAAGTCATGGAGATGGATAAAAAAAAATATGCTTGACAATTATTTTAAAAACCATAAATAACAGGAAATTTACATAGAGTTTTCATGCAAACTGCATGTAAAAGTACATTTTCCTTTGCTGTTCGACGGTGTAAATATTTAAATAGTGCGATGTTTAGACGTTAATAAATTTCCGATAAAAACAGAATGGGTTGTTTGATCATGCCCATTATCGATATAACGTCAGCGTTACTCACGCATATGTTTTTGCTTTATAATATACTAGGGTATCGCACCCGACTTTCACGGGTTACAGAACATAGTTGAATAAAACATTATTTTTATTAAATTGAAAACTTCAATAAATTATTTACGTTTAACATGTTTTTTCAGAGTGCCTACTAACATGAACATAGAAATAGATAAGGACTTCTAACGAAGTATTCTTAATACCGTGTCCGACTTTCGATGGAAATGCTGATGCCTTATCAAGAAGACCGTGTCCCGAAAGTTGTCGCTATTGTTCCAGAGCGGAGAACAAGTATAATCCCGAACATGTCATACGCCAGACGAAGACTTCACTATCAACGCCACCAGATCCCTGGAGTGATGAGAAGATTCGAGAAGATCAAATGGCAGACTCTGACATCAAACCAATCTTGGAGTTATTAGAATCTTCTAGCACGAAGCCCAGTTGGAAAGACATCTCGACTTACAGTCCTACGACGAAGCAATATTGGGCTCTTTGGAACTCCCTCCACGTCAAAAATGGTGTCCTGTTCCGAAAATTCGAATCGGAAGATGGGAAAACATCTCGGTGGCAGTTGGTACTTCCTCGATCTCGAATCCCAGAGGTCCTCGAAGAATTACATGGCAGTCCCACTGGTGGCCATTTTGGAGTCATGAAAACATTACACAGAGTCCGAGAGCGCTTCTTCTGGGGAAAAGCGAGGGCTGACGTCGAACAATGGTGCAAATCTTGCTATGCATGTGCAGCTCGGAAAGGACCAAAGAAACGTAGCCGAGGAAGACTACATCTCTACAATGTAGAGCACCTTTTGAACGCATCGCCCTTGACATCCTAGGTCCTCTGCCAAGAAGTGCTGATGGCAACAAATACCTCCTTGTTGTCATGGACTATTTCACGAAATGGCCTGTAGTTTATGCCATCCCTGATCAAAAAGCTTCTACGGTTGCGGATGCCTTGGTACACCAGTGGATATGAAGGTATGGAGTTCCCCTTCAAATGCATTCTGACCAAGGGAGAAATTTCATATCTGCTGTGATTGAGGGTCTCTGTCAACTTCTCGGAATGGACAAAACTAGGACGACGCCTTTACATCCACAGTCGGATGGCATGGTTGAGAGATTTAATCGTACCATCCTCAACAATCTCTCACTGCTAGTCTCAAGAAACCAACAAGACTGGGACCAAAAACTTCCCTTGTTTCTTCTCGCCTATCGCAGCGCCGTCCATGAAACAACCGGCTATTCCCCGTCTCAGATGCTTTTCGGTCGTGATCTTCGTCTACCTTGTGATCTGATTTTTGGTCGCCCTCCAGATGCGCCTTCATCGCCAGAGGGATACGTGCAGAATCTCCAGGCACGATTTGAAGACGTCCACAACTTGGCTCGAGAGCGGATCAATATACAGACGGAGAAGATGAAGACCAGGTACGACACGAAAGCCACGGGACATCAATTCAAAGAAGGTGACAAGGTTTGGTTTTATAATCCGACTCGACGTAAAGGACTTTCTCCCAAACTGCAATCGCACTGGGACGGTCCTTATACAGTACTAAACAGACTGAACGATGTCGTAATTCGGATCCGAAAGTCACCAAGTTCGAAGCCTAGAGTCGTTCATTACGACAGGCTGGCTCCATACTATGGCCATAGTACTTAGTTCATTGATTGTAAATGGTGTAATGTAAATAATGTAAATTAGTATGACCATGGTCTTGTATATAAGTTAATGTAATTATTTATTTTGCTTAGCATTATCATTATTATTGTTATTATTATTTAAATACTTGTATGTAATAATGTCTATGCTTTAATTTAATTTTATTTTTAAATAAGTGTATATTTTGTATAATTCAGCATTATGAATGTGTTTTGAATAGTATAGCATTTGTTGGTAACGGGTTTGCTTTCCGATCAAAGGTTGAACTGCCCGGTACGTGCAGTCCTTGAGAGGGGGGCAATGTTATGAATTTTGTATATATCTGTAAATATTCCATTTGTTTAAATTCATTTTATTTTATTATTGTGAAAATTGCAGTATTATTAATGTATTTCCTATTGAGCATCATGTAACTCAATGCTAAAGGCCTCAGATGGTTTGCAAGGAAAACAACCTTACACCCTCATCTTTATAATGGAAGTCTATGGTAAAATCGCCAATGAATGGGTTTATCGCCAAGTTGGCGATGGTTTTGCCGACTTATTTTTGTCGCCAAATTTGGCGACGGATTTGACGACTTTTTGTGCAACCACCCCCCCTTATACCTGTACATTGGGATCCTTTCTCGCTTTGATTCTCTATCGAAAGTTAAAGCATTTTCTGGTAATTTCTAGCATCTGAAGGCCCTGGAATAATCTGGAAAGATCTCTGAAACCTATATAAGGACCTCCATCAGTTCAGTTGAGTTAGTTGTCTGTCAACTGCGATTGAATTCATACGAGAGGCTTTGCATTGAGAACTGTGTTACTCAGATTGATTTTGTCGTTGATACGTCGTATTGAACGCATTGTTTCTGTGTGAAATTTTGCTGCGCTTTTATTGGATTTGAAGATTACGGAATATCTTGTAATTTTCAGAAGATATTTGTGATCGTATTGCACTGTTTATAGTGAATAAAGCCTTTTTATTGTCCTTATATATTGGCATCAGTCCTTTCGAACCCCGAGCTCACAACAATATTTTTTTATTATGTTTTTTACTTATTCATGCAGTTTTAATTTATTTATCAAATATTAACTGGAAACCAATACTGAAGCACAAAGTGTTCCAAAAGTCGCTCTACCCACGAAAGGCTTAAGAACTCGAAAATTAATGACACCATGATCCTGTAATGTATGGTCACTGTTAATTCGTCGAAATCACGATACATGTTCGACCTGACATGTTCAGGATGCAGAACACGACGCATGCATATTTTCGCGTTTTATAATACCAGTATCTAGTATATTCTTCCAAAATGGCGCTAAATTTATCTAAATATTATTTGGCCGTTTAATATTATGTTAAAAAGTCATTATATGCGAGTGTTCGTACAGACACACGGAGTACAGGAATAATTTTTGAAAACGAAGCCTCAAGAAAATGACCATACGAAATTTAGTGAATTATTTTAGAGAAATAAGAAGCGTGAATGACGAGGACCGTAGCAACAAGAGGTATAAAGCAATGGCAGGATTTATGGCATAAAGTAAATGAAATCTTCTTAGAAGATTTAAAGGCCGGGCTCGAACAATTAATTGCATGAAGCAAATCATCTATACCTATAATAATAAGGAAAGAAGTTTATGTGTATGTCTGTTTCTGTGAGTGTGTGTGTGCCTGTTAACAGTTTTCTGAAGAGAACGATGCACACAGAGCTACAAATTTTGGTAGAAAGGTGCCTTTATGTATGTAGTTTTGCACCTCGAAGCACCATTTTGGAATTTTTATTAGATTTTTTAAACTAAAATTTCTATGACCTTTTGAAGGTTTTTCCACGTTTTGCTGGGAATTTTACAGATTAGTAACAGGAATTCGATTCCAACATTGTAGCACAATATATTAAATTTTGTGTTCTTTCCAATGAAGTTTATTTGAAATTTTAAATTTGTACGGCATTTTTTGAATTTTTGATTTTTTCCCTTCGAGACTAAGTAATTTTCCCCAGGAAGCTTGATTGGTTATTTGGTTACCTTCATTTGAGCCTCAGGAATGTCCAAAATCATTATTTTATTTCTCATAGAACTTTTTACCTTGGAGATGGTTGAAAATGAATAGGATGAGAATGGATGGTTGAGATGGTTTTAAGATAAATATATATATATATGATTTTAAAAGGGAAGGACGTGTTTTTAATTATCCCGATTTTTTATTAGATTATTTTTATTTAATTTTTATGCGGTTTTTTTTACGTTTAGCGGCAATTTTTTTACATTATTAAAATGCATCCATTTTCAAAATTTCTTTTAGCCCAATATAGTAAATATACACATTATACTATTTTGTCCTTTTTTTTTAATAAAAATTATTACGAACTCGAACAGCGATTTTTATTTTTTTGCGATTTGTTTTACGAAATTTTAAAATCTTTTCATGTAATTTATGCATTTGATTTCAGACGTTGGCAAAGATAACTTACTGCATTTGTTTGTCAAAGCAAAAAATGCGCCATTTTGTTTCTGTTTCAAATGTTAACGATAATTGTTAATGTTAAAGTTTCTTGGTTTAATTTTGAAGGGTGAGGGGGTGCCTGGTAGTACTTTAAATATCGCGTTAATGCTCTTATCGAAACTTTCCCCTTCCCCCCTGCCCACCGAATCTAAACTTTTTAATATTAGTCCGATTCAAACGAAATCTTTCCTAACATTCTTCCTAGGTTCTCAGGTACTAAATAAACT
The DNA here is from genome assembly GCA_963931845.1 of Maratus michaelseni. NCBI lineage: Eukaryota > Metazoa > Arthropoda > Arachnida > Araneae > Salticidae > Maratus > Maratus michaelseni. The sequence goes on from OZ007592.1 coordinate 423,055,312, forward strand.
TCGCAATTATTTTTTATTCCTCGGTTACCATTATTTCTGAATATTAATATCCAGGGGGGAGGGTGATATTTTCTTAGGTTCTATGGACGCGATTTCAACCAGAATTGGTTAATTCTACTTAATGAACTAAGATATAGATAATAATTAAAATATGGATTTGTAACACCCTGGCTTTGGAAAGTAGAACTAAAACATTTTCAACGAGTGAGCGGCACGCCTTCTAAACGGTGCCGTAGGTAGCGAGAACACGTGCTTCGTTCTGAAAGATGTTTGATTAGAAAATATTGCACCCCCTGTCGGTGGAAATTTGGACAAAAGGTTTTTGCTTTTAATATTGGTCCGATTCAAACGAAAGGTTTTCTAATATTCTCCCCAGGTCTCCCAGGTACTAAATAAATGTTGCTATGATTTTTTCAGCCGTTGGTTATCACTATTTATGAATATTATTCCCCAGTGGGTGATTTATTTTCTCGGGTTCTATGTGCGCGATTTCAACGAGAATTGGTTATTCAACTTCACATGAACTAATTAAAATATAGATAACTAATTAAGATATGGATTTGGCACGCCCTGGCGTTAGAGAGTGAAAGTAAAAGATTTTTGGCACGCCTGCTCTATGGTGCAATATGCAGGCTCCAAGTGGCCAGGGTCCAAACTGGAATGTAGAAATGGGGGAATACCTAAATAGAGAAAAGGCCTCAAAAACGAAATAGATCAGATTTTAAGGGGTCAAGTTATTAACAAATTAGGGAACACAATTTCAAGGAGCCCTGTACTGGGTTCTAGTTGGGCAGGGTCTCAACAGGAAAGTAGAAATTTGAGAATGGTAGAAATATAAAACTGTAAAATGGTAGGAATGGGAGAATAACTAAAAACAGAGAAGATCGGATTAAAAGGGTGCGCGTTACTATTAATTTAGAGCAAAAATCATAAAGGGGCCACAGGGAGCTCGGGTCTTACAAAATTAAAATTCTGAGCCTCGGGTGCATCGGGACCTGCCTTGGGCAGTCCGCACCTAAATGTTCAGTCTTCTACATGCGGTAGATTTTCTTAGCCATCACACACAGGCAGAAAACTTTCTTTAATTAGTATAGATACAGGGAATATCAATACTTTTTGTAATCAGGAAGATGCTTTACGGACTATATGAAAAAATAAACATAACAACAGTTTATGTCAGATTTTATCTTTCATTACGTAAAGTTTTTTTCTAAAAGTATATATAAATAAGACAACATACTATAATTTAATATAGTGTAAAATTCACAATTCTGCGAATTCAAAAGGTATCAGACAGTATGTAAATAATTATTCGAAGCTTATGCCTAAAAAGGTTTATATCTTCTAATGTATGAATTCATTACTACACAATAATACAAAAAAGATACTCCAAAGGAAGATATTTAAGTATCAATTTGCTAAAATGTACTACTTCATATTATCCTTATAATAAATGACATACTAGTTTAACTTCATTGAATAACTATTCAGTATATTGTTATTGAAGATATATTTTATTCCCAAAGTTTTAAGAGAATATTTATAAAGGAATGATTATTATTAAGGATAATAGCGCAAAATGCATGCACAGATGTTGTCAAAGCAACGTTTTCATATAACTAATTAAAATGATTTTGTGAAAAATTTCGCTGTTGCATGGTTGTATTTCTGGCAAAATTTACAATAACGAATAATCATTATAAATATTGAAATTGTTATAGTATCTACTAAAAATCAAAGTGTTACTTGTTAAAATTTAGTTTTTTTTCTTTTTTTTTTTTTGATAATTTAAAAGAAAAAAGCATGTATAGAAAAAATATAGTAAAAAGAAACTTTTCAAGGGGCAGGTAGGATAATATCGAACGGTGCTTTTTAGATTGGCCTGGTGTGTTATGTCATTTGCAATTCACACAATGTAGCTTCTGAAAGACATTCTTTAGCTAAAAGTTTCTTTCCAATATATGCACAACTTATTTTTAAAGTATCAAGTAGAAAAAAAAATGTGAATTCGTTTCCTTGCGCGGATTCTGTTACATTTTATGGAAATGACATTTCCATTTATTATGTTTAACATCAAAATACTTCCATACTATAATTCATTTGAATGCATGTATATAAATATAGTCATTGCCATACACATGATCCTATTAAAAAATCAAACATACGTTAGTATGATATACAGGGGTGTCCTAAAAGCATTGATATCGGTTTATGTTCCTTAAGTTTTGATCATAGACATATATTATAAATTACAAAGTTACGTATAAAAAGGTACAGAATTTTATAAAATCGATTCAAATTTCAAATGATTAATTTAAGCAATAGAAAAGTAAAATTTTTATATGGCCAAAGTAAAAAAAAATTCCTCCAATGAGTTAAATGCACCCCATACACTAATAAAGTAATGTACAATATTTCAGCATTTTATCATAAAATGTCGCAGAGATATGTTTAAACAAAGTTGGTGAAGGTTTTAATTCTAAATTAAAATGTAAATGTTTACAGCTCGAGTACAGATAACACAACGCAGAAATGCCCCATAAGCAAATAAAATATTGCTCTTATCTTTAGGTTTATTTACAAATTTACAAAAGTATGCTTCCTGAAAAACACTTAAAATTTTACACATTGGATTACTTAATAAAATTTAGAAATTGTACAGTTGTTGTGGGAAAATTAACTACTTTTAATTAATACTCAATTTTCCCACTCCATTATTATTTATTTATCTTTATTAACTTTTATCTCATTCTATTTACATTTTAAATACCTTCTGTTAATTTCAATAGTTATCTTTCCCATCCATTTTTGAAGTTGTAGTCTCATCTTTGCTTGAAAACAAGCACTACAACTTTCACTTCAATCTTGGCCTCGCGATCGCACGTTGTAATTCTTATTTGGCTTTCGCCAAGATGGCGCTTTCTGCGATCGCAGAACCATTGTTTCTTCTGCATCCAATCGGATCTGTTCCCTTGTTATTCTTGGCGTTTTATGGTTCCTGCTTGGCGTGATTTGAAAAGCAACAAGTATGGCAACCTATGTTCGTATAAATACGAACGCACGCTGTCTCTAGCCACTAGCTACAACAACAAGGATTCCAGCAACTAGCTACAACAACAAGGATTCCAGCAACTAGCTACAACAACTGTCTACAACTTGTACTGTAACAACAACGACATCCATTTTTGCCATTAAGATGCATTGCGATGTACATGTTGAATTTCTACTCCAGAATATCAGATCCAAGGTGCTGTATACTAATCTATATCCATAAAAGAGGTAACTTTCACTTATTGTCTTTTCACAAAGCGGTAAGCCTTGTATAGTAATACATTTATGTATTTAATATGAAATATTAAAATTCACATATAGAAAGTGTATCCATAAAAACTAAACGATGAATCGTATTATTTAATGGAAATTAAGATGAACCAATGTTTAATTAACATGTGCCTAGTTCAAGGAACTCTCAATTTGTTATCTGATAGTCTTTTTATAATATAGTAACTTAAAAAATTAGCATGCCTGCTGATGAAGCATGTACCTCAAAGGAACATGTAAGTGGTCTCATAATAGTTCAAATGTGCAAGTAAAAAGATGAATAAACCAGATTTAGTTTATTCCAATACATTTTGTTATTATTTGTATTCTATATACACTTTGATTTAAATTCTTCTTATGAACCTCATGCAAACAATCAGGGAAGTAAAACTTCTCTCCCATTATTTAATTTTAACGAACCAGGTCATCTTCATCACGAACCAATTTCATTTTATAAATATTTAATTTAATTCAGTCTAATTGCATCTCCCATGTACTTCAAAATAATTATCGTCACAACAGTCAATGATCATTAAAACAGCTTAGAAATGTTTGCTTATAGATGAATTACAAAATAAAACTTGGAAATGGCACAGTCAAGGAACATTACAATTGCCTAGAAATGCTTGCTTAGATACTTTTGTACCAATAAATAGCACAATTGTAACGCAGAAAGCCCCTTCCAGTAAAATAGACTCTTCCCGGCGAAACGCGCCACGCATCACGTGATCTAGAAATACTTTCGTTCAGTTGACATGTGAGCTTTGTCGAAGGATGTATGTTTTTTTTTCGAAGAGCGGTGTTGTAAATAGAACGTCATGTGTTTTTTTGTTCTCCGTAAATGTGAAAGTAAAGTCTTATATATACGTGTCATGTGAAGTTTTTGTGATATGTGTGTTTTGTGTCAAGAAATAATAAAATCTATGAAAATGACAGCAATCTTTTACTTCTGGTGTTATTAAAGAAATATTCTTTCAGCCCCGAGATACGAAAAGTATAATTATTCTACAGTGAGTGCTACACAATTATTATTTATTTATGTAATCATTATTTTCTTTCGGAATTTGCGTACGACTCCTGAAAGCGACCATCCGATATGATTTTTGCGAATTCATATCCAGGTATCGAAAAGTGGTTTAAGTCAGCATTTATGTAGTTTTTCATATATCTGCGACATTTATGGGGCACATTTTACTTATTGGGAATTTTTTTTTGTACAGAGGGCGTATAAATATTTAAATTTTGTATTCCTTCAAATTTAATCCCCTGAAAATTTTAATCGATTTCATAAAATTCTGTATATTTTTTACGTAACTTTGCAATATATAATATATATCTATGATCAATATTTAGGGAATAAAAGCCGAGGTCAATGTTTTTGGGACATCCTGTATATTATTTCGGATGTTTTCATTCATTTTTATATGCACATGTAAAACGCACGATAATGAATAATTTATTATACGAAAAGTTTTTTATTAGGCTTTTGACATAGTACACTCATATTTATCATTTACTAAAACATATAAAACTAGTTTGATTAAAATTACAGTTAATTACAAATTAATGAAAATCGTGACAGCAAACACTCTTTAAGACTAAAGAGGCATGAGGCCACTGGTTCTCTTTAATTTCTTAATTCAGTTTTATAAAAAGTAAGACAAATGGAACAGTCTAGCATATTTTATTGAATAATCTGAAACAGAAAGAGATATTTCATAAATAATTATTCGAAAATGCTGATTGTTGCCAACTTTTGACATGCATTTTACAGATTTGTAAATTCATCACTTCTTTACTATATGGAAAAATATATGGTGAACGAACATATGTAATTTATAAATTGCTAAATTGTACTAATTATTATTAAAAAATATCGTTATCATAAATGAAGATGCAACAGTAACTTTATTAAAAATACTTTTTAGAGTATAAAAATAAAACATTTCTTCAAATTAATTTAAATTTTTAATGGGATATTTCTTTAATGAAAACCAAATCTTATTCATACTAAAATTTCAGAAAATATTATGTTCATTAAAGTTCGATTCATTGGGAAGTGTTCAAAAGTTGTACATACAGTTAAGTAAAACAAGCTGTATTTAAGTATTGCGCGGCAGCGCAATACTTATTTATTTCCAGTGTGACATCTTAATGTTAATTTAACACAGCAAATCCCATTGAACGAGTTAATTTACTAGAGTTTTTCCCACTTTTTGTACGCGTTGCCACAAAATATTTACTCTGTGCTAATTCTAATAAAATTTGAAATTTGAAATAGTGAAATTGTTTGGCTGACGTCAGGATCAAAACGGATGATTAAATGTCATTGAATATAGGTGGATTATAATCCAGGAAATAACATAGGCTATGTTTTATTTACGCTATTCAAATATTTTTCTTAATAATTCAAAATGTCATAATTTTTATTGGGAATCAATCGCCTTTTTTTCTGTAAAATTTAACTATATTTCTTTATTGTTGCCAACAATTCAAAAACCGTAATAATAATTTGTCCCAAAGCAACTAATTTTCAATTGAAAGATTTCTACGTTCAAAATAAAATTGAAAAATTTTTTTAAGTTTAAAAAAAAGGATCAACTCGACGTGATACTCTAAATAAACGGATATTTTCTAATATTTGGTTATAATTCAAGCAGAAAGGAGGCGAATATATCGCCATATTTGTAACAAAAAAAGCATTTCTTAGTTCAGCAGCAGTAATACATTTGTTAATAATACAAGGAACATCAGTATGAATAAATACAGGAAACAGGTCTATATAATGTCATATTTATAACAAAAATTTTAAATAATTTTTACCGATACTGTTTAATAAGGATGAATATCTGTTACATACAGGAGAAAATTTTCTGTCAAACAGTTTATAAGAGATTTCGCTGGGGAGAAATTTGACGTCTTATTATACATTAATTGCGCAGATGATTATTATGAAATAGGTTGTACTTGTTCAACATAATTTACTTATTTATTTATAGCGCACCTGGGAGGAAATAATATATTCAATTTTAAATAAAATTGATTTATTTTATGTTTCATTGTATAATAGCTATATTGAAATTTAAAGTAGTTGGCACAGATTCAACGCAATTTCCTTTTGTGTTTATAGCGTCTCCTGGTGAGAAATAAGGTAACTAATTTTTTTTAAATATTGATTTTTTGCGGGTTTGTAAAAATTATTTGAATAATGTTGTGCCATGATCAAATTTATGTTTAGTAAAAAATTTCACAGGATTATTTACGCTGGTAGCGTCCATGGTGGAACATTGCCTAACTAAAACTTTAAAATGGATTATGTTTTCTCATATGCCACCCATGCTCCAAATTAAAAATAGGTATTACTGATTCAACAAAATTTATTCTTGCGTGTATAGTGCCCCGTGGGTGGAAATAGCGTAACCAATTCAGATATTATAATACGAGCAAATCGTGTGTGTGTGTATATATATGGACATTTTATCTAAAAAATGTATTTAATGATAATTTTGTATTCTACCGTTTTGGTGTACGAGAAAACATTGGACTCGACATGATCGGAAAAATTCGATTCGTGGGTTATGTTGTGATCTCTATGTGTCAATACATTTCAATAGAAATAAAGGTTGAAACAACTGCTGAACAGTTGACAGTAAACAAATTCGTAAAGTTGGCAACATTTCTCCAAATTTGGCGAAGTAGTCGATTTTTGTCCGGAAAATTACTTTCCAGATTACCAATGCCAAAACACATTATTGGCGCTAAATGAAATAATGTCGCCAATATGGCGAGTTTTCAAAGAATGTTGGCGAAGCTTGGCGAAAGAATTGGCATTAATATCTGAAGGATTTTTCTAGAAATTCCCAATAGGAGCTGAAATACATGATTCAACCAATCAGAGTCCATAGAACGTTCTCGAAAACAAACTTTAACCAATCAAGTTACATAGATCTTCGCAATTAATCCCACACCTTTAAGGAAGGGCTTCAGTCGAAGCCTAAAGTCTCTGAAGTTGGACAGAAAATCTTGCGATCTGCAAAAGACTTAGTACGAAAAGAATGAAGTTTGGCGAGTTGAACACAAAGCTGGTTTTAACCAAACGCAGCCCGATCTCACCAGCTGGTTTATTTTTTGTTTGCTTAATTGAATTTTTATGTTTCATTGTATGACAGCTATACTGAAGTTAAAAATGCGTAATACAGATACAACAGAATTTTCTGTCGCGTTTAAACTATCCCCTGGAGAAAAATAGGGTAAATGAATATTTATTTATTTATTTTATAATAAGCTTCATAATAAACTTTCGACAGGCTGAAATTGGTGTTTTGTTAGAAATTTTCACATGGTATGTTTTATTTTTATTCTTGAAGCACCGGCGTTGGGAATTTACATAAATAACCCTTTAAAATCACTTTTTTATCATATATTCTAATACGAGAAAATCTTGTGTGTGGTTATATATATATATTAGGGTGTCCCAAAAAAATAAAAGTCATTTTTTTCTATCGCATACCCTCTTATTTTTTTCCTTTTATGTCAAAACAATTGTAAATAAAGTTTCATGTAATTTGAACCACGGTAACCCGTGCCGACTTCCAGCTAAACATCGCAGCGAGTACGTGTGTACTTGAGCGAACGAACGGTTTCACGTGTCAGCTTGTCACGTGACCGTAGAGGAGCACCCATCACCTGCAGTAGGAAAAGAAAAAAAAGAAAGGTTTTGGAATGCTTCGACAGCCATAACGCGCAGTTTACTCAGAGCAGCGCACGTCTACGTGTCAATGTGCTTATAGTTCCAACTTGTTTTGTTAGCAAATGTTTGTACAGTTTTGAATCAGTGAACAGAACATGGCAGTAGAATTGCGTAGTTCTAAAAATGTTATATTTTGAGTAGGGAACGTAAAACATCAAATAACGCGCTCAAAACTTCCGTCTAATAGACAAGTTCTCGCTGCCTTGTTTTACAATATTCGGGAAGTGAATTTAACTGGAAATGAAAATGCAAATCTCGCTATTCGCTAATGCATTATCTTTTGTGAAAAGGCACGCATACCTACCAAATCGTTGCCAAATTGCGTGAGGAAGTTTGTTAATATGTATCAAGTTTGGAGAGATTTACAAAAAAATGCAAAGAAATTACAAGACGTATTTAAGAGGCGACAAGAGGATTTTGTAAGTAATTTAGAAAATTTGTTTGACATCGCACATGCTGATGCACTTCAAATAATGAAAATAGAGGAAGATAGGATGTTCTTGCAACTCCAAAGAGAGCCTGGCCGACCCGGTCACTTAGGTGGAGTGGATACAAAACTGGCCAAAAAAGAAGAAAGGGCGCGACTTCGAGCTGTCCAAGAAGAAAATCGGCGAATCAAATATGGTTCCGCTTCAACTTCCTCGTCAACATACGAAACATTGCAAGAAGATTCCTCTTCAAATTCTACCGAAAATATGGATAAAGAAGATATCTTAACATTTATATCTATGAAAGTTCAGAACAGTCAGAAAGCTCCGAACAATGAGAGCTCAAAACCAGTAGTAAGGAGTAATTTTATTACTCCAAAGTTAGTTCCTGCGTTAGACAGGTGTCAGTTAAGTGTCCGAGATTCTGTGTTTATTCTTGAAGCTACTATTGATGCACTTGGATTTAACACTGACGAATTTCCAATAAGTAGATCTTCAATTCAAAGAATTCGAACAGAAAAACGGAAGGAACGCGCGGAAAACGTAAAAATTGATTTCCAAAATGAGGTACCGGATATAGTGACTTTACATTGGGACAGCAAACTGTTGCCTGCTTTGAGTGTTCGAAAATCGAAAGAAGAACGCTTGCCCATAGTTATTTCATATGGAGTTAAAGAACAACTCATTGCTGTGCCGAGACTGGATAATTCTACAGGCAAAGAACAAGCGCAGGTTATTTGGAAGGCGATCTTAGATTGGAATCTCGAAAACAAAGTCCAAATTCTCTGTTGTGATACTACGGCTTCGAATACAGGTCGTTTTATTGGTGCTTGTGCGCTCCTAGAGCACAAATTTGAAAGGGAAATGCTTTTTTTTGCTTGCCGCCATCATGTATACGAACTGGTATTAAAGGCCGTATTCGAAGCGAAAATTAAACAAGTGACAACAAGTCCCGATATTCCTCTTTTTAAAAAACTTAAAGAGAACTGGAAAAACATCGATCCCACCAAAATACAGTGCTATAGATAAACAGTGGAGTCGTTCCGAACCGTATCCGAAATTGAAAATTTGATTGACTTTTACCGCACTGAACTTAAAAATATTATGATCCGAGAGGACTATCGAGAATTGATCCAACTTTTTATCGTATTTTTAGGTGGAAATGCAGAAAAAAAATTAAAATCAGACCTCCAGGTGCCATGCACCAAGCTAGATGGATGGCCCGAGCGATTTACTCCTTAAAACTATCATTATTTAGTTCTCAACTGAAATTAAACATCAAGAATAAAAAGGCACTGTTAGATGTCTGCTTATTTATCGTGATTGTCTACGTTAAACCATGGATTCAACGCATTTTAGCAATTAAAGCGCCCTACAAAGATTTGTGCTTTTAGAAATCTTTGAAAGCTTACAAAAATGTGAATGAAAGTATCTCGGAAGTTGCTTTACAGAAATTTCTCAAGCATTTATGGTATTTGACTGATGTATTAGCAATATTAGCACTTTTTGATGATGACGTTGACGAAGGAACAAAATTAAAAATGGTGGCAAATTTAAACGGAGAAGATATTTTGACCCATGAGAAAAGATACATTCTATCGAAGGAAGAACTTTGTGGTTCATTGTATGGTGAGGTTGATACATTTATTTTGTAGTTGTATATTTATTTATTCATTTATATCATGCAATTGTCATTTATAATTATATTCTTTTTTACAGAAAAAAAATGGAGGATTTCATATCAGTCAAAAGCCTTTCTTTGTTTTCTAGACTCAAAATCGATGATAGTTTTCTCAAAAAGAGTCCCTCTTCATGGGAGAATAATGATTCTTTTCTAGACGCGAAAAAGACTATATCAATGCTTAGAGCAGTGAATGATACAGCTGAAAGAGCGGTAAAATTGATGCAAGACTTTCATTGTTTAATAACGGTTGAGGAGGATCAAAAACAATTTTTGTTACGTTGCGTACAAGAACATACTAAGCTTTATCCTGACTGTAAAAAGCAAACATTGAAACGGAAATATGTTCATTAATGCTTCTTCTACTGTAATATGTTAATAAATATCTGATTTTAATAAAATGGTGTCTTAAGTACCAAGGAAAAGTACATTTTGAAATCTTTCCATAGTATTCCCCGTATAAGATTTTATGTTCAAGTTTGACCTAAAGTCGGGGCACGGGTTACTATTATTTTATTGCAATAATACTTTTTATTTATGTTACTGAGGTCAAATAGAAAAAAAATAGAGGGTATGCGTATTCGATTTTGCAAAAAAAAAATTTGCCATTGTATCTTGGGACACCCTAATATATATATATATATATATATATATATATATATATGCAAATTTTATCTTAAAAACGGCTCTAACGAATTTGACGAAATTTTGTATCCTACCGTTTTGGTGTACCAGAAAACGATTGGGCTAGATCACATGTTCGAGAAAATTCGATTAGTGGGTCATTTTGGGTCATAGTCTAGCTAATTGTATCTAAAAAACGGTTCAAACGATTTTGACGAAATTTTGTATCCGACCATTTTCGGGCACGAGAAGACTATTAGGCTGGGTCACATATTCGAGAACTTTTGATTAGTGGGTCATTTTTGGGTCAAAGTGAGCCAAATTAATTTTATCTAAAAAACGGCTCTAACGATTTTGATTAAATTTTATATCCTACGAGTTTCGGGCACGCGAAAATCACTGGGCTAGGTCACATGTTCGAGAAAATTTGATTAGTGGGTCATTTCTGGGTCATTGTGGGTCAAGATCTAAAAAGCGGCTCAATTTACTCTAAATTTTGCATCCAATGGTTTTCCGGCACGAGAATACTGTTGGGCTAGGTCACATGTTCGAGAAAATGCAAGTAGTGGGTCATTTTGGGTCATGGTCAAGCTAATTGTATCTAAAAACGGTTCAAACGATTTTGACGAAATTTTGTATCCGACTATTTTCGGGCACGAGAAGACTATTGGGCGTGGTCACATGTTCGAGAACTTTCGATTAGTGGGTCATTTTTGGGTCAAAGCGGGCCAAATTAATTTTATCTAAAAAACGGCTCTAACGATTTTGTATAAATTTTGTATCCTACGAGTTTCGGGCACACGAAAATCATTGGGCTAGGTCACATGTTCGAGAAAATTCGATTAGTGGGTCATTTCTGGGTCATTGTGGGTCAAGATATAAAAAGAGGCTCAATTTACACTAAATTTTGCATCCAATGGTTTTCGAGCACGAAAAGACTGTTGGGCTAGGTCACATGTTCGAGAAAATTCAATTAATGTGTCATTTTGGTCATGGGTCATTATGGGTCAAGCTATTTTATCTTAAAAACGCTTCAGAGGATTTGAAATAAATATAACACCCTACAGGTTAAGAGAACAAGAAGACTATTAGGCTAGGTCACATGTTCGAGAAATTTCGATTAGTGGGTCATTTTGGTCATGGGTCATTATGGGTCAAGCTATTTTATCTTAAAAACGGCTCAGACTATTTACACTAAATTTTGCATCCTATGGTTTTCGGGCACGAGAAGACTGTTGGGCTAAGTCACATGTTCGAGAAAATTCAATTAGTGGGTCATTTTGGTCATGGGTCATGATATTTGAACTGAAATTTAATTTTGACCGAGCATAACTCGGTCTTCCCTGCTCGTGTTTTCTTACACGACAATCATATCCCAAGTTAAAGTATTGTATATAACGAATATTTCTTTTGCGTTTAAACCCCCCTTGAGAGGAAATAAGATAACCAAATATTAATAAAATTGATTTATGTTTTCCTTTTTTAAATATGTTTTCAGAAAAAGTTCCTGCCTCGGTAAAGCTTACATTTTGATAAAAAAATTCACAATCGTTTTTTTATTCTATGTAGCGCTCCTGGTGGAAAATTGCTTAACTAAAACTCAATGGATTTTTTTACGTTTTACAATACGGGAAGTATACCCCAAGTTAAAATTATGGAATAATATTTTCTTGCGTTTATATCGCCACCTGTAAAGAAATAGGGTATCCAAACTCAAATAAAACTGTTTTTTAAATGTTTTACTGCATGACAGCTATATTGTTGCTAAGTATAATCTCTAAAAATTCACCCAATTTACTTATGCATTCATAGCGTCCTTGTTGGGAAACTGAATAACTAAATTTAAGTAAAATTGATTTTTCATGTTTTTATTATTGATTTTTTTATCCTCAGATTGGAAAGTTTTGTCCAAACTACAACAACCTGCATTACTGCAGTGGTGAAACATTTTGAATTAACCATTGCTAAATTTAAATCACAAATTGTGATGCCATACCCATACCGCATAAACGAAAGCTTAATGATGGTACACTCTATTAATTTTGAAATGAGTTCGTCTGAATGCAGTAGTTATTAAAAAACTAAGCATATTAAACAACAACGTAATTTACCAAACAAATTTAAAAAAACAGTTTATTTCCCAGAATGTTTAGTCCCAAGAAGGGGCAGATATTAAGATATTTCATTCAGTTGGTTTTAGAATAGATGTTAAATTTTTGGTAATAAATAAGATTAAACTAATTGAGCTTTAAAAAATTAAAAGAAAATCAATTAATATGATATTTAATCCACCCGTAAAACTTAGATCTGTTCGAATGAAATTGAAAAAAATCTTTGACTTTTCATTTCTAAGCTTCACAAGCTGCAAACTATTGTATTACAGATTAAACTTTAACATGTTTATGATTAGTGTATGTAAAATGACAAGGTACAAATACAAGCCTCTAAAACAGTCTAAGATTAATTTCAATTTCATTCGAACATATCTAAATTTTACGGGTGGATTAAATATCATATTGATTGATTTTCTTTTAATTTTTTAAAGCTCAATTAGTTTAATCTTATTTATTACCAACAATTTAACATCTAATCTAAAACCAACTGGATGAAATATCTTAATATCTGCCCCTTCTTGGGACTAAACATTCTGGGAAATAAACTGTTTTTTTAAATTTGTTTGGCAAATTACGTTGTTGTTTAATTAATAATGGGGTTTTATATTTCATTAATATCTGTGCAAATAATGTCTTAATAAATCAAAATAATTCCAGATCATCATATTCAGTTTAATGCACATTAAAATTAGGACACAAAGTACAGTAAAATCCATAAAGCGACCACGCTCCGTTCTATTGAAAAGGATCAGGGTCCATAAGCCGTAATTTTTTGCCCATGAAATAAGACTAAAATTCGATTTTGTTATACTGACTTAATTATTTCACTTTTTAATATTAGAGAATTTATCCTGTACGATTCCAACAATTGTTTTGCATTTTATTCGAATTTATATAACTTACACAAGCTCAAAGTTCGTATTATTCGTAGTTTTTGATGAAAAATACGCAATTTCTCTTAATTTTACCTCAATTTTTAATATTTTTTTAATATTTTACTATGAGCGTAGCTTTGCAACACTTTTATTTTTAAAAAGTCCTTCCGGCCTGTACCGGGAGGAAAAGGTAGCTTTCCTATATCTTAGTTTTAAAATTTTAGCTAATGTTACACGAAAACAGCAACTTAAAATGCAAATAAAACGTTTACAAAAGATTCGTTAATACAGAATTTGAATAAGAAATTCGCCAAATTATTGAGAAATAGCCAAATTGGCATCATTTATGAAAACTTATTTTGGTCGCCAAATTTGGCGATATTTCGCCAAATGTCGCCAAGTTTGGCGAGAATTTGGCGCTAACGGATATGAATATATAGTTTTATGCGTTTGATTGGGAAAATTATTACAACAATGAAAGTTTTTGTAATGTGCTGTCTTGTTTCAAAATGTCAGCCACCCTAGAATTTCAAACTGCTCTATCTCAGCCGTTTTTTAAGATAGAGGTAAAACAAAAAATGCTCTGGAATCCTCGTTTCAAGGCCTAACACTGAATTAAAAAATAAATTTGAATTTTTAACTTTTTTGTATCCCGTAAGGCATGGTGACATCACGGCGACGTCACTGTGAAGTCACACTGTGACTTTGTGACAGTCGTCGTGACGTCACGTGACGTCGATGTGAAGTCACTGTGACGTAAATGCGAGGTCGTTATGGCCGTTTTCAAGGCTTTCTGTGACCTCACAATGTGGCTACTTTGTGAAGTCACCGTGCGACTTCAATGTGAAAAATGTGACGAATCTGCATCGGATAGGGTGACCAGATTTTACCCGAATCCTATACGGATTGTTCGGATCAAAATTTTTTTATGGTTCAAGTTTGTGACGTTTGTGACGACACTGCACCGGGTCGGGTGACCAGATTTTACCCGAATACAATCCAGAAACTTCGGATCGATATTTTTGGATTTGTTTGGCTACAGAATAGATTTGGATTAGTTGTCGTGTGACCTGATTTTCGTGAACCCGATCTGACCCGAGTCGGGTATAATGTTTTTACTGTAAGTCTTGTTCAGAATAGAATCTTGCATACGACCAAGTAACCAGATTTTATCAGAAATTGTGTTACGATACAATTTCTGATGTCGGCTCGGATCTAGAGTCATGCACCAATCCGGTTATATACTTCTTGAACATGAATGATGGTTGACTGAAACTATATTTACATTCAACCCGTAATCTTACCCTAACCCAACAACAACAACAACAAAAATTCTGTAGGAACACAACCCGACCGAACCTGATAAATGATTTCGCATAGATTCGGATAACAAGATCTCACCAAATACGGATAAGATCGATGATAAGGATTGGATCGGCAATCATTTTTTTATGCAACTCGTATTCAAATTAAAACTTTGCATCTGATTGGGAAACCGGCTAATGTAGCCGTTAAACAAGAAAATTATAAATGTAAAAAACGCATACTAATATAAAAATAATAGATGAATCCATTAAAAATTATAATAAAATTAAATATTTTAATAATATGAAATTCTATTGTGCAAATAACCACTTTTAAAAATAACTTCGACTTCCATTTGTTTTATGTAACCACCAAAAATGTTGACAATAATTAAACTATGCTATTTTGCTTTTATGTATTGAAGTTTTTAAATGTGTATACTTTGCCATATTTCCCCTCGTTCAGTATCACGAAACTTTCTGACACATTTATGAACAAATTTTTAAACGCTTGGCACTTGCATGCCTGATTATTAAAGCGATTTGGAATGAATAGCGTTTTCCATTTTTAGATAAATGAAATGCTTAAGAGCAATTTTGGTCACTTTTTTCCGTTTCTGACGCTGCGCATCGGAAATTCGGTTCAAAACACCGACTTTGATAGTGTTTTCTGAAACATCTTTTGTCAAAAATGGAAAATGCCATTCTATTACATATATTCTGAATAAGAACACCTGCCAATTTCATGTGTTTCCGAATAAAAATGAATTCAGAAATTAGTTATTTTGGATTTGATTACAAATTTAATGAAAATAAAAGTATAGATTTTTAAATAAGCATTGTGAAAAATTTATATTAGGAATCCATTTAAATAATAGATCTACCTATTGTGCGATATTATTAAATAATAAACATTGTATCAAGCAATAAAACATTTTTCGAAGCAAATGAAATTTAAAACTTCGGATCATAAACGCAAAGAAAAAAAAATATATTTTTTTTTTCTTTACAAATTATTTTATTTATAGTTTTTGATAGAATACTAAATGCAGAGCTTAAATATCAATTTTTACTATAGAAAAAATTCGATAACATAACTGGAAAAATTACCTTAACTGAATAGCTGTTTTATTGTTTCATCAATATTCATTATTTTTTTGCACCTAATATTGACATATCTTGACAACTAAATTTGTAATGAGTTAAATTGTCGCAATTATTTCAAACATACCAGAAAATTATTTCTCAAAACCTCCACTAGCTAAGAAATTTTCAAATTGTAAATCAAATATCAATAGTTTTAAAAATTGCAATGTTTTTAATTACAATGAATAACTATGGAAATTGAACTGAGAAACGCAAAATATAAATACATTCCTCGTTATAAATAACACTTTACATTTAGAATATATATTGTTAGTAAATACTTTAAGCTTTTTTCGAAACTCTCTATTTAAAACGATTTAAAACATTAAAGATAAAATTTTATACAAGTGATTAAAAAAAAAAATAGATTTAAACATCTTAACATTTAAATAATGCACTATTAATGTACCATTACTAAATATGCACTATTAACAAAACTGCGAAGACATTAAAAGTTACCTGCTAATCTATAAGTAAAACCACCAGTTCTATGGATTAAGTTTTAATGGTCATTGACTGCTTCCTTTTCATTGAAAAGGAGACTCAAATCCACTGCTTTAATTTTCAAAGTGTCCAGCTTAGGTGTGTTCACAGATCTGAGATATCAAATATCGCACGCAGACCTTAATAACGCACCCAGCTAGACATAAGGATAGGTTAAAATGGATGATTCACTTTAAAACGTTAATTTACTTTCACGGTATAAATTCCACAATATACTTCCACAAACTAAAAGAACACCACACACTGTAATCCGCCGATGAAATTAATCGTCTGCCCTCAACATCTGCGATCATGATCTGCGCAGTAATGTTTACCACAAAGTAACATCTAGCAGGTGTTTCCAGAAAAAGAATAGAAAGAAAACAGTTAAATAAAGACATTTCAAATGCTTTATAGTTTATATGGCTGACAAATAACTTCTAATAAAACTATAATATTTTGTTTTTATATGAGAGAGTTTAGTATTCTTGGAAATAAGCTGTGAAAATTTAAATTTTTATATATTTTTTAATCAGTTGCATTTGTTTTAGGCGTCCAAAGTAAACAGAAATTTTAAATAAAAATGGATTTAATAGTCTTTATAAAATAATTACGACATAAATATAAATACTATTCTGCAATCAGATTTCCTAAATACGATTTTTTCATTTTTTACACTCTATTGAAAAGAGCAATATATTTAACAGAGGTGATATCTTATTAAGCACTGACCAGTTTTGGAATAAATTGCTATAGGAATGACATATACTTTATGACATATTTTTAATTCGTTTTTGTTCGGAAACGCATGAAATTGGCTTTTGTTTTTATTCAGAAACTCTGTAATTGAAAGACGTTTTCCATTTTTTAGTAAAATCAGAAGATCTTTCAGAAAAGAATGTCAAAGTCAGCGTTTTGAACCAAATACCCGACGTAACAGGGAAAGAAAAGAGAAAAACCAGTCGTCACGTGACACGAATTGCTTATAACTCGATAAGTAATATATTTATCAAAAAATGGAAAACTCATTTCGATTCCAAATTGCTTCCATAGTCAGTCCTGCCCATTTTATGCCTTTGCGTTTAAAAATGAGTCAGAAATTATGTCAGAAAGCTTCGCGTTGTGGAGCAGGTTAGTTAAGAACCACCTTAAATATTCAGTACAAGAAAAATCTTGAACGCGTTCGACGGTCACCCCGAGCACCCCGATGTCGAACTCGCAAAAATGGTGTCCTCACTTTTTAAACAGAAGCTGATGATTGGGTTGAGTGGCCCCTCAAAATAATAAGAGATTGGAGATTTTTAAAATATTTTTAGTATCACAAAATTAGCAAATGAGTTCTATGCGGTGGTAGGAAAAAAAATTAAATGTTTGTATTTAAAATGCTAACAAATCTCTAAATCGCTAACAGTTTTATTAGAATGGGAGATCTATTTCTGAATTACTTTCCGCCAAAACTTTCCTACGTTACTAAATTTCTATTTAAGGATTTTTACCTGTGTATTATATAGTATATTTTGTTAAATTTCATGAAAATGGCAATGAAAATTGTAAAAAAATATCTGCCTCATATATGTAGACAAATATTTATTTATTATTTTATTTTGGAAATACAATATATTTAAATAATGTGTGACAATGTTTTTATTAATGATTTAGGTACATGGCATAATTCAATTCTATATTTTATGAGTTTTTTTCCAAATTCTCTCTCCGATCACACCGTGAAGTCACAGAGTGTTGGCATTTTGGTCATAGGTTTTACGTGACTTATGTGACTTGCAGTGACGTCATTGCAACGTCACAAAAATTTTTAAAGCTGTCAAAAAGTAATTTTCTTCATGCCATAAGATGTTCTAAAGTTTATTTTAAGTTTTCTTTAGATGTTCAAGACGTTCACATTTTGATCACAGTGTGACGTTACAAAGTGGTGTCATTTTAGTCACAGATGTGACGTGACGTACGTGACTCACAGTGACGTCACAATGACGTCACTGTGACTGTGCATGCTATGCGGGATATTTATTTTAGTTTTAAATTTTTAAATGGCCGCCATCTTGAAACAAAATGGCGGACCAAGCTGGCCAACGAACTCGGTCGAGACATTGGTGAGCTTAATACACACAATTAGTTTCATCAAAATTGATTTATAAATACGAGCGTTATCGTATGACATAGGTCAGATATATATATATATATATATATATATAAATCAACATTTGAACGGAGGGTGGTTTTGGGGTCTGGGGGTCATGATCGGTGAAAATGTATCGAAATTTTCCGGAACTGCTTTCCTCCGAACGGCTGCAATAGGTAGCTTTATACTTTTTTGTATTGAAAGCTACCTAATATATTGTATATTTTGATGTATTTTATAATATATGTAAAGAAGAAAGTGTTGCAAGATTGCGCTCATATAAAGAATGGAGGTAAAATTAGGCGAAATTGCGTATTTTTCATCAAAAACTACGAATAATACGAACTTTGAGCTTGTGTAAGTCATATAAATCCGAACAAAATGCAAAAACTATTGTTGAAATCGTACAGCATAAACCTTCTAATATTAAAAAGTGAAATAATTAAGTCAGTTTAGCAATATCGAGTTTTAGTCTTATTTCATGGACCAAAAGCACGGCTTATGGACCCCGATCCTTTGTCGCGCTGAGAGGTGGTCTTGTAATGGAGGTCACGTTTAAATAAAAAATTTTATTGTCGAAAATAATGTACCATATAGTGTTATGAAAAATGGGAAATAAACAATGTTTTTAAATACAAAAAGAAAACTTTAAATAAAATTCATATGTCACTTACGACAGGGGTTTGGAAAATGTTGAAATTGATGATTGCTTTGATTTTACAATTTGATTTCTAAACATTTACGAAGTTCAGTGAATAAATGCAAGGCTTTTCTTTATGCTGAAAACAATTCCATCGGATAGTCGTTTGCATCACTTAATTTTTACTTAGGTTTTCGTTTCATTCTACGTTATTTACTGTGTTATAATTCTTTTAAAAAGGCTGCTTTATTCTTCAAAATTTTATTTATTTGAGTTTTTCCACAATTAAAAATTTCAGTCAATTTTTTCCCGACTTTTCATTTTTATTTTCCTTTCTAATGTGTACATGCTTCTCCAAGATTAAAGTCACTCTTATTGGTGTCATTGTTTAAAGCTATTTAAAAAGATGTGCACTGGGAGGACGGCAGAAGTAAGCGGTCACACTCTAAAATGTATTTTGCAACATGGCGTCTCGATTGCAATAACATAGAGAGAGGTAAGAATTTCACTACAGAAATCAGGACATAAAAGAAACATTCGCAGGGGTTCATCAAGCATGCTGTTGTCGG
Source organism: Maratus michaelseni (assembly GCA_963931845.1). Classification (NCBI taxonomy): domain Eukaryota; kingdom Metazoa; phylum Arthropoda; class Arachnida; order Araneae; family Salticidae; genus Maratus; species Maratus michaelseni. The sequence continues at coordinate 423,075,384 of OZ007592.1, forward strand.
AAGTGGGGATGATCCATTCCAGTTGGGGGACCATGTACACATTCGACAACCTAAAGGCTATAAATGACCAGAAAAGAAAGGAATATTTTTTTTTTCGTTTCTTCAAACAAATAGGCCGCTGTTGTAGGACGAATGGTGTCTGGATGGACGTACAATTCGCATTGATCATGTGGTAATAAATTTAAATCCATGACGAAATGTCTTTGAGGGAGGTAGTCGCTTAATGGAGGTAGCCGAGTAGGGAATTTTCACTGTATATGCATGAATGTATTAACCAACATAAACATAAAATTATCTTTTATTTCATTAAAAAAAAGCTGGACAAGTTAGTTAAATTCTATACAGTCTAACATTCATCAGTACATGACATTAAACAGTATCAAAATTACATAAATAATTGTTTGAAGGTATTACACACAATGCTTAAATTTGCGGTCACGCGATTCACAGATTTGCACGTTATAATGTGTGCATTAATTAGTACATAATAATACAGAAGAAATATAACCATTGGCGATAATGTAATTAGGAAATTGCTAAATTGCACTAATTTATATTACCGTTTAATCAAATTAAAATATAAGTGTAGCTTTATTGAAATATTTTTCAAAAACAATTATGGACGATATATTTTCATCCTAAACTGTCATTGGAAAATTTATAAACAATAGATTAAAATTAAGGGCATTCAAGCTTAAAATACACACACAGGTGTTGCCAGAGTGACGTTTTCAGAAAACCAATTAACGTGATTTTATTAATAAATCGATTGTTGCGCGATAGAGCCTTTGATAAAAGGTATACAGTTATTATATTAAGATTTGAAAATATTATAAGATGAACTAGATTTGAAATTTAGTAATCATAATCATAAGAAGATTAAATTCTTATCCCAAGTTAAAATTAAATTTTCATTTATGTAACAATTTCGTGTGCATTTCGCAAATTAAATTATAGAAATAAATGGAACCTATTATAATTCATCTGTTTTTTTAACTGTCAGTTTTGAAAGAGAAAAACCGAATTTAGAAATTCAGTTATTCCCAAATTGGTTTGTTAATTAGCTTATGAAGATCTGTTTAATTTATAAAAAGTACAGTTGAATTAGCATGGAATTTTGAAACTGAAAATTGTATACTTTCAGTTATTTTTTTAATTTCCATGTAAATGTTTAAGTATGTAAAATAATATTTTTTTTCTATAAATAAGATATTTAATTCAATATCTCTAGTGGTGGGAATAAAATAAGAACATCATTTTGTTCAATGCATTGACGGCTGCTGTCCAAATTATTACATTTTTGTTAACAGAATAAAACCTAGATATTTCTAATGACATTTCATTTAGCTAAATAGAATCTAACAGAGACCTTTTCAGAAATACAAGCAGACAAGGCCTAACAAATACACACTTCTCTCTCTATCGTGTTGCACTTTAGTAAAAAGAATTCCACATTTCTTTCATTTTCTTTCTGTTGGGAATTGTTAATTTTGGGTCTGAGAGACATAATTATTATACATGTCATCTGCTTCAATACTTTTAAGCTTCTACTCAAATCAATAATTATACACTGGTGTTTTTAGAATAGTAGTTTGAAAGAGTTCTGATATTTTATTTTATTTTTAAAGTTGAACTATTAAAAATTTTACAAATGTTAACAAAGTTCTTTAAACGCTTAATGACATCGATTTGTCATTAAATATGGCACAGGTTGTGTAGATATACATGCGTCTGTTTTATTAAAGAGGAAGTAATTTCATTATTTAAATAAATATATTTATAGATGCACTTTTAAACATTCTTTGAAAACTTATAATTAAAGATAATAAAAAAAAAACTTTAAGCCTATTTTTTGTATCAATACATCAGTTTTATTTGAAATAGAAGCATCAAATCAAAATGAGCATTACAATTTCAGAAAATAAAACTAAAAATATACGAAAAACGTCTCTTTAAAATTTAAAATGGAATTTCATATATTCCTTCAATTTATCATTCTGGTTTATGAAACATTTTACAATGCATTACATGCAGTTCACATTCATTTCCTTTAACTTGAGGTAAAATACATTCATCGATTTTTCTTTGAATGCAACAATTTCGGGAAGGCAATCATTTATGTGTCTAAAGTTAGAGAAAAATGATTGTCAAAATTTTACTATAGAATCGTAAAACCCGTTATTCATTCTAAATTCATCAATTCATTTCTGTAGGCAATGGAGTGAATGTATAAAGTGTTGCGAAGTCTTTTCAAATCATTGGGAGATTTATTTGAAATGTTGTAATTACTGCAGTAATAATTCAATTGAATGTAATATATTACGCGTACTCTAAAAAACGTATATATATATATATATATATATATATATATATATATATATATATATATATATATATATATATATATATATATATATATATATATATATGTATATATATATATATGTGTGTGTGTGTGTGTGTATATATATATATATATATATTTTACACCGGATAAAAAAAAATACACATTCTCTTATTTTTTAGATTATTTAATTGTTATATGCGATTTATACAAATGGGAGATTTTAACTTTAGTAATTTTTATATAAAATATTCTATCTCTTAGATGGTATTTATTTAAAAAAGATTTCGATAATAATGCCATTTATAATATTTTTAGGAACAATATTCATAGAAAATGATGAATCGAAATTCAAATTAAGAAATGCTTATTTATGAAGCCTTATATCCATACTAATAAAAGAACGTTTCGCTCTGTGTGTTTGTGTTTGTTTTTCTGTCTACGATGGCTTGCAAAAGCTAGCCCACCTGTAAGTCTGAAAATGTAGGTGTAGATAGTGCAAGGCATTGCCTGGTGCACCCTAGTCTCAGACTTTTAGTATTTTAATTATTTACTGAAATATTAAATAAAATCCAGAAAGAACTCTCATCAAAAATACATTTTTTTCTTCGAGTGATTGGTTGTATCGATTCTTCACAGAAGAAATTAAATAAACCAGAGTATGTATGCTTAGATAATGACTTATAACGAAATAGTGTTAATATGGATTGCAGTTACCGGCGTACAGCCATGCTCATGTAGCGCCAACTGCACACCGCAAATTACACAAACCACACCAGTTTGAAACATTTTCCAGGCATGTTTTTCAGCAAGATAATTAGCTGGGTTTAAGGGATTTTTCAAACATTATTATGATTATAACATTATTTAACATTTAAACATTATTATGATATATTATTATGATAGAGATTATTAATACAAAAAAATTATTTAACAGAATATTTGTTATATATGCGGTGAGGGAGAGGGGTTAGAGCAAACAATTTGTTATTAAATATCGCATTTATTTTACTTGACCGCGCGCCATCTAGTGGCAGATTTTTCCTTAATTGACCCCCTTTATTAATAAATCCAAATCTATTTGCTCTGATTTCAACAGAACTAAATACAACAATATAATAAAATATAACACCTTGTAATAGTATATTACTTTTAAATGCTAAAGGTGTAAAATTAACAACTATAATATAAATTAAAATAACTTTTATTAGTTGTTTTACATGTTTCGACTCTTCTGAGTCATTTTCAAAAACAAAATGAGAATATTCTAAAGCTGCACGGGCTTTGAAGTTATTATTTAAACGTACTTTTTAAAAAAATTACGCACGTTATCTATTATTTTTTACTTGATTGTTTATTTTCATATCTTTGAGCATGGAGTAATTCTAGCCACAGTTTCGGTAAATTAAAAGATGCCGCATCGTTACAACCATCATCAACTATCCATCCATAATAAGAGAAACCATAGAGATACTCACGCGCAAAAATACAATATGTAACGATGCGGCATCTTTTAATTTACCGAAACTGTGGCTAGAATTACTCCATGCTCAAAGATATGAAAATAAACAATCAAGTAAAAAATAATAGATAACGTGCGTAATTTTTTTAAAAAGTACGTGTAAATAATAACTTCAAAGCCCGTGCAGCTTTAGAATATTCTCATTTTGTTTTTGAAAATGACTCAGAAGAGTCGAAACATGTAAAACAACTAATAAAAGTTATTTTAATTTATATTATAGTTGTTAATTTTACACCTTTAGCATTTAAAAGTAATAGAACTAAATACATTTAACAATTTTAACACTTTTTAGCTTTACCCGTAGCGTTTAATTACTGTTTTATATAGATAATACCGCTATTTTAAATCTCAGCTAACAATGTTCCGTAATTCTCCAAACCAGTTCCATTTTTACTAAATTATCTTAAAAATTAGCATTCATAGCTTCAAAGTGTAATTTTAGAAAACAGTTACCACTATTTTCAAATAATAGTCTAAGTCAAACTTAAAATTAAGTTCTAGCTTAACCAAATGAATCAATCTTTAAAGATGTATAGTGGTCTTCTTAACTAGTTGTTTGCTTAGGGCACTTGAACATCCGTTCCCCCCTGGCCCCTTCTTCAAGGTTTTTTCCCTAACTATGCCCAGTTTCCATATCTCAGCAACTATCTTTTCGTTTCAACGCAACACCCTCGTCTCCTCATTCAAGGTTTTTTTTTCCCTAACTATGCCCCGTTTCCATAACTCAGCAACTATATTTTCGATTTCAACGCAACTCATTCCAAACATCATATTTAACTTAATAATAAACCGCTATAGCATTAAAGTAAACTTATGAGTAGCAGTTACCACTATTTCCGAGTAATAGTTTAAGGCAAATTGGTAATTAAGTTCCTAGCTTAACCATACGAACAAGTTTTTAACGAATCATTGTGGTCCTCCTAATTAGTTATTTGCTGAAGGGTGCAAGAATATCTCCTCTCCCCGCCGGCCCGTTCTCGAAAGTTTCTTATCTAACTATGCCCCGTTTCCATAACTCAGTAACTGTCTTTCCGATTTTAACACAAGTAATGCCAAACATTATAATTAACTTAATACTTAGTAATCACACTCTATAACATTAAATTAAATTTATGAATAGCCGTTACCACTATTTCCAAATAATAGTTTAAGCAAAATTTGTAATTAAGTTCCTAACTTAACAAAACTAATGAATTTTTATTGATGCATAGTGGTCCTCCTAATTAGTCATTTCCTGGGGACACTTGAACAACCCCTTCCCCCCCCCCCGGTACCTCTTTCGAAGTTTTTTTTCTCTAACTATGTCCGTTTCCATAACTCAGTAACTATCTTTCCGATTTGAATGCAACTGATTTCAAACATCATATTTAACTTAATAATCATTCTCTATAACATTAAAGTAAATTTATGAGTAGCGGTTACCACTATTTTCGAATAAAAGTTTAAGCCAAATTTATAATTAGGTATCTATCTTAACCAAACTAACGAATTTTTAAAGATGCATAGTGATCTTCCTAATTAGTAATTTTCTGAAAGACCCTCCCCCTGGCCCCTCAATCAAGTTTTTTTTCTCTTACTATGCCCCGTTTCTATAACTCAGCAACTATCTGAACTAACTGAATACAAATACATATATGAAACTACAACTAATTGAATTGTTTTTATGAGTAGTTCAAATGTTTAATATTTCGTGTAAAAATATTAATTAGTTTTTTTATGTATATCACTTTAAAGTGATTTATTCCTAATATTAAGATGAAGAAAAGAAATATTAAAGGGTCTAATTCTTTTAAAAAAGAACGTATGCGCAGGATGTTAAAATATGTTACTACGAACGACCTAAGTTAGCTTCCTATTGTAAAACAGAATTGAACAATTTACTGTTCGTTTACAGGGTAACTTAAAAGATTTTTTAATAAGACTAAATAGCTGTGTAATTAGCGAATTTTTACGTTGAAGTACTTAATTCCTCAACACAGAGGAAAAACAATAGTATACATAGCATAATTTTTGTCAAAGTGGCTATATACACAAGAATTTCAAATATGTTACTGCATCCGATTCATTTAAACTCTCTATTGTTTGTATTGTTGAACCATATACGTTTCGTTTTCAGAGTCGCTTAGAAGATCTTGATTACATTACAACCGATGTATATTTACTGAGTGAGATGTATTTTAACGATTTTATACTGTTTCAATCTCTGTAAGGTTTTATTATCTTGCTTTAAAATTTAATACGCGTTCATTTTGTCCGCCTGAAAGCTCGTCGATCTTAAGCTCTAAATCTATTAAAATATAGTATTTTCATCGATTAAAAAAAACTGTGTTTATTAATAAATGTATCAGGAATTGATTGAAAAAGCGATTAAAAAATTCCAACTTTACATTCATGCGCTGAGTAATAGAATGTAAAAATGTTGCTACCCCAAGATTAGAAGTTTTGCGTTTAAATATTTACCGTTCATCGAATCTCCGTCTATGACGAACTTAAAATGCTCTAACAACGGGCCTAGAGCACAATGAAAAGGAAATATCTTCTTAAATTCCCCATAAAAATTAAAAATTCTATATTTCGTATACAATAGGTGATCGATAACGAACTGTTCGGTTTACGAACAAATCGATTAACGAACACTTTCGAGTGAGATTTTTTATGTTCGGATAACGAACACATGTTCGGTTAACGGACACTTTCAAGAGATTTTTATGTTTGGAGAACAAAGACCTCACGAAACAAAGTCATGATGAAGCAATGCCGTGTCTTATATTTACCGAGCTATACTTATTGCTTCTATTACCGACTTTGGGAACATTTTAACAGTTGCATACATATGTCCTAATTAATTCATGGACTGCCGAGGATTGAGGACCTATATTTTAGTATCCCCGAATTGGAATGGACCGACTAGAAACATTAATTATGTATTTTGTGTCTTTATGTATTTTGTGCATTTAGTAAATATAATCCTTTTTGGTTTAATCACGCTCCTTTTTAAAATCTAATTTAAAGCTTTATGGTTTATCAGATCAAAAATTTTAATAAAATTTTACATTTTTTTTAAACGGTTCATTATGTAAACGCATTAGTTTTTGTGGTATATTTACAAAATCACACAAAATTTTGGAATACATGTCATCCTACGAACATTTTCTATTTTGAAATCACTTTAACAGTTTTTATACTTTTGCAAACGTTGCGAATCTTATATTTTTCCGATTCTCGAAACGTTGAGTTAAAAAACTTAACAAATAAAAAAACTTTTAAGGTGCACAGTAATTTTCAAGAATAATATTTAATATATTAGTATAAAAATCCCTGTATATTACAATGGTTCCTAGAAAAACAAAATTGATTATTCTGGGTAAAGTAAACTCATTGTTATAATTCACCAAAAAAAAAAGGTGCTTCTTATTTTTTCCACATTTTTCTGAAACTGCAGTATTTTAATTACTTTGTAAACTACTGTAAAATTTTCTATTTTTTGTTTTTTGAATGTATATAAACGGAAGAGTGATATTAACAAAATAAAAATAAAAATAAACATGTCATAAATAATCTGATGAATACAATGTAAGGAAATGATTATAAAAGTTTCCCCGTTGCTATGGTAGCGACATGTATATTGTAATAAGTCACTCAATAAATTGTATAATTCTGATGTATAATTCTGTTTATAGCATCACAATTATTCTTTTATTTTGTCCCTTTCATCTTTCTTTTATCTTTTCTTTTCTGAATAAAAATGGCATCTAGGTAATTGAAATTAAACACCTTACAAAAAGGAGTGATATCTCATCAAAAACAACTCGTTGTAAATGATCCCGCCAAGCCACAAACCTAAAACGTCAGCCATAAAAAGAAGTGATATCACATAAAAAGAAGCGATATAGAAGTGCATACTCCGAGTCCCGTGTAAAAATCTATCAGCACTCATAATGTTTCCAAAGGACTCGGAGTGAGGTACAGTATGTGAAAACTGCTTGGCGACCTGCAGGCTTTTATAATATATGCAGTATATCAATTTTGAAAATCGAAAAAAAAAAATTAAATTTTGTTATATCACTTTTATAAATATTTTTGTATGCGAAAGAACTGACAGAACGGATTTTTCCCCAGACTTATCCGCTTACGCTAGAATTATTGCAATGTATCCCAATTTAGTTAACGTTTATTATAAGGTGCATTGTTATTAATATGCGTATGATCATTATATATATATATATATATATATATATATATATATATATATATATATATATATATATATATATATATATAATATATAATATATATAATATATAATATATATAATATATAATATATATATATATATATATATATATATATATACATATTATATATATACATATTATATACATATTATATACATATTATATATATATGTAATATATATACATACATATTACATATTATATATATTATACATATTATATATATATATATACATATTATATATATATATATACATATTATATATAAATATAATATATATACATATTATATATATATTACAAACTCAAAATATTTACATGTTTACTTAAGAAATCTTCTTCGTAAGAGTGGTGTTTTTAGTTTAAATAATGGTAAATAAAATCAACAAATTAATTTTTCAAGCACATAAATAAGAAAAGACACGCAAACACAGAAGCTTCAGCTTTTTACAATTTTATGGGAGCAAAATAATTAAATAAATAAAAATAAATAAAATAAAAATAAAAATAATATAGTCATATGTAATTGCAGGAAACCCGAACATTATAAAAGCCTGCAGGTCGCCAAGCAGTTTTCACATACTGTACCTCACTCCGAGTCCTTTGGAAACATTATGAGTGGTGATAGATTTTTACACGGGACTCGGAGTATGCACTTCTATATCGCTTCTTTTTATGTGATATCACTTCTTTTTGTGACTGGCGTTTTAGGTTTGTGGCTTGGCGGGATCATTTACAACGAGTTGTTTTTGATGAGATATTAAACATTTGAACTACTCATAAAAACAATTCAAATGCTGCAAACCGCATAAAAATCGGATAATTACACAACTCTTTAGCCCTATATCAAAAGATATTTTATGAGACCCTGTAAACGAACCTTAAATGTTACGATTTTTTATAATAGGAAGCTTACTTGGGTCGAGTGTAATAACATATCTTAATATCATGTGTATACGACCATTCCTAAAAGAGTTGGGTCATTTATTATTTTTTTGCTCTATGTTAAGTATGGGAATCAATAACTTTAAACTGATATAAATCAAAAACTAATAAATATTTTTACATGAAACTTACAAAGATTTGAACTGCTCATAAAAATGATTCAAATAACGTAAACTGCGTAAAAATCCGATAGTTACACATTGCTGTAGCCCTGTCAACAGTTTTTTGCTCAATGTTAAGTATAGGAATCAATAACTTTAAACTGATATAAATCAAAAACTAATTAATATTTTTACATGAAACTTATAAAGGTCCGAACTACTCATACAAACGATTCAAATAACGTAGACCGCGTAAAAATCCGATAATTACACATTGCTGTAGCCCTGTCAACAGTTTTTGGTCTGAACAAGATTTAAAAAATGCAAAAAACAGCTCTTTTAAAATCGCATTTACTAAAAACCTATTCGTCGGATTTTGCTTTACTTTTGAATTCTTAGTCCCTTGGCACGCCCCATTCCATAGAATTAAGAATTTTGTTTCTATCATAAATAGAACGCGAGATATAGATGTGTCAAAAACCCGTTTTGTCCCGTCCGCAAAATATAAACTAGACAGAGTTAAAAAAAAAAAAAAAAAAAAAAAAAATTGTTAAATCGTTTGGCATCCATTGGCGGAAATTCCTTTCATTTACGGTTCAATGCATTGCTGTTTCTTATGCTTCGCGAGAAACTCTGTCGAGTTTCTATGATATATATCTTTATTAGCTTTCACTTCATATGCGAAATTCCCCCGATATCTATGTAGAAGATTAATACGTTCAAACGTTAATATGAAAATTAAAGGTAAATCTATCCTAAAATCTTTAAAATAACATACAAACAAATGCATTTTTTTTCAATATTTTTTACGTTTGACGTACAATTTCCAACTTGTTTAGTTTTCAGTACCAGAAGGATCCGAAGTTACATAAAATTGAAAGTATCTTATGCCGGTGATTTTTTTTGTCATCAAAGAATGGAATTTTTACTGTTTTTTTTTTTTTTTTTTTTTTTTTTTTCTAATCTTAACTTATAAGACCGACGGAACTTATAAAATTATAAAATGTGTAATTTTTAGAAAATTTATTTCAAAACTATTTCATAAACATAATCTTAATCCCTACCTTATTTTAAACACTTTTTCAATTTGCATTACCTACATATCACCAACATGTAAAAAATTAAAGCGCATTTCAAACTTTGTGAGACACATTATATATTTATTTACTTATTTAAAAAAAAAATTATATCTTGAAAAATATGTATATACATCAGAAGAAAAAAAATATGTTTTAAAAAAGCAAGTAAAATTTTGTCTCTTAGCAAACAACGTTTTATAGATTCTTGTGTCTTAATATTGAAAGAGATTACAATTCTGATTCTCCATGCTCGCCGATAGATGGCGCACATTGAAACGAATCTACCACTCCTTTGCACAGTCAAGATGGAATAAAATAATCAGTTGAAATGACCGTGAAAGGTCTCCGTGACACCCCGCTCCCTTTGATGGAAAACTACAATTTAACGAATTTGTCTATAAGTTTTTTAAATTTCATTATTTCCTCTAACCTTTCTGTATTACATTTCTAATGCAATGTGATTTACTGGGGAAACAAAATAGGGGTTTTGAATGCCACTGATAAAATAACTGTTGCAATAATAATAATAATAATAATAATAATAAAAATCTCATAAAGAAAGTTAAATATTTTGCATGGAATTGAATTAAAAAGACTATTTTACCAAAGTTTATAATATACTTTATACTTATTTTATAAAAGGATTTTATAAAATAATTTGATAAAATTATCAGAATTATACGAAAGGAAAAAGACATAAAAAGAATTACGAGTTCTCAAAATGTTTTCTGTTTCTCACATTTATTCATACTCCTTTTTCTCTTTCTTTTCTTTAAAAAAAAAAAAAAAAAAAAAAAAAAAAAAAGCTATTTCACGTTTATGATGTTATTCAATTCAACTACTAGACCTTTTTGTGATATAATATACACGAATCTACTTTTATTTTTCCATCAGAAATAAACCAGATTTTTAAAAATAAAGGAAATTGTATAAATTGAAACCAACACAAATGTATAGTTATTTATGCAGCAGAAAATTCCTCAAATTTCTTTTGAATATTCTTTAGGTGAAAATCCTGATACAATGTGAAAGTACAAAAATCTATAAATAATTGTATTTTGGCTTAATCCAGCACTGCTTTTTGTAGGTGTTATAATGCATTACAATTTATGGATTTTTTTTACTTCCTTCTTGTCAATAAAGGTATATAGTGTTTGTATGAAAGAGCGTTTTACGACTATCTTAAATTCTGATATTGAAGAAATAAACCAGATTTTTAAAAATAAAGGAAATTGTATAAATTGAAACCAACACAAATGTATAGTTATTTATGCAGCAGAAAATTCCTCAAATTTCTTTTGAATATTCTTTAGGTGAAAATCCTGATACAATGTGAAAGTACAAAAATCTATAAATAATTGTATTTTGGCTTAATCCAGCACTGCTTTTTGTAGGTGTTATAATGCATTACAATTTATGGATTTTTTTTACTTCCTTCTTGTCAATAAAGGTATATAGTGTTTGTATGAAAGAGCGTTTTACGACTATCTTAAATTCTGATATTGAAGAAATAAACCAGATTTTTAAAAATAAAGGAAATTGTATAAATTGAAACCAACACAAATGTATAGTTATTTATGCAGCAGAAAATTCCTCAAATTTCTTTTGAATATTCTTTAGGTGAAAATCCTGATACAATGTGAAAGTACAAAAATCTATAAATAATTGTATTTTGGCTTAATCCAGCACTGCTTTTTGTAGGTGTTATAATGCATTACAATTTATGGATTTTTTTTACTTCCTTCTTGTCAATAAAGGTATATAGTGTTTGTATGAAAGAGCGTTTTACGACTATCTTAAATTCTGATATTGAAGAAATAAACCAGATTTTTAAAAATAAAGGAAATTGTATAAATTGAAACCAACACAAATGTATAGTTATTTATGCAGCAGAAAATTCCTCAAATTTCTTTTGAATATTCTTTAGGTGAAAATCCTGATACAATGTGAAAGTACAAAAATCTATAAATAATTGTATTTTGGCTTAATCCAGCACTGCTTTTTGTAGGTGTTATAATGCATTACAATTTATGGATTTTTTTTACTTCCTTCTTGTCAATAAAGGTATATAGTGTTTGTATGAAAGAGCGTTTTACGACTATCTTAAATTCTGATATTGAAGAAATAAACCAGATTTTTAAAAATAAAGGAAATTGTATAAATTGAAACCAACACAAATGTATAGTTATTTATGCAGCAGAAAATTCCTCAAATTTCTTTTGAATATTCTTTAGGTGAAAATCCTGATACAATGTGAAAGTACAAAAATCTATAAATAATTGTATTTTGGCTTAATCCAGCACTGCTTTTTGTAGGTGTTATAATGCATTACAATTTATGGATTTTTTTTACTTCCTTCTTGTCAATAAAGGTATATAGTGTTTGTATGAAAGAGCGTTTTACGACTATCTTAAATTCTGATATTGAAGAAATAAACCAGATTTTTAAAAATAAAGGAAATTGTATAAATTGAAACCAACACAAATGTATAGTTATTTATGCAGCAGAAAATTCCTCAAATTTCTTTTGAATATTCTTTAGGTGAAAATCCTGATACAATGTGAAAGTACAAAAATCTATAAATAATTGTATTTTGGCTTAATCCAGCACTGCTTTTTGTAGGTGTTATAATGCATTACAATTTATGGATTTTTTTTACTTCCTTCTTGTCAATAAAGGTATATAGTGTTTGTATGAAAGAGCGTTTTACGACTATCTTAAATTCTGATATTGAAGAAATAAACCAGATTTTTAAAAATAAAGGAAATTGTATAAATTGAAACCAACACAAATGTATAGTTATTTATGCAGCAGAAAATTCCTCAAATTTCTTTTGAATATTCTTTAGGTGAAAATCCTGATACAATGTGAAAGTACAAAAATCTATAAATAATTGTATTTTGGCTTAATCCAGCACTGCTTTTTGTAGGTGTTATAATGCATTACAATTTATGGATTTTTTTTACTTCCTTCTTGTCAATAAAGGTATATAGTGTTTGTATGAAAGAGCGTTTTACGACTATCTTAAATTCTGATATTGAAGAAATAAACCAGATTTTTAAAAATAAAGGAAATTGTATAAATTGAAACCAACACAAATGTATAGTTATTTATGCAGCAGAAAATTCCTCAAATTTCTTTTGAATATTCTTTAGGTGAAAATCCTGATACAATGTGAAAGTACAAAAATCTATAAATAATTGTATTTTGGCTTAATCCAGCACTGCTTTTTGTAGGTGTTATAATGCATTACAATTTATGGATTTTTTTTACTTCCTTCTTGTCAATAAAGGTATATAGTGTTTGTATGAAAGAGCGTTTTACGACTATCTTAAATTCTGATATTGAAGAAATAAACCAGATTTTTAAAAATAAAGGAAATTGTATAAATTGAAACCAACACAAATGTATAGTTATTTATGCAGCAGAAAATTCCTCAAATTTCTTTTGAATATTCTTTAGGTGAAAATCCTGATACAATGTGAAAGTACAAAAATCTATAAATAATTGTATTTTGGCTTAATCCAGCACTGCTTTTTGTAGGTGTTATAATGCATTACAATTTATGGATTTTTTTTACTTCCTTCTTGTCAATAAAGGTATATAGTGTTTGTATGAAAGAGCGTTTTACGACTATCTTAAATTCTGATATTGAAGAAATAAACCAGATTTTTAAAAATAAAGGAAATTGTATAAATTGAAACCAACACAAATGTATAGTTATTTATGCAGCAGAAAATTCCTCAAATTTCTTTTGAATATTCTTTAGGTGAAAATCCTGATACAATGTGAAAGTACAAAAATCTATAAATAATTGTATTTTGGCTTAATCCAGCACTGCTTTTTGTAGGTGTTATAATGCATTACAATTTATGGATTTTTTTTACTTCCTTCTTGTCAATAAAGGTATATAGTGTTTGTATGAAAGAGCGTTTTACGACTATCTTAAATTCTGATATTGAAGAAATAAACCAGATTTTTAAAAATAAAGGAAATTGTATAAATTGAAACCAACACAAATGTATAGTTATTTATGCAGCAGAAAATTCCTCAAATTTCTTTTGAATATTCTTTAGGTGAAAATCCTGATACAATGTGAAAGTACAAAAATCTATAAATAATTGTATTTTGGCTTAATCCAGCACTGCTTTTTGTAGGTGTTATAATGCATTACAATTTATGGATTTTTTTTACTTCCTTCTTCTCAATAAAGGTATATAGTGTTTGTATGAAAGAGCGTTTTACGACTATCTTAAATTCTGATATTGAAGAAATAAACCAGATTTTTAAAAATAAAGGAAATTGTATAAATTGAAACCAACACAAATGTATAGTTATTTATGCAGCAGAAAATTCCTCAAATTTCTTTTGAATATTCTTTAGGTGAAAATCCTGATACAATGTGAAAGTACAAAAATCTATAAATAATTGTATTTTGGCTTAATCCAGCACTGCTTTTTGTAGGTGTTATAATGCATTACAATTTATGGATTTTTTTTACTTCCTTCTTCTCAATAAAGGTATATAGTGTTTGTATGAAAGAGCGTTTTACGACTATCTTAAATTCTGATATTGCAATGGGAGTGTTACATTTATAAGTTTATCCACTTATTTGCCGAATTTTATTTTAGCATATTCCAATAAAAATAGATTAAAGTGAAAATAATTCCAACGTTTTACAAATAAAAGGAAGAGTGTAATTAATTTTTAGATATTAAAAAATCATTATATATTCTTTAAAAACACCATAATACCAGGGACAGTCAAAAAGTCCCCCAATTTTCATTGTAACACTTTATTACCACAATATAGGTACACATTTACTTAATCGCCTTCAAAGTAGGCTCCGTCAGAACACACACACTTACTCCACATTTTATTCCATTCCAAGCAACAACGATGAAAAGCCTGATTTGGTATCTTCCCAAGTTCAGCAGTCGCGTTGGTTTTGATATTTTCTACCGTGTCAAAAGGGTTACCTTTAAGGCCCATTTTGATCTTAGGGAAGAGCCAGAAATCCGATGGTGCAAAAGCCGGTGAGTAGGGAGGCCGGTGGAGGAAAGTAATGTTCTTTTCTTTTCTGCGAGCACAGTAACCGATCTGTGGGAGGGAGCGTTTTCAGGATACAGTGACCATCCTCTTTGCCATTTGCCGGGTCTTTTTCTCTGGATTTCCTTCTTCAATCTTTTCAAAACTTGCATGTACAAAGGGCCGTTAACAGTTTGTCTAGTTGGTACAAATTCACGGTGTACCACACCTTCATTGTTGAAAAAAGCAATGAGTATCCCTTTTGTTTTGGATTCGATATGACGTGATATCTTTGATATGATTTCTCTATTATGAATTCCGGTAGTAAAACAATATAGTGGTAGTAAGCAAATAAATTAATTATATTGTGGTATTAAAGTGTTACAATGAAATACTGTGAACTTTTTGACTGCTCGTTGTACAAGCAATTACAATAATAATGATAATACCTTATTGGCAGAACTTTTATGAACCAAAGTAGTTAAAATGATGCTTTAGTGGCTAAGACTAAGATTTTAAAACTTTAAATTACAATTAAATTTCAAAGGACAATTTATTTTATACACCAGCTAGCAGCACGTATCTTTAAATTTTGCTGGGAAAACAGTAGTTCATGCGTTGGTAGTGAAAAAAAAAGGTCTTGAAAGAACAGTGCAAAAAAAATAAAAAGAAATCACCATTAATTTTAACACAATTATTTTATTTAAATACATAAAACCAAATAAACTTTTTAAAATACATACTAAAAAGCAAGAAATAATGGCAATTTCACATTATCCATATAACAACATTAAAACTATGAAATGTACAAAATATTAAAGCAAGAAACGTGTTTTATTTTTTTTTCAATTAAAAATATAGTGACAAAACAAAAATCAATATTTACTAACCAATCCATTATTGGTAATGATATTGTATAAGCTCCTTTGCTTAAACTCAAATATTCATTAATTATATCAGTTGGAATAAGTTCCCATTTTCTTTAAAAAATATATTTTTTAATTCATTTCAAGAGCAAAATACATATTTCCTAGCTTCTTGTCCAAAATATACCACAAATTACTTTGAGTTGAGGATATGTGATAGGTATGTGTTCTTAGTTTTGAATCCTTTTATATATAAGTTATTTTGTGTAATTAAACCATACGTTTCCTAGTCCTTATCATAGTGGAATCAAAAGTCATACTTAGTTTTATTATCAATTTCACCATATTTTCTGTTAAATTATTTTACAATATGTTCCCATATCTGTATCCAATCAAATTTATTTCAATAATATGGTCAAAGTTCCGAATCGCTTCAGGCCATGCATTACAATACCATGATGCTGCAATCATTGTTTTTCCCAGTTGAACGTAAATTTAGGTTATCTAACTTTTTTTTCTAAACAGTTTAATTACCTTTTATCCAAAAAGGTAAAATTTACTTTTACTAAAGAAAAGAACATTTTCTCTAACATCGAATGTTTTGTATACATTTTCTCTTTTACACATTGTATAGATATTCTCAATCATATTTATTGATGAAAGCATGTCTGTCTTTATCCCCAACATTATGTAGATAATGTTTAACATTTTCGGGTGTGATAAGAACACTGGAACATGATGTAACATTGTCTATTACATCTAATTTGCTAATATAAGTATTTTTTAATAGCGCAGGCTTTCCACTCAGTCCGTTTTTTGAATGCCATTTTTTTCAAAGAAAAATAGTCTGTTTATTTTTTTTTTTTTACAATTTTTCCAGATACCTACCCGGAACGTAATTTTTGTTGCAAATGATGTGAAAACCTAACACAAAAAATTTTCTTCAGATATACTTGTATTAGAAAAATGGATCAATTGGATCCCTGCTGACGTATGAGTATTTCCAAGGCTGTAAATTTCTTTAGTAATGATTTTTCTTTCTTAAATCCATTACTACTTGCTAATTTGTATTTATTGATTAACATGATATAAATAACATGATCATATTCACATGATATAAAAGCATTCAATACACTTAATTTTAAATATTTTGGAATTCAACAAAAGAGCACCTGCTGTGTTTTCAAAATGTACGATTTCGTCGTGTTTAACTACAGTTGGCATGCTTTGCTTATAAAAAGTTTTTAAAACAGAAAATTTACATCTGACAGTGCGACAACCATTAGAAAATGATACGGAAGATGCAAAAACCGGATTTTATCTTCTTTGTTATGTGTATAAGAATTTCTTACATATCAACTAGAATTATTCCATGTTGTTCATTCATCGTTCAAACACATTTTTGTCTAACAAAATCGGTGACATTCGCAACTGTGCATTATCAGAAGGTACTTTATCCTTATCAATTTCTTTCCGCTTTATTTGAGAAAATTATTCAATAGATGGAACTTTGTTTTATATTTCACTCAATTAAATATCAATTATTGTGAAAACAAAACAAAACAAAATGTTCAAACCTTTTTTTTTTTTTTTTTTTTTTTTTTTTTTTTTTTTTTTTTGCCTCTTTCAAGACGGTAGCATATTCTCCCAACAATCCTTATGTACATTTCGCAAACCACGAAACAAATATGGCAGTGAAGTATGATCTGAAGTGGGCAATTCCAATAGGACTCACAAAATCCCAATATTATTCATATTTGTTGATCTAGTAGGTCATGTGTGTGTTTCAACTTTACTGAAATGCTTTATCATGTTCAAAAATGGCACTAATAAATTCTATTGATAAATGGGTTTAAGTGATCGTCCAGTATGTTAACATACTCTAAACCTGTTAAGGATGTGCCCAATGCTGTGAGAGGACTTAGGGACGCTCATGATGCACCACAGACTATTACACCCACCACCACTACCACTTGCTACTTGAGTCCCATATGGCACGAGTGATTTATCGCTTCGTGAGGTTTCGCGAGAAAAAAAAATGTATATAAGGTGGATGAGCCAAAGGTTGCCTAAGTTTCTAAGATAGTCCAACCCTCAAAAGTAAAATTAATTTAACTTTTAATCACAAAATGGTTCTACTGCATTGTCAATCATATATCTGCATATACTTCATTGTCAATCATATATCTGAAGTAACTGAATTTAAAGAGATAACCTTGATCTTCCGCCATTTTATTGCAGTGATTTCACTTTTGAGGTGCAGTTGTTCTAATTTCCAGGTAAGAAAATATTTTAATTTACACTTGTTTAAATTCTACGTTTTCTGAAAGCTTATGTCTTTCTCTTTAACCGTATTTACTTCAATTCTAAGAAATTTATCAGATTTATACTTTTACGTCTTTCAAATGGCGATCATACGCATGTTCCCAAGGTGGCCACGTTAGAAAACATTTATTGAAATCGGTATAGTAAGGCTGATTTTCAAAATTTCTACATAAATAACTGAAAAAACTTATTACCATTTATTGTTAACACCAACGATCATTCAAAAGAAGTTAGTAAGTCCCAGAAGAAAATCCCTGAACTACCGTGAACAAAAAGTGTTTCAAGGTCTTTTCGTGTCATAAGATAAAAAGACTAAGAAGAAAAACTCGAAAGATATCAAGTAAAAAAAAAGGATCAACAGATCATAATAGTAAGCAAAAGTAAGCCGAGTATTTTTTCATGTTTTAAAAGTGCTTTCAACACATGGGCCATCTATGGAACACTATGCGCCAAAGGTTTCCCACAGCTACAATTTTGATACTTTATTATAAAAGTAATAATATTTTATTTTACAAAGAAAAGTATACTTGATATGTGTTACAGATAAGAGTAAAATTTTACAAAAAAAAATTCAACCACACACACACAACCAGAAAATTATGAAAAATCCTCAAAGCTTAACTATGGCCACCTTTGGCTCACCTACCTTACTTAACTAGCGCCGTTCAAACCCCAAATAACTTTATTCTTTCAAACTATCACAAGCAAAAGACATGAAAAACTAACAGTTTAGCGTTATGCTATTTTTTTTTTTTTTTTTTAGAAAATTATCCGCAATATGAGATATGAACCATAAACATTTGACATTTTCAAGTGTTCAAAAAAAAACATTTGAATGCCTTTTACGTATGAAAGTATTTTTCTGTGTAATGCACTGTAAAAAATGATTGTCAAATTCACTGCATTTATTCCAGTAGATCGCAACGTAATATTTCCGTATGTAAAAATACCGCAAATATAACAGTAGATTTAACCAATGTTTCCGATTTCAACATTCATTCATGCGAACAACCAATCAGATCACATCATTCATTCTGCTGATCGGCGCCTGCGCGCAAAGACATTTTACTAGCATGATCTGCGCAAGGAACTTCTACTTTTTTAGTACATGCTCTTTCCCGCGCGACGGTGAAAGCGAGCAAAATGGTGTGTTAACTGACGCTTACGAGCCTGCATTGTTTATATGTCAGTGTTTAATTACAAATGGTTTTTTATATTTGTATTAGATAAACGTAAGCTTGTAATTCTAGTCTGGTATTATGATCTATTATTATCTAAAATATATATTATCTAAATTCTTCTCGCCCTTCAGAATTGAAGTGTTTCTATTTTTAGTACTACAAATATATTCTCTCTCTGTATATGTATTTACACATAGTATTATAATGAATATTTGATGTCTCAGTTTTGCCACATTAAAAAAAATTATATTAATAAATTCCGAATTCTTATATATATCATATACAAAACAGTAAAGAAATGTTTTAATGTTGGATTGAATTTCTATACATAAAATAAGGAGTTCCAATGTTTTTCAAACAAACGATGAACTTTATGACTATTCTAATAATCATGTAAAAATGAAAGCTGATTAAAATCAATGATTACAAAAAAATGGCTTTTCAAATTACAGCAGCTATTGTGATAATTTGTACAGAAATATGACTGTTAAAATTACAGAACTTTTTGTGGTAATTTGTACGGAAAAATGGCTGTGAAATTTACTACAATTATAACCGTTCAAATGACGGAAAATGTGCGATAAAATTTACATCGAATTTTACTGCGATTTTTACGTAAAAACTGCTGGCAACATTGCTGCCTGCAGTTTTTGCCGTAAATTTGACGGATTTTTTTTTACAGTGTGGCTTAAAATGATATTGCGACGGAAACAGAGGTGTGATTGATACAAATTAGATGAGGTGACAGAAAGACAGCTCCATCTCTTTTTCGAGAAACGTTTGGAGGAATACTTGATTCATGTGTTCAATGAAGCAAAATGGGGAAAAATTAAGTTAGAGAAAATGTTTGGTTAGTTTTTGATGTTATAGTTATGTTTTTTTTTTAAGTGTTAAACTGTCCAGAACTTCTGGTTTATATAGAATAGGACTCACTTCAAATATCATTACCTTCCTACCCCTTGACTAGAAGCCACACAATTAAAAAATCTGAAGAATCAAGTGGACAAAAGAGGAAATGGACAAATAGGTTACAGTATAGTGTTAATTGTGACAGAATGATAAAGATTAATAAATAAAGATTATATTTGAAAGCGGGGCATATTTATAAGAGTTCTAATTGATGGAGTGTAAAATGACTTGTTTCTTTTTTTACATACATATTGTACCTTTTGAACAAAATATACATTTAAGGAATTACTTTTCTAATTTTAAGACTTGTGATACTTCTATGCTCTCATTTGTTTGACTATTTGTTTTAAACATTTATACAAAAATATTTCAAAAATATTTTTATCCTAAATTGTTTTATCATTATATATTATTTTTTTCAAACTCTCCCCCCCCCCCCTCGGCACACACGCACAAATACAAAAAATATATATAGATTTCCTTCTAAAATAAGGATTATATATTTATATTTTTTTAAAAGTTGCCTTTAGGTTATTTAGAAATGAAAATTCTTACTATATTCTCTTGTTAGAGGCATCAACAAACTCTTAAAGTATACTTTTGTTTTCCCTCGAGGTCGTATAAATTTATTGGCTTTCAGATAGATTTTTACCAGAGAGTTACTAAAAACTAGTTGAGGGGAATTGATTATTTATCAGTTCTAAGTCAAATATAGAAAAGAACCCGTTTCTTGTTAATTTAACTAATGTTAAACAAACAAGTTGAAAGTAAATGTAACATATAAATAAAATTTAATATACTGTAGTATTTCTACTAAAATCTCTCTAAATAAATTATAATAGAGGTTTAAGGCTATTTTTATATTTTTTAAAACATTTTTATCCAAATAGTCCTAATTTTAAGAGAGTATTAAATTCTTTTTATTACATACGACTTTATTTAAACAGAAATTGTGAGTAAGTATGTTATTATGACCCTAAATATGTCCCTTAAAAATTCTTAATAATACTTGTATTTCAATATTTTGTCTATTTATTTAAAATAAATTTATTAAACCATTATTTACGACTAAAGTAAAAAATACAGTAAAATTGTTTTACCCCCTTCTTTTTATATTAGGAATTTCTCAAAAACATGACATATTGAATTTAACATATCGGACAAATATTTCTGGCGAAAAAAAAGAAAAAAAGAAAAAAAGAAAAAAGAGAAAAAGAAAAATGGTAGATTTTATTCTGAAAACAGGATTAAATATTTTATAAGTTGCCTTTAGGTTATTTAGAAAAATGTAAACTCATACTACATTTTAGTGTCAGATGCTTCACCAAAATATGAAATAAAGTCTTTGTTTTCCCCTCCTGTCATACAATATTTTATTGGCATCCAGACAGATTTGTTCCAGATGCAGAATGGAAATTAGTTGTGAATAACTGATAATTTAAAAATGGAGGAAACAGCGCAGCAAAATAATGCTCGATTTTTTTATCAATATTAAATGGAAAACAATCCTGAAAGATATCAAATTTAGAAAATAACATTATAAAAATATTTAAAAATATAGACATAAAATAAATTAATAAAAAAATATGAAAAAACTCTGAAAAAACTCTAATTGACTGAAGTGTATCTAATTATTTTTTTCCTTTATTATAAAAAATAAATCAAAATTAGTGAAATATCCAGATAAGATTTAATGAAGTTCAGTTTATTATATAAATAACATGATTTATTCTAGGTTTTATTTAAATAGCTGTTTAAGAAATAAATTTTAATTTAAAAATATTTTCTAGTTAAATCTTAATTTACATGTTATACCCATGGAATGAAATTTCACATTTAAAATAAAATTTTGAAAAATATTGTTTTTGTGAAATTATTTTACTTCTTTTCATTAAATTCGCAATATGTCTTAAACATGACATGTTTAATTTACCAAATCAGACATCTAATTCCTACTAAAAATATAAATACCTTTGATATATTTTTCTGTAAACAGAAATAAATATTTTGTTAGGAACGTTTATTTTATTTAGAAACCAAATATCGTACTAGTATATCGTATTGTTAGATGCATCACCAAACTATGAAAGAATGTCTTTGTTTTCCCTTGTGTCGTATACAAATTGGTTGGACTTTTACCAGATGCATTCTGCACACTAATTACGGACAATATATATATTTTTTAATTTGCAAGTTGAACATTAAACTAATATTTTCTTCTTTTACCCAAATAGAAAAAGAAGAATTTCAGAAACATTTTATAAAGCATTTGTAAGACATAATAATAATAACATAATAGAAATTACAATATCTATATATACATATTTACTTTATACTATAATATAAAAATTTAAATTTCAGACTCCTCTAATTATAATTAGCGAAAATCTATCTAATTAAATTCCATCATTACTTATAAAAATAAAAAATATTAATGACTGAAATAGTTATATAAAATGTAATTAAATTTAGTTAATGTTATGTAATTGTTCTGTAGATAATTTATGATTAGCGGTTTGAGAAATACATTTTATTTAAAAAGTATATTTTAGTTATTTTTTAGTTGACCTCTAATATTTATGAAATGCAATTTTACACAATAAAGATTTAATAAACACGGCGAAATTATTTAACATATTTTATTAAATTCGCAAAATGTATATCACATGCTCACTTGAACAAATTGGACATATACGTCATAATAAATAAATTCTATAGCTATCCTTCGTACACATGGATTAAGTTTTTTATAAGTTCCCTTCGGGTGATTTAGAAAGAAAATTTTTTATTTTTTTTTATTGTTAGATACACCAATAAATTTTTAAAGAATGTTATTGCTCTTTTTTCCCCCATTGGCTCATGTAACTTTTATATATTTTAAGATTGATTTTTACCAGACGCTTACGGGAAATAAGTTGTTGCGATCTGATTACGTAAAAATAATATATCACGTGTAATAAAATATCTAATGTTTATTTCTTTTACTAATAGTAAATAGAATTGATCAAAACAATTAACATGAATCTTAAAAAATAAACTACACGATTAACATATCTAGATTAATTTAATAAAAATTAAATATCATATTACAATTTTCATTTAAATACATTATTAAATGGGGTTTGGGAATGTACATTTTTTATTTTAATGAAATGTTTTTGTCAACAGTTTATTATTATTTGTAATACTCCCGAAGTACAAACTCAATCAATGGTAATTTTAAATATTTTCGTATGTAAAAAATAATAATTTGATTCATTTTGTCGTCAATGTTAAATAATCCTGGTTTTAAAATAACATATCAGAGATAATAATGAATCTAATGTTTGTTCATTTTACTGATACTAAACCGCGATTTTCTGTAAAAAAAATCATCATTCTTATTATAAAATAATAATAAATTGAAAATTTCTAAAGGCATAATAAACTTCGATTTGGTTTCTATTTATGAAAACCTTCACATTTATTTTAAGTGGACACAGTGTTAAACTTCCGATAGATAAAAAAGATTAAATTGTTTTTCTTATCACGTGAAAATATTTTATATTTTTTTATTAAATTTCCAATGTACCTTACAACTAAAATGTTCGAATAACTGAACATTTTTTACACCTGATGAGTAAAATTCAATTGTTAAAAATTATTTTATCTGAGCACCGCGCATCATTCTCTATAGTTCGTAGAAGCCAGACTACTTATGTATATTCTCCTTATTACAAAGATCTTTCTGAAGTTTTTTTTTTCTTCTCAAGTCTAATACTATCAATACAGCATTTAAACCAGACAAACGTTTTTACCCTTAGATTCCAGTGGGACACTATGTTCCAGTGCAGTTTAAAAAAATACCACTGGACACAGAAGTCCCTAAAACGCTTGGAAAACCATATCTGTTTGTCCCACTGGTCACTCAAGTTCATTTGGGATCGTAGTTGAACGTTTTCTCTGTAGATGGCAGCCCAAGGTGGGGCTTAGCGTGTTAGCGTAGCCAAAAAAAATTGGTAGTCCGGGGGTTAAAAGATATGCTTTGTAAATATAAACCTACAGTTCTCTCCTTATGTAAAGTCTACGTAGTTTTACGTTGTCTACAGTATTCCCTGTAAGGACTGTGACACGGTCTATGTTGGTGAAACAGGTCCTACTTGCGTAATACACCTTGCCAAACATAAGCGTGCCAATAAATCTGGAAGTCTTCAATCAAAATTGGTACATTCTTTTCAAATTGATCACAGTACGGAATTTGCAGGTATCGTAGTAATTAGATTGAGCTGTAACAATGATAAGAGAAGATTTTTTATTGAGGGTTGGTTCACTCGGTTGCAGAATTTGCCGATTAATGAATCTTGTATGATTCCAACTGAATATACAGTCTTACTTTACTGTAAAGTTTTCTTGAATTTAACTAGTAAGCATTTGACTACAAACACGTTCGTAGATAGTCTGTTTATCGTATGTTATTGCACTGAAGAGGTTCTCAATCGTAGCCTGAAAAGTTTGCATAATTTTTTTATTGTTTTTATATAAAAATGTATTTTTAATTTGGTGTTGTCTGATTAAATGTAATTTATAAAATTAAAATGTTCGAACTATCAATTATTGTTTGAAAACAGGATAAGATTGTTTTGTAAGCTACGTTTAGCTGATTCAGAAAAATATATTTTATTATGAATATATTTTATAGTTGCCTGCATCACCAAACAAATGGGAAAAATTTTTTCCTACTTGGGTCGTATACATTTTACTGGTTTTCAGATGGATTTTAAAAAAGTCTTATTGAAAACTAATTGTTGAGAATTGATTATAAAAATAAATTATATATGGCGGATAGTAAAAAGTATAATTCTTGTTTCTTTTAGTTATACTAATCCTAAAAGTCAGAGAAAATCCAAAAAATCCATCAGAAAATCCAGAAAAATCAACTTTATTATTTTTTTAAAAATAATCGCAAACAACGAAATATCTACATGTAGTTTGGTATAAACGTATTTTTTATTATATTATGACAGTTAGTTAAATGAATTACCTATTAATTTCTCAGGAATTTGTTTTAAGGAAACATTTTTTTCAAAATAGTATTATTATACAATTACTCATGAATGAAAATACAGATTTGTAATAAATATTTTGAAGAAATATTTTCATTTAGTAACATATTTTTATCACCTTTTCATCGAATTCACATATCTCTTAAACAGGACAGATTTAATTTAAAAAATGAGATACATTTTTTTCTCAAAAATTTACTGTTTATGTCTTCTGAAATAATATTACACATTTTAAAATTGTTTTTGAGTTATTTAGAAGCGTTCACTATATTTTATCACTAGATACATCACGAAACTACTAAAGAACGTTTTTTTTACCCTTGTGCCGTATGCATTTTAAAGGTATTAAAATAGATTTTACCAAAGTTTTATCGAAATCAAATTGCATTGAAAGGAAGGATTATATTTCAAAATATTACATAACATACAGTACATAATAGAATACCTATTTCTTTAAGTAATTTCAAATATAAGGTGTATGCATTCTTTGGAATATCTAGGACGTCTGCCATCATTATTTAAAATTAGAAAATTCATATTTAATGCTTAGAATACAAAATTTGTAAACACTGAGTTGAATGGCAGGATCTTTAGTAATTTTCTGAGATAAAATAAGGCGAAAAAATTTATTAATATTTGTCGCAAAACTGTATCAACGCATTTGGTAAATAGTAAAATCTCGACAAAACTAAATCAACATTATTATTAAAAAGAAAATAAATTTCAAAAAATGAAATATCTCCAATAAATTTAGTAAATATTTTTATTATATTACAATCGCCCGTTAAATAAAGAGTCAAAATAGATTTAAGGATTAATTTATATTTTATGAAATAATTCCATGTCTGAAATTATAATTCAGACGTATAACAAAAGAACAAAAAAACATATTTTTTCAATAAATGAAAATATTTTATGAATTTTTATAACATTTTCCAGCTATCGTATACATGAAATGTTAGATTTAATAAATGAGACAAATAACACAGTCCTGCAAAAATATACTTTTTGAAAATAGTGTCGCGTAGGTATTAAATGAGAACGAGTGAAGACAACAAGCATGAACCAACTCAAAGCTTTATTTTTTCCAACTCAAGGCTACATCAGCTTAAATAGGGTGCTTCAGGGGTGCTTTCTCGAATGGAACATTCCGAGCTTGGAAAGTTCTAGAAATTAAATAACGATTAACATAAGAATTAACATAATAACAATTTGCATATTTCCGAAGGAACTAGAAACAAATACAAAGCAATCTTTAAATCAAAACGAAATTTAGGACACTTGCCTTCAACGGGGATCGATCCCACCACCTTCTGGTCTGTAGTCAAGCACTTTACCTCGGAGCCATAGGTTCACACAACAGATAATTCCATTTTAGCTATATTTAGTGAGTTCGGCCTTGATCAACCAGAAGGCTCTCCCGAGCACAGAATGCTAGTTTCGTTACATTTCCCCTTCCTTAGGAGGAAGCAGCGTCCCGCTGCAGTCTACTCTAACTCTTCGTGACAGGTCCCCTGGAATTCCTGTGCGTCTCTTCATCAGCTATTTGCTCTTTTGGATCAAAATGGGTTTCAGCCTCAGAATATGGACTACGTCCTTTAAACTTCGTCGCCTTTTACTCTCCTCCATGCTTCGTATGACACATCAGATAGTCGTCGTGTGATTCGGTATGGTCCGAAGTAACACCTTAGAAGTTTTTCCGAAAGCCCAACTTTTCGTATGGGAGCAAAAACCCAGACTAAGTCTCCGACATTATACCTGATTGGTCGATGTCTTTCGTCATATCTTCGTTTGTCACTTGCTTGAGCCTCGAGGATGTGAAGTCTCGCTAGCTGTCTAGCTTCCTCTGCCCTGGTGACTAGATGTTGTGCATAACTTTCGTTATAGGGTTCTGCGAAGTGAGGAAAGATCACATCCAGAGGAGTCTGGATATCTCTACCATGTACGAGAAAGAAGGGACTGAACCCGGTGGTATCTTGTTTTGCTGAATTGTAAGCGAAAGTCACAAAAGTCAAGACTGTATCCCAATTTCTTTGCTCAACGTCAACATACATAGACAGCATGTCGGCCAATGTTTTGTTAAATCTTTCGGTCAGTCCATTGGTTTGTGAATGATAGGCTGTCGTGAGAAGATGAGATGTTTGGCATAGTTGATTAATGTCCTTCACAATATTGGATAGAAAGGAACGTCCTCGATCACTTATCATCTCTTTGGGAGCGCCGTGCTTGAATATGATTTCTTCAACTATAAATTGGGCACTTTCAGTAGCCTCAGCAGTTGGTAATACCTTTGTAACTGTGAATCTCGTCAGGTAATCCGTGCAGACGATAATCCATCGGTTCCCGTTCCGAGTAATTGGGAAGCGTCCTAGTAAATCTATTCCAATTTTAGCGAATGGTACATCAGGGGGCTTTATTGGATGAAGTTGTCCAGGTGAAAGTCCAGGTGGAGATTTCCGTCTCTGGCACTCTCGACAGTGTGCCACATAACGGCGTATGCTGCCATATAGTCCTGGCCAATAGTATTTCCTCCTTATCCGATCATACGTTTTGGCGAATCCGAGATGACCTGCAGTTGGAGCATCATGAAGACTCGTTAGTATGTCGCGACGGAGTTGTTTAGGGACTACCAAGAGCCATTACTGTCCCATAGGGTCGTAATTTCTTTTATAGAGTACTCCACTTCTCATTTGGTAACCTCGGCATCCGTCGCCGTTTTGGGTAGTTTTAATTATGTATTTCAACTGCTTATCTTTTAGCTGTTCTTTTCCGTAGTCTGCGATGACAGCAAAGAAAGGAATTTCTCCGTTGTCGTCGGCTGCTGTCTCAGTAAGGGGCTTTCTTGACAGTGAGTCAGCGTCGGAATGGTTCCGACCACTCTTATAGATGACGTTGATGTCGTACTCCTGTAACCTCAAAGCCCAACGGGCAAGTCTTCCAGATGGATCTTTAACATTAGCCAGCCAGCATAAAGAATGGTGGTCCGTCACTACAGTAAAGGGTTTTCCAAAAATGTATGGTCTGAATTTACTGATCGCCCAAATGACAGCAATGCATTCTTTTTCGGTTGTAGAATAGTTCTTTTCAGCTGCGGTCAGGGATCTGGAGGCGTAGGCTATTGGTCTTTCCTCACCATCTTGATCCTCTACTAATACTGCACCGATGCCATAGCCACTAGCATCTGTACGTATCTTCGTTTCAGCGTTTTGCAGGAAATGTGCCAAAACAGGGCCACTGGACAGTAACTTCTTGAGCGTTGCGTAAGATTCCCTCTGCGATGTGCACCAATAAAACTTTGCATCTTTCTTTAATAACTCATGCAAGGGCTTTGCGATATAGGCAAAATTCCTGATGAATCGTCTGTAATACGAGCACAGGCCTAGAAAACTTCGAACATCTGCAACATTTTCTGGAACAGGGAACTTTGTCACAGCAGCCGTCTTTTGTGGATCGGGATAGATCCTATGTTGATCTACTAGGTGTCCCAATATGGTCAGCTTCTTTTTGCCGAACGAGCATTTATTAGAGTTAAGCGTCAACCCTGCCTCTCGAATACATTGCAAAACTTTCCTCAGGCGTAATTGGTGCTCTTGGAAATTTGGTGCATACACAATGATGTCGTCTAAATAGCAAAGACAGATGTTCCATTTGAGTCCTCGCAGTTCTGCATCCATCATTCGTTCGAATGTAGCGGGGGCATTGCATAGCCCAAACGGCATGACTTTAAACACATAGAGGCCGTCTGACGTCACAAAAGCTGTCTTTTCTCGATCTTTTTCATCAACTTCTATTTGCCAGTAGCCTGACTTCAAATCCATCATAGAAAAAATTGTCGCACCGGCGAGACAATCTAAAGCATCGTCGATGCGTGGCAGCGGATAGACGTCTTTTTTAGTGACTTTGTTCAATCTTCTATAATCGACACAGAAGCGCCATTCACCATTTTCCTTCTTCACAAGCACGACGGGAGATGACCAGGGACTGTTTGATGGCTGTATCACGTCTTCCTTTAACATCCTCTGTACTTCATTTTCAATTATTCGTTTCTCAGTTGCTGATGTACGATAAGGTCTCTGCTTAGTTGGAGCGCTGTTACCTGTGTCAATCTTGTGCTTTACACCATTGCATCTAGATTTTCTCGATTTTCTGTTAATGTCGAAAATATCACTGTACTCTTCCAGCAGATTTAAGAGCGCGTCTACTTCTTGACTAGTTAGCTCATCATCTAACATTTCTTTAAATTTTCCTCGAATCAGTGTCTTTCTGGACCTATGTCTTTTGGTATGTTCTCTATCAGTATCATTCAGCGAACAGATGGAGTTATTTTCGATTACTGTTAAACGAGCTATATTCATTCTCTTTGGTATTATCTGAGTTCGTCCAGAGAAATTCGTTACCCATATTTTACAACAATTATTCTCTACCGTAATGATTGATGCTGGTATGGATAGCTCTCTTTCCCACATGAGAGTTATGTTGCCAATAACCATAGCTTTATCTGCTTCTTGAATTTCTGGACTAACGGCACATATTTGCTTCGCTGAATTTGCCTCAATTACGTAATCTGTTGCGGCAAGCAAGGGAGAGTCAGATTTACATACCTCGGTGTCTGGGAGAATTTCCGATACTTGAAGCTCTTCATTCCCACAAGCTATAACAGCATTGGTGTCACGGAAAAAGTCCCATCCGAGTATCATTTTATGGCTACATCGTGGAAACACAAGAAAGTCAAATGGTTTCACAATTCCATTCAAGTTGACTTTTAATACACAATGTCCTGAGGCGGCTACAGGCTTTCCAGATGCAGTCTTCAATATAGGTCCATTTTCACTAAACATAGGTACATTCAATTACCTGCGAAATGCTTCAGATATAACCGAATAATCGGCACCAGAGTCTACGAGGGCTTTTACACACTGTCCATTTACGGTAACATAGGTGGTATTTTTTTGTAACTTGGTTATAATGTACGCCGGAGGATTTTCTTTTATTGCGGCCTCACCTCCTGCATAGGTCGCTAGAGCTAGTTTTCCTCTTTAGCTCGGCGTGAAGAACGGCTAGAGCGACGTATAGGTGACTGCGACTGTCGACGGTTAGAAGAGCGACGGGGATAAGGCGAACTATTTCTGAATCTAGAAGATATGGGCTGCGAATAATTCTCGTCGGAGCTGCGTAGGGAGTCAGTGTCCATATCTCGTCCGGGATTGGACGTTCAAGATGTGTTTGCATCCGCGAATACCCTGCGTCTTTCTCTACAGTACCTTAGCACGTGCCCTGGACGTCCACAACGGTAACACAGGGGTACATTATTGGTAGTTCTCCATATATCTGTCTTTCGTTGCGGAACGGTGCTGTTTCTGGATTCACGCCTTGGTTGAGGTCTGACCGGAACTGTCCGTCGGGGGGTGAAGGTACGTCTTTTTGGACCCGTGAGTGGTGCCAATGCCTCCATAACTTCTTCTCTTATTAACGAAGCAACGTCCGTTGGAGATTCGCATTCATCGTTTGTGCAGCAACTCGTTTCTGGCAAGAACTATTTAAGCTCTTCCTGCACAATTACTCGTATCAATGCTGTTATGTCACCTAAATCTGTTTCGGCTGACATTGTAGCAACATTAGGAAGCCTCTGGAATCTTGGACGGGTGCCACGTTTACGTCGAAGATTTTCTATTTGACGGCAGCGTTTCACGAAGTCATCGACAGTTTGATAATCCTGAACCAACAGGACCTGGTACAAATCTTCTGCAATCCCTTTCATGAGATGAGCCACTTTCTCTCCTTCTGGCATAGAGGTGTTAACTTTACGACACAGGGCAAGAACGTCTTGGATGTAAGATTCGGCCATTTCACCAGTTTTCTGCGCCCGTGTAAGCAACAGTTTCTCAGCTTGTCTCTTTACGTCGTCCGTTCGGCAGAACGTGTTTTCTAAGGAATTTTTAAATGCAGTCCAATTAGTAAAATTTTCCTTATTGTTGTCGAACCATTGACGAGCTGTTCCAGCAAGATAGAAAATAACATTCGCCAGACACATCGTTTCATTCCAACGGTTATAGGTGGCAATTCGTGTGAAGTCTTTCAGCCACCTGCTGACATCTTGTTCGTCCTCTCCCGAAAAGATGCACGGATTCCAAGGTAGCTGATATCTCATGATGGGTACAGGAATAACGTTAGCTGGAACGGTACTAGCCTTTTCTGGGACACTGTCCTTATCATCAGCCATCTTTCTTCTAACTCTCCTTAGATCGCGTAAGAGGCCAAACTCAGGAGACAGTCCTTGAAGGCGTTGACATCTGCGTGGCTCTTCCGTAGTTTGTATAGTACCCGGCGCTTCCACCAAACTGTCGCGTAGGTATTAAATGAGAACGAGTGAAGACAACAAGCATGAACCAACTCAAAGCTTTATTTTTTCCAACTCAAGGCTACATCAGCTTAAATACACTCGAGGGGTGCTTTCTCGAATGGAACATTCCGAGCTTGGAAAGTTCTAAAAATTAAATAACGATTAACATGAGAATTAACATAATAACAATTTGCATATTTCCGAAGGAACTAGAAACAAATACAAAGCAATCTTTAAATGAAAACGAAATTTAGCACACTTGCCTTCAACGGGGATCGACTCCACCACCTTCTGGTCTGTAGTCAAGCACTTTACATCGGAGCCATAGGTTCACACAATAGATAATTCCATTTTAGCTATATTTAGTGAGTTCGGCCTTGATCAACCAGAAGGCTCTCTTGAGCACAGAATGCTAGTTTCGTTACAATAGTTTTAATTTTTATGGCTGATTTTGATGTTATTTGTAAGTGCTGATTCCAAAAATGAAATCCATTTTTTTCTATCACGTAAGGATTGTTCACAAAATGATTGCATATTTTGAAGGAAACAGGAAATTACGACATTTTCACATTTGAATTAAATTTCTATAATAAAAATAACGTTCATATAACTTGCATTTATATCCTAGTTCAAGTAATTGTTAAGTAGAAAGTTACAAGTCCTTATAGTAACGATTTTTCTTTACATCAAAACTTTTTTTGCCCTTATTCTTCTTGTGAACTTTGCAGGGATTGTCTCTTTGTAACATCCAGCAGTAGTCGGCTCTCATGCTGACATTCCATCTTCCTTGGTATCGCTTCTCCATTTCTTTTATATGCTGCAGAAATCTTTCACCGTGTTCCTCAATAACTGCTTCGAAATTTTGAGGAAAATAGTCCAGGTGCTAATCTAGAGAATGAACTTTTAAGTTCATACTACAGCCTAAAATCTTGAACCCTTCTTTACCCTCTCTTCTAAAATAGATTTTTAGTTTGGGTCCTTGTTGGTTTTCAAGAAAGTTAGTAATAACTAGTTTGGCAGATTTCCAGGTTTTTATTTCGTTTGTTTTCATTTTTGTCACAGAATTTTCATCTTTCATCATTTTCTTGACATTTAGTCCTAGAAGCACACATTCCTTCAATTTTACTTCGGGTAAATTGAAACCTTTCACATTACAAATACAAAAATCACTGCGATTTTTAGGTTCTCTCCAAACCATTGATTTACCAAACCAAAAAAAAAATGTTTTTTTTTTATTTATTTACATTGAAACCATTGCCTTAATTCTTCTACGCAAATAAAAGAACTTTGTGTGGAGCACAAGGCTTGTCTTGATCCCTCAGTTGCATGCCAAAATAAACAAAATACACTTTTTCTACAAAATCTGAAATGTTCCTTTGATTTCTTTCGCGGTATAGTTCCTACAAATATAGGAGGTCAGAAATATACTAAATTCGTAACACATAGATTGCGATTTGTAATGAAACTGTATGTGATGGAATTTTTCATTATTTTTCCAGTAATCAACATCCAAAAAACTATAAAAAACACTACTTACTTTACCGACAATTCTTTGATTGCAGACCTGTGTAATTATTGAAAAAGAAATACCAACAATATCTCTATTTATCATATTTTCATCAAATTCACTTATTTCATAAACATGAAAGATTTGATTTAAAAAATCAGATACATTTTTTATCTCAAACATTTGCTGCTTATATCTTCTGAAACAATATTAAATATTTTAAAATTATTTTTGAGTTATTTAGAAACGCCCACTATATTTTTTCAGTAGATACCTCACCAATCTACTAAAAACATCCTTTTTTTCCCATTGTGTCGTATAAATTTTAATTGTTTTAAGCTAGCTTTTACCAAAGTTTTATCGAAATCAAATTGCGTTGAAAGGAAGGATTATATTTCTTCTGAAATAATATTAATTATTCTTAAACTATTTTTGAGTTATTTAGAAACGTTTACTGTATTTTATCACTAGATTCATCACCAATTTACTAAAGAACGTCCTTTTTTTTCATTTTGTCATATAAATTTTAATGTTTTTAAGATAGCTTTTACCAAAATTTTATCAAAATAAAATTGCATTAATAGGGAGGATTATATTTCAAAATATTACATAATAGAATGCCGATTTCTTTAAGCAAATTTAAATATAAAGTGTATACACTCCTTGGAATTTCCAGAGCGTCTAGCGTCATTATTTAACCCATTTTAGGCCGAGCAAAGAAATTTTATAAAATGTGGTATTATTTACATTGAAATTTACTTAAACTACATTCATTAACACACCAAAAAAGTTTCGTGCATGAAAAATAATATTTTATTTAATTTTACGTTACCATTATTAATTTACAATTAATAATTTACCATTAAATTTAAATAAAAAAATTTAAGTTTTCTTATGGCATTTGTTTCTTATGGTATTCTTGCAACTTTACTCCATTATGAAAACATATGATTAATCTCAATTGGAATAATTATACATTTTCAAAAAGTCGAATTTGTCAATAACCGTTTCAAGTAAAAAACCAGCGTATTTTGAAATTTTCTCAACAGAAAGTGATTACTTCAATTCAATTACTAATATTTTATAGATGTCTTCAGAACCCTTAAAAATAGCAGAAAAAATAAAATTAGTGAAAAATATACGTGACAGTGTTAATAAAAATACATTTATTGAAATGGTGCATTTACGCACCTTTGGCCGAAAATGGGTTAAAATCAGAAAATTCCTATTTAATGCTTAGATTGCAGAATTTGTAAACACCACGTTGAATCATATGTTCCTTAGTAATTTTTTGAGATTAAATAAGGTGAAAACAATCGCTAATATTTGTCGCAAAACTGCATCAACTTATCTGGTAAATAGTAAAATATCGACAAAACTAAATCAACATTACTATTTTTAAAAAGTAATTTTCAAGCAATGAAATATCTCCAATAAATTTGGTAATTATTTTATATTGCAGCTGTACGCTAAATAAACTGTCAAAATAGATTTTAGGATTAATTTTTATTTTATAAAATAATTCCATGTCTGAAATGATAATTCAGACGTATAACAAAAGAATTAAAAAAATATTTTTTAACAAATGAAAATATCCTATAACCTTTTATTAAATTTTCAATCTATCGTAAACGTGAAATGTAAGATTTAATAAATGAGACAAATACTTATTGAAAACGAAATACTACCAATATATTTTTAGAAAACGGGATTAGATGTTTCATTAGTATAATTTTTTTAATTAATTGTAGTGGAAAGGCAAATTCTGGAAAATATCGATTTTGAGATTTTTTTAATATTTTGATCCGCTTTTGATTTCACTTTCTAAGGATATACTACTTTTATTTCTACTACAAGAAGTTTGAAAATGTTATGGAATTACATCTCCTTACTCTTTAACCACGCCACTCCAAATTCTGTGTTCTCAAAATGTTGATTTTTAAATTTAGATGTACCTGTGTATAGCAGCTATTGCACATTATGGTTTGTAGTTTTGACTAAATGTTCTACAGATGTATCTTTTTAAAATTAAATAAACTGTTATAGCTAATACATGTTTTTTTTTCGAAAAAAGTTAATAATTTTGCTATTTAATAGTCGTTTCTTATTTCAAATTTTTACAAATAATAATAACTCACAAAAACCTTGTATAAACATAACTTCACTTCTTTAAGAATTATTTTTGTATGCATAAATTGTTTATGCGTACAAAAATTAATTGCATATCATTGGTTGCTTATAAGTAAAGGTACACCAATTTAATTGTCTTTAAAATTCAAAACTAACTATATTATAACGCTAAATGCATCAGCAAACTATTAATGTTTTTGCCACTTCTAACGCATGAATTCTATTGACACTCGGATAAATGTGATGCTTTTTTTTTACTAATCTATCTATATTATAAAGGACAAACGTGTCCGTGCGTAACGCAGACGTCATTTTGTGAATGGCAACACTTGAGGACGAAATTTCTGTTTTGCGATTTTTGCTACTGCAATTGTTTTAATTTCTAAACATCTCATATTTTTAATTTTTACACCGTTATATAGGGATAAAAATCTATTTTAAAATGCAATTTCTTTGAAAACTGTATCTTAATTGACTAATTTATTATAGCATTTAATTTAAATTTTAGGCATGATTTTTTTAAATCTACTATATTAATCTCTTGCAGACGATTACAAAATATTAATCTGTTTGTACTTTAAACACTATAAAAAGTTCAGCATTTTTTTTCCAGCTGATATTCCATTACGAAATCAATCCTTCATTAAGCTATAAGTAAAACAGTATAAATAAAACACAAATTTAACAGACATGTAATCTAAATAAGCGCGTAAAACCGCTTAAATTATCAGAATTTAAAAAAACTGCTCTAGATAACGAATTTTTGACGATTTCTTCTGCTATTAATTTCTGGCACAATGCCAATACGAAATTGCCACTTTTAATATATTTAAAAATTTTATTTGTATATATACTTGACATATCTTATATAAAATGGTCTTTAGTGTTGTTAGGGGACAATCTAAAAAAAAAAAATTAAATGTAAACAATCTGTTTAGAGTTTTCAATAAAACAATATATGGTTTTCACCTATATTCTCTATCCCGGGAAGCCCGGGTTGGATGCCCTAGTACTAATAAAAGAAAGATGTTTGACTGTGTGTATGCGATGGCTAGGGAAATCTACAGTACATAGAGGTCTGAAAATTCGGATAGGAATAGTCCAAGGTCAGAATGCTTCCGAGCCTCCAATTTTTCCTTATTTGTTAATTAATTGATATTTTAATTATAAATCATACTGCCACATCGCAAAATGGCGCCGATCGTGGCAATTTCTTAAACTTTTTGGTGTTCCGCAAGCAGAGAAGAAACGAACAGTACAACTATTAAGTTGTTTTCGTATTTATCAAGTCTGCAATGGCTTAACACATAATTATAATAAAAAAGAACATTCTTAACTATGGTACATATTTTAGTATAACGGTGTTATCCGTTTTTTAAAATATTATTATTTGCTCTTTTAAAAAAGTATTTTCTGAACTTCTGTTTCATGCTTTTTTCTTTCACATCTTTACAAATCCGCATTCGAAATTCTGAAGGAAATAGGAAAATAAAACCCCTACTCCTTCACGACTCCTTTCCAATTCCAATGGTGTTATTTGTTTTCAAAAATATTAAAATATACTTTTTCAAAAAAAAAAATGTTTTCCAGATGGCGTTTCGCATTTATCCTTTCTTGCGCAATCAAAGAAAAATCGTCTGTTTTTATGAATGGTTAACAAAGTGCATTCAAGTTCTCAAAAGTGTATGTTTAATATTAAAAGTGAAGGAAGCCTGGCAAGGGGCAGTGCGGGAGGAATATCTACATCTAAAGGTAAACTCTTTTATGAAAACTTTTAGAAAGGTCTGTTTTGAATTTAATGTTGTCTATTTTTTTTTTTCTTAACAAAACTCTATGAGAAAGTATAAATACTAGGGAATCTATTAATTTGGTATTTAAATTTTTAGATAGAATTTTTATGTTTAATTGTTTTCCGGTATCTGTAAGGCATAATATTGGGTTAGGAAAAGTAAATGCTTATGTACAGGGTGGTCATAAAAAAACTTTGCCGGTATATCGAACTCTAGCGGCCGGTCCGTTCAACCGATCGAGATGAGATTTCAGATATAGTTATTCACAGGTATGAGCTCGGAATTCTGTGAACGGCAAAAAATTGGCGCTCACGGTTGCGGTTATAGCTACAGAAACTCGAAATCTTCAAATGGCAACGCCCTTTTTTTTCATCGCAAAATGCTCAGTGCATGCTAAAATCCTAAAGAGCGTTGGGACGGTACGTGTATCGCAATAAACGGACGCGTCATGCACGCACAAAAACAGCTCTGCGAACAGCCAAAAAAACACGATCAGGTCGCACGAAGGAAATTTGCATATGACAGAGGCAAAACACCAATCGCGGAACGCCGTTCGCCTGATAGTCAGCGTAGAAAACGGATAAAAAGTGGGGTGGGAATGTTAGTTCCTCAGTCGGGAGCAGGCACATGTCGACGAAATGACTCTTCCAGCGACAGTTCGTGGTGAATTGGTAAAACTCTATTATCAAAATGGGACGAATGTTACGAAAACCTTGCATGTTTACCGTCGAAACCATCGCCAAATACGTGGCCCAACTAGTCCGCAAGCTCTTAGTGATTTGGTAAAGAAATTTGAAGAAACTGGCTGCACCTGTGATAGACCGCGATCCGGACGACCAACTATTCCTGAGGATACTGTTATGGAAGTGCATCACACAGTTAATACAGGACAGATGCAAACTGCAAGAGGTGCATCTCGTGTATTGGATATACCGAAATCAACGACCTTTTTTCTTTGGCGAAGCTTGTCCCCAATGGGACCTTGTGCCATTAAAACTTATACAACCAACCAACCGAAATCAACGATCCTAAAGCTACTGCGCTCTGTAATCCGCATGTTCCTTTACCGGTACCAGCGCGTCCAGATGTTGGAAGTGGGGGACCATCAACACCGTATAGACTTTGCTAATAAATTTCTTATCCGATATGATGGAGATAACGACTGGCCTTTTCGCATATTATGGACGGACGAGGCACATTTCACCTTAACTGGCAACGTCAACACCAAAAATTGTGTGCACTGGGCAGGCATCAATTCGCACGCGGTGGCACCAGTACCTTTATACGACGTCAAAGTTACTGTGTAGTGCGGCATTGCAGGCACAATTATTCTCGGGTCGTACTTCTTTGAGGAAGCGACACCAACTGGATTTGTAACTTGCTCTGTAACAGGCTTCCGCTATACGGCAATGTTTCAAAATTACGTCATACCAGAATTGCTGCATCGAACTGCACTGAATGACTTCGTTTGGATGCAAGATGGTGCACCTCCACATGTAGCGAAGTCTGTCCGCAGGGTCCTGGAACAACATTTTGGCGACCGTGTCATCTCACGCCATTGTCCATTTCCGTGGCCTCCGCGATCCCCCGACCTCACTCCTATGGATTTCTGGTTCTGTGGATATTTCAAATTTAGTGTACATGTGCAATCCACAAACTTTGCCTGATTTGAAAGATTCTATCAAACGTGAGATTACAAACATCACTCATTCGATGCTACGTTCGGCTGCATTGTCCACAGTCGCCCGCATGCAATGTGTAATTGCCTGTGATGGCACCCATGTGGAAAATGTGTAATCAAAATAAAAATTTTATTTTCTCCGATCTGTGTTGTAATCAGTGATTGGTGTACTGTCTCTGTGTCATATGCATGCCATTCCGCAGAGCTGTTTTTTGTGCGTGCATAACGAGTCCGTTTCTTGCGATACACGTACGGTTCCAACGATCTTTAGGGTTTTCGCATGCGTTGAACATTTTGCGACGAAAGGAAATGGGCGTTGCCATTGGAAAATTCCGAGTTTCTGTGCCTGTAACCGTAACTGTGAGCGCCAAATTGTTGCCGTTCACAGAATACCGAGCTCATACCTCTGAATAACTATATCTGAAATCTCACCTCGATCGGTTGAACGGACCAGCCGCTATAGCTCCATATATCGGCAAAGTTTTTTTATGACCACCCTGTATATATTAAAATTTACTTGGGGCATAGTAAATTGTTATTAATTTACTGGCATTATTAATCAGGGAATTTTAATCATAATTGTGTATAAAACTTTTGGAATTAGAGTTTGTATTATATACATTTTTTTTATTGCAGTAATAAAGTTGTACTTTTAATTTTATGGGTATACTGTAGAGGATTATGATTAATGTTTAAAAATAAATTTGTGTTATACGGTAATGTTGGGTATAAAAATTTACTTTAGGGATATACTCAGTATGATAGACGTCACTCTTGCATGATAATTTGCTGTAAGAAAATTGTGTCGTTTTTGAGTACATTATTATAAGTTTAGTGAAAAAATTCCATTTCTGTATTTATTGTGTTATTGTAAATTAAATATATCTGATATTTTGAAATTTAGTGTATTTGAGAGGAAAATATGGCAGAATATTTAGCAAAATACATTAAAATCGTTTTGTTGTTATCAACTGATGAATTTGAGACCAGTATGATAAAAACGGATAAAAATAAAGCTATAATTCAGGCTGTTCTTGATGCATCGGATTATGACGAGAGTTTTGCCAAAATCCGCGTGCAAGGTATTTTTGAAGAGGAAGCGGAACGGAAGGAACAGGAAAAACAAAAAGAAAGGCAAATTGAATGAGATCGGGCAGCGCAAGAAGGAAAAGAAAAACTGAGACAATTTGAAATACATAAACTGGAGAAACAACAAGAGTTGGAATTTAAAAAAATACGCATTCAAAATTCTACGGACACTGTCAGCATTTCATCGAATGAATCAAATGTATATTTACATACTACTCAGAAAGTAAACTTAAAATATTTAGTTCAGCGTTTTCATTCCAAATTAATCGATATTACACTATTATTAATGATTTTTGAGAGACAAGCTCATAAAGCTAAAATTTCTCAGGAGGAATTAGTTAGCCAGATAATTCAATTATTTCCTTCGGGTATTGCCGAAATTATTGTGAAAGAACCAGTAGATAAATGCGATGATTTTCAGCATGTAAAAAAAAAAAAAAAAAAGGTTTGTTAGATCGGTTTAGGCTGAGTACAGGCTCGTTAAAACAAAAGTTTGAAAATCATCAGAGAAAATCGGGTGAATTATTGGAAGATTTAATTTATGAGTTAACGGGTTACCTGGATAATTGGTTAGAATATTTAGAAGTGAGAGAATTCGAATAGCTAAAAGAACTGATGCTCTCTGAGAAGTAAAAAAACGTTTTTTTTTTAAATTCTCCGTGGGCATAATTTTTTTTTTGAAATAAAACAGAAATTTAAGGTCGAATGGGAGGAAATGAAGATAGCTTCTAAACTCGCGGAAAATTCTGATAAATATGACAGTATTAGGAGAGAATTTAAGAGGTCGGACAAAAATCTTGGGGAAAGAAATCGGGTCAAAAAATTCCGGAAAGCAACTTTAATTCTAAAATTAAGAGTGAAATTATACCTAAATCATGTTTGGAGAATAAAAAAGATATTGAGAAAATGGTAAATTTAAGAAAGACCAAGTTTTCAAAAAACAGAGGTAAATTAAAAAAATATATCATATGTGCTGTCATAGATATATGATATCATAGCTATCATATGCAATCATAGTTTAGAACTGGGCCACATAAGACCTCATTGTGCAGAATGGTTACCCAGATTTCATTGTCGGGAATTTATTAGTAAAAAATCCAGTATTACTAAAATTAAATAAATGTTTAAGGAAAAAAATCATTATGATTTTAAAAAAGTCCTTCCGGCCTGTACCGGAAGGAAAAGGTAGCTTTCCTATATCTTCGTTTTAAAATTTTAGCTAATGTTACACGAAAACAGCAAGTTAAAATGCAAAGAAAAAGTTTTCAAAAGATTTGTTAATACCGAATTTGAATAAGAAATTCGCCAAATTATTGAGCAATAGCCAAATTGGCTTCATTTATGAAGACTTACTTTGGTCGCCAAATTTGGCGATATTTCGCCAAATGTCGCCAAGTTTGGAAAGAATTTGGCTCTAATGGATATGAATATATAGCTTTATGCGTATGATACGGAAAATTATTACAACAATGAAAATTTTTGTAATGTGCTGTCTTGTTTCAAAATGTCAGCCACCCTAGAATTTCAAACTGCTCTATCTCAGCCCTTTTTTAAGATAGAGGTAAACCAAAAAATTCTCTGAAATCCTTGTATCAATAGCTAAAACGTAATTAAAAAATAAATTTGAATTTTTAACTTTTTTGTATATTTATTTTAGTTTTAAATTTTTAAGTGGCCACCATCTTGAAACAAAATGGCGGACCAAGCTGGCCAACGAACTCGGTCGAGACATATATATATATAAATCAACATTTGAACGGAGGGTGGTTTTGGGGTCTGGGGGTCATGATCGGTGAAAATATATCGAAATTTTCCGGAACTGCTTACCTCCGAACGGCTGCAATAGGTAGCTTTATACTTTTTTGTATTGAAAGCTACCTAAAAGAAAAAGTCCTTCCGGCCTGTACCGGGAAGAAAAGGTAGCTTTCCTATATCTTCGTTTTAAAATTTTAGCTAATGTTACACGAAAACAGCATGTTAAAATGCAAAGAAACGTTTACAAAAGATTCGTTAATACTGAATTTGAATAAAAAATTCGCCAAATTATTGAGCAATAGCCAAATTGGCTTCATTTATGAAGACTTATTTTGGTCGCCAAATTTGGCGATATTTCGCCAAATGTCGCCAATTTTGTCGCCAATGTCGCCAATTTTGGCGCTAACGGATATAAATATATAGTTTTATGCGTATGATTGGGAAAATTATTACATCAATGAAAGAAAATAATTTGCGAGTAATCGCGTTAATGTGCTGTTTTGTTTCAAAATGGCAGCCACCCTAGAATTTCAAACAGCTCTATCTCAGCCATTTTTTAAGATAGAGGTAAACCAAAAAATGCTCTGGAATCCTTGTATCAAGGCCTAACACGTAATTAAAAACAAATTTGAATTTTTAACTTTTTTGTATATTTATTTTTGTTTTAAATTTTTAAATGGCCGCCATCTTGAAACAAAATGGCGGTCCAAGCTGGCCAACGAACTCGGTCGAGACATTGGTTAGCTTAATACACACAATTAGTTTCATCAAAATTGATTTATAAATACGAGCGTTATCGTATGACATAAGTCAGATATATATACAGTGGAGCACCGCTTATACGTTTCTCGTTTATATGTTTTTATCATTTATACGTTTTTTTAATGGTCCCGGCAAAATCCAA
Organism: Maratus michaelseni; assembly: GCA_963931845.1. Classification (NCBI taxonomy): domain Eukaryota; kingdom Metazoa; phylum Arthropoda; class Arachnida; order Araneae; family Salticidae; genus Maratus; species Maratus michaelseni. Next base: position 423,118,157 of record OZ007592.1, read on the forward strand.
TGGATATTAACGTTAAATAATTTCATTTATACGTTTTTCCTTAAATCGCTAATTTCATTTATACGTTTTTTTCAACAACTCAAGAAGAGACAAAATGCGCATTTCAAAATCAGATTCCTGACTCCCGATTGTCCAGTCTTACAAAAGGCAGGTGATCTTGACCAATACTTGCCCAATTGAACAAAAGCCGTACCCCTAAGGAATGTGAATATCCCACTTTCTATAGATAAGGGTTGTTGTTGTGCTGTCACCAGGCCCCAGCAGGGCAAATTCTTTTCCTTTCAGTTTCAGTATCAGGATTTGTATCGTGTTCACTAGCGGTTCACGATGACTTCGCGTAATGTGCAAATGGAAAAAATGTGCATTTTTAAAAAAGTGGATGAAAACCAACATTTAAAAAGAGTGGATCTTGCCAAAGAATTAGGTTTACCAGTTTCAGCATTAAACACGCTAATCTATAAGCGTAAGATCATCGAGGAAAGCCATCATCAAAGTGGATGTAGTGCTTCAAAAAAACTTCAAGTCCAAAGCGGAAAATTCGTTGATGTTGAAAAATTGCTTTTACAGTGGTTTAATCAGTGCCGTAGTGCAAAAATTCCCATCCGCGGTTCTTTGCTTATGGAGAAAGCACAAGAAATTTCGAAGAAGCTGAATATGGAATGTGATGCATCATTTTCTTCAGGATGGCTTCACAAATTTAAATTAAGACATGGCATAACAGGCAAAACTGTAAGTGGAGAGTCTGGAGATGTTGATTGCGAAACAGTGGATGATTGGATTCAAAACCAATTGTCAGATCTGATAAAAGGATATGAACAAAAAGACATTTTCAATGCCGATGACACCGGTTTGTTTTATAACCTTCTGCCATCTAAAACTCTTGCAATCAAATCGGATACCTGTCATGGTGGAAAAAAGAGAAAAGTGCGATTAACAGTGTTGTTGTGTGCCAATGCAGATGGATCAGAAAAATTGCCTCCTTTGTTTATTGGCAAATCAAAAAATACCCGCTGCTTCAAAAATGTGAAAACATTACCAACAATGTACGTGGCCAATAAAAAATCATGGATGACAATGTCTTTCTTTACCGATTGGTTAAAAGAATTAGATGATAAAATGCGAAAGCAGAAGCGGCGAATCATTTTATTCATTGATCAGTGTCCAGTTCATCCACCTGATACGGATTTTCTAAAAAACATAACTGTCAAATTCTTCCCTGCAAATTGTACCAGCAAATTCCAGCCACTGGATTTAGGGGTCATAAAATCCCTAAAACAACATTATCTAAAACTTTTGGTGAAAACAGCTATCGCCAGTTTAGACCACGTTGACTTCAAACATGTGAACATTAACATCTTACAAGCTATGAATTTCATAATGATGGCTTGGCAAAATGTTTTACCCAAAACGATAAAAAACTGCTCCGCCCTTGGCGGATTTTTAACTCCAGTGGATGTCAATCCTATTGAAAACGCAGAACCTGATCATTTTGTTCCACCAGAAAACTGGTCAAATTTAAGTGATCTTACTACATTTGAAGATTTTGTGCAGTGTGATTCGGAACTTGCAACATCTTCTCTTCTAACAATCGATGAAATGATCGCAAATGAGGAAACTAGCAGTGAAGAAGAGGATAACTGCACTGAAAAGCCACTGCCAAGTTTTCAACAAGCTTTGGCGGGTTTTAACACCATGCAAGAATACCTCATTAGCAGTGATTTGAATGGTAATGTTAAGATGGCACTTTTAACTGTGCACAATGAACTTTTTTCTGTGCATTCCAAAAATTCCGTACAACCTAAAATAACAAAATATTTTGTACATGGTGAATGAATATGAATTAGTTGTAAGTTGTAAATTATATCCGGAATAAGAAGTTTAGTGTTACATATCTCTTGTATTTCATGTATTTTATCTCTGATTTTTTTATTGTTCGTGATTACAGAATTGTTCGTACTTTTGTGAATTTCGTTTATACGTTTTTTCATTTATATGTTTTTTTCCCTTGGTCCCTTCAAAAACGTATAAACGGTGCTTCACTGTATATATATATGGATATATCTATATATATAAATCAACATTTGGACGGAGGGTGGTTTTGGGTCATGATCGGTGAAAATATATCGAAATTTTCCGGAACTGCTTTCCTCCGAACGGCTGCAATAGGTAGCTTTATACTTTTCTGTATTGAAAGCTACCTAAAATCCAATCATAACAAAATATCTAAATAACATTAAATAAAAGTTAGTAAAATGCTCAATGAAGTTTTAAATTTGAAATATTTTTTTATTTTATGAAATATGTCCTTCAAAATTTTTTTTTTTTTGAAATTTAAAGCTCATCAACTGAAAATGTAACCATATGATAACGATTTAAATGATTATTTTTCATTAAGTAAAATAATTTGATTCCCTTTTCACTAAATTCGCAATATGTCTGAAACATGGCATGTTCGATTTAACAAATCAGTCAAATATATACACTTAAAGAAATTCTGTAGATGTTATTTGGAAAACTAAATTCGATATTTTATAAGTTGCTTTTGGGTTCTTTAAAAAGAAACAGTATAAAAATATATTATTGTTAGTTGCTTCACCAAACTATTAAATGATATACTATTTGTTTTTCCCTTTTGGCGTATAAATTTCTTTGGATTTCAGATAGATTTTACGATATTTCTTCTGATGTCAACTTCTGGGAAATTGATTAAAAAATATATTGTATCGAGGACAGCTATGTCCCGAACGTATGTTTCTTTCTGATATTTGCTAAAAATAAATAAAGGCTTTGAAAAAAAAAATAATGTGACTTTTAAAACTAAATATTAGGGTGGATCAAATGAAAACGAAACAGAAGATACAGAATGAAATGACATGGTTTATTTCAAACAGAATTTCGAAATATGCGCAAGCACTTGTCCCACTGTTTGACTAAATGGTGAATGCCTTGCTCATAAAAGTCTTTTGACTGAAATCGGAAGCAGTTTCGAACACTGTCCATGATTTTGCTGTCCGAGTAGAAACGGCGACCCTTCAATGCCTTTTTCAGATGATCAAAGATTGGATAGTCACATGCAGAAAGATCCGGGCTATACGGTGGGTATTGCAAGACTGTCCGCCGAAACTTCACAAGTTTCCCTTGCGGTAGTGCTTGTGTCCATCCTTCACACAAGTCAATGACAGTACCCGTTCTCCGTACACTGCATTCATTCGCCGATGCGCTTCGCGAAACCCAACTTCTTCTATCACTAAATAACAAATAACACGCACAAAAAAATGACTAAATAACAAATTAATTTTGTCACTAAATAAAAAATAACAAATAATGCTCTTTTTTAGTCACAAACATTCCGCAGACGTAGATAAAAAGAACAACCGATTGACTGGCGGACGAAACTTTTGGCCGATCGCCAGAGCATATTATGTGCTTCTGCGTGACTACCTAGCGGAAGTTCACTTGCTCAGTAGGAGTTGCCTCCCTTACTTATCCACTCTACCCTGTACACAAACTTCACCACACTCATACAAAAATAAACCAAACTATAACCACTGTTCCGTTTTCATTTAATGCACCCTTATATTTAAAAAGATCTAGATATTTTTTTTTTCTTTTACAGTTGTCCTCCAAAATAATTTTTCGAGTTCTCTTTTTCTTAAACATTCTCAATGAAATAAGTTTTCACAAAAAGAGAATGCCAAAACAGGTCGTTTTTTAACAATACTCCTCCACTCATTCTCATATAAATGAATATTCAAAAGCGTAATAAAGATTTATAAAAAATATTTTTCATCCAGTGAAATTGTTTTAAGTACCCACTTTTTAGGGTTTCGTTCATCTCACGATACCCTATTACTCCCGCGTCTGTCCGTCACAGAGCCGGTTCTCAGAAACTATACAACTTACAGGCATGAACTTTTGTGTATTTATAGCTGAATACCTACTATGAAGCTCAAAATCATAAAATTTGAAAAATTCGTATTATTTTAATATATAGAGATAAAAAAAATCTAACAGCCTTTTCCGTTGAAATTTAAACAATTTAATTATAGCAGTTGCCAACAATTAAAAATCTACAATAAAATTCTTTCTACAATGATTATTTTTCTATTGAAAGATTTCCACGTGAAAAATGAAAATGAAATAAAAAGTTTCACTTGTTGAACAAGATATTAATATGACATCATATTGGTAAAAAAACGAAAATTTCTCAAATCAAATATTTCTCAATAATACAAGGAGTATGAGTATGTGTAAATACAGAAAGCAACTTAATATGACGTCATTAGAGAATTAAAAAGAAAATTAATCTGACGTCATATTGGAAGTTTAATAGTTTATCAAATGTTTGAGAATAATACCAAGAGAGTATCAATATGAGTAATAGAGAATAGTAAATATATGAGTTTGAGGAACGTATTGAATCATGATAAAAACCTGATTATGAAAATATTGGAATATTTTAACATTTTGAAGGTATCTATACAACACGTTAAATTTTGTAATTGATTTTTTTAAATATCGCATTTAGTCCACATGACAGATATTATTATGACAGCGTATAATAGGGGGCCTCGCCCGCTATCGCACCGGTTCAGATTTTCAAAAAACAAGAAATATAGATCCGTAAATTTTTACTTTATAAAAAACATGACTTTTTTCGGAGGGGGGGGGGGGGGGAAATGAAATTTATTTGGATTTATTAAAGGAAGGATAAAGTGTTTTGAAAGGAATATTAAACGAAACCCTCTGTACAATCTTCGATCACACTTATCCACTTTTTTTTAATCCCGCTATCTCTCTTGAATATGACATGATCGATTTAACTAATCAGATAAATAATTCTTGAAGAAATATTGTATATTTCTCTCTGAAAATATTCTTAGATAATAGTTAAGATGACATTAGATTACTTACAGATTAAAAGTATATCTATATTTTATTGTTTGCATCGCCATACTGTTCTTTAACAGTAAAGAATATATTTTTTTCTCTTTGGGTCGTATAAACTTTATTGTCTTTCAGATAGATTTCACAAAATTTTGTATTTATTATTAAAATTGAAATTTATTATTGGAATTTATTATTAAAAAACTTTGTATCAGGGATAGTAAAAAAATCGAAATATTTGTTTCATTTACTAATTTTAAATAAATTATATGTAAAAAAATGTTTTTAAGACAAGCTTTTATTATAATGTATAAAAGGAAAATAATGTTGCAGATCAATTGAAATAAATACATTATTTATTGAAATAAGAAAAATCACTAGTGATATTTATCAGTTTTATAAGATGATATGTAATTTTAAATCCAGCTTCGGAGCAAGAAAAGAAATCGATCATGGTACTCATGAGGATCGAACCCGCATCCATTCACACATTGCATGGAACCGAAAAATGGCGCATTTAGCAACCATGCTAATACAATAGAAGAACATCAGTTTATTTCTGAAGCACACAATTACATTTACGTGATCACATATATCATGATATTTACGTACTCTAATTGGACAAATGATTGAGATATGGCGGGACAAATTTTCAAATACGTCTTTTACAAAATATTGTACTGTCACCTGAAATACGTCATACAACACAATTATGTCAATTGTAGCACAGGAAGTGTATTAAAATTAGATTCTAAGATTTGAGCTGAATGTACAGAGAAGCCTACTTAAATAAAAGCTAGCAATAAAATTTTCGAAAAAAAAATGAATATCATTGTCTAAAAACATTACATACACAATCAATCTTAATAAGATATTTAATTAAAATTTAATAATATTCAGTAACATTTTCAACGAAGTTTTAAATGAATGTTTGAGAATTATTATTATTATTGTTGTTGTTGTTGTAAATTATTGTCTTCTAATGTTTGGTCATTTAAAGCTTGTAAAATGGACATTCAAACATATTATAACGATTTAAAGAATAATGTTTCATAAATAAATAAATAAATAAATAAAATAAAAAAAAAAAAAAAAAAAAAAAAAAAAAAAAAAAAAACCTTTTTTTTAAATAAATTTGCAATATGTCTGAAACATAATATGTTCGATTTAACAAATCAGACAAATATTTTCTCTAAAATAAATGTTATTGATATCTTTTGAAAATCGAATTATATATTAATTTTTTTAATACATTGTATATAGGATAATAAAGAGTCGTAATGTTTTTTTTCTGTTACTAATATTATGTAAAAATTTCGGAAAAAGCAATATGATTAAAAAAAAATCGTAATAAAATATCTAGTTAAAATTCAATAAAACTTAGTAAAATCTTCCACAAAGTTTTAAATGAATGCTTGAGAATTATTTATTTTATTTTATGAACTAGTGTCATCTAATATTTGAACATTTAAAGCTCGTGATATGAGCATTCAAATATATTAAAACGATTTAAAGAATTATTTTTCATAAAGTAAAAAAAGAAAAAAAATGACCCCAATTTATTAATTTCGCAATATGTTTCAAACATGACATGTTCGATTTAACAAATAAAACAAAAATTTCCTCTTAAAGAAATGGTGTTGATGTCTTTTGAAACAGAATTATATATTTTAAAAGATAAAATGTACTTTGGAACACTAAATTCAATATTTTATAAGTAGCTTTACGTTATTTAAAAACAAAAACTTCTAGCTATATATTATTGTCAGTTCCTTCCACAAACTATTAAATGATATATTTATTTCTCCCTTGGGTTCTACAAATTTCTTTGGTTTTCAGATAGATTTTACGATATTGTTTCTTATATCAAATTGCGGGAAATTGATTTTATAAAAATATATTAAAGTTATATACCTAACGTATGTTTCTTTCTGGTATCTCTCTATATTAAAAAAAAAGTAACAACCGCCGCCGCCGCAGACGCCGCCGTCTTGTGCTTCGAAGTCTTTCTGGACTAATATCCAGAAAACTATTGCATATAAAAATATGAAAATTGGCAGTTTTACAAAGAAATGTTCGATAAACACGCTGAAATAGACCGTTTTTAAATCGACAAGTTATTTTAAGAGATATTTAATAGTAAAGTTGGTAAAAATAGTTCTTTTAAAAAAGTTTTATAGGAACGAAAACTAAGCACAGGAATTTAACCATAATGTATAAGGATATAGATGAGAAGCTTGCTGTGTGCAGACTGCAATTATTTTTTTTTTAATTTGGGTAATTGTTTGAGGTTATATTTCTATTTTTATTGAAAATTTTTATTATTTTGATGAAGATTTATTTCATATTTCATAAAATCCAATATTTGAACTGTTGCCAATTTGTAAAATAGCACACCTAATAATAGTCCCTTTCAACTAAGAAATGTATTTACACGTGACTATTAAAAACAGAAAAAAAAACTTTAAAATAATATCTAAATGATCACGTGTTAAAAACAGTAAATGTAGGAAATTACGTAATAAAAAATATACTTTCGCTTAAATATTAAAAGGAGAAATAATTAAATCATTACGCGTTTTTAAAGCATTAAGTAGAGAAACTTACGTCATATTTAAAATGCTCAAATAACAATATTTCCAAACAATTTGAGTTTAAAATGATATATACTCGAGAGATTAATTTATTTTGACAATTTTTTTACCTATCATTGCAACTTTTAAAACAGCGTAAATAATAATATATCCTTTCAATTAAAAACTATATTTTTACGTTTAATAATTACTTTTAAAATACCGAAATAACTAATAACTTGTTAAAATATCATTAACAATATGGTACTTCTCCATTATCCCGTCGACCACTTTTCATAACAAAAAATTATCGCCAAACTATAGGATTTAACACCAAAAATGCATGATCGTGGGGTCACATTGACTTGCCGTCAGAGGCATTACATGTGTTTTTTATGGCATCACGTGTTTTTTAATTCGACATATATATATTTTTTCATTATGTTTCACTGATTTATTCCTTATTTAAAATAACAATTGCATCCTGAAACGGCAGTGTCATTATATTAACAAGTGGGTAAGTGTGATCGAGGATCGCACAAAGGGTTTCGTTTAATATTCCTTTCAAAACACTTTATCCTTTCTTTAATAAATCCAAATAAATTTCATTAAAAAGAAAAAAAAAAGTGGGTAAATGTGATCCAAGTTCGCACAAAGGGTTTCGTTTAATATTCCTTTCAAAACACTTTACCTTTTTTTTTTAAATCCAAATAAATTTCATTTTCTAAAAAAAAAAAAAAAAAAAAAAACTGTCTATTTTTCTTGGTTTTTCGAATATCTGAACCGGCCAGATAGCGGGTGAAGCCCACTATTATATTCTGTCATAATAATATCTGTCATGTGGACTAAATGCGATATTTAAAAAAATAATTTCAAAATTAAACATGTTGTACACATTCAAAATGTTAAAATATGCGAATATTTCCATAATCGGGTTTTTATCATGATTCAATACGTTCCTCAAACTCATATATTTACTATTCTCTATTACTCATATTCATACTCGCTTTGTATTATACTGAAACATTTGAAAAATCCGTTAAACTTGCGATATGACGTCAGATTTTCTTATTAAATCTCTAATGACGTGTAATTAATCTGCTTTGTGTACATGCACACATACTCATACTCCTTGTATTATTGAGAAATCTTTCTGTTTTATTACCACTATGACGTCAATCTTTTTTTATTTCATATTAATCTTTTTTTTTTTCAATTGGTGAAACTTTTTATTTCATTTTTATTTTTCACGTGGAAATCGTCTGATAGAAAATTAATTATTGTAGATAGAATTTCATCATGGATTTTTAATTTTTGGCATCTGCTATAAGGGAAAATGTTCAAATTTAATAAGAAAAGGCTGTTAGAATTTTGGTTTTTTATCTCTATTTATTAAAATAACACGAATTTTTCAAATTTTAATATTTTCAGCTCTTCGCAGCTGATATTCTGATTTATACACAAAGTTTCAACTCTGTGAGTTAGACAGTTTTCGAGAATGGCTCTTGAGAATGAACGAAACCCCAAAAAAGAAAAGACATTGAAAATTTTTGCGATGAACAGTTACATAAAATAGATCAGTGTTTCAACTGACGTCACAAACATTTATTCACCAGCTAAGAAGGATAACAAAGAAAAATAATGTAAATAAATATGCAAGATTATTTTTAGCTCACAGGCTATCAAAGCCTGAGAGCTTAAGTGCCCGCCGGTTCTGTACGTACGTATGTATGTATGTATGTACGTAACGCGATAACTCTTCATAGAAATATCCGTTTACCTTCAAATTTTGTTTATAGATTCACTGTGTTAAGGTGCTTCCCTGATTAGTTTTCGGGATTGATTGGTTAAGTATAAAGGGAGGGAACGGGGGGCTAATCCCCCCCCCTTCATTTATATAAATGGGTTTTTCATGCAGAATTATTCCGTTTTCCTTCAAATTTTGTTTATAGGTTCACTGTGTTAAGGCACTTACCTGTTAGTTTTCGGGATTGATTGGTTAAGTATATAGGGGGGGGGGACGAGGGGGTCTAATCCTCCCCTTAATTTATATAAATGGGTTTTTCATGCAGAATTATTCCGTTTACCTTCAAATTTTGTTTATAGGTTCACTGTGTTAAGGCGCTTCCCTGATTAGTTTTCAGTATTGATTGGTTAAGTATAAAGGGGGAGAACGGGGGGGGTAATCCCCCCTTAATTTATATAAATGGGATTTTCATGCAGAATTATTCCGTTTTCCTTCAAATTTTGTTTACAGGTTCACTGTGTTAAGGCGCTTCCCTGATTAGTTTTCGGGATTGATTGGTTAAGTATAAAGGGGGGTGGGAACGGGGGGCTAATCCCCCCTTAATTTATATAAATGGGTTTTTCATGCAGAATTATTCCATTTGCTTCAATATTTGTTTATAGGTTCATTGGGTTAAGATGCTTCCCTGATTAGTTTTCGGGATTGATTGGTTAAGTATAAAGGGGGGGGGGGACGGGGGGGCTAATCCCCCCCCTAATTTAGATAAATGGGTTTTTCATGCAGAATTATCAGATTTTCTTCAAATTTGTATATATATTCATTGTAATTAGAGACTTTCCTGATTAATTTAAGGGGTTCATTAGTTAACTATGAGGGGTGGGGGGTAACGGGGGGATGACCCCCCCCCCCTTAATATATTGTGGATTTCTTTATTTTTCTCTTATTTCAGATTCTTTGAAATAAGAGTATAATATACAAATAGTGTGAATAGCCTGTGAGCTCAATGCCCTCAGTTTAACTGGGCAGCTTTCTTTTTATTTTCTATTTTTATTAATATATTGTATATTTTATTGTTTAAACTTACTAATAATTGACACTTTGGTGAGTGGGATTTTTCCTAATTTCTTGTATTTTATTTATTTACTTAGAGATTCCATTGGCAAAATTTTTCTATTTGTTTATTTGGCGTAACAATTTGGCGACAGTTTTTTTTTTTTTTTTTTTTTTTTTTTTTTTTTTTTTTTTTTAATTGATCAAGGGGAGAATGGAGAAGTACCAAAAAAAGAAATAAACGTTGAATTAAAAATCCCTCTATGAAATAACTAATATGTGTTCGCATCTGATGTCAATTGAATGCGACGCGACGCCACGATCATGTACTTTTGGCGTTAAATGATATATTTTAGCAACAGTTCTTTTCGTTTATAGAAAGTAGTCGACGGGGTAATGGAGATGTAACAGATTTTCTATAGCATCATTATAAAATTCTCCGATGCAGCGACATTGTTTACTTAACCATTTTACATAAGTTGATTTTTAAATGTTTAATTGATCTTATTTAATCAATCAGGAAAACAGTTGTTAGCTGTTTCGACAGCAGTTGATTCGAGCTTAAAATTCGACCTCAGTCAAAGGTAAATGAATGGAAACCCGGTTACAGCAGATCGCCACTGGACGTATAAATATAATACAATCTTCCGTAATCGTTTTAGAGTTGATCAAATCAAAGTGTTTTTAAATAATGCGGTGTCAGAACGGGGGTTGGCAAGCGTGGCTCGTCGAGAGCAGATCCCCCTAGTTTAGTAAAAATAAATAAACGCTTTGGAAAAAATAACATGATTTTTAAAACTAAATATGTAATAAGATCCAATAATAATTTTTAAAATTGTTTTATTTTCCATTTGTTCTCCTAGAATTATCTCTGGAGTTCACTTTACTTTAAAAATTTTAAATGAAATCATTTTTCACAACAACAAAATGTCAAAAGTGTTAGCTTCTTTATAATATCCCCCCATTCACGCCCATATAACTGAATTAATGATGAATTATTGAGGATTATTTTTCATTTTATTAAATAGTTTCATATAAAATTTATTTTTATACACTTGGAATGAAAATTTTAACGAATAATAAATATTTAAAAGAATATTTTTTATTGAATGAAATTATTTTATGTACCCCATATTAATGATTTCGCAGTCTCTCTTGAACACGACATGATCAATTTAACTAATCGTATAAATAATTCTTAAAGACATATTGTATTTGACATTCTGAAAACATCCTTAGATAATATTTATGTTGTCTTTATATTACTTAGAAATTCAAAATCTTTCTTTATTTTACTGTTCGGTGCATCGCCATACTGTTAAAGAATGTATTTATGGTTCCTTGTGTCGTATAAATTGTATTATCTTTCAGATAGATTTCATCAAATTTTGTTGCCGGGAATTTTTTTTATTAATAAACGTTGTTCCCGGAATAGTAAAGTGTCGAAATACTTTTTCTGTTACTAACATTAAACAAAAGTTCCGTGAAAAAAAATCAATGTTATTTAAAAAAATAAATCTTAATAAAATATCCAATTATGGAATCCTTAATAAAATTTTGTAAAATATTCAATAATGCGTTACATGAATGTTTGAGAATTATTTTTTTCATTTTATGAAATATTGTCGTCTAATATTAAAGCATCCAAAGCTCTTGCAGTGAGCATTCAAACATATTATAACGATTTACAGGATTATTTTTCGTTAAATGGGGAAAAAAATCATAAATTTGCAATATGTTTGAAATATGTTCGATTTCACAAATCAAACAAATATTTTCTCTAAAAGAAACACTATAGATGTCTTTTGAAAACCAAATTAAAGATATTATAACTGGATTAATTTTGAAACAATTATTCAAATTGGTAAAGGAATCATATGAGATGTAATCTTCGCAACTGGGCGAAAATGTAAGGGCCAGGATTCGAACTCGGGATCCCTCGGGATGTATGGGAATTGCTGAGAAAAATTGTCTTAAATATAATTATATTTCACATAAAGAAATACATAAATTTCTACTCTTGGATTTTCATTCGATAATAAATATATATGAAATAAAATTCCCTTACTAAAATTACTGAACACAAAGAAAAAAAAACTTAAAATATAAAATGAAATATATTTATTCTTTTTACCCTGTTCCAACTTAGTGTAATAACACGTAAAATGCATTTGTAACAAAAATCCTTCAAAACACAATTTTCTTTCCCAAATTATAAAGAATAATTAATTATAATTAAACATATTATAAATTCATTTTACATTAGTTAATTTATTTTTGTGGGGGATAATTTTAACTGATATATATTTATTATCGAATTAAAATCCAACTATGAAAACGATATATTTTTTATTTACAATATAAATATATTTAAGACAATGTTACTCGTGCTTATTTTATACACAGTAAATAACTCACAAAATAAAAAGTAGCTAGATTAATTTTGACACAATTATTCAAATTGGTAAAGAAATCATATGAGATGCAATTTCCCAACTGATCTTAAAAGTCCGGTCCAGGAATTTGATCCCGGGATCCCTCGGGTGGAGCAGTCAATTTCACCCCGTTAAACTTAATGATCGTAGCATCTGGTCTGATATCTCAATCAACACAACAGAATAAATCACAGGTAATGGGAACTTCAGTAAAGGCTGGAAACGTGATCACACTAGATTAATTTTGACGCAATTATTCAAATTCGTAAAGAAAACTTATCAGATGTAATCTTCCCAACTGGGCGGAAATTCATTTATTATGTGTATTCTGTTGTGCTGATTCAGATATCAGACCAGATGCTATGGTCCTTGTGGTTAACTGGATGAATTCGTTCAGCCATATTCGTCCGGGATTGCTCGTTTGGTAGAGCTTTGGCAGCTTCAGCCAAGGGATCCCGGGTTCGTATCCTGGCCCTGACTTTTTCGCCCATTTGGGATGATTACATCTGAAAGACATTTTATAAGTTTCTTTTTGAGGATTATTTAAAAACAAATTCTCCAGCATTATATTATTGTTTGTTGCATTACCAAAATAATAAATGATACCTTTGTTTTACCCTCGAGTAATACGAAGTTTACCTGCTTTCAGATGCATTTTAACAATTTTTTAGTGATCTGAAGCTCTGAGAAATTGATTATTTAAAGACATTGTAAAAAGGATAGTAAAGTATCTAAAGTCTGTTTCTTTCTATTATATAATAATATTATATAAATACTTTGGAAAAAAATACCCTGCTGTTTTAAAATCTAAATATGTATAATGATCTAGATTAAACAGAACAGTAATTATTTGATAGTTGTTGATTTAATGTATAAATTATAAAAAATTGAGGGTTAATCATTCACTAAAATGTATTTGATTTTTAATTACCATGAAATGAAAATCCAAATAATACACAATTTAAAGTCTATTTTTCATTTAGTGAAATTATTTCGTCTACCCCCTTTTATTAATTTTGCAATATCTTTTGAAAATAACAGGATCGATTTAACAAATTACATAAATTATTCTTAAAGATACATTTTATCTGTCTTTCTGAAAACATACTTTTCTAAATACTATACTGATAATATTTAAGCTGCCTTTTGATTACTTAGAAATGAAAACGTCTTTCTATATTTTATTGATTGATGCATCACTATAATGTTAAAGAATATCGTGGTTTTTCCCTTGGGTCGTATAAATTTTATTGGATTTCAGATGATTTCACCAGATTTCTTTGTCGGGAATTTATTATTAAAAACGTTGTATCAGGGATTGTAAAGAATCGAAATGTATGTTTCAGTTACTAATTTTAAATAAAATATAAGAATTTTTTTTTAAGACAAGGTTTAATTATAATAACCTAAAAAGGAAAAAAAATTGCAATAAATATTTTTTTTATTGAAATATATTAAATTGCAAGTGATATTTTATCAGTTTTTTTTAATGCTAGTATACAATTTCAAATCGAGCTTCCTGGCAAGAAAAAAATGTACACCTGTGGATGGAACCCAAATCCATTCACACATTTCACGAACTGAAAGATGGCGCATTTCGCATTTACCAACCATGCCAAGCTTCAGAAGAAGAACATGACATTATTTTTGAAGCAAACAATGACACTTACGTAATCACATACATCATGATAATTACGTACTCTTATTTTACAAATGTTTTTGCCATTGAGGGTTGGCGGAGACAAATTTCAAATATGTCTTTTACAGAATACTGTATTGTTACCTGAAATACGCCATACTAACCAAAATTAGATCAATTTTACCATAAGAAGTTTGCTAAAGATTCTTCTAATATTGGAATCCAAGATTTGAGCCGAACGGACAGACAAACCATGCTACATAAAACCTTGTAATAAAAGTTTCTGAAAAATTCAATATCATTTAAAAAATAAATCTTAATAACATATATAGTTAAAATTTAAAAAAAAGTTATTAAAATCTTCAACGAAGTTATAAATGAATGCTTGAGAATTATTATTATTATTATTTGTGAACTAATTTCTTCTAATATTTGGAGATTTATAGCTGGTGAAATGGGCATTCAAATATATTATAACGATTTAAAAATTATTTTTCATTAAACAAAAACAAAAACATAAAAGAAATTTCAATAAATTATCAATATGTCTGAAGCATAACATGTTAAATTTAACAATTCAAACAACTATTTCCGTTAAAGGAAATACTGTAGATTTATTTTAAAAACCAAAAATTATATATTAATCATTAAAAAAAAAACAGCATAGTATCAAATATATTAAAGAATCGAAATGCTTCTTTCACTTACTAATATTAAGCAAAATTAAAAAAAGAAAAATCAATATTATTAAAAAATAAACAAATCTTAATAAAGTATCTAGTTAAGGTTTAATAAAATTTAGTAAAATCTTCCACGAACTTTTAAATGAATGTTTGAGAATTATTATTTTTTCTTTATTTTATGAACTATTGCATTCTAATATTTTTACATTTAAAGCTTGTGAAATACAGGGTGATTATAAAAAAGCTATCCCGATATATTAGTACTTAACTATTAAGTATTTTGAGGTATGCGTTCAAGAATCGTATGAAAAACAACAGTTAAACTCTAACAGTTACGGTTACAGTGACAAAATAGTAAAAATTTCAAATGGCAACACCTATTTTTTTTATTGGAATGTGATTTTCATAGTGAAAAACCATAAAAAGTGTTGGAACGGTACCTGTAGCACGAAAATTGACGGCGCTAGACAGACTAAGAAGAAAAGTGAAAACAATGAATAAGGACAGAGAATCAACAGAAAACAAAACATTTTATTGTGTTTCACAAATTTTCCACGTCACACACGAAGACACGTTGCATGCGGCAGATGGTGGATAGCACTGAATAATAAAATGTTTTACTTTCTGTTGCTTCTCTGTCCTTTATTGGTTGTTTTCACTTTTCTTCTTAGTCTCTATAGCGCCGGCAATTTTCGTGTTACAGGTACCGTTTCAACGCTTTTTATGGTTTTTCACTATGAAGATCACATTCCAAAAAAAAAAAAAAAAAAAAAAAAAAAGAAACAAAAAAAAGGTGTTGCCATTTGAAATTTTCAAAATTTTGTCACTGTAACCGTAACTGTTAAAGTTTAACTGTTGTTTTTCATACGATTCTTGAGCGCATACCTCAAAATACTTAAAACCAAAATTTCAGTCAGTTTCTGTGAACAATGTGATAGTTAAGGACTCATACATCGGGATATTTTTTTATAATCACCCTGTAGGTATTCAAACTTATTATAACAATTTAAAGAATAATGTTCATTAACCACCCCCCCCCCCAAAAAAAAAAAAAAAATAAATAAATAAATAAATAAATTCGCAATTTGTCTGAAACATGGTATGCTCGATTTAACAAATCAAACAAATATTTTCTCTAAAAAAAATGCTTTAGATGCGTTTTAAAACTGAATTGTATATATTATATGCTAAGATGTAGTTTGGAAAACTAAATTCAATATTTTATAAGTTGCCTTTAGGCTATTTAAAAACAAAAACTCTAACTATATATTATTGTTACTTGCTTCACCACAAACTATTAAATGATATATATATATTTCTCTTGTGTTCTACAAATTTCTTTGGTTTTCAGATAAATTTTACAATATTTTTTCTGATGTCAAATTTTGGGAAATTGATTTTATAAAAATATTGCATCAGGGATAGTTATATACCTAACGTATGTTTCTTTCTGGTATTTACTACAAATTAATAAATGATTTGGAAAAAAATGATAACATGATTTTTAAAACATAAAATTAAAAAAGATCCCAATAAAAGTTTTAAGAATAGTTTTATTTTACAGTTGTTCCCCAAAAGAATTATTCGAGTTCACTTTTCTTTAAAAAGTTCTTATTGAAATCAGTTTTCACAACAACAAAGTGTAAAAACTGGCCGCTCCTTAAACATATCCCTCCACTTACTCCCATCTAAACGAATTAATGATAAATTATTGAGGATATTATTGTTACATTATATTTAATTTTTTTAAAAATAGTTTTATATAAAACTTATTTTTATTCCCTTGAAGTGAAAATGCAAACTAACAAGAAATATTTTAATAAATATGTTTCAAACTGAAATCATTTTATGTAACCCCTTTTATTAATTTCGCAATGTCTTTTAAACAAGACACGATCGATTTAACTAATTATATAAATAATTCTTTAAAAAATATGGTTTTTTTCTTTCTGAAAACATTCTTATATAATTTGTAAGTTACCTTTTGATTACTTAGAAATTAAAATAATTTCTATATTTTACTGTGAGGTGCATCATCATACTGTTAAAGAATATATCTGTGTTTTAGTTCGGTCGTATAAATTTTATTGCCTTCCAGATAGATTTCGTCAAACTTCGTTATCGATAATTTATTATTAATAAACCTTGTATCAGGAATAGTAAAGAGTCGAAATGCTTTATTCAGTTAATAATATTAAATAAAAGTTTCGGAAAAAAAATAATATTAAAAAAAATCAATTAAAAGAAAAAGAAAACTTAATAACATATCTAGTTAAAGTTTAATAAATTTAGTAAAATCTTCAACCGTATGTTAAACGAATATTTGAGAATTATATTTTATTTTATTAAATGTTGTCGTGTAATTTGAGAACATTTGAAACTCTTGCAATGAACATTCAAACATATTTTAATGATTTAAATAATTATTTTTCGTTAAGTTCGTAAAATTCGTAAAAAAATATATAAATTTGCAATATGTCTGAAACACGTTCGATTGAACAAAGCAAACAAACATTTCGTCTAAAAGAAATTTATATATGTCTTTTGAATAACCAAATTATATATTTTATATGTTTCCTTATTATTTAAAAAAGAAATCTCTAAAGGTATATTATTGTTAGTTGCATCACAAAATATTAAAGGATACTTTTGTTTTGCACTCGAGTCGTATAAATTTTATTGGCTTTGAGATTGATTTTAGCAAGTTTTCACTGATCTAAAGCTCTGAAAAACTGATTATTTAAAGACAATATAAAAGAGATAGTAAAGTATCTAAAGTTTGTTATTTTCTATTATTTAATAATATTATATAGACGCTTTGGAAAAAAAAAACCTACTCTTTTAAAAACTAAATATGTATAATGATCTAGATTAGACAGGAAAAATAATTGTTTGATAATTGTTCATGAAATGTATTAATTATAAAAAAACTGAGGATTAATTATTCACTAAAATTGATTTGTTTTTTAATGGCCATGAAACGAAAATTCAATCACATAATACACAATTTAAAGACTATTTTTCACTTAGTGAAATTATTTTATCTACCCACTTTTATTAATTTTGCAATCGTTCTTGGACATTTCATGAACGACTTGTCTCATCAAGAAAATAATTCTTAAAGAAATATTGTTTTTAAATAATTGTATTTCTGAAAACATTCTTAGGTATTATTGATGTTGCCTTTAGATTATTTAGATTACTTAGATTACTTACAAGTATTTCTATATTTTATTGTTCGGTGCATCACTATACCCTTGAAGAATATGTTTGTTTTTCCCTCGGATCGAATAAATTTGAGTGGCGTTAAGATAGATATTACCAGATTTTGTTGACGGGAATTTATTATTAAGCAAAAACAAAAAATCATGCGTCAAGTATAGATTATGTAACAATTTCCAAAACTTTCAAAATACTTTTAGAAACTTTTACCGTTTAATAAGGTCTAATATGTGATACATAATTAACAATTTTGAAAACGCATAACACATATGATTATCCAAATTTAATGAATTATGTACAATATTCGGAAAAATAATTGAATTATTTTGTGGAGCCCTTTATATGATTTATAATATTTGTATATGTACTACATATAATGCTAAATGTTAGTTTAGTTAAGAAAAAAATGGCACAGTTGAAAATTCAACTCCAGCAATTTCCATTAATAAAAGCAAATGTGCTCGAGATGTTTTGTGTTGTCCTGTATATGATCTATGATATATACGCAACAAATAAAAAACAAAAATTAATTAGATTTAAAAATGAGTAGCGAAACTGAAAACGTACTTCCAGAAACTACTCTTAACAGACAATATTTTAACCGAATTCTTTTACGTGTCCCTGTGAATGAAAATATTCTGTAGTAAGATTCTTGTAATGCACCTCTGAGATGTATATCAATTTCAATATATTTGAAAGAGTTAAACATTATTAAAATAAATCGCAAATGATTTTCCCCCATTGACCTTACTATAACTAAATTATTTTGAGTGGCCCTGTAAAGGACTACTATACACTTTATTTTCAATACCGAACATGCCATATTAAACCTTAGTAAAATACATCAATTGCATGACATTCCGAGGTAGAGCAAGGACAGACAGACAAACTGAATTCATAAACACTTTTCAACTAATTTGGAAAGTGCTAAAAACGTTGTATCAGGGATAGTAAATAAACGAAATGTTTGTTTCAACCACTAATATTCTATAAAAGTTTCAATGAAAATCAATATTATTTTTTTAAAATCTTAATAAAATCTAGTTAAAGTTTAATATAATTAAGTAAAATCTTCAAGGAAATTTTAAATGAATGCTTGAGAATTCTTATTACTATTATTATTTTAGTGAACTATTGTCTACTAATAATTAGTCATTTAAAACTCGTGAAATGAGCATTCAAACATATAATAACGATTTAAAGAATTATTTTTCATTAAGTAAAACAAATAAATAAATAAAAATCACCCTTATTCTAATAAATTTACAATTCATCTGAAATATGACATGTTCAATTTAGCAAATCAAACAAATGTTTCCTCAAAAATAAATGTTGTAGTTGTCTTTTGAAATCAAATTATATATTTTATTAGTTTATGTTGTCTTTTGATTATTTAACCCATTCGCTGCCAACCACGAGTATACTCGTGGTTGTCAACATTCAAAATAAAAGTGTATGATAGAAAAAACCTGCCTGGCCACCACTATTTTAATATGTTAGAAAATACTTTATTTAATGACAAAAACTTTGTAATTAAAGTTACCAAATATTATCTTTCAGAATTTGTGGTGGGAAACGAATTTCAGTAAAAATATCGAAGACTCCGCCCACATAGGTTTGGCAGTTAATGTGTTAAAAACAAAATCTCTATCTATAAATTATTGTTAGTTGCATCACCAAATGATTAAAGAATGTATTTGTTTTTCCCTTTAGTCATATAAATTTTATTGGCTTTCATATAGATTTCACTAGATTGCATTGTCAGGAATTTATTATTAAAAACCCTTGTATCACAAATAGTAAAGAGTCGAAATGCTTCTTTCAGTAACTTGTATTTCATAAAAGATTCGGAAAAAATCAGTATTTTTTAAAAATATCGAGAAACAATTTAATAAAATATAGTAAACTCTTCAACGAAGTTTTAAATAAATCTTTGAGAATTATTATTTTATGAAGTATTGTCTTCTAATATTTGGACACTTAAAGCTCGTGAATGAAGCATTCAAACATGTCGTAACGATTTCAAGAATTGTGTTTCAATAATTATATATATATATATATAAATATATATATATATATATATATATATATATCCCGCCTTTTTCATAAATTGGTAATGTGTCTGAAACATGACATGTTCAATTTAACAAATCAAACAAATATTTTATCTAAAAGAAATACCATAGTTATAAAGTTATTATTATAAAGTTAATATATTGTAAGGATTAAGATAATTATGTTTCATTAAATAAAAAAAATCACCCCCTTTTTAATAAATTCGCAAAGTGTTTGATACATGACATGTTTGATTTAACAAATCAAATATATATTTTATCTAAAATAAATGCTATTGATTTTTTGTAGGTCATTTGAAAACCAAATTATACATTAATTATTTTTAAAAAATGTATCAAAGATAATAATGTGTAGAAATGCGTGTTTCAGTTACTAATATTAAATAAAAGTTTCAGAAAAAAATAAATAATTTATTTAAAATATATTAGTTATTTTTAAAAAAATGGTAATAAAATATGTAGTTAAAATTAATTAATATTTATTAAAATCTGCAAGGAAGTTTTAAATGAATGTCTGAGAATTATTATTTATTTTTATTTTTCGAAATTAATTGTCTTCTTATATTTGGGTATTTAAAGTTGGTGCAATGAGCGTTCAAACATATTATAACTATTTAAAGAATTAATTTTTATTATGTAAAAAATAAGTATATATAGCACTCATTTTTTAATAAATTTGCAATATGTCTAAAACATGACATGTTGGATTTAACAAATCGAACAAATATTTCCTCTAAAAGAAATGCTGTAGATGCCTTTTAAAATCGAATTGTATATATTATATGCTAAGATGTAGTTTGGAAAACTAAATTCAATATTTTATAAGTTGTCTTTAGGCTATTTAAAAACAAACACTCTAACTATATATTATTGTTACTTGCTTCACCACAAACTATTAAATAATATATCTATTTTTATATTGTGTTCTACAAATTTCTTTGGTTTTCAGATAAATTTTACGATATTTAAAAACAAAATCTCTATCTATAAATTATTGTTAGTAGCATCACCAAACTATTATAGAATGTATTTATTCCCCTTTAGTCGTATAAATTTTATTTGCTTTCAGATAGATTTCACCAGATTGTGTTGTCAGGAATTTGTTCTTAAAAACCCTTGTATCACGAATAGTAAAGAGTCAAAATGCTTGTTTCTGTTCTTTGTATTTCATAAAAGATTCGGAAAGAATCAGTATTTTTTTTAAAAATATAATCGTAATAAAATATCGAGAAACAATTTAATAAAATACTAGATGGAACCCGTCAAAATTTGACGGCAAAAAACTTGATAGTACCATAAAAATAAAATTCATAGCTGCTTTAAAATGTTTGAAACTTTTGCAGAATAATTCAAATAAATAAAAAAACCACTTTGAATTAAAGCTAGGTTGAAGAACAGCAATTGGCTAAGTTTCACTGGCACATGTACTCGCGGAATTTCTTTCATCTGACACATTTAGTGATGTTGTGCAAATAAATGGTAAGTGCCCCCTTGGGGAGGGGGAAATGGCGGGATGGACCAAGGAGATTCATAAAATGAATAAGCAGTCAAAGACCTTTCAAACGATATGTAACATGAGGGGTGTGTGCAAAATTTTAAAAAGTACCCCCTTGGGGGGAGGAAAAGTAGGGGATGGACACGGAACATGCATAATATGATTAAGTGGTCACAGACCTTTCCAACGATATATAACATGAGGGTTGTGTGCAAAATTTAGAAAAGTACCTCTTTGGGGGGGGGGGGGCAAAGCGGGGAGATGGACATCAGAGATATGCATATGATTAAGCAGTCACAGACCTTTCCAACGATATATGACATGAGGGTTGTCTGCAAAATTTAGAAAAGTACCCCCTTGGGGGAGGAGGGGGCAAAGTGGGGAAATGGACATTGGAGATATGCATATGATTAAGCAGTCACAGACCTTTCCAACGATATATGACATGAGGGTTGTCTGCAAAATTTAGAAAAGTACCCCCTTGGGGGAGGGGGGGCAAAGTGGGGAGATGGACATTGGAGATGCATAATATCATTAAGCGGTCACAGACCTTTCCAACAATATATGACATGAGGGGTGTCAACAAAATTTAGAAAATTGCCCCCCTTAAGAGGGGGGGGGAAGTGGCGGGATGGACCCCGGAGATGCATAACATGAATAAGCAGTCAAAGACCTTTCCAACAATACGTAACATGAAGGGATTGTGCAAAATTTACAAAAGTACCCCCTTGGGGGGGCAAAGTGGGGGGATGGACACCGGAGATGCATAATATGATTAAGCGGTCACAGACCTTTTTAACGATATATAACATGAGTGGTATGTGCAAAATTTAGAAAAGTGCCCCAATTGGCGGGGGGGGGGGGATGGACCACACAGATGCATAACATGAAAAGGCAGTCACAGGCCTTTCGAACGATATATCATATGAGTGGTGTCAACAAAGAAAAGTCTCCGCCCCGTGTAGGCAAAACATACTCCCCCCCGCCGCCATAATTATTGATGCGGACTCATTTTTTAAATTCGTTCGCACCCCTCTTCTCCCGCAAAATGTTGTGAATTTTAAAAACTCTACTTACGAATTTTTTATACCAAAAGTACTTATGTCCGTCGTCTGCATGCAGAGTTTTGTGCTTACAGACGCCAGACACAACAACACACACACAGACAGACGTTTACCGACATTAATAGTATAGATGATACTCAGTGCCTACACATTTCACCCTTTATAATTCAGCCAATGAGTTGACGGTTGTTCATTTCCAGAAACGAAACAATAATTCTTTAGGATGAATTTTGTTTGTTTGATACACCGTGGCAGAATGCGTGCAATGCAGCGACAGGCGTCACAAACTTTTTAGGGCACCTGCAGACTAAAAACATATAATCAATCTTCGCGGGAAAAAAATCCTAGATTTCGTCAAATGATCACGGGAAAAACACTAATTTCATCAAAGGATCATGTAAAACGTGAATTTTGTTAAAAGGCCACAGAAAAACTCGATTTACACAAAAGATGAGCAAATTTTGTCAAAGAATCGCAAAACAGGAAATTTCACCCAAAGATAGCGCTTTCTTGCCAAACTTCGTCTAAAAATTGCGGAATAAAATGTATTTTATCAAAAAATCGCTGGAAAACGCACATTTCGTTAAAGTGTCGCGAGAAAAATGCGAATTTCTTTAAAGATTGCTGAAAAAACACCAATTTCATCGAAGGATTGCTGAAAATTCACGAATCTTATCAAAAGTTAGCAGAGAAAATGTGATTATTATCAAAGCATTGCGAAAAAAGAAAATTTCGTCTAAGGATCACAGAAAAAAGCAAATTTCATAAAAGAATCGTGGAAAATAACGTAAATTTCGTGAAAAAAAAAATCGCAGAAAAAACACAAATTTCGTCAAATTATCGCTGAAAAAAAAACACGAATTACGTCACAGGATAGCTGAAAAAATTATGAATCTCGACAAAAAAAAGATACAGAAAAAAATGCGAATTTCATTAAAGAATCACGAAAAAAAATGCGAATTTTGTTAAAGGATTGCGCAAAGAATGTGAATTTTTTTAAAGGTTCGTGTGAAAAATTAAACTGTCTGTATTAAAAACAGCACACACACAAACATCTATACAAACCTCAATACACACAAACATATTATAGGCAGGGCTTGAAATTCAATTTTTCAAAAGACGGGAGTCTCCCTACCAACATTTTTAAATGGAGGGGAGTTGTAACGTTTGGGAGGGAGAAAACAAATCTTTAAACCCCACTATTCTTTTACGTGCTATTTAAAGAATTACATTAATGCAGACATGACAAAATACCATTGAAAAAATTAAGTCAACTGAGAATGATTATGTAAAATGTTTATTTTTATTATAAAAAAGGGAAGAAAGTTAAGTTTTATATATGCAGTGTATTTTTCAAGTTCCATTAAATCTGTTAGGGACCGTTAACAATTAGGTTGTTAAATAAATTTCTGACTTTAGATTTTACTTGATTGAGATCCACCGATCGATCGTGGAAAAGACGCAAAGTTCATCAATCTGTCGCGGAAAAAACGCTAAGTTCGTCGATCTGTCACCAAAAAACGCAAAGTTCGTTGATCAGTCGTGGGAAAAAAGCAAATTTCGTCGATCGATTGCAGAATAAACACAAAGTTCGTCGATTTGTCCCCAAAAAACGCAAGGTTTGTCGATCAGTCGCTTAAAAAACGCAATGTTCGTCTATCTGTCGCAGAAAAAACGCAAAGTTCGTTGATCAATCGCAGAAAAAAATGCAACGTTCGTTGATCTGTCGCGGAAAAAACGCAAAGTTCGTCGATCAGTTGCGGAAAAAAGCAAATTTCGTCGATCGATTGCGGAATAAATGCAAAGTTCGTCGATCAGTCAGGGAAGAAAGAAAAATTTCGTCGATCGATTGCGGGATAAACGCAAAATTCGTCGATATGTCCCCAAAAAACGCAAGGTTCGTCGATCAGTCGCTTAAAAAACGCAATGTTCGTCGATCTGTCGCAGAAAAAACTCAAAGTTCGTTGATCTGTCACGGAAAAAACCACAAAGTTCGTCGATCAGTCGCGGAAAAAACACAAAGTCCGTCAATCGGTTGCGCGGAAAAAAAATCACGAAATTTATCGTTCCGTTGCAGGTAAATTAAATAATGCAAATTTCTCCAAAAATGCTGAAATTTTTTGGGCGGGAGGCTCCCGCTCATGATCTTTTTTGGGCGGGATTTCAAAATTTTCCGCGCGAATCCCGCCCTGAAATTCAAGCCCTGATAGGTATAGTTTTAATCTGAAATAATATACTGAACTTGAACTAACTTTGGAAAAATCGGGTTAACCCAAATCCAACTTGCAGAAATCTACACTCAGTCTGAAATCGACTCGAACCATAAAGACAGTTAACCCAACTTGCAACAAAAATAATTATTTTCTGTGAATTTTCTGATTTTTTCTTTTCTCAGAAATGCTGTAGTCATTTTGTCCCCCAATTTTGCCCTTTACGATTCAGCCAATGAGTGGAGGGGGCCAAAGGAGCGTTCCTTATCACAAACGAAAGATGAGATACGTTCGTTTGATGTCGTTGTTGAAAATTTATGGATTTCTATTATTAAAGTAATTTTTTCATTTTACCGTATTTATTTTCTTTTTGTGTTGTATGTATTTTGCTACTTTGAATTTTTTTAAACTAACCCTTTTTTTTTTTTGGAGAGTGAGAGAGAGAGATTTAGTAATTTGGTGACACGAAGTTCAGCAAATTCTTAAAATCCACAAATCGTTTCCAATGTAAACAATGAAATTTACAATTAAGTTGCAAGTGCAAAATTTCAGTTTTTTAAAATTTTCATGTCATTCTGTACACATTTTAATATGTCATTCTGATCATTATACATATTTAGTTATGCATTATTAATTATTTACTTGACCTTTACTTTTAATATTTTAAATATTTCAAACTTACAGCTGAATGTAATTATTAAAACATTTGAAATACTGCATTCGAAAAATGAAATTTCAGCTTAGAAACTCGACAATTAAAAAATTTAAAGTAGAAAAGTACTTATGATATAAAAAGAAAAAAAAAATACACCAGAATTTTTCTGTATTACGAAAGTGGGAGAAATGATTTTCTGTGCTATACGAAAAGATATCCAAATAACTCAATCATGAACATAGAAATAGGTATCGGTTTTTATGTTCAGGTGCACTCAATCCAAACTTGAAACTTTTAAAACGGTCATTGAATGAATGAAATTCATCTCCGCCTTTCACATCCAGAAAACTTGCTGTGTCGCCAATTATGTTTATATTTTATATATATATAAAAAAAATAATAATTCAGGCACTTTTCCGTTATACGGACACCATTGTCGCCAAACATACATACATACATACATTTTGGCATAGTATCCGTATAACAGAAAAGTACTAAAGTTCATGGTTTAAAATCACAATAAAATATCATGAAATTTATTGATTAATTGTGGGAAAATATCGGGGAAATAATGTGTTTTTCGTGAATTTTTTGTTTTGTTAACAATGTGGTTAGAGAGACAGGGAGAAATCCAGAAAACTTGCTGTGTCGCCAATTATGTTTATATTTTATATATATATATATATATATATATAATAATTCAGGCACTTTTCCGTTATACGTACACCATTGTCGCCAAACATACATACATACATTTAAATACATACATACATTTTGGCATAGTGTCCGTATAACAGAAAAGTACTAAAGTTCATGGTTTAAAATCGCAATAAAATATCATGAAATTTATTGATTAGTTGTGGGAAAATATCGGGGAAATAATGTGTTTTTGTGAAATTTTTTGTTTTGTGTTGTTGTGTTTAATTGTAAGCATTCATTATAATTTTCAGTGCATTATTAAATTGAAATTTTTGTTTAAAATATGTAAACAAAACAGTGACCAGAAACCTGCACAATTTCTAATATAGATAGATAGATGCATGCATGTAGTACTTTTAATTATTTGGTAAAAATACTGTGATCGTCACTGAGAAAACCTGAATTTAACCTAAAAGTAATTGTCGAGTGTTTAAGCTGAAATTTCATTTTACGAATACAGTATTTCAAATGTTTTAATAATTACATTCAACTGTAAGTTTGAAATATTAAAAGTAAAGGCCAAGTAAATAATTAATAATGCATAACTAAAAGTAATTGTCGAGTGTTTAAGCTGAAATTTCATTTTACGAATACAGTATTTCAAATGTTTTAATAGTTACATTCAACTGTAAGTTTGAAATATTAAAAGTAAAGGCCAAGTAAATAATTAATAATGCATAACTAAAAGTAATTGTCGAGTGTTTAAACTAATTTCATTTTACGAATACAGTATTTCAAATGTTTTAATAGTTACATTCAGCTGTAAGTTTGAAATATTGAAAGTAAAGGCCAAGTAAATAATTAATAATGCATAACTAAATATGTATAATGATGAGATTTTTTTTTCTTGAATTATTCAGTGAAACTCGTCTTATAAATGTACGCAAATAATTCACATCAAAATCTTAAAATAACAAAGTTTTCTTTCGTGTTTAGCTATGCTTAATAACCAAAAAAGCTTGATTAATACAAAAATTATTTGGTAAAAATACTGTGATCGTCGCTGAGAAAACCTGAATTTAGTCATATCACACAGAATTACATATTAAAAGTTTAAAATTAGTTTGTTTACATCGGAAACGATTCGCGGAATTTCGTGCCACGAAATCTCTCTCTCTCTCTCTCAAAAAAAGGGTTAGTTATAAAAAATTCAAAGTAGTAAAATACACGACTTAAAAAGAAAATAAATACGGTAAAAGGAAAAAAAATACCTTAATAAATGAAATCTATAAAGTTTCAACAACCGAACAACCAAATGGAACACATACGCTTCTAGAGAGAGGAAAAAGCCTTCACCTCATTGGCTGGAACATCGCGTCTGAAGATAGTAAAAGCCTCTAGCTGATTAGCTGAATGCTCGCGCAAGCGTATAAATAGCATTTTTGCACGAAAAACTAAAAAGCAGGTTAGCTTTAAGTATATGGATAGTAATATATATATAAAAAAAAGAAACAATCCTTATCTTTTTCATTAATTCGCAATATGTCTGAAACATGACATGTTCAATTTAACAAATCAAACAGATATTTTATCTAAAAGAAATACTATAGTTATAAAGTTATTGTTATAAAGTTAACATATTGTAAATATTAAGATAATTTTGTTTTATTAAATAAAAAATAAATCACCCCCTTTTTAATAAATTCGCAAAGTGTCTGAAACATGACATGTTCGATTTACAAATCAAACAGATATTTTATTTAAAAGAAATGCTATTGATTTTTTATAGGTCTTTTGAAAACCAAATTATATATTAATTATTTTTTTAAATGTATCAAAAATAATAAAGAGTAGAAATGCGTGTTTCAGTAACTAATATTAAATAAAAGTTTCAGAAAAAAATAAATTATTTATTTAAAATATATTAGTTATTTTAAAAAAATGGTAATAAAATATGTAGTTAAAATTAAATAACATTTAGTAAAAATCTGCAAGGAAGTTTTAAATGAATGTCTGAGAATTAATATTTTTTTTTCGAAATTTTTTGTCCTCTGATATTTGGATATTTAAAGCTGGTGCAATGAGAGTTCAAACATATTTTAACTATTTAAAGAAGTAATTTTCATTAAGTATATATATATATATATATATATATATATATATATATATAGTACTCACTTTTTAAAACGTGTTTGCAATATGTCTAAAACATGACATGTTGGATTTAACAAATCAAACAACTATTTCCTCTAAAAGAAATGATGTAGATGTCTTTGGAAATCGAATTATATATTTTATAAGTTAAGTTGTCTTTTGGTTATTTTAAAACAAAATCTGTAGCTATATACTATTGTTAGTTACATCATCCAAAGCATTAAATGATATATTTGTTTTACCCTTGGGAACCTTATTAGAATTAGACTACATATCTGGCAAACGTCCGCATTTTTCAATGCAATTTAAAACAGAAAAAAATACAGATAAAAAATTAATAAATAACTACGTAGGAACAAATTTAAGTTATGTTATCTAACTTTTAAAAAAACTGAAAGATTGGGGCAGCTAGCTATATGGGTCGTATATGTGGGTTATTGTTTAATCAAAAAATGTATAACATACAGTAAAAAATGCAATACTTGTTTCATTTACAAATATTAAATAAAATGTAAAAAAAAAAAAAAAAAAAAAAATATTTTAAAATGTAAATCTCAATAAAATTTTATAATTTTATTACAGTTCATCTCCGAATAAATTTCTAATATATGTTGTTTCGTTTTTTTTTTTTTTTTTTTTTTTTTTTTTTTTTTTTTCAAATTAAAAATTTTTGTTCCCAGCGTTTTCAGTACGCAACACTTCAGATATCTCTCATGTGCACAGAAGTTCCTCTTTTAAGCCGAAAGCTGATGGGTGTCGTTATCTGATTGCCGTTTGCGTTTTTTTCTCTTATAAAAAATAATAAAATATATTATATATTAAATTAAAATTAATTTCAATTAACAAACCAATTTTATATATTTTTAATGCATTAAATTTTATACTTAAAAATGCTTGGGCATAAAATCTAACACAGCTCCGCTGGAAAGAGCTGGACATTATTTTTGCCGCACGGGTTAACGAATGAGTCATTACACATGGAATGAAAAATTAGACAAATAAAAATATGATTTTTTTTTGTCGAGTAAATACTTTCATTTCATTTTTATTAAATTCTCAAACTTTCTTACATATGCCATGTTCGATTTAATAAATCGGGCAAACAATAACTCAAAACCAATATAGTACAGATGTCATTTATAAAACTGAATTAAATTCGATATAAGTTGCCTGTAGGTTATTTAGAAATGAAAGCTCGAAAAATAATTTGCTGGTAAATAGATCACAAAATCATTAAAAAATATCTTTATTTTTTCCTTGTATGGTAAAACTTTATTGTCTTCCATAGATATTTTACTAATTTTCTACAGAGTACCAGATATGAGAAGTTACTTATTTAAACATATTCTGTCATTGAGAGTACAGAATATAACGCTTGTTCCTTTCTGATATTTACTAATATGAAATAAATATTTCAATGAAAAATCAATTATATTTAAAAATTAAATATTTATAAAACTATAGCTAAAAATTTGAAAATATTGTAATTCATTTATATTTGTTCTACAAATGAATAGTTAATAAAAGTTTGAGGATTAATATTTTTTATGAAATATGTACATATTTTTTTTAAAACTTTAATCAAGTAATGAAAGTTAAAACACATAACAAATGTTTTAAAAATATTTTTTACTGCAGCGAAATTATATATTCCCTTTTCTTAAATTTATATTGTCTTTTAAACATGACATGTTTGACTTAATAAATCAGATAAATAATCCTGAAAGAAATACGATATATATTTTTTCTGAAAGCAGTATTAGATTTTTTCTGGTTATTTAGTAATCAAAACTATTAATATTTCTTATTGGTAGAAGTATCACTAAACTATTAAAGAATGTTTTTGTTATTCCATTGGGTCGTATAAATTTTACTGCCTGTTAGAGAGATTTTTCCAGGGTTTTACTGGAAACTATTTTTGGGCAGTCTATAACTCCAAATAATATCAGGTATATTAACGAATCTAATGCTTGTATGTTTTGCTATTTTTTTAAAAAAACTTTTGGTTAAAAAAAAGAATAACATTTCATAACAACAACAAATGGTAATCTATAGATGATAATAAATGTATTGATATATACCTTTTACCGATGATAATTTCTATTTCAACATATTAAGACATATTTTTTTTTAATTACTTATAATAATAATCTTTTAGATATTAAAATACTTTTTCAAAAAATATCAGTACAACTATGCTGGAGAATTTCGCTACTACGTTCCTAGACAGCTGAAATCTACTCCCATTAAAGGTAAGTACAATCGTGAAAAAAATATACGCCATACTACCTATGCAGCAAATTATCGTATAAAAATATAGGGTGAACCAGAAGTCTTGCCCTGATTATAAATATTTATTGTGCTCATACTATTATAATTAGACATATGTTTGTTTGGATACATTGTAAGTATTGTATATATATATATTTTTTATAAGACCATGTACCTCAGTAAATTTGTGCCCCCTTGGTAGCTCGAAGAATGTCTAAGCGGTATCCCAGTTCCCGCCAAGTGTTCTCTAACATTTCTTCTGTTACAGTACACACAGCAGCTTGTATCCTAGTCTTCAGTTCTTTGACGTCAGCAATTGGTTCACTCACACTAGGCCTGCCACTTTTGGGATGATCAGTAACGCTGCCTGTTTCTTTAAACCTGTCATACCATCGCTTTATTGATTTTGCATCAGGAGGGTTACGTCCATAACAACGTCGAAATGTTCGCTGAACTTTATGGGCGATTTCGTTTCGTGAAACCATAGCACACATTGAGCTTTCACTTTAATCGACGCCATTTCGGTCGAAAATGATGTCTTCCTTACAAATGTTCCCCTGAGTAACTCTTAAATAGAGATCCTACATTAGAGAGAGATTGGACATTGTCATAGTGGCAGATTTGGCAAATCCACCATTTAAGCTCCGCCCTCAGAATACGTCACTATTACGCTCTGAAGAATATTAGGATTTTTAATGATACGACGTTTTAAATATTACATCAAGACATGCTAAACTGTTAATAGATAAGTTATTTTTGTTTAGAGATAATTTTTAATATTCTGGAATGCTTGATAATTTTGTAACATTCTTTAAATTATTCGAATTCAATTGTAACGTATGCAGTCAACTTCAAACAGTTTCATTACATTTAACAACGATCGAAATGAGTAACAGAAACAAAGCAATTTCGTTTACATTTAAAGACTGATTTTGATTAAAAGTTTGTTTAGTAAATAACCAAAACGTGTAAATAATTTAGAGTTTTGAAGTTTGTCAGTTGGCGGTAATTGGTATGCGTTGTTCGCGATGAATTTATTTATAATCTTAGAAGATTCGTTTGAAGAACGTAATACATGATACATTTGTATATAGTGCACTATTTAAAAGATTAAAATTTTTATAAATTATAAATACTTAAAATATCCCATTTTTAATATTTTGTTTTTAAGAAAAAAAAATGCTGAATTTAAGGGCACATAAGACAAATATTTCAAATTTTTAATTTACCGTACAAAAAATAATGCAGACTGCCATTTTCCAAAACTATATAAATTATATACTTTTACAATATATAAACCTCTAAAGCACAGAGCCTTAAAGTTCGTAAATAAACATTAGGTAGTAATTTTCTTTTTCAGTTTTCTGATTTTTTTTTTTTTACATAGTTAGATACTCTCAGTATTATAACATGTATTAAAGATAGATAATTCAAACTTTTTGTTTTTGTACAACCAATTAGTTTCTTTAAAACTATCTAAAATTATGAATATAATTATAATAATATAATAGGTATACAGGAATATATTTAAAAAATCTACACTTTTCTTAATATTTCGATAATTGTTTTTTTAATTTCTTATTGTTATTAAATCTTCTCCGATCAGATTCAAAATGTTAATACTACAATTCATCCGAATAAAAAAAAAATATTTTCTAAAATGTCTTATTCACTAAAGCGAAAATACATTTATATTTATGTTCTGAATGACTCTCTGAATGCGTATAAAATGAATTTTCCATGATTTTAATGGAATAAGGATTGTTAGACACAGATGAAAATACATTGCGTTCTACGGCGTTCCATCTGCTCTGGAACTTACATGGTGAACATTTCGTCAATGTCCAATCTCTCTCTAATGTACGATCGCTACTCTTGAAGGAGCAATCGCACCATCTATTGCACAAAAAACTACCAGAACTGACCTATCTAATGATATAACAAGTTACATTATTATACAAACGGTTATTTTTTAGTGAATTATTATAATTCAGGACAAGTCTTTTGGTTCACCCTGTATGAGTGATACCGTTATTATCGATTAGTAATAATGTCCACGTCCACTAATAATTGTTTTTTCTTAAATTCTGTTCCGACGTGCCGTTTTAATATAGTAATTTTACCAGACATTGATAGTAATATTAAAATATCCAAAACTAATCCCTAATTTTAAAATTATATTTGGATTTTTTGTTGAATTTTATTTTTATCGGATATCAAACGGGAAGTCGTTCGGTCAAGTAGTTTAAGAGTTTAATTTTAATAATTTAATAGCAAAACAGATTGTAATGTGGGTAGTTTTTTAAGCATAACTAAAAAGCTTCTTGGTGAAATGGGCGTTAATTTTGGATTATCATATTGAAATCTTCAAGAAATCTGTTTCTGTTAAAATAAATCATGTGTTACAAATCACATTTATCTCGAAAATTACGTTTTTGAAAAATGTATTTTTTATACATTTTTCAACGACTGTATATCTGTTTCTTGTTGCAGTTTTATAATTGTTATTCTATAGTTTTTGACGATTTTCTAGAGTTTTTTTTTCCTATTAAGTACATTTTACGCTGAATCTTCTGAAATTGTATCATTTTCATCGATTTTTGTATATAATATTCATCCGTTGTCCCATGTATTTATTAAATGTGTATTTTAATGATTAGTAATATTTTCTAGCTCTGTTGCTCTATAAAATAACTCTCTCAATAAATTTTGCGGGAACATCTGTAAACATAGATGAGTTAATTAGACTTAACATAATATTCATTTTTTTTCGTTTAACAATCCTGAATTTGCCCAGGCATACAATTGCATTAAGAGTTATCCCAATGTTAGTGGCAGAGAAATGTACACACCCTTGTTATTTTTATACCATTTTTTTAAATCAAGGAAGACTTATTTTCTGGTGCTTACATTACTGACATTTTTTTGATATGCTATTGAGATGATGAAACAAGAATGTTCATGAATTAAATTGAGGTAAAAGACTTGTAAAATATTGCAGATTAAAACATCTATGGGACAGCATGGTTAGCAAAATTTAATAAATTTCTCAAAATGTATCATTTTAAATCTACAAATACTGCATATAATCATTAATGATTCTTGCATATATATAAAAACATATAGTTTTATCAATGCGTTTAAGAGGTGAGTGGAAAAGTTTGACGCCCATTTTTTATATGCAGCGTCCGAAGTCTCGGTTGTTTCAGCTGAGTGCAAATGGCACTTTATCTGTTGCCAGTTTTGTGGCTTCTTTATAAAATTTATTATCGGTAACTTTTAAATAATATTTATCAACGCAATTTCTTCAGATGAGCAATTTAATCAGTTTAATAAGAATTATAAAGTTTTAGAAAGTAAAATTATTATTTTTTTAATGACGTATTTATTTCTTTGTTTGTGCAGATCAAAGGCAAATTATCGAATCCAATACTCTTACATATATTATTACTATGATCTTGCCCATAAGCATTTTTGCTACATGCTCCAAAAGTCTTTTATATTTCTTACAATATGATGGAACTGGATTTAAATATAAATTAAATACTCGAATTTGCCTCATATCATGAATTTAATATTTAGCCATAAAATGTTGATTTCTATAACTGGCTGAAATGCACAGTTACGCATCTTGATTGTAAATATCTTCAAAGCAATTGCATGCTTATAAGGTATTTTATTTATTTATAAAATATATATTTTTATATTTTTTCCGGTAAGAGTCTGCAATATATATTTTTTAATATGAAAAGTAACAAAGTTTGGATTTAATGGAGAAATGTTTTCAGATTTTCTGAATAAAGTAAATCACCAGCTTTCTGCAAGGCACTGACCAGAAGCATACCTTGCAAACATTTAGGTCTCATCATCTAAAATTCAATGTACTGCAAAGCAGTCTGTTTTTAAAGCGGTATCAACGTTTGCGATGAAAAACAATTAATCCGCTGAAAATACATTTTTAATTTCTTTGCACAATTAATTTCTTTATTCTGCGAAACGCATTTTTAAAAGTACAAGATATTCTTTCCACGTATCACATATTTCCATAATGTAATTTTACAATTTAAAGAAATTCAAAATGTAATCAGTCAATTTGGTATAAGCATCCTTAGTTGGGTTTTATATTATGAAATATAAATACACAGTGAATTCTATTAAATGGAAATTGGCTACCTTACCATTGACTCGCCATATCACCCCTCCGAGTTATATCGCGTGATTTTGTGTCCGACAGAGATATAAGTTGCGTATTAACTGTCCTTTTAAGTAAATTAATGCTGAATATATCAATCATGATATGTATAAATTCGTATCCTTAATTTATTAAAAGAATTGTAATATGCGTGTCAATTAATTTTTTTGGAGAGATATATAAATTATTTACTTGTAGGTCACCATCTTTCTTATTTTTTTAACTCTCTCGGTTAGTCTCTATTTAAATATATATCGCTTTTTTCTTATCTAACGAAGGGTTCGATATAAATAGGGGATATTTTAGACATTTGAAAACAGAAACAGAATTCTGCATTTTAAATGGCTTTTCTATATCTTTTAAAGATTTATATGCATTTATAAAATATTCGAAAAAATATACAAATGCATAGAAGCAATTTCTTTAACGTATAATGTGAAACTACTTCTAATTTTGTAAAATTTAGGAAAACGTGGGGAATTTAACAATGAATTTTATCAAAACGATAAACTTAGAGCTAGAATTTGGAATAACTTGGCTTTACGATGGGAGCATGAGCTGAATACTGTAGCTTCTGAATTGGTAAACCTGCGAATTCGTGTGCCAGCAGGCAAATGTCACACTATGTCCGACATGAAATAAGGATAAGGTTACTATTTGAAAATAGTGGTCTCTTTTAGTCTGCTAGCGCGCGGTTTTGCCATGCTTTTCATATAGAATCTAGAACGCTGGAGCTTTCCACTGCAACATTCAATTAAACAGAATTCTGATCTTTCTGATTAAACATTGTCTTTCAGTTCAGAAAGTTTTCTTATCGAAAGCTGGCAAGTTTGCATCTAAAAGTGAATAGCAGGTATCGAAAGCCGAAGAAACAATATCACGCTCAGTTCCTGTAAAATAACGGAATACCACAGCGAAAACAGTTTCCTATAAATTTTAATTTACTAATAGCTGCTATAAGAAAGGCGTGTAACTGCCATATGCAAAGCGTGTGAAATTTTCTATGAAAAAATTTTTAAAGTATTAAATATGAATTTATTCAATTATCGATACTGGATTTTCTTTGACTTCGGGTTTGCCCAAGGGTTGGTGGCTCACGCAAAATATTCCATCTTGTGCTGCGTTTGTAGCCTTGCCAACATGTTATAGTGAAAAAGTTCCAGGCTGAGTATCGTTCCAAAGTGGTTCAGTTGGTAGAACGTCAATGCGCTATACTGATGACCCGGGTTCGAGTCCCGGCTTGGGTGCTTTTTCACTATGTTGGCTATACGCCTATTAAGCAATTAAAATTTTATTCTTTTCCAACATAGTTAAAAAATTTAAAACTTCAATTCATCTGACTGTCTTTATGTGCGCACTCTAACTTCGTAAATATGTTTGTCCTGCCACGAAGCTGATATATCTTTATGTACTGTAGAATTTCCCTATTGAAAATGGTTTGCGCAGCATTTTTAATTCATTTTTAACTGTTCAAAATAATTCTGATACATTATAGTTTATGGCAAATAATTGTGTATAGTACATTTTTATTACATTACACTACTGCATTACGGAATTTATATGCATTATTAATGTGCGCTAAATCATGGTTTCTATAGTAAGCGTCGCATTTATTATTTATTTACATCGACATACTAAAGAATTATAATACAGTACTGTCCACATGTAGTAACTGTTGGAAGTACGTGTTATCAAAGCTATGCTACTTTTATTCTAATTAAAATTACTAGATGTTATTAAGCTGTATGAAATTGACTTCTTTATAGTGAAAGGTACTTATAAAATTTAATGTTCTTTCACAGGGTTGTACACATAAGTATCCATATACATTACCGATTATGCGCGATAATTGCTGGAAGCGTGTTTTCATTTGTGTTATGGATTTTAAAGCTTGATATATATATTAGCACATTTTTTGGCGTATTTAAATTCTATACAAGGCTTCTAAAAAAATCGAATTTATTATGGCTTTTTAGCGGGAATTGCTGAAAGTGCGTTAGTGGATATTTGCGCTAGTGGTTATTGATGAAATTAGTTTTAAATCATTATGTAGAGTGATTATAATATAATCATATCCATATACCGGCCTGCAAAAGAGTTCAAAATAACCTAACTTTTCATAAGAAAAGTTTCGTAACAATATTCTGATAATGTTAGAGAGTGTTTCTGAATCTGTGTATCACATGATTTTTCTTTCTTGTTTTAATATTTTGAAATAGTTTTATGAAAAAAATTTCCAATATTGGAAGAAAATATTTTTTTAAAGGAAATGTGAGGTATTACTGTGAGTTTAATGTTGATGTTAATTTTCATTTAATAAACAAAGATGGAAGTAATTGTGTTACAACTTCAAACATCGTAATTAATTCTGATTATGAAAGTAATAATTTTTACCACCAGGACATTAAAATTATTTTAATAAGAGTAATAAATTCTAATATTTCTATTAAAGTTTAAAAGGACTACCAAATTAATACTTCAGTAGAAAGACCGCAGAAATGCACTAACCATGCATGCAACATGTAACTATTCATTTTTAATATTACTAGTAGTGTTATTTTGGAAAAAACCCTAATCATTATGTAGAGAAGAGCAGTACACAGTGAATAAAATTTTATAAAACGTTATTTAAGATCTAGATATAATCGACTAACGAAATTTTTATCATTGCGTATATAAATCTGTTTATTGGAGGCATCTTGAATACTGAATTTGCTAATCAAAATAAATAGAAACTGTAAAAAATAATTTAAAGTTTTATTAACATTCGTCTCCGTGTACACCATACATACTGCGAAGTGAGATAGTTCTGAATTGTTATGTGTTTTAAGGAGACATTCGGAAAATTTTGGTACACAACATGGTTGGGTCCGCAGCATCAATGTCCACATGATAGAAAGGTCGAAAAATTAAAAAATTGAGAGGCTCAATTCTGTAGCTTCTATGTGATGATAAGGAGAGAAAGGCATTCTCTATGTATGGGTGACAATGTCTCAAAGATATAAAATCATATTAAAGTAACAAATAATGTGTATGATTCAGTATAGAATAAATATAATATTAATGCTACACAATTAGACACAGCTTCACTGTCGCACTGAGTACCACGACAATTTGAATAAAAAAAAAATAAATAAAAGATTACGTACTTCTTTCTTTGGCAACTTAAATAGTTAAATCTTTGGTGATAAGGAGCTATGTATACGCACAAACACAAACTCCATTTTGAAAGTGTCTCTGTTTCACTATATACGACAGTACCCTAAAATACACGGTTTGAGGATATTTTTCAGCTAATGTACAGAACAATGAAAGTCAAAAACAGTTCATTTTTACCCTAATTACTATAGAGATTATATCAATATCTTTATCTATCTCTTTTTATATCAATAAAATATAATATTGCTCTCTGATTACTATAGTTAAGCCACCTTATCTTGGATTTTAAAAATGATACAATCGTAATATGTTACACCCGTCTGTCTGCAATCGTCTCTAGAACCATCTATGATGTTTTGAGAATCCCAGCTGGATTAAAAAACCCAGTCTACTGGAATTTTCTTCGTTTGGCTAAATATGCATTTTTTCCTCCGATATCATCAATATCTTCTTTGATTGCAACAACTACACAGTCACCTCTAGTTCAACATAAGACGCTGCTACTTTGAAGTCCTTAAGTACCGCAGAGCAAGGGAAAATAATAACTCTATATTTTAAAATTCTACTAATTGGCGATTTAGGCAAAAACCGTTAAAATCATAAAAAAGACATTTTGTTTATATATGTAATAAATGATTAAAAAAAAAACATTATGTTTGACATCTATTATTACACATGAACAAACTTCATTAAAAAAAAAAAAAAAAAAAAACATTATGTGTGACATTTATTATTACACATGAACAAACTTCATTAAAAAAAAAAAAAACATTATGTGTGACATTTATTATTACACATGAACAAACTTCATTAAAAAAAAAAAAAAACATTATGTGTGACATTTATTATTACACATGAACAAACTTCATTAAAAAAAAAAAAAAAGGAAAATTTCGGAATTGTTATGGAACTTTACATTACAGCCACTATTACCATTATTGTAATCCTTTGAAAACGTTAAAAAACCATAAAAAACAAATGCAGAGATAAATACATGCAACGAGTCAATTTAATATTAAAATCATTTGACAATGATAAAAAAGCTGTTGTTGAATTACTTGTTCAACATATA
This sequence comes from Maratus michaelseni, assembly GCA_963931845.1. Classification (NCBI taxonomy): domain Eukaryota; kingdom Metazoa; phylum Arthropoda; class Arachnida; order Araneae; family Salticidae; genus Maratus; species Maratus michaelseni. Next base: position 423,157,379 of record OZ007592.1, read on the forward strand.
TATAGCCTGTGGCACGAGTATTGATACGTGTATGGATGAAATATAACAGATAGTTTTTAATATCTTAGTTTTGAAATAATATTTAACAAATTTATACCTAGATAGTTTACTTTAACACTCACACATTTTCTTCAACATATTTCAATTTGTCGTTTTGAATTCTTATATAATAAAAAGAACTAGAATGTGTATCAATCAATAATGCACAAATATTCTTTGACTTCTTTACCTATTGAAATGCTTGGGACGCCTAACTTTTTTAAAAGGTTCAAATACATGTTAGAAGATCATAAGTTTAGAAAATAACGAAAGTGATAAAAAAAATACAGTTTTTTTTTTTCACTGCATTGCTTTGGAGAAGATGAATATAGGAATCGCAATGGAACCTTTTATGCTTTAATCTTCTTCAAAAATAACATTACTATACACATTACTTCACAGATAAATCTTATTCACCCAATAAATCTAAAACAATATTAGCGAGAATTTTGTAAGCTTTTCCTTTAAAATATCAGTTTCACTTTTTTTACGAAATTCCATACTGGATCGACTTGTTTTACTTCCTTAACGGTCCATTACATATTTAAATTCTGTCATTTACATATTTAACCCTCTCGCTATTAAACCGCCCCAAACGCTGGGCAAGCAAACTACTGCCAGACTGCCTGAACGCCTGAGTAAAAGGTATTACATTATCTTCCCCTAGGAAAAATCCAGCTATTATCCCAGAGTAGGGTATTATTTCAATCCACGTATAGGGAGACTTTTGTACTAGTGATCTTAGACAGGTTCCACTTTCGAATATAGCTACCTTCTTTTTGTGTTGCTGACAAAAGGCAGACAGAAGAGAGGCGGGAGAAAATATCTCTCAGCATATTTCATCATTCGGACAATTGCCATATTTTGAATGCTATCCAGTTTTTAGACTAACCGATTTATATCATCATATATGCGTGCATTTCTTTATTTTTTATTCAAAAAATCTAAATTCATATCCTAAATTATGAATAGTAAGGTTTTTTTTTTAATTTAATGACAGATGTTTCGTGATTACATAAGTTAAATATTCTTCTTTCGAAATGGTTTCGGGTTTTCTGAATAAAACATATATTTCTGAAATGCACGCATATATGCGCTAATGATGCAAATGAAATAAGTAAGTAAGGTAGTATCTCTCTATCTTTCTGTATTAAAAATGTAACCACCGCCACCGCAGCCGCAGCCACTGTCCATGAAGATCTTGTGCCTTGAAGTCTTTCTGACTAGTATCCAGAAATCTATTGCATATACAATTATGAAAATTGGTAGTTTTATAAATAAATGCTCGATAAACACGCTTAAGCAAACAGTTTTTAAATCGAATAATTATTTTAAGAGATATTTAATGTTAAAGTTGTTAAAAATAGTTTTCTTTAAAAAGTTTTATTGGAACGAAAACTATGCACTGGAATTTAACCATAATTTATAAGGCTATAGTTGGCAAGCTTGCGGTATGCAGACTACAATTATTTTTTTTAATTTGAGTAATTTTTTTTTTGGTTATATTTCAATTTTTTATTCAAAATTTTCATTATTTTGATGAAGATTTTTTTCATATTTCATAAAAACCATTATTTAAATTGTTGCCAATTCGTAAACGGCGTACATAATAATATTGCCTTTCAATTAAGAATTGTATTTGCACGTGACTATTAAAAACAGAAATAAAACTAAAATAATAATTAAATGATCACGTGTTAAAAGGAGTAAAGGTACAAAATTACGTAACAAAAAATATACTTAAGCGTGAATATTACAAAGAGAAATAATTAAATTACCAGTGGGACCCGTGCGAGGATTTCGCACTGCAATCCAATTTTTTTTTTAGCATTGTAGTATTTTTTTTATACAGATTTAAACTTCTAAAGAAACATTAAGTATAAAAATACCTTTAAACTACATTGATACAGATGTAGCAAACGCACCGGGGTTTCTTTTAACCGGGGTTTCTTTTCAAAATAACAATGGTGACTTTTGCTTTGTATGACAGCTTGGTATTTTACAATAAAATGAAATGTGTATGTAAATAAATTAAAAATAAAATAATTAATAAATAATTAATAAATAAAATAAAAATATTGTAATAAAAATAATGTGTGTGTTAAATAAAACTGTGTGTAATAATAAAATTAAATGTGTGTATTGTAAAGTAAAATTATAATACAATTTTATTAATTTATTATAAAATAAAACTAACATGTTTTCGCAAGCTAGGCCTAACAGGTATTCGAAAATGGGGTTTTCTCTCCAAAATAGCATCACAAAACAATTGTGCCAACCCATTGCGTCTGCTATATATGTTACCTAACATTAATTAGTCAAGCCAGAATATCAGCTTATTTATTCAATCAAACTTAAAAAAGAGGGCAGGCGCAAGAAAAAAAAATAACAATGGTATTTTAACTGCATCAAAAAAAAAAAAAAAAACATGGGACAATCCATGGTGTCTTTTTCTCCTAAGCATTGCAATTTCAATTTTGCTTTTTAATCATAAATATAGTGTAAAGAATTGGGCCTCCTCAACCAGGTGCGCGCTGTGTCATTCTAGCATTTCCTGTGAGTACACTTAACTGCATACCTTCCCTCGCTATTTTTGCCTTGAAGACTAGCAGACGCCGAATTCTATTGTACTGCGAGCGGAAAGTTCGGACAGTGATGTAGTGGTAAGGCGTTACCCAAAGAGGGGTCTTATGCTTTGATCCTTGCCGAGTTCGTGGGAAACAGTGCATCTGCGAGAGAAGCGATCTCTGCACACGATTTTTAGGTTTGCGCCCGAAACTTTGCCCTTTGTCTTAGAACGTCCAATGACGGACTTAGTGAAAACGAAACAGAGGGATCTCAAGGCTACTGAGAGGCTGGAGAGTTTCGAGGGGTCCGCCTCGACAAAATCCCCGCCCCTAGAAGAAGTTCTCCTGCGAGAATGAAAAAGTGAGAGAGGACAGTTTTTGAATAGATCTGAACGAGAGTGGTGACTCTCTGGAAATAGTGAGGTCTGACCTCTATTTAATTGATACGGCAGGTATCAGGTGAAAATCCCAGCGAAGTGAAAAAGCACGACAAGTGCGATAGTGAGAGTTCTTTAACTCTGAAGCATCGTGATTTAGTATATTTTTCCGAAGAGAAGGAACGGACGAGCCCTGTTCCGAATGAACTTTCTTTAGAAGTTACGACAGACAGTAATTTCCTGAGACTTTTGATTGATCGAGCTGCACTCAGAGTCAAGAGAACATTAATTTATTAGCGATTGACACACGGAAAATAATTAAATGCTGTATTGACGTCTTGTATATATTTTTCATTAGAATTAACATTGTTATACAATAAAATTTTATTTTCTAATTTAAGAGGCTACGCTAGTCACAGAAATTTTCGGTTCAATATGGCCGCTGGCGTTGAGAAACAAATAAGAGGATGGTCTAACTTCAAATGATTCACAAGACAACTCCTCCAATTGAGAAAAAGAATGAATTCAACAAAAGATAACTGACATTTCTGTCACTCTTGGGTAGTTGCCAAGATTTTAAGTCTACAAAAAGAAAGGTTGGGTTGGGTTGGGTTGGGTTGATTGTTGACGGCCAATTATCTGCACTTGGGATATAGGCCCAGGGGGAGTGCCCTTCGTGGGGGTCTTTCTAAGGGAACCTAACCCGTATTTACGCATGGATAAATGCACGGCTCGAAGAAAACCACGAAAACTCCGAACGATTAGGCCGACGGGCGCGATTGGGATCGAACCCAGCACCTCCCGTCTACCAGCTTCGAGAGCACAACCTCTCAGCCACTGGTGGGGCCAAAAAGAAAGGATTTTGCATCTTATCTTTGCATGGAATTAGAAAAGAAAACTGTTAAACAGATTTACAGATTTAAAACATTGTGTATTTTGTACTAGGGGAAAGGGGAAATTAAATCTAAGTGAAAAGAGAGAGCGATGGGCCGATCCCCATTTTTTGGAAAATTTAGAGTTTAGAAAATTAGATTTTTTTAGAAATTTGCCCCCACCCAGGGCTTAATTTCTAAAAAAAAAAAAAAAAAAAAAAAAAAAAATACCGGAGCCCTAATATTCCGTAGTATTAACAACCGTAGCGTACCGTTCCCCTCCGCCGTCACTCCAGTCTGCATATTTATATTTCATATATTATTTTCAAAATTTGAAGTATTTTTATATTATTATTATTTTTTCACATAATAAAAAAATTAAATGCATCTCTCTGCGCACACTTAGCTATCAACTATTCTACTTTTTAGTCATTATTACTTCCAAATATAGTGTACTTTGCCGAATCTTAGTGTTAGTTAATCGAATAATTCTGCGATTAAATAAGCTCAGAATTATGATTCGGAAATTGTGTTAACACAAAAAATGAATAGTTCGCAGCTATGAAGAATAGAAAAAGACTTTACTTTTTATTCTGATCAAAATAGCGTTAAAATGATTTGAAATGGAAAAAAATTAAAATTTGAAATTTAAAAACAGATTGAGCTGGAGTCTGCCGAAACCCCAAGACTGATATAAAAACCGAGCCCGTTTCATCTCCCTTTCTTACGTGAGCGACACTTTACGTCATTTATTAGTGTTTTGATACAAAAGAAGGCAAAAGATTGGAGATGGGAGGAAAAGGAAAGGGTAATTTAGGATTCGTTTTTCGGAAGCGTTATTGCATTGGGCTCCGGAGTTTCTATCTTTACAAGAAGAAAATATTGGATTCGTAAAAATTTTCGACTTCCGATTTTAAACAGATTTATACGTTTTAGAAGACCTGAATACGCTATGACTGTTTTTAGAAAATGTCTGTCTGTATGTATATGACAAAAAAAAATTGGGGCGGTCTATCTCAAGAACTAAAACACAGAATTTAATCAAATTTTAGATTCATTTAGACCTTGATATAAATTGGTGCTGATTAGTTTTTGGTGCGAACCATTTATGCTGCTTTTTTCACGATTTCCGCAATAGCTCTCTCTCAAGAACTAATACACAGATGTTCACCTACCTTCCGATTCAGCTAGGCGTGGATATAAGTTGTTGCTGATTAGGTTTTGGTGTAAACCGCCCAAACTGCCATGCTGCATTATTCACGATTTTCATATCTCAAGAACTAATGAATGAATTTTCATTAAATTTCAGATTCAGTTATTACGTTGATATAAGTTGTTGCTTATTTGGTTTTGGTGTTAACTACCCAACAGGTGGCGCTGCTATGCTCCATTTTTTAGGATTTACACTATTTTAGTGATAGTCATATTTCGAGAAACTAATGCATGGAATTTAATAAAACTTTAGATTCAGTTAGGTATTGATGTAAATTTGTGCTGATTAGTTTCGGTGAATATCGCCCAAAAAGTGGCGCTGCTATGCCGTATTTTTCACGATTTCCGCATTAGCTGTATTTCAAGGACTAATGCACAGATTTTCATCTACCTTCAGATTCAATTAGAGTGGACATAAGAAATTTCTGATTAGGTTTAGCTCTATACCACCCAAGAGGTGGCGCTGCGCAGCTGCATTATTCAGGATTTTCAAGAAAGTTATATCTCAAGGAATAATGCTCGAATTTTCATCAAATTTTAGATTCAGTAAGACGTTGACATAAGATGTTGTTTATTAGGTTTTCGTGTAAATTGCCCAACAGGTGGCGGTGCTATGCTGCATTTATCAGGATTTATACGATTTTAATGATAGTCACATCTCAAGAACTAATGCATGGAATTTATTAAAAGTTTAGATTCAGTTATGCCTTGATATAAAATGGTGATGATTAGTTTTTGGTGAATATCGCCAAAAAGTGGCGCTGCTATGCTGCATTTTTCACGATTTCCGCACTAGCTGTATTTCAAGGACTAATGCCCAAATTTACATCTACCTTCAGATTCGGATAGATGTGGACATAAGAAGTTTCTGATTAGGTTTAGCTGTATACCGCCCAACAGGTGGAACTGCGAAGCTGCATTATTCAGGATTTTCAAGAAAGCTATATCTCAAGGACAAATGCACGACTTTTTTTCAAATTTTACATTCAGTAAGACGCTGACATAAGTTGCTGCTTAGTAAGTTTTGGTGTAAATTGCCCAAAACATGGCGCTGCTGTGCTGCAATTTTCAGGATTCCCACAATAGCTGTACCTCAAGAACTAATGCACAGATTTTCATATACCTTGAGATTCAGATAAACGTCGACATAAGATGTTGCTGATTAGGTTTTGGTGTATACCGCCCAACAGGTTGCGCTTATACGCTGCATTTTTCAGGATCTCCACAATAGCTTTATCACAAAAACTAATGCATGGATTTACAATAAATTTCAGTTTGAGTTTGACATTCACAAAAGTTGTTGCTGATAAGGTTTCGGTGCATACCGCCCAAAAGGTGGTGTTGCTCTGCTGCATTATTCACGATTTTCAAGATAGCTATATCTCAAGAACTAAAGCACAGATTTTCATTAAATTTAAGATACAGTTAGACGTTGACATAAGATGTCACTTATTAGGGTTTGGTATAAATCGCCCAACAGGTGGCGTTGGTATGCTGCATTTTTCAGGATTTCTGCAACAGCTGTACATCAAAACTAATGCACAGATTTTCATCTACCTTCAGATTCAGTTAGACGTATACTGTATTTTTCTCGATTTCCGTAATAGCTCCATTTCAAGAAGTAACGCAGGGAGTTTCAACAAATTTGAGATTCAGTTAGACATTGACTTAGGTTGTTGCTGATTAAGTTTTAATGTATACCGCCCAAAATGTACGCTGCATTATTCATGATATTATATAGCTATATCTGAAGAAATAATGCACGGATTTTCATTAAATTACAGATTCCGTTAGACGTTGACATAAGTTGTTGCTTTTTAGGTTTTGGTGTAAATCGCCCAACAAGTGGCGCTGCTATGCTGCACTTTTTCAGGATTTCCTCCATAGCTCTATCTCAAGAACTAATGCACAGATTTTCATCAAACTTCAAATTCCGTTACATGTGGACATAAGTTTTTGCTTATTAAGTTTTCGTGTATACCGACGAACAGGTGGTGTTGCTATAAGTTACATTTTGCAGGATTTACACGATTTTAGCGATAGTCATATCTCAAGAACTAATGCACGGAATTTAATAAAATTTTAGATTCAGTTAGAATTTGATAAATGTGTACTGATTATTTTTTTATGTAAATCGCCAAACAGGTGGCGCAGTTATGCTGCATTTTTCAGGAATTGCGCACTAGCTCTATCTCAAGAACTAATATACAGATTTTCTTCAAACATCAGATTTAGTTAGAAGTGGACGTAAGTTGTTGATTAGGTTTTGGTGTATACCGCCCAATATGTAGCGCTGCTAAACTGCAGTATTCTTGAATTTCAAGATAACTCTATCTCAAGGACTAATGCACGGATTTTCATTACAGTACAGGTTTAGATAGACATTGAAATAAGTTGTTGATTAATTGGTTTTGGTGTAAATCGTCCAACAAGTGGCGCTTCCATAATGCATGTTTCAGGATTTTACACGATTTTAGTGATAGTCATATCTCAAGAACTAATGCACGGAATTTAATAAAATTTTAGATTCAGTTAGACTTTGATAAATGTGTACTGATTATTTTCTGATGTAAATCGCCAAACAGGTGGCGCAGCTATACTGCATTTTACAGGATTTGCACACTAGCTCTATCTCAAGAACTAATACACAGATTTTCATCAAACATCAGATTTAGTTTTAAGTGGACATAAGTCTTTGATTAAATTTTGGTGTATACCGCCCAACAGGTGACACTGCTATGCTGCATTATTCATGATTTTCAAGATAGCTCTATCTCAAGAGCTAATGCACAGATTTTCATCAAACTTCAGATTCTGGTAAACGTGGATATAAGTTGTTACTTGTTATGCTTTGTTGTATATCTCGCAACAGGTGGCGCTGTATAATGCATTATTCACGATTTTCAAGATAGCTCCGTCTCAAGAAATAATGCATGAAATTTAATAAATATTTGTATTCAGTAATGACCTTCATATAAGTTGGTGCTGATTAGGTTGATTAGTTTTTGGTTTAAATCGCTCACCTGGTGGCGCTGCTATGCTACATTTTTCACGATTTTCACGATTGCTATATTTCAAGAACTAATGCACAGAATTTCAGAAAATTTCAGATTCTGTTTGATCGTGATATAAATAGACGATGATTACATGCTTTGGTGTAAATAGCCCAAAAGATGACATTGCTATGCTACTTTTTTATGATTTTCACGAAAGCTAAATCTAAAACACTAATGCACAGAATTTCGTCAAACTTCAGATTCATTTAGACGTGGTCATAAGTTGTTGCTGATTAAGTATTGGTGTATAGCGCCCAACCGGTAGCGCTGGTATGCTGCGTTATTCACGATTTTCAAGATAAGTCTATATGAAGGACTAATGCACGGATTTTCATTACATTACAGATTCAGTTAGACGTTGGCATAAATTGTTGCTTATTACGGTTTCGTTTTAATTTCCCAATTTAATTTTTCCATTCATGATTTTCAAGATAGCTATATCTCAATAATTAATGCACGGAATTTATTAAAACTTTATATTATGTTAGACCTGCATATATATTAGTGCTGATTAGATTTTTGTGCAAATCTTTCAACAGGTGGCTATACTGTAGTCGTTAAAATATAGTAGGATTAAACCATATGACAGGTTCTATCAGAATTTGGGGATATTTCGACGAAAGGGGGCGCTGCGATCGATATTTTTGTTCCATTTTCACTATTGTACCATCTAAGAGTGTATGAAGTTATGCTTCAAATTGAACCAGATTTTTTTTTTATGTTTTTGGCTATGGCAAGCAGGTTCTATCAGAATTTGGGGATATTTCGAAAAAAGGGGGCGCTGCGATCGATATTTTTGTTCCATTTTCACTATTGTACCATCTAAAAGTGTATGCAGTTATACTTCAAATTGTACCAGATTTTTTTTCTATGTTTTTGGCTATGGCAAGCAGGTTCTATCAGAATTTGGGGATATTTCGACGAAAGGGGGTGCTGTGATAGCCAAATTCAAAAGGTCAAAATAGCCAAACTCAATTTCAAATTCAAAAAGATGTGCAAAAAAATTAGAAATCCTACAATTTTTTTCGTTAAATGTTCAGAGAATCCGGAACAATTTTTGTTTTGCCTCTATCTTAAAAAATGCCTGAGATATAGCGGTTTGAAATTTTAGGGTGGCTGACATTTTCAAACAAGACAGCAAAATTCATCCATAAACGGGTTTAACTTATGAGTTATAGTTAACATGGTTTTGGCAAATTTTCTTTCATTGTTGTAACAATTAATCCTATTATATGCTTATCACTATATATTTATATTCGCCAACGTCAAATTCTCGCCAAACTTGACGACAGTTGGCGAAATATCGCCGTATTTGGCGACCAAAATAGGTTGTCATAAATGAAGCCAACTTGGCTGTAGAGGACTAATTTGGCGATATTCTCATTCAAATTCAATGTTGACGAGAACTGGGATTGAATCTTCTTTAATTAGGTTCCTCGCATTTTACCTTCGTGTTTTCCAGTAAAATTAGCTAAAATCGAAAAAACAAGAAATAGGGAGGCTATCTGTTCCTGTCGGTTCAGACCTGAAGGACTTTTCGTAGTTTAGTATTATACATCAGTTGATCGCATCCCGGTAACCCGACGATTCGAAAGCAGCTGACGTACAACGGAATAACGAAAAATATTGATTTTATTGGGGATATGATAACGAATTTTGAAGTATTAACATGACTGAGATAGAAGAAAGTTTTGGGATTGGCACATCCGACTAGTTGGTATAGGAATTTAATGACGGATGTGAATGTTTGAAGTGTAAATGCAGAGCTTTCAATCACTCTTGGTTATTTGTTATAATGTAAAATTTTCTATTATATTATAAAATTTAATATTTGTTGTGCATCAGCATGTATTTGGCCGATTCTATAATATGGAAATATAAGTGCAGGCATGCCCTGATACTAATAGCAACAAATTTCAACACTTGTTACGTTGTTACTTCATTCCCCATGCAATAAAATACCTTTATATAAATTTTTATAACATTAGTTTTCTGATGTTGTAGATTGTTCTTTTTAGGGGAGGAGGGGACTTGGGGCACAGGAAGCAGAGGGTGGAAGTGGAGGGCTACACTCCTTTCCTAAATCTTTGAAAATGTAATAATTTTTGTCATTTTTGGCCAATTTAAACCATTTTGTATCCGTTTAACAAAAATCCTAATTAAGAGCAGAGGGGAGGGAGGGGGGCTCTCAGATTGGGGGCCTGGGGCAGCTGCCCCACAGGCCCCTGCATAAGTTGGGAACAGCCCAGAACAAAAGACGCGGTGAAACCACACCAAACAGTCAAATGAGGAGCATGCAGTGGCTTGGTCAGGTACTCACGATGGTTTGACGTTGTTCAAAATACGACTGCGTATTGACGATTTCATTGATTTTATTGATTTTGCGTATTGACGTCATCATGCAATGAAAAATGTGCTTCATCCGTCCAGTTGACGGTCAACAACCATTGTGGGTCCCGCTCCGATTTTGCCAGCGTCCATGTAGCAAACTTTAGTCTTTTATCTGTATCTGCCAGTAATAACTGGTGAATTGCCTGTATCTTGTACGGATAGAGATCCAAGATTCCGTTCAAAATATATCGAAGCGACGATTACGGAATCCCCGTTATTCTCCCAGCTTCACGAGCACTGCTACTCCCCATTGATGTCTCGGCTTCCAATTCTTCCATGACACTTTTTACAACATTGACGCGATCCGTGCTCGAGGATGGTCTGCCACTACGTGGACGATCCTCCAAACTCCCCGTTTTCTCAAAATGTCGTACTAAATTGAGTATCCCTTTCAATGAAATAGGTTTTTTTTTTTTGCGCCTGAAGTTCTTTCTCCGTGCGAAACTTTCGCAATGCAATAGTTCTCGATTCACCATTCTTGTAAAAAAGTTTAACCACCAGCGCTCGATCTGGTAACGATAGCATGCTGTCGAGATCAAATGACGAATCCATTTCCAGGCAGGTGTTTTATTGCGAGCCTGATTTGCATAAAACGCCTCAGTTTTACGTATGAGAGCCCTCTATTGGTTACTTTTGGAATCATTTTTTTCTTATACTACATGGAAAAAAATCCAAAATCCTTCTGATCATACTCGCTTAAAACGAAAAATTTTCCGAGCATTACTTCTTTTATTATGATTTTTTTAAGTTTGCACGAATTTATGACGCAACCGGTCTATATATATATATGTGTGTGTGTTTGTGTGTAATATAAAATTATATATAACACGTTATCAGTATGATCACGCCTGAATCCTGTTTTAACTGCAGCATTGGTTAAGAGATCAATGAAAGTTTTTTCAAGACAAGCTCTGACTGTGTCACAAAACGTTAACTAAATGGCTGATATAATTCACACTCTTAGTGTAAGCAGCAGTTGAAATATTTAGAATATTTGCAGTCGTACAATCGAGCTGAGTAGTGGCAACAGTTCCGAAAGTTGTTTCTCCAAAGCATTTAGGAGACTGGGTTTGAGACAAACAGTTTATTCCATACTAAATTATACTAATGCACAACTCCACATAAACACAACTTCAATAGAAGCTTCAGACCCAATTAGATCTATTAAAATTTATTGATGAAAATCTATCGACGCGTAGAGGAAGGACTTCTCAAGTGACGAGGTTATTTGGACCCTTCGGCATGCGTAAAAATTTGCCGTCCAAGTCAGTGTATGCGGTATAAGTATAAAAATAAACTAAAATCTAAGTTACATTGTGCTCTCTAAGAAACCAACGAAATCTGTGTTAGGAGAAAAAATGGGTAGTAAGAGGTGGAGCGCTTGCTAATGATTGAAAAACTGGGCCAAAAGGGGTGCCATTGACATCGTGTCGTAACTCTTTCTTTTAGAGCAGAATTTTAAAAAGGTGAATAGTTTATGCGGGAGTTGAAAGGAATCATGGGATATGGAATGATAATTTAAAAAAAAATGGTGTTGCAAAATGTTCCAAAGAAATAAAAATTCAATGTCTTAAAGTATCAAGAAATAAAACAAGTGTGTTTTACAAGAAGTGTTGCATTTAATAGAATAATGTTTTTAGATTAAGAATTAAAAGAAGATGTTGATTTAAAGTTACGGAATTAAAATATAAATGGTACTTAAGATATTGTTAAACGAAAGGAAAAAAAGTAGAATTGTAAGAATTTGGATTAAATTAATAACTAAAATAGCGAAAATTTATTGTTATTACATATATATATATATATATATATATATATATATATATATATATATATTAGTTAAATTAGGTAAAAAAATCGATTTTACTCAAAAAAGAAACTAAAATAATGCTTTAGAATTTAAAAGAAATATATGTAACAAATAACTTTCCCATTCCTTTAAAATTATGCACAATTTATTTTTTAAAGTTATAAAAAACACTCGCGCAGAAAATATATTCTAAACGAACACATTTAAAAATAATTAATAGTTGAAAAAAATCGATTTTTTCAAGAAAGGAAACATTTTTTACCGAATTTTATTCTAAATATAATATTCATATTTTACATCTAACAATCCAATTAAGAATATATATAATTCATGTTTTATCCTCTAGTAATACTAAATTTTGAAACCTTCACCACTTTCTCATTACGCAATCTCCCCGCATTTAACTTAAAAATAACCAGGTTTCTAAGTCCTAAGCCGCGATTTGAAGAAATCCAGTATCATCATTCAAAATCCTATTCTAGAAAGGGCCCAATGGTCTTACATGTAAAACACTAAGGAGGAAGGCACTGAGGTCCCTAGTTCGAGTCAAAGGTCAGCCATAAAATATTCTTGAGGTATATCAAATAATAAATATCTACAGATGGCTGCACAAAGAGATATGTAATTTTTTTTATAACCGAGGTTATTCATAACGGAAAATTTTCCTTCCTGACAGTAATGCCAGGAATATTTCTGTGATTCGAAGAATTTCTGAGAGAGTAACGGAAAGTAACCGCTTCTTCAAACGGAGTTTTTCCTTTTTTTATCTCTTAAAACGAAAAATCTATTATCGGAATGGAAAAAGTCCGGCAACTTTGCTGCCAGTAATTTTACCGTGAATTAATGGATTTATTTTAACAGTGCAGGGTAAGTTATAACCATGTCAGGACTCTCGTCCGTTCTAGAACGACACAATACTCCCCACATTAAAGAAGGTGACAAAAGGGCAGCCGTTCCTGAATGTGATCGGAACGCACTTGGATGCGATGTTAAATGTTGTCGCCCAGCATACAGAGGTACCAGTGGGTAGAAAGAGACAGGGTGAGCTCACATCTCAGTAACATCGCTTATGACTCAAAGGAGGAATTGCACATTGTAATAAAATTCCCAAAGGAACAACGAACCCTTTGGAAATAGAGCTATAGGATAGAACGTTAGGATTAGTCATGGTAGGATTAACCATATGACTAGAAACCCACTTATCTAAAGTAAGGGGTGTTAGCCCCCGTTCCCCCCCTTTATACTTAACCAATGAACTCCTAAATCTAATCAGAAAAGTACCTTATCACGATGAACCTATGTACAAAATTTGAAGAAAATTGGATAATTCTGCATGAAAAACTCATTTATCAAATTCAAGGGGGGGGGGGGGGGGGGCTAACCCTCCCCCCTTTTATACTTAACCAATGAACACTCCCCCCCTCCCCTGGAGTCTCCCCAAGTCCGCTCTGGGGCTATTAATCAATTGTTACGAACGTTAAAATTTATAAAGTAAAGAAAAAAGCAATGTAAATATTCAGAAAAATAAACTTATTGCTTACAGTCAACTGGAAAGATATACTTTTCCATCAAAAGAAAAAAAAAAGTATTAAATTTTGAGTATCCCTTCTAAAGTTTTGCGTGGATATACATACAGAAAAAAAAATATATATCAGAAAAACATATAGCCATTATCGCGGTGAGGTTTTTCCGAGGGGCGTATCTACAGAGTTCAGAGAATGCTTTGTCCAATCACAGAATACCAGTGGGCGTACCCGATTGGAGGCAGTCCGCATATAATTAATTCAGATTTTTTTCTCAATTTTTCTCAAAGTTATCCCGTGATTATACTCGCTGTAATTGCAGTAGAATTATAAAAAGCATATTTTTGGAAAGCTTAAACCCTGAGCTATCGTTCTTAGTTCTTAATTTTTTTTAAATTTTGCTGGTATCGATTTTATAAGAGTTTAAAAGACACAACAACTCGATTTTTACCGGATCCAACTATTGAGTTGGTCCTCAGAAATAAACTAAAACAGAAATCAAAAAAGTAAAAACTAACAACGTTGTAGATTGGTCTCAACTATCCTATGAAAAATAAATTATTTAAAAATATTAAAATGCGAGCGATAAAACGCGCGATAACCTTCCCATAGACTTAACATTAGCGTGAGCGTTTCTTCGCGTGACTATTGTAGGCTCTTAAGCGAGAAATTCTCTGTGCCAACGATCCGATCTCGCTACCACTCACCATCTTTTATCGGGTCGGTATAGAGGAGTTACTACAACTGGTGGCTTGCGGTGATGGATTAATTAGCAAAAATTAATGACATTCTCTAAAGACAAAGAGTGGACTCCGAAATTTAAATCATCAAAGTGCTCCAAGAAAGAGTCTCCTTGTGACTTGTGACCTGAGTCTCCTTAGACGCCCCTGTGGATCAACACAGCATCAGAAAGAGAAATCTACGAAGAATTCTGGAGAGTGTTCCCCCATCAGAAAGAGAAATCTACCAAGAATTCTGGAGAGTGTTCCCCCATCCGGAAGAGTCCCCATCCGAAAAGTGTGATAGAGAACCCCGTCTGTGCTCCTGAGAATCTCTGAAGTCTGTGCTTCTGACGCCCTGAAAGACTCTTAGTAATGAAGGTAAGCTCTTTTTATACTCAGAGTGGCTTTAATTGTTATTAGTGTTTGTATAGGTGTTGTAGGCTTCAAAAAAAAAGTTGTATGTTTATTTTTGTGAGAGTAAATATTTTGAGAAATTTTTCCGGTAGAAAAAAAAAGTGTGAGATATTTCCGATTACTGTAACTTATTTAATAGACAAATTTTGTAGTTAAAAATTAAATTATTGTTGAATTAATTTAATGCAAACTGACAGTTGTGCAGTGTTACAAATTTTAGCTGAATCTATAAATGAGAGTTCATTGAAAAAAAAAAAAAAAGTATCGAACGCATTTCATATTTTACAATAACAGAGTTGATTTTATATGTTTTTTGTGAATTATTCTAAATTTTTTTAAGAGTGGATGCAGAGATTAAGACCACCATTGATTTAAAAAAAAAGGAATTGAATGAGACTTTTGCAATTTAAAATATTTTTACTGTACTTTTTGAACTTGAAATTTTTGTTTTGTGTAGAATTTATCCCATATGTATTTTATAACCAAATACCAAGGTGAATGTAGACGTTAGGATAGAGTTGCTTATCTTTATATGTTGCATATTTCCTATATTATTGCTAGGCGTACTTTTTTTATGAGCGTATATTTTGGTAATATTTTGACGCACTTGGTAGGATTTGATTTAATCTTATTGTATTGTTTTATATTTGTGGGAAAGATAATTTCTAATTTTATACTTTAAAAATGTCGGAGCTTAAATATCTTAGGAAAGCTGATTTGCAAACGTTAGCTTACGAATTTGAGGTCATTTTAGAGGAAAATGATACTGTACCGAAAATTATAAAAAAAATAGAGTCGTCAGAGGGATTTGATAAAGAGCTAGCCTTAGCGCAAATTAAACTGTTAGAAAAAGACAGGGAAAATAAGTTATTGGCGGAGAAGGAAGAGAATGATAGACTTCAGTTAGAGAAAGAAAGATTGTGGGAGAAAGCAGAAAAAGAAAAAGAACGCGAACATGAGTTAGCTAGGTTAAAAGCGACACAAGAGTCAGATGACCGGAGTACCGCATCCAGTAGCATCTCAGTTAGAACGAATCATTTACCCCTAAAAACAATTATGCATCGCTTTGATGAAAATAATTCGGATATTTCGTTGTTTTTGAATTTATTCGAGAGACAGGCAAAAAAATGTAATCTAAATTCGGATGAGTTGGTGACGAACTTACTATCATTATTACCTGTGGGAATGGCCGAGTTAATTTTGAGAGAACCCGAAGACAAAATTGATGATTTTCAATATGTGAAAGAAAAATTGTTAGAACGATATCGTTTGAATGCAGAGACGTACAGACAAAAATTTAGTCAGCATCCCCGAAATCCTAATTCAGTTTGGAAGGACCTGATCTTTGAATTTAATAGTTTTTTAGAAGGATGGCTGTCATGCTTACAAGTTTCGGATTTTGAAGGATTGAAAAATTTGCTTGTCACGGACCAGATCAAACGGAGGGCGTCTCCAGAAATGCGCGAACATTTTATAGATAACTGGGCGGAGATTAAAGATCCTGAAGAGTTAGTGAGGCTTTTAGATGTGTACGAAGCGATCAAACTCCCTTCTAAAAAAATGTGGAATCCTAAGCCACCGACAGAGAAGAAATTTGAAAGACCCAGAACTTTTGAAAATGGGCGAAACAGTAACAGAAATCCGGAGACTAACTTTAACTGGAGGGATCGAAATGATAATAAAGAAAGGGAAAAGGCGTTCGAAAAAAGGCGAGAAGTCAAGTGTTACGCGTGTTTGCAAAGTGGTCACTACAAATTAAATTGTCCGGAAATTAAAAAGAAAGAGGCTGCGCGGGTCAGTCACTTAAAGAGTAAGCCGACACTTGGAGAAGCCTTCTCCCCTTATTTGAGTAAAGTATTAGTGAATGGAATTCGGGCAACTGCCTTGAGGGATTCAAGAAGTGATATTGATTTGGTTGCATACGATTTAGTCAGTCAAGATAAATTGAATGGAGATCACGTTTGGATTAAGACTCCGCTGGACAGTAAATTAAATTGTTTACCCATAGCAGAGGTCACTTTAGAAATTGAAGGCGTGGGGGTTATTGAAACGAAAGCGGGAGTAAATAATAGAGGTTCAGATATGAATTATTATTTGTTGGGTAATCAATCTCAAAAGTTATTAGAGCAGGCGAACATGAAACCCGAGTTAGTAAATGCAGTTCTGACGCGCGCTCAAAAGAAAAAAATTGACCATACTCCAAAGTTGGAAGATAAGCGGATTATGCTTTCCGATAAGGAAGGGGAGAATGTTCACCGACGCGATGAAGCGGAAACTTTGAATTCGGTGAAAGAGAAAGAAGAAGCAGAAGCAAATTTTCGCAAATACGGTGAAACGGAAACGTTGAATTCTAAAGAAAAGGGTGAGGAGATAGATAACCCCATCGAGTTGGATAGTTTAGACAGAGGTTTGCTGCCATTATTGATCGAAGACGGATTTACGAATCTGGCTAAGATAGGGAGAGAGGATTTTAAAATGGAACAAGAGAGCGATCCATCACTCAAAGAGATTAGAGATAAGGCTAAAGTTAAAAAGTCTCACTTTGAAATAAGAAATTCTCTGATAATAAGAAACACGAAGGATAATCGCGGGAACGAGAGAACCCAGGTGGTTGTTCCTTTGAGATTTCGTGTTAACATATTAGGCGCGTGTCATGAAGGAATTTCGTCTCACCTAGGGGAAACGAAAACCAAAGATAAAGTATTGCGGTATTTCTTTTGGCCTAATGTAATAAAAGAAATTGAGGATTTTGTCAAATCGTGTGACCCGTGTCAAAGAATCGGAAAAGCAGGGGAAAAGAAGAAAGCGCCACTTAAGCTAGTACCAATAGTGGGTGAAATATTTTCGAAACTAAGCTGTGATCTCGTCGGTCCCTTGCCTAAGTCAAACAAAGGAAACAAATACATGGTCACTGCGGTATGTTTAGCATCAAAGTACCCTGAGGCTATACCAGTGTCAGATATGAGGTCTGAGACCATTATCGAAGCCCTAATGATGATATTCAGTAGATTAGGATTTCCAAGGAAAATCCAGACGGACTTGGGCCGGAGCTTCGTTAGCGATTTAACGACCGCCTTTCTTAAAAAGTTCGGAGTTAAGATAGGAAACTCAAGTGTGTGTCGACCTGAAAGTAACAGTGTTGAACGATGGCACAGGACGGTTAAGAGGCTTTTAAAAGTGCTTTGTGTAGAAAACGGGTCGAATTGGGAAGCAAACTTGCCTTATGCATTGTTAGCATTACGGACGGTACCGCATAATTCGACTGGGTTCAGCCCCGCTGAACTAGTGCACGGAAAAAATTTGAGGACCCCGGAAACATTATTGTTTGAAAAATGGATGGGAGAGGCGGAGGAAAATGAACTAGTGACGGAATATGTGTTTAACCTCACGAACAGATTAAAAAGCTGTCAGGATTTAGCCGTTGAGAACATGACTACTGAACGAGAAAAAAGGAAATTTTGGTTTGACAAAAAGGCGGTAGAAAGAAAATTTAACGTGGGAGATGAGGTTTTGGTTTTGGCGACCAGTAAACCAAACAAAATGTCAGTAAGTTGGATAGGACCGGGAAAAATTGAATCGAAAATCTCGGAAACAAATTATATTGTAAATGTTCCTGGGAGGCGACAAAAATCCCAGATTTATCATGTGAATTTATTAAAGCCTTATAAAAAACGGGTGGAGTTAGTAAACATCTTAACGCGAGTGATAAACGAGGTTGAGGATAAACAAGATTTAGATATAGTTTTTCCCTGTGCCTATTCCGAAGTTTATAAGTTCGATGAAGTCGTAAGAGAGAGTGATTTAACAACTAGATGCACTTCCGAGCAATTGAGACAGTTGGAAAATTTATTGGACCGTTATGGGACTGTATTTTCGAATGACCCAGGGCGTACCGATCTAATCGAGCATGACATAGAATTGTCGGAGTTAAAACCCGTTCGTTCGAGACCCTACAGAACATCACCCAGACAAACGGAAATATTGCGCAAAGAAATAAAGCGAATGTTAGAATTAAATCTTATAGTAGAAGGCGAATCTGAATATAGCTCTCCGATTATTCTCGTGGAAACACCAGGAAAGGACCCGAGACCCTGTATAGATTACCGCAAACTAAATGCCATCACAAAGGTAGAATTTTATCCTTTACCCAATATTGAAGAAAGAGTTGAAAAAGTCTCTAGTGCTAAGTATATTACGGTTTTAGATCTAACGAAGGGCTACTGGCAAATTCCAATGACCCCGAGGGCTCAAAAATTAGCGGCTTTTGTTACAAGCTTTGGGTCTTATTTCCCTCTGGTCATGGCTTTTGGACTCCTGAATGCATCCTACAGGTTCTCAAAATTTATGGATATAGTATTGAGAGGGCTTGAGGAATTCTGTTTACCGTATCTAGATGATATGGCGATTTTTTCAGACAGTTGGGAGGACCATATGCGTCATCTAGAAACAGTATTAAAAAGGGTTAATGACGCGAAACTAAAAATCAAATTGGCGAAATGCAAGTTCGCTCAGAAAACCGTAAAATATCTTGGGCATATTGTAGGGGAGGGCAGACGGAGGCCAGCTGAGGCGAAAGTAAGGGCAATTAAGGAATTACCGGTTCCGAAATCGAAAACTGAAATTTGTAGATGTTTGGGAATGGCTGGATATTATTCCCGGTACATAAAAGATTATGCAGTGATTGTAGAACCATTAACGAAGGCGCTTAAAGGGAAAAATAAAAAAGAAAAGATTGCATGGAGCGACGAAATGGGAAAAGCCTTTGAGACTTTGAAAATGAAACTTACTGAAGAACCGGTGCTTTACGCTCCTAATTTTCAGAAAGAATTCATAGTACAAACTGATGCTAGTGACTTAGGTATTGGCGTGGTTTTGGCTCAAAGAGAGGGATCGGAAGAGCACCCCATAATATATTTAAGTCGAAAATTTACTGATAGTGAGAAAAGTTTCTGCGCCACTGAAAGAGAGTGTGCAGGGATTATTTTTGCGATAAAAAAGTTAAGGCATTATATTGATGGACAAAACTTTTCTATCGAAACCGATCACAATCCTTTGGTGTTTCTAAAAAGAAATTCTGGAAATAATCCCAGATTATTAAGGTGGTCCTTAGCTCTGCAACCTTATAATTATGCCATTTCTCATCGCGCAGGCAAAGACATACCGCATGTTGATTGTCTGAGTCGAGTTTAAGGAGATTTCTTGATAAACTTTTGTATATAATTATTTTAAGATTTTTTATTTTTTATTTCACTGTGTTTTATTTCATTATATGTTCATGATTTCTTATCAGAGCGCGAAAAAAAAAGGAAGGTAGTATTATCTTATTCATGTATGTTTTATTTCTTGCCACTCTGATGTAATTTGAGCTTGCAATTCTTTATCCGACTCTTAGAGATTCTTAGTGTTTCACCCTTAAGAATCGTTTGAGGAGGGGGTGTTGTAAAGAATTGGGCCTCCTCATCCAGGTGCGCGATGTGTCATTCTAGCATTTCCTGTGAGTACACTTAACTGCATACCTTCCCTCGCTATTTTTGCCTTGAAGACTAGCAGACGCCGAATTCTATTGTACTGTGAGCGGAAAGTTAGGACAGTGATGTAGTGGTAAGGCGTTACCCAAAGAGGGGTCTTATGCTTTGATCCTTGCCGAGTTCGTGGGAAACAGTGCATCTGCGAGAGAAGCGATCTCTGCACACGATTTTTAGGTTTGCGCCCGAAACTTTGCCCTTTGTCTTAGAACGTCCAATGACGGACTTAGTGAAAACGAAACAGAGGGATCTCAAGGCTACTGAGAGGCTGGAGAGTTTCGAGGGGTCCGCCTCGACAAAATCCCCGCCCCTAGAAGAAGTTCTCCTGCGAGAATGAAAAAGTGAGAGAGGACAGTTTTTGAATAGATCTGAACGAGAGTGGTGACTCTCTGGAAATAGTGAGGTCTGACCTCTATTTAATTGATACGGCAGGTATCACGTGAAAATCCCAGCGAAGTGAAAAAGCACGACAAGTGCGATAGTGAGAGTTCTTTAACTCTGAAGCATCGTGATTTAGTATATTTTTCCGAAGAGAAGGAACGGACGAGCCCTGTTCCGAATGAACTTTCTTTAGAAGTTACGACAGACAGTAATTTCCTGAGACTTTTGATTGATCGAGCTGCACTCAGAGTCAAGAGAACATTAATTTATTAGCGATTGACACACGGAAAATAATTAAATGCTGTATTGACGTCTTGTATATATTTTTCATTAGAATTAACATTGTTATACAATAAAATTCTATTTTCTAATTTATACGAGAAATTCTCTGTGCCAACGATCCGATCTCGCTACCACTCACCATCTTTTATCGGGTCGGTATAGAGGAGTTACTACAACAGAATAAACAAATTTTATTGTTTAAACTTACTGATAGTTGATATTTTGGTGAGTGGGTTTTTTCCAAATTTCTTGTATTTTATTTATCTGTTTGTTTATTTAATTATTTAATTTATTTATTTATTTTTGAGATTCCAATGGCAGAATTCTTCTATTTGTTTATTTGATCGACGGGATAATGGAGAAGCACCAAAAACACAAATAAACATTGAATTAAAAATCCCTCGAAGAAATAACTAATACGTGTAACTCATCTGATGTCAACTGAATGCCAGCGACGCCACAACCATGCACTTTTGGCATTAAATCATATATTTTGGCGACAGTTTTTTTCTTTTATAGAAAATAGTTGACGAGATAATGGAGAAGTAACCAATTTCATATAGCATCGTTATAAAATTCTCCGATGCAGCGACATTTTTTACTTAATCGTTTTACACAAGTTGATTTTTAAATGTTTAATTGATCTTTTTTAATCAATCAGGAAAACAGCTGTTAGCTCTTTCGACAGCAGTTGATTCGACCTTAAAATCCGTCAGTCAAAGGAAAATGAATGGAAACCCGGTTACAGCAGATCCACACTGGTCGTTTAATTATAATACAATCTTAAGTAAATGATACTCTAAGTAACCATTTTAGAGTTGATCAAATCAGAGTGTTTTAAAAGTTTGCGGTGTCAGAATGGGGGTTGGCGAGCGTAGCTCGTAGGGATCAGATCCCCCTTGTATGATTAAAAAGAAATGACATCATGTGAGTTCAAAATTAATTTGTGAAATAACTATTAAACTAAGTAAAGATAAATTTTCAACTTTTATATAATTCTTAATGCTTTAACTAAATTGGATAATGTATTTCAAAATAACTCAAAACAAATTCATTGCTGGTTTAATTAAAATCTTTTTCTTCAGCCCTTTGGGCCAACCGTCAGGTATACGCACCACAAAGGACATGTACGGTCCTTTGTTTGGAGTACTATTATTTCCAAATAGTAATATCTGCCTTATATAATTGTACATTTTTTGCCATTAAGTAAGAGGAAGATAAAGTTTCTAAAGTAATAGAAACTCATATACAATAGTAACTCATATACATCAGTTACTCATATACATTATTGGTGAACATAGATTCTATATTGTCATTTAGTGTAGTTTAAGCGTCTTTTTCAGAAGATTTTTGTCTGTAACCTAGGATGGAAGAATGTTTTCAGTTGTGGCATTGTGATAGTACATAACTACATTTGTATAGTTACATTTCAGAAAAAATGTACTTTAATGAGAAAATGCGTTTTGGAGTTTAAATTGTCTTACGTTGCTAACATTCGTGGGTGAATGAGATATCTAATCCGACTTTCTATAACGTCCACAAAGTGTGAAAGATCTAAGAAATTTGGTTGTCGGCTTTATTTTATGAAATTATGTTAATAAAATGCCTTTGGTTGTCTAGTAACTATTTACAAAGACGGTTTGATGAAAAATTCAGATTGCCAAACGATATAACCTTGTTAGTTTTATGAGCTCTCTTGGCACGTTCCCAGGATAAAATTCATTGAGCCATTGCTGCTGTGAGCGGCGATCTTTTTTGGTAAGGATGTGATAATTTGTACTTCGAATACTCGAAGTATCGAGGTCTACAGTACTTCATTTAGAGTGTACGCATTCATCTAAATGATTTTGTACTTCAAGGAAAGGGACATTTTAGTGTGTAGCTATTCCTAAACCAGGAGTTTTTAGTCTTTTAAAGATTGATCTCATAAGTTTGTATTTCAGTAACAGGAACGTGAGTTTTGACTGTATTTAGATCGTCATAATAATTGAATTAAAAAGGTCTAATTAAATTACCTGTTCCACTGCTATCCTTTCTAAAAGTTGCTGAATAAATTTAACCTTCTAATGGTCCCCATAGCAGATATGTCACCAATCCCAAAGGGGTCGTTTGTTACACAGATTTCAAGCAATTTCATGAAATACATCTCTGATTATATTCTCGTTATTTTAAAGAAACTACTTGGACATGTTTTTTATTCATAATTGTAAGCAAAGTTTTGGAGATAACAAATAAGTGTAAGCATGCGTGATTCAATTTATCCTGTAAAATAGCTGTGAACGAAGGTAAAAATATATTTTATACTGTTACTTAATTTGAGGAATTAAATATATAAGAATAATATATTTCTAAGAATTTTTATAACAAATTCTTGTTTGTCTATTTTAAAAAAATTGCTTTAATTGATAAATATTATCCTTACAGTAAATATTAATGAAAATAGAGACAATTATGACCAAAAAAATTCAAGATTCCAAAAATATCTCCCATTGAAAAAAAAAAAGTCTAACTAGAAATCCATTAGATTTTAGCTTTTTACTGTGAAATATCTCTTATATCAAGTACAAGAAAATAACTTCCTTTAAAATATTCTGAGTTATTTTATTCTTAGGACAATCAGTGCGTTACTTTGGTGCGTGAGCGGTATACCCAGCGGCAATTCTGGAAAATGATAAAAAAAAAAAGAAAAAAGAAAAAAGTTTTAGTAGAAGTAAAAGAGGGTTTTTTAATATTTTATTTGTTACCTCGTTTTTTATATTAATGTTTCCATTATTAAAGTGTTCCCAATTTTGAAAATTGTATATTTTTGTGATTCATATGTTGGTATTTAATATAGTTTATTACATATTTAATTACGTTTAAGAAATTGCTATAAATTTCACTAGAATTAATGCATTTAAATTTCGCAAATAAAGTTAAACGATTGATATGAAAATCGATTTTTACTTACCCATCATACGTAGTATAGGGCAAATTTTGTAATCGTTTTAAAAATCGAAAAGAAAATTGACAGATTTACACGTTTCAGACACTGAAGATTCTGAAAAACACATTTTTAGAAAAAAAAATAATGCCGTCCATCTGTCTACACTGTTAAAAATTTCCAGCAAACTGTCCAGTCATTTGACCGTTTTTGTAGACAACGGTTACATAACCATAATTTAACTATATTCTGGCCGTATTATTGCTCATTTTATGGTCAAAACATAGTTAAATTATGGTTATGTAACCGTTTTCTACCAAAACGGTCAAATGACTGGACAGTTTGCTGCAAATTTTTAACATGGTATGTGTGTGTCTGTAAACGCTCTATGTGCCGAATAAATTGAGAAAAGACTTGAAATTTGGTATGTACTTTGTATGTGGTGTGTACTTTGTATGTGGTGTGTACTTTGTATGTAATAAGGAAAGAAGCTTAGTTAATTTCAGTAATCTCGATTATCCGGAAATATTTTTTTCGGACTCTCGAAATATTCGTTCTGATAAAAGTTATATACAAATTCTCGAAATTGTTTATTTTAAGGAGTAAATATAAAACAATAATTAAAACATAAATTTTGAATAACGAAAGAAGTCGATCGGATAATTAGTTACCGAGATATTTGTAATCCTATTTTGCATAATCCTCGATTTTTCATGACACTGTATTTCATTCAAATTTCAATTCAAAGATATAATTTAATTGGAAATGAGATTCTTAATCCGACGAAGTACACTGTTAGTTAATGTGATTATCATTTTTGGAGTTAGTTTTAAGGATGTTTCTTTTACGCATTTCAGTAATAGAGCATATAAAGTGTATGACGTCATCAAGCAACGATTTTAAACACTCTATCTACCGAACAAATTGAGATAGAGGCTTGAAATTTGGTGTGTACTTAGAATGTAATAGTGCGACAAAGCCTATTAAATTTCAGTAACCTTTGTTATCTGGAACTATTATTTCGGACTTTCGAAATATTCGTTCTGATGAAGCGTATGCAAAAATTTTCGGAATTATTGGTAAGTTCATAGTAACGTGAGTATTACCTATGTTATTACTGATAATTATTCATTTGTTTAAATATTTGCTTAGAAATCGAATGTGTGGTGATTTTTAAGTGCACATATTTGTATAATTATTTATATGAATAAATCTTTTAAAAATAATAAAAATACGTTTAAATTTTATTTTGAAATTGCAATGCATTTTATAAATAGTTTACACATGTTTTATTTTCATATTTTATATTATGCATAACCAGGATGTGTAAGTATTACGGTGGCCCCAAAAGACTAGTTTTTATTTTTATTTAAACGTACTCTGTAACATCAGTGGTGGCCCTTCAATATGAGTTTTTAAAAGAACCCTCTTTCAAAAGGTACAGTGAGCTTAAGTGAAACTGTAAAATATAAGTGTGAAAAAGAAAGTCTCTTTGAAAGTGTAAAATAAACTAGGATAAAAGAGTAGATATTTTTTAATATATATAAGATTAGAACAAATTTCACTATTTACAGCAGAAAATTTCTATATGTTTTTCACTTCACTTACTTTTAAAAACACGCCTGGCGTACTGATGAATGCTGATGAAGCCACTTTATAAAAAAAAATATTTATGACTCCTAAGATAATTACGTGATTGGTATTGGCGCTCCATTTACCCTCTTCACAAAGTCACTTTAATCTTCAACTAATGTTCAAAGTTGAACTTGGCAATTTTGCTGCTATCTTTCATTTTTTTTATTTGTAGTCTCCGCAGATGTACAAAATAGGCCGCTGGTGTACTGTATTCAATTTTCTTTGTTAATTAAACTTTAGAAATACAGTGAAACCTCTCTGTAAGGGCCCCTGCTGTTCCATTGAAAATTGGTCCTTATGAAGGGTGGCCCTTAAATAGGGGTAACAAAAAAAACTAAGGAAATCAAAACTTATATAGGTGAAAAAAGCTGTTTATTAACATTTTCAAACTCTATATTTACGTGACTGAAAATTTTTTTTCTATTGAAGTTTGTTTACTTTTCAT
Organism: Maratus michaelseni; assembly: GCA_963931845.1. Lineage (NCBI taxonomy): Eukaryota > Metazoa > Arthropoda > Arachnida > Araneae > Salticidae > Maratus > Maratus michaelseni. The sequence goes on from OZ007592.1 coordinate 423,183,553, forward strand.
ATTTTTTTTTTTTTTTTTGCCGACAGGTTTTGGTTTCTAATGATTCTTTTACTTTACAGAAGAAATTACTTAAATTTGCATCATTTATTAATGCCTTAGAATGAGATATTAGTTTATTATTATTTTTTAGCATTTCCTGACAGGATATATTCACAGCTGGAGACTCATTATCATTATCTGAATCAGATTGAACTCCTGAAAAAAAAAAAAAAATTCAATACATCTGTTTAGGATTTAAGGCACATGTGAAAAAAAAAACACCTTTACGAGGGGTAGGTGTGGCCCCTAATAGGAGTAAAATTATCATTATATGTATGGGAAAAATTTTCGTTCCTAAAAATATTGGCCCTTAACAGAGGTGGCCCTTGATTTGGGGTGGCCTTTAAAAGAAGTTTCACTGTATACACATGTGACTTCTATTACTTATAAAGTATTATCAGATATTAGGCGCTATTTTTCTTTATCATCAAAAGTTGATGGTTAGACTTAACAGGCGCAAGCGCTTGGAGCACGCCAACCGTGTCTTCATGTTACTACAAACGTACCATGTTACACTAATTACAAATAAATTAGTTTTTTTAAACAATTTCATGTGTATTGCTTTTATATTACTACTAGACATTGCATTAAACAAGGATATCATTAAAATTTGTTATTTAGGCTTTAAAAACGATGGCGTATAAGAGTGTGCCTTTCGTATACTTGTTCGTATTATGTTGTATTATGTTCGTATCTAAGTTCGTGTAATTTTACTACAAACCGCCCGTGTTTTTAAAGGTTCAACCTTAATATGTGTTGTTAAAATTTTTCTTAAAGTTGTTAAAAATTACCTTAATAGTTAATCGCCGTATGTAGGCGATTTATGCCCAAAATATGCGTTAGGCGAGTTTGTTAATTACAAGAAAGTTTCAGCATCACAGTACCAAAGTACTTTTTGAGCAAAAATTATTAAGCAAACAGAAAAAAATCTACTTTAGCAAACTTTTTACAATTTTACACTATTTGTGTGATATTCAAAATCACTAAAAATGAATTTACTGTTGGTTTATTCAAGAAACAAGCTATATCTAGAATGTATTTTAGGAAAAATGTAAATCAAACTGGAACACGAATTATTGATATTTTAAAAATTCAGGTACATATAAAATTAATTGTACCATTAAATATCTCTAGATCCATTTCATTTTTTGGGGATGATAAATAGTTTCGTATATCAATAAAATGTATTAGTTTCTCTTTAAGTACTCTAAGTTATTTTATACTTAGGATAGTCATATATATTATTTCTGTCTTCAACATCCGTTTTCCGCAACTGATATGTAGCGTGCAACGATGAATAAGATATCATTGGATAGAATTTTTTGCCCACATCTGACATTGCAAACTGAATTTTCGTAAACAGCAATCTACAGTCCGAATTTCGTGATCCTGACTTTAACCGTTTCAGCTGGGCGTTGAAGTCACTCATTCAGTCAGGCGTTCTCTGTTTGTATAATAGTGTAGATATTTCTTTATAATTTGTTTATTATATGTTTACCTTACGCTTAAGAGGGGGGGTGCCGATGTGACAGTCGTTAAATAAAGATATTTTTCTTTTCAGTTTGATGATAAAATTTCGATTTTTTTCCAAGCAGATATCAGCATTAGAGTAAACCAACTTAAAATAACAAATTTATATTATAAAAAAGCGACTTTGGCTGTGAATAACACTGGCGTGATAGTGACATTGGTAACGAAATGTCTAATTAATGTCGTTCATATCGCAAACTTAGTATTAACATCTATATGTATTGCACAATTTCGAATTTCACACCATCGACTAGAAAGGAAATGCACTTGTTTCAAAACTATGTCTCAAGTTATGGATTTTTTTTATATATAATTTTCAAACCTGATTTTTTAATCCACCCGATTAAATTAACCAGATTGCAGACGATTAATATATTTACACTTGAAATAATGTAAAGAGTTCAGCATTTGTGTACGGATAACATTTCATCACAAAACTAAAACTTCACTAAAATTAAATAAAAAAGTATAATATATGTGTATTTGAAATACGCGCTTTAAAACTGAAATAATCAGAATGAAGAAGTTACTATAAATACTTAAATCTCTGGTGATTTCTTTCACTAGTGACCGTTGGAATGCGGCTAATTTGAAAATAATTCCGCTTTCAGTAAATTTAGTAAAATTTTTATTTGAATGCATACTTGATATTTTTCATATACAATTTTTTTTTGTTGAATTTGTTAAGCAACCTAAAACAAGAACGAAAAATCATGCGTCAAGCATAGATTATGTAACACTTTCCAACGCCTCCAAAATAATTTTACGAATCATACTCTTTAATCAGCTAAAAGATAACATCTAAGTAATCCGAATACTTTTATTCAGCCCTGTATAGGATCTATAGATTTGTATATATACTACATAGGATGCTAAATTTTAGTTCAGTTAGGAAACACGTAGCACAGTTTAAAATTCTCCGTCTGGAGTTAAATAATACGGAAATGTGTTCCCGAACTTTTGTGCTTCCCTGTATAGGATCTACAGAATTTATACACACCACGTAATATACAAAAAGCGATTTAAAATTAAAATAGCGTTCAGTAACTTAAAACGCACTTCCAGGAATTATTGTTAACATACAGTAGAGAATTCTTTTGTGTGTCCCTGTAAATGAACGATGACTGCTATACACACAATATTCTGTAGTAAGTCTCTTGTAATGAACCTTATATAAATTTCAATGCGTTTAAAATAGGGAAACATTATTTAAATAAACCGCAGACGATTTTTCTCCATAGACGTAATGTAACGGAATTTTTTTACTGTCCCTGTAAAGTAAGTATAAGTGCTATGCACACCCTATTCCATATTAAGCTTCTTCTAATGCACCTTAGTGATATATATAAATTTCAGTGCGTTTAAAATAGTCAAACATTATTTAAATAAACCGCAAATGATTTTTCTCCATAGACCGCAATGTAACGGAATTCTTTTGAGTGTCCCTGTAAAAAAACTATAAGTGCTACACACTTCCATTGAAATAGGGAACATGCTATAGATAACGATTATAACATATAAAAATTGCAGGGCAATCCGAGCATATTTACGGGAGTTAGAGCACGGCCAGACGGCAGACGGCAGACGGCCAGACGGCCAGACAAACCGAAGTCATAAACACTTTTCAACTAGGTTGGAAAGTGTTAAAAATATACATTAAACACAAAAAATCTATTAGAGTATTCAATTAAATATTTTTTTTTTTATTAAAGAAAATATAATGTTCTGTACACCGGATAATATGTTCTGCATCCCGGGAACCCTGAGATTTGTCACTTGTTCCATAAAAAAAAAAAAAATACAGGCTGGTGCAAAGTTACTAAACCCATTTCATTAAAAAAAAAAAGTTGGAAATTGTACGTCAAACGTGACAAATGATTTTCGTATTATAGCTAGTTATATAAATATTCAGATCTTGATGATTTTTAATTCTGTGAAATGAATTATATCGTCTGCAGATTAATTTCTGTCATAAAATAAGTATCTCGGTCGCTTGACGATTTAACATCCATCGGAAACTCCTATAACAAAAAAGCACCGATTTAAAAAAAAATCAAATTTCTTAATAAATATTTTTATTAATATCTCCTAAAGTTTTGATTCGATTTTAATAAAATTTGAAATGTCTCGACAAAATTATGCAAAGATAATATATTTTCAATTTCAAACCATTCGGTTGGGTGGTTTTTGCGTTGTTATATGCGGACGGACGGACAGACAGACGGAAGGACCAGACGACGACAATAGCTGCTACGTATTTATATAATTACGAACGCACCTAAAAAGCATAACATGAGTACGTACATGCTTATTTTGTTTCTTGGGAAAACAATTTAAAATAGTTTTACACAATAGCATTTTAAACATTAAATAGATTTCACACAATTCGGTTGTTGGAGATTATTATTATAGCACTATGGCAAAGTTATTATTATAGCACTATAAAAACTATCTAAAAAGATTTCTGAAAATCAGTAGCAGCAACAGAAAACTTAATTTTATAAATGATTTACTAAATCTAGAAAATATAATGGTTTCTCAGGTTTCAAAAGATAAGGAATGCTTTTCGGAGTATAGGGGAAATTGAAAGAATTCGTTGTACATTTTTGTTCATGGTTCTAATCTTTAAAATGTTGTTGTGTAAAACTGTTTTAAAATTGTATTTCCAAGAAAACACTAAGCATGTACGTACCTCATTCATAATTTTCTATTTCAAACATGAAATGAGCTCAGTAATTTGAACCACCCTGTATACCTGGCAATCTTAAAGTTTAGAACAAGAACATGATTTGTAGACTCCAGCACGTAACTCTTTTGACTTGTGGATGGTGTTAGTGAGTAAAGATGGTTCTAAAACAAACAAACAGAGGTTTATATATTTTAAGTTGAATGACAAAAATCTGGCAGTGAAATAATTTTTAATTTATATAACTTTACTATGACTTCCGTCGAAATTTGGCAGAACAGAAAAAGGTTTGTAAAAAAACCTACAAAATTAATTTGAATTAAACAATCAGTTTTACAGTGGCAAATTTAACTTCAAAAATTATTATTATTTTAAAGTATTTTTACCATTATACTATTTTTATTAGTTTCAACTTTTCACATTATTGAAAAATTAAATTTCATTCATCAAATCTATATTTAATAGAATGGCGTAATCAGTGACATGTAATCAAAGTAAACATTCAAAATGAAGTAAATCAATTCTGATTCTAATAGTCTACTTTTTTTAATTCTGAAAAATTATATATATACATATACGAAATTTTCATACGTAATTATCACATTTTTGACCCATGTATGGTTTAATGCATATAATATGCATGGGGATATTATTCCTTCTAATTTATTTATTAGGGGTAGTAATTACTATATATATATATATATATAATATATTAGCAAAAATTGGTATCATGTTTAACAGCCGTAACTGATCGTACACTCATCTTTAATATTATTTTATATTAAAAAGTCCTTCCGGCCTGTACCGGGAGGAAAAGGTAGCTTTCCTATATCTTCGTTTTAAAATGTTAGCTAATGTTACACGAAGACAGCAAGCTAAAATGCAAAGAAAACGTTTACAAAAGATTCGTTAATACTGAATTTCAGTAAGAAATTCGCCAAATTATTGAGCAATAGCCAAATTGGCTTCATTTATGAAGACTTATTTTGGTCGCCAAATTTGGCGATATTTCGCCAAATGTCGCCAAGTTTGGCGAGAATTTGGCGCTAACGGATATGGATATATAGTTTTATGCGTATGATTGGGAAAATTATTGCAACAATGAAAATTTTTGTAATGTGCTGTCTTGTTTCAAAATGTCAGCCACCCTAGAATTTCAAACTTCTCTATCTCAGCCATTTTTAAGATAGAGGTAAACCAAAAAATGCTCTGGAATCCTCGTATTAACCCCCTCGGCCTAACAGTTAATTAAAAAATAAATTTGAATTTTTAACTTTTTTGTATATTTATTTTAGTTTTAAATTTTTAAGTGGCCGCCATCTTGAAACAAAATGGCGGACCAAGCTGGCCAACGAACTCGGTCGAGACATTGGTGAGCTTAATACACACAATTAGTTTCATCAAAATTGATTTATAAATACAAGCGTTATCGTATGACATATGTCAGATATATATATATATATATAGATAGATAGATAGATAGATAGATAGATAGATATAAATCAACATTTGAACGGAGGGTGGTTTTGGGTTCTGGGGTCATGATCGGTGAAAATATATCGAAATTTTCCGGAACTGCTTCCCTCCGAACGGCTGCAATAGATAGCTTTATACTTTTAGGTATCTTTCAATACAAAAAAGTATAAAGCTACCTATTGCAGCCGTTCGGAGGAAAGCAGTTCCGGAAAATTTTGATATATTTTCACCGATCATGACCCCCAGACCCCAAAACCACCCTCCGTTCAAATGTTGATTTATATATATATATATATATATATATATATATATCCATATATATATATATATATATATATATATCCATATATATATATATATATATATATATATATCTGAGCTATGTCATACGATAACGCTCGTATTTATAAATCGATTTTGATGAAACTAATTGTGTGTATTAAGCTCACCAATGTCTCGACCGAGTTCGTTGGCCAGCTTGGTCCGCCGTTTTGTTTCAAGATGGCGGTCATTTAAAAATTTAAAACTAAAATAAATATACATAAAAATTAAAAATTCAAATTTATTTTTTAATTAAGTGTTAGGCCTTGATACGAGGATTCCAGAGCATTTTTTTGGTTTACCTCTATCTTAAAAAATGGCTGAGATAGAGCAGTTTGAAATTCTAGGGTGGCTGACATTTTGAAACAAGACAGCACATTACAAAAAATTTCATTGTTGTAATAATTTTCCCAATCATACGCATAAAACATTATCCGTTTCATATCCGTTAGCGCCAAATTCTCGCCAAACTTGGTGACATTTGGCGAAGTATCGCCAAGTTTGGCGACCAAAATAAATCTTCATAAATGAAGCCAACTTGGTTATAGCTCAATAATTTGGCGAATTTCTTATTCAAATTCAGTATTAACGAATCTTTTGTAAACAATTTCTTTGCATTTTAACTTGTTGTTTTCGTGTAACATTAGCTAAAATTTTAAAACGAAGATATAGGAAAGCTGCCTTTTCCTCCCGGTACAGGCCGGAAGGACTTTTTTGTATTGAAAGCTACCTAAAAAATTATCAAGCTAAATCAAGAAAAAATGTATATTCTTATGTCAATCTTAATCTTTTAACAAAATTGTTCAACTTTTTTTATAAATAACATTTAAAATGTAATTATGGAACTGGTTTAATAGAGTTTTCTTTATAAATAAATAGTATACTTATAAAAACTATTGAGGAAATCGAAAACAAAACAGAATGGCATTTCGAAAATTCTAGAAAATTTCAAATACGTGTGTTATTTTATGACTGGAAACCCATTAGATTTTAAATTTTTACTGTAAAGTGTTTCTTATATCAAGTGCAGGAAAATAATTTTCCTTAAAATATTCTGATTTATTGCAGTCTCAGTGCGATCGATGCGTTACTTTTGGTAACGATTATCCTTTGTATGAGCTGTATAAAGAGCTGCAGTTCACGAAAACAAAAAATAATCAAAATAAATCTTAGTGAAATAAACAGAAGAAATTTCTATTATTTTCATACGTAATTTTGCGCATTTCAGTACATTTTTCGTTGTGGTTTTTTATAGTTTGTAAATAATATTAATGTATTTTATGCAATGTTATTTAGCTTTGTTTATTATACATTTAAGTAACATTCAGATACCACATTTAAATAACATTCAGATTGAAGAAGATTCTGATAATTTTTTTTGTATCTGTTTTCTTAATATTAGTAAATGTCTTTACATTTTCTGTTATTTTATCTTTAGAATTAGATTTTTGGTTATCTGTGTGCAGTAATGATAGCATATGTTTTTACATTTATTATTATCACTTCCTTTTCGTTCCAACATTTAGTTATAAAACAAACATATTTCGCTTGTAGCTGTATACAGGGTGTTTCAGCACAGCTGCTACAAAGTTTCAGAGAGATAGAGTATACCCAGACGATGGGAAATCACACAGCAATGCATGATCGGAAACGCTTTCTTGGTGCGGTATTGACGACACAAAACATAGAGAGGAATGGCACGAACAGTGTGAGAAAACATGATTATTATTCTTAGTACGTCAAAAACTTAGAAATAAGAACAAAAAGAGACAACGATCGCCATCAAACAGAGTGTTCGAAATTACAACGCCGGGACGAGATGCATGCCTCACACCTCCTGCGCATGGAAGATCGAATGTTCTCAAAAATACCGGGCGTGTCTCGGACATCCCCAGCAGTTGGCACGATGCGCTCAACAAGTTCCTCAGGATTGTTAACAGGGTTTCGTACACCAGTGTCTTGACGTACCCTAAGAGGAAGTAGTCAAGGAAAGTGAAATGTGGCGATCGAGAGGGCCAGTGCACCGGACAACCCCGCCTAATCCACTTTTGGTCATACGTTGCACTCAGGTGGATACGAACGTGAGTGATTTAATTGTCGAGAGTCCCATTATGTTGAAACCATATGGAAGAACACATTGCAACAGATACGTGCCCGTTGTCCAACAGGTGCGACAATACTTGTTAAAGGATTGCACCTGTCAGTTGTTGGGGTAACATCTATTGTCCAACGAAGTGGTCCCCTAAGATGCCCGCCAATACATTTACCGAAAACAGTGTCTGTATGGGTTTTTATTGCATGTGGGTTTTCCTCCGACCACACATGGGTATTATGTGAGTTGTACATATCTTTCTGCGTGAAGGTCACCACATCGGGGAACAAAACAGTGGCTGGGAAACGCAATCTCTTCTGCGCAGCTGTAAATATCAACGTGCACAGGACAATTGTGGAGCAAAATCGATTTTGTCTAGTAACTGCACGCGCTGGATGATTTGGCAAATATCGACATGACCGGCGAAAGCCCACGTACTGGCACCGGGAGTGTTCTGTACCAACCCCAGCACAGCGTGCAAGATATGTGTTGCAGGGAGTTTGCCTCGTGGAGTAACGTTGGGCATATAACCGCTGTGCGGCTCGCCAACCGCAATCAGCGGCCCCATATCACAGATGTATATCAGTGAGTTTTGCGTTCGTGTAACGTGTCATCCTACTTCCACTCTACGAGCATTCAAAATGACGCTTCACAGCGATTGCATCCGCAATACCCGTGCACATGCAACGTCATCTGACACTTCGGTTTACGTAACGCAATATACCGCGTACACCAGCCAAAGCCGTCCCAGCATTTTTGCGGTACTATTAATAATAAACATGTTTTCTCTTCCTGTTCTTGTTTTTTCTTTCTTGTATTTTTTGTCTTTACTACCGCGCCCGGAAAGCGTTTCCGACCTTGTATTGCTATGTGATTTCTCATCGTCTACTAACACAGACAAGGCTGAGCTTATTGCAGATATTTTTAGAAGCCAATTTACACTCAATAGTGATGTCGTTAACCCTAAAACGGTCGACATCGTCAACACAAAGGTTGAACGTTTCATTAACTCACCTCACACAAATACACTCAAACCTGCTCTACCCTCTGAGGTAATTACCTATCTCGGGAACCTCAAAAAGAACAAAACGCCTGGCCTTGATAATATCTCTACCAATATGCTCCTCCATCTTCCTCTTAACTTTATCTTCTTTATTACTATCCTAATTAATTGCATGCTTAATCTTCGAATGTTCCCGGACGCATGGAAGAAGGCGTTGGTTGTCCCGATCCCAAAAGCGGTACAGGACAGGCATGCCCCTTCTAGCTTCCGACCTATCTCTCTTTTATATTGTCTTTCTAAGGTCTATGAATACATCCTTGCAAACCGTCTGAAAGAGTTCATTTCCTCCAATTCTATTATGATACCCGAGCAGTTTGGGTTTCGGCTGAAACACTCGACTCAACACCAGCTTTGGAGAGTAACTGAACTCATTCATGAGGGTTTATACCGCGGGCATAAAACCGGCGTTGTATTCATAGACATTGCTAAAGTCTTCGATCGGGTCTGACATTATGGACTTATTTATAAGTTAATTCTGCTCAATGCTCCGCCTCAACTAATCCAAATATTCCTTAAATACCTTAAAGATAGATCTTTCTCTGTTAAAGTTAACAATACTATCTCCACCTCTCGATTTATTGAGGCAGGCGTACCTCAAGGGGGTATTCTAAGTCCTTGGCTGTTCAACCTCTACATAAATGATATTCCTCGTTGTATTCCCGACGTCAAATTAGCACTTTATGCTGACGATACTGCCATCATGACAAGCAACATGTTACTCGACACTGTGCTAACTAAACTTCAAGCTTATATTTTGGCCCTTCAAATTTGGCTAAGACATTGGCGCATCAAAGTCAATGCTTCAAAACGTGCCGCCATGATCTTCTCAAACAAAGCTATCACCCCAATTGCTAAACTTTCTCTAAATGGCAAATTCATACCCTGGGTCGCCAGTTATAAATATCTAGTCATTTATCTAGATTCAAAATTAACCTGGGCTAGGTAGATTCAAGACGTAATTGCCAAATCTACTAAAGCTCAAGGATCCCTTAAATCTTTACTGGCTTATCACAGCCGTCTGTCACTCTCGAATAAAATGTTACTGTATAAATCCTTCATCAGATCAACCATGACCTACGGGTCAGTTATCTGGGGTTCGGTCTGTGAAACTCGGATGCAGACAATTCAAATTTTTCAAAACTCTTTGTTACGTAGAACTTGCAAGGCGACAACGTTTGTCCGGAATGACGTCATACATGCTGATCTCAATATTAGGCCTATCTCGCAAGTTATTAAAAACTTGCACAAAATTTCCACAGAGATCGACTTTTAATACCCAACGAAGCGTTGCGGTCCATTCAACCTTACATTGTAAATACCAGTAAAGGGAAGAAGAGACCGCTTGTGATCTTGAGTAGAGATGACGGCTTTGCTCCGCCTTCCAAAAGAAGGAGAAGGGAACCACCCTAAACACTTCGTTGTTCTATTCCAAATTCATAAAATTTTGGTACCTGCATTGTTATTCCCATTTGACATTCCTACACTAAATTTTTCCTTTTGACGTCTTCCGCCTTGCTTTTGGCATTGGGTTCTGCTAACTTTCTTTCTTAGTTCTTGCAATTATAAGGAAAAAAAAATTTTTTGCATCTTAATTGTATTTATACTTAATTATCTTTGCATCTTCAAAATTTAATTATTTGGATCTTATATAAATTGTTTTCATCTTATTTAATTTAAATTGTTTGCATAAGTTTTTAGATTAAAAAAATATCAATTATGAAAATTAGAAAAATTGTCTGGCTCTGATGGGGCCTTTCCCCTCTCCCTCCCCCCTACTCTCACCATTCCTACACCAATCAAAGCATCAAAGTGCACATCCAGATTGCTCTTACATCATCATCATCATCATTCCACCGCAGTCTGCTGCGAGAGAACTTTTATATTTCTGAATCTTCTGATGCCATCTCCATAGACTGTTCTCATCTAGATGTGAAGTAAACGTTGGCATCACGCCCCACGTAGGCATTCTTCAGTAATCGTCTTTGATCTTTGATCTCATCGTCTATATGCGCTCTGTCCCTCCTGAAACTTTGTAAAAGTTGTACTGAAACAATCTATATACCGTTGGCTTTATGTTATGGCATACCCATCAGAGCCACCCCATTTGAATTGAGACGTATTCAGATTTTAGATGTAAATGACTGTTTATTTAAATGAAATAGGGAAGGCCTGCGATGGAACTTTTAAATTTAGTCTATCCTACTCTGCACTTAAAGGTAATCTAGTCCCTAATTCAACATTCATTATTGAAAAAAATACAAAGATACTAAGTTTAAAAAATAACTTACGCATAGAACACAGGCTGTTCAAATGGCGATCACAAATAGCTTCGAGATCAAATACAACTATCGATGTAAATAATCCATTAGCTCATAATTTCAATAACTATATAAATGTCACTAAAACTAGCAACTTGTTGTTACCGAACAGCTTTATTGAATGATAACTAACGTTCACTCTTACCTAAAATGGCAGAAGCTTCACAACTAATGTCTACACCTGATCCCTCAATGCGCGTGTCCCACTTTAATTACAAAAGCAGTAGACTGGTCTAGAAATCCTCTCAAATGGAGGTCTTGACTCAAGATATGCCGATACCAACTCTGAGTCCGACTTTTAAAGTCTGCAGATTGATCAGCGTAACTTAAATTGCATAAAACTGCAGCAAAAACCAGCAACCGCAAATTCCAAGAGCTATAAATTCACTTCAGAAAAATATAGTTAAACAAAGAATTGAGGTTACTTTTACGAAAACACATTAATATCGACAGAACGTTCTCACTAGAAAAACTAGATATCCATTTATAAGAGAGCAGATAGCCCTCTATAATTTCAAAGATCTGTTTCTTCCTTTAAATTTAAAATTTGAAGCTACTTGTCCGAACCAATAAGTTTTGACAAAAATAAAGAACATACTGGAAAGCTATCGCTATTTAATTCAGTTCCAATACAATATTTTCCAAACGTCATCAAAGATTCTACCAAAGCACATTCTTAACAGTATATAAAAGAATTACTGGCATAATCGTTACATATCTAAAATCCTTAGTTTTAGCCATCTAGATAGCTACTTTTATTATTATACTAAAAGTATTTTTTTCCTTCAAAGTAAAACGTTAATCGTACCCGAAATATTTGAAGTAATTAAGAGTAAAATTTCAATGATATACTATAATCTGGTAATGAATAATACTTTTTAGATTTTACATCAGGTCTTGGTTCATATGTGTTTCACTACACTTAAGCAATCTACTTTTTGGACTATTACAAGCAAATATCAGTATTCAAAATTCATGTATTTTTTAAAAATAAATGTCATTTTATTAAAGATCGAAATGTTCATCTTCTATAGTTAATTCTTATATAAAAGAAGTCATAGACATACATATAATATGTTTATTAAAGAGAAAAAAAACTTATGTTTAGAATATTAAATATAAATATTTAAAAAATGACGGAAAAATTTCAATTATATACAGTATTTCATATCTCGAAATCTATTAGATTTTAACGTTTTATTGTAAAGTATTACTTATACAAAGGACAATAAATAGTCTCCACTGAAATACTCCATTTTTTTTATTCTTCGGAAAATAAATACACTACGTTTCAGGAAGTTTACCATTTGTACAATCGCTATAACCACCAGCAATTCTCAAAATGAGAAATAATGAATATCTTATTCAAAAAAAAAAAAAAAAAAAAAAGAAAAAGAAATGTTTTTATTGCATTTGTTATTTTGCTCATTTTAATATATTTTTCCTTATTAAATTTTTCCAATTTAGTAAATTATATGCATTTATTCTATATGTTACTATTTATCTTCCATCATTTTATATTGAGTTAGGTTTAAGATACTGCAACAAATTGGACAAACTACTTTTACAGTTTTCTTTAAAGTTTCATAAAATATGTTTAGTATTTGGTAAAAACATCGATTTTCGATTTTTCGTTTGAAGTATTTTAAGAGCACATTTTGTAAAGTATAATATATGTACAAAATAATTTTTTTCTCTATAATGTACAGTAGTTAATAACACATTTCGATAAAAGTCGTTTTCATGTGATTTTTCAAACTATGTATATTTCGCACAGAAATATGTAAATGACAACATACAAGTTTTTGTTGTTTTCGTTGAAAATAAATTTGTGAAATTAAATGAAGTGATATTTTCTAATGCGACTTAACTCTTTAAACTTGAATTAAATTGGGCCATTTATTTAGAAATAACTAAAAAAAATGCCTCTTATTGAATTACTGTTCCTTCATCAATAAGTAATATTCTTAAACATATTTTGAAAATAAAAATTAAAGAATGACATTTAAAAATTCGTGAAAATTTAAAATTACTTAAAACATTTTATGTCTCAAAATCCATTAGATTTTAATTTTTTACTGTAAAGTGTCTCTTACTTTACACTAGTTTATGTTCTAATACTGCGCGTTATTTTATCCTTAGGACAATCAATACATTACTTTCACTGAATTTTACCATTTGTATGAGCAGTAAACAAAATGCAATTCTTGAAAATAAAAATAAGTAAATATACTTAGTGAACACAAAAAAGGACCGTTATTTTTCCAGATGCTCTTCTACCTTTTTAATACATTTCTCGTTATTTTTATCACTTTCCAACCTAGTTGAAAAGTGTTTATGAATTCGGTTTGTGTGGCCGTCTGCCGTCTGCCGTCTGTCCGGGCTCTACCTCCCGTAAATATGCTCCGATTGCTCTGCAATTTTTATATGTTATGGTCGCTATGTATAGCATGTTTTCTATTTCAAAGGAAGTGTGTAGCACTTATAGTTTTTTTACAGGGACACTCAAAAGAATTCCGTTACATTGCGGTCTATGGGGGAAAATCATTTGCGGTTTATTTAAATAAAGTTTCACTATTTTAAACGCATTGAAATTTAAATATATCACTAAGGTGAATTAGAAGAAGCTTAATATGGAATAGGGTGTGCATAGCACTTATAGTTACTTTCCAGGGACAGTCAAAAAATTCCGTTACATTACGTCTATGGAGAGAAATCGTCTGCGGTTTATTTAAATGTTTCCCTATTTTAAACGCATTGAAATTTATGTATATCACTAAGGTGCATGACAAGAGGCTTACTACAGAATACTGTGTGTATAGCAGTCATCGTTCATTTACAGGGACACACAAAAGAATTCTCTACTGTCTGTTAACAATAATTCCTGGAAGTGCGTTTTAAGTTACTGAACGCGATTTTAATTTTAATTCGCTTTTTGTCTGCGTGGTGTGTATAAATTCTGTAGATTCTATACAGGGAAGCACAAAAGTTCGCGAACACATTTCCGTGTTATTTAACTCCAGACGGAGAATTTTAAACTGTGCTACGCGTTTCCTAACTGAACTAAAATTTAGCATCCTATATAGTATATATACAAATCTATAGACCCTATACTGGGCTGAATAAAAGTATTCGGATTACTCAGATGTTATCTTGTAGCATATTAAACGGTATGATTTGTAAAATTATTTTGGAAGCGTTGAAAAGTGTTATATAATCTATGCTTGACGCATGATTTTTCGTTCTTGTTTATTTCTAACTTTGTAAATTATGCGTTGATATATAGCTTTTGTTTATTCTAAATATTTCTGTACTAAATGTTACGACTCGATAGTACTTTAAAGTACCATACTTATGTAATGTAAATATATATATATATATAAATATAGGATGAGTTATAGATACTTTACTTTATGATATTCAAAAAACGTTTTTCGATGTGCAAAGAAAAAAATAAATAATTTTAAATGGAGAATTTATCTTCCAGTTATAGATTTTATGATGTTACAAGAATAGAATGAAAAATTTGTTTTGAAAAAAAAGTCTATATCTATATTTAAAGCCATTATATTTATGAATTTTCTAAATCTAAAAAATATAAAAACGTATTTTAAAGAAATTATATAATTGGAATTGTAAACATTCGGTAGGGTGATTATAATTAAAGTTCCACTTACAAAATGCTGTAAAAAAGGAACCACTGGCAGAATAACTTCAAATTTGAACTGAATATACTGGAAGAAGAGGGAAACGGCATGATATAAGATAGAAAAAGTTCCAAAGTGTATCAATAGATGGCGCTGTAAGCGGCATAACGAAAGTGGATTAGACTACAAGTGACATTTTTAATCGAAATACGACGGCTTTGGCATGAGTTTCACAGTAAACCAACAGTACTGTTTAATGTGCATGAGTGTTTCGGTTGTTTGACGTGAAAGTGACTTCCAAATCAGTCAACAGGATTATAATTAAAGTCGCAATTTCAAAATGCTGTAAAAAAAGGAACCACTGGTCAGAATGACTTCAAATTTGAACTGAAAATACTGGAAGAAGGGGGAAACGGTATGGCATAGGAAAGAAAAAGTTCCAAAGTGTATCAATAGATGAAGCTGTAAGCGGCATAACGAATGTGGATTCGGCTACAAGTGACATTTTTAATAAAACTACTGCGGTTTTGGCATGAGTTGCACAGTAAACCAACCGTATTGTTCAATGAGCATGAGTGTCTCGGTTGTTTGACGGAAAAAATTACTTCCAAATCAGTCAACAGTTGTGGTGCTGTTTGTGGAAAGCCCATCCACCCCGGCAAAGTCGTACCACATTGGAAAGGAAAAATCGGCTTTTAATTGTCCTTGGGCCAAAAACCGCATACAAAGCACATAATTATTCGGTTTTTAATTGCGCATGGGTGTCTTTTAATTTGCATAGTATGCCGCTACATAGTACAGCGCCATCTATTGATACATTTTGGAATTTTTTTTCTTAAGCCATACCATTTCCCTCATCTTCCAGTATTTTCAGTTCATATTTGAAGTCATTCTGACCAGTGGTTCTTTTTTTACAGCATTTTGAAATTGCGACTTTAATTATAATCCTATTGATTGATTTGGAAGTCATTTTCCCGTCATTCAACTGAAACACTAATGCACATTCAACAGTACTGTTGGTTTACTGTGCAACTCATGCCAAAGTCGTCGTATTTCGATTAAAAATGTCACTTGTAGCCGAATTCACTTTCGTTATGCCGCTTACAGCGCCATCTATTGATACACTTGGAACTTTTTCTTTCTTATGCCATACCGTTTCCCCCTTCTTCCAGTATATTCAGTTCAAATGAACCACTTGTCATTCTGACCATTTGTTCCTTCATTACAGCATTTTGAAAGTGGGACTTTAATTATAATTACCCTGTACAGGCCCCTAATAAATACAAATTATTAATTTTCTTTTAATTCCCCGGAAAATTTAATTTGAAAGGTGAAGTTTTCAATATTTTATATATTGGGACAAAAATAATTACGATATTTCTTGAATTTGACTTTAAATAGTACATTTTAGTTTAATGATTGTTAATAAAAGCAATTTTAGAATTTTTCGTTTATTGTAGGTATGTGTATAGTTTCAACGTGTACCGCAACCTTGGAACTAACACTACTTTTTATTTAAATTCATTGCAATTCATTTTGAGATTTTGTAAGAATTCTCATTCATATGCTTTTCCCTACATTTCAAGAATAAAATGTTTTACTATTACAAATAAATACAATCAAAAATTTGAAATTACTTTCTGAAATAAATGTCAAACTATTGAAGCGCAAAATTTCTGTTTTGTATAATTCTTATATAAAATAAATTATATATATGTATATTTAAAAAAGTCCTAACAATATTTTAGTCAAACTAATATCATTATTGGTTTATAATTTTAAATATGTTCTTGAACCCCCCCCCCAAAAAAAAAATGTACAGAAGAAAGATTGATGAACATTTAAAAAGAATTATTGATATAAAAAATTAAGAATTTTTTTTTTTCAAGAATTCATGACTCGAAATCTATTAGAAAATATATTTTAATTGTGATGGATCTCTTTTATCAAGTACAAGAAAACAGCTTCTGCTAAATTTCTTTGAGTAATTTCTGAGTAAATTGAACATTCATGCAATAGTTTTTTTAATTTCCGTTAAATGTGTCATTTAATTCACCGTAATTGAAAATAATGTTAATATTGCTTTATTTAAATATGTTATTTTTATCTATAAATAAATTTACAGAGAGAATGTTGCTGAAAATTGAGAAAGCATGATATTAAAAAAAATAGTTTTAAGATTTCATGACTCGATATCCATTAGACTTTAACATTTTATTGTAAAGGGTCTTTTTAATCAAGTACAAGAAATAGTTTCCGTTGAAATACTTTGAGTTGTTCCTCTCTTTGGAGGATCAATGCATTTACTTTTTGTGTAGTTTACCAGTTGTATGATCGGTATAACTAGCGGCAATCTTCAAAAATGATAAAAGGATTGTCTTAGTGAATGTAAGTATAAAACGAAAAATATCTGCAATTTCATAAATTGCTCATTTTAGTGAAGGATGTTACAGAAAAAGGGACACAGTATAAAACATTATTTTTTTATATTTTAATGGGTATACCACTTGTCAAAGAATATAACTTAAAGCTAAAACTGATTACATTTTTAAGTACGTTTATATATCAGCGAATTAAAAGCTGTTTCAACTTACAAAAATTTTCTAATTTTATAAATTGTACACATTTTATTAACACGTGCCAATTCTTTCATAATGTATTTAATTACGTTTAAGATATTATCTGAAATTTAAATAACATTCACGCTCATATACCATTTCTCACATTAGCACTGCTTTCCCGTGTTTGCATAATTTCATAATTTCTGTTGTCCCTTTTCTGTGCGCATACAAAACGCAAAAAGAGAAATAAAGTAGCATACCATAGTTTTAGTATCCGGGTATTGACATAGTATACTCACGTTTCATGAAAAAAGCTGTTTCATTAAAAGTTAAACGTAATTAAAAATTATATGGAAAAAAGAAACGTACCAACAAATAATAATAAAAAAAACTGCAAAGCAAAAGTCTTGCAAGGAGCCACTGGAGTATAATAATTGATAAGCTAATCGGTTTTAGATATTCCATGTAAAGTGATTTCAGATTTTATAGTTTATAAGTGTACTAAAGCGTTCAAAAAAAGTCATTTAGTAATTGTCATTTAATAAATGTACAGTATTTAAATACACATATTATGAAATATCATTTTGGTATGTTTTTTTCACTATATTTTAGCAATGAAAATTTCAGGTAATTTCAAGTAAATGTCAACATTAGAATTTCAGTTTATTTTGTGGAGTATATAAATCAAACTGGTAAATAAAATGGGGTATTTTATTTGAAATTAAATTAAAACAAGCTTGATTGTTTTTATTTAAAATATTTTCTTAATTGGTAAATAATGAATTAAGAAAAATATTAAAGTTTTTTTTTTAAACTTAAATTTTGGAAATTTAAATTATGTAAAAAATTAGACTTGATAACCATTATTACCTATGTTATTTACTGTAAATTGTCTCTTATATAATATAGAAAATAATATTCATTATTAAAATACTCCAAGCTATTTTAGTATTCGAATAATCAATCCATGTATATGAGGAGTGTAACCAGCGGCAATTTTGAAGGAAAAAATGTCTTACTAAAAGTAAACATAAGAATATTTATATACATGCGATTTGTTATTTTGCCCATTTTATTACATTGCACCTTATTATATTTGATATATTTCTAATTTATATTTATTTTTATACATTGTTATTTAATTCCATTCTTTATATATTAAATTACTTTTAAATTTTTGCGATAAACGGAACCAAACTTGCCCTTAAGTAATACTTTAAAGAATTACATAATGATTCGTAAACAAAAAAAAATTATTCTTAATTTTTTATTTAAAGTACTTGAATTGTATAATTCGTAAATGTACGACAATATAGGATAAGGTGTAATACAATGTAATAATTTAAAGTATTACATAATGATTCGTAAAAAAAAATGCTTTTTTATTTTTTATTTAAAGTAGTTTAAGTGTATAGTTTGTAAATGTACGACAATATAGAAATTTTTCATTTAAATATGTACAGCATTTAATATTGCATTTGATTAGAAATAATTTTGATTTGATTGTTCACAACATTTTAGAAATGGACATTTATGACGTTTATATATCCTCTTGAGACCCAAGCTCGTATTGTTCGCTCTAATTTTACCACAATTCAGATTATTACTCCTTTTGAGACTAGAAAACCATACATATGTTCATTTATTTAAAATATGAATATATATATTGTTTTTTAGCGTGTCCGATAGAATGGATATTGGGTCTTCGTTTTGTGAAAACATTATTGAATTACATGAATCTGAATGTAAAATTCCTAATATTAGACAAACAATAATTACACAAAATTGAATTAGAGGCAAAATAATGACACAAAATTTAATTAGACACAAATATTGATAAAAAAATATTAAATAGCACTAACTAATAGTAATTATAATTATAAAAAAATAATTATACGCAAAAAACAAAATAGATGGACTTAAAATTCAGTACTTTATGAAAGTGCTTCTGCAAAGCAATTATTTTTGATAGTTAAAAAAGTTGCATTTCATGCACTTGTTTATTGTCATGGACTTGTTTTAAATCAAAATTTTATTTTCATCTCATTGGATTTTTATTGTCCATTACCTATAGTATTAAAATCCGTTCGCGTATCTATGTAACCTCAAAAACTCAGAAACCACAGGGCGCAGGGCTGCGAAATTTTGCACACGTGTTGCTGGTAGGGGGCCCATGAACGATTGGGGCAAAAAAATCCAAAATTTTAAATAGATTTTTAATAAATTAAATAATAATTATAATCCAATTTCTAAGAGATCTCATCAAAAATACGCTTTTTTATCTTCGGTTGGTTGGTTGTATAAAATATCCGCAGAAGTCATTAAATAAATCAAGGTAGGGATCATTGCAAATTACGAGTCCAGTGTTTAAAATCGATCCGTTACCAAATGCTAAAAACTTAATTTTAAAGGATTTTATCGACTTAATGAATGATAGTTAGCTGGGTGCTGAGTTTAAGGGGTTTTTCACATGACATACACTATATTGCCAAAGGTGACCGGTCACTTGCGATTTTAGACATTTTGTTAACTATCTAGAAATTACATGAGGAATTAACCTGAAACTGCAGGGGTGTAAACAGTACCCTACGGTACAATGTTTACAATGTGTGGCCATGTGAGTTTACATTTAAGTCGATACAAAAATTAAAATGTGTGTCCATGTGGCTTAAAATCTATGGCGAATAATCACCTTATGTCCAACCTTTTATAAACAAGTTAGACTTAGTGTCAACATATAAAGATTTTATATTATTTAAAACTTTATTTAAAAAGACAACACACAAGTACAAATAACAAATATAAAAAGTGGCTGAGGTAAGGGGACTTTAGACCTGGCGTCCATTTTAGTCTTGCGGGACCCTGCCAACATGTTCAGCGTAGACGTCCCGGCTGTATGATATAGTCTCACTAACAATAATTTTTTTCATCAGCCGGGCGTAACTTCTATTGCAGAGCTTCTTAACTGCATTATCATTTCCAGGGTCCCACGAGCCAAGTGCACCGACGCTAATGGCCTCCACACTTGCTGTAATTCCGTCCTTTGATAGTTCTCTCGCTAGCTGTGAATATTTGTTGATCTTCCGCTTGTGGGCATCATCAAAGGCGGCCAAGCCATTATCAAACGGGCACGCGACATCTAAAATCAGGATTTCTTTATTTCTTTGGAGCACCAGGTCGGGCGGAGATCTTGTGCCCCAACCGCACGATCCTCTCCCACGATGGTCCAACTCTGAGCTGCTCTCTTCAGTCTCTCGACTATGGCATTATGTCTCTTCTTGTATAGAGTACTATGGACCATACAGTGGTCGAGAACGTGTGGTAATGTCTCAATATACTGGCACTTCCGGCACTGTTTGTTCACTTGGCCAGGCTTCTTGCGATTGGGTTTGCTGTAGCCATTCAGATAAAAAAGACAAAATTTGGCTCTGTGAATGAAACGCCAATCCTTAAATCTTGTAAAATTCCCTTCTTGTAAAAAGTGGCTACTCTCCTTGCCCGCAGCGTAACAAACATTTGTCTTCCCCTGATGAGGTAGAGCTCTCAGCATGATGGTACACTTCTTCTTTGGTTTTGTCTTATCTTATGGAAGACAGTGCTCCTCGTTGAAATCATCTCCTCACCAGCATGAATCTCAATGTCATAATTTTCACTAATAAGCCATTTCACTTTGAGATGTTCAGTAGCCTTTCTGACAACCGTCCACTGGGTTTTACATCGGTTCCTTGTCCTCTCTGTTGGCATAGGTATCTTATTAAGCAAATCGTGAGGGTTTTCGACTCTGGTGGACAGGTAACGATAATCAGCATCCTCCCTCAGCTCGGACCAGTCCATGTCATGAATAATCGGAACCTTCGAGATCAATAATTTCATCCCCCCATCAACTATGGGGATGTGTGAATCGTCCGCAGCCAACGGTATCGCCATAAGGCCAACTTCCCTGGCCCCATATAAGTATTCGTTGGCTGCGTTTGGGGGGAGGCCAAGTGTTCTCTTAAATAACGGTCTAATATAATCGTCAATACTCTGCCAGTCAGTCTTTAAGATTTGGTCAGTTCTCATCTATACTAATATTATAAAGGAGTAATTCTTGTTTGTTTGTTTGTAGGGGGTAATCTCTGGAACTACCGAACCGATTTCAAAAGTGATGGTGGCAAATTGATGGTGACAACCCCTGCTCCAACATAGGCTATATTTTATGTCGGTGCCACTAACCCCAGGGGGTGCAGGAGCAAAAAACGTTCTAAAATTGCGATTTTTCAGTTATCACACTGGCTGTCAAGCCCTGAGAGCTTGGCAGCCGGTTCTGTATGTATGTATGTACGTACGTAATGCGATAACTCTTCATAGAAATATCCGTTTTCCTTCAAATTTTGTTTATAGGTTCACTGTGTTAAGGCGCTTCCCTGATTAGTTTTCGGGATTGATTGGTTAAGTATAAAAGGGGGGGGGAACAAAGGGGCTAATTCCCCCCCCCCCTTAATTTATATAAATGGGTTTTCCATGCAGAATTATTCTGTTTTCCTTCAAATTTGGTTTATAGGTTCACTGAGTTCAGGCGCTTCCCTGATTAGTTTTCGGGATTGATTGGTCAAGTATAAAGGGGGGGGAACAAGGGTCTAATTCCCCCCCCCTTAATTTATATGAATGGGTTTTTCATGCAGAATTACTCCGTTTCCCTTCAAATTTTGTTTATAGGTTCACTGAGTTAAGGAGCTTCCCTGATTAGTTTACGGGTTTGATTAGTTAAGTATAAAGGGGGGGGGGGATCGGGGGGGGCTAATCCCTCCCTTAATTTATATTAATGGGTTTTTCATGCAGAATTATTCCGTTTTCCTTCAAATTTTGTTTATAGGTTCATTGGGTTAAGACGCTTCCCTGATTACTTTTCGGGATTGATTGGTTAAGTATAAAGGGGGGGAACAAGGGGCTAATCCCCCCCCCTTAATTTATATAAATGGGTTTTTCATGCAGAATTATTCCGTTTTCCTTCAAATTTTGCTTATAGATTCACTGTGTTAAGGCGCTTCCCTGATTAGTTTTCGGGATTGATTAGTTAATATAAAGGGGGGATCGGGGGGCTAATCCCCCCCCTTAATTTATATAAATGGGTTTTTCATGCAGAATTATTCCGTTTTCCTTCAAATTTTGTTTATAGGTTCATTGGGTTAAGACGCTTCCCTGATTACTTTTCGGGATTGATTGGTTAAGTATAAAGGGGGGAACGGGGGGGCTAATCCCCCCCCCCTTAATTTATATAAATGGGTTTTTCATGCGGAATTATTCCGTTTTCCTTCAAATTTTGTTTATAGGTTCACTGTGTTAAGGCGCTTGCATGATAATTTTCGGGATTGATTGGCTGAGTATAAAGGGGGGAACGAGGGGGGGCTAATCCCCCCTTAATTTATATAAATGGGTTTTTCATGCAGAATTATTCCGTTTTCCTTCAAATTTTGTTTATAGGTTCACTGAGTTAAGGCGCTTCCCTGATTAGTTTTTGGGATTGATTAGTTAAATATAAAGGGGGGATCGGGGGCTAATTCCCCCCCCCCTTAATTTATATAAATAGGTTTTTCATGCAGAATTATTCCGTTTTCCTTCAAATTTTGTTTATAGGTTCACTGAGTTAAGGCGCTTCCCTGATTAGTTTTCGGGATTGATTAGTTAGGTATAAAGGGGGGGATTGGAGGGCTAACCCCCCCCTTAATTTATATAAATGGGTTTTTCATGCAGAATTATTCCGTTTTCCTTCAAATTTTGTTTATAGGTTCATTGGGTTAAGACGCTTCCCTGATTACTTTTCGGGATTGATTGGTTAAGTATAAAGGGGGGAACGGGGGGATAACCCCCCCCCCCTTAATTTATTTAAATGGGTTTTTCATGCAGAATTATCCCATTTCCTTCAAATTTCATTTATATGTTCACTGTGTTAAGGCGCATCCCTGATTAGTTTTCGGGATTGATTGGTTAAGTATGAAGGGGGGAACAAGGGGCTAATTCCCCCTTATCTATACTAATATATATAGTAGTAAAGATTGTTTCTTTGTTTGTTTGTTTGTTTGTAGAGGGTAACCACTGAAGCGATTTTAAAAGTGATGGTGGCAAATTAATGGTGACAATCCCTGCTCCAACATAGGCTATATTTTATGTCGGTGCCACCACCCCCAGGGGGGTGCAGGAGCGAAAAACGTTCTAAAATATCGATTTTGTGTATACTGAAGGAGATAGAAGCATCAAATTTGGTATTGTAGTTACTTATAACATGTAAATGCTCTCTAAGAACAAATTATAAAAACATTCGAAATTTAAAAGGGTGAGATGAGGAAGAAGCGTTCTAAAAACATTCTAAATTACAATTTCTATGGAGTCTCTGAAACTACAGAACCGATTTCAAAAGTGATGGTGGCAAATGGATGGTGACAGTCCCTGCTCCAACACATGCTAAATTTTATGTCAGTGCCACTACCCGCAGAGGGTGCAGGAGCGAAAAACGTTCCAAAATTATGATATTTTCAATACTGAAGGAGTTAGGAACTTGACATTTTGTATGGTCGTTACTTACAAGAGTTAAATGCTCTATAAGAACAAAGTCTAAAAAAATTCGAAATTTAAAAGGGTGAAATAAGCAAAAAAATTTGTAAAAACATTCTAAATTACAATTTCTATGGAATCTCTGGAACTACTAAAGCCATTTCAAAAGTGATGGTGGCAAATGGATGGTGACAATCCCTGCTCCAACATAGGCTATATTTTATGTCGGTGCCACTAACCCGAGGGGGGTGCAGAAGCGAAAAACTTTCTAAAATTGCGATTTTTGCGATGCTGAAGGAGCTAGAAACTTGAAGTTCGGCATGATTGTAATTTATAAGATCTAAATGCGCTCTAAGAACAAATTCTAAAGAAAAATGATCTAATGATTCTGCGATTTTTCAACTATTGAATTTCTAAAATTACCAAATTTCACCATAGAGTACCATAGCGAAACCTTCACGCGTAAAAAGATAATGATAAGGGCGACGTGTCCTGACGTGTATATTGGCTATAGCACGAGTCACAAATTATAGTATTCTTATTATTCTGTTAAAATATAAAAGTGAATTATGAAATGTCAATATTTTGTTTGATTAAAGGTTCGTTAAGAGAAATTGACCAGCGTAGCGGGCGTAGCTTGCTAGTAAGAAATAAAAGAGATGGGCGTCTTCATGCAATTTATTCTTTGCCAGCAGCTGAGCTTGGAATTTAATATCTTCATGGCCCTCTGCTTTAGCTCTTCAATGGTGACGGTGTCCCGAGGAATGAATGATCCTATCGGCTTCCCAAAAAACACCGCAGGACAACCGTCACGGATGCAAGGAATGTCAACATCATTTATATTAAAAATAGTATCCATTTATCCAGCAGGGGCCTTATTTGAGTAGTGCATGGTTACGCACTTTCTAGAATTAAATACGAGACCAATGCACTTAGCAAGTTGATTAATAAGGTTAAGAAGGGCCTGCAGGGTGATGGCGTCCCTTGCCATCAACAGGACGTCATCAGCGTAGGCAAGGATATAATGAAAAACATTACGCAACGATGGATCCCTACAGGACCCCTCTTTCTGTATTCTTCTCAAGATGAAGTCAATGGCAATTATGAACAGTACTCCGCTGAGTGCGTCACCCTGCTTGACCCCGGTAGTGGCCACACGTGGGGTAGATAAGCCTGCGGAGGTCTTGTATACAGTTGAAGCTCCAGTATATATATATATATAATAATAATAATGAACTCTTCTCCCGCGCCGCAGCTCCTCAAAGATAACACAGTGCGGGAGGGAGCCAAATGCGTTAGTTACATTAAGGCTGGCCATAAAAAAAATCCTTTTTCTTCTGTTTAAACTTATTAAGGGTATTCTGCAAAACATAATTATTTTAAAATACCCCATCGTGTGGCTGAAACCCTTTTTGGTTGAAGGATAAGATCTCATTCTCCTCCAACCAAGAGGTATGCTGCCTCCATCTAGATGATAGGCAGCTGACATACAACTTGTAGGTGGTATTCCCGAGGGCAATTGGCCTCCAGCTACCTGGGTCCTGCTTATCACCTTTCTTGTAAATTCAAATCGTTTTTGTTCTCTTCCAGGCCTCCGGGACAGCTTGGAATTTAAGGCATAGATTGTAAAGAGGTGTTAATAATTTGGCGGTCGTATCAATCCATTTCCAGTGGTTGTAGGTAATACCATCTGGACCCGGGGCTGTGTTCTCGCATCTTCTAAGTCGTTTCGAGTCTCATTTGCAGTAAACGGTTTGCTGTTGTACTTCTTTTTAGACTTTGGTAGATTATTCATGAATTCTCTGGTGTGGGTTTAAGGGGTTTTTCACTTGACATACACTATATTGCCAAAGGTGACCGGTCACTTGCGATTTTAGACGTTTTGTTAACTATCTAGAAAATACATGAGGAATTAACCTGAAACTGCAGGGGTGTAAACAGTATAGTATAGGTTATATATTTCCGCGAAGATTTTTTCCCGAAACCCCATAGGGGAGTGTCAACAAATTGAAAAAGAACGAATATCTTTTGGATTACCCTGTAAAACCTAATGTGGCAAAAACATTCAAACTCGAGATTATTAATAAGTGGCTTATTGTAATATACTGTGTTCATTTTTATGAGGATAGCATGTATACTCGAAGGGAAATTAGGATTTTTATAAAAACAGTCCCAAATTTCGCCAAGTTTTTTGCTTATAATTTGCAAAGTTCTTAATATAAAAAAAGTTATTTTGAGAAAATATGTCAAACAAAATTGTAAATAATACTATGCAATCGAAATTAAAAAATAATAAAAATTGGATGAAAAATGAGCAGGTTTACTAAAAAATGTTTCACTGAGCATGCGCGAATGCAATCAAAATATAATGTTCATAATGTACTAGCAAAGTATATAGAGCAACTTTAGTGAAAGTCTCAAAATCATAGCTTGAATTTCTGAAAATTATCGTCGCTAGAATAAGCTCGAAATCCGTTGTTCCCAAAAAGAAGTAAAAATATGAGGGGTTGTAACAAATATCTGTTGATTAGTGCCAAGATAGCGTACACAATATTGCACGTACTACTATATTTGGATACAACCCCTCATCTTTTTGCTTCCTTTTAGCAAAGTATATAGAGCAACTTTTGTGAAAGTCTCAAAATCATAGCTTGAAAATTCTGAAAATTATCGTCGATAGAATAAGCTCGAAATCCATTGTTCCCAAAAGGAAGCGAAAAGATGAGGGGTTGTATCCAAATATAGTAGTACGTGCAATATTGTGTACGCAATCTTCTCACTAATCAACAGATATTTGATACGTTATAATATTCGTTAATACGAATTAATATCCGTTCTGATAAAAGGTATATAAAAATTTTCGAAATTATTTATTTTAAGGAATGAATATAAAAGACAATAAAAAATCATAAATTTTGCATAAAAAATGAAGTCGATCGATGAATTAGTTGCCGAAATATTTGGAATCATATTTTCCTTCGATTTTTGCTGACCCTGTATTTAATTCAAATTGCAATTCAAAGATATATTTTAATGGGAAATGAGACGCTTAATCCGATGCAGTAAACGTTAGCTAATATGATTATCAATTTTGGAGTTATAAGGATGATTCTTTTACGCAATTCAGTAATATAGCATTTAAAGTTTACGACGTCAACAATCCACGATTTTATTCGAGTTGCAATGCATTTTACACATGCATTTTAGAAATAGTTTACACATGCTTTAAATTCTAAATTTATATTATGCATATCCATCATCGGTAAGTATTACGGTGGCCACCAACGACTGGTTTCTTCCAAAATTGTTTCAGTAAATTCTCTAGATCTAAATAACGCCAGTTTCCCAAGTATCTCTAAAAAAATATAGGCCTCAAAATTCAGATAGTTCGCGAAAATTTTCTGTCGCTGAAAACTTTCCTGTCGACAGAAGTGTGTTTTTGTCATTCATTTAACAGTTCTAAAAATCGCATAATTGCAATTTTTACATCAACAAATAGACAAAATGTAGGTCATTTTAGTAAACTTTTAAATAATTTTCAATTAGAATTTTGTTTTAAATCTATCTCAACAACAACGATTGCTTCCTAGCATAATGATAATAATTAGTGGCACAGCTACCACAATTGACAGATGAATACTGAGTCGAAATACAAAGTGGAAATTTAAAAGAAATAAATTTGTGTTTATTAATAATCTTATAATGTTATATTTAATTATATTTTCTTTTAAATTTTGTTAGTTTAATTTGATTAAGTTAATTAATTTAATTATAAAGAACATACTAATATAAAAATAATAGAAGAATATTGTAATGAATAAGAAAATAACATATTAAAAGAGAAGCATAATTGTAAATCTCTTTATTGACTAAATACTGCAAAAAACACGTTTCAGTGAAACGAAAAATTAAACATTGTACTTATTGAGAACAGGAAGTTTATCAGTAGAATTTTACACTTCTAGGATAATATTTAAATAATTATTTAATTACCTATAAAAATGTATATTATCTACTTCAGTATTTTTTTTCTGAATACTGTATTGAATTTAGAGTAAAAACCAATCTATCTCTAATATATGTTGCATTAATATCCAAATACTCCTAAAAAATATATGAAATAAGAGTTAAAACTATGTACATACCTTCAAAAATCTTTCACCTGTTCGCCGCCATTGTCAAATGATTAAATTACACATTTTGCTGTGATTTTTTTACTCTTTTGATACGCAGATAGCAACACTAGACTTTCAATATAATGGACTGGACACTAAGTTCCAATTGTAATTAAATGTTTTATGTGTAAAATAGAAATGTCAAATAAGATGGATGCTCAGGAGATTAAAAATGACAAATTATAAGTTCAAAATTATTTTGTAAAATGAATTCCAATTAATAAAAATATATAATTCTATTATTGTAAAAAAAATTATATTAAATAAATTGCTACATTTATCGAAAAGAGACTTGAAATAAGTTTATTGTTTGTTTATTTAAAATATTTTTCTTAATAAATAATATCCTAAGAGAAAATATCGATGGCAATGATGAACGAATGTCTTACATTTTAAACATCTTGATAATTTTAAAATTACTAGTTAAGATTCATGACTCGAAATCCATTAGATTTCCTGTTTTTATTCTAGAGTATTTCTTATACAAAGTACAAAAAAATAGTTTTCGGTAAAATACCCCTAGTTATTTTAATCTTAAGACAATCAATACATTATTTTCGTGGAAGTTCACCATTTGTTTCAGATGTATAACCAGCGGCAATTTTCAAAAATGAAGAATAAACACATCTTAGTTAAAATAAACATAAGAACATTTTATATATGATTTGTTATTTTGCCATTTTATTACATTTATCATTATAAAAATATGCCATTTTTTGAAATCATATATATTTTTTTCATGCCATTTTTAACTGCGTTCAACATATAAATAGTTATGTTTAAGATATTGCTATAAACTAGACCAACATTACTTTTGTATTAATACTTTAAAAGGATACAAAAGGAGTATAATGATTGAAAAAATATATTTTTCTACTTTTTTTTTATTTAAAGCAATTGTAGTGTATAATTTGTACGTGCATCACAATATACAAACAACAACAAATTTATCATTTGAATGTGCACAGTACTTAATGTACATTTCATTAAGAATAATTTTTATATGAATTTTCACTACATTTCAGCATTGAACATTTCCCAACAGTATATATAAATGACAATATTATACATAAATTTAAAATATTTTGTTTTAAATAAATACCAAATTCTATAAAGATAAATTTTTATTGTTACACATTTCTTATTCTTTTAAATAAGTTTGGCCATTTATTGGAAAGTGACTTGAAATAAGTTCATTGTTAGTTTATCTTGAAATATTTTTTGAAATAAATAATAGAGAAAGAGAAAATATTAATGGGAATGTAGAAATAATAACTTACATTTTAACACGTTAACTGCGAAGCGTTTATATACGTTTAATACGTTGCTGTAGTCGAGGTCTGGTTTCAACCCATAAAAAGTACATATTGAAAATAACTATCACATAGATTGCACATTAATCCCTTAATCGTCGCGTAATATTCGTAAAATTCGTTCATTTTTTCATCAAATCGTCGATTTTTTAATGCCCTATTTTTTTTATTTATAAAATTCTGAGTGAATTATCAAAACAAATAGTTTATATATTTTTTCAAATTTAAAATATTCAGGATGGATAATTTTTTTAAATCAAAATTTTACTTAAAAAAAAAAAAAAAACTTTAGGTTGCTTGATTACCACTACTTTTTTATGTAGAATCATTTGCCTTATTTAATGACAGAATAAATAATGCAAGAAAAAGGGCAGTTACACTATTTACAAATAAACTGGTTGGAATCAAACAATCTGGATTAAAAAAAATAGCCTACAGTGCCCGTGAGGGTCACGGGCGCGACAAAATTTGTTTACAAATTACTGACTGCCTGTGAAGGTATCGAGCGCGGCGATTAATTGGTTACCTCATTTGGATGTATCTCAGTATTTGGATGCGAATATGCGTCGTTGGCACGATACTTGAAATGTTCATTTTCGGTACTGACACGGATCCACGTAAAGTAGTGTCGTAAACGAATGCAGATTTCATTTGTTTTCATTCCTTTTATCTGAAAAACTAAAAGGATATCGAACATTACATTATATTATATATTATTTTATCTGTAAAAAGAAAATTCTCATAAATACAAATAATCAATGTATTATTTGAAACATATAAATTCAGGATCTAACGTTTTCGCACCACACAAACGCACACAAACACGCAAAAAAAAAAAAAAAAAAAAAAAAAAAAAAAAGGAAGCGGGATGCTTTATTTATATGATGATAAAGTTTCGTATGCCCAATATGAATGCTGTAGCTAAAATACTGCATTGTACGGATGTCTGGACACGGCGCGAGCACAGATATGAATATGAGTGTTTCAATTTATTTTATAAAATAATATGAATCGAAAAAAAATATTTTTTTACTGTAACACAAATCTTAATAATTTAATTAAAATAGATAATATATTTCTAAATAACTCAAAGAAGTTCAGTGATGATTTATGAAAAATATTTTTTATTTAATTAACAAATAATATTCTTAGAATTTATGACAAAAAACGTAAAAAAATCTTAGTAGGTAGTTAAAATTTACAAAAAAGATTATTCATAAAAATAAAATTTGGAAGATTTAAAATTGAGTACGAATTAGATTTTATTTTATACTGTAAAATATCCCTTATATGAAGTACAAGAAAGTAGTTTTCGTTAAAATACTCCAAGTTATGTTATTCTAAGGACAATAAATGCATTACTCACATTGAAGTTCACCACTTGTATGAGCGGTATAACCAGCGGCAGTTCTTGAAAGAAAGAAAAATTAACCACTTAATGAGAACAAATATATGAAATTTAAGTATTATGATGAATATATTGTTCCATTGTTAAATTGTTGTCATTAAAACGTTTTAATTAAACTCTGTTAATTTATATATTGTTGTTTACATTTGTTTTTTGTAAGTTCATTTATTTTTAAGATATTGTTGTGAATTGGACTTGAAATAATGTTCATTTCAGAAAAATGGTTTAATGACTGATAATAAAATAGATTTGCGATTTTGCATTTTCACTTGATTAAGCAGATAGTTTGAATGTTTTCATGAATAAAAACTATTAATTTTTAATTTAAAATAACTGGAGAATCACTTCACAATCACTTCATCACATCAATTTACTTACATATATTCTTCACAACATTTAACCAATCAACATTTTAAGAGATTATATGTACATTGCGGCATTCAAGATTGAATTCATTTTGTAAAGTAAATTTAAAGCTTTTTTTAATTTATGTGCTGCTGCTTATATAATTTTAAACTGATTGCTTGAATTATTTTAATTTAACTCTAATTAAGACCATTGCTGCTTTATTACAAATATTTTTATAATGATTAATTATACCATAAAAACTGTACACGAAAATGTAGAAAGACAAGACATATTTAGAAATTTCTGGAAAAAATAAAGTACTTGTAAAACTTTATGCCCCGATTTTAAATATTCACTATAAAATATTTTTGTTTGTTTGTTTGTTTGGTATTAAGATAATCAGTGCATTGTTATTTCAGGTGAATTTTAACATTTGCTTGAGAGACAATTTTAAAATATATAATAAAAAATCAGTTTTAGTAAAAGTAAGAAAGTTTTTTTTAATTTATATGTAACTTTTCTAGTTTATTATAATTATCTTTTTTTTTAATTATATTGATTTACTTTATGTGCTGAATATTTTATTACATAGTTCATTACGTTTAAAGTATTTGTTCCCGTGTATCAAGCATGGTCGCAGTGACGTCAGACGTCACCGTGATGTCATTGCAAGTCACAACGGTCACGACACATCTGTGACCAAAATACCACCATTCAGTGAGGTCACATTGTAACTAAAACATGAACTTGTTTAAAAAGTCTAAAAAACATGGAAAACTATTTCAAAACATGTTATTAATTGTAAAAATACTACCATATCGTGACTACCATATCGTGAAGTCACTCTGTGACCAAACTGTGAATTTTGAAAATCTGAAAAAATGAGAAGAAACATTATAAATAGTGCTATTTTTATGCATTTCAGAGCCTGGATCTTAGTATTTTTTGTTGGCCTTTGCAAATTAACTTATAATATTCACTTATGTATTTATAGAACTTGATCTGTATTTATATTAAAATATTTGTAACTACGCAATTATAAATTATCATAAAAACATAATTGGATATAAAAAGAAGAAAACGTTTTTATTATTTTTTTTTAATTAAAAAACTTTTATTATTTATGAAAAATTAACGATTTGTGTTAAAATAACGTCAAACAATTTTATCAGTTATAAATTATTGCTACCAGCGGCACTAGCAGAAACATATAATAGTTGGGGAGGGGGTTGTTCACTGTGAAGCGCCATTACAAGTCACATTGTGGACGAAATGTGAATACAGATAATCCGATTTACTGAGAAAAGAAAAATTAATTCTTTGTATGCTAGTGGTTTATTTAAATTGTGTTCGTGCCTTCATGGAGAAATAGTCATAAATAACATAAACGTAGAAGATACATAATTTGTTTCTTTGAGAAGAAACAAAAATTTTTCATTTTAATCTTTCACCATAATTTTCAATATAATTCTTATTTAAATATTCAATTTCGTATTTGAAAAAATAAAAACAATTTTCTGTACATTATTGTTTTTTTATTGTATTTAGTAAACGTGATATAAAAAAAAAAAAAAAAAAAAAAAAAACAGAATTCCTCTAGTGTACTGTATTTCTGCAAAATGTTATTTTGAAGTCTGTTACAACATTATTAAAACAACGGCGGAGGGGGAAGAGAGGTTGTCTTTTTGATTGAAAAAAACGGTGTCAGAAAATTAGCCACTGCTCATTATTTATAGTATGGAATCGTCTGATCTTGATCGTCTTCGGTCTGCGATCAAGAGTATTTAAAAAGTGCTTTAATTCAAAGGCTTCGAAGGATTTATTTATTCAAAATCAAAGTGTTGCAAACATACAATGGATTCGCGCTTTATTACATTTAAGTTTATAATTTGAGCAATGCTAGCAGGAAATTTCATTCTGAAATTTCTTCCAGGAAAAGATTCAACGAAGATTTCAAGTAACATAAAAAAAGTATTTTGTAGGAGTAACATAAAAACATTAACCATTTGCTGGAAAGAGATAAAGGAATACACGAGGGATTTTTTTAAAGGACTATACATTAAAGATTTGGCAGACAAACTGTAAGTAAGTACAAAATATTATAATAATTATTTGAATTTGGCTGTTAGGAATAGGTAAATTAATATTTTTATTTATACAGACGACTTTTGGCTAATGCCGATAAAATTGCTTCTTTTATATTTTATTTTATTTGTTAAACGCGGCTCGTTGCTATAGCAACGTAGTTGTTATACTTTTCCCTTCTTTTTACTGTGGTTAAAATTTTAGGAAATAAAAGTTGGCATCTTATTTATTGAGGAGTTAAAAAAGAATGTTTTGTTGTTGGTTGCTATGAATGTTATTTAAAAGAATTCCGTCTATTTTCCTGAAAAAAGGCATGACGAGAATTGAAAAAAGTGCAGATAGAAGATATATTTTAGGATCATCTTTTATTGTGTATAGTACGATGATCGGAATCAAGGTAAAATTAATCTATAATTTTGTAAATATGTAAATAACTGTCTATATCAACATCTCTTCGAATGTCCCATATCTATAATTTATAAGTGTGTAAATAAATTTTGTGATTATTAAAAAAAGAATAGCAAAATATTTCGAAACCATCATCGTGTTTGATAAAATGCAAACATTTGGCGCCCGAAAGGCGGGACTATTGAATAACGATGTTGAGTTATTGAATTGTTTTCATAGTATATATCGTTTTCATTGAGTTCATTTCCACTACAACATTCTATAATATGAATCAGTTAAAGAAAAAATGTACACCGCTGCGTTCGTCATTTACTAGAACTTTAAAAACTTTAAAAGAAAAAAATTACCGGAGACCCGTTAGATAAGGATGGTGTTTTAGACGGTTTTGCGAAATTAGAAAATTTGATTAATGAAATTAAAGCTATAGATGAAGCTATAATAGAGGTCCTGGTAGATGACGATAAATGCGATGCAGAAGCAATTGAAAAGGAAGTAGTAGAAAATGAAGCTATAATAGAGGTCCTGGTAGATGACGATAAATGCGATGCAGAAGCAATTGAAAAGGAAGTAGTAGAAAATGAAGGTTACTCAGATGAATTTAATACCATTAAGCGTAAAGTTAGTGAGGTATTCAGCATAAATAAACATAATCAAGATGATAATGCTAGGAAAAATGATAACGGTTATTCTAAACCTAAGATTTATAAATTGCCTAAGCTTAATATCAAGCTGTTCGATTCGCAGTTAATAAATTATCTTTCGTTTTGGTCCCAGTTGGAAAAAAATCCTGAAGACATAAATTTGGATAATAGTGATAAGTTTTAGTATCTTATACAGTCGGTAGAACCTGGAACGAAAGCCAAGAGTCTGTTAGAAAGTTTTCCAATGATATCGGTAAATTACCCAAAAGCTGAGGCATTTCAAGAACGTTTTGGGAATAAAGATTTATTGATAGAAGTATATGTCAGAGAATTTTTAAAATTGGTTGTCGCTAATGTACAGGCACATGGAAAAGATAAACTTCCGTTATCGGATCTATTCACAAAAGTCAAGGCATATTTACGATCTTTAGAACCCATGGGTTTAAGTTTAGAAAGTAATTCCGCTTGGCTCTATCCCATGATAGTATCTAGCTTGTCAGAAGATGTAATGAAAGCATGGCAACGGTATAGTATTTCGGATAAATCAAGCATTGATAGTGCTAGTAATTCATTGTCAACAAAATCAAATATAGTAACATTGGAGGAATTCCTGAAACAAGAATTTGCCGGAGAAGAAAGATTGAAATTAGCTAAATCGGGTTTTGCAGAGTTAGTCATAAACCTAAAGAAAAGTTCCGTAAGGGAGAAAATAAATTACGTACGGCGGCAGGGCTATTTAGTGCAAAGGAACGCCTATGTTTATTTTATGATAAATCACATGCAAGCAAGGACTGCATTACGGATAGACATCTTTCGTTTGAAGAACGTAAAGCTAAAATTAGGGATAAACAATGCTGTCTAAAGTGTCTTCCTTTTGGTCACAAAGCTAAAGTTTGAAAATTTTTATTTGTTGCCATGTATGTCCTAAACCCCATATCGAGTTATTATGCCCTGGAACTTCAATGCATAAAGAACCAGAAAATATAGCTAAAGCCACAGAAGTAATCCAAAGCACCATAGCTAATAATAAGTGTTCTGGTGAAGTAGCTCTTATGACTTTAGAAATAGTTATTAAAGATCGAATAACAAAGAAAGTAAGAGCACTACTAGATTGTGGGTCACAAAAGAGCTATATTTTAAAAAGTACAGCCAAAGAACTAGGTTTCCTCCCATTTCTTCTGAAGAGATTGTACACACATTATTTGGTGTTACACAAACAGAAGCCAAATCTCGCAATAAATTCCAAGTTGAGTTAAGTGCCCCGGGTAGTAGGAACCAAACTAAACAAGTCTTACAATTTTTGGATCAAGATATAATTTGCAGTAATATTCCTCGCATACCGAAAGAGTCCATACTTAAGAAGATTGAAGAAAGTGAGCTATGGATTACAGATATAGGAACAGGGAGTCCCAAAATTGAAATTTTGACAGGAAGCGATTACTATGGACAACTTCTCACAGGTCCAGTGAAACAGCTAAAGAGCGGTCTTACAGCAATACAGACGAAGCTTGGATGGCCACTTTGTGGTCGTTTAGAAAGTACATCACAGTTTTGTTTAAATTATGGAAATATGCTGATTACGAACCTAGCGTTAAAAGAGATGAAGATTCCGAATTTATGGAAATTAGAGACAATCGGCATAACAGATTCCAGTCTTACTGTGTCTAAAAAAGAAGAAGAAGAATTAGCTCATAATAATTTTATAAAAGAAGTTGTTAGACATAAAGATTATATTGCAGGTATTCCTTGCATAAACAGCAAACATGAGATTCCTTCAAATGGACATATAGCTGAACGAAGATTGATAAGTTCAACGAAAAAATTAAAATCTACGAAAACATTTGAAGAATATGCTAATGTTTTCTGTGAATGGGATGAAGAAGGTGTCATCAGTAAAGTTTCAAATGAAACACTAAAGATTCCAGGACATTTTTTACCTCATGATCCCTTCAACAAACCTGATAGTCTTACTACCAGCGTTAGATTCGTTTTTGATGCACCGTGTAAATTAGGAAGGTCACTTTCTTTAAATGATTGTCTCTATAAAGGACCAAACCTCATTGAACAAATTCCTTCAGTGTTAATAAAATTTCGTGTGAAAGCTATTGGATAGCCGATATAAGAAGAGCTTTTCTTCATATTGAAGTCAAAGAATCAGATCGTCATTTCTTTCGATTTTTGTGGTGGAAGAATCCTGACGCGTTTCAGGTTTATCAACACAATAGAGTAGTTTTTGGAGCCACTTGTAGTCCATTCTTACTTGGTGAAGTTATAAGATATCATTTGGGTAATGTTGATGAAGAAAATAAACAGATAGCAGAGAAACTTATGACATCATACTATCTATATTATAAAGGACAAACGTGTCCGTGCGTAACGCTGACGTAAATTTCCGAATGGCAACAGTTGACGATGAAATTTCGATTTTGCGATTTTTGCTACTGCAATTTCTTTAATTTCTAAACATCGCACATTTTTAATTTTTACACCATTATATAGCGAAAAAAATCTACTTTCAAATGCAATGTGTTTGAAAATTGTATCTTAATTGACTGATTTATTATAACATTTAAATTAAATTTCAAACATTATTTTATTAAAACATCTATCTCTATCGCTTGCAGACGATTACAAAATATTAATCTGTTTGCACTTTAAACCGTATAAAAAGTTTAGCATTTGTTTCCAGCTAATATTCAATAACGAAATTAAAACTTCATTAAGGAATAAATAAAATAGTATAAATAAAACACAGATTTAACAGACATGTAATTGAAATAAGCGCTTAAAACTGCTGAAATTATCAGAATTAAAAAAAAAAAAAAACTGATGCAGATAACGAGATTTTTAGCAATTTCTTCGGCTATTAACTTCTGACTCGAAAAGCCAAAACGAAAATACCGGTTTTAATAAATTTAGAAATTTTATTTGAATATATAATTGACATATTTCATATACAAATTCTCTTTGGTGTTGTTAGCGGACAATCAAACAAAAATTATTAAATGTAAAAAATCTATTAGAGTTTTCAATTTAAAAAAAATTGTTTTCACATATATTTTCTATCCCGGGAAGCCCGGGTTGGATGCCCTAGTGTTCATAATTGCGTGAATTCAGTCAACAGTGTGCTTGAAGTAGAAAATTTTGTTTTTAAGTCTACAGAAATCATGGCTGACGCGAAAATGGAATTAAGAATGTTGGAATACGGGTCAGTTAAAATAGAAGACAGCAGTTTCTTTAGCAAGAAAGAATTGCTCAACAAAAATGTAAATACAACGGTTCCAGTTTTAGGGCTGAAGTGGGATATAATGGAGGATAGTTTGAAGATTGCTCATATATTTAGATATGAAATAGAAAATCTGTCTAAAAGAAAGATATTAGCTATAACTCAGGGGATCTTCGATCCAATTGGTTTTTTAGCACCAGCGTTGTTGCCAGCTAAACTGATAATTCAAGAGGTCTGGTCAACGAAATTAGATTGGGACGCTCCACTTCCAGAAGAAATCCGAAATAATTTTCAAAAATGGTACAGTGAGCTCAAATATTTAAATAACTTGAAGGTAGATAGACGTGTAGGCTATGGTTGTAAAGAAAACTGGTTTATTCATGCATTTTGTGATGTGAGTAACCGAGCTTATGCAACAGCAGTTTTCTTGCGTTGTGAAGATAAAGACACAGTTTTTGTACAACTTTTAGGAGCTAAGTCTCGTCTTACACCAAAGAAAAGTATAACCATCCCACGTTTAGAGCTCCTTGCTTGTGTTTTAGGAGTGAGATTGACTAACTTTGTTTTTAAAGCCTTTAATCGTATTTCCATACCAGTAAAGTACTGTACCGACTCGTCGACTGTTCTCACTTGGATTCGAAGAAATGATCAATGGGGAACGTTTGTGGGCAACAAAATTCGAGAAATTTGTAAACTTTCTGATTCTCAACTATGGAATTTTGTAGCTGGTCATGTGAACCCTGCTGATCTACCTTCTCGAGGATGTAATCCTAAACAGCTGCTGAAGATGCTGAAAAGAGAAAAATATTAGATAATTTCTTCTAGAGGCAACATTAGAAGTCAACTGTCTAAGTGTTACAAATGTAAAATGTACTCCACAAAACCATACACTACACCCCCAATTCATCTACCTCTAGATCGAGTCAGAGATTCCAAAGTATTTGAAGTCGTTGGAACTGATCTATTCGGTCCTCTTTATGTAAAGCCAAGGTCTAAAGATTGGGTTGTACTTTTTACATGAGCAGTATACAGAGCAATAAATTGTGTCCAGTCTTGCAACAGAAGGATTCTTTCAGTCACTCCGAAGATCTATATGCAGAAGAGTAAGGCCGACCGCTATATACTGTGATAACGGCACCAATTTTAGAGGCACAAATAACCTCTTAAAATCGCTGGATTGGAAGGAAATAGTTTCTTCTGAAGAAATGTCTCCTATTAAATGGAAGTTCATCCCTCCAACAGCAGCTTGGTGGGGTGCATGGTGGGAGAACCTGATTAGATGTGTTAAAATTCCCTTGATCAGAACACTCGTTACTTCAATTTTAACGTTTGAAGAACTTATGACTGTTCTATGTGATGTAGAGGCAATAGTAAATAAAAGGCCTCTAACCTATATTTTCGAAAAAACAGATAAATTTGTACTTTTGACTCCATCTTCATTTTTATAAGATATTGAGAAAATAGGTGTTCCTGATTTGGATAGAATAGATTCAATTCACTCCTCCAATCCAGTCACAACTTCAATCCAGATACAAACATTGTCAAAATATTCGGCAACAACTCAGAAATAGATTCAGAAACGAATATTTGGCAGAGATGGTCCAGAAATCAAAAGAGAAAGGACAAGTTGTCAGAGAAGGTGAAGTTTTCTTAATCGAATTAAACCAGAGGAGACTTCATTGGCCTATCGGAAAAATAAATAAGATTTTCCCAAATCGAGATGGAGCGGCTAGAGTGGCTGAAGTTAAAACAAGTTCAGGAACATTAGTGCGTCCACTTCGCAAACTCTACCCTTTAGAGATATCAAGTCCCGATGATCCTATAATCCAGGTTGTGAAAAATAGTACAACTAGAAGTGGTAGAGAAGTAAAAAGAACTGTGAAATGAACTTGTAAGAGTACTCTGAACCGACCTTTTTCTAGAACTTTGAACTGACCTTTTTCTAGAACTCTGAACTGACTTTTTCTAGAACTCTGAACAAACTTTTTTTTAGAACTCTGAACTGACCGTTTCTAGAACTCTGAATAAACATTTTTCTAGAGATCTGAACTGACATTTTTCTAGAACTCTGAATTGACATTTTTCTAGAACTCTGAACTGACATTTTTCTAGAACTCTGAACTGACCATTTTCAAGAACTCTAAAAGTTATATTATTTATTTGCATTTAGTTATTATTTTTGTCATATTTATGCTTTTTTTTAATTTTGAGTTAGTATGTTATTTGATCATAAGTGATCGTAGGTTTAATTTGGCTTCCACCTAAATTAAAGGTAGGAGTATGTTAGGAATAGGTACATTAATATTTTTATTTATGCAGACGACTTTTGGCTAATGCCAATAAAATTGTATATTTTATATATTAATTTATTTGTTAAACGCGGATCGTTGCTATAGCGACGTAGTTGTTATACTTTTCCCTTCTTTTTACTGTTGTTAAAAAGTTAGAAAATAAAAGTTTACATCTGCTTTTGTTGTGTAGTTAGAAAGAATGTTTTATTATCAGTAGTTATGAATGTAATTTAAAAGAATTCCGTCTATTTTTCCTGAAAAAGAATGACGAGAATTGAATAAAGTGCAGATAGAAGATATATTTTAGGATCATCTTTTAT
This sequence comes from Maratus michaelseni, assembly GCA_963931845.1. NCBI lineage: Eukaryota > Metazoa > Arthropoda > Arachnida > Araneae > Salticidae > Maratus > Maratus michaelseni. The sequence goes on from OZ007592.1 coordinate 423,224,032, forward strand.
TGTGTATAGTACGATGATCCGAATCAAGGTAAAATTAATCTATAATTCTGTAAATATGTAAATAACTGTCTATATCAGCATCTCTTCGAATGTACCATATCTATAATTTATAAGTGTGTAAACAAAAGCTTAAATAGTAAAATATTTCGAACCCATCATCGTGTTTAATAAAATGCAAACATTGGCTATATTTAAGCGTTACGAATTACATTGCGTTCAATAAATTATTTGTATATTTTTAAAATTTATAATATAAAATTTAAAAAATCATATTTCAATTTGTTTTTAGAAGTCAATAGGTTTTTAAACATAAATCCTATTTAAGATTTTGTGATATTCCGTAAACTTTGTTTATAGGTATTTCAATTTCGAAATGTATTTAATTAAAAAATATTTAATCAAAACTATTCATGATAATATATCAAAGGTCTTGCGTATTATGAACCATTTGAAATTATTTTTATATTATTATTATTATTATTATACGTATTTTATATTATTATTATTATTAGTAGTAGTAGTATACTTATTTTTATATTATTATTATTATTATTATTATTATTACTATTATTATACTTATTTTTATATTATTATTATTATTACTATTACTATTATTATTATTATTATTATTATTATTATTATTATTATTATTATTTTTTTTTATATTATTATTATTATTATTATTATTATTATTATTATTATTATTATTATTATTATTATTATTATTATTATTATTATTATTATTTTTATATTATTATTATTATTATTATTATTATTATTATTATTATACTTATTTTTATACTATTATTATTATTATTATTATTATTATTATTATTATTATTATACTTATTTTTATACTATTGTTATTATTATTATTATTATTATTATTAAATGATTAGTATTAATCTGTAATCAGAGATGGCGCTACAAGTCCAGCATTTTGATTATATCTTGTAAGAGTGTGATTGATACGAGATGTACTGAGACAGTGTAAGCCTGGATGTTCTAATCATCGGTTTGCTTGACCGGCTTGTAAATATGTATAATAAATATGTATAGTTAAATAGATATCTCCTTGCTGTTCTAATAATGAACTCACAAAAATTAAAGCCATATTAAATTGCGACAAAGCGAAAAAGAACCGAAGATTTTAAATAAATGTTGCAGAATTTTTTAAAAGAAGAAAAAAAATGGCAGAAACGGAAATAATTTCTCTGGGACGTCTGGAAGAAAATAATTCTACCGTGCCCTGGTCAATTTATATTGAAAAAATCGACTTTTACTCCTCTGCTAATAATATTAAAGATGCGGAAAAGAAGAAAAATATTTTATTAAGCTCTGTTGGAACTGTAACTTTTTCATATTGAGAGATATTATTGTACCGACTTCACTGAAAGAGATAAGTTATGATGATCTCTTAAAGAGTGCGAAAGAACGTTTTTCACCGTGTCCAAGTGAAATTGTTGAACGTTTTAAGTTTCAAAAAAGATTACGGAAGCAAGGGAAAAGTATAGCCAATTTTGTGAGAGATTTACGTCGGTTATCCGAATACTGCAACTTTGAAAATACATTAAGTGATCGCCTACGGGACCAGCTAGTGTTTTGAATTCAAGATGAGAAAATACAACAAAAATTGTTAGATACAAAAAACCTAACATTTCAAACAGCTGTGGAAATTGGGGAATCGTTCGAATCAGCCGAAGCTGGAGTTAAATCGCTACAGATTAATGGAGGAACAACGGTAAATAAAGTTCAATATGCCCGAACGGAGAAAATGAAAGTACACCAGTATTCGCCGAAGTCGAAAGAAGGGATGTACGCGCCTGGAAACCGGAACAGTTATAAAGTGAAACCTTGTTATCGTTGTGCAAGAAATCACAAACCTGTTGAGTGTCCATTTAAATCAGTTGAATGTCATGTGTGCCATAAAGTTGGACATTTAAAAATTTCTTGCTGTAACCGCAACTTCTCTACAATGAATCAAAAACTGAAAAAGAACAGTAAAATTAAAACTGTTCAAGAATATTCATTAAATGTTATGAGGGATGTAAATAATAAAGAGCAAATTAATGCCGAGAATGCTGAAAAATCTAACCAATCTCAGTTTTCACATGATATTGTAACAGGTACAGTTGTGAAAAATAATTGTGATGATACTATAGGTAAAAATGTAAAGGGCAATTCCGTGATAAACAATGATGTGGACTTACATAAGAGTGCACCTATAAAGATTGATATTAAGGACAATCAACCTGTTCGAAGAAGCAACAGACAGATTAAACCAGTGGTTCGTTTGAACTACGAGGGGAGGGTGTCATATCTCAATGATTAGTATTAATCTGTAATCAGAGATGGCGCTACAAGTCCAGTATTTTGATTATATCTTGCAAGAGTGTGATTGATACGAGTTTACAAAGGCAATGTAAGCCTGTATGTTCTAAGCATCGGTTTGCTTGACCGGCTTGTAAATATGTATAGTTAAATAGATATCTCCTTGCTGTTCCAATAATGAACTCACAAAGTTAAAGCCATATTAATTATTATTATTACTATTATTATTATTATACTTATTTTTATATTATTATTATTATACTTATTTTTATATTATTATTATTATTGTTATTAATATACAACTTTGCAATATCGCGAAAATAGGAAGATGGCTATTACATAATGAATTACTTGGATATTTATAAATATATTTAATAGAGAAATTTATTTCTGACGGATTAATGCAAAATATTATTTATATAGTAAACGTGGTTGAATGTTGTCGTGGACGATAATGACGAAACATGGTGCTGCAATTCAGTTAATGGGCAGTAGAATCAATCCGGTATGTGCGCAAGACGTGTGTGACCTACACATTTGTATAACTACAAGACTGGAAGTTTGCTGCTGTATTTGTGTCTATATACTCTTCATTACATAGAAAACAACACGCGTACACGACTCTGCCCGCAATTTCGCCCATGCAAACCCATGGGAAAATTAATTAGGTGATTGCTCATTACCTTTTAAAATTAAAGAAATATCACTTTTAATATCAGAAACTAGTTGTTCAATGCTGATGAATGAGTTTTTTATAAATTGTATCCTTAATTTTAAGAATACATTAAAAGATGATAACATCTCATATTTTTCCAAATGGCAAAATTTGAATGTATTTAAATTTAAAGAGATGTTATATAAAAAATATACTAAAGCGGTATCGTACATTTAATTTTTCATGGTGAAAGCCGTATTTCGATAATTATTTTTAGATAGTGATAAATTGCCTAATTAGCTTTTATCATTTTTTAACATAGGATTTCGCGATTCGGGAATGTAAAAGCGTATTCTCTCTGTGCGTCATTGGGCTATAATATTATATTCAGAGCTCGGAATCCTACCAATTTTGACGCCCTGAAAGTGCAGTATTTGGAGTATGCTTTCTGTGAAAAGAAAATACGGCTAATATTTGTTTCGGGTACCTTGTTAAGAAATTACTCCAAAAAATCTATTTCTATACACAAATATGTCAGCGAGTTTTTCTTGGAAATTTATACTTCTGGAAAATTATTCCTACATTTCTATTTATACGAAAATTTCAAAATCGCTTCAAATACTGCGAAACTATCAGCATTGTACTAGATATAAATAATGGGAAATATCAAAGTTAGCAGAATGATATCATAAAAAAGCAATATACATTTTTTAAATATCAAAACTAGCTTCATTTTAAACTTCTCTCTTTTTTATTAGATAATATAATATTGAACACACACCTTTAAAAAAAGAGGCTTTTGCTATTGAAACATTATTTGCATATAACTTTTTCTGAAAGATAAAAATTCTTGTCTCCAGAGTACAATAAAGCCAGCTCAAATATTTCAGCAAAGGTTAAGTACCTAATTACTTCTCTCCGTGTGCTACTGTTTGGAAAACTATTTTTTACCGTGACTACAGTATTGGACTGAAAAATTATAATAACAAAGTTGCACATAAATAGACACTCCCAAATTACACCTGCGACATAAATTTAGTGGCATTAGCACTTAACCTCTGTTCTCTAATCAAGGTAAGTGCTTTCATCGACAATGCGTTTGAGTTATCTAAAGTAATATTTTTCCTTGCATGTTGTTTTTCAAGCTAGCATTTTGATTATCTAATAGAGATTTTCTGTAAAGTTAAGTTATATTTTCATGCTTTCCGTATTGGATATAGATATATATTAAATATTATTCATTTCTAACGGGGTTTTTTGTTTCGTTAGACAAATGCTACTTTCAAATGTTTTCAAATATCGTAAAATATCATTCACTAATCTTATTATATATGTATATAAAGAGACAGAGAGAGAGAGAGAGAGAGAATAAATTAATATGTTTCTAACCAAAGTTGTTTAATTTACTGCACACTTCATCACTGATCCACTACTAGAAACATACTTCGATTTTGTTTTTTACTTTATTCTATATATATTTATGTTTTACGAATATTGAGACAATATTATTTCACCTAAAACTTCAAAGAATTCCAGTTTTAGAAAATACTGGCGCCGTATTTTCTTGCATAAATCGAAATTCCCATAAAACAGTTGCACTGCTTTGATCTTTTTACAAATTAAGCAAGAACGAAAAATCATGCGTCAAGCATAGATTATGAAACACTTTCCAACACAGCCAGAAAACTGTAACGAAACTTCGCTGTTAAATAAGGTGAAAGAAGATATGTAACTAAACAGTTTAGAAAACATATAACACATTGACAAATACAGTTTTCTAAATTCCCTTCCAGTGTCACAAAAAGTAATCGAATTATTTTGTGCAGCACTGTATATGATCAACAGATGTATATAGCATGATAAAATATAGTTCTGTTAGAATATTCACATTTAGAAATTTTCGCCAATCGATCGAAATGCACTCGAAATCTTTTGTACAGCTTTGTATATTATACGAATACACAGCAACTATTAAGCTAAAAGGCAACTTAAAAATCACTTGCAGCAATAATGTATCTTTTTTGCGTAGCCCTGTATATGAATTTATTTATATTCCACAAACTTCTATTAGTCTACTAAATATATTTCAGCAGCAAAATGCGTAAACACAATTAAAAACTACCCTTAAGCAATTCACTCCCATAGTCTGTAATACTTCCCTTGTGTAGCCCTGTATAAGATCAACCGAGTTTTTAAACACACACGTACTATAAAAAAATTAAACTTAAAACGCAAATCAAAGTTGAAAACGCACTTATCACACATAGACTGTAAATATCGTACATGTACTGTAACCAATATCTTTTGTGTGTCCTTATAAATAAACTCAATGCCCACAAGAGAGCAATTTTTAGTGCACCTCAGTAATGCATATAATTTTCATTATGGTTGAAATAGTGAAATATCACTAAACTACAATGCAGACGATTTTTCCCATTAAGAACGATGTGTAAAATAATTCTTTTGTTTGACCATGTAAATGAATAATAAATGCTTCACACCCCATATTCTACAAAAGGCACGTTTTAATGCGCTTCATAAATATATTACGTTGAGTAAAAAGTTTTCCGACAAGGGGAGATACCTTCGCGCAAACAGCTGTCATTTGTGCGGTTGTTAGCTCTTTAGCCAACCAATTTTTGCATTCGAAAGCAGAGCACAGGAACTGCATGACTGTGTAATTTGTTTGTTAAAAATTTATTATCTTGTTCTTCAAAAAATTGTTTAAAATGGAGCTATCACGTCAGCAGATCAGAACGATTATTTACTATGAGTTCGGTAATAAACTCAGTGCGATGGAATGCCACAGAAAAATGTGTGAAAGTTTAGGAATCAATAATTTTTCTTATGATACAGTCAAAGTTTGGTTTCGGAAGTTTAAAGCTGGAAATTTCGACAGTAAAGATGAACCATGGTCCGGCCGCCCTATTGAAGTTGATTGTGAGCAGTTAAACCAAATCATTGACCAAGACAGAAATGTTTCAACACTAATTATATCGTTAGAGCTCAACGCTTACCAAAAAACAATAGTTAACGCTCTAAAACGCATAAACCTAACGTTTAAGTTCAACCGCTGGGTGCCTCACGAATTGACTGCTGAAGACAAGCGCAGGAGTTTAAAGTCTCTTGCATTGGATTATAAATATTTGCAATGTGAACGCGTATTCTTTAAATTAATTTTTAGTATATTTTTATTACGCCAGCTTTTCTTAAATTTTTATTCTTCGCTTTCCTCTTGAGAATTGGAAAATCCCTGGTGTATCTCCTACATTTCTACTTATTAGAATCGTGAATAGAAAACAATTTTGATGATATTTATGTGCCGTTAGTGTTCTTTGAGCCATAATCAAAGACACAAATCTTTAATAGAACTGAAATACAATTTATTTAAGCTAAATTAGAAAGTCGGCATACATTCTTGTACAAAAGCTAATGTAAGTTTCCATTTCTTTAAACAACAAGTTTCCTAGAAAAAAAAAAACAATGCGTCGTTGAAAAATAATTGTTACTTTCGTATACAATTTTATCTCGGATAAGGAACCAGCTAAATATCAGCACAATTGATCAAATTTTTAAAATATCATGAACTTAATGAATAGGTTTACGTACCACAATTCAGCTTAACTTTTTTATTGCTATCGCATATTACCTAAATATATCACTAAGAGTATCTGGTATTTCCAACAAATTTTATGCATAATTTTGAAGTAATTTTATACTACCACTATGATTCAGGTCCCTAGAATAACCAACTGGAAAAGACAAAAATGATACGTATCATTTATATGGAAATCAACCGAACACCGCGAAGGAGTATAGCGGAATCGTTGGGTTTGGAAGGAGTATCATTTCATATAAAATGACCTTCCTTGGACTATATGGAATAGATTCCAAGACAAGGGAATGTTGGGCGTCAACCAGAGCAAGATTGACCACGTTCCTCTTCAGCAACCGATTACATGTATCTAAAGTTAACAGCTCGTCGACACAGACTGCATAATGCTACTTAGCTGCAAATACAGTATTTTTTTGAAACAATGTGGATAAAGTCAAACATTGAGAAAGACGCTTCGCAAACAAGGCATCTCTGCACTTAGACAAATGGATAGTATTCCTTTGACCACAAGACATCGTGATGTCTGATGAAGTGGGGCTGTTAAACATTGACATTGGACGTAGCGTCATTAGGCCAAGTATTTTCAATCTAGTGTTTCGATTCAGACTGCAGTGTGATACATGACGTGTTCTCGTATGGAAGGAAAGGGGCATTCGGAATATCCCCACGTTTTTAGAGGATAGATCACAGTATAGACAATGTGGATTTATGGTATAAAATTAAACCAGTATAGGTGAATGTATGGACTTGAATATTATGCGGAATGGCTCTTTGAGGGTCAAAAAGTGTGCAGAGGTGATCTTAAGATTTTATATTGTATCTTTAGCTGCAGCCATGGGTGATAATTTCTTTAAGTGCATGATAATGTACAGCTCGCCCTGTGGAAAACGACATGTGTATGTAATGATAGAAATGGAAACTATAGAACGCATGGAATGGCCAGCATGCTCTCATGAATTAAATCTGATCAACCCTCTGGAACAGATTCCGATGACACATTGCGGCGAGATCAATGACACAGTTGACGGTCTAAAACTTTGATTGCACCCCTTGAAGAGCTGAACAGTACTCTTGAACGTCTTATTGACGATCTCGTCACATCCAATGAATCGGTACAACAGTCTTAGCTGTTCAAGGAGACCACACATCACATTAAAAATTAATTCTCATCTTCAAACAACACACTTTTTTTACATGCACATACATCTATTTGGTGCCTTCGAGCATATCTTCATTTTCTATACTTCATTGCAAATTATTAAAATTTCATTTCCATACATGATGTTTTGGTGTAATGTTTTCTGCATTGCGTCTAAATATATGCGTAGTTTCCATTTTATGCCTCTGCATGGCCGTTTCGCATGGTTTTCTCAACTTTTTTCCACGCTTTCCTAATTTCTTTCAACACTGTATTACATTTATAAAAAGCGAAAGACGCTATTTGATTTCTATCAGCTTGATAAGCAGTATCTTAAACTTTGTCCTTCTACGTCTAACGGCATAACGTTACGGCATTATTTAGCTTATGAATATTTTTTTAAGAACATCTTTAATATTCTAGTCTGTGTTCATATTTGGTCTGTAACTAAAATCTTTCCGCGTATCCTCAAGTAGAACATGTACTCCGCTTTAAGAAACACAGTACTAGACAACAGGTTATTGAAAATACACACATTTAAAATAATGTCAGGCATTTGTGTCAGAAAATTATCCATTTAGAAAGTTTAAAAATCTCCAGAGTAAAATAAATCAAGCTGAAATACTTCAACAGAGGTTAAATACCTCATTACTTATATACGTGTGCTACTGTTGTGAAGACTTTTTTTTATAAATATGGTTACAGTATTCTACTAAAAATATAACAACGAAGTTGCAAATAAATATACACTCCGAAATTACGACCTGTGACATAAATCTAGTGGTATTAGCAATTTAACCTCTGTTTTCTCATCAAGGTAAGTGCTTTCATCGGCAATGTGTTAGAATTATCTTAAGTAATTGTTTTTTCAAGCATGTTGTATGCATGTAGATTATCTAAAAGAGATTTTGTAATGTTGCAACTTAAATTTTTATGTCTGCAATATTGAATGTAGAAAAGAATTATTATTGTTATTGATTAATTCTATTTTCTTTCATTCTCATAAACCATGTACTGGTATGAAATATTTCTAATAATATAAAATTGATTTAGCTGTGGATATTATATTGGTATGCAAACAATTACAATGATTCCCACTCAATAGCATCATTAATACATTTTACCCACCTTTAACTGGAAATATTTAGAATATGACACCGTTATTAAAGAAATATTTTTATAGTTAATATCCTTGAAATATCCGACATCCTGTCATCCGGGTAGTTGAATATCCGGATAGCTATCAGAAAATAAGAAAGATATAAATTTTCAAACCGAAAAAATTATCGAAATTCAAATTGCATGTATTCGTTTATACAATATAATTTTATTAAAAATTATATTTAAAACACAATTAGATACTTTTATATTCCTTTGAAATATATCTCTCTATTTAAATATCTTCATCGTTACAGCAATTTCAGCGATACTGTATTTCGCTATTCTTATAATCTAATGAAATCCGAAGACATTTCTTCTAATTCATTAACTCCAACTTGACTTTTTAAATAAAACAGTTAGTGTTGAATATGTTAACACACATGGCAGTAAAAAATAAGAAAAATATTCCAGAAAATTCATATATACATTACATTGCCCACTGCCGCAAATATTTATCTTTAACAGATATATTTATTATAATACACTGCTCAAAACAATTAAAGGATATTGCAGTTTTAGGTGGATTTTGTATCTGGGAAACTTTTTAGCTGATTGATACATGGTCGACAGACATAGTAGGTTATATGAGAATAAATTACACATGTTTGGCAGAAAAAAAATGCATTTTATTGCGCATTTGTGTACAAAAGGAAAAAAACACAATTTGTGCATATGAGAAAAAAAGAATAAGAAAAGGTGTTTTCTTCAAAGAAAATCATTTTCAGTAAGGGGTATGGTTTCCACGGGCGGCCAGCAACGTTGAACACCTTTGAGGCATGGACTCAATGAGGCTATTAATGACGAGTTGGGATATTCTGCCCCACTCTTCCAGAAGAGCTCTTTCCAGTTCTTGGAGAGTTTGTGGGGGTTGTTGGCGGCCAGAAACTCGTCTTCCTAGAGCGTCCCAAACGTGCTCGATTGGATTCATGTCTGGAGAACACGCTGGCCATTCCATTCGAACGATTCCTTCCTCGAAAAGGAAATCCTCCACCAGGTTTGCACGATGTGGCCTGCAGTTATCGTCCATTAAAATGAAGTTATTTCCGATTGCTGCAGCGTAAGGGACTACAATAGGTCTGAGGATCTCATCCCTATATCGGCGACCAGTCAGAGCTCCATCTCGAATGATGTAGAGGTCAGTGCGCCCGTCAATGGAGATGCCACCATACACCAACACTCCTCCACCGCCAAATCTGACACTTTCGTGCACGAACGCAGGATTATTCCTACTGCCACGGTCCCTCCAGCTGAAAATACGCCTATTATCCGGATGCACAGAAAAACGGGACTCGTCAGAAAACAGAATATTGCTCCATTCATTTCTCCTCCAGTTGACATGCTCGGTTGCCCACTCCCTGCGGTCGCGACGATGCCTTGATGTTAATCTAACACATACCATCGGTCGGCGAGCATACAGACCTACAGCATGGAGCCGGTTTCGGACAGTCGGAGTTGAAATCGTGGTGCCTGTAGCCGAGCGAAGGTGTTGTTGGAGAAGAGTAGCGTTCATGTTTCGGTGTCTCCGAGCTGTTAACGCTAAATACCGATATTCATTGGGCGTTGTTGCCCGTCTACGACCTTGCCCTGGTCTTCGGCCTGCACATCCACTCTCCAAAAAACGCTTCCAGATCCTGGAAATGACACTTTGTGACACTCCAATGGCTTGCGCTACTTCGGCTTGAGTTTGGCCCCCTTCTAACCTACCAACAATTCTCCAAGCTTCTGAATCTGTCAAATGACTTCGCTGAGACATCGTACTCATCGAAACACAGCAATCACTGAATGCCGATCATCCTTGTCTTCATTCTCTTTTATCCAGTTGAAAGTCAAATTTCATTCGCTGCCGCTGAAGCGACGTTTTTGACGTCGAACTCAAAATTTGCATACTCCACAGTTTGAAAACCAGAAAAATTTGCATTTGTGATTCTCTTATTCTATTTTCGGCAAAAAAAATTTCGTTTATATCTTTATTTTATATAAAACTTCAAATATCCTTTAATTGTTTTGAGCAGTGTATCTTTAACACATATATCTCTAACAGATACGTTTCCAAATGTATTGCACTTTACGTTTAAATTAATTGTGTAGTAAAAGTTTTCTAATTCTTAACAAACTTTTGCAGTTTCATATACAGAAAAATTGCGTTATTTTTCTGACTTTACGTACGTATGTACATCTACAGTCCTTAAAAGAAAAACAAAACAGCATTACCTTTTACTAATTCTGTCGCAAATTATCGTTAATAATTGTTGGGTGGTAGATATTAATTAGTTCAAGATATATATACTTTGAAATTAATTTTAGGAAAAAATATGATTAAAAAAAATAAATCGATTTCTAAAAGTTTTAAATATACCAATATTAAAAATTCCAAAATTAATGATTAATCCGCCAAATATATTTTGAGTTATGCTTGAACAACTGCCCGCATTACAACTTGTTTTGCATTGACTAGAATGAATTTAACATTATGCGTTCTAAATTTTAATCCTGCATAATGCCTAAACAACTTGATAGAATAAATTTGTTGTTTGGTATCAGATAGTAAAAATTACCAATATTCCAAATATGCTGTCAAATTCAGGTGTTTGTAATTAAAAATATCAAGTTTGTTTCACGTTCTATATAGAAATGACCCTCTAAGCAAAATTTAAGTGTAGACGTTATTACTAATTCGTTGGTGTCAATCATATTTTCATAGGATGGTTGCGACATAATTATAGGAAAATGGTTTTTCCTGGACTGTACAGTGTGTGTGCGCATATTTATATGTATATATTTCTTCATATGTATATATATATTTCTTCAATATAGATAGAAAGATTGTATGTTCCGTATGTAATTGAAGTGCAAAACTGAAATCATGGCAGAACCTCAACATTATTCTACCACAATTGATTAATTATTATTTTTGTCATAATTTATATGGTAACGATAAGGTGAAAATCAACATGTCTAATCGGTAAAAAATGCACTTGAAGCGGTAGTGTATAGATGGGGGGGGGGTAGAATTAGATCGAAAAACAAATTATACGGAGGCCCCTGATAAAAACGGTGTTCCTGCTACTATACAATTTATACAATTTCACGGAAAGTTTATTTTTAGGAACGTTTAAACTTTCTATCTTTTATTTTTGTGTGTGTAGAAAAAAAATGAAGAATTAAAACTAAAACGTCTTTTAAGCTTCTCAAAGAAACGTTCAATATGAAAATAATGTAACTCGCCCTATTCAATGCCACCGTATATGTTGGTGAGAAAAATTACATCAAATTTGCTTCTACAGCCTATGAAAAAAAAATAATTGTATGATTAAGTTATTATCTAAATGTGTGTTTCAAAGAAATCACAAATGTTACCTAAATAAAGTTATTTTTACTTAAAAATGAAATTATTTAAAATTAGTAATAAGATTCATTAGTGAAAAAAAATTGTCATAAATATATAAATAAATATAAAATCTATTTAATATTGAACTAACGAATGTATTAAACATTAATAATACCTTCTTAATCATCTCCTCGTGTCCGTAACTATATATATGGGAACCCCTGTCAAACTAAATCCCGGGGGCTGTAGTTGGCTCTTTGTGCCCCTGACTGAATGTACACATTCCAGAAAATTGAAACTTAGTTTATTTTATCAAACATAACTTATTCTGTATTCTAAAGCTAGAGTCTATATAATATATTTAATCTTCTATGAACTAATTCTTTTCGTAATTTCTCATTGTAATTAAATAATTAGGTCATGTTTTATAAATATTTGTATAAAAACAAAAATATCAAACTATTTAACTTTAAAATCTTTGCTGGGAAACATATTTTGTTTTCTTTTTGGTATAAATTAACGAGTTCTACATTTTAAGTGTAAACATGAAAAAAGAAATAATAAGCTAGAAACTTAGTAAAAAAAAAAAGGAAACAGAACGAAAATGCTTAATTATATTCACATTGTTATTTACATACAAAAATCAAGAAGTCAATGCTTTTTTTTTGTTTTTTTGTTTTTTTGCAAATTTACAAAAAATGCATTTAATAGGGATATTTATTTCTCTATGAATGTTAAAAACAGAAACGCCATTCAGTCGATGCTGAGTGATATTTTTTCTTAAACATGTTTTAAACTCCTAAGAATAGAAAAGACATTTCGCTTGGTCCAATGGACATAAGAAATACATCCAAAACTCTTGAGAGCAAGTTTAACATAGGGGATTTTTAAATCATATATATATATATATATATATATATATACCGGTAACCAGGCCCCTACCTGCCAGACATGAGTGTCTGCTTGAAGAGTTAGTTCCTGGTAGCGGGGCGGTAATCGCCTGATGATCCACCTGACTAGTGTTTTGTTGGCATCGCTGCAGTGCTTGCTCTCTTGTGGTTTGCTACAGTTATCTTTGTTTGTCGGTTCAAGGTTTCTGTTTAACTTTTTTGAATTCATAGATTTAAAAACAAAAGCAAACATTAAGGAAGAGAAATTAATTGGTATCGTAATTTAGAATCTTGGTCAGGTGACCCCCAGAGGTATAATTCACAGGTAACTTGGAGGACTTTGCACCCACGACGGATTTTGCATGCACCAGGCGCTTTTAGCGTACATAGATTTACATATTTGTCATCTCTGTTGGCTTGTCACGCTTATGGTGGATTGTCGCTGTATTGTTTATCGCCTGAGTACTGGAGGTATTTCGAAAATTTGAGTCAAGGTTAGTTAAGTGGAAAAACCACAGTCGCATTCAGCCTCTAGTTTCTAATACTTCCTTGAATAATGGTTTTTGAAGTTTTCGCTCATTTATTTTATTCAACCATTCAATCTGTACCGGACCATCTCTTTACCATTCTGCTTCTTCAGATTATTTTTCTTCCGTTATCATAAATAAAAATATCGATAGTACGTCCTTATGTCCTAAAAAGCGGCCCTAGAGATATTGGTAAAATGTGTCCATTTAAGAAATAAAAAAACTACTCTAAAATAACTTAAAGTGTATTCAGCTGGGATAAATCTTTTCGTATGATGGCCAACACAACGAGAAATTTTGCATCTAATTTCTGCTCTTCAAACATTCTGAGTGTTATTTTAAAATAGCAAAACAAATATGTATCCGTATGATTCCTAAATGCTGCGAGTACATTTCTACAAACATATTACTAACCAAATGGTTCAGGTTTATCCAGATTATCCAGAAAATTCCAACAGGTATTTATACAGAGAAAATGGTTGTATTGAGTATAAAAATACTCTATAAAGCCATTGAATATCATTAAAATATCTAACGCGAAAATAAGTGTAAATTTAGTTAATAAGGATAAATTATATTAAGTATAAAGTATAAGGATAAATTTAGTTAATATTTTACATCAATTAGCGATGTTTCAAATACATTTTTTTTTTCAAAACACTATGAACTTTATTGAAATTGTCATTTTTCTTTGTTCATTTATTACTTTTTCACTCGTTTTATTCTATCTTTACACAATTAAGGCATGTACATGCCATTTCTAAATGTACCACTAATTTTAAATAGTAATTTTCGTGTTATTAAAATGCAGAAATGCAAGAATATTTTGTTAAAAATAATTCACAAATTATTACACGAGAAGGGTGTACTTGAGCCGCGGTTCTCAAAAATGTTTAGTTTTGGTATTTGCTTTTTTATAATTCTTTCTTTTACGTCGTTATGCAATTTTCATATCTACTAAAAATTACGAGATAAAAATAAAATTACTGGAAATTATAAGTTAATGTTACTTGAAATTAGAAGATAAAGTTATTTAAGTTACTTAAAAGAATAATTAAAAAATAGTCCACATTAGATGGAAATTCGCAGAATATTTCACAACAAACAAGGAGTCAAATTGGTCAAGAGAGAACAATGCACTGTAAAAGAAAACATGACATTTATATAACACTCTTAGTACTTTCAATCCTATTATTTTGCGCACATATTTACGGATTCTTAATGTTCTCAACACATGCGCAAAACGTAATCAATTTCTCTTTTAGTACAAGCCTTTTGTCTCCTTTCTCGTGATTAATGATTCTCTTGGTGACAACACATATTTCCTAGTTATTGTTAAGATAAAAGGAAGGAGTACATAAAGCTTTACAGATTCTTAAGAAGATATTAAGAGAAATAACTGATATGGGGTATAAGCCATGCTCTCATAATAATGCTTGACACTTATGAAATAGCGTTTGGAAGTTATTTACGTTTATTACTCAAACAAATGTTATCCGTGGTAAATAAAACAGATATTTATCAAGTGAAAATGCTTATTTGGCCCTCGAGTATTCTTGGTTAGTAGTTTACTAAAGTAATTTTTACAAGATTATGTTAAATATCATCTATTATTTGAAGTGAATTAAATGATTCGGTATATGATATATAATTCTTCGAAACAAACACATAAAGATTGCATTATTAAAACATTTTTTAATACTAGTTTTAACGAATCATTGAAATTGTTTAACTAGCTTTTCTTTTTAAAATTTCTTTGATATAAGTCATTTCAGTATCGAGTTAATAATATTACTACATAACTAATAATTTATATTTTTTATTCCGTTGCTCTGAAAAAGAACAACAAAGAAATAGAATATATGTGCATAACCTTCACAATACTATACCGTGGAAAACGATACGAACATTCATTATCAATATCTTAACTATTTTATGAGAAAAAAGGAAAGGAAAAAAAAAATTAAAGGAAAAAATCAACCAATTCAAACAAGAAAAAAAAATATATATATATAGTTTTTTTTCCCAAAATGTATGTATTACCACACAGTTGACAAAACATACCAATCAACGATTTGGGTAACTTCTCTCCTTTTATGAACCGGTCAGTAAAATTTTTGCTGTTTCTAACACGTGAATAAGAAAAAATATATTCTTGAAATGGCACAAACGGATTTAATTTCGAGCAAAAATGGCTAACATATTGAAGAAGAAACAAGAATACATCTATAGAGAAAAATTTACAGCAGAAGAAAATTTAATACTTTTATAGCACTGTTAGTAATTTTTCTCATGTTACACATTGTGCAGATTTATTGCGTTTTAATCTTGTTAATATAAGCACAAATATTAATCATTTTCTCTTTTAGAACGAGTCATTTTTCTATTTTTACCGGATTAATGAGTTTCCTTGTATCAATACATATTTCATAGTTATTGCTTGGATAAGAGGAAGAAGTACACAAAGCTTTACAGATTCTTAAAAATATATTAGCCAAGTAACTGTCATGGTATATTATAATCTAAGCTCATATCATTTATGAAATATTGGTCAAGAGTTAATTTTGATTATTATTCAAACAAATGTTATCTAGATTAATTATAATATATATTTATCAAAAAAAAAATAGGTTTATTAGTAGTATGTTCTTAGAAATTTACACTATGAATAGAAAATTTCCAATACATGATCGAAGAAATTGTATTATCTGAACAACTTTGTTAAGATTTTCACTGAATATCCTTATGTTTGCTTTGGTTTATTAGTAGTATGTTGTTAGAAATTTACACTATGAATAGAAAATTCCCAATACATGATCGAAGAAATTGTATTATCTGAACAACTTTGTTAAGATTTTCACTGAATATCCTTATGTTTTCTTTGAAACTCGTTTTATTTCATGTTACTTTACATTATATTGGAAATTGGGTTACTTGATCCAATATTTAATTTTGGAGGGGTTTTTTTTGCACTACTTATAGTATGTAAATTGCGTCTATGTATGCCTGATTGAGTATTACACAATATTTATGGACATATTTCTGAAGGGTGCCGCGTCAATTCGTCGCGCACGATTCATCGCGGAACAATGCATCGAGCACAATTCATCGCAGTGTCAATTCGTCGCAGCGTCAATTCGCCGTGGTGTCAATTCGTCGCAACGAAAATGTTTTTGAAGGCTACGATGATAAGATAAAAATATTTTGGTAAAATTATTTGATGATAATTTGTTTTTTAGATGTAATCGCATGTAAATTGTTAGTTATAATTCTCTATATCTAAAAAACTAATTATCATTAAACATTTTTACTAAATTGTCTTTATTTTATTATCATAGCCTTCAAAAACATTTTCGTTCCGACAAATTGACGTCGGGGCGAATTGACACCACGACGAATTGACGCTGCGATGAGTTGTCGCTACGACGAATTGACGCTGCGATGCATTGAGCACGATGAATTGTTCCGCGATGAATTGTGCGCGACGAATTGACGCAGAACCATTTCTGAAGTATTAATTGTAAAACAAGTAATATACAAAGAAAAAAAAACCTTTAATTTTTTTTCGGGGGCACACTTACCCCAGTGTTTAGCATGGACATTAAATGAGGATCTTTGGCCTTTGAAAGTGGGTTCGATACCAGCATGTTCTGAACGGGGTGAGTGTATAAGTTTATAAAGTTTTCGGGGTTTTCGTTACACGAAAATAATAATTCGGACACCTTTCCCTTCAAAAGTCCTGCTTGAAGCCATCACTTATGTATCACTTATATCAGCCAACACTGCCTGACACTTAACAAAATCCTTTCCGTCCTCCATACAGTTTTGGTGAAATATATATATACCGATGCTGACACTTCTCATAAGGATATTTGACCAAAGCAGTAGATTGGAAGTATACGATTTAAAATTATAATTATAACATTTGTACATAAAAAAAACGTAACATCAAAATTTCAATTTTATAAGTTTAATACTAATATGTTTTTGTCCGATATGATTAATACGTTTTATTCTTATTACCTACATAACGTTAATATGACCACTTTTAAATTTTATTATAGAAAGTTTAAAGTATTACCTGTTTGGGAATTATTTCTGTCCTTAAACGAGTTCAAAACCATGAAAGTAACAATTTATGAAACTGCAAATGTAAACTCCTACATAAACACAAACTTTATAATACTACTAGCAAGCTACGCCCGCTACGCTGGTCAATTTCTCTTAACGAACCTTTAATCAAACAAAATATTGACATTTCATAATTCACTTTTATATTTTAACAGAATAATAAGGATACTATAATTTGTGACTCGTGCTATAGCCAATATACACGTCAGGACACGTCGCCCTTATCATTATCTTTTTACGCGTGAAGGTTTCGCTATGGTACTCTATTGTGAAATTTGGTAATTTTAGAAATTCAATAGTTGAAAAATCGCAGAATCATTAGATCATTTTACTTACCCATCATACGTAGTATAGGGTAAGTCTTGTAATCGTTTTGAAAATCGAAAATTTTTTTTGGCGGATTTACACGTTTCAGACACTGGAGATTCCGAAAAACATATTTTTAGAAAAAAAATTTTGCCGTCCGTCTATGTGTCTGTGTGTGTGTTTGTGTGTCTGTAAACGCTCTATCTCCCGAAAAAATTGAGATAGAGACTTGCAATTTGGTATGTACTCAGTATGTAATAATGGGAAGAAGCCTATTTCATTTCAATAACCTCGATTATCCGGAACTATTTTTTTCGGACTCTCGAAATATTCGTTCTGATAAACGTATATAAAAATTTTCGAAATTGTTTATTTAAAGAAATGAATATAAAATACAATAAAAAAAACATAAATTTTGCATAAAGCATGAAGTCGATCGGATAATTAGTTGCCGAGATATTTGGAATCCTATTTCCACACTCTTCGATTTTTCATGTCCCTGTATTTCATCCAAATTTCACTTCAAAAAGATATTTTAATTGGAAATTTGACGCTTAATCAGATTCAATAAACTGCTAGTTAATAGGATTATTATTTTTGGAGTTATAAGGAAAATCCTCTTTCAAGCAATTCAGTAATCAAGCCTTTAAAGTTTATGACGTCATCAAGCCACTATTTTATTTGAATTGCAATGCATTTTATAAGTAGTTTACACATTTTTATTTTAATATTTTACATTATGCATATCCATGATGGGTAAGTATTACGGTGTCCCCCAACGACTAGTTTCTTTAGAAATTGTTCTTAGAGCGCATTTAGATCTTATAAATAACAATCATGCCGAACTTGAAGTTTCTAGCTCCTTCAGCATCGCAAAAATCGCAATTTTAGAACGTTTTTCGCTTCTGCACACCCCTCGGGGTAGTGGCACCGACATAAAATATAGCCTATGTTGGAGCAGGGATTGTCACCATCCATTTGCCACCATCACTTTTGAAATCGCTTTAGTAGTTCCAGAGATTCCATACAAATTGTAATTTAGAATGTTTTTAGAAAATTTTTTGCTTATTTCAGCCTTTTAAATTTCGAATTTTTTTAGACTTTGTTCTTATAGAGCATTTAAAACTTGTAAGTAACGACCATACAAAATGTCAAGTTCCTATCTCCTTCATTATTGAAAATATCATAATTTTGGAACGTTTTTCGCTCCTGCACCCTCTGCGGGCAGTGGCACCGACAAAAAATTTAGCATATGTTGGAGCAGGGACTGTCACCATCCATTTGCCACCATCACTTTTGAAATCGGTTTTGTAGTTTCAGAGATTCCATAGAAATTGTAATTTAGAATGTTTTTAGAACGCTTCTTCCTCATCTCACCCTTTTAAATTGCGAATGTTTTTATAATTTGTTCTTAGAGAGCATTTACATCTTACAAGTAACTACCATACCAAATTTGATGCTTCTATCTCCTTCAGTACACAAAAAATCGAAATTTTAGAACGTTTTTCGCTCCTGCACCCCACTGGGAGTGGTGGCACCGACATAAAATATAGCCTATGTTGGAGCAGGGATTGTCACCATTAATTTGCCACCATCACCTTTAAAATCGCTTCAGTGGTTCCAGAGATTACCCCCTACAAACAAACAAACAAACAAAAAAACAATCTTTACTACATTATATATTAGTATAGATAAGGGGGAATTAGCCCCTTGTTCCACCCCTTTATACTTAACCAATCAATCCCGAAAACTAATCAGAGATGCGCCATAACACAGTGAAGCTATAAATAAAATTTGAAGGAAATGGGATAATTCTGTATGAAAAACCCATTTACATAAATTAAGGGGGGGTATTAGCCCCCCGTTCACCCCCTTTATACTTAATCAATCAATCCCGAAAACTAATCAGGGAAGCGTCTTAACCCAATGAATCTATAAACAAATTTTGAAGCAAATACAATAATTCTGCATGAAAAACCCATTTATATAAATTAAGGGGGGATTAGCCCCCCGATCCCCCCCTTTATACTTAACTAATCAATCCCGAAAACTAATCAGGGAAGTGCCTTAACTCAGTGAACCTATAAACAAAATTTGAAGGAAAACGGAATAATTCTGCATGAAAAACCCATTTATATAAATTAAGGGGGGATTAGCCCCCCCGTTCCCCCCTTTATACTCAGCCAATCAATCCCGAAAATTATCATGCAAGCGCCTTAACACAGTGAACCTATAAACAAAATTTGAAGGAAAACGGAATAATTCTGCATGAAAAACCTATTTATATAAATTAAGGGGGGGATTAGCCCCCCGTTCCCCCCTTTATACTTAACCAATCAATCCCGAAAAGTAATCAGGGAAGCGTCTTAACCCAATGAACCTATAAACAAAATTTGAAGGGAAACGGAATAATTCTGCATGAAAAACCCATTTATATAAATTAAGGGTGGGGGGGAATTAGACCCTTGTCCCCCCCCTTTATACTTGACCAATCAATCCCGACAACTAATCAGGGAAGCGCCTTAACACAGTGAACCTATAAACAAAATTTGAAGGACAACGGAATAATTCTGCATGAAAAACCCATTTATATAAATTAAGGGGGGGGGGATTAGCCCCCCGTTCCCCCCTTTATACTTAACCAATCAATCCCGAAAAGTAATCAGGGAAGCGTCTTAACTCAATGAACCTATAAACAAAATTTGACGGAAAACGGAATAATTCTGCATGAAAAACCCATTTTTATAAATTAAGGGGGGATTAACCCCCCGATCCCCCCCTTTATACTTAACTAATCAAACCCGTAAACTAATCAGGGAAGCGCCTTAACTCAGTGAACCTATAAACAAAATTTGAAGGGAAACGGAATAATTCTGCATGAAAAACCCATTTATATAAATTAAGGGGGGGGGGGAATTAGACCCTTGTTCCCCCCCCCTTTATACTTGACCAATCAATCCCGACAACTAATCAGGGAAGCGCCTTAACTCAGTGAACCTATAAAGAAAATTTGAAGGAAAACGGAATAATTCTGCATGAAAAACCCATTTATATAAATTAAGGGGGGGGGGGGGAATTAGCCCCTTGTTCCCCCTCCCCTTTTATACTTAACCAATCAATACCGAAAGCTAATCAGGGAAGCGCCTTAACACAGTGAACCTATAAACAAAATTTGAAGGAAAACGGATATTTCTATGAAGAGTTATCGCATTACGTACTTACATACATACGTACAGAACCGGCTACCAAGCTGTCAGGGCTTGACAGCCAGTGTGATAACTGAAAAATCGCCATTTTAGAACGTTTTTTGCTCCTGCACCCCCTGCGGTTAGTGGCACCCACATAAAATATAGCCTATGTTGGAGCAGGGGTTGTCACCATCAATTTGCCACCATCACTTTTGAAATCGGTTCGGTAGTTAAAGAGATTACCCCCTACAAACAAACAAACAAGGTTTACTCCTTTATAATATTAGTATAGATTATTTTCCTCGCAAACTCAAGTGAATCAAACACACGCTAGGTTTTGTCATGAGCAACTTCAGATATATAATTCTTTTCAGGCTGTTTAAATCGTGTAGCACAGATCCATTTTTCTTGCAAATTGTGTAAGAACTTTGTAGATCATTTGTAATAAATTTTTAACATTATCTACTACTATCAAATCTATACTACTCAGAATTTTACAATAACCCAATCAAGAACATTTGCGATTTGAGAGATTTAACCACCTTGTTCACTCAAATGTAATTGAACAGTGAACAGATTATTGCTTTAATGTATTTCCATGTTTGCGAAAACGACATCCAGTATATAAGTATTCGTGTATCTTATCCTGAGAGAGCCACTATAAATGTGTTTAAAATACATTAATATAACAAAAAATGCGTTAAATTATAGTTTAAAGTACTGAGAGAAAGTTTATAATGATAATAGATAATAATAAGTAGAAAGAGTGTAAAAGAATTGCGAGAAATTACAGTCTAGTGCGTAATCGCGTAAAGGAATTTAAACAAATGCGTAAGAACTGCGAGAGATTGCGCCAGATGTTTAGTCTAGCGCAAAATAGGATAGTCTAGTGCATAATAGGATATGGGCTAGCATAGCCATAAGGAAAGAATAGGGCCTGGAAGATGCGATAGATGGCGCATCGTGTCCAGTAGAATAGAGATAGTGAAGAAACATTTGATTTGATGATGGAGGAAAGAGGAGGGGCAAAGGGTAGTTAGATTTTAAGATATACGAGATATTGAAGTGTAAATAAAATGAATATGAAAAAGAGATATGTTAACTGTTCGAAATAACGTTTGCAAATGCTATTTGGTTGGTAAAGTGATGAAGTCATTTCTCTATAAAAAAAGGCGTCTTTTCAAAGCCATACATTTAAAATATAATGAATAAAATTAAGTATAGTTGTATTAAAAAATACATAAAGTTTTTTTTTCTTAATGTATTAAATAATACATTAGATTTTTTTTTTTTTTTTTTTTAAAGACAGAAAATGAGATAGTATTAGCACAAACAAAGTCTATTCATCAATAATAGTCGAGTAACGGGGTTTCTTCCGATTTATAGGTTCGTGAATGTCATAGTCAGGTAAATCATAGGGAATTTCATTGGGGGTTTTGTACAAATTGCCGTAGAATTTACGGGAAAGAAATTTGATGCGTTTAGCAAGTGAAATAGCTTTGAGGTCACTACGGATTGTAGAGTTACGGAGATATCTAGATCCATTTCGGATCAGTCGGAGTCTTTTATTGTAACAGCGTTTAAGGAGGTCCATATTAGTATTAGCGGCGCGACCCCAGATCAGACAGGCATATGTGATGACAGGTAATACACATGAGTTAAAGAGAAGCATTTTATTTCTAAGGGAAAGTTTAGAGCTAAGAAAGAGTGGTGTTAATGAGTTGAATATGCCGGTAGCTTTTCCGCGAATATTAGTTATGTGTTTTTTAAAAGTGAGCCTTTTATCTAGTGTTACGCCAAGATAATTAGCGTTATCGCTTCAGGGGATAGTGGTATTATTAATAGTGAGGCAGTTAGGAAGGTTAAATGAACGAGAAAAGTATACAGCGGTGGTTTTATTTTCATTTAACTTTATTCTCCAAAGGTGACAACACTGTATGAATATATTAAGGTAGTTTTGTATATTTTTGTACAGGTAATAAGGGGGGTGTGCGGAAGAGTATATAGTAGTGTCGTCCGTATATAAAGCTAATGAAATGAAAGGATTACGGGGTATATCATTAAAATAAATGTTAAACAGAATTGGCCCTATAACTGAACCTTGAATTACACTACATTTAATAAAGTGTAAGACAGAGAGTGTATTATTGATGCGGACGAAAAAGTTACGATCGCTAAGATATGAGTATAAAAAATGCATAAATCCGGATGGGATATGAAGCTGAATTAATTTGTATATAAGGCCCTCATGCCAGACTTTGTCGAATGCTTTAGCGATATCAAGAAAAATCGAGGCAGTGGGTTTCTTAATGTTGAAGTTATCAGTCAAAAATTCGACAACACGTAGAAGTTGGTGAAGTGTTGAATGTTTAGCACGGAAGCCAAATTGTTCGAGAATAAGACTGTTATTGGTGGTGAGAAAATCGTTAAGTTTAGAGAGTATAACTCGTTCAATAATTTTAGATAGAGAAGGGAGAAGACTGATAGGGCGAAAGTTAGTTGGATCGCTGAGATTACAAGAAGGTTTAGGGATAGGAGAGACAATAGCAGTTTTCCAGGGTGTCGGGAAGTAACAAAATTTAAGAATAGAGTTAGTTAGGTGCGTTAAGTAGAGAATACAGTTAATAGGAAGCTGTTTAATGGTATAACTATTGATATTATCGTACCCTGGGGCTTTACGATTTTTAAGGTTTTGAATAATATTGTAAATGACAATGAGTTGAATATCCGGCAGGGGTTCGGGGGGATGGAAAGATAATTGCTAACGGTATTAGAGACGTCATCAATGTGCGCTTGGTTGTCGATGAAGTGATTAGGGGAAAATATATGTTCATAGGATTTAGCGAGGCAATTAGCTTTGTCATAGTCGGTGTATGCTGTGATATTATTAACAGTGAGGGGGGATAGGAGTGTAATTGTTGTTGAGCTTTTTTTTTATACGCCAGAGAGAATTATCGTCGGGTGAGAGATTTTCAAGAAAATTGGACCAACTTTTTTGTTTTTCTTTTTGGATAAGATTTTTGATTTTGTTATTAAGTCTGTTGACAGCGGTTTTGAGTGCAGGGTCAGGTGTGGATTGAAAAAGGCGGCGGAGGTTATTGCGCTGATTGCAAATGTTGCGGATATAAGTGGGCAGGAAAAAGGTATTATTGTTTTTGAATTTGGAATATGTAGCATGTTTTTGAGCTGCATGGATAATGTTATTAAGGTTAGTTACGGTGTTGTCGATGTCCGTTGGATTATTAATTGATGGATAAGTAAGATCGGTATTGTTAAGATAGTTACGAAATTTATTCCAATCGATAGCAACAGAAGGGGGGGAGTGATAGGATTGATTAAGTCAATTTTAAATGATACGGGTAGATGGTCAGAGCTAAGAGCGTTATTGACAGAAGAAGTAATAGGATAGGTGAGATTTTTAGAGATAGCAAAGTCGATGATAGATGGTCGGCGGCGGCCGGTAGATATGTGAGTGGGAGTATCAGGGGCGTGCAGGCTGAGTTGATTTTGAGAGATAAATCTGTGTACTTGAAAGCCGCGGCCAGTGGTGCTATGACAGTTCCATCGTCTGTTGTGAGCGTTATAATCACCGGCTATGAAAGCAAATTGGTGTGTGTTGATGATATGGAGAAGGTCGTTGACAGGAAAATTTGGGTTATGTCTGGCGTATATCGAAGTAATATTAATTTTGATGTGTGGAATGTTAAGGATGATACTGGTATAGTAAACGCCATTTAGAGGTGCATTTTGAGTAATGTAATGGGGTAGGTGATTTTTAATATAAATGGCAGTGCCGCCAACACTAGTGTTAATACGAGGAGTACGGTAAAGTTTAAAACCAGAAATATTGATATTACAGTTAAGATTCCATATTTCCTGAAGGAGGATGATATCGAATTGAGAGTTGGAAGAAAGGAAGGATCAGAGCTCGTTAATTTTATGTCTAAGAGAATTTCAGTTCCAGGAAAGGATAAGAAGAGAGGAGAAAGTGTTAGTGGAATTATTCATGATTGGTTAGGTTAAGCTCTGTAGCAAAATTATCTAGCTCATTAATGATGATGATCATTTTTTCAAAAGGGTTTTTACACTTTTGGGTTTCCGACGATATTTTTTTGATGCATTTCAGCAGTTTAGTAATTTGAAGGAGTCCCTTCATGTCTTTAAAAATATCAAACATATTGTTAAAGGATTCAACATATTCGGTAGAGGAAGATGAGGGTGTAGAGGGGGGAGGGGTGTTTTTGTCAGTGGAGGTGAAAGGTACGGCAGGAGTTTCCTGTGTAACTTCCGTTTTTGAAGTAGCAGCTGAGTCGGAGTGTTTAGATATATTACTGGAGTCAGGGGATTTTTGTTTGGCTTTTTCAATGTAGTTGAATTCCTTCATGATTGCATAAAGATCTTGAGCGTTTTTCGATGTGATATGCTTAGGGATATTTTTGGTAGTGGGCGTAATTTTATCATTTTTAGAGTTAGGGAGAATGTTTTTCTTAGAGTTTTGGGGGTTTTTGGGACAACCGCCATATGAGGCCGGGTGTGCAGCACCGCAATTTGAGCAAGTTGGGGTAATCCTACCAGGGGTTGGGCATTTTTCAGTGAGGTGGAGGCCAGCACAATTGCAGCATTTAGGGTCGAAATTACAGATTTCACTTGCGTGACTGAACCATTGGCACCGACTGCACTGTTTAGGATTGTTGGTGTTTCGGAAATGTTCTATTTCGACTTTAATATAACAGAGTTCATGGATATTATAGATTTTATCAAAATCTTTACAGGGGAGGACATTTACCATATATAATGGCATCCCCCTTCCTGTTTTTTTGTTTTTTAACATGGCCGCACGGGTGGCGGTAAAACCATGTAGGGCTAGGTCTTCAATGATAAGATTAGGGTCAGTGTTGGGGGGGATACCCCTAACGCAGATTTTTTTTGGTCTCTGATCTTTAGGTTGTATAGTAGTGAATTTTAGGGATTTGTTGCACAGAAATTTTTGAATAGCTCGAAATTGATCTTCAGATTTACACTGGATTTTGAATAACTCGCCTTTAAGGCAGATAGTAGGTGGATTGTCAGGATTTAGTTCCTTAATTTGTTGGGCGATTAATCGCCAATCGATTTCATGAAATTCTACAAAGAATGGATGAATTTCTGGTTTTTTTGTACGTGATACGACATTCGCAGAATCAGTGGTGGAATTTTGAGCGGAGGTCTGGTCCATAGCTTCCAGGTTAACCTCGGGAGACAAATTCATATATTTATTACTTAGTTCTAAGGTAGCGTCAGTCTCACTATGGCGACGCTTATCACCGCGGGGGGTGGTGGGATTTGGGCTAATACTTTTAAGTGCGTTTAAGTTAGTCAATTGATCAGTTTTGAAAAATCTAAATAATCCAGAAGAGAGAATATTACTAATATTATAGGGCTCCCCCAAAATAGATATACCAGATTGAAATAGGCTTCTCACCTGCTGCTTGTAATCATCATTAGAAGTAAAGTCTGGAAGGAGTTGATAGGCTCGCGTCTCGTCGTCTATGCCTTGAAAAATATCTCGGAGAGCTTTATTCGCCCGCTCATGATGGGTCAGGAATGCTTCAAATTCTTGGAGAAAATTGGCTGGTTCCGTACCATCGAGAATCTTTTGTAACTTGTCTATCAGTATACTCGCATCTTTATCGGCTTGCGAGGCCATCGTCATCATGGATGAATCAATATCACCCGGAACAACACTATCGTCAAGATATCACCAAAACATACGCTAGAGGAACACAAGAATAACACGTCTGATCAGATCAAACTATCACCATCGAATCATGTGTGATGTGAATGTGCAAATGTAATTTTATATTGACATTAGTATCTTGTTAGAATTTTTGCTTAGTGTTTCTGGTATAGGGTTTAGTTTTTATTTCATAAATGGAATTGTATCTCCTTTTAAAAATAGTGATCCGCCTGATATCACAGTTTCATTCATGTCTTGTATTTTTAGATTCCATTTCAATTTGTTTTGGGGTATTTATCAGAATGATGCTGTTACTTTTTTTGCGTGCTCTAGTTGTCTTCCTTTTCACAGTCTTAGACTATTTTCAGGAGTAGCACAGAAATCTTTTAAATTAGAAGTTTCTCTAGGGACAACTTTTTCATTTCCTGACATTGCAGAATGTTTTGTTCTGTTAGAATTGAGGGAAAGTCCTGTTCGCTGATCATCGGGATCAGATCGATCAGTCATTGCTGAACACATAACGCCGTCATCAGTGATTGTACTATCATTGACACATCAAATACATGTTGCTTTAAAACCATTTATTATCTTGCATTATGTGATCAAGCAAATGTTTTTCTATCCAGTTCAGCTACATTAAAAATTTCTACCAGTTGTACAGGTTTGTGTACTGTCTGGTAATTTGTGCAGTGAACATTTTAATGTATTTTTAAGAACGGAAAAAACTCATACATCTAATGAACGAAGTTTGTGATAATAGTACATAGGGAATGTTACAATTATAATACTTGTTACAATTATATAGCTTGGGCAAAATCAGTGTCAATGATTATCTATCAATAACAAATTTTTTAATAGAACATTTTACATACTTGAGAGAATTGTGTATGGTGCATAGTTGGTATTGCATTTACATTATAATACGTAAATGCTATCTTTTTAATCCATTGTATACTATTTTTGTGAGTTTCGTATCATACCGTTTTGAAATATAGATATTACATAAACGCATGAAATAAGGATAATAACGACTAATAATTATGTCGTATAATTTATACACCTATTAGAAATTAGAATACTCACAATCACTTATTTTATTAATAAATTATGAATCAAGATTAGATATTGACGAATTGTATTATCCATTTTTCATTGTCGATCATGAAGATATTTACTTTAGTTAATTTTTTAGGCTTCATATTACAAAATGTATGAATTAAATACATAATTACACACGGTTTAATCAGAGTAAGGAAACATTTAAATGATTAAACAGAAACAGACACTCAGCTAGGTTGTTGAGAAGAGCAATGTGCTGTGAAAGAAAATAATGTATAATACAGTGGATAATGTCTCATAATATTTCATCGGCGCAGATTTATTACCTTTTTATCTCGTTAACCACATGCGCAAAACATAATGGCTTTATCTTTTACTCGTATAAAAATACTTTTGCCTCTTTCCATATCATTAATGATTCTCGTTGTGACAATATTTATTTCACAGTTATTGCTAACATAAAAGGAAGTTATACATTAGCTTTACAGAATTATGTCGTGTTTTTGTCAATTTCCTTTTATACCGTTGGGTAATTATTATTTTTATTTAAAATGAAAACATAAAATTTATTAAAGTTATTAACATCGCAATTGAATGTTAGTTAAAATTAGAAGATAAATTTACATTGTTTACAAAAAAGTACAAAATAAAGCTCAGGTGTGAGTAAAACACCGTGGAATATTCATGAACAAATAATGATTTAGCTAGGTCATTCAGCTAGGTCAATGGAGTACAATTCACTGTAATATATATATATATATATATATATATATATATATATATATATATATATATGGTATCTCATGTTATTTGCTGTCTATGTTTCTTACTAACGGCCAGTCCTGGCTCCGTTCGGATGGGCGATGTTTCGATCTCTTTGGAAAAATGTCTTACACAAAATATCTAATCAAAAAACAGCAATATTTCTCTTATTCGTCTAATCTTCAAGAGTAGGCTTCATTGTCGATGTTGGCGACGAAATCGCAAAAATAGCTGAAAAACGTGTACTATTTTTTAGCAGATTGGTTTAGCTGCATTTTATGTATTTCATTGTTGTAATTTCATAGTTATAATTTCGCTTATGTAAGTATTGTCGCGACGTTATTTTTATAACTGTATTATTGTAAGATTTTTTTTTTTTACCTAAACCGCCCAATTAACACCCTTAGGGAGTGAATTTCTGAAATCGCTGAAATCCGTGTTTAATCATTTTTTCGATAGATTTGTTTTCCTGAATTTCGTGCTCCTATCTAAAACAGCTACTGAAATATGGTGAAATGATCTAAGACATTCAACCCTCCCCCCACCCGCTTTAACACCTTTCGGGGGAAAAGTTTCAAAAATATTTTTTTATTGCTTGCCTTGATCAGAACAGTAATCTACTGTCCAAATTTAGTGATATTGACTTTAGTACTTTTATCTGGGCGTTGATGAGTCAATCAGTCTGTCTGGCTTTCTCACTTTATATAATAGTATATAGATTAACACATGATCGAAACGTGCCATCTTTTCTTTCAATACAAGCGTTGTTTCTCATTTCACGTAATTAGTGATTATCATGAAAACATGTGAATAAAAGTGAATAAAAAAAATCCCATTAGAGTGCCTGACACTTATGAATTATTACACTCATTATCATTATTTCCGTAGTTTACTTAGCTAAATGTTATCAACGGTAAATATCAAAGGTTTTTTACATCTAAGATTGTTTGGTTAACAGCTTATATAAATATTTTTGGCAAAAATATAGTAAAAAGGAAAAGCTCAGCAAAAATTTCATGAAAACGTCTACTTCGAGAATATAACTGAAAAAGACAAATATATAATAATAATTAAAACATATTACATAATACTGCATCAGTGTGAGGATATATTTTTAGAGATTAAGACAATTAACTGTAATACCCATATAGCACACGTGCTTCCCTAGGACATCCCCAGGAAGATTGACATTCATCCTCCAGGCATCCCTGAGGATGCAAAAATTTGTCACCAGGAGGTCCTCAGGAACTGAAAATGTCCGCCTCATAGCATCCCGGGGAGCTTCCCAGGACCTCCTTCAGGTTCCTCCTCGGGTTGTTCTAGGGAAGATTTCAGGAAGTAATACCGGATGAATTTGGGAGACTTCAGGGTCACTTAATGTGCATAAAAAACATCCGAAGTTATTATTATTCGACGTAATGTAAAAAGTATTTTTTTTTTTTTTTTATAAATACGGACATTATATTTTAAAAATTTACCTAACCAATATAACAGACATTACTTTTATTAATCACGCACACGGAAGTTATGGTACAGATTTTAGGGAATATAAACTTTCTTACCGCCGACTGGATTTGAACCTGGGTACTTATGCATACGAGAAACACGCTCTGGTGATTACGCTACACGGCCGTTGTACCTGAATCGTTTATAAGGTATTCATGTATTTCTTTCTCCTCTTATGAAAGTGAGTAAATAGAAAACATGCACATTTTTACGCTTCGTATAGCAGGAATTCTGTAACTTTTATTGCAAATAAAGATGCATACCCTTTGATATATATTCAATACAATTTTAAATTGATAACTAGAAAAAAAGCGTATCAATTATTTAAGGCTGTTCTCAGACCCAAAAGAGCTGCTTTCTGACACATTTTTTAACTCTTTTTTTGTTCGGAAATGCATTAAATTGGCAGGTGGTCTTATTTAGAAAATATGTAATGCTAGAAAAACGTTTTCCTTTCTTTCTTTCTTCTTTTTTTTTTTTTGTAAACGCAGATCTTTCAGAAAATACTGTGAAAGTCGTCGTTTTGAACCGAATTCCCCACGCGGCATCACAATAAAAGGGAAAAGGGAAGGGGTGTTTTATCATGTCCGTGATAATAATCTGCACGAATTTATATCTTTAACCCGATTTTGTAAGAATGTATATTTTTAAATAAAAATCTTTCAAGCAAAACTCTTATTCAGGGGTGGGGGGGGGTGGTATGTTTGTATTTTTTAAAACCAAATGTGCCATTTCAATAGAGCATGTAATCTCTTTAAGTTGGTGTTATAATTTAGACTTAAAAGTAAATTATTGATTTGATAATGACGATAAATATAAAATTATTAATTAGTTGAAAATGTAATAATAAAATACATAAATATATATGTAATTTTTAGAAAGATCAGAAAAAAATAATTAATAGAAGAATAATAATAAAAGTAAATATTGACTTAAATATGATTCAATTTTGAAACTTACATGGAAATTAACTTTTACAATCGAAATAAGATTTTTTTAAATAGATTGTTTAATTTAAAAATGCTTATCTCTAATCAATTAACTAGCAAATTCTGAATATATACAAATATGTAAATATATGTTAAACTGTTGATAAAATACTTTTTTGTAACAAATTTTTGATTCCTTTTGATTTCTTACAGTTACGGGAAAAAAAAAAATTAGGAATAATAAAAGAAATATATATGATAATTTAAAATGGGCAGCGAAAAAAAAATAATAAATCGAATTTATATTTTAAAATTAAATATTGATCCAAAAATTATTTATATATATAATTCAAATTAATATGAAATGATTAATTGTTTAATAATAATAATTATTATTTAATATATGACTATATTTAAAGGATCAGAAGAAATAATTTTTACTAGGTATTTCTAATCTTTAATTTATAAAATATGGTTATATACAAATATATAAATATATATTAAACTTTTGATAAATTTCGTGTTTCGAAAAAAATAATTCTGATTTCTTATCATTGAAAATAAAAATAATTTATTAGGAGAAAGTAAATCAATTTTATATTTAAAATTAAATTATTTCTATAGAAACTAATAACGTATATAAGTGAAATCAATGTAAAATTATTGGTTAGATGAAAAAGTAATAGTAAAAATATATAAATATATAAGTAATTATTGAAAGTTCAGAAAAAATAATTAATGAATGCAATAATAAAATGAATTAATATATAAGTTAATTTTAAAGGATCAGAAATAAAATAAATAATAAATTTTCAATTTATATTTAAAGATTAATTTATTTTAATTATTAATATATGATGTGGAATATTAAATTTAATTTTCTATATTCAATTTATTTAACTACATTTTGATTGCATTTTATAAATTAAAAGTATATCTTAATAAGGATAATTAAATATTACAACAATAATTAAAAGTTTTAAAAGTTAAACAATAACCAGATGTGCTTAGGAAATAAAATAAATCAAATAATGATATAAACTTTATTAATTAAAAAATCGAACCACATCAAATCAAATACTTTTTTTTTTAAATAAAAAGTTATAATAAGTTATTTTAGTACCAAAATCACCCATGAGATGGCACCAGTACTCTCTCTTCCTAGGTACTTCCTCAGGAATATCATCCCAGGGAGATTGCTCCCTGGGAAGAATCTGGGATGTCAGTCCTGGGGAAGTGATTAAAGTATCTTCCCCAGGAACGCCTGATGGCGTCATTGCAGTTTCAGGAGGAATTTGGGATGAATGGGAGCGCCTGGGGAGGTTTTCAGGAGCTTTGGTGCTATATGGGTATCTCAATCGTTGTACGGCAAGAAAAAAAAGAAAAATGAAAATAAATAAAATATTTAACTACAATCACTTGTTGAATTGAAAAGAATATAATAAAAAAAAATAACACAATTTGTAACTTTACATTAATCCATTAATTTGATACAATAACATGGATAATTAGTGATTAACCCCTTCGGGACCGGCGGCTTTTACACAAATTTTATTCGGTTAGCACCACTTTTTTTTAAAAAGCTACCTTTACTTAAACTATCACAAAAATGCTCTAATTAGAGAAAGCAAATATTACTTTTATTTTTTACTGGTGTCTAAAACAAATTCTGCATGCTCTTTTTCTCCGTGGCCGAGTGGTTAGTACACCATCCGCTAATCGCTTGAGAGCGTAGGAGTCAGGTCGGTGGGTTCGACTCCATTGCACACACTTTGTGGAGCTGCCGGATGTAACTCTCTGGTGTTGTAAATTTCCTTCTGGCTATCTCGTTCCTGTATATTGACGATGACTTATAAGCGGGCACTTGATGTCAAGCACACAAGTCCGATGTATGTTCTACGCTCTTTTTGAAGGTGCATATATGGACCCATGGTCCCGAATGGGTTAAGCTAGGTCAAGGGAGAACAATGGATTGTAAACAGAAAATATGGTAGGGGAAGGCAGGGCAAAGTTGTCACCCTACACCCAGAAAAAGGAACTGATTAAAACAACAAAACATGTTTTGTTGAGTACATTTTGTTTGTTTCAAGCAAAATTTTTAGTTGAAGTTCAAAGTTGGTTTTGTTTCATTCACAAAAAAAAAAAATATTGTTAACACTCTTACAAAATTTTAACAAAATTTCATCAATTTTACTTGAGATAACAAAATCTGTTTTTTTTTAATTTTACCATAATCTTGTAAGTTAAACTTGTAATTCCAGCAAAATGAACACGATTTGACTGTTTTTAGAAAATGACTGTCTATGACTCTGTCTGTCTGTATGTGACAAAAATTTTGTGGGCACTCTATTTCAAGAACTAATACACGGAATTTAATAAAACTTTATATTCAATTACTTCCTGATATAAATTGGTGCTGGTTAGTTTTTGGCGTAAATCGTGCAACAGGTGGCGCTGCTATGTTGCAATTTTCACGATTTCTGCAATAGATTCGCAATTTCTCAAGAACTAATGCACTGATTTACATCAAACTACAGATTAAGTTAGACCTTGACATAAATAGAAGCTGATTACGTTTTGGTGTAAATTTCATGAGTTTCACAATAACTAAACCTCAAGAACTAATGCATGATTTAATTTTTAATTCATTTTCAGCAGTGATTTATGCCTGTAATTCTTAAATAATAACCAGTGAATTTTTATCCTGCTTTTTTTTCAAGCGTAAATCGACAGAGTGAAAAATGCTCCAAGCCGGGAATCGTACTCGGGTTCTTAGAATATTGCTGTGAGGCCCCAGCATACGGCAGCACAGTTAATTTTTAATTCATTTTCTGCAGTGAATTACGCCTGTAATCCGTGAATAATAACCAGTGAATTTTTATCCTGCTTTTTACAGACGTAATTCACTGCTGAAAATGAATTAAAAATTAACTATATGTTGCCGTATGCTTGGCTTTGTATTTTGGTCTCATGTTTGCCGCAAAAATTTGCATGCTCATGCAGGGCCTGTTTACAGAATAGGCCCGGAAAGCCCGTGCTTACCCAAAGAAATACAAAGGTGCCCCTAAAAGCTCGCTCTTTCAAAATTGTTGTTTACTCGAAATTTTGATGGTAAAATTTCAAATTGCTGCAGCATACAAAAAATGTATTTATTAAATAACGAAGCGATTGGTAGAGGGGTATTTCAAAGTAAGGGGGTAAAAAAAAGAAGGGTAAAATTTCAAATTGCTGCAGCATACAAAAAATGTATTTAGTAAATAACGAAGCAATTGGTAGAGGGGGGGGGCAGAGTAACGTCGGGTTCTCCTACTTTTATGTCTAAGGCGGGCCCTGTGCTCATAATGACATTTCAATCTTGTGCTGCGGTTGCAGCCGGTCCGACATATATAAGAGTGAGAAATTTCGAGTTTGGATATCGATCCTTGTAGCTCAGTGGTAGAGCCTCAGATCGTTATTCTGAGGACCCGGGTTCGATTCCCGGCTTGGGACATTGTTCAATATGTCGGTTTACGCTTGAAAGAAAGCAGGATAAAAATTATTTTGTTATTATTCAAGGATTACAGGCGTAATTCACTGCTGAAAATGAATAAAAGAAAAGTCAAGTTTAGATTGGTTCTAATACAAAAAATAATTTTAAAGTAAATATTATAATCGTTTCTGTATCAAAAAACTTTTGTTGTTAAAACAAAGAAAATTCTTAAAATTACACAAAACAATTGTTCTTTAAACAAAAGTT
Source organism: Maratus michaelseni (assembly GCA_963931845.1). Lineage (NCBI taxonomy): Eukaryota > Metazoa > Arthropoda > Arachnida > Araneae > Salticidae > Maratus > Maratus michaelseni. Next base: position 423,259,011 of record OZ007592.1, read on the forward strand.
TTTGTTGCCGAAATTGAAAAGACCTCTTACAGTAACAGATAATTATATTTAGTTTGAGTAAACTTTCAACAAAAGAATTTTGTTAATTCAAGTAAAATTAAACCATTTTTACTTGAATTAACAAAACATTTTTTTGCTGGCGATACAAAATTTTTTCTTGGAATTGAAAAAAAAAAATCAACAATATTTTTCTTGTTGATTCAAACAAAATTTCCATTGACCCATATTTAAGCGGAAAGTTTTGTTGGGCTAACCAAATTTTTGTTGATTCAACAAAACTTTTCTCTGGGTGTAAGGTTATATGAGTTTTTTGGTTACCACTTAAAATACATATAAACAACTGACAACTTACTTAGAACTAGAGTGACTCCTTAGAAATGTAAGGGTAATTATAATTTTTACGAAGTAATAAAGTGGAAGTGAGAATTTGTTTTTTTCCATAAAAGGTCATTTTGACCTTTTTTGAAACTGTTTTGCCCTACCGAGACATGCAAAATGGTCTCTCCATGACCACTTTGCCCGACAAGTGTGAAAACACCATTTAAATGGTTAGAAAATATTTATTGTCATTACAAATCGTATGACACATAATGAAAAATTGAAAATGGTATGATAATCCAATAAGACCTTGACAAACCCAAGCACGTTTGTAAGTGTGACCGAAGATCGCACAAAGGGTTTCGTTTAATATTCCTTTGAAAACACTTTATCCATTCTTTAATAAATCCAAATAAATTTCATTAAAAAAAAAAAAAGAAAAAAAAAAGTCATCTTTTTTAAGTAAAAATTTACCTGTCTATTTTTCTCGTTTTTTCTGAACCGGCCCGATAGCGGCCGAAGCTCGCTATTATACTCTATCATAATATTATCTGTCATGTGGACTAAATGCGATATTTAAAAAAAATAGTTTATATAAACTAGATATTTAAACCTGTTGCGTAATCCTCTGTAATCCAGGTCCTTTTGCCAAATTGCGTGTTTTAGAAAGTGAGACTTTTTGTGACAGTTCTTTAAAAGTATCTACATTGATTGTAAATTATATTGTTGCTAGCAAACGCCCATGTTTGGAGCTAACCTTACCCACAGATTTCGGAAGATTGGTTATTTTATATTTTACTAGCTGTTACCCGTGACGTTGTTCACGTAACATTAAAAGAAAAATAAATGCATGAATTATGGAAAACGTTTCACCCCCGATAATTAAAAACATATGTAACTCCCTTTATAACAAACTCCGTTTTTTCGAATATCTAAACAGGCCCGATAGCGGGCTAAGCCCGCTATTATACTCTGTGATAATAATATCTGCCATGCGGACTAAATGCGATATTTAAAAAAAATAATTTCAAAATTAAACATGTACACCTGCAAAATGTTAAAATATGCGAATATTTCCATAAACGGGTTTTTATCGTGATTCAATATGTTCCTCAAACTCATATATTTACTATTATCTATTACTCATATTGATACTCACTTTGTATTATTCTAAAACATTTGAAAAATCCGTCAAACTTCCAATAGGGCGACAGATTAATTTTCTTTTTAATTCTCTAATGACGCGCTATTAATCTGCTTTCTGTACCTACAATTACTCATACTTCTTGTATTATTGAGAAATCTTTGAAAATTTCCGTTTTATTACCAATAGGATGTCATATTAATCTTTTTATCAGTTGGCGAAACTTTTTATTTCATTTTCATTTTTCACGTGGAAATATTTCAATAGAAAATTAACTATCGTAGAAAGAATTTTATTGTGGATTTTTAATTGTTGGCAACTGCTATAACGAAAAATGTTTAAATTTAATAGGAAAAGCCTGTTAGAATTTTAGTTTTCTATCTCTCTATATTAAAATAATACGATTTTTCCAAATTTTAATATTTTGAGCTTCATAGTAGGTATTTAGTTATAAGTACACAAATTTTCATGCCTGTAAGTTATATAATTTCTGAGAACGGCTCTGTGACGGACAGACAACGGAGCGGGAGTAATAGGAGTTCGTGAGATGAACGAAACCCTAATAAAAAATTATAAATCAAAATCAAACACTGCATTTTTCACTGATCCCAGAAGTGATGAACATTGCATCTGATGCAACCTTCACCACTCCTGGAACCAGCATAGGTTTCTCCTCAGTAAAGGCATGATGTGTCATCATCGTCGCTATCCGCAGAGTTTTCAACAACTGCGAGTATAGGCCTAAGTTTTTATCCTCTTCTTAGCATCCTGCTTGCTTCTCTTGGCAGCGTTCTTTGTATCTTTTTCTACTCGAAGATTCTCGGCTTCTTGACGTTCGTTTTTGTTGAGGCTGGAAGTTAATAAACGCGACGCCTCCTTCATTCTTAACGAGCGTTCTATTTTTTTAGCTTTGGTCATGGGAATGACATTCTTAGGGGAGACTGCAAAACATCCTTTCGATGTTGAAGCGGTTAGTGTAGGTTGTGTTGATTTTGATTCAATTGATAGATCATGTTTAAGTGAAATGCCTCCCTCATCATTTAGTTCTTCTTCATGTGGATATTCAAAGGTCATATGTTGTCTGCGACAGCAACAAAATACATATTAAACACATCTGGATTTAATGGTAAAATTCCACTTGCTCGAAACCCGTTGATTTCTACTGTTGGAGTTGCAGCTTCCAAGAAGGCGTCACTCAGCAACTGGCTGACTTGGAACATTGCAACAGTTCTGAAACAAAAGCAGAAATAAAACCATAATCCGAAACAAAAATAAAATGTGTCACAAACTTTTTAAATCTAAAAAGGAGAAATAACAAATATATAGAATTGATTACTAGCTTATTTACTTCATAGAGTTATCAAATTCACAACAGTATTGTTTAATAACTATCACGTATACCATTAAACCCGATACATTACTTAAATTACTAAATTGTTAAACTTATTAACCATTGAGAAAATGGTTGCTGTTTTCGGTCGAGTATGGACCTCTTGGCGTCGTTACTTTATTTGTATAAGCGATTTTAACAAAATTCTGTAACTTTCGAAGAATTTTTTCTTTTTTAACCATTCAGAAAATGGTTGTGGTTTTCGGTCGAGAATGGGCCACTTGGCGTCGTCACTTTATTCTTTTAAGCGTTTTTAACGACATTCTGTAACTTTAGAAGAATTTTTCTTTGAATAGGCAATAGAAATGCATATAATCGTTACAAAAATGTTAAAGTTAAAAATAGGATAGATTCAAACTATCAGATACGAAAAAAAGCCGTATTCAAAAATTGACGTCTGATGAGAAATCGTCTTATAAAGCAAAAAACATGATTAAACTTCATAAAGATACAACTAAATGTAAATATATTGCTTGAAGGTGCGTAAAAACATACAAAAAACATTTAAAAGCACATAAAAGTCCTTTTAAAAAATCAAAACATTTTCAACCGAACTTACTCGGTCATCATCAGTGAAAAACTAATAGACCTTTAGCTCACACGTCAATCTAAACAAGAGTTAAAGTTTTTGTAGGAAGGACCTGATAAAATATTAAGGTATATATTAAAGATAAGGTACAGTAATAGAATATGCGTTTCAATAACTGCGGCGATGGTTCAAACGAATATTTTTTAGAGGATAGAGAATGCCAGGATCTCTTCAACTGTGGTAATGGAAAATGCGTTTATTTGTAGATGGTTCCGATAATTATTTTTGAATAATTAATATTTTTAATTAATTAATTAATTATATATATATTTTTTAACTTTTGGAACATTTTTCCACTGATTGTTGTAATTTGTTAAATTACATTTTTGTTGTTGTTGTTGAAGTTTCGTTGTGTGCCGGGCAGAGTGGACAGATTGGCGAGCAAAACAGCCACTACCCTGACCACTTCGCCCCTTTGGAAGCCATAACAGAAAATACATTCTGTAGGAGAAACTAATGAACAGTCAATGACCACTCACCCACTAATGTGAAGCTGGAAACGTGCTCTTTCCTTACACATTCAGTCAATAAATGCAAGCACAACTGGTTATTGTTAAGCATATGTAATATTAGTCACTTATCTTTGATCACAAATTTCAAAAACTCGAAATCCCGCTCTAAAATCCCGAAAATGGAACCACGTTCTTCAACGATTCTCTGGTTACTCACTGCCTTCAAACGGAATAATTTGACTACAAACGACGCGATTCCAGCGCTCTGGTGACGTCATTATATTGGGTGACCACTTTTCCCTGAAATCCCCCTTACGTAATACTGCTAGTAATTCATCTCTTATTATATTCTGTCTATATTTCTTACTGACACATGCGCGAAACGTGATCATGTCCTCTTTCAATACAAGCGTTGTTTCTCATTTCACGTGGAGACAACACTTATTCCGCAGCTATTACTAAGATAAAATGGTCGGGACAAGGGGATTTAAGGAATAAAACATTGTCTGAAAATAACTCCTGACACTTATGAATTATTTTGCATAATTTTTATTTCCTTTTATTTGTCAGCTAAATGTTATCAATGGTAAGTATCAACGGTTGCTTATTGTCTAAGGATGTTTTTTAACAGTTTATAGAAATATTTTTTACAAAACTATAGAACAGAGAAAAAGGTCAGCAAAAATTTTATGAAAACTTTTTCTTCAAGAATTTAACTGCAAAAGAAAAATTAATGAAAAATTATTACATAATACTATGCGTTAATGTGAGTATATATATTATAGGAAAATAAAATTAATTGTAATATCACAATCATTGTAGGTTAAAAAAAAATTTTTAAAGCTACAATAAGCATTTAAAATATTTAACTACAAACGCTTATTAAATTCAAAATAAAATAATAATAAATAGTAACACCATTTTTAATTTTATATTAATCAGTTAATTTGATACAATAATTAATTTTAAAATTTTTCTACATTTAACAAATTATATATTTACATATATATATATTAATGACTTTCCAAATACGGTAAAAAAAATATATATAAAAAATATATAAAAAATACGTAAAATATGATAATATATGAGAATATTTTAAAAACAATGATGAATTCACCTTGTCTCCAAGAAAACAATAAACTGTAAAAAAAAAAAAGTTATTATATAAAACATTTCTCCCGTATTGTTTTATGTGCAGAATGACAGAATTTTAATCTGGTTAATATATCCACAAAACGTAAGAATTTTCTCTTTCATTACAAGCATTTTGTCTCTTTTTAAGTGATTAATGAATCTTATGGTGACAACAAATGTTTCAAACTTACTGTTGGGATAGTAAGAAAAAATACATAATGTGTTACAGATTCTTACGAGATATTACAAGAAATAAGCGGCATTGGATATAAGCCACGCTCTCATAGAAATGCCTGGCTATTATGCAATATATTTTTATATCCTTTTATTACTCAGCCTAAAGTTATCCACGGAAATGAAATTTGTATTTTTCAAACGAAAATGGTTGTTTAGCAGCTGAAAATCTCTTATTAGATATTGCCAATAATACGAAACCAGAAAACAATGTTGAGTCGGCAAAAATACAAACTTTATACTCTTCAATATTATCGAATCTTTTTTGAAAAATTAAAATACAGCCTTAAACGTTTCAATATCTGCTTAATAGCCAAACCCCCTCAGAAATGAAAGAATATCATTTGCCGTAAAATTGACCCAATTAATTTTGATAATTATTCAGGAGTATATGAAATACCTCTTATTAAAGAAGACGGATCAAAGAATTACTATATTGCATGACAAGCAGGAAATTCAGTTACAGAAAAAAGGAGCATATATCAGATATTTAGTGTAATAGAAAAACCACAGCCCTGACAAGATTATATCAGGAAGAAACAATCCAAATAAATTTCAATGAAAGTAAAAAAAAAAATATTTCCCTCCAGTCTATACTATCCATCCATAATAAGAGAAACCATAGAGATAGTAACACGTAAAAATACAATACGTAACAATGCTAAATCTTTTAACTTACCGACATTGTGGCTCAAGTTGCTCAATGGTTACAAATATGGAAATAAACAACCATGTAAAAATTAAAAAATAGCGTGCGTAATTTTAAAAGTACATGAAAATTAAATGATAGCATGGCAGTTAATAACTCCAAAGACCGTGCAATTATAGAATATTATCATTTATTTTTGATAATAGCTTGGCGGGAGCCGAAGCATGTCAACAATCTAATAATAGCTATGTTTATATCTTACACATTTTAGCATTTATAAATATCTCTTACTAGAAGTTTATTAAAGTATTTTTCTTAGAAAATGCAGCTTAGTGCTTAAGTTCAGGGAAAATTTATGAGGACAACACTTTCAAGTACTTAAATGCAAATGAAGAAAATAATTTAATGCTAAAATTATTACATACTACTAATAATCTCATAATAACGCCTGACTATTATGAAATATTGTACTACTACATCAGTGTTGAAATATAGTTTGACAGATTTTTATTTTATATCATAATGTTTATTTAATGTTGTGGGATAAAATTTAAAAAGTGATTTTAAAGCTACTATTAACATTTAAATTTCCTATGAACTAAAAATGATCAAAATCAAAAAGGAAAAATGAAGGTAAATTAATCAAGAATTAATGACACATTCTTCAAAATATATTATATAAAAATAGTTTTTTGTTGTGGTTATTTACTGCGTTTAATAAAGTAACATTTATTTGATAATTCGATGAATCACATAAACAAGTGGGTAAGTGTGATCGAAGATCGCATAAAGGGTTAAAACATTTTATCCTTTCTTTAACAAATCCAAATAAATTTCATTTTCAAAAAAAAAAAAAAAAAAAAAAAGTCATGTTTTTATAAAGTAAAAATTTACTGCACTATATTTTTCGCTTATCTGAACCGACCTGATAGCGGACGGAGCCCGCTTTTTATACTCTGTCATAATAATACCTGTCATGTGGACTAAATGCGATATTAAAAAATATCAATTTCAAAATTAAACATGTTGTATAGAGACCTTCAAAATGTTGAAATATATCAATATTTCCATAATCGGGTTTTTATCATGATTCAATGCGTTCCTCAAACTCATATATTTACTGTTCTCTATTACTCATATTCATACTTTCTTTGTATTATTCTCAAACATTTGAAAAATCCGTTATGACGTCAGATTTTTTTTCTTTTTAATTCTCTAATGACTTCATATTAAGCTGCTTTCTGTATTTACACATACTCATATTCCTTGTATTATAGAGAAATGTTTGAAAATTTCCGTTTTATTACCAATATGACGTCATATTAATCTTTTTTTTTCAATTGGTGAAACTTTTTATTTCATTTTCATTTTTCACGTGGAAATCTTTCAATAGAAAATTAATTGTTGTAGAAATAATTTTATTGTGGATTTTTAATTGTTGGCAACTGCTATAACTAAAAATGTTTAAATTAAATAGGAAAAGACTGTTAGATTTTTGGGGTTTTTATCTCTATATTTTAAAATAATACGATTTTTTTCAAATTTTATAATTTTGAGCTTCATAGCAGGTCTTCAACTATAAGTACACAAATTTTCAACTCTGTAAGTTAAATAGTTTCTGAGAACCGGCTTTGTGATGGTCAGGCAACGAAGCGGGCGTAATAGGGTTCGTAAGATGAACGAAAACCTAAAAATTACAACAAAAGCATACATTAGAAGCAAAATTATTTACAGTATGCCCACTAAAGTTCCGTTGCCACCCTCTTAACTTCGCAGCGGCTGCTCCTATATTCATAAAAGTGGGGTGTAGGTATAGTAAAGTAGCCATGCGAACCTGAATAAAATCACCTACGGCGTCACCTGGTGGAAAGCTGCGGAGTTAGCATTACTATCATGAAACCGGAAAGAGATAGGGAAAAAAGTGATTTACAATGTTGTAAAGCATCATCAACTTAGTACGAAAATACATCTTGTGGATATTAATACGAAGAATAGAACGGTTAAAATGCGCATTTGTTTTTTAGTAATTTCCTAAACTGTGACGTGACAAAACGATCTTAGAAAGAAAAAAAAACTAGTTGAAACAACATATCTTTATTTGACATGTTGAAACTTCTCACCGTCAACTGCAATGCACATTTGGATCCTTGTTGGAATTTCACGTTGCACACGTTGGGTTATAGACGGTGACGCGTTGGCACAGTCGTCCGTAATGCGTCGTTTTGATCGGGAATCACAAGCGATGCCACTGTGCCACATTTCACTGTCGTGTTTTGTCCGAAAAATAATCATTTCTCCTTCCGTTCATTTTTCGTGACGTCGCAGTGTAGGAAATCACGAAAACTCAAATGCGAAAACTCTCTGCTTTGGCACTTTCAATCGTTGAACAATGTCACTTTGTTTCATTCCTTGCTTATGTAATTCAAGTATGGCAGATCGTTTGTTAACCATAATGGTTATCACAACTAACTTACTTACGCCTGTTTAGTAGCTTTCTAGAATCAATTACCTATGACAATAACTTTATAACTTTAGTGGTAGTTACAGATTTTTGGTTTTAAACTTCGTCCAAGTTATTTCTTGTCACCCGTATATATATATATATATATATATATATATATATATCGCATTTAACGAGATTCCAGATTTAGAGAGGAAAATGGAGACTTTTGTTTGGTATAATGTTTATAAATGTATTGAAGTATACTCTTTTAGTGAGCAAATTTTTGTACTTTTCCCGGATTTAACAAGGAAAATAATTATGAAAGCGAGAAATAATTACAGAAATAATGATTTTAAAAAAAGAAAAACACACAGATTTCATAGATTTCTCCCATTCCTCGTGTAAGAAAAAAATAACTATTCTTTAAAGTTATCCAACAACAGTTGAAACCATCATAGACAGGTATCGATATTTAGAAGGGAGATGGTGTGAACTGGACGACCGTCCTATTGTTCCTTTTACAGGAAAGGAAAAAGGGAGAATGAAATCATCCCAACTGATAAGGAATGGAATTCTAACACACTTGGTGCTTTACCACGGTTAAAAATAGTAGATGCAGGGAGGTGGGGTACGGCTGGCATCAAGTGAAATCATTTATGACGACTCACTCCTCCCTTCAATGGCTTGATCCAATCTAAATCAGGTGTAATTACCTGTTTCAGAACTACATGTAAGAAAAACTTATTTTCGGCTTGTGCCTTTTCTTGAGAGCGTGTTTTTTATTCTGCTGTTTAAAATGTCGGAAGTAAAGTTTTATCCATAAGAGAAAAAGTGAAAATTATAAAACTCTTAGATAAAGGTAAAAAAAATGTTGCAGTATGTAATCTTCGACCACGAACAGAAGGCGGGTGAGACGTCAAAGTCACGTGGTGCCAGACGGGTCTATTTGACTGATTTAGGGAAAGAAGGAGGATTGAGAGAAGAAACTTCAGGACTAAGTTATTTGAACTCGGATTACCATATCTGGCTAGTTAGCGCCTTTTGATGTAGAATGAAAATAAGATTACATTTATATGTGTTATACAAGAATACAAATTCGAAATTCTTTACTATCGTGATATGGCAAAAAATGCTTGGAAAATAGGAAGTAGTGAATTTTTATTGGGTGAATTCATTGTTGAGAAATTTTGTTGTTAGGGTATTTTAGGTAAGGACAATTTTTACACAGTGAGAGACCTTGTGAATTAAATATACAAGCTAATTCATAAGCAATAAATAAAAAAATTCAGTAAAATGTGCTTTTTTATCCAAGATACTTTTCGCATAATGTTATATCATATATATATATTTTTTTTCTTCTTTTTTTTTCAAATAAAAGTTTGAAAACTTTTTCACACACCGAAACTTTAAAAGTATTTGAATATTATGTATTATTAAATATTAAGTTGCGATGGAGATATTTGTATAATGTTCCGGTGTTATATGAAGTATTCAGGATATTTTGGTCAGATCTCTCGGCTAAATCATATTCTAAAAAAATTCCTGACGGCTCGACCTACAGGCAGAGGTAGATTTCGAAGACGCAGACCGTGGGGCGGCTGTTGTTTGGGAATTGTGGAAGAAATGACCTTTTTGCCATGATGCAGCATTTGGAAACGCCCACTTCGGAACCTAACTTGTTTGCAGGCGGAGCCGGCAGGCATGTTTTTTTGCTATAAGGGTTGGTCCTATAAAAAACTTGTCACTATAAAAGTTTTAGATAATATTAAGAGGATTTATAATAAATTTAAGCGGATTTGATATCTTCTGAATTGATGAAGTTATGAATTTTTTTCTTCTAAACCCCCCTCCCCCCACTCTTTCCCCTCCCCCTTGGGACCATTTTTAATGGTATCAAAAATCTGTCATACAAAAATTTTCGGCCTTTTTTCTAGAAGTAATAACTTTAAACGGATTCGATACGTATCATAATTAAGACGTTATGGTTTTTTTTTCTGTTTTCGCCAAAAGCCCCCCCCCCCTCCCCATGGTTCGATTTTGCCTATTAACGAACTTGACCGAGATTTCATGCCCCTTGATTTTATGTATCAGTTTGGAAGAGATTTGTGCAGAATTATGGGAGTTATCGTGTCCGTAAAAAAGTGACATAGATAGATAGATAAAGTTTTAAACTGGGGTGGTTTTGGGTTCTGGGAGTCATGATCGGCATAGATCTGCAAAATTTTTTCGCAAATTCCAACTTAGGTGAAAATGTAATAGGTAGTATTTCTTACGAAATCTACCTAAAAAATTGTTTTTATAAATTATTTTCTCAGAATATTTTAACTAGATTTTATATACACTTATATTAAAATACAAAAATGCGATACCTGAAAACATTGCCCCACCAGTGGCTGAGAGGTTCTGCTCTCAAAGCTGGTAGACAGGAGGTGCTGTGTTCAAACTCCTGTCGCGCTCGTCGGCCTAACCGTTTGGAGTTTTCCGTAATTTTCTTCGAACCTTGCGTAAATACGGGTTAGGATCCCTTAGAAAGACCTCCACGGAGGGCATGCTCCTCACCGACCTAGCGCAGATAATCGGCCGTAACAAATAACCAACCAATCAACCTAGAAACATTCTCAAAACGAGTATTTCAATATAATTTAAATTGATTTTGCATAAACCATATAGGTTCAAGGATCGATGCAGTTTTTTTTTTTTTTTTTTTTTGGGGGGGGGGGGTTATTTTGTGAAAAGTAAGTTATTTTTGTGATATATTTTGTGAAATTTGTTATATCTTTGTGGAAAATAACATTTTGTTACGAAACATGCAATCCAGCTACTCAAATTCAAACCAAGCATTTTTTAATAATAACTTCTTTAAATCCTTCTGCCAGTGTTAAATTCAGACACTTTTTTCCGGGATTTTATCTTACTTTACTACGGAAATTTATCTTACTTTGCAAAACTGGCAACAATAATGAAATAGTTGGAACTTTTTTATTTGCGTTTGCGTAAAATTCATTTACTGTATTCCGAACGACGTATAAATCAAAAGTATCCAAAACTGCCTTCCGTTTTGCAGGGCGACTGCGATTTTTTCCTGGCGTTGAAAGCCTTCCATCAGGAGCAGATTTCGACTCACGTTTAATTATTTGGATAGTTCGAAGAGAAACGCCAGTAGCAGCAGACGTACGCTCCTGTGCTTTCAGAATCGGAATGGAAAGAGACGAAGATTTTGCTTCATTTTCACAAAATTTAAGCACATTATTAACAATGTTACGTTCATCAGAACGCAAAGTTTTCCCTTTACGAGACATTTTGTGTTGTTCTGAAAAGAACAGTTTAAATAGAGAATAATGATAATAATAATCAAGAGCACTGAGAATATAACAACCTTCTAGGACAAAAGAAATTATATCAGTGAGAGGAGAGGACAGACGAGAAACAGAGAGGGGAATGTATACCGCCAAACAGGGACCGATTTAGAAATTTGGGGGCCCTGGGCACAGATGCGTATGGAGGGGCCCCCTTGCACAGATTCTTTGAATAAAAAAATATAATATCGAAAGCAGTACTTATTAAGATAACCACTACTGACTTTGATAATTTCTTTAAAATATTATTTAAAAAAATTAAATTTGATAATCATTAATTTACTTTTAAATAATTATTTGATAATTATGAATTTTTAATTGTATTTTACAATAAACTGTGTGGTGCTGATTAGCTTTCTCTATGCAAGTCCATATATCTGGAATGATGAAGTATTCCACAACTAATAATAAATTTACCGCAGTACCAAGCTATAATTATTTAAAATATTAGCATATCCTATTAATCAAACGACTTTTTCTTTCCAATACAAGCTTTGTATGGAAAAAAAATTAACTAAATTTACACAAGTAACTAGCAGAACCACACGACTTTGTCCATGTTAACCATGAGGGCCTTACATGTAAAATAAAAATGAAATAATATGGTAATCCCAAAAATGGAGTTCTGTACATTACTTCACATAAATTGTTAAAAGACAATCAGCAAAAAAATGAGTTACTTTGACATATCATAGATAATCTCTGACAAACAGATTTTTTCGTTTTAATTTTGTTTTTTGACAGTTAAAACTCTTTTGGCCAATAATTGAAAAACCTTTAGTAGCATTTGGGTGTCCCTGAAAATTGGGGGCCCTGGGCCCGTGCCCCGAATGCCCTGCCGTAAATCAGGCACTGCCGCCAAAGGCAGGAACGCTCGAATATGTTACAACCCTAAATACTTGCTCTTCCACTGTCCTAACCTTTGAGAAAATGAACTCTTCTTCTAAGCGGCGATCTCACCCGCCTTCTTGTTGTGGTCGCATATTAAGCAGTTCATTTGTGTCAACTCTTTTGAAAAACAAAGAATCCTTAATGGAAGCATATAAAGCGAATGTGACGGATCGCAAACAGCTGAAGAAGTTTGAAAAACATGACGTGAAGCTCTGTTAAAATGGTTTATTCAGCAACAGAATTCTTGTTTGCCGATAACTGGTCCCATCATTAAAATCCAAGATGCAAAATTTGAAGCTCAGCTAGGTTACAGAGTTTTTTCATGCTCTAATGAATAGCTACATCGTTTCCAGCAACGTCACAACATCTGTGCAGGAAAAATTATCGGCAAGGCTCCAATGTGAACGACAAGGATGTGAAAGACTGGTTGGAAAGTTTTATGTGAAAATTATGCTGAAGATAACATGTACAATGCCGATAAGGCTGGAGCCTTTTACAATCTAATCCTTTATCAAACGATGAAGCTTAAAGGTCAAAAATGTTTGGGTAGTAAGTTGCTGAAAAATCGCTTAACCTTGTTAATGTGTTGCAACGTGTAAGGGAAAGACAATAAAAAACATTTTATCGTCGGTAAATCTGCAAATCCAAGAAGCTTTAAAAGGGTAAAAAGTCTATCAGTGACTTACAAATCGACCAAAAAAGCATAGCTGACTTCTGATTTATTTTAATCCTATTTTCACGAGTGGGATAAAGTGCTACAACAACAGAAAACAAAGTTGCACTCATCGTTGATAATTTTTCTGCTCATCCGCTGGTCAGCAACTTAAAAAAAAACATAAAACTTGTTTTTTTACCGCCTAACTCAACCTCGGTGTTACAGCCTCTCAAACTAGTGCCTATTCGCAGTTTCAAATGATATTATAGAAAGCAATTAATTCTGATGATGTTAGAGGGAAAGGAAAAATATCAGGATCTTAAAATTTATGTTTTTCACGTTATACATCTGAAGACAGATGCTTGGGGAAGTGTTACTCAATCCTGTATTCAAAACTGTTACAGGAAAGCTGGATGGATTGACAGAAGTGATGATGACTTCGAAGATGAACATGACTTGTGGTACTCAGTCTATTTGCAACAAAATAACATTGAGTAGTTTAACGATCTGTTAAACATCAATGAGTACAATAACGCTGATGAGGATGTCTTAACCTCGAGCATACTCATCACTGAGGATATCGCCGTGGAATTGGTAAAAGCGCAGGAAGAGGAAAATGTAAGTAATAGTGACTCGGAAGAAAAAACTGTAATTAAAACACCGTTACGTGATTGCACTGCAGAGTCATTACAAAATTTTGACCAGTTTTTTGAAGCAATGAAAAATACCGATGATGCAACATTTAATGAATTAAGTGTTTTACGACGAAGATTAAATGAAACGAAGTTATGTAAAGTCAAACAGTAAACTTCGGATGAATATTTTTCCACTTCTCATTAAAGATTATCAAGCGGCAATTCACTTCAGTTGTTTTTTTATGTACATACTTGTTATTAACTTGGATTCGGATTTAGCGAGCGACCGGATTTAACGAGCGTTTTTCTGCGTCCCGAGTTCCTCGTTATATACGGATCCTACTGTATATATATATATATATATATATGTACATATATCACTGGCACCCAGCCAAACACAAATTACCTAAAATACTAATAATTTATTCAACGTTAAAAATTTCTACCTTATTCCATAAGAACTTAAGAAATGAACATATAACATCAATAAAAATGGCTGAAATGTTTTCTTATTTTACTTAACAAAAGCGTAAAATAATAAAATATCTTCACACAGTTTCAACGAAATTAGTAATAGACGCTTACAGTATGACATCACTCTTGACGTTTTGGTTGGATAGTGACTCCAAACAAACGGTTGCTATATTTCATTTCTTTTTAAATATAAATCACAGAAAATCTTATCACTACATCTAAAGTATTAAAACATTTAATTGTGAAATATAGCTATAAGATGTAGCTAAAATATACAAACAAAATAGAAAATACAGCATAGCAACCATTTGTTTGGAGTCAGTTTCCAAGCAAAACGTCATGAACTGACGTCACAACTGAAAACTGATAGCTTCTATTCGAAAACATTTTTTGTGAATCAGTACTGCCATTTATGGACTAAAATATAAAAAAATAGTACAGAATATTAGGAAATAATTAACTATTGATTATTCTTTCATTAATATACAGAAATAAATAAATGTTGCTATGCATAGTTACGCCAAACAGCTATTATACTCTGTCATAATGATATCTGTCATGTGGACTAAATGCGATATTTAAAAGAAAATAGTTTATATAAAATAGATATTTAAACCTATTGCGTAATCCTCTGTAATCCAGGTCCTACAGCCAAATTGCATATTTTAGAAAATGAGACTTTTTGTGACAGTTCTTTAAAAGTATCTACATTGATTTTCAACTATATTGTTGCTAGCAAACGCCCATGTTTGGAGCTAACCTTGCCCACAGATACGGAAGATTAGTTAGTTTATATTTTACTAGCTGTTACCCGGGACGTCGTTCACGTACCATTAAAAAAAAATGCATTAGTTAAGGAAAAACGTTTCACTCCCGATAATTAAAAACGTATGTAACTCTCTTTATAACAAACTCCATTTTTTCGAATATCTGAATAGTCTGTCATAATAATATCTGTCATGTGGGTTAAATGCGATATTTAAAAAATAATAATTTCCAAATTAAACATGTTGTACACCTTCAAAGTGTTAAAATATGTGAATATTTACATAATCGGGTTTCTATCATGATTCAATACGTTCCTCAAACTCATATATGTACTATTCTCTATTACTCATATTGATACTCACTTTGTATTATTCTCAAACATTTGAAAAATCCGTTAAACTTCCAATATAATGACGTGTAATTAATCTGCTTGCCGTACATACACATACTTATACTCCTTGTATTATTGAGAAATGTTTGAAAATTTCCATTTTATTACCAATATGACGTCATATTATTATTATTTTTTCAATTGGTGAAACTTTTTATTGCATTTTCATTTTTCACGTGGAAATCTTTCAATAAAAATTAATTATTGTAGAAAGAATTTTATTGTGGATTTTTAAATGTTGGCAACTGCTATAACCAAAAATGTTTAAAATTAATTGGAAAAGGCTGTTAAAATTTTGGTTTTTTATCTGTCTATATTAAAATAATACGATTTTTTCAAATTTCAATATTTTGAGCCTCATAGTAGGTACTTAGCAATAAGTAAACAAATTTTCATGCCTGTAAGTTATATAGTTTCTGAGAACGGATCTGTGACGAACAGACAACGGAGCGGGAGTAATAGGGTTTCGTGAGATGAACGAAACTGTAAAAAAGATAAAATAACCAGGATTCTAATATTAATGAAACAGTTATACCTAAGCATTCATTATCCCTTTTTACTGGTAATTATTTTTAAGTAACTATTATTTCTTTCATAATATGTCAAAAAATATATAATATAAAATAAATCATATGAAAGACAAAGAAAATTATGAGTAAACGTACACAGAATGTGCATGAGCAACCACGGATTCAACTAGGTCCCGAGAGAATATACTGTAAAAGAATATATAGTATTTATGTAATACTGTTAGCGCTTTCTCTCATGTTATACTCTGTGCAGATTTAGAGCCTTTTCATGTTGTTAACAGATGCGCAAAATGAAATTATTTTCTCTTTTAGTACAAGCATTTCTCTCCTTTCACTTGATTAATAATACTCTGGATGACAACGCAAATTTCGCCGTTATATCTAGGATAATAGGAAAGAGACTGTAGAGCCTTAAATATACCTAAGGATATATTAGGAGAAATAAATGTCATGGGGTATAAGCAATGCACTCACAAAAATGGCTGGCACTTATGGTGTATCGTAAGTGTTATTTATATTTATTTCCCAACTCAATGTTAATCTTAGTTGTAAAATAGTTATTTGTCAAAAATATTTTTTTAGCATCTAAAATCGTTTGAACAATATAAAATCATCAGAACAATATAAAAAAATCACCATAAGAATAAAAAAACTATGTATAGCTAAAATAAAGTAAATTTTGCTTGTTTTGAGTTGCATCAAATTTATTGGGATTTTAAATGCATTTCATAACAACTAAATAAAGTTACCTCTTATTGGTCACAGATTATGTTGTAACTACTTTTATTTTTCAACGTACTTACCTACATTTGTTCAGTTGTAAAATTTCCACATTGATATTACGGGATAAAATTTATATAATTTTCAAAATGTAAGTTATTTAAATTTATTTGAACATCAAATTTTCTGGATAAATTTCAGTTTTTAATAAAAATAAATCATAGTATGTTTTCCAACAAGCAATCAGGCAGGTTTAAAAAAAACAATGTACTGTAAATATATATATATATATATATATATGATCTTGTAAAATTTGCATTATTATTTTTTGTCCATATTTAGATTATTTTATTCTTGTTAGCACATGTGCAAAGCGAAATCATTTTCTCTTTCAGAATATATCCTTTCTCTTATTTCAGGTGATTAATGTTTCTCTTGGTGACACCACATATTGTACAATCATTTCTGGGATAAAAGGAGTGAGTACTTATAGCTTAACAGACTCTTAAGGAGACATTAGGAGAAATCACTGGTATGATTTATAAAAGCACGTTCTGGCGATGATGCCCCCCCGCCATGTAACCCATGTAACATAAAATGATCAAAATGATCTGTCACGGTGGAAAATGACTATGTGGGTCCTGTTCAACGTTTGTGTGCATGTGTGTAAACATAGCAAGCATATTCGTGGAGATGTTATCGTTTCTGTGAAAAATTGAAACTTTTTTATATATAGTTTTCAACCAAATTTAACATCACTTTCCGAAAACTTGACTAAAACAGTAGAAACAGTATACTGAAATTAAAAAATGAATATATTGAATATTTGATGAGATATGGCCATTTGTAGGAAATAATATGTAACATCACATGCGTCAAATATACATAAATTTTCATTTCATAATTTCGTAGTCAGCTATTTAGGGCAACTTATATAAAACGTCCAATGAAATATCGCGAAAATTCAGAAAGATAGTGACGATATAGTGATTTGCTTTCTAAAAGTAGGTGGATGGTAAGAGATTTTCCAAAATTTATCAATCAGTTCACTGTATTGCAGATATATTTCTGAGTTTTCACGGTGTTTGACTGGGCTTTTTATATAATCTGTAATAAATATCCAAATACCAAATTATGAAATATTTTTTTGTATCTTTCATACATGCTATTCATATAAATGTCCACATCTCATCAAATATTCAATATATTCATTTTTTAATCACAGCATACCCTTTTTATGTGTTATGTGTTATGCTTTCGTGAAGTGATATTAAATTTGGTTGAAAACACTATATGCTATAAACAAAAAAAATATTTACTTTTTCATAGAATTGTTAACATTTTCTCAGATACGCGTCCTATGCTTACACAAATGCACACAAATATTTAACAGGATCTACATAGTCATTTGCTACAGTGACAGACCATTTTGTGCAATTTCTGTTACTTGGTTGATCGTAAATACTTTTTTATTAAACAATTTATTACTGAGCTCCTAATTATCTTTTCGACTAAATCTTCACTGAAAAATATGAAGTCGAACATGGTCTTTACGTCTTAAAACTTCAAAGACAATATGTCAAAAATTTCAGCGGATATTCGACAAACCATGTAAAATCAGAAGCATCAGATTACTGCCACTTTCAGGTTTCAGTTTTGAGTAAAATTGATAAGATAATTAAGGGTTCTCTGGAATTTTAAATAAGCAAGAATAAACAAAAAATACGAATGGGGTTTTTAAGTATTTTAACTTATTGAAATTTTCCAAAGAAGAAAAATATGTATTGACTTATACAAATTATGAAGAGTATTTTCATACATCTTAAACACAAGTGATGTATATAGCATGACATAAGTTTTCCAATGCCTTTTTTAACATACATTTTTCGCAATCTATGCTTAATTAAAAAGTCACAAAGTTTTCATTTTTATTCAAATATTTCAGCATGAACGTTCTTTATGTATACTATAAACAAACTATAAGTCCAGTCTGTAATATGGATATATTAAGTTAGTCTAATAAGTAATGGAGTCCAGTAATACCATTGCTAACATACTTTAAAAGCAGATTTAGTTTTATAACACTATTGAATATTTAAAATGGGGAAACACAGATATGTTTTCATACTTTATAATTATTTAATATCCTTAAAAGTTTTTATATTTTCTGTCAATTTAATTTTTTTAACTATTTATTGAATTTCAATTTTTAAATCTATTATAAATGTTGTGTAATGAGAAAATAGAATGAGATTTACAAATGGTTGTTAAATTCCAGAGAAAAAAAAACAAAATAAACAAACTAACATCTTTATGTTACTACACCAATAAATTAAATATATGCATTAATTATAATTTGTTTACTGGTCACTATTTTACTGCATTAAGTGAACTGATATTTCTTCCATAACTTGTCAAAAAAGGTAAAATGTAAAATAAAACACTTGAAGAAACAGAGTCTTTTGAGGAAACATTCACACATTATGTAAGAAGAAACATACATTACATTATGTAAGAACAAGCATGGATTCAGCTAGGTACCCAGAGAATTTTTTGTAAAAGAAAATATGATACTTATATAATCTTGAGAGTAATTTCCCTTGTATTATTATATTCCATACACATTTACTACCTTTTAAGTTTGTTAACATATGTGGAAATTAAATCATTTTATCTTTGAGTAAAAGCCTTTTGTCTGTTTTAACGTGATTAATGATTCGCTTGGTGAAACACATATTTCGCAGTTATTGCTAGGATGAAAGAAAGGAGTACATACAGCTTTACAGATTCTTAAGGAGATATTACGAGAAATATCAAGCATTGAGTATACGTCGTGCTCTCGCTATAATGGCTGACACTTATGAAATATTTTATAGAAGTAATTTCTGTTTATTATACAACCAAATGTAATTCATGTAGGATAAAGCAGGTATTTATCAAAATGAAAAGTTTGTTTAGCAACTGAGAATATTTTGTGACATCTTTACTAAAACGTTTATAATGAAAATACGTTTAATTTACTTTATTATTTGAAAGTACGTTACGTTTAACACTAGAACTACCGGAAATTTTACTCAAGTTTTTTTTAAACTATTTCACACCAGAAATTTTATTTAAAACTACTTAACGTATTCATTTAACGTATTTCTGAGAGTTTTATATTTAATTTATTTTAAAAAGAAATTTCTGGTTCGAATCAGAATATATTCATTTTGTAACCGTCAAATTGACGGCTCACGGTAGTTCTAGTGTAAAATTTCGCATTTTTTCAAATAATTGTTTATTGTAGATTTTTTAATGTTTTCATTTCATCATCATGTTATGTGTTTTCATTTTGCATGATGTTGGTCAAATTCCTTCCAATACCACATACATTTGCTTAAATTTAGAACTAAAAGGCACAATGTGATTTATTTTGAAGTAATGTATTATCCACTTAAAAGGCGGTGGGATATTTTTTATTCCACTTCATTTTAATCCCCAAATGTCACAATAGCACAAGAATTTTGAAAAAAAAAATGCTTTTATTAAGTTTATTATAAAAGCAAACGCGTGTTATCAGACTTTTTTTAAAAACTGAAATTAAGAAAAAACGCGAAGTCAAAACGCAAGTCAAAAAACGCCCGTCAATTATAATTGACGGGCAGAATTTTTCGATACGATTTCGTTTTACTAAACGGAAGGAACTTTCCAAACAAACCAATAAATTTAAGATACGCCAGAAAATACCACTAAATGTCATACAAAAGTGCTTGACGCAAACACAAAAATATTGTCTGAAAAACAAAATGAAAGACTGTTCAGTGTAGGTGTTTTCAACCCATTAAACAGTCCAGTGTAAGCAGCTTTGAGGGATGGCAGGGGTGGGGAATCCAGAGCGGACCTCAGCTTTACGCCCAATCATTAGATAAGTGACTTACTAATAGATGTAGTCATTGGAAAATGTGTTAATGTAGTTATGAGACTACTCAGAAAATTTTAGTGATTTTAAAGAATTAACGTTAATAAAGAAATGGTACAGCGCAGAATTTTATAAAGTTAATTTAAATTATTAAAACTTATATAAGAACTAGGAAGTTAAATTTAAAGACTAATAAAATATTTAAAAGTTGAGTTTACAGTGTGATACGATTTTAAGAAAAAAAAATGTAAAACACTAGTTTAATACACGGTAAAGAGCGACAGGATAAACAAAACAAAAGCACATTTCAAACAGTTTTTAACAAAGTAAAAGTGTTTATATACTTTTTTTCTATAGTACTCATCTGTACATTTTTTTCTGCGGATAAGCAAGTTTATTGGAGAAATAGGCAATGGGAGTTTTGAATTCACTGAATCACACACATCACAAGCTACGCCAGTTCATCAGTGCTTCGAATACTAAAACTACATTTAGTAAAGCAAAAAATTTTATAGATTTTCAGTTATAAAAATTTAAATATTGAGTGCGAATATAACTATATTAATAAAAGAAAATCTTTGTGAATATGTCTGTTTTTTAAATTAAGGATACTTAGGAAAATATATTACAAGTATTGCACGTAGCGGTCTGTAAATTCGTTCTCCGAATGAACCATCGACTCAGATTTTGGATTTTTATTAGAATTGTTTTGTTATTTTATGTTAATTAGCATATTTATCACGATTTTTCAAGTTCCCCTGGTAATCTTCATCCTCTCATTAAAGCAATAACAAAAAATTGATTTAGTAAATTTTATCTTCTTTTCAATAACGTGTCACTCAAAATTTTTATAAACTCTGTATTTTACTGTAAATGAGAAGTTTGTTACAAACAAAATTTTATCTGATAGCTTATGCATCTAATCTTTTATCCCCTGTATGGAGAAATACTTCTGTGTTCTTCCCTGAAACACCACTGCCGAGTTTCTGGAATCGATAATATATATATATATATATATATGTCCTAAAAGCCTGGAAACGGTTGGATAACTCGAGAAATATACATCGGATTGTAAAACGGAAAATATGTGTTCAATATATTTTTTTAATCTATTTAGGGATATCAAAGCTACCCCCAAACTCTGTCCCCTGGGTAAATGGTGGAGGCAACTTTGAAATCATTACTGATAACAAACCATTTGTTATTGCAGATTCGGATTCTACGGGAAAGAATACGAAACGTTTGTATTTAATTTTTTCTTCGGAAAATCGTAGATGGCGTTGTAATCGAGTAACATTCAGTGAGAATCGTTTCCATTGGAAAAATAATAGTCTAATAAGTTAAATAAATGAAACCTTAACGAATAAAAGTGTAAACGTAACGCGTATGGATAAATTTGGAATGCCTACAAAAAGAATGAGTTAAAATGAGAATATATATATATATATATATATATATATATATTTAACGGAGCTTTTTATGCGGTGAGGAAAGGATTCCAAATGAATTAAAGTAAGCTTAATAAAAGGGAAATACAGGGATTAGCTATATTTTATAACACGAAGAAAAAATAATTTTAAAGAAAGAAACATTTAGAAAAAGTAAGAAGAGTGGGAAATGAATTTTTATGGAAGTGAAATATGTGAAGAAAAATCCTCTTCACATACGTGTTCAGTATTTTAGAAAAATTTGAAACTTTGATATCCGTTAGCATATTTTTCTAAAATATTGAACATGTATTATACTATTTTTTGAATCCGATGTATAAACTGGGTTTCATAATGATATGAACATCTAGTAATTTTGTGATATCGTGGCAAAAATTCATAAATAATTTTCAGAAAACTTCATTCTCGAGACAAATACAGACATTTTACAAAATACATAGCTGTAAAAGAAATATCCAACTTTAAATTCATTGAAAATATGAATTATCTAAAAAAATGGTGCTGCAAAATGATATGAACATTGATCGAAATTATCACTAAACACGCATGGAAACTGTACAAGAAAATTGAATGCCACTCCGAGAAGAAGAAACCGAAAAATGCAAATTAGTTTAGCATATAAAGATACTTCGCTGACAAGGAAATTTCCAAACTTGATCGCAAAGTTTTAAAACTATGGATCCTAAAAGCGCTTTAAGTGGTTTTGAGAAAGGGAAAATTGTGGCTTTTAAGGATCAAGGAGTTTCGGCCAGAGCTATCGCAATAAAATTTAAAAGATTTATTAATTGAAAACGTGTAATAATAAATTTTCTTCGATTAAAACAGGATTATTTAGCAAAGAAGTTTCCGGGATGTCCGTCAAAGCTGTCCAAAAGGTAAAAAGGAGCTGAGGAGATTGCATTGGCTCCGGCGGGAGTTGAACCAGGGATCTCATGAACAGTAGGCGAGAGCGTTAGCGTCATGCAAAAGGCCAAGCCAATTACTTCCAGCTTGTAACTTGCTTTAAACTGTTGATGTGAGATGAGATCGCTGCACACTCAATTTCCAGTGAGATATACGTCTTGCTGACGTCAGACAAGTGATATGCACTCATGAGTGATGCTGTCGTACGGATATGTGATTCGCGGGATGACAGGATTTGTGCTGTGAGCGTTTCACAGACTTTGCTTGGAGGGATGATTTATTTTTTGCTGTCATCTGTTGGCTATGAGATGAGTTAATTGTTGGTGTTGAAGGTTGTTGCGTGTTTGCCGGGTCACCATTGAGGCGATTGCATTGGCGCCGGGGGGAGTTGAACCAGAGATCTCATGAATAGGAGGCGAGAGTGTTAGCGTCCAGCAAAAGACCAAGTCAGTTACTTTCAGCTAGTAATTCGCTTTAAATTGTTCATATGAGATGAGATCGCTACAGAGCCATCATAAAAAGAATGAGCAATGGCAAAGCAACTTTAAGCGAACATTCAAGAGATCCACTGATAGCAGTGCCAAAAAGTATCTTGTCCAGTGTAGTCAAGAGCTCTAAGATGATGAGGTACAGGAAAAGAAAGCCCCAACCACGTATGACTAAAATGCATCAGTAAAATCGTCTGGATTGGGCAAATGAACACATATCCTTTAAGTTAGAAAATAAAAGAGTAAAATTTCCGATGAAAAAAAAATCTACAATTTGGATGGTCCGGACGGTTTTCTTTATTGATGGCACGATCTGCACAAGAAACAAGAAACGTTTTCAAAACGACAGCAGGGTGGAGGTTTGGATTTCATGGTAAGATCAACGTTGCGTTTCCCCTTGGCTGAATGAGTGCAGTAACCTACCAAAATCTACTTGAAGAAAACTTGCTCTCATTTGCTGATGAAATTGGTGGAACATTCATGATGTTCCAACAAGACAAGACATCCATCCACAGTGGCAAACAACACTTGGGTTGGTTTCTTAATAATGGTGTACATGTAATTGCATGGCCATCTGTTTCTTCTGATTTAAATCCAATGGAAAATGCATGGAGTTACTGGTTAGAGCTGTTTACGGAAATGGGAAACAATATGCTAAAAATTCAGAATTAAAAGCTGCTATCGTCTTGCACTTGAAAGAAATCGATCAAAATATATTAAAAAGCCTGGTCCACGCCATGCCTGATCGGTTTTTTACATTAATTAAGAGATCTGGTGCACACACTGGCTATTTATATATATTTTTGGCCAATGCTCATATCATTATGAAACAGCTCCAAATGGAAAAATGCAGTTTCTTTTATGTATAATTCGGTGTTTCAATTATATTTGAACGATATAAAATTTTATTATTTATTTATAATAAAACGATTTGTTCTATTTCTAACATTGATTAGACTTCAGTTTGTTTTGTAAGACTTTCTTCAACACTGGTGTGTAAAACTTAAAATGCTAATTTCTGAACACGTGAGTACTCAAAAGGTAATTCTATAAAGAGCAAGTGTAGAAAGAGGTACTTCCCTAACAGCACGGCCAATCGATTTGAAGTCCCCTTGACGTCACACATGGTTAGAAGTGTCTCAATCGCTACGGTGAATCAAAATATGGGATATTTCACTGTCTCATTATTACTCTCCAATGATTGTTAACGCTGAAAAGTCACTGTGATTGTCGCTTTGTGATGGGTCACCAGGTGACATTACAATGAATTCATCTTTTAATTCTCGAGTCACTGTCAGTTAAAGACTGAACTTTGAAGTCATTGTGAGCATTGTATTGTGATGAGTTGCTAAATAATGTCACAATGAAGTCACATGGTGACTTTCCGGTTATCGACACTCTATTGTGAAGTCATGATTGCGCTCCTTTGTGAAAAGTCACCAGATGATTTCATTATCTGTCACTTGGGAACTCGTCACAGAACAGCTATTATGAGGACTTTACAATGGTGTGTCAAAATGACAGTCACATGAGAGTCACAAGATGACTTCATTGTAAAGTCACCTCGTAACTCGTTAAAAAGCAGCAGTCATTGTGACTGTTCAGTGGAGTGACCGAATGAGAGTAAAAATGAGACGAATGAAAGATATCACATTTCTCTTCATTGTAGTGACTGTGACAATTGTGACCATTTGTGATGTCAAGAAGACTTCATATCGACTGTCTGTGCTGTTAGGATAGTACCTATTTTCTACACTTGCTGTTTATAGAATTTCCTTTTGAGTACTCATGTGTTCAGAAACTTGCATTTTGTATTTGTTGCTTAAGTTTTGCACACTAGTGTATTTTATGCTTGAAAAACTGGGTGTTCATATCATTTTGAAACCAAGTGTATTTCTCGAGTTATTCGACCGCTTCCACACTTTTAAATTGAAATGATTCTCATTGCATTTTATGCTTGAAAAACTGCGTGTTCATATCATTTTGAAACCAAGTGTATTTCTCGAGTTATTCGAAAGCTTCCACACTTTTAAATTGAAATGATTCTCATTGCATTTTACTCGATTACAGCGCCATCTACGATTTTCCGAAGAAAATGTTAAGTACAAAAGTATATAATCTATGATATGAAGTAAATCAAATGATTCGTTATTTGATATGTATTTCTTCCAAACAAACACATAAAAATTGCAAAATCAAAACATTTTTTAGTATTATTTTTATTGGATAATGTGAATTCGTTTAACTAGTTTTCTTTTTAAAGTTTCTTTCATACAGGTTATTTTAAGTAACCTGTTAATAATATTACTTCTTAATTAATAATTTATTTTTTTATTTCGTTGCTGTCGAAAAGAACAACAACAACTACAACAAATAAACGTGTATAATCTTCACAATACTAGACCTTGAAAAACGAGACAAAAATTGACTATCGATATATTAACTATTGTATATTAAAGGACAAAATCCACCAATTCAAACAATAAAAAATAACAGATTTATAATTTTCTTCCCCAAAATTATGTATCCAACATACAGATGTAAAAACTATAAAAATCGAGGATTTGGTAACTCCAATTACCTTCCTTTTATGAACCTGTCAACAAAAACTTCTGTGCCTAACGGTTTCATAAAAAAGTATTCATAAAATTCACAAATGCATACAATTTCGAGCAGAAATACCTAGCATATTTAAGAAGTCACAAGAATATATCTACGATCTCAGAAGCAAAATGTGCAATAGAAGAAAATTTGATACTATTATAACATTGTTAGTAATTTTTCTCATGTTACATATTGTGCAGATATATTGCGTTTTAATCTCGTTAATATAAGCACAAATCTTAATCATTTTCTCTTTTAGAACGAGTCATTTTTCTATTTTTACTGGATTAATGAGTTTCCTTGTGTCAACACATATTTTGTAGATATTGCTTGGATAAGAGGAAGAAGTACATAAAGCTTTGCAGATGCTTAAAAAGTTATTAGGAGTAGTAACTGCCATGGTATAATATAATCCAAGCTCTCATCATTTATGAAATATTGTTCAAGAGTTAATTTCACTTATTATTCAAAGAAATGTTACCTAGGTTAAGTTTAATAGATAATTATCAAAAGAAAATAATGTTTAGAACTGAAAATATGTTGTTAGAATTTTACTCTGTGACTAGCAAATTTCAAATACATTATCGAAGAAACTGTATTATCTAAGCAATTTTGTTATATTTAACTTTGTTAAGATTTTCATTGGATGTCCATGGGTTTTCTATGAAACTCGTTTTATTTCATGTTACTTTGCATTATAGTGGGAACTAGGGACACTTGATCCAATATTTAATTTTGGAGATTTATTTTTTTACATTACTTATGGATGTGTAAATGACGTCTATGTATGCTTCATTAAGTATTACACAATATTTATAGATATATTTCCGAAGTATTAAGAAAATAATATGGTAAATAAAAATATAAAATTGATTTGAGCTGAGAAGCAGACTTAGCCCATCGTTTAGCATGCTGTACACGTGATGAAGAGCTTTGGCCTATGTTAAATTGGTTCTATACGAGCTCGGTCTGACTGTATAAGGTAAAAAGGTTTCGGGGGTTTTCCTTGTATGAAATTCGGGTTATAATTCTGGTCACCTTTCCCTTCAAAAGTCCTCCTTGAAGCCATACTTTATAATATATAATAGCTCTTATATATCCATAAACTGGCGGATGCTTAACAAAATCCTTTCCTTCCTCCCAGCATACGTTTTTGTTCAAATAAATACGTACCAATACTTGACTTTCTTCTTTAAGGACCCAAGTAATATATTGGAATTATACGATTAAAAATAATAATTATAACCAGCTAGCGTCTCATATGACTAAAATGTGGAAGAAGGGTAGGGGGGTTCAATAAAATATTAAAAAATAGTGCAAATCCAGCCTCTGTGGTATCTAAAA
The DNA here is from genome assembly GCA_963931845.1 of Maratus michaelseni. NCBI lineage: Eukaryota > Metazoa > Arthropoda > Arachnida > Araneae > Salticidae > Maratus > Maratus michaelseni. Next base: position 423,286,475 of record OZ007592.1, read on the forward strand.
CTAAATGCAATCCTAAAAAATGCTCATTTTTTATGAGAAAAATGAAGAATTCTGCAAATACTCATTAGTTTAAAATCACATTTTTTTGTTCAGAAATAAAATTGATTAACCTTTGACATTCAGTTTAAAGAATGATAGCATAAGTGATGATAAGTAATTCATTTGAAGTAAATCTGTAAAACCAAATTATATACTATTCGAAACTGTGTAACTAACAATTCTAAACTATGCTTGTTATTATTTTTTCTCAATTAATTCATAAAACCTTTCATGTTTTTTTTGTTTTTTTTTTATCAATGACCTGAGGCCGGGGGGTATTTTGCGGCGACTAGAATTTTTTGCTGCCTACGATATTTTATGAATTTTGTAAAACTACGTTAATACTAATTTGTTTTTATACAATAAAGATTAATACTTTTTATTCTTATTAACTACATAAAGTTAATAGGAACACTTTTAATTTTTAATATAAAAAGTTTAAAATATTATCAGTCTGAAAATTATTTCTGTCCTTAAACAAGTTCAAGACCAACAAAATAAAAAATTATTCAACTGCAAATGTAAACTCCTACTTAAACACAGAACTTGCAATAATATTCTTCTTCTTTGAAAACTAAAGGGAGTGAATAATAGGACTTAGATTTGGACATAATCAACTTTCAGATATATCATTCTTTTCAGGCTATTTAAATCGCATAGTACATATCCACATTTTCTAGCAAACTGTGTGATAACTTTGTAGAATATTGCTAATAAACCTCCAACATTTAGTTTTCTACAATATTTTACAATAACACAATCAAGCACATCTGCGATTTGAGAGATTTAACGACTTTGGTCTTGGAACTGTGATTTTATATTGACGTTAGTGTCTAGTTAGAAATTTCTCTTACTGTATCTGATATATCAAATATTTTCAGGAGTAACGCAGAAACCGTAGAAATAGAAGTTTTTTGGATGATCAACCTTTTCATCTCCTGACATGGGAGAATGTTTTGGTCTGCTGAAATTAAGGGAACGTCCTGCTCTGGCTGATGATCGGGATCAGATCGATCAGTTATTGCTGAACACATAAAGTCCTCATCCGTGATGATACTATCATTTACACATCAAACATCTGTTGCAATAAAACCACTTATTATCTTCACGATGTGAGTGATTAAGCAAATGTTTTTCCATCAAATGAAGCTACATTTATTAAATTTTTACCGGTTGTGCAGGTTAGTGTATTTTCTGGCAATTTGTGCAGTAACCATTTTAATGTATTTTAAAAGTAGAGACAACTAATACATATAATGAATGAAGGATGTGATAATAGTTCATAGATAATGTTACAATTATCATACCCTTTGTTTGGGCAAAATAAATGTCAGACACCCACCTACGACTTTTATGATTATCTATTAATAACATTTTTTTCAACTGAAAATCTTACATGCTTAACAAAATGGTGTGTATTGTATAGCTGGTATTATGTTTATATTTTAATACGTAAATGTTACCTTTTAACTCATTGTATACTATTTCTGCCACTTTAGTATAATACGATTTTGAAATATACATATTAAATAAAAGCATGAAAGAAGGTTATTTCAGTCATATACTTTTTACACTTATTAAGAAATTAGAATACTAACATTCATTTACTTCATATTGCAAAATATATGAATGAAATACATAATGACACACTGTTTAATCTGAGTAAAGAAACATTAGAATGATTAAAGAGAAACAGAGACTCAGTTAGGTCGTTGAGAGAGTATTGTGCTGTGAAAGAAAATAATATATAATACAGTTAGTAATGTCTCATAATATTTCATCGCGGCAGATTTACTGCCTTTTTATCTTGTTAACCAAATGCACAAAACATAATCCCTCTCTCGTTTACAAAAACACTTTTTCCTCTTTCCAAATTATTAAAGATTCTCGTTCTAGCTATACATATTTCACAATTATTGCTAAAATAAAAGGAAGGGAGATTTACAGCTTTATGTGAACTTTTTTTTCAATTTTCTTTTATAACGTTAGGCAATTTTTGTTGTTATTTAAAATTAAAATATAAAATTTATTAAAGTTATTAAAACCGCAATTTAATATTACTTACAACTAGAAGATAAATTAACATTATTTACATATCATTACAAAATAAAGCTCAGACGTGAGTTAAACGTTATACAATATTTAAGGACACTGTAAAAGAAAATATGGCACTTACGAAATAGTGTTAGTAATTACCGCGAAACGTGATTATGTTCTCTTTCAATAAATTTTGATTCTTATTTCAGGTGATTAATGATTGTCTTGGATACAACACTTATTCCGCAGCTATTGCTAAGATAAATGGTAGGGGCCGGGGATGTAGGGAATAAACCATGCTCGGAAAATAATGCCTTGACACTTATGAGTTATTGTTCATTATTATTATTTCCGTTTAGTACTCAGCTAAACGTTATCAACGCTAAGTATCAACAGTTAAGTATCAAAGGTTATTATCGTCTAAGAATGTTTGGTTGACAGTTTATAGAAATATTTATGGCGAAAATAGCGTAAAAGGCTATCGAAAATAATATGAAAACATTTACTTCGAGAATTTAACTGCAAATGAAAAAAAAAAGAATAGCAATATAGCAAAATTATTACATAATAATGCGTTAATGTGAGGATATGTATTTTAGAGAATAAGAAAATTAACTGTATTATCGCAGTCATTGTAGGTTAAAAAAAATCCTTTAAAATATTTATCTAGAAACGCTTGTTAAACTGAAAAGAAAATAATAAAAAATATTAACACAATTTGTAATTTTACTTAATGAATTAGTTTGATGTAATAATTAGTTTTAAAATTATACTAAATTTTACAAATCATATATTTATATATTTTTAATGACATTCCAAATAAGGTTAAATGTATATATAAATATAAATGTATACATAAATGTATAAAAATATATTAGAAGTAAAAATATATAGAATATTTTAAAAACAAACAGGAATTTACCTTCACCCGCAAAGAACAATATACAGTAAAAAATATAAGATATTTATATAAAACTGTTACCAACGTATCTATCATTTTTCCTCTGCAGATTTTAATCTGGTTAACACATGCACAAAACGTAAGCATTTTCTCTTTCAGTGCAAGTATTTTGTCTCTTTTTACGTGATTAATGAATCTCTTCGTGACAACAAATATTAGAAAAGAGTATATAAAGTGTTACAGATTCTTGTGAGATATTAAAAGAAATAAGTGGTATTGGATTTAAGCCACGCTCTCATAATAATGCCTGGCTATTATGGAATAATTTTTTATATCCTATTATTACTCAGCATAATGTTGTCCACGTAAATGCAATGTGTATTTACCAAACGTAAATAGTTTTTTAGTACCTGAAAATCTCGTATTAGAAGTTTATTAAAGTATTTTTATGAGAAAATGCAGCTTAATGCTTAAGTTTTTAAAATGTTATGAGAACAACTCTTTCAAGTATTCAAATGCAAGTGAAGAAAATATTTTAATGCTAAAATTACTGCTTACTACTAATGATCTCATAATAATGCCAGATTATTATGAAATATTGTACAACTACATCGGTGTGGAGATATAATCTTATACAGTGGCGGTCAAAAGTTTCCGGCCAATTATTTTCTTTGATTTGTTTGCCAGAACGTTTCAGCGAAGAAGAAGCACAATTGTTACAAAAGTTAGGAATATGCAAATGATCTCTGGCCACGTGATCATTTTGATTGGATACTGAAGACACTTAATGCAAAGGGGATGAATTCAAAATTCGGGTGTGCAAAAGTTTCCGGCCATTCGTCATTCGTTAGTTTTTGCTTTTGGTAAAGTGTATTTTTGGCCGTGTTTGCTAATTAATCCACGGGAATAACGTAGTTGAAATTAAAAAATGAAAAGTTCAACAATTATTGTTCGTAAACGAGTGATTTGTTTTCCGCTAAAGGGCAAATCCTCTCGTGAGATTGCGGCAAAGTTATCGATCGGAAAATCTACTGTGAACGATATTTTAAAAATATATAAGAATGGCCATGGCCTTCAGGACTTCCTAAGGTCCGGGAAACCCCGAAAAATGACTATTAGTGTGGACAGAATTATCAGGAGAAAAGCAGTTGAGTACCCGCATAAAAATGCCGCTACAATATCCCGCGATTTACGGAGTAAAAATATTGCTGAAATAAGCCTATCTACCGTGTCAAGAAGCTTACGTGACGTGTGCCGGTGTTAATTTTTTTTTCATAAGTAAATAAAAATCAGCGGCCCCGACTGGCGTTTGCCAAGGAACACAGAGACTGGTCAAGTGAAAAGAGGAAAAAAGTGCTATTTTCCGACGAATCGGAGTTCAACCTTTTTGGGAGTAATGACAGACACTGCGTACGACGACCTAAAAACAAAAGATATGATTCGCGATATGTTATTCCTACAATGAAGGGTGGCGGATGACACGTTATGCTGTGGGAAGCATTTTATGAAAAAGGTGTCGGTCCGTTAGTTTAAATCCGCGGCAAGATGAATGGTGTCAGTTGTATGGAATATGGTATATATGGCATATATGGTATATATGTTATATCTGCATACAGTACATATGGTATATCTGCACAATGTATAAGTATATCTTGCAAGATTATTTGCTGCCTTATTGGACGAAAAATTGTGGCCAAAACTATTTGTTTCAGCATGATAACGACCCAAAGCATACATGCAAGCTCGTCAAGCAGTGGCTTTTGCGCAAAAGAATTCGGCTATTGAAATGACTAGCCCAATCACCGGATCTGAATCCAATAGAAAATCCTTGGAACGAACTTGACAAACGTGTGCGGAATTATAAATATTGCAATTCAGCAGAATTTACCCAAAAAGTGCAAGAAGAGTGGAAAAAACTTACCATAGAGAATCTTCAATCGTTCATTGAATCGATGCCACGTCTCTGCGCCTCAGTACTTATTTCTAAAGGTATGACGACAAAATACTAATTGTAAATGTTGTTGATCACTGTTATTTTCTATCATAACACCAGTTTTCCAAACTTGCCAAGATGGCTGAAAACTTTTGAGAACATGCGTTTTCCTTTACAATTAATTTTGTCAATTAAATTTATTGATATTTATTTGTTATTCCACAAATAAGTTCTAACTATTATGTCATTAAAATGTATAAGAATCGCTTTGAAATTCCTCTTCATATGGCTATACTTACAAATTAACCATAAATTTTATGCTGACCGGAAACTTTTGACCGCCACTGTGGCTGTTTTTAATATGATACTTTTTGTTTAATGTTGTGGGGTAAGGAAAATTCAGCTTAGTACATAAGTTCAGGAAAAATTTATGAGAACAACTCTTTCAAGTATTTAAATGCAAATGAAAAAAATAATTTAATGCTAAAATTATTACATACTACTAATGATCTCATAATAACGACTGACTATTATGAAATATGGTACTACTACATCAATGTAGAAATATAGTTTCCCAGATTTTTTTATATCATAATGTTTATTTAATGTTGTGGGGTAAAAATTAGAAAGTGATTTTAAAGCTACTATAAACATTTAAATTGCCTATGAACTAAAAATTATTGTTAAAACAAAAAAGAAAAATTAAGGTAAAGTAATCAAAACATTAATGGCAAATTCATCAAAATATATTATATAAGATTTTTTTATGCATTTAATGAAGTAACATTTATTTTATAATTCGATAACTAACATAAAATATAAATTAAAATTATACAGAATCTTTAAAAACAAATAAAGCTTCAGCTATATCGCCAGAGAACAATGAACTATTAAAAATATACGATAATTATATAATACTGTTAGTAAATTCTCTCATATTATTTTCCATCCAGATTTACGATCTTTTAAGCTCAATAACAAACGGGCAAAAGGTAACTTTTTCGGTTTTTGCATAAACTTTTTTCTAATTTTACGTGATTATTGATTCTCTTGGTGACTAGGATAAAAATTAGGCGTACATGGAGCTCTACCGATTCTTAAGAATATATTATGAGAGATGTGTTATAAAATGCTCTTTCAATAATGTGCTCATGGTGTAAGGTTTAGAATCTATTTCTGTTTATTACCTAACAAAATATTATGCGCTGTAGTTAAATCACAGATTTATTTAAAAAACAAAACAAATATTTTGCATTTAAAAACCCTTGAATAGAACTTTATTAAATTATTTGTAAGAAAATATGGTAAATTTAGTGTATATTTTCAGTTGCATAGAATAGGTATTTGGAAAATCTTTCCCCAAAAGCCTAAATAATTTCTTTTTAAACTTAACTTTTATTGGGCATATATTCTTTTTAAAGTTTTTATTTGATACTTGTCACTTTCCTCTTGTACCTTTGTACAATTTCCACATTTTCGTAAAATGACAAAATACATTTTAATAACATGAATTTAAAATATATGATAAGATTAAATACAATTACAAAGTAATGTTTAGTTTCGGATAAACATACATATGATATATAAGAACAATCAAGGATTCAGCGAGGTCACGCGTGAACAATTTATGTAAAAAAAGAAACAAAGTTAATTATACAATTTTGTTAGTGATTTTTCTCGTATTATATTCTGTGGAGATTTACTGCATTTTAATGTTGTTAACATATGCACAAAACTTAATCATTGTGCATTTCACTACAAGCATTTTGTCTCCTTCCACTTAATTAACGAATCTCTTGGTGATAGTACACATTTCTCAGATATTAAAAGGATAAAAGGACGAGAAATGGAATCTTTACAGATTCTTAAGGAGATAATAGGAGAAATAACTGGTATGGGATATAAGCTGTGCTGGCAAAACAATGCTTGACGCTTAAGAAATAAAGAAGCGTAGAAGTTATTTCCGCTTATTACTCAACCAAATGTTATCCATGTTAAATAAAACGGTATTTATAAAAATGAAACGGTTGGTTAATATCTAAGACTTTTTGGTTAAAAATTTATTAAAATATTTTTAGTGACAATGTAGCTTAGTGCTAAAATTAAAAATTAAAGACCCGCTTTATGACATGTTTTATTACAAGTATTTAATTGCAAATGAAAAAAATAATTTCATGCTAAAATTATTAAATCAACGTGAAGTTGTTTTTTTAGATAATTGAAATTAGTTTAAGATTTAAAATAATTGTATTTTAAATGCCGTGAATGAGAAAATAGAAAGGATTTTTATAGCTATTATCGACAATTTAATTATTAACTACGAATCCTTAATAATAATAATAATAAAAAGATAAAATATAACCAGGATTTTATTTTAATATTAATCAAACAATTTTATATAAGCATCCATTATCCCTTTTTACTGGTAATTATTTCTATTTAACTAATATTTCTTTCATAACATGTCAAAAAATATATATAATATAAAATAAAATATCTGATAGACAAAGAAAATTATGAGTAAACATACATAGAATGTGCATGAGCAACGACGGATTCGGTTAGGTTTCGAGAGAATGTACTGTAAATATATATATATATATGTACATATATATATGGTATTTATGCAATACTGTTAGCACTTTCCCCATATTATATTCTGTGCAGATTTAGTGCATTTTCATGTTGTTAACAGATGCGCAAAATGAAATTATTTTCTCTTTTAGTATAAGCATTTCTCTCCTTTCACTTGATTAATAATACTCTGGGTGACAACGCAAATTTCGCCTTTATATCTAGGATAATAGGAAATAGACTGTAAAGCTTTAAAGATATTTATGGATATATTAGGGGAAATAAATGTCATCGGATATAAGCAATGCACTCACAAAAATGGCTGGCATTTATGAAATATCGTTTAGGTGTTATTTCTGTTTATTTCCCAACTAAATGTTAACGCATATCTCCTCATCGACCTAAAAATAAAACAGCACACATACGTGGACTCTATATAAATTCGTTTGAATATTTTAATTGCAATTAAAGACGATTTATCATTCAAGAGTCTTTTAAAGATATATTTGTCTTTATCGCTCGTTTAAATTAATGTTGTAAAAATACGTCAAAAATTATCTAGGAGATAAATTTCCCATGCATTTTTGATTGTCCAGAAAATAGGAACATTAATACAATCCACTACTACCAAACCCCCATCAGTTAATAATAGAGATAGTCCTTTCTTTCGCAATTACATTTCAAACACTGCTACTCTACAACTTACGCATGGACCTAACAGTCTGTCTGACAGGTGCACATCAAATTCATTAACGATTTTTTCGTTTTTTAACACTTTCCAACATAGTTAAAAAGTTTTACGAATTCGGTTTGTTTATCTGACGTATGTGTGTGCCCGTCCGTGCTTTAACTCGCGTAAATACAGTTAGATTGCCATGAAATTGATATATATTAGGGAGGTTTACTATAACATGCTCTGTATTGAAAATGGAATATGTAGCTTTTATAGTTCATTTATAGGGATACTCAAATATTCAGTAACATTACGGTCTATGGGGAAAATCATTTGCGATGCATTTTAATGATTTTACACTATTTCAAACATATTTAAATTGATATATATCATTCAAGTATACTACAAGAGTCTTACTATAGATTATGGTGGGCATAGTATTCAACGTTCATTTAAAGGGACAAACAAACAAATTCGGTTAGAGTACTGTCCAAGAACAATAATTGCTGGAAGTGCCTTTTAAGTTGTAGTACGTTTTTTAATTAAACTAATTTTTGCTTATTGTTTGCTATGTATAAATTACTTAGATTATGAACATAGCAGCACAAAGATCTTGAGTACATTTGCGTTTATTGATGAAAATTGCTTTTGCTTTGATGTTTGTGTATTTTTAATATTATAATGCATTAATGCGTTTGAAATTGCAATAGTTGCTTCATGGAAGCTCAGTCAGCTATTTAGTGATGATAGTCTGAGCCTGCATGATTTTGGAAGACGTACAACAGTTGCCTATTTGGGAATTTCTATTCCAAGGGAACCAACTGGCAGAAAATTGGGTGCTCAAAAGGTTAATGAAGATTTCCTAAAGCTTAAAAAAGAACATGTTATTGTAAAAAAAAAATAGACAACTGACAAAGTAGATAAAAGTTAAACACCTGTGCAGCAAAACCAACAAATATCTGTAAAAAATTAAACGTTAGACTATACCTAAGATGTTTTCTTTCATTCCACCCCAAGTAACAACGAATAACAGAGGATTGTACCATTGGCTTATTTCTAGGACAGCCTATACCGGTCAAACTAATAAACGTTTTTTATTTATTTCATGTGTATACATAGGTTTGCATTTAATATTTTATAAAAACAAATATTACTTTTTTTGAATGTTTGGTACGATATGGATTAATCTTAGTAAGTAAAAGAGTTATATAAATATAAAAAAAAATATTTTCTTTAGCTTCTAAAAATCACTGGTCAGAACAATGTAGAAAAACTTATATATAGCTAAAATAAACTAAATTTTGTTAGTTTTGAGTTGCATCAGGTTAATTGGTATTTTAGATGCATTTCTTAATAACCTATTAAAAGTATCTTTTATTGTTCACAGATTATTTTATAACTAGTTTTATTAGTCAATCTACTTTCATGCCGTTATAAAATTTCCACATTTAAATTATGGAATAAAATTTATAAAATTTTCAAAATGTAAGATAAAGATATTTAAAATTAGTTGAAATTAATTTTCCAGCTAAATTTCAGTTTTGCATAAAAAAGTCATAGCATGTTTAACAACAAGCAATCAGCCAGGTTTCGTGAAACAGTGTACTCTAAATAAATATGATGCTATTGTAAAACTTGCCATATTAATTTCTGCTTATATTCAGTGCATTTTATTCTTGTTAACACATGAGAAAATGGAATAATTTTCTCTTTTAGAATAAACCCTTTCTTTTATTTTACGTGATTAATGTTTCTCTTGGTAACACCACATATTTCACAATCATTTCTGGGATAAAAGGAGTGAGCACTTATAGCTTAACGGACTCTTAAGGAGACATTAGGAGAAATCACTGGTATGGTTTATAAAAGCACGTGCTGGCGATGATGCCTGAAACATAAAATACATTTTATGATTTTTTTTTTTTTTTACTTTTTTCTATCTATAATAGAAGAAAGTATTGTAATCGAAAATTTTTTCGACTTCCACTTTTCGACAGATTTACACGATTTAGGGCTCACACATTCCGAAAAACATGTTTTCATAAAATGTCTATCTGCCGGTGTGTCCAAGTGTGTGTCCTTTTTGTATCATCGAAAAGTGTATGAAGTTATGCATAGAGATTGAACCAAATTTAATTTATACGTGTTTGGCTATGGTCAGGATGTCCCACTTAAATTTGGGCATATTCCGTCGGAAGGTTGCGCTGCGATAGTGATTCTCGTTCTATTTTCGATTATTGATTAATCGAAAAAATGTATGAAGTTATGCATATACTTGAACCAAATGTTTTGTAGATGTTTTTGACTATGGCATGCAGTCTCATTTGAATCTGGAGATATTCCACCGGAAAAGGGCACTGTGATAGCCACTTAAAGATTTCGAATTCAAAAAGATATACAAAAAATTAGAAATCCTAAAAGTTTTTCCGTTATATGTTCGGCATTGATCTAGCAGAGCAACTTCTGTTTTGTCTCTACCATATAAAATGGCTTAAAGATAGCAGTTTGAAATTTTAGGGTGGCTGACATTTTGAAACAAGACAACAGGATTCCACCATAAAATATTTTTAGTTATGATATTTGGTGAACATGCTTACTGCAGATTTTCTCTCATTGTTGTAATCATGTTTCCAACTCTTATGTGCTTAGCACTATGTATGTATATTCCCCAAGCTTGGGGACACTTGACGAAATATCTACAAATATGGCAAAAAAATAGGTTGCCATATATGAAGAGAGTTTGGCTATAGTTGAATAATTTGGCGAAATTCTGATTCAAACTCAATATTGAGAAGAACTGGGAATCATTCTTCTATAATGGGGTTTCACGCATTTGTTTTCCCGTAAAATTAGTTAAAAACTTAAAAACAAGGAATGGTGAGGGTATTTTTTCCACCCGTACAGGCCAGAAGGAATTTTCTTAGTCGTGTTGTACATTGACTGCTACTGCAACGAAGGATGCTTTGCATCCAATTAACTTGACGATGCGCAAGCAGCTTGCGTACAACAGAATGATAAATATATATATATTGATTTCATTGGCGTTGTGATAGCGAAGTATGAAATATTAACATGTATGAGAAAGTTTTAGGAAGACACATCCGAGTAGTTTTTTTTTTTTTTTTTTTTTAATTACCAGACCAAATATTTTCCACCGTCAATAAGACGTTAAAAAAAACATTTTTTCGAATATGAATGGGGGGGGGGAGAATGAATGGGGGGATTTTGAGAAAACAGAAAAAAAGCCCATAACTTCTTAATTATGACACATATCGAATCCATTTAAAGTTATTATTAATTTTTGCAAATGGGCCGAAACTTTATATATGATAGATATTTTATATCATTAAAAAGGGCCTCAACGTGTGTGTGTGGGGGGGGAAATAGGGGTTTAAGAAGAAAAAAAATCATAACTTTGTCAATTTCCAAGATATCAAATCCGCTTAAATTTATTATAAATCTTCTTAATGTTATCTATAACTTTTATAATGACAACTTTTTTATAGGACCCACTCTTACAACAACAATATATATATATATATCCTTGCCGGCTCCATCTACAGGCACAAGAAGATTTCGAAGTGGGCGGTCCCAAGTGCCGAATCCTGGAAAGAAGATCACATGTTCTGCAATTCCTAATACACAGGCGCCCCACGGTCTGCGTCTTCGAAATCTACCTGTGCCTGTAGGCCGAGCCGTCATCGGTTTTTTAATCTTCTATGCATGTTATTTATACAAATGCCCATATCTCATCAAATATTTAATATATTCAATTTTTAATTGCTGTATATTGTTTATAATGTTCTTTGTCAAGTTTTTGGAAACTGGTATTAAATTTGGTTGAAAACTCTGCATGCTACAATTAAAAAAAAATATTTGAATTTTTCACATAAATGTTAACCTCTTCACGAATATGCGGGCTATGCTTACACAAACGCACACAAGCAGGACCTATATAGTCATTTGCAGTGATGGCTCATTTTAAGCATTTTTTCTGTTACTTGTGTGTTCGTAAATATTATTTTATTAATAAATTTATTACTCGCCTCCTAATTATTCTTGCGACTAAATATTCAATGAAAAATATGAAGTTGAACGTACAAGTTGTACATCCTGAAAGTTCAAAGAAAATACGCGAGAATTTCAGTGGATATTTGAAAAACGTTGTAAAATAGAATGTATCCGGCCACTGACCCTTAATTTTTGGAAATCAGTGTATTTATTCAAAATTACCAGATCAGTTTTAATTTTTTATTACGGGTTTATACCATACTTAAGGAGTCTGTGGAATTTTAAAAAAGCAAGAATCAATCAATAATACGAATGCTGTTTTTTGTTATTTAACTTATTAAAACTAAAGAAAAACATGTATTGCTTTATACAAATCATGAATGGTGTTTTCATATATATTAAAATCAAGTGATATAAATATCATAACATAATGTTTTCGAATGTCTTTTTTAAGAGCAATTTCTCGCAATTTTTCATTAAATCTAAAGGACGATGTTGATGTATTACTACAAAACAAACATTGCATCCGGTTTGTAATATTGATATATTAAGTTACTCTAATCTATACTAATATTATAAAGGAGTAATTCTTGTTTGTTTGTTTTTAGGGGGTAATCTCTGGAACTACCGAACCGATTTCAAAAGTGATGGTGGCAAATTGATGGTGACAACCCCTGCTCCAACATAGGCTATATTTTATGTCGGTGCCACTAACCCCAGGGGGTGCAGGAGCAAAAAACGTTCTAAAATTGCAATTTTTCAGTTATCACACTGGCTGTCAAGCCCTGAGAGCTTGGCAGCCGGTTCTGTATGTATGTATGTACGTACGTAATGCGATAACTCTTCATAGAAATATCCGTTTTCCTTCAAATTTTGTTTATAGGTTCACTGTGTTAAGGCGATTCCCTGATTAGTTTTCGGGATTGATTGGTTAAGTATAAAAGGGGGGGGGACAAGGGGATAATTCCCCCCCCACTTAATTTATATAAATGGGTTTTTCATGCAGAATTATTCCGTTTTCCTTCAAATTTTGTTTATAGGTTCACTGAGTTAAGCCGCTTCCCTGATTAGTTTTCGGGATTGATTGGTCAAGTATAAAGGGGGGGAACAAGGGTCTAATCCCCCCCCCTTAATTTATATAAATGGGTTTTTCATGCAGAATTATTCCGTTTCCCTTCAAATTTTGTTTATAGGTTCACTGAGTTAAGGCGCTTCCCTGATTAGTTTTCGGGATTGATTGGTCAAGTATAAAGGGGGGGAACAAGGGTCTAATCCCCCCCTTAATTTATATAAATGGGTTTTTCATGCAGAATTATTCCGTTTTCCTTCAAATTTTGTTTATAGATTCACTGTGTTAAGGCGCTTCCCTGATTAGTTTTCTGGATTGATTATTTAATATAAAGAGGGGGGATAGGGGGGCTAATTCCCCCCCTTAATTTATATAAATGGGTTTTTCATGCAGAATTATTCCGTTTTCCTTCAAATTTTGTTTATAGGTTCATTGGGTTAAGACGCTTCCCTGATTACTTTTCGGGATTGTTTGGTTAAGTATAAAGGGGGGAACGGGGGGCTAATCCCCCCCTTAATCTATACTAATATTATAAAGGAGTAATTCTTGTTTGTTTGTTTGTAGGGGGCAATCTCTGGAACTACCGAACCGATTTCAAAAGTGATGGCGGCAAATTGAGGGTGACAACCCCTGCTCAAACATAGGTTATATTTTATGTCGGTGCCACTAACCCCAGGGGGTGCAGGAGAAAAAACTTTCTAAAATTGCGATTTTTCAGTTATCACACTGGCTGTCAAGCCCTGAGAGCTTGGCAGCCGGTTCCGTATGTATGCATGTACGTACGTAATGCGATAACTCTTCATAGAAATATCCGTTTTCCTTCAAATTTTGTTTATAGGTTCACTGTGTTAAGGCGCTTCCCTGATTAGTTTTCGGGATTGATTGGTTAAGTATAAAAGGGGGGGAACAAGGGGCTAATTCCCCCCCCCCTTAATTTATATAAATGGGTTTTTCATGCAGAATTATTCCGTTTTCCTTCAAATTTTGTTTATAGGTTCACTGAGTCAAGACGCTTCCCTGATTAGTTTACGGGTTTGATTAGTTAAGTATAAAGGGGGGGGGGGCTAATCCCCCCCTTAATTTATATAAATGGGTTTTTCATGCAGAATTATTCCCTTTTCCTTCAAATTTTGTTTATGGGTTCATTGGGTTAAGACGCTTCCCTGATTACTTTTCGGGATTGATTGGTTAAGTATAAAGGGGGGGAACAAGGGGCTAATTCCCCCCCTTAATTTATATAAATGGGTTTTTCATGCAGAATTATTCCGTTTTCCTTCAAATTTTGTTTATAGGTTCATTGGGTTAAGACGCTTCCCTGATTAGTTTTCGGGATTGATTGGTTAGGTATAAGGGGGGGGGAGGATCGGAGGGCTAACCCCCCCCCTCCTTAATTTATATAAATGGGTTTTTCATGCAGAATTATTCGTTTTCCTTCAAATTTTGTTTATAGGTTCACTGTGTTAAGGCGCTTGCATGATAATTTTCGGGATTGATTGGCTGAGTATAAAGGGGGGAACGAGGGGGGGGGCTAATCCCCCCCTTAATTTATATTAATGGGTTTTTCATGCAGAATTATTCCGTTTTCCTTCAAATTTTGTTTATGGGTTCACTGAGTTAAGGCGCTTCCCTGATTAGTTTTCGGGATTGATTGGTCAAGTATAAAGGGGGGGGGGAACAAGGGTCTAATCCCCCCCCCTTAATTTATATAAATGGGTTTTTCATGCAGAATTATTCCGTTTTCCTTCAAATTTTGTTTATAGGTTCATTGGGTTAAGAAGCTTCCCTGATTACTTTTCGGGATTGATTGGTTAAGTATAAAGGAGGGAACGGGGAGATAATCCCCCCCTTAATTTATTTAAATGGGTTTTTCATGTAGAATTATTCCGTTTTCCTTCAAATTTTGTTTATAGATTCACTGTGTTAAGGCGCTTCCCTGATTAGTTTTCGGGATTGATTGGTTAAGTATAAGGGGGGGGGGAACGGGGGGATAATCCCCCCTTAATTTATATAAATGGGTTTTTCATGCAGAATAATTCTATTTGCTTCAAAATTTGTTTATAGGTTCATTGGGTTATGACGCTTCCCTGATTAGTTTTCGGGATTGATTGATTAAGTATAAAGGGGGGGAACGGGGCTAATACCCCCCTTAATTTATGTAAATGGGTTTTTCATGCAGAATTATCCCATTTCCTTCAAATTTCATTTATAGGTTCACTGTGTTAAGGCGCATCCCTGATTAATTTTCGGGATTGATTGGTTAAGTATGAAGGGGGGAACAAGGGGCTAATTCCCCCTTATCTATACTAATATATAAAGTAGTAAAGATTGTTTGTTTGTTTGTAGAGGGTAGTCTCTGGAACCACTGAAGCGATTTTAAAAGTGATGGTGGCAAATTAATGGTGACAATCCCTGCTCCAACATAGGCTATATTTTATGTCTGTGCCACCACACCCAGGGGGGTGCAGGTGCGAAAAACGTTCTAAAATTTCGATTTTTTGTATACTGAAGGAGATAGAAGCATCAAATTTGGTATGGTAGTTACTTATAACATGTAAATGCTCTCTAAGAACAAATTATAAAAACATTCGAAATTTAATAGGGTGAGATGAGGAAGAAGCGTTCTAAAAACATTCTAAATTACAATTTCTATGGAATCTCTGAAACTACAGAACGGATTTCATAAGTGATGGTTGCAAATGGATGGTGACAGTCCCTGCTCCAACATATGCTAAATTTTATGTCAGTGCTACTACCCGCAGAGGGTGCAGGAGCGAAAAACGTTCCAAAATTATGATATTTTGAATACTGAAGGAGTTAGGAACTTGACATTTTGTATGGTCGTTACTTACAAGATTTAAATGCTCTATAAGAACAAAGTCTAAAAAAATTCGAAATTTAAAAGGCTGAAATAAGCAAAAAATTTTCTAAAAACATTCTAAATTACAATTTCTGTGGAATCTCTGGAACTACTAAAGCGATTTCAAAAGTGATGGTGGCAAATGGATGGTGACAATCCCTGCTCCAACATAGGCTATATTTTATGTCGGTGCCACTACCCCGAGGGGGGTGCAAAAGCGAAAAATGTTCTAAAATTGCGATTTTTGCGATGCTGAAGGAGCTAGAAGCTTGAAGTTCGGCATGATTGTTATTTATAAGATCTAAATGCGCTCTAAGAACAAATTCTAAAGAAAAATGATCTAATGATTCTGCGATTTTTCATCTATTGAATTTCTAAAATTACCAAATTTCACCATAGAGTACCATAGCGAAACCTTCACGCGTAAAAAGATAATGATAAGGGCGACGTGTCCTGACGTGTATATTGGCTATAGCACGAGTCACAAATTATAGTATCCTTATTATTCTGTTAAAATATAAAAGTGAATTATGAAATGTGAATATTTTGTTTGATTAAAGGTTCGTTAAGAGAAATTGACCAGCGTAGCGGGCTAAGCTTGCTTGTTAGTAATAAAGTCTATTAACACATTGTTAACATATTTTTAAAACATTATTTAATTTATTAACATTATTGTATTTTGAAAATTGGGAAACACAGATTTTTTTTTTCATAATTTATAATTAATTAATATCTTTAAAAGTTTTTATTTTTTGTTTCAATTTTATTTTTAAAAATGTTTAAAATGCTTTTTAAAAATTTTAATCTATACTAATATTATAAAGGAGTAAAGATTGTTTGTTTGTTTGTTTGTTTGTAGGGGGTAATATCTGGAACTAGCGAACCGATTTCAAAAGTGATGGTGTCCAATTGATGGTGACAACCCCTGCTCCAACATAGGCTATATTTTATGTCGGTACCACTAACCCCAGGGGGATGCAGGATGAAAAAACATTCTAAAATTGCAATTTTTTTTATATTGAAGGAGCTAGAAATTAGAAATTAGAAATTTGGCATTGTAGTTACTTATAACATGTAAATGCTCTCTAAGAACAAAATAAAAAAAATCAAAATTTAAAAGGGTGAAATGAGCGAAAAGCGTTCTAAAAACATTCTAAATTACAATTTCTATGGAATCTCTGGAACTACCGAACCGATTTCAAAAGTGATTGCGGCAAATTGATGGTGACAACCCCTGCTCCAACATAGGCTATATTTTATGTCGGTACCACTAACCCCAGGGGGATGCAAGATGAAAAAACGTTCTAAAATTGCGATTTTTTATATACTGAAGGAGCTAGAAATTAGAAATTAGAAATTTGCATTGTAGATACTTATAACATGTAAATGCTCTCTAAGAACAAAATAAAAAAAAAAATTCGAAATTTAAAAGGGTGAAATGAGCGAAAAGCGTTCTAAAAACATTCTAAATTACAATTTCTATGGAATCTCTGAAACTACCGAACCGATTTCAAACGTGATTGTGGCAAATTGATGGTGACAACCCCTGCTCCAACATAGGCTATATTTTATGTAAGTGTCACTAACCCCAGATGGGGTTTAGGAGCGAAAAAAGTTCTAAAATTGCAATTTTTTTATATTGAAGGAGCTAGAAATTAGAAATTAGGCACTGTAGTTACTTATAACATGTAAATGCTCTCTAAGAACAAAATAAAAAAAAATCGAATATTTAAAAGGGTGAAATGAGCGAAAAACATTCTAAAAACATTCTAAATTACAATTTCTATGGAATCTCTAAAACTACAGAACCGATTTCAAAAGTGATGGAGGCAAATTGATGGTGACAATCCCTGTTCCAACATAGGCTATATTTTATGTCAGTGCCACTAATCGTAGGGGAGTGCAGGAGTGAAAAGCGTTCTAAAATTGCAATTTTTTTTATACTGAAGGAGCTAGAAATTTAAAATTTTGTATTGTACTTACTTATAAGATGTAAATGCTGTCTAAGAACAGTTTTTTTTTAAATCGAAATTTAAAAGATTCGAAATAAGCGAAAAGCGTTCTATAAACAGTCTAAATTACAATTTCTATGAAATCTCTGGAACTACAGAACCGATTTCAAAAGTAATGGTGGCAAATTGATGGGGACAATCCCTACTCCAACATAGGCTAAATTTTATGTCGGTGCCACTAACACCAATGGGGTGCAGGAGCGAAAAATGTTCTAAAATTGCGATTTTTGCGATGCTGAAGGAGCTAGAAGCTTGAAGTTCGGCATGATTGTTATTTATAAGATCTAAATGCGCTCTAAGAACAAATTCTAAAGAAAAATGATCTAATGATTCTGCGATTTTTCATCTATTGAATTTCTAAAATTACCAAATTTCACCATAGAGTACCATAGCGAAACCTTCACGCGTAAAAAGATAATGATAAGGGCGACGTGTCCTGACGTGTATATTGGCTATAGCACGAGTCACAAATTATAGTATCCTTATTATTCTGTTAAAATATAAAAGTGAATTATGAAATGTGAATATTTTGTTTGATTAAAGGTTCGTTAAGAGAAATTGACCAGCGTAGCGGGCTAAGCTTGCTTGTTAGTAATAAAGTCTATTAACACATTGTTAACATATTTTTAAAACATTATTTAATTTATTAACATTATTGTATTTTGAAAATTGGGAAACACAGATTTTTTTTTTCATAATTTATAATTAATTAATATCTTTAAAAGTTTTTATTTTTTGTTTCAATTTTATTTTTAAAAATGTTTAAAATGCTTTTTAAAAATTTTAATCTATACTAATATTATAAAGGAGTAAAGATTGTTTGTTTGTTTGTTTGTTTGTAGGGGGTAATATCTGGAACTAGCGAACCGATTTCAAAAGTGATGGTGTCCAATTGATGGTGACAACCCCTGCTCCAACATAGGCTATATTTTATGTCGGTACCACTAACCCCAGGGGGATGCAGGATGAAAAAACATTCTAAAATTGCAATTTTTTTTATATTGAAGGAGCTAGAAATTAGAAATTAGAAATTTGGCATTGTAGTTACTTATAACATGTAAATGCTCTCTAAGAACAAAATAAAAAAAATCAAAATTTAAAAGGGTGAAATGAGCGAAAAGCGTTCTAAAAACATTCTAAATTACAATTTCTATGGAATCTCTGGAACTACCGAACCGATTTCAAAAGTGATTGCGGCAAATTGATGGTGACAACCCCTGCTCCAACATAGGCTATATTTTATGTCGGTACCACTAACCCCAGGGGGATGCAAGATGAAAAAACGTTCTAAAATTGCGATTTTTTATATACTGAAGGAGCTAGAAATTAGAAATTAGAAATTTGCATTGTAGATACTTATAACATGTAAATGCTCTCTAAGAACAAAATAAAAAAAAAAATTCGAAATTTAAAAGGGTGAAATGAGCGAAAAGCGTTCTAAAAACATTCTAAATTACAATTTCTATGGAATCTCTGAAACTACCGAACCGATTTCAAACGTGATTGTGGCAAATTGATGGTGACAACCCCTGCTCCAACATAGGCTATATTTTATGTAAGTGTCACTAACCCCAGATGGGGTTTAGGAGCGAAAAAAGTTCTAAAATTGCAATTTTTTTATATTGAAGGAGCTAGAAATTAGAAATTAGGCACTGTAGTTACTTATAACATGTAAATGCTCTCTAAGAACAAAATAAAAAAAAATCGAATATTTAAAAGGGTGAAATGAGCGAAAAACATTCTAAAAACATTCTAAATTACAATTTCTATGGAATCTCTAAAACTACAGAACCGATTTCAAAAGTGATGGAGGCAAATTGATGGTGACAATCCCTGTTCCAACATAGGCTATATTTTATGTCAGTGCCACTAATCGTAGGGGAGTGCAGGAGTGAAAAGCGTTCTAAAATTGCAATTTTTTTTATACTGAAGGAGCTAGAAATTTAAAATTTTGTATTGTACTTACTTATAAGATGTAAATGCTGTCTAAGAACAGTTTTTTTTAAAATCGAAATTTAAAAGATTCGAAATAAGCGAAAAGCGTTCTATAAACAGTCTAAATTACAATTTCTATGAAATCTCTGGAACTACAGAACCGATTTCAAAAGTAATGGTGGCAAATTGATGGGGACAATCCCTACTCCAACATAGGCTAAATTTTATGTCGGTGCCACTAACACCAATGGGGTGCAGGAGCGAAAAATGTTCGAAAATTGCGACTTTTTGATACTGAAGGGGCAAGAAATTTCAAATTTAGCATTGTAGTTACTTATAAGATGTAAATGCTCTCAAAGAATAAATTTAAAAAAAAATCGAAATTTAAAAGGGTGAAATGAGTGAAAAGCATTCTAGAATCATTCTAAATTACAATTTCTATGGAATCTCTAGAACTACGGAACCGATTTCAGAAGTGATGGTGGCAAATTGGTTGTGATAATCCCTGCCCCAACAGCCTCTTTAATAAAAAGATATGCGTTGCTGACGAGGACGACAGGGTTTTTCGCTAATTGTTGCAACAGATTAATCTCGGAAAATGAAACATTTGAATTTACTGAAAAAAATAATAGCTCGAAAAGTATTTGTCAGAAAATTTTTAGACAAACTGCGTTTGAAAGGTAAAAAATTGTATTTTTCTTGATATAAATTTCAAATCTAATGATTATGCCGTTTTTCAAATATTGAATTTCAAAAATTACCAAATTTCCCAATGGAGTACCATAGCGAAACCTTCACGCGTAAAAAGATAATGATAAGGGCGACGTGTCCTGACGTGTATATTGGCTATAGCACGAGTCACAAATTATAGTAGCCTTATTATTATGTTAAAATATAAAAGTGAATTATCAAATGTCAATATTTTGTTTGATTAAACGTTTGTTAAAAGAAATTGACCAGCGTAGCGGGCGTAGCTTGCTAGTATTTAATATAATGCCATTGTAAATGATGTGTGTGAGAAAATAGAGTGAGAAAGAAAAATACAAGATAAACTTACTAACATTTTCACGTCAATAAATTATGTATAAGCAATAATTATAATTTATTTACTGGTCACTATTTTACTGCTTTAAATGAACTAATCTTTCTTCCATAACTTGTCAAAAAAATTAAAATCTAAAATAAAACACATGAAGACACATAGTCTTTTGAGGAAACATTCACACATTATGTAAGAAGAAACATGGATTCAGCTAGGTACTGAGTGATATAACGAATAGGTACTAATAGAGAATGTTCCATAAAAAGAAATATGATACTTATATAATCTTGAGAGTAATTTCCCTTGTATTATTATATTCCATACACATTTACTGCCTTTTAATTTTGTTAACATATGCGAAAATGCAATCATTTTCTCTTTCAGTAAAAGCCTTTTGTCTGTTTTAACGTGATTAATGATTTGCTGGGTGACAACACATATCTGGCAGTTATTGCTACTATAAAAGAAAGCAGTACATAAAGCTTTACAGATTCTTAAGGAGATATTATGAGAAATAACTGGCATTCAGTATAAGTCATGGTCTCGCTATAATGGCTGACACATATGAAATATTGTTTAGAAGTTATTTCCGTTTATTATACAACCAAATGTTATTCATGTAGTCAAGCAGGTATTTATCTAAAGGTAAAGTTTGTTTAGCATCTGACAATCTCTTGTGAGATATTTATTAAAATGTTTATATCGAAAATAAGTTTACATTACTCTATTATTTGAAAATACGCCAAGTGTAAATGTGGCGTTTTTCCAAATAATTGATAATATAGACAACTTTTTTATTGTTTTCTTTTCATCATTATGTTATGTGTTTTTATTTTGTATGATGTTGGTCAATTACCTTCCAATATATTATGCATTTTACTTAAATTTAAAACAAAGGCTCAATGTGATCTATTTTGAAGTCATTTATTATCCCCTTGATAGGCGTTGAGATAGCATTTATTCAATTTAATTTTTATCCCCAAATGTTACAATGTCACAAGAATTTTGGAATAAAATTTTACTTTTATAAAGTTTATTATAAAAACAAACGTACGTTATCAGTTTTTTTTTTTTTTTTTGGAAACATGAAGAAATGATTTTACTTATATTCAATAAATTTGTTCGTTAATCCCGGTGTCAGAAAAACATTTCAACATTTTAGTAATAGTGGTACTTTGTCCCAGAAAGTGTTAAAGAACCCTGTTTACACACTAAATAAAAATGAAACTTTTGTGGTTTTCGAACTTTTTAAGATACGCCATAAAATACTAATATCTGTTATACGAAAATGTCTGACACAATCACAAAAAGTATTTTCTAAAAAATAATGCAATATTATTTACTGTAGGCGTGTTCAATCCGCTAAACAATCTAGTGTAAGCGGCTTTGGGTGACGGGGTGTTTTTCTCAACTGACCTCAGCTTTACGTTTAGTCGTTAGTTAAGAGGCTACGCTAGTCACAGAAATTTTCGGTTCAAGATGGCCGCTGGCGTTGAGAAACAAATAAGAGGATGGTCTAACTTCAAATGATTGACAAGACAACTCCTCCAATTGAGAAAAAGAATGAATTCAACAAAAGATAACTGACATTTCTGTCACTCTTGGGTAGTTGCCAAGATTTTAAGTCTACAAAAAGAAAGGATTTTGCATCTTATCTTTGCATGGAATTAGAAAAGAAAAGTGTTAAACAGATATACAGATTTAAAACATTGTGTATTTTGTACCAGGGGAAAGGGGAAATTAAATCTAAGTGAAAAGAGAGAGCGATGGGCCGATCCCCATTTTTTGGAAAATTTAGAGTTTAGAAAATTAGATTTTTTTAGAAATTTGCCCCCACCCAGGGCTTAATTTCTAAAAAAAAAAAAAAAAAAAAAAAAAAAAAAAATTACCGGAGCCCTAATATTCCGTAGTATTAACAACCGTAGCGTACCGTTCCCCTCCGCCGTCACTCCAGTCTGCATATTTATATTTCATATATTATTTTCCAAATTTGAAGTATTTTTATATTATTATTATTTTTTCACATAATAAAAAATTTAAATGCATCTCTCTGCGCACACTTAGCTATCAACTATTCTACTTTTTAGTCATTATTACTTCCAAATATAAATCTTTGCCGAATCTTAGTGTTAGTTAATCGCATAATTCTGCGATTAAATAAGCTCAGAATTATGATTCGGAAATTGTGTTAACACAAAAAATGAATAGTTCGCAGCTATGAAGAATAGAAAAAGTCTTTACTTTTTATTCCGATCAAAATAGCGTTAAAATGATTTGAAATGGAAAAAAATTAAAATTTGAAATTTAAAAACAGATTGAGCTGGAGTCTGCCGAAACCCCAAGACTGATATAAAAACCGAGCCCGTTTCATCTCCATTTCTTACGTGAGCGACACTTTACGTCATTTATTAGTGTTTTGATACAAAAGAAGGCAAAAGATTGGAGATGGGAGGAAAAGGAAAGGGTAATTTAGGATTCGTTTTTCGGAAGCGTTATTGCATTGGGCTCCGGAGTTTCTATCTTTACAAGAAGAAAATATTGGATTCGTAAAAATTTTCGACTTCCGATTTTAAACGGAATTATACGTTTTAGAAGACCTGAATACGCTATGACTGTTTTTAGAAAATGTCTGTCTGTATGTATATGACAAAAAAATTTTGGGGCGGTCTATCTCAAGAACTAAAACACAGAATTTAATAAAATTTTAGATTCATTTAGACCTTGATATAAATTGGTGCTGATTAGTTTTTGGTGCGAACCATTTATGCTGCTTTTTTCACGATTTCCGCAATAGCTCTCTCTCAAGAACTAATACACAGATGTTCACCTACCTTCCGATTCAGCTAGGCGTGGATATAAGTTGTTGCTGATTAGGTTTTGGTGTAAACCGCCCAAACTGCCATGCTGCATTATTCACGATTTTCATATCTCAAGAACTAATGAATGAATTTTCATTAAATTTCAGATTCAGTTATTACGTTGATATAAGTTGTTGCTTATTTGGTTTTGGTGTTAACTACCCAACAGGTGGCGCTGCTATGCTACATTTTTCAGGATTTACACTATTTTAGTGATAGTCATATTTCGAGAAACTAATGCATGGAATTTAATAAAACTTTAGATTCAGTTAGGTATTGATGTAAATTTGTGCTGATTAGTTTCGGTGAATATCGCCCAAAAAGTGGCGCTGCTATGCTGCATTTTTCACGATTTCCGCATTAGCTGTATTTCAAGGACTAATGCACAGATTTTCATCTACCTTCAGATTCAATTAGAGTGGACATAAGAAATTTCTGATTAGGTTTTGCTCTATACCACCCAAGAGGTGGCGCTGCGAAGCTGCATTATTCAGGATTTTCAAGAAAGTTATATCTCAAGGAATAATGCTCGAATTTTCATCAAATTTTAGATTCAGTAAGACGTTGACATAAGATGTTGTTTAATAGGTTTTCGTGTAAATTGCCCAACAGGTGGCGGTGCTATGCTGCATTTATCACGATTTATACGATTTTAATGATAGTCACATCTCAAGAACTAATGCATGGAATTTAATAAAAGTTTAGATTCAGTTATGCCTTGATATAAAATGGTGATGATTAGTTTTTGGTGAATATCGCCAAAAGGTGGCGCTGCTATGCTGCATTTTTCACGATTTCCGCATTAGCTGTATTTCAAGGACTAATGCACAAATTTACATCTACCTTCAGATTCGGATAGATGTGGACATAAGAAGTTTCTGATTAGGTTCAGCTGTATACCGCCCAACAGGTGGAGCTGCGAAGCTGCATTATTCAGGATTTTCAAGAAAGCTATATCTCAAGGACAAATGCACGAATTTTTTTCAAATTTTACATTCAGTAAGACGCTGACATAAGTTGCTGCTTAGTATGTTTTGGTGTAAATTGCCCAAAACATGGCGCTGCTGTGCTGCAATTTTCAGGATTCCCACAATAGCTGTACCTCAAGAACTAATGCACAGATTTTCATATACCTTGAGATTCAGATAAACGTCGCCATAAGATGTTGCTGATTAGGTTTTGGTGTATACCGCCCAACAGGTTGCGCTTATACGCTGCATTTTTCAGGATCTCCACAATAGCTTTATCACAAAAACTAATGCATGGATTTACAATAAATTTCAGTTTGAGTTTGACATTCACAAAAGTTGTTGCTGATAAGGTTTCGGTGCATACCGCCCAAAAGGTGGTGTTGCTCTGCTGCATTATTCACGATTTTCAAGATAGCTATATCTCAAGAACTAAAGCACAGATTTTCATTAAATTTAAGATACAGTTAGACGTTGACATAAGATGTCACTTATTAGGGTTTGGTATAAATCGCCCAACAGGTGGCGTTGGTATGCTGCATTTTTCAGGATTTCTGCAACAGCTGTATATCAAAACTAATGCACAGATTTTCATCTACCTTCAGATTCAGTTAGACGTATACTGTATTTTTCTCGATTTCCGTAATAGCTCCATTTCAAGAAGTAACGCAGGGAGTTTCAACAAATTTCAGATTCAGTTAGACATTGACTTAGGTTGTTGCTGATTAAGTTTTAATGTATAACGCCCAAAATGTACGCTGCCTTATTCATGATATTATATAGCTATATCTGAAGAAATAATGCACGGATTTTCATTAAATTACAGATTCCGTTAGACGTTGACATAAGTTGTTGCTTTTTAGGTTTTGGTGTAAATCGCCCAACAAGTGGCGCTGCTATGCTGCACTTTTTCAGGATTTGCTCCATAGCTCTATCTCAAGAACTAATGCACAGATTTTCATCAAACTTCAAATTCCGTTACATGTGGACATAAGTTTTTGCTTATTAAGTTTTCGTGTATACCGACGAACAGGTGGTGTTGCTTTAAGTTACATTTTTCAGGATTTACACGATTTTAGCGATAGTCATATCTCAAGAACTAATGCACGGAATTTAATAAAATTTTAGATTCAGTTAGAATTTGATAAATGTGTACTGATTATTTTTTGATGTAAATCGCCAAACAGGTGGCGCAGTTATGCTGCATTTTTCAGGATTTGCGCACTAGCTCTATCTCAAGAACTAATATACGGATTTTCTTCAAACATCAGATTTAGTTAGAAGTGGACGTAAGTTGTTGATTAGGTTTTGGTGTATACCGCCCAATATGTAGCGCTGCTAAACTGCAGTATTCATGAATTTCAAGATAACTCTATCTCAAGGACTAATGCACGGATTTTCATTACAGTACAGGTTTAGATAGACATTGAAATAAGTTGTTGCTTAATTGGTTTTGGTGTAAATCGTCCAACAAGTGGCGCTTCCATAATGCATGTTTCAGGATTTTACACGATTTTAGTGATAGTCATATCTCAAGAACTAATGCACGGAATTTAATAAAATTTTAGATTCAGTTAGAATTTGATAAATGTGTACTGATTATTTTTTGATGTAAATCGCCAAACAGGTGGCGCAGTTATGCTGCATTTTTCAGGATTTGCGCACTAGCTCTATCTCAAGAACTAATATACGGATTTTCTTCAAACATCAGATTTAGTTAGAAGTGGACGTAAGTTGTTGATTAGGTTTTGGTGTATACCGCCCAATATGTAGCGCTGCTAAACTGCAGTATTCATGAATTTCAAGATAACTCTATCTCAAGGACTAATGCACGGATTTTCATTACAGTACAGGTTTAGATAGACATTGAAATAAGTTGTTGCTTAATTGGTTTTGGTGTAAATCGTCCAACAAGTGGCGCTTCCATAATGCATGTTTCAGGATTTTACACGATTTTAGTGATAGTCATATCTCAAGAACTAATGCACGGAATTTAATAAAATTTTAGATTCAGTTAGACTTTGATAAATGTGTACTGATTATTTTTTGATGTAAATCGCCAAACAGGTGGCGCAGCTATACTGCATTTTACAGGATTTGCACACTAGCTCTATCTCAAGAACTAATACACAGATTTTCATCAAACATCAGATTTAGTTGGAAGTGGACATAAGTCTTTGATTAAATTTTGGTGTATACCGCCGAACAGGTGACACTGCTATGCTGCATTATTCATGATTTTCAAGATAGCTCTATCTCAAGAACTAATGCACAGATTTTCATGAAACTTCAGATTCTGGTAAACGTGGATATAAGTTGTTGCTTGTTATGCTTTGTTGTATATCTCGCAACAGGTGGCGCTGTATAATGCATTATTCACGATTTTCAAGATAGCTCCGTCTCAAGAAATAATGCACGAAATTTAATAAATATTTGTATTCAGTAATGACCTTCATATAAGTTGGTGCTGATTAGGCTGATTAGTTTTTGGTTTAAATCGCTCACCTGGTGGCGCTGCTATGCTACATTTTTCACGATTTTCACGATTGCTATATCTCAAGAACTAATGCACATAATTTCATAAAATTTCAGATTCTGTTTGATCGTGATATAAATAGACGATGATTAGATGCTTTGGTGTAAATAGCCCAAAAGATGACATTGCTATGCTACTTTTTTATGATTTTCACGAAAGCTAAATCTAAAACACTAATGCACAGAATTTCATCAAACTTCAGATTAGACGTGGTCATAAGTTGTTGCTGATTAAGTATTGGTGTATAGCGCCCAACCGGTAGCGCTGGTATGCTGCGTTATTCACGATTTTCAAGATAAGTCTATCTGAAGGACTAATGCACGGATTTTCATTACATTACAGATTCAGTTAGACGTTGGCATAAATTGTTGCTTATTACGGTTTCGTTTAAATTTCCCAACAGGTGACGCAGCTTATGCAGCATATTTTCAGGATTCACACGATTTTAGCGATAGTCTTATTAATGGATGGAATTTAATAAAACTATCCAGTTAGACTTTGATATAAATTGGTGCTGATCCGTTTTTGGTGTAAATCGTACAATTTTGGTGTAAATCGCGTTGCTGTGCTGTATTTTTCTCGAATTCCTCAATAGCTCTTTCTCAAAAACTAATGCAGGGATTACCAACAAATTTCAGATTCAGTTAGACATTGGCATAGATTGTTGCTGATTAAGT
Source organism: Maratus michaelseni (assembly GCA_963931845.1). Classification (NCBI taxonomy): domain Eukaryota; kingdom Metazoa; phylum Arthropoda; class Arachnida; order Araneae; family Salticidae; genus Maratus; species Maratus michaelseni. The sequence goes on from OZ007592.1 coordinate 423,314,597, forward strand.
TTTGGTGCATACCGCCCACTGGGTGGTGGTGCTATGCTGCATTATTTCCGATTTTGAATATAGCAATATCTCAAGGACTATTGCAGGGATTTTCATTAAATTTCAGATTTAGTTACACGTTGACAAATGTTTTACTTGTTAGATTTTGGTGAAAATCGCGCAAGAGGTGGCGCTGCATTTTTCAGGATTTTCGCAAAAAACTTTCTCCTGAGCAAATGCAAAAATTTTGATCAAACTTCAAATTCAGTTGGACGTGGACATAAGTTGTTGATGATTATGTTTAGGTGTATACCGCCCAACAGATGGCACTGTATGCTGGTCATTCATGATTTTCAAGATAGCTATATCTCAATAATTAATGCACGGAATTTATTAAAACTTTATATTATGTTAGACCTGCATATATATTAGTGCTGATTAGTATTTTGTGCAAATCTTTCAACAGGTGGCTATACTGTAGTCGTTAAAATATAGTAGGCTAAGTTGTAAACTATGCTACATTTTTCTCTATTTTCACGATAGCTATATCTGAAAAACTAATGCACAGAATTTCATTAAACTTCAAATTCAATTAGATGTTGACATAAATTGTTGCTTATTAGGTTTTGATGTAAATTTCTCAACACGTTGCGCTGCTAGGCTGTATTTTTCAGGATTTACACGATTTTTGCGACAGTCATATCTCATGAACTAAAGCATGGAATTTAATAAAACTTTAGATTCAGTTCGACTTTTGTGTATGTGACTTTTGTGTTTTTGGTGTATGTGAATCATGTATGAGATAAAATAAAGTTTTTGGAGTGGCACATCCGACAAGTTTTCTTCTATCTACACAAGAAAGAAAGTATTGGATTTGTGAAAATTTTCGATCCTTCTTTTTTCTCTAGAACTACTGAAGTAATTTCAATAAGTATATATTATAAGTATTATAATTAGCTATATTCGGATAGTTTTGTTTTCTGGAAAATCAGTTCCTTTTTGTTATCATTCGTTTTAAAAAAACTAGAATTATTATTTATTAGGGAAGAAATTAGGGTATTAGGGAAGAAAGATGTTTGGGTCTGGGAACGGGTTTGTTTCGAACCTGGTCCGGTTTCCATTCACTTTACTGGGACCGGACATGGTCTTCGCTCTTTCAGGGTTGAGCCAAGCCCGGGCCTTACTTTGTCTGTCCTACATTTGCAGGTTTGTTTGGGCCAGACTTCTTTTTTTATTGGGTTGACCCTGAATACCTGATTAAGGCGACTCTTCGAGGTAGAGTTTTTAATGCCTCCCTCTGGCATGTTTTTAGAAATTAAGTCGTGCCAGCCCGTCTCAATTAAGCTTTTGTACGGGCTGAGCCGACCTCGGGTAAAACTTTTAGCTTTTATATCGTACCAGGCCAATATATATATATATATATATATTTGTACGGGCCGGGTCTATCTGGGCCGAACTTTTAGCTTTTATATCAGTTGAGCCATTAAATTTTTTTGTGCAGGGCGTTGAAATTCCGGGCCTGGAAATTTCGACCCATGTAGACAGCTAAACAACATATCTAAGCTAGTTTTATGGGGTTTTATGCTTATTTCAGCCAACGTATCATAGGTACTGAATGTATGTTCCTTTAATATGTTTAAAAAATTGTTTACCGAATTACAAATAATCTTAGTTATAAAATGACGCACGTCAACCGCCGCGCCCATGTCTTGGGGGACTTTAACGCACTAGACCAGGAGGGTCCTCCTGTAAGTGCTGCGTGCCGGTAGCAGCGCCACCACCTGCTAACCACTCCTTTTAACCCAAGAGATTGACGACAAAAGTCGATATGCAGTGTAGCCCACACATCGAGGACACCACCACAAAACACTTGGGGGGACACTGAAGTCCTCCGACAGCTTCGTAGCTGGAACCCAAAAGAGCGAACCGGGTAATAGGCCTTATGCCGGACTACCCCAACGACGCTTATTGTACAACATTTTCTGATCATCGAATCCTAGTGTAGGAGGTGCTAGTACAGAGTGTTGCTTCAAGCCGCCTCACCCAGTAACCAAGCGTCACTGCACAGCCACCATGCACCGTGCTATTCGGAGTTCGATCTTGCCTCCGTAACGGCTCTAGATAAAGATTTTGAAACGATATGACCGCTGTTAGCTAGTCGTTGTTCAGCGTCACCTTCCTCGACGCAGGGCGAGGGTCCGGCTAGAGCAACTGAGATATGCCTACGAGGCATCCTTCTACCACCTAGGGAGGAGACTTCCAACAATGACCGAGTCTTCACGCTGCAGAAAACCTAAGCTTATGAAGGGTAGACCCAAACTCAGTGTCCTGCTTCACCTCTATCACCGGCGCACCACATGGAGGTGGCGGTGCAACCGTGTCCTGCCCCCGTCGTGTCAAACATCTCGCTGTGTTGGGCTCCCGGTCGTCTTTCTCACTGAAGGGTTCGAGTCGAAATCTCCGGAGGAGCCCGTCGAAATTCTTAGCTATAAAGAAACAAACAGTCTTATATCTAGTTAATATTTTTGACTTAATTCTGAATACTGGAGAGTAATTAAAGCTTAAAATTGTCACTAGTAGTAAACTGAAGAGTATTATTGCCCTTCAAAAGATTGCGCCTTTATACGACTTCGAGAAGGTATCTCCCAATGTGTCCTGATATAGACATTTCCTCTAAAAAATATTTTCTATGAATGCTTTGTATATATATCGTCCTACTGTAGTATAAGATAATTCTAAAAAAAATCCGAACAACCATTTTACTATTACTAGTGTTGTAACGTTCTATCCTATAGCTCTATTTCCAAAGGGTTCGTTGTTCCTTTGGGAATTTTATTACAATGTGCAATTCCTCCATTGAGTCATAAGCGATGTTACTGAGATGTGAGCTCACCCTGTCTCTCTCTACCCACTGGTACCTCTGTATGCTGGGCGACAACATTTAACATCGCATCCAAGTGCGTTCCGATCACATTCTGGAACGGCTGCCCTTTTGTCACCTTCTTTAATGTGGGGAGTATTGTGTCGTTCTAGAACGGACGAGAGTCCTGACATGGTTATAACTTACCCTGCACCGTTAAAATAAATCCATTAATTCACGGTAAAATTACTGGCAGCAAAGTTGCCGGACTTTTTCCATTCCGATAATAGATTTTTCGTTTTAAGAAATAAAAAAAGGAAAAACTCCGTTTGAAGAAGCGGTTACTTTCCGTTACTCTCTCAGAAATTCTTCGAATCACAGAAATATTCCTGGCATTACTGTCAGGAAGGAAAATTTTCCGTTATGAATAACCTCGGTTATAAAAAAAATTACATCTCTCTTTGTGCAGCCATCTGTAGATATTTATTATTTGATATACCTCAAGAATATTTTATGGCTGACCTTTGACTCGAACTAGGGACCTCAGTGCCTTCAGCCTTAGTGTTTTACATGTAAGACCATTGGGCCCTTTCTAGAATAGGATTTTGAATGATGCTACTGGATTTCTTCAAATCGCGGCTTAGGACTTAGAAACCTGGTTATTTTTAAGTTAAATGCGGCGAGATTGCGTAATGAGAAAGTGGTGAAGGTTTCAAAATTTAGTATTACTAGAGGATAAAACATGAATTATATATATTCTTAATTGGATTGTTAGATGTAAAATATGAATATTATATTTAGAATAAAATTCGGTAAAAAATGTTTCCTTTCTTGAAAAAATCGATATTTTTCAACTATTAATTATTTTTAAATGTGTTCGTTTAGAATATATTTTCTGCGCGAGGGTTTTTTATAAGTTTAAAAAATAATTTGTGCATAATTTTAAAGGAATGGGAAAGTTATTTGTTACATATATTTCTTTTAAATTCTAAAGCATTATTTTAGTTTCTTTTTTGAGTAAAATCGATTTTTTTACCTAATTTAACTAATATATATATATATATATATATATATATATGTAATAACAACATATTTTCGCTATTTAATTTAACTAATTTAATCCAAAATCTTACAATTCTACTTTTTTCCCTTTCGTTTAACAATATCTTAAGTACCATTTATATTTTAATTCCGTAACTTTAAATCAACATCTTCTTTTAATTCTTAATCTAAAAACATTATTCTATTAAATGCAACACTTCTTGTAAAACACACTTGTTTTATTTCTTGATACTTTAAGACATTGAATTTTTATTTCTTTGGAACATTTTGTAACACCATTTTTTTTTAAATTATCATTCCATATCCCATGATTCCTTTCAACTCCCGCATAAACTATTCACCTTTTTAAAATTCTGCTCTAAAAGAAAGAGTTACGACACGATGTCAATGGCAACCCCTTTTGGCCCACTTTTTCAATCATTAGCAAGCGCTCCACCTCTTACTACCCATTTTTTCTCCTAACATAGATTTCGTTGGTTTCTTAGAGAGCACAATGTAACTTAGCTTTTAGTTTTTCTTTTATACTTATACCGCATACACTGACTTGGAAGGCAAATTTTTACGCATGCCAAAGGGTCCAAATTACCTCGTCACTTGAGAAGTCCTTCCTCTACGCGTCGATAGATTTTCATCAATAAATTTTAATACATCTAATTGGGTCTGAAGCTTCTATTGAAGTTGTGTTTATGTGGAGTTGTGCATTAGTATAATTTAGTATGGAATAAACTGTTTGTCTCAAACCCAGTCTCCTAAATGCTTTGGAGAAACAACTTTCGGAACTGTTGCCACTACTCAGCTCGATTGTACGACTGCAAATACTCTAAATATTTGAACTGCTGCTTACACTAAGAGTGTGAATTATATCAGCCATTTAGTTAACGTTTTGTGACACAGTCAGCGCTTGTCTCGAAAAAACTTTCATTGATCTCTTAACCAATGCTGCAGTTAAAACAGGATTCAGGCCTGATCATACTGATAACGTGTTATATATAATTTTATATTACACACACACACACACATATATATATATATATATAGACCGGTTGCGTCATAAATTCGTGCAAACTTAAAAAAAATCATAATAAAAGAAGTAATGCTCGGAAAATTTTTCGTTTTAAGCGAGTATGATCAGAAGGATTTTGGATTTTTTTCCATGTAGTATAAGAAAAAAATGATTCCAAAAGTAACCAAGAGAGGGCTCTCATACGTAAAACTGAGGCGTTTTATGCAAATCAGGCTCGCAATAAAACACCTGCCTGGAAATGGATTCGTCATTTGATCTCGACAGCATGCTATCGTTACCAGATCGAGCGCTGGTGGTTAAACTTTTTTACAAGAATGGTGAATCGAGAACTATTGCATTGCGAAAGTTTCGCACGGAGAAAGAACTTCAGGCGCAAAAAAAAAAACCTATTTCATTGAAAGGGATACTCAATTTAGTACGACATTTTGAGAAAACGGGGAGTTTGGAGGATCGTCCACGTAGTGGCAGACCATCCTCGAGCACGGATCGCGTCAATGTTGTAAAAAGTGTCATGGAAGAATTGGAAGCCGAGACATCAATGGGGAGTAGCAGTGCTCGTGAAGCTGGGAGAATAACGGGGATTCCGTAATCGTCGATTCGACATATTCTGAACGCAATCTTGGATCTGTATCCGTACAAGAAACAGGCAATTCACCAGTTATTAGTGGCAGATACAGATAAAAGACTAAAGTTTGCTACATGGACGCTGGCAAAATCGGAGCGGGACCCACAATGGTTGTTGACCGTCAACTGGACGGATGAAGCACATTTTTCATTGCATGATGACGTCAATACGCAAAATCAATAAAATGAATGAAATCGTCAATACGCAGTCGTATATTGAACAACGTCAAACCCTCGTGAGTACCTGACCAAGCCACTGCATGCTCCTCATTTGACTGTTTGGTGTGGTTTCACCGCGTCTTTTGTTCTGGGCAGTTCCCAACTTATGCAGGGGCCTGTGGGGCAGCTACCCCAGGCCCCCAATCTGAGAGCCCCCCTCCCTCCCCTCTGCTCTTAATTAGGATTTTTGTTAAACGGATGCAAAATGGTTTAAATTGGCCAAAAATGACAAAAATTATTACATTTTCAAAGATTTAGGAAAGGAGTGTAGCCCTCCACTTCCACCCTCTGCTTCCTGTGCCCCAAGTCCCCTCCTCCCCTAAAAAGAACAATCTACAACATCAGAAAACTAATGTTATAAAAATTTATATAAAGGTATTTTATTGCATGGGGAATGAAGTAACAACGTAACAAGTGTTGAAATTTGTTGCTATTAGTATCAGGGCATGCCTGCACTTATCTTTCCATATTATAGAATCGGCCAAATACATGCTGATGCACAACAAATATTAAATTTTATAATATAATAGAAAATTTTACATTATAACAAATAACCAAGAGTGATTGAAAGATCTGCATTTACACTTCAAACGTTCACATCCGTCATTAAATTCCTATACCAAAAAACAGTGTTCTGTCATTTGTTAAAGTTGTGACCCTTTCTTGTAATATACTGTATATGTATAAGATGTAAATAGCACTTGGTCCGAAATTTATGTATACATAAAATAGGTATGGAGAGAGAGAGAGACAGAGAGAGAGAGAGAGTTTAATACTAGTGACTTCAACATAATTCCAGAACAATTTTCATGGATAGATAGAAGGGGGCCTTCCAGAATGATGCTTGCCCCGGGCCCCAGATAGTCTAAGTCGGTCCCTGGTTCTGGGTCCTTTCTTTTTTGAAGAGTCTTGTCCTAAATTCGGCTGGAAAACCTGTACCGTCACTGCAGAACGGTATTTTACGCTTTTGCGTGACCACGTTTTGCCTGCATGCAGAATTGTACCCCGCCCCAGGTTGCACGTGAAGTCAAGACGTTCCTGTTGAACACTTTCACTGAAGACCGAGTAATAAGTTGAGGATGTAAGTTTGAGTGGCCCGCACGATCTCCAGACATGACCCCGGCAGGTCTGGAGATCCGGTGTCGTGTACACCGGAGTTCCCCAGAAACTTTGGTGGAACTGAAAGATGCCATTCGACGGACCGTCGGTGGCATCGATGCCGACATGCTACATTCAGCTGTAATAGGTGTATTGACGCGCTTCACTTCCCTAATACCTGGTGATAGAGGTCATGTTGATCATCTTTTACTTTAAAATAAATGCACAGTGTCATATTATTGTGATTTGTTTTATTGTCTATTTGTGTTTGCCTGATTTGCATAAAACGCCTCAGTATGACGTGTGAGTGCCCTCTATCGGTTACTTTTGGAATAATTTTTATTATACATGGAAAAAAATCCAAAAACCTTCTGATCATACTCGCGCAAACCGAAATTTTTTCTGAGCATTACTTCTTTTATTATGAATATTTAAAGTTTGCACGAATTTATGACGAACCCGGTATATATATATATATATATATATATATATGCCATGTGGACGTGGATATTATGCAGAAGTTAGTATATTATTTTATTTACAATTTAAAGGTTGTAATTTCCAATATTATTTCAAAAATAATATCTAGTGGTAATTTAGTGAGGTGATTTATAATGTTTTTAGGATAATCGATGTAGGTGAATTATAGTATATATTCTTAATGGTTTTTTATTTCCAATTTAAATATTTCCAATCTTATTTTTTCCAATTGTTATCTGGTAATAATTCAGTATACTTGGTTTTGATTCTACTGTTCTTAGCATCATGCCAGTAGAATTATGAAATACTGAATTATTTTTTAAAACACATGTAGGTGCAACCAAGCTGACGAGTACATCTACATGTGTTTTTTCATATCCAATTCTTGTTTGTTCTCTTGTGGTCCAGTTTTCCATTGTATAATGTTCATATTTGATTTATTAATCCATTTGTGTTTACTTAATAGCAACTCCAATCTATAATTTTTTTCCCCCTTTCTCTCTCTTTCTTATTTAAATATTATTCAGGTATGAATAAATTTGGCCAATTACCATTGAAGCACATGCTATGGTAAAATTATGATTGCACATGTTAATTATTAGATATGTGGTATTCTGTTTACACAATATCATTATTTATCTCTTTGTAGATTAAAGTAGAATGATATAAGAACTTGATATGTATTTTGAAATTCATAGATATTATAATTATATATATATATATATATATAGACCCGCCCGGCGTTGCTCGGACCCATGATAATAAAATTAAACAAAACTAAAGTTTGTATGATTTTATATCTTTAACCTGATTTTGTATTAAATTATTTATTTAAAAGTGCTTTGCACGTCGACGGAAAATCCTGTATCTCCACTTTCCGCAAGTACGGCCGCATTCTGTTAAAACGAACCACCGACACGTGTTCCCACTGCCTGCCGGACCGTATAGTATGCATGCAGCGCACGCGCTGCAAACTTTTTTAGTTCCACCTCCCGCCGCTAGGGGACGCACCCTGTTCTAAAGAAACCACCTTCCGAATAAAACTCCAAATTGTGTTCCCGCTGCCTCCAGCATCGAATAGCAAGCGTGCTGCACACGCGCTCATAATCCTTTAGTACCGCATTCCAACGCCAGGGGGCGCGATTTGTCCCATACGAACATCCAACACGGGTACGCGTTGCTTAAAGGAGTTGAATGAACCAATGCCCGTCGAAATCAGGCCCACAGAACTCTAAAAAATAATGCCGCCCTTGGCGGTGGATGGTGGAACTAAAATCTGTATCACGAACGAAAACTAAGTCGAATCATCTAAAGGCCGTTGTGATTGGGAATCCGTAGAACCCGAGATAAGAATGCACAGTTAGATAAAAAAAACTCGTAGGATTGCTTGTAGGGCACTCGGTTAAGTGCTCAACAACAATTCATTTACTTTGATTGTTGGTAACCATCAGGCATTTACGGGTTGTGTACTTGTATTAGGAACATAAATTAAACATTTATGAAAATCGTTATTTAAAATTTCCCGTATTCTCTATACATAACATTTAAAAAACGCTACGTTAGAAGCTAAAAATATTAAATTTCTTGGGAATTTGTTTTGTGAAAATCAGAGCAAGGCGTTAACCCCCTCCCTCCCCATACCCGCAATATAATATGTTCTAGAAAACCACCTTCGCATACATTAACGTGATCATTAAAAAAATTATTTTTTTTTATAATCAGAATATAACGAAGACACTACGCTAGTCGTGTCGGCAGATGACATCCCTTCTCATCCACAATTTCCAATCTATATCTTAATTATTTATCTAAAATTTTGTTCATTAGTAAAATTAGTAAAATCCTGTACCAAGCATAGATTATGAAACACTTTCCAACACTAACAGAATACTTTAACAAACCATCGCTGTTTAATAAGGTAAATAAGCTATCTAAGTAAACATTTCAGAAAAACACAAAACAAATTTGAAAACCAGGTTTCAACAATTACCATCCACAGCCGGAAAAGTACTCCAATTCTTTTCTGCAGCCCTGTATATAATTTATATATTTGTATATACCCTATAGTATGCTGCAGTTTAGTTTAGCAATAAAACAAAAAAAACACAGTTGGAAATTCATCTTCAACAGTTTCTACCAATAGATGGAAACATACTTGAATTATTTTGTACAGCCCTGTATATAACATAAGCTTTTTGTACACGCGACATATTAAGCTATAGTTTCATTCAGGCAAATACACGCTGAAATCACACTTCCAGGAATTATCGCATACATAGTCAGCCATGTATTCAGTTATTTACGTGGTCCTGTATATGATTTTATTTATATTCCACAAACCTTCCTTGGTATACTAAATATATTTCACGTTCAAAATTTAAAAACCCATTTTAATCAATTTACGCTGCTGCACCGTAATGCTTACAAATTTTTTTGTTTAGCCCTGTATATGATCTCTAGCATTTATACATAACACATAGCATTCAAAAATTTAGTCAAACCCATACCTAACTAAAATCCTACTTCCAATTATGGCTTATAAGCAATACTTCGGACACAGTACTATATCTGAAATATTTATATGTCCCTGTAAAAGAATGATAAATCCTTTTCGCATAACAAATGTCTTGTAGTAAACCTCAATAATGTATATCCATTTCATTATATTTGAAATGGCGTAACATAATTAAAATATGCTGCAAATAGTTTTTCCCCCGTAGATCATCATCTAAAAGAATACTTTTGTGTGGCACTGTAAATGAAAGAAATACAAAAGGAAAACTGCCCAGTTAAACTGAGGGCATTGAGCTCACAGCTTATTCACACTAATTGTATATTATATTCTTATTTCAAAGAATTTGAAATAAGCCCCTCGAAAAATAAAGAAATCGACAATATATTAAGGGGAGAATCATACCCCTCCCCCCTTATAGTTAACCAGTGAACCCCCAAAACTAATCAGAAAAGCGCTTGATCAGAATGAACCTATATACAAAATTTGAAGAAAATTGGATAATTCCGCATGAAAAACCCATTTATCTAAATTAAGGGGGGAAGGATTAGCCCCCCCCCCCTCTTTACCCCTTTCATACTTAACCAATGAACCCCCAAAACTAATCAGAAAAGCGCTTTATCACGATGAACCTATGTACAAAATTTGAAGAAAATTTGATAATTCTGCAGGAAAAACCCATTTATCTGAATTAAGGGAAGTTAGCACCCGTTCCCTCCCTTTATACATAACCAATGAACCCCCAAAACTAATCAGAAAAGTACCTTATCACGATTAATTTATGTACAAAATTTGAAGAAAATTGGATAATTCTGCATGAAAAACTCATTTATCAAATTCAAGGGGGGGGGGCTATCCCTCCCCCTTTTATACTTAACCAATGAACCATCCCCCCCCCTTCCCCTGGAGTCTCTCCAAGTCCGCTCTGGGGCTATTAGTCAATTATTACGAACGTTAAAATTTATAAAGTAAAAAAAAAGCACGTAAATATTCAGAAAGATAAACTTATTGCTTACAGTCTACTGGAAAGATATACTTCTCCATCAAAAGAAAAAAAAAAGTGTTAAAATTGGAGTATCCCTTCTAAAGTTTTGCGTGGATATACATACAGAAAAAAATATATATACGCTGAAATCACACTTCCAGGAATTATCATATATAGTCAACCATGTATTCAGTTCTTTGCGTGGTCCTGTATATGATTTTATTTATATTCCACAAGCCTTCCTTGGTATACTAAATATATTTCACGTTCAAAATTCATAACTCGATTAAAAACCCATTTTAATCAGTTTACGCTGCTGCACCGTAATGCTTACAAATTTTTTTGTTTAGCCCTGTATATGATGTGTAGCATTTATACATAACTCATAGCATTTAAAAATTTAGTTAAACGCATACCTAACTAAAGTCCTACTTCCAATTATGGATTTTAAGCAATATTTCGGACACAGTATTATACCCGAAATATTTTGTGTGTCCCTGTAAAAGAATGATAAATGCTTTTCGCATAACAAGTGTCTTCTTGTAAACCTCAATAATGTATATCCATTTCATTATATTTGAAATGGCGTAACATAATTAAAATATGCTGCAAATAGTTTTCCCCCGTAGATCATCATGTAAAAGAATACTTTTGTGTGGCACTGTAAATGAAAGAAATACAAAAGGAAAACTGCCCAGTTAAACTGAGGGCATTGAGCTCACAGGCTATTCACACTAATTGTATATTATACTCTTATTTCAAAGAATTTGAAATAAGCCCCTCGAAAAATAAAGAAATCGACAATATATTAAGGGGAGAATCATACCCCTCCCCCCTTATAGTTAACCAGTGAACCCCCAAAACTAATCAGAAAAGCGCTTTATCAGAATGAACCTATATACAAAATTTGAAGAAAATTGGATAATTCTGCATGAAAAACCCACTTATCTAAAGTAAGGGGTGTTAGCCCCCGTTCCCCCCCTTTATACTTAACCAATGAACTCCTAAATCTAATCAGAAAAGTACCTTATCACGATGAACCTATGTACAAAATTTGAAGAAAATTGGATAATTCTGCATGAAAAACTCATTTATCAAATTCAAGGGGGGGGGGGCTAACCCTCCCCCTTTTATACTTAACCAATGAACACTCCCCCCCCCTCCACTGGAGTCTCCCCAAGTCCGCTCTGGGGCTATTAGTCAATTGTTACGAACGTTAAAATTTATAAAGTAAAGAAAAAAGCAATGTAAATATTCAGAAAAATAAACTTATTGCTTACAGTCAACTGGAAAGATATACTTTTCCATCAAAAGAAAAAAAAAAGTATTAAATTTTGAGTATCCCTTCTAAAGTTTTGCGTGGATATACATACAGAAAAATATATATGTATCAGAAAAACATATAGCCATTATCGCGGTGAGGTTTTTCCGAGGGGCGTATCTACAGAGTTCAGAGAATGCTTTGTCCAATCACAGAATACCAGTGGGCGTACCCGATTGGAGGCAGTCCGCATATAATTAATACAGATTTTTTTCTCAATTTTTCTCAAAGTTATCCCGTGATTATACTCGCTATAATTGCAGTAGAATTATAAAAAGCATATTTTTGGAAAGCTTAAGCCCTGAGCTATCGTTCTTACTTCTTAATTTTTTTTTAATTTTGCTGGTATCGATTTTATAAGAGTTTAAAAGACACAACAACTCGATTTTTACCGGATCCAACTATTGAGTTGGTCCTCAGAAATAAACTAAAACAGAAATCGAAAAAGTAAAAACTAACAACGTTGTAGATTGGTCTCAGCTATCCTATGAAAAAAAAAAATATTTAAAAATATTAAAATGCGAGCGAGAAAACGCGCGATAACTTTCCCATAGACTTAACATTAGCGTGAGCGTTTCTTCGCGTGACTATTGTAGGCTCTTAAGTGTCTTAATAATACATGGAGTCATTGGAAAAAGTGTGACTGTAGTTATGGGACTAATCGGAAAAATGTAATGATTTTGAAGAATTTACGTTAATAAAAAATGCTTGAGCGCAAAATTTTATAAAATTAATTCAAATTATTAAGACTAATATAAAAAATAAAAAGTTTACGTTTTTAAGAGATAAGAAATATGTAAATCACTAGTTTAATATAGGGTAAAGGACAGTCTAATAAAAAGTAAATGACAAAAGCCACAAGATAAACAAATCAAAAACATTTTTCAGAACAGTTTTATTTATTTATTTATATATTTATTTATTTTTTTTTACAAGTAGAAGTTTTTATATAATTTTTAATACTATATAGAGAAAGAGAAAAATGTGATGAACTCAAGTGTTCACTGATCTTTCATTAACATGAATTTTTTTTTTTTTTTTTTTTTTTTGGGGGGGGGGGGGGATCTCTGTGCTAGGGTTCGAAGGCATCATATTATTGGGAAGGATTATATTTTTTCATAAAATTTTTTTAAAGTTCAATTTCTCTTTTTCTAAAAGTGGTGATATAGGTGTTTCTGTGGTTGCTGCTATTTGTTAACAGTAGAATTACTTTTAACTCAGCATAACTTTTTATTTTTTATTTATAATCTGGGTTTTTTGTGACTTTTCCTAAAAACTTATGAATATTACATAAATTCTTTTTTTGTTCAATTTAAATAATTACTTTTGCAAATATTACTATGTATAACTAGAATTATGGCTACGGGTCATTTGACCGTATATAGAAAAATATATATGTCAAGTTTTTTTCTTCGCTTTCTTAGCTATTTCCGCTAGTCTGATAGATAATAGCATCTGTGGCGAGGGGGGTTGTGTATTTCAAAGACGAGGAAGTGAAGTGGAAGCGGGAGAGAGGAGAGGAAAATAAAAAAAAAACACTTGTTTGGAATTTCAGTGCCTCTTCTGGCCTGCGTATCACGTCGCGTAGAAGTGTTGGTGCAAAATATCTAATGAAAAAAGATGCGCTCAAAGTTTTAAAAACTATTTCTGATGATAATTCTGGTTCACATATTGAACCTAATGAACAATTCTATATCGAAACTATAACCAGTATTACGGACGAAGACGGGATTGCTTTAGTAAGAAGTAAATTCGATTCATCTGATGGAGAATCTATTTACGAAACACAAAATGAAAGAAAAATTTATATCAAGAAATTATTTCATTTCCTGCTGCTAGTTTCAGTATGTAGAAGGGAAATCAGTGTCAGTGGTCAAGCTCAAGAAAGGAGTCAAGGCCGACGAAACAGAACTCGAGAAAAGAGGAAGACGTACCAGATATGAGGGAAATCAAAGAGATGATAAAACGGCGAATGATGGTTCAATTAAAAAAAAAACGAAATATTTCGGCAAATGTTACAAGGGGGACATCCACAACAGAAATGTTTAAGTGAGGTCTGGGCCAACTTTGCATGAAAAGAGAAAAGTAATTAATGGGAACGCAAGTAGTGGAGTGAGATTGATTATCAACGAAAAAATATTGCGTCACATTCAACAGTGCACTGAAGAAGAGGTGCTTAAAAAATCCCAAATTCAAATTGAGGTTTGTCACTCGATCGGTTAGACGCTTTAATATCACTGCTGTATGCTCGTGCAGCTTTGGCGGCAAAAGTTATTCTGTTTTGAGTTTATAGTAAAATACCTGGGATCCGTTATTGTTCACTGAGGCAAAGGCCAGGGATAGATTCTTGGAAATTTGCTCTTTGGCATTAAGTAAACTAGATCTCAAAAGCTGCAAGCTTATGCATTTTCCCTTGTTTCATATTTGGAATAAGCTTATGGAAAACTGCTTGATGTATTATAAACCAGATGAAAATATTGTAGTGGATGAACAATTGCTTCCCACGGAGATTCAATGCCAATTAATTCAGTATATGTAAAAAAAAAATGATAATTTTGGCTTTCAATTTTGTCTTGCTAGTGATGAGCAGTCAAAATATTTACTAAACAGATCCCCCTCCAGTCCTACTAGCTGCCTCACCGCGGCAAGGGGTGTAATTGGGCGGAATTGGCGAAGTACTTCAGAAGTGTATTCTCCTGGTAGGATCACCAAAGGCCTGAAGTCCCACTATGCCCAGCTAAAGGTAGTAGACAACTCTGGAGCAAAGCCAGACTTATACCACTGGTGCCCCACATCTCCGGATGAACAGAAGCTGTCACATTCTCCTTTTTTTATGAGCCATCTTTGTAATGCTAGTCATACTGCATCACCCGTCGTGCAGGTAAATCAGGAGTGCGTTCAGGGTTTAGGCAGAGGGCCCTGTCCGAAAAGTATACGATGGTCTCCATCTAGGAACTTTTTGAGAATTGTTCAGTGTAACATAAACGGACTAACAACAAGTGCTACCAGGATCAATTTGGACGTATTGTTGGATTTTGCGGTTTCATGTTCAGATTATTGCCCTCCAGGAAACCAAACTTAAGGATTCTTCTGCTCTCAAAATTAAGGGATTCCATGTTTTGAGATCTGATAGACAAAACAGGAGAGGCGGCGGCTTAACCTTCCTTATTGGGGATGTTAAATATCAACAGATTCAACTTTCATCATTGGAAAAAACGGACTTGGAAATTCAGGGTATCAGGATTAACTCGAAACATCAACATCTATAACTTGTATCAGCCACCTAATCAAAACAGATTTCTCCATGAATTTTCTCCCATCTCCCAGCACTAACACAATGCTTATGGGAGATTTAAATGCCTGGGCAGCAGTACAATTAATTATAGAAGAGAGGAACTCCTTAACCCCTTGGGGACGAGCGACACGTATACGGCACACATAAGATGCTCGGAATCTTTGATTACTCCCACCAGTTATTTTTTATTGTAAGCTTAGCGTTATTTAATCATAGCATTTCTGCGATTTAATTAGGTAAAAATTTCTCTTTTGAAAAACCGGTGGTAAAAGATTAAAAATTCTGTAATTGAACCTTGTCGCTAAGGGGTTAATCTAATTGATGATAACGCACTGATGCTCATTAATAATGATACAGAAACCTATTCATCCTTTAGTTACAATACTGAGGATGTACTTGATAACACTATGGTTGCCCCTGATCTCTACCCAGACTGCACATGGACTGTGCTCAACAATATTGAAAGCGATCACATGCCTATCCTGATAGAGATTGGGAGAAGTCAAAGAAAATTAAAAACCAACAAGAATTTCTGGAACTTCAAAAAGTCTGACTGGTCATTGTTTCATAAATTTCATTGGTTTCATTGGTTCATATCGATCAGGAACTTGATATGCTACCTCTTCCTGAGAGCCTCGATGCAAAATGGATGCTTTTTAAGAAATCTGTGACTCATGCTGCGAAACAAGCCATTCCTATTGGCAACTTCTGGAGTTTGACTCCTTTTTTATGTACAATTCACCTTTGCTAAGACCCTTCCTCGACAAAAGAAAACGGCTTGTGGCTGGAGTGAATAATGGAAGAGGTCCCACTCTTAGAGTTGAACTCTCCAAAATTAATGCAGTGATAAAAAGAACTTATGCCTCACTCAAAAAGAAAAGCTGAAATGAGTTATGTGAGAGTATTGATGCTCATGCATCTCATACTAAACTTTGGAAACTTGTTAAGCATCTAGAAACTAAGCAATCTCAACAAGGAAAATGCAACTCCATTTTTGATAATAATGGACAGGCTGCTCCTAATGATAAGGCTGCTGCAAACCTGTTGGGACGTCATTACCAAATGATAAGCAAACTGGCTATTTTGAGAGAAGACAGGTCTTCTCAGGTTGAGATGCAGGCGCATTATCAATGGTTGTCGGAGTCATATAAGCAATACCACCTGCTTTATAAAAGCTTTTTCTATGAAGGAAATACATATTGCTATGAAATCTCTTACTCCATTAAAATCTCCTGGCCCTGACAATATTCATACGGGGAATGGTACTTAACCTTACATCTAAATGCAAGGATTATCTACTGGAAATTTTTAGTACTTCTTGGAGGCTTGGTAGACTCCCACGTGATTGGAAGCGTGCTCTTATTATACCAATCAGTAAGCCAAATAAGCCTGCTGGATCTCCTGATAGTTTTAGACCAATTGCTTTGACAAGTTCTTCTTGCAAGCTAATGGAGAAAATGATTCTAAATAATTATTATTTTATTCATTTTTATTTGGACTCAAATGACCTATATCAAATCAAATCTTATACTTTGGGCAACGAGTCAGGGACTCACAAAACTATAAACCTACTAACCATACCGTGGTAGTATTTTTGGACCTGATGAAAGCCTTTGACAAGGTGTGGATTAGTAAACTGCTCACAAAGGAAATTCTGAGTAATCGACACATAGAAAATCTAGTCTCAAGAGGTAGGAAAAGACTTAATATCCTGAAATATATCTCTGGTACTGATTGGGGGCGTGGATGCCTCTTCACTGAAGACAATATATGTGTCACTAATTAGGCCCATTTTGGAATATGGATCTGAAGTTTATTTCTGTGCCTCCTCTAGCAATTTACTAAAACTTGAACGAGTCCAACTGAGTGCTGCCCGTTTAATAGCAGGCTTACGTTAGAGTTTCCCGGGAGAATTGGCTCTTTATGATTGCAATTTACAGATACTGTGTTTTAGACGAACAATAATATTAACGAAATACTTTAATAAACTCTATAGCTACGGCACACATAACCGTACCTCTTTGCTTCTTCGTAACTGGACAAACAATCAAAGGCTGAAAAGAAACAGTCCCTTCTCTCTGCCAATCAAACGGGGTTTTATTGATATCAGTGTCGAGGGTCACTCCCTAAAACTTTGCATTGACCCTTCTGAGGGACTGCCAAGAGTACACTTTAATACCGATTTTCTTTCCTACACCAACAAACAACAAGACATCCCAGACTATCTTAGACAAACTGCATTAGAAACCATTAGTACTATTCCATCTAATGCCCTCCAAATTTTCACGGATGGTAGTAAAAATGAGCATAATCATTGTGGCAGCGGCATATTTGTAAAAATGTCCTCATCCAAACTTGCCATAAAGATCAGAAATCCGGACCACTACTCAGTTTTTCGATCGGAGCTACTTGCGATTGAGAAGGGCTTCAATGCTACCACTTCTTATACCACTTATAAAGATTTTTTCTTTTTTAAGAAATCAAAATAGCAAACTGGAAGTCGTAGTTTTGATAAACTTCCTGTCAGACTGATAAGAAATAATGTGCTTTGGAACTATTTGTTTTGATATCATAATAATATTATGATAACTGTGTTGCTAAAATCTCAAGTTTGTAGAGATGTGATTTGTTGTTTATTTATATGTAGTGAGAAAGTTGAATTTAGCTTTAGAAAGTTCATGGTTTGTAGAGAGGTTCCATTATTAAAATAGAATTTCGTGCATATTGTTGTTAGTATTCTTATTTAAAAACAATAGCAATTGTCAAATTTAAGCAATGCTTATTTCACATATTAATTTTGTTCTTTATCAAATATTTGCATATTAAATGCTTTCTTCCCTAAAATATTTGGTACTACTCTATTATCCCGTCGACCACTTTTCATAACACAAAACTATCGCCAAACTGTAACGCCAAATAAACGGGAGAACGTTGCCATTTGAATATCAAAATAAATAAATAAATAAAATATAAGAATTTAAGGACACAATTTCTATTTTAATTAATAAAATAACTAATAAATCAGTAAAACATAATGAAAAATACAGGCAAATGTCGAATTAAAAACCACTTGATAACATAACAAACACATATAATGCTTCTGACCTCAAGTAAATGGGATTGCATTTTAGGCGTTTAATCTCACAGTTTGGCGACAGTTTTTTGTTATGAAAAGTGGTCGACGGGATAATAGAGTAGTACCAAATATATTATGCTTATCATTCTTAATTGATTCGGTACAGTAACTATATATCTCTGCCTATTTATAAATGCAAGCATTCGACTGAGATCCTTGGGATACCAATGAACAAATTATTTTAAATATGAACACATAGTATGTGTCGTGATGCACAGATTGCGGGACTTTTACCGTTAGAGTAAACAAGCGGCTCATTCGCTATTCAATTTCATATTGAAATATAATTTCGTTCACATTGTTTTTAGTATACGTATTTAAAAACAAAGAAATTGTCCAATTCAAGGAATGCTTATTTCCTATATTCATTTTGTCCGTTATTAAATATATGCATATTAAGTGCTTTATTCCTTAAAATATTTTATGCTTATACCTCATTGATTAGGTGCAGTACCTACATATCTCTGACTTTGTAAATGCAAGCATTCGACAAAGATCATTGGGGTATGACTGGACAAATTATTTTAAATTTGAACACATACTATGTTCCGTGATGCACAGATTGCGTGACGTTTACAGTTAGAGTAAACAATCGGGTTATTCGCCATTCAATTTCCTCCTTTCTTTTTTATTTCCTTTTTTTTATCAAATCAAAATAGTAAACTGGAAATCGTATTTTTAATAAACTTTCTGTCAGGTTGAGAACAAATAATGCGTTTTGAAAACAATCTGTTTTCTGAATTATATGAAACAAATATTGAAAAAGCTGAAAATACTAAGCTATACATCATTCAAATTTAATTGCATAAACATACAGAAAAGTTAAAAAAAGATATAATAAAGGACATTTCCAAGCCTTTTAAATCTGTTTCAATCTTCATTAATGATATATTTTTGTAAACTCATTTTATAAAAACAGATATATTTTGTCTGAATTATAAAAAACATTTCATATTGTAATATATATATATATATATATATATATATATATATATATATATACAGGGTGTTCTAGAAAGGACTCCCCAACTTTGAAATGACATAACTTCGAAACAGTGAGAGATAGAAATGTGAAACAAGTTGAATGTTAGACAGATAGGTCTGGAATTTTTTATACATCAATTTAAAAAAATAGTTCCAATATTGGACACGAGAGGGCGCTGCAATCACAAAGCTGTGTCTTTGAAATAGTTCCCGAAAGTGAGCTGTTTGAACTGAGATAAAAGTCACATTACAATGGTTTCGATATGGTTACATTTTACAGCAACAACATGACGCAACCTACAGGTAACGTTCGAAATCACTTGTTGCAATACTTCTATTGAAATGGATGCACATGCCTCACAGATGAATTGTTAGAGCTGTTCCAACATTTGGGGATTCTTAGAATAAACAGCGTCCTTCAAGTAACCCCACAAAAAGAAGTCGCATGGATTCAGATCCGGGGAATATGGTGAATACGGCATGATATTCTTGAATTCCGAATTATTCTCTAATTCTATACAAATTTTTGACACGTGTCAGCAATGAAACAGACGCACGAATGAAATTTCTGTCTTTCTGAGTACCATTTAAAGTTCCATGTGCTTGTGCTGCCACCTATTATCCAATATTGGAACTATTTTTTCACATTCGTGTATAACAAATTCCAGACCTATCTGTTTAACATTCAACTTGTTTCACATTTCTATCTCTCACTGTTTCGAAGTTATGTCATTTAAAAGTTGGGGAGTCCTTTCTAGAACACCCTGTATATATATATATATATATATATCAGTGGACTTGTACAATTAAATGAATATTACTGTTTGTTGTGATGGGAAATATTTTGTTTGTTTTTTACGAAATATAATTCATTTAATTTCGTTTAATTGCTTATTAATGATGCTTTTCATTGAAAAATATTTTAATAAAATAATATTGTTAATTTTAAAAAAGAATAAAATGTAAGTTAAAAAAGAACAAAATCTGATTTTAAAAAATAAATCACCATTACTTTCTGCTGAGGTTGTAAATGAGTGTAAATATTGTTTTAATTACAGATTCTATAAGAGAATTAATATAAAATCATAAAAAAATTATTTTAACATTTTATTTTTGTGTTTTTATATTTCAGCTTTTTGGGAAAATTAGAGATTTTAAAAAAAATGCTCTCATCCCATGTGGAAACTCTTTCACTTTCTCATCAGCTTTGTATATGGAACTTTTTATCTATATATGCTACTGAAAATTTTACTCTATAATGTAAATGTCAACACGCAACGTCAGAATTTTTTTTTCGTTCCTATAAATAATATAAAGATTATATTTAAACTAACTATTTTTCCTGAAGGATCCGTTTTTATATTTTGCAAGGTAGAAGATAATCATGAAAATTTTAATAATATTTGCAGAAAATACCAAAAATTAAAGATATAACAACCAACTAAAATAGAACTAAATTAGTAATACAAATATTTTTAATGTTATGCTGGGGAAAGGGTCCAAATATTTACATTTGAGTTCAAACTTTTGCCTCCATGTTTATATAATTGTTGTAGAATTAACCGTTTGTATAATTAATTAATACCTTGTTGACAGAGCTTCATTCGAAACAAAGGTAAAAGCCTTCTTCTATAGTTTTTTCTAAGAGAAACTACCGCAATCGGGCCCTTAGACATTCGGGGCATTTTAATATCGTTATTGTAACTTTTATAGGGATAAAATAGCATTGTTGTTAGCATTACTCTTGTTTTAAGCCAAACTTGACTGTGTATCTGAATGCACAATATTAGCTATTTTTCTTGTACGATGGGTGGTTATAAAAAAATTGTTTCATTTTACATACCACATACCATTTGATAAGTTGGTACTTTTATATTAACCAGGCGCACTTGATAAATCGCCAGATATTGTTCACATAGCATCTTCATATTGCTTTCGTTTCATTTAAATATAAAACTTTTACTCATTTCATTTGAAATACATACATTAAAAACACGTGTACTACTTACACTCATTTAATTTAAAATGCATGCCGTTCACTAATTTCGTTTAAAATACTAAAAAGGAAAAAAAAAAATAAGAAGAAATAATGCCATAAATCCAAACTTTTTATTTAAACATCAAAGATTTTTTTCTAATTTGCATACGCGAAATATAAAGGCTGGTATTGGTGATATTTGCGCCAATCTGTACTTATAAAATATTATGGGTTTTTTCTGTCAAATAACAGATATTCCAGAGTTATTTTCTACTTAGATTAAATTGAAATATGTTTTATTCACTCTCTAATATTAGTGCGTTCGTAAAGTTTTTGCTTCATGTGCTCTAATCCAGTTGTCCCCGAAAGTCACACACCCGCCGGTGAAAATGACGTCCGTACTGAACTTTCATGACGTATGTACTTTTTTTTAAATATAATTTGTAAACAGCTTTTAATATATTTTTGTTAATATGAAAGTCTCGTTGTCACCCTTATAGGCACCTTCTGTGAAAATTATAACGAAATCCTTCAAATATTTTTTGAGCTATGCTTGACGAAAGGTTTTAACATCTACATTAGCTATATATGGGACAAAGTGATTCTGCAACGTGTATGAATTTTCTTTTCACCCAGACAATAAGAGAACATTTCGGTCACTTATGTTTATTGGACTTATAAAA
Source organism: Maratus michaelseni (assembly GCA_963931845.1). Lineage (NCBI taxonomy): Eukaryota > Metazoa > Arthropoda > Arachnida > Araneae > Salticidae > Maratus > Maratus michaelseni. The sequence goes on from OZ007592.1 coordinate 423,336,837, forward strand.
TAAAGCTATTTGTAAATCACAAAGAATTTTTATTTAAAAAAATTATTTCTATAATGTAGATTAAATGCTATTTTCTTTCCTAAAAATATTTTAAGCGTGAACTATTTAATTGATCCATTCCAATGACTTATCTATATATGCCTCTTTAAGCAGTTGACTAAGATCATTGGACCATGAATGTGAAAAAGATTTTAAACGAGGACACACCCTATCAGTCGTAATACACAGATCGCGTGACTTTTATCATTACAGTAAATAATCGGTGACTTGCTTATTTGACACATGATTCCTTGTTTTGTTTATTTTTTCTTTTTAGACATAATAAACTGAAAATTACATTATTGATAAACATTGTGACACATTGAGAAGGAATAATGTGTTTTTGTGATTTCTGTTTCTGCATAACATGAAATAAATTCTGCAAAAGCTCGCAATATATAGTTTTCTATGAATGTAATTTACTTCCCTGCAGAAAGATTTTAAGCCTCTTAAATTCGTTTTATTCCTTATTAATAACATTGTTTTTGTTGTAAAATTCTTAAAAGAAAATATTTTTTTTTTTCATCAAATATAGAAGGAAAGTAATTCATAAAGAAAAAAAAATAACAGGTGATTTTTTAAAAATTAAATTGGCATCAGTATCTGTTGTGGAGAGAAATATTATTGTATTTTTCGCTAAATTTGATCCTTTTAATTTCCTATTAATGATACTTTTCATAAAAAAATTACTTTTATAATAAAAATGAAAATTTTTTCACTTTAAAACATTTTTTAAACTATAAAAGAAGGATAAAAATGGTTTGTTTAATTAAATCGAATTACTTTTTGCTATGGCGACAAATGATATGACATTAATATAAATTTATTTTATTAAGTGTTTCAGTAAAATACTCATAAAAGAAAAAATCCTCCTAAAATTTTGTTATTATGTTAATATAGTTCATTTTAAAAAAAAATAGAAAAAATGAAATATCTTATAAAAGCAGAAGGAAATATGCACTTTGAGATTACTATTAACCAGTTGAGAAAACCCTACCATATTCGTCTTATCTATGCACATTTAGTTTTACCTACATTTTTTAAAGCACTACAATTGCTACCTTGCAATGCATGTAGTACGTCAACACCTGACATAGGAGTTTGTTTCCAGAATAATAACAAGAACGAAAAATCATGCATCCAGCATAGATTATGTAACACTTTCCAACGCTTCCAAAATCATTTTAAAAATCATTACCGTTTAATAAGATGAAAGATAACATCTAAGTAAACAATTTGGAAAACGCATAACATATTTAAAAACGTAATTTCAGGAATTTCCAACAGATACTATATTCGGAAAACTTTGAGAATACTTTTATTCAGTCCTGTATATGATCAATAAATTTATATATATACTACATAGGATGCTAAATTTTAGTTTAGTTAGGAAACGCGTAGCACTGTTTAAAATTCTCCTTCTGGAGTTTCTGTCAATAAACGGAAATGTGTTCGCGAACTTTTGTGCTGCCCTGTATATGATCTACAGAATTTATACACGCATTAAGTAATAGACAAAAAGGGAGTTAAATTTAAAATCGCGTTCAACAACTTAAAACGCACTTCCAGGAATTATTGTTAACAGACACTTGAGAATTATTTTGTGTGTTTCTCTAAATGAACCATAACTGCTATACACTCAATATTCTGTAGTAAGCTTCTTGTAATGCACCTTAGTGATATATATAAATTTCAATGCGTTTAAAATAGTGAAAAATTATCTAATTAAACCGCAAACGATTTTTCTCCATAGACGTAATGTAACGGAATTTTTTGACTGTCCCTGTAAAGTAACTATAACTGCTATGCACACCCTATTCCATATTAAGCTTCTTGTAATGCACCGTAGTGATATATATCAATTACAATGTGTTTGAAATTGAGTAACATCATTAAAATAAACCGCAAATTATTTTTCCCCGTAAATCGTAATGTAACGGAATTATTTTGAGTGTCCCTGTAAAAAACTATAAGTGCTAAACACTTCAGTTGAAATAGGAAACATGCTATAGACAACGACTATAACATATAAAAATTGCAGGGCAATCCGAGGGATATTTACGGGAGTCAGAGCACGGACAGACGGCAGACGGCCAGACAAACCGAAGTCATAAACACTTTTCAACTAGATTGTAAAGTGTTAAAAAGTATAAATATATATAGAGACCTAATGTGTGTGTGTTAGGTAATGTGTGTGTGTGTGTGTGTGTGTGTGTGTGTGTGTGTGCTTCCATCAAATATTGGCAGATTAAATATTCACAAATTGTAAAATTCTTTATTTAAAAAAATATAATATGTAGACATCATTTTGAATTTACTTTTTTTTCTCTCTAATTTATTTTTAACAAGAACTAAAATTCATGCGTCAAGCACAGATTATGTAACACTTTTCAACGCTTCCAAAATAATTTTACAAATCATACTGTTTAGTAAGCTAAAATATTTGGAAAACGCATAACATATTTAAAAACATAATTTCAGGAATTTCCAACATATACAATATTCGGAAAAATATCCGAATACTTTTATTCAGTCCTGTATAGGATCTATAGATTTGTATACATACTACATAGGATGCTAAATTGTAGTTCAGTTAGGAAACGCGTAGCACAGTTTAAAATTCTCCGTCTGGAGTTTCTGTCAATAAACGGAAATGTGTTAACGAACTTTTGTGCTTCCCTGTATATGATCTACATAATTTATACACACCACGTAATAGACAAAAAGCGAGTTAAAATTAAAATCTCGTTCAGTAACTTCGTGTATAAATTCTGTAGATCATATACAGGTCAGCACAAAAGTTCGCGAACACATTTCCGTTTATTGACTGAAACTCCAGCAGGAGAATATTCAACTGTGTTACGCGCTTCCTAAGTAAACTAAAATTTAGCATCCTATGTAGTATATATACAAATCTATAGATCATATACAGGGCTGAATAAAAGTATTCGGATATTTTTCCGAATATTGTATACGTTGGGAATTCCTGAAATTACGTTTTTAAATGTGTTATGCCTTTTCAAAATTGTTTACTTAGATGTTATCTTTCAGCTTATTAAACGGTAATGATTTGCAAAATTATTTTGGAAGCGTTGGAAAGTGTTACATAATCTATGCTTGACGCATGATTTTTCCTTCTTGTTTGTATTACTATTAGATATTTTTAAAGTAGAAAGTACAAGAATTTTCTTTAAAAAACATAATACTCTTTTATATACATTTTACTAACAGAAATTTTGTGTGCCACTTAGTACACAAGAGTAATACGAGGAAGAAGGGTAAACCATATATATTTAGGTAAAATAGGATATGATATCTCAGTCTTGGCACAATTTCAGCAGCCGTCTAGCGATTGATGGAAATGTTTAGCTTTAGGCCAAAAGGTGAAACGTCCATTACGGTATTTCCATTCTGGCATTTGTGTAGTTTCTGTAATTAAAATTTTATTTTATAATTATTTTTTTTTCAACTTCCAAAATTCCTAAACATGGACACATTTGGAGTTACAATTTATCTATAGCTATATCTGTATCTATCTATCTGTCTATCTATCTATTTATCTATCTATATATATATATATATATTATGTATTGCATATTTAGTACGTATTATATATTTCCTACATTGAAACTGTTGTTAGTAATTAAGAGGTAAGAATATCTGGCTACCTTTCCTTTGCACATTCTCTTGGGGTAAAACCGTTTATCCGCCGTGGGATAAAAAATTATATTGGAAAAGAATAGCTGAAGAGTCCGTAAACAATGTTTGAAGAAGTGGCTATGAAAACAACATGGACAGGAGTAATTATGATTTTTAGAAAGATGATAAATTGATGAGATTCTTTCTTGCAATTTCACAAATTAATTTTTGCCATAAAATAATAAATTTTGAAACTTTTATTTTAAATAGCATCAGTTTAGTTCCTTAGTTAAATTTAAATAAATAATATATATGTTGTTCTTTTATAAAAGAAGAGGTTTGCCATTTTCACAGTACAATTAACATATCCCTGTCCATGCTGGCTTGCCGAACTCGAGGGTTAAGGCAGATAGGATTGGTTTTTAAGAAATAATCGTATATCATTAAAATATGACGAAATAATCATATATTAAAAATTATATTGTGATACAAGAAAAAGTGCAGAGGAATACACGCAATGTTGAATTAATTTTTTGTGTGAAATTCTGACTTGAAGAAGCAAGTGGTATTAAGGTATGCGGATTTACCCTACATACCCCTATGTTGTATTGCTAAGAAATAGCGACTATTTTCCATGCCCTTGCGTGTTTACCCCATTCGTGGGGTACTTATTTTATTAAGAATTACAACTATTCACATTAAAAATACCCTTATTTTCATATTTTCCACATTTTCAATAAGAATGTGCTTATTACATATAGGAAATATTTTATCTATGTTATTAACTAAAGTTATTTTAAATATAAACGAGAGATTTTTGCAAACCCTCTAAAATCTAAATTCAACATTTATGACTTGATGGTTTTCTTTTTATGTACAAGGTTGCAGAAAATGCTATTGGAAAATCAAATAAAGTGGAAAAACTTTAATAAACTTCCAGAATTAAAAAAAAAGGCAGGATAAATTTTGAGGTTTAGAAATCATTATTATTTCACTGTGTCTTATGTTTTATATATTTTTCTAAGCGGTGATTTTGTTTTGACTCGCCCCAAGCTTTAAATATACGAGTTTCGGTTTTAATCAAAACTGATTTTATTTAAAAGTTTAAAAGAAGTGGTTTTGTTAAAATACATGATATCTATTAAAGGATGTATTATTAATTTTAAGCATCTTGTGAAAGTCACAACTTTTAATGATCAATTTTAATTAAACCATTTGCAATAAAAGAATATAAGTTTTAAAAAATATACTAATCTACTGTTTTATGTAAGATTTTCTGTTGTTTTAAACAAAATTAGAGTTAATCATGAAAATTACTTATTGCAGAAATTGTGCAAACATATCTATATTTATATCTACCTATATATATATATGTGTGTGTGTGTGTATTCTGTAAAAAAATATTTATTATTTACTTTGCTATAACTTTGTTATACATTGATATTTTCTGAAAGCTTCTAGTTTTCATAATTATTAACTATCGTTCTAAAAACAAAGGAGTTTACTATTTTTTATAAACTCTTTTTTAAAACTGATTATTTAATTAAAGTGGTTAATTATACGATGAGTTGTTCATTTGCTGTGTTTTTTACATTCTGTAATAACAATAAGAAGATATTCAAAATTATATGTTGCTAACCATTTGTATATCTCTATTGTACTTAAGGATATATTGAAAATATGGTTATTATGAATACTTTCGGAGAAGGCTGTATATCTCATTTATAAATGTCTTCCGGATAATGTTAAGATCTTATTAACTCGACTTCCTTGTGACCTTATTTTCCATGGACATTACATAAATTTAGCACTCTGAAAACGTGATTTATTTTTTAAAAATGTCTTTTATTAATAAATATTGTAAAAAATATATATATAATAAAATAAAAAGCGACAGCTTTGGAATTAGCCTGCTTTCCGCCATCTTTTTTTTTAAATCAAAACATATTTGTTTTGTTCCTCATTTCCAAAAATTTTTCCATCCATATTTATTTATTATAAGTTACAAACACGTTATTTAATTTTATTGACTAACTAGCTGTTACCCGTGACTTCGTTCACGTAACATTAAAAAAAAGAGAATAAATGCATTCATCAAGCAAAATATTTCACCCCCGATAATTAAAAACGTAAATAATTAACTAACTCTTTATCATATTTCATAGGAGAAAATACGGTATTTCTTTGTTATAGGGGCCTTGACATAGCTCAGTTTTAAAAAAGTACAATTTGTCAAAAAACAAATATCAGTTTTACCTGATAAACCATTTTACATTTAACGACTTTGTAAAACGTTTTAACAGCCATAATTTAAAAATAATTCATTGGAAATAGTTTGGGTTGGGTTGATTATTGACGGCCAATTATCTACACTTGGGATATAGGCCCGGGGAGAGTGCCCTCCGTGGGGGTCTTTCTAAGGGAACCTAACCCGTATTTACGCATGGATAAATCCACGGCTCGAAGAAAACCACGAAAACTCCGAACGATTAGGCCGACGGGCGCGATTGGGATCGAACCCAGCACCTCCCGTCTACCAGCTTCGAGAGCACAACCTCTCAGCCACTGGTGAGGCTCATTGGAAATAGTATATGATTTATGAATATGGAGGAATAATTCTACACCTAAATGCAAGGAGCTTCATATGCAGAGCTTTTTGCAACCCAAAATTACATGCAAACGTAACATTTACATGTGTTACGTTTGCATGTAACAGTAACAGTTACATGCAAACGTAACACTTGCAATTGCAAAGCTTTTTGCAACCCAAAATTATATGTAAATATTACTTTTGCATGCAATTGTCAGTGCAAATTAACATTTATAAGGGTTCAAATTAAAATTAATTTGGGTGCAAATTACATGTAAATGTTACGTTTGCATGTAATTTGGGGTTGCGAAAAGCTTTGCAATTGCAAGTGTTACGTTTGCATGTAACAGCAAATTTGCCTCCTTGGTTTAATCTATAGCTGAAACAACTCTTGATTTCTTTACAATATGCTGATAGACGATTTTTGTTCTGCAGAATAAATTAATTCATAAAGTTTACATATGTGGAAATATGTTTTTAATTTTCGGAAATTCTGCTGTAATCAAGATTTTTTTTTCACCAGGTATTCAAATTGAAAATAAATTCTTTTTTCAGTTTTAATGAGAAAATGGCATAAAAATGTATTAATCCGTTTTATTTCTTCTTTTTTTTATCCACAAAAATGGAGTAATTTAATTACCGTTTTTAGAAAAGTTTCATTAAAATTTACAAAAAAAAAAAAAAAAAAAAAAAAAAAAAAAAAAAAAAATTAATATCTCGGAATCTAATTTAAAATTTTAAATTCTCAGAGTTTATATGACATCCTTAGATCAATGATGGTGTTAAGTAAATCGCATTGAATTAAGAGTAGTAGTTGCGAAATACAAACAGACAGTCAGATTTTAAAATAATAGACTTGTGTTCAATTTTCTTTTCCTAATAATCTTACTGATGCTTGTATTATTAATCGCAGAGTTCAGAGAATACATATATATGAAATGTTTATGTTTGGCGTGATGCTGAAAATGCAACCCTACAGTTGGCCTAAACAACTGGCGGCTTGCTTTGAAAACCTCTCCCTGTCCAATGAATTGCCCTTGGGCCTAATGATTTTAGCGATAACCGGCTTCATATTGCAAGCCGATTTGACGATTCACTGCCTCTCTATTCTTTCACTGTACTCTGTAATTATTAATGTTTGAAATTGATTCACGCACCATTTGAAACATATTTGAAAAATTCCGTTTTATTTGAAATATGACGTCACTTTGATTCCAAAGAAATCTCTTTTCAATAATATAATTCTTGTTAATTTTCTTTTCCTGGCAATCCTGACGGGAATTTTATCAGAAAACTCACATCTGTATGTAACTGATTTTCAAGCTTATTATTAATCAGTATCAAAAAACATATTTCAGTTATTCATCTTAAATCTGACGTCCATTATGTATATACTTTTATTATACACTGATATTCATGCTCCTTGTAATGTTACGAATATTTGAAAATACATGTTTTATTTATGACGTCATATTTGTTGAAGTCAAGGAGGATCCTTTTCATAGTTCCATGGTCCAAGCGAAATCTTTTCTTAATAATATGATTATTGTTCAGTTTTCCTTCTAATTATAACGCAGTTTTTGACAGAAAATATCTTCTCAACGTAACCAATATTCATACTTCATGTATAATAACAAATACTCCATATTGTTGTTTCAAATATCGTGGAAATTCCTCTTCTTTTGAATTCTTTTGAATTTTCATTTTTCACGTGAAAATCTTTCAATTGATAAGAGTAAAAATTATTATTCCGGCTTTGATTTAGTTTTGGCAACGATAAAATATTAGCAACGGTAAAGAAAATTTAACCATTTGAAAATATTATACGAAAAAATGTCCATTTATTCTCTATGAAAATAACGAAATTTTGAATTATTAAGAAAAATATTTGAATAAAATAAACAAAAACCAGCCTATGTTCATATGAGGGTTATAATCAACTTATGTGCAAAGATACAGGATCATTAAATGCTCCATTTTGACGCTGGCTTCAGCCTAACATTTGCACACAATCAGATTTATAATATTATTAGGATTTATTTATGTTTAATAATAAAAGTTAAAATATTTTGATTTAAAAAATGTGATGGCTAACCGCGGGCGATAAATCTCTGACATAATCAAATTAAATCAAAACACAGTACTGTAAAATATAAATAAATTTGTCAATAAAATTAAATAACATGTTTATAATAAGTAAATATGGATGAAAATTATTTTGGAAATGAGAAACAAAACACATATGTTTTGATTTTAAAAAAATAGATGGCGGACAGCAGACTAGTTCCAAAGCTTAGCCAATAAAAATAAAAATACATATATAGAAGAACCTGTCAAGACGGAGTAACTTGGAACTAAAGCCGAACTCCGTTATTGATAAGTTTTCGCATTATCAGATATAATTACATACTATTTGTTTCTTCCAGACCATAAAATTTCCCCGAATAAAGCAAGATTTTGTTACAGACATGCTAGATTTTTACAGGTTTAACTGTATACGTTTTTGTGTAGCCCGCCCTGATAAATAATTTGGCATCGTGCATGTATCGGGCTGGACTAGGCACTATAGTCTCGTTGTGCTAAACTTTCAGCCTATATGTAAATAATATAATAATCTTTCAATCATGAGAAGATTGTATCACGAATTGGACACGTATACCAACCATAAAAATGAAATCTGAAAATGACCTTGTATTTAATAATAGTATTTCCCACATTATATTTCCGATTTCAGTAATATTTTTTTTGGAAGATGATTAAAAGCGTAGGAATTAAATTCCTGGCATTAAATTAAAATTATTATAGTAAATAATCATTGTAGATATATGACGTATTACAAAATGTTTGAGGATGAAGTCTACTAATGAGTGACATGCTCATATTTTGCTATAAGAGCCATTTTTATATTAAATTAGTAATAGATTCTACATTTTGCATGGCAACACTTGTTTATAACTGAGAAAAAAACAAAAACAATGGCACTCCGGGAGTGCCGACAGAAGTGAAAACTTGAACAATTACGTGTGTATTTTTTGAATCGTCGGGAAATGTTTTATTGTGCAGAAATACTTTTAAATGAAGTGTTTTTTTTATTCATTATTATAAACTACTACTACAAAAATTATATTACAATTTTCATTTAATAGACTATTGGACATGAAAAATAATGCATATTATTTTACATACAAAAATTGCAATCTATTGCTTAAAACGTAAATTTACAAATACATAAAATATGAAATTTAATTAATTGGAATTCTTTGAAATGAATACCAATGAAACTTATGAATTTTCATCCACAATTTTAACAACTCTCAATACATTCATCATTTCTTCCATGAAATGTAGTTTCATATCTTTTGTAATAACATTTATCTGCAAAATAGGGTTCCCGCTTCCTATCACTCCAAAAATTATGACTTCTTTGCTGCCTGTCTTGTTTACGGTAATCGTGAACATTATGTTTTTTTTTATCTTCATACTGCGCGTATTGTTTGTGGTATCTATAATTTCTATCATCAAACTTTTCTTTTCTATAAAATGATTTCACTTCATTTCCGTATCAGTAACCACGTTTCTTAAAACTTTCGTGAAATATTTCCTTATTTTAATTTTTACTTTTTATATTACTTCCGTCTATTTCTTTTCTCGTGCTAGTTAAATTATAGTATTTTCCATGTTTTGTTATTTCATTTTCATCTTTTGATTTGGTCTCGCGAGTTGAGTCACTTGTATCTGTTTTCACGGCGCATGCTAAATTTATCTTGAAATAATTTTCTGAATTATTTTCATTCATAATACCAATCATTTCGTTTTCTGCACGTGAACTATTTCCTTTTGATACTTTCGCTTCATTGTATGAATTGGCAACACAATTTAATTTGTGTGGGTAACAGTAACGGTAACGGTGTCGCGAATTCAATGTTTTTTTCCCATCTCAAAAAATGCCCAACGCGCCTAAAAAAGTGTTCACTTAAAAAAATCTGGGTTTTGTTTAGGATTTTACGCAAAATTTTACATTATGTGGGACGGTACTACAAAAACATATAAATATTAAATTGTTGTATTACATCACATGTAGTTTACTGTATTTCAGACATTGATGAATTTAGAGAAGACCAGATTTCGGATAATGTCACTTCTTGGAAAAATTCGAATTTTCTGCTGTGATAATGTTTGAGAATGAAAATCTCTCACCAGATTTTCTAATTACCCCCCTCCCCACTTCCAGCCGTATTAAAATTCGAAACGATCTGAATCGATCACGAGAGATAATATGCCAGTGAAAGGAAATCATATAAATGTTTGCACACATCGTGTAAAAATGGCTTATTTAGATTTCAGTGTGCAAATTAATTCATTTTTTTTTTTAAATAAATTTCTTAAATCTTTCTCATGTTAAGAGCGACGTGTAACTTTTTAGTTTTACGTCTGCAAAATAGTTTAAATTTTTTGATGTATATATTTTTTTTCTTATGCATATCCGGCATAGTTCATTCAATTTTGAAAATACAGAACTAATTAATTATTTTCTTTAAGACATGCCCAATAGATGCGATTTAAATAGTTTTGATCGTGCAGAATATTTTAATATTTAGTGTTATTTTTTCTAGTTTTGTATATATGAAATACAGAGGATTTATTTAGATTTAAGTGTGTAGCAAAGTTTAAAATTCTTGGAAATCATTTCAAGTTTAGAACGTGTGACATATTTAGGTTTCAGCATGCACAATAATTAAACATTACATTTTGCATGCTTTCGTATGTAAAATGTAAGTAGTTTATTTATATTTGAGATTACAGATTAGCTTAAATATATTCAGGGATTGTTTAATTTTGTTGTTGTTGTTGTTCAAATAGAAACAAATTATATTTTTAGTTTTGATAAAGGACAGAAAAACGTTCAAGTGAATTAAATGTTTTTGAGTAAATAAATTTATAAACAATAAGCAGAAATATGGTATTTTTTTCTTTTTTGCACCACGTTCTTTTCCTCAAAAATTACTAAAATGCTACTTTAAAAATTTACAATTTTCTACTATTTTTCTTCATAATTTTAACACTTCAAATTTATTCGCAGTAAATATTATATAATTTTTAAGCGCATTTTTTTTAAGGACAATAACATATTTTAACATGTTAGGTACAGAAGGAAAAGTTTTTGTAAATAAAAAATATAAATCAGAAAAAAAGAAATGCACATACGTTTATCAACTATTACTTCTCTGACATTCTCATACAAATTTTTTATTACTTATTTTATAAAAAAATTTAAATTTACATTATCTGTACAAAATCCATCTGTATACCCTTGTGGTTCCAAGAGTTTGCCGAGATAAGGTTATACGTACTTAATATTTTTACGGAAGACTTTTAATATAAAAATGTTAGCAAAATACATCTGCCGGATAATTAAACAGCAACAATTAAAATTGATGAAATGAACTGTGCCCGTTTACTTACTTTCTTTTTTTCAGTTGAAAGGCAGCTTTTTTGTGTAGTTACTCTTTATCGCTAATGAGAATTTTCCATTATCTTAAAAGCTTAATTATATTGCTCAGACTTTTGTCAACGTTTAAACAAATATGCATCGATCCAACAATTTGAATAACTTTAATGTTTTTCAAACTTTATGTTAACTTATTTTTTACATTTTGGTTTTATTTCATTAATTTGTTATCTTAAATCTGATTACGTTTGAATAGTTTTTTAGTAGTCAAATACATGCAGAATTTTTTCGGCAGAGTGATTTTTATGAATGAGATTTTTATTTTTCAAAGTTTATTCTTCCATTGATTTTTTTTTTATTTTTGTTAAAGTTTGTCGATATATTTTTTAATAAATAGGATTTTTGTTTCAGATTTAATTGTAGCATTTTTTTAACTTATCTGTAATATAGATTAAAATATTACAATAGAGTTATTTTATTTGGAGGACAACAATATTTGTCTTCTGTTAGTAAAAATTTAATGATAAATGATTACCTGTATAGTCGATAGTGATATTTCACGAAATATTTTGCATAAAGTGCAGAAAAAATGCATGAACATTATTTTTAAAGGATAATTAAAAAAAAGTACTAATTTATATACATGGTGAATTGAAAACAGAGCTTATGTGAATTACCCCTTAACCTTTGTTTACGGTGTTGGGACCACTTACGTCCCAGCGTCTATTTTTTTATTCTATTCTTAAATATTTTTGGAAATTATTCTCTGCGATCTACTTATACCAGGATACGTTCAAGAGTAATCTACCACAGAAAAGTTGTTTTTCTAAGTTGTGGTACGATTTATTATAAAAATAGTCGCCAGTTCTTCGTCGTATTGAAAAGGTTAAGCTGCTGGTCATAGAAACATGCTTCCAATTCTTAAAGATATAGATATCATGCACCGCTTTTAGCTGTGGCATTTATTTTGTTATGAACTGCATGCTGAGTAAAGTACAAACATTTATTTTTTGTCGTCATGCTCTGACACTATAACTGTAAAAATTGCATTCTTTTATGACTAAAACTTATCGAGTTGTAATACTTTGGACGTTAGGAATTTTCGGATCTGTTTGTCGAATTTTCTTAAAATTAAACGCATCATACCTCCGTGAGATTTCATCTTATACGATAGAAGATATGGAATCTTTGCCCTCTTCGATATATGTTTTAAGTTTCACTTTCCATAGCATCGAGAACTTGTTTTCTAACTTCACTTATAGGACACTAGGAATGTATAAAAATTTTCATTTTGCATTTTAGTATGAATACATGCCATTTCAAAATAAATATAATATCTAAAAGTTGAACTTGATTTGTATTGTTTTTGGAATTTGAATTGTTTTAAGAGACAATAATCATATAGCCTATTTTGAATGACACGATTAATTCTAATACTAAAGGACAAACGGACCATTTAATTAAAGACTGATAGAGAGTATTAGAAAAATAATTTTAAAACTGACACTATGAAAGACAAGTACAATATACTCAATTTTTTTAAATGTAATTAAATAAATATTAATTTGAGAATTTGATATAAGGTTCATTGCAATAAGAAATTACCGTATTATTAATAGTATTATTCAGATATTGCATATGACACACAATGCACTCAATGGCTCTATGCACACACACCAGAAATCTGGGATTGTTGCAAATATTGAAATATTGAAAAATATTGAATATCCGGGATTCACTCACCGAACGTAAGAGAAAATGAAATTTGTCTTTCAGAAAAACAGATCAACCGCTCCTAAATCATGGGACAAAATATCAAGTCTAAAGGCCGTTTGTAAAATACAAATAGTATTCATCACACATGTATACCAATAAAAAAAAATTTAATTATCATCCGAAGATGTATTTTGCATATTTATAAATAAAAAATACATGCATAATCTGTTATGGAATGTCAATGATATATGGCATTACATTTAAACTACCATGTCATTCTGGTATTTATTAGTTGATATTTTCAGACAGAATCTCGTTTGTTTAGGTAATCTCAGGGTAAATTCCAGGTTTAAGGAGTTGGAAGTAGTCATTTTCGCATAAAAATACAATAAAGGTAAAATGTGCGATGATTATCAATTTTCGCGTGTGTAATACTCTCAGACCAGAAATTTAAGATATCTCAGACCAACGAACGCACTGAGAAAGTTCCACAAACTCTCTCAACGAGTTCAAACTTTTTATGGCTACTACCACTCATTCTCATTGGTTGCGGGGCTTCACTGTAAGTGATTGGCTATTGAGGCTGTTTTTATACTTATACACATACCCACATTTTATATTTGTTCAGATCTCAGACACAGTAATTCTTAATGAGTTATCTTAGTGGTGTGAACAGGTGCTCTCATTCTAGGGTGTACCTCCTCCAAAATAGAGGTCTAAGATAGCTTAAATATCCGGTCTAAACTGGCTATTAATAGTAAAATGTTGTTTCCAGATAAGAAAACAATTTTTGGAATAAATTTGTTTAGGAAAATTTTAGGGGACTAATTAAATTACTTAATTTTTTTTCATTTTATCTATTGTGTGGGGTATTGTGTGAAATGTCTTCTAATACCGAACTCAAAAATACTTGCGTACTTTCGTTTGATGCCTTCTAGTCTCTACAAGCAAACTTCTTGTTATCGCTGGAGACTTTTCTATTCGAAATTTGGCACTATGCGCTAAATATAAACGACTTAACAATTTTAATAATTTTAATGTTGCTGTGGTTGGAGGTGGCGTTGTTGTTATGGTTTTACAAATACTTTATTAATAAATATGTATTCGTTTTATTTTATCAATTTGTTATCTTAAAACATGTTAAAGAAACATATTTTTCCCTTTCAACAAATGCATACACCAAAGTTTTCGTAAATTGTAACTTGTTTTCTTTCAAAAAAATTCTGTTGTTCAGATTTTTTTTTTTACACTTTGTGAAGTTATTTCACTTAAAACAAACACAGATTTATTTTTTTATAACTTGAGAAAATAAATCCATCTTAGTTATATGAGTTCTTTTAATTTTAAATTAAAAAAGTATTGTTTTGTATCTGTGAAAGAAGAAAATTATAGTGAAATGGAAAAACCTATACCATATAATTAGCGTTTTAATCTTGTGCAATTTAAAAACTGCACAACAGCACATTCTCATATACTAATATCAGGAATAAGATTTTGTTAGTGACAAATATGAATCAAACAGACATATTTACAAACAAAACAGTGTAAAACATAAGTTTTGTGATGATGATTTTATTTTGAATACTCTCTTTCTTAGTCAAGCTTTGAAAATGTCTATAAATTAAAATTAATTTCCTCGAATCCATCTAAACAGCCTGAAGGTATTAACTAACTACTGATATAAAATAATATTATTTTAAAGATTGTATGATTATTATTTAAAATAAAACATTAAAAATGACCAGCTACTGAATGATGCACATATAAAGAATTAACTTCGTAAAATGCACTGTTCTCTTTCATTTACATTCTGTTGTTTTTTTCTGGTGTAAAGATGTTTTTCTTGCGAGTTCTTTATCGTTAATGAGTATTTTCCATTAACCTCAAAGCTTAATTATTTTGCTTACACTTTTAACAATATTTAAAGTAAAATATATCCATCCAACATATTCAATAACTTTATTCTTATTTCTATCTTATTCTTTTTTTATTAATATCTTAACACTTTGTTGATCGTAAATTTAATAAAAAAATTATAACCTCTTTCTAGTAACACTGTAGTTAAAAAAATCAGCATCTTCAATTGGACAAAACTATGGTTAGATTTTTAGAGCATTAAAAAAAATATATATGGTAACCCCCACAAAAATTAATACAAATAAATAAATGAATGCTGGTCGGTATTAAATGACGAATACACACGCCATTGGAAAACTTTGCGTTAAAGATATTGAGCATTTTGGAAACCTTCAAAACACTGATTTATTATTTTATATATTTTTATAAAATATAGTCAATTCTGTATCGGTTAAACCAAACCACATGATAATTTTTTTATTATAAAAATGTTTATTTGAAATTGAGAATGTGTACTTTGACAGAGATTCTATTTATTTTTAAATTTTGCATGCGTTTTTCAGATTTTTTTTTCTGCTAGTGGGTGCATTAAAATATTCGTTTACAGAGAGCTTATCTGTTTTGCACAGATATGTATAAAATGACCATACCTATAATATTCTGCCACTGTTTTGTCTAACAATAGCGCAAATCTTATTTGTTGCTAATAGAATGTGTTTCGTCAACGGAATACACAGGAAATGGATACTCTAATCGCCACAAATAAGATTTGCATCGTTTAATTGTCCAAACAGTAGGTGTGATCCTTTTACACATATCGGTGCAAAAAACATTATCTGTCTACAAACTATTTTTGCGAGTGATTGAAATGACACTATTAACAATCTGCAGCAAACTGTCTAGCCATTCGACCTTTTTTGTATAAAACGATTACATAACCGTTATTTACCAATATCCTGACAATAATTTGGTAAATATTATGCTCAGAAACGCTTCATAATATGGCCAAGTGACCGTTATCTTTAAAAACGGTTGAATGACTGGACAGTTTGCTGCGCATTTTTAACACTGTAGTTAAACCTCATTCTTGAGAAAATCGAATGCAAGATTATAATTATTGTACTATGGTTTAAAGTACAATTTTTAAATTAAAAATTATTGGTGATCTAATTTGAATATTTTCATGCTGTTTACTTTGTTCGATTTAGAACTGTCTAAATTGTTAAAATAATTTCAAAAACCGATGTTTCCCCTTAAAACATATCATACAAAATATTTTTTTAAGGAACAAATTACTGCAATAACTTTTTAGAGGGATTGATTTTGTTATATTGTAACTTGCTTTATTTCAGGAGAGCACTTGTTTTTGAGATTATTTTTTAAATGCCAATATTTTTAATTCAAACAAATAAAACTTCTTTTTAACACTTTCCAAATTAGTCTAAAAGTAATTAATAAGGACTTTACGTTCCACATATAAATACTAACATCAAACTTTTGCTTCCAACGTATATTTCGTTTAATTTAATATGAGTTACTTTAAAACTAAATATATAAACAATTCTCAACGTTTCGGTTATTCTTTATAACCATCTTCAGGAGAAAACTTTCATAAATACAAACAGCAAAAAAAATTAAATATGTTACACAATTGAGTCAAATGTTCCAGCTGACAAGACGCTAAAATAACGGAATTTACAAAACATATGTAAATTCCGTTATTTTAGCGTCTTGTCAGCTGGAACATTTGACTGAATTATGTAACATATATTTAATTTTTTTGCTGTTTGTATTTATGAAAGTTTTCTCCTGAAGATGGTTATAACGAATACCGAAACGTCGAGAATTGTTTATATATGTAGTTTTTAAGTAACTCATATTAAATTAAACGAAATATACGTTGGAAGCAAAAGTTTGATGTTAGTAGTCTAAAAGTGTTCATGAATTCGGTTTGTCTGCCGTCTGGCCGCCTGTCTGTGCTCTAACTACCGTAAATATGATCGGATTGCCCTGAAATTTTTGTATGTTACTGTAGTTTACTATAGCATGTTCCTTATTTCAACTGAAGTGTGTAGCACGTATAGTTTTTTTTACAGGAACCGTCAAAAATATTCCGTTACATTACAGTCAATGGGAAATACTCGTTTCAAGTGCATTTTGATGACGCTACGTCATTTAAAACATAATGAAATTCATATATAATTATGAAGCACATTAAAACATGATTTTTGTAGAAAATGGGGTGCAAAGCATTTATTATTCATTTACAGAGTCAAACAAAAGAGTTCTGTTACACATCGTTCCATGGGGAAAAATCGTTTGCAGTGTAATTTAGTGAAATTTCACTATTTCAAAAATAATGAAAACTATATGCATTACTGAGGTGCACTATAAATTGCTCTCTTGTGTGCATTCCGTTTATTTACAGGAACACACAAAATATATTGGTTACAGTACATGTGCGATGTTTACAGTCTATGTGTGATAAGTGCGTTTTCGACTTTTGTTTGCGCTTTTAAATTTAACTAATTTTTTTCATAGTACCTGTGTGTTTTAGGTCATTTCGCCTTTCGCCATATTGTGACATTCACGATAACTAATGTACTAAAAAAATAGTTAAACATTCATTTAATCGATTTTAGAAATTCAGTCACGGGGGGGGGGGGGGATTGCGAGATGGAATGTTTTAGGTTTGTAGAGGTTTTAGAAAGAAGCGTGAAATTCAGCATAACAAATTTGCTGTACGTATTTGTAATACGTATTTCAGCGATCTTAGGTATCAATCCACCAAGAACGGGGGTCGAAAGTTTTAGGTTATTTTGCCATATCTCAGCAGCAGTTTTAAGTAAGAGATTGAAATTCAGCATTAAAAATCTACTAAAAAATTAGATAGACACGTATATCAGTGATTTTGTCGCCAACATCGGCCATGAACCCGATTATGGAAGATTAGACGATAAAGACAACCATTGCTGTTTTTTTTAGATATTTTGCGCGGAATTTTTCCCATAAAAAGTTTTTTTTTTCTAAATTGTTTTTGCGCTTTTCGTAATTTAGCTATCGGATTTAAATTTTCATACAAAATAAAAAATTTATACATTTCCTCATTTTTTTCAAAATACATTTTGGGAAGTAAAGATTTGCGATTTAAATACTGATCGGCATATATATGGGCATGGGTATGCACAAGGCTTCGTTATTGTGATTGCAGTATAATCTGTTTACTACAAGGTTCTTTTCAAATGATTTCATTTTAACGATTTATGCACGCAAAATAACTGAACCCCGTTATAGTGATTATTATTATCGCCCGTTATAGTATTATTATTATCGCCATATTAACGATGTATGGCTGAGAATCACACAGCAACCTGTTATTTTGATCACCTCATTAACAATTTATGGGCGTGAAACCACAGTGACCATTTACAATGATCGCCATGTATCTTTGGCAATCTCATTTTTATTTATTTTATCTGAAAGCTCTCGCTTCCCTCTAGATAATCAGGGGCAGGGCCAAGCAGTACTTTGCCAGGGGGCTCATACTAAAATTATTTATGTCGCGAAATCTTTATTTACGTGTTTTTTTAATATTCTTATTAGTTATTTTTATATAGTTTAAAATTAAGTATTTTATTTATATTTTTCTGTTCTCATGTAAAATGCACTTTCTTGGTCTCAAGCGAAGTCAGGGTTGTACGGTGCAGAAGATATCTGGGCCCCACTCGGAAGTGATCGGCAAGGGAAATTATAAATTTACAGTTTACTTAAATTATATAGTTTCCTCACGAGCATTAGGGAAATGTAAAAATGAGCGGACGCTAATGACCGTTTCGAAGACATTTCTACGAAATTCAACTTTGCTCGTAAAGATAAGCCTGAAAAAAAAAAGTTTTGTAAAAGAAGTTCAGCTACATGGAATTTCCCCATTGTATTTGTAAGGGGGGATGGGTTTAGACAAGATGATTGGTATGGGAGGCAAAGAGATCGACACGCGATTACTACAGGGTTAAAATTCTTAAGATGTTCTTAAAAAAATAAATTTTAATTTCATGTTATGTGGATTACAATTTATTTACACAAATGGATGAAATAGGAACAAATTAGCAATGCACAAGTTCTGCTGATAATCCGGGGATTCGCACAAGTAAAGGCGAAAGATGCAGTGCTCCTTAGTTTTAATATATCAATCTGAAAAGGAACAAGATTATCGTTAGTGAAAAGTATAAATAAAAAAAATACTTAAAATAAAGTATGAAGTACAAGATTCTGTGATAATTACATTAATATCACCATCACATTTATTAAATTAGCTTTTAAAAATTTTAGAAATTAAAATTATTTTTCCGTATCAATCTATACCCAGGGGGATTTAACTTATTACTGAGATAAGATGATACTTTTCGAACATTTTATTTTGATCTTTAAAAATAAAACACTAAAATTGATGAGCTGCTGAAAAAAGCAAATATCACAAACAAAAATTAATAAAATGCACTAGTTTCCTTAATTTACTTTTTGTGTGGTATAATGGCGCTTTTTTCTTATGATTTTTTTTATTGTTGAAGAATATTTTCCATTAATCTGAGAGCTTGATTCTATTCGTTAGATTTGTATGAATGTATAAAGTAAAAATGTATCGATTCCTCAATTTCTAAATGTTAATGTATTTTAGTCAAACATTTTCTTCCAAATCTTATTCTTTCATTTTATTAGTTTGTTAATAAAAACGTTTTTTAATAAACAAATGCACACTAAAAAGTTTTTAGGGGATTAATTTTCATCGTTATTAAGTTTTTTTTTTTTTTTTTTTTTTTTTTTTTTTTTTGAAAGAGAATTCTGTTACTCACATTAGTTTCAAAATTTGTTATTAAATTTATTTACAACAAACAAATCCTTATTTTGTTTTAGTTTATTGAAAAGTTTCCATGCTAATTATAAGCGTTGTTTTGGTTTTAAATAAAATAACTTATTTGGAATTATTAAAGACGGCAATGAATGGCCAAATTAAATATTCCTTTACATATAACTAGCGTTTTTATGTTGTATATTATTTTTTGTTAGTGCACACTGACCACATTGTTTTGCACAAAGCTGAATGATAATAATATTTTGTTAGTTGAAAATGTAAATAAAAAATAAATATTTACTAAAAAAATGCATCAAACATAAGTTGTGTGATGATCCTATTAATTTCACTACTATTATTCTTATCTTAGTTAAGTAATATTTTTTTTTTAGTTGAAATTTTCCTCCACCATTTCAGATATTATCTGGAAATTTCAAATTCTAGAGAGTGCATCGAAAGAATATATACACAACTTCACTTTTCGGACCAGTTCATTGTCTTTGAAATCGTGGAATAATCAAGAATGTACAATCGTTCACAAATAAATAAATAAATGAAAAATAATCACGAAACTGACGCTGAAAAAATATGAAACAGCCATTCCACTGGAAATTATATGTTCATTCTAAAAAATAAGCTTATTGTGTCGTATTCATAGTCAACTTTGAAATTTCCAATACAATGTTGACATCATATTTGGATTTTTCGGTAAATTTTACCTTAGGATACCAAACGGCTGTAATGTGGTCGAATAGATTATTTGTTATGAAGGTTTAAAGTTTCGAGCTCGCCTAATATTAAATGTATTTGTAATCGTAGCAAAACAGACTGGAAAGCGGGTAGTTTCATAAGCGTAACTGAAAAACTACCAAATTTAGATTCGCATATCTGAAACTTCTAAATATTTATTTCTCTAATAAAATCATTATTTATTAATTTGTTCATATTTTATTCGAAAATAATAATAATAATATTGTATATATATATATATATACAAATGTAAAATACGTATATAAAAATGTGAAAAATATATTTCTTTTGAAAAAATTATAAATTATAATGTAAGAACTTTTTAATATAAATTTATTTCCAGATACTTCAAATGTGCGAATCCAAAATTACAGTTATTCCAGCAAGTAGATGTAGCTTTATGCTTAAAAAATTATCCTATGTTTAAATACGTTTTGCAACAATTATAAATAATGTTCAAACTTTAATACAAGTTCCAAACCTGAAACTCTCACAATTCCTAAACTACCTGACCGAATTACTTCACGCTTGGTACCCTATGTTAAATTTGACCACAAAACATCCAAATATGACAACAAAAGGAGGTGCTCGTATTGAAAATTTCACAGTTTAAAAAAATTCGGTATGTAGTCGACAACCTGCTACGCCGTGATGCACAATTTCATCTTTTTGCGAAACTGGAACATTTTCAGCGTAATTTGAAGGAAATAAACTTTATAGACATTTTTATAAATTATTTCATCTGAAGTAGAAATATATTGTTTACATATTTATATTTCTAGTTCACGATGAAATTATTAAATATATTTTTAATTTTACTTATTGATATGCAAATTAAGAATTTGTATAACAATATAATGATTTGCCGTCATCAAACAATGTTTTACCCAAAATGCAGATCGTCCAGAGGAAACAGATTTATTCGATGGCGAAGCAGTTAAAATTACGAATGCTACATTAGCTAAATAGGTTAATTTATGGCATGTCTTAATCTAGATTCACTTAAACCCACAAAACTGACTAGGTGTTTTGGGATGCTGAACCTAAGGGTCCCCACGTATTAATGTAACAGGACCAGTAGTGAGATGTTTATAAATGTGATAAAAAGTTCTTCCTATATAATGTTAGGGACTTTCAAACTAATGAAATATTTTCATCTTAATTGTGCATGCCTATGAAATGTGCATAAGGTGCTAACTGTTTTTTTCTTGTATGTGATATTAGTATCATTCTGATTTTTATTCTAGAAAGAGTATAATTCTAGTGTTCGGTCTAGCAGTATCATGTTGAAATTCTGATCCTTGTGCAGAGCAGTACGCAATTACCAACATGCTCTTAAATGAAAACTGGAATTTGCAGTCTATCTCAGAAGACAGACTCTCTCAAAACGAGAGTTAATTTTAATATCAATTTATGCATATTCCCGCCTTTTGATTTAAAATCAATAGATTTATTACAGAAATAAATTTGATCTCAAAAAGTTCTGGAATAAAATAATATTTTTTATTATATGTGATATCAAGAAATGATTCAGAGATCGCGATTTATCAGGAGTATCACATCTTCCCATCATAAAATGTAAATGTACTTTTATATATTGATTCTTTTGTGTTTCTAATTATTTATACTAATGTAAATTAAAATAGAGTGTTAAAATATGCTTATCATCGTGAGTAACTTTTCGCAGAAGGCTCAAAAGTATAGGGATATCAAACAGTCAGAAAGCAAAAATTTTTAATTTTCTTAATTAGGTACTTTTATCTCATAACTTGAATGCTTATGTTTATCTTAAGCTCGCGTTTACCCTTTATCAGAGCATTAATTTATGCATATATAATCGCGACCTAAATATTAACTTAACTAAATTTACCACACATATAATGCTTGGTTTGCATAAATGATGGTCAGTAAGAACTAACCGATCTTTTAATAATTTGTCTAAATCTGTCCATCACCCCTAAACACAATCTTAAGTGAGACATAATTTGCAGTCGAATGTATTTCCGATTTTACTTACCCATCATACGTAGTATAGGGTAAGTCTTGTAATCGTTTTAAAAATCGAAAAAATTTTTTTGACGGATTTACATGTTTTAGACACTGGAGATTCCGAAAAACATATTTTTAGAAGAAAAAAAAATTGCCGTCAGTCTGTGTGTCTGTAAACGCTCTATCTCCCGAACAAATTTAGATAGAGACTTGAAATTTGATAAGTACTTAGTATGTAATAATAAGAAGAAGCTTATTGAATTTCACTAACCTCGATTATCCGGAACTATATTTTTCGGACTCTCGAAATATTCATTCTGATAAAAGGTACATAAAATTTTCGAAAGTGTTTATTTTAAGGAATGAATATAAAAGACAATAAAAAAACATAAATTTTGCATAAAGCATGAAGTCGATCGGATAATGAGTTGCCGAGATATTTATAATCATATTTTAGACAATCTTTGATTTTCACGACCCTGTATTTCATTCAAATTTTAATTCAAAGATATGTTTTAATTGGAAATGAGACGCTTAATCAGACGCAATAAACCGTTAGTTAATATGATTATTAGTTTTGAAGTTATAAGGATTTTTCTTTTACGCAATTCAGTAATAGAGCATTTAAAGTTTATGACGTCATCAAGCTACGATTTCATTCGAATTGCAATGCATTTTATAAGTAGTTTACACATTTTTTATTTTAATATTTTATATTATGGATATCCGCGATGGGTAAGTATTACTGTGACCCCCAACGACTAGTTACTGCAATAACTTGGTGATTGAAATGTATGGGTCTTGTCTTTTTTTGTTAAACTGTATTTTAGGTAACCTTCATTACAACAAGTAAAAAGCTACCAATTGCAGCCGTTCTGAGGAAAGCAATTCCGGAAAATGTCGGTATATTTTCGCCGTTCATAACCCCCAGTCTCCAAAACCGCATACCATATATATATATATATATATATATATATATATATATATGATTTATGTATTTATGTCACACGATAGCACTCATGTTTATAAACCGACTTGGATGAAACTAATTGTGTGTATTAAGCTCACCAATATGTCTCGACTGAGTTCGTTGGGCAGCTTGGTGCGCCATCTTATTTTTAAACTGCGGCCATTAAACGATTTAGAGCTATAAAATATGTACAAAAATATAGGAAGAATATATATAAGGGAATTGTATTTTAATTGATTGTATATAAAAAGAAATATTCTGATTCTGAAGCCTTTATATGATCAGTTTTATTACTTACCCATCATACGTAGTATAGGGTAAGTCTTGTAATCGTTTTGAAAATCGAAAAAAAATTTTTGACAGATTTACACGTTTCAGACACTGGAGATTCCGAAAAACATATTTTTAGAAAAAAAATTTTGCCGTCCGTCTGTGTGTCTGTAAACGCTCTATCTCCCGAACAAATTGAGATAGAGACTTGCAGTTTGGTATGTACTTAGTATGTAATAATGAGAAGAAGCCTATTTCATTTCAATAACCTCGATTAACCGGAACATTTTTTTCGGACTCTCGAAATATTCGTTCTGATGAAAGGTATATAAAAATTTTCGAAATTGTTTATTTTAAGGAGTAAATATAAAAGACAATAAAAAAACATAAATTTTGCATAAAACATGATGCTAATCGGATAATTAGTTGCCGAGATATTTGTAATCCTATTTTCCACACTCTTCGATTTTTCATGACCTTGTATTTCATCCAAATTTCACTTCAAATATATATTTTAATTGGAAATTTGACGCTTAATCAGATGCAATAAACCGCTAGTTAATAGGAGTATTATTTTTGGAGTTATAAGGAAAAACCTCTTTCAAGCAATTCAGTAATCGAGCCTTTTTATGACGTCATCAAGCCACGATTTTATTTGAATTGCAATGCATTTTATAAGTAGTTTACACATTTTTATTTTAATATTTTACATTATACATATACATGATGGGTAAGTATTACGGTGGCCCCCAACGACTAGTTAACATATTGAAAATGTTTAATATTTGTTATTATCCTCAATTGCTGTTTGAAGTCTTTTTCCAGAATTGCCAAAATACAGAACTCATATCTTTTTGCCATAGTTGTATAATCATTCTTTAAGAAAATAGGAATTGTGGCTTTTGCAGATTTCTTCCAGTGATTGGATGTGTAATTTAAAATTTCTATTTAAAAGAAATTTTCAGGGACATAAAATTTAAGAAAGAGTATGTAGGATTAATACATTTCTATGTAAGAAGGATTTTTTTATTTTAAATGAAAAACTTAATCTTAAAAAACTTTCCTCTGCGTGCGCTCGTTGTTTGATGGCACAAAATTTTTCTGGATCCGGCAAGCTCGGACTTGAAATCATCAGACTCTGTCTGCGAAAACAGAGTCCAAACTCATATTCATCCCTAAATGAGAATTTCGTCTGTCAAATAATCTTTTAGATTTTTCAAAATAAGTAATTCTTCAATAAATAAAAAAAAATAGAATAGTCTAACCCTTCGAAAAAAATTCCTGTGCAGGACTCACGTTTACGAATTCCGATTTTCTACAATATATAAAATCGCGCATCAGTGTCTAAAAAAAAAAAAAAAAAAAACTAAGGACATTTACGTCCAGTGGGATTGAGGCAGAAACCTTCAGTTTAAAATAAAATTAACGTTAACCCTTTTGAAAACATTTTTTACCGTAAGTCAATTTCGCATTTTTAACGATTTCTCCTATTTTGAAAATTCGAATCTGCGTTTATAAACAAGATGCGAAAAACTAAAAATGCCGCACCTAATCGGCATTCCTTTGCTTTTTTAAAACGTGGTATCCGTCTTGAAAAATTCGAATTTTAACCCTCTGAAAGAAAAAAATCGTTTCCAAAACTCAATCACGCAATTTTCGTTTTTCGGCCCAGGTTTAAAAATTGCCATTGACACTCGGAAAATGCGAATACGGAGAAACAGAAGACAGAATTTTTGTTTAAACAGAAGACAGGATTTTTGTTTAAACAGAAGACAGGATTTTTGTTTTAAACAGAAGACAGGATTTTTGTTTTAAAGAAATATAGAAACAAACAAACAAACATACAAACAAACAGCCAAAACTTTCAAAGGGCGCCAACACAATCTTCATAGTGTGCCACGTTGGACAGCCCTGCTGTAATTTATAAAATGAGCATTTTAACACATCACAATAAAAATGATTAAAGTCTGCTTATAAACATATCTTTTTAAATATGAATACAATTGTTATCAATGTAGATTGAATCTTTTCTAAACATACCTGAATTCAATAAATGTTTGTAAGATTTGGGAAAACAACTCCCCCCCCCAAAAAAAATAAATAAATAAATAAATAAAAATAAAAATCAATCAATCAATCAAAAATATCCTGGTTATGAAGAAATATTTTATTTTATTTCTTCAGATTTAAGTAGTTCTTTATTTTTTTATTATAAAACAGTGTCTCATAAAATCGATTTTTTTTTGGGGGAGGGGGGTGGTAATAGTCGTTGGCAGGTATGAGGGAGTCAAAATTATGTAATCAATTAAAAAGGGTTACTTAGTAGAAAATGACAAGTAAATCAACATATTTCTTTTCGTTTATACTCAGTTTGTGTGTTTATATTTTTTGTAATAATTTCTGTTTTATTTTTAATAGGGCATACTTGGATATAAATACTTCAAAAAGACCAAAAGATGTGGTTGTGTATATTAAAGAACAGAGACTGGGGGAAAAGCAAAATTGTCATGTGCAACATATTCTTATATGCTCATTATTTTTAATAAATATGTAACGACTCAAATATGCAAATATAAATAATTCAGATTTGATATTATATTTTCTTTTGTTTCAGAGATTGTTACTGCTGTAATTTTTATTGCTGGTACAGATTTTGTGAAATCCCATGTTAACCCATGGAAAAACTTAAAAATAAGATTGCTTTTTATCTGTTTTTTCAAAATCAGAAACTTAATTTTTTTTATGTTTACCAAATTTAGATGAAAACTTTTTTTTTAGCTGCATATGTATATATATACATATTTTTTCATAGCTGCTAACTTTTAAGTTTTTTTTTTTTTTTTGAAAAATAATCTTTGCCCTATTTAATTACAGAAATCTCAAATTAAATAAAGTGAAGATTATTTTTTAATTTTATGATTGATCAGTGTTGCCTGTTATTCAAATTGCTGCTGCTTTTCTAAACAGTAATATTTGCCAGACATTTACCATAGTAACAATAATATATAATAATGACAGATTAAATAAGGCAATTTACCATTTGAAAATAGTGGTAGCAATCTGAATAAAAAATCATTCCCAATTGGCAATACTTCCGGTTGATGCCTTTTTTTTCGCTCACAGAATGAACCAATAAAAAATATTTACGGGCAAATCTACTTTTTAAACATTTTAAACCGACTTCGAATTTTACAGACAAGTCTTCCTTTTTAACAAGTTAAGCTGACTTCTAATTTTACGGTCATTGTCCCTTCTTTCACAGGGTAATCCAGACTTGCGGTTATGTTATTTTAAGGACGATACTACTGTTTTTACGGGTTGGTCATATATTTTTTGCAATGTAAAATTACGTGTGATGTATAGTTTAAGGTCTAAATATCTTTTTACGGATGTTGTCTGGAGTCTCTGCTGCTGGCCTTTGTCCGTAATTTTCTTTGTAAGGGGTTTTTTTTTTTTTTTTTTTTTTTTTTTTTTTTTTACAGTGGCGCAGTCTTTTCTGGAAAAAAAAATAATCGCAAATTTTTAACGAAGATTTCCTGAATAAAAAAAAATATTTTACTGGATTTCACATTTTTGTTTTCGAAAATCGCTCTTAAAATTCGGTATCGTCTGAAAGAGTAAAACATTGCCTCATTTTTGGCGTTTCAGTTGAAATTTTATGGAGTTATTCAATCTGTGAAAAACAGAAAATGTATGAAAAATTCCATGTATGAAAAAAATTTGAATATAATAAACAGGCTGTAACTTCTCAGAAATAGTTCGATTAACTGTGGATAGTAGAATATTTTTCTTTGTTTAGAATAGTTTCTTAAATTTTTTTATACCTCAAAAGCAGTTTTTTAGAATGGCAGGTGAAACATAAATAAAAATAATTATAATCATAAAAGTTCAGATTGCAGTTTTTTTTCCCAATGTACTGTATTATCTAAAAAATATACAATTTGTCATAAGATATATTAGACAAAATGAGTATGTCAACCTAACAAAAAATATATGTTGATTGCTGCAGCAATATAAGCTACACAAATATATATATATATATATATATATATATATATATATATATATATATATATATATATTTACTTAGGATGAACATAATAACTAAATTATGTAATAATTTGAAAAAAATATCTTCAATGCACTCTTCATTATTATAATATTTTTGTTGAAAGATTAAAGGTCCAGCTTTTTAGCTATTCTGCTCAGAAACAGAAGATTCACTGCATATTTTAGGTGATTCATTGATGAATGAGAACTTTGCAAACCCTCCCAAATATACAAACTCACAAATATTTTTTCAGGTTGAAATAATTTAGCATGACCCTTTCATCAGACAAGAAAATGTATAAACACCTAGTTCAACCTAAATAAATTGTTGTGAGTTTGTGCATTTCACTGTGTTTCTTTATAAAATTTTCATTTATCAATAGTAAAAATATTTGTACTGTATGGGAAAACTAAGAGGTTATGAATAGTATTACAAGAATTCGTGTGAGTCCGTAGCTTTGAGGTAGAGCACTTGAGAACAAATTGGGAGATCATGGGTTCGTGGGTTTCCTAAAGCACATATCCATTTCTTCTTATAATGGCACCCTAAACAATGGATATTAATGATGGGTCAAAGATTGAGAAAAGATTATATAATTGTAAAGATATGGAGTGAAAAGAAGGTTAAAGGGGATGTGGAGAGTATTAGAGAGGGGATTCTTTCTGTGATTCCGTAGCTTATAGGTAGAGTGCCAACCGGATGGACGTCATGTGTTTTAATCTCATCAATGATTTTTTTCTCAGGGGAATTTTTTCTTTTCTTTTACAAGATTACAAAAAATATATATATATATAACTGCAATAAAAAACACGACAAACTGGTGTTGAAAATGATGAATGAGAACTTAGTAAACAAGGTTGAAATTATTCAGCACAACCCTTCATCAGGCAAAAAAAAAGTAAACTTGAGTGGAACGAGATAGTAGCAACATTGCTGTTTTTTAACAGTTATGTGTTGTCTACAAACCTCTCATTCTCATCATTACATTAGACAATTCATTGGTTAGTGACATTTAGTTATGGTCAATTTTCTACTATAGTCAATTTTTTTTTACTTAAAACGTGACCATCCATTTACGACACTTTTTTAACTGAATTTCAGACGTTTGCGTTTACAGTGAATTATTTATGTTTGTTAGTTTAAATACCAGGAAAATTTTCTAGATCTGTAGGATGTGGGGGAGGGGGTCATAATGATTACATTCAATAAACAAAAATCTTTAAATAGATGTATAAAATATAACTAAAATTGTTGGAAAACAAAATATATCTATATTCATGATTTAAATTAGTAGGTATTTTCAAATACAAATAAATGGATATACAAAGTCCTGAAAGGACTGATCTGAATAATAAATTAAATTGATTAAAGGTTAGATAAGCAAATAAAATCTGCCGTTGTTATAATTTTTTGAAAAATATTTTTTCTCTAAGCAAATGACAAAAATGTTTGTCCGTGATATACATGACCAAAAAATGAAATTTGTACCTTACATATGTATGACAGAATTGATTGTATAATAATGATATTAAAACAGTGATATAAGTCAACAAAAAGATAATACTTAGTGCCCAAAGTCTTTAAAATATGCCCCAGGTTAAAATAAGAAGAAAAGAAATAAAATAAACAATATATGGAGAAGGGGGGGGGGTAGGAACAGCCATATTGCTAGCATTTTTAGCTGTAAAAAACTTTTTTCTTTTTTTTTTACAGTGTAAAAATATCCATAAATATGTTAGTTTTGGATACTGACCAGGGAAAAACATTTTTTGAAATTACTTAAAGAAGATTGTAACTTTTATAAAATAATTTTAATTCCTAGAAGGACAGGGTATGAATATCCTGGCAGATTGGGTCCTTTTAAAAGAATAATGCGCTGCTACAGATATGTAGGTATCAAAATAGATTCATTTAAATTTGTAATTTTGATAAAAAAATTCTATGCTTAGTTGGTAATGTTCTCATCATTAAAAATTAATATAAAAGGTTAATAGTATTTTTAAAAAATACTTGGCAACATTGCACATGGCTTGGTGCAATACAAAATAAATTGTGACGGAACAATACTGACTGTTGTAGTTGTCTGAGTGCAACGAAGACTCATACACAGCGCAGTATTACTTTGCCCCATATATAGCTACGATGGATATTAAAACCTTTCGTCAAGCATAACTCAAAAAATATTTAACGGATTTCGTTCAAATTTTTACAGCAGGTACCTATAAAGGTGACAACGACGTCTATTTATTACCAAGAATAAATGCTAAACCGTTTGGAAATTATATTAAAAAAATAGATAAAAAAGCACAATTAAAGTACATACGTCACGAAATTTTGTGGTACGTCATTTTCACCGGCGCGAGATTTTCGTAGACAATCGGAATTGAAAAGTTCATGGAGTACAAGGAGCAAAAAAAATATGCACGCACTAATATTCAGCACAATAAAATATTTCAATTGAGTAGAAATCGAAAATTAATCTGGATTTTTTTCTCTTTGAAAGAAAAACCCCGCAATAACTTAGTAGACTTGGTATTAGAGATTTGGCGCAAATCTCAGCAATAGCAGCTTTTTTTATTTCTCATGTGTAAATAATAAAAAAAAATTCTTTGGTATTTAAATAAAAGGTTTCGATTTATGGCATTATTTCTTTTTTTTTTCTCTTTTTAGCATTTTAAATGGGATTAATGAAAGGCATGTATTTTAAATTAAATGAGTGAAAGGTTTATATTTAAATGAAATGAATTCAATATGAAAATGTTATAGGAACAATATTTGGCGATTTATCAACTGCGCCAGGATAACATAAAAGTACCAATATATCAAACGGTATGTAGTATGTGAAATGAAACAGTTATAATCACCCATCGTACAAGAAAAAAAATAATATTCTGCATTCAGAGGGAAAAATCCATCTCCTGAGCCGTAAGATTTGGCAAGTTCTTTTTTGGTGATAAGTTTTTCGATGTGATTGTTGGGATCTGAAGGATTTGGCTTACTTTTTCTAAATCTTATTTTTTTGCAGATGTAGTATTATGTAAATATATTTTTAAGCAGATATTTTTCTATTTTGTATATTTTCTATTTGGCATTTGGAAAAGAGATTTTTACCTTTTTATCTGTGCATTCGGAAATATTAAAAAATAAAAAAAGATTAACATATATCAAGCGCTTAATTTTTATACGGACCACTTCTCCATTTTTAGATTTGGTACTTTTCGGTTAGCCGGGCGCCAGTGAAATTTATATATCTATGTATACATATATATACATATATCTATACATACACACATTTATATATGCATGTATGTATATATACATATATATATACACATACATATATGTGTGTATGTATACATATATATATATGTATATATAGATATATACATTTCACTGGCGCTCGGCTAACCGAAAAGTACCTTAGATTTTAAATGCTATTTATTATTTACTAGCCGTTTATTAATTGTTTACAATTTAACCCCCTGACAATAACAATTATTTATCACAAAAATGCCTCTTAGGTTTGTTATATAAGTTTGTTTATGTGTTTTCATTACTTATTAAACTATCGAATACGGCGATAAAATTTCATTTTAGCATCGTGCTTAAATTTTTAAGATGGCGCAAAAACATGCTTTAATAAACGTATGTTTGTAAATATTTGAAAAACATGTTTTACCGCTCTCTTGAAAAATTTTGTAAGTTGCTAAAACTATCTTTTGGCACCATTTAAAATTTTTTTTCGCCAACCGACATAGGATACGAAACTTTTTCCCATTCAGATACACGTGCAAGGTTGGTCTAAAACAAGAGTAAAGCTAGCAACAATATTGTTTTAACTCTATAAGAGTTACAATAATGATATTAAATACTCCGATTGGCTTTGGGCCCAATTACGAAAGTTTCTCCTACAAAAAAACTGTAGAAGAAGTCTTTTACATCTGTTTCAAATGAAGCTCGGTCTACAAGGTATTAGTTAATAATACAAACAACACTAATGGCATGGAGGCAAAAGTTTTAATTTAAATGTATATATTTGAAACCCTTCCCCCCTACCCCCCCCTCCCAAAAAAAAAAGAAAAGAAAAGAAAAGAAAGTTACAGTAATGAATTTAAAATGGCGTTAAGCCACGCTTTCTGACATAAGCAATTGGCTGCAAACGCGATAACGAAACTTAATAACATGTAGCTAATATAGCCCTCAGGGTACTTTGCAGTTATACAGACCTTGTGGTTTTTTTAAAAAGCTTGAGACAATTCAGGTTTAAGAAGTTGAGATTTACTGTCAAATGATATAAACAACTATGAACACAAAACGGATGAATTATTATTCAGGTTTATGTATGTATTTTAAAAAAATGCATCTGATTACACTTATTAGATAAATTACTTCTGTTTGCATTTAATAACTGATAAACGGCTTCTGTATAATAAATGAACTGTTTAAATATTGGGAAGAGGTGTCGAGAGGTAGAAAGACGAGTAAACAAACGGGTAGACAGACGGGTAGTGAGATGGGTAGAGAGACGAGTAGCGACATAGGTAGACTGACGGGTAGCGAAACGAATAGACAGACGGCTAGAGAGAAAGGTAAAAAGAGGGTTGACAGAGGGGTAGCGAGATGGGTCTCGAGACGGGTAGCGACACCGGTAGCCTGGAATGTAGCGAGAAAGGTTGTGAGACGCGTAGAGTGGTAGATAAAGTGACGAGTAGAGAGATGAGTACAGAGACGAGTTGACTGACGGGTAATGAGATTGATAGCGAGACGGGTGAAGAGTCGGGTACAAAAACAGACGGATAGTGAGACGGGTATACAGACGAGTAGAGAGACAGTAGATGGGTACGGAGATGGGTAAGAAGATGGGTAGTGAGGCGTATAGCCAGACGGGTAGAGAGACAGATAGACAAATGGGTAGCGAAGTGGATAGAGACACGGCTAGACATACAAGTAGTTAGACGGATAGACAGACGGTTAGAGAAATAGATTGGCGGGTAGCGAGACTGGTAGAGGAATATAGAGACGGGTAGCGAGACCGGTAGAGAAATATAGAGACAGGTAGCGAGACGTGTAGAGAGATAGACAATCAGTTAGAGAGACGGGCAGAAAAACGGATAGGGAAACAGACAGATTGTGGAGAGACAGACAGACAGGCAAAAGAAAAGTCTGCGGATTGGCGCTGTAAAGGCGCATTAAAGGCGCAGGGGGCAGAGCCTCCTATAGAATAATCAAGAAGTATCTGTTAAGCTTAACTTTGTAATATATATAATTTTCAATTTTGCCGATATGGAGATTTAATGTAAAAGTTATTTTACAGAAGTCATCGAAAGATTTTTTCTATACTTTAATAGTAATTTAGACTATAGTTTTGCAATCTGGTTTGTAGCAAAACATGCTATCAATGTGGTTTGAAGTGTAAGAGTTTTTATAAACAGTTATACAAATAATAGATATATAATCAAGGAAGAAAAATTTTAAATTCACACACAAAAAAGGTGCAACAATGAAATTAAATTTGCGTTAAGCCACGCTTGATAGAATAATCTATTGGCTGCAAATCCAATTACGTAACTTTAAAAAGCTTGGCGTTTTAAAAGATCTGGCGTTTTTTTTTTTTTTTTTTTTTTTTTTTTTTTTTTTTTTCAAGTTTTGCGCAATACGCGCTTAAGAAAATGAGATCCTTTGCCACATGTTAAAAAAAATTATGACAACACATCTGATGAACGGTACTTCTTTTCTATTTTTTTAACAGTGTATATGAATTTATATATGATATTTTGTAATTCTATCATTTAATTTGCTCTTTTTCTTTATATTGTAATTGTTAACCCTATGTTCTCAGCAATATCACTCAGACTAATCCCTTTGAGGGAAGTCCTAGTAGTCTTCCATCATTGGCAACCACTTATTCTGCGCTGTAGATTGACTGCAAGTCTTAAGTTTTAGCTTGCTGTCAATCAGCCAGCTTAAATAAGCGAAAAAAATCATATAAGATGTTTCGAGTGTCTTAAATATGCCAGCAATTTAGATGTTTCAAATGTCTAAAAAATGGCGGCTGTTGAAGACATTTTAAGTGTTTTAAAAATTGCGTCTTTTTAAGACCTTTCAAGTGTTTTTAAAATGGCGGCGTTTTAAGCCATTTCAAGTGTTTTAAAAACGGCGACGTTTTAAGACGCTTCCAATGTCTTAACTTCAGATGCAAAAAAGTGTCTTAAAAAGTAAGACACTTTTTTCACTTAAAATGTGACCACCCATTTAAGACACTTTTTAAACTGAATTTCAGACGTTTGCGTTTACAGTGTACCTCACAACATATCTTTCGAAAAATACAGCCCGCTCTTGTTAATGACTGATCAAAGGACAGGTGTAAGTGTTAGTTCCAAGTAGTCAATAGCTTCAACTCTTTTATTTTCACTAGGTTTTACTTATGTAAGGCCTAGCACTCATTATTAAAGCATTTTTTAGAAATATCTCCGTATTTTTAAGGTAAAAGTAAAAATGCTCCTTATGTTTAGGTGGTCATATTTTTTTGTTTAAAAACGAGATATAGCTTTGCAGTAATGGAATTATTTGCTAACCAGTTGGTTCTATAATCTAATGGCAAAAGGAATAACCGGAAGTTAAAGACAAACAATTGTGCGTTACGCTTCCTGGACAACGTTTTAAAGTCTCTGCAACTTCGGCGACAGACTGTGGTTCCAGAACAACATCAACAAAGGCATGCCCAAGATGTTCACCGCTCTGATCGAGGATTTTGGTACAGGTGATCGGTAATTCTATATATTCGGCCGGTAATTGCATGAGATCTCTGAACTCGGGGAAGGTACACCGGCTCAGCAATTCTACGTCTTTGCATATCCATCCAAAATAGATTATCTGCTTCTGGTGTCCCCAGTGGAACAGCGACTGATCTCGTTCGCGACCAACAAAATACACCGCCGATTCATGACGTTTAAAACGTCACACGTAGTGGATCATATTTACACGGCGACTGGTACAAAACCCACCGTTTTGTGCCAATCGCCATGTAAACATTATCCACATCGTCTGATGTTTTAAAAGTCATGAACAGGCCGTGTATTTCGTTAGTCGCGTCTCGCCACGGCTACCGTTGATGAAGATATGGAAATTTCGTCACGCGGAGGAAAGCTATCATATACTGTGTCAGGTGATCAACGTGCCAGTGGTGGTGAGAAACTTGGTGCGGGATCTTACACGTCCTCTTGATGACGTCTACAACGTATACGTTAACAAAAAGCGCAGTTTCCCCAAAAGTCTTCGTACACAGTCGTCAAAGTTCGGAAATATCCAGTTTTAACTTGCAAAAAAGTGAATGACATCGTACCGATTTGCCTTTGATTTCCGACCACGACGCACATTGAATATCGTGAAATATCTAGCGGTAGAAGTAGCAACTCTGACCCACGTGTTTTGTTTCCTTTTATTTGTGTTATAATTGTAAGATTTGAATTCGATTTTCAATGTATCCCAGTGAAATGATTCGTTGATAAATCTGGAAAAAAAATTTGCGACTGACATAGAACAGAATTGAAATCTCCTAATCTAAAAGGTATGCCTTCAAAATGTCGCTCCGCTAGGTTCAGTCGTTTACACATAATGTGCATCCAAACACTTTAATAATTAATTATGACTATCTTGCATGCATGGAAATTAAACTGTTTCATAAAAGAATAATATTCAACATAGTAAGTGCTTCAATTTTTGCAGCATTATTCCTCTGGAGTTAAAGTCTGATACAGAAGGGATGTATCTTTATGTATACCTGTTAAAAAACACATCTAAGTAAATCTAAATAACGCAGGGTTTTACGCTTAAGAGAAATAATACCAGATTTTTCAAAAAGAAATAATTGCACCATTTGCAAATATATATATATATGTGTTTAAATATGACGTCCATAACGTAAGAAAAATAATAATATCTAACTCCCTTGAATCCCCTGAGGCGTACGACGTATGTAACGTTTATTTTTTCGCTTTAATTAATTACCACTATTAATGAATTATTCAAATAATTACTTATTTTATTTCAAAAAATCTCAGAATTAAATCTTGTTTTTTCCTCTATTTTTTAACAGTTTTTGTTATAAAACGAACGTTTTAACCGACTAGTAAATATGTATTTTTTATTTAATTTTGGAGTATTGTTCCCATTTTAAATATTCGTTAGTTTTTTCTTTTTTTTCTTTTGTAAAAAGTACAATCATCAATCCTAAATTAATAGTTGTTTTTGTAAGTAGTGAACTCTTTAAAACTATTATTTATAGAATTTAGTTACAAGTAAAATAATTGTAAATGTAATTAAAGAAAATTCTCAACTCTGTTATTGTACAAAATTAAATAAAATACTGTAAAATATTTTACTGTTTGCAGATTTTTCTTTATCCAGATTGTTCATTAAACAATTAGCTTTTTTTATAAAATATTGACTAACAATTTCAAACGAATAAATTGCCTTACACTGTAATAAAACATGAAAAAGGTTTTATCTGCAAATTTGGTCATTTTTTCTTGAAAAGCACAAAAACAACGGTATTTTGCTTAATGATCTGTACATGTTCTGACTTCACTCCTAATGACT
The DNA here is from genome assembly GCA_963931845.1 of Maratus michaelseni. Classification (NCBI taxonomy): domain Eukaryota; kingdom Metazoa; phylum Arthropoda; class Arachnida; order Araneae; family Salticidae; genus Maratus; species Maratus michaelseni. The sequence goes on from OZ007592.1 coordinate 423,373,604, forward strand.
TTTTTCTTTTTAAAAAGGTAAAAAAAAAAGAATGATGGAGAAACTGATAGAAACAAAAATATATCATAAAAGTTAAAATGTAAAAAATATTGGAAATACTTTGGGAGATAAAACTGTTTCAAGATAAAAACTTTTAGTCAAAATTTTATTTGATTTTAATTTGAAATCTGATACTATTTTATAGGATAATTTTAATATATTTTAAATTACGTAAATTTCTGGTGCATTTAGAGAAATATTTAAAGTAATTCAAATATGTGTTTTTACGGACATTTACATTAAAATAATTCAATAAATCATTAAATGAAAACTTTTAGTCCAATTCTAATTGACTCTATTATAAATATATTATATATATATATTTATTTAAAAATAATATTTATATATTTAAATATGCAGAAATTATGGACAAATATAGATAAATATACAAGGCGTTTCTATCGCATATTTAAATTTAAATTGGTATTAAAAAATTAATGAAGTATTGAAATTTTACTTGACCTGAGATATGCATTTTATTTCATACAATCATTTTATTTAGCATGAATTGGGGTGATTGTGAGCAATTTGTGCTAGTTTCAAATACTGCCACCTTTTAAAAAGCACTTGATACATGTAAAAACCGCAATAAAGCTATTGTTTCACTCCGTTATTTCAATTACAATAAATAATTGGCGCTGTAGTACGTAATTAAGTACCTAAGTTTGATTCTTTACAGTTAGCTCAGATGTTCATTATGATCCTCAAAAAATATAAGGTAATTGTGAATATCTATTTTTGCGTCGGGTATAGTACAAAAATTATCAAGTTCATACATAGCATTTGTTCAACATCTAGTTCATACATCCATCCTTCTACCACTAGTTGAGCCGCCAGGAGTGATAATAAACTTAGTAAATATACCAAAAATCTGTGTTAAATGATTTTATATTTTAAACAAAAATCATAACATACGAACGTATGGTTTTATATTTCTAAATGAAAATCTATCCACGGGAACCTATAAATTCAATCCCCACAGCCTTCAGCCCTGTACACAGGGCACACTACGAACGATTCGGTCTATTTTGATTTTATGTTTTTAAAAGAAAATCTATCCAAACAAATTAAGATGCCACACTATACGGTAATTGTCAATTAAATTTTTGACATTTAGATATATTAAACTTTCAATTCTGAAAACATAAAGTTTTACTGTACCCGCAGTCATGTCCTCATATGTGTCTTAATACGACCTAATATGGAACAAAACGCTTAAATGAACTGTTCATAATTATCCAGTATCACACTAGGCTAGTTATGATCCTAGTTCTGTAGGAACTTGAAAAATAATTGGAGCAATATTTTATTAATATTTTGTTAAGAGAAAGTACAACTTAACAATTACTGATTAAAAAAGACGATTTAGCTTGATTTTATCTGATAGAAATGAAGAAAATTCACAGGCACTATACAACCTTTTGTCACTTTGAACTTTTAAGAAATTTCTATAACAGCGAGCAAGGGGGCCAACCGCTAAACATGAGCGTTAGGAGAGCTCTCCTTCTGTCAACAGGGAAGTACACGTTTTATTTCTGCTTCAGTTTAGTATCAGCTACTCTCGCAAGAACGTTAGTGGCCTTGTTCTGAATTATTCCACGTTCAAAATCACCCCCAATTGACTCTACATTAGTACTGACTCCATCAGCCCCTTCCAACTCTTTCGGTACGCTGTGGTGTAAATGTGAGCTAATATGGGAATAACAGGAATAGAAAAAAATTTGCAAATTTATGCCAAAAACAAAAAAAAACAACACTTTTTATGTCATTTTCAACAAATTCGAGGGGGGGGGGTATGTAGCCCCATTAGCACCCCCCCTCCTCTTGGGTACTCCCATGCTTCAGACGATGATGCATATTCTTAAAATGTGATATGGCAATCTCTTTTTTTTCACTCTAGTACATGTGTTCACAATTTTTTTTAGGTGCGTTCGTAATTCTATAAATACGTAGCACCTATAGTCGTCGTTTGGTCCGTCCGTCTGTCCATCCGTCTGTCTGTCTGTCTGTCCGTCTGTCTGTCCGTCCGTCTGTCTGTCTGTCTGTCCGTCTGTCTGTCCGTCCGTCTGTCTGTCTGTCCGCATATAACAACGCAAAAACTACCCAACCAAATGGTTTGCAATTTAAAATATATTATCTTTGCAGAATTTTGTCGAGACATTTCAAATTTTATTAAAATCGAATCAAAACTTTAGGAGATATTAATAAAAATATTTATTAAGAAATTTGAATTTTTTTTTTAAATCGGTGCTTTTTTGTTATAGGAGCTTCCGATGGATGTTAAATCGTCAAGCGACCGAGATGCTTATTTTATGACAGAAATGAATCTGCAGACGATATAATTCATTTCACAGAATTAAAAATCATCAAGATCTGAATATTTATATAACTAGCTGATACATATATATCTGAATATTTATATAACTAGTTAAGATATTTGTCTGAACAGTGTCATAAAATATATACTTAACTAGCTGTTTAACCCGTTCTACGCACGGGATATCATGAATTTAATTCTAAAACGTGCGTACGAACGCACCTCGTTTGTAACGTTTGACGTACAATTTCCAACTTGTTTTATTTTTCTGGCATATGACGTATATAATAATAACTATTTTTTTCCTAGCACATGTATGCGTTCTGTTTATGTAACCAGTGCGCCTGTCACTTCTCCATCATCGGGTGTTCTCCTGTCCTATTTTGTAACATGGGAAATATCTCAATTGACTTGAAAAACAAATAATTATGATCTAAACACAAGAAACATGTAAATAAAAATGTTAGTCAAAATTTTAAATTTATGCTTGTGGATAATATATAGAGTAACTGTTTTCACCGTAAGTTTCTAATGCACTTGTCCCGCAGTGGCGCGGACGGTAAAGCTCGGCTCTCGTAAGATCGCCGAAAGCCAAGCAGCATCGACCACGGTCAGTGCTTTTGGAGGGTCCATCGTCAATCCTCTGTCGTCTGCCTCTGCTGTGGGACCGTGTACGTTAATGGGAGCTGGTGCACGTTAAATCTGTTCGTGGCTCCAAAGTCCTCCAAGTTCTGTATAAGCGCTACCTCTGGGGGTGCCAATCCAGATGCAGGTCTCTCATCTGGAATTGGTTCAAAATTAGGAGACCTGGGGGGATAGTACAATAGACCTCTGGTCGTGGTGCTTTGGCTTTCGAGCCTCCCCCACAGTAATACAGTAATACAGTAATTCTAATGCACTTTAGCCTCTAAAAAACGCAGATGAGCAAAAATCGAATAAAAATCAGTTTAGCGTTACCTATATTTGGCGCTAACTTATTAATGGTAATATTTACTTTAAAATAATTTTGTAAAAAAGAAAAATATATATATATCTAAGTCACAAACATACTTCATTAAACATAACATTAAAAATCTATTTTTAATTACTTTAACGTTATCTTCAATCTTAACTTGAAATAGTGTTATGTTCTTCTGAAACCTTTTATTAGAAAAATTTTGGAAGAAATAAAACAAACTTCTAGAATTTTGTTATAAAGACTGTTTACTTTAAAAAAAAAAGAAACATAAAGTTTTAGACCTTATGGTCTGGCATTCACGGTAAAGTGAAAGTGCAATTTTACTCTAAAAAGTTCGTGTGACTTCGGTAGAAAACGTTATATAAGAGAAATATTCAATTACTTAATTTTTTTTCTATAAAATAAAGCTATTTGTAAAATGCAAATAATGTTTATTTTATGTATTTCTTTCTTTATTTAATGCTATTATTTTCCCCAAAAATATTTTAAGCTTGCACTATTTCACTGATCCGTTACAATGACATATATATCTGACTATTTATAAATGCAAGTATTTGACTAAGATCATTGGATCATGAATGGGAAAAGGATTTTAAATCGGGACACACCTATCAGTCGTAATGAGCAAATTGCGTGACTTTTATCATTATAGTAAATAATCGGTGACTTGCTCATTCGTCACATGATTCCTTGTTGTTCTTTTTTTTAAACGAAATAGTAAATTGAAAATTGCATTATTGGTAAACATTGTGACACGTTAAGAGGAAAAAATGTGTTTTATGATTTTTTTTTTTCGAAATAAAATGAAATAAATTTTGAAAAAAACCTTCTTTTCAATCACCGTAATTTAATTTAATCTAGATACTGAAAAGAAAAAAATAGATTTCTGAACTTTTGAGTCATTTCATTCTTTATTAATAATTCCTTATTAATCATCGACCATTCCTTATTAATCCCTCACATTGTTTACCGTAAAATCATTAAAACGAAAGAAAGTTTTATTAAATATAGAAAGAAAGTAATTCATGCAGTAAAAAATAATAATAATAATAATAATAAATAAATAAATAAAATAACAGATGATGTCTTAATTTAGCATTATTGTCTGCTGTGGAGGAAAAATTATTGTATTTTTGCGAAATTTGATTCCATTAAATTCCTTAAATTTCTTATTAATGGCACTTTTCATTGAAAAATATTTTTATAAAAAAGGAAAAATTTCCCCACTGTTTCTAAAAACTAAAAATGATGAAAATGCATTTTTTAATTAAATCGAATTATTTTCTACTATGTTATTTCAAATTTGTTATATTAAATGTTTTATTATAGAACTCATAATAGAAAAATTTCCTAACATTTATTGCGTCACTGTAGTTCAGCTTTAAAAAAATATTTTATTTAATTTTAAAAAATAGGTAAAGTAAATCATTTTACAAAAAAAAAAAATACAGAAAAAATGACCACGATAAGCATTTACGATTAACCAGTCGTAGTAACTGTACCACATTAGTCTTACCTCTAAACTTGTAGTGCAACATATATTTTTGAATTTATTATACTTACTACTTTGCAATGTAGTCCATCAACACGTGACAAAATATTATTTTTCTACAATAATAACATGTTTTCATTTTTGTAGCAAACTAATGCTTACATCAAATGTTGTCAGTTTTTAAATGTACGTGCTGTAAAGTTATTTATTTAAAAAAACTAGCCGCCACTGGCGACCAGTTTGGTCTCCCTTAAATGTATGTTAAGCACTGTAACACGTTACTTTTATTCATAATTTATTTTTTTTCCGTAATCCTTCGCCAAACCGGAAGATTCTAATAGACAAATCAAAAACTTTTGCGATCATGGTAGCATTTCGCATATTTTTTGTTGTTATGTATTTCATCTTTCTTGACAAAAACCGCTTAACCAACTTAAGCATTTATGCTTCATATCCGTTTGCTTATCAGTCGCAATATGCTTGCTAATGAGGAGATTCTTAAACATATTAAGTAGTTTTCCGTAATTGGATCCATTGCCAAATGGCGTATTTTAGTTAATACGATTTGGTGCAATGAAGTCTATTTTGTGAAAGTCTTTAATGATATCCACCATTTACACTGAACCATATTTTTGCCAATATTTTTTTGTTTGTTTGTTTGTTTCTCGCTAACTTTGGCTGTAGACTTGATTACGGGAGAATCAAGAAGAAAATCTATCATTATTCTCATTTAAAACGTCTTGAATAATGTGAAATAATCGGAGTGCATATTATAACACGTAATTTTCGAGTATGGTTTGGTGAAACATTGAACTTTTGGAAGCCAGTTTTGATAATCACGTAAATATGTCACACCAACATTACCGCCTATAATTCTAATTACAGCAACCCGTTTTTTCTCTCTATATTGCAACTCTATAGTTAATATAGTGCCCCGGTGCGTCTACGACAGCTGTTCCATCAGAACATTTGATTTCAAAATAAAAGTATCGTTTCTAATTTGCACACGCGAAAAATAAAAGCTGGTATTGGCGATTTTAAAAATTCTATTGGCGAGATTTGCGCCCAAATAACACAAAAGTACTTAATGATGTTATGTATTTTGTAAATGTATATTAAATTACTGTTTTGAAAGCGATTGGTCATTAATAATGGTAAATATGATTGGTGATTAACAATCATTTTCGGTGGTCTCTCTTCCTTTCACGTATAATACATAAATACCAAATTAACTGACAATTTGTTTCGAAATTTGATTCATTAAATATCATTACATGAGTTGTATTTGTTTACATTCAGCTTACATCAAGAAAAGATAAAGAATGAAGTTGAGTTGTATAGCACATAATTATGGTAAACTTTGATTGTGTCACTGGTACGAATTATTTTTTTGACACCAGGCAGCGCTCCAAAAAATCTTTCACGGAAAACTAACTTTACGAACGATTATCTCCATGGTTTAATGGTTTAATATTTTAAACCTTCACGACGAATGAATCTTTTTTTTTTTTTTTTGTTTACTTTCATGGATAGAGAATTTGAACTGCGAAGCTAATTTCAACTGAAGTTATTGGAGAATATATACATAATTGAACGTAAGTCATCTCTCAAATATTAATTTATTTTGAACGATCTTTCTAAAAATGTCACATTTACAAAGTTTTATTCGAAAAAATAATTTTTAATAAAAATGGCCGCCTGGCATATGAAAAAGTGAAACGGACATTCCGGAACTGTTGATGACAGTCACATGACTTACGGTTTTATTATAGAGATTATAAATTAGGTCATAATGAATAGAGGAAAGTCCAACAAATAAGAGTGAAATATGCCAGTCCAGGATATTGTCGGGATTGCTCAGTGGGGAGAGCGTTGGTAAGGCAAACCAAAGTACCCAGGTTCGAGTCTTGGTCCCGGCATATTTTCGCTCTGTTGGAAAAATCTCAACTATGATACTCCAACCATTGGATATAATTGTAAATTATGTTAGAATATTCAGACATTATTTTGAATTTTTTTTCACTCTATTTGATCTAAAAATACATATTTGTTATTTTTCAATTTTCAGATACGAAGATGTATGCGTTCAAAACGAAATATTACATGTTGCGAAATCTACTATTACTTCTGAGCTTAACGGACACGTTTATGTATTATAATTAAATACGTTTGCCGTATTAAAAAACATCAAACTCGATTACATTGATTAATAATGTTATTTTGTATTAAAATGCATTTGATAATATGTAATTTTTTTTTAAATTAATATTCGAGATTTTTTTAAGTATTAAATACAAGAATTTATTTTTATAAACATATTAACACATCTACTTTTTTTTTTCAAATGGAAATTTTGAGCATTGCTTAGTACACAACAGTAAACGAAAATGTAGGTAAAACATATACGGATAAATGACGATATCTCATTTTTACCGTCTAGTGGATAACTATTGAAATGTTTAGCTTAAGTCCAAAAGGTCAAGCAGCGATTATGGTATCTTCATTCTAACATTCATGTAGATTCTGTAATTAAAAATTTATTTCATAATTATTTTAGTTATGCTTTTTTAATAGCTCTTAAAACTACTAAATATGAACATATGTATAGTTACTAATTTTGTTTTCATATTATTATGTATACCATACGTAATACGGATGTATTTCCAACAATGAATCTATTGCTATAATTCAAGAGGAATTTTTTTAGACCACTCTGCTATCCACATTCATTAGGGGTAAAACCGGATATTGTATGTGGGATAAAAAATTATATTTGAAAACAATATCTGAAGATTAAGTAAACAATGTTTGACGAAAAAGCTATAAAAAATATGAACAAGAGTTATTATAATTTTAATAAAAATCAGATCACGAAGTAAACTTTCTTTCCTGTAATTTCGCAAATTATCTTTTTGTCATAAAATATTAAATCTTTAGACTTTTAATTGAAATAGTAGCATTCCTTATAGTTTAATTCCTTATAGTTAAAGTTAAATAATTATATATTGTTCCTTTTTTAAACAAAGTCGAAACATTTTATTTTAAGTAAGACTAACAAACTAATGCGGCTTTACACCACTCGTGGGGGGAGACTGGATGAAGGAAATTTTTATATATAATTATGTATTATTTAAAATCGGAAGAACTCATCGTATATTTAAAAGTATATTTTCGTACAAGAAAAAGTGGAGAGACAATACGCAAAGTTACATTGGATTATGCCTTATAGAAATAACTGATATTAAAGATACGTGGATATAACCTACTTCCCCTTAAGTTTTTATTTCATTAAGAATTAAGGGTACAGTGGACTTTCAAAACTAACATTTTTAATTACCACTATATACAGGATGTCCCAAAAAGGAGTACCTATTTTTAAAAATGAATAAGAAACAAACGAATAGAGTTATTTAAAAAAATTCTTGCAGGAAACGGATGTGTGAAGTCTGGAATTTTGTTTAGAACACGTTATTATGATAGTTCAAAATCTGACCGACAGATGGCGCTACAGAACATTTTGGTGGCTATATGAACAAACGGAGCATGCGTGAAGACCAGACAGAAGCAGACGTGGTCGGTGAAAGTTCATTGTAAGACTCCGGCATGTTATTGTGATGAATTGAGGACATATTGAAAATATTGTCATTTAATTTTCAACTATTTCTGATGAATGCAGTAGCCAAAGCGCCATCTGTCGGTAAGAATTTTAACTAACATAATAAAGTACACTAAACAAAATTCCAGATTTCACACAACCGTTTCCTGCAAGAATTTATTCAATAACTCTATTCGTTTGTTTCTTATTAATTTTTAAAAATAGGTACTCCTTTTTGGGACACCCTGTATATATATATATATATATATTGAAATTTTCAGGATTTCGTTATAATGTTAAAAAAGTATCATGTGCAAAATTTGGTGAAAATATCTTTAAAAATTTGTGAGATATTTAAATTTTAAAATTTTAAAATTGCCAGATTTCAAAATGCTCCATGCACAATCAGATTTTAGACACATTTACAATAATCTCATATAATCAACCTTGAATGCACAAAATCAAAACTTACTACGAAATTTTAGAAAGTCATATTAAAAAAAACTTTAAAAAATCGATTTAAATTGATTTTTACAATTTTTTTATTAAAATTTAATGAAATTTCTTATATTACTCTTAAATTTTCAAATTTAAATACTTGTAATAAAGTTTATTACAAGTAACAAATATTTACACAGGTATAAAGAACATTTCTAAGAAGTTTCAAGAAAATTGAAAGCAATGTGTGGTGCATGGGACATTTTAAATTTATGAAAACTGTAAAAATATTTATTCCGAGAAATACAGGTTTTAATGATTTAAATGTTCGTAATTTTTTTTAAAGTTTATATTGAAACAATTTTCGATACAAGTGAATGATATAATATTGTTATTAAGCTATATAGTAGTTTTGATAGTTATGAGTAGCATTATAATGAGTGTTTGGCGCCACCTGCACGCCGGCACTGTGCAGGTGATGCACTGTGGTGGATTTGTGGAGATGACTGTGCCGGTCCTGAGTGGTGGAGGTGGAACGACAACTGTAAGATGAGGGAAATTTTTAATTTTTTTATTATTTTAATTTTTTAGCTCACAGGCTATCAAAGCCTGAGAGCTTATGTGCCCGCCCGTTCTGTATGTATGTATGTATGTACGTATGTACGTACGTAACGCGATAACTCTAGACAGAAATAACCGTTTTGCTTCCAATTTCGTTTATAGGTTCCTTGTGATAAGGCGCTTCCCTGATTAGTTTTGGGGATTGATTGTTTAACTATAAAGGGGGGAACGGGGGGGCTAACCCCCCTTAATTAAGATAAATGGTTTTTTCATGCAGAATTGTCCAATTTTCTTCAAATTTTGTATATAGGTTCACTGTGATAAGGTTCTTTCCTGATTAGTTTTGGGGGTTCATAGGTTAAGTATAAAGTGGCTAACGGGGGGGGGGAATCCTCCCCCTTAATTTAGATAAATGAATTTTTCATGCAGAGTTATCCGATTTTCTTCCAATTTTGTTTGTAGGTTCCTTGTGATAAGGCGCTTCCCTGATTAGTTTAGGGGATTGATTGGTTAACTATAAAGGGGGGGGGGAAACGGGGGGCTAACCCCTCTTAAATTGGATAAATGGTTTTTTCATGCAGAATTATCCAATTTTCTTCAAATTTTGTATATAGGTTCATTGCGATAAGGTTCTTTCCTGATTAGTTTTGGGGGTTCATAGGTTAAGTATAAACGGGGTAACGGGGGGGTTAATCCCCCCCCCTTATTTTAGATAAATTATTTTTTTCATGCAGAGTTATCCGATTTTCTTCAAATTTTGTATATAGGTTCATTGTGATAAGGTTCTTTCCTGATTAGTTTTTGGGGTTCATAGGTTAAGTATAAAGGGGGTAACGGGGGGGGGATAATCTTCCCCCCTTATTTTAGATAAATGATTTTTTTCATGCAGAGTTATCCGATTTTCTTCAAACTTTCTATATGGGCTTCCCTGATTAGTTTAGGGGGTTCATTGGTGAAGTGTAAATTAGGGAAACGGGGGCTACCCCCCCCCTTAATTTTGATAAATGGGTTTTTCATGCAGAATTATCCAATTTACTCCAAATTTTGTATATAGGCTCATTGTGGTAAGGCACTTCCCTGATTAGTTTTGGGGGTTCACTGGTAAAGTATAAAGGGGGGAACGGGAGGGACTAACCCCCCTTGATATAGATAAATGGGTTTTTTAAGCAGAATTATCCGATTTTCTTCAAATTTTATATATATGTTCATTGTGATAAGGCGCTTCTCTGATTAGTTTTGGGGGTTCTTTGGTTAAGTATAAAGGGGGGACGGGGGGCTAACCCCCCCCTTAATTTAGATAAATGGATTTTTCATGCAGAATTATCCGATTTTTTCAAATTTTGTATATAGGTTCATTGTGGTAAGGCGCTTTGATTTGTTTTATGGGTTCATTGGTTAATTATAAGAAGGAGAAACGGGGGATGGTTCCCCCCTCTTAATATATTGTCGATTTCTTCATTTTTCGAGGGCTTATTTCAAATTCTTTGAAATAAGAATATAATTTACAGTTAGTGTGAATAGCCTGTGAGCTCAATGCCGTCAGTTTAACTGGGCAGTTTTCTTTTATTTAATTTTAATTTGGGAACTTAGAAAATTTTAAAGCATTTTTTTCCCGTCGGAAATTTTATGTACTCTAACATGATGTTGGATGAAATAGTTTTATTTGGTTGAATTAGATTTTTTTAAATTTTAGTTTTTTAGCTCACAGGCTATCAAAGCCTGAGAGCTTATGTGCCCGCCCGTTCTGTATGTATGTATGTATGTATGTACGTATGTACGTACGTAACGCGATAACTCTTGACAGAAATAACCGTTTTGCTTCCAATTTTGTTTATAGGTTCCTTGTGATAAGGTGCTTCCCTGATTAGTTTTGGGGATTGATTGTTTAACTATGAAGGGGGGAACGGGGTGGCTAACCCCCCTTAATTAAGATAAATGGTTTTTTCATGCAGAATTGTCCAATTTTTTTCAAATTTTGTATATAGGTTCATTGTGATAAGGTTCTTTCCTGATTAGCTTTGGGGGTTCATAGGTTAAGTATAAAGGGGGTAACGGGGGTGTTAATCCTCCCCCCTTATTTTAGATAAATGATTTTTTTCATGCAGAGTTATCCGATTTTCTTCAAACATTCTATATGGGCTCATTGTGGTAAGGGGCTTCCCTGATTAGTTTTGGGGGTTCATTGGTGAAGTGTAAAGGAGGGAAACGGCGGCTCCCCCCCCCCCCTTAATTTTGATAAATGGGTTTTTCATGCAGAATTATCCAATATACTCCAAATTTTGTATATAGTCTCATTGTGGTAAGGCACTTCCCTGATTAGTTTTGGGGGTTCACTGGTAAAGTATAAAGGGGGGAACGGGGGGACTAACCCCCCTTGATATAGATAAATGGGTTTTTTAAGCAGAATTATCCGATTTTCTTCAAATTTTATATATATGTTCATTGTGATAAGGCGCTTCTCTGATTAGTTTTGGGGTTCTTTGGTTAAGTATAAAGGGGGGACGGGGGGCTAACCCCCCCCCCTTAATTTAGATAAATGGATTTTTCATGCAGAATTATCCGATTTTTTCAAATTTTGTATATAGGTTCATTGTGGTAAGGCGCTTCTCTGATTAGTTTTAAGAAGGAGAAACGGGGGATGGTTCCCCCCTCTCAATATATTGTCGATTTCTTCATTTTTCGAGGGCTTATTTCAAATTCTTTGAAATAAGAATATAATTTACAGTTAGTGTGAATAGCCTGTGAGCTCAATGCCGTCAGTTTAACTGGGCAGTTTTCTTTTATTTAATTTTAATTGGAGAGATTTTTTTTTCTTTCGCGGAGAATTGTATGCTAGAGTACGATGTGAGTTGAAATAGTTTTATGTGTGGATAATTAGAAATTTTTGATTATTATTATTTTTTTTTTTTAATTTGGGAACTTTTTGAGTATTTTTTTTTTCATGGGAAATTGCGTGTATTCTAACACGATGTTGGTTGAAATATATTTACTTTGGAAAATTAGAAATTTTTGACTAATTTTACTTTTTTTTAATTTTAAGTTGAGGCTTAGAAAATTTTCGAGTTTTTTTTTTTTTTTTTTTTTTTTTTTTTTGTCGACTTTTGGGATTCCGATATTTTGAACTGATGCAATGCATGTTTACAAATGCTTTCAGAAATCAAACAAATTGAAAAGATTATTTAGTAAATTACACTAACAAACATTTTCAAAATATTCTGAAAAAACAATGTTGTTAACAGCAGGTAGTAACATTTTTTAAACTAAAATTACAACTAGAAAGAACTGTAAGGCTTCAAATGTTATTATATTTCAAATAAAGTGGAGAGTCAAAATACGTCCATTAGAATTAACTTTTAAATATACACTAAAACACCTTTTTATTTTGCTTAAAAGACGTCAACATAAACATTAAAGATGTTAAAATTTAAAATTTACATGTTTCGATATGTTCATCAAATCGTCATCAGAATATACACAAACCACAAATACAATGTACATTAAAAACGAGAGATTAAATTAATTAAAAACCAGAGAGTTTGTCAGTTAGTCAGAGAGACTGTTCAGACTCTATGGTTTTTAATTAATTTAATCTCTCGTTTTTTATGTACACTGTATTTGTGGTTTGTGTATATTCGATGACGATTATATGACGATTTGATGAACAAATCGAAACATGTAAATTTTAAATTTTAAAATCTTTAATGATTATGTTGACGTCTTTTAAGCAAATAAAAAGTGTTTTAGTGTATATTTAAAAGAACTGTAAGGCAATTCAAAATATGTAAACAACGAGGTAAACAGGTAACAACCAGTTTAGGTCACAGTTAAAATACTCTGTCGTCAAATAATAATAAAATATATATACTTTATGAAAATTACATGGAGTAAGCTCGAGAAAATCACGTATGTATTACTTCCCATCTATTAGATTACGTATATCTACGATGAGAAACAAGAAAAAATGGCGGGATGTAAACAAAGGGGCGTGGCGCATCAGCTGTTAAAATTTAAAAGGCTATAACTCTGGCAAAAATCAACATATTTGAAAATAATTTCTGCATCTAGTAGGTACGATTATCTATATAATTTTTACATTAAAAATGAAAAATCGACTTTTTGATGCATTTTTGCAAATTTCAAGTAGTTTCATATTAAAAATACCATTATTTCACATTTTTCTTCATTTGTAATTAGAATGTGTTTATTTAAATACAGGATATATGTTATTTATGTTATTAACTTAAAACATTTTAAATATAACAAGGAGAATTTTGCAAAAACTTTATACACTAAATCCAAATTTATGAGTTGACGGTTTTAGTCCTCTGGCGCTAATACTTTTTGTCTTTTTTTCTTTCTTATTTATTTTTTTTAAATGTCTTTTCCTTTTCCATACATATACTAACCTTAACTTAATTATATTTAAATGTATAGCAATGAAAACTGCCTTTTTAAAAAAGTTGGGGTAGCTTTTGGAACCTTCCTTTTCAAATTAAATCTGATTGGCCAATTTAATCAAGCTAATCTCCGCAGCTATCTTACTAATTTCGGATTGGCTGTTGAAGTTGATGGTGAAATCCTCAGCTTCTCTTTCATTGTGTAGTGCTTTTTTGCTACTTTCATACTATTTTTTACGTGGCTCCTTTACGATGTGATACACAAATTCTCATATACTTGGAGTGGAGTTGCTTGCAACTGGGAATCCCTTTGAATCGATAAACTGTTTACTCTTTACTGTTTTGACGGTTTTCTTTCCTCTTTTGTACAAAGGGCAAAAACTGCTATAGGTAAATCCATTAATGTAGAAAAACTTGAGTAAACATCTAGAATTAATAACAATACAGGAAAAATTTAGATGTTTAGAAAGCATTATTATTTCACTGTCTCTTATGTTTTACAAAACGGTGATTTTGTTTTGACTTGCCCCAAGTTTTAAATATACGAGTGTCTGATTTAAGCAAAACTCTTTTTACCTAAAAGTTTAAACAAAAATTTTTTGTTAAAATACTTGAAATCAGTTAAAGCGTTTATTATTATATTTTCATTTATCTGTTATTTAGCATTCTGTGAACAACTCAGCTTTTAATTAAGTTTTAATTAATCCATTTATTTAAAAGATAATAATTTGAAAAATAATACAAATCTACTTTTTTACCTTCTATCTATAATACAAGAAAATATTGTAATCGAAAAAAAATTTTGACTTCCGGATTTACAAGTTTTAGGGATCAGAGATTCCGAAAAAGATGTTTTAAAAAAGGTCTGTTTGTCCGTCTGTGTGTCCTCATTGTATCATCGAAAAGTATATGAAATTATGCTTCAAATTGAACCATTTTTTCTATGTTTTTGACTATAGCCTGCGAGTTTCAGTTGAATTTGAGGATATTTCGACGAAAGGGGGCGCTGCGATCGTGATTTGTATTCCATTTTCACTATTATATCATCGAAAAGTGTATGAAGTTATGCAGATAATTGAACCAAATTTTTTCTATATGTTTTTTACTATAGCCTGCAGGTCCAAGTTGAATTTGGGGATATTTTGATCAAAGGGGGCTCTGCGTTCGCGATTTTTATTCCATTTTTTTTTATTGTATCATCGAAAAGTGTATGAAGTTATGCAGATAATTAAACCATTTTCTGCAATATTCTAATTTTTATTATTATTAATTATCTTCTAGAAAACAAAGAAGTTTAATATTTTTTTAGAAAAATCCTTTTTAAAACTCATTATGTAATTAAATTCGTCAATTAAACAATGAATTGAACTTTTTTTTACATTCTTTTTTATCTATTTTTACAGTACACTGTTAAAAATTTGCAGTAAACTGTCCAGTCATTTGACCGTTTTTATGGAAAATAGTTACACGACCGTAATTCAACTTTATTCTGACCATATTATTGGTCCTATTATGGTCAGAATGGAATTAAATTACGGTTATGTAACCGTTTTCTATAAAAACGGTCAAATGACTGGACAGTTTGCTGCAAATTTTTAACAGTGTAACTCAAAGCAGAAATTCAAAATTGTATACTATTAAACATTTGTATTTGACTATTTTTTAAGGATATAATGCAATTATGTTAGTGCTGAATACTTTCTGACAAAGCTGCATATGTTATTCATTAAAAATTTCTAGATAATGTTAAGATTTTGTGAACTCGACGTCCTTGTTACCTCAATGTCTATGGACGTTACATAAATTTAGCACTCTGAAAAAGTGATTAATTAAAAAAATTGTTTTTATTAATGAATATTGAAAAAATGCATATAGGGTAAAAATGTGAAGATTAAATAACTTTGAGCTTAATCTAAATTATGTCTTAGACAAGTTTTCGTATTATCAGAAAAAAATACACAGTATTTGTTTCGCCTAAAACATATACTTTTTCCGAATAAAGTAAGATTCCGTTACATGCAGTCACAGTTATTACAGATTTAACTGTATACATGCACCCCGCTCTTAGAAATACTTTGAAATCGTATATGTATCCGGCTAGAATGTCTTTCAGCTAAAAGTCTTTATGGGAATAGTATAACAATAACAATAACAATCTTTCAATCATGAGAAGATTGTATCACGAACACACAAATAGTATTTAAACAGTTGCCGAAGAGTTGATGTCAGTTAAGGGGCTTCCGAGTTGCAGACAACTTTACGCCCAGTCTATTTGTGAGTACAGTGTTTTGTGTTAAATTGAGGTATTAGGAAAAGTTAAGATGTAGTATTAACTACAAGATAAAATAACAATTAGAATGAAAAGAATAGATGTAAAGTTAAGAAAAATTCTAGAACCTCTTTTTAAGGAAAAAGCGCAATAGCCTACTTTAACATACTGGGCACAGAAGAATAAGTTTTTGTAAATGAAACTATAAATCAGAAAAAAATAAACACATATATATTTATCAACTATTATCTCTGTGCCAGTGTCATAAAAAATGTTTTATTACTTATTTAATAAAAATTTAAAATTGACATTATATGTATGAAACGCCTCTGTATTCGCTTGAGGCTCCGAGAAAACGTCATATACATTAAAAAAATATATGGAAGACTTTTATTATAAACACATTACTAAAGCAGAGCTGCCGAATAATTTAAACAGCAATAATTAAAATTGATTAAATGAACTGTGCCCGTTCACTTACTCTGTTTTTAAAGTTGAAGGCGGCTTTTTTGTGTAGTTACTCTTTATCGTTAATGATTATTTTCCATTATCGTAAAAGCTTAATTATATTGCTCACACTTTTGTCAATGATTAAACAAAAATGCATCGATCCAACAATTTCTACAACTTTAATGGGTTTTTTTGTTTTTGTTTTTGTTTTTTAATTTTGTGTAAACTTATTTTTTAATTTTTTAATTTTTAATTTTTTTTTTTTTATTTTTTTTTTTTTTTTTAAATTTTGAATTTAGTTAATAATTTGTTTTCTTAAACTTGATTTCTTAAGAATTGTTGTTTGGTAGTCAAATACTTGCAGAAAACTTTTGGCAGATGGATTTTTTTAAATGAGATTTTTTTTTCAAAGGTTACTTTTTTATTGTATTTTGTTTTTTGTTTTTTGTTAAAGTTTGTCGATAGACATTTGTATCAAATAAGAAACTGTCCTTTTTAGATTTAATTGTAGCATTTCCATTTACGTATGTCTGACTATAGATTAAAATATTATAATCAAGATACTTTCTTTGAAAGAAAAATAATGTTTGTCTTCATTTACTAAAAACATTATGCTAAATAATTACGTGTACAGTCAATTCTCATATTTCATAAAAATTGTCCAATAAGATACATAGAAAAGCATGAACATTATTTTTAAAACAGTAACTAAAAAACTATTAATTGCATATACTGGTTGATTGAAAATACAGCTTATAACGATTATTATGATTATATGCTTAACCTTTTGATTACGGGCTTGGGATGCCGTATGTTCCATAGACAGTATTTTATTCTATTCATACCACTTTTAGAAAAATAATATCTGCTAATAATATTGTAAATTGAGGTACAACTGAATATAAAAATAGTTGTCAGTCCTGGCCCCTAAATGTTAAGACGTTGGTCAAAGAAATGTTATATTATTTTTTTAAAGTATAGACAACATGCACTGGTTTTAGCTATGACATTTATTTTGTACGAAACTGTATACTTGTTAAAATACAAAAGTTAATGTTTTATACGTACTGTTGGTACTAAACTTTGACACATTTAGAAAAAGTTTTTTTCATTCTCTGACAGGTAAAACAAACATTGCATTCTTCTACGACTAAAGCGCAACTAATTATGACATTTTTAACTACATGATTTTCCGAATCTTTCCGACACAAAAAAAAATTCTGTCACTTTTTAGTACCAGGAAGCTCCAAGAGTTCATAAAATTAAAGGTATCAAAACTCCGTGAATTTTCGTCTTAGAAGAATGGGACTTTTACTGATTCACTTTGTCAGAGCCTCAATAGATGTTTTTTTCTCACTTTACTCATAGGACACAAGGAATGTACAAAAACTTTTATTTCTTACTAGCAAGCTACGCCCGCTACGTTAGTCCATTTCTTATAACAAACTTTTACTCAAAAAAAATATTGACATTTCATAATTCACTTTTATATTTTAACAGAATAATAAGGCTACTATAATTTGTGACTCGTGCTATAGCCAATATACACGCCAGGACACGTCGGCCTTATCATTATCTTTTTACGCATGGAGGTTTCGCTATGGTACTCCATTGTGAAATATGGTAATAAATGAAATTCAATATTTGAAAAACGGCATAATCAGTGGATTTGAAATTTATATCAAGAAAAATACAATTTTTTACATTTCAAACGCAGTTTATCTAACAATTTTCTGACAAATACTTTTCGAGCTATTATTTTTTTCAGTAAATTCAAATGTTTAATTTTCCGAGATTAATCTGTGGCAACAATTAGCGAAAAACCCAGTCGTCAGCTACGCATAGATTTTTATTAAGGAGGCTGTTGGAGCAGTGATTGTCACTATCAATTTGCCACCATCACTTTTGAAATTGGTTCTGTAGTTCCAGAGATTCCATAGAAATTGTAATTTAGAATGATTTTAGAAAGCTTTTCGCTTTTTTCACCCTTTTAAATTTCGAATGTGTTTAAAAATTTGTTCTTAAAGAGCATTTACATCTTATAAGTAACTACAATGCCAAATTTCAAATTTCTAGCTCCTTTAGTATAAACAAAATCGCAATTTTAGAACGTTTTTCGCTCCTGCACCCCCCTGGGGTTAGTGGCACCGACAAAAATATAGCCTATGGTGGAGCAGGTGTTGTCACCATCAATTTGCCACCATCACTTTTGAAATCGGTTCAGTAGTTCCAGAGATTCCACAGAAATTGTAATTTAGAATGTTTTTAGAACGATTTTCGCTTATTTCAGCCTTTTAAATTTTGAATTTTTTTTATTTTGTTCTTAGAGAGCATTTACATCTTATAAGTAACAACAATGCCAAATTTCAAATTTCTAGCTCCTTCAGTATAAAAAAGGACGCAATTTTAGAACGTTTTTCGCTCCTGCGCCCCACTGGGGTTATTGACACCGACATAAAATATAGCCTATGTTGTAGCAGGGGTTGTCTTCATCAATTTGCCACCATCACTTTTGAAATCGTTTCGGTAGTTCTAGAGATTCCATAGAAATTGTAATTTAGAATGTTTTTAGAACGCTTTTCGCTCATTTCACCCTTTTAAATTTCGAATTTTTTTATTTTGTTCTTAGAGAGCATTTACACCTTATAAGTCACGCCCAATTTCATCAACGCCAAATTTCTAATTTCTAGCTCCTTCAGTATAAAAAAATCGCAATTTTAGAACGTTTTTCGCTCCTGCACCCCCCTGGGGTTAGTGACACCGACATAAAATATAGCCTTTGTTGGAGCAGGGGTTGTCACCATCAATTTGCCACCATCACTTTTGAAATCTGTTCGGTAGTTCCAGAGATTACCCCCTACAGACAAACAAACATACAAACAGACAAACAAACAATCTTTACTCCTTTATAATATTAGTATAGATTTTAATACGTATACGGACACTTGAAAAACAAATACCATATCTAAAATTGTGTTTGATTTGTATTATTTTGTAATTGAAAATATTTTTTTATCATCAGCGATTAAGTGATAATCGTCATAACAACTATTTTGAATGTCCCAGAATATTATAACAGTAAATAAAAACTTGGACTATTTAATTAAAGACTGATAAAGAGCAAAAGAAAAAATATTGTAAAACTGACACAAGAAAGAGAATTAAAATGTAATTAATTAAATGTTAATTTAAGAATTTGAGGTATGCAATATTATATTGAAATTATTATTAATATTATTGGTATAAATATAATGTTTAAAAAGTTACATTAACTGTTATTAAAATTATTCGGAACGGAATAAGTAATTAAATTCAATATTTTTTTAATGCTTTAAACTTAAAATATTTTCACTTAAAAAAACAGACTGTCGTTCCATGAAATCGACTGGAAGTAATTTTAAAAGAACAGTCTCTGTATATATTTTTAAACAAAATAAATAGATAAAATAGACGTAGAAATACAAAAAACACTGGGTATTACTTTAAAATCAGAAGCAAGACACTTTAAAATGTTTAAGAAGAAAAAACGTTTAGATAGTTTTTATTAATTCATTTTGATAAACATTTATATGTATATTTTAACAAATATCATTAATAATTTTCAAAAATCAGTGAGCAATTGGTACTTTTTTTTTAAATGGGCACACCCCATAAATCACAATGCAGAGATTAGATGATCTTTGACATTACAATAAGTAATCGGCCACTACCTCTATCTGCATATGCATTTTTTCCCACATAAAATATACAGTGTGTCCTATAAGGGAGAGAATATTTTTAATACTCAACAACACTTGAAATATGACGACTTACAGGAGATTCTTACAGGAGAGTACATTCACAACAAATGTTCAACCAAAGACTTAAAAAAGTAAAGGCAGCATGTTACCAGAACATCCCTGTTATTGGAAGGAATTTCCGTCTTTTGACTGGATAAAGTGAAAATATTTTGACCACAGTTTCCTGATTCTTTTCATGTTTTGAGGGGAAAAGACATTCTTAAAAATTATATTTTAAGGGACAGAATATTTTTAATACTCAACAAAACTTGAAATATGACGACTTACATGAGATTCTTCCAGGAGAGTACATTCACAACAAATGTTTAACCAAAGACTTAAAAAAGTAAAGGCAGCATGTTACCAGAAACATTCCTGTTATTGGAAAGAATTTCCGTCTTTTGACTGGATAATGTGAAAATATTTTGACCACAGTTTCGTGATTCATTTCGTGTTTTGAGTTGAAAAGACATTCTTAAAAATTATATTTTAAAGGAAAACAAGTACTAGACAGCACATATGTCGGAACTCGCCTGTAATGTAACGAAGCTCCAAGTTTAAATTGAATTATTTCAGATAATTGTCATACCGAAATCATTCAATGAAGCCAATCACTAAAACAATCTAGACTTAGTTGCAGCAGAAACAGAAGTTCTGAAGAAATCTAAACATAAACCTTTCTAGATTCATATCATAAAAGAAAAATACCTGAAATCATTACGTTGCCCAGGTAATTGTCAATCGAAGCTAATCACTAAAAAAGTCTAGACTTAGGTGTAAGCAGATACAGAAGTTACGAAGAAACCTAAACCTCAAACTTTCCTAGACACATATCATTCAGAAACAAAAAAGAAAAATAATTGAAATCATTACTTTATGTTTGTGATTTTCTCTATACATGTTATACCCACCAGTGACTTGGCTGATAAGAATTTAGCTGTTATTAATGATTTGTGCACTGACCTGTTTCCTGCCAATAAATAAATTTTTATTGATGATTTTCATGTTAACCCCTTAAGTATCATATTCAATTTAGTGATAGTATGCTGAATACCAACTATATTAAATTTCGTCAAAAATACAAAATTCATACCGGAAATTCGCCCCACCAGTGGCTGAGAGGTTCTGCTCTCGAAGCTGGTAGACGGGAGGTGCTGAGTTCGATCCCAATCGCGCCCGTCGGCCTAATCGTTCGGAGTTTTCGTGGTTTTCTTCGAGCCGTGGATTTATCCATGCGTAAATACGGGTTAGGTTCCCTTAGAAAGACCCCCACGAAGGGCACTCCTCCCGGGCCTATATCCCAAGTGTAGATAATTGGCCGTCAATAATCAACCCAACCCAACCCATACCGGAAATTCTAAAAGAATAATTTTAGTTTATGCAATCATGAAAAGTCTGTCATTATATAAAATACAAAATACTACTATAATTTTCTGGTATAAATTAAAAATTTTGAATTAAAAAAAGGCTAAACTGGCAAATTGGACGTACGCACGTCCTTCCTGGTATTTCAGATAGATGAGTTCATGACGTACGCAGGTACGTCGTGGGGCTTAAGGGGTTAATGATAATCTTCTTGCTAAAGATGGCAACGATTTAATAAAGAAGATTAATGCAGACTTAACAACCACTGCTGACTCTTCTGCAAGCACAAGTTTTTAAATTGGGTGCCATGAAAGTTATAATACAACTTCATCAATAATGTGTGACGTGTCTGTTCAAGCAAACCAAAAATTGCACAGAAATGTAAGTAATGAAGATTTTTATTATATTTTATTCTATTTTGAATGCATGTTTTAGAAAACGAACGTGGAAAACCAGATCAGATTCTATTTAAGAACTGTCTGGAGTTCAACCAGGAATAATAATAGCATATATATCGTCCTGAAGATAGAATATTTCATGGTCTTTAAAGATATTTGTTGAAACAGTTTCACCACGAAATCAAAATTAAGCCAAGTAGCAAAAAGTGATAGTATCAAACTTTGCTGACATTTAACAACTGAAGCATAAAATTGGACAATGAAGTGAAAGGAAAATAGAGGGAAATTAAAGATTTAAAATAAAAAACAGCATTTCAAAAGTAAAATTCGGCAAAAACTCGAAGCTAATCGCTAAAACAATCTAGGCTTAGGTTCAGCA
This sequence comes from Maratus michaelseni, assembly GCA_963931845.1. Taxonomy (NCBI): domain Eukaryota; kingdom Metazoa; phylum Arthropoda; class Arachnida; order Araneae; family Salticidae; genus Maratus; species Maratus michaelseni. The sequence continues at coordinate 423,396,041 of OZ007592.1, forward strand.
GAAACAGAAGTTACGAAGAAACCTGATGCTAAAACTTTTCTAGATCCATATCATTCAGAAACTAAAAATAATAAAAAGAAAACTGCCCAGTTAAACTGGGGGCATTGAGCTCACAGGCTATTCACACTAATTGTATATTATACACTTATTTCAAAGAATTTGTAATATGCCCCTCGAAAAATAAAGAAATCAACAATATATTAAGGGGGGTTATCCCCCCGTTACCCCCTCATAGTTAACTAATGAACCCCTTAAACTAATCAGGGAAGTCTCTAATTACAATGAATATATATACAAAATTTGAAGAAAATCGGATAATTCTGAATGAAAAACCTATTTATCTAAATTAAGGGGGGATTAGCCCCCCTTTCCTCCTTTATACTTAACCAATGAACCCCCAAAACTATTCAGAGAAGCGCATTATCACAATGAACTTATATACAAAATTTGAAGAAAATCGGATAATTCTGCATGAAAAACTCATTTATCTAAATTAAAGGGGGGTTATCCCCCTTTCCCCTTTTATACTTAACCATTGACCCCCCAAAACTATTGACAGAAGTTCATTAGTAATAAGTAGTTCATTAATATTCTATTCAACTTTCAATTTTATGAATTTCTTCTTTTTATTAAGTAAATCAAAAAAATATTGCAATTAAATAAATATTTTAAGATGATTGACATGTATAACATGTACGTCTCATTTAGATTTTAACTACCGTAAATGTGACCAAAGTCACCTAAATGCGCCAGTCATATAGTGTTGGCTTATAATACAAATAATGACTGAATTTCTACAAAACAAGTTAGTTTTAAACTAAAGACACAGCATTCAATAATTTTATGACTCTTAAAATATAAATTTATTTAACAAAATGCCAAATATATCATTAATGCAACAAAACTATGACGAATGGCTTCGCATTTACGCACAATGGCCTAATATTTAATGTACAATAAGCTTAAATGCAGTTAAAAATGTTATTGGGAATAATGAGATATTTCAGATTGGTGGAGTCCAAATTAAATTATAGATAAAAGTTGCCATGTTATTGTATCTAATAATTATGTTAAATGATATATTTTTTTCTATAAAAAAATAATGTGTCTTATAATTTTATAGATGTTAAAACAATATAATTTTTACCAAATTAACTTTCAATAAACGCATAACAAGAGAATAAAGACATTAATCAATTTTCCATTAATAGATTTTTTAAAATTAGAGAAAAAAATTAATTTTTAAAGCAAGATTTTGTCATTTACTTTTTAATTGCGTTCGTATTAATCTTGAATTCGCCTATTTAGGAAACGTTTATCAGAGACCCATAGGAAAAGGAGTCGATAACTAACGGGGTAATATTACATTTCATAAATTAATGCTATTTATCTTACACTAATTAATGTGCGACTAATATTTTTTATCTATGATAAAATGCTACCCATTTAAAATGCATTTATTTTATTAAAGAAATTAATCATATCATAATAACAGACGATATAATTCATTTTACTGAAATAATAACGATGATTTTTTTTACATCGTCTTGTATTGGATATTTGCGCATAGTATAATTTTAATGTAACATTGTTGTAATTAATTGTTTGTAAAACTGTATTGAAATTTTTTCATAAAATTCATAAATTTCATAAAATAAAATTAATGTCTATAATATGAAAATCTGCACATAAAATACATTTTTTATTCATGAATTTTTTCATAAGAGTGCAACAGCTATTGCACCACGATTTGAATATTTATAAAACTAGTTACAGTATGAACGCACCTCATTTGTCACGTTTGTCGTACAATTTTCAGCTTGTTTATTATGTAGAAAACTACTAAGCAAAATTTAAGTATAGCATTAATTAGTAAATGTTGTTACTAATTGATTGGTACCAGTCACCTTTCCGTGTGCTGATTTGCAGCAGATTTAGTTGGGTGATACCTTTTTTATACCAATCTATACAAAACATAAGTTGTCTGATGTTGCTATTATTATCACTACCATCTTTTTTTAGTTTATGTTTTGACATGTAAAAATATTTCATTATTTTCCCTCAAATGCGTCAGTGTACCCTTCAAGGCTTAAACTGATTGTTTGATTAACATAAAATGTTTCAAACGTTTTTGTGGATCTGTTAAAATAAAACATTTTTAATGTCCAAATTCCGAATGATGAGCACTTGAAAAATTAAATTTAACAAAATGCACAGTGCTCGTTTATTTACTTTATGTTTTCTCTATATATAAAGGTGTTTTTCTTCAGAATTATTTACCGTTAATGAGCATTTTCCATTTACATGAAAGCTTCATTGCTAACATTTTTAACAACGTTTCAACTAAAAATGTATCAATACACCATTATCAATAACTTTAATGTTTTTTATACAAACATTTTATTAATCTTTAATCATATTCTTTTATTTTATTTGTTTTTTATCTTAAAATATTTTTAAGGAGAAAATGCATGTAAAAAAGGTTCCAAGCAATTCATTTTCATAATTTGTAAATAGATTTGTTTCAAAAGAGATTATGCTATCAGATTTATATGGAAGTTGCAATAGATTAATTAAAAATAATAATAAGTTGTTGAATACTTTTCATATCACTTATAAGAATTGTTTCTATTTGAAATAAAAAATATATATATTTATTGAAAAAATGTCAAATGAAGAATTGTCAAATAAGAAAATCCATGAAGTATAATTAGTATTTCTATCCAGCAGTAGGTTTTAAAAAGTGCAAGATAACATATTTTATTATACTAATCTGAAAAGAAAGGAAATTATGTTAATCTAAAATATAAATTAAATAATATATATATATATATATATATACAGGGTGTTCCGTTAAAGGGGTCCAATATTAATAGGGGTAATAGAGGAGATCACATGGAGCATAAATCAGTATATAAAGCCTGGTCGGATCTCAATAGTTTTCAAGTTACAGCAAATAGAATGAAAATTCGGAAAATTGTAAAAGAACCCTCATTGCTAAACTATCGATAACGCTACATAAAAACGAAGCACATATTTAGAAAGAGCAGAAAAAAACCTACAAAATGACATCAATTGTATTAAAATAGCAATATTTATTGACGAGTTACAAGCCCTGAAACAGTGAAAAAAGTACGAAATCCAATATACATCAAAATAGTTAATCGTTAATTCCAAAAAGACAACTCTAGCTACAACAAGGAAAATGTAGTAAAATTTGGTCCATTCCGAAAACTTTCGAAAAAGCTTACAATGAACCATATCGGTTTAATTGTGTGAGAGAAATTAATCAGTTTCTTAGTTACAACTCCGCTTTCTTTGACACTAGCAAAGGTTAAACTCCGCCCATCACGATTGGAAACACCGCCTTTTTAATTACTCTCAACTATACATTTTCGATCATGCTTCTTCTGAGATGCAACATTTTTAATTATTCAAGAGTTGAATGAACCAAAATAACTTTACAATAATAGTCTACATTTTAAAGTGGTCTTTTATTGATATAAAGCTTAAGTTAAATTCCTTAAAATTAAACTGGTGGTGAAAATTCGGAAATAATTAAAAATATTGCGATTTGTAACTATGCAAGAAGTTTCAGTACATGTTTTACATGGACAATTATTGTATGTATATGTGCATCATAATTTATGATAGGAAATAATAATAACAAATAGCATAATATTTTTATTAATTATAAATTTAAAAAAGACACTAAATTTTAAATTAATTCATACAAACTTTGTAATTTACAATTTGAGTACACCACAGTCTGTGACTTACAAAATACTGTGCCAAAAAGTGTTGAAAATAAAAGAAAAATGACAAATAAAGAATTACATTCCACGTACTTTATGACATATGTGAAGCATAGTCTTCTGGCCTGCGCTGCACAGTTCAATGTCGGAAGGCAGACGAACGGACATTATTATAATATGTGTTCGAAGTTGCGCCCATTAACAGAATCGCACAGCCGACAGCGACGTCGTAAAGATTGGCGAACACGCCGAAAAACTCCGACGGAGTTGGGAATGTCTCCTGCAGCGACAACGATTCGCGCTAGTAAATCCTCCGGTGTATCCACAGGCGTTTCATACACCAGCGATTTAAGGTGTCCCCAAACAGAAAAGTCTAACGGATTGAGGTCTGGAGAGCGTGCAGGCCAAGCAACAGGTCCACTGCGTCCAATCCATTTCCCAGGATATGTTGAATTGAGGTGATTGCGAACACCTATGAAAAAATGTGCCGGTGCGCCATCGTGCATAAACCACATATTGTGGCGCAATGTTGCTGGCACATTTTGCAGTAACTGCGGTAAGATATCCCGTAGGAAAACCAAGTACGTACTGCCATTGAGTACATCTGGGAGTAAATATGGTCCTATGAGATAATCGCCGAGGACACCTGCCCATATGTTCACACTGAACTTTTGTTGTGCGTTCGACGGGAAAACAGTGTGCGGATTTGTATATGACCATGTGTGCATATTGTGCGTGTTTACCACGCCCTCTCTCGTAAATGTTGCTTCATCAGTAAATAAAATATTTTCCAGAAATTGTGGATTATTTTCTGTTACATTAAGCAACCAGCGTACGAATTCTGTCCGCTGAGCACAATCTGTTACTGATAACAGTTGTACCCGCTGCACATGAAAGGGGTGTATGTTTTCTGCACGCAGAACACGCCACACACTTTGGTGAGAAACACCGACTTCAGACGCAGCAGCTCGTGTACTCGTGGAGGAGTTATCTTTAAAAATATTCAGTACATCTTCTTCCATTGCAGGTGTTCGTACATGTCGAGGTTTCCCTGCATCAATGCTTGCTGTATTAAACGATCCAGTCTCCCGTAATCGTCTATCGATTTTTATGAAGAGTTTCGAACTTGGGCAACGTCTGCTTGGAAATTGCTCACGGTACATGCGCTGTGCTAGACATGCATTTCCATGAGCTTGCCCGTACATCAGATGCATGTCCGCATATTCTTCGTTAGAGTATTCCGGCATAATTATTATACATCAACTTACTACAATCCCACTTACAACAGCCTCCCTTTAACATAACGCCCACTGATGACTGCTGTTTTATTACACTTTTCTTCCTATACACATAGAAAATTTGCATAAAAAGTACTTCTTCTTCATCATCCTGAAAGTTCATGGAGGAAACGCAGCAGTCACGGAGTTTGCTTTAAGACAAGGCGAGAGCTGCACAATATGTCATTCACTTGACCAGACTGAATAATGAAAGGGTATTGATAGAGGTTGATCAGAAATGTATAATTGAAAGATATTAAAACGGGGTGTTTACAATCGTCATGGGTGGAGTTTCGCTCTTTCCGAGCGTGCAACAGTACAGAGTTGTAACTAGGGAACTGCTTGATTTCTCCCATACAATTAAACTGATATGGTTTATTGTCAGCTTCTTCGAAAGCTTTCGGAATGGACCAAATTTTATAACATTTTCCTTGATGTAGGTAGAGTTGCATTTTTGGAATTAACGATTAACTATTTTGCTAAATATTTGATTTTGTATTTTTTCACTGTTTCAGAGCTTGTAACTCGCCATTAATTCTCAATATTCTAAAACAACTTATGTCATTTCGTAGGATTTTTTCTGCTCTTTCTAAATATGTGCTTCGTTTTTATGTAGCATTATCGATAGTTTAGCAATGATGGTTTTTTTACAAATTTCCGATTTTTCATTCTATTTGCTGTAACTTGAAAATTATTGAGATCCGGCCAGGCATTATATACTGATTTATGCTCCGTGTGATCTCCTCTATTACCCCTATTAATATTGGACCCCTTTAACGGAACACCCTGTATATATATATATATATATATATATATAGTAGAAATTTTTAATAGAAGTCAAATATAAGTTGTGTGATGATTTCATAGATATCACTACCACATTTCTTAGATTAGTTTTTGATAATTTTGAGTATTATAATTCTCTTCTTATCAAACAGAACTTTTAAAAAAGTACAAACTAACAAATTTTAATATATTAATCTGAAAAACAGCAAGATTATGTTAATAAAAAATATAAGTAAATATACAAACAAAAATATTTTAAATAAAATATATGTGATGATACCATTATTATCTCTATCCCAGTTGTTAAATTAGCCTTTAATTTTTTTTAACTTATTTTTAACGTTTCTATCTATATACCCTGGAAGTTTTGATTGTTTACTGAGATGATCTGATACTTTTTCAAAATTTTAATTGTGATATTATTAAAACATTACATTAAAATTGTGGAGCTACTGGAATAATGCAAAATATTAAAAATATAATGACGAACTAAAATTAGTAAAATTCAATTTTTTTCCTTATTTTATGCGTGTTTTTTCTTAGACTTACTTTATTGTTAAATAGTATTTTCCATTAATCTGATAACTTAATTACATTGGTTATATTTGTATAAATACGTTTAAAGTAAAAATGTATCGATCGTTGCATTTCCACAAAGATAATGTTGTTTTTTCAAAAAAAATTCCAAATCTTATTTTTTGATTTTTATTAGTTTATTGTATTAAAACACATTATGTAAAAATAATTTTGATAAACAAATGTTCGGTAAAAAGACTTCAGGGAATTAAGTTTTATAAATTGTAATTTGTTTTGTTTTAAGATGCTTTAAGTAACTTAGATTTCTTTCAAAATATGCCAATATATATTTTTTTAAAGATACAAAAACTTATTTTTAGTTAGTTTATTGAAATACCAGTATAAATGTATTGTTTTAATTTTAAATAAAAAAATTGTTTGGAGTTTTGGTAGGCCGCAATAAATAATCAAATATAATATATCATGGCATATAAATAACATTTTCATGGTTAGAATTCTTTTTTTATGTTCATAGTAACACACATTGTATGTTACTAAGATTAATTAGTGTAATATATTGTAAGTGAACAGTTTAAATCAAAAATACATTTTTATTAACAAAATACATCAAACATAAGATGTGTGAGGTTGCTTTTAATTTCACTATTATCTTCGATTTAAAAAAAAAATAAGAATTCTAAAGCATATTTCCCATTATCTAAATTTTTCAATTAATAGAGAGTATTTCAAAAGAATATATATACAACGGTATTTTCCAGACCGGATCACCGTCATTGATAGAGTAGATGAATCATGGAATTTACAGTCGTCCAAGAGAACAAAAACAACAATAAAAAAAAAAGATACAGAGTGAGAACAACCTATACATTTTAATCATCAAATTGTCACAGAGAAAAATTAAATAGCCACTCGACTGTAAATAATGTCTTCTTTCAATTTATGTATTGAAAAAATAAGTTTACAGGTCGTCTTTTTAGTGAAATTGTATCAAATTCTGATATTTGCAATGCGAACACGTACGTTTGTTACACAATGAAATATTCACAGCAGATCTAAGAGCACGTGTTCACTTTAACTCTGTATTTTTTTCACTATTTTGATTTAGTCCTTACTTCTTGGTAGGTGTCTTGCTAGAATGTGTGGAAAAATGAGTGATTTAACCAATTTTTCCAAAAGTAGCCTTCGTTTGGTCAGTTTTTTTCTTTCCATTTGCTGTGTATTGAAGTCCATAAAATATATGCATTGTAAGCAGAAGTACCAAGCATGTTATAGAATACTATCAAGTGTCAGCAATTTGTTTTTCTTTTATGTGTATATGTTCAAAAGTTGATAAAGAGTATCCACAGCTTGTTTAGTTGCAATATAATCTAATATAATGAACAGAGAAAAGTATTTTTCAGCTAGGTAAATTATATCCAATGGTTGGAGTATCATAGTTGAGATCTCTTTAACAGAGCGAAAATATGCCGGGGCCAGGACTCAAACCTGGGTATTTTTGCTTGCCGTACCAACGCTCTCCCTACTGAGCTATCCCAATGATATCCTGGCTACCATATTTCACTTTTATTTATTGGAAAATGCTCCGAACTGCAGCGCTAATTTCATTCATCTGAGCTATACCTATAGCATTTTACTTGATGAATCTGAAATAGCACGGAAACTCATGTATACCATGTAATTAGTGTTGGAAAAAGAATGGCCAATAGAGCCAAAACAAATAAAGCTTTGGTAGATAAAATCACGCTATCTCGTGATTAATTAAAATAATAATTCTGATTAGTGGAAATTTATAATACACAAAGTAATAGAGGTAAGTGAATGGGCTTACCTTCTATACTTCACGGCTCGGATGGTCATCTGGTCGTCCATCATCTAATATGGCACTATAATCCATGTTAAATTATGAGCAGGGATTCACCTATATTTCCCTTATTTTTGTAATTATGATTTATTTATTAATTGGTCAACACATATTAATTGTGTTCTATATTCTGGTGATTTGTTGTTCATTAACTAGAAGAAGTAAAATTTGATTAGTTGGTGTGGATTTCAATGAAGATAAAGACACCATTTTTAGAGTTTAAAACTTATAATTAAAGCATTATTTTTAGGTTGCTTCTTATCAACCCGGTTACAGATTTAAAAGTGAAGTACAAAACTGTGGCGTTAAAAACATACGTGCCACAAAATTAAAATATAAAAAAGAGTCTGTTTTTATTCAGCTAAGCATTTGATGAGATCAGCCTTCCTATTTAGTTAAAAACACTCATTAGAGTAAAAGAGCTGCACACACACTTTTCACATCTGTTCGTTAACTGTTTTTTGTTTACTAATTGGATTGTTTCGTGAGTTCATCTGGTTGATTAATTTTAAGAATTAGGTCATAATGAACAAAGGAAAGTATGTTCAACAAGGTAAATTAAACCCAATTGTTGGAGTATCATAGATGAGATATTTCTTCTTATTTATTGGACAAGGCTGCGAACTGCAGCGATAATTTCATTGTATTATTTTAATATCGTATTTACATGCCTTGCAATACAGATATTGTTATATAAAAAAATATATCAATTTTACAAGAATTGCTGATTTTATTCTGAAAATAATTATAGACAGTTTTTATCGCGACAATTTCCATGCAGAATGTTTACTAAAGGAAACACCTATGGCAAAAAACACTGAAGTGGAAAATTAGGAAATCATGTATTAAAACATGACTATCAAGTTCATAAGATTCCTCGCCATTTTCTTTTGTTAAGGTAAAGCTAGGAGAGTCTGCGCGCAATTCACAAGAATAACAATAAAAAATCTAAATATTAATTTTTTGCTAAACTATCCATGAATAATTTTTACTTCATTTGTTTTTTTATGAATTTCCATTGCTATTTTGTTGTTGTGTTGTAATTTAATAGAACAGTTGTAATAAAACCAAGAAAGTTATTTTGCGCAATCTGTCCTTACAGGGTTGGTGTGATCGCGCACATGGGTAGGAGAGATTGTTACTAATAATAACTACAATTAATTGTTAACAATAATAATTACATTTAAATGACATCGTTGTAAGGTTTTTGTGAACAAATATTATTGTATTAGGAGTGAATATTTCAACCTAATGATTAAAGAATCAGAAAAAGGAAATAATTGTAAAAACGATTAAAAATTTTTAATTAAAGGGGAAAAAATAAAGAATAAAAAAAAGCAAGTCGAGATAAGATTACAAAATAACATTAAGTTACTTGAATACATGTTTAACTTAAAATTAGTTCATTTTCATTTTTAATTTTTTATACAAATTTAACAATAAGCTGCGTAATCTCTCTTAGCATGGAAACTAATGGGAACAATGCGCCATCTCTCCTAAGTAGCAGATGCGCAAACACTCCAATTTCGGAAGGAGAGTTTGCGCGCCTTTTATTTAAACATGGTCGCTACTAAAACGAACCGTTGATGTTCACATTGTTAGTCTAGATTAGTAGCTTATGAGAAATCGTTTAAGTTTAAAATATTTTGTACTACTGACATTGTATAGAAATTCTGATGAATAGCTATGAAAATTCAATCACTTACTTTGGGAAAACAAAACAAAATAGCAATGCTTTATCTTAGACGCTCAAAACAATCAACGTACACTTTCAAGTAGACACTCCACTCCTGCTGTTGTACAACTACCTAGAGTCGCTGCGCGCTCACTCTACTCCTACCCCCCGAACCTCTATGTGCGCGATCTCTCCGACCGCGCCATCTCTCCTGGCTTTACCTTATAGAGGTATTTTATAAAATCCTCATCCATCAAGAATACACAGATATTTAATCAATTTTAAAGAAACATTTAGTTATTCATGACACGCCCAGATACACACACAAAAAAGCCAAAATTTTGGGGTTTCTAAGTCAATAAACCTAATACAAAAAGAAATTTTATTTAATTAATCGAAAAAAGAAAGTAAGTAAAACTTTGAAAAACATATTTTCCAGTTCAAAGTTACGTATATGTTGTATTTACAAACCAGAATATTGGCATTGGAAGCTATTTGCTACATATATAAAACGTTCTGACGTCGTAAATGCAGTTGTTCTGATCCCGTTAAGAAGATGTGCATGGACAAAACAATTTAACACTATTTTTAATTTAATATAAATGCTTTTTAGACGTAGAATTCTCTGAAATGTTTTCTCGGTCATTAACAATGTGCCTTAAAGTGCGTGGTACGAAAACGCGTTCCGTTGCGACACTCAGAGCTCAGCCAGTTTCAAACGTTTGAGAGTGACAGTGTTAGAGGCGTAAGGTGGCGCAAAACATCTGATGACTAAACCTTTTGGATCTATAAGTAACAACACTTCCTGTTGTAGATCATTTAAGTTAGTAATCAAACACGCGATTCTGTATCGAAAAAAGATCTTTAATTATTCTGGTGTTTGTGTGAATTCGTAAAAAAAATGGTCACACCATCAAGTATCACGATTAATTCTCTATCTTCCAGTACTTGATTCATTTTTATTGTCTCAGAAACTTGGATGTAGAAAAGCTAAGAAACAAACATTTTTCACCATGGTGAGACCAAAATGCAAACATCCATCAAGAAAGCGCAAAAGATAATGAGTTGTATTAGTCAGCAACGCGAACAAGAGTCGCTTGGATCGATTGAGGCAAAATGAACAGCAGTAAGAGGCTCGAAAAAAGAAGCGCTTCTCCCGAGTGGATTCGAAACGAGAGGCGCAAACACGACAGGCACACCTCTCGCCTAGCACCACGGTTTGCATCTCAATCGACAAACAACTGTTCTATCGTAACTGCGGAAAAGAGACGAGTTCAGTAATACGATAAACGATGCTCCCAATGTCTGCCCTTCAGGATTGCGCTATCATTCTAAAACGTAAACTGAGTTACCGAAGTGGTCACCCCTGTTCATCCCTGTGAAGACTGTAATGTACAGGAAATTTTCATTGTCACCGCTGCACGCGCTACAGCCCGACACGTTGTCTCGCTACGCTGGGGCCGACAACCAATTCTGTGTTACGCTTCTTGTTGATGCCCCTGCAACTTCAGAAAATGACTGTGGTTGAAGAACGACATTTAGAAATGCCAGCCCAAGTCGTTCGATACCCTGATAGAGGCTTTCGTTAAGTAGGATCGTATTATCTAAATACTCGGCCTGTGGCAACTGCAGGTGATGTCTATCTCCTGAAAGGTCACCCAGTTCAGAAATTTCAATGGCTTTGCATATCCATCCAAATTAGCCTATCTGCCTCCGCAGACCCCAGAGATGGAGTGACTGATCTAGCCTCGACTGCCGTTCGTGCAAATATGGAATCTGTCTCAAGTGGAAGAAAGCAACCGGATACGGGGTTGTTTAATAAATGTATCAGTGGTAAAGAACAACTTTGTGCATGAGCTTCCAAGCACACTTGAGGACGACTACACCATACACGTAAACATCGAACGCAATCTCACCTCAGAACCCCGTACATAGTCGTGAAGATTCGGAAATCTGCAGATGTAACTTGAGAAACAAATAAATTACATAGTTTTTTACCGACTTGCGTTTGATTACCGACCCCGATGCGCATCGCATACTGTAATATATCTTTCGGTAAGAGTACCAACTGTTACTTCCCACGTGTTTTGTTTGTGTGTGTGTGTGTGTGTTAATTGTCAGATTTGGTTTGGAATATCAATAACTCGAATTGAAGTGATTCGTTGACAAATCTGGGGAGGTTTTTGGGACGGTCTTTAATCGAAATCAAATTATAATTATCTAAGAGTTATGTCTGCAAAATGTCGTCAAGCCAGCCCAAATTGTTTTCATATAACATGTGTTCAGACACTTCAATGATTAATCATGACTCTCTTGTATGCATGAAATGTCAATAACTTCATAAAAATGTGATAATAAATGAAGAGTGATACATAAGTGATTCAATATAGCACTATTATTACTTTTAAAGAACACATCTAAGTAAATGTAATTGGCTCATCGTTCCTACGTCTCAGGGGAATAAAACTAGAATTTTCATAAAGTAATATTAGCATTATTTAATGAAAATTTCTATGTTTAGATATGGTTACCATACCTTTACAAAAATTCTGCTAATCAATTCCGTTAACTTTTCTGAATTCCCTAATGCGTACGAGCTCTGTAACGTTTATTTCTTCGCTATAATTAATTACGACTATGAATAAATTATTCTATTCATTAATCATTTTAACTAATATAAAAATTTCTAAGAATTAAATCATTTTTTCTCTTTGTTTAAAGATTTTTTGTTATAAAAATAATGTTTTACCCAACTGTTATATATGTATTTTTTAGGTAGATTTCGTAAGAAATACTACCTATTGCATTCTCACCTAAGTTGGAAATTTTGAAAAATTTTTGCAGATCTACGCCGATCATGACTCCCAGAACCCAAAACCACCCCCAGTTCAAAACTTTATATATCTATTTATATATCTATCTATGTCACTTTTTTCTGACCACGATAACTGGAAAAATTCTGCATAAATCTTTTCCAAACTGATACATAAAATCAAGGGTCATAAAATCTCGGTCAAGTTCGTTAATGGGCAAAATCGAACCAAGGGGGGGTGGAAATGGGGGGCTTTTTGTTAAAACAGAAAAACCCTCATAATTTCTTTATTTTTATACGTATCGAATCCGTTTTAAGTTATTATTACTTCTAGGAAAAGGGCCGAAAATTTATGTATGACAGATTTTTGATATAATTAAAAATGGCCACAAGGGGGGGAAAGGGGGGGTTTAGAAGAAAAATCATAGCTTCGTCAATTCACAAGATATCGAATCCGCGTAAGTTATTATTAATCCTCTTAGTATTATCGAAAGCTTTTATATTGACAAGTTTTTTATAGGACCAACCGTTATAGCAAAAAAAAAATTAAAAACAAAAAAAAATCCCTGCCGGCTCCGCCTGCAAACAAGTTATTTTTCGAAGTAGGCGGTTCCAACTACCGCATCTTTTCGAAACTGATACATAAAATCAAGGGGCATAAAATCTCGGCCAAGTTTGTTAATGGGCAAAATCGAACCAAGGGGGGGGGGGGGGGGATGGGGAGCTTTTTGTGAAAACAGAAAAAAACATAATTTCTTAATTATGATACATATCGAATCCGCTTAAAGTTATTATTACTTCTAGGAACAGGGGCAAAAATTTATGTATGACAGATTTTTGATATAATTAAAAATTGCCTTAATGGGGGGGGGGGAGGTTTTTGAAGAAAAAAATTCATAACTTCGTCAATTCCCAAGATTTCAAATCCGCTTAAATTTATTATAAATCCTCTTAATATTATCTAAAACTTTTATATTGGCATGTTTTTCATAGGACCAACTCTTATAGCAAAAAAAAAAAAAAAAAACTTTGCTGGCTCCGCCTGCAAACAAGTTTGGTTTCGAAGTAGCAATTCCCGACAAACAGGCACCCCACGGTCTGCGTCTTCGAAATCTACCTGTGCCTGTAGGCCGAGCCGTCAGGGATTTTTTTATTTATGTAATTATGGCGTATTACTTCCAATTTAAATATTTATTTTATTTTTTTTAGTTTTAGGTAGATTTCGTAAGAAATACTACCTATTACATTCTCACCTAAGTTGGAATTTTTGAAAAAATTTTGCAGATCTACGCCGATCATGACTCCCAGAACCCAAAAACACCCACAGTTCAAAAGTTTATCTATCTATCTATCTATCTATCTATCTATCTATCTATGTTACTTTTTTCTGACCACGATAACTGGAAAAATTCTGCATAAATCTCTTCCAAACTGATACATAAAATCAAGGGGCATAAAATCTCGGTCAAGTTCGTTAATGGGCAAAATCGAACCAAGGGGGGGGGAATGGGGGGGCTTTTTGTGAAAACAGAAAAATCCTCATAATTTCTTTATTATTATACGTATCGAATCCGTTTAAAGTTATTATTACTTCTAGGAAAAGGGCCGAAAATTTATGTAGGACAGATTTTTGATATAATTAAAAATGGCCCCAAGGGGGGGAAAAAGGGGGTGGGGGTTTAGAAGAAAAAAAATCATAGCTTCGTCAATTCACAAGATATCAAATCCGCGTAAATTTATTATTAATCCTCTTAGTATTATCTAAAACTTTTGTATTGACAAGTTTTTTATAGGATAAACCGTTATAGCATAAAAAAAAATAAAAACAAAAAAATCCCTGCCGGCTCCGCCTGCAAACAAGTTATTTTTCGAAGTAGGCGGTTCCAACTCCCGCATCTTTTCGAAACTGATACATAAAATCAAGGGGCATAAAATCTCGCTCAAGTTCGTTAATGGGCAAAATCAAACCAAGGGGGCGGGGGGGGGGGGGGCTTTTTGTGAAAACAGAAAAAAAACCCATAATTTCTTAATTAGGATACGTATCGAATCCGTTTAAAGTTGTTATTACTTCTAGTAACAGAACCAAAAACTTATGTATGACAGATTTTTGATATAATTAAAAATTGCCTTAAGGGGGGGAGGGAAGGGGGGTTTTAGAAGAAAAAAATTCATAACTTCGTCAATTCCCAAGATTTCAAATCCGCTTAAATTTATTATAAATCTTCTTAATATTATCTAAAACTTTTATATTGACAAGTTTTTTATAGGACTAACCGTTATAGCAAAAAAAAAAAAAAAAATTAAAAAAAAAAAAAATCCCTGCCGGCTCCGCCTGCAAACAAGTTATTTTTCGAAGTAGGTGGTTCCAACTCCCGCATCTTTTCGAAACTGATACATAAAATCAAGGGGCATAAAATCTCGGTCAAGTTTGTTAATGGGCAAAATCAAACCAATGCTGGGGGATGGGGGGGCTTTTTGTGAAAACAGAAAAAAAAACATAATTTCTCAATTATGATACGTATCGAATCCGTTTAAAGTTATTATTACTTCTAGGAAAAGGTCCGAAAATTTATGTATGACAGATTTTTGATATAATTAAAAATGGCCCCAAGGGGGGGGGGGGAAACGGGGGGTTTAGAAGAAAAATCATAGCTTCGTCAATTCACAAGATATCGAATCCGCGTAAAGTTATTATTAATCCTCTTAGTATTATCTAGAACTTTTATATTGACAAGTTTTTTATAGGACCAACCGTTATAGCAAAAAAAATTAAAAACAAAAAAATCCCTGCCGGCTCCGGCTGCAAACAAGTTATTTTTCGAAGTAGGCGGTTCCAACTCCCGCATCTTTTCGAAACTGATACATAAAATCAAGGGGCATAAAATCTCGGTCAAGTTTGTTAATGGGCAAAATCGAACCAAGGGGGAGGGGATGGGGAGCTTTTTGTGAAAACAGAAAAAAACATAATTTCTTAATTATGATACATATCGAATCCGTTTAAAGTTATTATTACTTCTAGGAACAGGGGCAAAAATTTATGTATGACAGATTTTTGATATAATTAAAAATTGCCTTAATGGGGGGGGGGGAGGTTTTTGAAGAAAAAAATTCATAACTTCGTCAATTCCCAAGATTTCAAATCCGCTTAAATTTATTATAAATCCACTTAATATTATCTAAAACTTTTATATTGGCATGTTTTTCATAGGACCAACTCTTATAGCAAAAAAAAAAAAAAAAATCTTTGCTGGCTCCGCCTGCAAACAAGTTTGGTTTCGAAGTAGCAATTCCCCACAAACAGGCACCCCACGGTCTGCGTCTTCGAAATCTACCTGTGCCTGTAGGCCGAGCCGTCAGGGATTTTTTTATTTATGTAATTATGGCGTATTGCTTCCAATTTAAATATTTATTTTATTTTTTTTAGTTTTAGGTAGATTTCGTAAAAAATACTACCTATTACATTCTCACCTAAGTTGGAATTTTTGAAAACTTTTTGCAGTTCTACGCCGATCATGACTCCCAGAACCCAAAAACACCCCCAGTTCAAAAGTTTATCTATCTATCTATCTATCTATCTATCTATCTATCTATCTATCTATGTCACTTTTTTCTGACCACGATAACTGGAAAAATTCTGCATAAATCTCTTCCAAACTGATACACAAAATCAAGGGGCATAAAATCTCGGTCAAGTTCGTTAATGGGCAAAATCGAACCAAGGGGGGGGGAAATGGGGGGCTTTTTGTGAAAACAGAAAAATCCTCATAATTTCTTTATTATTATACGTATCGAATCCGTTTAAAGTTATTATTACTTCTAGGAAAAGGGCCGAAAATTTATGTAGGACAGATTTTTGATATAATTAAAAATGGCCCCAAGGGGGGGAAAAAAGGGGGGGGGGTTAGAAGAAAAAAAATCATAGCTTCGTCAATTCACAAGATATCAAATCCGCGTAAATTTATTATTAATCCTCTTAGTATTATCTAAAACTTTTGTATTGACAAGTTTTTATAGGTCCAACCGTTATAGCATAAAAAAAAAATAAAAACAAAAAAAATCCCTGCCGGCTCCGCCTGCAAACAAGTTATTTTTCGAAGTAGGCGGTTCCAACTCCCGCATCTTTTCGAAACTGATACATAAAATCAAGGGGCATAAAATCTCGCTCAAGTTCGTTAATGGGCAAAATCAAACCAAGGGGGCGGGGGGGGGCTTTTTGTGAAAACAGAAAAAAACCCCATAATTTCTTAATTATGATACGTATCGAATCCGTTTAAAGTTGTTATTACTTCTAGTAACAGAACCAAAAACTTATGTATGAGAGATTTTTGATATAATTAAAAATTGCCTTAAGGGGGGGGAGCGAAGGGGGGTTTTAGAAGTAAAAAATTCATAACTTTGTCAATTCCCAAGATTTCAAATCCGCTTAAATTTATTATAAATCTTCTTAATATTATCTAAAACTTTTACATTGACAAGTTTTTTATAGGACTAACCGTTATAGCAAAAAAAAAAAAAAAAAAAAAAAAAAAAAAAAAAAATTAAAAAAAAAATCCCTACCGGCTCCGCCTGCAAACAAGTTATTTTTCGAAGTAGGTGGTTCCAACTCCCGCATCTTTTCGAAACTGATACATAAAATCAAAGGGCATAAAATCTCGGTCAAGTTCGTTAATGGGCAAAATCGAACCAGGGGGGATGGGGGATGGGGAGGACTTTTTGTGAAAAAAGAAAAAACCTATAATTTCTTAATTATGATACGTATCGAATCCGTTTGAAGTTATTATTACTTCTAGGAGAAGGGCCGAAAAGTTATGTATGACAGATTTTTGATATAATTAAAAATTGCCTTAAGGGGGGGAAGGGGGGTTTTAGAAGAAAAAAAATCATAACTTCGTCAATTCCCAAGATTTCAAATCCGCTTAAATTTATTATAAATCCCCTTAATATTATCTAAAATTTTTATATTGACATGTTTTTTATAGGATTAACTCTTATAGCAAAAAAAAAAAAAAAAAAAAAAAAAAAAAAAATCCTTGCTGGCTCCGCCTGCAAACAAGTTTGGTTTCGAAGTAGGCGGTTCGAACTGCAGCATCATCGCAAAAAGGTCATTTCTTCCGCAATTCCCGACAAACAGGCGCCCCACGTTCTGCCGTTCTGCGTCTTCGAAATCTACCTGTGCCTGTAGGCCGAGCCGTCAGGGATTTTTTATAAATATACTTTTGAAAAATGTATAATCTTCAACCCTGAATTAATAGTTGCTTTTGTATTAAGAGAATTTTAGTACTATTATATATTTTTTAACTTACCACTAAATTAATTATAAAATTAATAAAGAAAATTTTCAACTCCATTTTTTTTCCGGACAAAATAATTGAAATACTGTTAAATTTTTTACTGTTTGCAGTTTTTTTCTTTATCAAGAAAATCCATTAAACAGTGTGTTCTTTTTTTAAAATATTGACTAACAATTTCAAACGAATAAATTCCCCTACACTGTAATAAAACATGGAAAAGGTTTTATCTGCAAATTTGGTCATTTTTTCCTGAAAAGCACAAAAACAACGGTAGTTTGCTTAATGATCTGTACATGTTCTGACTTCCCTCCTAATGGCAATTTTTTTTCTTTTAAAAAAGTAAAAAAAAAATAATAAAATGATGGAGAAACTGATAGAAACAAAAATACATCATAAAAGTTAAAGTGTAAAAAATATTGGAAATACTTTGGGAGATAAAACTGTTTCAAGATAAAACTTTTAGTAAAATTTTTATTTGATTTTAATTGTAAATCTGATGCCACGTTATAGGATAATTTTAATGTGTTTTAAATTAGGTAAATTTCCGGTAGATTTGGAGAATTATTTAGGGCATTTCAAATTAGGGCATCATTTGAAAACGTTTATTCCGATTTTATTTGACTTTAATATAAATCTTATACATACATACACACACACACACACATATATATATATATATATGTGTTATATATATATATATATGATTTTGGCCTGAACTAGCACCACCCCCCTCACCAGAAACAAGACAACACAAGAAAACACAATTAGAAAATATATGTAAAAATAAACAGAAACAAGCTGCGGCCTCATCAGCAGTGGGTAAATTCAAAGGCAGCCAAGCATCCGAACAAAAAGATTAACAATTAGTGGCAGTGGGTTTCGGCCAGAGCGCTGCGTAGCAAAAATTCAAAATGTACAGAAACATATTTGAATACTACTTAACAGACGCTCCCCCCACCGTACCCTACGCCACAGTATAAGCGAATGCTGTACCAAAATCACAATACTGAATCACCATGGTTGAAACAAATGTCTCTTCGAAAATACACACAACCAAATCAGCCATGTTTCCACAATTAAAAAAGTAAAACACGATAAACAGACCAAATCCGTTATTCAGTACACAAACCAGATTCGTTCCACGTCGGATGCCAACAAACACAGCCATCATCATAAAACCGTCCTTTTCAGGCTTTAGGAATTACGAGTCATTTACTGTTGAATGTAAGCAATCTATCAATAATGGAGGCAGTCTGCAAAATCTGAATATTTTTTGATAAAATTAAGAGGGATATTGTTTTTATAATATAAATGACTGATAAAATAAAATAGTTCCTTATTAAACAGGTTTTTATTTGAACAAATTCTGTAAAAACGGTAAATTTGACCAATTATAATATTAATATATATACGTTTGTGAATATTTGAAGACCAATGAATTAATTGATTCACAGTAAACGGAAAACTGGTACGCTTATCAAAAACTGAAATATGTAAACCATTTTTAATCAAAATTTTTAGATCCAGATAATTAGCGAGCTTGTTATCATCATTAGTTTTCTTTAATACTAAAGAGTCAGGGTAAATTTCTTGAGAAATCACCCCAAAATAGTCAGCAATAGTCTTTATACTTTATGCTTTATAGCAATAGTCAGCACATTGTAACTGGAAATCTAAACATTATTGCTAACGTATACCTCCGTAATTTAATGAATTTTGGTACTAAGTATCGTATTAATAAAATATTAAATCAAAAGCGATCATTGGAAATATTTAAAGCTGAATTGAACACTTTTATTTTAAATTTAAGTTACAAATATAATAAACCAATCCCCCTTTTTACTGATTGGAAACTTCATATTTTAAATGATTTTAAATCTTTTCAAAACAGTTTTATTAATAATTATGCATATACATATCATAATCTCAATACGGAAATTAGAAATGAAATAACAAAGTTAAAAGAAATTTTTCTTTTTTGTCCAGTCGATAAGGCTGTTGGTCATTTTACAATTATTTGTAAAAAATATTATGCTGAAATGCTCAATGCAGAGCTGAATAATAGTTTAACCTACAAAATGTATAACTCTTCAGTACAAACACTTATTAAAAAGCATCTGGCATTTTCTAAACAAACTAAAATTCCTTTTCCTTGCAATAAAAACTTATCATTTCCATTTTTATTTATTTCCCCCAAATTTCATAAAATACCGGTTAAATACAGGTTTATATGCAGTAGTGTCAATAGTATTAGTAATAACTTTAATAAGAAATTCGAAGAGCTGCTTAAAAAAGTTTTAAACATGTTAAAATACAAATACAAAGATACTAACTGCTTTTGGATAATTTCGAACAGTTATGATATAGCAAGGAATATAAAAAGTGATAATATACATTCCATCCAAACTTATGATTTCGAAATTTTATTTACAAATATCCCTATTAATAGCTTAAAGGAAGCACTTTTAAAGACAGCTAAGTTGGTTTTAGATGTCATGGATTTTAACTCTACTTTATTTTTCAAATTATGTCATTTCTGTCTTTATAATAATTATGTTTATACAGGTTCCAAAATATACTCGCAAATCAATGGTATCGGGATGGGTACAAGTTATTCATCTACGGCCGCTAATTTATTTTTATTTTATTATGAGTTTCAATGTAATATCAATACAGCTGACGTTCGATTTATTGCTTACAGATACATAGATGATTTAATTGTTTTAAATTTCGATGGGGATTTTGGGGTGATTTCTCAAGAAATTTACCCTGACTCTTTAGTATTAAAGAAAACTAATGATGATAACAAGCTCGCTAATTATCTGGATCTAAAAAATTTTGATTAAAAATGGTTTACATATTTCAGTTTTTGATAAGCGTACCAGTTTTTCGTTTACTGTGAATCAATTAATTCATTGGTCTTCAAATATTCACAAACGTATATATATTAATATTATAATTGGTCAAATTTACCGTTTTTACAGAATTTGTTCAAATAAAAACCTGTTTAATAAGGAACTATTTTATTTTATCAGTCATTTATATTATAAAAACAATATCCCTCTTAATTTTATCAAAAAAATATTCAGATTTTGCAGACTGCCTCCATTATTGATAGATTGTTTACATTCAACAGTAAATGACTCGTAATTCCTAAAGCCTGAAAAGGACGGTTTTATGATGATGGCTGTGTTTCTTGGCATCCGACGTGGAACGAATCTGGTTTGTGTACTGAATAACGGATTTGGTCTGTTTATCGTGTTTTACTTTTTTAATTGTGGCAACGTGGCTGATTTGGTTGTGTGTATTTTCGAAGAGACATTTGTTTCAACCATGGTGATTCAGTATTGTGATTTTGGTACAGCATTCGCTTATACTGTGGCGTAGGGTACGGTGGGGGGAGCGTCTGTTAAGTAGTATTCAAATATGTTTCTGTACATTTTGAATTTTTGCTACGCAGCGCTCTGGCCGAAACCCACTGCCACTAATTGTTAATCTTTTTGTTCGGATGCTTGGCTGCCTTTGAATTTACCCACTGCTGATGAGGCCGCAGCTTGTTTCTGTTTATTTTTACATATATTTTCTAATTGTGTTTTCTTGTGTTGTCTTGTTTCTGGTGAGGGGGGTGGTGCTAGTTCAGGCCAAAATCATGTTTTTGCTGGATTATATTTAATTTGTGTGTTCTAATATGCAGCTTCTGGCGCTGTTCACACGAATATTTAGCTGTTTTGTTTGTGTTGTGATGGTTACTGCTTATATATATATATATATATATATATATATATATATATATGTGTGTGTGTGTGTGTATATATATATATATATATATATATACATATATATATATGTGTGTGTGTGTGTGTATATATATATATATATATATATATATATATATACATATATATAATATTAATATAGTTTAAAATGCACAAATTTCCGGAAAATGTAGAGAGATAAACAAGGTGTTACTATTTCATATTTCAATAGAAATTAATATAAAAACATGAATGAAAGTTTCAAATTTGCCTTGGCCTGAGTTATGCATTTTATTTTCATAGGACTTTTATAGTTAAATCGCTTCAGTTAAATTCATTTAATTTTGAAAAAAAAAATATCTTCTTTTATTTTACCTTTAGAATTTTCACTAAATAGAGATTTTCCTCAACCACAAATTTAAATTGTTCACTGCTCAATCCTTAGTGTCTATTGCTGTACAACCACTTAATTTGGAATGCTTCAAGGACGAGTCAATTATATTCTTCCAATCCATCCTGCTTCGTCTACGTGCCGTGCTTCAATCCTTAAGAACGTTTTGTGCGCTCTCCTCATCCATTCTTCAAACATAACCATATCATCTGAGTTTATTAAGTTTTATCATCTATAAAACAGCCTATTTCACTTCAATTATTTCATGTATTGTTGAAACTTCAACTTTTTACAGCTTTTATATGCTATCTCAGTGATGGTGAACCTTTCCTCATACGCGTGCAAACGTTTTTCCAAAACCATTTTACGTGACCATGATTTGCTAATAACCCTTCCACCCTCCAAAAAACATAGCGGATCAAAAATATTTGATTTTTTTTTTTATGTTAGGATTTAAAAATATGTGGTTAGCATGCATGTAAGTATTATACTGTAATACTTATAGCAAAAAATATATTGAATAATATGACAAATGATTTCTATTTAAGTGTTTCATATCATTCATTACCGAAAATAATAACTTGCAGGCATTGATAAAGAAAATCATCCAAATGGAAAATTTTATACCAAATCGCTATAATTTCATCATTGGCATTTTTGCTGATATTGCCTGAAGATCATAATTTTTATATTTCCAACATCGTCTCTTGATTTGTATACCTGCCAACCTTCCGATGTTTTCAACTCTTAAAGATATAATTTGAAACAGAAAAAAAATATTTAATAAAATGTTTTAGGTTTTTATGTGATTATTTAATCACTGTTTTAATTTAATATAATTTCCGGTGTTATTTGTAGTGAAAAAAATAAACAAAACTGGGAGATTATGAAGTGTAAATTTGATACATTATTGAGCCAATGTTGAAATAGATTGGAATTCAATGGATTCAATTAAATGAAATTAAAAGAAAAGAAAAGGAAAACAAAAGCTCGTTTGTTTGTTCGAATTCGAGTATTTTCTTTTAGTTTCAATCTATCTTCTTTTAGAATCTCAAAATAATCCATGCCAAAAATATTCTTTTGCGCGCCACTTATGACACGCGTGCCATCGGTTTGATGTCCCTGTTCTAGGAAGAAAATATTACTATTCCATAGAACACAGAATTCAACATGACAAATGCTTACAGTCTTCTCCAATTCTCTTCTACAGGGTGTCCCAGGATTATTAGGACAAACTTTAGGGGGAGGTAGGGGACAGCACAAGGATTCAGATTTGCACAGCAACCCATGGTTGGAAACGTCTTCGTTCGCCGTTAGGTGGTGTTGTTCAGAAGAGCATTGGAGCACCTCTAACATCTGCATATTATCGCATCTATTTGTAACAGGTGCTACCAAGCTTACTTGACACTATGCCACAACATGTCAGACGCCATATGTGGTTTCAACATGATCCGAAACGTCATGGGAAAGTAGTATGACAGGGATAAGAAACGCACAAGACTGAGATCATCTGAAATAATTTATTGGTCAAAGATATTACATGTGCTGTGGTATATGATATGTGAAAACGTCACAAAAGATGTTCAAAGTTTTCACCATTGCTAGCGATGCATGCATTACAGCGTCGGACCACGGATTGGCTAACTCGCTCAAATACACCTGGATTTTGTCGGATATCCGCAGCAGCACAGACGAATCTTGCAACCAAATCCATATCGGAATCCACAGATGTTGCGTACACAGCACTTTTCAGTGAACCCCAAAAGAAAGAAATCTATGCCGCGTAAATCAGGAGAGCGAGGTGGCCAGGGAACCGGTCGACCACGGCCAATCCATCGGTGACCAAACACCTGATTCAAATGTTCACGAACACATCTGCCATAATAGGGAGGTGCCCTATGATGTCGAAACCACATATGGCTTCTGACATGTTCTATCATAGTGTCAAGTAAGCTTGGTATCACCTCCTACAAAAAGATGCGATAATATGCAAATGTTAGAGATGCTCCAATGCTATTGTGAACAACACCACCTAACGGCGAAGGAAGCCGTTTCCGACCATGGGTTGCTATGCAAATCTGAATCCTTGTGATGTCCCCTACCTCCCCTTAAAGTTTGTCCCAATAATCCTGGGACACCCTGTAAACATCTCTTTTGCATGATCTGTCCTAATGAACAAAATATCCAATGTATTTTAATTCCCGAACAGTTTTTATATTTATATACTTCCAATATTGTAACAGGATATAAACGTGTTAAGTGCTCAATTTTACTTATATTTACCTTTAAATTTTATGAGTTGTAAATTAATAAAAAAATAAATATATGAATTCTACGTTTCATAAATATTACTACTAAGTTTTTTATTCTGCAAATCTCTTTTTTTGATATACGATTTCCCTTTAAAAAACAAAAAACAAACAAAAAAAAACAAATATAGAAACATCATGGAGCTTACTAGGAACAAAGAGGGAAAATATTCCGTAGAAATTATAACTTTTCTGAATAAAGAAGAGAAACTGAGTGCAGTATATTTCTCCTTATAATTTATAAGCTATGAGACTAAAGAAAATACGTAGGAACAAAGAACATCTACTTTTACTTTCTTACATAATGTGCTTTAAAGGAAAAATTAATAAAATATAAAGAATAATTCGTTTTTATGCTATGAAATTCTGAAAACTATTAAAATTCGACTTCTCCTGGCTATGCTAATTTCAACTCTTGATTTTTAGTAAAAAGCTGATATGTTACGATTTAATGAAATGCAAAACAACAAATTCTTTGGTAAAGTATTGTTTCTATTATTAAAAGAAAATCTTCATGATGCGCTCATATTATTCATTGAAACTGGAATAGTTAACCCGGTAGTAGTCGCGTGATGGTCTGTTTCTTGCAGTTACTTTTCCCTAACACCTCTCCACTTATAACTGGTGAAAGGTTGAGGCCAGTCCTTAATTGTGGAGAGTGTCTCCTTTTAAAAAGAGGAAAATAATTGAAAAGAAAAATTCCTAAAATTATGTTGTTGAAAATAATTTTGTCAAAAAAGTTGATATTAGCAAATAAAAATTCTTTTTCTTATGAAATTCTACATTTATTGATTAAGACGTTATAATATATAAAGTTAACGCTCTGTTATCCGGGAAGAAGAAAAAGTAATTTATTTAAGAAGGAGAAATCGTTATTTGATAAATTATATTACCTAGATCATTATTTTAATCAACAATTTTATTACTATTAAATGTATTAACGGAAGCCGTTCTAAAATGACATACCCTAAGGTAAAAATGCTTCTGTTCATACAATTTTTTATTCATGACCTTCATTTTTTACGAATTAACTTTGCGGAGTACACAAAATGCTTTTAAAAAGTAACAAATAAAGTCACAACGTCATAATAATGGTACGATTTAGATAAAATGCTGCACTATGTCTGTTTACCTACAGTGCTGTCCAAAGCGACACACCCAAAAGAGCTATTAATTTTACTTGCAAAAATCACAAATATTTTTTTGCTCACCAAGAAACATCAGCACATTCCCTATCTGAATACTTTGAGCACTTAACACATTTTATCCACTTCTCCTTCGGTTGTGAGTGACTGAATAAATCATAATAGGCTACGGGACTAATAGACTAAATAATGATAGGCTACATCATCATCATCGTCAGAAAGATTATTGTCGAAGTCACAAAGTCTTTGTCGTCATCAATTGATGTAACATGGTAAATTTTCTTCTTAGCCTGTAGAACTGAACGTCTTGAGTGTGAATTAAGTTTCTTACCAGCTTTTGTCTTCGCTTCGGTAATATTAAGACTACTAGTCAGAACTTTTGCACCTTCATGCTCTCACATTTTAGAGGGTGATCTAACATGAGGTGCAAAAGGAAGTGGAGATACATCAAGGTGTATGATAGATGAAGATGATGAATTTCAAGATGCTGCCCGTTAAAAAGATACACACGTCTTTGGAGTATCAGAAACAGATATAGTTGGCACTGGAATTGGAGGCTGTGACATTCAAACTGTGGAAATTGACGGATTAGTTCTAAATAGGCTGTTATCTGTATAACTTGTGTTGCTGTCTGTGCTTTCCTTATTTTCTAGTGGACTTTCTGTCACAACTGAACGACATAAAAAATTATCCGGAAATTTGTCTGGCTTCATGTCAATTTACCATATTGTATACATAGTTACCATATTGTATATATAGAGGCAGTATTTGAAAGCACACGCATTTATAAATTTTCGCATATACAGATATAATCTAAAAAGAAATGAGTACTCACCTTATACTTCAGATGTGTAATCGCTGAAATGAAACAGACGTGTATTAGCACCAAAAAGTAATGCCAAGAAATTTATGACGAAGGTGTGAACAGTTTCTTTGTTAACAATGAAAAATATAAAATTGAAACCTTCATTAAATATATAGAAAAATTATTCTAAAATTGGAACAAAATTCACCTTTGTGTATCAATTAAAATATGAAACTATTTAAAATGGATCACAATTTGTGTATTACTAAAATAGGTGTAAAATAAAAAAGTTCTAAAACATTAAAACCATTTTAAGATGTTAAAAACATTCGTCGGAGTCCCGAGCGCTTTCGACCAGAACCTGGCCATCATCACAGGGTGGAAATGAGAAAAAATTCTGTAACCTCCGGAATGTAAGCTGTTTAAATAGCAGAAGGCGAACCCACATATGGAGAAGGGGGGGAAGGGGGATGGACGAGTCTATTGAGTGAGGTGGATTATTCCAACACAAATGTACCATTAACACCAAGTAGATTATACCAGATTTTTGGTATATTGTATGATAACATATCATTACAGGATTTCCACTGACTCTCTCAGTATACATGTAGTATAGTCGTACATTTGCGCGATAATCTTTACTTTACTGAAATATATATCATTTTCTGTTTTTAAATTTAACCGAGAAAGTGCAGTAGATGGTTTTCCTTTTGCTATGTCTGACATATGCCCTCTTATGCGGTCTTGTAATTTCCTAGTTGTCATACCTATGTATGTAAATACTTCATTTTTATTTTTACAATTAAATGGAATGATATAAATTCCTGCTTTTTCATGCGTATCTATGATGTCATTTTTCGGTGTACTAGATTTTGTAATTTTGTTGGGGGTTTGGCAATTAATTTTATGTCATATTTCTTTAAATCATACCGGATTCTTCCATAAAGTTGGGGGATATAATCTATACTACAAAACTTTGAAACTTGTGTTTTATTCTTGGCTATTATTTTTCTGTTAGAGACGAGACCGCATAAGGGGGCATAAGTCAAACATAGAAAAGGAAAACCATCTACTGCACTTTCTCGGTTAAATTTAAAAACAAAAATCCTGTAATGATATGTTATCATACAATATTCCAAAAATCTGGTATAATCTAATTGGTGTTAATGGTAAATTTGTGTTGGAATAATCCACCTCACTCAATAGACTAGTCCATCCCCCTTCCCCTCCCCTTCTCCATATGTGGGTTCGCCTTCTGCTATTTAAACAGCTTACATTCCGGAGGTAACAGAATTTTTTCTCATTTCCAACCTTTGATGACGGCCAGGTTCTGGTCGAAAGTGCTCGGGACTCCGACGAATGTTTTTAACATCTTAAAATGGTTTTAATGTTTTAGAACCTTTTTATTTTACACCTATTTTAGTAATACACAAATTATGATCCATTAAATGCTTATCGTCGCCGATCGATTCCACAACATAACTGCCTATCGTAAACTGCTGGTCTCTAGCGACAATAATAAGAAACATAAGGTATGTCATATTACCTATGTATGTCATTTTCGGACAGTTTCCTCTATGTTATTTACTCAAGAATATTTTTCATGTTATGTGTTTGGATTATCAACTGCAGTAAATAGAACTAAAGATTATATTGATTGCACTTCAGAAGGGTAATTTTTTGTGGTTTTTATTTATTCTCAAATTCTTATCGTAGATTCTTCGAAAAAAATAAACCTCCCCCTCCATCCTGCTGCTTATTTCGATCAAGTGATACGAGCGTGGGAGAATGGTTTATTTTAGCGATACGTATTACATAATAATTCATATTTTATTTTGCAAAAATAATTAGTTTTGATATTACTCTTGTATATGAATAAGAATTTATTTTTGCAATTAAAAAATGTCATTTGCCTACAATTTCAATCAAGTGCAGCATCTGTTACTCATCTTAGTTACAAAGTTAAATTACAATTCTCATAAGAAGTTTCAGTAAAGAATTTCCAACACTACAAAATGATATGAAAGAAACTTAGAAATTATATTCAAACAAAATCAAATATATATGTTAATTTTATTTTTAATTTGGCAAAAATAAGTTCATCAAACGCAAGTTTTAAAATAATAAAATCAAAATTAGCTGACTGACTTCGACAGGAAAATAAGCCAAAAATCGTGTTCTGCTTCGCCAATTCAGTGATACTCCCCTCTTCAGATATAAATTTTGTTGCACTTATACATTCGGACATTTGAAGAATTCAACAATTAGC
Organism: Maratus michaelseni; assembly: GCA_963931845.1. Classification (NCBI taxonomy): domain Eukaryota; kingdom Metazoa; phylum Arthropoda; class Arachnida; order Araneae; family Salticidae; genus Maratus; species Maratus michaelseni. The sequence continues at coordinate 423,424,709 of OZ007592.1, forward strand.
ATTTCTCGAACATGCCGGTTAATTCATCCTTTACGGCATATTTTTTCAGAGATTTATAATGTTGATAAAAATTTCTTTACAAAATATAATTTATATTATTTTTCTAAGGTATGTACTATTCTAAACTATGTAACTAATTATTCTAAACTATGCTTGTTATTATGTTTTTCTAAATTAAAGAGTTTTTCTGCTTTTTGAAAATCAGTGCGGAGGGATGGGGGTAAATATTATTTTACTGGCGACTAGATTTGTTTGCTAACTACCCGATTTTATCAAATTTGGAAAGTCCTGACTATAACAATAATGAAGATAGTGTAAGAAAACTTTCTACAGACTTACTTTTGTTTAGTTTAGTATAGCGATATCATGGTAGATAGAAAAATGGCCACCAACCGCATCCAAATAGCAATGAAATAGGCATTCTATATTTCGGAATGTAATTAGCATTACAAACGACCTGACTGACTTTCAAACTGTACATTTACAAAACAAATTGTCCTGCCATTGCATTTTACACAAAGACTGTCGAAAATGTCTATGAAACATCTTCATTACCGTTAAAATTATGAAAACATATCTGGGTTCGGATTGCAGTGATTGTTTGAAGAGGTGGTAGAGCACACTTCAATAAATAGTTTTCGTATAGGAAGCATGAATTGTAATTAAGTTATGCAGTTAAAAAGCGAAAGTAACTCACCTAAATCGGACCACATTTTTCTTCATAACAATAACAACAATGTACAGGGTGTCCCAAAAAGGAGTACCTATTTTTAAAAATGAATAAGAAACAAACGAATAGAGTTATTAAAAAAATTCTTGCAGGAAACGGATGTGTTAAGTCTGGAATTTTGTTTAGAACACGTTATTATGATAGTTCAAAATCTGACCGACAGATGGCGCTACAGCACATTTTGGTGGCTATATGAACAAACGGAGCATGCGTGAAGACCAGACAGAAGCAGACGTGGTCAGTGAAAGTTCATTCTAAGACTCCGGCATGTTATTGTGATGAATTGAGGACATATTGAAAATATTGTCATTTAATTTTCAACTATTTCTGATGAATGCAGTAGCCACAGTGCCATCTGTCGGTAAGAATTTTAACTAACATAATAAAGTACACTAAACAAAATTCCAGACTTCACACAACCGTTTCCTGCAAGAATTTATTCAATAACTCTATTCGTTTGTTTCTTATTCATTTTTAAAAATAGGTACTCCTTTTTGGGACACCCTGTAGATATTGTAAAAAACTTTATGAAGACTTACTTTACTTTTTTAATATAACGATTTTATGGTACGTTGTAGAATGAGCACCATCCACATCCAAATAGCAATGAAGTAGGTCGTTCCGTAGACGAACTGCGTACTGTATGTAATTAACATTACATGCGGTATCACCGACTGACAATTTGTCCATTTACATAATTTTTCGTTATGGCATTGCATTTTACATAGAGCAAGACTATTGAAAATGTCTGTAAAATTTATTTTATGAAATTATATCCATCAATTATACCACCATCCGCATCAGAATAGCACGCCAGCAGTGCGTTCCATATTTCCAAATGCAAATAACATTACATACGGTCTCACCGACTGACTAACTGTATATCTACAGCATTTTTCGTAATCACATTGCATGTTAGACAAAGCAAGACAGTAGGTATTGTCTGTAAAATATCGACAATACTGTAAACTAGTCGTTGGGGGCCACCGTAATACTTACCCATCATGGATATGCATAATGTAAAATATTAAAATAAAAATATGTAAACTACTTATAAAATGCATTGCAATTCAAATAAAATCGTGGCTTGATGACGTCACAAACTTTAAAGGCTCGATTACTGAATTGCTTGAAAGAGGTTTTTCCTTATAACTCCAAAAATAATAATCCTATTAACTAGCGGTTTATTGCATCTGATTAAGCGTCAAATTTCCAATTAAAATATATTTTTGAAGTGAAATTTGGATGAAATACAGGGTCATGAAAAATCGAAGAGTGTGGAAAATAGGATTCCAAATATCTTGGCAACTAATTATCCGATCGACTTCATGCTTCATTCGAAATTTGTTTTTTTTATTGTCTTTTATATTCATTTCTTAAAATAAACAATTTCGAAAATTTTTATATACCTTTCATCAGAACGAATATTTCGAGAGTCCGAAAAAAATTGTTCCGGTTAATCGAGGTTATTGAAATGAAATAGGCTTCTTCCTATTATTACATACTAAGTGCATACCAAATTGCAAGTCTCTATCTCAATTTTGTCGGGAGATAGAGCGTTTACAGACACACAGACACACACACAGACACACAGACACACAGACGGACGGCAATTTTTTTTTTTCTAAAAATATGTTTTTCGGAATCTCCAGTGTCTGAAACGTGTAAATCCGTCAAAAAAAATTTTTCGATTTTCAAAACGATTACAAGACTATGATGGGTAAGTAAAATTATGAAATTATTCCTGGGTTTGGATTTTAGTTATTGTTTGAAGCAGTCGTATAGCACTCTGCAATAAACATTTTTTTTCTATTTTATAGGAAACAAAGAATTATAATGCAATTATGCAATTTAAAATAAATGCCATCTCATTCTAATTCGAACCGTATTTTGTTTTATATTACTGTACACATAATAAATATATTGTAACAAACCTTTCTACAGAATTACTTTTCTTTTTTTTTAATGTAATGGTATGATGATACGTAGTAGAATTGACACCATTCATATCCAAATAGCAATGAAATAATTGCTCCATAATTCTGAATGCAATTAACGTTCATACAGCCTCATTGACTGACAAACTGTACATTTACACCAATTTCCGTGACGTAATTGTATTTCATGCAATTCAAGACAAGTCATTTGGAAGTTTCTTGCCTCTTTTCGAAAGAAAATTCACAATATTATTTCAGATGGAAAAACTACTTGCATATAAATTAGTACACTGTAATTGTTTTTCCTTAATCTAGGAAAATGTGATATAACCACGAAGGAAAGTATGCAATAAACTCCTCTAAGTTTTATACGATTCCGAAAAGCATTCTTTATCTTTAGAAACCTCAGAATCCAACATATTTTCTCGATTTTAAAAAGATTTATAAAAAGATTTTTTTTTTTTTTTTTTTTTTTTTTTTGTTTGCTGTCACTGATACACGGGAACGTTTCCGCGTAATTTTAATAATGTATTTATCAGCTTCTTCAAACCCGAATATGGGCTATAAATTTTCAAGTGAATATTTTCATGTTTAAAAAATGCGTTTTACAGATAAGATTTATAGTGTAACATCATTACAATTAATATTAAAATTAGTATAATTACTTTATTATTGCATGTATAAATTTCGTTAATCAGATGATAATGTTTAACTGAGAATTGTTAGCATCCAAAAAACTGATATTCTGGTTTGAAAAAACTAAGTAATGCACTAAAAAACTAATCGTTTTCGAAAATCAGTGGCAGCAATCGAAACTGTGTTTATAAATGTTTTTATTAATTTCGAAAAAATATATATTCGAAGTATAAAGAACGATTTTCGATATTGTGGTAACTCGAAAGCGTTTATCGTATATTTTCGTAGATTAAGACACATCTATCTTTTGTTGCAATGTATACATACATACATACACACACATGCACACACACACACATATATATATGCATATTTTTAGATAAAGGATAACATTGATATTACAGAACTATTTTAATGAGAGTATTTTTCCATAAGTGCAATAAAATATGAATTAATTATCATTAATTTCATGTTATTTTCGTGTAGTTTGGATACATGGCACTAATGTCAATAACAACAAACGTTTTGCCACAAAAACAAGAACGTAAGAAACAATCCCTTCAATTGGGTTTATTTTTTTCTTTTCTTTTTTTCTAAAATATTATTTATCTAATACTAATTTATTAAGTTTTCATTCATATAAACGTGATTAATGTTCTAGCTATTTAAATTCGAATAAAATAACGATTATTATTTAACACTTGAACGGTCTGTATCAGCTAAATAATTAAACTATATACAAAAATTGATTATGTAACTATTTAATACAAACTTGCTTTCTAGATGACGCAATCATGTGAAATATTTAAGAAACACCTGAATTTCTTGAGAAGTATATTTACGATATCTCTCCCGAAACGTATTATTTTGCGCCGAATACACATATGAGATCAATTTTCCATGTAAATTGTTAAAATCCATAAAATTGTTAAATTCTACTTTCCTAAATTACAAGTCTGAGACAGGCACATCCGATGTACAGCATAACTTTGCTTTACTGTTAAATTATTCTCTTTCATCGCGCGCCATCTATTGGGGCAGTTTGAATAATTCGGATTTACGGAAAAGAAAAATTAAAAAAATAATGTATCTTTAATAAAGTTCGTCTATTTAAAAGTTTATTTCGTGGAAATAAATTTTGTCAAACATTGATACACATATTTTCAGAGATTTTTTTTATTCATCTATTTTGTATGACACTTTCTGTGTAAATGTATTAAAATGCAGTGGATTTGCAATCATTTGAACTCTTATATCAGACATTTTAAAATTCGAACTAATTATAAGGAAAACATTGCATTCGAATTAATGTTACAAGTAATATTGTTAATTAGAACTTATTTTTACTTCGAAAAAAATTTAAGAACATAAAAAAATAATTTAAAGCAATAATGCGACATAGCTAGAAATTTTTAGAAAATATATTTTATTTTCTATGGATGTTGATAAAATTGCCATATTTATAGTTGATAAAAATGCATATACTGCGAGTATTTTCTTAAACTTACAAACTACTATGAATTTTCTTAATTTCTAGCAAGTTTTTTTTTATAATTTTACAATTTTAAAAGTTTCGTAGCCAAGAGAATTAATAATAATAAGCGGGAGTTTGATAATGAAATTTTGTTTAATAATTAATCTTTTATGCGCATGAAATTAAATTTTTTCCCCATTACAAGAAGCTCAAAAAATAACTATTTTTAATAATAATTCTAGTATTTATAATTAATTAGATAATAAATTTAAATGGCTCGATAACATACCACGAAAACAATTGTAATTATTTAAACGTAAAATAAACTGAAATCAAGAGGATAAGTTCGAAAATCTGACATATCGTTAGAATTACGAGAGATTAGTAAGGACTTGTTTCTCTGATCGTGTGTTATGTTATTAATGGTGTTAATTATGTTTAACTAATAATTATTATTAATTATAAGTTTTAATGCACAATAATTATTATGCATTAAATTATTAATAATCAGTATTAATTTTTGTTATGCTATTAAAGTGTTAAATACTGTTTAGTACTAATAATTATTAATTATTATTGTTCATTAATTTTTAATTAATAATATTAATTAATAATAACATTTAATTATTGTCTGAGTGCAACGAAGACTCATACACAACGCAGTATTACTTAGTCCCATATATAGCTACAATGGATATTAAAACCTTTCGTCAAGCATAACTCAAAAAATATTTAACGGATTCAGTTCAAATTTTTACAGCAGGTACCTATAAAGGTAACAACGACGTCTATTTATTACCAAGAAAAAAATGTCAAACTGTTTGGAAATTATATTAAAAAAATAGATAAAAAAGCACAATTAAAGTACATACGTCACGAAATTTTGTGCGTACGTCATTTTCACCGGCGGGAGATTTTCGTAGACAATCGGAATTGAAAAGTTCATGGAGTACATGGAGCAAAAAAATATGCACGCACTAATATTCAGCACAGAAAAATATATTTCATTTTAGTAGAAATCGAAAATTAATCTGGATTTTTTTCTGTTTGAAAAATAAAACCCGCAATAACTTGGTACACTTGGTATTAGAGATTTGGCGCAAATCTCAGCAATAACAGCTTTTTTTATTTCGCGTGTGTAAATTAAAAAAAAATTCTTTGGTGTTTAAATAAAAGGTTTCGATTTATGGCATTATTTCTTTTCCTTTTCTCTTTTTAGCATTTTAAATGAGATTAATGAAAGGCATGTATTTTAAATTAAATGAGTGAAAGGTTTATATTTAAATGAAATGAATTCAATGTGAAAATGTTATAGGAACAATATTTGGCGATTTATCAACTGCGCCAGGATAACATAAAAGTACCAATATATAAAACAGTATGTAGTATGTGAAATGAAACAATTATATTATAATCGCCCATCGTACAAGAAAAAAAACTAATATTCTGCATTCAGAGGGAAAAATCCATCTCCTGTGCCGTAAGATTTGGCAAGTTCTTTTTTGGTGATAAGTTTTTCGATGTGATTGTTGGGATCTGCAGGATTTGGCTTACTTTCTCTAAATCTTATTTTTTTGCAGATGTAGTATTATGTAAATACGTTTTTGCAGATATTTTTCTATTTTGTATATTTGGCATTCTATTTTGTGTATTTTCTATTTGGCATTTGGAAAAGACATTTTTACCTTTTTATCTGTGCCTTCGGAAATATTAAAAAATAAAAAAAGATTTACATATATCAAGCGTATAATGTTACGTTTTGCATTTTTATACGGAGCACTTCTCCATTTTTAGATTTTAAATGATATTTATTATTTACTAGCCGTTTATTAATTGCTTACAATTTACCCCCCTGACAATAACAATTATTTATCACAAAAATGCCTCTTAGGTTTGTTAAATAAGTTTGTTTATGTATTTTCATTACTTATTAAAATATCGAATATGGCGATAAAATTTTATTTTAGCATCGTGCTTAAATTTTTAAGATGGTGCAGAAACATGCTTTAATAAACGTATGTTTGTAAATATTTGAAAAACATGTTTTACCGCTCTCTTGAAAAATTTTGTAAGATGCTAAAACTACCTCTTGGCACCATTTTAAATTTTTCGCCAACCGACGATAGGATACGAAACTTTTCCCCATTCAGATACACAGGCAAGACTGGTCTCAAACAAGAGTAAAGCTAGCAACAATATTGTTTTAACTCTATAAGAGTTACAATAATGATATTAAATGCTCCGATTGGCTTTGAGCCCAATTACGAAAGATTCTCCTAAAAAAAACTGTAGAAGAAATCTTTTACATTTGTTTCAAATGAAGCTCGGTCTACAAGGTATTAGTTAATAATACAAACAACTCTAATAGCATGGAGGCAAAAGTTTTAATTTAAATGTATATATTTGAAACCCTTCCCGCCACAACCCCCCCCCCAAAAAAAAAAAAAAAAAAAAAAAAAAAAGAAAAAGGAAAGAAAGTTACAGCAATGAATTTAAAATGGCGTTAAGCCACGCTTTCTGACATAAGCAATTGGCTGCAAACGCGATAACGAAACTTTCACTTAACTTAATAACATGTAGCTAATGTAGTCCTCAGAGTACTTTGCAGTAATACAGACCTTGTGGGGTTTTTTTTAAATCTTGAGACAATTCAGGTTTAAGAAGTTGAGATTTACTGTCAAATGATATAAACAAAATGAACACAAAACTGATGAATTATTATTCAGGTTTATGTATGAATTAAAAAAAAAATTGCATCTGATTACACTTATTAGATAAATTACTTCTGTTTGCAATTAATAACTGATAAACGGCTTCTGTATATTAAATGAATTGTTTAAATATTGGGAAGATGTGGCGAGAGGTAGAAAGACGAGTAAACAAACGGGTAGACAGACGGGTAGAGGGACGAGTAGCGACATAGGTAGGCTGACGGGTTACAAAACGAATAGACAGACGGCTAGAGAGAAAGGTAAAAAGAGGGTTGGCAGAGGGGTAGCGAGATGGGTCACGAAACGGGTAGCGATACTGGTAGACAGGAATGTAGCGAGAAAGGTTGCGAGACGCGTAGCGTGGTAGATAAAGAGACGAGTACAGAGATGAGTACAGAGACGAGTTGACTGACGGGTAATGAGATTGGTAGCGAGTCGGGTATAAAAACAGACGGATAGTGAGACGGGTATACCGACGAGTAGAGAGACAGTAGATGGGTAAGAAGATGGGTAGAGAGGCATATAGCCAGACGGGTAGAGAGACAGATAGACAAGTTGTGAGACAGATAGACAAATGGGTAGCGAAGTCGATAGAGACACGGCTAGACATACAAGTAGTTAGAAGGATAGACAGACGGTTAGAGAAATAGATTGGCGGGTAGCGAGACCGGTAGAGAAATATAGAGACAGGTAGCGAGACGTGTAGAGAGATAGACAATTGGTTAGAGAGACGGGCAGAAGAACGAATAGGGAAACAGACAGATTGTGGAGAGACAGACAGACAGGCAAAAGAAAAGTCTGCGGATTGGCGCAGTAAAGGCGCAGGGGGCAGAGCCTCCTAGAGAATAATCAAGAAGTATCTGTTAAGCTTAACTTTGAAATATATATAATTTTCAATTTTGCCGATATGGAGATTTAATGTAAAAGTTATTTTACAGAAGTCATCGAAAGATTTTTTGTATACTTTAATAGTAATTTAGACTATAATTTTGCAATCTTGTTTGTAGCAAAGCATGCTATCAATGTGGTTTGAAGTGTAAGAGTTATTATAAACAGTTATACAAATAATAGATATGTAATCAAGGAAGAAAAATTTTAAATTCACAAACAAAAAAAGGTGCAACAATGAAATTAAATTTGCGTTAAGCCACGCTTGATAGAATAATCTATTGGCTGCAAATCCAATTACGTACACACTCAGAAAAAGAAACTGATTAAAACTACAAAACATATTTTTTGAGTACATTTTGTTGTTTTAGCAAAATTGGAGTAAAATTGCACCATTTTACTTCAATTAACAAAACATTTTGCAGACGATACAAAATTTGTTTTTGGAATTGCAAAAAAAAATTTTTTTGTTGATTCAAACAAAATTTTTATTGACCCATATTTAAACAAAAATTTTGTTTAAATATAGGTCAATGAAAATTTTGTTTGAATCAACAAAAAAATTTTTTTGGTTGAAAATCACTTTTTTTTTCTGCAATTCCAAAAAAAAAAAAAATTGTATCGTCAGCAAAAATGTTTTGTTAATTCAAGTAAAATGGTTCAATTTTACTCTTATTTTGCTAAAACAACCAAAATGTACTCAACAAAAATGTTTTGTAGTTTTAATCAATTCCTTTTTCTGAGTGTAACTTTAAAAAGCTTGGCGTTTTAAAAGATCCGGCGTTTTTTTTTTTTTTTTTTTTTTTTTTTTTTTTCAAGTTTTGCGCAATACGCGCTTAAGAAAATGAGATTCTTTGCCACATGTTAAAAAAAAATATGACAACACATCTGATGAACGGTACTTCTTTTCTATTTTTTTTAACAGTGTATATGAATTTATATATGGTATTTTGTAATTCTATCATTTAATTTGCTCTTTTTCTTTATATTGTAATTGTTAACCCTATGTTCTCAGCAATATCACTCAGACTAATCCCTTTGAGGGAAGTCCTAGTTATTGTCTGAGTGCAACGAAGACTCATACACAGCGGAGTATTACTTTGCCCCATATATAGCTACGATGGATATTAAAACCTTTCGTCAAGCATAACTCAAAAAATATTTAACGGATTTCGTTCAAATTTTTACAGCAGATACCTATAAAGGTGACAACGACGTCTATTTATTACCAAGAATAAATGTCAAACCGTTCGGAAATTATATTAAAAAAATAGATTAAAAAGCACAATTAAAGTACATACGTCACGAAAATTTTGTGCGTACGTCATTTTCACCGGCGGGAGATTTTCGTAGACAATCGGAATTGAAAAGTTCATGGAGTACATGGAGCAAAAAAAATATGCACACACCAATATTCAGCACAATAAAATATATTTCAATTTAGTAGAAATCGAAAATTAATTTGAATTTTTTTCTGTTTGAAAGAAAAAGCCCGCAATAACTTGATAGACTTGGTATTAAAGATTTGGCGCAAATCTCAGCAATAGCAGCTTTTTTTTATTTCGCGCGTGTAAATTAAAAAAAAAAAATTCTTTGGTGTTTAAATAAAAGGTTTCGATTTATGGCATTATTTCTTTTTTTTCTCTCTTTTTAGCATTTTAAATGGGATTAATGAAAGGCATGTATTTTAAATTAAATGAGTGAAAGGTTTATATTTAAATGAAATGAATTCAATATGAAAATGTTATAGGAACAATATTTGGCGATTTATCAACTGCGCCAGGATAACATAAAAGTACCAATATATCAAACGGTATGTAGTATGTGAAATGAAACAATTATATTGTAATCACCCATCGTACAAGAAAAAAAACTAATATTCTGCATTCAGAGGGAAAAATCCATCTCCTGTGCCGTAAGATTTGGCGAGTTTTTTTTTTTTGGTGATAAGTTTTTCGATGTGATTGGTGGGATCTGCAGGATTTGGCTTGCTTTTTCTAAATCTTATTTTTTTGCAGATGTAGTATTATGTAAATATATTTTTTTGCAGATATTTTTCTATTTTGTATATATATATATATATATATATATATATATATATATATATATATATATATATATATATTAAATTGTAATGGCATTTGGAAAAGAGATTTTTACCTTTTTATCTGTGCCTTCGGAAATATTAAAAAATAAAAAAAGATTTACATACATATAGCGTATAATGTTATGTTTTTGAATTTTTATACGGACCACTTCTCCATTTTTAGATTTTAAATGATATTTATTATTTACTAGCCGTTTATTAATTGTTTACAATTTACCCCCCTGACATAACAATTATTTATCACAAAAATGCCTCTTAGGTTTGTTAAATAAGTTTGTTTATGTATTTTCATTACTTATTAAAATATCGAATATGGCGATAAAATTTTATTTTAGCATCGTGCTTAAATTTTTAAGATGGTGCAAAAACATGCTTTAATATACGTATGTTTGTAAATATTTGAAAAACATGTTTTACCGCTCTCTTGAAAAATTTTGTAAGATGCTAAATCTACCTTTTGGCACCATTTAAAATATTTTTCGCCAACCGACATTGGATACGAAACTTTTCCCCATTCAGATACACAGGCAAGGCCAGTCTCAAACAAGAGTAAAGCTAGCAAAATTATTGTTTTAACTCTATAAGAGTTACAATAATGATATTAAATGCTCCGATTGGCTTTGGGCCCAATTACGAAATTTTCACCTAAAAAAAACTGTAGAACAAGTCTTTTACATTTGTTTCAAATGAAGCTCGGTCTACAAGGTATTACTTAATAATACAAACAACACTAATGGCATGGAGGCGAAAGTTTGAATTTAAATGTATATATTTAAAACCCTCCCCCCCCCCCAAAAAAAAAAAAAAAAAAAAAAAGAATGAAAAGAAAAGAAAGTTACAGTAATGAATTTAAAATAGCGTTAAGCCACACTTTCTGACATAAGCAATTGGCTGCAAACGCGATAACGAAACTTTCACTTAACTTAATAACATGTAGCTAATATAGCCCTCAGGGTACTTTGCAGTTATACAGACCTTGTGGGTTTTTTAAAAAGCTTGAGACAATTCAGGTCTAAGAAGTTGATTTACTGTCAAATGATATAAACAACTATGAACACAAAATTAATGAATTATTATTCAGGTTTATGTATGTATTTAAAAAAAAAATTGCATCTGATTTCACTTATTAGATAAATTACTTCTGTTTGCATTTAATGACTGATAAACGGCTTCTGTATATTAAATGAATTGTTTAAATATTGGGTGAGAGGTAGAAATACGAGTAAACAAACGGGTAAACAGACGGGTAGTGAGTGTGGTAGAGAGACGAGTAGCGACATAGGTAGGCTGACGGGTAGGGAAACGAATAGACAGATGGCTAAAGAGAAAGGTAAAAAGAGGGTTGAAAGAGGGGTAGCGATATGAGTCACGAGACGGGTAGAGACACCGACAGGAGACAGGAATGTATCGAGAAAGGTTGAGAGACGCGTAGCGTGGTAGATAAAAAGATGAGTAGAGAGATGAGTACAGAGACGAGTTGACTGACGGGTAATGAGATTGGTAGCGAGACTGGTAAATAGTCGGGTACAAAAACAGACGGATAGTGAGACGGGTATACAGACGAGTACAGAGACAGTAGATGGGTACGGAGATGGGTAAGAAGATGGGTACGGAGATGGGTAAGAAGATGGGTAGAGAGGCGTATAGCCAGACGGGTAGAGAGACAGATAGACAAATGGGTAGCGAAGTGGATAGAGACACGGCTAGACATACAAGTAGTTAGACGGATAGACAGACGGTTAGAGAAATAGATTGGCGGGTAGCGAGACCGGTAGAGAAATATAGAGACAGATAGTGAGACGTGTAGAGAGATAGACAATCGGTTAAAGAGACGGGCAGAAGAACGGATAGGGAAACAGGCATATTGTGGAGAGACAGACAGACAGGCAAATGAAAAGTCTGCGGATTGGCACAGTAAAGGCGCAGTAAAGGCGCAGGGGGCAGAGCCTCCTAGAGAATAATAAATAAGTATCTGTTAAGCTTAACTTTGAAATATATATAATTTTTCAATTTTGCCGATATGGAGATTTAATGTAAAAGTTATTTTACAGAAGTCATCGAAAGATTTTTTGTATACTTTAATACTAATTTAGACCAAATTTTTGCAATCTGGTTTGTAGCAAAGCTTGCTATCAATGTGGTTTGAAGTGTAAGAGTTTCTATAAACAGTTATACAAATAATAGATATATAATCAAGGAAGAAAAATTTTAAATTCACACACAAAAAAGGTGCAACAATGAAATTAAATTTGCGTTAAGCCACGCTTGATAGAATAATCTATTGGCTGCAAATCCAATTGCGTAACTTTAAAAAAGCTTGGCGTTTTAAAAATCCGGCGTTTTGTTTTTTTCAAGTTTTGCGCAATACGCGCTTAAGAAAATGAGATTCTTTGCCACATGTTTAAAAAAATATGACAACACATCTGATGAATGGTGCTTCTTTTCTATTTTTTAACAGTGTATATGAATTTATATATGATATTTTGTAATTCTATCATTTAATTTGCTCTTTTTCTTTAGATTGTAATTGTTAACCCTATGTTCTCAGCAATATCACTCAGACTAATCCCTTTGAGGGAAAGTCCTAGTTAAATATTGTTATGCTATTAATGGTGAATTTAATTATTATTCATTTAATTATTATTCATTTATTTATAAATTTTAATATACCTATTATATTTATAACTTGATGTGAAAGTTATTTACTTACTTAATTCTTATTATATTCATAACTTTCTATATACATCATTTATAACTTATAATACACAATATTTACCGGTAGTAACATTATTATTATATTTTTATATAAAAAATAAATTTATATTCATACAAAACGTTTCATACAAACACGATCATATTTAACTCCTTGGGGAAGAGCGACACGTATACGTGACGCATAAGATGCTCAGAATCCTCGATTATTCCCACCAGTTACTTTTTATTGTAAACTTTGCCTTATTTAATGTTAGCATTTCTACGATTCAATTAGGCGAAATTTTTTGCTTTGAAAAACCGGTGGTAAAAGATTAAAAATTCTGTAAAGGATGCTCGTCGCGAAGGGGTTAAAAAGCAAAGCGAACTATCGACTCTAAATACTTTTAAAAGTGGCTATTTGCACAACCATTTATATTGGTGTAGCTTTTCTCTTTTTAAAATGATAGACGAAAAATTTAAAACTGCAAAAACCTATTCATTTACAGATGGTTTCACAAAACATTTATTCATACAGTTTTTATAAAAATTACGAGATTTCCATAATGTATTTTTTCTAATGAATTCTAATTTTAGAAAAATAACTATAACTACAGATTTATTAAACCAGCTGTAATGAGAAAGCGTACCTAAATTCTTTATTATTATTATATAAATTTTCTTACATATATTCAGACATGAAAGAAAATAATTATTGAAGCGGAGTAATTTATAGACTTATAATTTGGTGCATAAAAGGTTAAAATCGAATTAAATTTTTGCATCAAAATCATGTTAGTTATGTTTTATTCTTATAATTCTTGTTTACATGAATATTAGCGTTCTATACTTAAAAAATACTATTCTCATAATAAGATAATAATATTATATTGTTTGCTAAATGATACATACATTGTATTACAAACACTTTTTTCATTTTCTGAATGAAAATTTATGACAATTCCTTTTCAGAATGAAAATTTATGACAAACGCAAATAATATTCACTGGAAATCTTAAATGAGAAATCAGAACTACAGAAAAGAAAAATTGAAGCACCACTTTTAATATCTTTCTAAATATCATTATCAGAATTTTGAATTGTTTTTATTATTGCTATATAATTTGAGCTTTCTTTAGCTTAACTTTAAAAATTTTAAAGCATGAAAATATATAAAAACGCCCTATTAATTGTAAATTGTAGCTGAATGGTTAAAATCTGCATGCCATTGAGCAAAAATGTTTTCTGTGATCATTCTAAAGGTGTTGAACGGGATTTAGCATAGAGAAGGAATAGGGATGTAGAGAACTTTGGTAACATCAAAATTAATTTAATGTAATAGTCACGTGATATGTGCTTTACTTTTCTAGTATTATTTTCTTTGTCGATTCGAAATTACAAAATATGGCAATTGATTTTATTACCAACGGCTGGCCAATATTTGTGAAAGGAAAGTAAACAAATTACAGCATGGTTAAATTAAAGAGAGAAGCTTGTTGTACTATTTTAAAACAGATTTTAAGTTTCTTTGTTTTACTTCGTTTATATTTTTGCAACATAATTTATCTAGGTGGACCCGGGCATGTCCTCTCGGAATAAGCTCTCGGAATTTAAAAATTGGAATTAAATTCCGAGAGCTTATTCCGAGAGGACTTACCCGGTCCACTTGGATTACTTATGCTGATTTTGTGACGCTGCGTTTCATATTCTAGAAATAGTAATTGTGAAAAAGAAACCATCAGGTATCTTTTAATATAACCAGAATAAAAATACAAAATAATCTTGCTCGAAAATTCCTCTTAATACATAAAATAAATAAACCTTTTACGCCAAACTGTTCTTGCACATTTTTTTTTTCAGGCACCATGTTTTTATGGAATTTTCCATATTAAGTAATCTATGAAAACCGCAATTACATAAGGCAAAGCATTCTGTCTATGTTTACTTCTAATCATATTCACGGAGTTCGCGTACTGTATACGGCTCGTATAATTCCCGCTTGTTGCAAAAACGCTAAATGAAAACAGAGCCGTCCAATTCGAATGCCAAGCTTCTAATTATTCTAAGCAAATTATTCTAAAGTTTCTGATTGGGATAATACAAAAAACAATAATGATGTTTGAAAGTATGAATAATAATAAAATATTTATAATTACAACAGAACAGAAAAAGAAAATCGGTCCGAAAAAAGTATATAAATTATCCTTTTTTCATGATTGCTTTTTTATGACTTGTTTATTATGCTTATCATGATTGGTTTATTCATGTACGATTTTTTATCTAACACAGAAAAACACTTATGACTTCGGGGTTATTTATTCTACATTTAAAATTTTATTCAAAAGAGTATTGTAAAAAGAAATTGCAACATTCCTTCATTCATATTTTCCCAATTAACTTGACATAAGAGGGAAAACTGCGTTCTGTATAGCTTCATTTGTACTTGCTTGTGGAAGAAAGGTAATACTAAATTTTGAGTGATGATTTGACTTTTAACTTTATATCTCAATTGCAATAAAATATTTCTTGCCTTCAGGACAAAAGACAGATTTATAAATGCGTACTTCATCTTAAAAGTATCGTATACAAAGGGAGATTTATTTTCGAAAAGTACCCCAGGTCATCCATCTTTTCATATGTTCTTCCGAATTTATTGGATTTTCCATCGCAAACGTATTTGCCCAATACTTTTTAAGAGACTAGTTCTTTGACAAGTATTACATACATAAATATACTACTTATAACCTACACACACACACACACACACATATATATATATATATATGTGTGTGTGTGTGTGTGTGTATAAACATATATACAGGGTGTCCGAAAAGTCTGGAGACGGTCAAATAACTCGAGAAATATACATCGGATTGAAAAACGGCAAAATGCATGTTCAATATTTTTGAAAAATCTATTTAGGAATATGAAAGTTGTCCCCCCCCCAACTTTGCCCCACCAGGGCGAAAGGGGGGCTATTTTGAAAGATTAAATTATGACCCCCCCCCCCAAATTTTTATTGCAGATTCGGATTCTACGGAAAAAAATATGTAACTTTTGTATTGAACATTTTCTTCGAAACATCGTAGTCGTTCAGTAGTTTTGAAAAATCTATTTAGGGATATCAAAGTTGCCATTTTTCTAAAATATTAAACACGTATTTTTCCTTTTTCAATCTGATGTATATTTCTCGAGTTATTGGAGCGTTTCCAGACATTGCAATGGTAACGATTCTCACAGCATTGCACTCGATTACAGTGTCATCTACAATGTTTCGAAGAAAATGTTCAACGCAAAAGTTACGTATTTTTTCCCGTAGAATCCGAATCTGCAATAAAAAATGGGGGTAATTATTTAAGATTTCAAAGTTGCCCCTTTCCCCAAAGGCAGGGCATAGTTGGGGGGCAACTTTCATATCCCTAAATAGATTTTTCAAAAATATTGGACATGCATTTTGCCGTTTTTCAATCCGATATATATTTCTCGATTTATTTGACCGTTTCCAGACTTTTCGGACACCCTGTATATTAAAATACACAAAAATACGTCTGAATAATATAAATTAAGAAGTAAAATCACTTAAATTACAGACACTTTTAAATTAAAATAGACATATAAAGTATTAAAAACAATTGAAAACTTTTCAGTTGAAAACATCCCCACTCTTCAGAAAAATTTACGAACAATCACTAAAGATCAGACTATTTAGTAATTGTTCGTAAATTGCACTGAAGAAGGGTGAAGTTTTTACCTGAAACGTTTACAATTGTTTTTAATACTCTATATGTTCATTTTAATTAAAACGTGTCTGTAATTTAATTGATTTTACTACCTAATAAATATACATATATATATGTTCATATATTTCTGCTGTATATGCATGATGCATATATATTTATAGGATTTTTAAAATTACACATACTACAACATTCATAATGATGAAGGCAATTTTAATTGACAGGAAGAAGGTACTTGAATTTTTAAAGTTAAAATAATAATAGTAATTCTTCACAGAATAACTTGCAATGAAGTAAAAAACGGATCCTATATGCGGACCTTATATATACAGGGTGTCCGAAAAGTCTGGAAACGGTGAAATAACTCGAGAAAGATACATCGGATTGAAAAACGGTAAAATGCATGTTCAATATTTTTGAAAAATCTATTTAGGGATATGAAAGTTGCTCCCCAACTTTACCTCCACCGGGGGGGGGGGGCAGGGGGGCATCTTTGAAATTTTAAATGATGACCCCCATTTTTTATTGCAGATTCGGATTGCACGTTCAGTAGTTTTGAAAAATCTATTTAGGGATATCAAAGTTGCCATTTTTCTAAAATATTAAACACGTATTTTTCCGTTTTTCAATCTCATGTATATTTCTCGAGTTATTGGAGCGTTTCCAGACATTGCAATGGTAACGATTCTCACAGCATTGCAATCGATTACGGCGTCATCTATAATGATTCGAAGAAAATGTTCAATACAAAAGTTACGTATTTTTTCCCGTAGAATCCGAATCTGTAATAAAAAATGGGGGTCATCATTTAAGATGTCAAAGTTGCCCCCCTTTCCCAAACTTTCATATCCCTAAATAGATTTTTCAAAAATATTGAACATGCATTTTGCCGTTTTTCAATCACATGTAAGATCTTCTCGAATTATTTGACCGTTTCCAGACATTTCGGACAACCTGTATATATATCCTATATATAACCTTAAAAACGGCTCCCATATGCAGATATTTCGGTTTCTTCTGATCCAGAATAATCTAAAAATTCCTCTTAGCTAGGGAAATAGAGCAAAACATATTTGTTTTAAGCATTTTAAGGTTATTATTTATTTAATTTTTAACAAATTTTGCGTCCGAATTTTTTATTTATTTATTTATTTTATTTTATTTATTTTATTTTTTGTTCTTTTGTGAAATGATAACTTCTATGTTACTAACATTAAAAGTAGCCATCCAAAACACAAAAGTTAAGATTCACTGAAATTTAAGAAGTAACATTTACTGAAATTTGCTGAAATATAACGAATATAGGTATTTTGATTAATGTACATATACATATAACTATAGATCTGTAAAGATTTTTTAATTCGTTTGGAAAATATCACATTGCATTAAAATTAAACATGCATATATACACTGTTAAAAATTTGCAGCAAACTGTCCAGTCATTTGACCGTTTTTGTAGAAAACGGATAAATAACCGTAATTTAACTATATTTTGGTAGTATTATTGCTCATTTTATGGTCAGAATATAGTTAAATTACGGTTATGTAACCGTTTTCTACAAAAACGGTCAAATGACTGGACAGTTTGCTGCAAATTTTTAACAGTGTATAACAACTTCACATTTATTTTTGTACTTTATCGCACATCATTCGTTGGGAAACGTAATACCTATTTTAAATTTAAAGAGCGAAACTTACGGTTGAAATAAAACAATCGCCAACGGTGTAAGAAGGCTGAAATATGGATAGACGCATACTATCATGAAGATAATAAATGATATACAAGATGGGACGCGTCAAAACTTAATGACAAACAATTGAAGGAGCCATAGAAAAAAGTTCAAAAGTGCTTTCGAATTTTCGATTTTTTTTTTACAGAATACTTTTTAGTAAGAATTCAAATTAATAAAAAACCTCCTCCTATTAAATAGAAGCTGGGAACTCGCAATTGGCAGACTTAATTCACAGAATTCATCTAATTTCTCTAATCTTATCGTATATATTATTTCTGTTGTCAACATTCCTTTCTCTAAGAAAATACAAAACGCAGAACGATGAATGAAATGCTATATGAAAGGATTTGGAACAGCCTACTGCCATAGTACACTCACATTTTTTTAAACATGTTTTTCGATTAAAAATTGCTGTTAATTAAAAATTAAATCGACATTGTTTTCATAAACGAAAATATTTTCTCAAATCAGTGTCGCCACAAAAATAAAATACTGCATTTTCGGATGACGTCATCCTCTAATGCAATTAAAACACGATTGTTAATTTATTTCTTGCGCGTACTTTTTGAAAAAAATATCGAGCTTTTAATCGGGTTTTTATTTAACTTTTAGGTATGCGTCACTTATTGTTTATTTGTTTTCTTTGTTTAATCATGCTGTGTATATAAGTAGTGTATCGGAGCACCAGTAGATGATTACGTAATTTAAGGATTATCTTCCAATTAGTTATACATTTCATTAGGATTTACAAAAATTGTAAGTGTTTTTTTAATTATTATTTCATTAAGCTGTTAATACACCAGTGAACTCTAACGTCACTTAAATGGCTGCCAGACCATAAAGCTTCGACATCCTATGTTTAAGTTCCCATAGGCTTGCAAAAAAGTGGTGTACCAGATATTGATTTATGCATTTAAGACATTTATTGAACAGTTTTGCAAAATATGAGGAAAGGCATTCATATGAGTTCACTAAACGTCTGATTCAGTGTTTCAGTTTTTTTCTATAATTCGATTTTATTTTCAGTATAGGGGTCCTGGCCACATACAGAAATGACCTTAGCGAGAGAAGAAAATTTGGTTTTCTGGCAATTTATTCCCGTTTTCCTATACACAAGTAATCATCATATATATGATTTTTGTTGTCAACATCCCTTTTTCTATGCACATACAAAACATACAATGATGAATGAGGTATCATTTGAAACATTTTTTAACACGTTTTCTACATAGTGCACTCACATTTCGTTAAAACGCGTTGTTTGATTAAAAGAAATCAGTTAATTAAAAATTTATGGTAAAACGTACCAGTAAATGATCTCAAAGATTGCAGTGTGAAAGCTTTGTACGTGTCCTTCTGGTTTTTTTTATTAAAGTGCACAACACCGATAAATTGTACAAGATTGCCATTATCCAATGTCGGTGCGCGCAAAAGGCATTCATATACACTGCGTGCTTTTCCACCTACTGATTCAATAATTATTTTGTCATCATATTGTACACAACGCATTTTGAGAGCAATGAATGCCAAATAATGATAATCGTATACGATTTATCAGTGTTCTGTCGGTGAACAGAAAATCACTCTTAAGTTATTTTCATGAACGTGCATAGAGATTTGATGCACTACATGCATAAATAGACACACGAAAATTATTCTCCTGTATACTTAACAAGAACGAAAAATCATGCGTCAAGCATAGATTATGTAGCACTTTCCAACGCTTCCAAAATAATTTTACAAAACATACCGTTTAATTAGCTAAAAGATAACATCTAAGTAAACAATTTGGAAAACGCATAACATATTTAAAAATATAATTTCAGGAATTTCCAACAGATACAATATTCGGAAAAATATCCGAATACTTTTATTCAGCCCTGTATAGGATCCATAGTTTTGTATATATACTATATAGGATGCTAAATTTTAGTTTAGTTAGGAAACGCGTAGCACAGTTTAAAATTATCCTTCTGAAATTTCTGTCAATTAACGAAAATGTGTTCGCGAACTTTTGTGCTGCCCTGTATAGGATCTACAGAATTTATACAAACCACGTAATAGACAAAAAGCGAGTTAAAATTAAAATCGCGTTCAGTAACTTAAAACGCACTTCCAGGAATGATTGTTAACAGACAGTAGAGAATTCTTTTGTGTGTCCCTGTAAATGAACGATGACTGCTATACTCACACTGTTCTGTAGTAAGCCTCTTGTAATGCACCTTAGTAATATATATAAATTTCAATACGTTTAAAATTGTGAAACAACATTTAAATAAACCGCAGACGATTTTTCTCCATAGACGTAATGTAACGGAATTCTTTTGACTGTCCCTGTAAAGCAACTTTAAGTGCTATGCACACCCTATTCCATATTAAGCTTCTTCTAATGCACGTTAATGATATATATAAATTTCAATGCGTTTAAAATAGTGAAACATTATTTAAATAAACCGCAAATGATTTTTCCCCATAGACCGCAATGTAACGGAATTCTTTTGAGTGTCCCTGTAAAAAAACTATAAGTACTACACACTTCCGTTGAAATAGGGAACATGCTATAGATAACGACAATAACATATAAAAATTGTAGAGCAATCCGAGCATATTTACGGGAGTTAGAGCACGGACAGACGGCCAGACGGCAGACGGCAGACGGCCAGACGGCAGACGGCAGACGGCCAGACGGCAGACGGCCAGACAAACCGAAGTCATAAGCACTTTTCAACTAGGTTGGAAAGTGCTAATAAAACGTTTTGCGAAGATTTGGCTTGTGAAGAGTGCTTTTGCATTAACTAACACGACACCGATAAATCGTACATGATTGCCATTATATGCCATCGATTTAATGTAAAATACATTCTTATACACTATAACAAAATCATCACCTAAAACAGTAGGCGGAAAACACACTTACTGCATATGAATGCACTTTGCGTTTACCGATGAAATACCCGAAAATGCTTCAATGACAATTTTTGTCTGATGGGCTGTGTGGAGATCATGTGATGCGGTCTTCAGAGAAGTTCAAACGAACATCTTGAGAACTCGTACGAACTTTCACACGCGTTTAACTATGCTGTTTACCTGTTATATTGGAAATTGGCCAACATTGACTAAAAATAGAAGAGCTATAATAATTCACAACCCATCCCCCCTCTCCGCAAATTGTGAATACACAATATGTGATAAATTGTATCGATTTATTGACTTTTTTTACTGCACTACAAATCAAGTGTTTATAATGTGTCAGCGATATGTATATGTAGATGAAATTCTGCCACGCTAACTCTATAAACCTATTTAACCAGCCAAACATTTCTATTATCTATAAGCATTTTGATAACTTATGAATCGCGGGTGAACTCTGAGGCCTGAAAAACAAATTTTAATGGGAAATAAATATTATTCACGCAATGCATTGAAGGAATATAGTGTGAAACATATTTGATTCATAAGTGTGCGGTGGCCACCTTATTAACTATACGGCTTCATTTCTCAAAACTTGCTCCGGTATGCTTGTCTTTCTTTCTCAGATTATATACGTTTGAAACAGAATATTCAATCAATTGTGCTACTACGACCACTGCAATTCTTTTGCACGCTTCAGTATTACAAACTGATATCCGATGTTCCTATTTCTATGTCGTAATCAGACACGGGGAAACATGTAACAGAGTATATTGTCTACATTCCGCCGTGTGTTGCCAATTGATAAAAAAAGAAAACAGCGAAAAATAGTTGCAACAAAAGGACTAAACGAAGGGTATGTTAGTTCTATTTCGCACATTCTAGTTACTTTTATCATATTCTATCTACTTTTATCTTATAAGATCTAAGAAAGAAAAATTAATATGTTCTTGATTTAGGGCTCGTAGCTGAGACAACATTTTCCGGAGAGTGATGAGATTAAAATATTTGTAGATTTAGTCACGAAAGGGCTTGGAAAAACTGGAGCGTTGCAAGCACTGATTTCATCATTTAACCATTACCGCAAGTGCGCATTCTATAACATATTTTACCGAATTCAATTTTGTTACCTTGCATATTGTGTTGTATAAATCAAATTGCTTAAAAATGCAATCAAAACAAAGAATTGTTTCTTATCTTTCCAGACTTAAAAGAAAAACCGTTTTAATCTTAAAACAAATGCGCTTTTGATTTTGAAAGTGGAGCAAGTCCATTTTATCCATTTAAAAGAAAAAAAAAAACAAGTGGGTAAGTGTGATCGAAGATCGCTCAAAGTGTTTCGTTTAATATTCCTTTCAAAACACTTAATCCTCTCTTTAATAAATTCAAATAAATTTCATTTAGCAGGAAAAAAAAAAAAAAAAAAAAAAAAAAAAAAAAAAAAAAAAGCCATGTTTTTTAGTAAAAATTTACCGGTCTATTTTTTCCTTTTTTTCGAATATCTAAACCAGCCAGATAGCGGTCCAAGCCCGCTACTATATTCTGTCATAATAATATCCGTCATACAGTCTAAATGCAATATTTAAAAAAATAATTTCAAAATTAAACAAATTGTACACATACAAAATGTTAAAATAGGCGAATATTTCCATAATCGGATTTTTATCACGATTCAATATGTTTCTCAAACTGATATATTTACTATTCTCTATTATTTATATTGATACTCGCTTTGTATTATTCTCAAACATTTGAAAAATTAGTTAAACTTCCAATATGACGTCAGATTTTCTTTTTAAATGACGTGATATTAATCTGCTTTTTCCACTTACACATACTCATACTCCTTGTATTATTGAGAAATCTTAGACATTTTCCGTTTTATTATGACTATGACGTCAATCAATTTTATTTCATATTTATATTTTTTTCAATTGGTGAAACTTTTTATTTCATTTTCATTTTTCACGTGAAAATCGTCTGATAGAAAATTAATTATTGTAGAAAGAATTTCGTTGTGGATTTTTAGTCTTTGGCATCTGCTCTAACTAAAAATGTTTCAATTTAATAGGAAAAGGCTGTTAGAATTTTGGTTTTTTATCTCTATTTATTAAAATAATACGAATTTTTCAAATTTTAATATTTTGAGCTCTTCACAGCTGCTATTCAGATTTATACACTAAGTTTCAACTCTGTAAGTTACATACTTTTTGAAAATGGCTCTGTGACGAACAGACAACGCAGCGGGGGTAATAGGGTTTCGTGAGATGAACGAAACCCTAAAAAAGCCAGCTTAAGCTACAACTTATTACAAATTAATGTAAAATTTATGTTTTTACCAAATTCACACTAAATATTTTTTAATATTCGTATTAATTTGTTAATACTAATTAATTTGGTCGGCGATATTTCAAATGCGTTGATTTTGAAAGCGCGGCGAGCCCAATTTGAATAGAATCAATCAGAATTTAGCAGTTCTATAACAACTGTAATAAATTATCAAAATTTTTTATGATAATTTATAATAATATACATACAAAACGTTAGTGAATATTTTTTCATTATGCTTTCCACTTTTTCCTGTAAAATAATTTTTTTATTTATAATTTTTGTAAAGAAGAACTTAATATTGAAATAAATAAACAAATAAATAAAGCAAAATATTCAATTTTTAACACTTTCCAACCTAGTTGAAAAGTGTTTATGACTTCGGTTTGTCTGCCGTAGGGCCGTCTGGCCGTGCTCTAACTCCCGTAAATATACTTGGATTGCCCTGAAGTTTTTGTATGTTATTGTCATTTACTGTAGCATGTTCCCGATTCCAACTAAAGTGTGTAGCACTTATAGTTTTTTTACAGGGACAGTCAAAAGTATTCTGTTACATTACAGTCAATAGGGATGTTCATTTTGATGATGCTACGTCATTTAAAACATGATGAAATTGATATATAATTATGAATAGCATTAAAATATAATTTTCGTAGAATATGGGGTAAAAAGCATTTATTATTCATTTACAGGGTCAAACAAAAGAATTATGTTATACATCATTCTATGGGGTAAAATTGTTTGCAGTGTAATTTAGTGATATTCCACTATTTCAACCATAATGAAAATTATATGCATTAGTGAGGTGCAAATTTTTCACCTGTGTGCATTGCGTTTATTTACAGGGACACAAAAAAGATATCGGTTACAGTACATGTGCGATATTTAGAGTCTATATGTGTGATAAGTGCGTTTTCAACTTTGGTTTGCGTTTTTATGTTTAACTAAATATGTCCATAATACGTGTGTGTTTATAAACTTGGTTGATCATATGCAGGTCTAGACAAGGAAATTTGTAAGTATTACAGACATTGAGAGAGAATTGCTTAAGGGTACTTTTTAATTGTGTTACGCATTTTCCTGCTGAACTATATTTAGTAGACTAATAGAAGTTTGTGGAATATAAATAAAATCATATACAGGGCTACCCAAAGAAAAAGATACATTGTCGTTTACGGTTGGTAATTGCTGCGAGTGAGTTTTAAGTTGCCTTTTAGCTTAATGTGTGTTGTGTACAAAAGTCTTCAGATAATATACAGGGCTGTACAAAATATTTCGAGTGCATTTCCATCGATTGGCGAAAATTGCTAAATGTGAATATACTTACTGATCTAAATTTTATCATGCTATATATATATACATCTATTGATCATATAGAGGGTTGCACAAAATAATTTGACTACTTTTTTGACACTGGAAGGTAATTTCGAAAATCTGTATTTTTCAATGCGTTATATGTTTTCTAAACTGCTTACATACATATCTTCTTTCACCTTATTTAACGGTGCAGTTTTGTTACAGTTTTCTGGCTGTGTTGGAAAGTCTTTCATAATATATGCTTGACGCATGATTTTTTATTCTTGTTTGTTATTATAATTATATTCTATTCAAAGAAAATCAACGTTTTCGACAAAATTACATTTTCAGGCATTTTATGTCATTTTAATGTATTGAATACAACAGCGTACACAAATAAAAAAATAAAAAAAGCTTATAAAAAAGCTCTAAATAAAAAAGCTCTAAAATATAAACTTTTAGAAAAAACTTTAAGAAATGCATATTATAATATTAAATTATTTTCGCATACATGGACAGAAAGTACCTCAACAATGTTATATTAAAAATAAAGCAGGATTTTCTATTTATAAAAAAAAAATGCTTTTTTGTTTTTCAATTTAAATTGAAAATTATTTGCTTAAAATAAATCTTTTTTTGTGGGGTGATGGGTGGTTGGGGTATTTGTTTGCATGGATAAGTACGTCTGTATAAAGTTAAATTTCCTTTTTGGATAAAAAGATATAATGATATTGAAAGTTTCTCGTCTCCAATAACGAAAATTCATGTACTGACCGATTTACTTTTGAATGTTCTTTTCATACATTTCTCAGGCGAAATTAAATAAAATCGCGCAATTTATTGACACCTACAGAATGACAAGAGACCAGAAAAAAATTTCTTTTTAGGGTTCCGTATTTAAACAGTAAAAACGGAACCATTCTAAGATCACTCCTGTTTCTGTCTGTCCGTCTGTCAAAGCCATTTTTCTCGTAAACTATTGGACGTGGAAAGTTCAAACTTGGTAAAGTCATAAAACCTTTTTATTCACGTATTTTCAGACTATTAGTCACTCACAAATATGTTTCAGAAACATTTAGGGGGGGGGGGTAATTAAATTACTTGAAAAAAAGTTTTCTTTTTGTATGTCATGTGGGGTATCGTGGGAAAGATATCGTAATATCGAACTCAAAAATATATTTGTTTTAATTTTAGGTATTATATTTTCAGAGATATCGTCTAAAATGCACTGAAAAAATATCCCCCCCCTTCCACCTCAATTTCTGAATCTACTGAAACTAAAATTATGAAAAAATTAGTGGTAGTAGGAGTTTATTTAAACCTTGCAGTAAAACTATAGTGAATTTCCTAGGTAACATAGTTTTTGAGAAAAACGCTTTTTTATGTTACACACAAACTTTACTTTTCTGGCAATCAGCGGGGAAGTTGACGGGTGCTCAAGGTATCTATCGACGCATTCAAGGATATTCGATAATGTTTTTCGAAAAAATGGTCGGTAATTAGCCGGGATATTAATTAAGTTACTTGAAAATAAATTCATTTTATATATCGTGTAGAGTACTGTTCGAAGGATCTTGTAACATCGAACTCAAAAATAAAATTGTTTTAATTTTAGGTATTATATTTTCAAAGATATCGTCAAAAAAATACTGGAAAAATACATACCACCTACCTCCTATTTCTGAATCTACTGAAACTGAAACTATGAAAATATTAGGAGTATTTAGAGTTTATCTATACTAATAAAAGAAAGTTTCGCTCTGTGTGTGTGTGTTTGTCTGCCATGGTTGGCTAGCAAAATCTAGCCCACCTAGAAGTCTGCAAATTTAGGTTTGGATAGTCCAAGGCCTGGCCTGGTGCACCTGACTTTCAGAATTTTAATACTTTGAAAATTAACAAAAATATTAATTAAAACTAATTAATATCTCTTTTTTTTGCGATGCAGCTTTCATAACTCGCGCATGGCAAGAACCCGATTTACCGCAGTGAACGAGAATGAGGAACCATTTACATGAAGAATGGGTTTATTTCGCAATTTTGTTTTAAATTCTATCGACTAAACCGTTTGATTTATTTAAAAACGAAAAGCATATTCTGAAAGATCGCGCTCTTACGTCTCCAATGCCGTAATCAATTCGAAAAAAAATATGTTAACTCTTTGAAACATTTTTGAAAAAGAGTAATTTTTCCGTGTTATGTTTTCTCCTTTACGCCAACGCCTCTCAATAGCACAATTTTAGAGATATAGACAAACCAAACATATGCTCTTAGAGGTGAAGTCTTCTTGTAATAGACGATATAATTGTTTTTTTAATATGGATTTTAACATTTTTAAAAACACCGGCGAACGCAGGGCATTTCGCGCCTCACGAGAAGACACAATCGACACAATCTTTTTATAACATCTCGGTAGACCAGATGTACATCACCTACAACAATTTCGAAGCGTTCAGACGAGAACAAGTATTAAAAAAAAATCTGAGATATTTTCGGCGAAAACACATAATAACGGAATGTGTTCCGTGGTCACACTCGGCTTCGGGTAATGTTTTCATTATTTTAAATGCATATATTTTCACATAAATTTACAGAGAACTTGCAAAAACTTATATTTATAAACGACTAAAATTTCAGAGAGATCGGACTACGAATACTATTTGTTTTATGCTAACTTATCCGACGAGAAAAGAAAACATATTTATTTTACAACCAAATAACAATAATTATGACGTAATTTTTACACTGGCTGTAAAACCGTTATATTTATGACCATTGAAAATTTTAAAGTGTATGGACAACAAAAGCTATTTTTTTAAACTATATAACTGTCCTACTTGAAAAAAGAAGTAAATGTTATATTACGATTTTGCGATTTTGACATTAAGGATATCAATTCATACAAAATCGGGTAAAATATATAAAATGATACAAATTTGGTGTTTATTTAAGGTTTCATCACGGACCGGGGTAACGCTGGGTGGGTCAGCTAGTTAATTATTAAATTTAGTGTACGGAACCCTCTGAGGGCGAGTTATACTCATACTAGACCGATTTATTGGAAAAGTTTTCATCTTAACAGACAGAGGGACTACTTTATTTGAATTGAATTATTTTAGCCGGAAACATGAAGGGAAATATTTCGTTATAAACAGGTGTATTTTAACAGAACGAAATGCAATCGTATATACTAAATATAAGTATAATTTTAGATATATATTTTATAAATATATACAAAAATACCTGCTAAAACAAAATGGCTAAAGACCTGAAAAATCATCGAAATCTTGCTTCATTTTTTTTTTCTAAATGAAAAATGATAATGATCCTTTTACTCTGTTGAAATACAGATTATCCCTTTGTTAACCTTCGTAAATTTATTAGCACTGAATGAATTGTAACAATATTTTTAATAGGCATACTTTGATTTCAATGAAATATAACGACATCACGAGAACTTTTTGAATTCTCACAATTGACGTCTACATAACGCAGAGCTAGACACTGCATAATTGCGTATGTAGCAGATGATGCAAACAGTTCTTAAAGATTTCACGTAATATCGTCACATTTCACCGAAAGCAAACTTATTTTATTGGATTTTTTAAAAAAGATTTTTAGATTGATAACGTTATATACAAAAATGAATGTTCCTATATTTTGTAATAGGTGACTAGAGTGTACCGCTCATTTCCTATACAGTTATTTTTTATACTGAAGTTTTAATTTTTTACCATTTGTACTATGAAAACATACACGAAACGAATGTCGAGATGATATTTTGATATAGCTGCATAGCTTCCAACCCTTCTATCTCAATTTTTTTTAATATCAAATTAAGTCTTATTTAATGGGGGAATTTATTTCATGAAATATGTCGAAGATTATTATAAAAATAGTAGTACGATATTGCTATTAAATAAGATTGCCATTAAAAAAGTCACTAGAAGATGGCAAAAAATATAAAACGACTATTAAAAACGACATTAGGAAATTACTACTAAAAATAATGGAAGTTCTCTGCCCGCAAGTTCTAAATGAATCTGTGTTATGCACATTCACTTATATGTTCACTCATTCACACATACATAAATTAAAATAATAAAATTTCTGTATTGATTTGACTACGATATTAAACATATTTTTTCAATAGACTGTTTTCCTTTTTGACGTAAAAAAATTATTCCTCAGAGTTTGCGTGTTTTTATTGCATAGCAGTATGCAAGGGAGAATTTTATTTATTGAAAATACCCTGAGTCATCCATCTTTTCATATGTTCTTTCGACATTATTGGATTATTCATCATGAAACTATTTGTCCAACATATTCTAAAAACAATTTATTTTGGAAAGACGCCTAAATCAGTTTTTATTTTTAGAAACGCTTGAGATTTTGATGTAGACTGATATTCTAGCTTATATAATATAAAAATTACTGTTTCTAACGTATCTTAACCCTTTGTGACTCTACATCTCCGATTTGAAAAATATTTAATCAGATGTTTAAGCATTAAAGAATAATTTAAAAACTTAAGAACATAAAAATAAAATAATATTGACAACTTTTCAGTTGTGTAATAAGCAGAAAATCACATACTTCTCATAAATAGTGTCAATTTCTAATACAAAATTGTAAAGTATATGAACTTACCTTAAAAATAAAACTATTTTTCGACGTCTCCCGCGCTTTTAATTTGATAAAAGTTCCGAAGTTCATTTTAGGAATAACGACTTGACACTGCATAAATAATAAATAAAAATTTGGCATTAAAAAAATAACGCAGTATCACCGACTGTTCAAAATTTTAGGAATAAATAAATATTAAGTGCTCTGCTGGATGATAGCAGCAATAAATGAAATTTTCTATTAAAGCCCACTGTATGAGTACCATTGGCGTTTGTGGATAATTCAGGTATGAAAGGTTAGAAATGGTTAATAATTTTTAAATAATTTTAAATTCCAAGAAATAATGAAAATAGTATATTATTACGAAATCTTGTCGACATTAACTTATAAACAAAATTTGACTTAATATTTTCATCAAGACAAGATTGTTGTAATATTAGACTACTAGCAGACTACGCCCGCTGCGCTGGTCGGTTTCTCCAAAAGAACCTTGAATCAAACTAAATGTATCGGTGAATTTAACCTTGTATTTTAAAGTAATCTGTACCTTTATCTGGAATATCCTAAAATAACATAAAAACGGATACTTATTTCACTAAATTATGTTTTTTTAAATACGGTTTATTATTACGTTTACAATTTATTACCTACCGTTTTCCATTGATTTATATGTTTTATAGCTACATTTTTTAATAACGTGAATTTACCTCTATTATTCACAACTAAAAAAAAAAAAAAAAAATGGCGCATCTAGTATTTGTCGAGAATTAAATAAAAATCATGCACTCGTGACATCAAAGTTCACTTTTATATTTTAACAGAATAATACGGTTACTATATAATTTGTGACTCGTGCTGACACATTTTTTTACGTGTGAAGTTTTCGCTATGGTACCCATTGTGAAATTTGGTAATTTTTGAAATTCAATATTTGAGAAATGGCATTATCAGTGGATTTGAAATTTATATCAAGGAAAATACAATTTTTTACCTTTCTAACGCAGTTTGTCTAACAATTTTGTGACAAATACTTTTCGAGCTATTAATTTTTTCAGTAACTTCAAATGTTTCATTTTCCGAGATAATATGTGGCAACTATTAGCGAAAATCCCAGTCGTCAGCAACACATACATTTTTATTAAGGAGGATTTCAAAGAAAAATGTAAAAGTCTAAATTTTTTTTTTAACGAATATATAAAATATATTTTCTCAATTATAGAAAAGCGGCTAATTCAAAAAATCTGTAGGGACTCCACCCGACTTTACGAAGACGGGTGTATGTGTTCAAAAAGTATGTATTATGTATATATATATATATATATATATATATATATATATATCCAACTATAATAAAGAAGGAAGTTTGTGTGTGTGTTTGTGTGTTTCTCAGTTGTGTTCTGAAGAGACCGCTACACACAGAGCTACAAAGTTTGGAGAAAAGGTACCTCTGTGCAGCTCGAAGCCTGAATTTGGAATTAAAAAAAATTATTAAATTTTTTACGCGATTTTAATTTTTTTCACGTTTTCTTGCGATTTTTCCACATTAGTAACCGGAATTTGGTTCCAAACTTTTAACCCAATATATTAAACTAGCAGGTCATCGCCCGTCTAGCCGGTCGCTTCCGAGTGGGGCCCAGATACATAGTGCAGCGTACCGCCCTGATGTCGCTTGGGGCCCAGAAAGTGCATTTTACATGCAACCAGAAAATATAAATAAAGTACTTTAAATTAAAAGTATACGGAAATAACTAATAAGAATATAAAGAAAGCACTTAAATAAAGATTTTGCGACATAAATATTTTTTTGCCCCCCCCCCCCTGACAAAGTACTACTGGGCCCTACCCATGATTATCTAGGGGGGGGGCCCAAGTAGTACTTTGTTTCTGGGCCACACTCGGAAGCGACCGGCTACTTTTTCATAATCGGTTTCATAGCCGATGTTGGCCACAAACTCGTTAGCGCTAAAATCGCTGAAATATGTGTTTAACTATTTTTTTAGTAGATTTGTAATGCTGAATTTTGCGCTTTTACTTAAAACTGCTGTTGAGATATGGTGAAAAGGTGAAATCACCGGAAATTTTCGACCTTTCTTTTAACCCCCTTTGTAGTTGAATTTCTAAAATCGCCTGAAATACATGTTTATCTATATTTTTTGCAGATTTTTTATCGCGAATTCCGAGCTCCTAACTAAAAACGCTGCTGAGATATGGAGAACGGGCAAAATTACATAAAACTTTCGAGCCCCCTATTAATCCCCTTAACTGAGGAATTTCTAAAATCGCTAAAATATGTGTTTAATTATTTTTTTAGTAGATTTGTTATCCTGAATTTCACGGTCCTACCTAAAACTGCTGCTGAGATATGGCGAAAACGCGAAATGACTAAAAACTTTCGACCCCCCCCCCCATTTAACCCCCTTAGTAGTTGTATTTTTAATATCGCTGAAATATATGTTTAACTAACTTTTAGCATATTTGTTATCCTGAATTTCGCGCTTTTAACTAAAACTGCTGTTGAGTTATGGCGAAAACACAAAATAACCTAAAACTTTAGACACCCCATTTAACCCCCTTTGTGGGTGAATTTCTAAAATCGCTGAAATATGTGTTTAATTATTTTTTTAGTAGATTTGTTATCTTGAATTTCACACTCTTACCTAAAACTGCTGACGAGATATGGTGAAAATGTGAAATCACCAAAAACTTTCGACCCCTCATTTAACCCACTTAGTGGTTGAATTCCTAAAATCACCTGAAATACATGTTAAACTATTCTTTGGTAGAACTGTTATCTCGAATTTCACGCTCCTACTTAAAACTCCTGCTGAGATATGGCTTAAAGACGAAATTATCTCAAACTTTCGACCCCCCCTTTAACCCCCTTAGGGTGTGAATTTTCAAAAATCCTTTCTTAGTGGGTGCCTACATCGTGTAAAGAACATGTCTTCTAAATTTCATTGTTCTAGGACAAACGGTTGAGGCGCGGCGTTGATTATGAGAATATCAAGTTACTCTTTTATAAGTACTAGGGTATCGAACTCGGGCTTCCCGGGATAGAGAATATATGTGAAAACCATTTTTTAATTTTTTTTAATTGAAAACTGTAATAGATTTTTTTACAATTAATAATTTTTGTTAGATTGCCCGCTAACAACACCAAAGAGCATTTTCATATGAAATATGTCAGTTATATATTCAAATAAAATTTTGAAATTTATTAAAACCGGTAATTTCGTATTGGCCTCCAGCCATAAGTTAATAGCCGAAGAAATCGATACAAATTTCGTAATTTACAGCACTTTTTCTTTTATTCTGATAATTTCAGCTGTTCAAACGCTTATTTCAATTACATATCTGTTAAATCTGTGTTTTATTCATACTATTTTATTTATTCCTTAATGAAAGTTTAATTTTGTTATTGAATATTAGCTGAAGACAAATTTTGAACTTTTTATACGGTTTAAAGTGCAAACAGATTAATATTTTGTAATCGTCTGCAAGCGATAGAGATAGATGTTTTAATAAAATCATGTTTGAAATTTAATTTAAATGTTATAATAAATCAGTCAATTAAGATACAATTTTCAAACACATTGCATTTGAAAGTAGATTTTTTTCGCTATATAATGGTGTAAAAATTAAAAATGTGCGATGTTTAGAAATTAAAAAAATTGCAGTAGAAAAAATCGCAAAACCGAAATTTCAGCGTCAATTGTTGCCATTCACAAAATGACGTCAGCGTTACGCACGGACACGTTTGTCCTTTATAATATAGATAGATAGATTTTGTCATCTTTTCAATAAAGTTTATGCAAAATACGTACAGCGATTTTTGAAGTTTTGGTGAATTTTTTCCTTCGACACTAAGAAATTTTGCCCAGAATGCTTGATTGGTTCAGTGGTTGCTTCCATTTAGACCTCTGTTACGCTCAGAATAGTTATTTTTTTTCTCTTTTCAGCTTGGAGAAAGTTGATAATTCTTTATAGATAAAAAATCATGATTTGGAAAGGGAACGGCGGATTATTTATTATCTCGATTGTTTTATTAGAATTTTTAATTCTATTTTTAAGCGATTTTTTAACCTTTTGTTCATGTTTTGCGGCGTATGACGTCAATTGGTGCCGCTAGAAGTACAAACCGTTGGAGGGTAGTTGTGATTGGTAGCTGACAGGATTGTACGCACAGCACGAAGTCAACCGGGCAATTGTGATTGGCAGATGAAAAGAAAATGTTGTTAGCTTATTAAATTCGAACAACGAGTTGGGAATTTTTCGCGAATTGTTTTATGCGATTTTTAGAGTTTTTTCATGTATGTGACGTCATTTATGTATTTGATTTCAGAAATTAACAACGAAAACTTATTGTTTTTGTATGTAAAAAAAAAAAAAGTCCTTTTGTTTCTGTTTAAAAAAAAAAAATATTATTCCTAATATTTTAACATCGTTGGCTTATTTCTGTGGTAGGGGGGAGAGGATAGTGTTCAGTTGTAATTTAAATATCGCTTTAAT
Organism: Maratus michaelseni; assembly: GCA_963931845.1. Taxonomy (NCBI): domain Eukaryota; kingdom Metazoa; phylum Arthropoda; class Arachnida; order Araneae; family Salticidae; genus Maratus; species Maratus michaelseni. The sequence continues at coordinate 423,459,019 of OZ007592.1, forward strand.
GATCTGATAAAAACTTCCACGTCCCCCCCCCCTGCCTCCAAAATGAGAACTTTTTTATTATTAGTTCGATTCAAACGAAACCTTTTCTCAGATTCCCCAGATACTAGATAAGCTTCGATATCTTTTTTTCATCCCTTGGTTACCATTATTTTTGAACATTAATCAACATGGGGAGGTATTTTCTAAAATTCTATGGGCCCAATTTCAACGAGAATTAGTTCATTCAACTTAACACGAACTTATTAAGATATAGATAAGTAATTAAAATACAAATATGGCTCCACCTGACGGTATAAAATGAAACTAAAAGATTTTGCAGCGCATGCGCAGCGTGCTTCCTATACGGTGTCGTAGGCAGCAGGGGCACGTGTCGGAGTGTCGATCGGAAAGAGTTTTATTTAGAAGAGAGTGCTCCCCCTATCGGTGAGAAGTAGAACTAAAAGACTTTGCATTTAAATTTTGTCCGGTTGAAACAAAGGGCCAGATTTCAATGAGAATTGATTCATTCAACTTTACATGAACTAATTAATATATAGACAACTAATTAAGACATAGATTTGTTGCCCCATAGTTGTGGAAAGTGGAACTAGAATATTTTCATCGCGTGCACAGCACACCTTCTATACGTTGTCATAAGCAGCGGGACAATTGCCGGAGTTTCGTTCGGAAAGAGGTTTGTTTAAAACAGAGTGCACCCCCTGGTGGAGGAAAATATAGCTAAAAGATTTTGTATTTAATCTTGGTTAGATTAAAAATAAATCTTTTATGACATTCTTCTGAGGTCTCCCAGGTACAAAATAAACATCAGTATCATATTTTCAGCCTTTGGTTACCACCATTTGAATATTAATATCTAGTGGGGGGGGGACATGTTTTCTCGGGTTCTATGGGCCCGATTTCAACAGGAATAGATTCATTCAACTTAACATGAACTATTTAAGACACATCTAATTAATTAAGACATAGATTTGGCACCCCCTGACGCTGAAAAGTGGAACTAACAGATTCTTTGCGCGTGCAGGCACGCCTTCTACACGGTGCCGTAAGCAGTTGAAACGAGTGCCGGAGTTTCGTTCGGAAAGAAGTTTATTTAGAACAGAATGCTCCATCTGGTGGTAGAAACTGAAACTAAAAGATTTTGCAGCGCGTGCGTAGCACGTCTGCTATACACGTGTCGGAAAAATTGCTTAGAACAGAATGCATCACCTGTCAGTGGAACTAAAATTTTTCCTGCGCGTGCTCCGAAAATGACTATTTTTATTGAAACCGCAAAAGAAAGTTACTGACTTGATAATCCCAGACAACGAAATAGTTTCATTTGCACTCATCTCCGAGTGTTAAGAAAAGTATTAGAGGTATTGAATTGATACTCGCAGTTTGTAGGTAGTTTATTTATCTGATTCCGAAAATGAAATTTTTGAGAAAATCAGACGGTAAACATTTTTTAATTTTAACCAAAAACTGACCAGCTTTGAATCAAATGATTCAGACCTTTCAGGAAGTGGTATCAAATTTACTTCCGTTTCGCGGTCCATCTCTCTATTTAATTTCCGAAAGACAAAGAGTTAACAGAGGAACGGTTTCGTTTAGCGATTTTTAGAGTCATTTCGCGTTTCGTATTATTTTTTGACGGGACCGGGCAGTGCCGGGCGGATCAGCTAGTATACATATATATATATATATAAAGTATGCAAAAATGTAATTTATACATATATATCAGTGGTTGTTTGTAGCACCCAGCGTCATACAAGTTGTAAGACTCAGAAATAATTCCTAGTCAGCATATTCTCTGTTAGTCGACAAAAGTAAGCGATTCTCAAAACATTTTCATCTATTTGACTTATTTTATACATGCATGGGTAACAAAATAATATTAAATTTGATGTTAATGTTTATGCTGTTATTTTTTCATACTTGTCAGTATGACATGTTTTTTCAACATTAAAATGTTAATTGAGAATTGGTAGCACGCTAAAAACTGATATTCCCGTTTAAAAAAAACGGATTAAAACACAATGAAATCTTCTCGAAAACATTTCCAAAAATAAGTGGCAGCAAATGAAACTTTGATTTTATAAATGCTACTTTAAATCTCGAAAATATATTGATTTTTGAGATTTCTAAACATAAAGAACGCTTTCAGAATCACGATTAGCTTGAAAATGTTTATTGTACATTTTCGTTAGTGGTTATATTATATTTTCTTAGGTGAAATAATATGTGTGATTTCCTATCGTGAAAGTTGCTGTCAACTTTGGATAAGCATGTTTTCATTTCCGGTAATAGACACGTCCCTCACTTCATAAATCAATGGAAAATCACAGCAAATAAATTTTTATTAATAACAAATTATCTTAAAATACCAAAGCATTCGGTTCATTTATACTAAAGATATGATGAATGAAATATTAAGTGTAATTTTGGAGAATATTTTCTACTTTATATCCCAAAAAGTGTCATTTACAATTACCATGGACGATTATTGACATGTCAGTGCAAATTGTACTTAGCACAAAATGCAAGATATATGGTGATAGAAGAACAGTTTCAGCTACAATGTCATTGTGAGGTTGCACAGGAACAAATACTGCACTTTCACATTTATTAAATCTTTCATGCTCTATCGAATAACATTTAAATAATTTAAATATTTTAATAAAAGTAATATTTAAATATAATACGTAAATATGATATTTAAATATAATATTTAAATATAATTTTTGAATATTAAAATATTATAGGATAACGGAAGTTTAAAATGTAAAGCATTCAAAACAATTAATACAAACTTGGTATATGTAAAGGACATTTTAAGACACAGTTTGTAATATACATCTTGTAGAAAGGGTAATCATTTCTCTATTCGTATATTTATTTCATATTTCTGTTACATTGTTTTTTATTTATATTTAACATACATTTATACAAGAAATATTTTAAATTGTTCCATGTTTTTCCTTCAACTGTTTTCTTTAAATTTAAATCTATGAGTAATAAAAGTAAAGACTAAAAAATTATGTACCATTTCCAAAATTATGTAATTTACTTTTCTAGGAAACCAATCAAAAGTTTATCTAGTCATTTAAAGTGCATTTTATATATTATTTATTATTACTAGGGAATTTAACCCGGGCTTCCCGGGTTAGAGATCATAGGCGAAAACCAATTTTTTTCTAATTCTAATAGATTTTTCATATTTAATGTTAATGAATCAGCTAAAAAAATATACAACACCAAAAATAATTTTCATAACAACTTCAAATCAATAATATATTCAAATAAAATTTTGAAATTTAAAAAAGCGGTACTTTTGTATTAGCCACATGACAGAGGTGTTAATAGCCAAATAAATAGTCCAAGATTTCGCTGCTTACTGCAAGCTTTTTATTATGAAAATTTCAACTGTTTAAGCGCGTAGTTCGAGAACATGTCCGTGAAATTTGCATTTTATTTATATTATTTTTTAATTTTAATTTATGTTTTAATGAAATTTTAATTTCGTAATAGTAAATAATAAATTCTCTGTTGTCTCGTATATTGTTCAGTTATCAAGTCGTTCAGTCTTTCAACTTCTGCGTTCAAAATGGTTAAAATGCATCTTTTTGTCAAATTATTACTCTGTATTTCCATTATTGGACATACATGTTGAGTGAAACATTTTAGTCTATTTAGTTGAATGATGAATTCAGTAAAGTCAAAATTTTCACCTTCGCCAACTTGAATTGAATAATCAGAAAAGTTCATATTTGGAATTTGATTCATTCACATGTTAAATATGATATACCTAATATTAACATTTCTCCAAATATTAGAAAATTTTGAAGTGGCCCAAAAAATATCGGCTCTATTCCGATGCTTCAATACAGGCAAAATTTGTCCAAAGTCGCCAGCAAATACATTCCACCTAATGGCGAATAATTGTTTTTTTACATCTTTACCGCACGGTCTACAAATTTACACATTCAAATACTAATTTACTCATCAAGAGTGCTTCTTCACAGATTATTAACGTGGTTTCTCTTTTTAATTCAGCAAGATCAGATTGTTTACTAATGGCACGCGTCGGTGTTTCGTTCAAATTCAGCGGTTTTTCCAATCTTGAATCTGCTGTTCTACCTTGATAACAAAGCCGCGATCTCAGAAGATGCAACAGATAACGCAACCCTATTATATGATCTCACCTTTTTTTAAAAATGCATTAAATAAAAATGTTTTGCCAGTGCCTCCTCAAAAAAATAAACCTTAGAATTTTCATTTAAAGCAGCAAGCGAAACTTCCTCATAATTTGATTTTTGATTGTGATTATCCTGGCGCAAACGATAAATAGCCAAATGTTGATCGAATCAAAATTTCTACATCGAAACTATTTTTTAAGTATCACAAATATTACTGTCGCGTTTAAATTAAATAATTTCGATTTATAAAATTTTCGCTCATCAAAACGTTTATTATTATTTTTGTATTTTATGTAAAATCAGTAACAGTTTCTTTTCTTTTACTTTTCGAGATGTATGTATTATTTTCTAATTATTAAAAGCCATTTCAGTTCTTTCGCCAAGGGGAGAAAAAAAATTACTAATGGCAACCATTGAGCCGAAAAAAGTGAAAAATAACAAATTTTTTATTTAAAAAAAACATAATAAATTAGTGAATTAAGATACAGTTTTCAACCAAATTGTATTTGAAAATAGATTTTTTTCCTATATAACAGTGAAAAAAGTAAAAATGTGCGATGTATAGAAATTAAAAAATTGCAGTAGCAAAAATTGCAAAACTGAAATTTCATTGTCAACTGTTGCCATTCGCAGAATGACGTCAGCGTTACGCACGGACACGTTTGTCCCTTATAATATAGATATCTTACGTTCTACAATAATATTATTTATTTTAATAAATATTATATAATATTATTTCTTGTAATAAATATTTCTTATTAATAAACAAAATGTTTGTAACTCAGTCTGTCTGTATATCTGTTTAGGCTCTCACACAGTGATGATAAAAGGCTGAAAGTTTGTACATCCCCTTATTAGTGTATGTAGCACATTTTACTCATTGGGACATTTTTGTACGGGGCCGTATAAAAAATTTAATTTCGTATTTGTTCACATTTAATACTTTGAAAATCTTAATCGATTTTATAAAGTTATGTACTTTTTTACGTACCTTTGTAATTTATAATCTCTATAATCAATATTTTGGGACACCCTGTACATACAGAGAGAGGGGGTGGAGAGGCTTCACTTATCGTCGTCAAATATCAAGGCTGCCACTGGCAACTATTTCTATATTCTATTCGCACCACTATTTTAAAAACATAATTTTTTTAATATATTTCTCTTGTACATGTTGTCAAAGACTCAGAAAAAAATTATTTTCTGAAAGGGGTGCGAGATCAAATTAAAAAATATTCGCCAGTGACAGCCCTACAATATGTATATATATATATATGTTGTCAAATGGAGTAACCACCTCATCTGCATGAACTACATAAAAATTTGAAATAAGAAATTTCATATCATATTACGTCCTGTAGAACAAATTCTAAAAGTGTATTGTAAAATGAGACTGTGCGATCCATTTCTAAATACCTAGAATCATTTAAAAATTAAATCTGATAAATAATTGTCTGTTAAGTTGAATTCACAGAAAAGTCTGTCAATTTATTTCTTTAAAAGTGATTATAACAAATGGAAAATTTTCGTTATGGATTATGTAATCACTTATAAAGTTAAAAAGCAAAATTGATTGATAGTGCCATCTTACTACTAAGCTGTTCGGAATTGATGCTCGTATTTCTTGAGTTTAATTTCTAAAGAAGTGTAGTTTCGGATATGTGTAATTTCGATAAATTTATTTTTTACGAACTATACAATATCAGATGTTATCACTAAAAAAATTAACTTATTTTCGAATTAAAAAGACATACATGTTTAATATATACTAAAATGTCAATGAAATATTTATTAATTATACGTAATGATTAATTCTACAAAATATATATATATATTTATAAGTTTCGGGAAACAAAGACTAAACAAACTGATATAAAAAAAATAACTTGTTCTAAATAATTAAAGAATTTCTTTCTATTTGATCTGGAATTGCAAAATAATGTTTTTTTTTTTTTTTTTTTTTTTTTTTTTTTTTTTTTTTTTTATGAATAAGTAAAGTTTAGCCCTTATATCCGTTACAGATACTCTTTTAAGGTAATTTTTGAAAATGATACAGGTAGAAATATTTGGTTGCGTTAGAAGGTATATGTTGTAATTTTTTTTTGCTCTTTTTTTGTGCGAAACCAATCAGACCGAAAACTTCTCACAAAACTGAAGTAGCGTATCTTTAAAAATATTTCTTCAAAGTTTACATTCATCATTAGAAGGGGACCAAAACACCATGCCAAATAATGCATTGTGAATTTTCTGATACTATTTTTAGACTTTCTAAACAGAACGCTTCCGATTGCGAATAAATGTTTTCCGGGTGAAAACGTTATCTTGTGCAATGTTCGTACATACGTTGCTTGAATCTCACCACTAAAACGAATGAAAATGTCGGCTGGGAGACATAAAATAGTTTATGTCAGATCTAACGTCGATTCTGCCCCTTTTTTTAGCTCTGTACATAATTAAAAAATTTTTGTTCCATTTTACTGAAGAGAAGAATATGTAATTTATTAATAACTAGCTAACCCGCCCGGCGTTGCCCGGGCCCGAGATAATTACAATCTCAGAGAAAGACGTTAACCCCCTCCCTCTCCATACCCGCAAATATAATGAATGATTTGTTCAAGAGAACCACCGTCACCTACATTAACGCGATCATTAAAAAAAAGAATTACATAATCTGCAGATGAATGTATGAAAGTACATGGTTCTTCCAAAATATTTTCTACAGTCGATTTTACGTTGATTATTAATTACAAAAGCACTACAAAATCTGTGGAAAATGTTTGCGTCTCAATTAAAGGTGTTTTCGAATGTTTGTTTGAATATCTGGTATGATTTTGTTGTTGAGAATAAACACAACCAAATTTGAAGAGCAATTCTAAATTATATATATTTTTTTATTATTTGTAGTTTTAACTAAGAATTAAATGAATGAAATATTTTGTTTTTACACTATCTTTATGTTGCGTGATTTAAATATACTGAAGCTTTACTCCTTATGTACTTTCTGTACCTATAATATTTCTTGGAAAGCAATGTCTTTTAGCTGTCTGCAGATAAGAATTTCAGTCACATATTTTTTTTATTAACAGTTTGTATAATGTTATTCTACTTGTATAAGAGGTCTTTTACAATGAAGACGGCTTAAATCCAATAGGTGATACTTTGAAGCATTTTGGTCAAACTTCTCAGTCGAAGTTATAATTTTTCGATATTTTGTGATACTACTAGTTGCACTGTGTGGGCACATTTAATACTTCTTTTTTAAATCGCATGTCCAGCAGCTACATAGTTCATTATATCAATGGCTATTAATTGTTCATTGCGCATTTCTGACCTTTCGTATTTCTGTTTTGAATTTCTGTTTCTCGTTTCTATCACTACATTCTAAAATTTACTTGCTGGTCAGCCGAGTTTCTCTATTGTTCTGCTAGGAAACGATGTCGCTCATTTTAGCCATTCCTTATTGTTTTTTTCCGAATATGGTCGTCGGTGGAAAGTTCACCTATTTATGTTTCGAATAATGTTTAAAAGATTTTAATCTGCTACGAAACAAGTGTATTTCATTTTCATGATATTTCAGAATTTTAACAAACTTCTTCAGTAGAAACACAAATTTCTGGACTGTTATTCTGCTTTATTACATCAAAAACATATCCCCTTGAAATTTCTAATGGTGCTTACAGATTAAAGCAGAGCAAACAAATTTTTGATAAGTTATTTTTGTTTTCAAAAATTTACTTTGGATTCTTCATTTGATTATACCAAAGACAGGGAGGGTAACGTAAACAAGTTTTTTTTCATATGTTTTATAAAAAGCAGGTTTTTACATTGAATAATTTCAGTTAGAATGATTTATTTATTGTCGGATTCCCCTTCTCTGTCCACACAACTTTGAAGTATAATCCGGTACTTTAACTAGCTGCCACCACCGATATGAATACGTGATATCGGTCCCGTTACGTGAGGTATATAAAAAAAAAAGAACCTAACTCTTTCAATTAAACTTAAACTAACACTTTATTTACAAAATTACACTTAAAACTCGGATATAGCTTATCCGGTAAAACATTAAATAAAAATACACATAATTCTTTCTGTGTACTGCTAGGCTACGTTAATTAACTCAGAACGGAGAGTTCTATTAATCTCACACGCTTTATTTCTTCCCTTCGAGAGATATCCTTCCACACACGTGCCCAGAGCTCCTCTCCAGACAACCAACACGTTTCACTACCACGTTAAAACTAAAAACTCACTCTCCGGTCCCCCACCAGAGAACCCTTTGTCAACGGAGGCTGGTCCCCTCTTCAGCAGGTGTTCCCTTTCCTTGACCGAAAATAATCTCCTTTTGATGAATCTGACTTCTTATAGAAACGGGTGAAATCCCTCTTATCTATGAACTTACCATCACAAAGGTTCCATTATACTAAACATTCCTTCAACACAGATAATGTCGCTACTCGGATTAAGATTTCAGTTCAGAAAACCCTACAGTACACAGAAGATACACACACAATAAGATAATATCTCATAACAATAGTTCTTTTTAAGCTTGCAGCTGCCAGGGACCTGACATTTATATTCTGATTTTTAAATCTATAAAGAAACAAATATTAGGGATAGTCAATCTTCAATAATCAGATAATAATGAATGTTGTCTTATTACACTTAATCGTTTGTGTTCTTATGTACTTGAGATATAGGACAAGAAGAGAGCTGAAAATTAATGGAATTCTCTTATTCTTCGTCACAAACCTGTGATAATACAATTCACTGCCTAGTTCTTAAAAATAATCCTCCTCACAACCAACTCTTCCCAAGTGGCAATAAAAGTAAATCAAAAGGTCCTAAAATTCAGTAATAGTCAGGAAAATTTTATTAATGGGGATCCTAGAACAATGTTTGTATTTAAAATCAAACTAAGGTATTTAAACAAAAAATTATATGTATTAAGATATATAAACATACTACATTAACACTTTTATAATGTAAAGTGCTTTTAGCTTACAATAAGGTCGATTTTATAGAACAAGGCAATAAAATAAATATCAGTCTTTGTTCCCGTCATCATTTGAGTGAAATACTGTGCACTTGAGGTACAAAATGGTGTCTTCATCGTCGAGGTTTTTGAATCAAAAAGTGAAATTTTTGAAACAAATTGAAAATGTAAATATTCGAAAATATTAAAAGTCAGATATGTAGAGAAATGTTTTTTTTTAATCTTCATACGGGAAAGGTTTAAATATACAATTACAATAATCCTGAAAAACGTACAATATACAAGAAAAACGTACAAACTTCCAACACTAATTGATAACCACCAATGTTCTGGCCCACTCACACAAATTTACCTTTTACTAAACTTGTCTGGTCAGCTTCCCCTTTTCCTAGTCACTTACCAAACAAGAAGGACATGCATTCAATTTGTTGCCCGATATTCTACCATTTAACATAACTTTTTTCAATGGGTTTTTAATGAGAAAATTATTTTCCAATCAGACATTTTCCAGTTTTGTTATGTAGAGCAGTTTGGACCTCTCCAATAATTCTGAAAGCTCTACGTCCATGATATAATATATTTTTTATGTTTGATTTCAATAAATATGTTTATTATTACTAGATAAGTACAATTTTAAATAAGCATTTTGAAAAAAAGAACTCACTTGGGTTATTTCACAGATTTTTACAAGTTTTTTTTTTTCGAAAAAAACCCTCCCGCGTTTTTAAGCCAACCTTGTCAATTAACCCATCTCAAACATCCAGAAATACGAATTACAAATAAATTACTCTTTTAGGACGGATTTACTAAGACAGTATACAATAGAATCTATATAATACACAAATAAAAAATATTTAGTATTTTTGTTTACATGGGGTACAACTGAACAAAGACTGCTTTCGCGTTCATTGACGCGCTTTTGTTTTTGGAAAATTAACGATATTTAACTGATTAATTTCTGAAAATACAGCTTTCCCTCCTTTGGATATATATGCCTGATGAAACAGTATAAATTTTGACATAAAGTAACTTTTACTGCAAAGCGTACTAAAAATCTATAATGGTAATTTATTTCAGTTATTTTGAGAGTTTTTAATTTTGTTAAATTACATATTAACATTTATTTAAAATTAACTTATGGATAAATAAATCATTTCGTTATAGCAACACTTATTAAAGAAGACAAATCGAACAAATGTATCAATATTTTTAAATACTTTTCATCGTTACTTTAATGTAATTTATTACACGAGCATCACATTTTTCCATCAGTAACAAAGAACGAGTGCAGAAACAAATTATATCACTAGCGTGTAGAAAGCGATTTGTTAATCTTCTCAAATTTATCACTGGTAGTAACTAAACAGAAGTCATTTACATCGAGATGATTTGTAGGAATGAAAAAGAAATGTTGTTACTAAGAAAAAACATTCCGATTATATGCCTCACGAAATATACTTATTTTCTGAGACATGAAATATGAGTTGTTGATGTGGAAATATAATTTTTCATTTCCGAAACAGTGATGTAGAAAAGGTATTTGCTAAGATTTTTTTAAAAAGCCAATTAAAGTATCTTTACATTATTATGAGAAGGTTGATAAACTTGTGTTGATAACAGGAGTAAATCATTGCTTAATTAGCAATTTAACATTTCACGTAATTCATTTAATGAGTGATATAACACAATTCAGAATGTATAGTTACATAATTACTGCAAATGAGTTTAAAATTTACATTAACATGCGAGGAGTATGACTTAGGTTAAGTCACTGACTTATTTGACTAGTGACTTAGTGACTGACTAGTGACTTTAGAAATGCCTAATTTTTCCCCCTCACTGTGGTTTTAATCGTGAACTACAAAATACACATTTTTGTGTGACCAAAGTTAACGACACCACGATGCATGGGATTATCTACATGCAAATGGATATATCGCTGATCTCATACAGAAACGTTGCGTTTCAATATTTTTCATACTTTCCTTCCATAACCAGTAGCAGTGTGTCATTGTCATAACGTAGTGGCATTTTAATTCCAGCATCCTCATATCTCATCTAATTCTTAATATACGTTGCCTGTTAAATATATATATATATATATATATATATTATACTATGTTTTATTCTATGTTATTTTTGTGTTTTTCCTCATGTTTTGCAGTGATTATTTAAGAATAGTAAAACGAAACCAGTTTCAATCTTTTACACTAATAGACGAAATTTCCTCCTACTTCGCTTCCTATAACAAATTGAGCAACTATACTGAAAATTTTATTTTGAACTGGTTCCAAATAAAAACTCTCTATAATTCATGTTTCATTTGAATTAAGACTGGAGCTGGCGTAGCACACACGGGTGTTCGTTGTCGAAGGCAGTTTTGCAAGCAATCCCAGGTTCGTTTAATTCGACGTTTCTATGGGAAAACTGACCAAGCTCCACTAGTTATCAATATATTGATACAAACAAACAAAAACATGCCTCTAATAATATAAAAACAAAGAAACAGTTAATGATAACAAATGTCAAACTTAGAGAAAAGCCACTGTTCTATCTTGTTTCTCACCTTAAATGTTGCTTCAATAAAATTAATAATTAGATATAGTGACACTCAAAATTTACACTCTTAAACTCTGATTAACAATTTGCAAAATATCATAAACATTCAGAGAAAGGGGATACAACTTATTGTGACAGGAATGCACTTTTAGATAATATTAGCTAATGTATGTACCATTTTGCTTACGCCTAACGACCTGTGCCGAACCCGATGGCGAAATATGAATAGTTAAAATACGAAGAGTTATTGACAAAGCATAAGGTACTTATTAAGATCTGTTAATTTTTACCATGCCTGATTCAATACATTTTTTTAATGAATTACCTTTCATTTTAAAAAGGTTAGAAACTGTATTCTCGGGTAGATGGATACGTTATGCTAAATACATGAGGGAATTATCAGAGGTAACAACAACAATAATACGAACTCAATGAATTATTACGTTTCACGAGCAGCGATAAAAGCGATGATCACGTAAGACCAAGAAAAGCACACCATCACGAGCAGTTGTTCTATAGATTTCGGATATGTTGGTTGGTGGAATTTTTATGCAATACTGGACGAAGATGGTATAATTATTATTCGTAGTGAGATAAGAATGTTTGTATCATTCAGGAATATTAGCCCATTTATATAGTTGTGTGTGAAGCGCAGCTGTATTTGTTGTTATGTTATTAAATCTGTTTTGTTTATATTATATTTGAAGAATCTTTGTTGTGGCTAAAGTACTTATTACTCATCATAATCCCACATACATGTAGACCTTTTAGAGGTATCGTAGAAGTCAGAAACTATTTTCGTCAGCGAATAAAATTTCTTTAACATATATATTTTTTTAAATATGCTCTCAAGAATTACATTAAAATACAACATAATATATATTTTTTTCTCTCCCGTCAGTGACGATCAATGAGATCTCAAAAGAAAAAATGTACTTCTAATACAAAATTGTATTATTGATTTTTATGGAAAAAACTGTGGATTTTTGTATGTATGATGCTCACACTATACAATTACATACCTAAATAATTCAAGGAATATTTTAAATATTTTTTCTTATAACATTACACAAATAAAGTTTAATATATTGTTCGGATTTAAAATTTCATAAAGATTTATAATGGGCTAAGGGCAGGGCGTGAAAGGTCGAAGTTTACGTTTTCGTGGAGATTCTAAAAGATCTTCTTGAACTTTATTCTATAGAGAATGGAAGTGTCGCGTAGCATTATTTGAGATACCCTGGTCTATAGCATTTACTAAAATCCTCAGATGTATTTGGTGTTTCATTGCGTTTCAAATATATCACATATAGTTTGCAATGTAAATAATATCATTTAATAAAATGTAAGCAACACTTTAATTTAAAAGTAAATAATTTAATTTAAATATGATGATTTTTCCCTTTAGAACTAACCCATAGTTAGGTACGATCCTAAAAAAACTTCTGTATGCTTTGTCATTGACCAAGAGCTTTTATGAAAAAAACAAGATTGGTACTATAGAAATATGATTTCAATTGAAAATGTAAAAGTATGATTTACTTCTGGACCATGCATTTGTTGAGGTACTATGCAACTTATATATAAATATTACGAGTTCGTCTTTACAGAATTGCAAAACTTTGTGTGCAAAGCATAAAAAAATCGGTTCGAGAAAAATGGGACGAAAAACGATTGCAAGATTTGACTAAAACAGAATGACAGACAAGAAATGAAGTTAAATAAATTATTTTAAAAATACAGCCTGTAGTGTTAAAAATACAGCCTGAGTGGCTGTTCGTGCTCTGTTTCACAGGTGGGGCAACTATATAATATTTCTGTCAGAGTAGTAGAAGTCAGTAAAATAGAGTTATATACTGTGTTTTTACTATAGCGCAAATAGCACTGTGTGTACAGAAAATAAGATTTGTGCAGTAATGAAGCAACTAAAGTTTAAAAAAAGAAACTAAATACACTTTTATGAAAATTATTGGGAGTATTTATTTTTTGTATTATATAATTGAAAACCTCTAGATACCGACATTTATCATACTATGCAAACTTAGAAATTTATTAATGATTTAAAAAAATAAATAAATAAATAAAAATTTAAAGTTTTCTATCAAGTAGTAAATATTTCAGACTATTTAAAAATGCTATTTGTTTTTTACTTTATAGAGTACCGACAAATCGCAGTGCAGCAATAATGCGGAATGTGCATTTTACAAGAAAAGCACATTATGTCACTTAAAAAAATGTACACTACTCATTTTTAATCTAAAGCTTTTAATCCAACAAAACTACTATTGTTATTACATATTTAATTCACGTACTCATTTACTTTAAATACTTAAAATCCAAATCAGCATTAACATTTATGTAACACATGTTTTTTGAATACCATTCGGGAGAAAAATCCAAGACAAAATAAGAGAAATCATTTCGAAAAGATTTTATTCTATTAAAATGAAACAGCCACTTTTAAAGTTACACAATAATCACAAATAATTGCTTAATAGTTGCAGAAATTAAAATAGAAAATTGTGAACCCACACAATATATCATTAAATGACTAATAAAGTCCTGCATCGGGTTGGATAACACGGTTTTACCCGAATCCGATCCAACACGCTGGTTGGTTCAGGCATATGCTATCGTTTTTTCTTTCACGTTAGGGTTCACTTTAAATGTTTCGTGTACAGTTAGGATTTGACGATTTCGACACTAGATCTTTTGAACAATTTTTCAAAAGAAAGTCCTGAAATTTTTTCAAATGAAAAAAAACTATATATTTAAATATTAATGAGTATATATTTGTTCCTTTTTATATTTAAAAAAGTCCTTCCAGCCTGTACCGGGAGAAAAAGGTAGCTTTCCTATATCTTCGTTTTAAAATTTTACCTACTTGAAAACAGCAAGCTAAAATGCAAAGAAACCGTTTACAAAAGATGTTTATTTATTTTTTTTTTGTTACACAAAAAGTTTTAAAATAATTAAATTCACCACGAATAAATACAGAAATTTGTATTGCTATTGAAAAATAAGATTCGGATTTTTGCAGAAAAGCCTGATTCCCATCCGTAAATGTCGCCAATCATGTCAATAATTCTTAAGGGTTGATATTTTTGAAACAAACATAGTTTTTCCTATATAGTGCCAGGACGATTTTGCCCGAAACAGTGTCCTAGTCAAGATTTTTCTAACATTGTTCGACGAAAAATCACAGGAAGATGCGAAGATGTGCGTTGTGCAAAATATCATACAGCTATATGCCCGAGATAGGATCAGAGTGCTCTGGAGCCCAGGAGATAAATGAGCGAATGAATAATCAGTTGTCATTAAGGGTGGTTTTCGGCTTCCAGACAAGAACCCTGTGGAAGCGGTTGCTCTTGAAGGATAGCAGAGAAAAAGAGATTATTTTTTACCCATATTTTGACTCAACGGCATGGCGTTCAAACTAACTTAACTAGTCAATATTTTAATGCAAATTGATATTTAATTTTAGCAAATTGAATATGGAAGTATAGGTAGGGCCGTACTTCAATTGCCCTATATAATAAACCACCCCTATTTCGCTTTTGTTATCTGTGTATACTCATGGGCACTGCTGTCATTTAATAAGTTCATATATATGCACTATATGGATATAAAAGAATCGATGAGAAATATTAATGAATTACATGAATTAAGGATATTTTCTTTTAAGTAGATATACATCCAAAAGCAATCTTCTACGGCCCCAACAAATTTACAATCAAACCTAATCAGCGTCTATTTATGTAAAGATCTAACAGAATATGAAATTTGATGAAATTCCGTGCATTAGAACTCGAGATATAGCTATCGCAGAAATCGTAAAAAATTCCAAATAAAGCATCACCTGTTGGGCGATTTACATTTAAATCTAAGCAGCACCAATGTATGTTAAAAGTATAACCGAATCTGAAGTTTGATTATATTCTGTTCATTAGTTCTTGATATAAAGCGTCTAGAAAATTTGTGTAACAATCATACAGACTCACGGATATACATTTTCTGAAAACAGTGAAATCGTGCTTAGGACCTACAAAAACGCATTAAGACGTCTAAAACCAGAAGTAAAAATTTTCACGAAACCAAAACATTCTTCCTGCAGATAGAAGAAACTGATAATATGTAATGAATCGAGGGCTATTAGAATAATAACATCGGTAGCAAAACTAAATTTGTAAACGCAGTTATAAATCTGTATCGCGATGGGATATAAATAGTAACTTGCGTGTATTTTTACATCTTCTGAAATATTTCGCATGTAGAAATTAGACAGAAGTCATTTACATTGAAATAATGTGTAGCTATTCATGTGAAATATTAGTATTGGAAAAAAGGCACTCCAATTATCTATTTTAAGAAAACACTTATTTTACGAAACACGCAATATGAATCAATGCCGTCGAAATCTCATTTCTGATTTCTGAAACGGTGATGTAGAAATAAGACTTCCTATACGATAATACGTTGAAGTAAATTGAATCTAATATATTTTTTCACTCTTGATGAAAGCTGGTAGTTCGCTCTTTTCAACCAATTAATAGGCTTCTCTTAATAATAAGGTTAAAATAACGACTTACGTTATCCAGTATATGAATTATAAATAATGATTGTCTAATTATTTAAATATTCCAAATGTGATTAAGAGTTTTTTTAACATTAAAGTCGCGCATGTGTCTGATAGATGCACGTCTGATATTTTCTGTGTTTACATTTAAATATTTTAGTTACTTATTGATGTAATATTTCATCTTATATGTACTTATAATGGAATGCAACAGAGGAACAACATTATGTTGCTAAGCATGGCTATAATTTGGCTCAACAGCTGTAAAACGAAATATGTAAATATATTTTTAATATGTAAAAGAAATCAAAGTATGGCTATAACTTCAGTTATAATTAAATTAATAAAAAAATAAAGTATTGTTTTACTTAATGTAAAGTTCTTAATATCTGCATTTAATGTAATTTGTTATAGTGAGTCATGTACATATGAAAATTGAAGCTAACATTTAAAAGTTCAATACTACTATCTTAATTGTATTTCATATTTAAATTCTCCAAGCCACAAATTGTGGAAAAAAGGTTTGCAGCAAACCAGTCAAAGTTTTAGAAAAATATCTGTTACTTTGGATTAAATGATCAATAATCTGTGTATTTCATTGCCCTTTTTCACTTGTGCATTCGAATGTAATAGCCCAGAAATATCGTGAATACATATTTTGCAAAAATATGTTTTTGCAACATTAAATATATATTAATAATGAAGAAATTATTAAATTTCATAACTCAAAACTTATATTTTTCTCGTTACCTTTAAAATCCTTACTGTCTAAATCTCTATTTATATAAATTTTGTTTCACTTCTCGTCAATAATTTCCAAGCTATTCGTCGATATATAAATCAGCAACTTAAAGTTGATATAGAAAAGGGCCAGCCATTAAAGTTGAAAATATCTTATCTGCCATTTCATATACGCCAAATAAAGCATATCAACAATATATTAATATGTTCAATTATTAATAGATAATATTAATAATATTAATTAGATATAATTACTAATAATAGTAATATTATTCAGAATTACTATTATTCACCTAAATAAATTATTTTTACATAGTTATTCTACACCGCTATCCTCAATATCATGCAATTTCCAAAAGACATTTATACTTACGTGTTTTTTAAGATAAAGCAATATAAATTCGTATTCAGGCTAAGTGTGGCATGATATACCGAAGAAATTAACAATTACAGAGCTTCGTATTAAAATTTTTAACTTTCGCATAAAACACTACTTTTTTACGGACTTTAGAAAACAAGGAGCATTGCTCAAAGCATCTTTTGACAGTAATTTGCTATTTTGTTTTTAACCACGTACTGTACATTTCTGTGTGTTATTGAATATAATGTTGATACTGGAGGGAAATGTTGTGTTTAAGTATATATATATTTTTTTGGCATTTTCCACCTTGCGCAACATAATCAAAGTCACAATAATTTTATATCTCCTTTAGCATTTTTGAGAGAATGAATAAGATGATTTTCTATATTATTTATATTCTATATTTGTCATTCTGCATTATATTTTCCTGGTTTCTGACATTTAATTTATTTTCATAAGTTACCTTTCCCTTTTTTTTACATAAATGTGATAATTTAGGTCAGTTTGTTTTAACTTTTATTTTTTATTTTTCCTTCTATTATCTATCTTCTGAAGTCGGAATTAAATTCATTTCGTGATGAACATAATTGGGTGATTTATCTCTGCATTAATAATAGTTACAATCTGACCAACTTTTGTCTTATTTTTAAATGTGTTACTGTCTCCTGTTTCAACTTACTTTTAATCAAAATTGGAACCCGTTTATGATTTTTGATTTAATGTTTACCAGAGGGATCATTATGACCTCCGTTTAATTTAAATTAGGCTGAATTTGAAAATAAAAAAGGCGGATATTAATAAAAAGGAGCATGAATTCTGGTAAAAACGTAAATTTGTCACATTTGAGGGTTCGGAAATGTATATTGCCGCACACAGAGAATCTCCAAGATTGATAACTAATTTTCTAGTTAAATTTGAATTCATTTTATTCATTTTATCGTCAGTACTTGTATTTTGAATTTTGAATTTTTTTTCAATATTTTGAGAGTTTACGTGTTTTTGAATTTATACATACATTACATTTTCGCATAATATTATATGAAGTAGTGGATTGTATTTAGTGTTTTTTGGTGCGCATACTAGATAGAATGAAAGTTTATTCTGAATGATTTTCATAGCGCATTCAGGCTGTTTTTAATTTTAACAAAAATTACATAATTTGAAGAATTATTATTACATTTTTGAGTATTAAATAGTCATTATTATATAAATGTACATTCTTAATGCGCTCGCTATCAAGGTCAATTTTCAATTTATCTGAACATATTATCATGCTGTCCCGGAATCTCTATTAAGAGGAAATGCCTGGCAAGACGACACAAAAGTTTCAAAAACGTGCTTTCTCCAATGAATCACGTTAGGGAAAAGATATCCCTTCAACGTAAGCAGAAAGAAATATGTCGATATAATCACATGATGCTTTATGAAACCACAAAAATAACATATCAAATACTTCTGTATAAATCACCAAAGCAAAGGGTTCCGGACAGATCGACCCACACGTAACTACGCCATGCAAATTAAACAAACACTTGTTTTAGACAAATATTTTAGAATCAAGACTAAATAACTACTGAACTTTCATTTTCGACTAATGGTGGAGCAGCCAAAAGTATTGCTGTTTAGTAAAGAAAATCGGCGTGTTCGCGACAGCAGTAATTTAATTTAAAAATATGTATCAATGCCAGATATTTAAGATTTGACAGTTTAGTAATTTAATTTGGCTAAAACAAATAACAAAAATTGTAACCATAAAGGAAGTTTCCAGAATTTACATGAAATAAAATAATGAAGAAAACGGTAAAAGATAGTTTCTTATATCGTTTATTTTAGATTTTTTTTTTTTAAATTTATTTTTTTGTACCTGATGGAAAGGGATAATTAATTTCGAAACAACTTTTTCTACATTGAGTAGGAGTTTAAATACAAGATTTATATGTAAAAAAATGAAAAGTGCAAAGAATAAAATATAAAAAAATATCCATGGACAGTCATGACAATCTTTCATACACGTTCATAAATTATGTAATAAATAGATTAATTTCAATTATGCTATTGGCAAATCATTAATCCATTAGTGGTGATAGTTAGGAGAACGTTTTGTACTAATGTTGTCACGATATAGCCAATAAGCTTTACTGTTTCAAATTGTCCTTAGTTTCGAATAATATTTTTGGTTTTATATACGGTTTTATATAATCGAAAATTTCTGTTAGTATACAAAATAAATATTTCTATTTAGAAATAGTGATATTAAAAAAGGCGTTTTGTCATTCATGTCTCGGAAAGTATCTGCACGAAGATGACATTTCTTTTATGTTACAGTTAGTCTCATACGTGTTCAAATAATTTGCCAATCCATTATCTAGAACTCTTAAATATTCTGCTATCAATTTATTTAATCCAACACATAGATGAACAAAATACGTAGTAAGATGCACTGCTCTTTCTTATTTATGTATTTAGCAGTATTTAAACGTGAATTGTAATAATTTCACTTAAACAGGGAAACGTTTAGGCAAAACATTATAATCAATAGATATGGAATTATTTTCTTAGAGATTAGTGAAATTTCTTATTATGTGAAACAATATAATACAATACTACGTGGATATAAATATGAAGATATTCAACACAAGTGCTATGAATATGTGTTCATATATTATTATTCACATATTTTTTGTATAGGTTCACCTAATTTATTCAAGTTTCACATAATTGCCACAGGAATCGCCCATCTTTTCTAGACGTTTCACCTAATTTGTATACAGAGGTTTTATACACAGTGTTACACCACAAACAATAACAAAGTTAAAAGCACTCTTGATACATAAATAATAGAATTATATTCACAATTTTGAAAGGAAAATCAATTTGTAAGGGGATTTTACAGAATAACATTTTCACGTTATAATTTGAAACATGATGGTGATTAGCGAAGTCGTATTTATATTTCTATTCGACTAACTATTTTCTCTGTAATTATCCAATTTATCAAATTATTGTCTTTAAAGAGAGAGTTGAATATATACGTTAAAAGTGCTCTTCATACAAACAGAATAGAATTATTTTCGCAATTTTGATAGAAAAATCAATTTTTATAGTGTTTACCTGCTATATCACAAAAACTAAGAATAAAGTTGCAAGTATAATTTGAAACATGATGTCAATAGTCAAGTTTTATTTCTAATTCTGGTCGACTAATTATTTCATCCGTAATTATCCACTTTGCCAAGAAATCTTCTTTAAATATCGAGTCCAAGAGCACATGTAAATGCATAAATATTATTACTCAGCTAAGTATTATTTTCCATGATTATTCGATTTAGTAATATATTTTTATATAAGGTCTAAGGATCTTTGCACATCTAAATGTCTTGAAAGAAAATTAAAGGTTATATATAGATTAATATAAAATGAAAAACTTAATTAAATTATATTGATTCTAACATGAAGTGTTGTCTTGTCCCTGGATGCGATATTACACCGTATAACACAATAAAATGCCATGCAATAAAATACAGGGTAATTATAAATGATAGACCGGATTTTAAAAATTTATATTTTCCATTATATTTATTCTAACAAAAAGTGTTGTCTTGCCCCTGGATGTGATCTTACACCGTATAATGCAATACAATTTCATGCAATAAAATACTGGGTAAGCATAAATGATAGATTTTAAAAAATATATATCTTCAAAACTATAAAACATTTTGTATTAAGTGATCCATAAAAATAAACAAAAACACTCCAAGGTTTTTTTTTCGGAAATCAATGACAGAGAAAAGATTTTTTGTATTAAAAATTCAAGGAATTTTTGTGGGATTACATTAAAGATCTTGTTTATGAACTACCATTGCAGAAAACACTCTAAGAATTTAATGAATGCATCAGGGATGCAGTAAAAACCGTTGACAATGTAAAACTGCATAATGTGTAGAAGGAACTTTATTTCAGATTAGATGTCTGCTGTGTTACGAAAGGTTCACACATCGAACATTTGTAACGGTTAAAAAAATACGGGACTACATTTAAAATGCAAGTTAAGCACACATAGACGCATGAACACGACAAATAATATCAAATCGCAGTGGTGGTTTGATTACATCCTTTAACAAAACCCCCCAAAAATAAACTCCACACATAATTGTAGATTTTTTTTAATAATTTGTAATATTTTGTACTTTGAATGTGAATTAATGTTTTCATGTAAATTAAATCTGATTGCATGTGTAAACAAGTGGGTAAGTGGGATCGAAGATCACTTAAAGGGTTTCGTTTAATATTCCTTTAAAACAATTTATCCTTTCTTTAATAAATCCAAATAAATTTCATTTAGCAACAACAACAAAAAAATTTTTTTATAAGGTAAAACGTTACCGGTCTATTTTTTCGTTATTTCGAATATCTACACCAGCCCGATAGCGGGGGAAGCCCGCTATTATATTCTGTCATAATAATATCTGTCATGTGGACTAAATGCGATATTTAAAAAAAATATTTCAAAATTTAACATGTTGTACACCTTCAAAATGTGCTGACATTTTGAAACAAAACAACGCATTAACGCGATTACTCGCAAATTATTTTCTTTCATTGTTGTAATAATTTTCCCAATCATACGCATAAAACTATATATTCATATCCGTTAGCGCCAAAATTGGCGATATTTGGCGAAATATCGCCAAATTTGGCGACCAAAATAAGTCATAAATGAAGCCAATTTGGCTATTGCTCAATAATTTGGCGAATTTCTTATTCAAATTCAGTATTAACGAATCTTTTGTAAACGTTTCTTTGCATTTTAATTTGCTGTTTTCGTGTAACATTAGCTAAAATTTTAAAACGAAGATATAGGAAAGCTACCTTTTCCTCCCGGTACAGGCCGGAAGGACTTTTTTGTATTGAAAGCTACCTAAATGTCAGCCACCCTAGAATTTCAAACTGCTCTATCTCAGCCATTTTATAAGATAGAGGTAAACCAAAAAATGCTCTGGAATCCTTGTATTAAGGCCTAACACGTAATTAAAAAATAAATTTGAATTTTTATTTTTTTGTATATTTATTTTAGTTTTAAATTTTTAAATGGCCGCCATCTTGAAACAAAATGGCGGACCAAGCTGGCCAACGAACTCGGTCGAGACATTAGTGACCTTAATACACACAATTAGTTTCATCAAAATCGATTCATAATTACGGGCGTTATCGTATGACATAGGTCATATATATATATATATATATATATATATATAAATCAACATTTGAACGGAGGGTGGTTTTGGGGTCTGGGGGTCATGATCGGTGAAAATATATCGAAATTTTCCGGAACTGCTTTCCTCCGAACGGCTGCAATAGGTAGCTTTATACTTTTTTGTATTGAAAGCTACCTAAAAGTATAAAGCTGCCTATTGCAGACGTTCGGAGGAAAGCAATTCCGAAAAATTTTGGTATATTTTCACCGATCATGACCCCCAGACTCCAAAACCACCCTCCGTTCAAATGTTGATTTATATATATATATATATATATATATATATATATATATATATATATATATCCATATATATATATATCTGACCTATGTCATACGATAAAACTCGTATTTATAAATCTATTTGGATGAAACTAATTGTGTGTATTAAGCTCACCAAAGTCTCGACCAAGTTCGTTGGCCAGCTTGGTCCGCCAACTTGTTTTAAGATGCCACTTAAAGATGTACGGCCACTTAAAGATTTAAAACTGAAATAAATATCCAAAAAATTTAAGAATTCTAATTTATTTTTTGCTTACGTGTTAGGCCTTGATACAAGGATTCCGGAGCATTTTTTGTTTTACCTCTATTTAAAAAACGACTGAGATAGAGCAGTTTGAAATTCTAGGGTGGCTGACATTTTGAAAAAAGGACAGCACATTACAAAAAACCAAAGATAAATTTATAAGTTTTAGTGCACTCGATTTCTCGCAAATTATCATCTTTCATTGTTGTAATCATTTTTCCAATCATACGCATAAAACTATATATTCATATCCGATAGCGCCAAATTCTCGCCAAACTTGGTGACATTTGGCAAAATATCGCCAAATTTGGCGACCAAAATAAGTCTTCATAGATAAAGCTAACTTGGCTATAGCTCAATAATTTGGCGAATTTCTTATTCAAATTCAGTATTAACGAATCTTTTGTAAACGGTTTCTTTGCATTTTAGCTTGCTGTTTTCGAGTAACATTAGCTAAAATTTTAAAACGAAGATATAGGAAAGCTACCTTTTCCTCCCGGTACAGGCCGGAAGGACTTTTTTGTATTGAAAGCTACCTAAATGTCAGCCACCCTAGAATTTCAAACTGCTCTATCTCAGACATTTTATAAGATAGAGGTAAACCAAAAAATGCTCTGGAATCCTTGTATTAAGGCCTAACACGTAATTAAAAAATAAATTTGAATTTTTATTTTTTTGTATATTTATTTTAGTTCTAAATTTTTAAATGGCCGCCATCTTGAAACAAAATGGCGGACCAAGCTGGCCAACGAACTCGGTCGAGACATTAGTGACCTTAATACACACAATTAGTTTCATCAAAATCGATTCATAAATACGGGCGTTATCGTATGACATAGGTCAGATATATATATATATATATATATAAATCAACATTTGAACGGAGGGTGGTTTTGGGGTCTGGGGGTCATGATCGGTGAAAATATATCGAAATTTTCCGGAACTGCTTTCCTCCGAACGGCTGCAATAGGTAGCTTTATACTTTTTTGTATTGAAAGCTACCTAAAAGTATAAAGCTGCCTATTGCAGACGTTCGGAGGAAAGCAATTCCGAAAAATTTGGTATATTTTCACCGATCATGACCCCCAGACTCCAAAACCACCCTCCGTTCAAATGTTGATTTTATATATATATATATATACATATATATATATATCTGACCTATGTCATACGATAAAACTCGTATTTATAAATCTATTTGGATGAAACTAATTGTGTGTATTAAGCTCACCAAAGTCTCGACCAAGTTCGTTGGCCAGCTTGGTCCGCCAACTTGTTTTAAGATGGCGGCCACTTAAAGATTTAAAACTGAAATAAATATCCAAAAAATTTAAAAATTCTAATTTATTTTTTGCTTACGTGTTAGGCCTTGATACAAGGATTCCGGAGCATTTTTTGTTTTACCTCTATTTAAAAAACGGCTGAGATAGAGCAGTTTGAAATTCTAGGGTGGCTGACATTTTGGAAAAAGGACAGCACATTACAAAAAACCAAAGATAAATTTATAAGTTTTAGTGCACTCGATTTCTCGCAAATTATCATCTTTCATTGTTGTAATCATTTTTCCAATCATACGCATAAAACTATATATTCATATCCGATAGCGCCAAATTCTCGCCAAACTTGGTGACATTTGGCAAAATATCGCCAAATTTGACGACCAAAATAAGTCTTCATAGATAAAGCTAACTTGGCTATAGCTCAATAATTTGGCGAATTTCTTATTCAAATTCAGTATTAACGAATCTTTTGTAAACGGTTTCTTTGCATTTTAGCTTGCTGTTTTCGAGTAACATTAGCTAAAACTTTAAAACGAAGATATAGGAAAGCTACCTTTTCCTCCCGGTACAGGCCGGAAGGACTTTTTTCCTACTTTAGCTGATGTCTGCTTAAATCATTCGAATATTGGAAAATCTTGTTTAATTTTTATTTACAGCTTTTTCTTTAAAAAAAATCTTTTAAAAATGCGACACCTTTCTGTTTGAAAAAAAGGATCAAACATTTTGTGCTTTGCGCACTCATTGAGAATTCCCTCGTACTAATCGGGTGAACATCAATAAAATGTCTACCGCGAGAACTTAAAATTGCACTAACTGAAACGGCAGAAAGAAAATCTTCACTGTTATAAAATAAAATATATATGCTTTACCTGTTATAAAATTGATGAGCCGAAGCGTATTCAGAAGTACTTACATAAATACATGTACAGTGCGTGTAAAAACTTTAAAGACAGCAAAAAATTGTGAAAATGCTGATACATTTAAAATGAGATAATTGAAATGGAAATTTAATGTTTATCATAAAGTTGAAATACTAATATAATAATATAATAATAATAATAATAATATAATACTAATACTAATACTTGAAATAATAAGAGTCAGCAAAATGTTTCTATGAGCTTTTAAATACAAGGAAAGATTAAAGAAATAAAAAGGATACTTTTAAAATTAGTATCAACTGGAAAATACTCAAGTAAAGAAATTCTACAAATGACTGGGTTCAATGTGTACAGGAACTCAATCTACAATACATAGTTGAAATAAAAAGAATGAAAAAATACTTGAAATAATAAGAGTCAGCAAAATGTTTCTATGAGCTTTTTATTGTAAAAAAAAATAATAATAGTGCAAACAAATGCTATTTTCGCCTGTGTAAAAACTTTAAGGACACCACTATTTTTTTGATAGAAATGTTAGGTATAACTATTACTAATTTGCACGTTAAAAACCCGTGTCATAGTGATATTGATGACGTTTTCAATAAAGAGTTTTGTTAACAATTGAATTCATTTGGACACTACACTGTTAACTAGTATTTTAAAAACACAAATTGCACAAATTGTGCTTATTAGTTGCTAAAATCAGTGTAAAAATTGTTTTAAACTCATAAAAGAGCTAAAATCCTACATGTTTTGTTAATTTCATAGTAATGCTAAAAGACAACTATGAGAAAGTAAACTGACTGAATATAAAAATGGAGTTGTTGAATCTTTTGCATTATCAGGAATGAGCTGTCGGTCTATATCAAAAGAGATAGGAAGACATAAAACCGTCATTAACAATGTTTTAAGATTAAAAGAGTTAAAGTAGGGGCGAAAAGGCTGGAGCAGACCAAAAGGCTTGTCACCCAGAGATGAAAGGATACTTTTAAAGTTAGTATCAACTGGAAAATACTCAAGTAAAGAAATTTTACAAATGACTGGGTTCAATGTGTGCAGGAACTCAATATACAATACAATTACTCGATCTGGGAATTTCCAATACACAGCAAAATTTTGTAAACCGTCTTTACGGACTAGATACAAAACCCAGCGTTTACAGTGTGCAATACAATTGATGGTTTGGGACGACAAAAGGCTGCAAGTTATTTTCTCCGATAAAAACAATTGGAACTAACATGGTTCTGATGCTGAAAGTATTATTGGCATGATTTGAAAAAAGGAAAATAATTTTTCTTAAAACGTCAATGAGGTGGCGGATCCATTATTACATGAGGCTGTTTTTCGTTTAACTTCGTAGGATCATTTGCATTTACTTCAGGAAAAGTTATTCAAATCATATCTAAAAGCTCTATCTGACCGTATTTTACCTGTTGCAATACTTATAGCAGGAGAAAAAATTTATTTATCATGAAGATAATGCACGCCTCCACATAAGAGGTAGAACAAAACTCTGGTTCCAGAAGAAAATTACTGAAGTTTTCCAACGGCCACCAATGTCCTGATCTAAACACTATCTAAAACATGCAGGGAGACCTAACAAGACGAGTTCACAAAAATGGAAGACATTTTTCCTCAGATTCAGAACTTAGATCTATTATTGGAAATGAATGGTATAAAACTAGTCCCGAACTGTCACATATTTTAATAATGCCCATGAAGGATAGAATATTTGCAGTCATTAAAAGCAATGACGGGTGCACAACATATAAATTATTTGTTCCTTCATTACTGTATTGTTTTTATTTTGCTGTCCTTAAAGTTTTTACACAAGCGGAGGTAGTAATTTATTGTATAATTATTTTATTTCCGTAATAAAATACTTACAAATAAATTCTGTTGACATTTTTACTAGCTTTTCAACTTCATGATACATATTACAGTAAGCATTTTTCACCTGATTTGAAATTTTTCAGAAACATTAACAGTTCTGGCTGTCCTTAAAGATTTTACACGCTCTGTATTGTCGTATGTCTGTTCTTATACATCGTTCTGTCATCATTCCTTGTTTTAATATTACAGGATATTTATGTTTTATTTTAAAATTTGAAATCGGATATGGAGTTTTAGGACATTTAATTTCAATTAACGTATACCGTGTCTCTGGATTATAATTTTGTTTACGTGCTAATTTTTTCTTAATTTTTATAGTGACACATTCTCGTGGTCCATAACTTGGAAAATTAGCCGCAAATTTAATGAAAGGTATTTTTTTGTAATCTTTGAATGGAAAAATTTATTATCTATAATAATTTTTATATTTTTTTTGCTACAATTTCCTTGAAATAATACTTTCTGAAACTTTTCTCGTAATAACTATAAGGGGTGTGTTTTTTAACCAAGTCATGTTTGGAAAGGTTAACCTTGTTTCAAAAAGACACAATCATGACTTATTCACGAAAGGTAGAAAATTGTGTGTATTTGATGTATGTATAATATTTTTGTTTTCTTATAATAATTTTAAAACTGTGTAACACAGTCTGAATAAGAAAGTAAAAAAGCAGGCGAAACAATAATAACCGCAAATGACGTACGGAATCTAAAATTCATCTATTAAAATCTGTCGTATTTTCTAAAAAAATATTTCATAAATTATTAAAATGAAAATATATTTTACACAAACTAAATTTAAAAGAAATGTCTAGCTTACTTTATTCTATTTCGGAAATTCTTATTTAAATAAACGTAACTTTTTAAATTGTGAATATATTTCGCCCAGATAATTCTTCAAGTGCATAATGTATAACCCAAGACTCTCAACTTTTATTTTAATATACTTTATTTTAGTTTTTAAATATCTGAATAAGAATTCAGATTCGTTAGTAAAATATTTCATTAATTTTTATTCACTAATATACAAATGAAAAAAGCTTCCGAATTCTCTAAAATTATTTTTATGCTACGAAATAAAATAAATCCCTATTCTCCAAAATATAAATTCTAAAACATACATCGAATCAATAGCTTCACAAAAACAAATTTCAATAAATAAAATACCTAAAACAACTTGACCTGATATATTTAATAACATGACCTTGGGTCATGTAAGAAAGAAATACCTTTCTTGTATTTCATAGTTATTATGTGCAGTAAACCACTATAGAATTAGTATCTTCTACCCCTAAAGTCGTATCTTTTTTATTGGAATTTGTTTCTATACAATTCTATAGGATTTGAATGGAAATTGCAAAAGTTATTGATTCTTAGCTCGAAGAGGAAATTGAAAAAATAATAATAAAAATCAATATATATTTTATTTCTTGAACTTAAATAATTGTAAGAATGAAAATTGGCTCAAAATGATTTTTTAGAGTTTTCTTTTTTTAATATTTTCTTAATAAATGATTGCCTACGAAATAGATTTATATTAAAATCCTAAATAACGAGTTTTTTTCATGGTTCATTGTTTTAACCCTAGAATGCTACCCATTCGTCTCCTGGACGAAGCCCATAACAAGTAAGTTTGACCTGCCTCTCCCAAAAAAGGAAATGTGTTGTGCTACTCAGTACCTTAATTTGACCTTGGATACTACAGTTAAGGATAATCGTTTTTCCCGAAATATTTGTGCACAAGGGGTTTTCAGAACAATATTCGTCTCGCAGACGAATGGTTAGCAGTAGCGTTTGCATTTGAGAATCAGACTTAGTTTTTTTTCCTGTGCTGCCGTGATATATCAAAACGTTTTATCGGAGAAAATGTTTGAGGTAGACCTGAGGCTATCTTAAAACTATTAAAAGAATTAATTGATCAAGAAAATTCTATTTCTGGGAATAAATCAGAAAAATGAAGATTTAATTGAAGTTGAGAGTGACGAAATTACAAATAGCAATAGAGATGAAAATTATGAATTATCCTTTGACAAAAAAAGATGAAGAAAAAACAATTCTTGAAAAACAAACCCAGGAGGATGGAAATATGAAGTCAAATTACGAAGCTAAAATTGAAAACAGCAGTGTATCAAATAAAAGTGAATGGGTTGGAAAAATTTCGAAAATGTTTGAATCATATGACGTCTATAATTTATTCAGACAAAATTCAGCTCAGTGGTAAAGATAAGTCAAAATGGTCATCTGTTCCTCAATTAAGTAAGTCAAGGTCAGCAGCTCGAAATATAATCATAGAATTTTTTAATTCCACAAAAGGAGCCGTAGACACATTGAATCAGATCTGTAATAACATGTCATGTAGTAGGAAAACACTGACGGCCTCTTTGTGTGTTTTATGGTATGATAAATATCAGTTTATTTAATGCACATGCTATATATTTGCATAACATGGCTCAAAAATTCGAAAAAGCATTATCCAGAAAAAAGTTCGCGATAAAGCTAAGTGAAGATCTTCTTGCTCAGTGGATGAAGAAGTATCTCAACGTATCAAATTGCCCCGATCAACAAGGACAATTATAAGTGAACTTTTGAAATTTTATATGAACATTCAAAAACTCGAACAATCTGAATGTAAAAGAAAGGAAAAATTCTGTATTTTGCCCGTACAATTTGCGCAGAATGACGCGCAACTTTTGTTTAACGTGTTCCAGAACAATGTTTGGTGAACATCACGTAACATGTGTGAATATTTCTTTGAAAACAAATAAATTGTGATTTCTTGCTTACTTGTAGATCGAGAGTGATAAAGTCACCTGCAGGTAGTATACATTTATTCTAATTAGCTTTTAAAATTGAATTTAAGCACGCGTACCCACATTTCGTCTGGGAGATGAATGATAATCATTCCCGTAAGTTTTTCAAAGGGTAGCATTCTAGGGTTAAATAACAAATTAAGTAGATTCATTTATTCGGCCAATATTAGTAGAAACATTTGTAATATACCCAGGCCATATTTAATTTATTATATTTTATGTAATATATATATATTACATGGTGTGCCCGAGTGAAACGCAGACTTTTCCTGTAGCGGAGTTGTATCTAATCGAAGTGGATAAATATGTTTAAAGATAGATGGCGTGGTGTGTTTCCCAGTTCACATAGTAGCTCGCTTTCTGTTTTCTGCGTTGTGAAAAGTTATTTGCGCGGTCGCACTGAGCTCTAATATAGAGTTTTGGGCTAATCATAGAGTGCTTTGGTATCCCTAAAGTAGAGCTAATATAAAAGTCATGTGACTATAATAGACCCGTGATGTGTTCATTTCTTTTCCTTGATTATTTTCTTTGACGATTCGAAATTACAAAATTTGACATTTGATTTCATCGCCAAGGGCCAGCATATGTTTGCGAAAGGAAAATCAGCAAATTACTCCATAGATAAATTGAAGTTCTTCTACTATTTTAAAACAGATGTTACTTTGCTTTGTTTTACTCCGTTTATATTTCTGCACTAGTTTATTCCATAGTTTCATTTGGTATATTTTTAATTTATACCCTTAATAAAGGGTGGTCTGAAATTGTTTTCACTTGAGAATGCCGTTTATAAATTATGAAATATAAATTATAAAGAGGTTTTTATTATTTTGTGGTCCCTTTGTTTTCCTTAAATGTACAAAAAAAAAAGCTTTTGTTACTTTTATATATTAAAGATATATTCTATTACAGCTAGTGCAGTCATCAATATATACAGTATGGCCATTAAAGTCCCTTGCCACTCTCTTAAATTCGGAATGTGTGCTGTTATATTCACAAAAGTGGTGTCTAGTAAAGTAGCGATGCGCTACTGAATGAAACCACCTATGGCGCCACCTGTTGGAAAAGTACGAAGTTATCATTCCTATCTTCAAAACGGAAAGAGATAAGGAAAATAAGTGATTCACAATATTGTAGAGCATCATCGATTTAGTCCGAAAAGACACCTTGTGGACATTAATGCAAAGAATAGAACAGATAAAACGAGCATTTGAGTTTTCGTGATTTCCTACACTGTGACGTCACGAAACATGAACGGAAAGAGAAATAATTATCTTTCGGACAAAGCACGACAGTGGAATGTGGCACAGTGGTATCGCTTGTGATTCCCGATCAAAACAACGCATTACGGACACTTGTGCTAATGTGTCACCGTCTATGCTCCAACGTGTGCAACCTGAAATTCAAACAAGGAACCAAATGTGCATTGCAGCTGACGTTGAGAAGTTTGAACATCTCAAATAAAGGTATATTGTTTCAACTAGTTGGTTTTTTCTTTCAAAGATCGTTTTGACACGTCACAGTGTAGGAAATCACAAAAAAACAAAACAAGTGCGCGTTTTAACCGTTCTATTCGTCGCATTAATATTGGCAAGGTGTATTTTCATACTAAATTGATGACGTTGTACAACTTTGTAAATCACTTTTTTCCCTATCTCGTTCCGTTTTCGTGATAGGAATGCTAACTCCACAGTCTTCCACCAGGTGGCGCCGTAGGCGATTTCATTGAGTAGCGCTTGGCTACTTTAATATACCTTGACCCCACTTTAATGAATATAAGAGCAGCCGCTCCGAATTTAAGAGGGTGGCAAGAGACTTTAGTGGGCATACTGTATATTTACTAATATAAATTGGGAAACAATATTCTGAAAAATTATTAAGTAATTGAATCTAGCAGTTGTTTAATTAATTGAAAATTTAATTAATACACATTACTGGATAGAAAACAAAATTTTATTTATATATGTATTAGTAAATAACGAACATTTTTTTTCAACGAATTATTACATCATTTTTGTAAATGTTTTGCACTTCACTTGCATAATCTAGATATTGAATATTTTTATAATTTTTTCAGGACCGACAAGAATTTTGAAATGGCCAAGCAAGCAATAACGTGGCAAATCTGGAATACTTAACGTGAATAGCACAGTTCATATTTGTACCACTTTTCAAAGGAAGGAATAACGGGGAAAAAACCCGCCCCCACCCTTCCTATTTTTTCTCTATGGAGCTAACTCGACTGTCTTCTGCATTTTCTTAAACCTCATCTCACCATTTTAAGCCTAATTTCACCACTAGTTGAATATAGTGCTTCTGCTGCCAGGCTATTTTATATTTTTAGTTTATTATGTTTTAATTTGTTGTTGTTTTTTGTTTTCTTCTTTATCCATGTGGTGTTGTGTTGCAATATACGAGATAAATAGCATTAAACTAAATATCATCAGGCCATCAGTAGCACGCACTAATCTTTTAATACTTGAAAAAAAATGGTTAGGAAAGTTTTCAACTTACCTATTTCAGCATAGCAGCAGGGTCATGCACATCGAACCAGGTAATCCATTAGAGCGTAAAACATAGCGTATATCCATCACGAAGAAGTGCACTAAAATATTTCCTTTATCTATCTTAAAATAGAAAGTGTTATTATTAAATGTGTGATGAACGAAACATTTGGTTTCGTATTGAACTAACTTATTAAATGATTAAAGATTACTTTTAATAAGCATTAGATGATATCTATTACAAGAATGGAGGAGAATAACATTTGCCCCTCGTAAATATTTAAGTTTTCATTTTTGACCCGTTCAGATCAAGAGAGAGATAAAAAGTGTTTTTATTAGTCCTTTAGAAGAAGGAAAAGTTCAGTTTTTGAGTGATGCAATGTTTCTGGTTACTGCAGGGGAAAACAGTCATGTCATCACCAGATGTATTTTTAGGATGATGCAAGATATACTTCCTATTGCGTTTCTCGGTTGAAGGTTCTTGATATAACATATTTCTTTCTTAATTGGGTGATTTTTAAATTGGGGTTTTCCAATATTCCCCCTTAATCGCCCAATGGTGGAAAGTTCTGGAGTTTTAGTTTCAGTCTGTTCCACTGAAAGTCAGGTTTAGGCGCGGGCTTGGTCAAGATATCGGCTATCATCTCTTTACTTGGGCAATAGCTTAGTTCTATAATTCCTGATTCTTTCAGATGTTTTATTACATGATACTTTATGTTGATATGCTTGCTCCTATTTGTATGTTTTTCGGATTCTATCATTTTGATGTAAGATGTATTGTTCTCATGTAGTTTGATCGGGAGTTTTTGTGGTAAATTTAAGTCTTCAAGAAGTTTAATGATCCATACTATTTCTTGAGTAGCATTTGCGGCAGAAATATTCTCCGCTTCCGCCGGCGATTGGGCTATGCAAGTCTGTCTGTTTGAATTCCACTGAATAGGATTTTTCCCTAGTAGGAAAATGTTACCGCTAGTTGATTTTCTCGTTTTAATGTCGCCTGCCCTGTCAGCATCAGAGTATGCGTCGAAGATTGGATCTGATTCGGTGCTTAAAATTAAGTTTAAATCTTTTTTTGAATTCAAATATCTTATAACTCGTTTTACAGCCTTCCAATCCCTTTCGGTGGGACTTTCACATTTCCTGCTTAATATATTAGTGGCTGTGGTAATGTCGGGTCTTGTTATGGTTGCTATGTAAAGTAACCCTTCTATGGCTTTTCTATATTGAGTACTGTTGGGCATTTGTTTGTCGTCGTTTTCAAGACGTATGTACCCTGTATCCATTGGTGTGCTATAGGGTTTGGATTCCTCAAGATTCAATTTTCTCGCAATTTCTTCAATTTTAGATTTTTGGTTCAGAGTAAATCCGTTTTCGATTTTGTCGATTTTAATTCCTAAATAATTGTTTACTTGTCTTAAATCATTTAATGTATATTGTGATATTAAGCTGAGAATTATTTCTTCGATTTGTTTCTCTTTTCCTGCTATGAGAATATCTTCCACGTATACAATTATGTAAACTGTGCTTTCCTCTACTCCGCGGGTGAATAAACAATTATCTGCAGTACTTTGTGTAAAATTTAACTCTTTTAGTGTTTCACTTATTTTTGTGTGCCAGGCTCTTGCTGCCTGTTTAAGCCCATAGATGGCTTTTGTCAATTTGCACACTTTATTGCGTTGGTTATAAACAACGTAACCTTCCGACTGAGACATATAAATATCTTCTTCTAGGTCGCCGTGTAAGAAAGCTGTCTTTATATCTAAATGTCTTACTTCTAACTTATGATACGCTGCTGCGGTTAGGAATGCTCTGATCGTAGTGTGTGTCACAACTGGGGCAAAAGTTTCGTCATAATTTTCTCCGTACTTTTGTAAAAAACCTTTTGCTACCAGTCTAGCTTTATACCGTTTTATTTTTCCTGTTTCGTCGTATTTAGCTTTATAAGTCCATTTGGAACCAATTACTCTTTTTCCTTGCGGTGGATCTACTAGTATCCAAGTTTTATTTTCTTTCAGGGAGTTTATTTTGTCTGTAGTGATCAGCCAGTTTTTTTTCTTCCGGATTTTCTATTTCTAACATTTCTTTCCAACTTTTAGGTTCGTTGATCGGTTCATATTTGACGGTGTAGGCAAATCTATCAGGTGGCACACCTCTGTTTTTGCTTTGTGATCTACGGGGTTCGAGTGTTTGTTGTTGTTGTTGTTGTTGGGACGCGGTTGGTTCACAAGGAGTGGGTGCGATGCTTATTTCTATGTTACTTGTATCGCTGGTTCTTAGTTGTTCATTTTTGCTTAATGTAATTTCGTTTGAATTTAAATTTACATCCTTTTTAGCATTTAAGAACTTGTTTTCGACGAATTTGACCTATCGGGGAAGTATTACTCTTCCGTCTTTCATGTAAATTCTATATGCTTTAGAGCGGTTGTCGTAACCAACGAAAGTTCCTTGTTCAGCTCTGCTGTCTAATTTTCCGCGTTTTGTCTTGTGTACGTAAGCGTAAGCTGTACAGCCAAAGACCTTTAAATAGTGTAGGTTTGGTTTTCGATTCAACCAAAGTTCATATGGAGTTTTATCATTTGTTTTGGTTGGAAGCCGATTTTGTAAATGGTTAGCAGTGCTTATAGCCTCTCCCCATAGCTTATGAGGTAAATTCGCTTCCAATAGCATGCTTCTTGTCATGTCTAACATTGATCTGTCCTTACGCTCCGCAACGCCATTCTGGCTCGGTGATTGTGGAACTGTTAATTGGTGTTCAATTCCATTTATTTTATGATATTGTTCCATTTCTGAACTTGTGTACTCGCCTCCGTTATCGGATCTGATTGCGTTCGGCATTCTTCCAAATTTATTGTGTACTGCCGCGACAGTCTTTTAATTTTTCAAATACTTCGCTCTTTTTAGACATTAAATACATCATACAAAATCTTGAGTAGTCGTCTATTAATGTTACGAAATAGGTTTTTCCTCCTATTGTGGGTGTCTGAATCGGACCACAAACGTCTGAGTGTACTAATTTGAATTTTCTCTTCGCTCTGTATTCGGCCGATTTTGGATATGGGATCTCGCTTGTTTTTGCTTCTATGCATACCTCACAAATACTTTCGTGTTTACAGTTGTCCAATTTAATTCCGTTCACTAATTGTTGGGACGTAATTGTTTTAATTGTTTGGTAATTTCGGTGACCCATCCTTCTATGCCACGTTTCTATGCAGTTAGAGTTTTTGAATGTGTGTGTAAGATTCGCGCAATTGGTTGTTTTGTTGTACACGAGTTGAATTTCGTATAAATTATTTTTTAATATGCCTTCGAGGATTGTTTTATTTTTATAATTTATGTAGCAATGGTTTTTCTCGAAAATTACTTCAACCATTCTTGGTTGCTTTACTTACGGATAAAAGGTTAGATTCTATTTTAGGGACATATAGTACCTCTTTCAGTATAATATGGCCGTTACTTTTACCATTTTCTATAATTACTTCACCGGAACCGTAAGATTCTAATTTACTTCCATTTGCTACAGTTATTTCAGTTTCTGTTGAATTTCTCCAGATCAGAGGAAAGATCTGTTATCCGAATTCTTCACAGTATGGCAATGTGCTGCGGAAGCTTTAATAGGATCTTTAAAAAAATGCTGGAGGAAACTCCGGAATTTGATAGCATTGCTCCAAAAGAACGCATGGCTATATGTGGGCAAAAAATACCCTCGACATGCTGAACACATTTCGATGGGAAATTCTGAAGCATCCTCCATGCAACCTCGATATCTCCCTCATGTAAACTCTATATGTTCACACGCTTAAAAAAACACTGAAATGTTCATGGTTCACTTATGAACAGGAAGTGCAGAGCACCGTTGAAAAATTGATCCCTAATCAAACCAGGAGTTCGAGACGGAAGTTATCCATTCCGTTACTAACTATAGTAAGAGCTGGAATTAGTGCACCAATATCAATGGCAATTATGTGCAGGTGCTATGTTATACATGATCTGTAAATCAAATATTGTATGAATTAAATTGTTTTGCCTTTCAATGTTTATTACATGTTATCGTGCTATCCTTTTTAGTTTGGAAAACCATAATTATTCTACTTTATTTTGTATATACAGATGTACATGTTCGGTTACACACATATTATATATAATATAAGAGAATTTGTTTTTGTGACCTTGATATTCGAAGAAAATAATTAAATATTTTAAAACTTTTATTAATGCCTTCAAGAATGAATATTTGAATACAGACTTTTTTAGCCAATATTCATGGCGGTTATGTATTTAAAATGATAAAGTGTTAGCAATATATTGAAAATGCATTCGAACCCTGTTAATACGCGAACACGTTTAATAGGTAGATTTTTCCTGTTCCCTGAATATCGCCCAGACGATTAATGTAAAATATCACGTTTAATACGCGTACGGGAATTACGCGATCCCCCTTAATACGCCATAAAAGTTTAGTCTCTTGAAGCAAAAAAATCTCCTTAATATGTGAATTCATAGACGTAGACGAGAATTTCTTCTCTCTTCTCCAGTATTGCCAATTTAGTGTGACTTTTTTATTCAGGTATATACCACTATTTTCGAGCAATAATATTCGTCTTCTAATCGAAAATAGTGGTAGATATTTGAATAAAAAATCCAGCTAAATTACATAAAAAAATGTTTTTTTTTAATTACTTATTTGTCCTTCTTTGCGCAGAGTATGTTGCCAATTTCTAGTTTTCCTCTTTTACACTATAGGAAAAAAAGCCTCACTACATACGTGTTTTTAAACGCGTTTGATGAGACAGAGAAGCTTTTTTTCGATTTCAATTCTATTTTTTCATTATTTTCTTCTAATGTCTGCCTTTTCCTGTTTTATTGAAGACCGGTGAGTTACTTGCACCATGTGTTTCATTGAGTCAAGCCGGCTGTTAATGCCTTGTCGAGGGTTTTAACAAGTTTTCTGTTAATATGAAGAATAGTCATAAAATCAAAGGCAGGCGTTAATAAATCACAAGTACTAAATATGATTTAATAATTCTTCTGCAAACATTTAATATTTTTGGTTTTGTTAAAAAAATATATAGAGACTGATAGAAAATTATTTCTATTGTTTTATTTTTCGTTGTAACATGTTATTAGACAATAAAATTATATTTTATTCATATTTGTTCAGTTATTTTTAGTCTGTTCTACGAAAACATAATGAATTAAACATTAATATACTTAAATTTTAAAGTTTGTTAAATTTTAACTACAGAAAATCGTTCACACTTTATGGAAACGATTTTCAAATTTAATTTTTATGCATAAATGACATATTCTATGCAACAATTTGAAATAGTTTGATATCCCTGACGTTAAAGCGAACGTTAGAAAGCGCTATCCAAAACACATTGGAGGATTTTGAAAAATTTTCCAAGCGGTGTGGGACAATATTGATATGATTGTACTAAACGAAAAATACAGATTATGATGGCAATTTTCGATCCTGAGTTATAATCACGAGTCAGGGATATACAATAGAGTAAACTTGTCGCAAATAAAATGGCATATATGTTCAGAAATAAATTGTGAAAGTCGTTTACAGAAAGTGTGAACAACCTTCTGTATTTTCGATTGTAAATATATAAGCGAATGCTCTAAAATTTTGTTAGAGGATTAGATGTTTAAATAAGCTCAGATTCTGGAACATTATACAAATCACGTTTAATACGCGACTTTTTTCCAGTCTCTTGAAACGTGTCTTAAACGGTTTCGACTGTACTCTCATGGGAAGGTTAATATGGGGTGATTTTGCTCTGATATTTTGAATAGTAACAACTTCGTATGGAAATATTTGAGCTATATAATTACAGACTTCTGATATTAAAAAAGTCGAAATAATAATTTTGGAAAATATTGGTATTTTAAACACTTAAACGCAATCAATCGTGTATTAACATTGATGGAATAGTATCATTAGATTGAAAATGTTTCGAGTAAAATTTAAAATGAACATTTATCAAGGAAACATTACCAAATTAAAACGTGAAACCGGCAATCAAATAGTACTGAATTTAGAAAATATTGAACATATCAGATTAAAGGCTTGTTCTACAAAACGGTCTTAATATTTCATACAGTATTTAACTGTTAGAGAATACTAATGTACAAAAGGAAAAGTTTTGAATTGCGTTATATATCAAATTTAAAAATATGTGTTTATATATTTAATTGAATAAATCATAAAATCAATGGCTTGTTATTAAAATAATTTAATTGATTAATGAATTCCGAAATATAATTATTCTTTCAATTACATTTATTATGAGAAATATATAAAATGAATTGTGTAAACGGAATAAACATCAATGTGTTGTCTTGAATTGTTAAGGTAATCCAAAACAAATTTACTTATTCATTTTTTGTTATAAAGAGCCTTGTACTAAGTAATACAAATTGAACACATTTTTGATTATTATTTAAAAAATTTCACAATCAATGTAATGTAAGTTATTTCGCGAAAAGTACATTTTCCAATATTAACAAAGAACGTGAGCAGAAGCAAAATATAACACTTACGTGTGACGGAGAATTTGTACTCCTGAAATATTTCACAGTTAGTAACTAAACACAAGAGATAATTTGTAGGAATTCACAAGAAGTACCGTTACTGTAAAAAAGACACTCCAATTATATGCATCACGAAACATTACCATTTTTCCAGACATGTGAGATGAGTTACTGTCATGGAAATCTTATTTGGTTTCTGCAGAAGTGATACTCAAAAAGCTAATTTATGACAATGCTTAGATAAATTAGATTTACATAACTCTTTCATATTTTAATAAACGTAGACTTTTCGTAATTCTGGAAATATTAATGAGTTTCTTTTTATAGTAGAAGAAATATATTTCTTTAATTATCTCATAAGCTTATTTGGATATATTTAATATAATATTGATTCGTTAAATATTTAGCTACCAGAAATAGGTATTATTCGGGATTAAACTTTGGGGATTATTAAATCACATACATCAGGCATTTATCAAACCAATTTTGTATTTAGTAACTTTTCCTTTACATCAATAGCCTGTTATATATTTTTTTTAAGTCTGTTACTTATTTTATGAAATCACAAATTTTTACTAAACCATTAAATGATTTTAAAGTCATTTCATTCCAAAATATGGAACGTTACTACGTTCGTCTTTCCTATAATTCTGTGAATGCATTATGTAATAAAAACCTATTATTAAATACTTTTAAATATTAACTATCTGTATTATATGTTACTTGATATAAAGTTATTTCGTGTGTAATAGTGATATTATTTTGAGTCCTTCTCTTCCTTTGATTCGGCAAAAGTATGTGAATAATAATTGTATCACCATACCTGTATATAAGTGGAAATGCTTAAAATAAATTTAAAATTGTACAAATAAAAATTATAATTTTAGACATTGATAACAACATTTTTTAAAGTTGAAGGGAGATTCGAAAAATGTTTACGCATGATATCATAAGGAAGATAGGTAGTCCAAAATTTCCCAAAAGTTGATAACGTTAAATAAGTACAGCTC
This sequence comes from Maratus michaelseni, assembly GCA_963931845.1. Classification (NCBI taxonomy): domain Eukaryota; kingdom Metazoa; phylum Arthropoda; class Arachnida; order Araneae; family Salticidae; genus Maratus; species Maratus michaelseni. The sequence goes on from OZ007592.1 coordinate 423,499,116, forward strand.
CAATGCATCATCGCACATGTTGCACTGACGAGTCAAAGTTACAGTGAGGAATGTTCAGAATATTTTGGTAATTCAGTGTATTGTTAAATATTATTACAGCAATTTTATTATAACATACTCGTATTCAGAAACACAACAGTCTACAGGAAATAATTCTTTTAAAAACTTTTCTAATGATAGTAATCATTTTTTTATTGTGTTAGATTATTTTTATGTATTTCAATATAGTTTGTTTTATTCGTTTGCCTAGATTGTGCAATATTCTCCCAGAACATAGACATATTCTGAGCGGATGACGATTTGTTAATTGACAAATACAGTGGAACTTCCATTTAACGAAGTCTCATCGTTACACTTAAAACTTCGATATGAAGAAAATTCGTTAAATAGAAATTAACTTAAATTCATGAAATTTTTTCTTGAGATATGACAAACAGGTATTGGATTCAGAAGCATTTGATTCAGTTTTAATTATGAAGCCGTCTTTTACAAAACAGTTGTGTACGGTCGATGAAATCCCGTCACATTCCCAAGCTTTCATTAGCTCTGATACACAGAATCTCAAACTAATGTTTTCACTACATTGGCTTTTTTCTGTCTTTTTCGATAATGTACCTCAAGATTTTTTATTATTCTTTAGACTAATGATTGAAGTTTAGCTGTATTGGCAGGAACAAAAATAACTTTGATGTTCTTCGATTTGTATTTTGAAGCACGTTCTTTTGGATGTACAAAGCAATTGTCTATCAGCAATGGAAGGTCAGAATGGTACCCGTCTGACTCTAATAGATATTTTTGTTTCAATGCATCTGACGCCATTGAGACACCTCATCTTCTATATCATTGAAGGTAAAAAGGTGATTTTGACTTTCCCCTACTGGAGTCTCGGAGTGGGAGAATAGTGATAAGTGTTTTCCTTAGTGTGAAAAAAAATTGTTTTATTTAGCACCAAGCAGAATGGAAATTATTTAAATGTGTTCATTTTCATACAATAGAATCCGCTGAAATAAATTTGCATATCCTTCGAACAGCAATCGCTTAATTTGAATTCTGTATACGTACAAAAGTGGAATAAACTTCGTTATATAGAATATATTTTTCGTAATGTGGAGAGTGGGGGGGAGGTGGAATTTTAACTGAGAGGGAACTTATTTTTTATTTTAAACAAGTCAATTGAGGTATGATTTAACCATTCGCAAGTCGATGCAATCAATTATTGCAAAGTTACGGCAGGTTTTATGAAAATAAAAGTCCAAGATTATACTTTATACTTGATAGAGCACAACTTTATTACACTTATTTTAGTCCACAACTCCGATTACCTTTAAAATGACTCAGATGACACTTATTATGATTATTGCTACTTTGAGGACATTTATTATGTTTAAGATTATTCAATATGATATAGAGAACATGTTTTGATAGTAAAATAAGTGTAATAAAGTTGTACTTTTTATTTGTAAAACCTGTCGTAACTTTGTAACGAGTGATTATAATGACTTGCGAATGGTGTCATGCAATTAAAAATTCAAAAATATATATTAAACAATACCCCACCCCCCTCGAACTATTTAAAAATAGTTGAATTCTTCACCCAAGTTAAGATGTCCTCTTTAGCCCTCCAAAATATACTAAAACAGTTTTATTTTTGGGGGATACATTGAATCGTTATTTCTGTTGCCAAAAAGAAGTTCTACCCAGATTTTCGTGAATGGCCACCAGATGTCGCTATTATTTAATTTTTGGTCAATTTTACCTGTCATAAATAGATAAATCATGATTTCGAAAAAATATATCTCATCAAAAACAACTCGTTGTAAATGATCCCGCCAAGCCATAAAACTAAAACGTCAGTCATAAAGAGAAGTGATATCACATAAAAAGAAGCGATATAGAAGTGCATACTCCGAGTCACGTGTAAAAATCTATCACCACTCATAATGTTTCCAAAGGACTCGGAGTGAGGTACAGAATGTGAAAACTCCTTGGCGACCTGCAGGCTTTTATAATGTTTGCGTTTCCTGCAATTACATATGACTATATTATTTTTATTTTATTTTATTTTATTTATTTATTTATTTATTTATTTTGCTCCCATAAAATAGTAAACGTTGAAGCTTCTATGTTTGCATGTCCTTTCTTATTTATGAGCTTGAAAAATCAATTTGTTGATTTTATTTACCATTATTTAAACTATAAACACCACTCTTTCGAAAAGGATTTTTTAAGTAAACATGTAAAGATTTTGAGTTTGTAATATATATATATATATATATATATATATATATATATATATATATATATAATGATCATACGCATATTAATAACAATGCACCTTATAATAAACGTTAACTAAATTGAGATATATTGTAGTATTTCTAGCGTAAGCGGAATCGCATAGATCTGGGGGAAAATCCGTTCTGTCAGTTCGTTCGCATACAAAAATATTTATAAAAGTGATATAACAAATATTAAAAATTTATTTTTTCAATTTTCAAAATTGATATGCTGCATATATTATAAAAGCCTGCGGGTCGCCAAGCAGTTTTCACATACTGTATCTCACTCCGAGTCCTTTGGAAACATTATGAGTGGTAATAGAATTTTACACGGGACTCGGAGCATTTCTATATCGCTTCTTTTTATGTGATATCACTTCTCTTTATGACTGACGTTTTAGGTTTATGGCATGGCGGGATCATTTACAACGATTTGTTTTTAGTGAGATATCATTCCTTTTTGTAAGGTATATAATTTCAATTATACAGATTCCATTTTTATTCAGAAAAGAAAAGATAAAATAATTATGAAAGGGGCAATATATATATATATATATATATATATATATATATATATATATAATAGTGATGCTATAAACAGAATTATACATCAGAATTATACAATTTGTTAAGTGACTTATTCCAATGTGCATGTCGCTACCATAGAAACGGGGAAACTTTTATATTAATTTCCTTACATTGTGTTCATCAGATTATTTATGACATGTTTATTTTCCTTTTTCTTTTGTTTATATCACTCTTCCGTTTATATACATTCAAAAAACAAAAAATTAGAAAATTTTACAGTAGTTTACAAACTAATTAAAATACTGTAGTTTCAGAAAAATGTGGAAAAATAAGAAGCACTTTTTTTCGGTCAATTATAACAATAAGTTTATGAAGCATACTTTACCGAGAATAATCAATTTTTTTTTCTACGAACCATTGTAATTCACAGATAGTTTTATACTAATATATTAAATATTATTTTTGAAAATTACTGAGCACCTTAAAAGTTTTTTATTTGTTAAGTTTTTTAACTCAACTTTCCGAGAATCGGAAAAATATAAGATTCGCAACTTTTGCAAAAGTATAAAAACTATTAAAGTGATTTCAAAATAGAAACTGTTCGTAGGATAACATGTATTCCAAAATTTGATGTGATTTTGTAAATATACCGCAACGACTAAAGCGTTTACATATTGAACCGTTTAAAAACATGTAAAATTTGATTAAAATTTTTAATCTGATAATTCATAAAGCTTTAAATTATATTTTAAAAAGGAGCGTAATTAAACCAAAAAGGACTGACTATATTTACTAAATGCACAAAATACACGAAGACACAAAATACATAATTAATGTTTCTAGTCTGTCCATTCGAATTCGGGGATCTTAAAATATAGATCCCAATCCCTGGGATGCACCTGTTAAAATGTTCTCTTAGTCGACAATAGAGGCAATAAGTATAGCTCGGCAAATATGAAACACGGCATTGCTTCATCATGGCTTCGTGAGGTGTTCGTTCTCTGAACATAAAAATCTCTCGAAAGTGTTCGTTATCCGAACAAAAAATCTCACGCGAAAGTGTTCGTGAACTGATTTGTTCGTAAACCAAACAGTTCATTACCGATCACCTATTGTATACGAAATTTAGCATTTTTAATTGTTATGGAGAATTTCAGAAGTTATTTCCTTTTTATTGTGCTCTAGGCCCGTTTTTAGAGCATTTTAAATTCGTCATAGCCGGAGATTCGATGAACGGCAAAAATTTAAACGCAAAACTTCTAATCTTGGGGTAGCAACATTTTTACATTCTATTACTCAGCACATGAATATAAAGTTGGAATTTTGTAATCGCTATTTCAATCAATCCCTGATACGCTAGAATTATTTATTTATAAATAAACACAGTTTTTTTTAATCGATGAAAATACTATATTTTAATAGATTTAGAGCTTAACATCGACGAGATTTCAGACGGACAAAATGATCTTATATTAAATTTTAATGCAAGATAATGAAACCTTACAGAGATTGAAACAGTGTAAAATCATCAAAATACATCTCACTCAGTAAATATACATCGGTTGTAGTGTAATCAAGATCTTCTAAGAGGCTCTGTAAACGAAACGTATATGCTTCAATGCCGCTTTACAATAGAGAGGATGTAGTAACATATTTCAATATCTTGTGTATATAGCGAATTTGACAAAAGTTATGCAATTTACTATTGTTTTTCCTCTGTGTTAAGTACAGAAATGAAGTACTTCAACGTAAAAATTCGCTAATTACACAACTATTTAGTCTTATTAAAAAATCTTTTGAGTTACTCTGTAAACGAACGGTAAATTCTACAATTCTGTTTTACAATAGGAAGCTAACTTAGGTCGTTGGTAGTAACATATTTTAACATCATGCGCATACGTTTTTTTTTTTAAAGAGTTAGACCATTTAATATTTCTTTGCTTCATCTTAATAACCTCAAAGCCCGTGCAGCTTTAGAATATTATCATTTTGTTTTTGAAAATGACTCGGAAAGCGTCGAAACATGTAAAACAACTAATAAAAGTTATTTTAATTTATATTATAGTTGTTAATTTTACACCTTTAGCATTTAAAAGTAATATACAAAATATTAAACATTTGAACTCTCATAAAAACAATTCAAATGCTGCAAACCGCGTAAAAATTGGATAATTACACAACTCTTTAGCCCTATATCAAAAGATTTTTTGTGAGACGCTGTAAATGAACCTTAAATGTTACTATTTTTTTATAATAGGGAGCTTACTTAGGTCGACTGTAATAATATATCTCAATATCATGTGTATACGACCATTCTTAAAAGAGTTAGGTCATTTAATATTTTTTTGCTCTATGTTAAGTATAGGAATCAATAACTTTAAACTGATATAAATCAAAAACTAATTAATATTTTTACGTGAAACTTACAAAAGTTTGAACGACACACAAAAACAATTCAAATGACGTAAACCGCGTAAAAATCCGATAATTACACATTGCTGTAGCCCTGTGAACTGTTTTTGGTCTGAACAAGATTTAAAAAGTGCAAAAAACCGCACTTTTAAAATCGCATTTACTGAAAACCTATTCGTCGGATTTTGCTTTACTTTTGAATTCTTAGTCACTTGGCACGCCCCATTCCATAGAATCAAGAATTTTGTTTCTATCATAAATAGAACGCGAGATATAGATGTGTCAAAAACCGGTTTTGTCCCGTCCGCAAAATATAAACTAGACAGAGTGTAAAAATTCTTTTTGTAAAATCGTTTGGCATCCATTGGCGGAAATTCCTTTCATTTACGGTTCAATGCATGGCTGTTTCTTATGCTTGGCGAGAAACTCTGTCGAGTTTCTATGATTAATAATTTTACAAAGTGTTTGGTATCTGATAAGTACACTTTCGTATCTTTTTGATACAATATTTTAATTTGAAGCTAAAAGATACAGACATGTACTGTACATACACACAAAATAATTGGATTAAAACACACATAAACTAGTCGTTTTGGGCCACCGTAATACTTACCCATCGCATAATATAAAATTTGAAAATAAAATTCGATTCCTGGCTCTGTCTAATTTTTCACTCCGTGTTGGATTATTGTATTTAATGTATGTATGTCTGTATAATAATTGTATATCTTTAAATAATTGGATGTTCTTCATAATTCATAATTTCATAGAATGAAAAAAACTCCATATTTTTCACACTACTCTCTGTCAGTGAAAACTTCAAAAAATATGAATCAGTTTTTCTGGTACTCTTTTTCTGGTACTCTGTTTTAAACTATTTTTTAAATCAAATACGAATACTTATTTGGATAAACATTTATTTGAATAGTGAAACAGCTAATTATCCACATTGCTATATGCCACTGAAAATTCAAAATATCAGATATTCGGTCAATCTTTTTCTGAATTCAAAATACCGATGTTTATTTGCAAAATTACCTATTTCAATATTGAATCAGCTCAGTCACTATATAAAAATTTATCGTGAGCCTTATTCCGTTTGAATACGCCTTTTATTTCAATTTCAATAAATGTAAAATTACAATTCTATGTATTTCGTAAAATTTAATTCTTAACCGACTTCTTTTAAGTTATTTATTTTACAGCGTAACGGATTTCTTCCACGCTATTTTCATGCTACGAGCTAAAACTAACTAAATCTCTAAAGAAGATATTTAAAAATATCTCTCATAAATATTTTCTTAAACAGAAGTTCAATAAATGTTGTACATAAAACTACTTCGAAGTATGTATATAACAACATGACCTTCGGTTATCTAAGAAACTAAACTCTTTCCAGTACTATATTTTCTAAATGTATTAAATCTGTAAAAAACCTATTTCTCCCATTCTTAAAGTTGTAACTTTTAATTCAATTTGGTTTCCCTACAACATAAAACATTTCAACGGTAACCGCGCAACCATATTATTTATTATTAGCTTGAAGTAAAACTCGAAACGACAAATATAAAATGTATATATATATATATATATATATATATATATATATATATATATATATATATATATATATTAAATCTAGAATATTTATAAGAACATTCTAAATTATTTGTTTTACTGTGGCGTATAAATTGTTCACATATATTTAAAAATATGGTTCACCGATATTTTCATAAAAATAAGTCCAATATAATTTTTTTTTAATCTAAAGCAATTTGAACTGATACATTTAACAATATCCCGTTGGATTGTGTAATAGACCGGGAGGCGGCAGCACAGACAATCACCTCATCGAGTTCACGGCTGAAATTCCAGAATTAGCTAAAACTGGATCGCATATTAAAACGCAATCGGTCTGCCAAGTCATATCTTGGTGGAAAACACGTGAAAACCCGATTTTAGCGGTTGACTCGTAGGTTTAACATTGTGTTTTCCTGCACCCAGTTCTCCATGGTTTCACACTTTTGGGTGCAGGAAAACACAATGGTAAACCTACGAGTCAACCGCTAAAATCGTGTTTTCACGTGTTTTCCACCAAGATATGACTTGGCAGACCGATTGAGTTTTAATATGCGAATCGAGTTTTAACTAATTCTGGAATTTCAGCCGTGAACTCGATGAGGTGATTGTCTGTGCTGCCGCCTCCCGGTCTATAAGACACAAAAATCTTTCGTGTTTTTCATTTTTACTTTCTACTATCTATAATAGAAGAAATTATTGCAATCGCAATTGTTTTACTTTATTCTATCTATAATAGAAGAAAGTATCGTAATCGAAATTTTTTTCGACTTCCGGTTTTCGACGGATTTACACATTTTAGGGGTCAGAATTTTCGAAAAACATTTTTTTACAAATTGTCTGTCTGTCCGACCGTCCGTCTGTCCGTCTGTCTGTCCTCATTGTCTTATAGAAAAGTGTATTGATTTATGCTTTAAATTGAACCAAATTTTTTTTCTATGTTTTTGGGAATGGCCAACAGGTTCCACTTGAATTTAGGGATATTTAGAAGAAAAGGGGCGCTGTGATTGCGAATTTTGTTCCATTTTCACTATTGTATCATCGAAAAGTGTATGAAGTTATGCAGATAATTGAACCAAACTTTTTGTATATGTTTTTGACTATATCCTGCATGTCCAAGTTCAATTTGGGGATATTGCACCTGGAGGGGACACTGTGATAGCCATTTAAAGATTTCAAATTCAAAGAGTTGTAAACAAAAATTATAAATCCTAAAAAGGTTTTTCGTTAAATGTTCAGTCTTGATCCAAGGATTTCAGGGCATTTTTTGTTTTGCCTTTGCCTTAAAAAATGGCAGAAATATAGCAGTTTGAAATTATAGGGTGGCTGAAATTTTGAAACAATACAGCAGGATTCCTCCATAAACGAGTTTAATTTATGAGTTTTAGTAAACACGGTTTCGCCAAATTTTCTTTGATTGTTGTAACCATCATTTCAACACTTGCATGGTTAACACTGTATATTTATATTCGCCAACGTCAAATTATTGCCAAGCTTGGCGACAGTTGGTGAAATACCGCCAAATTTGGCGACTAAAATGCGTTGCCATATATGAAGCCAACTTGGCGATGTCTGTCTAATTTGGAGATATTCTCATTGAAATTCAATATTGACGAGATTGGAGATGACTCTTCTGTAATCGGGTTCCTCGCATCTGTGAGTTTTAGTGAACATGGTTTCGCCAAGTTTTCTGTCATTTTTGTAACCATCGTTTCAACAATTGCATGCTTAACACTAAATATTTATATTCGCCAACGTCAAATTTCGTCAAATTTGGCGACAAAAATATGTTGCCATGTATGATGCAAACTTGGCTAATCAACTTGCAAACTTGGTCTGTCTAATTTGGCGATATTCTCATTCAAATTCAATGTTGATGAGAACTGGGAATGACTCTTCTGTAATTGGGTTCCGCACATTTTAGCTTCGTGTATTTTCAGTAGAATTAGCTAAAATTCCAAAACCAAGCAATAGGGAGGTCATGTTTTCTTGCTGGTACAGGCCGGAAGGACTTTCCGTAGTTTAGTATAATACATTGGCTGCTCGCATCCATGTAACCCGACGATTCGCAAGTAGCTGACGTACAACAGAATGACGAAAAATATTGATTTGTTTTGGCGGTGTGATAGTGAATTTTGAAGCATTAACCTGTATGAGATAGCTTGGAATTGGCATATCCGACTAGTTTATTTTTACTAAAAGTATGAAAAATTTATTCCTCCAATTCCTAAAGTCGTAATTTTGTAATGGAATTTTGTTTCCATGTAACTTAAAAAGATTTCATTGATAACCGCGTACACATAATATTAATTCTTAGCTTGTTTGAAACGAAAGATATAATATGCATTTTTTTAAAGCTATAAAACTATATAAATATTTTAATGCGAACAAAACAAATGTTAACGTTGGCTCTTTTGAAAATCTTTTTAAATAATGAGTATCAGTACCTGGAAGTTGTATATTAGGTACTTCTTTTCCTTTTCTCATAAAATTTGTAATACAGTCCTAAATCGTTGGAAAAATCTGTGAAATTTCTTTCTATATAATATTATATTTTTGAATTTTCTAATGATTTTATTACTGATGAATTTTACTTGAAAAAAAACGCATTTTCACTAGTATTGTTTTCAACAATTAACTGAAAAGCTAACATTAATTTTTATTGTGGAACTAGCAAGCTACGCCCGTTGCGCTGGTCGGCTTCTACAAATGAACCTTAAAATCAAACGAAATATATCGTTTAATTTGACCTTGTATTTGAAAGCAATCTGTATATTTACCTGGAATATCCTTCCACATTACTGAAAAATGACGTCATTGCGCTATTATATTTTCTAATGTGCAGTCAAAATTTCAGCTGTTAAGGACAAACTATTTTATTTGGTAATTTACAGTTAGGGTTTTCTAAATAACGATAAAACTATATGCGATATATTTAAACAATCACCAAAAATTATCGAACTAACAATGCAAAAAAAATAAATAACAAAAGCTATCCAGTAGAAGTTTTTATAAAGGCTAATCTTTGATAATCGGGATCATCTGATTATAGATTTTTTCCACATAATTCTAAAACTAACATAGAATGATATGAAATATACTAAAATCATGCTTAAAAATTATCTACTTAAAAATGCAAGTCGCAAAAAATACGCCCAGTAAAAACTTTCTAAAAAGCTAATCTTTCGGAATCGGGATCACCTGACTATATAACCTTCACACATAACTGTTTGACTAAGCAACGTAGAACAATATGTTGTACACTAAAACCATCCATAAAATAGCATCTAACTAACAATACAATTATCATCAAAATCCGTCCAGTAGAACTTCTTCAGAAGGCTAATTTTTCATAATCGGAAACAGATTTAAACAAGAACGAAAAATCATGCGTCAAGCATAGATTATGTAGCACTTTCCAACGCTTCTAAAATATTTTTACAAATCATTACCGTTTAATAAGCTGAAAGATGACATCTAAGTAAACAATTTGGAAAACGCATAACATATTTAAAAACGTAATTTCAGGAGTTTTCAATACATACAATATTCGGAAAAATATCCGAATACTTTTATGTAGCCCTGTATATGATCTATAGATTTGTATATATACATAGGATGCGAAATTTTAGTTTAGTTAGGAAACGCGTAGCACAGTTTAAATTCTCCTTCTGGAGTTTCTGTCAATAAACGGAAATGTGTTCGCGAACTTTTGTGCTGCCCTGTATAGGATCTACAGAATTTATACACACCACGTAATAGACAAAAAGCTAGTTAAAATTAAAATCGCGTTCAGTAACTTAAAACGCACTTCCAGGAATTATTGTTAACAGACAGTAGAGAATTCTTTTGTGTGTCCCTGTAAATGAACGATGACTGCTATACACACACTATTCTGTAGTAAGCCTCTTGTAATGCACCTTAGTAATATATATAAACTTCAATGCGTTTAAAATAGTGGAACATTATTTAAATAAGCCGCAGACGATTTTTCTCCATAGACGTAATGTAACGGAATTCTTTTGACTGTCCCTGTAAAATAACTCTAAGTGCTATACACCTACTATTCCATATTAAGCTTCTTCTAATTCATCTTAGTGATCTATATAAATTTCAATGCGTTTACAATAGTGAAACATTTTTAAAATAAACCGCAAATGATTTTTCCCCATAGACCGCAATGTAACGGAATTCTTTTGAGTCTCCCTGTAAGAAAACTATAAGTGCTACACACTTCAGTTGAAATTGGGAACGTGCCATAGATGACGACAATAACATATAAAAATTGCAGAGCAATCCGAGCATATTTACGGGAGTTAGAGCACGGACAGACGGCCAGACGGCCAGACGGCCAGACAAACCGAAGTCATAAGCACTTTTCAACTAGGTTGGAAAGTGCTAAAAAGGCTATTATATGATAAAGAAAAGGTCACCCGATTTTCGAATTTTCCCCTATAATTCTAGAACCAAGCAACGTAGAATGATATGTTATATAATAAAACTTTCCCTACAAAATTATCTAACTAACGGTGTAGGATTCATCGAAATCCATTCGGCAGAATCTTTTAAAAAGGCTAATCTTTTATAGTCGGATTGATCTGATTATAGAACTTCCCATAATAATTCTATAACTAAGCTACGTAGAACGATAGGTTATGCAATAAACCCTACACTGAAAAATTATCTATGTTACAGTTTAAGTTTTACAAAAATCCATGAAGCAGAACTCAAGTTATAAGTAGCCGAACGAAATTTCATATATAAGGTAGAAGTAAATAGAAGTATATTGCTGTTAATATAGTTTAAATTTGAATAAAAAAAGGTACTCTTCGGCTAGCCGGGCGCCAGTGATATATGTACATATATAAATATATATGTATATACATGTGTATATATATCTTCATACATATAAGTGTATATATATGTATATGTGTAGATATATGTGTAGATACATGTGTATATATATATGTGTGTGTATATATACAACATGTATATATGTCACTGGTGCCCGGCTAACCGAAAAGTACAAAAAAAATACTGCAAAAATGATGTCGTACACTTGAAAAAACATCTTTTGGCTTAAAATCTCTCATCAAAACTGTTTTTCTTTTTTTTTCTTTTCTTTCTTTCTTTTTTTTTTAAATAAAATTATTAACAGTCTTTTCTTTTATTTTTCGAGATGTATAGCCATTTTAATTTTTTCTGAAGAAAAAAAAAAAAAAAAAAAAAAAAAAAAAAACTTTTTGGCTTAAAATCAAATTATTTGGGGTCAAAAGTAAAATCAAAATCGCCAAAAACAAAAGATAAATCGCCAAGTATTTCAATAGCAATCTTGCCCATTGAATAACTTTTTAAGCATTACGAATATTCCCAATCATGTTTAAATTAAATATTTTCGTTTTATAATATTATCTTTCATCAAAACTATTTTTCTTCTTTTTTTTTCTTTTCTTTCTCTTTCTTTTTTTCTTTCTTTTATTTTTTTAATAAAATTAGCACAGTTTTTTCTTTTATTTTTTGAGATGCTTTTTCAATTCTTTCTGCAACAATAATGGTCGCCAAAAAATAACCAGTGGTAACCTTTTAGGTCAAAATAACAGAACTTTCCATCATAATTCTATAACTAATCTACGTAGAACGTTGTGTTATGTACTAAAACCTTCCCTGACAAAATACCTATCGAACAGTGCAAGTTTCATCAAAACCCATTCAGTGGAACTCGAGTTATAAAGGAACGGAACGAAATTTTCGTTTGTGTTTTATATATACAGTAGATGAGGCTATTGCAATTTAAACTGTTCGTAATCAAAAGGTCACGCATTTTTACGTTCAATATAACGAAAAAAATTTAAATATTTTAAACAGAGACATAATATTTCTACCATAGTATACCCGTAACAAAACAATAAAAAAAAACTATGACTTATAGAGAATTATAAACTAAAACCGTTTTAATACTTTCCGTTATGAGAATAATGTTGAAATTATTTAAAGGGCTTACAAAGTGTATTATTTCCTGTTACAATTTACTTTTATCGCTTAAAGAAAAAATGCAACATTCATAATAAATATTTATTAATTTTTCCCTCGACATCTATACTTTAAAATCACTAATGATATATAAACATTCTGCTTTTTATTTAAAATTAAGGAAATTATACTTAAATAGAAAAAAAAAACAAAAAAAAAATACATTTGGATAAACTTTTGTTTAAATTTCCGAACCTAGTTTAAATTAGGGGTGTTTAACTTTTGACTATGGCGCCACAGAAATGCCACTTTTGTAGTACAACAAAATTTGCCTTATGAGAGAACCTTTGCTTTAAGTAAGGCTAATATAATATTACGAATTATGCGGTGGCTAAAGACTTTCACGCAAAATATTTGACAATACCCAGTGTAGAATTAAAGGTCCTCATACAATAATGAGATAACTTAGATTCTTCAAGAACATAATTACTTCCAAAAATTTCGTACAAGAATCAAACCATTTTCTTTTCATTCATTTTATTTTAGGATTTTCCTGGTCGTTGAAATTTTTAATCATAAAAAAGTGGTTAAAACAAACCTCTGTCTATGTGATTATTTTGTCCCCTCATTTGAATCCATTTTTATATAATGTATTTTCTTTGTAAGATTTATTAATACATTTTCTTATGCAGTAATTAATACCGATCGAATCAGAAATATTTTCTGAATTATATTTATGCATTTCAAGTCTGTAAGAATTCAATATTAACTGAAACTTCTTAAAAAGTTGAGATGTTTGAAAAGTAATATTTAAGAAACGATTTCATTTGCGATTATTAAAAGAATATTAATATAGAGAACTATACGCTGATTATAAAACATGTTCAATAATAATGTCAAAAAATTGGGAAACTCTCTTAGAAAGTGAATAAAAGAAATGTAGAACCAGAACAATATTTAGCTTTTGAGGTTTTGGTATTACGTCAAACGTAAATCGTCTCACATAATCACTTAGATATCTGGATTGCGTATGACTTCATTCGGTTTGAAATTTTAATTAATATTTAAAATTTCACTTCATTATTTTTCCGGTGAGAATATTTCAGAATATTTTCCAGTAGAAAATTGACAAAAAAGTCCTTCCTGCCTGTACCGGGAAGAAAAGGTAGCTTTAATAGTCCATGTTTTTAAAAATTCAACTCATTTTACTCAAACACCCGAAGCTAAAATGCTTGGTGCCCGATTACAGAAGATCCAATCCCAATTTTGGTTAACACGGAATTTAAATGCGAATTTCAGCATGAGAGTTATAGAATAACAAAAATCAGATTGTTTCAAAATGTCAGCCATTCTAGAATTTCAAACTGCCATATCTCAGCCCTTTTTTGGGATATAGCCAAAACAAAAAATGTTCCAGAATCCTTGTATCACGATCTAACACTTAACGGAAACAACGTTTTCAATTTATAATTTTTTTGTACATCTTTCTGAATTTTTAAGAAAAATTAATTTTTTAACTGGTCGCCATTTTGAAACAATATGGCGAATGAAGCTGGCCAAAGATCTTGGTCGAGACCTTGGTATGTCGTGTTCACATACTCAGTCACATCCAAATCTGTTCGTAAATTAGAGCGTTACAGCATGACAAATGTCGTATATATAAATCAACACTTGAAACGAAGGTAGTTTTGGGGTCTGGAGATCATGAGCGGTGAAAATATAACAATATCTTTTGAAATTGTTTTCCTCCCAACGGTTGCAATATGTAGCTTTTTGTAATGAAAGTTACCTAAAAAAGGGCACCGTTGTTATTATCATTCATGACTTAGTCTTACAGGTATGTTTATTATTCCATTCCACAAAGGAATTCAAGTCTTCATTTTTTTAATCAACTTCTTTTTAATTGTGTTATAAAAAATATATATATTAGGATTGAAGTTGTCAAACTAACTATTTATGATTTCTCATCAATGAATGCGTAACGATTATTTATATTATTTACCACTTTATTTTCATATGTTTACATCCATAAATTCAGAATGGCACAATTTGTTTTTCTTTAATTGAACAGCTCTTTCTCTCAGTGGGAGACATACACATTTACGAATTTAGATAATGTAGGTCATCCTCGAGTTGACATCAAATGTCAGGTGTTAGTATTTACCCATCCTTATCGACTCAAATACGCGCCTTTAGAAGCATAAAGCGTTCTAAAATTGTGATTTTTTGCGATATTGTTAACTATAAACACATATAAAGGAGTATAAACTGGAATTTAGTGTGGCGGTTACATTTAGATGTAAATACTCGCTGTGACGGTTTAAAAAGAATTTGAAATTTTAAAGGGTGAAAAAAGCGGAAAACGTTCTAAACACATTCTAAATTACTATTTGTATAGAATTGTTAGGGATTTAACCTTCTACTTTCTCATAGCTGTTACTTTTAAGATGTAAATGCTCGCCCAGGCGATTTAAAAAAATTCACCAGAAATAACATTCTAAAATTGCGATTACTGTCATACTTTTAGGCATAGAAACTTTATATTTGGCATGGTGGTTACTTATAAAATGTAAATGTTTGCTAGGAACGGTGATTTAATAGTAAACTTTTCAGAAGAACAACTGGCATAGTTACAATAATCGAAGCGTTCATTTTACCAAACCAGAGTGATAAAATTTTAATGCCAAAGGTCGATAAAGGATAGAAGTATAGAAGATAAAGCAATTGAAGTTAAAGGAAAGATGACTCATTTATTGATAAGTTCGTGCAATTTTTGCAGTTTATATCAAATAAGATATTTCGGAATGTTTTCTTATTCCATGTTTACATATGGTACACTGGATCACCTCAAAACCTGCAAAGTGTTTCAATAATTATACTGATTCAATAGTGAAATTTGTAGTAAAGCACTTAATTTTTATGAAGAAATTGCGTATTTCATGCGATGGTTTGTTTGTGTTGGATAGCCTTTATCCTTGATTATAGCTCTTCGCTCTAAATTTCTATAACAATAGAATGTTTCTTAATATTTCCATGTGAATATCATTCCAATCCTCTTGAGTTGCTTTCCGAAGTGATTTATTATTTTTGTTTCTTTGTACTATCCTATTGCTCTTTCATTCTAATATAAAGGATGTAAAACAACTATCAAACGAATTTATTTACATTATTAAAGCATTAAATATTAATAGAATATTTTTTGTAATTAACTTTGTTTATCTCTAACAATAATTAGTTTCTAAAAATCTTTATTTAGATAACTTATTTAATTTATACACAATTATTCTTCCAAATGTACTTAAACACTTTACATGGTACCAGCTAAAACAAAAAGTTTTTTCTAAAAAGGATTTCTAAAATTATATTGAATCAATTCTACCAAAAATAGAAGTTTAATAAAAGTTTGTTTAAAACAAGTTGAGTTGATACATTTAACAACATGACCTGGGGTTACATAGAAAACAAAAACCTTTCGATTGTTTCATAGTTTTTAAAACTTGTAAACCTCTAAAGAATTTGTTTCTTATATCTCTAAGAAAAAGAATTTTTATTGGATTTTGTTTTCATACAATGAAGTAAGATTTGAATGGAAATCGTATTTCAAAGTTACTGACTCTTAACTTGAAGTTAAATTCAAAAGTTAAATATTCTAATTTATGTTTTATTTTAAAAGCTAGAGTAATTGAGACCGCACTTTGATGAAAAGTAAAAGTTCTGTTGGATTTCATTACTCGACTTTTCTCGTAATAAATGTGTATCTATAAGTAAAAATTACTTTAAACCCAGAAAGTTTTTTATATCTTTCTTATTAAGTCTGCTAGTTTAGAAAGCTAGTTTCTAGCTCCTCTTTAGTCTTTGAAAAATGTCAGGAATTAAATTTACAATTTAAAAATTCTGTACTTTTTTTCACAAATATGTTTAGATATTGTTTCAAAAAGCCCAAATATGTGAAATACAAAATTATATTCCTAAAATTTTGCGAAGACTAAAACAAAGATAGAACACACACACACGTGCGCGACACGTACACACACACACAAATCTTTTTTTTTTTAATCTACTTAATATGTTTTAGACTATAAATAGAATATTGAATATGTAGACTGAATATAGGATATTTTTTAATATTATTCTATTATTGTTTCAGATAAAATTACAAGTTTAAACTGTTTTTTTTATTAAAGAATCGGTGAAAAAAAAGTTTATTATAATATATATATATATATACATTAAATAATGTTATACATTTATTTTTATACAGATAAATTTAGGCAATATTTTATCGAACTTTTTTATATTAACTTTCAGTCCATTGTTATGTCGATTGTTCTATATAGCTGAAGTACTAAAAATAGAGTATCAATCTGTGAAAATCTTTGAATACATCTGCATTGTGCATGTTATATTATTTATATGTCATTGAATTTCTTGCATTATTAGTGCTAAATGATGCATGTTACCTAAACAATACCATTAAAATCAATATGTGCACCATATTAGAATTACATATGTTTGTATACAAAAAATAAATCTTTTTTCATAGGGTAATTAATCATAATATATTATATGGAAAACAAATATGCTCTACTTCTCTATAATTTCAATCTTTAGTAAATATATTATGACATACTTACGTTTGGTAGTAAAATTTAGATTCGAAAAGGTGAATTAAAAAAACACAAGAACGAAAAATCATGCGTCAAGCATAGAGTATGTAACACTTTCTAACGCTTCCAAAATAATTTTACAAATCATTTCCGTTTTATAAGCCGAAAGATAACATCTAAGTAAACAATTTGGAAAACGCATAACATATTTAAAAACGTAATTTCAGGAATTTCCAACATATACAATAATCGGAAAAATACCCGAATACTTTTATTCAGCCCTGTATATCATCTATAGATTTGTATATATATTACATAGGATGCTATATTTTAGTTTAGTTAGAAAACGCGTATAACAGTTTAAAATTATCCATCTGGAGTTTCTGTCAATAAACGGAAATGTGTTCGCGAACTTTTGTGCTGCCCTGTATATGAAATACAGAATTTATACACAACAAGTAATATACAAAAAGTGAGTTAAATTTAAAATCGCGTTCAGTAACTTAAAAAGTCACTTCCAGGAATTATTGTTTACAGACAGTAGAGAATTATTTTGTGTGTCCCTGTAAATGAACGATGACTACTATACACACACTATTCTGTAGTAAGCCTGTTGTAACGCACCTTAGTGATATATATAAATTTCAATACGTTTAAAATAGGGAAACATTATTTAATTAAACCGCAAACGATTTTTCTCCATACACGTAATGTAACGGAATTCTTTTGACTGTCCCTGTAAAATAACTGTAAGTGCTATACACCTACTATTCCATATTAAGCTTTTTCTAATGCACCTTCGTGATATATATCAATTACAATGTGTTTGAAATTGTGTAACATCATTAAAATAAACCGCAAATGATTTTTCCCCATAGACCGTAATGTAACAGAATTCTTTTGAGTGTCCCTGTAAAAGAACTATGAGTGCTACACTTGTAAAAGGGAACATGCTATAGATAACGACAATAGCATATAAAAATTTCAGGGCAATCCGAGCATATTTACGGGAGTTAGGGCACGGACAGACGGCAGACGGCCATACGGCAGACAAATCGAAGTCATAAACACTTTTCAACTAGGTTGGAAAGTGTTAAAAATACTTTAAGTAATTTACGATATATCTTAATAAAAATTGTTAAAACACATAGTTTTTTCACGTCTCTAGTTATTTTATTTCTCCTCTAAGAAATATAATGCAGTACTTTACGCTAAGATCAAATCTTAGGGGAGCGGTCAAAATTACTGTTTTAGATTGGTTTCCGTCTTAACTGTATTTGTCTTTGTTTTGACAAAGCAATATTTCCATTAAATGTACCTTTACATTTTCGCAAATTTTAAAGTAGTTTTTTTTTCAGTAGTTTGTTATAGTAGTAGGTTTAAGTAAAATGATTGATATTAAACGGAACAGATATAGTTATACATTATAAATTTTTCAATAAGAAGACGTACGAGAAAAATTCCATTGATTTCAATGAGTTCGTGTTATTGTACTTCCTTAATAGGATTCCAATATCCCTGTAATATGTATAATGTTGCTCATTTTGAAAGTTACCACATTTTCCTCCATTTTTTGTAGCTTTTATGTACTATAGTCCAAATTTCAATTATGTATTGCACATTTTTAGCTTATGGAATATAATATTAATTTGTGCTTGAGAATTCTATTAAAAATTTCACAATTTAAAAAAAATTTCAATTTTTATTTTTGGATCATTTCTTATAACATGTAAAAGCTTAACATTTTCTTATTTCCCCCATAATATGTACATCTGTGTCATCCTACACAAATGGGGATACACTTTCATTATGACTAGCACACATTATTAAATTAACTTTTTACCGTTAAAAAAATAATAATAAGTATTCCATTTTGAGCTTTAAACATAGTATGTATCACTTATTTTATTAGGCGGATATATTTGAGGGAATTAATGTGTTTGAAAATCAAAAAAGACATTTCATATAATTTTTTGTGACGGTCAGTTACAGTTTACTTAATTTAAAATTATTTTAATATTGCATTATAATAATAAAATTTAAAATAACCTTTATATTGTGGAGACTTTTATTTTGGAAGAAAAAACATTAACATCAATTTAAATCATTAAAATAAACGTATTTTATACGTTTCGATTAAACATGTAACTGAAATTAAAGTAAAGCATTCATCCTTTTAAAATGTAAGTCGTACAAAATGTTTTACTTATTATATTTACTATAACATTTTCCCCCTTAATTATACTTTTTTTCTTAATGAAATTATTATTTTTTTTAGTAGAAATAGAAATAAATAATACTTTATCTTTAAATTACAAATTTTAACATTTTTGTCTTTAAAACCTGCATATAAAATGGGATTTCCTGAAATAAGTGATACAGATTAAGAATAATTATGAATTATCACATCACTATGAATCACCATTCTCATTTACATTATTGCAATTAAATATGTTCATTCGATTTATTTCAATTTTATTTTCTATAAACTTAAATTTAGAAACGTGCATACGTAAACAAATCATTCGTTTTGTTTTTCCACATTATTTTTTAAGTTATTGTAGCATTGAATGTAAAAATACTTTTCACAGCATTAATTTCAATTTTCGGTAATTATTTGTATACATTTATGTAACAAAGATAAGCGTATGTAATCAAATCCTCCGTTTTGTGTATCGGCATTATTCGAGTTATTAAGTTATATTAGTTAGTTTCGATAATAAAAAGTGAAATTTATACTATTAATTTTAAAAATTGATTTTTTTTTCTTATAATATAAAAAATTAAGTTCTTATATAAATTAAATTTATCTGATAAACTAACTAATACGATACTTATATATATTTTTTATATATGAAAGCAATCTCTTACTAAACTTCTTATGTTAATTACAATTACGATCATATCAAATACATATGTAAACAAATAATTCGTATTTCATAGCTACATAAATGTAGCTACTTATGTTACATCTGCAACTCAGAAATTAAAAATGCTGCTATTACGATTATTCCTATCGAATTTATTTTAACAATGTATCACGGAAAGTTTACGTATGAGATAATAAAACAATCACTCGTATAAATCAAACGAATCATATGCATAGTCACACGAATCATTCATATAAAAATCAATATCTAGAAATATGGAATTTAGTTAATTTTCGTAATAGCTACGAACAAACCGATTATCTACTATCCTCCCGGCGGTCTCACTGTTCCATCTCTCTTAGATGCATGCTGAAAATAATTCTCCTTTAAAGTACGCCATCTATCGAAATATTTTGAAGAACCATTCTCGGAGTATAAATTTTAAACTTTTAAATTTTTTCTTTCTTTCTTTCATTTTCTTTTTCAACTTATACATGATAATATGTATTTTATGTCAAAATTTAATTTCTATAGGTATGTTTGCTTCTAAATAAAACTGGAACAGGTTTTATAATTTATGATTTTAAAAATACGCAAAATCTTTAAGACAGGGTTCACAAGTACGCCATCTACCGACCATTACAAGAGAAACTAATTATTATCAAACGGCATTTGATAATCATTCTTAAAATATGTGCTTTATTTTCTATTTCATAATAACTTTAGGATGTTTATCAGTTTAATTATCGAAATGTAATATTTCAGAGTTCAATTTTATTGCTGTTAAATAGTAATACAAACGATAATAGAGTATTTATCATTATTTTTCTTCATTAAATAAATGCAAAACATAAAGTCACATTGTTTTTATATTTTAATAGTTTGGATTGACATATTTTGGTAGACGCTCGTATATATTTTTGCTTGTATACACGGTGCTCCCGAGTTCTCATAAAAATATCATAATTCAGTATTTAATATAACTATTTACCTATAGTATTATTCAGAATTACTACTAATAATAATATAAATATGTTACTATGATAATATATATTAAACTCAATTTATGTATACAACGTACACTTAAACTAAATATGTACTACTAACTTAAACGTAGTAATACATTAAAATAATTACAAATAAGACTACTACTTATTGCTTTTAAATTAATTAGGAGAAAAGGTTTTTAAATTTCTGATTTTAATTCACAAATACGCCATCTACCGACGATTACAAGAAAAACAAATTATCGAAAATAGTGGTATTCAAATTTCAATTGTGAAATTTTCCTGGCAAACCTGTCTGTGCGCTCATTCAAGTCCAAATATTTGCAAAAAAGGGTAAATTATTAAGATTTTTAATTTTAAATACTTAAAAAAAAGCAGATTTATGTATTTATTTATTCTACAACTTTTTAACTTAGAACCAAATTTCCTTATATCATGTTTGTTTGTTTTTTTAATAAAAGAAAAAAAAATCCACTTCTAATTCAAAAAATCTATTATAAGTATTTTTTGAATGTTTAAAAAAATATAAGTAAGTTTTAAAATTATGAATAAACCATCTAAGGAAGCAACATCTATACTCTATAGAGGTGGTTTCTACGTCTGCACAGATCCCATTAAGCAATCAATACACGAGGGGCTGTGAACCATAGTTCATAGATTCGATTTGTGTGAACTAAGCCGTAGAAGTTCTTCTGCATTTAAAAAAAAAGATAGAGTATCATTTTAACTTGAGAAGTCCTGTTCTATTTATGTATGTCTATACAATAAAATTTTGGCAGATGCTGAGTAACCCCCACCTCCCTCCCCACACACGCACACAGTATTTTACTTTAAAGCATTAAAAAGCTAGTGTTACTTATCTTTTTAAAGAAAAAAAGAAAAAGTATAAGATTTATTTTGTAGAAATAGAAAAAAAATAGCGTTAAATAAATCGAATTATAAAAGAAGCATCCGTTCCGTGAATGAGGTTCCAGATAATTTTCTTCCACTCATTCTCAGGTAGAATACAAATAAAAGTAATATGTATTAAAATGGTTTATAAGAAGTTGTTGTTTTTAACACTTTCCAACCTAGTTGAAAAGTGTTTATGACTTCGGTTTGTCTGGCCGTATGGCCGTCAGCCGTCTGCCGTCTGTCCGTGCTCTAACTCCAGTAAATAGGCTTGGATTACCTTGCAATTTTTGTATGTTATTGTCGTTATCTACAGCACGTTCCCTATGTCAACTGAAGTGTGTAACACTTATAGTTTTTTTACAGGGACACTCAAAAGAATTCCGTTACATTACGGTCTATGGGGAAAAATCATTTGCGGTTTATTTTAATGATGTTACACAATTGCAAACACATTGTAATTGATATATATCACTAAGGTCTATTACAAGAAGCTTAATATGGAATAGGGTGTGCATAGCACTTATAGTTAATTTACAGGGACAGTAAAAAAATTCCGTAATTTTACGTCTATGGAGAAAAATCGTCTGCGGTTTATTTAAATAATATTTCACTATTTTAAACGCATTGAAATTTATATACATCACTAAGGTGCACTACAAGAGGCTTACTACAGAATATTGTGTGTATAGCAGTCATCGATCATTTACAGGGACACACAAAAGATTTCTCTACTGTCTGTTAACAATAATTCCTGGAAGTGCGTTTTAAGTTACTGAACGCGATTTTAAATTTAACTCGCTGTTTGTTTATTACGTGGTGTGTATAAATTCTGTAGATCCTATACAGGGAAGTACAGAATTTCGCGAACACATTTCCGTTTATTGACAGAAACTCCAGAAGGTGAATTTTAAACTGTGCTACGCGTTTCTTAACTGAACTAAAATTTAGCATCCTATGTAGTATATATACAAATCTATACAGGGCTGAATAAAAGTATTCGGATATTTTTCCGAATATTGTATACGTTGGAAATTCTTGAAATTATGTTTTTAAATATGTTATGCGTTTTCCAAATTGTTTACTTAGATGTTATCTTTCAGCTTAATAAACGGAATGATTTGTAAAATTATTTTGGAAGCGTTGGAAAGTGTTACATAATCTATGCTTGACGCATGATTTTTCGTTCTTGTTTTTATGTGTAAAACAGTTATATATTAAACGCCTCACGGATTATTCTCGTTTCCTAAGACATGTAATATGAAGAACTGTTTTGCTAATCTACTTATAATTTGCGAAGCAGTAATACCTTTTTTTTTTAACAATAAAGCAACTTTTATTAAGCTGATGTTGAAAAAACAGATCCGTTTCTTTCTATTTTTAAGAAAAGTTTGTACTCTTGTTCTTCTAGTTTTTTCAGTCTTTGTTTATTTTTATAAGGAAATAGTTTATCCTGCATTTCTAAATATGCTGCAATTCGAGTTTTAATGTCTTAAATTTTCCTATTTTAGAATGTAACAACGTTACACAAATTAATGCTGTAAACATGTACCCATTCTTTCTATTTTTATAAAAATTCCATATTATTTGTCCTTGTGGTACTTGCTGCGTCTGTTACTCCTTATAATAATGATGGTTTACCATTTATCTCTTAAAGTTACGTAATGTGTAATTTGATGTCTGAACATTTAAAATATGTCATGTAATTTTAGAAAATAATGGTAAGTTTTCTCACAAAATTTTCTCTAATGAAAGTATTTTAACTTAACTGCATACTTATGTAAAAGGTAGGCAGTGACATATTAATGCTTAAAATTAGTAATCTAGATAATTAAAATATATATTTTACGTATTTTTTAGATAAAATAAAGTATATTTTCTTCAAGGAACAGTTAATTATAGGGATAGTTTAGTTATACGGTACAAATATGCTGCAAACATAAAATAAAATTTAAAAAATGTAAAAGATACTTGTATGTAATGGATTGAATGTAATGGATTATTCAATGTATAGCGTTAAGCGCAAAAATCATGAGCGGCTTACATAGCGGTCATAAACGATCTGTATATTACAAATTTCTGTAACAGTCAGCGAAGATTTGTTTAATTTTTCTTTACAAATTTTTAACTTACATTACGTACGTGATTTAATTTTACTATTTTTTTTAATAACTTCAACAGAGTGCCTATGATGCGTATTTTGCATCACTATCTCCGAATTGAAACAATATTTATTTATTGAAATTACGCATAAGCATAAATCCTACAATTTGTGCTATGAAATAAGGAGAAAATAAGCGTCAGGAAATAGTGTTAATGAAATGTAAGTACCTTACGCAACCTGTTAAAGAATGACTAGTTTCAATTTTCTTTTTGGTAGAAGATATTAATAGTAATTCTAAATATTCGTTTTCTAGAAAATATTAAAGTATCGATAAAAATATTACATCTTAGAAAATAAAAACTAAAAAATTACATCTTAGATCCGTTGCGCGCAGAAATTCAATGAGCATTTTTTAGCAATTTTCGCATGTCGCATCCAAACAAATATAATTTTTTTGAAACAGTTTCATGGAATCCTAGAAATATGCTTTCATTCTAAAAACACTAAACATGTTATATGTGTCACGGAAGAGTCTCATTTATTAAGACTATAGTGTAGTACCTAACTACTGTCATATATTAAGGTAGTCTAGGTGTAAATGGATTGTTGAGTTTTTGGTCTGAACGTGTTTACGGTTTCTATCATTTCTTTTACTTACTTAAAGCATGATTGAATCTCCCTGGATCTGATTGTTATGGTTATTTTACGCAAGGATATGCTTATTAGGTTACTGCTGTCGAATGGATAGTATAAATACGCTGATAGAAGTTTGATACAGCGGATTTTGTCGCGTCCTAATTGCATTGGAGAAATCCCGGACATTAAAGAATTTAAGAAATGGCTCTGGCTTAATAACTGACAACGAGTGCTACAACAGCATGTCACTTCCTTTTATTAGCATCTTATGACGAGTATAGCACAATCTATCGGTCAACTTTTGAACTTTCTTTTCTTTCGCAAAACAAATATCCATTGCTCCACGTATACTCGGATGAAATATCAGGTCATTCTGACAAGTGGATCTTTTTTTACATCCTTTTGAAAGTGCAACTTCAATTATAATCAACTTGTAGATTTGGAACTTAGAGAATGTATGAGGGTTATCCCATCCCCCCACCTTTTTCGATATCTTTAGTACTTGCCCTTTAAAGATTATTGTCGTTAACTTAGTTTCCATGCTCCACTGCATTGACCTATTTAATAATTATTTCAAATAAACTTTATTTTATCTTCATCTGATGGCTTCTCAATACGTTGGTGGGCCAGACATGCCCGTCGTAAGACATGGCAGGTAGGGTGAAGCGAAAAAAGTGATTTTTTTTTTACAAAAAACGGGTAGGTGCCAAAAGTTGCCTTTATACTAGTACATCAAATATCTGAAATTTTAGCGCTAAAATAAATGCCTTGAGTCTGCGCTTTTGGTCTAAATGTCGAAATTTTGGTTAAAATTTGACAATTTTTCAAAAAAAATAAAAATTTTCTGTAGAGCTGGTTATGATTTAAAAGTGTCATTTGAACCTTTAGTAATAAAGATTTAAAATATTGAAACTAAAAAACGATATCTTTATTCTGTATAACTGGAGCAAATCTGACAAATTTCGGTAAAAATAGGGTATTTCCATTCTGGTACAGCATAAAACGAATCGTTGTTTTGAATGCAGCTCTTCGCTAGTTTCTTTTACAACTACCCAGGAGTGGAGGTGGGTGCAAGTGCATTCATGTCCCACCCGTAACCAGCACATCCACCCTACCATCTGAGCACAATGTTTTATTTATACAATGAATTGTGATTTTTTTATCAGACTGGCACGAGTTTTCTGTATATCAACCTATAGTCTTGGATCTTAGTGTATTCATCTCTTCTTTGGTATCCACAGACTTTGGATAATACTGGCTGTGACTTCCTTCACGTATCTTTCTACTGCTTGAGTATGAGAAAGCATGCAAAGTAACTCATTGGGGATATTAGTACGGGAATCTATCCAGCCGTCTATTATCTTCAACAAACTTGCATCCGATAAATGCATAGGGATTGGGGGTCCTGTTACCGCAATAGTTTTCCAATCAATTAGATTTATATAATCATCTGCTTCAATGTTGATTGTCAGTATTTCAAATTTTCGTATGTCATCATTTATTCTACCTCTTGCATTTATTATGGGATGAGCAGCTAGTTGTTTAATGTGATTGCAATCAGAATTCGCTCTGAGTGTGCAAAATAACCATTGTCCGGAATATCTTTTTTAACTATTCGTTTTATGGCGTTTGCTGTGTTGTTTAGTAGACGAGTAGTTTCCCATAAGGCTTTAGATACATTCTTTAGCTGTGGATTACATTTGATGATAAACCATCCTGGGGCATAAACTTAGATCACATACTTTGTGAGTGAAAATAGAGACTCTGACGCGCATTCGATGCGAATAATTAAGGCGAAGAATTCTATTCGCCGTTGTGAGCCATATTGCATGGGACAATTTTCCTAGGCTCCTATTCGCTAGTTCTTTAGAGCAATATCCTGATGAAATATCTTTGCAAATGTCCAGCAGGTAGTTCTGGTCTGTGCTGAGTGCCTTTTCATCGATTTCAGGAAATATGCTTTCTAAATTACTCTTTATAGATTCAAAAACTGCAATAGGAAGTGAATGGTACGTAGACAAGGATTTCCCTAATACATTTGGGCCAGAAGTTTTTCCATCGATCATACCTAACAAATGATGCAGAGGCAATTCATTTAACTGGAGCTGGCATATGATCCATTGCAATGGTCTTGCAAGCTTCTCTTTCATTCGACGGATTACTTCAGTATGCTTCCCCGTATTCACAGGACACCGGACACCCATCACAACTAAAGCATGAGAGGCTGGACAAATCAATATTTTCATCTTTTAAAAACTTTGATATGCATTTAAAAATATCTTTTGATGCTCCAGATGAGGAAATGTTAGGCAAAATTAGTCCCCAAATATTTGGAGACAGGCTCTTCTAAGATAGTAACACGTTCTTCTTTCATAATTCTACGATACGCATGTTTATCACTTCTCTTTCCTATACACATTGTGTCATCTTTTCAAGAGTCGAAATATAAGGCTCTTATTTCTGTTTTAGGGTTCTGTTCTTTACGTTGAGACGAACAAGCCGATTGGCTTTCACGCCTTACCTTGCTTTTATCTGTAACGGGTACGGGTACATTATGTTTTCCAGTATCATTTGCTGTACGTACATAATCCTGAAGAACCGCTGAAGCAAGAACTACAGCAGACTGATCAGAAATTCTATAGCTATCACATGCTCAATAAATGTTTCAAACTTCATTCGAGTTTCGGTATATGAGGATTAAGATGGGAATTCAATTTTATCTATTACTGAAACATTACATACTGATTCGTTTACTTCAATTTCACATGCAGCGTCTTCTAATTGCGGTACTTCTTTATTTAATCTTCTTTCTATTAATTTTTTTTTGAACAAGTCGTTGTATGCTGTACCAGAATGGCAAAGCCCCTTTTTTACCGAAATTTGTCAGATTTGCTCCAGTTAAAAATAATAAACATATCATTTTATCGTTTCAATATTTTTAATCTTTATTAATAAAGGTTCAAATGACACTATTAAATCATAGTCAGTTTTATTAATCGTAGTCAGATTTTTTTTTTTGAAAAATTGTCAAATTTTACCCAAAATTTCGACATTTGGACCAAAAGCGCAGACTCAAGCCATTTTTATTTCAGCGGTAAAATTTCAGATATTTGATCTACTAGTACAAAGGCAACTTTTGGCCCCTACCCGTTTTTTGTAAAAAAAAAATATTTTTTCGCTCCACCCTAATGTCAGGTGAATTACTGGTTCGATAATATACCTTTAATTTCCGAAATGTTTATACCTGAAAAAATAATTTAAAAATAAAAATGGCTTTAATAAGTTGACGTTAATTCGTACCTATCCATTTCCTTCAACTTATATGGATGAGAGCATATTCTTGTTTTGATAGTCTTTCCTGTCTTTGTTTCTTGTACGACTTACGTTAGTAATACAATCCGCTTATGAAGAAGAAGTTTATTAATTACTAAAATATATGTATGTTACAATTTTTTTATCTTTCATAATAATTTAGAGATTTTAAGAAAATACTTCTATTTTTACTGATTTGTTCTGTTATATAAAAAAATATTTTAATTTGATGTTTACATACGTAAACATTATACAATATTATATCCATGTCTTCCAATTAATTACCATAAAGAATTTTTTAGAATTTTTTTTATCTTTCATAATAATTTAGAGATTTTAAGAAAATACTTCTATTTTTACTGATTTATTCTGTTATATAAAAAATATTTTAATTTGCTGTTTACATACGTAAACATTATACAATATTATATCCATGTCTTCCATTTAATTACCATAAAGAATTTTTTAGAATTTTTTTATCTTTCATAATAATTTAGAGATTTTAAGAAAATACTTCTATTTTTACTGATTTATTCTGTTATATAAAAAATATTTTAATTTGATGTTTACATACGTAAACATTATACAATATTATATCCATGTCTTCCAATTAATTACCATAAAGAATTTTTTAGAATTTTTTTATCTTTCATAATAATTTAGAGATTTTAAGAAAATACTTCTATTTTTACTGATTTATTCTGTTATATAAAAAATATTTTAATTTGATGTTTAAATACGTAAACATTATACAATTTTATATCCATGTCTTCCAATTAATTACCATAAAGAATTTAAAATAAATTCAAGTAAGAAAAATTTAGAAAAAGTAGGGTAAGTTGTTTTCTTTTCACAACTGCTCGTTATAAATTATTTTATTTGTGATGCGATATGTTACGAAATATATATAACCCATTAAAGCGGAAAATATTTACTTAAAACACACATTACTTTTGCAATGTAATAGTTTCTTTTAAAAAACAACGATATCGAGTATATCGTGAGAAGTTCGCTCATATCAGTTTATTATTAATTTCTTTAAAAGTTAGAATTAGCATGTGTGTCATTTTCGATTGAAAATTGGCGCTTGTACCGCCGAACTTGGCGAGTAATTTAATTGTCATCTCCTTATATATTTTTTTAGTTTCTTCAGGATGGGTGCCATTTAATGATAATTTAATTTTAAATATCAATAATTTTATATAGTATTTTTCATTTTATTTAATCCGAGAATTTTATTTAATCGGAGAATTTGACACTACAAAAATTACAGCTGAAATATTCTGGTGTGAAAACGTGCGGTGACAAAAACGTAACAGCCGCACCTGTTTAAAAAAAGTTACTTTTTTAAACGGCCGTTTTTAAAGCCGTTTTTCGTTAAAATATGAAAAAAATATAAATTTGAAATTATTTTGTTTTTCTAGAGAAAAACTTAAAATTTTATGAAAACATTATACATTGTAAAAAATTAATAATAAATAAATAAAACAGAACAAGTAATATAAAAAAAATAATAATAATAAAGTCAATTCCTACTTAGGTCAACAAAGAAAAATTTTATTTTAGTCACTTTTTATTAAAAAACTGTATTAACATTTTTAAACATAGTAGCATAAACATTTCATTCCAAATGAAATAGTGGATAATTTATTGTCATCTACTAAATAAAATAAAAAATTATTTGAACTTGAGTGTATGAATAAAAAGTATTTTATTAACGATTGGAAATTTGAACAAGGTATATAAAGATATATAGGGAGAGTGTGAACTAATAGTAGGAATTGAAAAAAGAAATACATATCGGTGGAGTGCTAAAGTTCATCGATAATTTCCTAGCACTCTTTCTCAAGTAGCATCCAAATAAAGGTCATTTGTTTTGAAACAGTTAACACTAATCCAAGAAAATTTCTTTTATTGTAAAAAGTATATTAGTATCACACGCGTCACGGAATATTCTCATTTTCTAAGACATGTAAGATGAATTAGTAGCACGCTAATCTACTTTTAATTCCCAAAACAGTGATGCTGGTGCAAAAAATAATCTTACGGTAAGACAAGTTTTAATAAATTTAAGATATGTTTTACTGAATTCTTCTCACATGTAATAAGTTTATTCTGTTGGTTTGTATTTTTTTCAGAGGTTTGTTTATTGGCCTCAGGAAATAGTACGTTAAATATCAGTTTCTTTGTGTCTATTTGGGATTTATTTTGTTAACTTTTAAATGACTAGCGTAGTTTAAAAAAATCTAAGGTCATAATGAAAGAAAAAAATCATTAACTGTTTGTTTAAGTAAGAAGTATGCTAAATAAAATCCATTTCTTAACTTTAACAATTATGTAAATATTCCTGAAAAATTAACATATATTTTGTAACTGCTCATAACGTTATACATTACAATATACAGGTTGTCATAAGAAGAACTAAACATTAAAAAAAAAATCAAAGCCAATTCAACGATCATTGTTTCTGAATGTATTCTTTATGAGGAACAACCTGTGATGTCGGTAATTATTTACTATGTGTGGCAACTCCAACTGCCTATATTACTAATTCAATTGAGAGTTGCAACATGTAAATAATCAATTTCAAATGTAATTGATTTCTAATAAATTTAGTAAGAAACAACTTTTCTTACCTCTAAGTTCCAAAAGGGACATCGGTGCTCCGCGATCATCATAATTCCTTATATTTCAAAAAACTAAATCCTTTTTCAGCATGATTACACTATTGATTCATATAAATTCAAGGTATTAGAAGACACATCACTATTTAATGACAAATAAGACGACGAACAAATTATTATATACATTTCTGTTACTGAGCGACACGCTCTCTGACAATCATAATCACAAACAATACTAAACTGAAACGTTACAGTTCAAAAACTAAAGTTCTAATAAAAAATGTTCTGAAAAAGTTACGTAATAAACAATGTTGCGCGCATGCGTCAAAGTCTCACTGTCTTTTTTCTGCAAATCGAAGTACATCCCTACCTCTACACTGCGTAGGTGCTTTTTATGTTTCAAAACTTTGAGAAGAAAAAGGGGGTTTTGGATGATGCAACAGGAAATGAATTCACAATTACAACACTATGCTTTTTTGTTCATGTTCCAAATACAACCGACAGATTGCGTTGTACTGTCGTATAAACTAAAAACGCTCAAAATAAAATTTCAATTAAAATTTCAATTTTGTTTTTTGGCCTATCAATAGTTAACAGAATGAAGGGGTGAAAAAACGGAATGATCATTGATACATTCTTATGCGTTAGTTTAAACAATCTTACAGCATTTAGACAGGACAAAGATATGTTCATATATTGGTTTGGGCGCTCTAACTGTGTGAACAACGCATTGCCATTTACCAGGGACCTATTGACGTAAAACAAAAAGCATATTAAAGAAATTCCTTATTAAACATTCTCTAAAAAGAAACACCTCAATGGCTGTAATCATTTAGTTATAATGGAAGTTTTAAAATGCTCTATCCATTTTGGATATACCGTGTGAATTAAAATATTCTTAAAATGTTAAAAAGCCAGAACATCCACGATTGAACAATCATTACATTTTAAATGTAGTTATTTTAAATCTAATCTTGGAAAACTGTCTCCAGAACAGTGTTTGCTTCCGTTGAAACTTAATGTGATTTGTTTGAAACAATTGGAATTGAAATATTTTTTAACATATTATTTGGATAATCACATTAATTATGTCTAAAAAAATAATAAATAGTGTGCAATTGCAAACTAATAAATAAATTGCAAAGAAGAAAGTTGCTTATTTATCAGTAAATAAATTGAAATTTAGTATATTATAAGAAATAATATCAGCTGACTAATTAAGAATAATTTGTACATAAGTCTGGAAACAAAAATATTAGTTGCGGCAGTGCACCCCAAAAATAACGTATATTAGCCAAGATATCAATAGCTCTCGATGTCGATTCTGTAAATCTCTGTAGATATGTGTTATTCTTCTTAAAATATTTTAGCCTTTACTTCAAATTGTGATATTCTTGAAGTGTTGGAAAGTGTTTACAAATCTATGCTTAATGCAGGAGGATTTTTCGCTTTTGTTAAAGGCTACAATGTAACAACTACAATGCATTGTTAAAGACTACAATGTAAAAAAGTGCATTTAAAAAAAAAAAGTCTGTAAAATAAAACAAAAATGTCTTTTTCTGTAGTTCAATTGATAATACTTTTATTTCACCTTACAGTAATTTACTTTTGGAGGATTTTTGGAAGTACTACATGGCTGGTTTCCAAGATCCTGTCGCTTGAATGCTGAAAAATGAAAAGAAAAGTAGATTACGTTTTTAATAAATCCTTCACAAGCTTCATTGATTCCAATAAGTTAAAAAACATGTAATTAAATCTCTGATAATGTACTTTTATCCATTTACAGAAGTTGTTTTTTTCTTTAATAAGCTGTAGTATATTAAATTGTTATATTTTTCTGACTATATGTACCGAAAATGTTTTTGAAGTAAAAAGCTATTTTGGATGTTATTATTTTGATAAAATTAATGTCTTTCTTTTTTCAAATTTAATATTTGAACCTTGTAAACATTAAGACGTTAAGACCCGGATTCGAACCATGTGCGATTCGAACCCATTTGACGTAAGCTGCCGTTGAATATTCACTAGAAATATACCACTAGCCGTTGAATATACCACTAGATTTGAACCCGTCAAAACTTGACGACAAACAACTTGATAGTATCATAAAAATAAAATTCATAGCTGTTTTACAAAGTTTGAAATTTTTGAAGAATAATTCGAATAAAATAAAAAAAAATATCTGTCCACAGCAGGGATCGATCCCACACGATAAACGGAATAGAGAAGAAACGCGCCTTATACTACTCGACCAATGCTTTTGCATTAGAGTGTGCGCTAAAACTGATTAGGTTCTGCATTTAAGTTTACGCATGCCTTTTGGGTACAATTTCATGTGAATTTTACAAAAAAAAAGCCTTTGCTTATAAATATAGAGATGTTTAGGATGTTATTACTCCCGATAGCGTTAATGGTACCATCTGTTTCAAGATAAGAAGATCAAACACATGAACACATAGCCCTATTCTGCAATAATTAGATATAGAACAAATGCCAAACTGTAAGGGAATCTTTAATATCCATCTTACTTTGCGAATTTTCAAAGCAAAAGTCTTATTCTCATATATCCTTTGGGAAAATTAAAGGAATTTGTAAATACTTCGTTCCACATATTTTAGAGAGCTATTTTAAAACAATGGAGTTTTTAATTGAATATTAATCAATTGCAGTTGCAGAGCTAAAAAGAGAATATACTAAGAAAATGAAAATGCCATTACTTAAAAGAACAATTTGAAACATATTAAAATCTTTATAAGTAATCCAGTTTGATTTTTTTATAACTCATATATGGATATTTTTGCTTCTTTTTTTTCTCTCTTCTCTTCTTTTAATTTTTTTTTTAAGGAGAATAATCATATACTTTTCTTATTTTATTTATCACAGTCTTAATATTATGGAAAAATTACAATATTTAACATTTCTGATTTTTAACTACACGACCATTAAAAACTTTCATTAAATTATTTTTTTATCAGCCTGATTCTAAAACCCGAATTTAAAATTTGTAGTTGCAGCTAACGATTAATAATACATATTTTTTATTTAGTAATTAAAGCAAAATATTATTGGGTGTTAAATTTTACTTAATTATAAAGCATTCTGATAAAAAAAATACAAATTATACAACTTTTCCCCCTGTATTAAATGTGGCATTATTAAAATGAATTATAGCCATAAAGTAAGAAAAATCATTCTGTCCGTAGCGGGGATCGAACCCACACAATAATCGGAACAGTGAAGAAACGTGCCTTATACCACTCGACCACCGTTTACAAATTTGAGTGTGCGCTAAAACTGGTTAGGTCCTAGATTTAAGTTTACGCATGCGTATTGGGTACGATTTCATGTGAATTTGACAAAAAAAAACCTTTGCTTTTAAATATACTAGGGAATCGAACCCGGGCTTCCCGGGTTACAGAACGCAGGCGAAAACCATTTTTTCCCCTAAATCTAATAGATTTTTTATATTTTTATTTGTCAAAGTTGCTGCATTTAGTGATTATTTTTTACTGGTTTCTTTGCTTTTCTTGTGCGTGAAGCGCTCATACATGCGGTATCCATCCAGTTTTTTTTTTTTTTTTTTTGTACTAAGCGTTCATACATGCGATATAGTGATCGCGACATTAACGAATTTCAAGGGTTTTGTTTATTTTTTTGGTATTATTAATACAGGGAGTTCGCTGCATCCAGTGATGCTTCTTTGTTAATTTATTATTCATCATCTTATGCATGCGATATAGTGATCGCGATATTAACGAACTTCATGTATATTCGTTTTTTCCAACCTCGCAATGACCGTTAACATTATTTGTAATACTGATGAAATATGAATTAAAACATTGTTTCTTACTGCTCATATTAGCTTTTTATATGCATTTTTATTAAATTTGTGAAATATTTTTTTTATATTGTATTCATAAAAATGCAATATCTAAAACAATATCTTCTGTTTATATTATCTGTTAAAATATCCGATGTTTGTTTATGGTGTAAACAAATAATTTTCTTTTAAATTTTTAAATTATTACAATGCTTTTTTTCTCCAAAATCGTCTGAACTAAGCAATTTTGTATCCGGTATAACGCTACTCTCATATAAAGGCACCCTATTCTTGTCACGTTTTTATTTCAAAATTCATTAATTTTACTACCTGTAACTATTTAAAAATTTATAATGGCAGCATTCTTCCATTTGTTTATTGGACGTTTCAAAATTCATGCTTAAAAATTATTTTATAAGCCATAATATATCAGGCAATTAAGATATAGTTTTCAAACAAATTGCATTTGAAAGTATTTTTTTTCCTCTATAACGGTGTAAAAATTGAAAATGTGCTATGTTTAGAAATTAAAAAAATTGCAATAGGAAAAATCACAAAACAGAAATTTCATCTTCAGCTGTTGTCATTCGCAAAATGACGTATGCGTTACGCACGGACACGTTTAGCCTTTATAATATAGATAGACGGTTCTTTGTTTATGTTCCAAATACGACCAACAGATGGTGTTGTGCTGTCTTATAAACTAAAAACGCTCAAAATAACATTTCAATTTAAAATTTAAAATAAAATTTCAATTTTGCTTCTTGGCCTTTCAACAGTTGATAGAGTGAAGGAATGAAAAAACGGAATGATCATTGATGCATTTTTATGCGTTAGTTTAAGCAATCTTACAGCATTTAGACAGGACAAAGATATGTTCATAGATTGGTTTGGGCGCTCTAACTGTGTGAACAACGCATTGCCATCTACCAGGGACCTATTGACGTAAAACAAAGAGCATATTAAAGAAATTCCTTATTAAACATTCTCTAAAAAGAAACACTCAATACTGTAACCATTTAGTTATAATGGAAGTTTTAAAATGCTCTATCCATTTTGGATATACCGTGTGAATTAAAATATTCTTAAAATGTTAAAAAGCCAGAACATCCACGATTGAACAATCATTACATTTTAAATGTAGTTATTTAAAATCTAATCTTGGAAAACTGTCTCCAGAACAGTGTTTGCTTCCGTTGAAACTTAATGTGATTTGTTTGGAACAATTGGAATTGAAATATTTTTTAACATATTATTTGGATAATCACATTAATTATGTCTAAAAAATATAATAAATAGTGTGCAATTGCAAACTAATAAATAAATTGCAAAGAAGAAAGTTGCTTATTTATCAGTAAATAAACTGAAATTTAGTATATTATAAGAAATAATATCAGCTGACTAATTAAGAATAATTTGTACATAAGTCTGGAAACAAAAATATTAGTTGCGGCAGTGCACCCCAAAAATAACGTATATTAGCCAAGATATCAATAGCTCTCGATGTCGATTCTGTAAATCTCTGTAGATATGTGTTATTCTTCTTAAAATATTTTAGCCTTTACTTCAAATTGTGATATTCTTGAAGTGTTGGAAAGTGTTTACAAATCTATGCTTAATGCAGGAGGATTTTTCGCTTTTGTTAAAGGCTACAATGTAACAACTACAATGCATTGTTAAAGACTACAATGTAAAAAAGTGCATTTAAAAAAAAAAGTCTGTAAAATAAAACAAAAATGTCTTTTTCTGTAGTTCAATTGATAATACTTTTATTTCACCTTACAGTAATTTACTTTTGGAGGATTTTTGGAAGTACTACATGGCTGGTTTCCAAGATCCTGTCGCTTGAATGCTGAAAAATGAAAAGAAAAGTAGATTACGTTTTTAATAAATCCTTCACAAGCTTCATTGATTCCAATAAGTTAAAAAACATGTAATTAAATCTCTGATAATGTACTTTTATCCATTTACAGAAGTTGTTTTTTTCTTTAATAAGCTGTAGTATATTAAATTGTTATATTTTTCTGACTATATGTACCGAAAATGTTTTTGAAGTAAAAAGCTATTTTGGATGTTATTATTTTGATAAAATTAATGTCTTTCTTTTTTCAAATTTAATATTTGAACCTTGTAAACATTAAGACGTTAAGACCCGGATTCGAACCATGTGCGATTCGAACCCATTTGACGTAAGCTGCCGTTGAATATTCACTAGAAATATACCACTAGCCGTTGAATATACCACTAGATTTGAACCCGTCAAAACTTGACGACAAACAACTTGATAGTATCATAAAAATAAAATTCATAGCTGTTTTACAAAGTTTGAAATTTTTGAAGAATAATTCGAATAAAATAAAAAAAAATATCTGTCCACAGCAGGGATCGATCCCACACGATAAACGGAATAGAGAAGAAACGCGCCTTATACTACTCGACCAATGCTTTTGCATTAGAGTGTGCGCTAAAACTGATTAGGTTCTGCATTTAAGTTTACGCATGCCTTTTGGGTACAATTTCATGTGAATTTTACAAAAAAAAAGCCTTTGCTTATAAATATAGAGATGTTTAGGAT
The DNA here is from genome assembly GCA_963931845.1 of Maratus michaelseni. Classification (NCBI taxonomy): domain Eukaryota; kingdom Metazoa; phylum Arthropoda; class Arachnida; order Araneae; family Salticidae; genus Maratus; species Maratus michaelseni. Next base: position 423,536,329 of record OZ007592.1, read on the forward strand.
GTTATTACTCCCGATAGCGTTAATGGTACCATCTGTTTCAAGATAAGAAGATCAAACACATGAACACATAGCCCTATTCTGCAATAATTAGATATAGAACAAATGCCAAACTGTAAGGGAATCTTTAATATCCATCTTACTTTGCGAATTTTCAAAGCAAAAGTCTTATTCTCATATATCCTTTGGGAAAATTAAAGGAATTTGTAAATACTTCGTTCCACATATTTTAGAGAGCTATTTTAAAACAATGGAGTTTTTAATTGAATATTAATCAATTGCAGTTGCAGAGCTAAAAAGAGAATATACTAAGAAAATGAAAATGCCATTACTTAAAAGAACAATTTGAAACATATTAAAATCTTTATAAGTAATCCAGTTTGATTTTTTTATAACTCATATATGGATATTTTTGCTTCTTTTTTTTCTCTCTTCTCTTCTTTTAATTTTTTTTTTAAGGAGAATAATCATATACTTTTCTTATTTTATTTATCACAGTCTTAATATTATGGAAAAATTACAATATTTAACATTTCTGATTTTTAACTACACGACCATTAAAAACTTTCATTAAATTATTTTTTTATCAGCCTGATTCTAAAACCCGAATTTAAAATTTGTAGTTGCAGCTAACGATTAATAATACATATTTTTTATTTAGTAATTAAAGCAAAATATTATTGGGTGTTAAATTTTACTTAATTATAAAGCATTCTGATAAAAAAAATACAAATTATACAACTTTTCCCCCTGTATTAAATGTGGCATTATTAAAATGAATTATAGCCATAAAGTAAGAAAAATCATTCTGTCCGTAGCGGGGATCGAACCCACACAATAATCGGAACAGTGAAGAAACGTGCCTTATACCACTCGACCACCGTTTACAAATTTGAGTGTGCGCTAAAACTGGTTAGGTCCTAGATTTAAGTTTACGCATGCGTATTGGGTACGATTTCATGTGAATTTGACAAAAAAAAACCTTTGCTTTTAAATATACTAGGGAATCGAACCCGGGCTTCCCGGGTTACAGAACGCAGGCGAAAACCATTTTTTCCCCTAAATCTAATAGATTTTTTATATTTTTATTTGTCAAAGTTGCTGCATTTAGTGATTATTTTTTACTGGTTTCTTTGCTTTTCTTGTGCGTGAAGCGCTCATACATGCGGTATCCATCCAGTTTTTTTTTTTTTTTTTTGTACTAAGCGTTCATACATGCGATATAGTGATCGCGACATTAACGAATTTCAAGGGTTTTGTTTATTTTTTTGGTATTATTAATACAGGGAGTTCGCTGCATCCAGTGATGCTTCTTTGTTAATTTATTATTCATCATCTTATGCATGCGATATAGTGATCGCGATATTAACGAACTTCATGTATATTCGTTTTTTCCAACCTCGCAATGACCGTTAACATTATTTGTAATACTGATGAAATATGAATTAAAACATTGTTTCTTACTGCTCATATTAGCTTTTTATATGCATTTTTATTAAATTTGTGAAATATTTTTTTTATATTGTATTCATAAAAATGCAATATCTAAAACAATATCTTCTGTTTATATTATCTGTTAAAATATCCGATGTTTGTTTATGGTGTAAACAAATAATTTTCTTTTAAATTTTTAAATTATTACAATGCTTTTTTTCTCCAAAATCGTCTGAACTAAGCAATTTTGTATCCGGTATAACGCTACTCTCATATAAAGGCACCCTATTCTTGTCACGTTTTTATTTCAAAATTCATTAATTTTACTACCTGTAACTATTTAAAAATTTATAATGGCAGCATTCTTCCATTTGTTTATTGGACGTTTCAAAATTCATGCTTAAAAATTATTTTATAAGCCATAATATATCAGGCAATTAAGATATAGTTTTCAAACAAATTGCATTTGAAAGTATTTTTTTTCCTCTATAACGGTGTAAAAATTGAAAATGTGCTATGTTTAGAAATTAAAAAAATTGCAATAGGAAAAATCACAAAACAGAAATTTCATCTTCAGCTGTTGTCATTCGCAAAATGACGTATGCGTTACGCACGGACACGTTTAGCCTTTATAATATAGATAGACGGTTCTTTGTTTATGTTCCAAATACGACCAACAGATGGTGTTGTGCTGTCTTATAAACTAAAAACGCTCAAAATAACATTTCAATTTAAAATTTAAAATAAAATTTCAATTTTGCTTCTTGGCCTTTCAACAGTTGATAGAGTGAAGGAATGAAAAAACGGAATGATCATTGATGCATTTTTATGCGTTAGTTTAAGCAATCTTACAGCATTTAGACAGGACAAAGATATGTTCATAGATTGGTTTGGGCGCTCTAACTGTGTGAACAACGCATTGCCATCTACCAGGGACCTATTGACGTAAAACAAAGAGCATATTAAAGAAATTCCTTATTAAACATTCTCTAAAAAGAAACACTCAATACTGTAACCATTTAGTTATAATGGAAGTTTTAAAATGCTCTATCCATTTTGGATATACCGTGTGAATTAAAATATTCTTAAAATGTTAAAAAGCCAGAACATCCACGATTGAACAATCATTACATTTTAAATGTAGTTATTTAAAATCTAATCTTGGAAAACTGTCTCCAGAACAGTGTTTGCTTCCGTTGAAACTTAATGTGATTTGTTTGGAACAATTGGAATTGAAATATTTTTTAACATATTATTTGGATAATCACATTAATTATGTCTAAAAAATATAATAAATAGTGTGCAATTGCAAACTAATAAATAAATTGCAAAGAAGAAAGTTGCTTATTTATCAGTAAATAAACTGAAATTTAGTATATTATAAGAAATAATATCAGCTGACTAATTAAGAATAATTTGTACATAAGTCTGGAAACAAAAATATTAGTTGCGGCAGTGCACCCCAAAAATAACGTATATTAGCCAAGATATCAATAGCTCTCGATGTCGATTCTGTAAATCTCTGTAGATATGTGTTATTCTTCTTAAAATATTTTAGCCTTTACTTCAAATTGTGATATTCTTGAAGTGTTGGAAAGTGTTTACAAATCTATGCTTAATGCAGGAGGATTTTTCGCTTTTGTTAAAGGCTACAATGTAACAACTACAATGCATTGTTAAAGACTACAATGTAAAAAAGTGCATTTAAAAAAAAAAGTCTGTAAAATAAAACAAAAATGTCTTTTTCTGTAGTTCAATTGATAATACTTTTATTTCACCTTACAGTAATTTACTTTTGGAGGATTTTTGGAAGTACTACATGGCTGGTTTCCAAGATCCTGTCGCTTGAATGCTGAAAAATGAAAAGAAAAGTAGATTACGTTTTTAATAAATCCTTCACAAGCTTCATTGATTCCAATAAGTTAAAAAACATGTAATTAAATCTCTGATAATGTACTTTTATCCATTTACAGAAGTTGTTTTTTTCTTTAATAAGCTGTAGTATATTAAATTGTTATATTTTTCTGACTATATGTACCGAAAATGTTTTTGAAGTAAAAAGCTATTTTGGATGTTATTATTTTGATAAAATTAATGTCTTTCTTTTTTCAAATTTAATATTTGAACCTTGTAAACATTAAGACGTTAAGACCCGGATTCGAACCATGTGCGATTCGAACCCATTTGACGTAAGCTGCCGTTGAATATTCACTAGAAATATACCACTAGCCGTTGAATATACCACTAGATGGAACCCGTCAAAACTTGACGACAAACAACTTGATAGTATCATAAAAATAAAATTCATAGCTGTTTTACAAAGTTTGAAATTTTTGAAGAATAATTCGAATAAAATAAAAAAAAATATCTGTCCACAGCAGGGATCGATCCCACACGATAAACGGAATAGAGAAGAAACGCGCCTTATACTACTCGACCAATGCTTTTGCATTAGAGTGTGCGCTAAAACTGATTAGGTTCTGCATTTCAGTTTACGCATGCCTTTTGGGTACAATTTCATGTGAATTTTACAAAAAAAAGCCTTTGCTTATAAATATAGAGATGTTTAGGATGTTATTACTCCCGATAGCGTTAATGGTACCATCTGTTTCAAGATAAGAAGATCAAACACATGAACACATAGCCCTATTCTGCAATAATTAGATATAGAACAAATGCCAAACTGTAAGGGAATCTTTAATATCCATCTTACTTTGCGAATTTTCAAAGCAAAAGTCTTATTCTCATATATCCTTTGGGAAAATTAAAGGAATTTGTAAATACTTCGTTCCACATATTTTAGAGAGCTATTTTAAAACAATGGAGTTTTTAATTGAATATTAATCAATTGCAGTTGCAGAGCTAAAAAGAGAATATACTAAGAAAATGAAAATGCCATTACTTAAAAGAACAATTTGAAACATATTAAAATCTTTATAAGTAATCCAGTTTGATTTTTTTATAACTCATATATGGATATTTTTGCTTCTTTTTTTTCTCTCTTTTCTTCTTTTAATTTTTTTTTAAGGAGAATAATCATATACTTTTCTTATTTTATTTATCACAGTCTTAATATTATGGAAAAATTACAATATTTAACATTTCTGATTTTTAACTACACGACCATTAAAAACTTTCATTAAATTATTTTTTTATCAGCCTGATTCTAAAACCCGAATTTAAAATTTGTAGTTGCAGCTAACGATTAATAATACATATTTTTTATTTAGTAATTAAAGCAAAATATTATTGGGTGTTAAATTTTACTTAATTATAAAGCATTCTGATAAAAAAAAAACAAATTATACAACTTTTCCCCCTGTATTAAATGTGGCATTATTAAAATGAATTATAGCCATAAAGTAAGAAAAATCATTCTGTCCGTAGCGGGGATCGAACCCACACAATAATCGGAACAGTGAAGAAACGTGCCTTATACCACTCGACCACCGTTTACAAATTTGAGTGTGCGCTAAAACTGGTTAGGTCCTAGATTTAAGTTTACGCATGCGTATTGGGTACGATTTCATGTGAATTTGACAAAAAAAAACCTTTGCTTTTAAATATACTAGGGAATCGAACCCGGGCTTCCCGGGTTACAGAACGCAGGCGAAAACCATTTTTTCCCCTAAATCTAATAGATTTTTTATATTTTTATTTGACAAAGTTGCTGCATTTAGTGATTATTTTTTACTGGTTTCTTTGCTTTTCTTGTGCGTGAAGCGCTCATACATGCGGTATCCATCCATTTTTTTTTTTTTGTACTAAGCGTTCATACATGCGATATAGTGATCGCGACATTAACGAATTTCAAGGGTTTTGTTTATTTTTTTGGTATTATTAATACAGGGAGTTCGCTGCATCCAGTGATGCTTCTTTGTTAATTTATTATTCATCATCTTATGCATGCGATATAGTGATCGCGATATTAACGAACTTCATGTATATTCGTTTTTTCCAACCTCGCAATGACCGTTAACATTATTTGTAATACTGATGAAATATGAATTAAAACATTGTTTCTTACTGCTCATATTAGCTTTTTATATGCATTTTTATTAAATTTGTGAAATATTTTTTTTATATTGTATCCATAAAAATGCAATATCTAAAACAATATCTTCTGTTTATATTATCTGTTAAAATATCCGATGTTTGTTTATGGTGTAAACAAATAATTTTCTTTTAAAATTTTAAATTATTACAATGCTTTTTTTCTCCAAAATCGTCTGAACTAAGCAATTTTGTATCCGGTATAACGCTACTCTCATATAAAGGCACCCTATTCTTGTCACGTTTTTATTTCAAAATTCATTAATTTTACTACCTGTAACTATTTAAAAATTTATAATGGCAGCATTCTTCCATTTGTTTATTGGACGTTTCAAAATTCATGCTTAAAAATTATTTTATAAGCCATAATATATCAGGCAATTAAGATATAGTTTTCAAACAAATTGCATTTGAAAGTATTTTTTTTCCTCTATAACGGTGTAAAAATTGAAAATGTGCTATGTTTAGAAATTAAAAAAATTGCAATAGGAAAAATCACAAAACCGAAATTTCATCTTCAGCTGTTGTCATTCGCAAAATGACGTATGCGTTACGCACGGACACGTTTGGCCTTTATAATATAGATAGACGGTTCTTTGTTTATGTTCCAAATACGACCAACAGATGGTGTTGTGCTGTCTTATAAACTAAAAACGCTCAAAATAACATTTCAATTTAAAATTTAAAATAAAATTTCAATTTTGCTTCTTGGCCTTTCAACAGTTGATAGAGTGAAGGAATGAAAAAACGGAATGATCATTGATGCATTTTTATGCGTTAGTTTAAGCAATCTTACAGCATTTAGACAGGACAAAGATATGTTCATAGATTGGTTTGGGCGCTCTAACTGTGTGAACAACGCATTGCCATCTACCAGGGACCTATTGACGTAAAACAAAGAGCATATTAAAGAAATTCCTTATTAAACATTCTCTAAAAGAAACACTCAATACTGTAACCATTTAGTTATAATGGAAGTTTTAAAATGCTCTATCCATTTTGGATATACCGTGTGAATTAAAATATTCTTAAAATGTTAAAAAGCCAGAACATCCACGATTGAACAATCACTACATTTTAAATGTAGTTATTTAAAATCTAATCTTGGAAAACTGTCTCCAGAACAGTGTTTGCTTCCGTTGAAACTTAATGTGATTTGTTTGGAACAATTGGAATTGAAATATTTTTTAACATATTATTTGGATAATCACATTAAGTATGTCTAAAAAATATAATAAATAGTGTGCAATTGCAAACTAATAAATAAATTGCAAAGAAGAAAGTTGCTTATTTATCAGTAAATAAACTGAAATTTAGTATATTATAAGAAATAATATCAGCTGACTAATTAAGAATAATTTGTACATAAGTCTGGAAACAAAAATATTAGTTGCGGCAGTGCACCCCAAAAATAACGTATATTAGCCAAGATATCAATAGCTCTCGATGTCGATTCTGTAAATCTCTGTAGATATGTGTTATTCTTCTTAAAATATTTTAGCCTTTACTTCAAATTGTGATATTCTTGAATTGTTGGAAAGTGTTTACAAATCTATGCTTAATGCAGGAGGATTTTTCGCTTTTGTTAAAGGCTACAATGTAACAACTACAATGCATTGTTAAAGACTACAATGTAAAAAAGTGCATTTAAAAAAAAAGTCTGTAAAATAAAACAAAAATGTCTTTTTCTGTAGTTCAATTGATAATACTTTTATTTCACCTTACAGTAATTTACTTTTGGAGGATTTTTGGAAGTACTACATGGCTGGTTTCCAAGATCCTGTCGCTTGAATGCTGAAAAATGAAAAGAAAAGTAGATTACGTTTTTAATAAATCCTTCACAAGCTTCATTGATTCCAATAAGTTAAAAAACATGTAATTAAATCTCTGATAATGTACTTTTATCCATTTACAGAAGTTGTTTTTTTCTTTAATAAGCTGTAGTATATTAAATTGTTATATTTTTCTGACTATATGTACCGAAAATGTTTTTGAAGTAAAAAGCTATTTTGGATGTTATTATTTTGATAAAATTAATGTCTTTCTTTTTTCAAATTTAATATTTGAACCTTGTAAACATTAAGACGTTAAGACCCGGATTCGAACCATGTGCGATTCGAACCCATTTGACGTAAGCTGCCGTTGAATATTCACTAGAAATATACCACTAGCCGTTGAATATACCACTAGATGGAACCCGTCAAAACTTGACGACAAACAACTTGATAGTATCATAAAAATAAAATTCATAGCTGTTTTACAAAGTTTGAAATTTTTGAAGAATAATTCGAATAAAATAAAAAAAAATATCTGTCCACAGCAGGGATCGATCCCACACGATAAACGGAATAGAGAAGAAACGCGCCTTATACTACTCGACCAATGCTTTTGCATTAGAGTGTGCGCTAAAACTGATTAGGTTCTGCATTTCAGTTTACGCATGCCTTTTGGGTACAATTTCATGTGAATTTTACAAAAAAAAGCCTTTGCTTATAAATATAGAGATGTTTAGGATGTTATTACTCCCGATAGCGTTAATGGTACCATCTGTTTCAAGATAAGAAGATCAAACACATGAACACATAGCCCTATTCTGCAATAATTAGATATAGAACAAATGCCAAACTGTAAGGGAATCTTTAATATCCATCTTACTTTGCGAATTTTCAAAGCAAAAGTCTTATTCTCATATATCCTTTGGGAAAATTAAAGGAATTTGTAAATACTTCGTTCCACATATTTTAGAGAGCTATTTTAAAACAATGGAGTTTTTAATTGAATATTAATCAATTGCAGTTGCAGAGCTAAAAAGAGAATATACTAAGAAAATGAAAATGCCATTACTTAAAAGAACAATTTGAAACATATTAAAATCTTTATAAGTAATCCAGTTTGATTTTTTTATAACTCATATATGGATATTTTTGCTTCTTTTTTTTCTCTCTTCTCTTCTTTTAATTTTTTTTTAAGGAGAATAATCATATACTTTTCTTATTTTATTTATCACAGTCTTAATATTATGGAAAAATTACAATATTTAACATTTCTGATTTTTAACTACACGACCATTAAAAACTTTCATTAAATTATTTTTTTATCAGCCTGATTCTAAAACCCGAATTTAAAATTTGTAGTTGCAGCTAACGATTAATAATACATATTTTTTATTTAGTAATTAAAGCAAAATATTATTGGGTGTTAAATTTTACTTAATTATAAAGCATTCTGATAAAAAAAAAACAAATTATACAACTTTTCCCCCTGTATTAAATGTGGCATTATTAAAATGAATTATAGCCATAAAGTAAGAAAAATCATTCTGTCCGTAGCGGGGATCGAACCCACACAATAATCGGAACAGTGAAGAAACGTGCCTTATACCACTCGACCACCGTTTACAAATTTGAGTGTGCGCTAAAACTGGTTAGGTCCTAGATTTAAGTTTACGCATGCGTATTGGGTACGATTTCATGTGAATTTGACAAAAAAAAACCTTTGCTTTTAAATATACTAGGGAATCGAACCCGGGCTTCCCGGGTTACAGAACGCAGGCGAAAACCATTTTTTCCCCTAAATCTAATAGATTTTTTATATTTTTATTTGACAAAGTTGCTGCATTTAGTGATTATTTTTTACTGGTTTCTTTGCTTTTCTTGTGCGTGAAGCGCTCATACATGCGGTATCCATCCATTTTTTTTTTTTTTTTGTACTAAGCGTTCATACATGCGATATAGTGATCGCGACATTAACGAATTTCAAGGGTTTTGTTTATTTTTTTGGTATTATTAATACAGGGAGTTCGCTGCATCCAGTGATGCTTCTTTGTTAATTTATTATTCATCATCTTATGCATGCGATATAGTGATCGCGATATTAACGAACTTCATGTATATTCGTTTTTTCCAACCTCGCAATGACCGTTAACATTATTTGTAATACTGATGAAATATGAATTAAAACATTGTTTCTTACTGCTCATATTAGCTTTTTATATGCATTTTTATTAAATTTGTGAAATATTTTTTTTATATTGTATCCATAAAAATGCAATATCTAAAACAATATCTTCTGTTTATATTATCTGTTAAAATATCCGATGTTTGTTTATGGTGTAAACAAATAATTTTCTTTTAAGTTTTTAAATTATTACAATGCTTTTTTTCTCCAAAATCGTCTGAACTAAGCAATTTTGTATCCGGTATAACGCTACTCTCATATAAAGGCACCCTATTCTTGTCACGTTTTTATTTCAAAATTCATTAATTTTACTACCTGTAACTATTTAAAAATTTATAATGGCAGCATTCTTCCATTTGTTTATTGGACGTTTCAAAATTCATGCTTAAAAATTATTTTATAAGCCATAATATATCAGGCAATTAAGATATAGTTTTCAAACAAATTGCATTTGAAAGTATTTTTTTTCCTCTATAACGGTGTAAAAATTGAAAATGTGCTATGTTTAGAAATTAAAAAAATTGCAATAGGAAAAATCACAAAACCGAAATTTCATCTTCAGCTGTTGTCATTCGCAAAATGACGTATGCGTTACGCACGGACATGTTTGGCCTTTATAATATAGATAGACGGTTCTTTGTTTATGTTCCAAATACGACCAACAGATGGTGTTGTGCTGTCTTATAAACTAAAAACGCTCAAAATAACATTTCAATTTAAAATTTAAAATAAAATTTCAATTTTGCTTCTTGGCCTTTCAACAGTTGATAGAGTGAAGGAATGAAAAAACGGAATGATCATTGATGCATTTTTATGCGTTAGTTTAAGCAATCTTACAGCATTTAGACAGGACAAAGATATGTTCATAGATTGGTTTGGGCGCTCTAACTGTGTGAACAACGCATTGCCATCTACCAGGGACCTATTGACGTAAAACAAAGAGCATATTAAAGAAATTCCTTATTAAACATTCTCTAAAAAGAAACACTCAATACTGTAACCATTTAGTTATAATGGAAGTTTTAAAATGCTCTATCCATTTTGGATATACCGTGTGAATTAAAATATTCTTAAAATGTTAAAAAGCCAGAACATCCACGATTGAACAATCACTACATTTTAAATGTAGTTATTTAAAATCTAATCTTGGAAAACTGTCTCCAGAACAGTGTTTGCTTCCGTTGAAACTTAATGTGATTTGTTTGGAACAATTGGAATTGAAATATTTTTTAACATATTATTTGGATAATCACATTAAGTATGTCTAAAAAATATAATAAATAGTGTGCAATTGCAAACTAATAAATAAATTGCAAAGAAGAAAGTTGCTTATTTATCAGTAAATAAACTGAAATTTAGTATATTATAAGAAATAATATCAGCTGACTAATTAAGAATAATTTGTACATAAGTCTGGAAACAAAAATATTAGTTGCGGCAGTGCACCCCAAAAATAACGTATATTAGCCAAGATATCAATAGCTCTCGATGTCGATTCTGTAAATCTCTGTAGATATGTGTTATTCTTCTTAAAATATTTTAGCCTTTACTTCAAATTGTGATATTCTTGAATTGTTGGAAAGTGTTTACAAATCTATGCTTAATGCAGGAGGATTTTTCGCTTTTGTTAAAGGCTACAATATAACAACTACAATGCATTGTTAAAGACTACAATGTAAAAAAGTGCATTTAAAAAAAAAGTCTGTAAAATAAAACAAAAATGTCTTTTTCTGTAGTTCAATTGATAATACTTTTATTTCACCTTACAGTAATTTACTTTTGGAGGATTTTTGGAAGTACTACATGGCTGGTTTCCAAGATCCTGTCGCTTGAATGCTGAAAAATGAAAAGAAAAGTAGATTACGTTTTTAATAAATCCTTCACAAGCTTCATTGATTCCAATAAGTTAAAAAACATGTAATTAAATCTCTGATAATGTACTTTTATCCATTTACAGAAGTTGTTTTTTTCTTTAATAAGCTGTAGTATATTAAATTGTTATATTTTTCTGACTATATGTACCGAAAATGTTTTTGAAGTAAAAAGCTATTTTGGATGTTATTATTTTGATAAAATTAATGTCTTTCTTTTTTCAAATTTAATATTTGAACCTTGTAAACATTAAGACGTTAAGACCCGGATTCGAACCATGTGCGATTCGAACCCATTTGACGTAAGCTGCCGTTGAATATTCACTAGAAATATACCACTAGCCGTTGAATATACCACTAGATGGAACCCGTCAAAACTTGACGACAAACAACTTGATAGTATCATAAAAATAAAATTCATAGCTGTTTTACAAAGTTTGAAATTTTTGAAGAATAATTCGAATAAAATAAAAAAAAATATCTGTCCACAGCAGGGATCGATCCCACACGATAAACGGAATAGAGAAGAAACGCGCCTTATACTACTCGACCAATGCTTTTGCATTAGAGTGTGCGCTAAAACTGATTAGGTTCTGCATTTAAGTTTACGCATGCCTTTTGGGTACAATTTCATGTGAATTTTACAAAAAAAAAGCCTTTGCTTATAAATATAGAGATGTTTAGGATGTTATTACTCCCGATAGCGTTAATGGTACCATCTGTTTCAAGATAAGAAGATCCAACACATGAACACATAGCCCTATTCTGCAATAATTAGATATAGAACAAATGCCAAACTGTAAGGGAATCTTTAATATCCATCTTACTTTGCGAATTTTCAAAGCAAAAGTCTTATTCTCATATATCCTTTGGGAAAATTAAAGGAATTTGTAAATACTTCGTTCCACATATTTTAGAGAGCTATTTTAAAACAATGGAGTTTTTAATTGAATATTAATCAATTGCAGTTGCAGAGCTAAAAAGAGAATATACTAAGAAAATGAAAATGCCATTACTTAAAAGAACAATTTGAAACATATTAAAATCTTTATAAGTAATCCAGTTTGATTTTTTTATAACTCATATATGGATATTTTTGCTTCTTTTTTTTCTCTCTTCTCTTCTTTTAATTTTTTTTTAAGGAGAATAATCATATACTTTTCTTATTTTATTTATCACAGTCTTAATATTATGGAAAAATTACAATATTTAACATTTCTGATTTTTAACTACACGACCATTAAAAACTTTCATTAAATTATTTTTTTATCAGCCTGATTCTAAAACCCGAATTTAAAATTTGTAGTTGCAGCTAACGATTAATAATACATATTTTTTATTTAGTAATTAAAGCAAAATATTATTGGGTGTTAAATTTTACTTAATTATAAAGCATTCTGATAAAAAAAAAATACAAATTATACAACTTTTCCTCCTGTATTAAATGTGGCATTATTAAAATGAATTATAGCCATAAAGTAAGAAAAATCATTCTGTCCGTAGCGGGGATCGAACCCACACAATAATCGGAACAGTGAAGAAACGTGCCTTATACCACTCGACCACCGTTTACAAATTTGAGTGTGCGCTAAAACTGGTTAGGTCCTAGATTTAAGTTTACGCATGCGTATTGGGTACGATTTCATGTGAATTTGACAAAAAAAACCTTTGCTTTTAAATATACTAGGGAATCGAACCCGGGCTTCCCGGGTTACAGAACGCAGGCGAAAACCATTTTTTCCCCTAAATCTAATAGATTTTTTATATTTTTATTTGACAAAGTTGCTGCATTTAGTGATTATTTTTTACTGGTTTCTTTGCTTTTCTTGTGCGTGAAGCGCTCATACATGCGGTATCCATCCATTTTTTTTTTTTTGTACTAAGCGTTCATACATGCGATATAGTGATCGCGACATTAACGAATTTCAAGGGTTTTGTTTATTTTTTTGGTATTATTAATACAGGGAGTTCGCTGCATCCAGTGATGCTTCTTTGTTAATTTATTATTCATCATCTTATGCATGCGATATAGTGATCGCGATATTAACGAACTTCATGTATATTCGTTTTTTCCAACCTCGCAATGACCGTTAACATTATTTGTAATACTGATGAAATATGAATTAAAACATTGTTTCTTACTGCTCATATTAGCTTTTTATATGCATTTTTATTAAATTTGTGAAATATTTTTTTTATATTGTATTCATAAAAATGCAATATCTAAAACAATATCTTCTGTTTATATTATCTGTTAAAATATCCGATGTTTGTTTATGGTGTAAACAAATAATTTTCTTTTAAATTTTTAAATTATTACAAAGCTTTTTTTCTCCAAAATCGTCTGAACTAAGCAATTTTGTATCCGGTATAACGCTACTCTCATATAAAGGCACCCTATTCTTGTCACGTTTTTATTTCAAAATTCATTAATTTTACTACCTGTAACTATTTAAAAATTTATAATGGCAGCATTCTTCCATTTGTTTATTGGACGTTTCAAAATTCATGCTTAAAAATTATTTTATAAGCCATAATATATCAGGCAATTAAGATATAGTTTTCAAACAAATTGCATTTGAAAGTATTTTTTTTCCTCTATAACGGTGTAAAAATTGAAAATGTGCTACGTTTAGAAATTAAAAAAATTGCAATAGGAAAAATCACAAAACCGAAATTTCATCTTCAGCTGTTGTCATTCGCAAAATGACGTATGCGTTACGCACGGACACGTTTGGCCTTTATAATATAGATAGACGGTTCTTTGTTTATGTTCCAAATACGACCAACAGATGGTGTTGTGCTGTCTTATAAACTAAAAACGCTCAAAATAACATTTCAATTTAAAATTTAAAATAAAATTTCAATTTTGCTTCTTGGCCTTTCAACAGTTGATAGAGTGAAGGAATGAAAAAACGGAATGATCATTGATGCATTTTTATGCGTTAGTTTAAGCAATCTTACAGCATTTAGACAGGACAAAGATATGTTCATAGATTGGTTTGGGCGCTCTAACTGTGTGAACAACGCATTGCCATCTACCAGGGTCCTATTGACGTAAAACAAAGAGCATATTAAAGAAATTCCTTATTAAACATTCTCTAAAAAGAAACACTCAATACTGTAACCATTTAGTTATAATGGAAGTTTTAAAATGCTCTATCCATTTTGGATATACCGTGTGAATTAAAATATTCTTAAAATGTTAAAAAGCCAGAACATCCACGATTGAACAATCATTACATTTTAAATGTAGTTATTTAAAATCTAATCTTGGAAAACTGTCTCCAGAACAGTGTTTGCTTCCGTTGAAACTTAATGTGATTTGTTTGGAACAATTGGAATTGAAATATTTTTTAACATATTATTTGGATAATCACATTAATTATGTCTAAAAAATATAATAAATAGTGTGCAATTGCAAACTAATAAATAAATTGCAAAGAAGAAAGTTGCTTATTTATCAGTAAATAAACTGAAATTTAGTATATTATAAGAAATAATATCAGCTGACTAATTAAGAATAATTTGTACATAAGTCTGGAAACAAAAATATTAGTTGCGGCAGTGCACCCCAAAAATAACGTATATTAGCCAAGATATCAATAGCTCTCGATGTCGATTCTGTAAATCTCTGTAGATATGTGTTATTCTTCTTAAAATATTTTAGCCTTTACTTCAAATTGTGATATTCTTGAAGTGTTGGAAAGTGTTTACAAATCTATGCTTAATGCAGGAGGATTTTTCGCTTTTGTTAAAGGCTACAATGTAACAACTACAATGCATTGTTAAAGACTACAATGTAAAAAAGTGCATTTAAAAAAAAAGTCTGTAAAATAAAACAAAAATGTCTTTTTCTGTAGTTCAATTGATAATACTTTTATTTCACCTTACAGTAATTTACTTTTGGAGGATTTTTGGAAGTACTACATGGCTGGTTTCCAAGATCCTGTCGCTTGAATGCTGAAAAATGAAAAGAAAAGTAGATTACGTTTTTAATAAATCCTTCACAAGCTTCATTGATTCCAATAAGTTAAAAAACATGTAATTAAATCTCTGATAATGTACTTTTATCCATTTACGGAAGTTGTTTTTTTCTTTAATAAGCTGTAGTATATTAAATTGTTATATTTTTCTGACTATATGTACCGAAAATGTTTTTGAAGTAAAAAGCTATTTTGGATGTTATTATTTTGATAAAATTAATGTCTTTCTTTTTTCAAATTTAATATTTGAACCTTGTAAACATTAAGACGTTAAGACCCGGATTCGAACCATGTGCGATTCGAACCCATTTGACGTAAGCTGCCGTTGAATATTCACTAGAAATATACCACTAGCCGTTGAATATACCACTAGATGGAACCCGTCAAAACTTGACGACAAACAACTTGATAGTATCATAAAAATAAAATTCATAGCTGTTTTACAAAGTTTGAAATTTTTGAAGAATAATTCGAATAAAATAAAAAAAAATATCTGTCCACAGCAGGGATCGATCCCACACGATAAACGGAATAGAGAAGAAACGCGCCTTATACTACTCGACCAATGCTTTTGCATTAGAGTGTGCGCTAAAACTGATTAGGTTCTGCATTTAAGTTTACGCATGCCTTTTGGGTACAATTTCATGTGAATTTTACAAAAAAAAGCCTTTGCTTATAAATATAGAGATGTTTAGGATGTTATTACTCCCGATAGCGTTAATGGTACCATCTGTTTCAAGATAAGAAGATCAAACACATGAACACATAGCCCTATTCTGCAATAATTAGATATAGAACAAATGCCAAACTGTAAGGGAATCTTTAATATCCATCTTACTTTGCGAATTTTCAAAGCAAAAGTCTTATTCTCATATATCCTTTGGGAAAATTAAAGGAATTTGTAAATACTTCGTTCCACATATTTTAGAGAGCTATTTTAAAACAATGGAGTTTTTAATTGAATATTAATCAATTGCAGTTGCAGAGCTAAAAAGAGAATATACTAAGAAAATGAAAATGCCATTACTTAAAAGAACAATTTGAAACATATTAAAATCTTTATAAGTAATCCAGTTTGATTTTTTTATAACTCATATATGGATATTTTTGCTTCTTTTTTTTCTCTCTTCTCTTCTTTTAATTTTTTTTTAAGGAGAATAATCATATACTTTTCTTATTTTATTTATCACAGTCTTAATATTATGGAAAAATTACAATATTTAACATTTCTGATTTTTAACTACACGACCATTAAAAACTTTCATTAAATTATTTTTTTATCAGCCTGATTCTAAAACCCGAATTTAAAATTTGTAGTTGCAGCTAACGATTAATAATACATATTTTTTATTTAGTAATTAAAGCAAAATATTATTGGGTGTTAAATTTTACTTAATTATAAAGCATTCTGATAAAAAAAAAATACAAATTATACAACTTTTCCTCCTGTATTAAATGTGGCATTATTAAAATGAATTATAGCCATAAAGTAAGAAAAATCATTCTGTCCGTAGCGGGGATCGAACCCACACAATAATCGGAACAGTGAAGAAACGTGCCTTATACCACTCGACCACCGTTTACAAATTTGAGTGTGCGCTAAAACTGGTTAGGTCCTAGATTTAAGTTTACGCATGCGTATTGGGTACGATTTCATGTGAATTTGACAAAAAAAACCTTTGCTTTTAAATATACTAGGGAATCGAACCCGGGCTTCCCGGGTTACAGAACGCAGGCGAAAACCATTTTTTCCCCTAAATCTAATAGATTTTTTATATTTTTATTTGTCAAAGTTGCTGCATTTAGTGATTATTTTTTACTGGTTTCTTTGCTTTTCTTGTGCGTGAAGCGCTCATACATGCGGTATCCATCCAGTTTTTTTTTTTTTTTTTTGTACTAAGCGTTCATACATGCGATATAGTGATCGCAACATTAACGAATTTCAAGGGTTTTGTTTATTTTTTTGGTATTATTAATACAGGGAGTTCGCTGCATCCAGTGATGCTTCTTTGTTAATTTATTATTCATCATCTTATGCATGCGATATAGTGATCGCGATATTAACGAACTTCATGTATATTCGTTTTTTCCAACCTCGCAATGACCGTTAACATTATTTGTAATACTGATGAAATATGAATTAAAACATTGTTTCTTACTGCTCATATTAGCTTTTTATATGCATTTTTATTAAATTTGTGAAATATTTTTTTTTATATTGTATTCATAAAAATGCAATATCTAAAACAATATCTTCTGTTTATATTATCTGTTAAAATATCCGATGTTTGTTTATGGTGTAAACAAATAATTTTCTTTTAAATTTTTAAATTATTACAAAGCTTTTTTTCTCCAAAATCGTCTGAACTAAGCAATTTTGTATCCGGTATAACGCTACTCTCATATAAAGGCACCCTATTCTTGTCACGTTTTTATTTCAAAATTCATTAATTTTACTACCTGTAACTATTTAAAAATTTATAATGGCAGCATTCTTCCATTTGTTTTTTGGACGTTTCAAAATTCATGCTTAAAAATTATTTTATAAGCCATAATATATCAGGCAATTAAGATATAGTTTTCAAACAAATTGCATTTGAAAGTATTTTTTTTCCTCTATAACGGTGTAAAAATTGAAAATGTGCTATGTTTAGAAATTAAAAAAATTGCAATAGGAAAAATCACAAAACCGAAATTTCATCTTCAGCTGTTGTCATTCGCAAAATGACGTATGCGTTACGCACGGACACGTTTGGCCTTTATAATATAGATAGACGGTTCTTTGTTTATGTTCCAAATACGACCAACAGATGGTGTTGTGCTGTCTTATAAACTAAAAACGCTCAAAATAACATTTCAATTTAAAATTTAAAATAAAATTTCAATTTTGCTTCTTGGCCTTTCAACAGTTGATAGAGTGAAGGAATGAAAAAACGGAATGATCATTGATGCATTTTTATGCGTTAGTTTAAGCAATCTTACAGCATTTAGACAGGACAAAGATATGTTCATAGATTGGTTTGGGCGCTCTAACTGTGTGAACAACGCATTGCCATCTACCAGGGACCTATTGACGTAAAACAAAGAGCATATTAAAGAAATTCCTGATTAAACATTCTCTAAAAAGAAACACTCAATACTGTAACCATTTAGTTATAATGGAAGTTTTAAAATGCTCTATCCATTTTGGATATACCGTGTGAATTAAAATATTCTTAAAATGTTAAAAAGCCAGAACATCCACGATTGAACAATCATTACATTTTAAATGTAGTTATTTAAAATCTAATCTTGTAAAACTGTCTCCATAACAGTGTTTGCTTTCGTTGAAACTTAATGTGATTTGTTTGGAACAATTGGAATTGAAATATTTTTAAACATATTATTTGGATAATCACATTAATTATGTCTATAAAAGATTATAAATAGTGCGCAATTGCAAATTAATAAATAAATTACAAAGAAAAAAGTTGCTAATTTATCAGTAAATAAACTGAAATTTAGTATATTATAAGAAATAATTTCAGCTGACTAGTTAAGAATAATTTGTACATAAGTCTGGAAACAAAAATATTGGTTATGGCAGTGCACCTCAAAAATAACTTATATTAGCCAAGATATCAATAGCTCTCAACACTGTTAAAAATTTGCAGCAAACTGTCCAGTCATTTGACCGTTTTTGTAGAAAACGATTACATAACCGTAATTTAACTTTATTCTGACCAAAAAATGAGTAATAAAACAGTCAGAATATAGTTAAATTACGGTTACGTAACCGTTTTCTACAAAAACGGTCAAATGACTGGACAGTTTGCTGCAAATTTTTAACAGTGAAAGTCGATTCTCTAAATCTCTGTCGATATGTGTTATTCTTCTTAAAATAGTTTAGCCTTTACTTCAAATCGTGATATTCTTGAAGTGTTGGAAAGTGTTTCCAAATCTATGCTTAATCCAGGGGGATTTTTCGCTCTTGTTACAGAATAAACACGAAAATAAAAAAAAGTGAATTTCTAAAAAAGTGTCTTTAAAATAAAACAAAAATGTCTCTTTCTATAGTTCCATTGATAGAAATAAACTTTTATTTCCCCTTACAATAAATTACTTTTGGGGGATTTTTGGAAGTACTACATGGCTGGTTTCCAAGATCCTGTCGCTTGAATGCTGAAAAATGAAAATAAATGTAGATTTCGTTTTTAATAAATCCTTCACAAGCTTCATTGATTTCAACAAGTTAAAAAATATGTAATTAAATATCTGATAATGTACTTTTATCCATTTACAGAAGTTGTTTTTTTTTCTTTAATAAGCCGTAGTATATTCAATTGTTATATTTTTCTGACTATATGTACAGAATTTTTTTAAAGTAAAAAGCTATTTTGTATGTTATTATTTTGATAAAATTAATGTCTTTCTTTTTTCAAATTTAATATAATTGAAGCTTGTAAACATTAAGACGTTAAGACCCGGATTCGAAACATGTGCCTTTGATGTAAGCTGCCGTTGAATATCCAACGTTTCTTGGAATTACATTATCTGCGATTTATTCTCTGCTGATTCTAGCATCAGGCCGGACGACATAATCAATAAGATTCATTGGGTGCATTGTGCCAGCCAGATTTTTTCAGGATAGGTCAGTTCGCAGAGCATCAGCTGACTGGTTCAAATTTTGGACTGGACATTCTTTCACTCAGTTCGGAAATCACAATTCGTGTGATGTATTTACCAATTAGAATTAATTGTGTTAAAATTAATATAATATAGTGCATTGTTATACAAGAATTATTTTAAAATAAAGTTAAAATATACTCATTTAAAATTCATTGCAACTTTTAACGCCCAAAATGATGATAAATCAAGGATATATTTCTGTTAAAAATTCGAAAAGCATGTACTGGTAAAATTAAAAATAATTAACAATAAACGACATGAAGACTTAAAAATACAATACGTCAAAAAATAAATTTTGGCTTAAATTTTCTTTTTTATGAATTCGTCCTGAGTACTCCCAATTATATTATGTATCAATTAAAGTATCCATTGTTTTAAAACTTTCTACTGATTTTCCATTATATAAATTTGTGTATATGAATTTTTTTGAAATATAAATATTGCGAAAAATAAAAAAAAATTATCCACATCAACCTAGGAAAACGTTGCACAGTATTTTTCAAAAATAACTAACAAATACAGCACAATGACAAGAGAAACGTGTTTAGCAGATGGTGTAAATTGAAAAATGAAGCATATTCCTTAAGGAAAACCATAAAATGAAGCGATAAAATTTGCAATTCAGATATTATTTAATATCGAGTTTTAGAGTCCGTTAGCTGCTGGAACATGTATATTTCTCCCACATATTATTTATGCTTGAGTGATTGCCTCAGAGATACACCATATTCATAATTATATGTCACAAACAAAATTGTTAAATATAATATTTTTAGAATTTTTCATGGATTAGAATTTGAATTCATTTTCGAGAATATTCTTATAACAAAATATGTATGCGTGGAAAAGATGAAAACAACTGTTTCGCTCAAAAACATTTTATCTTTGTAAAACGTGAGGGTCATACTTTTGTATCTGGAATGGTATTAACAGGGATTACTATATTGATGAAATAACTATTGATGAAAAATGTATACTAAAGGTTTCATGCAAAAATCAATTATTAAAAAATATCTGAGTGCAGTTTTAAAATTTATTTTTTAAATATTTTACTATTAGTAGACTATTACGAATTTGTGAATTTTATTTTAACTTATTTTGTATACCTACATATTTTTTTTACAAATAAGCTCTTAAAAATCGTATAAATTGTGCTAATGCGCAGTACTCTAGGACTGAATTTGCGCATTTTGTCTAAGTGGATTTGCATGGCATTGTCGTAGTTATTCATTCGTTAAATAAAAAGTAAATGTATTATTTTATAATTATGCTGTAGTGAAAACATTTGAAACGGTATTTTAAAAATAAATAGTCGTAATTTCATTTGTTAGCAAATTAAATATATTCTATATTCTATATAAGTATAAATATAACATATTTTAATATTCCATATTTAACATTCAATACAAAAAATGAGATGTATATTGCAGTTAACTTAAAACAATGAATATAATATCGACAGGCCGCACTCCGATCAGGTGTAAATTTTAATTTCGGAAAATACTGTTAAAGAAATACTCCATCTTCTCAACGATTAATTTAACGGTAATTTAATGGAATGTCTACATCATATTTTTTCTATCACAAATAAATTTCGAACAGTCAAAAACACAGTTGGCTTCGAACATGGTTTATATCAGGGTTTCGATCAAACCACTACCTGTCTACCAGCTTTTAGAGCAGAACGGGTACAGCAGATGGGGTAATGTATCAAAAATAAATACATAAAGGCTCATAGTCTCCCGATAAGTCAGAAGTGAAAACGGTGTAAATGACGTCCTATGGATGCAATATTACTAACACCTTTCTGTTAAATAAATGAATAAGCTCGTTTTACTTTAAATATTACGTCATTTTTTCGGAAGATGTCGATTCAAAAGTTTCCATTCGAGTAAAATGAATGAAAGATAAAGAAACAAAAATTAAGTTTTGCAAAAAGCAGAAAAATTAGATTATCATTCATAAAAACAAACTGTGTAAAGTTAAATAAATGCGATTTTATCAGGATTATCCCCAGTAATGTTCTGCAAGTTTCATACAAATAAAAAAGAAACTTCTTAAGAAGGCGGTGTTAACTTTTGTAATTGGCAACAATTATAAGCGATTTTGTCAACAATGTGATACATTTGGCAAAAATATCTATTGGTTACAAAACTATCGGTACTTTTGTACCAAATAATATATTCTTAATCAAGGTCACTAGTTGTCAAGGGACCCGAGAAACATTTGCATTTAATGGGCGATTTATTAATGCACCAAATTTCCTTTGTGAAAGGAGCGTTTTAAGATTTATGCGTCGAACAGAATATTGATACATAACATTGTCTTTGATATCTACGAATATTTTACCTGTAAAATGTAAGCTAAATAGTTTATAAATACATTTTGAATGCAGTACGTCAGGCGTATGTTAGTGTTAAGTTTACACTAGATTAATTTTAACACAATTATTCAAATTGGTAAAGAAATCATACGAGTTGTAATTTTCCAACTGGACGAAAAATGTCCGGGCCAGGATTCGAACCTGGGATCTCTTGGTTGAAGCTGCCATGCTCTACCAACTGAGCTATCTCTGGGATGAATATAAAACGGGATGAATTATGCCCCCCAGATTCGACAGGGATAGCTCAGTTGGTAGATCATGGCAGCTTCAGCCAAGAGATTCCAAGTTCGAATCCTGACCCGCACATTTTTCGTCCAGTTGGAAAATTACAACTCGAGTGTTAAGTTTGTTTTACCTATAAAAAAATATTTTCTGAATTCGAGATTTTTCTATTCCTTTTCGATTGAGCGAATCAGTATATAAATCTTATTTTATGTCATTTATATTAGACCGAAATGGGATGTCACACAGTTTTAAGTCATTGACCATCATCACATACATCATTCCAAAGACAATGATGTTTGTTCAAAGATTTCGGCATGAAGTTCGGCTCACGTCACATCTCCCATAAAACAAAAATCTTCAGTTACCGTTTTGCTTCTCAGCTACCAATAAATATTGGCGAGAATTGCAATTACACAAAACTAATGGCAAATAATTGTTTTAACATATCCAAAGCAATTATTTCGAAGAGCCATAGGTAGATCTCCTGGTTGTAGTATATTAGAAAACTTTTGAGAAAAACGGTGAGGCATTTGCATTTTTTAATGCTTTAAAATTTCCATTCTCAGTCATTTCATTCATTATGTTTTGTGTGAAACAAAAAAGCAACATCAATTTTTAATATGAGATTATATTGAAGGAATTTATTAAATTAAAACACTGTATCATCAACTATTATAAAGGAATAACCATTATATTAATAATAAGTACAAATAAAAAACAAACAATATTTCGATACAAAATGTCATATCATTGGTATTGATGCCTTAAAATGAGTTTTGCACATTTAAAAATAATTATTGGCCGATATTACATAAAATAATTTTATTTTTATATGATTTAGTTAGGTGAAGCAGATAATTTTTTATATTAGTAAAAGTAAAACCTTGATAAAATTTATAAAACAAATTCTCTCTTTATTTAAGTAAAAACTCAATGAAATATATACAATATATATACACTAATTTCTAAAAATTAAGGGGTAGTGATCTGGCTCTCGATTTTATAGTGAATTTTTTTACGGATTGTCTTTGAACTTCAAGAAGATAAAGAACATGTTTGATTTCATAATTTTCAGTGAAGATTTATTCGCGAGGAGAATTATGGCGGGGGGGGGGGGCAATAACAATTTTAATAATAAAATAATATTTGCGATCACCCAACTAACAGAAAATTCTCAAAATGGTTTGTCACTGTAGCAAATGACTATGTAGGTCATGTTCAACATATGTGTGCACTTTTGTAAGCATAGCACGTATGTTCGTGAAGATGTTAACGTTTCTGTGAAAAATTCAAATGTCTTTCGTTTATGTCATACAGAGTTTTCAAACGAATTTAATACCACTTTCCGAAAACTTGACAAAGAAGAGTAGAAATAGTATACTGCAATTAAAGGATTAATATATTGAATATTCGATGAGATATGGGTATTTGTAGGACATAAATGTTAACTGCGCGTGCACAAATTACAGCAAATATTTTTTTTCATAATTTGGTAGTCATTTCTATAGAGCAACACATATAAAAAGACCAGTCAAATACCTTGAAAACTCAGAAAGATACCGACAATAAAGTGAGCGGATTAAAAAATTGGGGGAACATCCCTTATAAACCAGCTACTTTTAGAAAGCAACTCACAATATCGCTTCTATCTTTCTCAATTTTTGCGATATTTGAATGGACTTTTATATAAGTTGCCTATAGAATTGACTATCAAATCATGAAAAAAAAAATCTTTGATATAGTTTAGGTATGCGCAATTTAAACTGGTTTCATACAAATACCCATATCGCATCAAATATAGAATATATTAATATTTTAATTGAATTATACTTTTTCTACTGTTCTTTATCAAGTTTTCGCGTTGTTAAATTCGGATGAAAACTTTGCATGCTTAAAATAAAGAACATTTGAATTTTTCACAGAAACGTTAACATCTTCATGAATATGTGTGCTATTTTGACACAAATTCACAAAAACGTTGAGAAGGACCTACATTATCGTTTACTACATTGATGTACCATTTTGCGCACTGTCTGTCTTTTGGGGGAATGCAAATATTATTTTATTATTAAATGTGTTATTACCCCCCTAACTGTTCTCGGGACTAAATCTTCACTGAAAAACATGAAGTAAAACATGTACTTTACATACTCAAAGTTCAAGGGCATTTCATCACGAATTTCAGTAGATATTCGACAAGACTTCTGAAATCGAAAGTGTCCGGTCAATGCCAATTGTACATAGGTATATATATATATATATATATATATATATGACCGTCGATTGGTGGTAGCCTGCTTTTTTTAAACACCCAGTTTCTGACAAACCGGTTCGTTGGTGTACTTAACTAAATGATAATCGTTTTTATTTTTTTTTCTGGTTAAAAGGTCTGCCCTCGAGGCTACCTCCTTCTGACAGTGTTGAAATAGGAATACCACGGTTTTCGCGTGTCTTGTGAGTAAATGCTGAAATAACTTCGAAAATTTAAAATAAACAAATAAAACATTTCAATTATTGTCTTCAAAATTCTAGCTGCGTAGCATCCCTTTGTGTTGCATTTAAATTGCATGAGGTCTTTCGATTGATTAGAGGTAAAAGGTAACTAGTTTTATTGAACATTGCATGTTTCCATCCCTAACATTTCCAAATAAATCATAATTTAGAATATTTTTAAAGCATTTTCCGCTCATACTAACTTTTTAAATTTCTAAATTAAAATAAATGTCCTTAGAGAGATGTACATCTTATATGTAACCACGATGCGAAATTTTAAATTTTGAGCCCTAGCAGTATCACAGAAAAAGCAATTTTCGAATTTTTCTTTCCTGCATTCTTTTACATTTCGATTTTTTTTTCAAATTGTTCATATTCGACCATGCGAGTTTTTACATCTTACGAGTAACAGACATGTCAAGTTTTTAGTTTTAACAGTTCCAAATTAGTCGTAAAATAGAACGTCTTTAGAACATTTTCCGCTTAGTTCCCCCATTTAAATTTTGAATTTTTAGAAACCATCACGAGCGAGAATTTATATTTTAAAATAACAATAAATCCTAAGCGTCTATACCAACTGTATCATACAAATCGATTTTTACCTCTGCACACTTTGAAATTTCAAATTTTTCCAACAATGTTCTGGGCAAGCGTTTACGTCTGTAAAAGTAAGTTTCCAAATTTTAAGTTTCTAACCCTAACAGTTCTAGACAAATCGTAATTTAGAGCGTTTTACGCTCAATTTATCCTATTAAATTTCAAAGTTCTTAGAAACCTTTCGTAGCGTTTATTTACATCTTAAAAATACCCACCACACCAAATTTCAAATTTATAGCCCAACAGTATTGAAGAAATAGTAATTTTAGAAGGCTTATTTGCTCATTCATTCCTTTGAGGTTTGATGTAAAGACAAAAATATAGTCTATGTTGGAACAAAAATGCCGTCGGTACTTTTCAATTCGGTTTGGTAATTTCAGAGATTACCCCATAGTAATAAACAAACGTTACTTATTTATAATATTAGTATAGACGCAATTACAAAATATTGACCCTGAATAGTTCAGATTATTCATGAAGAATTTCAATAAATGCAAACATTTTTTTCATAAATTTTTTGTTTCTCTCAATATTAGTGCTCTTTATTTCAAACTACATATGAGTGAAAAGGTAAATTTCATATCGTACTCCGTTTTAGAAAGGTCGCAAACCGAAAAGTATTTTTTTTTTAAATATTTGCTTTGTATTCCAGTAAATTATAGGTATTTTTAACCTAAAAATTTTACTTACTTAATACAACCACATTTTTCAGGCTTTTTTTGTTGAATAAATGTATTCTGAAATATGTCTCTAAAACCCCGAAAAATGTCTCTACTATTTTTTTACTTTTCATTAATATTTTTCATCTCCCACATACACAGTTAAATTACTTCTGGAGGCCCTTTTTTATTATCTGGCTAGTTGCCAAAATCATTTTGCTTGAGTGCAGTAAAAAAGATGGTTTTACTTTTTTCATATATATGCCCATATTTCGTTGATTTCAACAAGTTACAAAATACGGGATTTAATGTCCCGTTAGGCATTTTTGTATTTAGGATAAATCGGTTGACAAAAGTTTTTTTTTCTTTAACAAGAAAAAAAAATCTCTACAGACAATTTATGTCCATAAAGGTCCTTTAAAATATTTTACTAAAAACTTTACTAAACATTTTTGAACATGAATGATTTTTTCTCTCTGTTTAACAATTTAGGATATAACTAAATTTAACATTTAAATAGCAAGTAAAAAAATCTGCACTGCAATATTTTTTAAATAACTAGTAAATATGGGGGTTAGGGCATCAACGTCCACTCTACAAATAATTACAATTTTCATGATATTTAATTTCCTACTCTCTGCTGTTTGAATTATTTCAGTTACATATGTAGTTCTCGGCCTATGAGGGGTTTTTTAAGGAGGGGAGAGGGTGTTTAAGAAATTGACATTTAAGAATTGTCACTTTAACACTGTTTTATACAATGATATTCTGTAAATATTTATTATTAAAGTTGTCTTAAAATGAAAAGCATAGTTTGCTCAAGGGGGCGCTAGTCCTCTCAATCACCGTTGTTACATTAATTTTATGTTCTTAATTCTGGTGTCTGTTTCACTGTAATATCATTAACATTAACATTGCGTAAGAAAATTGACTAAGAATGGACTGTATAAAAGGCATAATCAAATTATTTATTTTGAGAATAAGATGCAGGGGGCTTGTTGCCACCGAGTCACTTGATTAACTGACGAAATAGCCTAGCCAAAGGGTTACATTAACAAAGGGAGTGTCCAGTTACAAAAGATGAAGGGGTACTATTCCATCGCCAACAAGACAAAAACAAATACGAAACATACCTCCCGGCGTTGAAATATATGGTATATTTCAATTTATATCCAATATAGTACAAATAATAAACAAAAACAAAATATTACAATTACAATCAAAATAAACAATAACAATTAACACACAATTAAGATTAATATAATGTATTACATAGTTAATTTTCAAAATTGAATAAATTATCAGTTATGAAAAAAATACTAAATTTGGACACAGATCGCTTAAAATTGTCCTTTGCGGTGCTTACTTCCACTACTTTGACGTTTCCGTCAGCACCTAGAATTACCTTAGTGATGCGGACTAGAGACTAAGTACAAAGGGGATGTTGTGAGTCTTTTATTAATACTAGTATTCTTGACAGAATATTTGGTTTTTTAAATAACCATTTATATATTTCTTGTAAATAACTCTGTCATCGTTTCCAAACAATTTTGACCATCTATTATGTTTTTTTATCATTTATTAAGCAAATTGTCCCTTACCTCAATCAAATTAGGTTCGGGAATAGAATTAAGAGGTTTTACTATGAGGAAATGACCAGGAGTCAATATTTGATAATCGTCTGCATCTGTAGACAAAGGAGAAAGTGGTCTCGAATTTAATATAACCTCGATTTGTGTACCTACCGTAAAAAATTCCTCCAGTGTCAGGTGAGCTGAGTCCACTACTCTTTTTAAATGATATTTAAACGCCTTAACTCCCGCTTTTCAAAAATCACCGAAGTTGCGTGCTGTAGGATGAGGAAACAATCTGAGAATAAAGGCACGAAATTACACTTTACGAGTGTGCGTAAACGCTACAGTTCTGCTGAAGCCCCAACAAAATTACTAGCATTGTCGCCAAAAGTTGCAGAACTTTTTTCACGACCAGCAAATAATCGCTTTAATAAAGGGGGTTGTCAGTTACAAAAGATGCGGGGTAGTGTTGCGTCGCCAACAAAACAAAAACATACGGGATGAGCATCACATTGTGTAGAAGGTTTTATCATATTCTTAAGCTATTTTTTTCTTAAGTTTCAGAAACGAAACACTTGCTAATCTCTTGCGGTATTTGGTTAAAATTTCGTGTAACAAAGATACTTATACAAATGTAAACTATTCTCACGAGACTTATATACACTCTAAAAATTTGCAGCATTAACATTAGCATGTTATTGTACAGAATGTTTTATTATATCCCTAAAATAATGTTTATTTTTAAATTTAAAAAACGAAACACTTGCAAATCTCTTGTAGAATTTGGTTAAACACTGTATATATACACTGTAAAAGTTTGCAGCAAGCTGGCTAGTCATTAAAATGGTTTTATAGATAACAGTTATTTGACCATATTATGAAGCGTCCTCATTGATCAGAATAGAGAGAAATTACGGTTATCTAATAGTTTTCAATAGAAAATGTGAATTGCTAGACAGTTTGCCGCAGATTTTTAACAGTGTATATAAATGTAATAAAACTTTACAGAAAACAGATTGCTCTTCATTTAGTCAGATAATCTTAACAAATAACACATAAAAAATGCTTAAAAATCAGTTAGAGAATTGAAATAATCAGCCAAAAAAATTCGAGTCGGCCAACCACGTTCCTTTTTAACACATTCTAACATTGTAGAAACATGTTTATGAATTTGGTTTGTCTGTATGTCTGACGCGTGTCTGTCCGACTTTAACCCAAATAAATATACTCAGATTGCCATGAAACTGTTACTTATATATAATATAACATTGGAAATGCTCGCGACCCGAGCAATCTCTCTACCATATATAAGATAGATATACTACTTTGCCGCGTCTTAACTTGGTTCATTTTCAATATTATTTACGGTAAAACTGGAATATTTACTTTTTATAGGAATGTTTTTAAGAGATCTTGCTTGACCCATAGCTTTTGAGTCACTGAGTCACGATGGCGGAGATAATACTACACTCGTCACCTTCTTCTCATTTTCAATACTCAGATTATATCCAAGATATTAAAAAATGTGTTACCATATGATACTATAATACTATATTTACAATAATATTATTGGTACTATAATACTATAAGGTAGAAAGATTGCTCCGTATACTGGTCGTGTTCCAAGGTTATATTGTACCTACGAACAGGTAGTATTTCAGTTATTGCCAGAGGAGCTTTCTAGGTGCTCATTTTGAAAGAACTAAAGGTGTTCCATCAGAAAATAAGAGTTTACGATATTTTTTAAGAATTTGGATCTTTATCCACGGATACTTTTTGATTATAGTCATTTTTCTAGGGGTTGTTTTTCAATGCAACCTCTTATGAGGTTGCAGTGCGTGAGAGGGGTTACGAGTCTCTCTTAACCTTTTGCTTGCGGTGGGATAACGGTAATCCCAAGAATAAACCTTCGTAAGAAACGGGGTAGGGATTGCCCTAATCCCAATCTTTTACACCCCCAAGAGCGGAAGTAAAGAAGTCGTTTAAATCTACTTACACAGTAGGTGTCTTACCTGCTTTGAAAGCAAAAGAAAGTTTTGGGGACAATATCAGTTCGCATAAGGGTAAAAGTGACTGAAAATCCCGATTTTGATTTGTAAAAAATTTTTGAAGATTGCACGAGAAACAGCTTGTCATAGTTTAAATTACTACTCAATTTGGTTCATAATTTCTCCCGATATGTTAAACTTCCCATATTATAAAATAAATATTAATCAGTATATATTGAAGCGAAAAATATCAGTTTACTCTAACAATATTTAAATAAGCATATATATCTGTAAAAATTTCGTTTAATTGTATGTTGAAATATGAAAATTACCTTTAATGATTTCATAATTCATGCACACGAATCTGTAAAGAAATTTCCCCATATTTAATCCCGCATAGAATAAATTATATTTAATGTAATAATTATTATTATTAAGGGTTTTACATTCTGTTTGCAGTGAAAGAGATAATATAATATATGAGCGATGCAGTGCGGTATCCAAACCTCTATTTTTCGGAGAGACAGCTTCAGCACTCTAAGCCCCCTAAAACTAAATTTTGATATTGTATTGTTAATTTGAAATATTTTATCATCGTTTAATATTAAATATGATGCTTATTTCAGAGAATAAGTTTCATTAAAAAAAAACACTAAAAATTTTAAATAACCAAAATTGTACCAATAATTTTTATCTCACTTATCAAAATTTTGAAGTACGACATAGCAATTTTATGTAGCGTTTTGAAAAAAAAAATTAATTTTTCTGTTAAAGATAGGTTTATCGGTACTGCTAGCAGACGGTACAATTAAGTGCTTGTCAAGTTCAGCGCCTTGTGCCAGGGCACCACTCCTGCTGCAGCTGAATATTATAAAAATACATCAATTTTTTAAAGTATTTAAAAACAGGACAATTTCACCATAATTTTTATAATTCAAATACAACATTTGCTAAATGGTACATACATTAAAATCGTGAATTTACAATCACAATTAAACATCAACGTTTCATTTCGCTTCTGCGAACGTCATCAGGATGTTACAAACAAGTCGAAAATGTCATGTTTTCTCCAGAACTCTGACGTGTATGCTCATTTTGACATTTTCGTCTTGTTTGTAACATCCTGATGACGTTCGCAGAAGCGAAATGAAACGTTGATGTTTAATTGTGATTGTAAATTCACGATTTTAATGTATGTGCCATTTAGCAAATGTTGTATTTGAATTTTTAAAAGTATTTGTTTAAACTTTTTGGAAAAGCTTCGAAGTAAGTAATAGAATAAACTTTAATAAAAGAATTAATTAATAGGTTTTTTTCTGTTTTCAGAGAAAATAACATTCAATATACAAGGGACAATATTTTTAATGTGTATTGTTAATTAATATTGAATCATCTACGTCGAACATATTTCAATATCATTTAATAACATATTTTATAAAAATCACGTACACTTTTTAACATAATATAATTATAAAGGTTTTTTTCTAATACTTAGCCGTGAATAGAAATTTGCAATTCCTATTTGCACAATTTAAATTCAAAGAATGTAAAGATTTTTTTTTTCTTAAGCAAGATTTAAATATATTTTTACACAAAATTTCCGTATTCCAAGAATGACTGTCAATAGAAATGTGGCTCAAACTGAACTTTCTAATGCCAAATCTTGCCTTTTTCCGTATAATTTTTTTTCTTTGTATGATTATGGTTATTTCCATCATTATCTGATCATCAGTATTGCTTGAAATTCTAGATTTTAGTGCAAAAACTTTAACGAATATTCCATCTTTTAATCACTATTATGTACTTAATAATGAACATTAACTTCCATCTTCTAGTTAATAATAGAAATATTTCCATGAATACATTTAAACAAAAAAATATTTATTTTAATTTTTGGTATACCTGTACAAACTAAATAGTACCATTT
Source organism: Maratus michaelseni (assembly GCA_963931845.1). NCBI lineage: Eukaryota > Metazoa > Arthropoda > Arachnida > Araneae > Salticidae > Maratus > Maratus michaelseni. The sequence goes on from OZ007592.1 coordinate 423,568,141, forward strand.
ATAAAGGAATAAAAATTCTAAGTTTATAAAGATGTATATACTTTTTATAGCTTATTGTATGCTAATTTATTTTACTTAAATTATGAGATATTTCAAAAACAGAATATGTAAAACTATAATAAATTTTTTAACTATATTTAATGGAAAATTTTATTTAAAAAATATACATATCGCAGTTTAAAAATTTAAACGCAAAAGTTTGTTATATAGTTATAACCTAATCTTTACTCTACGTGTCCATGAATTGCTGGAAAAATAAAAATTCAGTGCAATAAACTGAATACCTTTTAATACTTAAGAATTCTTTTAAGAATTCACATGCAGAAAACAAAAGTACAAATATTTTATTAAATATTTTAAGAAAAATGTAATTTTATTAAATGACCATGGTGCATTGTGTCTGTAAAATAATTCCAATCTCAAATTTAATTAAATTAAATTCCCCATAAATAATTAAAAAAACAAAGAGACATTTTTACGTTACACTCAGTTTGTATAGTTGGATTTGCTTGAATATATCTTCTTTTATTTATTATATGGTAAATATTTAAAATTTTCATGAAATCGTTCAATTATACTGCTCAAAAACTGTATTTGACCACCGCAATTAAGTAAAATTTTCATCGTAAAAAAGTATTTTCTAAATATCATTCACATTTACAGCAGAGCCATAATATGTTTTCTTCCGTTTACATTCGGGGAAAAAATCCGCAGGTGAGACCAGATTTGGTTAACGAGAAACAGATGTGCTAATTACTGGCTCACCTGTTCTCACCCGTTCGTCACCTGTACTCAAAAGGGGGAAGCAGACATCCTAATCTTCCCGTAAGGAAACAACAAGTGTAGATTTCTGTTCCCGCAGCCAAAAGGTTAACAATTCCATTACGAAACACAAGCTCAATTTACCTAAATTTCTGAATAAAAGTTAAATAGAAACTTTTAATATTTTAACATTTAGACGTATTAATTTTCAAATGTTTAACAAGTTAAAGCACTCTTCGTGTCAGAAATTCGTCAGTCTTTACGATTTTTATAAAATGTATTGCACATTCATATCACAAACATTATATATATTTTTTCAGAGTTATAAAGAATTATAATTTAGTGATTCGATACAAAACTGTGAATTTCTACAAGTAGCAGTTAGATTAAAAAAAAAGAAACTATATTTTAAAAAGTGCGTTGTTACATGTGTTAGACAAATATGGACGATATGACGATGTTTAATTTTGAATAATGTATGTTATTGATAGATGATATTAATGTACAGGTTTATATGTTTTATTTTAGTATGCTTTTGTATTTGTTAATTTTAATTAAGGTTATTTTTCTCCATTGTTTAAAGTAGCATTTAATCTCCTTAGTCAAGGCTGGTATCTATGACGTTCGCTACTTATTTGTGTTTTCTATACCAGTTTATGCAATCATAAAGTAATATACTTATAAATTGCATATATGAAAATGACATTAATTTCATGTACAATTAATAATTTGAAATATTAATACATCGTAGCTCAAACATATGTGTTAATGTTTTAATTTTAAGTTATGAAATATACTTAGACAGCTTATTTACCCTTTCAGGAGCAAACAGTTTTGTTTCGGTATTGTGGATTTCACACTAGAATTTCCGATAAATTTTATTTGAAAATAGAGAAATGTGTCCCAATTTATTTTCGCAAAAGAAATAAAAGTATAATTTCATTAAAAAAATTCTTGTAGAAATTTTGATTAAGCATAAATTATATAAATAAGTGTGTTCTTCTAGTGGTTAAAATACGTAATAACAAAATGCATCTTGTTTATTTAGATTAATCGTTTTTTTAAGGTAAAATCTTGCCTTCTTTGCAAAAACGGCACAGCTCAAAGTTTATTGCGTGAATAAATGCTTTCCTGAAAAACATCTTTCAAAACCACGAAAAATGTCCCTTTCTTTACATTCTTTGGCATTTTTTATTCTTTTGACAATCACTTCTGAAAGCTTCTTTTTTGAGTATCTGGCTACTTTCCAAGATCGTTTTGCTTGAGTGCAGAAAATAAAAGCAGTCGTTTACGTGTTCTTCATATTTATGTGCCTGTTTCGCTTATTTCAACAAGTTACAAAATATGGGATTAAATGTTCCGTTAGCGGTTTTTATATATATCATAGGGTTTTTGACAAAGCTTTTTTTTTTAATTAAACATTTCTAAATATAATTAACTGTAATTTTAGTAGTCATATTTCACCAAGAATTAAAAATTATCTAACATATAAATTCAAATAAATTTTCAGTAGAATGAAAGTTTGTATTGCGATTTACATATAAAAATGAAATGTACAAATGAGTGTTTTTGTTTTTTGAAAATTGAATTTTAAATACTTGGAGCTAGAGTCTTGCGAGTACCGGTTTGTAACCAACCCGAACCCTTCATCTTGAACCGAACCTGAAATATTACGAAACATACAGAGATTGAATGAAAATGAATCCATATTACAGAAAGCTACCAACAATAGTATCCCTAACATCAATTATCTATTTTTTGTATAAAATTGTTGGCATTTTAAGAGAAATAACAGTAAAAAATTTTACATGATTCCGCAAACAACTTACTGTGCTATCTTTAATGTACAATTACCTCTCTATTTTGTTTTGACAGTTTCACTTGCATGTAAATGGAGTGTTGAGTTGTTTAAGAAATATACCTAAGCTCAAGAAACTATAACTACTGTTGCTATATAGGACTATCGACGACACTGAGTTTCAAAAGTTTGATGTCCCTATGTGATCGATGTTCAGCCAATTGTATCTATCTTTAAATTTACTAAGAAGTTTCTGGCAACGGCAGTCTTGTAAAGTCGGAGAATTGCCTGACTGGGTAAGCGGTTAACCCTTTCCGGCACAGACAAATTGTGTTCGTAAAAATGAGAAATTACTGACTGACACCGGCATTTACAAACGACTTTTTTAGAAAATAAGAACTCCTTATTTTAAGCTTTCATTATAGAAACAAAATTTTATTAATATATTCTTGGTGCCATATGCAAGTTTGGAATTAAAATTATGTGTGCCCGGAGTGGGACCACTGTGCCGGAAAGGGTTAAATCTGTATAAGATGTCGGCCGAAAATCGACGGTTTATTAGAGTTTAGTTTATCTTGCAATGATTTTTCTTTAAGGGAAATATACCGGTTTTTATACCGTGCATAAAGCATATTAAAATTGATAATGCTGAATATTAATGACTTAAAGTATTCTTTTAGTTATTTTAGCTCATATGTTAATTTAAATGTTGGTCATGTTGACTCTCAGACTTTCACCGCCAATTCTGCTGGTTGTACCTGAATTACGTTCAACAAACATAAGAGGGGGGGGGGGTATAAAAATGAACGCATATGCACTCATTAATACTGAAATATATAGTTTTTTTACTATTTGAAAAATATTCAGGTATTTAAATATATAAAAATTTCATATACAACCTGTCTACGTGTTTGGACTTCAAGGCAATTGAAAATATTCTGCAGAGACCAAGATCTCTAATGCAATAATTTAACTCCATCAGTTTTTCACATTTTTTCTCAGACTACTCATGCTATTTTATTTTATTTTTACTTTGAAGTTTATTTCCATACTCATAACCATGGTGCAACGCAATCCATAATTTAAGGAACGGTTAAAAATTCAATGTGGAACTGCTACTATTAAATGTATTCTACGATCTTGAAATACAGAATCATTTCATTACTTTGGTATAGGCAACATTATGCATTTTATATTAAAATGAAAACGGACACTCTCTTCCTGATTCTCTAATTTTTTTCTCTAAAAAGCATAATTTTATACATTAAATCCCTAAAATAAAGAATAAAATAAACATTCAATGTGGAACTGCTACTATTAAATGTATTCTACGATCTTGAAATACAGAATCATTTCATTACTTTGGTATGGGCGACATTATGCATTTTATATTAAAATGAAAACGGACACTCTCTTCCTGATTCTCTAATTTATTTTCTCTAAAGAGCATAATTTTATATATTAAATCCCTAAAATAAAGAATAAAATAAACATTCAATGTGGAACTGCTACTATTAAATGTATTCTACGATCTTGAAATACAGAATCATTTCATTACTTTGGTATAGGCGACTTTATGCATTTTATATTAAAATGAAAACAGACACTCTGTTCCTGATTCTCTAATTTTTTTTCTCTAAAGAGCATAATTTTATATATTAAATCCCTAAAATAAAACACATAAAATAATTAAAAATAAGGTCACAAAAATTTGAAAATATAGACGCAAAGAAATGAATTAGTTATGAATTTTTCAGCCTAGCAAGACTCCAGATAGTGAAAACAAAAATAACCTACAGACAGGATATTTCCTTTATCAATCCTAGAGCAATTCGTATACGTGATATTACAGTTAAACCTAGTTAGTACGTCACTCTCGAGTCCAATTACAAATGACTTACTAAGCGGAGTTTATATTATATGTAAATAAAATTCCAAATGTTTATATAATAAGTATTCATATAACTAATTTACATTATAAATCATATTAATTAGTAGAATAAGAGTTAGAATTTGCAAAATGGAGGGCAAATTAAGGAAAGTATAGTAGGTATGTATGTTATGTATTATTTAATTTTACAATTCAATACGTACCCATCTGTTACTGCTTTACAAAACACCTATTACTTTCTTCTATCTTTACAAGAAGAAAGTATTGGATTCATGAAAATTTTCGACTTCCGGTTTTCGACGAAATTATACCTTTCAGAAGGCCGTGAAAACGATTTGACTGTTTTTGGAAAACGTCTGTCTGTGAGACTTTGACAAAGATGTTCAACTGAGTTTGCCTATCCCACTCTTAAATGTGACACGTCTTAAGCGGAGTGGTTCAAAAAATGGGGATGCAATAAGCGGAGTACAATATGTTCAAAAGTGTATGGGAATAGTCTGGACTTCTGAAAAACGATGTAATATGGGGAGTGACTTCTTATCCAAATCTCTTACTACCGAGGTTTGACTGTATATATCATGGTATATGTGTTTTTTTTCTTTTACCAGTCTCTAAATGTATGTATCACTGTTACACCTGTAATCTTAATTTAATATTGACGCACAAGTACATAAAAAGTACTTAAACACAAGTGAAGATGTTAGTTAAAAATAAATATAAATTTCTCAATTTTAAGTATTTCGCCGACTAATCTCGTTTAACCTTACTTAAAACCCACGCACACACACACACACACACTCAAATATATTTTCTAGTGCAGTCTTCTTTTTAGGTGCGTTCGTAATTATATAAATACGTAGCACCTATAGTCGTCGTTTGGTCCGTCCGTCTGTCCGTCCGTCTGTCTGTCTGTCCGTCTGTCTGTCTGTCCGCATATAACAACGCAAAAACTACCCAACCAAATGGTTTGCAATTTAAAATATATTATCTTTGCAGAATTTTGTCGATACATTTCAAATTTTATTAAAATCGAATCAAAACTTTAGGAGATATTAATAAAAATATTTATTAAGAAATTTGATTTTTTTTTTAAATCGGTGCTTTTTTGTTATAGGAGCTTCCGATGGATGTTAAATCGTCAAGCGACCGAGATACTTATTTTATGACAGAAATTAATCTGCAGACGATATAATTCATTTCACAGAATTAAAAATCATCAAGATCTGAATATTTATATAACTAGCTGATACATATATATCTGAATATTTATATAACTAGTTAAGATACTTGTCTGAACAGTGTCATAAAATATATACTTAACTAGCTGTTTAACCCGTTCTACGCACGGGATATCATGAATTTAATTCTAAAACGTGCGTACGAACGCACCTCGTTTGTAACGTTTGACGTACAATTTCCAACTTGTTTTGCTTAGTTTCGCTTTTAAAAATGCATCCAAGATAAATTACTGAACCGTAAGAAATGTAAAGGAAATGAGACACATATAGTCAAACAAGCATTTGATATATCTCTTAGAACGTGTAGTTTCCAGTGCACAACTTTTATTCTATAAATTGTGCGAGCAAAACATTTCCGAGAAAGCACTTTTTAAAAGATAATTATCAAAGCTTTAATATATATACAGGGTGCGTCAGGAAAATGTATACACACTTTGAATGATTATAACTTCAGTTTTTATTCACATGTAATTAATAATTAAATTGCAAAATAATCTACATAAAATGTATAACTTTTCTTACTACCGCAGATGCTCAAAATTATTACCGTTCAAGTCAAAACACTACTGATAACGGTTGTACCTTGATTCACAAACTTCAACAAACATTTATTTTGCTTCAATTTCGGTTCCGTCTATGAACTTCCATTCGAATCAAGTTTATATTTTATCCGATGAATTGTAAGTCGAAAAGGTAGATCTGCCTGAAACTCTCTTCGGTATTATTCTTGTACTTTTGCTACATTTTCATACTTACAATAGTATTTTAAAATAAATTTTATTTTTCTAAACTTTTAACTTGGTCCACTCATAATTTCCAATTAATTACGCTTTGAAAAGAAAGAGAAAAATAAAACGTTAAGACCCGTTAAACAGTGTATGTATGCATTTTTTTGAAGTATCCTGTATATCCGTATTAGGGGATTAAATATTAAGCACATATGGATATTTCCATTTCAGCATGTCAGACACACGTTAACGACAGAACTGTGATTACAAAAACATAATTCATTAAACAACATGCCCAGAATTTCATAATCGTATCTGTGAACTAATGTCACATATTTGTGGAAAAAATTATATTTATTAAAAATAATACACATACATACTTTTTTCTTATATATATACGTATATACGTACCCTTTTATTAGCCACTTTATTATCAAGATTATATATAGTAAATTGTCTCTTTCTATTTTATTAAGAAAGTTTTAAAACTCTTTTCACATGCAATGAATAATGAAAAAAGTACTGAGGGAATATACTTTTTATAATAGAAGTTAATCTGTATTTTTTTTTCTTTTTTATGGCATAGATAATTATAATGATATTAAAACCCTTGGAGGAATGATAATACTGCAGATCAATTTCTTTTTTTCACCATAAAATATTTTAAGAACTTAAAACTATGTCTTAATAGCATCAAAAAAAAAAAAAAAAAAAAAAAAAAAAACTTAATGTAATCTTTTTTCCATTAAATTTTCAAAAGATAACTTTATTTTTTTTAAACAAGAAATAAATCATTATAAAAATAAGTTAGATAGAATAAGGTAATTAAGCAGTGTGTATTTATAAATAAAAATATAGAAGCTTCTGTGTGTGTCTGCCTATTTGTCGGTATGCCTCTGTTTTCTGAAGATACCACTGCGTGCAGATCTACAAGATTTAATAAAAAGGTACCTGTATAAATTTATGTCTAAATTTATGAATCTCGAAGTCAGTTTTTAGATTTTTTCATTCGATATTTTTATTTATTTATTTTTTTTTTTGCTTTTTACGCGTTAAGCATTAGTAAAAGTATTTAAAAGCATTTTTCGACCTTAGTCAAAGGAATCCGCTTTTTCAATCTTTGAACCCAGTATACCAATTTTTATCGTCTTATCAATAAAGCTTATTTAGAAATTCTACCGTGAATGTTGGATTTTTCGCGTCCTTTCCAAGCGAATGTTAACGTTTTTTTCGCTTCGGCTTCAATCTGGATTCAATCTTTTAGCCCAGTCAACTATATCCTGAGCGAAATGTAGAAATTTCGCAAATATTTTATACAATTTGTAGCAGTTTTTTGCGTGTTGTGGCGATACTTTGGCATTTATCCACATGAAATGCAAAGTACTCTACGGTAATTTTCAAAACTACTGTGATTAAACTCAAGTTGTAAGAATTCAAAATTGGCTCATATAGACACGTAAAGAACGGTGCTGAAAATTTCAATTTAATCCGAGTCGATCACCGCGTGTTATTGAAATAAGACAATTACGCTTTTTAAATATAAATAGAATTATATGCATATGCTATGACAGAGGCTGTAAGGCCTTAAACGTATGTTTGTTGGGAAAGATTTTCGTTCAAATATAAAAAAAATCGCAATAAGGTTTGCCTGATTCGAAGTGTGGTCTGCTCAGGTGAAAGTTGACGAATTGGAGTCCCCGTCCACAGCTTCGTTTAAATGCATATTTGTTTAGGTAAAAACCGACCTGTGAATCGGGTGAAATTCCACTAAGCAGGTGATGTTGCGCTATTCCTCCGTTCTGATTTTGTTGATAAATATATTTTAGCACATTTATATTTTCTTGCATTTTATGAAGTACTTGTAATAACATTCTGTTTATTTGTAATCAGATAGTACTTTTAATTAAGGAAGTTGATAGAGTTTCCAACCAAATTTGGTAGGTATGAATTTCTGAGATGGAAATGACACTTTATTTTCATATTTAAACTCCGCAACAATCAATTTTTTAAGGTAATAAGACGTAGTATGTGAAGTTAAATATGAATAATCTCAAAAAAGGTCTCTACTAACGAGATAAAATACATTAAAAATTAATAAATTGCTCAATAGATATTTGATTAAAAGTACTTAAAGTGAATAAAATATTAAAAAAAAAAACTGATCTGTCTAAAATGCCTAAATACATTGTTAGAACACATAGAAAAAACATTTACAATAGGTTCTACTTTATGAAAAAAATACCATTTTAAATATACTTTAAAGTGTTTTTAAGCGTCATAAAAGCTACGAGAACGCTCGATCTGAATGCTCTTAATACGCTTCTACAGACAATATAGCGAAACGTACAGGCGATCTTTGGCGATTTTTGGGCCAAGAAATACAGAACGCGAAATAGATAGACACATGGAAGTCAGTTTAACGTACAATATTAACACATTACACATTTGTGCATAATCGCGTTTGAACGTTTATAAAATGTTCCGTTGCTACTTAGGAACGTATAGCATGGTTTGTCATATCAGGTTTAAAGTTGTGTTTTTTTTTTAAGAACATCTTTTTAATATATTTCGAACATAATTGAAACACAAATTGATTGGACAGAATTGAAAAGGATTTGAATAGGATTTTCTTCGCCTCTTTTCTCTCCGTGTGTCTTATTTTAGTACACATGCTTTGAAATTTAACAAGTTGGAAATTGTACGTCAAACGTGACAAATGAGGTGCTTTCGTACTATAGTTAGTTATATAAATATTCAGATCTTGATGATTTTTATTTCTGTGAAATGAATTATATCGTCTGCAGATTAATTTCTGTAATAAAATAAGTATCTCGATCGCTTGACGATTCAACCTCGGAAGCTCCTATAACAAGAAAGCACCGTTTTTTTTTTAATTATTATTCATATTTCTTAATAAATGCTTTTATTAATATCTTCTAAAGTTTTGATTCGATTTTCATAAAATTTGAAATGTCTCGACAAAATTCTGCAAAGATAATCTATATATTTAAAACGCTAAGCGATTTCTTTCGACAATCCGTGAGAACAAACTACTGCATCAAATTACATCATTGTTTTTTTAAATGAAAGATATTTGGACACAGATTTGTTATCGTGCATTCGTTTCTTCGAAAATTTAATTAATTAGCCGTAATTTTCAATTTAAATTTTACTTCTGTTAATGACGTCATAATCGGAAAACGCCCACTGTTGCAAGGCATAGAGTTTACTCTCTGAACTCAGTGGTTGCGAGGATATTAAGAAAAATAATGAATATTAAAAGCTCGCGGCTTTTAGGCCGAATTTTTTAATTTGCAAGTTAAATTTCCCTAAAAATATTTATCCGCGTGTTTTCAAAGCGAATAAAACTTCATATTTATTATGACGTCACGGGAATATTGTCCATTGGATTTATTTTATCATTATGCATTATAACTTTGTTGATGCTATTTTTTCATTCCAATTAAATGCAAAATATATTTTTATTTGTATGCATGGTGTTTAAACGTTAAAGTAACGGATATAAAGTACGTGTGAAAAGTTTGCACCGGTGAAAATCACGTTATGCTTACCTCGAAATGCATTTTAACATTGATAAAATTGAAGAGAAAAATGTATTGGTTATGATTGTGTCAACATGACTTAATTTTAACTGATTTTTCCACTCATAATTACAAAGATTAGAATTGGAGCCGTCATTGATTTCTTCATCTTGATTGCATACCTTGATTACATGTTACCAATTACTTTTCTTTTTAATGATAGGTTAGAAGATTTCTTTTTTTAATAAACAAAATCACAAAAGTAAAGGATTTCAGGAAATTTAAAATGATTAAAAATAGTGTTATGGTAGAAAAAAAAATCTTGAAATAATGATTGTATTTTTAGCTAGAATAAACAATGTAAGACTAATATTTCATAGGAATTATTTTGGTAATATTATTATAGTTCATTTAATACGTAGTTCTTTATTAGCGCATATTTCTTTCTCTGCGAATTTCTCTTTCGATGTCAAAAAAACGGTTTTCAACTATTGGACGCCAGCCAAAATACAGTGGCAATTTTTAGAAATGTACAACGGTTGTGACAACAAACGGCGCTATCGCTTTAGCTTTTATCGCGGTTACATCACTTCTAAATACTCCAAATTGCTATTTTTTACTACATTTTACAACATTTTACAATTTCAATTCTTACATCATGATTTAGAAAAAAAATTAGATTTCGAATGAAATTTATTTGAAAACTGCCGCTTAATTTAACGATTTTTTAAATAATTTTCAAGCATGAAAAGTTTTTCAATTCTATCTTATCAATGTTTGCTTCAGTAATGTAAAATAGCCCCTGGGAAAGTTGCCACAATTGAAAATAGAATTTCCAAACCATCATAAAAAGTGAATAATAATAATAATAAAAACAGTGATCAATCATAAGATCAGATTATCCATAAGATAGAGCATTTTAGCGCTAAACAAAAATCTGTCCAAAAAAAAGAAAACTATTTTTAGTTTATGAACATAAAATTGATATGTTGAATTCGTTGATGTGTATGTTCCATCAGATATCAGAATATGCTAGGAATTGTATTTTTATTTTTTATTACATTTGCCAACTGTGTAAGAGGAAAAATATCCTCGACTGTGATGGAAAAAAGTAAAATCATCCAGATTATGTAAAGGAACCGAAGAAAAAATACAAATAAATTACACTTGAAACCATTAAAAATCTCCCTCATCGGCCGATTGATTTATTACTGTAAAAAAATTCTTCATCTTTACATAAAAACTGATTAGCTTAAAACAATGGATGCGTTTTAGAAGATATGGATTTGAAACGAACAATGATTAAAGAGGACATTTTAAAACTTTTGATTTAAACATTTTAAAACTTTTTTAAGGTCAAATTTGGACGGTGCTTTTGGGCAGATGCAATGCACATGCGCATAGGAGCTCATTCGGTTGCATTATTACAGGGGGGGGGGGGAGATGTGTTCTTTATTTACTATGTTCTTTTATTTACTGAATATGATATGACCGTAGGGATATACTATTTGTATATACTTCATAGGTCCATGAAATTTTTTTCTTGCCGTGGGGAGTATGGCGCCAATGTCAAACTAATTTGCATTACACAGTTGTTTACGAATTGTTTGTTGGGAATTTGCATCGGAAATAGTACTGTATTTGACTGGGGGAAAAAAACTTTAAAAATAAAATATTTGAAAGGCTGTTTCATACGCACCCCTTTTTAAATAATAAAGAATCTTATTTTACTGATATTGTTATAGTATTTTTTTCCCGCCATATTTTGACTGGTTCCATCTAGTATATCTTAAATTTCAAACCACTCGTTTGGGTAGTTTTTGCGCTGCTGTATACGGGCAGAGGGACGGACCAAACGGCGACAATAGGTGCTACGTATTTATATAATTACGAACGCACCTAAAAAATAATGTATTTTAATTCCGATTTCACGATCTTTTTATTTATAGACAAACAAAGAGCGCAACAATGAATGATGTATTATTTGGAATGTCTGAAGAGGCTTTCGATATAATACACTCACAGTTCGTTAAAACCCACTTTCTGATTAACAGAAGACCAGTTATATGAATTAATAAAATGAAAGTAAAGAACACATAAGAAAATAATTGGAAGGTCTTCCATTTGAAAACCCTGCAGAGGTCAACAGTTGTTATAAAAATTAACTACAGTATATGATTCTGCTCATGCACAATTTCAATCAGAAAGCGTTACACGTACGAACTACTTCTATTATTTTTAAATTACTCTTTTTTTATATAAATAAATAGAAAACATGAAGCCGAAATTTAATATTAAGATTTATTGTGCTGTCCGCTAAAAAAACCCAGTGGGAAATGTTTCCTAAAAAAACCCACCCTAGTATTTTATCAAATACTAGCAAGCTACGCCCGCTACGCTGGTCAATTTCTCTTAACGAACCTTTAATCAAACAAAATATTGACATTTCATAATTCACTTTTATATTTTAACAGAATAATAAGGATACTATAATTTCTGACTCGTGCTATAGTCAATATACACATCAGGACACGTCGCCCTTATCATCATCATTTTACGCGTGAAGGTTTAGCTATGGTACTCTATTGTGAAATTTGGTAATTTTAGAAATTCAATAGTTGAAAAATCGCAGAATCATTAGATCATTTTTCTTTAGAAATTGTTCTTAGAGCGCATTTAGATTTTATAAATAACAATCATGCCGAACTTGAAGTTTCTAGCTCCTTCAGCATCGCAAACATCGCAATTTTAGAAAGTTTTTCGCTTCTGCACCCCCCTCGGGGTAGTGGCACCGACTTAAAATATAGCCTATGTTGGAGCAGGGATTGTCACCATCCATTTGCCACCATCACTTTTGAAATCGCTTTAGTAGTTCCAGACATTCCATACAAATTGTAATTTAGAATGTTTTTAGAAAATTTTTTGCTTATTTCAGCCTTTTAAATTTCGAATTTTTTTAGATTTTGTTCTTATAGAGCATTTAAATTTTGTAAGTAACGACCATACAAAATGTCAAGTTCCTAACTCCTTCATTATTGAAAATATCATAATTTTGGAAAGTTTTTCGCTCCTGCACCCTCTGCGGGCAGTGGCACCGACAAAAAATTTAGCATATGTTGGAGCAGGGACTGTCATCATCCATTTGCCACCATCACTTTTGAAATCGGTTCTGTAGTTTCAGAGATTCCATAGAAATTGTAATTTAGAATGTTTTTAGAACGCTTCTTCTTCATCTCACACTTTTAAATTGCGAATGTTTTTATAATTTGTTCTTAGAGAGCATTTACATCTTATAAGTAACTACCATACCAAATTTGATACTTCTATCTCCTTCAGTACACAAAAAATCGAAATTTTAGAACGTTTTTCGCTCCTGCACCCCCCTGGGGGAGGTGGCACCGACATAAAATATAGCGTATGTTGGAGCAGGGATTGTCACCATTAATTTGCCACCATCACTTTTAAAATCGCTTCAGTGGTTCCAGATATTACCCCCTACAAACAAACAAACAAACAAACAAACAATCTTTACTACTTTATATATTAGTATAGATAAGGGGGAATTAGCCCCTTGTTCCCCACCCCCTTTATACTTAACCAATCAATCCCGAAAACTAATCAGAGATGCGCCTTAACACAGTGAACCTATAAATAAAATTTGAAGGAAATGGGATAATTCTGCATGAAAAACCCATTTACATAAATTAAGGGGGGTATTAGCCCCCCGTTCCCCCCATTTATACTTAATCAATCAATCCCGAAAACTAATCAGGGAAGCGTCTTAACCCAATGAATCTATCAACAAATTTTGAAGCAAACAGAATAATTCTGCATGAAAAACCCATTTATATAAATTAAGGGGGGGATTATCCCCCCCCGTTCCCCCCTTTATACTTAACCAATCAATCCCGAAAAGTAATCAGGGAAGCGCCTTAACACATTGAACCTATAAACAAAATTTGAAGGAGAACGGAATAATTCTGCATGAAAAACCCATTTATATAAATTAAGGGGGATTAGCCCCCCGATCCCCCCCCCCTTTATAGTTAACTAACGAAAACTAATCAGGGAAGCGCCTTAACTCAGTGAACCTATAAACAAAATTTGAAGGAAAACGGAATAATTCTGCATGAAAAACCCATTTATATAAATTAAGGGGGGGGGGATTAGCCCCCCCCGTTCCCCCCTTTATACTCAGCCAATCAATCCCGAAAATTATCATGCAAGCGCCTTAACACAGTGAACCTATAAACAAAATTTGAAGGAAAACGGAATAATTCTGCATGAAAAACCCATTTATATAAATTAAGGGGGGGATTAGCCCCCCGTTCCCCCCTTTATACTTAACCAATCAATCCCGAAAAGTAATCAGGGAAGTGTCTTAACCCAATGAACCTATAAACAAAATTTGAAGGAAAACGGAATAATTCTGCATGAAAAACCCATTTATATAAATTAAGGGGGGAATTAGCCCCCCGATCCACCCCCCCCTTTATATTAACTAATCAGGGAAGCGCCTTAACACAGTGAACCTATAAACAAAATTTGAAGGAAAACGGAATAATTCTGCATGAAAAACCCATTTATATAAATTAAGGGGGGGGGGAATTGGCCCCTTGTTCCCCCCCTTTATACTTAACCAATCAATCCCGAAAAGTAATCAGGGAAGCGTCTTAACCCAATGAACCTATAAACAAAATTTGAAGGGAAACGGAATAATTCTGCATGAAAAACCCATTTATATAAATTAAGGGGGGGGATTAGACCCTTGTTCCCCCCCCTTTATACTTGACCAATCAATCCCGAAAACTAATCAGGGAAGCGCCTTAACTGAGTGAACCTATAAACAAAATTTGAAGGAAAACGGAATAATTCTGCATGAAAAACCCATTTATATAAATTAAGGGGGGATTAGCCCCCCCGTTCCCCCCTTTATACTCAGCCAATCAATCCCGAAAATTATCATGCAAGCGCCTTAACACAGTGAACCTATAAAAAAAATTTGAAGGAAAACGGAATAATTCTGCATGAAAAACCCATTTCCATAAATTAAGGGGGGGATTAGCCCCCCGTTCCCCCCCTTTATACTTAACCAATCAATCCCGAAAAGTAATCAGGGAAGCGTCTTAACCCAATGAACCTATAAACAAAATTTGAAGGAAAACGGAATAATTCTGCATGAAAAACCCATTTATATAAATTAAGGGGGGGAATTAGCCCCCCGATCCCCCCCCCCCTTTATACTAACTAATCAATCGCGAAAACTAATCAGGGAAGCGCCTTAACACAGTGAATCTATAAACAAAATTTGAAGGAAAACGGAATATTTCTGCATGAAAAACCCATTTATATAAATTAAGGGGGGGGAATTAGCCCCTTGTTCCCCCCCTTTATACTTAACCAATCAATCCCGTAAAGTAATCAGGGAAGCGTCTTAACCCAATGAACCTATAAACAAAATTTGAAGGAAAACGGAATAATTCTGCATGAAAAACCCATTTATATAAATTAAGGGGGGATTAGCCCCCCCCGATCCTCCCCTTTATACTTAACTAATCAAACCCGTAAACTAATCAGGGAAGCGCCTTAACTCAGTGAACCTATAAACAAAATTTGAAGGGAAACGGAATAATTCTGCATGAAAAACCCATTTATATAAATTAGGGGGGGATTAGACCCTTGTTCCCCCCCTTTTATACTTAACCAATCAATCCCGAAAACTAATCAGGGAAGCGCCTTAACACAGTGAACCTATAAACAAAATTTGAAGGAAAACGGATATTTCTATGAAGAGTTATCGCATTACGTACGTACATACATACATACAGAACCGGCTGCCAAGCTCTCAGGGCTTGACAGCCAGTGTGATAACTGAAAAATCGCAATTTTAGAACGTTTTTTGCTCCTGCACCCCCTGGGGTTAGTGGCACCGACATAAAATATAGCCTATGTTGGAGCAGGGGTTGTCACCATCAATTTGCCACCATCACTTTTGAAATCGGTTCGGTAGTTCCAGAGATTACCCCCTACAAACAAACAAACAAGATTTACTCCTTTATAATAGTATAGATTACACTGAAGTCAATTTTTGGTTTTGCCCTGTTTCTATACACCATTTGCAACAGTTAAAACATTTGCTAATGCCTAAGGAGTATTTATTTAGTTTTAAGAGAATTTAATCTAATAATGCAGAATTTTGGCAAAACATGAGCTTATTTTCACGTATTTGCTTGTTATAATACGTTATGTAAGAATGATGTACATCAATTTTGAAATGTTTTTATGTTAAACCATTAAAATGTGAATAAAATGTTACATTTTCAGCTGATTATGTCATGTAGGGCTCGGTTGGCGACCTTTGAAAATGGAACTAAAAAAAAAACCCATGGTGGAATTAAAAAAAACCCAAATTTTTTTTCAATAAATAAAAGATAAAATATACAATTTAAAAAAATACATTTATTTTAAAGGAAAATAATTAAATTATGCAAATTTAATGCATATTGAAGGCACTTCTAAGGATTTTTTTTTGGTATGTCATAAAAAATATCCATGTTTGCAAAATTAAAACCCATCAATCTTTTTTACACACAGATACCCTTCATTTGTATTTTACACATTATTTTGATGTTTTCAAACTTTTATTTATTTTATTTTATTCACTCTTTTAACTTTTTAATGAAAATATTTTACTTAAGGTAGGAATAACTAATATAGATGCATAGCTGCTAATTTGTACTATTTATCTTCTAAGCATACAGATGAACTTGTGCAGTTTTGTGCAAAACATAGTAAGTGAATTGCAAAATATAATTTTGTCTTTCGCATAAAAGGTAAAACTTGAAATCTCATGCATTCCCCCTTTCCTATGTAATTTAAAATATACCACAGAAGAAAATCGTAATATAATTCAGGAAAGAAGTGGCAGCAAATTTACTTTCAGGAACAAGAATGCACCTTTTCTGTGTTATCGATGAACTTCATTATCTTTGCTTTATCATCTGAGAAGATAAAGCCAGGGTTGTAATTTTGATCAGTCAAAAATAATTTTAACCAGGATTGTGGTCAAAACTGGTTTTAACCATTTAAAAGTGGTCAAATTTGCTTCAACCACTCAAAAGTAATTAAAACTTTATTAAAAAGACATTTGACATTTTTAGATTTCATAATGCACCTGGTGAATTGTTGTGCAAACTCTTCAGCAATAAAGATAATTTTCAAAGTTTGATCTGAGTTAACCTTAATACAGAAAAAGTCGTTACTTGATAAGTAACGCATGTTGTATTAAATTTATTTTAATAAAATAAATTTTAATCTCCTTTTCCTAATCAAAATGAGTCCTAATTACTGATGATCAAAACATATTTATACCAGGAAAGTTAGAACTGTTATTTTCCATGTTTAAACCAATACAACCCTGTGACTAATAATATTAGGTAGACCAACAAGGACTAATAATATTAGGTAAAAGGCAAAATTGGGAAATTTCATTAGTGGCCAGTGGTAGCAGTTTTATAAGTGGCCACTAACTTTATACTAGTAGCCACTTTTTTATTTAAAAGTGTTAAACAGTGAACATTTGTTAAAATTTTTATTAGTATTAATCTAAAATTAAATAGCCCAAATAAATATATTAATATAAACATATTGCAACCAGCAAAAGCAGAATCCTTGATAAAATGCAAGAAAATTTTACTCTCTCCTTGTGGGAAAAGTGCCATAAGGTGGCCGCTGACAGACGTATTTAGTAAAAGGAATGGAAATTTATTTGGTGCCAAATATGGGCTAAAGGTTCAGGTATGATAGTATGACTTGATACTTGCTGCCCCTAGGGTTACTGCATCAATGGTAGGAAAAAGTAAAAGCATTGAAAATCTGCACATGCAAAAATGTTGAAGAAATGTGTTCAGTAAAATAAGATTTTGTGTGGCAATGTTGGCAGATGTTCTGGAAACAGCACCAATCCATTCCTTTTATTACCTAAGCACTCAATATTTTTTAATATCAATTAGATACCTTTTTTTCCAGATTGACACTGATCAATTTAATAAAACACAAACTACAGCTTGTACAAGATGTAAGGAAAGAATAAAGATGAGTGTTTCAGTTATTACACAAAAAGAAATAGATGAAGTGTTAGAATCACAGTAATTTCCAAGTATTTAAAAGCATTGTAATCACTCTTCGCTGCATTCAAAAACAAGTATTGAGAATGAAAGTACTACTATTAGTGAAGATGGCAGTCAGGAAAGTAATAAATCTTTATGGAGCGCAGATTTATCAGATACAGATATGCATAATACAGAAGAAGCCGCAATTTTGAACACTGCAAGGGATATTAACGATAATGAAGGCAATGATTTATTCTGTTCTGTACTTGTAAGCTGAGAAGTTACAATGTGGCCAGGCCAGTAGGTGATTATTAAATAAGATGATTTAAAGTTTCATGTTATTATTACTGAAGAAGTAAATGATGATCGTCGAATAAATTGCTTAATGCCGACAAAAATTAAGAGTACTCAAGTTTGAATCTAATCACTATATTATTCAGAACAAAAGAAACCAAAATGTGGCTATTACTAATGCTTCTCCATTAATAAACTCTCGGAGATTTTACAAATGCTATTTAATAATTTTCTTCTTAAATTTACTGAAGATGTATTCAAAGAAATGTGAAAAGTCTGCAGCGAATTTACAAATAATTATATTTAGCATTTTGCATTTGAAATTCCTTCAATTTACAAAATAATGAAATATTTAATATTTTTTTGCAGAATTGTGGATTAAAAATAAATAATAATGAAAAAAAAAAATATTTTGCTGTCAAATAATTTTATTTCCAAGTATTTTTACATGTGGTTTTTTTTTAGGTAACATGGGTTTTTTTTGGGGGAAAAAGTGGGTTTTTTTTCAATTTCTTGCTTAATTGGCTGTCATTTTGTAACATATTGATAGAATGAAAAATGTTCAGCATTAAAATCTTAGTCAGAACAAGCCGTGAAAATATAGCTATGTTGAATTCTTTTGTATTCCTTATTGGACTTTATATAAGGATAAATTCAAAAAGGGCGTTTTTTTAGAGGACAGCACAATACTTTTTTCTGCATAAGTGACGTTCCAGAGCAGAAGAAATATAAAAACTAGTATTTAAAATTATTTATATTACATATATTCGTGTAAAATTCTGAAATGATACCACATAAATAAATTGAACTTTTATTAATCTATTTTTATTAATGTTTACATCAGTTCTTAAAGTTTGGAACAATATAATAATAATATTGTTTCAAAAACAAAAACATGTTAATACGTTTTGTAAAAATATACAATTAACCTTAAATTTCGTTAAAAAAAGTATTCCATTTCTTAATTTTTTATTCAGTTAACCAAAATCCGATAGATAATATTTGGTAAAATCGAATTTTTTAGCAAAATTCTAATTTTATTTAAATTAGAAATTTTATTTGCAACAAAATATAAATTCGTTTATGATGTACTTCACCCAAATGTGGATATGTGAGTGAAAAAAGTTTATTCCGGTGCCTAAAAAAGCTGATTCTCGATATGAAATATTATCTGCATTGCAAATTTTATCGCTTCATTTTATGGTTTTCCTCAAGGAATATGGCTCTTACTTCTTTGCATTCCACCTTATGTTACATTTCTTCCGTACGTCATAGTACTGTATCTTCTAGCTATTTTTGAAAATTTCTGGCCGAATATCTCATATTACGGAGAGGGTAAATTCCGATATTCATTTCAATATTTATATTTGAAAGAAATCCATAGAGATGTCTACATTATTAATTGAAAACTAAGTAGAGGTAATGCATCCATCATATAATAAGGTAAATTTTTGAATGTATTATAGTGCATAGTTGTTCTTTATGCAACTGTTCAAACTCATAATTACTAAATATTACTAATGATGAATGTGAAGTGCTGGGGAGATCGAGACATAAACCTTTAAAAGTCTGGTCACTTTGTCTTTAATGAATGATTCACCAGACAAGAGCACAGGTAGGTGAGGGGGAACACCTAAACTTTATACCTTCTTGTTGTCTTAAATGCGGCTTCCATTTACGGAAGTGATTGTGATCACGAATTCCTGGTTAAAGAGAGAAAGTTAATAAAATGAATTAACCTAAAGAATTAAAATAAGACATGCGTTGTGAATAAAAAAAAAAACTGTTTAACCTTTGGGCCTGTTTGACGAAGATGATAAATCACCCCAGTTTGAAAAAAAAACAGCACATTCAAGATAATGTAATTTAGATTAAGTTTAAAATTTAGACCTAAAAATATTAATTAAACATTAAGGAATAAAACACATTAAGGAATATATTAGAAAGGCCAATAGGCGCATTCTTTTAAGGTGCATTCTTCAATAGGGCTTTTAATGGATTTTAAGTAACTGAATTTTAAATCCAGCATAATAATTACCCAATGAAATTTACCCATTGACTTCATTATCAATTTTCCACAAATTAAAATAACATTAATTTGGTTCATGAGATTTTTAAAATTATAACATTAAAAAAAAAAATAATAAAAAAAAAAAATACGGTTGACCGGGTTCTCCTGCGCCTTACGTTAAATTACGTAACAAAGTAATAGTACACATTTAGTAAAGAATGGAATTTCAATAGATCATACCTTGAAGACAAATCATTATAGTTGACAGACACACGTATAGGCAGCAGGATCCGGAGTATAATGTCCACACATATTAGAATAACAATCATCGTTAAATTACTTCACATAAATTGTTAAGTGGCGTATTCGCTAAACCGCTAAATACAGTGAGACTGATTCTCAATACAAGTCACCTAATTGCCGTTAGCAAACATCTAGTATTTTCTGAAGAAACAAACTCGAGTGTTATTTATAGCTACTCCATAGTTAACTCAAAAAACAAGTATAAGTATCAATACTGCCAAAGCAAGTGTCAGTGAATTCACTTCACTGAGAGCAAGAGTATCAATGTACCCATAAGTCAATTTCTCTAAGTCAGATCACCAAATTTCTTCTCCAAGTGCACATCTCCGAATTGCATAAGTGAATGTCCCTATCTCCATGAATAGAGCTTTTTTCTAGATCCGCACAGGTCCGCCCATACATTTAATGAAAATTTGTCGGATGTGCCAATCCCAAAACTTTCTTCTATCTCAGTCATGTTAATACTTCAAAATTCGCTATCACATCGCCAATAAAATCAATATTTTTCGTCATTCTGCTGTACGTCAGCTGCTTACGAATCGTCGGGTTGCCGGGATGCGATCAACTGATGTATACTAAACTACGAAAAGTTATTCTGGCCTGAACCGACAGGAGCAGATAGCGTCCGTATTCTTTGATTTTACGATTTTAGATAATTTTACTGGAAAACACGAAGCTCAAATGCGTGGAACATAAATAAAGAAGATTCAATCCCAGTTATCGTCAACATTGAATTTGAATGAGAATATCACCAAATTAGTCCTCTACAGCAAAGTTAGCTTCATTTATGGCAACCTATTTTGGTCGCCAAATTTGGCGATATTTCGCCAACTGTCGCCAAGTTTGGCGATAATTTGACGTTGGCGAATATAAATATATAGTGATAAGCATATAATAGGAACAATGGTTACAACAATGAAAGAAAATTTGCCGAAACCTTGTTAACTAAAACTCATAAATTAAACCCGTTTATGGATGAATTCTGCTGTCTTGTTTGAAAATGTCAGCCACCCTAAAATTTCAAACTGCTCTATCTCAGCTATTTTTTAAGATAGAGGCAAAACAAAAATTGTTCCGGATTCTCCGGATCAAGGCCAAACATTTAACGAAAATAACTTTTTGCATTTCTAATTTTTTGTACATCTTTTTGAATCTGAAATCTTTAAATGGCTATCACAGCGCCCCTTTTCGTCGAAATATCCCTAAATTCTAATAGAACCTGCTTGCCATAGCCAAAAACATAGAAAAAAATGTGGTTCAATTTGAAGCATAACTTCATACACTTTTCGATGATACAATGAGGACGGACAGACGGACAGACAGACATTTTGTAAAAACAGGTTTTTCGAAATCTCTGAGCCCTAAAACGTGTAAATCCGTAGAAAACCGGAAGTCGAAAAAATTTCGATTACAATACTTTCTTCTATTATAGATAGAAGAAAGTAAAAATGCAAATTTCAATCATTTCACACAATCGTAATTACTAAGGCAATCAGACGTATACAGGGTGACTTTTAATTAACCTACAACTTTTAACTGAAATAATTCTTCAATTGTTGCAGATAGCATTACAAACATTTTTTTATCGAGAAGAACGCGGAATAGGAATTTAATGGATAAGGTTTTCAAAGTGAGAACCTTCACAATTGATACAATAGCGCAACTTAGTCACAAAGTGGACAATAACAAAATCGAACTTTTATTTTTTGATGCTTTAAAATGAGTCAGTTATGGAACTTTATGGGCAAATAAGGTCTGTCGGCTACTTCTTGTAAACCGAATCTTTCATATGACCCCAAAGATAGACATCACGTGGATTCATATCTGGTGAATAAGGTGGCCAATGCACTGCACCAGGATAAGGATTTGTGTATTGGTAGGCGATAAAAGTCACCCTATGTATCATACATGCAATATGTTTATTTTAAATAATTTAATTAGTGGATTTACATAGCTTTTTTTTAAGTAAGTTACTCTCAAACTTTACAATACTTTGTTTCTTATTGTGTGTTATAAATATTTCTTTTCGTTTAGTTTCATAACATGGAATATTTTATCTAGCTTATTTAATATGTAAAATTAAAACTCAAACAGTCTTGTTTCCTTAAATTTATGTTTTCTTAGTATAAAAGCTTTACTATTGGGTAAATAAACTTATTTCTGGAAAATATCTATAGAAACGATGTAAAACATTTTATCTTTACTAACATTAACAGATTGTTTTCGTGTATCATAAACGTTTCGTTGAATTACTTCCAGAGAAAATTTTCATTAAAAATTTGGCTATTCTCAAATATTGTTTTTCTACGTATAGAAAAATTTAAAAAGTGTCGTTCACGCCTTTTCATATTTACGCGCATATTACGTCAGTTTCAACGAGTTACAAAATATCAGAATAAATGTTCTTTCAGACAGGAGTTACATATATGGTTCTCGATTTAAAATAAAGATGACTATCCAGTGTATTTTTATTCATAATATATTTATAACAGCTAAAATATATTAGAAATTTTAATGTTTCTGTTGTAAATAACTTTTAATCAAAAGAATGCTTTTTAAAGAATATTATAAATAATATGTACAGAACATAATAATTAAGGTAAGTATAATATATAAAATAAGCATTCTAGACAAATATATAATACTCGATACTTTGACCAATAGTGTAGCTGATTTATAAGAAGTGGCACAGTTTAAAATTATAGTAAACATGACATAAAATCAATGTTTGTATGCAAAATTACGATAATTCTTCTTTCTTGTTCTGCACAACTTTTACGTGTCAGCAATACATCATTGCACATAATATTAACATCGGTTACATTGGGTGATAGTGCCCCGGTATTTAGAGTACCACTTTTTAAATAAAGTAGGTGGACCAAAGGTGGCCATAATTAAGGTTTGAGGATTTTTTATAATTTTCTGTTTGGGTGTGTGTAGCTGATTTTTTATTTTTTATTTTTGAAAAATTTCACACTTATTTCTAACACATATCAAGGATACTTTTCTTTGTAAAATAAAATGTAATTATTACTTTTATAGTAATACAATTTCAAAATTGTAGTTTGTGGGCCACCTTTGGCGCATAATATTCCAAAGGTGGCCCATGCATTGAAATCACTTTTAAAATGTAAAAAAAACTTGGCAGAATATTTTGCTTACTATTATGCTCTGGTGATCCTTTCTTTATTTTGATATCTTTCAAGTTTTTATTCTTGATCTTCGTATCTTATGACACGAAAATACCTTGAAGCACTTTTTGTGCACGGTAGTTCAGGAATTTTCTTCTGCGAGTTACTGACTTCTGAGTGATCTCTGGTGTGAACAATAAATGTTTTTAATTTTTTCTGATCTTTATGCGGAAATTTTGAAAATCACCCTTACTACATTGATTTACAGATTTGTTTTCTAAGGTGGTCACCTTGGGAACATGCATATAGTCGCCATTTGCACGACATAAAAGTATTAATCGGATAAATTTATAGGAATTGAAGCAAATGTGGTTAAAGAAAAAAAATACGCTTTCAGAAAACGTATCATAACTCAAAGTTCAGAGATTTTAAACACGTGTAAATTAAAATATCTTCTTATCTAGAAATTAGTACGACTACTCCCCAAAAGTGAAATCAATGTATAAAATGTCGGAGGATAAGGGTGATCTCTTTAAATTCAGCCACGTGCACTGCAAATACATGATTAACAATTGCATGGCATCTTATTTCGTTTCATATCAGTACAATAAGCATTTTTCTATCATTATTTATTTTTTTATATTCATTTTAAAAGTTTATACAAGTTATCAGCATTCAGTTAATTTTATTCTTGAAAAATAAAGCCTTTTTTATTAGCCCTTTCCAACCTAGTTGAAAAGTGCTTATGACTTCGGTTTGTCTGGCCGTCTGGCCGTCTGCCGTCTGCCGTTTTCCGTGCTCTAACTCCCGTAAATATGCTCGTATTGCGGTTTATTTAAACAATGTTTCCCTATTTTAAACGCATTGAAATTTATATATATCACTAAGGTGCATTAGAAAAAACTTAATATGGAATAGGGGGTGCATAGCACTTATAGTTACTTTACAGGGACAGTCAAAAGAATTCCGTTACATTACGTCTATGGAGTAAAATCGTCTGCGGTTGATTTAAATAATGTTTCACTATTTTAAACGCATTGAAATTTATATATATTAGTAAGGTGCATTACAAGAGGCTTACTACAGAATAGTGTGTGTAAAGCAGTCATCGTTCATTTTCAGGGACACACAAAATAATTCTCTACTGTCTGTTAACAATAATTCCTGTAAGTGTGTTTTAAGTTACCGAACGCGATTTTAATTTTAACTCGCTTTTGTCTATTACGTGGTTTGCATAAATTCTGTAGATCCTATACAAGGCAGCACAAAAGTTCGCGAACACATTTCCGTTTATTGACAGAAACTCAAGAAGGAGAATTTTAAACTGTGCTACGCGTTTCTTAACTAAACTAAAATTTAGTATCCTATATAGTATATATACAAATCTATAGATCCTATACAGGGCAGTATATAAAAGTATTCGGATATTTTTCCGAATATTGTATCTGTTGGAAATTCCTGAAATTATGTTTTTAAATATGTTATGCGTTTTCCAAATTGTTTACTTAGATGTTATCTTTTAGCTTATTAAACGGTATTTTTGTAAAATTATTTTGGAAACGTTGGAAAGTGCTACATAATCTATGTTGGACGCATGATTTTTCGTTCTTGTTATTTATAAAAAAATATTTTAGGTATGAAGAAATAAAACCTGATTAAGGCTTTTAAAAATGCTTGGGGATTTAGATTGGTTTTACGTCGAAATTTTGAAATATAAAAAAAAATTAATATTTTATCAATATTATGAAAAAACAAACTTTTTATTTATCTTAATATACCTTTTTATCGCTATTATTATAAACTAATGCATGATAAACATTCATCTCATCAGACTATCCTTCCTTGTTACAAAAAAATTTTGAAACCCTTTTCTTATGCATTATAATTTTTTAAATAAATGTTAAAAAAAATTACATTAAAACTATCATCATAAAAGTGAACAAACTTTTCTTTCTTATGTAATCAACATAGTTATAATTATATTAAAAATCCTGTAGAAATAGCGCAAGCATAAATCATTTTTTCCTCATTAAAATATATCAAGAAGTTAAAAATGTCTCTTTAATATATTCCAAAAAAAAAAAAAATAAATAAATAAAAATAACTAAGCGTAAATTTTTTTTCTAATAAATATTCAAAAGATAATGGTATTATGTATTTTTATCGAAGTATTAAATACTTCGTTATAAAATGTATGTTATATGTAAGATTTTAATTTGGCAATATGGGTATAACATGACAGGGGTTTACTTAAAAATATATATTTATTATATTGATAATCTAATTTAATTCGAAAAAATATTTTTTTTCGGAACACCATATGATTCTATTATAATTTTAACGACAAAAGCTGATTATGTTGCTAACTAATTTTTAAAAATTGGAAGTTTTGAAGAACAATAAAAAAAAAAGATTTTTTTTTTAGATTTTTTTTAAAGCGTAGTCTTGGTAATACACACTGATGTGAAATATGAATAGTCCCAAATTATGCATTAGTAAAGAGACGAATAGTGTATACTATTATATAAAGAGAGAACGCCTGCCTGACTAGGTGACTCACCAACTCTCAGCTGAAACGACTAAAGTTAGGATCACGAAATTTGGACAGTAGTTTACTGTTATGACCAAAGCAAACAATAAGAAAGGATTTTTGAAAATTCATCCCTAAGGGGTTAAATTGGGGGGGGGGGTGAATGTTTTAGGAAATTTAGCCATATCTCAACAGCTGTTTTATAATTAGCATGAAATTCAGGATAAGAAATCCACTAAAAAAATACTTAAATATGTATTTCAGCGATTTTAGAAATCTATCTCCTAAGAGGGTCAAATACGGGGTTCGAACGTTTTAGGTCATTTCGTCATATCTCAGCAGCAGCTTTAGGTTGGATTGATTTATGACAGCCAATTATCAACACGAGGGATATAGGCCCTAGGGGGATTGCCCTGCATGGGGGTCTTCACAGCAGCTTTAGGTAGTAGCATGAAATTCAGGATAACAAAACTACTGAAAAATGGTTAAACACTTATTTCAGTGATTTTTGAAATTCACCCCCTAAGAGGGTTAAATGTAGGTGTCGAACATTTCAGGTCATTTCGCCATATCTCAGTAGAGGTTTTAGGTATTATCATGAAATTCAGGATAACGAATCTACTAAAAAAATAGTTAAACATATATTTCGGTGATTTTAGAAATTGACCCACAAAGGGGGTAAATGTTGCGCAAAATGACCAAAAGTTTTTTGGTCATTTTGCATGTTTCTTAACATTTTCTTGCAATGTTAGTTTTTATGATTTTGGATCATATGTCTTCTCGCCCTTTAAAATTCGAAATGTACGCGAATTGCCACATGCTTTGTCTATGTTAGTATCAGGGTTGTGAACTTAAAAAATACATTTATCATTTGTTTCGAGAGGAACAACCGGTTTTCATTTTATGTTACTGACAGAAATAGACGTGCGTAAGAATTTATAATTAATTTACTTTAAACACCACATATTAGCATTTTATTTATTATTACATTACCAAATTAAAATTTAGACGATAATATACCATGTCTTTGAACAAAGATACATTATTTACGATATATGCTTGGGATGAGATTTAGGCTACGTTTTGTACAATCTATAACTGAATGGAATTCATATAAGGTATTGAGATTTCTAAAACAGTGCTTCTTGTAGAATTCACCGAGTGAAACGTCTTTCCTTATATTGCCGGGCCGCACAATAGAGTGTGTTGAGTTGGGTTGATTATTGACGGCCAATTATCTGCACTTGGGATATAGGCCCGGGGGGAGTGCCCTTCGTGGGGGTCTTTTTAAGGGAACCTAACCCGTATTTACGCATGGATAAATCCACGGCTCGGAGAAAACCACGAAAACTCCGAACGATTATGCCGACGGGCGCGATTGGGATCGAACCCAGCACCTCCCGTCTACCAGCTTCGAGAGCACAACCTCTCAGCCACTGGTGGGGCGGCCGCACAATAGAAACCAGGTGTATTGCCATTTGTTATCATCTTAACATACATCTTAACAAAATTATAGTTATTATGGATGTATATTAATTGCATGGATAAAGTATCGTTACACACATAAGTTTGAGCAAATTAACAAATATGGCCGGTAATTGATTAAGTACCTTTGATGCAGAGCAACTTCCATATAATAGGCACCATATGGAGGTAAGAATATGTAATCCTCAATATTTGTTTTTTACTGGAAAGTCGATTATCCCGTTTTTTTTTGTTTTGTTTTTTACCCTTTTCCTACCTACAAATACAAAAACACACTGTCCATATCACCGTTTATGCGTGCAATAACCTGCCAATCGCAGGAGCCATGGAACCAATCACAGATCAATGTTCCAAGAAAGTCTTCTTCAGATATACTTACCGCTTACGACTGCTTCAGTTCTGTTTTCGAATTTAAAATAGGACATTCATAGCATGTTTTGTTGTGGGGCATTTAAATTGCTTTATAAGATCGGAAAGTAACCCAACAGAAGAAAATTTTCATTTTCCATACATTTTATTTGTTCATTATAAATTTCTTTAAATCGAAATTAAATTCCATAGTAAATAAATAGACGCGTGACTGCATTGAAAAAAAAAGCATTTCTTTAAATTATTACATAAAAATAAGTTTTGTCTTAAAAAGATTTTTAAAGTAATTTTATTCTTGTAAAAAAAAAATGAGAATTTTATTTGTTTAAATGACGAATAACTAAATGCTCAGGAATTCGTAAATCATTTTACTTAAGATTTACTCAAAAAGTCCTTCCGGCCTGTACCAGGAGGAAAAGGTAGCTTTCATAGTCCATGTTTTTAAAAATTCAACTCAATTTACTCAAATACCGGAAGCAAAAATGCTTGGAACTCGATTATAGAAGATTCAGTTTCCGTTTTCGTTAATACTGAATTTGAATGCGAATTTAATCTTGAGAGTTACAGCATAACAAAAATCAGATTATTTCAAAATGTCACCCACCCTAGAATTTCAAACTGCCCTATCTCAGACATTTTTTAAGATAAAGACAAAGAAAAAAAATGTAAAAAGTCCTTCCGGCCTGTACCGGGAGGAAAAGGTAGCTTTCCTATATCTTCGTTTTAAAATTTTAGCTAATGTTACACGAAAACAGCAAGCTAAAATGCAAAGAAACGTTTACAAAAGATTCGTTAATACTGAATTTGAATAAGAAATTCGCCAAATTATTGAGCAATAGCCAAATTGGCTTCATTTATGAAGACTTATTTTGATCGCCAAATTTGGCGATATTTCGCCAAATGTCGCCAATTTTGTCGCCAATGTCGCCAATTTTGGCGTTAACGGATATGAATATATAGTTTTATGCGTATGATTGGGAAAATTATTACAACAATGAAAGAAAATAATTTGCGAGTAATCGCGTTAATGTGCTGTTTTGTTTCAAAATGTCAGCCACCCTAGAATTTCAAACTGCTCTATCTCAGCCATTTTTTAAGATAGAGGTAAACCAAAAAAAGCTCTGGAATCCTTGTATCAAGGCCTAACACGTAATTAAAAAATAAATTTGAATTTTTAAATTTTTTGTATATTTATTTTAGATTTTAAGTTATTTTACATCTTTAAATGGCCGCCATCTTGAAACAATATGGCGGACCAAGCTGGCCAACGAACTCGGTCGAGACATTAGTGACCTTAATACACACAATTAGTTTCATCAAAATCGATTCATAATTACGGGCGTTATCGTATGACATAGGTCAGATATATATATATATATATATATATATATATATATATATATATATATATATATATGGATATATCTATATATATAAATCAACATTTGGACGGAGGG
Source organism: Maratus michaelseni (assembly GCA_963931845.1). NCBI lineage: Eukaryota > Metazoa > Arthropoda > Arachnida > Araneae > Salticidae > Maratus > Maratus michaelseni. Next base: position 423,597,791 of record OZ007592.1, read on the forward strand.
TGGTTTTGGGGTCTGGGGGTCATGATCGGTGAAAATATATCGAAATTTTCCGGAACTGCTTTCCTCCGAACGGCTGCAATAGGTAGCTTTATATTTTTTTGTATTGAAAGCTACCTAAAATGTTCAACGTGTGTTTTGTATTGAAAGCTACCTAAAAGTATAAAGCTACCTATTGCAGCCGTTCGGAGGAAAGCAGTTCCGGAAAATTTCGATATATTTTCACCGATCATGACCCCCAGACACCAAAACCACCCTCCGTTCAAATGTTGATTTATATATATATATATATATATATCTGACATATGTTATACGATAACGCTCGTATTTATATATCGATTTTGATGAAACTATTTGTGTGTATTAAGGCCACCAATGTCTCGACCGAGTTCGTTGGCCAGCTTGGTCCGCCATTTTGTTTCAAGATGGCGGCCATTTGAAAATTTAAAACTAAAATAATTATACCAAAAAGTTAAAAATTCAAATTTATTTTTTAATTACGTGTTAGGCCTTGATACAAGGATTCCAGAGCATTTTTTGGTTTACCCCTATCTTTAAAAATCGCTGAGATAGAGCAGTTTGAAATTCAAGGATGGCTGACATTTTGAAACAAAACAGCATATTAACGCGATTACTCGCAAATTATTTTCTTTCATTGTTGTAATAATTTTCCCAATCATACGCATAAAACTATATATTCATATCCGTTAGCGCCAAAATTGGCGACGTTGGCGCCAAAATTGGCAAAATTTGTGACATTTGGCGAAATATCGCCAAATTTGGCGACCAAAATAAGTCTTTATAAATGAAGCCAATTTGGCTATTGCTGAATAATTTGGCGAAATTCTTATTAAAATTCAGTATTAACGAATCTTTTGTAAACGTTTCTTTGCATTTTAACTTGCTGTTTTCGTGTAACATTAGCTAAAATTTTAAAACGAAGGTATAGGAAAGGTACCTTTTCCTCCCGGTACAGGCCGGAAGGACTTTTTTGTATTGAAAGCTACCTAAAAAGGCACGCGTGAGGAAAAAAAAAAACAATTGTATTTTAACTGCATTAGAGGATGACGGCATTTTCTTCGGGAAAAATACGGGACGAAGAAAAATAAATTGAAATTTACTTAAATCACAATTCAATCTAATATAACAAATCATACCTTTTATACACATGTAAAATACCACTGCTTCGATCAATCAATAATATTTAATTTCTTCTAAACCTTTCAATTTCAATTTTGATTTTTAATCATAAATATAAAATAACCCGTGCGAAAAGTCACATTTTACCTGTTTTGTACTATTTATTATTCATAATCACTGTTGAGCACCATATAATGCGATATTTTATTTTTGTGGCAACATTGATTTGAAAAAAGCTTTCATTTCATTTATAAAAAAACAATCCAGATCACATATCTTAGTTCTGTTGTCAACATCTCTTTTTCTGTGCACATACAAAACATACAAAGATGAAAGAGATTCGAAAGGGTTTTGAACAGGGTTCTGACATAGTACATTCAAATTTCGTTAAAACGCGTTGTTGGATTTAAAAAAAAATAGTTAATTAAAAATTCATGCTAAAACGTACCAGGAAATAATATCAAAGATTGCATTGCGGAAGCTTCGCACGGGTCCTTCTGGTTAAGAATTATTAACGATAAATAAAACCACTCTTAATAATAATTTAAAAAAATCATCATTTTCCATTACATAGTGAACGGAAACAAAATTTTAGAAGCATCGCAAACCTTTGGAAACGTTCTAAAAATTTAAATTTACACTGTAGAAAAAACTGTTGATTTTACAGTAGAAAACTGTTAATCAAGATTCCAGTAAAAAACATTTTCATTTTTTCAAAAAATAATCTGCAAACTTTTATTTTATTACAATATCCGTTAAAATAACAGAAAATTTAGTATTAAATACAGATTTTATTTTGTACGGGACAATTCTTTTAAAATATAATAAATACAGACTTTGTTTCTGATGAAATCCAAAAACTGTTTTTTTACGGACAAAATTTGTTAAGAAAACAGAAAGTTCTTAATGAATACAGATTTTTATTAAAGAAAAATAGATTTACGTTTTTTACTAACCTACTGCCTGATAATATTTTTCTATAAATTTACAGAATTTTGCATTCTCTGCTAAGACACACACTGGTGAATAGATTTTTTGTCTTATGGTAAAAATTTTCTAGATAACGATTTGCAAAATAAAATTAGCAGTCGAAAAATTCTGAAAAATACCACTTAAATATTTTTTGGAAAGTTTAAGATTCAATTATATTCTAAGTATTGACTTCTAGGCTGACATTTTTTGGTAAAAAATCTAATAAATCCTGTAAAATCAACTTTTTTTACAGTGTAACAAACATGTTTGTTACATACTTTAATAAACACTTTACATACTTTAATATAAATATAAATTTGTTAAAAAATATGATTTATTCCATGCAACATCTGACAGGTAACTATTTAAAAGAATTATTCCTATTCCGGAAGCCAGGAAGCTAAAAAACGGGATATGAAATATTATATGAATTGCAAATTTTATCACTTCGTTTTATGGTTTTCCTCAAGGGATGCGTTTCTTCTTTCTTTCCATTGCACCATCTGTTACACAAATTCTTATGTCAGTGTACTGTATCTTCTAGATGTTTTTAAAATTTTCTGTGCGGCAATTTAACACTTGAACAGGGGAAAATTCGGTGCGTTTATACTAATATTTAAACAAACAAATCCAATCCGAAGTCATTGTAAAAAAGCGTAAGATATGAAATAATGTAAATTTTCGAATAAATTGTATTTCAATAGAAAACATTAGAAATATAATCGCTGTTCATTCACCAGAAAAAGGTATTTTTCGTATTGAATGTAATTGTTAAGTAAAAATAACTAAAATGTGCATTACAAAGGTACTTTTTTATGGAATTACGAGGCTCCGCCAATTTTTTACCTAAATTTATGCAATTTAGACTAGTTCTACTTCGTTCTAACATTTACGATAAGAACTAGAAATTACAGTCTTACATATTCCTAAAATTTAAAAAAAGATTTTAATCTTTGTAAAAAATTCGCAAAGAATTACATCTTCATACTAAATTAGGGCAAATACATAAAATTACACATTGAATACATATAGTAGGGGATTCTATAAAATGCCTCCTCTATTATATTTTAAATTTCTGATGACAGAAACATACTTCTATTTACACAAAGTGTAGAAGATATAAGTACAGATTTTAAATATGGTATTCGTTTTACAAAGGGCTGTGTAAATATTAAAATAAAAAATGTTACACTGCAGATAGCTGTTAAAAGGTATGTTTAGGAAAATGTCTGTTAAGTCTAGGTAGGACATTAAAAAAAACACCAACCTTATACAACAAAATATTACCGAGATACGACAATTTGATTTTTTAATATTTCAGAGATGTGCGGCATCAAAAAACGAAAAGACTTCTTTTTAGTGTTAGGCAACATTGCATCACATAATTTAAATTCCGCAAGCATGAAGTTCAATAAATCAATACATATATATATATACATATATAAACACATTCTCATTCAGAAATTAACACTTTACAATCGTCAAATATCGTTAATTTATTTTCTTTCTTCATGGATTTGAATATAATAAATTCATGAAGCACTTGTATGTACAAGGATTGTATATTTGCATGTCGTTTGAATAATATACTTTTTTGACAGCCTCAATCGTTAGTGAAGAATTAGGCACCACAAGTGCCGAAATAGATCTTCACGAATAAACGTGAAAATATAATGGACACATATAATCAGCCACACAAAATATGTATATAGATTTTTTGATTAACTGTTAAACGAATGTATAATTTTTTTTTCAAATAATATTAGAATATTTAGATACATGTGTGCATGTAGCTAGATACATATATAAGTTCAGTGTCGTTGCTTTTTGAAACAACTATTGAATAATAAAAAAAAAAAACACGCGTAAGCCATAGATTATGAAATACTTTCCAACTTAACTCCTCCTTTTTTTATATGATGACAAAACTTAACTTCACCCATTGGTACCCAATATCCGCCCATATACAGTCCCTGGCCAAATTATTAGACGCAGTTGTTTTTATTATAATTTATTAAATATCTGGAAAGATACATGAGGAATTATCCGGAAACTTCAGGAGTGTAAACAACATGATAAACATCATATATTTCCGCGAAGATTTTTTCCCGAAACCCCATAAGGGGCCGTCAACAAATTGAAGTAAAACGAATATCTTTTGGATAACCCTGTAAAAACTAATATTGCAAAAAGCATTCAAACTGTAGATTATGATTAAGTGGCTTATTGTAATAATTTGAGTTCATTTTTATGAAGATAGCATGTATACTAGAAGAGAAATTCACGTTTTTATAAAAACAGTCCCAAATTTTACCAAGTTTTTTGCTTATAATTTGCAATATAAAAACAAGTTATTTTCAGAGAATGTGACAAACAAAATTATACACAATACCCTGCAATCAGAATTACAAAATAATAAAAATTGTATGAAAAATGAGCAGGTTTACTAAATATTGTTTCACTGCGCATGCTCGAATTCAATCAAAATATACGGTGCATAATATATAGCTAAATGTATAGACCAACTTTTATGAAAGTCTCAGAAACATAGCTTGAAAATTCTGATAGTAATCGTCGATAGAATAAGCTCGAATTTCGCTGTTCCTAAAAGGAAGCAAAAAGATGAGGGGTTGTATCAAATATAGAATGAAAGACACTTCATTCTTATTATGTCAACTTTCATAAGCTAGTATATTTGGATACAACCCCTCATCTTTTTGCTTCCTTTTGGGAACAGCGAAATTCGAGCTTATTCTATCGACGATTACTATCAGAATTTTCAAGCTATGTTTTTGAGACTTTCATAAAAGTTGATCTATACATTTAGCTAATATATTATGCACAGTATATTTTGATTGACTTTGCGCATGCGCAGTGAAGCAATATTTAGTAAACCTGCTCATTTTTCATACATTTTTTTTTATTTGTTAATTCTGTCACAAGGTATTGTGTACAATTGTGTTTGTTATATTTTCTGAAAATAACTTGTTTTTATATTAAAAACTCTGCAAATTATAAGCAAAAAACTTGGTAAAATTTGGGACTGTTTTTCTAAAAACGTGAATTTCTCCTCGAGTATACATGCTATCTTCATAAAAATGAACCCAAATTATTACAATAAGCCACTTAATCATAATCTACAGTTTGAATGCTTTTTGCTATATTAGTTTTTACAGGGTTATCCAAAAGATATTAGTTTTTCTCCAATTTGTGGACGGCCCCTTATGGGGTTTAGGGAAAAAATCTTCGCGGAAATATATGATGTTTATCATGTTGTTTACACTTCTGAAGTTTCAGGATAATTCCTCATGTATCTTTCCAGATATTTAATAAATTATAATAAAAACAACTGCGTCTAATAATTTGGCCAGGGACTGTACTGTAATGTATTCGTGCTGCTTTTGGCATTGCTATCTGTATATCTCTAAGCTACGCAAACCATATGACATAGAAAGCATGTAGTGATGTACCATAATAAAGTATATCAATTTAATTATGTTTGAAGAAGTGTAACATCACCAAAACCCACTGCAAACATTTTTTAACTGTAGGCCATAATATAATGGCATACTTTTTGCAATGAACTACAGATTCTGCAAACACCATTTTCAATGAGGAATGTCCTAAAGTGATGATAAAAAAATAACATCAATAACATATACACATTACTTGAAAATCCAATCATTTACATGAATTACAGCGCAGATAGACTGATGAACAAAAAACATAAATAATTTTGAAATTTGTTGGCAATATTAAACAATTTGAAAATTGCCCGTCAAACTTGAGAAATGAGGTGCGTTCGTGCTATAACTAGTTATATAAACATTCAAATCTTGGTGCAATATCTGTTGCACTCTTATGCAAAAATACATGAATACAAAAAATTTTTATGTGCACATTTTCACGTTATAGATATAATTGTTATTTTATGAAAATAAGTTTCAATACACTTTTACAAACAATTAATTACAATTCTGTTACATTAAAATTATACTATGCGCAAATATCCAATACAAGACAATGTAAAAAAAAAAAAAAACATCGTTATTATTTCAGCGAAATGAATTACAAAGTCTGTTATTATGATTTAATTAATTTCCGTAATAAAATAAGTACATTTTAAGTTGGCAACATTTTATCTTTTGTTGACATTTACTGAAATTTCCAATGAGAAACTTAAACCTAGATTTGAAAATTTCGAAACTTGACATTCATATTTAGACGCTTTTTCCATTTAATTTCTATTTCGAATTCGGTTTTTAAACTCAGTAATACGGAAATAATATGATTCAAACTGTAAATATTACGTAATTACCTGGTAACCTAGATTCATGACCTATCATGCGATATCAGTGAATTAATTACGTACGATAGGATTTAATAGAATGAAGAAAACTTTTCTTAATATCTCTTTAAGTTTTGATTCAACTTTCATAAAATTTGAAATGATTCGACGAAATTCTGCAACGATTATATATAATAAATTTCAAACCATTCGTTTGGGGAGGTTTTTTGTGCTGTTATAAGCGGACAGACGGACGGACCAGACGACGACTATAAGGACTATGTATTTATATAATTACGAACACACCTAAAAAGATATTTTACAAAGAAAAGCTTAATAAAATATTTTGTATTCTAAAACGCATTGCGTTATTTAAAATTTGCTCAAATATTTTATGCCTTAAAAATCATACGTTGTATAACGGAAAAACAAAAATAAATCAACGAAAATAAAAACAAAGAAACGCAATTCTTTTGTGAGTCTTTATCGAAACAGTTGTTTCTTCCAAAAAATGTCCATTGCATTGGAAACATAGTTATGTGTAGCAGAAAAATAGAACTTTTCTATAACAAAAAGCAACATTATTTGTATTTTATTGAGTTTTTGTATGGAAACAATTTTAAACAGTTACTTTAATCAAAAAATTTAAGCAATTGAAAAAAAAAATTGATAGTGTTTTCAGCAATATTTTTATAAAATAATGACATTTGTTTTCTAAATTTATTCTTTTTTCAGGTTTTATAAAATGATAATATAACATTTGTAATATTTTTAGTGAAAGACACCCAAATTGATAATAGTTCTCGAAGCAATCTTTAATGAACTCTGAGAAATGGAACTTGTTTTATTAAAAGTTGTCAGTATTGTATTTTATTATTAAAATTTCTATGGAAATGATTTTACATTGTTAGTATAAAAAAACACTTTTAGCAATCGATTTTAAAATAGGACAAGATTAAAAATAGCATTTGAATTTTTATTTATGTAAGCAAAAACACAGTTTCTGTAGTTTATTCTCATATGTTTGTACAAAACATTAATGTAACATTTCCTATATATCGTTTGAGTGCGAAACAAAAATTATTTAGATTCGCCTATGGTTTCTTTAATGGATGTAAACAAAATAGAACATCCTTTAACAAAATGTGATTGTTTTATTTAAATTTCATTTTGTGTTTGTAAAGAGAATGTTTAAAAATGCTTCTCTAATCTAATCTCAGCAATCCAATTTAAAAGAAAATTAAATATTAAATAGTGTATCCATATTAGTATTTTTCGTAAGTAAATAAGAGCAATTTTTTTCTTAGATTGCTGTCATTTCTCGGAACGTTCCATAACAGAACGCAACAATATTTTTATATGTTTTAGTCTTTGTAACAAGTAAAATTTTGCAAGTGCTACTATAATCTAGTCTATATGATGTCAAACATTCTTTTCGATATTGTGTAAAATAACAAATGATTTCGAATTCAAAAACCTCTTGTTTCTTTATATTAATATATTTTTGATTTAAATACATTGATTTTAGGCAGCAATCTATTTTAAGAGACAATGTCCGTATTGTACGGTAAATGTTTGTTTTAGCCAATTGACAGTTTTAATATCCTAATAAAATGTTTATATATAATTTTGAAGAATAAATGTTGGAAATCATACGGTTTCAAGATTAAATATTCATTCTTAACAAACATAGTTACCATTTGTTTATATCGTTTAAAATATGCTAAAACGTGTGACAAAAGAAACGCACACAGATTTTGTCATATTTATTTAAAGGTTGATTTTATTTTTAAATAAGCAGCACTATATTAAAATAATTAAGAATATTCTAATTTAATTCATGTATGGGGTAACTAAAAACATCTAATGGATATAGGGGAGACCGAGGCAAGATGACTATGTTAACAATTTTTGTTGTTTATTAATTTATTTTGAAGTAATAGTAAAATTAATTTTACATGAACTGATAGAAAATACCTTTGTAGTATTAAATACATTACCATTTAATTTTTCAAATAAAAAAAATAAAGAATAATTTTATTTTTTCATAACATTAACAAATCGTCATCTTGCCCCAGTACTGGGGCAAGATGACTTTGGCCTTGGGGCAAGATGACAACACTGAAAAAGATTGAACATATTTTATCTTTTGAATATGTTACATGGTTTAATAAATGATAACTGTGTTTTTACATCTTACAGAGTATCAATCTAAGCATAATGCATTGATTGTAACGTAATTTTGAAGTGTTTAGTTGTGCAGCTAACAATAGTCACAAATAAAAATGCCATTTTCATGATTGGAACATTCCTCATGCAACCACTCTTGGCATTTACAGCACTGGATCCATTCTTCTGTTGGTGGGTCACATTGCCGGAAGTTGGCCTTAAACGCTTTTTGAATTTTTTGGGAGGAGGGGGACCAGCGGGGGAGGGGGGGTCTTGACCCCGTCGAACGGTATTCCCCTCGTACCAATCGGACCCTTGGAAGTGGAGATACGGACCCCGATAGGGTTTTCCTTTCGGGAGGCATGGGGAGGGGAGCTTAGCGGATGACAAAAATGTCTTCCTCTGATCGCCCCCTTTCGAACGACACCTCCCCCGATCCCATGCGACCCTTAGCCCCAGAGGAGATAGAAGCGCAAGGTCGCGCGAACAAACACACAGACAAACAAGCTTTTACAAGATTTAAATAGAATGGACAACATAGTTAGTTTAATAAATTCCCAAACACGGGGCCAGATGACGAGCTCGTCATCTAGCCCCGGACTGCCTGTTTAAAAATATTCGTTTTCATTGCCACGAAGGAAAGCGATTAATTGACATTTATTCATGGTAGTAAGTAGTATTTAAACTAAGTTACTCGTAAATGTTAAAGAGAAACGATATATCTTACATGTATCTGTAGCAGAGCTTATTTACACATGCATAAAAGTTATAACGTGGCAGCGGAAAACAATCAAAGCTTCACAACTGACACAAAAATGGCGATTTCAGCGTCTCTATAGTATTGTTTAACGAACGGCCGATAGGAGAGCCAGTAGTGTCCGGTTGATGCTGCCACCTAGCGGAAAACGGAAAAATTAAGACATTCGTCATCTTGCCCCACTCTTCATCTTGCCCCGGTCTCCCCTACATGTGAAAGTCGGATGGTGTTAGAAATATTGACGGAAAAAAAAGAGAACATCATAAAATTTAAAAAAAAAATCTGAGTAATAAATCTAAAAAAAAATACGTTGATGAATACGCTAAAAAATATGTTTGTTTTAGAAGAAATAATTCTCCGCCAGCAGCTCTGGACGCCAGTATTTAAAAATTCTTCGAATGTTATATATTCGAATAAACCTATGCTTGAAATATTTCATGATGTTTTCATTGCTCGGGCTCTTTTAATATTTTTTTTAAGGTAAAAAGAAGTAAATAAAACCACCTTTCTGATAACATTATAAAATACTTTATTTATTTAACAAAATAAAATGTCAACGATAATAATCTATATTTAGTTTAATTCTTCTGTTACATAAAAGATATTTACCGTACAACAAATCAGTTAGCACCTTTTTAGATAAAATAACATCAGGATCAACTTTATGTTATTTTTACTAACTTTGCCGTAAAATAAAACGTTTAATTTTTTTTAAACTGACATGCTGGCTGAGAGAGTTCCACTATAAATTCAAGATTTTTTACAATGTGGATTATATATTTATTTATTTTAATACATTTCAATATTTGGTTTCTAAATTCGACCAAGGAATGCTCCATACTATCTTCAAAGTAAAAATCATTTCACATTAAGAATATATTTCTCACAAAATCAAGACTACTATTGCATCTGCCGTAAATGTATACTTTTTTTAGATGAAGTACTGTTTTTTTATCAACATTATCAACATTATCAACATTTTTGATAATGTGTAACATATATTTATTTTAATAATTTTCAATATATTTTTCTGAATTCGTTTATATTGAATAAATCCTTTTGCTGTAAAAATTATCACATATTGAACAGCATGTGTCGGAGCCAAACAAGACTACCACTGCATGTACGAAACATAATATTGCAAGAGTGATACTACATTCACTGTCAAAATACATTTTGTCAAAACAGGTAAAAAGTACATGCAGCAAGTTGCATCGTTGAAAGAGATTTTGGAAATAAATTTCCGTTTTATAAATGCAGAATGTGAGGTAATTTTGAGCCTCTTTTTTTGATTTTTTCGTATTTTTATCGAAACATGACATACGTAAAAATTCTGTTTCTAATGCGAATAAGTAACACGCAGCGCAGTTACCAGAAAACCTGTTGGATTTGACAAAAACACATGTTTAGATTTGATGATTACAGGCAACTTTTGAAATGAATTTAAGAATTTTCTGTATTTTCGATATATTGGGAAAGTCAAAGCGTACATATACGTGTTTTAATGAAGAAAAATGCAACGGAAAAAATTCTCAATTCGAGGTTTATTATGAGAGTGCAAGAAAATTTTTACTAAACGAAAAATTCTGATTTACTTTTTGGATTAATAACATATAATACGTACATACTCATTTCTTTTCTAACGCGTCCAGTTTTAATTTATTAAAAATGATTAAATTATTAAAAATATTATTGTTTGTTTTTGCATGTCATTTAAAAATATAATGTATTCAAATTTCATCAAAAACAATGACTTTTTTTTTCATTAGAAGTTTACAATGTACTTACTTATTTCTTTTCTTATACATCAAAATATTTCTATATTATATACAAAAATGTCCATCAAATTATAAATTTTTTCACTTTTCCTCATTGCATGCTATTTTTAAAGAATGCCGAAAACAAAATCCTTCAAAACGTTTAATGTCCAAGCAGCAAGTTGCGGAATACACATATAAATTAAAAATATTTTTCTGCTATTAAAAAGGATTAAAAAATCCATGTTTTGGCTCGAGAATTTCACAAATTTGTAAGCTAAGTTTCGCGATTTTTTCTAGGTTTGTGGGAAAAATGACATAATTCAATTTTCCGTTTTTAAACGACAAGGTATTAAACAAACATAACTTTTGCCAGAACATCATTGTGATTTGACGAAAATACACTTTAGATCGAAATATTTTTTGTGTCTTTTACGTTAAATTAGGAATTTTTCTGTATTTTAAGAAGAAATGGCCAAAATAAAGTGGAATGGTCATGTTCTAATGAAATATAATCAACAGAAACAATCCTCTATGTCAGAAAGTTTTTTCTTCTTTTTTTCTTTTATAATGAATCTGAATGAGAATCATTTCCTGAGTAAGTTTCAATTCTAGACTTGCTTTATTGAAAAAAAAAAAAAAAAACTAATTTCGTTTTGTGGCGCAATTTATTTTTCATTTTCAATGATACAACAGAATAATCATAACATGGATACGAAATCCAATGAGATCGTCAGTGTTTGCTTGATTCAATCGCAATGTGTTGCCCCAGAGTGATCTGTTACTTCGTAATATAACGAGGCATTTCATTGAATAATTAAATAACGGTTTGCTTTTATGTTTTGCTTGACTGATAGAAAATGTCTTCGGTCACAGCTTCCATAATGCTACATATATCTGTATAAATTTACAAAAAGAAGAAAAATGAGTTTAAATATGAATTGCTTGCATTATAAATGTGTTTAATGTTTTAGATTTGCCTAAATGCATTTTTTCGCCATTTATTTGACTGTGTAAGGAATGTTTTATCGGATGCTCGCGTTAATATATTACAGCACCATCGAATTTTAAAATGAAGGAAAAAGTAACTTTTCCTTTAATAAAGATTTCAGCTAACGAATGTGATTCATAACAAATTATCATTTACATTACATGAGGTATCATTTTAATTGACATATTCTTACGCCTCTTAAAGAATGACGTTGAGGGGACAAAACCATACCTTTAAATACCCAAAAAATCGATTTTTAGATTTTTGCATATTTAGAAGAATAGTTTTATTCTGAATAACTTGATACCAATCTTTTAATTGTGCGATAATTATTTACTGAGATATTGGGGAAAATGTACAGAACACTCCTTCATTTTCGATTTAAATGCCCTGCGAAAGCTGTCATGGCGGCTTGTTAAAAAAAAAATTACAGCGTTTTCATATTATCGCAACTTTGGAAATATGCTAAAATGCGTTAATTGTTTTTCGTTGAATACCGTAAATAATAATAAGAATGCTTTAAAACATTAACTTTAACTTCCACTTTCGCCAAGTTCCTTTAGTTTTTGATGGCTTTGCTCTGCAACGTGATCAAAATTTTGCTTAGTAGTTTACTTTTATTCGCAACTGAGCGTTTAATTTAAAACAAAACTTGTACTGTTCTCACTCATAGAATATGAAATAATTTGCAACACAACTTTCTATAAGGTGACTGGAATTGATTTCACCCACTCTTTAAAAGTCAACTATTAGGTGTAGAAAGAATAAAAAGTATAACATAGCGAAATGTCTACTTATCGCAATTAGCGAACATATATGGTAACATATTCAAATTTATTTGTGCAGTTCTGAGAAGATCTAGTAAATTTTAATGCATAACGCTGTAGATGCCAAAATATATCAAAACACATTTTTAATTAAACTTACAAAACAATGTTTTATATTAACTTTTAGCAATTTACGACAACATATTGTAATTTAATCGTATTTTTTCGTGTAGTCTTGTATATGATCTACAGATAATCATACACGCCACAATGTATACTAAAATTTAATTCTCCTATAACACGCACCTCATAACTAATATCGCACTTCCGACAGTCACCATCCATATTCAACACATATTTCAACACATATTTCAACACACTATAGCTAAGTGTGCTGAAATGTATTTCAATTGGAAAATGCATGATACACTTCAAAAAATACTTTAAATAATCCGTGTCCATAGATGATAATATTACAAATTTTCTTTTGCAGGACTAAATATAATCTTTCTAATTTATACACACCACATAACATACTAAACTTTAGTTAAACTTAAAATAACATACCACAGATGCAAACGCCTTCCCAGCAAATATAGCTTACAGACAACATTGTAATTTTACCTGACTTGTTTTGTGTGTCCTTGTAAATTAACAATACATGCTCTGAAATGAATATTATGCAGTGATATTCATAAAGAGCACCTCAGTAATAAATATCTATTTCAAAAAGTTTGAAACAATGTAACTTCATTAAAATACACTGCAAATTCTTTTTCTCCGTCGAACATACATTTCTAAACAGATTTTTCAGATGAAAAACATACACACACATACAAAATGTGGGATTAAAAAAATAGAAAATTTTAAAAATTTGAAGATGTTAAATAATTCTAGTCTGTTCTAAATCCTAGTACTAATTTTTATATACAAAACCGTAATCAATATCACTACTTACTTTTAAACAACTACAAAACTAAAATAAGAAAGACAAAATATGCATCATCCATAGATTGTGAAACAATTCTCAACACAACTTCATTTTTTGATATGATGATATGATTTCCTCCTCCCCCCCCCCCCATTAGGTACATGAAAAAAATCCCACGACAGAGAAAGATGAAAATATATCACATACCATTTACAGCAAGTAACGCGCAGAGTTGATAAAGTATTGTAATCTATTTGTGTATGATACATAGATATGTATACGCACCACTCAGTGACCATCAGTAGCCTGTAGCAATGACGTGAAAATTCAAGTTCATTTACGTGGATTAGAGAGTGGACGGCAGACAAAGAGATGAACCGAAGTCATGAACAACTTCAACTATGTTAGAGACCCAAACGCTTGTCTGGTGGTTACGGCGTTCGAAAACTTGTCAAAATAGTTTTAATCACTACTCAGGAGTGGATGGCTGTAGTGGGTTGGATCCCACTTAAACTGAGAACCTAGTTTGTTTAGCTCTCGTTTTCAAAATATAACTATAGCACCGGCAATCAACCAACTAACTCACCAACGATGTTGGAAAGTGTTACAAAAATGCAATTTTACAAAAAAGAGTTAACACATTTACAATAACATTTTGAATGTATAAAAGAAATGCTTTCGTTCAATTTTGTTCAAATATTTAACAATCAGCATTGTATATGACAAAATTAGGCAAAATAAAAAGAAAACCGAATTTCATTTTTTTAATTGAAAAATTCTTTTGCTAATCTTCATAGCATTCGTATTCGCAAGGTAGAACCCTATTATTGAAATAAAAGACAAATATATTCACTTCAGAAAATTTCTTTAGGTATGAAAGCATAGTCATATAACTGTAGCAGAAAGTTAGAACTTTACTAGAACAAAAGGCTACAGTATTAGTATTTTATCGCCTCTTTCTAAGAAAATGATTTTTAAATGTTATTTTAATCTATAAACTTAAACAATCGAATTTTTGATAAAAAGCGATGGTACTTCAATTAATGTTTTTATTATTAATGTTTTATAAAAAGTTAATGTAATATTTGTAAAATGTTTCAGTGAAATAATGAAAAATTAATATTTTTATTAAATAAAGAATTGTCGTTTTAAAGGTTTTTGTTATTAATGTTTTATAAAAAGTTAATGTAATATTTGTAAAATGTTTCACTGAAAGAAAGAAAAGTTAATAACATTATTCTATAAATTCTATAAAGGATGAAGAAAAATTGAGTTTTCTTTTACAAAAGTCGTCAGTATAGTATATTGTTACGCTGTCTATGGAAAAGGTTTTAAAATGTTAATGTAATCGAAATTTTCTTCAGTTTAATTTAAAATAAAACTGGATTAAAGATGGTATTTTCATTTATACATTTCTAAGAAAAACAACAGTTTTTTTAGTTTACTCCATTCTATTTATGTAAAAATTTAATGCAGTACTTCCAAAAATACTTTTAATTACTTAAAAAAAAAAACGTTGGAGTCGTATATGTATTTTATTATGGATTTAAACAAAATGAAATATTCTTTAGCAAAACGCAAAAATATTTCTATTATAATTAGTCTTAGAAAATAGAATGATTAAAAATGTTTATTAAATCTAAAAAATTCAGTAGTTAACATTTAAAAGAAAAGTAAAGATTAAGTTTAGTTTTTGTCATAATATTTTTCTGAAGTATATATGAGCAGTGATGTAGTTTACTATTCATTTATTTGTATAAAACATTAATGTAGTATTTGGGGTAGAAAATTCTGGGTACTTGATTTAAAAAAAAAAAAAAAAAAAAAAAAAAAAAAAAAAAAAAAAAAACACTGCTTATATAATTAAAACTTCCTCCTAGACGCATGATTACTGCTTTTGTGCTTTTATTGTCAAATATACCGCTATAAACATTAGTGTTCGTAATACATGTTCTGGTCGGTGTTTTTTGTGGTTTACAACAACTAAAATTAACCTGATTAAATTACATATAAAATCAGAAATCGCTTTGTGTACTTTTGAGGAAGCTCCAACAGCGATATGTTAATAAAAATAATTCTTAACCCAAACTAACATTAAACGTTAAATTTATGCAGTAATTTTAGGCCGAATAGATTAAGTAAATGAAAACTCATGATGCTATAGAATAAATAAACGGATTTAAAATTAAATATGTAAAAGTTTATTTTCAGTTTGAGGGAATAACAACATACGTAAAAATTCCGCTTTCAATACAAATAAGTAAGACGCAGCGCAGTTGCCTCTACACCACTGTGATTTGACGAACATGAATCTTTAGATTACACTATTTCACACAATTTCGGGGTTGATTTAATGAATTTTCTGAATTTGTGTGTTTAAAATTGCCAAATGAAAGCATCAATTTTCGAGTTTTAACGAAATCAAGTCGCGGGGGGTCACCGTAATACTTACCAATCATGGATATGCATATTGTAAAATATGAAAATAAAACATGTGTAACTATTTTATAAAATGCATTGCAATTCGAATACAATCGTGGCTTGATGGCGTCATAAACTTTAAATGCTCTATTATTGAATTGCGTAAAAGAAACATGCTTATAACTCCAAAATTGTTAATAATATTAACTAACGGTTTATTGCGTCGTATTAAGCGTCTTATTTCCAATTAAAATATATCTTTGAATTGAAATTTGAATGAAATACAGGGTCATAAAAAATCGAAGAGTGTGGGAAATAGGATTATAAATATCTTGGCAACTAATTATCCGATCGACTTCGCTCTTTATGCAAAATTTATGGTTTTTTATTGACTTTTATACTCACTCCTTAAAATAAACAATTTCGAAAATTTTATAAACCTTTTATCAGAACGAATATTTCGAGAGTCCGAAAAAAAATAGTTCCGGATAATCAAGGTTACTGAAATCCAATAAGCTTCTTCCCATTATTACAAACTAAGTACATACCAAATTTCAAGTCTCTATCTCAATTTGTTTAGGAGAAAGAGCGTTTACAGACACACACACAGACAGATGGACGCCTCTTTTTTTTTCTAAAAATATGTTTTTTTGGAATCTCCAGTGTCTGAAACGTGTAAATCCGTCATTTTTTTTTTCCATTTTGAAAACGATTTCAAGACTTACCCTATACTACGTATGATGGGTAAGTAAAATGGAAAAAAAACCCTCTTATTTCACTTTCTTTTTGTGAGAAAGTAATACAATTTTTTAATTAATATGTTTAGATTGAGACGCATAATAAAAAATTACACATACAATTACTTTGATATATTTCTCTTTTATTTAAAATGCATAATATATACATATTTCTTTTCTTCCGCGTTTAACAAATGTGTATTAAAAATAATAAATAATTATAAGACATTATATTATTGAAACTTAATATTTTTTGTCTTTGCATGTCATTTTAAAAGTATAATATATTCAAATTTTACTACAAAATAATGACTAGATATTTTTTTTATTAAAAAATACGTAACATCATTCAACAAAACTCATTAACCTATTTTAACTCTCTATGCATGATCTGATGAACATTTTAAAATTATTTAATTGAACGGATTTTGATGAGTGATATTAATTCCTCCAGTATCGAAATCTAGTGACTCTTTCTGAGACAATATTGCATTGAATGACTAATATTGCATCTGTGGAAAATAATACTATTTAATAAACTAGTTGGATGTGCCAATCCCAAAACTTTCTTCTATCTCACAATGGTTTCGCATACAGTAAAAAGAATCAGCAACAATTTATATCAAGGTCTAACTGAATCTAAAGTTTTATTAAATTCCGTGCATTAGTTCTTGAGATATGACTATTGCTAAATTGTGTAAATCCTGCAAAATGTAGCATAGCAGCGCCACCTTTTCGGAGATTTACACCAAAACCCAAAGAACAACATATGTCAATGTCTAACTGAATCCGAAGTTTGATGAAAATCCGTGCATTAGTTCTTGAGTATAGTTATCGTGATAATAAAAAAAAGTAGCATAGCAGCGCCACCTGTTCTGCTATTTACACCAAAGCATAAGCATCATCTATTTATGTCAAGGTCTAACAAAATCTGAAGTTTGATGAAATTCCGTGCGTTAATTCTTGAGATATAGCTATCGTAATAGTCCAGACAAAAGTGGTATAGCAGCGCCACCTGTAGGGATATCTACACCAAAACATAATCAGCGTCTATGTATGTCAAGGTATAACTGACTCTGAAGTTTGATGAAATTCCGAACATTAGTTCTTCAGCTATAGCTATAGAAAAATCAGGAAAAGAGTGGTATAGCAGCGCCACCTGTTGGGATATATACACCAAAACATAATAAACGTCTTTTTATGTCAAGGTCTAACTGAATCTGAAGTTTGATGAAAGTAAGTGCATTAGTTCTTGAGATAGAGCTATTGCGGAAATTGTTAAAAATGCCACGTTGCAGCGCCTCCTATTGGGTGATTTTCACCAAAAACTAATGAGCACCAATTTATATCAGGGACTAACTGAATTTAACGTTTTATTAAATTTCGTGCATTAGTTCTTGAGATAGAGCGCCCACAAAAATTTTGTCACATACAGACAAACAGACAGACTCACAGACAGACATTTTCTAAAAATAGTCAAATCGTGTTCAAGACTTTCTAAAACGTATAAATCCGTTAAAAACCGGAAGTCGGAAAAAAAAATCATGAATCCAATACTTTCTTCTTGTAAAGATAGAATAAAGTAAAAATAATTGAAATTAATACTATTGAGGTTACTACAAATTTACCAAATGAATAATAATAATTATTTTTTTTTAATTAAAAACACTTAATGTCCACTTTTGTGTTTTCGAATGCCATAAAAAATGCATAAGATATAGAAAGGCATGTATAAAATTATTAAAACATAATTTTTTATGGCATGCCATTTTTAAATCATAAATACATTCAAGATTCAATAAAAACAACGAATTTGATAAAACTTTAGTTTACAAAAGTTCACAATACCCACTCATTTATTTTCATATGAAATGAAAAGATCTGTATATAATATTGGAAACTAGCCATCAAATTATAAATACTCTATTTTTTTTTTCAATGAATGCTATTTTTAAAGAAGACGATTCACTATAATTTTCTGATCAAGTCTGCATTCTACACTAGGGTTGATAGGTTACAAGAAATCGAATTTCCGTTGTATGACGTAATGCATTTTTCATTTCCCATGATACAACAGAATAAATATCAACATGGATACAAAATCGAATGAATTCGGCAGTTTATTTAAGTCAACCGCAATACATTGCCCCAAGGATATCTGTTACTTCCTAACACAGCATTGTATTTCATTGGGTCTAATTAAATGTTGATTAGCTATTTTGTTTTATTTGATTCAGAAAAATGTTTCTCACAACCTATCCGTATAAAATTGCATTAAAAAAGAATATATATATATATATGGCTTAAATATAAATTGTAATATATATATATGAAGAGAGCAATTTTTTAGATTTTTATACACACAGAAAAAAGTTTTGTTGAATCAACAAAAATTTGTTTGCCCCAACGAAACTTTTTGTTTAAATATGGGTCAATGGAAATTTCGTTTGAATCAACAAAAAAAATATTGTTGATTTTTTTTGCAATTCCAAAAAAAGAAAATTGTATCGTCAGCAAAAAAAATGTTTTGTTAATTCAAGTAAAATGGTTCAATTTTACTTGAATTAACAAAATTATTTTTGTTACATAGATATATGCTATGTGTTTTTTTAACAATCTATTTTCTTTTTTCAACAAACTATATTTTGTTTGTTTAATCAATAAAATATGTTATATTACGAACTAGTTTTGTTTATACTACAAAAACATTTGTTAAATGAACCAATCTACATATGCAATTTTAACTATTTTTTAATTCATTTTAAACAGTGAATTACATTTGTAAACATTGAACAATAACAAGTGAATTTTATCCGGCCTTTTTTTCAAGCGCAAACCGAGAGAATGAAAATTGCCCATGCCGGGAGTCGAACCCGGGTCTTCAGAACAGCAGCCTGACGCTTTACCACTGCGCTACCAGGAACGATATCTGAATTCGGTATTTCTCACTCTTATATATGTCGGAACGGCTGCAATCGCAGCACAAGATGGAATGTCATAAGGAGCACGCAAATTTCTGCGGCAAACATGAGACGACAGTACAAAGCACAGCATACGGCAACACATAGTTAATTTTTTATTCATTTTCAGCAGTGAATTACGCCTGTAAAAAGCAGGATAAAAATTTCCTTGTTATTATTCAAAGATTACAGGCGTATTTGACTGCTGAAAATGAGATAGAGCTATTGCAGAAATCACGAAAACTGCAACATAGCAGCGCCACCTGTTGCGCGATTTAAAGTAAAAAGTAATCAGCAACAATTTATATCAGAAAGTAACTGAATAAAAGGTTTTATTAAATTCCGTTCATTAGTACTTGAGATAAAAACAGCGAAATCGCGTTCAGGACAACCGGAAATCGAAAATTTTCATGAATCCAATTCTTTCTTCTTGCAAAGATAGAAGACGGTAATAAATGGGACAGGGGGATTTTTAAAACTACCTTTGTCCGTCCCAGTGAAAAAAAGTTTTAATTACCCCAAAATTATGTTAATCATGTAATTATATAGCTATATAAGTCAAATAAATCAAGTTATGTAAGAGAGATATGGCTACTACACAAGAATTTAAATTTTTCAAAAATAACAAAATTTTGCTGGAATTACAAAAATATTGTAAAATTAAAAGAAAAAAATTTTGTTAGTTCAAGTAAAATTGGTGAAATTTTGTTAAAATTTTGTACGAGTGTTAACAATATTTTTTGTCCAAGCAACAAAACCAATTTTTTTACTTGAACTAAAATTTTGACTAAAACAACCAAAATGTACTCAACAAAACAGGTTTTGTTGTTTTAATCAATTCCTTTTTCTGGGTGTAATTGCAGTGATATATTTGATAACGAGTATCTTCGTTAACTGCTGTTTTTGCTAATGAAGAAGATATTTTTTCATTTATCTGACTCCTCTGCTAACGAATATCGAAAGAATGTTTTTTTTTTTGGATGAGTATGTTTATATGACGCAGCCGCATTTAATTTCAATTAAACGGGAAATCATTCTGCAATTAACGAAGATTTCAACTAACGAATGTGCTAACGAATAAATGCTAACGAATGAATTAATTTCGTTAATATCATCTTCTAAGCATTCATTTAGAAAACGGATACTGGTGATGGCATTCTGACATTTATTAAGAAATGTAGCAATATGCTCCATATATTCTCTCAAACGTGAAACAATTTATAAATTCCAAGTAATCATAATAAACGTAGGGTAAAAGTTTGCGTAATTATGATATATCATTTCTTCTAAGTAATTAAAATATGTACTATTCATTTAGTTTTTTACTTCATTATTAAATTTCATTATTTATTTTTCATTCTTTAATTTCTTTATTTATTTTTCATAAATAATGTATAATTGCCAACAATTCTTGCTTTATTAGCTCAACATTGATAATTTAAAATGTGATCTCAACAAGAGTTTTTATGTATTTGAAGTATCGCTAATATAATGCACATGCCCAGCCACGTGTATTTCGTAATATAAACTCTCAAAGCACATTTCGCTAAGGCGCATATTTACGGCGATTAATTTTAAATTTAGTGACAACACTTACTTGTAATATCTGTTTTGATATAGCTTAGTGATAACGATTATTGACTTTCTTGGTAGAATTGAAGGTGTAATGTACATTTCATACATTTCAACTGTTGCGAGCAGCAGTTACTTGATATGTTTTTAGGCCTCTCACAAATCTTGGAGTACCTAATTATACAAATAAAAATATATTCAAATATATTTTCTTATAAAAATACTGGTTTCAATTATTAAATGAAATCCTTCCAATAACTGACTACAGCATACAAAACTAAACAAACCATAAATAATCTATTGATAAACGTTATGCTGCATTTTAGTGTTTGATATTATAAAAATTAATATATTTCTTTTTAATAATATATATATATATATATATATATATATATATATATATATATATATATATATATATATATATACTTTTTTAATATGAGAAACATAATGACGCCAATCGCCAATGTGACGTATTACATATCCAATCTGACCAGTACAGAGATAAAGAAGGTTTTAATGCGCAAGCGCACTGCCAATATAGTATTTGATGGACTAGCTTGATCACAAGAAATATCTAACACAAGGATATATATTTCTTATCATTTCATAACATCATAAGATATCATTACATGACCTGAAGGGAAAATAATACTACACATACACATTCGTTGCTTTTGCACAAATAAAATGACACCATAGGTGATATAAATAGTTCTTTTTTTTTAAATTGATACTTTAAGAGGCTTGTTATTTATGTTACCAAATATGGATCGAAAATTACTAGCCCCATTAAAATATCAATTTAACTATCAATAACCTAAATTCACACAATAACAAATTAAATTGCTTTAAACAAGTGAATGATCTTTCAATTCTAAACATTTTGCATTGTAAACGATTTAAGTTAAATAATTATGAAATGTTTTAATTTTCTTGGCAACATTCAAATTAGTAAATCAAAAGGTTAATTTTTTATGAGGTAAATATGTAATAGAGGTCTACATTTGTGTACCTCAGGTCTGAACAGGTTATAGTAAAAATTACTATTCTAAAATACTGGTAACAAAATACACATATTGCACGTATGCACTGGTTTAGATAAATTTCATAAATTTAATAGAAATTTGCAACTTTTAATTATTTCACACATGCGTGTATACATACCATGACGAACATGCATAAATATATATATTTTATGTTTTCTAATACATATGAGACATTTCAATGCTTTACTGCACACTGCAAATCCCGGCAACACAATACAGAACGCAAAACTAACACAAAAACGGGCCGACTTTTGCACGCATAAAATGCGTCCATAATGTGTTTCCAAGTGTTCTCGTGTGGTGAAACATGTTTTACTCCTGGTGCTAAATAATGTGTTCGTGAGGTGTAGTTTTAAACACTTTTTACACGCATCGCTTTTTTAAACGCATTCACAACACATGTTTTTAAACACTTTAAAACACAATGTTATGCATTTTGGAATGCATTTGAAGCAGATAGCGTGATGCGTATGCATCGGGAGGCGTATTTTCGGAATACAGTTCTATATTTGGGAGATTTATTTTCTTTCTTTTCTCCCTAATTTCTTCTGGTTTTATTACCTTGGGTCGCTGCCCACAGTAAATTTATCCTTACAATTGACAATTGTAGGCATATGCAGTCTCTAGGTACCCCCTTTTTTCTGCGTTTGCTCCGTTTCTTCCAGCAACCCCCCCCCCCTCTCCTTCTATAGATATTCTTTTTCATCTCACTCCACTTTTCTTCCGTTTCCTTTTTTTCCCGTTATCACAACCTTGAGAGTTTAGACCCTCCCCTTATATATATTTTTAACATTATCTTTACCCTTCATTCCATTGTGTTTCTAGGATATCTCAAACAAGTACCGTTTGGTTGTTCTCCTTAAATATGCCTTTATTTTTTCGATAGGGGTCTTAGTTTCTGAGATAGTAAGGGCTTTTGCCCCTTATTTTTAAATTTACCCCCTTGACGCCTTTATAGTTTTTTCTATGCTGTGTTTTTACCTTTTTAGTCTCATGGGCCTATGACCTCTATTTCCCTAAATTTCTGTTTCATTTGGACATCGTTTGTAAGCTTTAGCAGATTTTTGCCTCCACCACCATGTAGCACTTTTGTTATTTGTATGTTTGTACACATAGTATTTCTTATTTTCTATTTATGCAACTTTCATCTTTGTACCTGTAATCTTTTCCTCCTCCACGTCACTTTACATCTTTTGCAGTAGCGGAAACTCATTCTTTCCTTTTTATTATCTTACCAGTATCTGGCCTTTTTTTGCTAGTTCTATTAGCATCTTGCATATTCCCCGGCAGAGGGCGCCCTCTTGCGCATTTTAAAAAAAACATTTAAGATCACATTTGTTTCTTACTTATTTTAATGATGTTTATTACTGTATGTTCTAAGAACCAACTGTGATCTTATTTTTTTTAAGCGCAAGAAAGAGAGCGCCCTCTTGCAGGCAGAATGATAACTAAAATAAAGATGGGGGAAGGGGGGGGATATGCAAAGTCAATAATGCCAGATGCAAGTAGAACTAACAGGACAGATACTGGTAATATAATAAAAAGGGAATACTGAGCGCCCTCTACTGCAGAAGATGGGAAGTAATATGGAGGACGAAATGAGTACAGATACAATGACGAAAGTTGCATAAAAATTGGATAATTAGAAGACAAGAAATATTATGTGTACAAACAACATACAAATAACAAAAGTGCCACATGGTGGTGGGGGCAAAAATCTGCTAAAGCTTACAAATGTTGTCCAAATAAAACAGAAAATCAGGGAAAGATAGGGCATAGGTCCATGAACCTAAAAAGGTAAATACCCAGCATAGAAAAAAATATAAAGGAGGGAAAGGAGTAAATTTGAAAATGAGGAGCAAAAGCCCTTCATATTTCAGAAACTAAGACCCCCTATCGAAAAAGTAAAGGTACATTTAAGGAGGACAACCTAATGGTACTCGTTTCGAATACCCCAGAAACAGAGTGGAGGGAAGAGTAAAGATAATGTGTATATAAGGGTAAGGAGGAGCTAAGCTGTCAGCGTCTTGATAACAGAGAAAAGGAAAGAGGAGTGAGATGAAAAACAAAATCTATAGAAGTAAAGAGAGCGCTGCTGGAAGAAACGAAGCAAACGCTGAAAAAAGGGGGTACCTATAGAAAATGCATATGCCTACAATATTGTCAATTGTTGGATAAATTCACTGTGGGTAGCGACCCAAGGTCATAAAACTAGAAGAAATTAGGGAGAAAAGAAAGAAAATAAAACCCATAAAGCTATAACTGTATTCAGAGACTATGCCTCTCGGTGCATATGCATCAGATTATCTGCTCTAAATGCAATCCAAAATGTATAACATTATGTGTTAAAATGTATATAAACAGGAGAAGGAGCATAAACTGGAAAACTGCTGGAAGAAACTGTGCAAATGCTGATAAGAAAGGTATCTATAGAAAATGCATATGCCTACAACTATAGGATAAATTCATCGTGGGCAGCCAATCCAGGGTGAAATCAGAGAAAGTTAGAGATTAAAGGGAAAAACCCTCCAAAGCTAGAACTGTATCTCAAAAGCCCCTTTAGCCTGAATAATAAACACTCCGCTTCCTCATATTTTAGTTAATAACCAAAAAGATGGGAAAAGCCATTTCAATGAGAAATTATGACTTAAAATTAGAGAGAGAATCAGATAGAAATAACAATTTATAGACTGGTATCATTGAGAAACAGCTAACACACTCGAGATGTCCATACAATTGAGAGAAATGATGCTTCTTGAAAAGCATTCTTGTCATCGCCCAACACTAAAGTGCATCATCATCTGTGTTGCAGACAGATTTTTAAAATAGCCTGTACAATGGCATCAATTATCTATGCTTTCGCGTATCCTTTTAGTACTTACCTTATAAACTTTCAGCATTTTAGCTTTAAAGAAAATAATTCTAGCTGTAAAAAAAAATCCTCAAAATGGCAAGAATCAGTAATATTTTATAGAAACTAAATAAAATGCTGAATTTGGTATTTAAAATATTTATGTGTGCTACTAAATTAATTATAAATACATGAAATGTTTGAAAATATTCACACTTACTGCCAACAGATGCATTTTTTCAAAGATTTTATTATGTATGTTTTCAAAATTTTGATAAAAATACATTTTATTAATAAAGCTCAATTATTACTACTAACACTTAATATATAAAATCCCATTAAATTTTCAAAAATGTGCTTGTCTTATCAAGATTTTAAAAATATACCTTATTTAATTTTCCATGTATACTGTTATATAGAACCTAGGAATATCATTGGAAATTTTTGCTAAGCCACAAATTTTAACTTCTGTTACATATATTTTCAAAATAAAAATGACAGAAACACTCAGAAATCTAACTTTTATTCGATTTAATTTAATCCAATATATATCGCTCATTTTTTATTTTTTAAGAAACAACTTTGATTGGAAATTTCTCTATTCACAATCGTTTTTACAATTAATCCTTTCAGACCTATTGTGCATTTTAATAACCTACTCTTTAATGTATTATACTACAGAGGAACATTTCTCTTTTATAAACAATAATACTGAAGAATTTGAATATTTTCATGTATAGTGTGGAACCAATAGATATGCAAAATTTAGTGAAAAAAGGTCAGGGATCAAACAATTAATTGTTACCTTTCATTAAAACAATTCATTCATTCAAATTTTTTTAATAGCACATGTTTAAAGTTTGTTATCAATAGTTTATTTTCCAAATCTTTCTATAAATAAACTGCATTGGAAATCGAACAATTTGTTATTTACATGTTAATAATAACTAAATAAATTGCAATGAAAATTTTAGATAAAAATAAATAAAAATACTTTGGAAAGGTCTATACTTTTTCTCAAGTTTTCTATATCTTTGCAAAAATTCTCCATGTTTTTGTATTCATTCTAAAATTCCCAAAAGACTTAAATATTTTCTAATAGGTAAATACTTATATTAATCTGTTAAGATTTTAATTTAAATTAAATTACAAAAGCATCGACTTTGGGTTTTTGGTCTCTCACATTCCTAAATTTTCCAATGCATTTTAGGCAAAACATAACATTTTTTACAAAATACCTTGATTTAAATTTTTAAAAATTAAATGAAAGCAATGTTTTTTTTTTTTTAAATATGTGGTTGATTTAAATCATGATTAAGATCAAGCTGATTCAAATTAAAAAAACCCTTGCACTAAACAATGTTTCTAAGGGCTTTTTGTCTTAAAAAACACAAATCAAAATAACTAGTATTCTTTCAACTTGATTACATACAATTTTACTAAAAGTACAAAAACATACAAATGGTGTGTTTGTATGGTAAATTTTTGGTGTACAAAATGTAAAACCAGATTGTAAAAGCATAGAAGTTTTAAATAAAAATTTACTTCAGAAAGACATCTTTGTATTTAACTTCACAAAATTTGCTGATTTTTCCACAGAAGGTGTATTTCTAAATTTTTTATGCATAAATGAAGAGTTAGAAAATATTTACATTTGCTGCCAACAAATGCATTTTTTAAAGCTTTTATTAGTAAATATGTATTTTCGCTATATTTTGATAAAAATAATTTTTACCCTCTGTAACATATAATTCTTATCAAAAAGATCTTTCATCATGGTAAATTCACATGGTGGAAGCCTAAAAAGTAATACAAATGACAAGTAATGTCACATAGTGTTAAGCTTATAAAACAAGTAATAATGTTACCAGTAATATATTTTTAATATAACCTTATAAATGAAATGAACTTTATTTTCGCATTTATATCTAAAAGAGTCTTTTTTTTTTGTTTCCTATATTTACCTTGGTGTGAAACAAAAGTAGTATTTCATGGTCTGTACTTTTATCTTGACAAAATTTCTTGAAGAGACTCTCGCATTTGGAATTAAATATGATAGCAATGATATATTTTGTGATTAATTTTAGCACCTGGTTTATACATGTGAAAAGTTTTTGGGTGCTAATATCTCTATTTGCATAATACAATCATAGCTGCCAACTGCTAAGATTTTTTTCGCATCACTATTTTATTTAAAATATTCTTCATCTTATTGTATCACAGAATTCTACGATATGAAAAGGGAGAAATTTCTGTCCTTAATTATTAGTGCCAAAGAATCAGAGCAGTTGGCAGCTATGAACACAATAAACAGGAATCATTTCTGGATAACTTTATTAATTTTAAGCAGTATTTTAAATATTATTATAATGCATTTTCTTCATTTCGAAGAAATATGTCTACTGTCTACCTCCTCCTTGTGCACTGTTTGCAATTGTTTCCTATGCAGCAAAAGGTCATGTCTGCTATAATGTATATTAGTGTCTGCCATACACTAAATTTATAACTTTTCATTCGAAAATCCAGATGTTTTTAGCACTAAATTTCTAATTGAGGAATCAAACAGAAATCCATGATCTGTGTCGAAACTGCATTTAATAGAATTTTTTGAGTATTTTGCGAAACATGAGCATAAAAAATCTGTACGAAAAACTTCTTCATTTGAAAGAAATACAAATCATCTTAGGCTATGTTAAATTCTGATATACCTGAGCTACAAGTATACATATTAACAATTGTTTCTTTCTTCTTAATACTGGTACTTATAAATACCGCTTCATAAAACATTTTAAAAATAAAGTAAAAAAAAAAAAAAACATATAATTCGAGAAATAATATTATTTCCCAGACCTTAAAATGTAAGTAAAAAAATTAAAAAGTGTTGAGATGTTTCACAGCAGAAACTTAGCATTGCATATCACGAAGGAAAATGGAAACTAGAATGAGATACATAGGTGAGCAAATCTCATTTTTTGATTCACAGGACTATTATTGTATCTATCGATGATAGAGTAAAGTATTTAAAATTGATCCTGAAACATACAGTAGGTAATGGATTAATCAAATATTTTTTATTTAATATATTATCCCCTTTAAAAGGACTCTGAGCATAAAGGGTTAAAACAGTCAGTTTTAATAACCTGCACAGCACTCAGAATCCTTGATTGTTCCTATCGGTAATTTTGAACTGAAAACTTTATTTATTTAATCACAGAATAGTGAATAAATTAGACTTAGCAATTACATTCAATTACATTAGGCAAAATTTTCTTACCAAAATTACTGGTAATAAAAATTCAAAATTCTGTAAAGGACGCTTGTTGCAAAGATGTTAAATATGTACTTGAACAGTTTCATTTGTAAAAGTTTCTTTATCTAACATATTGCAGAATGAAAAGACATACAAGACTCGTTAAATGCAAACTCAAAAAAGTTATCTAAAATCATTAAAATTACAGAGTAATTTTAAATATACAAGTATCTAAATGTTTTCATATCATTATTCTGGTAGTGATTGTATTTTGAACTTTTGAAGGAATACTTTCCAAAAATTGGATAAAAAACTTTTTTTTTTTTCATTTTATTTTTGAAATTTGAAGGTGTAACATTACTTTTACAATATAACTAATAAGGAAATGGGAGTATAACAAATATGGAATTGCCACCCTAAAAATTCAAATAACCTCCCTGTGTGGGTGGGGGAGGGAGGGGAGGGAGGAAACACCCCACATTAGGAACCACTTTTTTAGAGTGAAAATGGAGATTAAATTAAATTTCCAATATTTATGTTTTACAGATTGCACTCACAAAAGAAAAGAAAAAAAAAATATATATCCAAATATAAGTTTCAAATATAGCTTTAAAGAATAAAAATATATTGCTTAAGTACAAATTAATGACAAAAAGAAATTTGTAACATTTTATGATAATAATAGTTTTTTAGAAGAGAGGAAGAGGAAAATAAAAACCTGTAGTTTATTAGGAAACTTATTCAAGATATTGGCCATTTCAATATTTATTTTTTTGTTTATTTGTTTCCTTCAATAGTACAAAAAAATGTCTCTAAGAATGGTTATTACTATTACTCAATATTTAAATAGATTTACACAATATTTTAAAACTTATTAATAAATTCAAAAAGGTATATTAAGAGCAAATTAAAAAAACATTATTTGAGTGCTAATTTTTTTTAATCTTCGAAAAAAAATGATATGCATTACACAATAAAATGCTAATCACTTAAAATAATATATATATATATATATATATATAGATAGATAGATAGATAGATATAAAGTTTAAATGTAATATTTACATATACAAGGTTCGCAAACTCCATTAAAAAAAAAAAAATATATATATATATATCCAAATACAAGTTTTAAATATATCAAATCATAACTGCCTTGTTTATTCACAGAATTTACAATATTTTTCTACAGTTAAAAAATTGTGGTATAACTGTGTGAACCCTGCATTATATAAAATGAATGTAAATTGAATTAATAAGTGCAAAAACAGACTTTATTCAATAAATCAGATAAATTTCATAGATTACTGAAACAAAACATTTTATTAAATCCAAAATTCTACAATAAGAATGAATTATATAACAAAATATTTAAAATAATAGTGATACAAACAAATCCTTAGGTGCTTCAAAGGCCAATTTGTAGGATACTTCATTATATTCTGCAAATAGTCATTGCTATCTGAAATTAAAACCATAAGTAATCAATTAAGTTGAAAACTCTCTACATGATGGAAAACATGCAAATACTTTACATCCTAAAAGAATGGGGGTTTTTTTAACATCAATTAAACAAAAAACAAATTTACTTAAAAAAAAACCTTACTACATTTAATTTTTTAGTTATTAAATTGTATACTTAATATCTTTCCTTACACATTCAATGTGTAAATTATAATACAAGACTGCCAGTTTATATTTAATTTTAGATATTTTTATGTATTAGGGGCTGTGCATGTATAATGTTATAAAGCTATCATATCTTTATATCATACAGTCAAAAACATTATATATGTAATGTACTGCCACTTAACTCTATTTCATATAAACAAGATTGGATTTAGGTACGGACCACATGATAACTAAAATTAGAGGGGAGGATAAAATTGAGAATATTCTTTAACTTTTGAAAAAATTTTAAATGTCTTGGGTGTGTTACAAAAAAAGACAAGGTTAAATTTGGCAGGATTTTTATTTTTTTCAAAGTCACTTTCTGACAATCTTTATTTACATTGTTAGATCTTTATAAGTATAGATTTAAGAGCTTTTTTGCACAATCAGACTGAAGTCAGTTCCTTACTCTAGTAATACATAAATCACAATTCCAAAAGAAAAAGGTATTTAAGAGCCATTGAACTAGTTTGCCTTGTGAACACATTTCTTCTTTTTGCAACATAGTACAGTAGTAAAGTAAATCAGACATAAAACATTTATTTTACGTGACAGACATTTCTTAGAAATTTACTTTACAAAATACACTTAGCTGAAAAAAAGAGGCCATACAAATACAGGGTTACCAGAATTTAGCCAGTCCTCCTCCTCCAAAAAGCCAGTTGACTGAAATACAGTGATTAATTTTTAAAAACAAATATTCTGATAGCTTGACTGGTAAGATTCCCCACACTTTTTTTCTAAGGAAAAAACAATTCTAATTGTTAACTCATTAGTCTCATTCCTCAAATCTGCACATCATTTCAGATATAAACAATGAAACTTAAGATGTAAACAATGAAGTTTTTTTTTAAATTTTTATATCAATCTGTACACATTTTAATATGGAATTCAAGTTAATATAATTGTTTTTTCATGAAGGAAGCATAAATTTATTTCTGAAGAATTTCAAGATAGTCCTGATATCAGTGGCGATATCGTTTTAACAAATACATTTATGTATTAATCAAGCTTTTTGGTTATTAAGTATGGCTAAACATGAAATAAAACTTTGTTATTTAAAGATTTTGATGTGAATGATGAGTGTATATTTATAAGGAGAATTTCACTGAATGATTCAAGGAAATAATATCTCATCACTATGCATATTTAGTTATGTATTATGAATTATTTACTTGACCTTCACTTTTAATATTAAAAAAAATAATTTTCTTAATTTTTATTATTTTACTTTATTGTAAGCATTCATTATAATTTCAAGTGCATTATTAAATTCAAATTACTGTTTAAAAAATGTAAACAAAACTGACCAGAAATCTGCAAAATTCTAAAATCTGCACAATCTCTATGTGAATTTAAGAGAGTGTGTACTGTATTTCAAGTTATTTTTTTCTCTAATATATAAGTTGCATATTATGATGAGTTTCACAAATTCTTTCAAATAGTAAAATTAATTTTTTTGGGGGGAAAAAAGTTTCTTTCGCTGGTAAATTAAAAATAGTAAACATGTTTGAAATTTTAGAAACGTCAATTTTTTAATTTATCAGAGAAAAATTTTGTGTACTGGAGAAGAGCAAGCTAAGTGCAGATTAGAAAATTTGTTTCATTGGTCGCTGTTTCATTTTCATGATTGTTTATATTTGCTGCAAAATTGCCAAGACACCTATAACAAAGAAGTACCTAATTTTCATTACATATTTGATTACTACCAAGCCATTATTGCTGCATGATCATACAACACATTTGGCATTTTTAGAATAAACTGGTTACGTCCTACACATCAGTCACCAGACATAAAACATTCATATTACGTGACAGACATTTCTTAGAAATTTACTTTACAAAATACACTTAGCTGAAAAAAAGAGGCCATACAAATACCAGGTTACCAGAATTTGGCCAGTCCCCCTCCTCCGAAAAAGCCAGTTGACTGAAATACAGTGATTAATTTTTAAAAATAAATATTCTGGATAGCTTGACTGGTAAGATTCCCCACCTTTTTTTTTCTAAGGAAAAAACAATTCTCATTGTTAAATCTATGCATGTCAAAGTAATTTTTGCTCCAGAAATACATAATTAAAATTATCTAAAAGTGGTGTATAAATGGGACAAAATATATTATTTTCTAAAAAGAACTTTAAGCAAACTTCCTTTCCCTTTTAAATTCTAAAGAAAATATCCCTCTGGAAAGAAAAGACACTTTAAACAACTTTGTTTATAAAATTTTCAGATGCTCATAATATAAGCCTTCAATTTTATAGCTCTTCTTTGATTAAAAGCAGCTCAGAAGCAAACTGCAAGGTCTTGAGTAGGCAAATTGTCTAAGGATTAAATCCCTTTCTCCACACACACACACTTATACACTTACACTCTTGAAAAGCAGACGTCTCAGCAAACACATTTTCATTTCACAACATTTACTAGGAATGAAAATTTATATGACAACATTCCATTCATATGACTTTAACTCTGAACAGTGAACAATTTCTACTTTCCCAAGATGTGCACTATTCTCAGGTTTAACTCTACTTAGGCTGCGAAACAGACCAAGCTGTTGCGACCAAAGAAAAAATAAATAAAAATTCCATTGAATAATACCACACTAGTTGACAAGTTTTTAAACGAAAAAGCATGAGGCTTCCAATACCACACTAGTTGACAAGTTTTTAAACGAAAAAGCATGAGGCTTCCAAGCATTATTGAAATGATTTGTAATTGAACAGTTTTTTCTTTTTTTATATATATTTCATTAAATTTACAACTCAAGTTCTAAACAATTGTTGTTTTTTGATAAATGTATGTTTTTTCTCTCCTATATTGTAGTATCCAAAATTCAATTCAAAACACCAACTCAAACATTCTTAATCATTTTTAAATTTAATATTGTTACCAAGAAATAATAGAGTACTTGCGTATTATCCGGGCCAGGAGATAGATTGCCAAAAATGGTTGCCAACCTTATTTATTGTTACCAATCATGTACAAAACAGTAATTTATTATTAGATACATAACATTGCTAAAAATGATAAATATAAAATAAATAAATAATAAATGAGCAATAATAAATTAATAACAAAAAAATATTATTTATAATAGCAGTTGTAACTGACCTGGCCAGGATAATATTTAGGTACCACCAATAATACAAGTAACAAACAAGATTTGCATTAATCAGGTACATCAGGAATGAAAAAACAGAAATTATTTCAAGCAATACATTAATAAAATATTCTTATAATTTAATAATATTATAACAGATATTTTTTTTACAATTTTGCATTAATTAAGAAAATACACAAAATGGTTTTAAAAAGATGAATTTCAACCTTTTGAAGAAGCTCTCACGCATATATGTTTACTTTTTTGCTCCTCCATGAACAGGGGTCGATGCATGTTTTTTTTTTTTTTTTTTTTTTTTTTTTTTTTTTTTTTTTTTTTGGGGGGGGGGGGGGGGCAGTTTGTGAAAAGTAAAGGTTATTTTTGTGAAATTTATTATATTTTTGCGAAAAATAACATTTTATAACGAAAGTTGATATCCAGTTAATCAAATTCAAACCAAGCATTTATAAACAAAAACTTTTTAAAATCCTTTTGCTGAAGTTTTCCTCTCTGGTGAACTTGCTTGTTTACAAATTACACATTTTAAACCATCACAAAATAATAAATAGTAAGTTTTTATGTAATAGAATTTTGGGAAGGAGCCCATTTTATCAAATTGATTTTTGTGAAGGGACAGGGACCCATTTTATCAAATTGATTTTTGTGCCCATTTTATTAAATAGATTTTTGTGAAGGGACCCTAAATTAAATAGGCCCCAAATTTTTCCTGGATCGACCCCTGATAAATAATATTCTAACAGACATGACATATTGAAGGAATACATGTATAAATATAAAATAATAAAAATGTACAAAATAGTACATATAAGTATATGTTATTTAATGATATGAAAAACAATTACCGAGTGGACAGTATTTAGACGAAAGATGTTAGCTTAGATCAGCCAATGCCCTTTATTCTCTTCAGACTTTGCATTCTCCAGGGGCTTGGAAAATTAAACAAAGTTGGCATAGACCTGTCTGTTTTAATTGCTTCCATCAGTCCTTTTGAAACTAGCTCATAACTTTTTCAAAGTGATCTGGCAGATAAATAAATAATAAAAATAAAAGGCTATACATAATGCACAAAGATTAAAATTATTAAATATAAAATAACAAGACTGAGAACAGCATTTTCAATTGCTTGGATTTATACTTTGAATTGATGGATATTTAATTTCCAGTACAGGGGCCTTGTTTTTTTTTTTTTTTTTTTTTTTTTTTTTTTTAAAGCTTGGCACAATTTGCATAACAGAAAGTGGGATTTGTTGCCAAATAATATAAAAACAAACTTTATGTACATATATATTAAATATTTTATACATATATAAATATATATATTTATAAATGTTTTTTTTATATATATACAATTTACGGTACTTGAAAGAAAATGGGAAGCTGATTTCTTGGTTTGTGGATAAAACATGTAAATTTTATATATTTACAAATATACCTGCAAATTTCATGCACTTATGAAAGAAAATAAATTCGGGTAGGGTAGATGTGAGAGTAATGGGCCCCCTCCCAGTAATGGGACACCTTCAACATTTTTTATTTATAAAAAAATAACCAATACAAATTCAGCTTTTTATTTCATTAATATGAATTCTTTAAATTCTAGTTTTAAATACAATCATAATATCAATTATCTATATTACTTTTTGTGGGGTGTCCATTATACTGGAATTTAGGGTGTTTTGATCCCCTCCCAGTAATGGGCCACCTTCAACATTTTTGATTTATAATACAAATTCAGCTTTTTATTTCATTAATATGAATTCTTTAAATTCTAGTTTTAAATACAATCATAATATCAATTATCTATATTACTTTTTGTGGAATGTCCATTACTGGAATTTAGGGTGTTTTGATTTATTTCTGTTATTTACAATTAAATTTCGGTTCACATTAGGAAATGTGACTATGAGCATGGTTAAATATTGTTGGTAGATTAATATAATTTTAAAACATATGGAATATAACAATTATAACTATTAATTAAAAATTAATTTTTAAAGAAATTCCTTAAGGGTGTCCATTACTGGCACATCTACCCTATATGTCAGAAAATAGTCAATTTGAATCTAAGATATGAAAACTGCTAATGAAGACATAATACCCCCCCCCCCCCAACACACACACATGCCCCAGAAAGATAAGAAAGAAGATATGACCCCCCCCCCCTAAATGGAGGAGTAGATCCGCCTCTGTATTATTTACGCCATATACATCATATTTGACTATAACTGTGTCATATGATTCACAAATTATATAAATAATATATTATATAATGTCATATATGATTTAAAATTTGGACATAAATCTTGGTCGCTTGGCGATTCATCCTCAGGGCTACTATAATCCAAAAGTACCATAATTTTTTCTATTAAAAATTTAACCTTTCAGCATTATAATTTCCTCACTAGCTTTTCCTAAATTTAACATTATAGTTCCCAACATATCATTCAATTTCATAATCATTTCAATTGTATTTTTCATTTTCAATTGCCAAACATTAATTTTGAAAAAATTATGAAAGCTTGCCCAGCTTTACCAAATGGTTCTCTATTATGGTTGAAAAGCAAATTTTAATTGTATTGTATATTCCATTTATGCCCTTTAAACAATATAAACAAAGTAAAAAAATATTGTTGGGATATATCACCATTAAAAATATTATATAGATATCTATTATAGTGATCTCAACAGTGTCAACAGTTTCCTACTTTATTAGGTATCAGTACATTTTTACTGCATTCATATCTCTAACTTGAAGCACATTCCGTGTAAAATGAAATAAAATGTCTACTTGTAAAGCTTAAAATTTTGCGATACAACCATATATGCATGATGAACTAACATTAGTATTTTAATAATAATGTTTTGGAAGACACATGCACTATATTTAGTTGAAATAAAAGTATTCCCAGCTTGTTGTAACTATTTTGAAAATAATTATTGAAAAAAATACAGCCGGTCATTTTTTTTACTAAATCATTCAAAAATGACAATTTCTGCCACTAACATTGTTATCTCTTCCTTCGTACTATGTAAGAAAATAAAGAATTGAAAACTACTTCAAAAATCAAAGTTATGTCACATATTATTTTAGATCTGCAAACACTGTTGTAAATTCAAAATTAAATTACAATAGTACATTTTTTTATATTATTGTTTATTCTATGGATATGAGTATTATGCATATTAGTATTATATTCCGAGAAAATCCAAAGTTGTAAAAAATACAAAGAATCTGATAATAAATAAAGTTTACAAACTTAATATAATAAATATGTGTGTTAGATTTAAATTATCATTTTCTTATGTGCAAAGACTATAAGTAAAATATTAAAAATAAGTTATTTTTAAATGATGAAATGCAGACAAGTTTATTATATAAAAATAAATTCAGTATACAGAAACGTATTGTATAAATTAAATAGTAATCTTCCTTAAATAAATTATAAGATTTTTTTAGCTATAATGTTAAGCTAGATTTCACTTCATGCTAAAATAAAAATCTGCAAAATTTCGTCAAGGAAATGTAAAAGGAGGTTTGAACAAAAATAATTTATTGTTATCGAGTCCTAATAAACATTACTAAGGGTGCAAGTGCATTTTCAGATTCAGTTCATTAATTTCTATTTCTTAATTAACAGAAAAAAAATTAATATTATGCAAAAAATATTTAATTACACTCGTTATTTTTCATTTAATTAAAAAAATAAAATAAAGGGACAAAAATTAATAGTAATTTTTAAACGAATTTCTATAATAAAAGAACTAATATTAGTAATAAAAAAATTAATTAGTTAATCAAAGAGATAATGCATTTAAATATTATTCACGCAAATAAAGTGTTTGAAGGACAGTCTAATTAATAGATAAATTGTAAACAGTTTTTTTTAAGCAAATCAGTCAGAACGGCATTCTAGTTGGGTAAATACATAAGCTAAAGAAAAACAGAAACAGGTCGATCTAATGTTTTGATAAATGTAGTTCAAAATCTAATATTAATTCATTAATAATGCTTTAAAGTTTGAAAAAAATTAAAAATAAATAAATAACCATGTATATTCTGTTTATTTATACCCTTGTGTAAATATTAAAAACGTCAATAAATAATTAAATTAAAAAAAAAACGTAATCATCTGTTCATCATGCATTTTTACACACACGTTTGACGATTTATTAAATCTTGCCAACTTCAAAACATAAGTCGCAAGGTGCAGAAAATAACACTATTTTACATAAATCCTACACATAAATATATCAGTCTTATCACAAAACAATAATTTAGAACTTTTATATCCATGCAAATATAATTTCTACGATAAAATAATATAGAAAAAAACTTACCGCAAAGCATGTTTTCCCGGGAAATTATCAAAACTTCAGGCAGGTTGACAGACTCGACGGCGGTTGATCACAAATTTAAATTTTACATGTTCTTTAAGATCCTCTGTACTTATCTTGTATCGCTTCACCCCATCCTTAATTTTTTACATATGAAAACACTAAAATAAGTTTAAAAAACTCAATGTTTACAAAGACAAATACAAATTACCGGCGGCTTGGTAGGGTTAAGGTTCAAAGTCACATGGCAGATCGTTGTTTTGTTCAAGTTCAATGGCGGAAGCGGAAAGCCGGAAACGGTTGCAATCAGTTTGAAAGCTTGTGCGCATGCGTCTGAACTTAGCTAATTCGAGTGGTTTTTAAACCGGACGATTTTTGTGCGAGCTTTTTTTTTTCTTTTAGAAAGGTGATTGTCATCACCGCGAAAATATTGGGCCCCGCCTTAGAGGATATTGAAAATTCTTATGCAATTTTTTTTTTATGCAGCAACATTTTGGCGACCGTAAAAAATTAGCGACCGATCAGTGCTTTCAGATCATTTATTTCGGGGAGGTTGACTGCAGGGCCCGCACAACATCGCCCGGGACGCTGGCAAAGCACTTATTAGCGGGACCCTCTCACTGCAATACAGTACTAATAACATTTATTTTTAAATTCTATATATCATAGAATAATATATAAAAAATAAATAGCAATGTGAAAAAAAATACTTTTTCACATTTAATGTGAAAAATATAATTTCTCAAAATCTTCTATTCTTTGCAATATTTTAATTATTTATTTTTTTAATTCACTTTTATTTTTAGGATTATCAAATCTATACATTCCCTGACAATGACGTCATCTTTGGTTATAAGAAATAAAGTTATTGAGTACTTTGTCCCCACGTAGGAACATCTAAAATCAAATCTACAGGAAATATATTATTTTACACAGAGACAAACTTGTATCGTATAAGAGATGCTTGGGGCCCCTAACAAGACCCCAACTGCCACGTGGCACAGGCCAGTCGCCCCATCCGGCAAAACCAAATTCAGGAAGGGCTAAGATTTTCGAACAGATGTGTCTTTCAAATAATAAAAATATATTTTACTCTATTTTTCGTCACGGATGCCCTGAACTTCGCGTTTAAGCCAATTTTTAAAAATATGAATCTAAAAAGAAAAATAAGACTGAAAATTATCTTTCGCGGATGGGAGGGGGGGGGTAATGACAGTTCCTGACGAAAAAAAAATTAGTTTCTTTTTCTCGTAGTGTTTAAATATTTCACGTCACTTGAGAAACAATGGAAAAGGAAATGTTAGTAAAATTTAGAAATGTATGTTTGTTAAATGTATGTTAGTTAAATTTTGAAATCCAGTAAGTGCCTGCCAGAAATTTTCAGATTTTTTTTTCAAAATTTCTTATTGTTCTGAAAGCGCTATTTCTTCCTCGGAGCTTCACGAATCCTTCCCGGAGAAAAATGTCTGAATATAGCACTAGTGAACATGGCGTTTACTGAGATGTGTTCTGAATGTGTTCTGTTATAAGCATGTGTTTCGCTTCCCATTAAATCTTTACCAAAGTGACAGCCGAGTTTCGATAAACGCATTTTAAAACACATTTTCAAACACCTGAGAATGCCTTAAACAGATTGGAAACACATCTTGACACCTCAAGCGTTTATAAAGCGTTGTATT
The DNA here is from genome assembly GCA_963931845.1 of Maratus michaelseni. Taxonomy (NCBI): domain Eukaryota; kingdom Metazoa; phylum Arthropoda; class Arachnida; order Araneae; family Salticidae; genus Maratus; species Maratus michaelseni. Next base: position 423,637,206 of record OZ007592.1, read on the forward strand.
TTGAGTAAAATGTGTTTCAGGGATTTGCAGTGCATGTAAATTAGTGTTTAAAGTAAATTATTCTTACAAAAACTTTTAATGATTTGTTTCTTATTAGATTTTTTTTCTGATTATTTTCTTTTTCGTTTAAATTTATATTGTAGCATATTTTATAGCGCGTATTAGAAACTTTTTTTTTTTTTTTAAATAAAAGTATGTTTTTTGTTAAATGAATGTTATAACCTAGAAACTTTACTTTTGAAGGAATATTGAGAATACAAGAGTATTTTTGATAATTATCTTTAGAATATAAGAAAGATATTTTGTTTTCAGTGCCATTGACATTTTTTTTCATCTCCCATAATACTTCGTTAAATATATTTCAGAGTCTTATTTGAAATATCTGGCTAGTTTCCAAGATCGTTTTCCTACAGTGGAGAAAAGTAGAAATATGTCGTTTACACTTTTTCATATTTATGCGCATATATCGTCGTTTTCAACAAGTTACAGAAATTTGGATTAAATCTTCTTTCAGATAAGCTTTACAATTATTCCGCTTGATGCTAAAGAAAGCTTCTTTATCCTCCGGGTTTTCAATTCCAATATTTTTCAAAGAGCAAAAAAAAATTATACATTTTAGAACTAATATTATTCATGAAAACCAACTTTTCATTAACAAAGTTTTTTTTTATGTTAAAATATAAATAGCACAAAATTGTGCTTTCACAGTTTTTTTAATTAAGTTTTTTTTAATTAATATTTTTCTTTTCTGCGATGCTTATATATTATATGAATCTTCAAATGCAAAAACTTGTCATGCCAGATATTTTCACAATTTCAATCCGCAACCAGTATTTCATTATTTGCTTTTCACAGATTCTTCGACGTATTTGAAATGTTATTTCTATCCCAGGTGTCGTAGACGAACAAAGGATTTTTGTCTTAGGAAATACTAGTGTTAAAAATGTGGACAAAGTGGGAGTCTTACAATTTCACTTGTTACATTTTTCTTTATCAAGAGTCATTTTAGAGAACTACAGGTGAAGTCCCTGCTCTACAAGCCCGAGGAAATCACATGTGGCGCATGTGCGTTTACCCTGCGACCGTGATTTTGATCTCATTAACAAAGTTGTAAAGAAAGCTGAGAGACTTTGTACAGAAGAATACGTTGATTTGATCTGTGAGAAAGCTTACAAAACTTTTCTGTAGAGAGAATTGAAAGCAACGACATTATTGGTTGTCGGGAGCAATCAAGCAGTGGACTGTGTATAAAAGTATTTATTTTATTGCCAAGGGGTAAATGAAGTTCCATAGAACTTTTGATTTGAGCGCAAGGGCACTCGATACAACGATATTTTGTTCGTTTGAGAACGAAGCTCAACTGACTGGCTTTAAACTTTTATCAGCTAGGTGGCGTTGATCTATTAATAAAACTTCAGGAGCGCACATGGGTTATAAATCATGAAAAAAAGGATTCAAATTTAGAAACGATTGTCCCAAAACAACACAAAATTACGCCTCCGATTTCTAGATATTACCAGTTTTGTTTAAACAGGAAATCAAACCACACCGTCCAATGGACACCTTTCATCAGTAGACTGGACACGATAATATTTGCTCTAATAGTCTGACCGTCGAGAAAAAGAACAAAATTGTAACGTTGTTTTCTCTGTATTTTAATAAAAATTCAAAAAAAAATTATATGACATGACATGATCAACTTAATTGCGTATATCAATATAATTTTTTAGACTATTATCACTACTTAATGTGTTAAAACTACATTATATTTGTAGAATTATATTAATTTAAATAATGCTAAAACTGCAGTGTGAATTATTATTGTGAACTACAGCATAGTGAACGGATATGTCAGTTCATGACAGTGAGAAAGTTAAGAAAATCCTGAGTGCCTCTTATGAGACCCCAAGACAAAGTTTATTCGACGGCTAAATTACCAATCAGTGCAGAAAAAAAATGGTAGACCTCCATAAAACGAAAAATTACATCCCGTAAGAAGAGCAACAATAATATGATCTTTAACAGTGCACCAACGTCTGCTAGTTGTTCTAGGTTATCAGAAGTTAATTAACTTTTAAACATTTGTATATTTTCGAACCTTTTTATAATCATGTTTTCTTTGTGATTTTATTTTCTATATTAACTAAAAAAATTTTAAAAATGGTCTTATTTATTTGTTTCCTCTTTTTTATTAGAAAATTGGTGGTTATATTTAAGAAGGGGTCATGTACATACGTGATTTTATTTACAAATGAAAATCTCTATGTCAGTAAATTGTAAGCATATAACTACATAAAAGAGTTTTTATTAGTATTCTGAAATTACCAGAAATCGTTTTTTCACTAAAAACATCAACTAGTGATTAACAGTTTGTTTGTTTCCTGTAAAATTGAAAAAAAAAATGACGTGATCGTTTTGCCATTTAGCGATTCATATGTACTAAATATATTGAATAAAGTAAGCATAATACTTAACGAAACAGCTATCTATCCATACCCTATACTTTGAACTACAAAGTTTATAATCTAATACAGGCAGTTAAATATAAAATTACATAGAATACGAAATTAAATCGTTGTTCTTTTGTCAAATTTTGACAATTATTCTTTATATAATCGACACAACTTTCATGTGTAAGCAATATTTCATTTTATACAGTATTGACGTCTGTTACCATGAGTGATTTATTCTGGTATTTTGATTATCACTAATTTCGTGTACTAATCTTTACCTTAATTGATCAAAAAATTCTGCATTTAAATTAAGCGAAGGTTTCTATACTGAATTAGTGGTATAAAAAATACCGGAAAATCCCTATGTTATTGTCCTGAAAAATATATAATTTCTTGAAAAAAAAGTCTAAATTATATACATTTTTACAAATTGCTACTGTTTGACACTAAGATTTGGATTTAAGTAAAACACGAATACAATTTCCCACTTCACATAGGGTAACATGTGACGTACACGGCATGGCCGCTACTTTAAATATCATTCATGACTAGATTTTAAAGTTAAAACCACTTTGTTGAAAGTAATTGGGTAGGGTGTGGTGAAGTCTCATTGCAAATGTAGCATGTGTTATGCAATGATTAACAGCGATTAGTCCTTAAATCAATCTTCACTTAAAATAAATATAACATTACAAAATGTCAAAATCCACTCATATACAGATCACTGACGACTCAAATCACTAAAAAGTCCAAGAAAACGCAAGACTTTGGCTACAAGGCTAAAACTTAGCTCGAAGTTTTCATTACAGTCTAAACCTTACTAGACATAGCAACCCATGGTTGCCGATAGACTTCAAATAGACTATATTCAAACTATAACTAAAGTTAATTTTACTCAACCGGCATGTTTTGACTACACTGTAAAAAGTTTTGCAACAGAGTAACAGGTCAGTCGACCGTTTTTTTAGAAAACTGTCGAATGTACTTAACCGCATATAACCGTAATTTAACAGTATTTTGACCATAATATTGCTCATATTAGGGTCAGTACACTGTTGATTTACTGTTATATAACCGTTTTTTACAAAAACGGTCGACTAACCCGTTACTCTGCTGCAAATTTTTTACAGTGTAGCTTACATTCTTCCTAAACACCAGTTGAAACCGCAACTCCAATCCTTCGTCACAGGCTTTGATTTCCGGAACGGGAGGACTCGACCAAAATCCGTCGATACGATTTTCGCTCCTCCTTTTATACTATAATGATTGAGCAACGAAGCCAAATTCGTATAAACGTGCAGCGAAAAACAATAACTACAAACTCCGGGTTCCAAAAACACTTCGGAAAATTAAACTATAAGAATATACATATACGGCTGTTGCGCAGACAGATTAACGTTGACAATACCTTCCCATTCAAAAAATTGGAGTTCCTTTATAAGAGAGTTGCTAGTGAACTACAAAAGATCTCTCTAAAACATGCGGTATTTTATTGTAATAAATCTTATACCCATTACAATTGGCAATATTACTATTAAAATTACACTTATATTATAATTATATTTTTATAAGTGTACGTAAGTAATATGCGTTGACGTTTATTTAGTCTGTTATGATTAAAATATCATTCCTAGAATAGAATTAATTCTCATTCTGTGCGTTATAGCATGTGTGATGCAATGAAGGATTTTTATGGGAAATACTGCACGCCATGAGTTGATATGCCCCGCGAAAAGTATTTTGTTATTTCGGATGCTAAATTAATCGTAAAAATTAAAAATAAAAATGATCGGACAAATGACGTGTATTATCGCAATCTGTCTGATCCCCGTGTAAAATGTCTTATCGGGATGATAAGAAAATACATAACTTTTAGAAGAACAAATCAAAATAAGGTGTAACAAAATTCAGTTAAAAATATTTTCGTAACTATAATAAAATTTCTTTAAAGAAAATGTAAACTCGATTTCAAGTGACAATTGACATTATCAAGAGACCAGAATCGAAATAGTTTTGCCTAAACATTTTTCTATATTAAGATTTTTATTTATGAAATAATAGTTTTTTTTTTCTTTTTTTTTGTAACAAGTTTGAAAAGAAGAATGTACAAATTATTTTGCAAATATCTAAAATTAAGGGCAATAGATTACTCTAATTATAAGGCAATTTATCTAAATTGCTGAATATTAGTGCAAACCACATCATATCATTAATTGTCCTTTTTACTTACCCATCATACGTAGTATAGGTCTTGTAATCGTTTTGAAAATCGAAATTTTTTTTGACGGATTTACACGTTTCAGACACTGGAGATTCCGAAAAACATATTTTTAGAAAAAAAAAAATTTGCCGTCCGTCTGTGTCTGTGTGTCTGTGTGTCTGTAAACGCTCTATCTCTCGAAAACATTGAGATAGAGACTTGCAATTTGGTATGAACTTAGTATGTAATAATGGGAAGAAGCCTTTTGAATTACAATAACCTCGATTAACCGGAACTACTTTTTTCGTACTCTCGAAATAATCTTTCTGATAAAAGGTATATAAAAATTTTCAAAATTGTTTATTTTAAGAAATGAATATAAAACACAATAAAAAAACATAAATTTTGCATAAAGCATGAAGTTGATAGGATAATTAGTTGCCGAGATATTTGGAATCCTATTTCCACACTCTTCGATTTTTCATGACCCTGTATTTCATTCAAATTTCACTTCAAAGACATATTTGAATTAAATATTTGACGCTTAATCGGATGCAATAAACCACTAGTTAATAGGATTATTATTTTTGGAGTTATAAGGATGTTTCTTTCAAGCAATTCAGTAATCGAGCCTTTAAAGTTTGTGACGTCATCAAGCCTCGATTTTATTTGAATTGCAATGCATTTTATAAGTAGTTTACACATTTTTATTTTAATATTTTACATTATGCATATCCATGATGGGCAAGTATTACGGTGGTCCCCAACACTAGTTTAAAATTTTCTCCGCTTTTCCTATTACCTTCACGTTTGAAAAAAATTAGAAGGTTTTTATATTCTATAAAATAATACTTTTTTTTCACCATAAGAAAATAAACTGAAAAATTAACTCTTTTGAAAAATGCTTAGGGATTTACATTGGAGTTTCATGAACATTCTTGATCTAATTAATATTAATTTTTTATAAATTTTATGGAAAACAAATCGATTTATTTATTTATGTATATTTTTATCACTATTATTTATAAACGAATGTTTCATAAACTTTGCCGTTCTTTTGTTGTAAACACACACACACGCACACACACACATATATATATATATATATATATATATATATATATACCCGTAAGGCATGGTGACGTCACTGCGACGTCACTGTAAAGTCACACTGTGACTTTGTGACCGTCGTCGTGACGTCAAGTGACGTCGACTGTGACCTAAATGTGAAGTCGTTATGGCCGTTTTCAAGGCTTTCTGTGACCTCACAATGTGACTACTTTGTGAAGTCACCGTGCGACTTCAATGTGAAAAAAGTGACGAATGTGCATCGGATAGGGTGACCAAATTTTACCCGAATCCTATCCGGATTGTTCGGATCGACATTTTTTTATACTACATGTTTGTGACGTTTGTGACGACACTGCACTGGGTCGGCTGACCAAATTTTACCCGAATCCAATCCAGAAAGTTCGGATCGATCTTTTTCGATTTGTTTGGGTACAGAATAGATTTGGATTAGTGGTCGGGTGACCTGATTTTCGCGAACCCGAACTGACCCGAGTCGGGTATAATGTTTTTACTGTAAGTCTTGTTCGGAATAGAATCTTGAATACGACAGAGTAACCAGATTTTATCAGAAATTGTGTTACGACACAATTTCTGATGTCGGCTCGGATTTAGAGTCATGCACGAATACGGTTATATACTTCTTGAACATGGTTGAATGTCTACTTGAGCATGAATGACAATTGACTGAAATTATATTTTGATTCAACTCATATTCTTACCCTAACCCAACAACAGCAACAGAATCTGTAGGCCCACAACCCGACCGAACCTGATAAATGATTTCGTATAGATTCGTATAACAAGATTTTACCAAATCCGGATAAGATCAACGATATTGATTGGATCGGCAATCATTTTTATTGATGCAACTCGTATTCAAATTAAAACTTTGCATCTGATTGGGAAACCGGCTAATGTAGCCGTTAAGCAAGACAATTATAAATGTAAAAAACGCATACTAATATAAAAATAATAGATGAATCCATTAAAAATTACATAAAAGTAAATATTTCAATAATATGAAATTCTATTGCGCAAATAACAACTTTTTAAATTAACTTCTACTTCTATTTGTTTTATATAACCACGAAAAATATGGACAATAATTAAAACTATGCTATTTTGCTGTTAAGTATTGAAGTCTTTAAATGTGTATACTTTGCCAAATCTCCCATCTCTCAGTATCACGAAGCTTTCTGACACATTTATGAACAAATTTTTAAACGCATGGCACTTGCATGCCTGATTAAAGTTAATTGGGAATGAATAACGTTTTCCATTTTTTAGACGTTATTCCATTTTTAGTCCTCCTATAAGTATAAAATATGGCATATATATATATATATATATATTTATTTATTTATTTAATCCTACCCTAGCTTTGATCGACACATTACCAAATAAAATGGAATCTGTCTGACATTCCAAACATTCATATGCATTGACTACATTCAAGAAAAAGAAAAATCATTATCATCAACCTAACCAAGTTTTACTGTTTTCTTCTGATTATTTGGCTATAATGTTTGATAAATTAATTAGAATTGAACAAACTGTATTGCCTGATATTTTTGATTAAATTATCTTTCCAGTGGTATAAAGCTTTTATGGTATAACAAAGAAATATTGGGTGTTATGAGCCTTCAAACTTCAAAGAAACATTGTTCCCGATCTTCAATTTTGGCCACTAGATAAGAGATTCATTGGCGATTTCAGCTGTTATGTGACATGTTTTGTTATTCTAAAATCATCACATTTCTGGAGGATTCAGAATGGAAATTGAAAAAAAAACTATGAATTTTTTGAAGGGTCCTATGTTTTAAGGTGAAAAAATTATAAAGGATTTTTTAAAGGACTCAAGTTCTTCTTGAACTGCTTACATATCATATTTTCTATGTTAACAGTTTAATGGTAGACACTGAATATGAAAACATACAAAGAAAAAAGTATCAGAATGCAGCCATTACATTTTGAATATATTATTTTATAAATTAAATTTCAATTTTTCCAATTTGGAAAAATTGAAAAATACTCCTTCGGAAAAAATGAAAAAAAAAAACAGTTTTTTCTCAAAGTTTCCGTTTTTTTTAGTACTCCCATCTCTAATCTTATATATTTAATTAATAAAAATATCAACACAATGTATTCTCCCATATTATTCATATTCTGGGGTCCATGTTTTAGATGATATTTAAAAAGAATAACGATTCGTTTAATTTATTAAGGATGATTTTTGAAAAATATTTGATTAAAGTTGCCATTTTTGAAAGAGAAAAACAAAAATTTAACCTACAGATCAAAATAGACTAATATTTATAATTATATTTTAACCCTTTGTGGCTCAACAACATCAATTTGAAAAAATATATACTCACATGATATACTACATCATTTTAAGCAAGTAAAAAATAATAAAAAAAATTAAATCATAAAAATAAAAATTATTGGCTAAAAGAGTCTTTTTCATATTTGTAATAAACAGAAAATTACATAGCTACTTCTCATAAATATTGTCATTTTTTAATACAAAATTCTAAAGTGTACGAACTTACCTTTGTAAAAAATCTATTATTGGACGTCTCTGGACTTTTAAATGCAACAAAATTTAGTTTACAATAACAGGGTGAAACTGTTCAAATGATAAATAAGACTTTTATATGAAAAATTAATTTAGCACTGTCGTATGTTGAGAATTCTGTGAACAATTTATATTAACTTCTGTGTTGAAAGATAGCAGTAATAAATAAAATCGCCTTTTTAAGCTCACTGTAAAAAACTGTGACTTTTGGGTATGTTTACAGATATGCAATACCGTGATACAAAGGGTTAATTCATTTTGCAACAGGGTTTGAATGCAGTAAAATATATTACTTAAAAACAATATTTTGGTTATTAAAAATATAATTTTATTAATTGATTGCCAAATTTATAATTTTATTTATGAAATTATATATTTATATAAGTAATAGATCTTACTTGGGATTATTTTTTGAAAACACAGATCATTAATTGTTTATAATGACACAGCACCGCACCTACTCTGTTTGGCGTCTAATGTGAGTCATTTTTTAACGTTTTACTGCAGATTTTAGATGCATCGATAGTGATACATATATGTATCATATGACACCGAAAAGGAATCTATCTGGTTTGATATTTGGTGACGGGACAGTAACCACAATAACCTTCTGTAATTCTGATATCACCATCAATAGAACAAGTAGATTTGACAGAATCTGAATAGACAGAATATGACAGAGTATGATAGTAAAAAATAACATGCCCCTGTTAATAATAAATGTAATAATAGTGCATAGATATTTTGAAATTTATAACTATAAAATGATTCAAGAAATAAAACAGTAACATTAATCATTTGATTAAAATCGTTGACATACTGCTATTTATTTAAAAAAAAATAAACATTCAAAATTTAATAAACTTTATTTTTATAAAAAAAATAAATTAATGAAATATATAGCTTTTGTAAAAAAAACTCATATGGAATTAACTGAAAACGTTATAATTTAATAAAAATATAACAAGTAAAATAATATTTCTTCATACCAATTTTCCTTTGTCATCATCTTCAATATTCTGTTTTGATGTAATCCACATAACGAAAGCTTCTTTCGGCGAAAATAATTCGTCCAAATCTGGTACAGTATCATTGACCGGAATCAAATTTCACAACGCCAATAAATACTGTACCTTTCTCGAACGTAATTTTCTATCAAATATGTATATGCGAAGTTCTGTGCAGGTTTTTGTTAAATTTTAATTCCACATCCATTATACACGTCTATTGTCCAAGTACTTCATTCACATCCCACTTCCATCCCTACACTGTTATTTTTTACTTATTAAGAATTTCGTACTCCGACGTAGATCTGCAGACGATATTTTCAAAACATCTGCCTGCTTAGAAGGGCAGATGATTTTTTTTTTCTTGTTATATAGTTTAGGTTAGAGTAGAAAGTTAAATACGGAATATTTTTTTGAGAATCTCTCCAATTAAAATTTATTATTTGAAGAAGTATTTTTTATGCATTTGATCTTATTTTTTTCGATTAGTTTCACAATAATTTCAATTTAAATGATTTGTAAGTTCCTTTTTTGTAAATTGAAACAATGATATTATAATATTTATGGCATATCTAATAAAACATTTTTTTAAATTTTGGAGTATATAATAAATATTTTAATAGACAATAATGCAAGATCATTTAACAAAAACAGTAACATTTGTATCACGCGTAATAAATGCAAAATATGATCATAAACAATAGAAAAGGTTATCGCGGGAGAGGGGAGGAGGCATTTTTTTACTTTTTCAACATTTCTTTTTTTATTTATTAATATCCTGTAGAATAAAACAGCTTGTAAAATAGCAATATTTTTTAAAAATTAATTTTTGATAAATGAAAAGGGAAAAGATAAATAATTATTTATGTCATGCGTTTTGCATACGTTTCGTATATTTCATTTTATCTTCGGAAAATATTAAATTTATTTAAGAAGTATGAAACAAGTACCAAAATATATATTTGCAGAGGTACTTAATCTACTTAAACACTAACAGAAAAACAATTATTATTGAAAATATACAAGTGTTTTTATTATAATAAATGATTGTTTATCACAACTTACCTACCTTCACAAAAACAAATCTTTAATTACCCCATCTGTATATTATTTTCTGCCGTAATTTACAATTGACACAAATAGGGGATCCAACCCGGGTTCCTCGGGTTATAGAATATAGCATATATATAGATATATATATTCTTAAATTGAAAATTCTAATTTTACATTTAATACTTTTTTTTTTTTTTTTACATTTAATACATTATTTTAGATTGTCCACTAACAACACCAAAAATAATTTTCATATGAAAATTATCAATTATGTATTTAAATAAAGTTTTAAAATTCATTAGTGATACTTTCGTGTTAGTCGCATGTCAGGTTTTAATTATTCGAAGATATCGCCACCTGTATATATATATATATATATATATATATATATATAATTTTTTTTTGTTTGTTTGTTTATTCTAATAGTTATAGTGGTTTAAGCGAATAGTTTAATTTTATGTCTATTAAAATTGTGTTTTAAAAGAATATGAATTCCTATTTTTTATGAAGTTTTTAATTTCGATGTTGAATATTAGTCGGAAATAAACGCAGAATTATGGGAAATTTATTATTGTAACATTTTGTATTTAAATGGAAACGTTTTAATATGTTTTGATTGGAATGCCCTCAATAGAGAGATTTAAAAAAAAAAAAAAAAACATGCTTGAAAATTATTTTTAAAACCATAAAGAATAGTAAATTGAATAACAGTTTCAAGCATATTGCATTTGAAAGAACATTTTTTTTCCTCCGACGATTAAATATCGAAATTGTGCAATGTTTCGAAGTTAAAAAAAATCACAGTAAAAGCGTTATTTAATGTTCACTTGTTGCCACCGTCAACATACCGTCATCATATATGATTGACTCTCATATATGATTTCGCTCTATAATAGAGATTGTTGTTCCAATTTTAAAAAAATTGTTAGTTTTTCACATAATATGAAAAACAAATGAAAATGTGTCTTAATTTAAAAAAATTGTTCATGGAGTACATGCCGAATTATGTTTGTATTATAATTTATAATTTCATATTGATTGAAATTTATCTATTTACGAAGTATTTTCCTGTAGGTCGATAAATAAATAAATAAATAAATTTTTTTTTAGGGGTCATAAAAATCACTCAGAATCAGACCTTTTAAGTGCATTGAGGCATTCCTGATTATATAGTATATTTCTCCTCTTTTTCATATATATATATTTCAAATTCCCAATTTGGCCAAACTGTGACTTCAAAACATAGTGGTCTTTTGACCACAGAAGTGACGTAAATTTGTGACTTGCAGTAACGTCACAGTGACGTCACAAAAATAAAAAATAAAAGTCCGAAACATGTTTTTTACATTGAATATTTATTTTTTAGTGTTTTTTCAATTTTTTTAAGGTTTCTAAGCAATTCACATTTTAGTCACAGTGTGACTTCACTGAATGGTGGTATTTCGGTCACATATGTGACGTGACGTACGTGACTCACAGTGACGTCACTGTGACGTCCCTGTGAACATACATGCTATACGGGTATATATATATATACTAGCTAACCCGCCCTGCGTTGCCCGGGCCCGAAATAATAATAATCTGTTCTATACGAAGCTTGAGCGAACCCCGTCGTAATCGGTCCATAGAACTAGATATACTCCTATAGTTCCACCTTCCACCGCCAGGTGGCGCAGTCTGTTCTGGAAGAGGCCTTTTCAGAACACTCGACCCAACCAAATTTTCTAGTAGAATTGAAATTTAACCACGGGTAAACCTTGCCAAAATAGCAAAAGGTATGTTCTTCTTGGAAAAGTATGTTCTTTCAGAATATATAGACGGTATTTCCGTATTTCTAGCCATTCGCCCATGGCGAATTTAGAAAAACTTAAAAAGAAATGGAATGGCCCACGCTTTGTTTCATCTTTTAACGGAGGAACGAATAAATGCCTTCTGGGCATGCGCAAGCTTTTTTCGCAAGACAGATTTTTTATTTGCGATCTTTTATCAATTTTTAATTAATAACTACTCTAATTTTGAAAATATTAAAAATCTGAGGTTCCGGTGCACCAGGAGAGGGTTTGGACTACCTAAATCTAAATTTGCAGGCTTCTAGGTGGGCTAGATTTTGCTAGCGCCAACAGATACACACACACACACACAGAGCGAAACTTTCTTTTATTAGTATATATATATATATATATATATATATTTTAGAATTGCGATTTTACTATTAAAGTTTAAGAATGACAAAAAAAAAAGAAAGAAAGAAAGAAATATCTTATTAAAAGTTAACATACTTTTCTTTCTTTCGTAATCTTTTAGTTCGAAGTATATTAAAAATCCTGAGGAAACGGCGCAGCATAGATAATATAATGTTTTAGTTATAGCTAATACATTTAGCTTTTTTTTGAGAAAAAGCGGGAATATACATATTATTTCTAAATTTAGATTATTTAACATACAGAGATCTGAAAGAAATACAATTCAAAGCGATGAAGTGAGTGAAGATATGAATTATATTAAAAAAAAGGCATTTTCAAAGGATAGAAAGAATATTTCATTAAAAGTGGTAAATGTGAATAAAAAAAATAATAATATTGTGTAATAAGATTGATGAAAATGCCTAATATTAAGAGAAAGTCGTAAAGCTTACTGATAGGTTGTCTGATTTTTCGATACATCAAATTGGATTCTCTGAAGCTTTCGATGTATAACGAATCTGTAACTTTTTTTAACGACAACAAAATTAAATACTATGAAATAAACTTATAAAATGTGTCGTTTTTTTCTAATTTGAACGGTTCTGCGTCAATTTGTCGCGCACAATTCATCGCGGAACAATTCATTGAGCGCAATTCATCGCAGCTTCAATTCGTCGCAGCTACAAATCGTTGCGGCGACAATTCATCGCGATGTCTATTCGTCGCAGCGTCAATTCGTCGCGGCGTCAATTCAATGATGCGTCAAATCGTTGCGACGTCAATTCGTCGCAGCGTCAATTCGTTGCGGCGTCAATTCGTCGCAGCGAAAATGTCTTTGATGGCTATGATGATAAAAGTAAAGTTAATTTAGCCGTCCGTCTGTGTGTGTGTGTCTGTGTATCTGTAAACGCTCTATCTCCCGAAAACATTGAGATAGAGACTTGCAATTTGGTATGTATTTAGTATGTAATGAATGCGTTAGATCGTGATGAATTGTTCCGCGACGAATTGACGCGACACCAATTTGAACAGTACAGATTAATGTTTCTAAAGTTATATATATATAGATTGTGCCTTAATTGATCGTGATCAAGTTATTGATTCTTAACTGACTGATTTTTAAATTTTGTAGGAAGTGCATTTAGAGTACCTAAGATATACTATTATACTATTATAAGAAGAATGGTATGAATCAGAGTTTCACAATTCAGATATCTATCGTATTCGAATACATTGTAAAATTTCAATTACATACTTTGTCTTTTCCAAGCTAAGAAAATGTCAACAGCACGATTATGACTTTAAACTTGCAAAAAAGTGTAGGTTATTTATTAAGTTTTTTTTTTAAATATGCTTTTTAACAATTTCCTTCTGATTTCTTGTTTATAATTTTTCTCCATCTGTCTACCCTCACTGCCACTTTCGTAAATGTACTTCCATTGATACAAGATTTTATACATATTAATAGATTTCACTGCAGGATTGTGCATTTAAAAATTGTATGTCATATATCGTTTGTTTACCGAGATACATAATACGTGATTTGTATTAAAAACAGAAATAGATGCGCATTTATTATTCATTTACCAAAAAGACCATAGAATTACAATTAAGAATACATCATGGACACCAGCTGATTGGAACTTATTTATGGCATAATTTCAGACTGAATGCAATTGATATATGGTGTTGAGATACATAAAACCGTGTTCCTTACAAAAATTAATGCTTGAAATAACTTTACTTCTATAGTATTTTCTTTGTACTTTACTTCTATTCAATTAAAATTCCTTATAATAAAAATTATAATTTTATCTGTTTAATTCTGGAATAACTGCTCACAAAAATGATTTTTTATCACATGAATATATATTTGCACTTTTTAATTATTATCAAAAATACAAAACTATATTAATAATAATAAAAGAACATATGTATATATGGAAGTGTTCTGTTGCAATCCTACAAATGAAATATACATTTATTACAAAAGACACAAATTTAAATTATACAATTAACTCATCGATTTCTTCTTCTGGGATTTCCTCCTGTTCTGGTTCCTGACAAATAATATTGTAAAAGAATTTAAGATCCTCCATTTTGGCCAGTTATCGCCAATTTTTTTTAACAATACGTCGACATCCTTAAGTTTTCCTTAAGTTTCTCTTGCTTCACAGGGGCAGAACATGGTATGTGCTCGGGTTTCATGAATCTTAAACTTTTCCCCCTCTTGGTCAATGGTTTGAAAACGCCTGAATCTGTCTTGTCGTGGGGCTCATCTATAATAAGGAGCACCCTCTATCATTAACAAGGTGATGCGATTTCCAGGAGCAAACTGGAATTGCAGCTCGCCGGGACGTTTTAAAGTAGAGAAGACACCCTTGATTTGATATAAATCGAAACTTCCGGGCGTATATTCCGTACTCTACCAAACTGTGAAAAAAGTTCCAAATAATCTTCAGGATGGATAATTCCCTGCTTCTTTTTTAGATGTTTCTCAATCCTGGCAAAAAATCTGTCTTGTGGCAAATAAGAATAACCCACAATGGGAGAAATAAAGTCAATAGGATTAATAATCAAAGACCTAATTCAATGAGCCATATTTCTGGAATCCCTATCGTTGTGAATGAAATAAGGATTTAAGACAAAAAAAATTATGGATGATATATCATTTGATCCCTTGTTGCGTTCGTGCTCACTCCAAGTAAATATATTTACTATTTTCCTGTTTTGAGTGTTTCTTCATATTCCCTCAAATATGGTAAAGTTATACTGGCACATTTGTCTGAAGTAATGGACAGCATGGTCGGGAACTGTAGGCAAAATAAGGTTTTTGTGGCAGTTGAGTGAAAATTTGTATATCCCTTGCTTCATTTATCTCAAAAACTTTGTGGTTGGTTGATTTTATGAAGGCCGATTATCAACACGAGGAATATACGCCCTGGGGGGAGTGCCCTCCGTGGGGGTATTTTTAAGGGATCCTAACCCGTATTTACGGCAAGGTTTGGAGAATACCACGGAAAACTTCGAACGGTTATGTCGACGAGCGCGACAGGGGTTTGAACCCAGCACCTCCCGTCTACCAGCTTTGACATCCAATATTTTGTGGAAACATTCTGCCTTTAATTTGTAAACCCAACATTATCCATAGTCTCTGCATTTTAACTCCGACTTGAGTTTTAATTAGTAACTTTAATCTTATACATTCTGAGCAAGCATTGTTTGCGGGAGATTTAAAACTTAGCTTAAAATTATGATTGAAAATATCTCCAAAAAGATGGTATTTCAGCTGGAATAAAATACAGTTTGCTTGCTTGTTGTACATCTTCCATCAGCTTTTCATATTCCAGTCATTGGGAAGGAATTGCATTTTCTTTTATCTGGTCCGTAATATAAATCGACACACTTTAAGTTTTGTGATGTAACAATGCGCTGCGGCTTTCGTCTCAGCCAGTTTTTGTAATCTTCCAGTTTTTGTGATTCCGGTTTCTGCCTAATTTCCTACGAGTTCTTATTAGTTTTCTCTGTTTCCCCCTTCCCCCACAATGTTCAGGATTTGATTCACAGTCCATGATGCACAAGATATATGGTAAAATTTACTTAATCAGTTTATATGAATTGAACAAATCAAAACTTTAAACGAAAATAGCAACAGGTCACAAAAGAATGAAGGAAATTTACGGTGATAGTAGCTGATAAGCTCGAAGTACGCTGTTCTATACAAGCGCAGGGATAAAACTAGTTTTGATCCTAACATCCTAGTGGATAAGGCGTGTTTCGAAAGTAGACAATAATTTTACAATGCTAAATATACACGATAAAACAAATTTCAATGTCGATTGCAGTGTTTTTCGGTGTAGATTTAGCGAAAGAATTGATTAATACAGAAAACAAGATTTTTTTTTAAATTAGGGATAAGCCGAGTTTTGAAACTCGCGTCCTCATATGCTTTATGACTCAAATAATCAGAACTATAAAAAGTTACTATAAACAGTAAATTTTTTAGTTTATATTGTTTATAATGCGTATACGTTTATATTGTTTGAAACAATAGGATAAAAAATTGCTTTCAGGTGGACAGTTCTTAGTTGGTAGTCAATATAAGAAAAGTCACTAAATGTAACAAATCTAAAAATGTTTCTAATTATACACGATTTCCCACGTTGTACACCGGAAAGTATATCTAGCATATTTAACTCATTTAGCACGGGTTCCATTTCCTGAAATTAGAAAATGAAATACGTAAAACTATATTTAGTATCAATACACTAAACATTTAGAGGACATTTATAGTAAAAAGTTCAAATTATGTGATCTTATTATCTGTATGGTAAATAATATTTTTCAATAAAAACATTAAAAAATACACTGTCGTAAATCCTAAATGATGCCGCGTGTATAGTTATTGTACAATTTTGATAAATATATATTCAAAAGTATGTTATTGAAGTTCGAAGCTATTTTAAACCGTTTAATTACTTTCCGAAAAAGAGAACTACGCCAATGTGTTTTTGAAAAAAAAAATCAACCAATAAAACTGCATTTGATAAAAGTAATTTTCTCAATTTCATTTACGTAGTCAATGAAAACAGAATTTTGAACCATCATAATCATTTTGAAAATGTTTCAATCTAACAAATATTATATAGTATAACAAATCTTAGTATAACAAATATAGTATAACAAATATAAAAAAAAATGTTTTTAGCACCTTAATATGAATATAAACTTATTTATAAATATGATGCATTTCAGACAACAACTCAAATATAAATAATCGAACGAAATATTGATATTTTGGAAGCTAAAAAAATCAGAAACTCGATATGAAATGATATCTGAATTGCAAATTTTATCGCTTCATTTTATGGTTTTCTTCAAGGAGTATGGTTCTTTATTCTTTCCTTTGCACCATCTGTTACACGCCTTCCTTATGTAATAGTACTGCATCTTCTAGATGCTTTTAAAATTTTCTGCACGGTAACTTAATACTTGGACAGGAATAAATTCGGCATATTTATATTGCTATTTATATGCGAAATAAATCCTTTAAAAAACAACTGTATCCCATACAAAGTATATGCAGAAAATGCATTAGATATCAAATAATAAACTTTTTTAATAAAAAAATATTTCAATATAATTTATTACAAATATATTCGCAGTTCATTGATAAGTAATAGAGTTTGTTTTATTCAAAGTAATTCCTAATTTTAAAAAAATAAATAAATATGTGTAATACAAAATTATTTAATGTTTCATGTTTGCTTTCATTTAAGACGTCCATCACTTTGAACGCATTAAAAGGTGCATTGTGCATTGTTTAAATATAGTGGATCAATTAAAATTCGTTCTGACGTTAACAATAAAATCTAGGAATATCAATGTAATATACTCCTTAATTCTTTAAATAGGATATTTTCAACTTCTTGAAAAATTTGCAAAATATTATTTTTTATGCTTCAGTACGGCAGCAAGCATTAAATAGGCATAATTGCAAATTGAACCTATATACAAAAGGAATAAAAATTAGAAGCATCTACGATTGTACCTTAAGGCGGTATTAAAAAAATTTTTTTTTTTTCCACGCTTGACAACTGAAAATTTTGAGACACATTTTCGGACTCATTTTTAAAAATAAAAACATGAAACTTGGCGGCGTGATTTATAAAGACATTTATAAGGGCCCCATGTTTTTATTTTTCGTTCAATTAATTAGAAATTGATTTACAGACAATTATTGTCACAGTACGATGATTTTTTAAATTTCCAGCGCTATCGCTTCGAGAAATTCGGTTCAAAATGTCCACTTTGACAGCTTTTTTTGAAATATATTCTGCCTTTATCAAAAAATCGAGAGAATACGGACATTATAAAGTTTCTGAATAAGAGAACCTGCCAATTGGATACATTTTAGAGCAAAAATGAATTTACAAATGTGTCTCAAAATAAGCACTTTGGATTTGAATACACCCTTAATTTGTCGATGGTTGAAAGAAACTTCTAATTTCAAAAAATCTAGAAAACAAGTACAGCTTTCAGGTACCGCATTTGTGTTACAGGGGACCGTATAAATATTAAATTAAGAACTTTTATATGGTAATAGTTCCTATAAGTTACATATAGAAAAATGTTCTACTGCGTATTATGACATTTAAATAGTCATTTTAGGAAGACGAAATACGTTAAAATGTAAACATATATTAAGATTTTTTTAACAAAAATACTGGTTTTGCTTATTTTTTTTTAATAAAATACATCACACTCCATTTTCAATAAGAAATGCCTTAAAGTGATCAACAATAATATATACCAATTAGTAAATCTGCAGATCAGGACCCCCAACGTCAGCTCTGAAAGTCATTGATTTTTAATCTCACTTTTCATATTATTTAGCATCTTACAAGCCGCAACTTAATATATTTTTTTTATACTACATACATGTTTATAGGCATATAAAACATTGCAGAGGATTCAGAAATTAGAAGCGTTAAATTAAACACGATTTATGGAATGATATTCTGAAATTCTTATGAAATCCTTATTCTTGTAATTTTTTAGATAAAAAAATGCATTTCTTATTTTGATATTCTTTGAAATAGGGTTGCTAAGCAACTAATAAAATAAAGAGGAAAGAAAAATAAATGCATTTTAAATTTTCTAAAAAATAGGAAAATAAAATATTTTATATATCCGACCAGTTGCAAAAATATTTCCAATAATTTAAACAATTAATTTCTAAATTCTAATAGATTTATCAGCAATATTTCAAAGTTACTGCATGTATTTAAGACCTCCATATCGAAAATTTAGTATCTGTAATTTTACGTTTAAATCCATTATTCAAATATGCGATTTTCATTTCAGTTAAAATCATCGTCTGCATTCTCATAGGAAAGCATTATGACCAAAAATTAAATATATTTTTGGAACGAATGAACCAAATGTAACTAAAAACTATACAGCAAAATCCGGATATCTCACCAACATACCCAACAAAAATCAACCTAATTGAATGTTTTTTACCGCAGTTTTCGCGGAACAGACAGACAGACAAACAAACAGACGGAAACCAAAAACTTTTCGGGTCTCCACAGTGAGTCTCAACTGACGTTTCGGAAATTATGTGAAAATTCAATATTATTTCCGTAAGTTAGAACACTGACAGACAAACTAACCAAAATCATAAACCAGAAAAGTTTAATAAAACGTTTTGTATCTAAAGAAGAATTGTGGTATTTATTATTTTTTACATACTAGGGGGCTCTGCTTCTACGAGCTACCCGCGTCAATTCCCGCACCGACTCCACAAAATCTAAAAACAGACTTAACCCTTAATTGCATAGTGATGTACAGTCGTGGAAAAAAAAACTGGACAACCCCCACTAACTCTGCAACAAATTATAGTAGAAGGAAGTGACTGGTACCAAACGATTGGAAATAAAGTCTACTTTTAAATTATGTATCTAAAATTTGCTTAAGGGGTCATCTACATATTAAAAGCAGCCTAAACTTTATTTTTTTCAAGGGCAACACCCACTTTTGCATGATATTTTAAATCTTCGGTTCAAACTATGCCTATATACAAAATTTTAAGTCATTTGGATGTTAAGTTTTCGAGTTATAAACATTCAATTTTTAGAGCTTCTAATGTTAAATTACATTTTCATATTTTTATTAATATCTCCTGAAATTATAATCCTAATGTGCTAACGTTTTGCTTGGTTATAAAACTCAAAAACCCAAACATAACTACGTTAAATTTGTAATTTTTTAAATTTTATAATATGAATTATGAATTATGAAATTAATATTCGAAAAAATTATGAATTGCAACCTACAATTTTTTTGATGGATTTATATTTATTATGTCCTGCTTTATTTGTATTCAAAATTTCAAATTTTTATTCCAAGTAGTTTTCAAATTATGCTTAAAAAACGGCAAGATGCTGCTTTAAGGGGCCGTCTATGATGTGCATTAAAGCATAGTTTGAACAGGGATGGAAGCGCTCCGACTCGAAATCCCGACTGACACCACTAAACTTTAATAGTATTTGTTACCTTATTCAAGGACAAAATTTCTGAAATTCATTACGTTGGAGAATATTATTAAAATTTAGTGGTAAGAATCGATATTCGGGTCGGAGCGTTCTCATCCCTGTTTGAGAAAATATTATACTCATAAGCTGGGATTATAGTGACTTGATAAACTTAGAGATTAAGTCTGTCTTACAATATAAACAATGCGTAAATCGTATTTCAATGCTTCGCGATCTTACGTTAAAATGAAAGCTAGCTTAAACTGAAGCGTAAGTGAATGATCGCGGGAGCACAACAAACCTGACAACGACCTGTGATTGTAGTAAGATATAAGATAGCGAGGCACCAGAACCCCACCCTTTATTAGTATATATATATATATATATATATATATATATATAAGAAGTTAATCAAAGTGATTCAGTAAATTTTTTTAAAACTTTACTAAATTTTACATTGCATAATAATTACATTATATATGACAATATTATCTATAAACAATGCCAGGGAATTCCGCAGGGCGGAACCGCATCTAGTATTCTCTCTGACCTTTACTTATATTATTATGAAAGAAATATAAGTCCGAACATTGATTATGTATTTTATCGCTATATTGATGACATTATCATATTTTATTTCAATGAAAAAAATTGCACATCACCACTCAATTTTTATCCTACTCAGCTTAAATTAAGCGAAAATGATTTAATTAATCATAATATAAACTTTCTTGACTTAAAAATTAATATTACTAATAATTATAAATTAATTTTTGATATTTATGATAAGAGATTTGATTTCCCATTTAAAGTAAATATTTTTACCAATTATGCTTCATGTTTACATAAATCTGTTTATAAAAATATAATTATCAATTATCTACATCGTATAAAATACTTATGCTCAGATATAAATAAAAACAAAAATATTAGATATATTCGAGATCAAGCAAAAATATATGGATATCCTATTTTTATGATAAATTCAATCATCAACTCTTTTAAATAACATTTATTATATAATTTAAATATAAACATGGTATGTAATAAATTATTGTTTTAGTGTGCGATAACATATAACAAAAGATATAGAAAATAATAATTATAACATACATTATTACAATTATAACATATTAGGAAATTTAATATTTAATATTTGTTTGAACATTATATACACTTTATGTAGAAAATTACAAATATAACATACATAATTACAATTATAACATATTAGGAAATTTAATATTTGATTGAACATTATTTATACTTTGTATAGTTGTGATTGTGCGTTGCCGATCACCTCTGTTTAAGGTATTATTGATGTGCAGTTTTCATAAATTTATAAATTAACTTATACAATAACAAATTAAATTATACAATGATAACATTGGTGATTATAACTCATATATATATATATCTATTTGCAATATATATAAAAATAAATATATATAGTTTTTATTTTTGTCTATGAATAATTAAAATTAACAAGTATTTTAATTACTGCATTGCATTAATTTGATTGAAAAACAGTTGTAATACTATTAATTATCAACATTATAAATTTTGAGATATTTTGAATTGTTTATGAATTATTTAATTAGATATTTAAATTAATCTATAAATATAAAATATATTTACAATGTAGTATAAATTAAACATTAATTATTTAAAAACAAGTCTAATATATATTTAAGTAGTAGTAAAAATAAAACATTAATTATTTAATAAATGTCTATAATATCAGTGGATTAACACAGCTGGCAGCAAAAATAATTTGAATTAAAATAATATCTCTTTTACATAATATATTCTTGTTAAGAATATCTGAAATGCTGTGCAAGTTGAATTAATTCTGTGTAGATTTATTCATATAGTAGTATTATATTTTATTTGAATTTTAAGTAAAACTACAAGTTAGTATTGTTTTTTAAAGTTTATTTATATAAATAAATCTAATGAAGTGAGTATGTAACTAATAAAGTGGATATTTAACTAAATATTAATTATGAACTATTATAATACCAATAGATGGCGACACTTTACCTTTCAGGTAGTTGTAGATAATATTGTTAATATTATATTTAATTTAACTATAGAGGGAGCTATTGATTGTATATTAATTTTACTTTCAGGAATTAAAATTGGATGGAGTAATATATATTCACGGATATAAATTTGTTATAAGTGTATTAAAACCAGAATTATTTTGAGTGTTTTTGAATCATTTTGTGATTGGGTGTCATTTATGGGGTTGTGTTTTAAAACAAGTGTGCTCTCAACTTGTCTTACAAATCATTTCTCTCAACTCGACTTAGTTAACATGTATGATGCATTGCCATGTGGATGTGAATATCATGTAGACGTTGTGACATTTTAAGGATTCTGTATAATTATTGTGAGTAAAATATTTTATCTACACTTTACGCGTTCATATTTCCAATTTTATTATTTCAAAACTGTTATCTCGTGGTAATTTAGTGAGGTGTTAATTACAGTTTTTTGGATAATCGATGTGAGTGAAATATATTGTATTTCCTTAATGGTTTTTTATTTCCTATTTAAATATTTCCAAATTTTAATATTTCCAATTGTTGTCTGGTAATAATTCAGTGTACCTGGATGATTCTACTGATCTTAGCATTATGCCAGTAGAATTATGAAACACTGAATTATTATTTAAAACACATGTGGGTGCATCCAGGCTGATGAGTACATGTGCATGTGTTTTTCCATGTCCAATTCATATTTAATTCTCATGTGGTCCAATTTTCCATTGTGTATGGTTCATATTTAATTTGTTAATCCATTTGTGTTTACTTAATTGCAACTCCAATTTATAATTTTTTTTTTCCCCTTTCTCTCTATTTCTTTTTTCAATATTCTTTTGGTATGAGTAAAATTTGGCCAATTACCATTGAAGCATCAGCTATGGTAATATTATGTTTGCACATGTTAATTATTAGCTATGTGGTATTCTGTATACACAGTATCATTGATTATCTCTTTGGAGATTTAAGTAGAATAGAACTTGATATGTTTTTTGAAATTCATAGATATTATAATTATATATATATATATATATATTTATATTTATATATATATATATATTTCTTTTACTTTTTCAATGTCTGCTTTAAAATTTTTCATTAAAATTACGTAAAACGTATTTGCATGAGATGTATGTTTACGTCATTTATGGAAAATAGTTTCACTTTTATTTTTAAATTAATAAAGCTCATTTTTGAAAAATATGATCAGTTATACCTTAGAAAAAACTTAATCATTTTTGTTACCTTTAAATGGATTTATAGCTTCTTTTCCAGTCTAATAGAGTTATATTGTTTTTTCTGCAGTATATATGTTTGAAGTGAAGTTACTTATAAATGCATATGCGTAGAGTATTGAAATAAAATGGCCCCACAATTAACTGAAGCAACGAAAGGCCAAATGATTGGCATGTGGCAAGCTGGAAGAAGTCTTCGTTATATAGCTAGGCATTTTCAAGTGTCTCTTCAAACTGTTTCAACATGGATTAACAGGTAAGCTTTATATTGGTAGTTTATTGCGAAAAGAAATTACATTTACATTCAATTTATTTAAATTTAAATTTAATTTACATTACTGGTAATTTTTTTATGTTTAGCAATACAAATTTGATAAACAGTCTTTGTAGTAGTGGTCCTCCAAGGATCTTATCAGACAGCCAAGCTCGAGAAGTTGTTTCAATGGCTATACAGTAGATCCCTATATGTCTTCTAATCAAATTAAAGATGATTTGCAACTTCAAGTGAGCATATATAACTAAGAGACGATAGAATGTATTATGAATATATATATATATATATATGTGTGTGTATATATATTTACGGCATACTTTCTTTTTATTATGTATCATCTCGTACCATTCACAACACGCTCAAAGAAGCAAGTTTTCGAATTCGGATGGCGGCTAAAAAACTAACATTAGCTGAAAACCAGCGACTTCAACGCCTTCACTTTGCCCAAACATATATTAACTGAGGCATAAATGAATTGAGCTCATTTTTATTTAAAGACAAAAGCTGCCTTTAGTCAGTCCCCAGTTCTTCGTTTCGAGTGTTCCGTCGATTGGGATTTAGGTTTCAGCCACGGTATACAAATAATATTAAACGCAGCGGCAGAATTGCAATTTCAATGTGGGACTGCATGTCGGCGCAGGGCATTGCATCTCTGCTATGCATTGAGATCATCGAGACAGAATATCTTATTGTAACATAGTTGAACACGAAAAGATACCTGATGTTTTAGAAAATCACTCTCTGGAGGGATTCTTTCTCTTCCAACAGGTATATATTGTTATTTGGTAAATGGTATTATTAAACAATATGGTTTTCAGAACATACTATATACTATTATTTATTAATATTAATAATAGAAATATATTAAAAATTATTTATTTTATAGTTTTGCACGTTTTAGATCATAACTTTTTACTGGTTTATTTTCCCAACACCCCCCCCCCCTCCCCTTCGCGCTTTCATATTCAAATCCGAATTATCACTACTTGCTCTAGAATGTTTATTGATTCGTTCATTAAATGAATTAGGAAAATATTTTAAAAAGCAACTTTCTCTATATGCTATAGCATTAGAATTAATTTCGGTTTTATAGAATAACTAGTTATTTTTAATTGCAATAAAAATTCTTTTTATAACAGGTGTGCAGATATAAATCCTTTAACTTGTCAGCTTTGGCACACATATCATATCGACAGTGATAAAACACGCCTTTGGCCCATCTTTACAGAACTGAGTGAAAATTTTCAATATAAATTCAGTAATGAAATTAATTTTCTTTTGTTTCATTTTTAACGATTTTAGCAGATGAATCAGTATAAAAAAATGCATGTAAATTTATAAAAAAAACTAATAACCGCTGCTTTTTGAAAAATAATTAAGACAAAATCTATCTATCTATCTATCTATCTATCTATCTATCCATCTATCTATCTATATATATATATATCTCTATATATATTTATATCTATATAAATAAGAAATTTTAAAACAACATATTTCCTAGTTTTGTATGTTTTCAGAACTTTTGCTATTATCAGGTTGTAATCTTTCATAGAATTATAATATTTTTTTACTAAAAATAAAAATAAACCATTTACAATTTGTTCACGTTTTGATTTATAATAAAACTTTTCGCAAAATTTACGCTAAAATATTTGCGAATATATTTAGATATTTATTTCATTAACATTTTTTGTTGTAAATATAAATTTTAATGTTATAGAAATCATTATTTATTAAGTGTAGTTCATAATTCATAATTTTGTTTGGAATTTTCAGGATAATAGTGCTATCCACAGAAGTGGTGTAGTTAAAACTTAGTGCGAAGAGAACTGCATAATGAAGTTAGAATGACGAAGCAATGCAGCCAAATTGAACCCAATGGAAAATGTTCGGGCTCTGTGGAATGATGAAATTCGCCTGCAGGGAATTAGAACGACTGATTAGCTATGGAAATCTGTTTCTCATGCTTCGCAAACTACTAACCCCTTGGGGACTAGCGACACGTATACGTGACGCATAAGATGCTCAGAATCCACGATTATTCCCATCAGTTACTTTTTATTGTAAACTCTGCCTTATTTAATGAAGCATTTCTGCGATTCGATTAGAAAAAAATATCTTTTTAACCCTTTGAGGGGCGGTGGTATATATTATATACCACCTAATTTTAATACGATTCGAACCAGAAACTTTTAATTAAATTTTACTTTTTGAATTTTGACGGGAAAAAGTTGAAAAATTGCTTTTCCTTATTTTTACCTAAATTCTTTCGTAAATACCGGTGTGAATTCGACATTACAGGAGCATAATTGCTTGCCCCTGAAAGGGTTAAAAAAACCAGCGGTAAAAGATTAAAAATTCTGTAAAGGACGCTCGTCGCGAAAGGGTTAAAGGATATGCTGATATTGTTAACAGCCTCATTGAATCAATGCCACGCAGATTGGAAGAAGTTCTTGATAAAAATAGTTGCTATACATTATATTTGCAAATTCCTCCCTCCCCTTTTTGTTATTTAATTACAAAATGCGGCTTATTAGTAGGACTGAGGATTTTGCCTTTTAATTTTTTGTGTACTAACCAGCCCACGATGTTCTTCTACTCTTTTGTTAAAGTTCTATGATTTTTTTTTTTTTGAAGTAATCATATTTTTGTTATTTAGATAAATATCAGTACTTTAAAATTTTGGTTGCCAGCTGCTTCCACTGTTTATTTTAGGTTTTATTATGTGGGCCAGATTGTCCTTGTAGATCATGTTTGCATTTGGAGAAAAAGACAGAAAACATAGTAATTTAATAATGTTAGGTGAAAAACACAATATGATTACAAATCTTTCTATTTGCTTTATATCTTTAATTTTGAAACACGGATTTAGAACATATCAAATCCATAAAATTATATACTTGTTCATATAAATATTCAAAAAACTGTGAAGATCAAATTAACATAAAATTTCTGAGAGCAAAGCTAATTTTATGGTGTATACGCGTAATTATTCATTTCAATGTATTCCACAAAATAGTAGGACTCGTCAAATGTTTTCTGTTCTTTTTTAATATATTCCGATGATGCATTTATGAGAAAAAATTTATATAATTGTTGCATTAGGTATCTTCAAAATTTTGGTCAAAAACAATTTACATCATTTAAACCTTTAATATATAAACATTATAATCACTGAGATATTTATACTTATTAATTCAATTTACTCAAATGTTGTTAAATTGTTTGCAATATTACACTAAATGGTTGTTAGATAAAATATTACCGCGAAAGTATTAGTTTGTTACTTAAAAATGCTAATTTAAACTTTTATTAACTTTTGTATATCAATCAAAAATTGTAATCTTTACAAATATGTATGGATATTCAGTTTTTATTCCATTAATAACGAATTTAAAATAATTAAACTTTTTCTTCTATAACTTTCGTATTTAGATCTATAAGATTAAACAGGCTAATTGAAAAAAAAATTACAAGTTACTTTTATGGTTTTCTGATAGGCAAGAAGATTATTTCCCAATCGCTAGCAGTGTGCAAAAAAAAAATCTAATAATAATAATAATAATAATAATAATAATAATAATAATAAATGTCAAATGGCAAGTTTTCTTGCCAAGAGGCATTAATGAGTTAATTGTAAAATTTCAAATGAACTACCAGAATAGGTTTAATCATAGAATTATTAACCCTATTCCGAAGGAGAATAACGGATGTAAAATTATTCAGATGACTTTATAACATAGATTTAGTTTTAGGTCTTCAAATAAATCGGAATATAAATCCTGCGAATATATCTCAAAACAAGACCCCCCCCCCCCCCCCCCCCACTCGCTACTAAAAAAAAGCAATGTCTGGATTTATTTTCAGACTAAAAAACA
Organism: Maratus michaelseni; assembly: GCA_963931845.1. Classification (NCBI taxonomy): domain Eukaryota; kingdom Metazoa; phylum Arthropoda; class Arachnida; order Araneae; family Salticidae; genus Maratus; species Maratus michaelseni. The sequence goes on from OZ007592.1 coordinate 423,665,225, forward strand.
ATTTATCTGCGTTTTTTTTTTTTTTTTTTTTTTTTTTTTACTTTGATTCCTTACGCTGCTTTATACTATTTTTTTTAATTCTAAATTTTGTATTTGTCAATATTATTCACGTTTAAGCCAATAAACTAAAAAAAAAGGCGAGTTAAATATTTGCAAAATGCAAAATCTTAGAAAAAGCATTATAAAAGCACCTGTAAAATTCCAATAACATTTACATATTCCAAAACTATTTTAATTACAAATAATCTTATGGTTTTTCAACCCCTTCGTAACGAGCGTCTATTATAGAATTTTTAATAATTTACCACCGGTTTTTCAAAACAGAAATTTTCGTCTAATTTAATCGTGGAAACGCTAAGATATAATAAGGCAAATCTTACAATAAAAAATAACTGGTGGGAAAAATCGAGGATTCTGAGCATCTTATGCGTCATGTATACGTGTCGCTCGTCCCCAAGTGGTTAAAATCGGATAATTCAACACTTGTAAACATTATTTTACTGCATATAACAATAACCGAAACTTATTAAGTGAGTAAAATGGTCATATCGGTAAAACATAATACATTAAAAGAAGTGACATTCTGCAGCATTTCCACAATCGAGTACAGAACTTCAATTTGGATACAGCCCCTTAAATATGCTCATTATAAAGTAATTAATTTCTGAGAAACTAAGCGTAGGAATTTAATGAAATTTGGTATCTAGGCATAGTTTGAACTGCAGATTTCAAATATGTTGTCAAATTTGGGCCTTGCTATTGAAAAAAAAACAAATTTTGGGTGTGTTTTTATATGTAGATGCCCTCCTAAGCAAATTTTATATACATCATTTAAAAGTACACTTTATTTCCAATCGTTTGGTACCAGTAACTTCCTTCTACTATAATTTGTTGCAGAGTTAGTGGGGGGTGTCCAGTTTTTTTTTTCCCACGACTGTACATTTCCATCACTGTTTATTTAACTTTTAATAAATAAATCAACTTCTTCGCAACCACTATATTTATATAGAAATATTAATCCAGTAAATTTATCGTGAACTATGTTGCTGAACAAAGTTAAAAATCCATCTTTAAATTTCTGGTGTCTAATATTTATTAAATGTATAAAAAAAACACAATTGTAAAAGAAAAACTCATGCAAAGAAGGGTTAATTTGACCTAATTTTAATGCTTTAAAACGATTACGGCAGATTGGATTAAAATTAAACGACCAGTGGCAATTTTCTTTAATCGGGTTTCGATTCATTTACTTTTGATTGAGGAATTTTAACGCCAAATCAACTGCTGTCGCGATAGCTAACAATTGTTTTCGTGACTGATTAAATGGGGTAAATTAAACATTTGAAAATCAGCTTGTACAAAATGGTTAATAAAAAATATCGCTACCTCCCGTAATTTTATAACGACTCTATAAGAAGATTGTGTTAAATAACACATTTTAAATGTTTCGTTTTAAATATGACATAATTTTCAGCAAAGTTTTTTTTCTGTTTTAGAATTCACGTGAAAATACATTTTTTAATAATTTTAAAAACCATCACAAAATATAAAATAAAGCTCTCGTGTAAATATATTTAAAAAAAAGAATATGGTTGGGAATGTTATTTGAGCATTTAAAAAATGCCGTAATTTTCACAGTTTATTGCTTTTATAACGCGTAATAATTTAATTATTATTTTTTAAGTTTTATTTCTCTTTTTAATATTCAAATGTAAGCACATTGTTGAAGCAAGCGTTTCGCAATTATAAGTTTATATTTCATGTTTGTTTATTCTCTTTTGTAGTTTGGCAACAAGTCAATTTTAATTGTTTATGTAACTAAACAACTCAGCAAAACGAGAGTTCTGTTTATCTCGGCCTGCGAGAGGTCGGTTTTTGTGTTTGTGATAATAAAAATGAGTACGTACTGATGTAGTATCGAAGATTATTTATATAGTTTAATATTCTATATTTAAACTGAGTTATACCGCATTATAGAAATTTAAGCTTCGAGAATATATAATATCTTCGAGAAAGACTCTTTAAAATCATGTGCCAATTGAACCATTGGTCCGTCTATCCTGGAGAGAATTCAGCGCGCAGACGATAAAGTAAGAAATAATTCTTCAACTTAGAATGTTTTTATCTGAATAGATTAAGCTCGTTATTGATATTAAAATGAATTTATGAGCTCATATTTGTTATGTTAACTATATTTTGAAATATTTACGCAATTGTGAAAATTTATGAGTATTAAAAATGTTCAAAGGCGCAGTTAAAGATGATTTACGGCTTATAGCTTTGGAATTAGATATTGAGATAAATGACAAAATGTCTGTTTATGAGTTGAATCAAATAATAAAAAATAGTGATAAATATAAAGAAGATTCCGATGCAGTTATTAATCTAGCTAATTCCATTATTGAAAGTCGTAAGGCAGAGGATAATAAAATGTTAGAAATAGAGAGAATGAAATTAGAGAGATAAAAAAATGAATTGGAGCTTGCACGAATCCGTGCCGAAGTTAAAACGGAAAATGAGACAAAAAATGACGATAAAAGTGAAAATGCTGTTTCTATAGATAGTATTATCCAGAGTATTAAAACTTTAACTTTAAAAGTACCATATAAATGTGAAGATTGGGGACATTTTTTCTCTTCTCTGGAAAAAGAGAATTTTGTACAAAAAATGTACCACAAAAAATGAAAGCAGAAATCCTGCTCAATTTATTAGGTGAAAGGGCGAATAATATAATAACATATCTCAAGGATAATGATTTAGAAAATTATGAAAAGGTGAAAGAGATTGTTTTAAGAGAATTTCAGCAAACACCTCAAATTTGTTTAGAACAATTCAAAGGGGCTCAGCGTTTTAACGAATCGCATGTCCAGTTTGCTTCTCGTCTAATGACTAATTGTGAGTATTATTTAAAATTAAGAAAAGTTTCCGATTTTGAAACTCTAAAGCAATTAATTGTTTCAGATAAATTATTCGAAACACTTGACAGAGAAACTGCATCTCACATATCGATAAGACAATCGGATAGCTGGTTTAATCCATTAGATTTAGGAAAGGAAGCCGACTTGTATTTCACTTCACGCGGAAAAGCTCTGTACCAAAATTCTGGCACTATTCAGAAATTTAGTAATAATCCCAAAAACATAAAAAAAATGTTTCGAAAACATTTCTATCAGATGTAAAGAATAGAAAATGTGTTTTGTGTTCAGAAAATCACCACTTGGCTAAATGCCCTAGTTATTTAAAATTGCCAGTAAATCAGAGAATTGAAGTAGTTAAAAATAAAAAGTTGTGTTTTAATTGCCTGAATTTCCATAATGTATCATCTTGTAACTCTAAGTATTTGTGTTTTTGTAAAAAGCGTCACAATCGAACCCTACATTTCCCTAAAAATCAATATCAAGATAAGTCTGTTGACAATCAGTTAGGAGAACAAATACAAATGAGGGGCAATGAAATGCAGATGGAAAATTCAAGTAGTGCATCTGAGTCACAAAATAGTTTGTCTATATCAGCGCAAGAATTTATTCCGCAAACCAGTGTAACATTCATGAGTAGTCATAATAACAAGAATAAATTTATTCTATTAAGTACTGCAATTTGTTATATCTCAGATGAAAATGGAAGGGAATTTAAATTAAAATGTCTGTTGGACTCAGGTAGTGTTTCATCCTTTATATCTCATAATTGTGTAGAGCTGATGCAGTTAAAAAGGAAAAGAATTAATATTCTAGTATCAGGACTGAATGACGCCTCATTACAGATTAAATACAATGTGAATGCATCAATAAGCAACGAAGATAAGAGTTACGTAAAAAATCTTGATTTCTTAGTCGTACCTAAAATTACGGCAGATTTAACTCCATCTCGTAAAATAAATGTTAATATGCAAGAGTTTAGTAATATAAAATTAGCTGATAATAAATTCAACATACCAGAGCGTATTGATTTGCTATTGGGTGCCGAGGTTTTTTATGAAATTTTAAAACCAGGCCAATCTCGAATTAAAAATTCAGAGTTAATGTTACAGAATACTGTATTTGGATTTATAGTTGCAGGTGGAATTCCAACAGCATGGGAGAATAGAGTGCACTGTGGACTTATAAAGGAAGAAATAAATGTAGATGAAATACTTAAACGTTTCTGGGAAATTGAGACTGTAGAACCAAAAAAGCCAACCAGCAAGGCATCTGAAATTTGTGAAGACCATTTCAAACAAACGCATATCAGAGACAATACAGGCAGGTATATTGTTACAATTCCTTTAAAAGAAAATCCTGTTTGCTTAGGTAACTCAAGAGATATTGCTCTTAAAAGACTGAGCAGTTTATGGAATAGATTAATTAAAGAACCCGAGTATTTAAACTTATACCGTGAATTTTTAAAGGAATATGAAGAAATGGGTCACATGAAGGAAGTTAATGAAAGAAAGGAACCAGAAATTGTATACTATATGCCTCATCATGGTGTATACCGTCCTCATAAATCCACCACGAAGCTCAGAACTGTGTTTAATGCATCAAGCTTGACATCGAATAATAATTCGTTAAATTCCATTATGTATAATGGAGGAGTGATACAAGATGATCTCTTTACCATAATGGTGAGATTTCGTAAACACATATTTGCCTTTACAGCAGATAAACAGAAAATGTATAGGATGATAGAAATCAATACCAATCAGAGATCTCTTCAAAGAATTTTATGGAAAAATGACATAAATGAGCCAGTTAAAACCTACGAATTATCAACTGTAACTTATGGTACTGTTTGTGCACCATATTTAGCTACGAGGACACTGGAACAACTTTCCATTGATGAAGGAAAATATTTTCCGATTGCAGCACCAGTACTGCGTTCTGACTTTTATATGGATGACGTATTAACAGGTTCAGACTCATTAACTAGTGCCAAGGAACTACAATATCAGCTGACAGAAATATTGAAATCTGCAGGAATGAATCTTCACAAGTGGTGTAGTAATAATTCAGAGCTTGCAGTAGATAATAATGATTATCCATTCTCAAATGAAGAAGAGACTACAACACTTGGAGTTTTATGGAAATCCAAAAAAGATTGTTTTGGTTTTAAATTAAATTTAGAAAACAATGAAACTATCACCAAACGACACATTTTATCTACAATAGCTAGACTGTTTGACCCTATAGGAATATTAGTGCCAGTAATTACCAAGGCTAAAATATTTCTTCAAATGCTTTGGTTATTGAAGCTTAATTGGGATGATGTTCTACCAGAAAAAGAAGCCAAAGAGTGGAAACGTTTTTCCTCCGAACTGCAGCTATTAAATGGTCTAGAAGTACAAAGATGCATCCTAAGTGCAAACCCTATTTTGATTGAAATCCATGGATTTGCTGATGCGTCCGAGGTAGCTTATGGAGCAGCAATATATTGTAAATCACGTTCAAGTATGGATGAAGTGAAAGTCAGATTGATTACTAGCAAGTCCAGAGTGTCTCCAATAAAACGTGTTACTATTCCAAGGCTGGAATTATGTTCGGCTATTTTGCTTGCAAAGTTGATGTCTCGAGTGTTATCTGCTTTGAAAATTGAGGTCAACAATGTATTTTATTAGAGTGATTAGAGATATTATTATTAGAGTGTTTTTATTGGAGTGATTCGATGATAGTTCTCTCATGGCTTCATAAAGAACCTTGTCAATTAAAAACGTTTGTGGCAAATAGAGTGGCAACCATACAAGAACTGACAGATGCGCATCAGTGGAAACATGTGCCCTCGAGTGACAATCCTGCTGATCTAATATCCAGAGGCTTAAATCCTAGTAAACTTTTGGATTGTGAGTTTTGGTTCAGAGGCCCCAGTTTTCTGATGACTAATGACTATCCTAATAAGCCTATTCCTAGTGATGTGATCTCTCATGACTGTACATCAGAACTTAAAAATTTAACTAACTCTAATTATGTATTACACGTTACAGTTAAATCTTTTTTTGATGATTTTTTAAACTTAAGTAATAATTATACTAAACTTGTTCGTATTTTAAGTTTTATTTATAGGTTCTATGGTAATTGTAAGGAGAAAAGGAAAACCACTGGCCCACTTAAAACCTCTGAATTGAAAAATGCTGAGAGTAAGTTAATTAAATTGTGTCAAGAGGCTGAATTTAAAAGAGAAATATTATGCCTCAGTAAAAAGGATAATGTTCCACAGGATAGCCAACTAAAATTCTTATATCCATTTTTAGATAACGAGGGAATTTTAAGAGTTGGTGGAAGGCTTGTTCATAGCCAACTGAATTTCAGTGGGAAATTTCCAATAATTTTACCAAAAGGTCATAAATTAACCAGATTAATTGGAGAATCTTATCATAAAAGATATTTACATGTAGGCCCTCAAGGGTTGCTGTTTATTATGAGGCAAAAATTCTGGCCTTTAAATGGTCGTAATCTTTGTAGAAAATTAGTTCATAACTGTGTAATTTGCTTTAAGGCAAAACCAATTACTCAGCAACAGCTTATGGGCAATTTGCCTCCTGAAAGGGTCACGCAAAATTTTCCATTTAATTGTGTAGGTGTAGATTTTTTTGGAAATTTCATGATAAAGTATCCAAACCAAAGGAAAGGTAAATTGAATAAAGTTTATGTTTGTATTTTCATTTGTCTTGTTACAAAGGCCTGTCATTTAGAATTAGTAACAGATTTATCAAGCGAGGCATTTATCGCTGCCCTAAAAAGATTTATCAGCAGGCGTGGGAAATGTGCTAGTATCTTCTCAGACAACGCAACCAATTTCACAGGGAGCAATACTGAGTTAAAACGATTGAAGGAATTAGTAGAAAATTCTAACGAGCATTTAAGTATTTTTTTGTCAAATGAAGGCATAGATTGGAATTTCATTCCTCCAAGATCTCACAATCATGGTGGTCTTTGGGAAGCAGGCGTTAAATCAGTCAAATACCATCTTAGACGTGTAGTTGGCAATCTAAAATTGACCTATGAGGAATTTTGGACAGTAATAGTCCAAATTGAAGGAATCTTAAACTCTCGTCCGCTCTGTCCCCTCTCAGTCGACTCAGATGATTATGACGCCTTAACACCTGCTCATTTCTTGATTGGAAGACCTATTACAGCTATTCCAGAACCTAATCTGTTAACTGTAAATGATAATAGGTTAAAAATTTGGCAAAAACTGACTAAAATAATTCAAAACATCTGGAAAAAATGGTCAAATAATTATCTCAGTACTTTACAACAGAGAACTAAATGGTATTATAAGAAGGATAATGTAAAGTTAGGCACCATGGTTGTCTTGAAAGAAGACAATTTGCCAGTTTGTAATTGGTTATTGGGTAGAATAGTGGAATTACATCCAGGAAGGGATAATAAAGTGAGGGTTGTAAAAGTTAAAACTAAAAAAGGAATTTTTAAAAGACCAGTAACTAAACTTGGTGTATTGCCCTTTGAAAATGATCATTAGAAACAATGTAAATGTAAATATGAAGTGTATATATATACTGTTTTTATATAGAATTTTTTTTATTTATGAGTGCATTTATTTAGTATTCTTTTGTCTTTGCAACATGTATAATTCTATCAATTTGTGTTTAACTTATTGTTCTTAGCATAAATTTTCAAATTGTTGAATGTTTGTCAACATGTCAACGCCGGCCGGAATGTTGAAGCAAGCGTTTCGCAATTATAAGTTTATATTTCATGTTTGTTTATTCTCTTTTGTAGTTTGGCAACAAGTCAATTTTAATTCTTTATGTAACTAAACAACTCAGCAAAACGAGAGTTCTGTTTATCTCGGCCTGCGAGAGGTCGGCTTTTGTGTTTGTGATAATAAAAATGAGTACATTCTCATGTAGTATCGAAGATTCTTTATATATTTTAATATTCTATATTTAAATTGTGTAAAACCGCATTATAGAAATTTAAGCTTGCAAGAATATATAATATCTTCGAGAAAGACCTTTATAAAATAATGTGCTATTGAAGACACATATTTTATGACGTAAATTTCTCCATTTACTTCTCTTAACACGTGATCATTTAATTATTACGTTACAGTTCTATTTCTGTTTTAATAGTCACTTGTATATACATTGTTTAATTGAAAGGGAATATTATTAAATGGGCTCTTTTACAAATTGGCAACAGTACAAATAAATGGCCTTTCGAAATATGAAATATATCTCAATCAAAATAATGAAATTTTGAAGGGCAAATGGAAAAAAAACACTCGAAAGATTAGATAAATAATAAAAATAATAATAATTGCACAGTGTTCACCGCACGCTTGCAACTATATCCCTTCGAAAACTTTTTACATTCCTGTGGATTATTTTTGTAGCTATAAAACTGTTTTAAGAGAACTATTTTGGCCGAATGTAATATTAAATATCTCTTTAAATAAATCTTTGCTTTAAAAACTGTCTGCTGCAGCGTGTTTATCAAACATTTCTCTATAACGAATCATTATTTCTATTTTTATATGCAATAGTTTTCCTAAAATTAGCATAGAACGTCCTACGGGCACAAACAATTTTTTGTTAGCTGTGACAGCGGGGGTTACTTCTTTTTAATATAGATAGATTTCTAACATTTAACAGCCATCTATACCATACGACAAAACAAAAATAAAATAGAATTTCATTGTAAAGAAAATTCAATAATTCTTTTAAGACTCCTTATTGATTTTATTCAAGATAAAACAATAGTAATAAAACAAAACATTTTTTTTTCTCTTCAGAAAAGTATTAGAAACATTGTCATGTAAGTGTAACAGAAAAAATTGAAATTTTCTAAGACAAAAAAGCATCATTATTTGTATTTAATTTAGTCTTTGTAGGGAAAATATCTTAAACTAGACCTTAAGCAATCCGATTTTGTAGGAAATAAAGATAGTAGTTTTTTTTTTTTTTTTTTTTTTTTTTTTTTGTGCCATTTTTAAATTTTTCTTGTACATGTATTAAAAAATGTTAATGTAATATTTGTAATTTGTTTTAATGGAAAAAAATATATAACAGACATTTCTACATTCTAAAATTGATACAGAAATATGGAACTTCTTTTAACAAATGCGTCGATATTGCTTTTTATTTACACTTTCCATTCAAAAGGATTTATAATATTACCATAATGGAAAACTTTTCCGAAATCTAATTTAAAATAAGACAAGATTAGGTATTGTATTTCCATGTCTATTTTTGTAAACAAAAACAGCGTTTACGAAATTTACTCTAATCTATTTCTAAAAAAAAAAATGTTGTAATTGCAATATTTATTTTGAGTTTGAAACGAAAATTCATTGGAAACATCCATGTACTCTATAATGGATGTAAACGAAATGAGACATTCTTTACAAAAAACAGAGAGTATTTATATTTTATTTAGTCTTTGTAGAAAACTGTTTAAAAACATTTCTTAAATTTAAAATCTTTAGAAACCCAATTTAAAAGAAAAGCAAACATTAAGTACAATATTTGCATTAATATTTTTCATAAATAAAGAATAGCAGTTATTTTGTTTACCCTCATTTCTTTGTATGAAACATGAATGCAGTATTTGTAAGTTTTATTTAGCGTTCGAATAAAATATTCATTCGAGTCGCCTACGTATTTTATATTGAATGCAAAAAATATGAACATTGCTATGTACTATAAGCAATATAAATAAGAAATAAAATTCATGCACCAAGCATAGATTGTGAAAATTTTCCAACACTAACAGAATACTTTAACAAACCATCGCTGTTTAATAATGTAAAAAAGGTATCTAACTAAACATTTCAGAAAAACACATTTGAAAACCAGATTTCAGCAATTACCGTCCACAACCGGAAAAGTTCTTCAATTCTTATCTGCAGCCCTGTATATAATTTATATATTTGTATATAATCCATAGTATGCTACAATTTAGTTTAGTAATAAAACACATAACACAGTTAAAAATTCATCTTCAGCCGTTTCTACCAATAGACGGAAACACACTTGAATTATTTTGTACAGCTCTGTATATTAACTTACGCTTTTTATACACGCCACATATTAAGCTATAGTTTAATTGAGGCAAATACGGGCTGAAATCCCACTTCAAGAAACTATCATACATAGGCAGCCATGTATTCAGTTCTCTTTGCGTGGCCCTGATATGATTTTATTTACATTCTACAAACCTTTCTTGGTATACAAAATATATTTCTCGTTCAAAATGCATAACACGATTAAAAACCCATTTTAATCAATTTACGCTGATGCACCGTAATGCTTATTAATTTTTTGTATAGTCCTGTATATGATCTGTGCCATTTATAGAAACCTCATAGCATTCAAAATAGCTTAACGCATATCTTACTAAAATCTCACTTCCAATTATGGCTTATAAACAATACTTTGAACACAGTACTGTACCCGAAATATTTTGAATGTCCCTGTAAAAAAAAAGAATAAGTGCTGTGCACATAACAAGTATCTTGTAGTAAACTTCAATAATGTATATCAGTGTAATTATATTTTAAATGGCGTAACATAATTAAAATACGCTACAAACAGTTTTTATAAACTTTGCGGTAAAGAAATAATAAAACAAGTGTGTAAGTGTGATCGAAGATCGCACAAAGGGTTTCGTTTAATATTCCTTTCAAACACTTTATCCTTTCTTTAATAAATCCAAATAAATTTTATTTTCAAAAAAAAAAAAAAAAAAAAATCATGTTTTTTATAAAGTAAAAATTTACCGGCCTATTTTTCTCGTTTTTTCAAAAATCTGAACCGGTCCGATAGCGGGAGACGCCCGCTATTATACTCTGTCATAATAATATCTGTCATGTGGACTAAATGCGATATTACAAAAAATAATAATTTCAAAATTAAACATGTTGTACACTTTGAAAATATTCAAATATGCGAATATTTCCATAATCGGGTTTTTATCATGATTCAATACGTTTCTCAAACGCATATATTTACTATTATCTATTACTCATATTGATAATCGCTTTGTATTATTCTCAAGCATTTGAAAAATCCGTTAAACTTCTAATAGGACGTCAGATTAATTTCAAAGTAATTAATGACGAGATATTAATCTGCTTTATTTACATACACATACTCGTACTTCTTGTATTATTGAGAAATGTTTGAAAATTCCCGTTTTATTGCCAAAGGACGTCATATTAATCTTTTTTTCAATTGGTGAAACTTTTTATTTCATTTTCATTTTCACGTGGAAATCTTTCAATAAAAATTAATTATTAGAAAGAATTTTATTGTGGATTTTTAATTGTTGGCAACTGCTATAACGAAGAATGTTTAAATTTAATAAGAAAAGAATGTTAGACTTTTAGTTTTTTATATATCTGTATAAAATAATAGGATTTTTTCAAATTTTAATATTTTGAGCTTCATAGTAGGTATTTAGCTGTAAGTACACAAATTTTCATGCCTATAAGTTATATAGTTTCTGAGAACGGCTCTGTGACGGACAGACAACGGAGCGGGAGTAATAGGGTATCGTGAGATGAACGAAACCCTAAAAATGGGATATTTTAACATAAAATAAACGCTAATGTGATTGACATACTTGCTATGTTCTTCACTGTAAAAACATCTTTTCTTAGACTGAAGATTCTGTATCAATTTATTTTAGAAATAGTTTTCAGTAATAGAAAAAAATAAGCATTCTGATTTCGATCAAAATATGTTCCATAATATATTCGCAGATAAAATCATCACATATTCAATAACATATTAATAATAATGATTTTTATAGATTAAAAAAATACGCATGAACTCATTCTGCATTGACTAATCATTTTTCTATATCACGTAATTGACGTATTTTGATGACAGACATAAATTCCTTCACTAACGAAAGATAGTGGCTGTTTCTGAAATCATAAAGACTAATATTGCATTTGCGAAAAATTATACGATTAGATTGAGGTTACATAATTCAAATTTGTCAAAACAATAATTCTGATAATTGTTTTTGAATTAACGCAAAATATACTCTTATGTGTTTTCTAATTCGTTAAAAAATATATAAATTATATAAAAATATGCATTGCGTTTTTTACTAGGTCATTTCATTTTTTTAATCATAATATATTCAAATATTACCAAAAAGGAGGACTATGATAATATTATTTGATTAAAAAATATATTATCCACTCATTAACTTTCTTAAAAAATCAAAATATTTGTATATAATAGAGGAAATTATGCATCAAATTATAAATCTTTTTACTTTGTCTTATCGGAATAATTGTCTTATCAAGTATGAGTTCTACTCTAGATTTAAGTATGATTTCTACGATAGATTGAAATTTAATTTCTACACTAAACTTCATTTCTTATTTTAAAAATTAATTTCCGTTCTGTGACGCAATGGATTTTTTCATTTCCCATGATACACCAGATTAATCATCAACAGGAATACGAAATCAAACGAAATCTTCAGTTTATTTGATTCAATCCCAATGCAATGCTCCAGGGATATCAGTTACTTCCTAATATAATGTTGTATTTCATTGAGTAATTAAATAATGTTTAACGATTTTGTTTTATTTGATTTAGAATATACATTCTGCGATCCAGTTTCTTGATGCCACAAAACCTATCTGAATACATATAAAAAAAATTAATATTGAGAATATGAAATACTTGTATTATAAATATGTTGTTAGTGATGTTTTCTTTTTTTTATTGATTTATTTATTTGAAGTGGGACACTTACTAACGAGTATCTTTGTTAAATATGTTTTTTTTTCTTTTTAACTGATGAAGGATGCTATTAAATGAGCTGTAATTTTCCAACTCGACGAAAAATGTCCGGGCCAGGATTTGAACATGGGATCTCTTGGCTGAAGCTGACAATGCTCTAACAACTGAGCCATCCCGGTCAAATCTGAAGGACCTAATTCATCCAGTTAACCTTATTGATCATAGCATCTGGTCTGATATCTCAATCAGCTCAACAGAATAAATTGTATGTAATAGAAAATAGTAAACGCTGGATACGTGATTACACTAGATTAATTTTAACACAACTATTCAAATTGTTAAAGCAATCAAATGAGTCGTAATTTTCCAACAGGACGAAAGATGTCCTGGCCAGGATTTGTACCTGGGATCTCCTTCCCGGTCCCGGAGAGATTCTAAAATTACAACTCATTTGATGTCTTTACCAATTTGAATAATTGCGTTAAAATTAATCTAGTGAAGGAGGTTATCGTTATTTATCCCAGACAGCTAACGGATATTAATTTAAATAGGAAAGTTTTTTTGACCATGACCGTTATTATGACGCAGGCGCATTGCATTTAATTGGACGGGAAATCCCGTTTCAGTTAACGAATATTTCGTGTAACGACTGAGTTTCCAAAGCGAATTATCTTCACTAGTCCAGGTGTTACTGTATTTATGGCTTATTTGTATACGCCTCTTGAAAAATGACGTTAAATGCAAGCTATGCAAATAAGGATAAATATTAAAATGTATATTTCATATATATGTTAAGTTTATAATGTAATTCTAGTTGTAAACAACTTTTTCGTATTATCCCACTTTTTGTTTCACAAAATTGAGAAGTACATTATATACTCAGGGTGGTGCAAAATTTTTATTAGATTAACTATTGAAAACTAACGATTAAAAGTTTAATCACGACTAAAGATTGACGATTGAACATTATCGTCAATCTTTAGTCATGATTAAACTTTTAATCGTTAGTTTTTAATAGTTAATCTAATTAAAATTTTGCACCACCCTGATATACATAAATCAAAATTAAATTCTTATGCAAAAAAATAATAAAATTTATTTATTTATTATCACTGCCTCTAATGTTAAGAAACATTACACGTCAAACTCTTTAAACAAAAGAAAATTATAGTGGAATGCGAGCTAAATATACAGCAAAGATAATGACTTATGGCGTTTTGAAATATCGTATTATAAGCGTGGCAGCCAACGAAAGCAACCGCCGGGATACTTACCGCAACCTTCTGGCCTGCTACGAGAACAAGATAGACGAGTTTCCAAAGAAAGCTGAAAAGTCGCCGAGTGGAATTCTGCGGCCATTTCTTTTGTTGGCGTTATAATCGGATTTAATTCATGGCCAGTTTTGTACAAGGTAACATTAAAAAACAAAACTTTTTCAAAAACAAAATTTTGTTTTTGAAAATGACTCGGAAAGAGTCGAAACATGTAAAACAACTAATAAAAGTTATTTTAATTTATATTATAGTTGTTAATTTTACACCTTTAGCATTTAAAAGTAATATACTATTACAAGGTGTTATAATTTATTACATCGATGATACATTATCATTGAGCGAATGGTCTAGTAAACTGACTATAAAAATAGAACCAGAAAAAGTTATCTCCGCATGAAATACCAGTAGAATATTGCAGTTTCTGCAATAAAAACCATACATTTCCGTTAAATAAAAGGACATAATTGAAATTTGAGATTTGTTCAGTTGATAGTGCAACCAAATTGCTAAAGACTAATCGGTTTGTAATTAATTAAATGTACATAATTCATCAATTGTGTATTTCCAAGTAATATTCGTAATCGTCATATGTATAAAAGGCTCGATTAACGCGTAGAATACTGTTTTTGTCGACAGTTTCTGCACATTTAACTATAAATGTTTCTGTAAAGAGTGACATTTTTAGTGATTGACAGTTGTCATGCGTCACATACGAAAACACCAGAATTTTTTTTTGTCCAGTTTCTGGCCATTTTAAGAAAATGCACTAATGGAAAAAAATAAACTATCCAAGTTTCTAATTAAGGACGATTTTCATCTACATTCTATACACAAGACAATATATCGGCCATCTTTATCCCATGTAGCCCGAGTTGAATTGATGATATTAAGAAATGAAACACGTAAAACGATATTTGATACCAACGCACTAAACAATTGGAGGACATGTAGAATAAAAAATATAATTAGATATGTTTTAATAAAAACAAAAAATACACTGCCATAAATCCTTAATGACGTATCGTAAAAAATTGTATCTTTTTGGTGAACATTTGCAAAAGTATATTATTAACCCTTAACTACTGTGAATTTGTCGCATAGCTATTCTGAGCAGTGTCTGTGACAGCTTGATAGACATATGTATAAAATGCTCAATTAACGCATAGAATACTGTTTCTGTACAGTACTTTATATACAAGGCGATTATGATTAAACTGAACGTATTCAGAATGTTATAGTACTAGTACTAGGTCTACAAAAGAAACAAAATTTAACTGATATCTGTAGTTAAACTGAAAATCACAAGTTAAACTGTGAAAATAGAAGTATGCAGCCGTTTGTGAGACTCCTAATAGAAGTTAATGGTTTATGGTCAAAGCCGCTTGAATTAGTATATTTCCAAAAACGAAAATACGCCATAGCGTTTTTGAAAAAAAATCAATAAAACAGCATTTGATAAAAGTTATTTTTTCTTTACATATAGTCATACTTTTTTTTCATAATCAAAGAAATAATTTAGATAGAATGACTTTACATAGTCAACGGAATTTGGAAACGTCCCAATCCTTTTGAAGAATCTAAAAAAAATAAATATAAGAAAATTGTTTGTAGCACTTTAATATGAATCTGAATTCTTTTATATATATAATGAATTTCAGGTACACATTTTGAATGTAAATATTTGAACGATATATTCCTATATTGGCAGCTAGATATATCAGGAACTCGATATAATATAATATCTGAATTGTTATCGCTCCATTTCATGGTTTTCCTCAAGGGGTTGTGTTTCTTTCATTCTTGCCATTGTACGAACTGTTGGATGCACCCCAATGTCATGGTACTCTGTCTTCTATATACTTTTGAAATTTTCTGCGCGGGAATTTAATATCTGACCTAGGATAAATTCTATATTTGGGTCATTCCATGGTAACTTACGTACATTTAGAATAGTTTTCATTAGTAATTTTCGTAATATAACACTAAAAAATATTCAAAATGTAATGTTGATATGATTTGTTAAATAAACCTATACAAAGAAAAATTTGATGAAAATTACTTAAATTTAGTGCTATTTCTTGAGCTCTGAAAATTATCTTTACTATGGTGACTTATGTTACCTAAAAAGGAACGTAAGTTACCATAATAAATAAAATTGCCAGTCTTCAAGAAATATCACTAAAGGTAGATATTTTTTATCCAAATTTCACTTTGGATAGGTTTAATTAACAAATCGTATCAACATTACATTTTCAGTATTTTTTTGTGTTATATTACGAAAATTACTAAAGGAAAGTATTCTAAACGAAACGTAAGTTACCATGGAATGACCCATTTATGTTATTATCTATATGCAAAAGAAATCCGTTAAAAAAATCCCATTTACGAAATACAAAGTCATTGCATAAAATGCATAAAATATGAAATAACGTATATTTTCAGAAAATAAATACAATTGAATACAATGTACTATAAATATAGTAACGGTTCATTTAACAGTGAAAGTGTGGGATTTATTAAAAGTATTTGATGAAGAAAGACAAACTAACATGTACAATATAAAATTCTTAGAAGTACCAAATTTTGCTTTGACTTAAGAGCCTCTATATCACTTTGTACGTAGGATAATGCAATGTGGATCATTTCAACATCGTTCTGATCGATTGTATTCACAAGATAGAACAATGTTAATGAAACAAAAGAGAAGCATTTTCTTGTCCATATGTCCAAAAGTGGCATAAATAAGAAAGCATATCAATTATAATAAACATAATAATGCAGTTTCATTATGTTTGAAGTAGTGTAACATCATAAAAACACACGGCAAAAAATTTTTAACTGTTCACCGTAATTAAATGAAATACTTTTGTGTGTGCCTGTAAAAGAACTAATGATTCTACAAACTTCATTTTCAATAAGGAATGTCCAAAAGTGAGCATCAATAAGCTATAACAATTATATCTAAGTCAAAGTTTATTTATGTGAGTGAGAACGCTGACATATGGACGAACAAAAAGTATAAATATGTTTCAAATATGTTGGAAAGTGTTAAAAAAGAAAGTTTACTAAAACATTGTGTAGCATTAAACATTATTTAATATTTATTCAAATATTTCTAAGCATAAATATCTATTTATTGTTTGCGAAAAAACGAAAATAAAACAACTAAATTACAACTCAGAAACACAATTCTTATGAGAAAACTTATCGATTATATTAAAAATATAGAAATATATTATTGAAACAAAAGAAAAATATTTTTTCTGCAAAAAATGCCCATTGTGTTAGAAACATAATCATGTAAGAAACATAGTCATGCAACATTTGTATGACAAAACGGTATTTGTAATTATTTTAACCTTTGTAATAATCAATTTAACCTTTGGAAAATATATTAATCTAAAAATAAAGTAATCCAATTTTCTTTAAATAAAGATAGTATCCCAATAGTTATTTTTAGAAACTAAAAAAGGAAATATTTAAATGTTAGTCTTTTATTTTTTTTCCAAAACTAATGTAACATTTGGAATATGTTTTAGTGAAAGAAACAAAAATTTATAACAAACATCTACACATTCTCAAATGTAGGTGGAAAAATTGAACTTCCTATAACAAGTATTGTATTTTATTATACTTTCCACAGAAAAAAGTATTACATTATTACTATAATAAAAATAAAATTCACAATCAAAATTAAAATAAGGCAAGATTAAATATAGCATTTGTATATTTTTAGAAGCAAATTTTTCTAATTTACTCTCATCTATTTGTATATAGAAACTAATGTAGTATTTCCAATATTTATTTTGAGTCAGAAAATAAATTTATATTGAAATCCTCTATGTACTCTATGAATGAAAACAGATTGGATTATTCTTTAACAAAACGAGCGAGTATTTATATTTTACTTAGAGTTTGTAGACAAAACGTTTAAAAATCTTTCTTAAAACTAAAAACTAAAGCATCACAATATAAAAGAAAGGTAAATTTAGGTACGATATTTGTATTAATATTTTTCATAAGTAAAGGAGGGCAGTTTTTTTTTTAGTTTACTCTCATTTCTTTATATGAAACAATAATATAATATGTGTATGTTGGTGTTTTTTTTAGCGTAAGAAACAAATATTCATTCGAGTCATCCTTGTACATTATAATGAATGTAAAAAATGGAACGTTTCATAAAAAATGCATAAAAAATGCATAAGTATTTCTACTTATTTTTAAATTTATGAAAAGAAAAAGGTTGATAAGTGCTAATATAGTAGTACATTTTATATCATAGCATATTTTATAATACATCTTATATAAAATAAAAAGTAGTAATTTCGAATTTAAAAAAAAATCTTATTATTGTATATTAATACATTTTTTGCATAAATAATTTGGCCTAAAATTTTTTGATTCATATCTCTGACAATTTTTAAAAATCCCAATGGCTATACTTATGAAAATTAGATGGGTTTAGAAACACTGCTTTTAAGGAGAAGAAAAATGCATATAATAATTCTGAAAATAATATACGCTACATTTCCGCAGATGCATAATTAGCTAAAATATGTGTTATTTTACTTCTTTACAGAATAAAGTTAACCGCCAGGAAATCAAGACGCCAATATTTAGAAATTCCTTACGCCTGTCATTTAGGTGAAATATCTCGTGATATTTTGGCAGCTAGATTTTTAAATATATTATATAATTTTGCTCAGGTAAAATCAAGTAATAAAGATGTTCTGATTTTCATTACATTTTAAAGTATTCTATTGTCTTTACAACAGCAGATTTTTAACTGGCATACTGACTGAGAGTTTTTCACTATAAAACCATTTTTTTACAGTATATATTCTATATATATATTTAAAGAGTTTTCAATAACAAATTTCTGAATTCGATTAAAATAGGCTGCATACTATATCTGCAGTTAAAATAATCACATATTCTACAACATGTGGATAATGACATTTGGTTTAATGATGTCATAAAACTAAACACATTAACTCCTTTAATCAGCATTATTAATTAATCAATTTAAACCATTTGTATAAACAATTTTTGTTGAGCACCATTAAGTAGTGACTTTGTTTGAGTCAATAAAGAAAAATATTGCAACTAGGGAAACTAATACGATTAGATTGAGGTTACATAATACAAATTTACAAAACAATAATTCTGTCTAGAACACACAATACCAACTCATGTGTTTTCTAATACGTTAGACTTTTTTTATATAAATTATAGAAAAATGTGCATTCAATTGTTAAAACATTATATTTTCTATAGCGTGACATTTTAAAATTATAATGTACTCAAAATTCATTAAAAAAAGACTCTAATTATTTTTTTTTTCGTCTAAATAAACATATACAGCGGTGGCCATAATTATAAGACACCTATCTAATTTGACATACAGTGAAAGAAAAGATTCAGAGCTTAAAAATGCTTTATCAAATACGACAAAAACATAAACTTATTCTGTTATCACACGTAATTGTTTTACTGAAATGATATTTTTATAGAGTTTAATAAAAAAAATTAAAAATAGCATGGACAAAATTATAAGACACCCTAACATTTTAATTAAAACACCTGCTTTTTTCGAAATATGCAAATTTTTTGCACGCTGGTATGACGTCAGTAGTTAACTAAAGCAGACGACAACCGACTTCACGCATTTACAAACATGCCACGAGGTACAGAATAAAAAGAAAGGGAAATTCGCGAAATTTGTAGATTTAATGGAACTGGTGCTTCAGTTAATAATATTTCAAAAGTTATTAAACGCTCTAGATGTGCAATTTCAAATGTTTTGAAAAGAGAAAGTTATGGATAGGTGATTAAAAGATCTGGACGTACCCCTTGCTTGTCCTCGAGAGACAGACGTCATGTTCTTTCGTTCGCTACACAGAATAAGATGACCACTACAGGCATTAAAAATGCTTTGAAACTGAATTGTTCAAGGAGAACCATTCACAGGGTGTTGCATAATGCTTCCTATGTGAAATTGAAAAAATTGAGAAAAAAAACCCATCTCTTCTAAAGCGGCACAAAATGGACCGTTTAAACTTCGCTAAACAAACTATGGCCTGGACCTCCAAATGGTACTCTGCGTTTTTTCTGATGAGAAAAAGCTTAACCTGGATGGTCCTGGCGGGTTTCACTGTTATTGGCATGATTTACGGAAGTCTCCTGATGTACAAATAAGCCGCCAAATGGGTGGAGGCTCAGTAATATTTTGGGCTGATTTTTAGGCTCAAGGGAAAACCGATATCGTTTTTGTGCATTCAAGAATGAATTTCGAAAAGTATAAGAATCTTCTCAAAGATCAACTAGCCATATACGGTGAACTTCTTTGTGGCGAAAACTACATTTTCCAGCACGATAATGCGTCGATTCATACATCACACGTAACAAAAAAGTGGCTTTCAGAGCAAAGTATCAATATTCTTCCGTGGCCTTATCACTCCCCAGACTTAAATCCCATCGAAAACTTGTGGGGGATCTTAGCTCATGAGGTTTACTGAAATGGGAGGCAGTTTCCATGTGTCGAAGACCTAAAGAATGCTATAAAATGTGCTGGGGCATTCTGTACCTCGTGGCATGTTTGAGTGAAGTCTGCTGTCGTCTGCTTTAATTAACTGCTGATGTCATAACAGCGTGCAGAAAATTTGCATATTTCGAAAAAAAAGCAGGTGTTTAAATTAAAACGTTAGGGTGTCTTATAATTTTGTCCATGATATTTTTAATTTTTTTTAATTAAACTCTATAAAAATATCATTTTTGTAAAACAATTACGTGTGATAACAGAATAAAATTTATGTTTTTGTCGTATTTGATAAAGCATTTTAAAGCTCTGGATCTTTTCTTTCACTGTATGTCAAATTAGGTAGGTGTCTTATAATTATGTCCACCACTGTAGTACCCCTCATTTATTTTGTTATGAACTTAAAAGATTTATATATATAGGATGCATGTTTATTTTAAAGCAGGAAATCAGAATAATTTTCTGATTAAGATCTAAATTCCACACTAGCCTTAATCTGTAATAATAATAATAATAAAAAGAATTTCCGTTGCGTGCCGCAATGCATTTTACATTTACCATGATACAACCGAATAACCACCAACTTGGACACGAAATTGAATGAAATTGTCGGTTTATTTGATTCAATCGCAATGCACTGCCCCAGAGGGATCGGTTACTGCCTAATATAACATTGTATAACATTGGGTAATTAAATAATGGTTACTATTTTGTTTTATTTGAGTCTGAATATTCATTATGTGAACCACTTTCATGATGTCACATAACCTATCAGTATTAAGTTACAATACATATATATAAGGCTTAAATATGAATTATTAGCAATAGAAGTATGATGTAAGCAATGTTTCAGATTTTTTTTTGCTGCAGTGATACATTGATTATCAGTACTAGCGATTGTTTTGGCTAACGAAGAATATTTTCTTCATTTATTTGACTCATCTAACTAACATCGAATGAGGTAACGAATGTTTTATTGGTTGCGCACGTTAATATGATGCGGCCACATTTCATTTTAATTAGACTAAAATCCTGTTTCAGTTAACAAATAGTTTGGATAACGAATATGTTTCCGATACGAATTATTTCCGTTAGCCGAGCTATCACTGTATTTATGGATTATGTTTACATCTTTAGAAGAATGACGTTAAATGAAAGCTATGTAAATTATAATATGAAGCTTGTATATATATATATTCATTTTATAATGCATTTGTAGTTTTAAATAAATTTACCCAGGGCCTATTTACCGATTGTTTGATGGCAGTGAGTGACCAGACAATCGTTAATAAATTATAATCGTTAATAAATAATAATAAATTATAACATGAGAGCTTTTATATATATATTCATTTTATAATACATTTATACTTTAAAATAAATATACCCAGGGCCTGTTTACCGAATAGGTAGTCGTGAAATAAAAACCCGTGCTTACCCAATGAAATACAAAGGGGCCTCCAAATTTACTTTTAAAAATATAGTTTTAGAGAAAAAATTCGATCAGGTAAAATATCAATTTTATTCTTTACGAAACTTTTATCTAAATTATGAAGCTCGAATTTTCCAAAGTGTTTTTTACTTGAAAATTTGAACGTAAAATTTCAAATTGCTGCAGCATACGAAAAATGGATTTAGTAAATAACAAGGCAATTAGTAGAGTTATAGGGGAGCACCCTGAGTATCGTCAGGCTTCCGTATGTCTATATCTTAAGCGGGCTCTGACTTTACCTTATTTACACTCACCTTATTTACATGCATCTTGTTTGACAAATATTAGCAGTAGATTATTATATACAATAATCACACTTAAATTCTTACACAAGAAACGTCATAAAGTGAAATTATTTTCTTTAAATGCCTATATAATGTAAAGATACACTTTAATTTTTTCTTAAACAAAAGAAAAATAATAGGATCATAAGCGTATGCGAGCTAAATATGAAACAAAGAAATTGATATAGTATTTTGAAATATCGTGTTACAAGCGTGGCAGCCAATAAAAGTGACTGACCAGGATGCAGAACATTTTTGAAAGCCACGAGAGTACAGTAGACTGGTTTCCAAGGAAAGCTGACGATCAAGAAAAGCGCGAAAGCAGGGACTGCAGCCATTACCTTTTGTATACGCTGCACTACAAGTGGCTTCAAATCATCACCAGTATTTGTGTACAGTGTCGTTTCTCTCCTTTCTATGTGAGGATGCATTATCATTGAACGAATGAGCTTGTAAAATTGCTATAAAAATGTAACCATAGAATACTGTGTTTACATCAGTGGAAAATCGCAGTTTTGCAATAAAAACGAAAAAATTCCGATTACTAAAAATTTACAATTTAAACGTGGAATTTATTCGTAAATAAATGTTATAATTTTAAAACACTGTTTTACATTCTATTATAATAATATATCTAAAATGTAATAATATAAAAAATAAAAAATAACAATACCATAAATATATGTTAATTCTTAGCTAACACAGCTGTACAATCAGTATTATCAGCGACGAGTTTGCTTTATTTCATTAAATAAGTTAGACATACAAATGTGTTTTTCGACACTACTTACAAAACAACGAAAACATTGCATATAACTGTCAACGCAAAAGTCTGTTTACCCACTTATTTTACATTTGCTGGGAACAGAAATCTTTAAAAATTCTAGAATGTTTTTTTAATGTCTAGATCAAAAATGTGTTATAAAGTAGTGATGAAAATGACTTCTCAAACATACAATTAAATGTTTTAAAACAATCATTCCCCTTGTTCTAATTCCTGACAAACTCGGTCAAAATATTTTTTATTTACAGAAAATGATAAATGATACCTGGTTTTAAAATGACATTTTTAATAGGACATTTAGTAGTTTCAACTGCAAGAGTTTTTTTTTTCTAATAATAACTTTTAATTTAGATATTTTTGTGCTTTGAAATGTTACTCTGATAAATTAATTATAAATATATTTTAATTATATAGAAACGTAGTGTTGATTTAAACAAAGTGGTCATTCAATATAATGACGTCACCAGACCGCTGGCATCGCATGGTTTGTAGTCAAACTATTTCGTTTGATGGTAGTGAGTGACCAGACAATCGTTGAACAAGGTGGTTCCATGTTTCATGATTTTAGAGCTGGTTTAGAGTTTTTGAAGTTTGTGATCTAAGGTAAGTGACTTATATTACATACTATTAACAATAACCTGTTGTACGTGCACTTAATGATCGAATTTTTAAGGAAAGAGCATGTTTTCAGCTTCACATTGGTGGGTGAGTGGTCCCTGACTGTTCAATAGTTTTTTCCTGTAGAACATATTTTCTGTCATGGCTCCCAAATGAGTAAAGTGGTCAGAGTAGTTGCCGTTTTGCCCGCCAACCTAGTCACTTTATCAGACACTCTACGAAACTTCCAACGAGCATAACAATTTTTAAATTTAAGAAATGTATCGGGTTTAATGGTATACTTGAAAGGTACTTAACAATACTGTTGTGAATCTGATAACTCTATGAAGTAAAAAAATTAGTAATTAGTCCTATATATTGGTTGTTTCTCTTCTTTTGATTAATTAAAAAGTTTGTGATACATTTTATTTTTGGTTTCAGGTTATGGTTTTATTTACCAGTCCCAGGTCTAATTTCTGCTTTAGTTTCATGTAGAAATGGCGGTGTACAAGTATAAGAGAACCAGAGATAAGCAAAAATGGGATCTAGATGCAATGCAGAGAACAATTGACGCAGTAAGAAACGGTGGTATTGCGTTTAATACAGATGCCTCCACATTCAACGGCCCAAGGACTACATTGAAAAGAAGAATTCTGAATAAGAACATCGATTGAAAAGAGACCACAAAATCATTGGACAAATATCACCGGTTTTAATGCATCTCAGGAACAGATGATTGTCGACCATGTTTTGGATATGAATATAAGACTTTATGCAATAACTGTAGCTAATCTACAATATTTGGCTTATCCGCTGATTCTTCAAAATAATATACCACACAACTTCAACAAGGACAAAGAGATGACAGGTAAAGATTAGGTGGCAGGGTTTAAGAAACGTCACCCGGAGATTGCATTGAGGAAATTCAGCTGCAAGAGCACTGCTTTTAATAAAAAAAAATATGTGGGCAAATGTTTCCGGATTCTAAATGAAATTCAAAAAGTTAATTTTATCCTGCCCACAGGGTTTTTAATGTTGACGAATCTGGACTGAATACAGTTCCAAGTAAAACCTCTAAAGTTTTTGCTCTCAAGGAAAGACGAGAAGTATGTATTTTAACATTAGTTGAAAGACGGTTTCTTGAAACCATTTCGGTTATCTTGAACCATGAAAACTTTCCATTTGCATACCAGAGGGAGGAAATTTCTTTCCTCCTCTCGCAATATTCCCAAGACAACGACTGAAACACGAATACAAGGATGGTGCTCCACCACCCATCCTTCTGGGTGGATGCAAACTAGTAGTTTTACTCAATGGTTTGACCATTTTCTGCGACATGCAAAAAAAAATCTAACGATTATCCAGTGATACTGATACTCGATTGTCATACCATCCACACAAAAAATTGGTCTTTATTCAGAAGGCTAGGTTAAGCACACTATAGTTGTTTGTATACCAGCTCACTTCAGCCACAAATTACAGCCCCTTGACGTGCCCTTTATGTGCCCATTAAATATTATGTTCAATACATTATACGTTGGCTACGGAGCAATTTCGAGCATTAGGAATTGTATCATAAAATCCAGATGTGTTTAGTGAGGCTGATTTTGTCGCTGCGCAGACGGAAGCTTTGCCCTTGAAGCTCCACGTGAAGAAGAACTAAATGATGAGGTAGGCATTCCATTTAAAAATGATATATCAATTGAATCACAACCAACTACACCTAGACAAACACCTTCAACATCAACAGGATGTTTTGCAGTCTCCCTTAAGGATGTCATTCCCGTACCCAAAGCTAAAGAAATGGTACGCTCGAAAAGAAGGGGAAGGGGTTGTCGGCTGTATTAGCTTCCAGCCCCTAAAACACAAACTTCAGGAAGCCCAAAATCTTCCTGTAGAGGGGAGTTTGATTGGAAGTATAGCAGAATTTAACTTTTTAGTGTAGAAATTAACAGACATTTAATAATTAATATATGAGAAGAAATTGCTTTGTGATTTCGAATTAAAAAAAAGGAATAAAATCAAATAATGCTTTGAACATATAAAATTAATTTGAAAGTAGACATATGAAAAGATTATACATAAAATATATAGTGGCATGATCTTTTAATATAAATAATGGTAATAAATAAGCTCAGATTACCTTGAAAAACAAATTAATTGTAAAACATTGAAATAATCATACTAATTGAGATTAAATGTGAAATTCTGGATTATTTATTTTATAGAAAAAAACATAAATGAAAATAATATATAGATTAAACAATAAATTAAAAAAGCCTCATAATATGCATATAAATGTAGCAGTAAATAAATAAATAGTGATAAGATCTTACAGACATGTTAAATGAATAACTTTGGTGAAAAAAAAAAAAACTAGAATCATTATTACTAGAATTATGTGACCTCGTTACGCCTTATTTGAATTGCATGAAATTTCATTTCGGGATTTTACTTTAATCTTTTATCATCAGCCTTCCACTGATTCCTAATTAGCATATATTACATTCATTTGATTCGAAAGACGGTGCTTTTATCACTTGAATTATTCTTTTTCGAAATATTTATAGACGATAACTGTTGATACCAACATTTCGTATACTTCAACGTTTATCAAAATAACACATTCACATTTTAATTTATGCGATCTGCGTAATTTTTGAAGATACTATCACACTAATTTGAGAGAATTATAGAAGCACAGAATTGTCAACACAAAACTTTGTCTTCTTGCACAGATTTTAGATATGTCTAGGAGACATCTTTTTACACACTAATTCATACATCTAGGCAGAGAGAGAAATTTATCGGAAAAACGGTAAACTGGACATAATTTTCATTAGAACACTGTAATTCGCAAAAAATATTCAGTTGACTAAATGTGTTGACGTTGATTAAGTATAACCTCTTGCGATAATCCTTTCATAAACTTTTCTTTTTAAGAAGAACGTGGAACCAGCCAACGGAACAGAAAAGGTTTTTCAACCTCCCTGTGCGCGGCCAAACACACTCCCTTCAGATTCCCGCTCAAGAGATGCTACTGACCACAGTGTAAGGAGATTTAAACAGAGAATCAACTCTCATAGACTTCAATGGTAACTTATTTAACATGGGATTACACATAGACAGTGGCAATAGCTGCGGATGACGCAGAAACTACGGTCATAACAGAAGCGAGGTTTCTAATAACGGCTATATATCTCTTTCTTGGCGACAAATGAGGGAAGGAAAAAAACGGCGACTGCTTGTTGCTTCTTGTTTTTTAAATCTTATTTTTGATATTATTTAACATCGTACAATCCGCAATTATTATTTTTTCAATTGCATGCATATTTATAAGCATATAAAATTCTTCGAATGTTCCAGAAATTAGAATCATTAAATTAAACACGGTGTTATACAATAATAGTGTAAAATTCTGATGAATTGCTTATTCTTTTAATTTTAAAAATAAATTCATCAACAACGAATAAATTAAAGTGGAAAGTAAAAATAAACGCTTTTAAAATTTGTAAAAAATATGAAAATAAGATGTTTATCTTTCCCGAAGAGATGCAAAAATATTTTCAAATATTTTAAGCAATTAATTTATAAATTCTATAAAATTTATCTGCAAAATTTTAAAAGTATTGGAAATCCATATCGAAAATTTAGCATTCATAATTTTACGTCTAAATCCATTATGCAAATATTCTATTTTCATTTCAGTTAAAAATGAAATTTGAAAAATCGTCTGCATCCCCATAGGAAAGCATTATGACCTAAAAAAATGTTCTATATTTTCCGAACGAATGAATCAAATTTAACCAAAGGCTATACAGCTAATTCCGGATACCTGGCCAACATACCTACTAAAAATCAACCTAATCGGACCATTTTTACGGAAAACAGACAGATGGAAACCAAAAACTTTTCGCGTCTCCACAGTGAGCCTTAACATGACGTTTCGGAAAAAATCTGTCAACACTGAATATATATAAAATATTTCAAACATTACGGAACTTGAAAAACAAGAACAAAAATAACACATGAAAACAAATCATAACTTACATTTGGAAGAATTATAATGACCTATTTGATCTTCAAAGAATAATTTTAATAATAAATATTAATCAAGATTCAAAAATCAAATAGCGAACGCCGAAAATTTGTACTTATGCAAATGACAACAGCAAAAGGAGTCAAGCTGAATAGGGTTACAATTAAACGGAAATCACGAAAAAAAATCGCCAAAGAGATGATTTAGTTTTTAAGTCCACCGCTGCAGTCGCTCTTTTCAGGCGAAGTTGGATCTCTGTTCAAATCTCCTTACTCTGTGCTACTGACGTGTTCCAAACCGGTGCGGGGAAAAAGCGCGACCTACGTTATACACGGCCGGTGCATGACGTTTAAAACGTCACATGGAATGGATCATTTTTATACGGCGATTGGTGCAAAACGGGGGGCGCGCCGCTTTGCACCAATCGCCCTACAAAAATGATCCACTGCATGTGACGTTTTAAACGTCATGCACCGGCCGTGTATAACGTAGGTCGCGGAAAAAGAGGGTTTTACATGTGTCGTTCGCTGGCTCTATGGTGCAGCTGAAGAAAGGGGGAATTCAGATACAGCCCGGTTCTTCGATATTAGAGAACCCTCGTAAGTCAGAGTGACTGGCGATTGCAAGCGTTTGTTTTTATCATCTGAAATAAGTTCATTTCAGGAACGCTGGTTGTGCAACTTTATTATTTATCTTAATGTAGAGTAACTTCTCTCTCTCTGTTACTCTCTACATTGTTAAAAAATCGTGAAAAATTACCTCTGTTTTTCAAGGCTCTCTATTTTCTGACTAATGAGAGCTCTCCAAGGGTATTTATGTAGCATTCTCATTGGTCAGAAAATAGAGAGCCTTTAAAAACAGAGGTAAATTTTTGCGATATTTTTAACAGTGTACACTTCGATCAGTAAAATAAACAAAAAATGCTGCCAAGAGAAGGAAGAAGGAAGCTAAGAAGAGAATGAAAACTGCTCCTACGTTGAAAATTATCGTGATGGCACATCATGTTTTTACTGTTGAGAAACCCAAGCTGAGTCCAGGAATGGTGAAGGTTGGATCAGGTGCAATGTTTGTCACATCTGGGTTAATGAGACCTCTTTACTTTACGCAGAAGATGACGTGGAGTTCATTTGAGAAAAATGCAGTGTTAGATTTTAATTTATAATTTTTTATTTGGGTTTGTCAAGCTCTTATGGGATTTTCATACCATTTTCAATCTTTCATTATGTTTCATTTCTTATGGCAATAAAATTTTTCTAATCAATAAATATTATTTACAATCGTTTTACACCCGTCAGGCAAAGTGACCATAGAGTGACAACTTTGGTCGTCTAGGTTTTTGACCTCTTTTGGTAAAAACCAAATTCTCACTTCCACTTTATTATTTCGTAAAAATTATTTATACCCTTACATTTCTAAGCAGTCACTCAAGTTCTATGAAAATTGTCAGTTATATACACTGCTCAAAACAATTAAAGGATATTTGAAGTTTTATATAAAATAAAGATATAAACGAAATTTTTTTTTGCCGAAAATAGAAGAAGAGAATCACAAATGCAAATTTTTCTGGTTTTCAAACTGTGGAGTATGCAAATTTTGAGTTCGACGTCAAAAACGTCGCTTCAGCGGCAGCGAATGAAATTTGACTTTCAACTGGATAAAAGAGAATGAAGACAAGGATGATCGGCATTCAGTGATTGCTTTGTTTCGATGAGTACGACGTCTCAGCGAAGTCATTTGACAGATTCAGAAGCTTGGAGAATTGTTGATAGGTTAGAAGGGGGCCAAACTCAAGCCGAAGTAGCGCAAGCCATTGGAGTGTCACAAAGTGTCATTTCCAGGATCTGGAACCGTTTTTTGGAGAGTGGATGTGCAGGCCGAAGACCAGGGCAAGGTCGTAGACGGGCAACAACGCCCAATGAAGATCGGTATTTAGCGTTAACAGCTCGGAGACACCGAAACATGAACGCTACTCTTCTCCAACAACACCTTCGCTCGGCTACAGGCACCACGATTTCAACTCAGACTGTCCGAAACCGGCTCCATGCTGTAGGTCTGTATGCTCGCCGACCGATGGTATGTGTTAGATTAACATCAAGGCATCGTCGCGACCGCAGGGAGTGGGCAACCGAGCATGTCAACTGGAGGAGAAATGAATGGAGCAATATTCTGTTTTCTGACGAGTCCCGTTTTTCTGTGCATCCGGATAATAGGCGTATTTTCATCTGGAGGGACCGTGGCAGTAGGAATAATCCTGCGTTCGTGCACGAAAGTGTCAGATTTGGCGGTGGAGGAGTGTTGATGTATGGTGGCATCTCCATTGACGGGCGCACTGACCTCTTCATCATTCGAGATGGAGCTCTGACTGGTCGCCGATATAGGGATGAGATCCTCAGACCTATTGTAGTCCCTTACGCTGCAGCAATCGGAGATAACTTCATTTTAATGGACGATAACTGCAGGCCACATCGTGCAAACCTGGTGGAGGATTTCCTTTTCGAGGAAGGAATCGTTCGAATGGAATGGCCAGCGTGTTCTCCAGACATGAATCCAATCGAGCACGTTTGGGACGCTCTAGGAAGAGGAGTTTCTGGCCGCCAACAACCCCCACAAACTCTCCAATAACTGGAAAGAGCTCTTCTGGAAGAGTGGGGCAGAATACCCCAACTCCTCATTAATAGCCTCATTGAGTCCATGCCTCAAAGGTGTTCAACGTTGCTGGCCGCCCGTGGAAACCATACCCCCTACTGAAAATGATTGTCTTTGAAGAAAACACCTTTTCTTATTCTTTTTTCTCATATGCACAAATTGTGTTTTTTTTCCTTTTGTACACAAATGCGCAATAAAATGCATTTTTTTCTGCCAAACATGTGTAATTTATTCTCATATAACCTACCATGTCTGTCGACCATGTATCAATCAGCTAAAAAGTTTCCCAGATACAAAATCCACTTAAAACTGCAATATCCTTTAATTGTTAAGAGCAGTGTATATGTGTATTTTAAGGGTAACAAAAAGTCACAAAACCTTAGAATGACCACTTTGCCCTGCCTTTCCCTAATATCGTATTAACTATAACTGTTGGAATGATATGTGCAAATCAGACTAAATGCTTACAATTTCATTAAACATTCCAAAACATCTAAGCCAATCTCTTTGCAATGTGCGGTACAGGAACGCAGTAAGTGACCTATAAAGTAAACAGTAAAATAAAGTTACCATAATTAATGGTAAGAGTTAATGGAAATAACCAATTATATTTAATATTCCCAATTAAATAAATAAAGTACCTTGTTAAGCATGCGTTCCATAATTTTTGTGAACAACTAGTTATACACTACTAGCCAATGACACAGTAATTTTAATAAAAATATTTATTAATGTGCCTTGTTTATTACTTTACTGTGACCCTTTTTCAATATTTAATGGCATTAATTTAATTTCAACAAATAATTATGAATATGTATTTAAAATATTTTCCGTAAATTAAATATTCATTAATTTAACCTCAATACCTGCCTAGACCAGGTAAAAATAAAATACATTTTACATGGATAAACATAAGGTAAAAAGAAAACTTGATATAGTACTAGCATATACGATTTATTATTATATGTGCCAATATGTCCAATATTGTAGTGTGTGAAATAATATATACTTACTTACACCCATAAAGTCATCATATCGTTATTGCAGTTACAGCTGGCACTGATATTCAGTTATCGAGGTCTCCAATGTCACACACTTAATAAATTTATCCGTTGACGGAGGTATAACTTTATGTAAGATAATTATTTTCTGACCAGTATAGCCCGAAAAGAGGGGATGTTGGAACGATATGTGAAGTTACTATTTCAGAAAACCTTCCAAAACTTCCAAACCAAACTTTTGCCATTTTCAGTACAGGGATACAGTACGTAATATATAAAGTAAACATTAAAAAAATAATGGGTCATTCCGATGAAACCGTATTTATAGACAACTATCCAATGATACAAGCATGCTCGTTAATTTAGACATAAACTAAAAATTACTGTATTTCTACTCCAAAGATTTAATCAACACAACATGAAAAAATATTGGAAACGTATTTAAATAACAAAAATAAATTATTTATATAAAAAATATTTAAAAATAGTTTAAAAATTAAACTTAAAGTTGCTAGCATTGTAGCATTTTTGAATGATCAGATGATCCAAAGATTTAACTTCTACGTCAATTCAAAATAATTATAGATGTATATATATAATGTACTATACCTATGAAGTCTGCACATGAGGCAGATTTTTGTATGTTTTCACGGCATTAGACTGTAAACATGAGGCACTGAATAAAAATAATTCTAAAAATACATAAGAAAAGTGCAATATCAATAAAATTTACAGATGAGGCAGTTTTTTAATGTTTTCGCATCATTACGCACAGATGGATCGCTGAATAATTATTTTCTTAAATATATAAGAAAATTTCTGTAATTATAAAATCTGCAAATGATGCAGATTTTAAAAGTTTTTCCAGCATTACACAGAGAAGATGGGTTGCCAATGAAAATAATTATAAAAATATATTAGAAAATTTTAATATTAACCCATTAAGGACGAATTAATTTTCTCAATAAAATACAAATATTGCGATTCATACCATTTTTATATTATAGCAACCTAAGAGTGACTTTATCATGATGTTTTGTGCATAAAAAAAGCGAATATTTATCCTAAAAACAAATTGGTATCACCTTAAATCCTGGTGTAAGAAACATAATGTTGCGAAAACGCAACGTCAGTCTTTAATGGGTTACTGGAATCCGCACATGATGCAGATTTTTTATGTTTTCTGAACGTTACATCGATTTCTGAATGGAAATAATTATAAAACATACATAATATAAATTTCTGTATCTTTAAATAGGCCATCCACTTCAATGAAAAAGGGGAAAATTAACAAACAATCATTAAAAAAAAATTAAAGTAATCGTGTACACATTGTCTGTAATTTTTTCATTCAAATGTAAGTAACTGTTATTTTCATCTTTTAAATAGTTATTTGAAAAAAAAAGTTCACGAATATATTTTTCTGCACTGATATTAAAATTATATTTCTAGAGTTTTGTGAATATATAATGGGATGAAAAAAATAAAATCGATATAGACTTATCTTTCCTCTAGGGATGTTAAGATAATTATAATTATCAACTATGGTTAAAAAGAAGATTAACATTTCTTATAGAATTTTTTCATTCTTTATTTTTTTCTTTTAGCATTCATTTTAAATAAAAGCAAAAAAACTTCTTTATCAAGAGGATTTAAAAAATGTTTTATGTAAAGGGCTTATATAACCACACATAGCTTGATAATGTTATATATATATATATATATATATATATATATAATTTATAAAGTCCTTAAAAAAGGCATATGGATTTTGAAAATGAAAAAAAAATCATTTTTTAAATACTATTTAGAAGTAAAGAAAAATCATATATTTTTTTTAAGCAAAAAATTTACTTAAATCATACACCTAAAAATAATTTACGTTTCAGTACATGTGAAAAGTGACAGATAATTTAGCAATTAATACGGTCTTACAGAGTATTGCAAAACTTTACTTAGTATTTATTGCAATATATAGCAGTTATAAACTCGTGGCGGATCTCATAATGTATTTTGACATATATTTATAAATTTTATGCTAATAAAGAAAGAACCCGAGGTATAATTGTATGGTTTTGAATTTTCTAAACATTATATTTCAAGGTCTTCGTTGTAAACAATCTAACTTGAGGTAAGTGATTTTTTTCCAGATTTTCATGTAAAACTGTTCAACTGCGTCTTGAAAACTTCCTAAAATAAGAAGATTTATTTAGTTCTCACTATATGATATTATAATTATAAAGAAAAATTAGATATGAATTGTAGTAAAGAAGACTGTTTCCGCATAAATCCATTTTAAAGAAAGTAATAAAGACAAAAATGCAGCACTTAAGTTAAATAAATATCTAATCTTAAAAAAATAAGTGTTTTAGAGGAGGCAATCTCAATAAATTGGTCTGTTATCTATACTTATAAAAGAGTAGCTTGGTGTTTTCATAATCAACGCAGAGCCTCAACCGTTTGTGCTAGAACAATGCAATTTGAAAGACATGTTCTTTACACAATTTAGGCACCCACTAAGAAAGGATTTTTGGAAATTCACACCCTAAGGGGGTTAAGTAGGGGGTCGAATGTTTTAGATAAATTCGTCGTTTCGGCATATCTCAGCAAGAGTTTTAAATAGGAGCATGAACTTCAGGATAATAATTCTACTAAAAAATAGTTAAACATGTATTTCATGCGATTTTAGAAATTCAACAAATAAGTGGGTTAAATGGGGGGTCGAAAATTTTCAGTGATTTCACATTTTCACCATATCTCATCAGCAGTTTTATGTAAGAGCGTGAAATTCAAGATAACAAATCTACTAAAAAAATAATTAAACACATATTTCAGCGATTTTAGACATTCAACCGCTAAGCGGGTTAAAAGAGGAGGCTAAAGTTTTAGGTCATTTTGCCTTTCGCCATATCACAACAACAGTTTTAGTTAAAAGTGGGATATTCAGGATAACAAATGTACTAAAAGTTAGTTAAAAACATATTTTAGCGATTTTAAAAAATCACCCTCTAAGGGGGTTAAATGTGGTGTCGAAAGTTTTTAGTCATTTCGTGTTTTCGCTATATCTCAGCAGCAGTTTTAGGTAGGAACGTGAAATTCAGGATATCACATCTACTAAAAAAATAATTAAACACATATTTCAGTGATTTTAGCAATTCATCCATTAATGGGGTTAAATGGGGGGGGGGGGTCGAAAGTTTTAGGTCATTTTGCCTGTTCACCATATCTCACCAGCATTTTTAGTTAGGAGCTCGGAATTCGGGATAACAAATCTACCAAAAATATAGATAAACATGTATTTCAGCAATATTATAAATTCAGCAACTAAGGAGGTTTAAATAGGAGTTCAAATATTGTAGGTCATTGTTTGCCAGATCTCAGTAGAAATTATAGGTAGAATCATGCAACTCAGGATAACAAATCTACTAAAAAATAGTTAAACACGTATTTCAGCGATTTTAGAAATTCAGACACAAAGGGGGGTAGAATTGGTGTCGAATGTTTTACGCCATTTCTCCATATCTCAGTAGAAGTTATAGTTAGGAGTGTGAAATTCGGGATAATAAATCTACTAAAGAATAGTTAAACACGCATTTCAGGCGATTTTAGAAATTCAACTACAAAGGGGGTCAAATGAAGGTTCGAAATTTTTTGGTGATTTCACCTTTTCACAATATTTTATCAGCCGTTTTAGAAAAAAGTGTGAAATTCAGGATAACAAATCTCCTTAAAAATAGTTAAACAAGTATTTCAGTGATTTTAGAAATTGGACACTTAGGGGGGGGTTGAATAATGGGTCGAATGTTTTATGTCATTTTGCCATTACTCAACAGAAGTAATAGGTAAGAGCGTGAATTTCGGGATAACAAATCTACTAAAGAATAGTTAAATATGTATTTTAGGCAATTTTAGAAATTCAACTGCTAAGGAGGTTAAATAGGGGGTCGATAATTTTTTTATGATTTCACCTTTCACCATACCTCATCAGTAGTTTTGGATAAGAGCATGAAATTCAGGATAACAAATCTGCTATAAAAATAATTGAACATATATTTCAGCGATTTTAGAAATTCACCCATTAAGAGGGCTAAATGGGTGTCGAAAATGTTAGATCATTGCGAAAGTTCGCCATATCTCAGCAGCATTTTTAGTTAGGAGCTTGAAATCACCGATTCAGGATAACAAACCTACTAAAAAATAGTTAAACATGTATTTC
This sequence comes from Maratus michaelseni, assembly GCA_963931845.1. NCBI lineage: Eukaryota > Metazoa > Arthropoda > Arachnida > Araneae > Salticidae > Maratus > Maratus michaelseni. The sequence goes on from OZ007592.1 coordinate 423,700,796, forward strand.
CGTGATTTTAGAAATTCTGCCACAAAAAGGGGGTTAAATGGGGGTCGAATTTTTTATGTCATTTTGCCGTATCTCAGTAATAGGTACGAGCGTAAAATTTAGAATAAGAAATGTACTAAAATATAGTTAAATATGTATTTCAGCAATTTCAGATAAAAATCCATCAAGGGGGTCACACTGTGTGTCGAAATATTTAGGTAATTGTGCCATATTCCAGCAGCATAAGTAACAATGTGAAACTTCACTTTACAAATCTACAAAAAATAAGGTAGTTAATCATGTATTTCAGCGATTTTAGAGCTAGCGAGTTTGTGGGCAACATCGACTGTGAACCCGATTGCGGAAGATTAGACGAAAAAGAGAACTATTGCTGTGTTTTTACTATATATTTTGAGTGACATTTTTCCCGAGGAATATATTTTTTAATTTCACATCTTATATATATTTTTACGATCGGATTTAAAATTTTAAATAAAATATTACACTTCCATCTATTTTTAAAATACATTTTTTGAAAGTAAAAAATTGCGATTTAAATACTGATTGCCATATTTATGGGCTGGGATATGCACAATGTCTTATGGTGATTACCGTATAGTCAGATTACAAGCGTGCAACCGAGTAGATAGTGTTAAAATTATGTCATTTTAATGATTCCTGCACGCAAAATAACTGAACCATGTTGTAGTGATCGCTGCATTAACGATATATGGTTGAGAAATACACATAGCCCCGTTATTTTGATTACCTCATTAATAATTTATGGGCGCGACAGTACCCATGTACAATGATCGCCATTTATTTTAGGCAATCCCATTTTTATTTATTTCATATGAAAGATCACCACTCATCTTAGATAAATACGCACAAGGTCAGTAGTATTTTGTCAGAGGGATTATGGAAAAAAAAATATTATTAATGTCATGATATATTTATTTACGTACTTCTAAATATATTATTTAGTTATTTTCGTATAGTTTAAAATAAAGTATTTTATTTAAATTTATCTGTTTTTATGTAAAATGCAATTCCTGGGCCTCAAAGGAAGTCAAAACAGTGCGTTGCAGAATTTATTTGGGCCCCACTCAGAAGCGACCGGCTAGTTTTCATATAATCCTGAATCTTGAACATGTCAAAACATTCAATATTTTAGTTAGCCTATTTACTCCAGATGCCTTCTTTTATTTAAGAATTTTTTTGCAGATGATCAACTGAAATTTGCTTTAAAATATAAATATTTCTAATTAAGATAATCACTGTAATACAATATTACTTTTAATTAAGATTCTGCCTTCCAAAACATTACGATTATTGGTAATTAAAAAGATAATTAACAATATATATTTACAAAGATAAAATTAAAGGGCTGTACTTTATTTGCTTTAAGTTTTGATTTTCAACAATAGGCACATTGAAGAAACGAAAAACATATTTAAGTTTTTTTATTCAAATTTTATTTTACGTAATTATACAATCATCAATTTGCACTTAATGTTATACCGAAAAATCGCTTTGTGACAGGATTTTATTTGGCCTTAGCGGTCTCTTAAAACGTGGCTTAGGTTCATGTCGGATTTCAGTGAATGTACTTAAACTGCTTCTTATTGCGATGTTTCTTTTGTTTTTCGTGACTTACTTTGATACTAAACGCTATGTTTCGCAAAGTATTCCACGGTCAGCGATAAAATAGAACATGTGTCAGGTTACGGTCGTGTGTACTAGTGTTTGAATAAACAACAAATACGACTGACAAGTAGATAAATTAATTAAATGTAACTAGGAAGGACGGTGTTATTTTGTTAAGCATTTGGCAGTATTGTCTATACGTGGTTATAAAAGGGATGTCTTCAGGTAGGACTTTTGAATGTACAGTTATCCGAATTATCGTTCTTGTACAAAGATAACTCACCAAACATTCCACAGTCGCCAAGCCTGGAACGCGGTGTTTTCAAATCCACAAACATCGACCCTTGTATCTCAATTATTAGCCAGAAGGCCAAAAAGTTGGTTAATGGTGGCAAATAATAATCATTGTAACTCATTTGTTATGACGTCTAAATTTTCATTTCATCGAAATTACTTAGAATTGTCGTATATTTAATATGATGTAAATGGAATAACTAAAAACAATTTAGGTACCTTACATATATGTAGCTTTGTCTCAAATAACTCCTTACAAGAAAGGTTTCATTAAAGCTCATACTCAGAATCTTTAAAAAAAAGCTCATAAAACAACTCATGTATTTTATACAAAATCAGTCAAATTTAGCTTGGCACTTCCAGTAGAATATCTGTAAAAAATTGAATACTTTTGAGTATATGACATATAAAAAAAGCGATTTGATTAGCAACACTTTTTCCCCGTGAAATGCGAGCATAATGCATCCATCAAGAGTCTACTTCCCATCTATTATCCGTGAATCAATAGAAATCTACATGCGTAACGTAAACATTTGCAATGAATCGGCTTCGTTTGAATCGCCTAAAATTTGGCACAAGGTACTTTTCCGTTTTAAAAAGGAAAAAGAAATATTAATTTTCACGATTACAGTTGGCTACTTCAAGCACCTGATTTTTTTTTTCTTTTTTTCAATATATATTTGATCTTGTGATTCATGTTTTTAAGTTTATTTTCCAAATTTGCGAGAATGTTTATCGTTATATTTCTTGAAAATGGCGCCGTATGAGCGTTGAAACGTATGTTGATCATTAAGAGGTTTTTATAAGCCTTTTGTTGTTTCTTTTTGTATCCCTTAAAGCATTTCTCTAGATTTTAAATAAACACTTGTTTGCGATGAAACTTTAATTCCCGACTTTAAATATGTTGCCTTTACCAGTTTCATCTTTCTTGAATAGAAATAATGCTAAAACTATTAATAAACATAAAAAGAAAACATTATTAATGTATTTAAAGTGAAAAACTCGGAACGTTGTCCTATTATTCCACGCTATCAGCCGGCATACATGAAAGAAACTGGCACGCTCGATTTTATGAATGGCAAATCGGCGAATGGTCGGGTCTTTAAGTATCCCATGTTGGTCTAGGTGTTATTATACATATTAGTTTGTTTTTAATTTTCAAATCAATTTTCGAGAACCTCATAGTTAGCTCCTTTATTTTTTTTTTCATCATGAGGAAGTGTATTGATTCATTTTATAGTGATATGAAAAGTTCTTAATAATTTTTTTTTAAATTTTACTTGTGTTTCCTCTACACATGAAATGTATCTGAGAGTTGAACATTTATTTCCTTATTCGTCAGAATGTTACTTCTAGCTAGACAATGACAGAATGCCCTAGACACTTTTACAATTGAAATTTAAAAGTGGGTCTAGGTTGTTTCAGATGCAGAGAAAAAGGTGTATCCAATGATTCTTCTAGAAATGAGGATTCGTGGGGGCGCATGGAGATTTGTTATTAGTTTCACCGCGTCTTTTTGAAAAAACAAACATGTAGGAGTTGATAAAAGAGATTGCAGTTTCTCTTCAGAAATTATTATTATTATTATTACATTGGATTATTTGACATTACTGTCGATAGTATTAAGATGACGTGAATAAAACGATGTCTCTATACTGCTATGCTGTCAATGTTCCCTCGACTCTCACGGTACTTTGTGCAGAATTTTCAGAACAAATAAGGCAGTGATATGATTTGTTCATCAGAGGGCGACCGCATTCTTCGTAAAACATAATGTTTAAATTTCATTAGTAAAAAATAGTCGTTCATTTACAGGAATTGTGTGCTCGGACGACAATTGTTTTTCGGTAATTATGACAGCTTTAACCGAATAGCTCTTATAGTTCGTTTACAAGGGTACCTAAAACAAAACAAACAGGCAAAAGATGTCATCACAATCACGTCCGACATGCAGAAACCTTTCCAATCAAATCTCGAAATATATTGATCTTGCATGTATCTTAAATGAGCTCATGAATCAAATGTGTAGCTGGTTCCAAATGTAGGAGTGAGACGAAATTATTTAATCTGTATTAAATTCGATGTATGCCCCATAAAAATAGTAAACAAGAACGAAAAATCATGCGTCAAGCATAGATTATGTAACGCTTTTCAAAGCTTCCAAAATAATTTTACAAATCATTGCCGTTTAATACGCTGAAAGATAACATCTAAGTAAACAATTTGGAAAACGCATAACATATTTAAAAACATAATTTCAGGAATTTCCAATATATACAATATACGGAAAAATAGCCGAATACTTTTATTCAGTCTTGTATACGATCTATAGATTTGTATATATACTACATAGGATGCTAAATTTTAGTTTAGTTTGGAAACGCGTAGCACAGTTTAAAATTATCATACTGGAGGTTCTGCCAATAAACGGAAATGTGTTCGCGAACGTTTGTTCTGTCCTGTATAGGATCTACAGAATTTATACACACTCAGTAATAGACAAAAAGTGAGTTAAATTTAAAATCGCGTTCAGCAACTTAAAAGGCACTTCCGGGAATTATTATTAACAAACAGTAGAGAATTATTTTGTGTGTCCCTGTAAATGAACGATGGCTGCTATACACACAATATTCTGTAGTAAGCCTCTTGTGATGCACCTTAGTGATATATATAAGTTTCAATGCGTTTAATATAGTAAAACATTATTTAATTAAACCGCAAACAATTTTTTCCATAGACGTAATGTAACGGAATTCTTTTGACTGCCCCTGTAAAGTAACTATAAGTGCTATGCACACCATATTCCATATTAAACTTCTTGTAGTGCACCTTCGGGATATATATCAATTACAATGTGTTTGAAATTGTGTAACATCATTAAAATAAACCGCAAATGATTTTTCCCCATACACCGTAATGTAACGGAATTCTTTTGAGTGCCCTTGTAAAACAACTATAAGTGCCACACACTTCAGATGAAATAGGGAACATGCTATAGATATCTACCGTAACATATAAAAATTGCAAGGCATCCGAGCATATTTACGGGAGTTAGAGCACGGCCAGACAACCAGACGGCAGACGGCCAGACAAACCGAAGTCATAAACAGTTTTCAACTAAGTTGGAAAGTGTTAAAAAAGGATTCAATGTATTCTTTCGACTGTGCCTGTACGATTATTTTTATTATAAGGCAAAATGCTTTGATTAGTTAGACGCTACGATTACATGTTATTATAAGTAATTAATGTTTTTATCAAGAATTTTTTTTTTCAGTGTTCTGTTTATTTCAAAGAAAGTTATATTTTTGAATTATTATTAAGCAAACAATTCAACGATCTTTCGTTTTAGGTAACATTTAGCTACTGCTTTACTTGATATGTAATAATAACGGTTCTTAGCATCAAATTTCACATAGAACTCTCTCTCTCCAGTGCATAAGAAGAAAAACATATTATAATGCATTAAAAGTTTTAATTGACTTGATGAAATTAATATGTCGCAATAAAATATAATATTAGAGAAACTAGATCCACGTGCCTTAGAGAGTTGCATTGATGCATAAAGCTGATGACCCAATGATAGTCCATTATTGAAATTAAAGTGAGAAAGTCTCAGAGGAAAACGATCTTTCCTCTTTACATTATTTTCCAGTTTCTCTCCAAATGAATTAATAATAATATTATGAATTTTCGAACTGCATCACTCCAAAGAGTTTACTAATGTGCATACTCTTAAAATGTTGAGAATAATTGTTGACTTATATTTTCACTTTCAAAGTACATATATATATTTAAGTGATATTGCCATTGGAAGTAATTTAAGCAATTCCTTACTTTTCTCAATAATTCCCTTTTTACACAGTTTTACTACACAATAAGAATAATGGAAAATCAAACAACCTTATTAGGTGCGTTCGTAATTATATATACGTAGCACCTACAGTCGTCGTCTGGTCCGTCCGTCTGTCCGCATATAACAGTGCAAAAGCTACCCAATCGAATGGTTTGAAATTTAATAGGTATAATCATTGCAGAATTTTGTCGAGTCATTTAAATGTTATGAAAACCAATCAAAATTAATAAAAGTTATAATTAATAAAAGTTTTCTTTATTCTGTTAAATCCTATCATTCATCTCCTGGAAGTTGCGTTCTTACTGAACAGGTATTCCATTGAAGCTATAATACTGTTCACTGTTAAATCCTATCATATGTTATTAATTCAATGATATCCCATGATAAGTAATGATTCTAGGTTGCCATGGTGATTACGTCCTACTTAAGATGGAGTCATATTATTTCTGTATTTCTGGATTTAAAAACCGAATTTGTAAACTAAAATTGTTTAATTATAGCAATCATAGAATCTACCGACAGTTTTTTTAATAGACGTTTCGGGAGAAATAGATATTAAAGGGAAAAAAGATTCTAAATATGGATTTCAAGTTCTGAATTTTTTAAAACTAGGCTTATGTTTCCCATTAGAATTTTCAGTAAATCTCATCAAAAGATAAAATGTACTTATTTTATTAACCCCTTTGCGACGAGCGTCTTTTACAGTATTTTTAATCTTTTACCACCGGTTTTTCAAAACAGAAATTTTCGCCTAATTGAATCGCGAAAATGTTAAGATTTAATAAGCCAAAGCTTACGATAAACAATAACTGGTGGGAAAAATCGAGGATTCTGAGCAACTTATGTGTCACGTATACGTGTCGCTCGTCCCCAAGGGGTTAAGGAACTTAATCATATAATAACAAACGATATAATTCATTTCACGGAAATAAAAACGATGATTTTTTTTCATTGTCCTGTATTAGATGATTCCGCGTAGTATAATTTAAATGTAACGGAATTGTAATTAATTGTGTGTAAAAGTGTATTGAAACTTAATTTCAGAAAATTAAAATTCAGATCTATAATATGAAAAAATGTTTAGAAAATAAATCTTGTATTTATGTATTTTTTCATAAGAGTGCAACAGATATTGCAACAAGATCTGAATATTTATAAAACTAGCTATAGTAGTAACGCACCTCATGTGTCCTCTTTGACGTACAATTTCCAAAATGTTTTTTATTAAACGATAATTATTTCTATTTCAAATTAATTGAATGTATCAAAAAACCCCTAAAAACTAAATAAAATATGTATTTCAAAACATTGACAAAAATTTAAGAAGCCAAAACCTTTGAAACCACTACCTGATTTTCACATGATTTTAACAGTAGAGTGTCATTATTTACGAAAATTTACAATTGGTTCTTATAAAAATTGTTGAGTGGAGATATCACCAAGTTTCCGTATTTAGAAACATTCTCATGGAATTTAGCAAACATTACTATATTACAAAAAAATATTATTTTTTTAAATATAAAATTTTGAGAAACTTTGAATTTTTGTGGGAATATAAATATATTGACGGTAAAATATATTTCAGGCACTTATATAAATCAATAAAGCATTAAAATACAGTATCTTTCGAAAGTTCTCGGCCTTAGTTACAGAAATCTGATGTAAAATTCGTAAGATTTATTCTGGGAAGACTTAAATTCAATTTCCAGATTCACGTTTTGTAGAATTTGGGAAGCATTTATGTGTTATTCATTTTTGTCAATTAACATAAAATGCATATGGTCAGTTTATATGATATACTGTGTGTATTCGTTTAAATATATTTTTAAATATTAATCTAAAGACGAAATTCAAAAAAGATTTTTCAAAAATTGCATAAAATATTTGGCGAGAAGTTTGTGATTTATTTTCCTTTTAACATGAAAAAGAAAAAAAACATTTATTTTATCGGAGTCTAGTCAATATTCAATCCAAGAAAATGTCAGTTTAATGATTTTTGAATTGCTCATAATGCAGTAATTTAAATTCAGATAGTGATTATATGAAGGACAATTTACTATGTTTTATACTTTCAGTACACATAAAGTATATTATAAAAACTCCTTTATGGATATTTTGGTATATCTTTTTACATTTTCAACGTCCTTTAATAGGTTTTCACAAAGTTTATATTTGTGTGTGTATAATATATATTCGTCTGTATTAGAATTTTCTCACGTGTTTAGATCCCCAGAGCTCGTTTTCGGTTGTTTTTCGATGTTGTCGCTATATGTGTAAGTGTGCATAGTTGAACACGATAGCACTCAAATCATGATTTCTATTCATCTTCCAGTTATGTTAAAGGCCACTGTCGGAGGAACTGTCGAACAAATTTTCGAACCAATTGGCTAGAGGTTTCAATATCTAAAAAATTTTTCAACCATTATACAAGTTGCTGATAGACAGTTCCTTTTATCTCAATTATATTATTTTTATTTCTCACTTTCATCTTATGTAGATACAAAAATAATAGTTCTCCAAAACGGGACTTAAATAAGTAAAATATTTTTAATTTTTTTTCTTTTAATCTATTATTTTTATTTATTTTATTTTTTATTTATTTATTTTTTTTACTCATAGTATAATATTTTTACTTTGTTTTGCATGAAAAACAAGAACGAAAAATCATGCATTCGGCATAGATTATGAAACATTTTCCAACATATCAAGAAAACTGCAACAAAAATCCACCGTTAAATAAGGTAAAAGAATATATGTAAGTAAACAGTTTAGGAAACACATACCACATTGAAAAATACAATTTTCGAAATTACCTTCCATTGTAATAAAAGTAGTCGAATTTTTTTGAGCAGCCCTGTATATGATCTGTAGATTTGGATATATAATACATAGCATGATAAAATTTAATTGAGTTAGAAAATTCACATTAAGCAATTTTCGCCAATCGATAGAAATGCACTCGAAATGTTTTGTACAGCCCTGTATATTATCTAAAAACGTTTGTACACATCGTATATTAAGCTAAAATTTAATTCAGGTAAAAAATGCATAAGGCAACATAAAACTCACTTCCAGCAATTACCAACAGTAAAAGACAGTGTATTTTGTTCTCTGTGTAGCCCTGTATATGAATTTATTTATATTCCACAAACTTTTCTAGTCTACCAAATATAGTTCAGCAAGAAAGTGCGTAAAACAATTAAAAACTATCCTTAAGCAATTCACTCCTATAGTGCGTAATACTTGTGAATTCTCTTGTGTAGCCATGTATACGATCAACCGAATTTATACACACTTAAATGAAAAACGTAACATGAAAAAAAATAGTTAAACCTAAAAACGCAAACCAAAGTTGAAAACGCACTTATTACACATAGACTGTAATTATCCAACATATACTGTATTCTTTTGTGTGTCCCTGTAAATGAACCATACACGCAATGCATACCATACATTTAAGCGAGCAATTTATAGTCCACCTCAGTAATGCTTATAATTTTCATTATCTTTGAAATAGTGAAACAGCCTTAAATTACACTGCAAACGATTTTCCCCGTAGAATAATGTGTAAAAGAATTATTTTATTTGTCCCTGTAAATGAACGATAAAAGCAATGTCCACCATACTTTTAAGCGAGCAATTTATAGTACACTTCAGTAATATATATAATTTTCAGTATGTTTGAAATAGGGAAACACCATTAAATTACACTGCAAACGATTTTTCCTCGTCGAACAATGTGTCACAGAATTATTTTGTTTTCCTGTAAGTGAATAATAAATTATTTGCACCCCATATTCTGCAAAAAGCACGTTTTAATGTGCTTCGTAAATATATATCAATTTCATCATGTTTTAAATGTAACATCATCAAAATTCACTAGAAACGATTATTTCCCATTGACTATAATGTAACGAAATAATTTTGACTGTCGCTGTAAAAGACTACTAATATTGCTACACCTTTATTTGAAATAGGGAACATGCTGTAGTAGACTACAATAACATACAAAAAATTCAGGGCAATCTGAGTATATTTACACGAGTTAGAGCACGGACAGACGGCAGATGGCAGACGGCAGACAAACCGAAGTCATAAACAATTTTCAACTAGGTTGGAAAGTGTTAAATAAGATTTTACCAAATAAAATCTCTCGGAAATTTAAGTATTGATTTTGTCGAAGATAATACTTTTGCAAAATATGCTAAAATATATTTAAATGGTCCTTCTTTGGTGAAAAAAGAAATTTTGTAATTCTGATGCACTTGAGACTACATGTCGGCAGGTTTGCTAAGGTTTGATGCCAACAATCGCTGTAAATCCACTTGAGAAAGATAAGCAATACAATTGAGAATTTTAGTATAATAAATTGTATATTGCGTTATATATATATATATTTTTTTTTTGGTTACTGTTGAATTACCTGTTATCTGAATGGAAACTGTTCTTTAAAGTATTCGCACAGTCAGAAGAAGTCATTCCTGATTTTTTTTTTTTCCAGTTCAAAGATTTCGAATCACCATGTCAGTACTTTGGAAATATACATATTTTGTTTTCAAAAAAGTACTTATGTTAATAATTTACACACAAGCTGTGCCATATTTTGATTTTATAATTTTGTTACTAAAGCTTAAATATGATATAAATCGACTGAAAAAATAAATTTAAATTTCCTGTTCATATGCGTGTATATTAAGTAAAATATTTATCAATTTTCTAGTAGAAATTCGTTCAGAAATAAGTGTACTGAAAAAAAAATATATATATACATATATAAATTATATTATGAAAATTAATTAAGTGTATGTAAATATTATGAAAATATTTTAAAATATATTATTATACTTATTACTTTTTTCATTATTGTACATTAATAAAGACTATCAATATAAAGCAATACTCACTGATAAAACTCAAAACAAAATGTGATACGATAGAGACATACACTAATAAAAAATAAATATATTGTACATATAATTAAAGAAATATACATTATGTAAACAAATGCAATTTATATAACATAAATGTAACCTTTACTTTAAGAAATCAGTAGCGTCAGATACTAAAGCCAAATACTTTCAACCCACTCTTTTTTTTATATCAATAAAATACTCGCAATCTTATTAAGTTACAATCTCGGTATCCGGGCAGGAAATCATTGAATTGCCTCAAGTAGATTTCTGCCTCATCATTACTGCAAGAGCTGATAGTTTTTTTTTTTGAATGACCCCTCTTCACGAGTATTCTCGAGTAAAACCAGTTACCTCCAATATTTGTTAGAAATTTTCTACTGAGATAAAATATTTTACCATTTGCGGGATTTTACCGTAAAGTTTTTATTACAAGGTAATTTGAGGAAATGTTGAAGTAGATAGATTTTAATTACTAGAATGGCTAATCCTTCTTTTTTGACTTATTGGACAGAAAAAAAATTACTTTTTTCTCTTATAGAAATTCAATTTTTATGCGTACATTATTTTTTTTAAAGTTTTAAATTTTTAACACGCGTTATTCGTGTTATCACACATCCCAAATACCAGTGGATGTTTTCAGAATGTCCTTACATAGTTTTCTGGGCACGAGTTAAACCAACGCCCCCTAGATAAGAAAGTCGTGACACACGTCACGAAAACTTCATACCAAGCAGGCAAAACAAAGAAAAACATCGAACAACTAGCATGTTTCGATTTTGATGCATCGTGGAATTATTAACTATAAGTTGTATAGAATAATTATTAATGCTATGAGCCAATGGAATCGAAACATGCAAGTTGTTCGAATTTTTTTTTCTTTGTTTTGCCTGCTTGGTATGACGTTTTCGTGACGCGTGTCAAGGCTTTCTTATCTAGGGGGCGCTGGTTAAACACAATCATATTGTGACGTCTAGATATCCGTCTTTGTCACAATCTACGATACGGTTCGGAAAACATTCTAACACGGTGTACTCGTCACCTTACAGTCTACAGAAACGTGCTGAGAATGTTCAGATTGAACATACGGGATGTTTCAACTAGTCAGGCTCCTACAATTTGGCCTCTTTGAAAGTCTGTGATTTCTGATATTTTACACGTTTGACAAAAATCCAAGACGCATACAACTTCACGAAAGCTGCTTCAAACTCCGTAATATATACTGTTTATAATTTAAAAAAAAATGTTGGACAGAGTTATATTTTAATGCTTACGAAACGCATTCTTAAATGTCACTTTTATTCACAGGTGTTTCATTAATTTGATAACAACCTGTATATATATATAATGCAAAAGGGAAAGTCGTTCCGCCTGCTTATAATTTGAATTCTGCTGAATGGATTTACTGAAGGATGTACAAAGTAAAGGTTCATATAGCTTTAAAACACAAGATCAACCAAAAACTGAAATTAAGACTAAAATCTGAGTATATTATAATGTAATGTTTAATTTAATGCAGATAAAGCTACGATGGATACAATATCTAAAAAAGTTGTGAACATTTTAGGTTAATTTTTAATTATCACTGTGTTTAAAAATATGCAATAATTAATATTTTTGAAAAATCGCAATTTCCTTGCACATCTAACAGAAAAGGATTTTTAAGATAAAATTATATTTCAAATTGATGTTAATTTTTCGATATAGTTTACCACATACAATGTAAAAGAAAAATGAAACATTTTGTAATGATCAATTTTAAATGTTTCTTCGATTGTAGTGAAATAGCTTCCAACATATAATTATATTATGCTTTAGATAGCTGAGATGAAATCGTTAAAAAAATTAAATATTCCTAATAAAAATTAACTTTAAATTCTTTTAATAAAAAAAATCATATTTTGTTATGGTATAATGGCTTAAAAATCACACAAATAATATACATTGTAACATCTAGTATTTACAACATCTGCCTTATTTATAGCTGCCAAAAAAGGAAATACATGATATGGCAACTGCCCAGAAAAGTGTACATTCTTTCAGATAATAATATATTTCTTGCTTTAGTAAACTAATACCTATATTAGCTATAAGAGATATATTGCCAGGTTTTTCTTAAACCTCTTATAAGGTTTCATATTTTTATCAGTTTATATCGGTTTACAATTATTATTATTTGAATAGACAAAGAACTGCTTACATTTTAGGATACGTTACGAAATATTGATTACTTTGCATTTTTTAATCTATATCTATACTTAATATTATAAAGGAGTAAAGATTGTTTGTTTGTTCGTAGGGAGTAATCTCTGGAGCTACCGAACCGATTTCAAAAGTGATGGTGGCAAATGGATGGTGACAACACCTGCTCCAACATAGGCTATATTTTATGTTGATGCCACTACCCCAGGGGGGTGCAGGAGTGAAAAACTTTCTAAAATTGCAATCTTTTCTATACTGAAGCAGCTAGAAATTTGAAATTTGGCGTTGTAGTTACTTATAAGATGTAAATGCTCTCTAAGAACAAAAAAAAAATTCGAAATTTAAAAGGATGAAATTAGCGAAAAGCGTTCTAAAAACATTCTAAATTACAATTTCTATGGAATGTCTAGAACTACTGAACCGATTTGAAATTTGGCGTTGTAGTTACTTATAAGATGTAAATGTCTCTAAGAACAAAATAAAAAAGAATTCGAAATTTAAAAGGGTGAAATGAGCGAAAAGCGTTCTAAAAACATTCTAAATTACAATTTCTATGGAATCTCTAGAACTACCGAACCGATTTGAAAGTTGGCGTTGTAGTTACTTATAAGATGTAAATGCTCTCTAAGAACAAAAAAAAATTGAAATTTAAAAGGGTGAAATGAGCGAAAAGCGTTCAAAAAACATTCTAAATTACAATTTCTATGGAATCTCTAGAACTACCGAACCGATTTAAAATTTGGCGTTGTAGTTACTTATAAGATGTAATTGCTCTCTAAGAACAAAATGAAAAAAAAAATCGAAATTTAAAAGGGTGAAATGAGCAAAAAGCGTTCTAAAAACATTCTAAATTACAATTTCTATGGAATCTCTAGAACTACCGAACCGATTTGAAATTTGGCGTTGTAGTAACTTACGAGCAGGGAAGACCGAGCTATGCTCAGTCAAAATTAGCTTGGAGTTCAAATATCCTGACGCAAGACCAAAATGACCCTCTAATCAAATTTTCTCAAACATGTGACCTAGCCCAACATTCTTCTCGTGCCCAAAAACCATAGGAGGCAAAATTTAGTCTGAATATTCTGAGCTTTTTTTAAGGTAAAATAGCTTGACCCATAATGACCTATGACCAAAATGACCCACAATTGAATTTTCTCGAAAATGAGACCTAGCACAACAGTCTTCTCGTGCTCAAAAACCATTGGAGGCAAAATTTAATCTAAATAGTCTGAGCCGTTTTTAAGATAAAATAGCTTGACCCATAATAACCTATGACCAAAATGACCCACTAATTGAATTTTCTCGAACATGTGACCTAGCCCAACAGTCTTCTCGTGCCCGAAAACCATAGGATGCAAAATTTAGTGTATATAATCTGAGCCGTTTCTATGATAAAATAGTTTGACCCATAATGAACCATGACCAAAATGACCCACTAATCGAATTTTCTCGAACACATGACCTAGCCCAACAGTCTTCTCGTGTCTGAAAACCATAGGATGCAAAATTTAGTGCAAATAGTCTGAGCCGTTTTTAAGATAAAATAGCTTGACCTTTTATGAACCATGAACAAAATGACCCACTAATCGAATTTTCTCGAACACGTGACCTAGCCCAACAGTCTTCTCGTGTCCGGAAACCATAGGATGCAAAATTTAGTGTAAATAGTCTGAGCCGTTTTTTAGATAAAATTAGCTTGACCCACAATGACCCAAAAATGACCCACTAATCGAATTTTGTCGGACATGTGACCTAGCCCAATGATTTTGTCGTGTCCGATACTCGTAGGACACGAAATTTAATCAAAATCGTTAGAGCCGTTTTTTAGATAAAATTAAATTGACCCGGGTTGACCCCAAAATGACCCACTAATCGAATGATCCACTAATGATCCGAAATGATCCACTAATCGGTTGACCCACTAATCGATAGTTCTCGAACATGTGACCCAGCCCAATAGTCTTCTCCTGCCCGAAAATGGTAAGATACAAAATTTAGTCAAAATCGTTTGAACCGTTTTTTTATAGAATTAGCTTGACCCTAACCCTTGATGACCCAAAATGACCCACTAATCGAATTTTCTCGAACACGTGACTTAACCCAATGGTTTTCTGGTGCCCCAAAGCGGTAGGATACAGAATTTCGTCAAAATCGTTAGAGCCGTTTTTGAGATAAAATTTGCATATATATATATATAACCACACACAAGATTTGCTCGTATTAGAATATATGATAAGATGTAAATGCTCTCTAAAAACAAAACAAAAAAAAATCGAAATTTAAAAGGGTGAAATAAGAGAAAAGCGTTCTAAAAACATTCTAAATTACAATTTCTATGGAACCTCTAGAACTACCGAACCGATTTGAAATTTCGCCTTTTTAGTTACTTATAAGATGTAAATGCTCTCTAAGAACAAAATAAAAAAAAATTTCGAAATTTAAAAGGGTGAAATGAGAGAAAAGCGTTCTAAAAACATTCTAAATTACAATTTTTATGGAATCTCTAGGACTACCTAACCGATTTGAAATTTGGCGTTGTAGTAACTTATAAGATGTAAATGCTCTCTAAGAACAAAACAAAACAAAAAAATTCGAAATTTAAAAGGGTGAAATGAGCGAAAAGCGTTCTAAAAACATTCTAAATTACATTTTCTATGGAATCTATATAGAACTACCGAACCGATTTGAAATTTGGCGTTGTAGTTACTTATAAGATGTAAATGTTCTCTAAGAACAAAATAAAAAAAAATTCGAAATTTAAAACGGTGAAATGAGAGAAAAGCGTTCTAAAAACATTCTAAATTGCAATTTTTATGGAATCTCTAGAACTACCGAACCGATTTGAAATTTGGCGTTGTTGTTACTTATAAGATGTAAATGCTCTCTAAGAACAAAATAAAAAAAAATTCGAAATTTAAAAGGGTGAAATGAGAGAAAATCGTTTTAAAAACATTCTAAATTGCAATTTCTATGGAATCTCTAGAACTACGGAACCGATTTGAAATTTGGCGTTGTAGTTACTTATAAGATGTAAATGCTCTCTAAGGACAAAAAAAATCGAAATTTAAAAGGATGAAATGAGCGAAAAGCGTTCTAAAAACATTCTAAATCACAATTTCTATTGAATCTCTAGAACTACCGAACTGATTTGAAATTTGGTTGTAGTTACTTATAAGATTTAAATGCTCTCTAAGAACAAAATAAAAAAAAATCGAAATTTAAAAGGGTGAAATGAGTGAAAAGCGTTCTAAACCATTCTAAATTACAATTTCTATGGAATCTCTAGGACTACCGAACCGATTTCAAAAGTGACGGTGGCAAATTGATGGTGGCAAACCCTGCTCCAAAATAGGAAAAATTTATGTCGGTGTCACTAATCCCCAGGGGGGTGCACGAGCGAAAAACGTTCTAAAATTGAGATCTTTTTTATACTGAAGGAACTAGAAATTTTGAAATTTGTTGTTGTAGTTACTTATAACATGTAAATGCTCTCTAAGAACAAAATAAAAAAAATCGAAATTTAAAAGGGTGAAATGAGCGAAAAGCGGTCTAAGAACATTCTAAATTACAATTTCTATGGAATCTCTGGAACTACCGAACCGATTTCAAAAGTGATGGTGGCAAATGGATGGTGACAACCCCTGCTCCAACATAGGATATATTTTATGTCGGTGTCACTATCCCCAGGGGGGTGCAGGAGTGAAAAACGTTCTAAAATTGCGATTTTGTTTACACTGAAGGAACTAGAAATTTGAAATTTGGCATTGTAGTTACTTATAAGATGTAAATGCTCTCTAAAAACAAAATAAAAAAAATCTAAATTTAAAAGGGTGAAATGAGCGAAAAGCGTTCTAAAAACATTCTAAATTACAATTTCTATGGAATCTCTAGAACTACCGAACCGATTTCAAAAGTGATGGTGGCAAATTGGTGGTGACAATCCCTGCTCCAACAGCCTCTTTAATAAAAAATTATGCGTTTCTGATGACTGGGTTTTTCGCTAATTGTTGCCACAGATTAATCTCGGAAAATGAAACTATTGAAGTTACTGAAAAAAAAATAGTAGCTCGAAAAGTATTTGTCTGAAAATTGTTAGGCAAACTGCGTTTGAAAGGTAACAAATTGTAGTTTTGTTGATATAAATTTCAAATCTAATGATTATGCCATTTTTCAAATATTGAATTTGAAATATTACCAAATTTCACAATGGAGTACCATAGCGAAACCTTCATGCGTAAAAAGATAATGATAAGGGCGACGTGTCCTGGTGAGTATATTGGCTATGGCATGAGTCACAAATTAAAGTAGCCTTATTATTCTGTTAAAATATAAAAGTGAATTATGAAATGTCAATATTTTGTTGGATTAAAAGTTCGTTATAAGAAATTGACCAGCGTAGCGGGCGTAGCTTGCTAGTACTGGTATAAAGCATATTTATATATATTGGATTTAAATTTTTCATTTTATATATTTGTTACAAATCAGTGCTTGTTTCAATGTTTATAAATGTCGTTTTCGTGCAAGTAGACTGTTGACGAGGGTACAATCAACAGGGAAATTTACTATAGATTTTTTTTAAATCAATAAGAAAAAAATATAAAAAATATTAACAAAAAATAAATATTTTCTGTAAGCATATGAAAAATTAGTAAAAAATATCTTTATAACTTTATCACAATATGAGATCGGCATTTTACTATCACATAACATTTTTTTTATTATCAAATAGAGTTTTGTAATAATAATAATAAATTTAAATAGTAAGCTATTCCTTTCCAAAGCTAGATATATATGCAGACATGAAATATATATTTTTTATTATTTAGTTAATAAGTAATTAATGTGCATCATGAAAATAAAAGCTGTTGACTTGAGTCTCGCATATTGCTGGTTTGATGTTTTTCGCCTACGAGACCTAGTAGTAATCGGCTAACATATCTATACTAATATTATAAAGTAGTAAAGATTGTTTTTGTTTGTTTGTTTGTTTATTTGTAGGGGGTAATCTCTGGAACTACCGAAGCGATTTCAAAAGTGATGGTGGCAAATTGATGGTGACAATCCCTGCTCCAAAATAGGCTATATTTTATGTCCATGCCACAATCAACAGGGGGGTGCAAGAACGAAAAACGTTCTAAAATTTCGATTTTTTTATACTGAAGGAGCTAGAAACATGAAATTTGGCATGGTAGTTACATATAAGATGTAAATGCTCTCTAAGAACAAATTCTAAAAAAATCGAAATTTAAAAGGGTGAGATGAGCGAAAAACGTTCTAAAAACATTCTAAATTACAATTTTTTTGGAATCTCTAGAACTACAGAATCGTTTTCAAAAGTGGAGTGGCAAATTGATGGTGACAGTCCCTACTACAAAATGGGCTATATTTTATGTCGGTGCGACTACTCCCAGGGGGGTGCAAGAGTGAAAAACGTTTTGAAATTTCGACTTTTTTTATACTGAAGGTGTTAGAAACATGAAATTTAGCATGGTAGTTGTTGCATAAACTTTTTAATTTTAGCTCGCGTGATCCTTAGTTTTAACTTCGCTGAGAGTGGGATCGCGTGACATGGCTTTTCATTATTTTATTGTATCTGCTTGATGTAAAAACTCATTGAATTGTTGATTTTATTTTATTATTGTAATTTATTTTTGTGATGTGGCAACTTTATGTTTTATCGTTTTAATTTTTATAGAAAAAGTAGATGTTCTAGAAGTTTCTCAGATGTAGTTGAAATGACGTTGTAATGTTATTGGAGATATGTTTTTTAATTGATTTGTTGTGTGGAAATAAATGTCTACCTTTGTAAAACGGGATATCTTTAATTCTCCAAAACAGACGCAAACATCGGGTAGATGTTTTGGACCTGAGTATAAGTATTTTTAGCTGTTTTTAAAATAGAGTTAAAGTTTGACTTTATTTCTTCTGCAACATATTTATTTTGGCGTCCACGATCAGGACCGTTTGTTTTGAATGAATAGAAGATCTGTTTTAATACGAATTGATAATGTCGTTGAAGTCTTTAAATACTAAAAAGAAAAATGGAAAGGCAGCATTTACGGCAGTTGCTGAAAAGGTTGAAGTAGAAATCACAAATGAAGAATTTAATCTTATTAACTGTCAAATTTTGTTAAATCAATTAGATGATAAATTTAACAGGCTGTGTTTGACGGAAGATAAGATCATGGATTTACTTAATGAAAATGATTTTGAAATTGAATTTAATGCAGCTGAAGCCGATAGAGATTTATATTTGTGTTTAAAAGTAAAACTAAACTACAAAATGGAAGAACATCAGTCGAAAGTGGTCGAAAAAGTTTCATCTTTGCCATCGAATCCAGAGAATAATAGAAAATTCAAACTTCCTGAATTAGGAATGAGAAAATTTTCTGGAGATGCCAGAGAATTCTTGGGCTTTTGGAGCCAATTTTCTAAGATTCATGAGGATCCTAACTTAGCTGAAGAAGATAAATTTCAATACCTGGCTCAGTGTGTGACACCAAATTCCAGAGCAGCTCAATTGATAATCAGTTTTCCCTTGACGGCTACTAATTATCCGAAAGCCGTGCAACAACTAAAAGATCGTTTCGGACGTGATGATTTATTGGTTCAAATATATGTTCGGGATCTATTGAATCTTGTAATGAAGAATGCTACTACTGGACGTACTGCTACAGATTTGGCTGTTCTATACGACAGCATTGGAAAGTCTTGCGCGAACTAAAGAAAAGTTTGCTGATTTTCTCGGGCCCCTAGTGGAATCTTGCCTACCTGAAAGTATACTTAGAGCATAGGAGAGAAGCCGTGTTCCTGAAGATGGAGTGACAAGGAATTCTGAAAGAACTTTAGATAATCTTATGATTTTCCTTCGCCATGAAGTGGAGTCCAAAAAAATGATTAAATTAGCTCAAACTGGTTTTACTGGTAATGTTGTGAAACGCGTTTGTAATAAAAATGTTAGTAGTGACAATTTAGATATGTCAACTGCAGCTATGTTAGTAAGTACAAATGAGTTTTCTAATGGTAAGTTGTCTTTTACTTGTATTTTTTGTGATAAGCCACATTCTAGTGCAAAATATTTTAAAGCAGAGAAAATGAGTTTTAATGATAAAAAATTGATTGTACAAAAGAAAAAGGCTTGTTTCGCATGTTTAAGAATTGGTCATTTAAGAAATCAATGTAAAGCTAATATCAAATGTTTTATTTGTAATGGTAATCATTTAAAGTTAATGTGTTCAAAGAATATGAAAGAAAATGAGTGTAAACAAAAGGATCCAAAAGCTCAGGTTTCTCTTTCTAATAATACTAGTAATGATAATGTTTATTTGCAAAGTTTATGTATAAATATTTTTGTTAAAAGTAAAAGAAAGAAAATTCCAGCTCTTATAGATTCCGGCTCACAACATAGCTACGTGGCCGAAAGGAATATTCGGGAGTTGAGAGTAGACCCGATTAGGGAAGAGAGAATTATTCATTGTTTATTTGGGGGGAAAGAAACGGAACCATTATCTCATTCAGTTTTTTCTTTGCAAGTAGGTGATTCAGATAGAACTTTTAAACTTTGTCTTGAAGCCTTTTCGGAAGAAAAAATATTCGGTTTCGTACCCATTGTTAATGATCCTAAAATTCTGCAGGAATTAAAACAGAGAAAAATAAAAGTTACTGATAGCATATGTAAGGAAAATGAAATTGATTTGTTATTAGGTGCAGATGTTATCGGGAAGTTATTAACGAGGGAATTTGTACAGTTGTCTTCGGGACTCACTGCTGTCAAAACTAGACTTGGGTTGGCTTTCATGGGTAAACAAATAAATAACGAATATGTTACAGATAATGTATTATCAAGTCTGTCTTTGCATGCGCGAGATATTTCAGTAAAATATTTGTGGGAGTTAGAGGCTTTAGGTATTTCAGATCCTACTGAAAATATTAACACAAAAAATCGAATGGCCGATGAAAAGATTGATTTTGAAAACAAATTATCAATACTTCCGGATGGTAGGTATGAATTAGAGTTACCTTGGAAACACGAAACTAATCAATTGCCAGATAACAAAATTATATCCTTGATGCGTCATGAGAAAATGATTAAACGTGCTAAAGAAAGTGGGTTTCTAGGTAGTTATCAAAAGGTGATTCAAGAATGGGAGGAATTAAACATTATTGAAAGGGTGCCAGAAAAAGAATTAGATAATAAATGTCATTATATGCCGCATAGACCAGTTATAAAGATGGATAGTGAAACTACAAAAGTAAGACCTGTATTTGATGCTTCTGCTAACGAAAAGGGAAAGCCATCCTTAAACCAGTGTTTATTTAAAGGTCCTAATTTAGTAGATTTCATACCAGACATCGTAGACAGGTTCAGAATGTTCCCTTTTGGTTTGAGTGCCGATATCGAAAAAGCATTCCTTCAGCTGAGTATTGTTCCGAAAGATAGAGATTATTTGCGTTTCTTTTACCCATTCGATGAGGAAATACAAATTTATAGGCATTGTCGCGTTGTTTTCGGGGTATCCTGTTCTCCTTATTTACTGTATGCTTCCATCATTCATCTTTTAAACAATTCCTCACTTGATTTCAAGAAAGTGACTCATAAGTTAAAAATTCTTTTTATGTTGATAATTGTATAACTGGTGTAAATAATGTAAAAGAAGAAGAGAATTTTGTTGAACAGGCTAAAATTATTATGTCCAAAGGCTGTTTTTACTTACGTAGTTGGGAAAGCAATGTTGCTTGTAAATTTACATCTAAGCATTCCGGGGATACATCTTTATTAGGAATGTTATGGAACTTAGATAATGATACGCTAAAATGTAAGATTAATGCAAATATGTTAACATGTGATGTTAAAGTAACTAAGAGATTGATTCTATCTATTGTGCAATCGATATTTGATCCAGTTGGTATACTTGCCCCAACTACACTGCTACCAAAGTTAATTTTGCAGCAAACATGGAAACAAAGTATTCATTGGGATGATATGTTGCCTGAGGACATTGTAAAGAAATTTTGTTTATGATTAAATGATGTGCATTTGTTAAAAGATGTGACAATACCACGTTATGTAGGCTCAAATGCAACATTCGACTTGCATGTTTTTGTCGATGCTTGTAAGAATGCTTATGCTACATGTGTTTTTGCTTGAACTCGTAATTCATCGGGAAGTATGTTGACTCTTTTAAGAGCGAAAAGTCGTGTAGCACCTTTGAAAATCTTGAGCATCCCAAGATTGGAGTTAATGTCGTGTTGCATAGGAGCCAGGTTAGCCTTTTCCATCTGTAATGCAATTAATGCTTTTGATATGAAAATTACATTTTGGAGTTATTCTACAGTTGCATTGTGGTGGATAAAAAACCACGGGGAATGGTCTAATTTTGTTGCTAACCGGGTTAAAGAAATCAGGCATCTGACACAATCTAAATCATGGAGACATGTCCCTGGTCACATGAATCCAGCGGATATACTATCTCGAGGTTGTTCACCTAGTCGAATGCTAGCTTCTGAGTGGTTTAATGGACCTTTATGGCTCAAGCAAAATCCAGAATCGTGGCCTGTTAAAGAAATTTTTGGGGAACATAATGAAGTTAATGATGAACATAAAAAAGTTAAGTTAATAAATATTAATGTGTCAGAGTTTTCTGATCCTTTTGATGTTGGAAGATTTTCGAATTATGATAAATTAATTCGGGTTTTCGGTTGGGTTTTACGTTTTATTAACAACTGTAGGAGCACTCCTAATTTGTGTAAAAATCTTTCTGTTCATGAAATTGGAAGTTCGGAAAAGTGTTTGATTAGATTTATTCAGAATTCTTATTTATCTGATTTAAAGACCGTTAACTGTCTAGATGTATTTACTGATAATGAAAACATCATTAGAGTGAAGACAAGAATTACTGAACGAAAAGACAGTTCTGATTTTTTAAGACCTATTTGGTTACCTGGTAAATGTATATTTACTGAATTATTAATTGAATCAGTGCATAGAAAAAATTGTCATGCAGGACTTCATATGATGCAGTCATTATTGAGAGAAAGGTTTTGGATAACTAAACAACGTAAGACTGTACGTAAAGTGTTGAATAGATGCGTGAAATGTAAAAGGTATAAGTCAAAGCCAATGTCATGTGATTCCGTGCCTCTGCCAGCTGATCGCGTAGAAAATTGTTCTGTTTTCACGGTTGTAGGGACTGATTTTGCGGGACCTCTATTTCTAAAAGGTGGTGGAAAGGTTTGGATTGCTTTGTTCACTTGTGCGGTGTACAGAGCTGTCCATATGGAACTTGTATCTTCCTTTTAGCTCTAAGGCGGTTCATAGCTAGGAGAGGTAGGCCCGAAATAATTTATTCCGACAATGGGGGTAATTTTAGAGGTGCTTTTAATGAGCTTTCAAAATTAGACTGGAAAGTGATACTTAAGGAGACGAATACAAAAAGGATATTCTAGAAATTTAACCCTCCTACTGCCTCTTGGTGGGGAGGCTGGTGGGAAAGATTAGTACGCGTCATAAAGGAGCTTCTTAGACGCACATTGGGAAAATCTGTGTTATCATACGAAGAACTTGAAACTATAATTTGTGATTGTGAGTCAGTCGTTAATTCTCGACCTTTAACATATGTATCGGAAGATTCTCAAGATTTAATTCCCTTAACCCCTTCAATGTTTCTAAAAGAGGATTGTTGTTCTGACGTAACAGATATCGATGAAGTTGATTCACAACATTTGCAAAAAAGAATCAGGTACCGTACAAAGCTTTTGAGGGATTTAAGAAGTCGTTTCAGAAAAGAATATTTAGGACAGTTAGTAATGAAGCAAACTGAAGGTAAAGTTTCCCGAAAACCTGAAATTGGAGAAATTGTATTAATAGGGGATGATTTCAAAAAGAGACTATATTGGCCTTTGGCGAGAGTTATCGAAAAAATTCAAGGTCGTGATGGAAAGGTCCGAACAGTTAGACTTAAAACGGCTTCAGTAATTTTCATAAGACCTATTCAACGTATTTATCCGTTGGAGATTACTACTAAAGAGATTAATTCGCCTGCAGGTATGTTGAGATCAAAAAATCCTGTAAATGAGACCGAATGTGATGAACAGTCATCATGTCCTGAGAAGATCCTTGAGAAGAAATTTACTTCATCCGGTCGGATAATTAAGATTCCTAAGCGACTTGATCTTTTTAATCAGGGAATTTATGTTTCTGAGTCGTTTGCCACTGACTCAAAAAGGGGGGAGGATGTTGCATAAACTTTTTAATTTTAGCTCGCGTGATCCTTAGTTTTAACTTCGCTGAGAGTGGGATCGCGTGACATGGCTTTTCATTATTTTATTGTATCTGCTTGATGTAAAAACTCATTGAATTGTTGATTTTATTTTATTATTGTAATTTATTTTTGTGATGTGGCAACTTTATGTTTTATGGTTTTAATTTTTATAGAAAAAGTAGATGTTCTAGAAGTTTCTCAGATGTAGTTGAAATGACGTTGTAATGTTATTGGAGATATGATTTTTATTTGATTTGTTGTGTGGAAATAAATGTCTACCTTTGTAAAACGGGATATCTTTAATTCTTCAAAACAGACGCAAACATCGGGTAGATGTTTTGGACCTGAGTATAAGTATTTTTAGCTGTTTTTAAAATAGAGTTAAAGTTTAACTTTATTTCTTCTGCAACAGTAGTTACTTATAAGATGTAAATGCTCTCTAAGAACAAATTGTAAAAAAATTCGAACTTTAACAGGATGAGATGAGCGAAAAGCGTTCTAAAAACATTCTAAATTACAATTTCTATGGAATCTCTAGAACTACATAACCATTTTCAAAAGTGATGGTAACAGTCCCTGCTGTAACATAGGCTATATTTTATATCGGTGACACTACCACAGGGGTGGGGGGTTGGGGCTGAGGTAAAAGAGCGAAAAACTTTCGAATTTTTCGAATTTTTTTTCGACATTAGTATGGCTTAATTAGTAATTTCTGAATTATCTGTGGGAGTAAAATTTCCTCTAATGAAAATAGGCCGACGAATACAACTTGGCATTTTTCAAGAATTACGCGGGCAAAGCCACGGGATTTGCTAGTATTTAATAAATTTGCCACTTTTCCTCCACTTATGTGTTATACTTAATTATTTACACACTATTTTAATAATCTTAGATACATTAATTATGTGCCTTCTTCAATCTCATACCATTGGAAAATAATTATATTTTATATCAACTGATCAGTAATGACATCGAAAGTAAATGTTGTGTACACATTAGCATTATTTAGGTGGTGTACATACTCAAAATTGAACCATCTTTGATTTTTTTTATATAGTATATCATATTGAGCATTATATCCGTGTTTCATGGATCCGATCATACAAAAACATATGGTGTACCAATTTTATCTTAAATATTCATAGTGTTACGAAAAGACAGGGTTTGAGAAGCGAATTTTAAAACCACGGGATAAACTTTAATTTATTAAAGACATCTAATTGGAATGTTTCTGTTAAGTAATACACAATTTATTAGTTCGGGCATAATCTAAACATTGTTCATATTTAAAAAAGGTATTTTCAATAAGTAAAATTATATATAAACTAGCTGTTACCCGTGACTTCGTTCACGCAACATTAAAAGAAAAATAAATACATTAATTAAGCAAAATATTTCATTCCCGATAGTTAAAAACGTTAATAATTAACTAACTATTTATAACATTTCATAGGAGACAATACGGTATTTTTTGTTATAGGGACCTTGACATAACTCAGTCTTAAAAAAGTGAAATATGGTGCCAAATAATCACGAAAATGAAATTGCAACCAATGCAAAAAGGAGGGCCAAATAAAATCGTGGAAATAGACGAATTCGGTAAAAACAGGTGCCAATTTTACCTGATAAACAATTTTACTTTTAACGCCTTTGTGAAGCGTTTTAACAGCCATCCTTAAAAAAAACATTAATTGGAAATAGTATATGCTTTTTCTTTAAATTCAATTCTGCCTCCTTGGTTTAATGTATAGCTGAAACAAATCTTGTTTCCTAAATGACAGTATGTTGACAGGCAATTTTTGTTCTCCAGAATCAATTGATTCATGTGAAAATATGTTTCGATGTGATCGATGTGAAAATATGTTTTTATTTTTCGGATTATTTACTGAAATCAAGATTTTGTTTTCACCATCTATTCAAAGTGAAAATAAATTCTGTTTTTCAGTTTCAATGAGAAAATGGTGTAAAAAATATACTGATCTGTTTTATTTCTCCCTTTTTATACACAAATATGGAGTAATTTACTTTCCGTTTTTAGAGAAACTTCGTTAAAATTTACAAAAACAAAAACAAAAGGCATCTAATTTAATTTTTTAAATTCTGAGAGTTTGTGTGACATCCTCTGATCAATGATAACCGGTATTATGTAAATCGCGTTGCGTTCGATAGTCTAGGCGTCGTTGCGAAATACAAACACACGGTCAGATTTTAATATAATAGATTCGTGTTCATTTTCCTTTTCCTTTTCTTAAAATTATGATGTGATTTTTAGCAGAAAACTCTCATCTGTATATAACGGATACTCATGCTTGATAATCAGTATAGATTAAAAAAACATTAAAATTTTCCGTTATAAATATGGCGTGAAACCCATCTACTTTCTATACTTACTGATCCTTGTATTATTAATATAAGGAATTGATTCACACTCATTTTAAAACATATTGGAAAATTCACGTTTTATTTCAAATATGACGTCTCTTTTCCCCAGAGAAATCCCTTTTTAATGACATAATTCTTGTTAATTTTCTTTTCCAGGCAATTAATTTCAGTACTGGCATAGGGGAAATTACGTTACTTTAACGAAATAATATTAAATCCTTAGGTTTTATCAACAAAAATGGAACTCTTAACATTCGTCTTTTTTTTTTAGGTAATCGAGTTATTTCTTTTAGTTTTAAGAATGAAAATAAGTATTTCTCGCTATCCATGACATCATTTTCGACATGGATAATTTTGCGGGGCATATTATTGACGTTGGCTAACCATTTTCTTTTCAAACTTCTTTTTACTTTTTAAAAATTTAAATAAAAAATACGGTATAGTTATATTAGCCGTGCGCAGACGGTAAAACGCCAAGTATTGTTACCAT
Source organism: Maratus michaelseni (assembly GCA_963931845.1). NCBI lineage: Eukaryota > Metazoa > Arthropoda > Arachnida > Araneae > Salticidae > Maratus > Maratus michaelseni. The sequence goes on from OZ007592.1 coordinate 423,727,814, forward strand.
ACAAAAGAAAAAAAAGAAGAAAAAAACCCAAGATCATTTTATTTCACCAGCATACACGCTTTATTTTCGATGTATGACGTCATATTCGCCTGTTTCCTATGGTTACGCATATTGAAACCTTGTATTATTATCAAAAACTAAAAAAAGTACGTTTTATTTCTAATGACATTATTTAATCTTCTTTTTAATTCTTTAATTTTTTTATTTCATTTTCATTTTTCACGTGAAAATTTTTCAATTGAAACTAAATTGTTGAGTAAAAATTATTATTCCGGATTTTGATTTAGTTTTGGCAGCGATAAAGTATTAGCAACGAGGTCGCGCATGCCGACGGCAGGCGTGCATCATCCGCCGATTCCAGGCTCGTGTGAACCCATACGAGACACGACCATGATGATCCGGTTTACCCGGGGACCCCCTAGGTGGTACTCTTCAGCCGGAGAGCGAAGCGGGGGCGTACGACTACCTGCACTTCAAGCTCTCTTTCCCAAGTGAGTTGATAACATATAGGTCGAAGCGACATTAGTGGAACCTTCCCTCTAAGGCCTACTAACTTTTCACTTGGGCGGATAACGAGAGTGAACCCCAGCCTCGTTGCCGAAATCCCATAAGGGAAAACGGGTCCTCAGCCTAATGGTGAACACTCTCACTTCCCATTAATTTACCGCCCCTTCCGAATATCAAATCCTAGGGAAGGAGGAGACGACTATTTCATTTGGGGCGGCTAGCAGGAGGTGCTTCTCGCCAACCCGGAACCTCGAAGAAACTCGGTCCCTAGCGCATAGACACGCCTGGCTGGGTTGTCACCGCCGAATGGCGAACCATTCAACGGGTCATGCACATATCATATCGCTACAAAAGAGCAGGAGGTGCTTCTCACCAACCCGAGAACTCGAAGAAAACTGGTCTCAACGCATAGACACGTCTGGCTGGGCTGTCCCTCACCAAGGAGCACCCGCGAGGCATCGAGATCGAAGCGACGTGGTACTCCTGGGAGATCACGCTCATAAAAATGCACTATAACGGAAGAATGGAAGGACCACTACCGGACTCTGAGGGACGCGGAAAATAATCGCGATAATAATACAAATAATCGCGAAAATGAAATTGCAACCAATGCAAAAAGGAGGTCCAAATAAAATCGTGGAAATAGACGAATTGGGTAAAAACAAATGTTAATTTTACCTGATAAACAATTTTACTTTTAACGCATTTGTGAAATGTTTTAACATCCTTCAAAAAAACATTAACTGGAAATAGTATATGCTTTTTCTTTAAATTCAATTCTGCCTCCTTGGTCTAATGTATAGCTGAAACAAATCTTGTTTTCCAAATGACAGTATGTTGACAGACAATTTTTGTTCTCCAGAATCAATTGATTCATGTGAAAATATTTTTCGATGTGATCGATGTGAAAATATGTTTTTATTTTTCGTATAATTTACTGAAATCAAGATTTTGTTTTCACCATCTATTCAAAGTGAAAATAAATTATGTTTTTGAGTTTTAATGAGAAAATGGTGTAAAAAATATACTGATCTGTTTTATTTCTCCTTTTTTATACACAAATAGGGAGTAATTTACTTTCCGTTTTTAGATAAACTTCGTTAAAATTTACAAAAAAAAGAAAAAGAAAAAGAAAATCTTGGCATCTAATTTAATTTTATAAATTCTGAGAGTTTGTGTGACATCCTCGGATGAATAATAACAGGTGTTAAGTAAATCGCGTTCCGTTCAAAAGTCTAGGAGTAGTTGCAAAATTCTAACACACGGTCAGATTTTAATATAACAGATTCGTGTTCATTTTCCTTTTCTTAAAATTATGATGTGATTTTTAGTAGAAAACTCTCATCTGTATATAACGGATACCCATGCTTAATAATCAGTATAGATAACAAAACATTTAAATTTTTCGTTATAAATATGGCGTGAAACTCATCTACTTTCTATACTTACTGATCCTTGTATTATTAATGTAAGGATTTGATTCACACTCATTTTAAAACATATTGGAAAATTTCCGTTTTATTTCAAATATGAAGTCTCTTTTTCCCAAGAGAAATCCCTTTTTTAATGATCTAATTCTTGTTAATTTTCTTTTCCAGGCAATTAATTTCCATACTGGCATAGGGGAAATTATGTTATTTTAACGAAATAATATTAAATCTTTAGGTTTTATCAACAAAAATGGAACTATTAACCCCTTGGAGGGCAAGCACGTGGTCTAAAATTGCTACATTTTGCGATGTTTTGACACCAGTAAATTTAAATAATAAATTTTTACCTTCTCAATCTGCAAAAAACAATAATAAATATTTTTATTTAATAATACTGGTGGCAAAGTTATATATTAAAAAGTGGTATATATTTTATACCGGTGCCCCTCAAGGGGTTAACATTCGCTTTTTTTTTAGGTAATCGAGTTATTTCTTTTTGTTTTAAGAATGAAATTACCATTTCTCGCTATCCATGTCATCATTTTCGACATGGATAATTTTGAGGAGCATATTATTGACATTTGCTAACCATTTTCTTTTCAAACTTCTTTTTACTTTTTTCAAATTTAAATAAAAAATACGGTTTAGTTATATTAGCCGTGCGCAGACGGTAAAACATCAAGTATTATTACCATACAAAAGAAAAAATAGAAAAAAAGTGAAGAAAAAACCCACGATCATTTTATTTCACCAATCAAAGTATATCCGCTTTATTTTATACGAGGCTAACGAAAAAGTAAGGCTACTGCGGTGCTTTATTCGTATCTTTTTTACAGACCGCGGGAGTCACGTGATGCTCGAATGCACGAATGCAGGTGTACGAAAAGAGCATAACGTCACTCTAGCGGTCTGTAAAAAAAGATAAGTGGAATGCACCGCGGTAGCCTGTCTTTTTCGTTAGCCTCGATTTTAGATGAATGACGCCATATTCGCCTGTTTCCTATGGTTACGCATATTGAGACCTTGTATTATTATCAAAAACTAAATAAAGAAAGCTGCCCAGTTAAACTGAGGGCATTGAGCTCACAGGCTATTCACACTAATTGTATATTATGCTATTTTTTCAAAGAATAATGCCACTCGAAAAATAAAGAAATTGGCAATATATTAAGGGGGCGATAAGCACCCGTTCCGACCCGTTATACATATCCCTTTAAGACCTAACCTACACAATTGTGTAGGTGATCCTAAGAAAAAAAAAACAATTTCCCTGTGATTTAAAGCTTAGCCTGCACCACACAATTGTGTAGATCCTCCTTGACATAACCTGACAAAGTAATTTTTTTTTTTAATATTTCTTTTCAATCAAATAAAATTTTTATATGCTTTTAATTTCTACCAAAACTCTTCAGGTCTTAAAGGGTTAACCAATAAACCCCCAAAATCTAATCAGGCAAACGCCTTACCACAATGAATCTATATACAAAATTTGAAGAAAATTGGATAATTCTGCATGAAAAATCCATTTATCTAAATTAAGGGGGATTAGCCCCCCGATTACCCCCCTTTATATTTACCCAATGAACACCCAAAATTAATTAGGGAAGTGCCTTATCACAATGAGCCTATATACAAAGTTTAAACAAAATCGGATAATTCTGCATGAAAAACCCATTTATCTAAATTAAGGGGGGATTACCCGCCTTTCCCCCTTTATACTTAACAAATGAACCTCCAAAACTCTTTAGAGAAGCGCATTATCACAATGAACCTACGTACAAAATTTGAAGAAAATCGGATAATTCTGCATGAAAAAGTCATTTATCTAAATTAGGGGGGGTATCCCCCTTTCCCCCTTTATACTTAACCAATGAACCCCCAAAAACTATTGACAGAAGCGAATTATCAAAATGAACCTATTTACAAAATTTGAAGAATATGGGATAATTCTACATGAAAAACCTATTTATCTAAATTATGGGGGTTAGTCCCCCGTTTCCCCCCTTTATGCTTAACCAATGAACCTCCAAACCTAATCAGGGAAGCGCCTTATCACAAGGAACCTATAAACAAAATTTAAAGTAAAACGGTTAATTTATCAAGAGTTATCGCGTTACGTACATACATACATACGTACGTACGTACATACAGAACCGGCGGGCACATAAGCTCTCAGGCTTTGATAGCCTGTGAGCTAAAAAAGTAAGTTTTATTTCTAGTAATATTATTTAATCTTCTTTTTAATTCTTTAATTTTTTTTTTCATTTTCATTTTTCACGTGAAAATTTTTCAGTTGAAACTAAATTGTTGAGTAAAAATTATTATTCCGGGTATTGAATTAGTTTTGGCAACGATAAAGTATTAGCAACGGTAAAGTAAATTTAACCATTTTAAAATATTATACGAAAAAATGACCATTTATTCTTTATGAAAATAACGAAATTTTGAATTATTAAGAAAAATATTTGAATAAAATAAACAAAAACCAGCCTATGTTCATCTGAGGGTTATTATCAACCTACACGCAAAGATACAGGATCATTAAATATTTCATTTTGACGCTGGCTTCAGCCTAACATTTGCACACAATCAGATTTATAATATTGTTATGATTATGATTATGATTTGTATATAAAAATTAAGGACTGTGCACTGCAATAATTTTTACAGAAAAATGATTGAGTGCCGTCCAAACATAGATATTTTCTATACCTTTCTTACAATTATTCATCGAGATATACAGATATTTTCCTTTTCAACGGTCTTATCGTTATCGTTAGCACCCATAGATATGAAATCTTACACGGCAGATACAATTAATAATGTTGGTCGATTTCTCTAAAATGAACGTGAAATTTGCACTACGAAATATACTATAAATAACAATAAATTCGAATTTTTCCACACTTACACTAAATATCTTTTTCTCCTCAACGACACTTCCAGTGATAACATGCATCTGAACATAATGTCAGGTAACTGGAGATGCAATTTAACTTAGGTGGAAAGAGAAAAAAATATATCAAGGGAATTTTCTTCTAAACTAAAGCGGTAAGGGAACAGATCAAAGAATGAATTTTCTTTTAAAAAGATTCTGTATGCAAAGTTAGGATACGGGAGAGGCAAGAATTTTGTTATTCAAAATATAGGAATTTTGGGGTGAGATTTACAACAGAAAATACGAAAACAAAGTCGTAAACTTTAAGATATGAATACATTCAGAGATGGTTCGCACCTGAAGAGAATAAAACGTATAGTTACTGGACAAGGGTAAGAAATAGGTTTAGAAAGGCATAGAGAGTGCAGGGTTTCATAAAAGCGGCTTTATTCACAAATATGAATGTAAGGTTTACAAAGGTGGTGTAAGAATGCGTACAGCAACAAGGTACAGGTGGGATCAAGCGGTAAGATCCTTTGAAGGTGAAGTCGAGGTAATTTCTATAGAAGGGTTGGATCATAATATGTTAGAGGGGGAAAAGTAAGACTCCTTGAGAAGGGAGAAAAATAAGACCCCCTTGAGAGGGGAGAGAAATAAACGTAATTTGTATAGAAGGGTTGGACATCCAACGAAATTGGTAGGAAGATAATAGGAAACTGGGTATCCAGTCAGAAAAGTTTATGATATGAAGGGAAGGAGAATCGGTCTCCTCGCGTTGGCTAAGAAAGAATTTTGAATGAAAATGGGGGTTACGAATATTAAGTAGTAAGGCAAAAAAAAATACGGTGCGAAAAAAGTTCGATATAGATTGATAATTTTAGCCATGGTGGTGTAACAACAATTTTGGAGAGTCAAGAAAATTATATATTGAGTGAATGCGGAAAGCCAAGACATCAAATTGTGCGAGTGCTTGCCAAAGGATTTGACCCTTTCAGTATGGAGCGTCCTAGTACAGTAATATGGGGTAAGCAAATCTTTACCATAATCTTTGAGCCATAATCTTTGAGCCATAATCTTTAATCTGAAATATAGGCATCTTTGTAACGAAGTGTTTAAAATTGATACACATTTAAATTCAAACTTAGTTGTGTAATTCTAAAATATAATAAGTTGTATTTAAGTAAAATGATATTTGTAATTTTATCTAATACTTTATTAAATATATTTAAACTTATTTCAGAGCTTTAATTGAGTATATCTTGTTGTTTACTTTTAAAGTTTGGACTACATGGATTTACCTGGGTTATATTCACTAACGACACGGGAAAAGGAAAATAAATCAAAGGGATTTATGAACAGAATTTATTATCGTTAAATATAATTTATCCAAAATAGAGATTAGTTTGGATTACAATAATAGTATAGAAGAGAACTTCAAGTAATTTAAAGGTATGCAACCCAGTAGTCCAGCAATGGTGCCCTTTGGGATAAATAAAAATTTTTTGCTTAGTAGTATTAAATTTTATATCTTTACAGAACCTTAATAATAAACTTTAGTTTAAAGGTATGATTACACAACTCAATTTCATGAAGGAAACACTGCCTTTTATAGCATATTCAAATTATTTACTTTTACAAATGAAATTAAAGAGGAATTATTGTTGGTATGGTATTAATATTACTACAAACAATTTTTTTTTTGTAACAGCCACCTTACAAGGTAAAATTTTAATATAAGTATCGTTTATATACTGAAGCTAATTAATGAGAATTTTGAACGAATTCACAATGAATTTTATAGATTGTTTTGGAAATGTAGTTGAGTCCTAGCTTCCACATATTTGAATTTTATGATCACATATATATATATATATATTATGATATCTCACTCATGTCTTAACTTGAATTAATTTTATTGATACTGAATTATTGGGTGGTTAGAATTTAAATATTATATATACATAATAAAATACCAGTATAGTATTATTAAATTTTTGTTTTCTCTTTCTTTTCGTTCTCTGAAATATGTTTTGAATATTTCTTTTATTATATCTTATCCTGTATCTTATTTATACCACGGCATATTCTATTTAAATTTTAAAATTAGAAATTGAAAATTATCTTACAAAATTTTATTATTTAAGAAATTTTTTTTTGATTATCCCTTGATCTTATTGAATTCAATCAAAATGGATCAAGACACACAAACTAATAATCAGGAATCAGATGCGTTTATCAGAAAATTGGCGGGTTTTCAAAATGTCATTCCTCAATACGATTCAATATCTTCGATAACTCCTAAATTTTTTGTTGAGAATCTCGAACTTATTACTGAGTTGGCACATTGTAGTACAGATGAAAAATTATTAATTATGCGTTCTAGAATAAGAAATGAAGCGTTGACTAGTATGATAAATTCACCGGACTTAAATTGTGAAAAAAATTATGATGAATTCAAAAGTAAATTTTTGGCACATTTTGACACGGAATATAGCCTCGGGGCCAAACAGAGGCATTTTTCTAATTGTAAGATGTTACCAAATGAACAGGTGAAAAATTATGCGGCGAGAGTAAGTTTAGCGACAAGGAATTTTTTAACGACCCGGATTTAAATAATCCAGCAGTAAAAACGTTATTTGAGCAGACAAAGCTAGCAAAATTTATTGAGGGATTACTTTCTCCATATAAATCTTCAATTATCTTAAAGGAACCAAACTCGTTTCAAGAAGCGGTGGATTTCGTATTACGATTACAAGCGAATGAGATAAATTTAAATCACTCCCCTTTAATACAACCAGTGAACAACGTAAATATGGAGTCCATTGCCCATGAACTCAAAGATGTGATAGATGCTCATGCTAATTCGACTCGGGAAATGATAAATGCTATTACAAAAGAGGTAGAAAGTCTTAAAATAAATTCGCAGCTTTCTAATCAGCAAGCAAATAATTCCACTTCTTTTCGAAACTCCGCTAGACAAATTTCAAACTCCGGTAACTATAATAGGCACTCACAACAAAGAAATATCCCTAGATGTTCGATATGGTACAGAACTAACCACACTTCGTCTCAATGCTTTTACAATACCTCGAATAATAGAAATGCAAGAGGTAGATACAATACTATACAAAATAACGGGAGATCCAATTATTCAACACAGACTGGTCATTGGAACCCCGATAGATATCAATCACGGAATGATAAAAGATCATAGCCCAGACAGGGAAACTTTTAGGGGGGTACACTGACCTCAGGCCGTGTCAGTTGAATTCCCCTTCTCACGGAGAAAAAAAAGGCCCTTAGTGAAGAAAGTAGAATCGGTGAATACTCAGATATTGGGAAATGAAAATAATTGTACATTACCAGTGATAGATTTGGTAATATCCGGAGAATTAATTACTTGTTTGATTGATAGCGGAGCAACTTGTAGCTTATTAGACTTTGATATTTTCCGACATATGAAAATAAACGAATGTGTAAAATTTTATAAACCAGACGTTAAAATAATGTCTATTAGTGGAGAGACTTTAGAAATTGTAGCCTGTGTTTCTTTACCGATAACAATGGGAAGTAAACAATTTCGTCAAAAATTTTATATAGTTAAAAATCTTTTTTCTAGATTTTATAAAGCAATTTTGGGTTATGATTATTTAAGAGTGGGGTAATTTGGCATTTGTTTTAAGACAAACACATTGAAATCAGGTAATTCAGTTGTACATTTTCGTGATGCGTTATCAAATAAAACAGAGATTCAGACTCATTATGGGTATATGTCACAAAATATGATATTACAACCTGGAGAAAGCAGGAGTGTTGAATTATCATTAAAAAATTGGGTCAAGGATAAACAAACGGTTAAATTTTTTCCGGTAACAAAGAATCTCGATATCAAGTTTGTTAATTTATATATCCAGTGTCAAATGGTAAAAGTCTCGAAGTAAATGTTAAGAATACATCAGAACAGGCTATTCCAATGAATAAAAATATGAAAGTGGGGGTGATAAATAATAATTTTGATAAAAGGGATATAGAACATATAAAACAACTTAGGAGGGAGGAATTAAAAGAAACAGATTTCAATTTAGATCATTTAGATGAGATCTAAAAAAAAAGCTAACAAAGTTATTAATGGAATATGCAGATGTTTTCAGTAAAAGGCTATATACGATTGGTCGAACCGAGGCAATACAACCTAATTTGCAAGTTGATACAAATAATTTACCCTCGGTAAGACCGTATCCAATTCCCGAAGCTTTGCATGGCGAAGTAAGAAAACAATTGACTGAGCTGCAAAATGCGAACATTATTGAGAGATCGAATTCTCATGTTAGTTTCCCACTTTTGCTCGTAAAGAAAAAAAATCCTTCGGGAAATCCATTGAATCAAAAATATAGGTTAGTAGTTGATTACCGAAGATTAAATAAGCATTTAAAATATACCCGATACCGTCTTCCGGTTGTTCAACACTTATTAGACAAATTAAGAGAAAAAAATTCTACACAACTTTAGATCTTAGTGCATCATTCTGGCAATTAGTGCTAAAGGAAAAAGATCGGGATATTACAAGCTTTTCTTCACCATATGGGAATTTTAGGTTCATTTCGGCGCCTCAAGGATTGTCAGCGGTACCTGAGTGCATGGCGCATTTAGCTGATATAATCCTTGCACCACTGTCAGATTTAATGATAGCTAATTTTATAGATGACTATGCATTTGGAGCGGATTCTTTAGATGAAATGTTGTACAAATTAAGACTGTTACTGGATAGATTCAGAACTTTCGGAATTACGGTTAATCCTGAGAAATGCTCATTTATGCTTCCAGAAATTAAATGTTTAGGGCATAAACTAAATTCGACGGGAATTCAACCACTCGAAGATAATATCATTAAAATACAGAATTTTCCTGTGCCAAACACGGTAAAAAAAATTCGCCGTTTTGTAGGACTAGTTTCTTACTATAGAAAATTTATAGAGCATTTTTCGGAATTGACACTCCCATTAACAGAACTGACAAAAAAAAACGCGAGATATAAGTGGAACTCAATAGCACAAAATTCTTTTGAGTTACTAAAAGAACGGCTGTCAAAACCACCAATTTTAATACACCCAAATTATGAACAAGAATTCATTTTGTCTGCAGATGCTTCGAATTACATTTTGGCGGTGTTTTAGGTCATAATGATGAAAATGAAATTTTTAGACCAATAGCGTATTTTTCAAAAAAACTCAATCCAACGCAAATTAAATATACAATTCTCGAAAAAGAATTAATGGCAATAGTTGAGTGCGTTAAATGTTTTAAACATTATTTATATGGGAGAAAATTTCTCATAAGATGTGACAATAAATCACTCACTGAAATGTCAAAATTGGAATCTCCATCTAACAGAGTGACAAGATGGTTTACTTTTCTGTCGGATTATAACTACACATTTAAACATGTACCTTCATCCGAAAATATTATAGCAGATATTTTGTCAAGAGACTTTCACGATAATGCTGCGGATAAGAAGGGTGCTTCCATTCACTCTCAGAACATTACAAATAATGAGTCATTAAAAAAGATAAATGTGGTTGAAAAACAACAAAACGACATAGTTATTCATTCAAATGACGAGGAAAATTCAAACACTAATCATTATCTTAAAGAGTCAGAATCAAATTTGCTAGCAACAGGTTTAGTAAACATTGGAAACTCTTGTTTTATTAACGTAGTTTTACAAGGTCTTACATATTTAAAACCGCTATTGCAATTTTTATCAAATGTCAAGCACAATTGTACTAATAAAACATTTTGTATTGTATGCGCCTTTCAAAGACATTTAGATTTAGTGAGTACGAATAAGAAAAAAAAAATTGTCCTTTGGAATTTTGTGAAAATTTAAAACATATAGGACCCCAGTTTCGAGAGTTACATCAAGCAGACGCCCATGATTTTCTTCATCAGGTTATTAATCGTTTTGAAAATGATATACCAACTCATTCATTTCCGAATTATCAAGAAATAGGTAATGGGAACATTAATCCAATAAAATCGTTGTTTGAAGGTAATTTTCAAAACACAGTTGATTGTCTAAAATGTAACAAGAGAAGTATTAATTTCGATCCATTTAAGGATATTTCACTAAACATTGAACAACAGAATGACTCACTGGAGGATTCTTTAGAACGATTTACACAATCAGAACGTTTAGTAGATAAACATCGTTGTGTTCATTGTAAAATAAATACTGACACTAATAAGATTATGACAGTATCAAAAGCACCTAAAATATTAACTATTAGTTTTAAGAGATTTGAATATTTAAAATCAGAAACACACAAGATAGCCACTTATATTTCATATCCTGAGAAATTAAATTTCCGTCCTTACATGACAAATTGGAATAGTAATAAACCGATATGGTACACTCTGAATTCAGTAATTATTCATTCTGGTAATATTACAACTCAGGGACATTATTTTTGCTATAATAGAAATACAAACGGAAATTGGTATTCAATGAATGATGGAGTGATCACAGAAGCTTCTTTAAAGGAAATTTTAAATCAGCAAGCATATATATTAATTTATGTAGATTGTGAAGAACCTACAGATATTTTAGTGAATGGCACAAATATAGTGAACACGGTCCAAGTTGATTTACCTACAATAGAGGAAATTAAGATAGCACAAAAAAAAGACGAAGAACTCTCTTTAATTATTTCAGCCTTAAACAACAATATTACTGAAATTTCACAAAAGTATGCGGATTATTTTATAAAGGATGACCTACTATTACACAGGACTTATTTACCGAGAATTAGAAAAACAAAAGCGGTGGAAAGAATAGTAGTACCTAAGATTTTTCGTGCACATATATTAACCGTTAAACATTTCTGTCATTTTGGTTTGGTTAAGACATATAATTTGATTAGAGAGAAATATTATTGGGAAAATTTGTATGCAGATACAAAACATTTTGTTAAATCTTGCAAACAATGTGCAGCCCATCGTTCACCGAATAAATTACCACCACTTCCGGTGCAAGATAACTATATACCATCACGAGTAAATGAGTTCACTTCATCTGATTTTATCGGACCTTTTCATACGACAGATCGCGGTAATCAATATATTTTCACTATAATAGATCATTTCTCCAAATTCGTGAAACTTTATGCCCTTCCAAACGCGAACGCAAAATGTGTAATAGATAGTCTAATGGATTACATGGGAACATTTGGAATTCCGAGTTATTTTTTGACGGATAACGCGCGGTGTTTTAGGTTTGAAATAGTGGAAAAATTGTGTAAAAGATTCAGTGTTACTAAATTGTTCCCGACGGCTCAACACCCAAGCGGAAATGGCGCTTCTGAGAAATTGAATTCTAATATAAAAAAGGCTCTAGCGATATTTGCAGAAGAAACTGGTAATTGGGACGATTACTTAGATTACTATGCATTAATTTACAACAATAGTATACATAGTACTGTTAATGAAAAACCCTCTTTCCTTCAATTAGGTTATGATCCGAAACTGCCAACGGATTTACTGAATGAACAAACTCCAATAACATATAATTCATATAAAGACTTTGCAGAAAAGAAAGCATTACAGCTCAAATTTGTCTATAAAAAGGTTAAAGAAAATTTAATTGCAGCAGCTAAAAAACAACAAAATTACCAGCACCAGTTTGCAAAATATCGAAATTTTTCTATAGGAGATAAGGTATTTTTACATAACAAAGATCTGTAAAGGCATAAATTAACGACAAAAAAACGGCAAAATGAAGGCCCGTTTAAGATAACTAAAATACATAATAAGGTCGATTTTTCCATTCGCGATCCCTTTAAACACGATGCAAAAACTATTAAAGTGCATGCTCAAAGACTGTTACCTTATACTAGCCGAAAACCAGAATTGGATTACTTCTATTCAGAAAATAAAAATCCGAGACACTCAAACGCAGATGCATCGAATATTCTTTATAGCAAAACACCGCATCCACAGTTTGAGGACAAACAAAACATAGACTTTTTATGGGCCGCTCCTCTTTACAACACCGCAAAACCGCACATAGAAAAGCAGAATGAGATAGTGAGTTCAAACCCTGCTGTTATAAATGACACAGAGTCGCTTATTCAAAATAACGAGGTGGTAGGTGACACCCCTATACCAGAAGAAAGGGAATTGACCGTCAATAATGAAGAAGTAATAAACACGCCTATGGTGGAGGAAATAGAATTACCGGACACTGACAACTCAAATAATACAATTATATATACCCCACCTCATAATCTAGTGACAAATTTACACGATTATAATCATAGAACACTCAGCCCCCGTTATGATCCCCAAAGATTCCTGCAGTGAGCGTTTAAGCTAACAGAATGAGATAAAGAAAAAAAAAAAAAGAGAGAGTGAGAGAGGAATGGATTTTTTACGGTCTAGGTGAGGTCAGATTTAGGAGTGCAGTTCGATAGATTTTCCCTGTTGTTTTTTTTTTTTCCCAAGACGGTACATATATTTTCTTTCTTGAAAAAAAAAAAAAAAAAAAAAAAAAGAGTTGAAGGGGAAAAGTTAACTATTTGTAAATATATGTATATAAAGGCTTTGCGATTTAGTATTATAATTAATATTTATACTATTATAAAATTATTTTATTTTCATATTGTATCATTATACTAGGTATTCATATATATTCTCAGGTATAATTAAAATTTGTTACTTTCATTGGATTTCTAAGTATGTTCGATGCAAGTTCATTATTTATTTGTATGTATTAAAAGAAGATCGGAGTTTTATATTATTTAAATTATCACGGATTTTATGAATTTTCATAATATTTTAATATATTCATAATTTCTTTTATTTATAATTAATATGGTATTTATATAAATTTAAGAAAGTATCAGAGACTGATATTTTATTCCAATTTGCAAAATGGAATCTTATTTAATCTACATTTTGTTTATTCCTCATTATATAGATATTATTTATGTATTGGTTTTAGTTCTAATATTAGTAAGAGGAGATTTTAAAGGTCTATAATTTTGGTGGACTAACAACTCATGGTATATCTATAGTTAAAGAATAGGATAATTTACGAAAAGTATAGTTTAGGTGCAGAATAGTTTTATTGCAAACTTTAGTATAAAATATTTACCTTAAGAGAAGGGAGAATTATTATTTATTCTTACTGGGTTAAAGGGAAAGCAAACTCTTTGCAGAGCTGTATAGTACTTTCTATTGGAACTTGAAAAAAAAAATTATATATATGTGTATATATATATATTTGCCAATCTTTAGGCTATTAAATGTCTAATTCTTTTCACAATGATGTCTAACTATAGTTTATGTTAGGATTAAGCGGAGGAAGTGGAAGTATGGACTCTAGAAGAAAAAAAAAAAAGAGAATTTAACTTTGAGCATTGTTTTATATTTATTTACATAAGTATCACTAATTGAAGAAGTTAATTTTGAAACAATAAATAAACAAACAGATAAAGAAATCAATGATTAAATAAATTCAATTTTTTTTTACTTATAATATTCTCTTCTCAACTCTCATATATTTTTTTAATTCTAATAAGGTGATTCAAAATTTATATATATCGTTAGTGTCGAGTTTATTGAAAATTAACATTATTAATGAAATATACTGTATGCTATTTGTCAGTAAGGATAACCACAATTATTTGATTCATGATTAATATAAAATATAAAATAAAAAATATATGTGTCGACAGTTGATTTCGTGTGGTTCTTAATGTTTTATCCTTGTGAGATGGCCAGTTACGGGGATGGAAAAATACTGAATTTACGGTTTCATGGTCGATTATCTATATAATGTGTTTCAATAAGCCAGTATGGTAACTTCTTTTGTTTATAGTCAATATCAGGTAAATTAAATGAATAAGTAAAGTACTTCACTGGCATTCAATTAACATTTTCTAAGAATAAATAAATTAAATTAAATTAAATTAAATTAAATAATAAAATAAAAATTTAAATTAAAATTTCCCCACTCCTTTTCTCAGAAGGTAAGGGATAAAGAGTATTTTAATACAGTGGTAAGTATATAAAGAAATTCTAGAAAATATGTATAATAATATTAATAATAATTAGGATAATAAAAACACAATTTTCGGGTATTATTGAAATAATTTAAATATTATAAATATTTGAATCTAAGGAAAATTTAAAAGTGTAGATAATTTATTAAAAATCTCTTATTAAAATTTTATTACGAGTTTTCAATTTTTTTCTCTTCTGAAAATTAACCTATATAAATGCAATTGCTTTGAAATTAGTTAGAAGATATATTTGTTCTATTTAAATTTTAGTCAAAATGATAATAATACTTATAAAGACGATAATAATGTAAAATAAAATTAAATAAATAAATTATTTAATTAATTATATAAATAAAATTTTACAATAAATAATAATATTTATAAAATGATTTTGCTCAAAGATATTGTGTGGTGAGGATTTGTTTTATTTCCTATTTATAGTGCTATTCATTTTCTTGCTGATGGAAGTAGCACAATCAATCAGACATCGGCATAAGCATGGACTTTTATGCAAATTTCAGAACGAGTACAGCTGCTCAAAGATTAGTAAGCAATTGTGGTTAAGATTATCTTTACCACCAAACGCTTGCTTTCTCCACGATTGCAGCGAGTGTCTGATAGTTAATCAGACGTTCGTAATGGACAAATCCTTAGAACTGGTGAAGCCTACTTCGTTCATTCTTCGAAGTACGAAAGACGTTAAAGATGCCTTATCCACAGCATATACCTGTTCACGACCGGACACACGATCCTGTGAGTGTGACAATGACCTTTGCTATGGGACTCCCGATTTCTGCAAGCTACGATCATGCAATAATCAGAGTGACTGTCAGTGTGATTTCACCTATGAAAAAACTGAATTAGTTGCCATTCTCCCAGAAACTTTAGTTACAAATCCAGATATATTAGTCCTGGACATATGCTATTTCGACAAAAGACTTACACACAAGTCAAATGCTGTGAGTCGTAAGCTACTAGAGGGGGAGAAAGCCAGCTTCACAGAAGGGAACCTCACATTTACGTTTGATGACCCGATCTTAAATCTCCCGGGCGATGGAAGAGTCATTTTACGCAGCACGGAATTTGAACACGTTATGTCGGTCCCTGACGACAGGATGATACAGATACCTTTTGAATACTTGGCCTATAAATCGGATATAATAGTGACTTATTTACATTCGAGTGGAAAAGTAGTTATGGGCGAAATACATGTGACAGGAAAAGACATTTGCAAACTCCGTCATTGTCTATTTTGTTCTCAGATATTAACACATTTTAAATGTTATCCTTCATTGATACCGCATGCTTTTTATATTTTGTTTGGTTTTATTGTTATTATTTTATTATTATGTGTTAAATTAGTTTTCAAGTGTCTAAAATTTGTATTTTCAGCATTCATTATGTTTATGTTAGGAGCTATTAGAATATTCAAATTTATAGCTCGTTGCTCTTTACTTTTAGGGGCATTTATAGGATCTACGATTAGAGAAATATCTAACTCCTGTTATGCTGCACTGGAAAGAAATGCGGTGCAACGTGCAAACATGAATATGCTACCCTTAGTATTGTTAATTTTTACATGCATTTTTACTACGGTTAATACAGATTGTAGTTCAAATACAATTATTAAATCCGATCTAAAATCTTGTGAAGTCTTAAATGATGGATCAAAAAACTGTCAAATTTTTACAACGGCTGAAATTACATTGAAATCCATTTCGGCTGAGAATTGTTTGTGGTTTTCCGATGAAAATGACAATCATTTGTTCACAATTAAAATAAGATTAGACGATATTGTATGTTCATTCACGAAAGAACGATTATATTTTACTTTTCCGGTAACCACTAAACAAATTAGTCAAATTTCATGTATTTTCAACAGGTTCTGTGGTCGCGGATACCACTGCAAACGGAGGGTTATAGGAAGGCAAGGAATCCATTTTGAAGCTGAGTCCGAGGAAAGCAGACAATTTCCAGGATTTTCCGGATGCGTAGGTAGCAATAGTGGAAACGGTTGTCTAATTTTGACTCGTCCTAGCTGCAATTTTCACAGAATCTGGTACGAACCAGATTTGTTAAATAGTTTTGAAGTATGAAAACTCACTGGTCATAAGTGTGAATATAGAATTTCAGTATTGCAATCTAAAAATAATACAGTCTCACGTTTGCTAATATCAGATTCCGCTTACACGCCGAATGGAATAAAAATTTCAATTTTCGGTTCTTATGACCAACCACAATTGTACATTAATGAGAAATTAGTTCAAAGAGTTGGAAGACCAGAAGAGGCCTATTTGGTATCTGCGTGTGAGCGTAACATTCCACAGCCTAATATGATAGGATCGATTCAAGCGAACTCTTCATATACTACAGATTTTATATTTTCGCCTGAACTTACTACATGCGATTACTTTGAAGACAATCTTAGGTGTTTAACAGCACCTGACAGCGTTGCTCGTCTTCGTGCTTCACAGGAGTATGCTCTGCCACTTCAAAAACATATTCATTTATTTCATATCGAGGACGAGAAATTAAAATCTACGCAATTATTATCTTCAGAAGTGAGAGTGCAACTTCATTTTCGTAATTATAAGATCGCTCTCCAAACATCCACAGTCTGCCCTCAATTTGATGAAAAAAGTATTACAGTAACAGGTTGCTATAATTGTGCCCTCTTATCT
The DNA here is from genome assembly GCA_963931845.1 of Maratus michaelseni. Taxonomy (NCBI): domain Eukaryota; kingdom Metazoa; phylum Arthropoda; class Arachnida; order Araneae; family Salticidae; genus Maratus; species Maratus michaelseni. The sequence goes on from OZ007592.1 coordinate 423,745,371, forward strand.
CGACTCAGTTTTCAGGCACATAGTTCGTGTCAACCAGGATTAGTCACTGTACAATTACAAGAAATCTCGGTACATACTAAAGCTATATTTCTGAGTTTAGAATCTAGCGAACATATTATAAAATTTCAAGCTGAACGTAAATGTGCCACTGAAAAATTGTGCCTTAAATCGGCAACGTTGAATCAATGTAATACATTTAAGTATTGCTTGGAGGAGCCATCAGTGGAACTTCTAGCTCTTAATACTAACTATACACGTAGTGTGAGTTTGACAACGTCCAGCACTTTTTGGGACTGGTTGCAACTCCCTAATATGGGGTCATCATTATTTTTTCTGAAACTAATTGGGTCAGCATTATTTATTGTATGTTTATTAATTACAACTTTTGCCACTCTTATAACATGTTGTTCTAGAGCTCGTTAGTTTTTGTTTTGTTTTATATAAATAATTTTTTTTCCCATTTAGTTCACTAATGAGGAGATATTCTCTTTATTCATATACTCTTCAATCTAGAAATATATGTGCAGATAGAAGGAAGAGTATAGTTTTATATTAAATTCTCCGACTATATTTATAAAATAAGGGGATTTCGCTATCTTTAGACTTCTTATGGAATTTCCAGGTTGTAAGGCCTTATGATTTTAATTTTATTTTCCTCTCTCTCAAAAATATATATATATATATATATATATATATTCTTAATGATAAAGATAAGGAAATTATTTAGGTGACATTATGATTAAATATTTCCTGATTGGTGATTCTACTTATTTATTTTAATGGTACGTGCTTATTATATATTATTCAGTATTTCTTTATTCAATTTTAGGTTTGTGTTCAACATGTATATTTATATTTATTTCAATGATCTTTATGTATTATGTGATACTGTTTCTACAGAGATGCCTTTTAATTTTTTTTAGCGTAAGTTAAGCAATTTTCTTTTTTTTCTCCCTTTTTTTTCTTTTCAACCTGTTTGTATATTGTCAGGTAACTGGAGATGCAATTTAACTTAGGTGGAAAGAGAAAAAAATATATCAAGGGAATTTTCTTCTAAACTAAAGCGGTAAGGGAACAGATCAAAGAATGAATTTTCTTTTAAAAAGATTCTGTATGCAAAGTTAGGATACGGGAGAGGCAAGAATTTTGTTATTCAAAATATAGGAATTTTGGGGTGAGATTTACAACAGAAAATACGAAAACAAAGTCGTAAACTTTAAGATATGAATACATTCAGAGATGGTTCGCACCTGAAGAGAATAAAACGTATAGTTACTGGACAAGGGTAAGAAATAGGTTTAGAAAGGCATAGAGAGTCCAGGGTTTCATAAAAGCGGCTTTATTCACAAATATGAATGTAAGGTTTACAAAGGTGGTGTAAGAATGTCTACAGCAACAAGGTACAGGTGGGATCAAGCGGTAAGATCCTTTGAAGGTGAAGTCGAGGTAATTCCTATAGAAGGGTTGGATCATAATATGTTAGAGGAGGAAAAGTAAGACTCCTTGAGAAGGGAGAAAAATAAGACCCCCTTGAGAGGGGAGAGAAATAAACGTAATTTGTATAGAAGGGTTGGACATCCAACGAAATTGGTAGGAAGATAATAGGAAACTGGGTATCCAGTCAGAAAAGTTTATGATATGAAGGAAAGGAGAATCGGTCTCCTCGCGTTGGCTAAGAAAGAATTTTGAATGAAAATGGGGGTTACGAATATTAAGTAGTAAGGCAAAAAAAATACGGTGCGAAAAAAGTTCGATATAGATTGATAATTTTAGCCATGGTGGTGTAACAACAATTTTGGAGAGTCAAGAAAATTATATATTGAGTGAGTGCGGAAAGCCAAGACATCAAATTGTGCGAGTGCTTGCCAAAGGATTTGACCCTTTCAGTATGGAGCGTCCTAGTACAGTAATATGGGGTAAGCAAATCTTTACCATAATCTTTAAGCTAATAATTAAAGGCATCTTTGTAACGAAGTGTTTAAAATTGATACACATTTAAATTCAAACTGAGTTGTGTAATTCTAAAATATAATAAGTTGTATTTAAGTAAAATGATATTTGTAATTTTATCTAATACTTTATTAAATATATTTAAACTTATTTAAGAGTTTTAATTGAGTATATCTTGTTGTTTACTTAAAGTTTGGACTACATGGATTTACCTGGGTTATATTCACTAACGACACGGGAAAAGGAAAATAAATCAAAGGGATTTATGAACAGAATTTATTATCGTTAAATATAATTTATCCAAAATAGAGATTAGTTTGGATTACAATAATAGTATAGAAGAGAACTTCAAGTAATTTAAAGGTATGCAACCCAGTAGTCCAGCAATAAGAAATCAAATGTCTTGCCTAAAATATGAGTTTTAATATTAAATATTGGGAATTAATTTCTAATATAGAACTTCGTTGTATTACGAAAATAACACAATGGGTATTACATAAGGAATTACTTGGAAATTTTAAATATTTAAAAGAGAAATTTAACGTCTGAGGGTCTAATGTATAATAATTATAATCGTATTATAGTAATAGGGTACACGTGCCAGTAACGGGTACTTTTAAGTAATTTCTTTAAAAAATAGGTTTTTAATTACTAGTTATCGTCATTATATTCTATTTTTTAAATTCAATATATGAATCTATCAACAATATTAAACTAACCTCATTTTCACATTTCCCCTTGTGAATGTAAATTTAATTGTAATAATAGAATTAAATCAAAATACTTAAAATTCCTGCAATGGGCATCCACCATTCAAGTACTGGACATCCACTGTGCCAGTAATTGACTTCATATAAAAAAGTAATAGGTAATTGTTTTACGGTTGTGTTTAGAATCTGAACTTAATGAAATTATATTAATTAAACACAATATTCGGTTTGAAATACATTTACCAATTCGGATATGAACAATTAATAATATATTTATGTTAAAAATTAATTGTTTAAGCTATTTATTGTTATTATCCCAAGATGAATACTTTATGTATTTCGATAGAATATTTAAAACACTGAATTTCAGAAAATTACATTTGTTAAATTACTGGGACAATGATTTTGTATATAGTTTAATATATATATATATATATATATATATATATATATATATATATATATTATGTATAAAATGAGAACATTTTTCGGAGTATCAGAATGCATGGAATTGTGTTTCCCGTTACAAGTCAGTGGATTTCCCTAGTCCCATCTTTAATTTTAAACTTATAGGCGAATGATTCATTCGTATATTTAAAATATCTCCTCAGGAAATTAATATTTTTAGCTTCTTTTTCTCTGTACTCTTCTTAAAGGATGTCTCTGTTTCTCTTAATTGCCAATTTTTTTTTCTAAAATTTATACTTAATTTTATGTGAAGTGTTAAAATCCTATTCAGTTTCGCTAAGACTTTAACACATATAATTATAAATTAAGCACATATTTTAGAAATATTTTGATAACTAAGAAAAAAAGCGACTCTTTTTATAAAAGATAAAAATCTATATAATAAAACCGTATGTCATGTGACTGTCCTCAACAGTTCCGGGATGCCGCTTCACTTTTTCATATACCAGGCAGCCATTTTTATTCAAAATTATTTTTTCTAATAAAACTGCATAAAAGTTACATTTTTAGAAAGATCGTTCAAAATAAATTAATATTTGAGAGATGACTTACGTTCAATTATGTATACATTCTGCAATAACTTCAGTTTCAATTAGGTTCGCTGTTCAAATTCTCTATCCATGAAAGTAAACAACAACAAAAAAAAAAGATTCATTCGTTGTGAACGTTTAAAATATTAAACCATGAATTTTTGGACCGCTGCCTGGTGTAAAAAAAAAAAATAATCAGCACCAGTAAGACAGTCAAAGTTTACCATAATTCTGTTCCATACAACTCAACTTCCTTCGGATCTTTTCTTGATGTAAGTTGAACTCCGTGGTTGAACTCATGTAATAATATTTAATGGATCAAATTTCGAAACAAATTGTCAGCTTTTATTTTTCGTGTGTATTAATTAGAAACGATATTTTAATTTTGAAATCAAATGTTTTGATTTATGATAATATTTCTTATTTATCTATTTTCTATTTTAAAGAAAAATGTGAACGTCATGTATTTTAAATTGGAACAGCTGTCACGGACGTACCAGGGTTGGCGGAATTTTTGTTTTGCGCCATTTTGGCGAGAAAATCCCATTTTCAGGTACCTATTAGAGATTACTAAAACAGCATATACTTTTATTTTATTATGAAATAGTTTATTTTATATTAAAAACACACACACAATGATTAATTTATTATAAAGTGGGTTAAGCGGTTTTTGTCAAGAAAGATGAAATACATAACAACAAAAAATATGCGAAATGCTACCACGATCGCAAAAGTTCTTGATTTGTCTATTAGATTTTTCAGGTTTGGCGAAGGATTAAGGAAAAAAATAAATTATGAATAAAAATAATTTGTTACAATGCTTAACATACATTTAAGGGCGACCAAACTGGTCGCCAGTGGCGGCTAGTAAGAAAATAAAAGTTAAAAATATTAATTTACTGAGGAGATATTTTAAATATACGAGTGCATCCTAAACCCATAGGTTTAACATTAGCGAGGGGAATAGGGAAGTTCACTGACCAACAGCCTTAATAGTTAAATTTCCAGAAACTATTTGTTATATTACTTGTAGTAATCACCAATATAAAAATTGCGGGTTGATTGTTTTAAATTTCTGTATAAAATGATTTCGAAATAAATCTATGGAACTGACATTTGAGACACCTGATCTGCGGATTTACTAGCTTTACTGATATTATAAATGTAATTACTACTTATAGCATTATGTATATGTAGTTACTTTGTCAGAAATAAAAAGCCAAACACTGTTGACCAAAAATTAATAGAAAAAAACCCGTGTGATCTAAAAAAAGGCTTTTATTACTTACCCATCATACGTAGTAGGGTAAGTCTTGTAATCGTTTTGAAAATCGAAAAATTTTTTTGACGGATTTACACGTTTCAGACACTGGAGATTCCGAAAAACATATTTTTAGAAAAAAAAATTTGCCGTCCGTCTGTGTGTCTGTGTGTGTGTCTGTAAACGCTCTATCTCCCGAAAACATTGAGATAGAGACTTGCAATTTGGTATGAACTTAGTATGTAATAATGGGAAGAAGCCTTTTGAATTACAATAACCTCGATTAACCGGAACTACTTTTTTCGTACTCTCGAAATAATCTTTCTGATAAAAGGTATATAAAAATTTTCGAAATTGTTTATTTTAAGGAATGAATATAAAAGACAATAAAAAAACATAAATTTTGCATACAGCATGAAGTTGATCGGATAATTAGTTGCCGAGATATTTGGAATCCTATTTACCACACTCTTCGATTTTTCATGACCCTGTATTTCATCCAAATTTCACTTCAAAGATATATTTTAATTGGACATTTGACGCTTAATCAGATGCAATAAACTGCTAGTTAATAGGATTATTATTTTTGGAGTTATAAGGATGTTTCTTTCAAGCAATTCAGTAATCGAGACTTTAAAGCGAGGCTAACGAAAAAGAAAGGCTACCGCGGTGCTTTACGCGTATCTTTTTTTACAGACCGCCGGAGTCACGTGATGTTCGAATGCACCAATGCAGGTGTACAAAAAGAGCATCACATGACTCTAGCGGTCTGTAAAAAAGATAAGTGGAATGCACCGCGGTAGCCTGTCTCTTTCGTTAGCCTCGCTTTAAAGTTTCTGACGTCATCAAGCCACGATTTTATTTGAATTGCAATGCACTTTATAAGTAGTTTACACATTTTTATTTTAATATTTTACATTATGCATATCCATGATGGGTAAGTATTACGGTGGCCCCCAACGACTAGTTTTAATTGGGAGGGATTTGAGCCCCATGAGTTCCTTCTTTTCCTATGCTTTTGAACATCATTCCTGCTTCCGGATTGACTTGTCAGATTATAAAATATGTAAAACAGAAATAATAATAAAAATATTAAAAATAAACTAGTTTAATATTAAAAAGTTTATTAACCATATTAATTTAGTTAAAAGCAGCTATTTATAAAAATTATGTTCTTATTATATTCTGGTAAGAGCAAACAAAAAAATAAGTTTGACTAGCTGTTTATTTAAATCAAAAGAATTTATGCGCTATGAACATTACTGAAATTACACTTTTAATAAGGGTCACATTGGGTGTCCATTACTAGAAATGAATAACTAAGCATTCGAGTAATAAACACTGGTCTAAAATCTTAAAAATAAATTGTGTAATTGACCCTTCCTACATAAAATTCAAAGTTCTTTTTTTTTATCGCTATCAAAACAAAAACATGGAATTTTTGCAAGAAAATAAAGAAGACATAAAAGTAATTAAGTAAAACCAGCTTGCTCAGTAAAACTTTCACAGGAAAACAATGAAATTGTGAAATTTTATTTTCTGTTTCTGGACTGGTTTGATTAGGATTCTGAACAATAAACTAGATTTATTTTAAAACCTGCAAGGAAGAGCAATGAAAAACTTAATATAGGTGGAATTTTTATTGGTTATATTTTTATAAATCAAAAACATTCGGGTGTGTCCATTACAGGCGTATTTACTCTTATATTTCATTGATAAATTTTTAGAGAATGCAAAAGAAGAAAAAAAAAAAAAAAAAAAAAAAAAGAAGCTTTTTAAAACTTTTTCATAAAACAAAGTGTGCATTTGTGACAATTCTGCATCGGGTGAGGTGAATATATCGGAACATGACATGAACTTATTAAATGGGATTGTTATTTATATTTGTAATTCATTTTATTGATGCAGGTTAGACGGATTAGAATATTGCATCGAATCGAGTAAGTAGATTTTACCGTTTGGCTACAGCTGCACATGTCTCGCTCAGCAGTGATATCCACTATCCAAGGACCCTAACCAACAGGCAGGGCCCTGCCATACAAATTAACAAGAAAACACTTTTTTCTGGAGAGTTTATTTAGATTTAAAAATGATATATACCTTAAAAAGGTTTACCGTGTTTTCGTTGATTCAAAAAGTTGTATGTGACAAGTCTTAACTTCTTCGGGACGGGCGTCATTTAGACGAATTTAATTTCTTTGTAATCACCTTTTCTGAAAAAAAAATATTGTTGATAATATATGATTAGATAAGACAAAAGACTCTGTGTAAAAGAATCATGTCCAAATTCAGTTATCTTGCGTATCCCATACGGCACGTTTAAGTGTCGCTCGTCACTGAGGGGTTAATACTCAATAATAATAAAATTATTTTTATTAAATAGAAAACCATTTATAACAAGAACATTTTTGCCTTACAACTATTGTTAGTATATGTATAGTAACATACCTAGGTTCTTACGCTTTTACCATAATCTTATAATCTTAATATTTAAATAGCAGAAATTGTAAACGCCTCGTTTAATTGCAGGATTTGTAATAGTTTTCTGCATTTAAATACGGCGCAAAATACTATTAAAACATTGTGATAAAAGCGAACGAACCCTGCATATCTAAATAATTTTTTCTAAGATATGAGGTCCGAGACAAACTTTTATCGCATATATATCGATAGGTTGGACACGCCTGTTTAACAAGATAATGTTGCGCGAAATATGTGCGGGAAGCAAGATCATTCCAAAGAACACACGGACAGTAATTGAGATCTTTAGTACGGAGCAAAAGGCTAGCTCCATCGTTCCTGCAAGAAACTATTTTTACTGCCCGGGCAACATGGCGTCGTCACAGTACTCCACCCCCAATGAGGAGAACGTCTCATGGACTTTGAACGAACGATGTTCACTCGTGTTGCGCGGTATTTTCCAAGGTGATGCTGTCACGGTGTGCGCGCATGTGGCCCGAGATGTGCGGCGTGACAGGCTTTTATGCTATGATAGTCGTCATAGGCTTTCGTGCTGTGAGCGTTTCACAGGCTTTGCGTACTGGGGGTATTTTCAGTGCTGCCATCTGTTGGTTTCGAGAGGGGATGATATTGCTGGAGGTGCGTGTTCGTTTGTCCGAAAACACCAATGCGGGAAATATGTGCGGGAACCAGGATCAAACCGAAAAACCCATGGCCAATAGTTGAAATCTTTAGTGCCGAGCAAAAGGCTAGATCGATTGCTTCCTGCGAGACACTGATTTTACTAACAAGATGTGCAAGATGGTGTCGACACAAAATGATTGGACTCATCGCGATGTCTGTCGCACATTCGTGACGTTTAATGTCGCCTGAATACTTCAATCTAGAATCCTTGATTGAGCAGTAAAGTTAAACAGAATAATTTTCCATCTTTAATAATAGAAATGTTATCCTTTATGTAAAAAGAAAATCTTTTTGAAATAACAGGAGATAAAACATTAGACGTTTGTTAAAACGTGCCTGTCTCGAAAGGGTTAACAGAAGTAAAAGTATAATAAATACATGTAACAGGCGTCTTTCTTCTGTAAATCAATATAACGAAATGATTGCAAATTATGTTTCAGAAGAAATAAATATATTTCAAAAGTTTATAAATAAACGTAAATTGGTTTTATTTTCATCAATTACTAAAAATAAATAAATAAAATAAATCTACTTTTTTACGTTCTTTTTGCCTACTTGTTGTTTTTATTTTTATAAGTCGTATTAGGTTACGTTAAAATGTGTTTAAAATTTCATAAGTTTAACTCTCGAATGTTTCCTATTAAAATTTCTGAGAAAGTTGTAATAATTATATCTTTCTTTTTTGAAAACTAAATGCAAATTTAATATAAAGATATATATATATATTCTTCTGCACAAGAACAGTTTTATTCTAACTCAGTATATTTTCAAACTCTATAATCAAATTTTATAATTTTGAAAATTTGTGCCCATGGAAGACGTAACGAAATCTGGGAATATGCAGATGGGATAAATTTACCAGTGTTAAAACGTTTATTGGAGAGAATTTTATACTTTGAACTTTCTAAACATTACAAGGAGCTTCACATGTTTTATTTTTTAAGTGCTTTTGTATTTTGCAGCGGCGTGGCGTAGCTTATGGGGATGATTGTCCCAGGCAATAAATTTTTAGTGTCCCGTGACATTTTGTTGCATAAAGAAGTATAGCATGAAGAACTGACTCACATAGCCGATTCTTGGAAAGTCAAAGAAAAAATGTTGGAGGCGTTAGTTTCAATCAGTGTTCTTCTCCATTCAATAAAGAAATTTAGTCAATTAAAATTTAATAGATTAGGAAACCTAATCGCAAGCTAATGTTAAACTAATGACATCATTTTTTCAAATTTTTTCTTCTCAATGCATTTCAATATTTTGAAATTATTTTTTTGCACACGATAGCTGAAGTCGATCTGTAACCATGTACTTTATTCTTATCCAGTGTTGGTATCAGTTTTTTATTTTTTTTTATGAAGTAACTTTCGATTTCCAGACCGGAACAATATATTTCTTAAGAACGCTCTCATTGGTTTAACATTATATTGCGATTATCTTCGCATCTGTAGCGTTGGCTCCTAATGTGGAGGAATAAATTATATTATATATACTAGATGGTACCCGTCAAAACTTGACGGAAAAATTACAATAACAGTATTAGTAAAATAAGCTTCTTTATTACATAAGTGCTTATGAAACAATCTTTCAAATATTTTATTTAAAAAAAAATTCCCCCAGTGAATTACGTTATTATTTCCGATGCAAACTCCAAACAAACAATCCGTAAACAAAATGGAAATCAGTTTGACATTACCGCCCTATTCCTCACGGCAAAAAAGAAAATTTCCTGAACCTATGAAGTATCATACAAATAGCATATCCCTACGTTCATCTCATATTCAGTCAATAAAAGAACATATTAAATAAGGCACACATTCCCACCCCCCCTCTTTGATAATGCAACCGAATGAGCTCCTATGCGCATGTGCATTGCATCTCCCCAAACGCACCGTCGAAATTCGACGTTAAAAAAAGTTTTAAAATGTTTTGATCAAAATTTTTAAAATGTCTTCTTTAATCATTGTTCGTTTCAAATCCATATCATCGAAACGCATACATTGTTTTAAGCTAATCAATTTTTATGTAAAGATGAAGATTTTTTTTAGAATAATAAATCAATCTACAGATAAAGGAGATTTTTAATATTTTCAAGTGTAATTTATTTGTATGGTTTCTTCATTCCTTTACATAATCAGGATGATTATTCCTTTTCCATAATTAAGAGAAATAATGTAAATAAATAAATATCCAAGATTATTTTTGATTCTGTTTTCATTAATATATTGTAAATTTTATTGTTAAAAGTTACTGATAAATGATACTTTGGTAAATGGGGCTTTTCTTAATTATTTATTATTATTATTATTATTATTATTATTATTATTGAGATTTAATGGCAACATTCTTCCGTTTGTTTATTGGGCGCTACAGTTTGGCGAATTATTTGAGGTACTTTTCGGTTAGTAGCGCGCCAATGAAGTATATATCTATACTAATATTATAAAGGAGTAAAGATTGTTTTTTTTTGTTTGTTTGTTTGTTTGTTTGTTTGTTTTTAGGGGGTAATCTCTGGAACTACCGAACCGATTTCAAAATTGATGGTGGCAAACTGATGGTGACAACCCCTGCTCCAACATAGGCTATATTTTATGACTAACCCCATGGGGGTGCAGGAGCGAAAAACGTTCTAAAATTCCGATTTTTTTTATACTGAATGAGCTAGAAATTTGAAATTTGGCATTTTAGTTACCTATAAGAAGTAAATGCTCTCTGAGAACAAAATAAAAAAAAATCGAAATTTAAAAGGGTGAAATGAGCGAAAAGCGTTCTAAAAACATTCTAAATTACAATTTCTATGGAATCTCTAGAACTACCGAACCAATTTCAAAAGTAATGGGGGCAAATTGATGGTGACAACCCCTGATCCAACATAGGCTATATTTTATGTCGGTGTCACTAACCCCAGGGGGGTGCAGGAGCGACAAACGTTTTAAAATTGCGATCTTTTCTATACTGAAGGAGCTAGAAATTTGAAATTTGGCGTTGTAGTTACT